>CM059561.1:77554342-80170592 GCA_030386875.1 Morinoia aosen | reverse complement strand
ATTGAGTTTGTGACTACTGATCGGTCAGCAGGATTATGCAAATCCCCTTTGTGTACCACCGATGGCTCACGTCGCAGTCAAAGTGTCAAGTACAATTGAAGCTGCTCTGGTGTTCCACCAAGGCACACCGAGACAAACTGCTTAAGTCTTCGCGTAGATTTTCATGAGCTGCAAAAACCAGTGATATTTTAAGTTAAGCAGGTGTCGGAAGATCCAACGATATAGAAAATGCGCCTGTAGTGCAAAAATAATGGACCCAACGCTCAGCGTTGTCTAGAGATGAAACGGGTGTGTAATGCAAAAATAATAATGAACCCAACGCTCAGCGTTGTCTAGAGATAAAACGGGTGTGTAATGCAAAAATAATAATGGACCCAACGTTAAGTGTTGTCCAGAGATGAAACGGGTGTGTAAGGCAAAAATAATAATGGACCCAACGCTAAGTGTTGTCTAGAGATGAAACGGGTGTGTAATGCAAAAATAATAATGGACCCAACGCTAAGTGTTGTCTAGAGATGAAACGGGTGTGTAAGGCAAAAATAATAATGGACCCAACGCTAAGTGTTGTCTAGAGATGAAACGGGTGTGTAATGCAAAAAAAATAATTAATCCAGTGCTTAGTATTAATAACAGAATATGTAATGGAAATGTCTATTGATGTATGTGATGAAAATTTAAATTTTTAATCGAAAAGAATATCAATTTTTTTATGGTAAATGAAAGTTGACTAAATTAGGTTTTTATCAGTTAATATTGTTAGCAATGTTCCTATTGATGTATGTGATGAAAGTTTATATTTTTAATCGAAAAGAATATCATTTTTTTATGGTAAATGAAAGTTGACTTAATTATGTTTTTACCAGTTAATATTGTTGGCAATGATTCTATTGATGTATGTGATGAAAGTTTATATTTTTAATCGAAAAGAATATCATTTTTTTTATGGTAAATGAAAGTTGACTTAATTATGTTTTTATCAGTTAATATTGTTAGCAATGTTTCTAGGCAAGTAGTTCGTTTTTTTGTACAACCTTTTTATTAAATCTGTTCACCCAAGTGATGCGGCGCATCAATCTATTGAAATAAATGAAAATAAAACCTTTTCACTTCTAGAAAATATATTCAGAGACAAGATGTCTCCCTGCGTAAAAACACCAAACTGTAGCTTAGGCTCCACAGGGGGATACAACTATTGTATCTATGGAAATGAGCACTCCCAGGGGGAAAATGTGGGGGCTCGAGCTGAGAGTTAGGCCTTCTGTTTCTTGAAATGAAATGTTTTTTTTTGTTATATTAAAGACCATTTTGTTCCGGTTCACTGCTGCCCTGTTTTCAGCACCTACTACTTTCTTCTTCGACTTTGATCTTGTTTCATAATCTTCTTTCTCAACTTGCTGTTTTTTACTCTTTCTGCATAGATTCCGCGTTTCCTCAACTCCATGCTAAATGGTGCCTTCCTCCTTTCTCTCCATGGATCGCCTTTGTGGCGGATAGGGAAGCTTAAGCTAACTAATAATCTAACCTTTTTGTTATACTGTACTGTAAAAAAAACCTCGTAAAGCTATCGTGAGCAGTACTGAAGATCTTGTTTCAAACATTTGAGTAGGCGAAGCAATTCCTCATTTTCTTTACAGACGTGTGCAGGTTTCCCACGGCCACATTTTTAATTGGTGCTGAACTTTAGGCGCAAAACACCGTCCAGTTTCCAACACCCGCTGCTCAATAGATTATTGTGCGAAAAATGTCAAGCTGTTCCATGAATTGGCTGGAGCTCATTAGTTATGATCGAAGCCATCATATAAGACCAGCGTTGACATTCTCCGTACTCTCTTAAGTGACATTACCGGCTGCTTAAATTGCCTCAAGCTTTTGGCTTTTTTAGCAGCACCTGTCGGAGTGTTCCATCAATTCTATAACACCTCTGAGTTTTGAAGGCTGGCAGCTTTCGTTGGATCCACTTTGTTTTTAATTACCTCTGCAGAAAGCTGAGTGAGATACTTGAATTCATACAGGTGGAGTTGTATTTTTTTGTTGCTGTTATGTTCGTGTAAATTCTGGGAAATCTTCGATATCCTTTTTGGGTGAGGTCTGAATTAGTATCAGATTTTGAAATCCTTTGATATAAATTTATACTTCAGTGCCCTACGCATGACACTTAGGCGTAAAATTAAATGGTTAACTCCCAGCTTGATTTCAACTCTGCTCGTTTTTGAGATACTCAAACGTGGCCACTCTAATCCGTAGAGTTTATGCCGATTTCGTGGAATGTTGCGATAGGTAAGTACGTGTGCTTGTTTATTCATGGTGAGAAGCCGTGAAATAACAGAATTTGTTCAAATTTAGCATTGAATATTAATAATTATTTATTTCATGCTATGCGTGGTATTGTCACTAAATTTTTTAACATTTAAAACGGGCTTCATTATTTTTGGCTCCTGAAGCGAAACCTTGTATGTGCCGCAGAAAACAAGTCGTTCACGAGAAATCATGTTTGCTTAACTTACGTCATTTATCAAAGATGGAATTGTGTAACTGATCTAATGCATATTTTTTGGAATGAGAGTAATTGATTCAGCAAATACAATTGCTCTTTAGTTTATTTGTTTAAGAAGTGGTGCGTTCGAGTATTTTTCCTTCGACTAGTTGAAATATTTACAGCTCTAACTTGGGATCAGTCTATTGAAAATTGTATGGAGGAATGTTTACTCTAAGTGTATACAAGTCCATTTAAATGTATTCAAGAATGTCATGTTTCGTTATAGTTTGACTTTGATGGCTTGGCTGTGATTTTCTAACTCATGTTGCTAATTTGAATATGCTTCTCTTGTAGCGAAACAGTGCTATTGAAATAGCAGGTTATTTTTGTGTATTTGAATGGACTAGTCACGTAACAAATTTTCGCTCAGCTTTATTGTCTTCGTTTTTTGAGCGCCCACGCCGCATTTTGCTTCTATTTTGTGCTGCTATTTTATTAACTATTTTGCTGACTTCCGTTTTTAGATCCTTTTATGGTGTTGTAAAACATATTCCCTCTATTTCTTTTGTAATCTGCGCAATTCTCTTTATTTTATTTCAATATCCCCATTTAGTGATTTCTTCGGTTGCTTTCCGGAGATTGTTCGATACCGAGCAGGGGAAAGTTTAACTATTTCAGACATGAAACTTCATTATTTCAAACTGTGGTGATGTGGTGTCACTACAAAGGCAACTGTGGTGACGGTGATGTGGTGTCACCACAAAGGCAACTGTGGTGACGGTGATGTGGTGTCACCACAAAGACAAGTGTGATGATGGTGATGTGGTGTCACCACAAATACAACTGTGGCGACGGTGATGTGGTGTCACCATAAATACAACTGTGGCGACGGTGATGTGGTGTCACCACAAAGGCAATTGTGGCGACGGTGATGTGGTGTCACCACAAAGGCAACTGTGGTGACGGTGATGTGGTGTCACCACAAAGACAATTGTGGTGACGATGATGTGGTGTCACCACAACGACGACTGTGGTGACAGGGATGTGGTGCCGCTCTAGAGTGATGAACTGGCATGTGCACCAACCGTTATGGTAGAGGTGACTCACCAACCCACCACGGGGTGTGGTGATGATGGGGACACTTTTATCAATCCAAGGGGTGGTAGTAAGCTGTGGTGATGGTGATGATGCGCCTGTCACTATGCCGGGTGTGGGAGTAGTGATTGTGGTGACATGTCTACACCACGTGTGGTGGCGGTAACCAGTAGTGATGATATGCTCATCGCTACTGCGTCGTCTGTCACACCACCAAGTGTGATGTGTAAATTTGGGGATTGTGGTGGTGATACGTTTATCACCACCGGGTGTGGTGGCGACTTATGTTGGTGGTGGTAGTGGTGACTGGTGGTAGTAGTGGTAGTGGTGACTGATATTGGTTGTGGTATTGGTGACTGATATTGGTTGTGGTATTGGTGACTGATATTGGTTGTGGTATTGGTGACTGATATTGGTTGTGGTATTGGTGACTGTTATTGGTGGTGACCGGTGGCCAGTGGTGTTGGTGGTAGTGGTAGTGTGGTGACCAGTGGTGGTGGGGGTGGTGGTGACCAGTGGTGGAGGTGGTGGTGGTGACCAGTGTTGGAGGTGGTGGTGGGTGCGCGCATGCGTGCAGACACGCACGACCGAGCGTCAGATCCCTACGTACAGCACCACGTCTTCACCACCACACGCAGCACCGCGCTGTGTTGTGCTGCACAACTGTACTCGCTGCAGCCTCGCCGGCCTCTCATGCTTAGTCAACGATCTCTTGCTTCTTACTCCTCTGCTAACTTGACGTGTTTGTTGTATTATTTAGAGAACTCAGGCCAACTTTACGTATTTGTTTTATTTTGCCGATGTTCAAGTCCCCCGAGTTGCATGGGTGCTCAGTTAGACCCCTCAGGGGGATAAAACTATTGTATCTATGGGAATTAGCGCTCCCAGGGGAATTATGTGAGGTCCCGAGCTAAAGGTCAAGTAGGCTTTCTTTTTGTTTTAATAGTTGTTTTTTTTTGTTTTCTTACGGACTAACTTTTTTTTCGGTTCACTGCTGTCCTGTCTTTCAGCGGCTGCTATTTTCTTCTTCAACTTTTATCTTGTTTCATGTACTTGTTTCTTAACTTACTGATTCTATGCACCTTCTGCGTAGATTCCGCGTTCCCTTAACTCCATATTTAATGGTGCCTTCCTCCTTCTTCTCTTCGGAACGCTTTTTTTCATCTAATCTAATCTGCAACCAGCTCGCTACTGAGGTACTGTCTGCTCAGTGTCTATCGTTGATTTTTTCGTCTCTTCGAGATATCTCCGGACACTTTCAGCCTGGTTCTATGCTCAAATTGTGCGTTATCCTTTAGTATTTTTGTGATGAAAAATTCATGCATTTTGTCATTTTTCTGCTGTAGAGAGCTTTTTATTTGTTCATTATTTGCGCTATATATGGATTGTAAATCTGATCATTAATAACGTTCTACAAATAAGTGTATTAACGGTTTTTATAGTTCTACTTTTTTGTTTCAGTAACACATTTTGCTGCTCCTTACGTGCCTTGAGGTCCTCGAAAGAATTTCCTATGATAGGTCATTATTCAACTCGAATTAATTTCAATTCAATTAGTCTATTTGAGAAATGACTAACAATGAATGGATCACACCTGCATTTAATTTTGATTAGGGGTTTATGAAAATTGAGTTCGAGACTACTGGTTGGTCAGCAGCATAATGAAAATCCACTCTGTGACCACCGGTGGCTCACGTCGCAGTTAAAGTATTGAAGTCCTGCTGTCGTCTTCAAAATACGGAAATTTATAATATAATTATAATCCGTGGGTTTCAGCGCTTCGCGATTGGAGATTGCATCTTTACTGATAATAAAGGAATGGATCAGATTCAAATTGTGTTAATATGTCCCATTCTTTAATCATGTACTCCAATGGGAAAAGAATTGTTTAAGATTCACTACTTACTTTTTACATGTATGTGTAACGCGTCAAAAGTTTAGCGGTCGTCACATGAAATTCTCAATGCTGACTTTCATACACATGTAACCTGAGTAGGTCGTAACCTTAGCGCCTCGGTTGCGGCTGTTGAAAAGGGCAAAAGCGCGATTGTGGTTGTCTGCTGTGAAAGTAAAACGTCCGAATACCTTGATGTCTGGCAATATTATCAACTTAACTAAAAAGTGAAGTTAACGAACGAGTTTGGTTCGGACTTTATTTTCGTAATATTCGTCCCATTCTGTGGAGCGAAATGGATTTTTTTAAGGGATCTCTGACATAGACAGAAACGACGAGTGCACGCCTGTAGTTGCAATGAACATCCCGATAGTTGTCACGACCTCGACCCTTCAAAAGGTTTACCATGGGATCATCTAAAAGTGTTTGGCCAACATGTATTGTGCCATAAAGTACCTAAGGGCATTGCGGGTCCAGGGGAAGTCTCACTTTTCATAGCGGTCACTGCAGCTTTTTGGTGCGTTTGCGTTACGGAATGTGAGGTTGCATGGTCTCGATCGTTTTCTCGTACTTTATATTCCATCAGGGTAAAATATTTGCTGATCGAAGCCAACCACCCCACATTTCGCCTCCTATCTTTCAAGCTGATCTGTTGCATTCTCATTTTTGTGTGATATGCTGGCTGACCCGGTCATCATGGAGACGTTCTCGTCGCCAAAATGGTGCTTAATTCCCGTAGCAAACAATTAAGTTATAATTGAATGTTATCCATGCAAATTTCTACTTATTCTAATTTTACGACATCCAAATGCAAATAAATGTATAGAATAAAGAAGTACTACCGAAGGCGTCCGCTTGAAAGCACGGTTCCGCCTGACAATTTTTTCTCTAGTTCGATTTTGTAATTTGTGTTGTGGTTAGACTGCGCTTCACAAATTCGGTGATCATACAATGAATTTTGTGCGTGAAGACATGAAATGCGATGCCGCTATGTTTGAAATTATGTTCGCACGATGATTGTCAAAGACGGACATTCATGACTATCTTAATTCAGAGATGGTGTCGAAAATGGAACAATCTTTATGCGTGGGCCCGAGTTCAGAGTTAGGTAGGCCTTCTTTTTGTTGAAATGAAATGTTTTTGCTATGTTAAGGACCACCTTTTTCCCGTTCACTGCTGTCCTGTTTTTCAGCACCTACTACTTTCTTCTTCAACTTCGATCTTGTTTCATGAACTTCTTTCTCAACTTACTGTTTCTATACCTCTGCATAGATTCCGCGTTCCCTTAACTCCATAGTAAGTGGTGCCTTACTTCTTCCTCTCTTTGGATCGCATTTGTTGCGGATAGGGAGGCTTAATTAAACAAACTAATAATCTAATAATGCAATCTTCATGCGATGTCTTCTCCAGACATATTTTGGCCACCGGTAAACTGTTCATCATTGGGTGTAGTTGTGGTGTTATTTCCCTCGGGGGAATACAGCTATTTTTAGTATTTTATCGATGGGAATTAGAGCTCCCAGGGGGAAGATGCCGGGCCTCAAGCTGAAAGTTATTAGCTATCCCAAGCCTTTTGTTTTTAAATCGAATAGGACTTTGGTTTTGTTATGGACAATCTTTTTCCGGTTCACTGTTTTATTTTTACAGCCCTTGTTACTTTCTTCAGTTCTCGTGTTTCATGAATTTCTTTCCATCTTGTGCTTTCTATGGCCGTTTCCAGTAACTTATCTAGTGCATAAATTTCTAGTTCCTATAATTCCATACTAAATAGTGTTTTCCTACTTCCTTTCTTGGGAACACGGTTGTTGTTGTTGTTAGGGTGACCTCTGCTAACTTTTAATCTAATCTGTGGTGCGAATATCGTCTTAGAGTTACATATCTTTAAATTAGTAAATTATGTCCGTGGGTTTGAGATATGTTGATTTATTCGAGAAGTGTATTGCAGGCTAAGAGTCTACTTCTTCAAGAACAACTTCTAAGAGCGTTAACTCTTATTTACCCTACCGAATGGCTCAAAATGTTTCTTCACAACAGCTTCTGACTACAACTTCTTGTTCCTACTGGTCACCGAGAGTTTATTTGATTGGGTCAGTAAAGTAAGGGGAAAATTTGAAGAATACAGACAAGTGATCAACGATCAGTAAGTAGTCCATCCATTGCGCGTGGTGTAGACCTGCGGAGATCGACGTCCAAGTGTGGAGCGGATGGAAGTCCAGCCTGGAACTTCCTCCGTTTCCGCTGCTGCATGCGTGCTTTGCTCACCGTGAAGACTGTTGTTTCAGAGCCAGTTTCCTATTGGCTGGATCTGCATCCCTGTGCTGAAACTAAAGGGTTTTATACGTTGATATGCTGGAAGTTAGGGGTTCTGTACGTTGATATGTCGAAACGCGAGGGTATTATACGTTGATATGCTGAAACTCAGGGGTTTCATGCGTTGATATGTCGAAACGCGGGGGTTCTGTACGTTGATATGTCGAAACGAGGGGGTTTTATACGTTGATGTGCTGAAACTCAGATGTTTTATACGTTGATGTGCTGAAACTCAGGGGTTTCATACGTTGATATGTCGAAACGCGGGGGTTCTGCACGTTGATATGTCGAAACGAGGGGGTTTTATACGTTGATGTGCTGAAACTCAGATGTTTTATACGTTGATGTGCTGAAACTCAGGGGTTTCATACGTTGATATGTCGAAACGCGGGGGTTTTATACGTTGATGTGCTGAAACTCAGGGGTTTCATACGTTGATGTGCTGAAATTCAGGGGTTTCATACGTTGATATGTCGAAACGCGGGGGTTTTATACGTTGATGTGCTGAAACTCGGGGGTTTTATACGTTAATAGGCTGAAACTTGGGGGTTTCATACGTTGATGTGCTGCTTTGTTGGTTCGAAGGTTCTTGTTTCTTTTGGGCCTTGGAGTTTGAATATTTTACATTGTATCGTTGTTCTGTGAAAGGAGTTGTTATACGTTTGATCAAGTTCAATAAACAAAGGTGTGTAATGGATAACTAATAAAAATACCACTTTGTGATTGGTTGTTAAATTTATGTGCATTATTATTTCCTGTTAATTAATTTAATTGATGTTTAAATTTTGCTGTAATTCAATCTTGTAGAGCGCGACACAACGACTTGGACTTCCTATCCACTGCTCCGTTAGGTCGTGTTGACACTTATAATATTGCTAAAACATAACTGTGACAGCCATAAAAACCTCAATAATTATTAATTCTGCCACAATTGGACACAAAAATACGTGGAGGCTCAGCAGTTCTCACGGAAGCAACATGTGCTGGGACTGATGTCAAAACTCTCATCGTTAAACACGACCTTTGAGCGCGCGATGAAGCAGCGGTGATTTTAAGCAAAATATTCCATTGAGTCGCTTGCTTTGGGAAGCCACGAGCTGCTTTTCTCACTGCATCCACAGCCGGTCTGGTGGGACCGACGCGTGGCAGCGAAACGGGTGGGCGGTCTGGAGCTGGTAAGTCGTTACTGCTAGAAGATTTCATTAGATTTCATTTCATTAGTTAGAAGAAGCTGTTAGAGAAGATTTGAATGTTATGTGGGAGCCTTTGTGTCTCGAACGTAAAAATTGTTCAAGGAGTTCATGTTCTCGAAACGAGTTTGGAAGAGCTTATGAGTTTTAGGAAACGAGATCTTTCCGAGAGAGTGAGTCTTACAGAAACGAGACGTTGAAAACGAGTTTGCGCGGGAAAAAATATCTAGGAAATATGCGTTTGAGGAGCGCTTCTTAGAAACGTGTTTAGGGGAACTTTTAGGGAACGAGCCAACAGGAAAACCTCACAGGCACAACCCTTTATGGGGGAAGAATTAACACGTTGACCGCTGAAGTTTAACGTACAACTCAGATTTAGTCAAACGTCGTTGAGAATTTTTTTAAACCAAACATTAACTTGGTCCATTAAATATCAGTAATTCAAAAGATTAATGATGTTAATCGATATGATTAATGATGTTTGGCGATAAATTAATGTTAAAATTCTTCAAACGACCCATCGATGGGTCGTTTCGCAGCAGGAATAACTTAAGCACGACCCACCTATGGTTCGCATCGCAAGCAACGTTTTAAAGGGAACGCGTTTCACGCAGAATAAGAGTCGGAGTAGCCGAGCCTGAAAGAAGCCACGAGCGGTTTTCTCAGCGAGACGCGTGTCGGTCGCAACGATATGAGGTGCCGCAGCTGTGGTGATCGCTACGGTTGCTGCCTTCAGGCTGCGGATGTTGCTCAGGTTGGCCGAGGTTACAGGAAGAGGAGGCACCCACACTTGCGGGCCCCAACTGATGAGCGTCGAACTGCTCGTTTGCCTTCCATGTGTTTCGGGGAGAGGGTGCGAGGGAGACCGCGGGGAATGAACTTCTCGTCCAATTGGGTTGTACTTCTTGTAGGTGGTCTTAGGAATCTTATGTGGGATTTTGTTTGATTCTTGCAGGGCTGAATAAATCAGTGTATTTGTATGATCTTTGTTGGAAAAAAAAACTCTTGTCTTTCTTTGTATTAGGCATCTTAAAAGCAGCGAAAGCGTTGTGAATGTTTATTTAGGTCTGAAGAAGCTCGTGGGATGAATTATGATATTCTGCTAGATTACCTTGCATCACATTTATAACGAGAAAGTTCTAAGTTACGTGTAATTTAATTAACGTAGCTCTCTATAAGCCCCCTCAAGAGAATCAAGCTATTCTATCTATGGGAATTAGTGCTCTTAACACTTTGACTGCGACTACTAAATATTAAGTTCAATGCCAAACTCGAATTTGAAGTCAATTGTATTAAACTATTTTGAAAATACCGAACATGAACTGGATCGTGCCTTCATTTAATTTTAATTCAGTATTTATGAAAACTGAATTTGCGACTACTGGTCGGTCAGCAGCATTATGAAAATTACCTCCGTGAACCACCGGTGGCGCACGTCGCAGTCAAAGTGTTCAGGGGAAGATGTAAAGGCCCATGCTAAGGGTTAGTTAATATCTTTTTATTGAAATTCAATCGTTTTTTGTTTCGTTTCGGACTACCAATATATCGGATCATTGCTGTCCTTTTTCAACTCCCATTATTTTCTTCTTCAACATTAATCTATTTTCATAAACTTCAATTGACCTTGCTGTTTATGTACACAGGGCATGAAGACACATTTTGTGCAAAAATTCCCCTTTCCCATTATTCAATGTTACATATGTGTTGTCTTCATCCCGTGCTCTCTCGCAAAACACCTCCTCAGGAGGATGCAATTATTGCATCTATGGGCTAGTAGTATGCTGAGAGTTTGGTAGGCCTTTTTGCTGAAATAAAATTATTTTTTTGTTTTGTTACGGACATTTTTTGGTTCACTGTTGCCGTTTTTCAGCCCTACTTACTTTCTTCTTCAACTTTTATCTCGTTTCTTCGCCTTTTTTCTTAATTTACTGTTTCTATACGTAGGGTATCTTTTGTGGGAACATACTTTCTGCATAGATGCCGTGTTCACTCAACTTCATACTAAATGGTACCTTCATCCTTTCTCTCTTTGGAACGCATTTGTTGTTGTTAAGGAGGCTTAAACTCGCTCATCTAATTTACAGGTTTCTAAATAAATGTTTTCACCACATCGACTACCCAGTACTCTTTCATTTTGTTTTAACATATATGTTAATAAATATAGAAACGAGGGTTATTGCTGAATCAAGGAAAAACACATCAAATTTAAGGAAATTAAATGTCATAAAGGAAAATTCAGTTGCACCTACAGCAAGAACTAAAAAAATACACGAGTAAACGTCAGTCAGGGGACGCGCACATTTTTTGGGGACACATTGTATTTGTAAATAATGAAGGCTCTATTTACGGTAATTTTTATGCCTGAGTTGATGACGCTTACCTGCCAATATTGAGTACTAATTGCAGTTCTGAGTGATCGTTACGTCAGCAAATGATACGCGAGTGCTGCTATATTCTTGTTCTAATTCAGCTGTGCAGATACGAGCCAGAAACTGGACGGCATCGTCGGTTCAAGCGCCGGCGAAACCATGATATTTATTGGCGTTAACGACACCATAAAGCCGGGGGGTGGCGATTAATAGCCAGAATACTGAAGAATAAAGGTGCGTTTTACTTGCATGCGATCTGGAAGACCTTGGAGGAGAAATTTGATTTATTATATCTGATTAATTAGAAATATGTTCTCTTAGTTTCATTTCGAGATGAGATTGATACATTGTAATGCGCCTTAAGTATAGTTTTCTTAAATAAATACATGGAATGTCATAGTTTAGAAAACAGAAGTTGGCGTACATTGCGAGAGAGTTGAATTTGTGTTAATACTTATTCAAATTTGTGGAAGGTAATGATTGTGCAGAAATAACCGTTTTGGATTATCTACGGGCGGTCATTTTGTGTCCATCTATCTATAGTACTGCAATGTGTAGTTTATAGGTATTCAAGTAATCAACTGTAATGCGAAGAGTTGGGGGATTCGTACACTAGTCTTCGGCTTAAAGTGTATGAAGGTAGGCTGATAGTGCTAAAAAAATGACTCTTAGTCTAGAATCTAGACCGAAGTCGTTGAGCGCAGCCTCACTATATTACACTGTAGACTCCCCTCAGGGGGATACAACTATTGTATCTAGCGGAATTAGCACCCCCCCCCCCAGGGGAAAAATGTGAGGTCCTGATCTGAGAGGAAGGGCGTTTTTTGTTGAAATAAATTTTTTTTTTGTTCTCTTAACACATTGACTGCGACTACTGAATATTAAGTTCAACACCAAACTCAAATTTAAAGTCAATTGTAGTAAACCATTTTGAAAATACCAAACATGAACTGGATTGTGCCTTCATTTAGTTTTGATTAAGTATTTATGAAAATTGAGTTCGTGACTACTGCCCGGTCAGCAGCGTTATGAAAATTACCTCCGTGTACTACCGGTGGCGTACGTCGCAGTCACAGTATTAAAGGACAATCTTTTTTCGGTTTACTGCTGTCCTGTTTTTCAGCACCTCTGACTTCAACTTTTTTCTTGCTTGATGACCTTCCTTCTTATCTTACTGTTTACATGCGTACGGGATGCTTTGCAGGAACACCCTTTGTGCATAGATTCAACGTTTCCTTAAACTCCATACTAAATGGTGCTTTATCCTTCCTCTCTTCGAACATCTTTGTTGTGGTAAAGGTAGGCTAAAACTAATTTATAATCAATCAATTACATTGGAGAGTTCATGGCTTTGAGGCTAAGCACGATCGTCGACTTCAAATAAACTGCTAAAGTTCGTCTTCGTCATTGATTTAGACCAGCTTGATATTTTCTTACGCATTTTTACTTGTTTCCAGTTTTGGTAGCAAGCATTTCACGTTGACCATAGTAAATGACGCAAGCGCTAATATGAATTTCGCCAGGCAATACTTTTGACTGTCCTTTTTCGTGTGGATAAGTATGTGAAGTCCCTCAAAGAGCTGCGGTAGAAGCGATCAGTCTACCTTCTACGCGCAGCTCGGCTGATATAGTGTCAGTCCTCGACAGAATATGCGACAAAGAAATTCAGCGCTCTCCATTAACACGTTCACCGCGTTTCTGCGGTTGTTTACGGTTGGTTTGGTTAGGCTGTAAGTAGCAAAATTGCAGAGTAGACTTCACTGCTCAAATACATTATTATCTTTCCTAAGAAACATGAAAATTCATTTGCACGATTGCATTTCCTCTCGTATGATAACAGTCAATGTTTAATTAAGGAAGGTCGCGATACAGATGATATGTCATTCATTTATACTGGTGCGTGAATGAGAATTTGAGCAATTTACCTATTGGTACACATTAGGAACAATGCGCAGGGAGCGTGTTGAGTATGTTACTTATCACGCCTAAATTTATTTCTCTTGTAGGAATATGTAATGAGTTTAGTTCGAAGCCCTTCTTTGTCTTTCCTATCTTGCTTTGTCTTGGCCGGCGTACCGTGCTGCCAAATTTCTGTACCTTCATTTGCATTTCCGTAGTCATCATTTATCGGCACTTTTTCATTTTTCAGAAATACTTGTGCCGCTCTTCAGGGGCATACAAGTGGCGAGATGTCAAAATTTTGTGCTTGTGTGGTACTGAATGCTTCGCTGAGTTTCAAGACCTTGACTGCGATGGGTTAAGCTGAATTTCAGTATTCAACTCAAATTTAAAAAAAAAGTTCTTGGAAATTTATAAATACTAATCAACTGGGTCCATTAAATACCATTAATTTTAAACAATTGTTGAAACTTGTTCAAACGACCCACCGATGGGTCGTTTCGCAGCAGGAAAAACTTCAGCACGACCCACCGATGGGTCGTATCGCAGTCAACGTGTCGAGTGTGGTGGTTGCCTGTGTTGCAATGGAAAATTTGCTAAGTGTTGACACGTTAAAAATAATCTTACAACTTATTCTGATGACTCCAATTTATATTACTTATTGTCGCTTATGATAACTTCAGTCTAGAACCTGTAGCCCTGAAAGTTATTTTATTAAATGCGATGCAATATGAGTGTTGTCATACTTCGTCATTTTATTCCGCAGTAATTTTATTCGTTGGTACTAATAATCGCTAAATTTGTTCCCTGAAATATGAAGGGGGCCGCAGATGACTCTAATTTTTCATGCTAAAAGCCAGCGTTTTCCACCTGCTACTTTGGATTGAATAGCCTACGATAAGTTGCGTCCGGACGAATACGGACACGACACACAAATACTTCTTCTCGATCACATGCCTGTTAAGAGTTACTGTGCGTTTTTACATGACATTTTCCTTGAGCATAAAAAGTGATTGCGATTCCCACAATTAATGACTCGATTATACAGCCACAACAACCGGACTCGGCTACCAAATCTCTCGAGCCGTGGGTACGATTGTTGTTTTGCGGAAGAGGCACTTGACTGGAGCATTCCTGTTTTGGGCAGCGGCTGCCGCTCCCTCGTTGCCTGGGAACTGAGGTTCCTGGCGGTTTTTTTGCCACATGGACATAGCAGCTTGCGTAAGCGGCTCGGTGCTGTTAATGTAGCGTGAGGTCTGCCGCACTGTAGCATGAGGTCTGCTGCACTGTAGCGTGATGTCTGCTGCACTGTAGCGTGATGTCTGCTGCACTGTAGCGTGAGGTCTGCCGCGCTACAGCGTGAGGTCTGCTGCACTGTAGCGTGATGTCTGCTGCACTGTAGCGTGAGGTCTGCCGCGCTACAGCGTGAGGTCTGCTGCACTGTAGCGTAATGTCTGCTGCACTGTAGCGTGAGGTCTGCTGCACTGTAGCGTGAGGTCTGCTGCACTGTAGCGTGAGGTCTGCCGCGCTACAGCGTGAGGTCTGCTGCACTGTAGCGTGATGTCTGCTGCACTGTAGCGTGAGGTCTGCCGCGCTACAGCGTGAGGTCTGCTGCACTGTAGCGTAATGTCTGCTGCACTGTAGCGTGAGGTCTGCTGCACTGTAGCGTGAGGTCTGCTGCACTGTAGCGTGAGGTCTGCCGCGCTACAGCGTGAGGTCTGCTGCACTGTAGCGTGAGGTCTGCTGCACTGTAGCGTGAGGTCTGCTGCACTGTAGCGTGAGGTCTGCTGCACTGTAGCGTGAGGTCTGCTGCACTGTAGCGTGAGGTCTGCTGCACTGTAGCGTGAGGTCTGCCGCACTGTAGCGTGTGGTCTGCCGCACTGTAGCGTGAGGTCTGCCGCATTATAGCATGAGGTCTACCTCTAGCTAGTGCTATAGCGTGAGGTTATGTTAGGTTACTAATGGATATTACCTATTTCCATACATTTAATTTAGCGATAAACACTTAATTTGTGCATCTCAAACTGCACCTGGATAGGCGATAGACCTCACGCTATAGCAGCACCCACATCTCCCCCGAGTTTTAGCCCATGTCCTGGCGCTGTAAATTTCTTCGGTTTTGTCGTATCCCAAATCTGGAAACTCGCCTCTTGTGTTTTGTCGGTTGGAGTCATTGCTCAGCCAGTTGTCCGTTCCTTTATTTTTGGTTGGTGAAATGCGTAGTACGCGCTGCATCAGCCCTCTGCTACTGACTAGTTCACGTGCTTCAGCTCCACATGCTTCAGCTCCAAATGCTTCAGCTTCACGTGCATCAGCTTCACATGCATCAGCTTCACATGCATCAGCTTCACATGCATCAGCTTCACATGCATCAGCTTCACATGCTTCAGCTTCACGTGCTTCAGCTTCACATGCATCAGCTTCACATGCATCAGCTTCACATGCTTCAGCTTCACATGCTTCAGCTTCACGTGCTTCCTTCCGAGTACCTGGAAGGGACCAAGCGACCGCTCCTAGCCATCCGTGTTCCGTATGCGCAGCTGCGCCGGGCTTGGATTACGCTTTTTTATGCTCACTCATTGCCCATCATTATTGGATGATCAGTGGGATGAGAACACACAATCATGCTAAGGTCTTATTAAGTCTAACTCTGGAATGTACGCTTGATTACGTCATTGTAAGATTGTATCCGAACGGCTCACCCAGTGCTTCTGTGTCTGCTTCGTTAGATGGACGAGGGTATTTTTTGTGTTCTCGATGCCTGTTTAGCTTTTGTTACATTTCCTATCTGCTTTGCTGCTTGTCTATGAGGACAAAGGTATTCTCTATTTACTTTATGCCTGTTTAGCATTTGTAACATTTTACCGTATGCTCTGACAATTTGCATTTACGTTCCTGTTCTGTTCAACGTGAAATGTAGTAGAAGATTTGTTGGTGCGTTCGCGAATTTGGGGCGTACGTTTCTTCCCGATTATGAATATGTTGATTTTTCTCTCTTCAAGGAATCCGCAATGAATCGGTGGCTTCTTTGTGCTGCTTTGAGTGTTGCATTGATGACCGCATTGTAAGGGCTTTATACGTTAAAGCATATCCTATTATCACATTTCACCCTCCATGTCAGCGATGGCTGTATGGTCATCGCGCACAATGACCCTCAAGATGGTTTTGTTGGCGTCTTGCTACTTTCTCCTCCGCTGGAAAAATCTACAGCATTCAATCAGAGTGGAGTGGCTGAGCCCTATTTCTCTCACGCTGTACACAGTCCGTCATAACTCAACCCTCACAGATGAAGGGTAAGTCAAAGCGTGCAGGTGAGCGCTTTGCCTCCCATATTGCCTGTGGAATGTGTTGCCACTCCGTGTCTTCAAGTAGCAGGTATGGGCCACGGCTTGCTACTATCTATAGCCGTGGGAATGCACAGCTTTGTTTCTTCTTCAAAACTCGCCCGGGTCCTGCATAAGCGTCTTGAATATTGCTTTGCTCTGTCTCCCTTTTCATCATTCCTAGATTCATTGTTGGTCGTCTTATTATTAAATTTCCAGTCCCTTTGTGTGTGTTGCGTTTTTAGTGCAGCTAGAGAAATTCAATCTCTTATCCCTTCAGAACTTCGCTGAAGTTTCGTTTAGATAGTTTCTTGGTATCCATTGTAGAGGAAGTTTTGTGTAATCGGATTAATTTGATTGAATGTTCGAAGTGTTTTCTAACGTTACGCGAGTGATTTATTTTTGAAGGTCCGTGATCTGAGTTTTGCAGTGGTTCTTCCAGTCTGTGATAGCGTGAATTTAGGTTCTTGATTTGGGTCCGCTCATATTACGTGGGCTTGAAATCAATTCGACCTATACAATGCGCTATATTCTTGGGGCTTGTCACTTGAGTGCTACACGATTACGGTTCTTTCGCTGCTGTAACGAAGTACTTCATGTTGTTTTTAATGCATTTTTTTTGTGACACGGCAGACAGATTCACCTTCAGGTTAATGCCCTACAATTAACTGGAAACTTTATTCATAGTTAGTTGTTTGCGATGAGCAATCGTAGCATTCTTGTAAGAATATGCGTGTTATAAATCGAACGAAAACACTCGCTGTTTGTGCGGAATGGGTTGGTGGACAGTTAGTTCTGATAGCTCACTGAACCTACCTTGTAATTATTTAGCCTTTCATGTCACACAATGCAATGGTCACACCATCAGTCATAGATACGTCAATGTGCAACTCGGAATATACCCTTCAGCATTTTAATTTCTACGCCCGACTTCGTAGTCTCGCTGCTAATTTGATTAAGTCCCAAATAGAGTTGGACTGTAGGTCTGCCATGTTTTGTTTCATGGAGTTTTTTAATATTGAATAAAATTTAACCTATCTATTTTTAGCAAACTGGAAAATGCTGTTGGCTGGTTGCATCACGAAATTTCATTTTAGATTGAAAAAATAGGTAGATATGATACCGTTGAAACGTATTTGTGAGATTTAACCGCGATTCCAAAGCTCACTCACTCTAGATACTTTATTTTTGCGTCTTTAATGTTAGCTTCCTGTTACTGCTCGTGTCCGAGTGGATGCGAAATTCCTGCTGTAGGGGACAGCAGACCTAGCATCTGGGAATGCCTTCTTGACGCGGTTCCCAAGAAACGGTGGCAACAGGAGGCTGTGCATTATGAGAGGCGAGGGGAGAGAGCTGTCGTAGAGAGCAATACCATTGGCCTTGTTATCTCACCTGCCCTCAGTGCCCCGGCCTGGGGACCCTCGGTTCCCATCGTAGGTATGCGAGGGGAGAGCCCACCATCCGAGGGAACCTGGCAGGTGTGCTTGCGTGTTTACTTGAGGGAAGGTCGTATTCCTGGGTACAGAATGCCACTTGACTGTGTGACCAGTGTGCGCGTTAGGTTAGTGGGTCTTTTGTTGGAAGTTGATGCGTTAAGGTTAGTGGATCTTCAGTAGGAAGTTGATGCGTTAAGGTTAGTGGATCTTCAGTAGGAAGTTGATGCGTTAAGGTTAGTGGATCTTTAGTAGGAAGTTGATGCGTTAAGGTTAGTGGATCTTCAGTAGGAAGTTGATGCGTTAAGGTTAGTGGGTCTTTAGTAGAAAGTTGATGCGTTAAGGTTAGTGGATCTTCAGTAGGAAGTTGATGCGTTAAGGTTAGTGGATCTTCAGTAGGAAGTTGATGCGTTAAGGTTAGTGGATCTTTAGTAGGAAGTTGATGCGTTAAGGTTAGTGGATCTTTAGTAGGAAGTTGATGCGTTAAGGTTAGTGGATCTTCAGTAGGAAGTTGATGCGTTAAGGTTAGTGGATCTTTAGTAGGAAGTTGATGCGTTAAGGTTAGTGGATCTTCAGTAGGAAGTTGATGCGTTAAGGTTAGTGGATCTTTAGTAGGAAGTTGATGCGTTAAGGTTAGTGGATCTTTAGTAGGAAGTTGATGCGTTAAGGTTAGTGGATCTTTAGTAGGAAGTTGATGCGTTAAGGTTAGTGGATCTTCAGTAGGAAGTTGATGCGTTAAGGTTAGTGGATCTTTAGTAGGAAGTTGATGCGTTAAGGTTAGTGGATCTTCAGTAGGAAGTTGATGCGTTAAGGTTAGTGGATCTTTAGTAGGAAGTTGATGCGTTAAGGTTAGTGGATCTTCAGTAGGAAGTTGATGCGTTAAGGTTAGTGGATCTTCAGTAGGAAGTTGATGCGTTAAGGTTAGTGGATCTTCAGTAGGAAGTTGATGCGTTAAGGTTAGTGGATCTTCAGTAGGAAGTTGATGCGTTAAGGTTAGTGGATCTTCAGTAGGAAGTTGATGCGTTAAGGTTAGTGGATCTTCAGTAGGAAGTTGATGCGTTAAGGTTAGTGGATCTTCAGTAGGAAGTTGATGCGTTAAGGTTAGTGGATCTTCAGTAGGAAGTTGATGCGTTAAGGTTAGTGGATCTTTAGTAGGAAGTTGATGCGTTAAGGTTAGTGGATCTTCAGTAGGAAGTTGATGCGTTAAGGTTAGTGGATCTTCAGTAGGAAGTTGATGCGTTAAGGTTAGTGGATCTTCAGTAGGAAGTTGATGCGTTAAGGTTAGTGGATCTTCAGTAGGAAGTTGATGCGTTAAGGTTAGTGGATCTTTAGTAGGAAGTTGATGCGTTAAGGTTAGTGGATCTTCAGTAGGAAGTTGATGCGTTAAGGTTAGTGGATCTTTAGTAGGAAGTTGATGCGTTAAGGTTAGTGGATCTTTAGTAGGAAGTTGATGCGTTAAGGTTAGTGGATCTTTAGTAGGAAGTTGATGCGTTAAGGTTAGTGGATCTTCAGTAGGAAGTTGATGCGTTAAGGTTAGTGGATCTTTAGTAGGAAGTTGATGCGTTAAGGTTAGTGGATCTTCAGTAGGAAGTTGATGCGTTAAGGTTAGTGGATCTTCAGTAGGAAGTTGATGCGTTAAGGTTAGTGGATCTTCAGTAGGAAGTTGATGCGTTAAGGTTAGTGGATCTTCAGTAGGAAGTTGATGCGTTAAGGTTAGTGGATCTTCAGTAGGAAGTTGATGCGTTAAGGTTAGTGGATCTTCAGTAGGAAGTTGATGCGTTAAGGTTAGTGGATCTTTAGTAGGAAGTTGATGCGTTAAGGTTAGTGGATCTTCAGTAGGAAGTTGATGCGTTAAGGTTAGTGGATCTTCAGTAGGAAGTTGATGCGTTAAGGTTAGTGGATCTTTAGTAGGAAGTTGATGCGTTAAGGTTAGTGGATCTTTAGTAGGAAGTTGATGCGTTAAGGTTAGTGGATCTTTAGTAGGAAGTTGATGCGTTAAGGTTAGTGGATCTTCAGTAGGAAGTTGATGCGTTAAGGTTAGTGGATCTTTAGTAGGAAGTTGATGCGTTAAGGTTAGTGGATCTTCAGTAGGAAGTTGATGCGTTAAGGTTAGTGGATCTTCAGTAGGAAGTTGATGCGTTAAGGTTAATGGATCTTCAGTAGGAAGTTGATGCGTTAAGGTTAGTGGATCTTCAGTAGGAAGTTGATGTGTTAAGGTTAGTGGATCTTCAGTAGGAAGTTGATGCGTTAAGGTTAGTGGATCTTCAGTAGGAAGTTGATGCGTTAAGGTTAGTGGATCTTCAGTAGGAAGTTGATGCGTTAAGGTTAGTGGATCTTCAGTAGGAAGTTGATGCGTTAAGGTTAGTGGATCTTCAGTAGGAAGTTGATGCGTTAAGGTTAGTGGATCTTCAGTAGGAAGTTGATGCGTTAAGGTTAGTGGATCTTCAGTAGGAAGTTGATGCGTTAAGGTTAGTGGATCTTCAGTAGGAAGTTGATGCGTTAAGGTTAGTGGATCTTCAGTAGGAAGTTGATGCGTTAAGGTTAGTGGATCTTTAGTAGGAAGTTGATGCGTTAAGGTTAGTGGATCTTCAGTAGGAAGTTGATGCGTTAAGGTTAGTGGATCTTCAGTAGGAAGTTGATGCGTTAAGGTTAGTGGATCTTCAGTAGGAAGTTGATGCGTTAAGGTTAGTGGATCTTCAGTAGGAAGTTGATGCGTTAAGGTTAGTGGATCTTTAGTAGGAAGTTGATGCGTTAAGGTTAGTGGATCTTCAGTAGGAAGTTGATGCGTTAAGGTTAGTGGATCTTTAGTAGGAAGTTGATGCGTTAAGGTTAGTGGATCTTTAGTAGGAAGTTGATGCGTTAAGGTTAGTGGATCTTTAGTAGGAAGTTGATGCGTTAAGGTTAGTGGATCTTCAGTAGGAAGTTGATGCGTTAAGGTTAGTGGATCTTTAGTAGGAAGTTGATGCGTTAAGGTTAGTGGATCTTCAGTAGGAAGTTGATGCGTTAAGGTTAGTGGATCTTCAGTAGGAAGTTGATGCGTTAAGGTTAGTGGATCTTCAGTAGGAAGTTGATGCGTTAAGGTTAGTGGATCTTCAGTAGGAAGTTGATGCGTTAAGGTTAGTGGATCTTCAGTAGGAAGTTGATGCGTTAAGGTTAGTGGATCTTCAGTAGGAAGTTGATGCGTTAAGGTTAGTGGATCTTCAGTAGGAAGTTGATGCGTTAAGGTTAGTGGATCTTCAGTAGGAAGTTGATGCGTAAAGGTTAGTGGATCTTTAGTAGGAAGTTGATGCGTTAAGGTTAGTGGATCTTCAGTAGGAAGTTGATGTGTTAAGGTTAGTGGATCTTCAGTAGGAAGTTGATGCGTTAAGGTTAGTGGATCTTCAGTAGGAAGTTGATGCGTTAAGGTTAGTGGATCTTTAGTAGGAAGTTGATGCGTTAAGGTTAGTGGATCTTCAGTAGGAAGTTGATGCGTTAAGGTTAGTGGATCTTCAGTAGGAAGTTGATGCGTTAAGGTTAGTGGATCTTTAGTAGGAAGTTGATGCGTTAAGGTTAGTGGATCTTCAGAAGGAAGTTGATGCGTTAAGGTTAGTGGATCTTTAGTAGGAAGTTGATGCGTTAAGGTTAGTGGATCTTTAGTAGGAAGTTGATGCGTTAAGGTTAGTGGGTCTTTAGTTGGACGATTATGAAGTAGAGGAAGTTAAGATGAGAAATGTGGAAGTGTTTGCCAGAATTGGGAAACAAATAGGGTGATGTTTTCATTGAGCTCAGTTCGATAGAATATTTCTTAGTTTCCTTTTGAGTGTTCAGATTGAAGAAAATATAAAACTGTTGGAGGGAATGCAAAATGAATAGGGTGATGTTTTCATGAACTGAGTTGAGTTTGATAGAATATCTGTTTAACCTGTTCCCAGGAAGATGATGTAAGATCTCGAGCTGAGGGATAGGTAAGCATTTCTTTGTTGAAATAGAATTGGTTTTGTGTTGTTTCATATATTTACTTCCTAACTTGTTTCTGTTCATAGGTGATTCTATGTGGGAACACACCTTAATTGTGCATAAATTCCCCTTTCCCTCACCTCCACGCCAAATGATACCTTCCTCTTTTCTTTTCTCATCTTGAGGTTAGAGAAGCTCTAGTCTAGTCCAATCTGTGTATCTTATCCTTCAATAAGGTCTTTCTCCTCTGTTAGAAATTATTTTGCGTAACTCTGTAGTAGCGTTTTTATTTCCTGTTACTGAGGTATTCTATAAATGTCTACGTGCGTAAATCGTATGTTTTATTTCAGTGTTCACGTTTTGTCGGCTGACGAATCTACATACTATCCATTGTCTTACTTTCATTGAATGAGTCTGTGCCGTGCCAGATGTATTTTAGTGTGAATTTGGTGGTGGTCTCACTCAGACTTGCCGTCTTTTTGTACTCACGGACCATTACTGAAGTCGTGATAATTTCGGCGCTGTCCGCGATCGCCGACATCGTATTAGCGTCATCACTACGTTGCGTGGCCGGGTCCTGCGCTGTCCACTTACTTTATCAATCCCTAGACGATGAAGAAACTCCGGCGAAAGTGTCGTGCGCTAACCTTTCTACTTGCAAAGAGTTCGTCACAAGCGGCGGAGCCCTCATTAGCTGGATGGCAAACTCCATTATTTTAACAGCTCGCCGCCGTACTGTTCTTCATCATGGTTTTTTCTCCCCCTCGCTCTTGATTCAATGTTGCACTTGTTTCGCAATGTGATAGTTACCTTCATGATATGAGCTTCTTGAGGGGTAACGTTACTGGCCAGAAGGCCTGTGTCGTTATTGTACCGTTGTCTTCGATTACAAATCGATAAATCACGATTTGTAAATTGTCCTGTCTGCGTTGTTCAATGAGACGGATCTCTATAGGCCGGCCCATTGATGATGCAGAAACTGGTTTTAGTATTTTTACTTCTATCTCTTTTCCTTCAATATTTTTTCTATCGTTGTCGGTCGACTTCTTGTGTAAACATTCTCGATGAAAACTTTCGTTCTTCGCTTCTCAAAAAAAAACTTCGCTGCCGTTGAAGGTTTCACAACTTCGAAATGCAGATTCCATTGTGATGCGGTTGGCGACAATCAAGTATGTATGTTTGTGATCACGTATCTCTTAGATCAGGGGTTCTCAAACTTTTTTCATCGAAGGACCACTTTTATTACACAAAAATAAGCTGAGGACCCCCTCACATGTGTTCCCCTCAGGAATATATGTATATATACATTGTACGCACTGTTTCATAATATCAACAGTCATTGAAAGCTGTAAATAAATACCTTAACTGCATCCACTGTTGAATTCGTTAAAATTTGGGGACCCCTTGTCAAAGTGCCACGGACCCCACTTCGAGAACTCCTGCTCTAGATGACCAGATCGTTGCGTCTGTGTGCTGTTTTATGAAGGGTAGCGTACTTGCCATTGATGATGAAAGTCTCAATGCGTCTGAGTGCCATTCTATATGTGATTATGCGACTTTCGGTGCGATATAGTCTGAGTAACTGAAGCGCTAGCAAACCCATGTTACTATTGCTACTGCTACCTATATCTATGGATATTTGTATGTGCCACTGATGATGAACGTATTAATTCGAGTAACTCGAGCTGAAGCGTAGCACACATAAACCTCCTTTCGGAGTGTTCCCAAATCTCTCGGCATTCTCGCCAGAGTATTGAGCCCGTCATGTCCTATGATGTCCCCGATAGTTTGATTTACATGCACGCTGTATACTTACTTCGCTCACCTGATCATTGGACGTCCCTGCGGTGACGATGCACAGCGCTAGGAGCGTTGCGTGCCGTGATACCGTGTTCTTCGTGTCGGCGGTCATTGTCCGTTCTAAGACGTGCGAAAAAATCTGCCATGCATGGAAGCAAACGCTGCTCTCTCTACCGCTTTTGCGCATCGTTAACTCTGCCATCTTCAATAACGGCACTTTCCAGATCTAATGCATGCGCGCAAGCTTGTGCACCGAATAGGGGATTCTCCGTAAAAAGTATTGAATTTAAGACCGAATAAAGTCTTCAGGGGAACGTCTGAGGCCCTCCAGAGGAAGGTGAGAGGCAAGACTATTGGATTTAAGACCGAATCAGCTCTTACGGGGAAGATGTAAGGTCCTCCAGTGGAAGGTGAGACGCAAGCCTCCTTCTTGTAGGAATAGAATAAGTTGGTTTGCTATGGACTGTCTTTTTCGCATCACTGATATTTTTTTTAGCACCCATCACTTTCATCAATTATTGTTTTGTTTCATAAAATTTTATCAACCGTGATGTTTTGATGCGTAGGATGTAGGAATACCTCTTGTGCATAGATTCCTCGTTCCCTTCATTTCATATTTTATGGAATCTTCCTTTTTCTACACTAAATTGGTTGAGGCTAGAGAGCCTTAAACGAACTCATGATTTAATCTAACCGATTTCATCTATCTTGTTTTAGTCAGTTTGATTGGTCTAGCGTATATTTCTTTGCGAACGAACTCTTATGGAAATTTATTTGCTGGTTCTTCTATTTGTGAACATCCGCTACCGTCATTGTAATGAAGCGAGGAGCGCGAGTTTTTTTTGTGGCTAGTTTTACGTACCGGTATGTGTTTGTGTACATCTATAATAGGATTTAAATATTTGCGTTATTCTAGCCGTGCGTTTTTCAGGATTTAAATATTTGCGCTATTCCAGCCGTGCGTTTTTCAGGATTTAAATATTTGCGTTATTCCAGCCGTGCGTTTTTCAGGATTTAAATATTTGCGTTATTCTAGCCGTGCGTTTTTCAGGATTTAAATATTTGCGCTATTCCAGCCGTGCGTTTTTCAGGATTTAAATATTTGCGTTATTCCAGCCGTGCGTTTTTCAGGATTTAAATATTTGCGTTATTCCAGCCGTGCGTTTTTCAGGATTTAAATATTTGCGTTATTCCAGCCGTGCGTTTTTCAGGATTTAAATATTTTCGCTATTCCAGCCGTGCGTTTTTCAGGATTTAAATATTTGCGCTATTCCAGCCGTGCGTTTTTCAGGATTTAAATATTTGCGCTATTCCAGCCGTGCGTTTTTCAGGATTTAAAAATTTGTGCTATTCCAGCCGGGCGTTTTTCAGGATTTAATTATTTGCGTTATTCCAGCCGTGCGTTTTTCATCTTAAGAACGTTTTTTCTCTGGACATGTGTCCTACACGCCTCGCCTGCATCTAAAATACCCACTCCCACTGAATTTCCACCTTGATATTTTGAAGAAATAAAAACTGCGCAGTAAATTGAAAATTCGCCTTGGCACGCATTCCACTTATATGACTGGGCATACTCCTATCATATTCACCTTATGAATTATCATCTCATTTTATAAGTACCTGTAATATACTTTTGTATTTGAAGTGCATGAAAAGCTGATGTGCGCGTCAACTTCGATTTGACCTCTTGGCGAGGCTTGCCGTTCACTCGACAGCAATAGGCAGACGCGGACCACTGTTTATGTAGGTGTGTACAGTAATGCTCAAGTTAGGCAGCTCCGCTTTCACTTCACTGTTCAAAATTATCGCGTGGACTGGGCATTGTTCTGAACAAATGAAGTGCTTGAGCTCTCTTTTGGTGTTGCTGTTTATGGATTTTATAGTACTACGTTTTCTGGTGTTTGGTAATTGTAATGGTCATCGTACGTGTAATGAAAATAGGTTTGTAACGTTATGTTGTTGAGCTATTTAAAAAAATTTTGTCCTTGAGGTCATTTTTGATGAAATATTTCATTTGCGTATCTGTAAATAAAAATTTATGCCCGTGTCGATGTGGTTTATTGAAATTATTTATTGGTTTATTGTTGTAAATTACAGCAATTTTATAGTCAAAAGAAAAATTGAAGCTATCATGAAAACATTCTGCTGCAATTCGTAACGAATACGTAATTTAAAAATAGTCTCCTCACTCCGCACGCTGGTTGTAAACTTAAAATACTGAAAAAGGTTACTCTTGATGAGTACTACCTTAATGAGAAGATACTGAAAATTGCTTCTTGAGGAACGGTGCTTCGAGTCACCTCTACTTATCATTTTGCCGTACGTTCCCACACTTTGGATGGCGATCACTTCGTCATCCTAAATGATTTTAACATCATAAATTCTATTTCATCGCCTGGATTTTAAAATCTTAGATTTTCTTATGGCCTGGAAATCGTTGGGTTTTAAAATCTCAGACATCCTAATGTCTGAGGTGATAATGTTTGAGGTGAAGAAGTTGCACACAACGAAAGTGCTCCCATCAAATCAAATCGAAACATACTCGCCCAGTTGGACCAGCGCAAAAAAAATGTTACTGCCAAAATCACCAACATTTGATTAAATATTAGTTTATGCCTCCCAAACCGATCGTAACCGCTCTCTCATTTCTCGTAGGTGATCGTAAGATTTTAAAATCTCTGACTTTCTAACGGCGTGGAGATCGTAGGATTTTAAAATCTCAGACATCCTAACGGCGTGGAGATCGTAGGATTTTAAAATCTCAGACATCCTAACGGCCTGGAGATCGTAGGATTTTAGAATCTCAGACATCCTAACGGCCTGGAGATCGTAGGATTTTAATATCACAGATTTCTTAACTTGAGCGTTAAACATAGTACCCAGCTTGCCTGTCTACTCTAAAGCGTCACCATTCAGTGACGTGCTGTATCTATCTCCGTATATTTGTTTTCTATAGTTGTAGTTTTAATATTTTGTATAAGCCAATAGTAGACCTTAAGATTGTTGATTTTCATCCATTTAAGTTTATCTTGCTGTTATATAGCTTTAGTGTGGTGGTCCTCTCAAGGGGGAATATGTGCTCCCAGGAGGAACTTGTTAGCTCCAGTTCTGGAGATTAAGTTGGTGAGGTAAAATAATTGTCTTGTTTTCTTACAGATCATCTCTCTCTGGTTCACTGCAGTTCATTTTTTCAGCACCAATGACATTCTTCGTTAAAATTCGTTTTGTTTCATTAACTCCTTCCAATCCTGCTGTTTCTCTTAGCAGGGTGTGGGACACCTCCTATGCATTGATTCCTTTTTCACTTAATTCCACACCAAATGGTGCCTTCCTCCTTCTCCTATAAACGCCTTTTTTTCTAATGAGGAAGGTACAAACTGACTTATAACCGAACCCAAGTGCAGTTTTTTAGATGTAACGTTAACCGAGTAAATAAACGTATAAAGACGTACGTTGCGATCCTGACGTGACACCCGTATTTATATAGAACAAGAATGCAAAACATCTGTGATTCCAACTCTGTGATCAATATAGTCATGAAGATTGCAGCGATCCTTGCCCACAGGGGTCGAAATGAAACGCACAGATATTTTGAATACGAGTTTTGATTATAAGTTATTTTTAGCGGTCAGGGAGGCATTAACTAATATTTAATCAAATGTTGTTGATATTGGCAGTAACTTAACCAAGCGCATGCTGGTCCTATACCGGGCGAGTTTGTTTCGATTTGGTTTGGTGGGAGCATTTTCGTTGTGTGCAACTTCTTTAATTTCTCGAGAACTGGTTGGAGAGAAACGTATCGACTTGTAAACCGTTGCACGACTGGGGAAAATGACGGCTGAAAACTAATGGTCCATTGCATTGACTGGTTTGAGTGTGTTTGTTTCCTACTCACGAATCCTTCTATCATTGCCGTTCATTGAAGCAAATCTATACTATAATTAGAGCCGCGTCTGTCTGTCTGTCCGAAGCTAGCCGAAAGTGTGTGATGAGCGTATCTGTGATACAAGCTCGGCCTCATCAACTCTCGAGAGATTAATTGTTTTTACTTCTTACGGCCATTCTTTCATATCGCCTTCTTTCTCATTTCAAATAAAGGGGGGTGGGCTAGTAGGAATACTATACAATTGTTTTTACTCCTTGACATGGCCTTTGTTTGTCGGTCAGGCTGTTGTAATTCGTTCAACACGTACGTGGGATAAAGTGGTTTTCGGAAATGAGTTAGTCTTTGGATTTTATCGTTTATGTTGGAATGTATTTTTATCTGATGATTGTGAAATTTGTTAATTAATGAAAAAAAATTTTGCGCTACCTTTCTGCTTTGTTGAGGAATATGTAGGTAATGGATCTATTTTTAATATGATTCATAAACCGCACTATATTATACGGCATCCATATTTTAAATTTCTAATTTCACTAGACTTCATTGGAAGAAGAATAAATTTGGATTGTGAATTGGCTCTGAGAAATTTTTTGTATCGTCCCTCGTATGAATAACTTGTAAAGTCCATTTGTTTAACACTTTGACTGCGACGTGCGCCACCGGTGGTACACGCAGGTAATTTTTAAAATGATGCTGACCTGCCAGTTGTCTCAAACTCAATTTCCATAAATATTTAATCAAAGCTAAATGAAGGCACGATCCTGTTCATGTTTGGTATTTTTTAAATAGCTTACTACAATTGACATTAAATTTGAGTTTGGTGTTGAACTTAATATTTAGTAGTCGCAGTCAAAGTGTTAATTTTATTGTACTTTGAATTTACATCTTTTGTACCTAGTTATGGAAATAACATTTTGAGGTCAAATATTGGATGTTATGGTCCTTTTAACTTTGTCTTTTACTACTAGTTAATGGAAGTAACATTTTGAGTCCAAATGTTAGATGTTATTGTCCTTTTAACTTACTACATTCTTTTTACTACTAGTTAGTTAATGGAAGTAACATTTTGAGTCCAAATGTTAGATGTTATTGTCCTTTTAACTTACTACATTCTTTTTACTACTAGTTAGTTAATGGAAGTAACATTTTGAGTCCAAATGTTAGATGTTATTGTCTTTTTAACTTAACTTACTACATTCTTTTACTACTAGTTAGTTAATGCAGGTAGCATCTTGAATGCAAATGTTGGATTTTACTTTTAATTAACATTCCTCAAACTCAGGCGCAAGACGACGTATGGGCTTGCGTTTTTCTCTTGTGTTCCGGAAGTTGTCCATTTGATTGAGGTCGGGAAGATTTCCTGGCCAATCGGGCGCTTCCTTTCGACTGCGTTCGACACCACGATTGTGATATGGTGCTCTTTTTGTCTTTCGGGTTCCGTCACTCTGTGCGTGAGTTGTTTTTTTCAAGAGCCCGTCCGTAGCTTTTACGGTCCCTGTGCACGCATGCCTAAGTCCCGCAATTTTTGAATCATTTCTATTTCTAGACCTCGATCATCGGTGCAATTTTCTGAGTATTATGTTCAATCGCGCTCTATACATTGCGGTCTAAAAATTTGTTGCCTTTACTTTTAGCTGCGTCTTCATGAGCGGCATCTGCCGCGGCATATGTTTGCTCCGACGTCACTGCTTCTCAGTGCTGTGGAGCCTTCCGATACTGCATGTGCAGTTGCTGTTCCCGCCTAATTCAGTTTTTTTCTTGTGTATGGAAACAACAGTCGAATTAGATGTTATTTTTGTAGTTATGCTACCGTCTTCGATCAGATAGAGGCTCTGTGAAGCGCCTTATGAGTTCGCCAGTATGTGCTCTATATAAGGTGAAGTCTGCTAGAAATTAAATGCTTTTGGTATTCTTATGATGGTATTACTGATACGGGAAAATAAATACTCGGTTTGGGTTTTTGTGAGACATACTGTATAGCGTATTGGTGGCATTTCCCTCTAGGGAATACAACAAATGCATTTTTGGGAGTATGCACTCCAAAGGGGAAAATGTAAAGTCCCGTGCTGAAAGTTACGTAGGCCTATTTTTGTTGAAATGAAATAGTTTTTTATTATTATTAAGGACCATTTTTCTCAGTGCGCTGCTGTCCTGTTTCCAGTTACATCACATGCAGGTGTTGAAGGTATCTTTAATATACATTAGAAGTTAACGTTTAGTATTTCTAAAATTTCCAACACCTTTCGATTTTAAATTTTAGTTGAATACTGAACTTCAGTTTAACCCATCGCAGTCAACTACGTGATAAGGTACTTGGCGTACACGCTTGTGTGTGTGTGCGTGTGTGTGTGTGTGTGTTGGCCTTCGGAGCGTTGGAAACCTACAGCTTTAACAATTTGACTACGGCAACTGAATATTGAGTTCAACACCCAACTCAAATTTAAAGTTAATTGTAGTAAGCTATTTGAAAAATACCAAACATGAAGTGGATCGTGCTTTTATTTAGCTTTGATTAAATATTCAAGAAAATAAAGTTTGCGACTGCTGGTCGGTCAGCAGCATTATGAAAATTACCTCCGTGTACCACCGGTGGTGCACGTCGCAGTCAAAGTGTTAATTAAGCTGCTTATAGCCCTATATATATATCATGAGCTGAGGCTTTGCCTTTGACTTATAGGTAAAGAAAATTACGTTTTAAATTACTTCAAATTACACAACGAGTCAGGAAAGTGAAATCGAGAAAACTGTCTTATAATATACGTTTGTCCATATATATATATATATATATATAGGCGCCGAAACTGAATTTCCTGTAATTTGAGGGAAGTATTAAAAATTTGTACTTGTGAAGTTAAAGGGAAGCGCGTTCTTAATTGTAGTTATTTGAGTATTTTTTTATCACTTTATTTAGCTTTACTAATGTAAGAAAAGAAAAACAGAAGTATTTTCTTTACCATATAACTATCCCACGCAGTTAGATATGTGGCTATTTTTGAGGGCTGTTTTGTTCGTTATTTTGACGTGAGTAATTTGATTCGCATGAATTGTCGGTGTATGAAACTGCTGTTACTCAACGTGGTCTTTTTGATGGATCCTTCATTTGGGTGCACCGCAACACGCGTAACCCAGTCTAACTTTTTTCGCCGGAGCATGCATGTTTTTCGCTTAGGCGGCGAGAAACATATGCATGCAGGCGGCGATAAAGGTAGACTGGGAAGTGGATGCCAGTCAACTTGGAGGTCAGACACTACAAACAAATCAAGCCTTGCTGGGATTCCCATGGATAACGTTGAATAAAGACGTCTATAAGGTATATTTATCGAATCATTTGTTGTTTGGTTCTTGCTCGTTATGTCGTTACCGTACCCCTTTTGAAATGAGCTCATTGCCGTGATCTAACAAGATTGGTGAGGCGATGACTGAATATTCAGCCTTGAGTAAATCATGCTTGTGGTTAGCAGTTTGTTTTCAAATCGTTAACACATTGACTGCCTTATGCCATATAGTGGCATGTGAGTACCACGAGGTGAATTGCTCATGTACGTATCGGTGTGAATGTACGGCATTTAGATTATTTCAATATCTTGTTTAGAAGAGATTTAAGCATACGAGGTAAAATATCATCATGCTATTACGCTTTCACGCTTAGAAAAGGTAGAATTTGTTTGCAAGCAGTTAAGTCTTTTTTAAACTCTGCTACTTACAACCTTACAAGAAAATTTTGTTAAAAATTGAAAAGCGAAGAATAAAATTCTAAACATTTATGAACGTTTCGGGATACATAAATGTTTAGAATTTTATTCTTCGCTTTTAAATTTTTAATAAACTTGCGTTATCGCCACGCAAAAGATGTGCTTTATGAAAATTTTGTTTTCCTATAATCGTATTTTTTAAAAATTCATTAACACATGTGCGTCTAGATGGCTGCGAACGTGTTGACGGAGTGGAGAAGCACGATGATGTATCGGATGTGTTCTCGCCTTTAGTTCTGTAGAAGCTTCGCACTTTATAAATAAACGATGCAACAATTAATTGTACCGAAGTGTGGAGCATTCATGTAGAAGTCTAATAGATGTTATTAGGAATTAGAAGCGGTATTTAATGTTCATTTTTCTTTTGACTCTACTCTTCAGCAACAAAGCTTATGTAAATAAAAGTCGCTTACCCGATAGTACTGAAATTGCCTCCTGCTGATCCGTGCACAAAGTTTTACACCAAGCAAGCTTTGCTGCACAGTGAAAAATGTTACTAGTTTGCTGCACTTCCCTGCTGCATATACGCAGTATTAAGCATTTGGCAGTAATATTCCTTCATGAGATGCTTCATGACTTCCTCATTCCTGTACCACAAAAACAAACCGAAAAATAAATCGCATCATTTTATTTGTAACACAATTTGCGCAGCGTTACAAAATTGGTTGAGCATTTCATGCAGAATGTAACGCCAGCTTTAACTGAGTATAGCTTCAAGTGGACGTATTATTGTAGCATGTGTATAGTAGGTCGGCTCATGAAATGCATATTATCTGGCCTGGCAATCATGAACTTATAGTCCTATCGTCTGTCCTCACCAGCTGGTAAGTGATAACTTATCTGCGAGTGTTCAGGTGGCGTCAGTGGTGCTCTGTGAGGGATTTTTATCAGTCCAGTTGTTTCTTGGAGTATAATCTAGTAGTGGAAAACGATGGATGATTCAGAAATGTAGAATTATATTAGCTTTTGGTACGAGGTTCTTCTGTGCACACCAGGTTGGTTGTAATCCTTCGCGGTAGCGGCGTCGGAGTATCGCGCACCGCAGTCGATCGCACGTTATTGTTTTTGCTACGGTCAATTGGTGTTCAATGGTTAAGAAATCGCAGTGGACAGGGACCTGCCTACCGTGGGAGTCCCTACCATTCTTGGCGAGAGAGTGGAACTTTTTATTACTTGTTGCCGGGTTTTGGTGAAAGCGCTTGTTACTTAATACTGCACTTCTGTTTTTTGTCGAGGCAAATTTCAAATCCGATGAACGTGGTATTTCACTGTTCTGCGTGCGTAAGACGTTCTATTCCAGGGACGAAAATTCGTCAGATACAGTGATATATATATTTTCTTATCGTGATTACATTCTTCATATTTTTGCAAGTTTACAAGCCATCCCAGATGTGCAGATAACATGCATTCTTTGATATCAGTTGGATGTTGCTGCTGGTACGTACGCTAGGTAGTCGTGCAATAGAGGGACCACGCAGGCAGGACATCACCTCCGTACCTGAAGCAGGGAACCGCGCGCGTGGCCAGGAGGCGGAGCCAATGAGGTTGTCGCGCGCCGCGTTTCGCCACCAATCAGAGAGCGCGCAGCCAAAGTGGGCTGAGCTAAGACGATTGGCTTTGCAGCGGAGGCTGAGATAAGACTTGGCACCTACTTCTAGCAGAGAACCCTAATTCAGTTCATGGGAACCCGGCGTGTGACGTGTGCCTGTAGTCCAACACTTGCATTGAGCTCGAGTTTTAATTACTTCTCCTGAACACTCCGCGCCAGTTTCGAGTTCGTTTTGTGTTCTTTCCACTCGTTTCGTTGCTGAGTATTTCCCTGGGTGGTAAAAGCGAGTTACTTTGCGCTTTGTTGACGTGTGGCTCAATTTTGAGTCTAAGAAACAGTGTTAAACTATCGAATGACTGAAAAATACTTGAACGGTTCTTGTGAAATGCGTCTAATATGCTTCATTTAGTATGGTTACTTGCAGTCTACAAAATGAACTGAGTGCTATGAGTTCACATGTGCAGTACTCAGACCTCCACGATTCGCCCAACGCTGCTTGCAAAAGAGAAGAGGGTTTATACAACATGACTTCTCACTTGCAGTACCCCGATGAACAGCAGGTAATCTATGTCGAATTTTGCGTGTCGTATTCAGCTTACCTTGAATTATTTGAGAGTGTGTAAAAATTGCGACTGTCGAATTTTTGTTATCTACATCTACGCTTCAGTAAGCTTTCTGATGTTTAAGTTAAATATTTGTTGCCGTTCAACTGTAGAGGAATATGTGTATAATTTCTGTGGGGAAATTAGCCAAGATTTGCCTGGTCAGGATTCCCGCCAAATCCGTGCCTATTCCATTGAATTGAAGCGATCGATAATCCGAGGGAGGGAGAGGAATGCACTCAGCGAGTACGCTGTTGCATTCCAGGTCGCTACGTTCCCGACAATTCCAGTCTCCGCAACTTTCTTCTATGAAACTTGCCCAATTGTTTTGCGTCACTTTCGTTTGTTTTCAGTTGTTCAATAGTTGAAATTAGCATCTTGTTGGGTCCAGGTATTTATCTAGAACTCAATATGATGTTAGCTGATGTCGAATTCCTGAACTTTGGGTTTTTTTTATATGGCTTGCTGAATGCGTTGCTAATATTTTTCATCATTCGTCATTATAGCGGCAGTATTTTGCGTTCAAAGTATTACCTCATTTTTGTCTTGCGTAGCTGACTTTTATTGGACTAAATTGATTGTGTTGATGCGCATCTGCTGCGAGTCCATAAGTTTGAGCTCGGTCTCTACGATGCTATCCAATTTTTGTGTGTTTTTATAAGAATCTATAATAAGGCAACATGTGACGCATTAAAAAATTGACAGAGGATTTGTTGAAGGATCTGACAAAAATTTAACGGTACGTTCAAGTCGATGTATTATTTTGGCGTGTGTATAGTAGGTCGGCTCATGAACGGTTCTTCTGTTGAACTGAGAGCCAAACAATGCGTGGGTGGCTAAGGGTATTGTAATTTCAGTTTTACATTAAAAGTATGCTTAACACAATTTGCAAATTCGAGGCTGTTTTAGCTAAGCATTGTCAATTGTGATGATTCAGTCACCATATGTAGATTGTAACGACTCCTTTTAAAGATTCAACAAATAAATTTTGACGCAGTTTACTAAGCCAATCGATATTCTCATTGTGAATATTGTTCTTGGTGTAATGCGTAATATTATTAATAGTTTTCTCAGAGAATTTGCCTTTTGTTGAAAGTACGGATTATTTTTCCAAGTTAGGCTTCTGTCTGTACTCGCGAAGTAATCATTATAATTGATCTCTATACAAGCTAATTTTTTTATTTCACTTAACTTTCTTTATTCACTAACTTCTCAGAAGTTATTTCAATGCAATAAAACAAACAGAGATTCTTTGAAAGATCTCGTTTTTCTGCATAAGTTTGGGGATTAACGCTAATGTTTCTTGAAAAGCTAACCAAATTAATTTTATTATTGAGTTAATATTTTTAAAGTAGTCTATCTAACTGTGTTGAAATATGCACTATATATAGTGATCGAGTCACGAGTGCGAGTTCGCAATTGAAACTTACTGCATATTTATCTTTTTGAATTTCTTTTTAATTTTCCTATATTTGTAACTGAAAATGTACTAATTTTTTCAACTCAAATTATATGCTAATCTACAAATTTGTTTAATCTCTTGATATGAAATAGTGTTAGTGAAGTTGTACGCAATAATACCAAGCGTCTTCATGTAAAACCATTCAAATTTTTCTACCAGGAATTTTATGTAGAAGCCCTAACTGCTTAATAGGATGTCTAAATGTCGAGACCTCTATAATTCTTATATGAAAACTCACTAAACATTTTTTAACAATCTTATCAAGTCAAGTTCGAGAGATATCAACTCGAAGCTGGCCGTATATTCACTACAATTTTGTTCTTCATGCTGTACTCTGCATATAACGCTATTAGAATGGTAGCAAAATGTAAATTTTCAGTGCATCTACATCGTTCCGAGTGCTGAAATGTTTGTACTGTATTTTTATGCTTAAACTACTGTTCAGCCGATCGATATAATGCGTGTTCATCATTGTTCTTGGCGAGTGAGTCTTAAACTGAAACAAGAACGGGGAAAGTTCTTATTCTATAAATTATTCAGGAGCGTATACATGTTCCGTAATGACGATCTGTAATAATTGTGATGAAGGGAGTTCTAGTTAAAATTTCAGTTTATTTACTGAGTCAGTGAGTAATACTGTATGCAGTTGATATTTCTGGGCAGTATAGTTTTGCTTCAGAGCTAGTGCCAGAATTTTGAGTGCATTCATTCATATGCACTACTGTTCTTTAGCTCAACGTAGTTCGATTTGATTTCTTGATTTATTTCTTAATGCACTATTTTAAATAAATTAGTATATTATTTTATAAATTGCTTGTAGAAATTTTCAGGGAAAAACCATACGTTTCTGTTATCTGAAGTTCTCAATTACAGGATTTATCCACTCAATCACTTTAATGGTAATTTTTACCGTGTCTTCAATGATATTTGGAGTTGAAATTTGGCTCTTATCAACACGGTGGACGTGTAAACCGTGGGCCACGTGATTTATTCCCAGCTGCAAGGGATCTACGTGGGTGCGAGAGTTCGATGCATTTTTGAGTTATCCCCCTCATGGGGATACAACTATTGTATCTGTATGGGAATTAGCACTCCCAAGGAGAAAATGTGAGGGCCCGAGCTGAGAGTTAGGTATAGGTCTTGTTTTGTTGGAATAAAATATTTTTATTATCTCAAGGACCATCTTTTTTTTCGGTTCACTGCTGTCTTGTTTTTCAGCACTTACTAATTTCTTCTTCAACTTTTATCTTGTTTCTAAATTTTTTATCTCAACTTACTGTTTCTATGACCTTTCTGCGTAGATTCTGCGTTCCCTCAACTCCATACTAAATTGTACCATCCTGCTTCCTCTCTTTGGATCGCCTTGTGGTGGATAGGGACGCTTAAACTAATTAATAATCCAATAAACTTATGAGAGCTATCTGTGGCGTCTTTGTTGCCAGGTATGCATGGTCTTGCTACGTGCGGCAAGAAATCACGAGCGCTCGATTTGTGCGTGCACTTTTGAGTTGCTTTATTTTGCTTAACCTGGGTGTGTGTTTCACCTCATGTAGTATAGTAGTAGTACTACTGGTCTCTCGTGAATATTTTAAATTTGTCTTGTTACGTTAATGTGTTGGTACTCATTAGAACTATCGTATTCTTATACCGGGATACATTTCTCGCAAGCCACGGACTGATTTTGTTTCACTTTGATGTAATCATCTGCATGTTGAAATGCTTTCTAGTTATATTAGTTGGTCGAATTAAGCGACTGTTATATATGTACCTACGAAACAGCCAGCCGCTTTCATCTACGTCGATTTGAGAAATTACAAAAATTAGTACATCAAATTATGAAAGCAATCTGTACTTGCATTGCGGGTACACTATTCTGAGCGTGCGATTGCCTATACGAGTATACCAGTTGCGGGCAAACGGTTACTTCTACGTTCATATTTCCGTGATACAATATTCAACACCTATACTCGCACTATGTATACTACTCTCCTGGCAATCGTTTACTTCATGTTTTTAGAACACTTATAGATAGATGCAATCGCACACACCACAAGATATAATATTCAACACCTACACTCGCACTATAGTACGGAAATCGTATACTTCATGTTTCTGGGAGACTCATTGATGCAATTACAGCAATATTCTCCTGGATTCGGTAGTTTTGCTCTCGGTGTACATTGCTATGATGTTCGCGATTGTATTTATGAGTGTACAACATCACGCTTACGTTCTTGGAGTGTTAATAAAAGCATAGAGTATGTCTGATGGGGGCTAGAATAAAGGTGGCCCGCGGTTCCTCCAAACCCCGGGACCGGATTTTTAAACAATATACCTCGTTGTGGCCGACCCGAAGTCCACAATATTCATTTGGGAAATTATATTTCGAATTAGTCGATTCTTAGGGAATATCACGCGTATGATGAAAAGAAGAACCAATGTAAAAACGAACATTTATGAATGAAAGCTCAAACTTTGGAATTTTTATCAGGAAAACGCGCGTAGCTTGCCAACATGGCAGAAGAACGCTAAAACTCCGAGTCCTTCCTTATTCCTTACATATGTTGGCCGACCCAACCGTCATGCCGAGGTTCTCTCGCCTGCATGCTTGGTGCTGTGATGAATCAACTTTAGGCTGCCCCTGCAGGCAGCTGCTCCGAATTGTCGGATTCTGGCTAATGTTCCTCTTGTTTACCATCTCAGTTGGGTGCACCGTGGAAAAATTCGATTGGCCATCCTGAGTGTTTATTTTTATGCTCACCGTTCTTTTTTTTTGTTGGATCATTCTGAGTAGAAAAGTTTTTGTTATTTCTGTGCTTTATTATTTTCATTTTCTTTGTGTTGTTTGTGTTCAAGTGAAGAATTGTAGTTAATTCATGTTAGGTGTCCCATTAACGGGTTATTTCGTGAAGTATAAATATTTTTTCTCCCGAGCGTTATTTTTTAACGGTGGTAGATTCAATTTTGTGTGTTCATCTCAGTTGTAAATCACTGGCGGAGAAACGTTTCAGAAAATTATACCACGCATTTTGAGCTGAAGTGATAATTTTTTTGGCGAAGTATCAATTTCTACCTTGTGACATTGTAACGAATTGATGGTCTAAACCCGGGTTGTAACAGAATTTTGTGACGTACTATCGATTTTTCTATGCAGAAAATTCATGAATTTTCATGCTTCCTAATTAAACAATATAATTTGCTGAAGTGTATGACCAAAACAATTATTTGAAGCTAAGTTTTATTTCCATTTTACACTCGCTCGTTTAAGTCACAGCACTTGTAATTGAAACAGTGCAAGTCAATGGGGATTTTTACCTTTCATTTTGTAGATTTTGCGTCTTCGAGTGCTTGAACTTTGCCGTGCTAATCAAGAGGTAAGCGAGTAATTTTACTTGAATAATTTTACCACTAAATCAAATTATTCAACTCTGTGGAAATTTTTGCCAAAATTTTCCTATAATTATATCTTTATAGACGCAAGTATGCGCTCATTCTAAAGCGCAAAACATTCCTTCAAACCCCCCCAAAATCGGAAATCTCTCGAGTGGAAGATTCCTGCTTCCTTTTCTAGTGATACCTTAAATTCTGGCACGCTTTGTTGCTTGTCTGGACATGTGCGTGTAAGATGCGCGTGCCGTCTTGTGAGACGCGCACACGTACGTGTGGGCACGTGCCGCGTAGTGGCCGTTATGGGCAGGGTGCGAGGGGTGTGTGTGTGTGTGCGGGGCAGTAGTGGTAGGTCTCTGCCAGCAGATGTTGGTGACATACGAACCATTCCCTAACTGATGCCCACTCGGAAGTGGGGCGTCACGTTTCTTGCGCTCTTCTTCCAATTATGGTGTTCATGCAATAGCCGCAATTGTGCTGCCATGTATGTACCGGATTCCCCTTAGTTTAATTTTCGAGAAATTATGTCGATTTTAGTTCGCATGTTTGCATTTTAATTCGAGCCGTTGCGCTTTTTATGTCTTGGTCTCTATTGTTTCCACAAAGCATTTCAGCTTGTTAATGCTGGTTTCTAGAAATTTCTCGTGTGAGTTGACGCTCAAAAAATCACGTCTTTTTGTTGCTGAGCTAATTTCTCCTAAATTTCCTGTGAATTTATTTTATTTTTTTCAAGTGGTAGCCGCTGCCTTCAATATTTTTTAAATTTTGAGTAAAGGTACAACGCGTCGCTGCGGTAAAAGTGGGGAAATCTGAAATTGTTTTTTTTTCGACGATGCTCAATTTCAACATTGACTGCGTGCCAACCTACTTGTAGCGCATATGGAAATTCTAGATCCAGTGTACTTTGAACTGACTCAAATATGTTGGCAAAATATTCTGTGTTTAACAGTAATGTTGATCACTTAGTTATTCGGTAACTTTATTTTATAATTCCTTGTATGCTTCTCTCGTTTTTGTGTCACGGATGTTACTAATGTTACTATTTTATAATTATTATATTTATTATAATTTTTAGTAGTAGTTTCATTGTATTATACTGCGTACTAGTTCTTCTTATTCCCTTCCTGCATTTCTTCGAAATTAATTTTTATCATTTTTTTTCTTGTATGTGCGGGCATAAAATCATAGGACCTATTTTTGTGCTCACATGCGTGCATACGGAGCGAAGAATTATCACAACGGATGCCTATTTGAGGCAGACTTGCTGGAGATGACATAAGAGGCGCGGGCCTTTAAAATCAGTGAATGTGCTCGGCGGTGCACATTGTGATAGTGCAGCTGCCGCTCATTATACCCACGGGCGGCAGGCCGATGGAGGGATTCCTCCACAGCTGGCAACATTGCCGTGCTTCTCCTCCGACTATTTCAAAGGGCCTCGCGCTCAATGGCAAGGAGCAGCCGAGCATCGGTTCTTTCTTTTCTTAGGCCCTCAGCATCGGTAGTTTTCTTGGTAGCTCTTTTGTGTTGCCCCGGCGACCGTTACTCTCGTCAATGGGGACCTTTAAACTGGGTCTGTCGGCAGCATTGTTGCGTGCCTTATGGTTGAGCGTCTCAAGTTACCTACACCCTCTGCGTCTCGTGATCGGGCGCGTGCCCGCGCCGCTGCTGCTTCTGTGCCTCCACTTCCTGTCTTTGCTTGCCTGCCTCTCTCTCATGTCCGTGCCCTGCTGTCATTTAAACCGTTACGCACTTCTTCGAAGACGGAAGCTGCGGTCGCTTTGTGGTTGATCTTCGCGCGCATATGGCACACTTATTGTGTTGGTATGGGCTTCGTATATATTCAACCTCATATGGCACACTCATTGTGTTAATGTGGGCTCTGTATATTCACGCTCGTATGGCACACCCATTGTGTTAGTATGTGCTCCATAAATTAACGTTGTGCTTATCAACGCCTAAAAAGCCTTAGCTAGAATGATGGAACGATGGTCTTCTGTTGAACTTCTTGTAAATTGAAGTGTAGCAGTTTTAATCTTTCAGGTATCTTCGTTTTTGGAAATATTTTACTGTTTTTATGTTCATGCTTAAAAACACTTTTCAAATGTTCTCTCATTTACGCGCGTACATCTTTGGAGCATACAAATTTACTCATTTAACTAGCTGAAAGTTATTTTCTAATCCCTCATACATTTTCATCCAGTCAATCTTTATTTAAAATCGTTTATCGTTTGAGTGAATTTGTAAATTCAGTTCGTATTTTACCTGCCCGCACTACATACCATTTTTTGGCTATGTCATTCCTTTTATCTCATTTAAAATAAAATCACTTATATTCCGACGTTTGCATGCACGAGTTTGTTTAGGTGTACGTAATTAAGTGTGCTCGCATTTCTGCTGGCCTTCCCGACACGCTTCACAAAATTCTCCTGCGCGCTAAAGATTGCCATTTAAATCAGTGAAAGGACATTCCAGAGCAGAAACGTTCAAACGCTCGCTGCTCCTGAATGGCTTTCATGTGTGTGCTCCCTGTCCCTCCGCTCTCCCTTGTGTTGCCCGCCCCACCTCAATTTGAACTGCTGCTGCTGCTGCACCGCGCGCTGGTTTTGGGGCCAGACTCGCCTTACTTCTCACCTCGTCTTGCTCAGTATTTATGCCGAGTGAGAGTTGATTTTTTGAAGAAGTGGCGCTGGAAATTTGGTCCAATACAGTTAAGGTTACTGATCGTGTATACCGAGTGATGGTTGATTTTTTGTAGTAATTTTACTGGAAATTTAGTCCAATACAGTTGAGGTTACTTCTAATTTATACCTAGTGATAGCGGATTTTTTGGAGTCATTTTACTGGAAATGTTGCGCAATACAGTTGAGGTTACTGATCGTTTTTACCAAGTGATAGTAGATTTTTTGAAATAATCCTGCTGGAAATGTAGTCCAATAATATGTTACTGCTATACCTGCTGATAGTTGATTTTTTGAATGAATTTCGCTGGAAATTTAGGCCAATACAGTTGAGGTTAGTGATCGTTTATACCTTGTGAGAGTTGGTTTTTGAAGTTATTTTGCTGGAGATGTGGTCGAATGCACCTCATGTTACTAATCATATAGGTATACCGAGTGAGAGTGGGTTTTTTGAAGTAAGTTTGCTGGAATTGTAGTCCAATAGCATGTTACTGCTACACATATTGGGAACTGATTTTTTGAATAATCCTACTGGAAATTTAGTTCAGTACACTCGATGTTACTGCTCATTTTTACCTTAGTGAAAATGGATTTTTAAAATTAGTCCAACTGGAAATCTAATCCAATCACAATTCAATCATGCATGTGTGTTACAGTAATTTTTGTGACTTGCTTGAATGTCCCTTCTGCATACGGCAATTTCAGATCGCTGTAAAAATACGTTATGTCAATGCGCGTTCTAAATATGCTATTAATTATAATCATACTTCGTGTAAATTATTCTGTAGATCTTAAAAAAAAACTTTCATTCACTATTCATATTCGTGTTGGCTAATTTATATTATCCGCTGCTTGCTGCTGTTCGGTTTAATGTGATCGACGTTTCGAGTGCATTGATGTTGGCCTCATTTTATCTTGTTTATAGCAACTGGTTTCTCCGGGTTTCATTTGTCCGTTTCGCTTGTGTACGCTATTACATATTAGTATAATGTAATTGGAACGAAATTAACAATAATTTTACCTGACCTTCACATTTTCGACTACCAAACGTTGACTAAATAGCGTTGTAAAGTCAAGAGAGTTACCGAGTCAGAAGCTAGACTCGTGGAACCATGAGAAGTGATGGCAAACCATCAGTCATATCGGTTCCCCAACCCTAGATTTTATTTCATATAAAATGCGCGTGCGTCATGTCACATCCTTTGTTTCCTGCTTATCCATTATCTATTTGATTGTTAGGTGTTGAACAGTGTTTCCTGCAAAGGCCCGTTTTCAAACTCTGATTTATTAGTTCTTGTGTCATAACAGAGCGAAAGGGTGTAGAAATATCAATTTTTCATTTGACTTTACACTTGACATATTTTCCGCATCTATTCGAAGAGGCAGTTTAAGCTATCAAGTTCTCCTGTATCAGATGAGAAAAACAATTTCATTTTAATGCTAAATTTTGCGTTTGAGCAATTCGAGTTTCGTTTTAGTTGCTACTATTGTATTAGACGAAATTATTTTTTAGCCTCAGCAAAATAGCTCGTGAAGTCTACGGACCTCGCTCGTTTTATTTCATTACCCTCGTGCATTCCCTCGAGTAAAAAAATGCGTTGATAATTTAAAATTTATTCAATAAGTATGAGCAGACCCCTGAAATCACACAACCTGTATTACTCACCATAAAAAGAGACCAGCCGACACTCGAGAGCAACTCTAAGGTCGGTGTTGAGCGTTGCGAGCGCGTTGCTTTGTTTGCGTCACGCAAATTAGCGAGTCCTGTTGTGGTGGAGTCGTGTTGTCTCTCGCTGCTTCTTGGGCTTGTATTTCTTTTGTAATCTTCCTCACCCGCTGACTTCTTTTGAAGCCTCTTCCAAAGCTTCCCTGAAATGGTATTTAACTATTGTTATCTTCCTCTATCCATTCGCGCTTTGTGTTTGTGCACTATGAAGTAGCACCGGCATCCGTATTCACCTCTTGAGCGCTACAAATTGCATCTTCATTTAATGGAATTTGAGGTTTCGTTGCGTGATTAATGTTGTTTTACGCTTTTTGGTTACAGAGTTCTTTTTATGGCTTTGTTTAGGTTGTTGATTGTTTTTAAGTCTGCGTTAGCGCTAATATCGTTCTCGATCGTAACGTTGTATAGAATTGCACGTACTATTTTAGCATTTGTGTTTCACGTGATCACTACTTCAAAAATACACGGATAATTATCCGGCGCCGACGTCTCGTCGACGCGAAAAAACCTCCCATCATAGTTACACTTATTTTACCGGGATGTGTTTGCAATGGATCGCATTGCTATAGAGCGAGTTGGATGCATTTAGTAGGTTGCTGCAATGACCTTGAAGTGTGTTTGTCTGTGTGAAGAAGCACTGCCCACTTAGGTCTATTGAAGAGAGGCACGCTCGGCCACTTCCGAAAGTTTGGTCTCGTTCACACGCTCTGCCCTGCGCGCTGTACAGCCATGGGAGAGTCCTGTGGGAGAGTTGCGCTCCGTAGCTCTCACATGCAGGACAGGTGAACATCTCAGCTCGCCCTTTCCCTCGCATGCACTTGTTTTCCTGGGCTGTGTGTTGCACAGTCTTTAACATTTTGGTCCCTCAGTTTGTATAACACAACTTTTATAAATATAAGTATAAATAGTTTAATACAACTATTGTATCTTTGGGAATTGGCACTCCGAGGAGGAAAATGTGAGGGCCCTAGCTGAGAGTTAGGTAAGCTTTCTTTTTGTTGAAATTAAATGTTTTAGTTATGTTAAGTGAATGCGCTCGGTTATTTTTTATATTTTTTATATTTTTATTTTTATCATATTTTTTCGGTATATTTTTTCAGTTCACTGCTGTCCTGTTTGTCAGCACCTACTACTTTCTTCTTCGGTTTTGATCTTGTTTTATAATTTTCTTTCTCAACTTCCTGTTTCTATGCCTTTTCTGCATGGATTCCGCGTTCCCTCAACTCCACACTGAATGATGCTTTTCTCCTTCCGCTCTTTGGATCTGCTTTGTGACGGATAGGGAGGTCTAAACTAGCTAATAATCTAATTTTATCTTTATCAGTGTAACGCAAAAGAACCCATGGATTTCAAACCAGTATAATTGGCTTGGCTAGTATAACTGGCCATTCCACTCCCACTTGTGATACCATGCAAGTCAAATCCATGCGTTCTTTTTGCGCCACTCTTTATTTTCTTGCTTTTCACGTGCCCTTTTTTCGTTATTTCATATATTGGTTGTGTACTCCTTCGTTTCCAGCTTTTTAGCGTTTTATTTTGTCCTCATTGTTTTTTTTATCTTTTTGAGAAATATATGTGGCTGTTAGTACCTTATTAAGCTGTTAATAATTAATATTCTACCTGACATTTATGTTTTATGTTATTCGTTTTACATTTCCACTTGTTATTCTACGCAATAAAGATATGATTTTATTGGTGTTTGTAGAGTATGTTTGGTAAGCTTACTTAATTTTTCGTCATCGCTTATTTGTCTTCTCCGGATCTGCTCAACGTTTGTTGGTTGTCAAAGATATTATTTTTCTATAAACTCATTGTCTCATTATGTTAAAAGGTTGGGATCTTGCAAGCGATTAAGTTAGAATGCGACCCTCTCCTGATGATTACGTGGTCTTCAAGATGCATTTTTGAATTACAAACCTACACAGATGTATTGCTGTTGACAGACATATTCCTTGATGAAAATATTCCGTCTTTATTTAGCTACTTTCAAAGAGTCCTTACGAGCGCTGATGAGAACAACTTCCTATACTTGACCTGCATTGATACCAGCCCTTGAGAACGCAGTTATAATACATTATTCGAATTTGAAAAGAGTGTTAAAATTGAAATGGAGAACGAAATTGCACTGTACTTCAATGCAAGTTTTCAATTCTCCTATGTTTTCCAGCCATAAAACATCTCTCGATCTGCACGCAGTCAATTAATTTATTTAATACAATGACATAAATTGACTTATTGTATTTGGGGAGTATTTCCAATGTTCAGGGGTCCTTGGAAGCAGCTTGAGGGCATACTTGATGTTTCCTGTGCTGCTGCAGCCTGGGGGCCGGAAGTTGGTGAGCCTCCCAACACATTTCCAGTTGCTTCCTCGCAGCATCGAGGGCTGGTCCCACTTGCTGGACGAACTGTTCGTATTCTCTCTATTGCTCTTCTTCTTTTACATTGCTCTTCTTCGTTCTAATTGCTTCCTTGCAGCATCGAGGGCTGGTCCCACTTGCTGTACGAACTTCTATTCTCTCCATTGCTCTTCTTCTTTGCGCTTGCTCTCCATTGCTCACGACACTGAGTTCTGTTCTCACATGCTGGACGAAGTATTCGTTTTCTCTCCATTGCTCACGACACTGAGTTCTGTTCTCACATGCTGGACGAAGTATTCGTTTTCTCTCCATTGCTCACGACACTGAGTTCTGTTCTCACATGCTGGACGAAGTATTCGTTTTCTCTCCATTGCTCTTGTTCTTCGTTCTAGTTGCTTCCTCACAGCATTGAGTTCTGTTCTCACTTGCTGGACGAACTGTTCTTCTTCTCTGTTGCTCTTCTCCGTCTCAGTTTTGATTATACACTAATAAATTTCACGACATTCACTGTGGACACATTTAAAGATCTACACAACTGTTTCACATTCTCGCAACGTTAACTGATTTTTGAAATAGCGCGTTTTGACTTTGAATATTATGCAGTTTAAAACTAGTTTTCCCCTGAAATACATCACTTTTATTCGCGCTTTGGCTGATGAAGCCTAAATGAACTTCTGCAGTTGTAATGCAACCCTTGTCTTAAAGATTTTATGCATGAATTGGTTTCGGTTTTTGAAGATCAAAACTTGTATTTTTATCCTCGGATATGTTTTAAATTGTCATGATTCGTCTCATGGAATGAAGCTAAGAATATAATTGGGCAATTTTTCCCAAACCATGTAGTACTCAAATATTATATTCACGTGTTAACTTTTTCATTAGATATCTTCTGTTCATTATAATTCTTCAAAATCAGCTGTAATTCACGAGCGAGTGATTCAACTATAATAATTGAGAATAGTTAAGCCTCTGTGTTCGTGATCGACAAAAGCTTCTGCGCGTTCTGCTGTGCTTTAGTCGACCTTAGAAAACTGGCTTGGTCATTCCGGCGCGAGATGGTCCCGTGATTTGTCGATCTCTCGTCGGACGGACGCCGGTGCGGCGGTAGTGGTTTGCAGTCATTGCCCTCTGCGACTCGCGCAGACTCCGCTCCTCGTACGGCACATCTCGGCGGCTGCTGCTGTTGATACTGCTGGTATTGCTATTGCTGGTGCTGGTACTGCTATTGCTGGTGCTAGCACTGCTATTGCTGGTGCTAGCACTGCTATTGCTGGTGCTAGCACTGCTATTGCTGGTGCTGGTACTGCTGCTGATGATACTACTAATACTGCTGCTGGTACTGGTACTGCTACTGCTTGTACTGCTATTGCTGGTACTGCTTATACTGCTACCGCTGGTACTGCTGCTGTTGTTCATCTTACTACTTTGACTGCGTCGTGAGCCACCCGTGGTATACGGAGGTAATTTTCACAATGCTACTGACCGACCAGTAGTCAGAAATTCAATTTTCATAAGTACTTAACCAAAAAAAAAAAACGAAAGCACGATCCAGTTGATGTTTGCCATTTTCAAAATGGCGTACTACAATTGACATCAAATTAGAGTTGAATAATGAACTTCAGTTTTACCTGGCGCAGTCAAAGTGTTAACCCATTGAAGCCCAATTTTTTTACTCATATTCCCAATATCACTACCACTGTTTTTAGACTTCTTTCAAACTTGTGGTTTGAATTCCCATGTGGTTTGCGCATAGTGGTTTGCGCATAGTGGTTTCTATGCGCAATATATGGTGACACCTTGTGATAGATTCAATGTTCTCTCAATTCCTTGTTGATTAGTTCCATCTTCCTACCTCTCTTGAGAGTATTCCGATTTAATCTTTTAATACAAAACAGCGAGGCAAAACAGCGAGATTGTGTAAAAATTGCACGCAGTTATTTCTTTTTCACTAGCGTACGACACAAGTTATTTGTATCTGTCGTATTTTTGATGGCGAGTGTCGTGAGCGCATTATTATTGTTTCTGATATACATCTAATGATGTGTATTTCTTACCATATTTACTATTACTTCTATGATAAAAAATATTGTTATTCATAACACATGTACTTATCAGAGCGAGAGCACCACTCTAACGCCATCTCATAAACCACATTGCCACGCTTTTCATTTTGTCGAACTTTTGTTCTCGCCGAGTGTCCGTCGGAGCTAGCGCACGAAGCGCGCCAGCGAGACAGAAATTTAGAGCTCTTTGCTGTGACGCGTGGCAGCGAGGGTGGCGCGCGTCCTGGGTTGTGTGTGCTAACTACCGCATGGCAGCGGCTGCGCTGGTAATCCTGGTGTACCTGTGGGAATTGCCGCTCCCTGGGGGAAAATGTGTGGTCCTGAGATGAGGGTTAAACAGGCCTTCTTTTTGTCGAAATGAAATGTATTTTCGTTATGTAAAGACAACCTTTTTTCGGTTCACTGCTTTCCTGTTTTTCAGCACCTACTACTTTCATCGTCAATTTTTTATCTTGTTTCATGAAATTCTTTCTCAACTTGCTGTTTTGCATAGATTCTGCGTTCCCTTACTGAATTTAAAGCTGCTTGAGTGATACGGTTCTCACATTTTGAAACAATTTACATGATGATGACACATGTCATGTAGTCGTCAAACCCACCGTCTCGAAAAATAAACGCTTCTCTTTCTTGCTGAGATAATTTTCCGTCTAACCGCGGATTTAGCAACATAGCTTCACTGATTCGTTCACTATTACAGTCGTGTTGTAGGAAAGATTGTTTTCCTCATGTCTCAATCTAGTTTCGGAATGTAGGTGAATGAAGTGTATGCTTAGTGATTAGAAAAGTTACCCTTTAACCTCGTCTCCGTTTGCTATAACTCATGTTGCAAGAGAACGCTAAGACTAATTTGGAAGCTCAGCTTTCTATGTTACCTTTATATTCTACTTGTCATTCGCCACGGATTTGTGTGCAAATATCATTAGTACTTAAGTGGTCAGTTTCGGTATCCCGTGCTGTATTGTCACTGCCGCTGTTTCGACTACGGTAGCAGCCCACGTGCTGCAAACTTAACACTTTGTCTGTGACGTGCGCCACCGGTGGTACACGGAGGTAATTTTCACAATGCTGCTGACCGGACCAGTAAATGCAATTTTCATCAATACTTAAAGCTAAATGAAGGCACGATCCAGTTCATGTTTGGTATTTTCGAAATAGTTTACCCTACAATTGACTTTAAATTTGAGTTTGGCATTGAGCCTAATATTTAGTAGTCGCAGCCAAAGTGTTAAAGCTTGTTAACAACTTGTGTGAAACTCTCCCTCTCTCTCTCTCTCTCTCTTCTTAAATGCATGCATTGTTTTTCACATTGCGTGAAAGGTGGTGCATTTTTTCATGCGTTTGTTTCGCATTTTTTAGTTTTATTGATAGACCTATTTGTTTTCCTAAGTGATCATGTTATCATGTTTTTATCACCGTCGTGGCTCGGGATGGTGGCATTTTAGTTCTCCTAAATTCTCATTTTCGATTCATTTCGTTCGTTCTCAAATCTCTCTTTTCAATGAAACATTTCATTCAGTCTCTTCACGCTGCGAACAATAAGAATCCAGCCATGTATCATTATGAGGCATAATATGCGGAGTTGGGACAAGCAATCTGGCGAGGCTTCTTTAATTGCCCGTCAAAGGAGGCTACGGTCACAATTAAGTAGTGATGAAGAGCAGTGCTTGTATAGTCAATGAGCTCTCGCCCTGAAGCTGCTGCTAAACTTGTATCGCCAGTGGACTATAGCTTGTATATAGCTGCTGCCAAGCTCACTGGTGTATACAGTATAGCTGCTGCCAAGCAAGTATATAGGTGTATATAACAAGTATATAGCTGCTGCTAGTATATAAGATGTATATAGCTGCTGCTAGGAGATAAGTATATAGCTGCTGATAGCATATAAGAAGTATATAGCTGCGGCCAAACTTGTATAGTCAATGGACTGTAGCTTGTATAGAGCTGCTGCCAAGCAAGTATGTATATAACAAGTATATAGCTTCTGTTATAGTGTATACTGTATAACAAGTCTAGCATATAACAAGTATACAGCTGCTGCTAGTATATAACAAGTAAATAGCTGCTGCTAGGAGATAAGTAGTATATAGCTGCTGCTAGGAGATAATTATATAGCTGCCGCTAGCATATAAAAAGTATATAGCTGCTGCCAAGCTTGTATAATCAATGAGCTCTCTCCCCGAAGCTGCACCAAGCTTGCCCACATGGCAGAGACGATACCGAGACCGGGTTCCCACGCTACCGAACGGCCGCCTCTCCCCCATTCTCCCATCCCGCCACTCTCTGTCACCCTCACTCGTTCTTATGCACTCACGATTTTTTTGAACGCTTCTTGTTTTTCGTCTCTCCTTTCCTGTGATTAAACGGTGACTTATCAACCTCTGCAGATTTGGCTTTTCCTCACGTTTCGGGCGCCGTAGAATGTTATGGATGCCATTAAAAAAATGCGACCACATGCTTCACATGTTTGTGCCGTCGATTGCGCATTTGAATATAAAGTTTTGAAATAATTCTTTGTTACTTAGTGTTCGCTCTAAGGATGTCAAATTTTGCTCAATAATTAATGGAGAAATTAATTACATGCTACATGCAATTTCTGAAAAAGAATGCTATGCTTAGTTGTTTTTTTTGTGTGTGTGGGGGGGCCTGCACCGACTTTGGAGTTTTTTAACGCAGAAGAATATCTTAGCTGAGATCAAAACTTCTTAGGTGACTGACTTGCAGTAATCTCTCGCTTCTGCAATAATGTCGCTTCTCTTCTCTATGTAATCATTGACAGGTAACTGTAAAACCACATCTTTTTTGCGAAGCAAATTAATAAGGAAGCAAATGGAGAAGAAGACTCGTAAAAGCATTAAAATCTTTATCTGAACGTTTCGAGCCAAGGCTCATTTTCAACAGGAAATCTGCAAAGTTTAGAGAAAAATAATTTTTTTGAACAGAGTTATCATACAAAACTTAAAATCAAATGTCTAGGTACGGTAGAACTAAATTCTATGCGAGCCTAATGAAAACGGATGAAAACACATGTAAGAAAAAAAAAAACTGCGTAAAACATCAAAGCTATAAAACTAAGTAAAAGGTGGGTTATAATGGGTTACCGATTGACTATTTTCAGCGGATAGGAACTTTGCATTTCATTGAGGGAGGGCCTGAGACTCAGGCCCTCCCTCAATGAAATGCAAAGTTCCTATCCGCTGAAAATAGTCAATCGGTAACCCATTATAACCCACCTTTTACTTAGTTTTATAGCTTTGATGTTTTACGCAGTTTTTTTTTTTTCTTACATGTGTTTTCATCCGTTTTCATTAGGCTCGCATAGAATTTAGTTCTACCGTACCTAGACATTTGATTTTAAGTTTTGTATGATAACTCTGTTCAAAAAAATTATTTTTCTCTAAACTTTGCAGATTTCCTGTTGAAAATGAGCCTTGGCTCGAAACGTTCAGATAAAGATTTTAATGCTTTTACGAGTCTTCTTCTCCATTTGCTTCCTTGACAGGTAACGTTTCAAGCCTGGCAACTGACAAACAGTATCTACCTTTGAATCAGGAATATGCCCACAACTGATGCGAAGAATATTTTTAACACGGTAACTACGGCGTGACCCACCGGTGGTCACTGAGGGGATTTTTATGGTGCTGTTGACCAACCAGTAGTCACTAACTCAATTTTCATAAAGACTCAATCAAAACTAAATGAAGGCGCGATCCGTTTCAGGATTATCATTTTTGAATTTGATCGCTAAAAGTGACTTTAAACTTCAGTTAAATCCGCCGCAGTTAACGTGTCACGATCCCGTGAGAGTGGCGTTGGTACACGAGTTTTCCGTTGCTGAGTTACATCTTCAGTTCATGTAGATTTACCTCCTATATTCTCGTGTTTGCTTTAAAAATACATCATCACATATCCCGGGCAATGGTCACATCCAAGCCACTTCCGGTCCAAAAGCAAGTAGAGCCCTTTGATGACTGCCATGCAATTCCAACAGATCGTCGATAGTAGAACTTGAATTTGATGACAACGCACAACGTTCTTGATTTACATTCCTGGAAGCATTCAAAAGTTTTCAATCATAGGGGATCAGTTAGTGACTTCTTAAGCGCTAGACAAACAGCCCGATTTATTCTACAATTCTTGTGCGTCGCAATCCCTAAAATTTACTGTACAATAACTGTTTGGCCTTTTTTTGGGAGTCGATTTCAATGCTTGTGCGTTCTATTCTAAGTATACCGTTATCATTGAAGCTCTTGAACTCTTCTCATTCTACTCAGGAACTCGTAACAACATGAGTGCTGTTTTGGAGTGCGTGAGTGCGACACGGAACATTTCTGCTCACAAAAGCATCAAGGAAGAATAGCTGGAGCGTCTCTTTGATACGACGATAGCGGACTTTGGACAGCGCTTGCGGTGACCGATTGTCTTAAGGTGCGAGGTGTCAGGCGGCGCCGCGACCGCATTGTTGCGACGGCCGAGAATTGGTCAGAAGAGGATACACGACGCGATACACGACACCTTCAATGCGTTACTTACGGCTCAGCCTAGCGGTGACGCCACAAAACCAAGACCTGCATGCCATTGATAGCAAGCTATGTATCTCACTGCTGCACTGTATAGTTGTGCTTCTTCATGCGTTCGGAAAGGCTTAACTCAAAGTTGAGGAGTGTTCGTCGGCTCATTTTGTTATTTTGCTCCATTGAGTTGATTGCTGAAGCGAATGGCGATAGTGAAGTTAATTAAAACGATTAGTATTTTTTACAGATCTTAATTTTGATATCTGGTTGGAACATTTTCTTGCTATTTATTAAGTATGGCATCTTTGACTCACCTCTGCTCTAAAATGCTGGAGGCGTTCATTTAAATTTCATTTCGTATCGAGAATTTGTTTCTCGTCGACCTTTTCAGTTACTTGCTGGACGCACTTGTAGTGCTTAATTTTGATGCTACTCCTTTTCCACCAACAACACTCCAGGAGGATAATGCGCGCCTCAATTTTACCAGCTTTCTCGGCTGTACGGGTGCAGGTCGAACATTGCAATCATTTCCATTAGATGTGATAGCGGTTGTTGCGCCGTATCTGTTATCGCGATCATTAGTACTTTCCTGGGTTATCCACCACCGTGAGCAAAAGCAGCAGCGCAAGCCACCTCGAAGCGCCGCCACACGGCTCACCGGATGCGGTAAATTATCTGCAGGATTTACGTAGCGTAATGCTCGTATCCTGTCTTCGAGAGTTCGACTCGACCGGGCTACTCGAGGTCTGCGAGGATAGTTGGCTTCGTCGAGAGCGCCTCATAGAGGGGACGCGCGACCCCTTTCGACTGGGAAGTCTGTGCAGTTCGTGATGGAAGACTGAGATGGTCGGGTCACAGGTGACCGAGTAATGGCGCTTAATGAGGCCTTCCTGTGTGCTCTTTCGCATGACCTTACCAGGTGAACACGCTGCTGCTGCTGCTGCTGCTGGCTTGCTCTACGTGTGTTGTCGTCGCTGTTGTCGGGCGTGCAAGATTTCGAGGGGCACGGTTGTGGCCATGTGTATGCATAGTACAGGATTAACTTCATCACAGCCTGATCTGTAATTTTTTAAATTTCATAGCGCATTGAATTCGCCTCGTTCATTATTTTCTTATTTGCTTCAATTTGAATCTGGAGAGTTGTACTTCAGTATTCGTTGTGACGAATTTCTTATCATGAATTGACCTCACCAGTCTGATTCAGGACATATTATGTATATTTTACTTGTAAAAACCATTCAAAGAGAAAGATTTTCCATCTTTTTGAAAATCTGTTTATGAAAACAGAAGTTTTATTTTCATGCAACAATTCATTGTATTGGTTGTAATGAGGGGCCATACAAGTTAAATTTCCGTATGTTCTTACGACGCAATGTTTATGATGGGGCATATTTTTACACAATGTACCTCGTCGTACCGGTACATCATCTACTGAGTACTCAAACTGTATTTGAAAAAAGCTCAAGCTTAAAGATTTTTGCTTGAAAAAACAGCGCGTGCAGCCACGTCAACAGAAGAACTGTCGCTGCTGGCTGTCCCGCCACGACGATGTAAATTGCTCAAAAATTGAACTCCTGCATTCAAGAAAGCAATTTTCACGAGTAGTCCACCAGCCTTGCAGTCCCGGCTGCTGCCGAGTCAGCTGTATCGTGTCGCTTGAATTGCAATTACGTTTCGGGTCAATGTTTCCACTTCCGCTTCTTATGTGCCTCCCCTTCTCCTCCGCCTGCTTTCGTGGATACCCTTCACTTCAACGAAAAGCGGGTTGTGGGAGTGCTGGTCTTCATGTGTTGTATGCATCATACCTGGCGCTTCAAAGCAAAGCGGGTTGTGGGAGTGCTGGTCTTCATGTGTTGTATGCATCATACCTGGCGCTTCAAAGCAAAGCGGGTTGTGGGAGTGCTGGTCTTCATGTGCTGTATGCATCATACCTGGCGCTTCAAAGCAAAGCGGGTTGTGGGAGTGCTGGTCTTCATGTGTTGTATGCATCATACCTGGCGCTTCAACGCAAAGCGGGTTGTGGGAGTGCTGGTCTTCATGTGTTGTATGCATCATACCTGGCGCTTCAAAGCAAAGCGAATTGTGGGAGTGCTGGTCTTCATGTGCTGTACGCATCATACCTGGCGCTTCAACGCAAAGCGGGTTGTGGGAGTGCTGGTGTTCATGTGCTGTATGCATCATACCTAGCGCTTCAAAGCAAAGCGGGTTGTGGGAGTGCTGGTCCTCATGTGCTGTATGCATCATACCTGGCGCTTCAAAGCAAAGCGGGTTGTGGGAGTGCTGGTCTTTATGTGCTGTATGCATCATACCTGGCGCTTCAACGCAAAGCGGGTTGTGGGAGTGCTGGTGTTCATGTGCTGTATGCATCATACCTGGCGCTTCAACGCAAAGCGGGTTGTGGGAGTGCTGGTCTTCATGTGCTGTATGCATCATACCTGGCGCTTCAAAGCAAAGCGGGTTGTGGGAGTGCTGGTCTTTATGTGCTGTATGCATCATACCTGGCGCTTCAACGCAAAGCGGGTTGTGGGAGTGCTGGTGTTCATGTGCTGTATGCATCATACCTGGCGCTTCAACGCAAAGCGGGTTGTGGGAGTGCTGGTCTTCATGTGCTGTATGCATCATACCTGGCGCTTCAACGCAAAGCGGGTTGTGGGAGTGCTGGTCTTCATGTGCTGTATGCATCATACCTGGCGCTTCAACGCAAAGCGGGTTGTGGGAGTGCTGGTCTTCATGTGCTGTATGCATCATACCTGGCGCTTCAACGCAAAGCGGGTTGTGGGAGTGCTGGTCTTCATGTGCTGTATGCATCATACCTGGCGCTTCAACGCAAAGCGGGTTGTGGGAGTGCTGGTGTTTATGTGCTGTATGCATCATACCTGGCGCTTCAACGCAAAGCGGGTTGTGGGAGTGCTGGTGTTCATGTGCTGTATGCATCATACCTGGCGCTTCAACGCAAAGCGGGTTGTGGGAGTGCTGGTGTTCATGTGCTGTATGCATCATACCTGGCGCTTCAACGCAAAGCGGGTTGTGGGAGTGCTGATCTTCATGTGCTGTATGTATGGTAAAGGCCCTTCACCGTAAGGCGGTTGTTTGAGTGCTAGTCTTCATGTGCTGTATGTATGGTACCTGGTGTCGAGTTGTGTTAGTTTACTGTCTTGCTGAGTCGCGGTTATTCCCTGAATTCATTTTTCATTTCTGGATCTCACTTTTGCGTTTACTTCGATTTAATTAAACGTGCACCATCATACCATCTAATTTTCTAAATAAACGTTTATTTTTGAGACACTGCCATTGATTACAATTTGAGCGTGATTTTCATCGCTGTTTTACGATTAACCTTAAAATTAATTCCTTTATTTGACTGTCTTACTGTGCTCCTTACTTCAGCTGCAGACATCACCTCCGTATATGGAGCGGCTAAATTTAGCCCGTCCCGTAGCGCAGTTTCGTCTCACGGGCCTGGGAAGAAATGCCTACAAATTCTCGGTGGCAGTAGTAGGAAAACTGCCTGAGAATTTCTCATAGTGCGAGTGGTCAAGTGGAGCTTGGCTGAACCTGCGCAAGCATTATTGTACTAACGCGCCTCGCTGTGTCTTCCGTGTCTGAATGAACGCCATCGCAGCTGTGCCAGACGCTCATTCTTTGCCGCTTTTTTCTCGGCTCTGATTTGTTTGGGGCTTTTATGTTCTTCTGACTTGTAGTTAAACGTGTGGAGTATTTGTGATGGAACAAATTTTGATTTATGTGGTAGAATTTTATTACTTTAGTGCTAACCTTTTATGCTTGGTAGACGTTTGTTGGTGTAATAAATGATGACTTTTGTTTCCAAACTGTAGTGAATTAGACATTCAAATTTTCCGTATGAGTTTCTTTACAAAAAAATGATTTTAGAGCTCTCAGACTTAGAAATATAGTGCCCATAGGGCGCGGAGAGTTGCTTATTATGGAAATTTCGTGCCTGTTCAGGCTAATCTCTTAATGAAGGTCAACCATTACGCGTGTAATTGTTCGTTCCACTGTTGTTAGGAGGCTTGTATTGTGCTGTGTAATTGTGGAATATTGTTTTTAGTTACTAAGTTGCAAGCACAGAATTGAGTTAACTTGATGCAAATTCGGCGGAAAATTAGAATCTGTTCGTAAAATGATTTCTCTAAAAAACCAATGCACTGCCGTTAAAATAAACTAAGAATGAAGATTTTCAACGACCAAGTAGAAGATGATCTTCAAGTGTCGGCTAAGGGCCTGGGAACGGACGGAGCAGCAGTTGAATTCTCACGACCTGCAACATCCGGACGCGCGCCGGCTATCCGCGGCAGAGGCAGCGGTAGCAGCAATAGCAGCAGCGACAGCGGCAGCGGTAGCAGCAATAGCAGCAGCAGCGGCAGCAATAGCAGCAGCGACAGCAGCAGCAATAGCACCAGCAGCAATCAGTGCTTGGTGGTGATCAGCTCCTGCGATTCTCAGACATCTGTCGTATAGGCACAAATGCCTGAGTTTGTAGAGCCTGCTCTCTTGTGCTGCTGGCTCGATGTTCGCAGATTTTTCTGACTCTGTGAACGGCGCTGATTTCTTGAGAACATATGAGCGTTTCGAAAGCTCTTGGTTATCGAGGTTTGGCATGAATTAGGATTCGTCTCTGGCTCAGTTCTACAATTTCTTCCTAATGAACAGCGTAATGAATCTTCAGTTCTTTCATGAATGTTAGTTCTGTGTGTTTCCAGATTTTATCCACCCGTTAACTATTCTTCATGCGTAACCAACATTTATCGGTGCCCAAAATGTTAGGCGTGTCTAAACACTAAGGAATAAAACATTAAGTTTAGCGAATATTAGATTTATGGCGAATAAACTTGTTACGGTACAAAACAAACCAGCAAGAAATGATGTATTCGAAGCGTTTTGAATTTCTAAACGCTATTTGGGCGTTTCTAAACACTGTTATAGTCCTGCTAATCTATTACTCACAATGTGTGTTCGTTTTCATTAGTTTGTAGTGGTGGAGTGGTGGAATTCGTAATGAAGACTGTTTGCTAAATTATGTCCAGTATGCTTGACTGAACAGTGTATGTGTGTAACCCCAAATTACACTTGGATTGTTTTTACTATATTAGAAAATGAATTGTATTGCTAGCTTGGTGGCTGAAAACTGCAGCTCTTGTTTGCTATTGATGATTTTGACCCGCATGTCAAAATGAGGCACGCATCTGTAAATGGCAAGATGGCTGATCTTCGTACCGAGCTATTTAACATTTAAACGTCGACACTGCACGTCGTTTGTAATTTAAACTTAATTGCATAGGGTGCGGCCCTGGTCTGAAATATTGTGTTTTTGTATTTGCAAATATTTTCAAATGTTCCTTAGCCTTCTCCTTAGTAGGGAAGTAAATTTTATGCTTGATATAATAAAAGTATAAATTTTCACAAGGCGTTAACTTTTCAGCGGGGCTGCAGCGCTCTTTCGTTCGCTTTAATTAGTTAATATTTGCTAAAATGTGAAATTACTTTCCATACTCATCGGAAAACGTCCACAAACGAATAAAGAGTATGGCTATCTCCTCGAAAAAAAATCTTCACTCTACGACCATTTTTATCAAAAAGACTTCCAATGACATTTGAATGTTTTTGTGGTTACGTGCAAAGTTTCATTCTGTGTGCTTCTTTACGGTAATGTTATTCTTTAACACGTTGACTACCGAGTGGGACAAATGTGTATCACTAGGTAAATTGTTCATATAGACACCAATACAATTGAATAACATTTCAAACCATTTCGCTAACACTTTTTGAAAACATTTTATCATACGAGGAAAATACTATTGAGCACTTATATTTTGTACATTTATTAATTACAAAGGGCGGAAACTTCTTCGAGCAGTTGCGTTGATTTTCCCAGTCTTTTTTTTTACAACCTGACCAAATCAATTTCACGACCCGCGCAATCATTGTCAACGTGTTAATTAACGACTCAAACTCGTAGGAGCTGTAGCATGCAGTCATACGCCCAGGTGTATGGACTGTATGCCCCTGTTTGAGACGTGAAAACCTCAAGATAGCTTTGCATGAAAAACACGAGCTCATCATCTCGTGCGGGGTGAAAGATCGTGAGCTATCCTACTTTCCTTTTTATCAGGTGTAGCATCCCGTCGATAATACTGTTAGATTGTTCAAACAATTTGCGCGTTGCCGTTTCCGGCATCTCCGTGCAGTAGCTTTGATTTTTATTTTCTGAGATGTATTTGTTTATTTAGTTTCAATGTACGAGTAGTTGCAACGGCGGATCGTTGAATTTCTTATTATTTAGTTCTTGCGTTACCAAAACCATGGTCTTGCTTCTTTTTGGGAATAGGTGGAAGGTGAATTTGTATCGGTCGTATGGATTAAGGAGTTGAATGGGGTATGGACGTATTCCTCTTATACCGAATCTTGAAAATAGTTAACACATTCATTGCGGTACGACTCACCGGTGGGTCGTGCTTAAGTTTTTCCAGCTGCAAAATGAGCCATCGATGGGTCGTTTGAAAAATTTTCAACAATCTTTTTAAATTAAAGGTATCTATTTTACCCAGTTAATGTTTGCTATTTATAAAATTTTTAACAACTTTTGCCGTTAAATTTGTATTGGAGATTGAACTTCAATTTAAACCATCGCAGTCAATGTGTTAAACGCGCATTTTCCATCGAGTTTGAACGTGTGGGCTGCACGAACGGGAATTCTAAGGGGCACAGCAACACGACATCCTGAAAAGAAGTGGTTATAATCGTGAGCAATACGGATGCATCATCTTCAGAGGGGACGATTAACTTAGCGGTGCGTAGCTTATCAGAAGAAGTTAACCCATCGCGAGCGGGGATTGTGAGAAGGTCGTGGCCTGTTGATACCAAAGTAGTGTTCATCTGGTACTTGTAATAAGCCGCCTTCTTCCTGTCGGGACACCGCAGCCTCCGCTGCTATAGCTTCGAGGAAACGAAGCTTTCGTGTGCGCTATTTGTGTTTCTTTTGGCTTCAGTTTAAATTTAGTTTCACCTACGTGTCTTTTGAGCTTATGAGCTGCATAGTAACAGTCAGAGATCATTTCTCCATTTTTTGTGGGCACGTAGCACCAGTTCAACTGTCTTGCGTCTGCATATTTCTGTTTTCACGAGTACAATGAGTAGAGTGTCCAAGTTTTTACTCAAGTATTTTCATGTTTTTAATCATAAATTCTTCGCCTGTTTTTACTTATTTTTCCTACTAGCAGCTTTTGATACCTATGTTTGAATTTCTTATCGATTTAATGATAGACATGATCTTCAGAAATTAAGATGGGAATTTACAACTCAATTCCAAAGATAAAACTCTCCTGTCAATCACGAAAGATATCTCCAAGAAACTCATCAATGAAAAGCTTGCTAGGTGACTTCAAAAGCGGATATTTGGTTGTTAAGCTTTTACGTGAGCCTCTTAATTGAGATGTCAGAAAAAGAGAGAAAGAGTTTCAGGAGCCCGAGGCATCCGTGACAGCCAACGCCGAGGTAGAATCATTTCTATGGGAGAAAATACACCTCCTCTTGTTCGACTAGCCAATAGAACTGCTTTATTTCAAACAAACTTTATGACGTCACCATTGCGACATGTCGTTAGGCTAATAGTAATGCCAGATTTGGGACTAGCAGTGTTGCCAGATGTAATATGAGCGCTGCTATTGGTTCGGTGCCGTGACGTCAGCATTGCCACGCGGACGACGAAAAACAGATTGGTTTGACGCTACCCTGTTTCTTCTGCCGTGATGGCGGCCAAGGAAGCTGCGGCGCGGTGCGGGTGCCCGCGCGTTGACCTTCTGACCTGCGACCCAAGGATCATCACGAGCCCCCTTTCTCTTGTTCTTCTTGAAGCGCCGAGACCAAGAGGCGGAGCTTTCAAGAGCTTAGTACCCCACTCAAGTGGGCGGAGGATCCATCCGTCTTAGCTGCAAATTTCCCTGCGCTTTTATTGCGTTCTATTTTTATTTTACGAGAGGCCTGCAGTTATTGTGAGACCTTGTGACGCCGATTCCGTTTAGTTACGCAATGTTGCTGTTGCTGCTTGCTTCTTGTGTTATGTGGTGGTCTTATGCAAGAGGTACAAGCCTGCTGTAATGTTGAGGTTTTGTTTTAACACTTTCCTGGCTATCATATGTCTGCGTGAAAGGTTGGCTAGGTGCGAAAATGAACTATTTTTCTATTTTTTATCCCAGTTGTTGCCATTTTGGTTAACTGTGTCCGTCCCCTCAGGGGGATACAGGTATTGTATCTATGGGAATTAGCGCTCCCAGGGAGACTATGTGAGGGCCTGAGCTAAAGGTTAGGTAGGCTTCCTTTTGTTGTAATAAAATTTTTTTTGTATTGTTACGGATCATCGTTTTTCGGTCCACTGCTGTCCTGTTTTTCAGCACCTACTACTTTCTTCTTCAACTTTTTTCTTGTTTCATGAATTTCTTTCCTAGCTTACTGTTTCTGTGCACCTTGTGCATAGATTCCGCGTTCCCTCAACTCCATCCTAAATGGTGCCTTCCTCTTTCCTCTCTTGGAACATCTTTGTCGTGGTTAATGGGGGCTAAAACTTTCTTATATAATAATAATAACTGTGTCCGTGTCGCTCTGACATGAATTTTATGTTTAGGACGTTGCTGGTTTCAAGTGCGAAGTCTCAGTAAAATTTTCAGAGGCAAATTTTTCAATTTTATTTCTGCGTTTTACCCTCTTCTTCTGTATTGCTCTATTGCTTCATACTATAAGCCATCGTTCCATCATGAGCAAATTTGGCATTGCTGTTCATGGGATGAGTTAAGATTTTGCATTGTTGCGTTTTCTCGAAGAACCGTACTGGAAAGGGAGACTACATTTGATTCTCAATACTTATATTTCGATATTTTCTGGCCACCACAACACCGTTATATGCGCAGTAACCGAAAGTATCACAGATACGTGCCAGAGGATATGGAGGTCTCCAAAACCATATGAGGCGCTTTTCCACACCCCCAAAATAATAGGACCTTACGACTCGAAGAACCGCCCACGCTTCCAGAGTTTCTCCCGCTAATTCTAGCCTTCCTGTGATGATCGTAGGGCGGGTCACAAGGTGCAGCAGATGCCAGCCAGCATCCTACCCCAGAGCTGTTCCTGCATCCTTCGCCTCGAGGTCGCCATACCGCGCCGCGCTCTCGCTCCGTCCTCACAGGCTTCCACTTGCTCCTCCTGTGTAACGTATTTCTCCTCTCGTCCATGTCTTCGAGTTGAAAACTGAACGTTTGTCTTATTGTTCGCAGGTGTTCGTTTGTTTTACGGTGTAGAAAGCGTCAAATTTGTTCACGTTCTTTGTGTGTATATATGATAGCGCTGGTTCATATTTGCTCTCGAGCTGAGACCTAGACATGGTTTTCAGTTTGTTTCGATTTTTCAGTTCATCAGTCGAGGGTTGCATATTTGTGAAGTTCAGTGTGGTATGTCTGTAGCCAAGCTCGCTCCTGTTTGAATATGCTAACAGATTCTTGTGTTCGGTTCTTTACACGTCATGTTTCTGTTGCAAATAAGTGAAAATATCATTAGAAAATTTACCTGGTTTATTTTCAGTGTTTACCCAGTACATGATTTGATTAGGCAAGTTATTTTCTGCGGTATGTTTTGTGTGTTACTTGAATTTTCTGTCGGATTAGTTTACATTATCTCATTTCATCGAATTTTTTCGTGGTTGTAGTACAGCGTCGGTCGGGAGTGTATGATAGGCTACGATAGTCGGTGTTCACAGTGCTACTGTAGTGAGAAACAACAGATGCGTGTAAAGGTCACTTGGTTCGCTTGATCAAGTCAAGATGCACGTGTATGTTCTCGTATAATGTTTGTTCCATCGTTCCCTTCGTTTTCTAATTGTTCATGTTATGTGAGGCGGTTGTGAGCCTGTGAAATTTGTAGTTTTGTAATATCTCACTTTGTAATGAGTTTCGTATAACCATGAGGTATCTATGTAGATCTGTTGGTTTCCACCCACTCTGAAATCCAGCTTTATGACATCCACACATTTATCCTGACTGGAGAATTTTAAATTTTTAATGGGAATCGTGTTTTTGCCTGACTTATTTTGATGCGTGTGATTTGAAAATTTCAGACCTCGAACTGTTCCTTAATCTTCGGACACCTATATCGCAAGCTTCTGCCGTGAATTTCAGCAACAGTCGTGCACAGAATTGTAGCAACAGTCGTGCACAGAATTTTAGCAACAGTCGTGCACAGAATTTTAGCAACAGTCGTGAATTTTAGCAACAGAAACTTGTATGGCTAGTCACACTGGATTGCAAGACCAAGGACCAGTTACCCTCCGTGAGCGTAAGTTTACAGTGCCTCGTGTAACTTCTTCACTGTAGCGCTAATGTGTAATTTGTTTGATACTGTAAATTCTTCACAAATGTGGTTACTATGTGCATTTATTTTCGGAAACATTTTTTTCAAATATATACATGTGTATTTTTTATTCGCGAGTTTCATATCATGGAACGCTTGACAGTATTGGAGAAACAAAATAAAAATTGGTTCGACGTTAAATATTCATTAGATGCTTGAGAATTTTTTTATTTCATGAGCTCAAACATATATCACTTAGTGGCGCGTGGGATTTGAGTTTCTCTAGGTAAGATATGTTGATCATACTTTCCTCCGCTCGTCGTTCATTAATTGGGTTTGATGTGCGTACACGTCTACAGGTTCTTCACCCTCGGTTAGCGGTTTTTCATGATCAACTCTGTAAAGTAGCGGAGTCTGTTGTGGGTTTAGCTTCAAGTTTTGCAAGTCTTTTTTCAACTTCCTGTATGAGCTATACTCTTCCATTGTTTTTCTTGAATAAACATGCACAGTCGCCTTTGGTTCTGCTTTCCACTGCAATATATTATTGTCATTTCAAGTAAATACTACTGCTCTACATCGCTTGCATGCACAGACATTGTTTAATTAAACTTACGTCAAAATTGATCCGAGTGTCTATGAGTTGGTCGGCTTCAATGAAACGGGGATTTTTGTCATATCATGATCATCGTGAAAGTGAATAATGGTAAATTAATACCCTCCGTTTTCAAAGTTCTTATGGACTTGCTTTTGAGTCCTATTTTTTTATCCATCATGTGATGTACAATGATGTCGACCAAGAGTATGAACCTGCCGCAGTAGCGCGTTCAATGCTGCATCTACTTCAGTCCTTATTATTTTCACTCTCGATAAAGATTCACTGTGAGAACTGAATCTTTCCTGAGGGTTTACTTGGCTATAACTGGGTGCAATCTAATCGCAGGCGAGCAGAGAACTTTCAGTTATCTCACAGCTGGATTGAATGTCCCCTGTGGCTCTTGACGACAGCGATTGTGTCGAGGAGATTAGACGCGCAAGACTTTGCTCGGCCATTAACGAAACTTTGCAAGAGAATGGCTCGTGTCTTCAAGAGGATAGCAAGGGGGGCCAATGGAGAGCGTGTGGGAAAATCTACACCTGGCATTCGTCCCAGGCTCTCTTCCCTGCATGGCTGCTGGGACGCCGGCTCTCTCGCTCGCGCTGCCTCTCTTCTGGCTCTGTTTTGGCACCCAATGTCCACTCTTGGAGTTGTTTCTCTACTTCTATAGTTTCCTATTTTGGCGTCGATAGTCAGCTATGTTTTTGTGTCGATATTCAACTTCGACCATGCCCAAATGATCACTTTTTGAGTTTCTCTACATGTTAGTTCTATATTTTGGCGTCAGTGTTCAACTATGACCAATGTGTCTATAAAATCCCGTCGACTCGTTCTTTAGCGTCATTCAGTTTTAGTTCTATAATGTCCCGTAGAATTTTCCCTCATGATTTTTCTAGACTATTTTCAAAATTTTTTTTGTTTAGGTTATGTAATTTTCTATAATTTTTCATGCTCAGAGCAAACTTTCCCCAGCTCATGCTGTACTTGTGAAACGTTCACTGGATTGATGCGCGTCATGCATTGCGTTCGTACACTCGTTTTATTGCATTCGTTTTGTTGCGCAACGTCGTCTGTTCGTAGGCTTTACTGTGAAGCTGCATTAATGGATTCGCTTAGTAGCTTTCTCCCGCTAGTCATTTTAGGCTCGGTTCCGGCGATTCTTCGAGTACTTGTAACTCAGTTTTATTCGCTCTGAAAATAAAAAATTTCTCTTTTATTTTTGTCATTTTCTCGTTATAGAAGATGACATTTTACTCCCACTGCTCAAGAGTATTTTCTACTTTTCTCATTTTTCTTACTGTTTGGGAGGATAAATCATTTTAGGTGTTAACACTACTCGATACAGTGCTTCCTTCGTGTGCCATCATCATCATTTTAATCCATGTAGCGGCGTTTCATTTCCTAATCCAGCTTTTTAAAACAAAATACCTCTCAGTGATTAGAGACACGTTTGTCCCATTCACAAAGAGATAAATTACGCTGATTATTGAGAGCATTTGTTCTGCTAGACAACTTGTGTGCTCTTGTAATTAACTGGGTGAAACTGTGACTGGTCTTGACTGTTAATGCAAGATGAACAAACTTTGAACTTGTTCCAAAAATGAATGTTGAATTTGCCTAGCGGTTTGGGAGGCTTAAACTTTTCTTTCTCGACTTACTGTTTCTATGCCCCTTCTGCATAGATTCCGCGTTCCCTCATCTCCATTCTAAAGGGTGCCTCCCTCTCAGTGGAACGCTCTTTATTTAGCGGTTAGGGTGGCTTAAAGTAACACCTAATCTAACAAAACCCGCTTCCTTCCCTCTCGCGCAGAACGGCTACACGTTCAATGGTGTGGACGCCCGGCCTGCTGAAGAGTGGGCGAGTTCCTCGGAGGGCCTCGGGTCCCCCTACAGCTCCGTGTCCTCCCCCCTCGTGCCCCACCACCCCTACTATGCTGCTGTCAGTACAGAGTGCTTCGTTCTTCCCTTTGGCGTGTTTGCCTTTTATTGCAAGGAGTACCCAGTCTAACTTTCTCGCCGCCTGCATGCGTGTTTGTCGCCGCCTATGCGGTTAAATTGCTTAGGCGGGGAAAAAGATGCATGCATGCGGCGAAAAAGTTAGGCTGGGGATGGGACACTTGGTTTCTGTTCTAGACTGAGCGGTTTTCTAACCTACTATAGACATTTTTTAGATGAATTTACCAATCTCTACTGTCCTCAGTACTTCGTTTCCCGTGTCTTACCTTTTTCTCTAAGAAATATGGTTCCTGTTAGACTTAACGCTTTTCTAACCTGCCAGCATATTTTTGATGAATTTGCCACTTTCTGCTAACAGCCCCTAGGCCTGTTTATGATATATAAATGCAGTGTTTGGCGACTGATATATTTTTTTAGTAGTTCACGAGCTACACGAGATGCAAATATCTATGTTATTGATACAAGTCATGAATTTCTCTGGCGACATTTTTTCGAAAGGCAGGTCAATGCTAGATAGGTTTGAAAGTCTTAGTATTTTCTGTGAAGACAAAATTAAGATAACATCTTGAAGTGTTTCCCTTCATCGTCATTGTAGTATTTTGTCTTTCGAAAATTGTACATATTTCTTGACTTAAAGCCATTCAAGTTTTTTGGTTAATTAAAGTACTTATCATTGTATCTGTAGTTCATTATAGGGGATAAAGGCGAACGAAAGAGTATTATTTGATTATTCCATTGGTTTTTATCTGCTGCGCTTCCTTGTCTTATTTGCTAACAAACATTGCCGACTATCGGAGTCCACTAGTAGTGAATTGAGGCCACCGATTACTTGGACCAATATCTCGGAAAGAATATCTCTTCACTGATGCCGCCCATATAGTTGTGACGGCTGCGAAATCAGCCGTCAATTCCTCAATGAACTTGTTACTGCTGTTAGTGTTCTACGTACGTATTGTGTGTGAAGGTTACATTCATAAACCAGTGACATCATAAATGTGCTGAGGAATTGTCAAGCTCAGTTATCCAAGACCTTTAAAAGATTTGATTCTGTCTCTTTTGACGTGGAGTTTCCGTTAAGTAGTGCAGTGATAATAAGCAGTATTAATCCTGGCCATTTACTTGGAACCTCAGAATTTATCCCTCAGACTTGATCGTATCTATTTTGGGATGGTGTGCAACTCTTTGTGTTTGAGTGCCCCTGAGTATCTTCGTCTGTATCTTCGTCTGCGTAACTAGTGTTTTGATGCCTCTGAGTTTTTTCATTTTTATTTTCGTCTTGTAACTCGGGTTTTTATGGCACTGAGTTCTTTCGTGTGCGTAACTCGTGTCTTGATGTTGGCGAGCAGAGCGGAGAGGTTATGACGGGTCTCTCCGGCCTGCCTGCCCTGAACTCGCCTGTGTCCAGCTACCAGGACGTGCCGACACAGCACCACCCCAACACGAGCACCAGCAACCAGCCCCTCCAGCACCTGGAGCAGCACAACTCAGCACCTCCCCAGCACAACCCCCCCAGCTCCCACCACCAAGGGGCGGCCCCCCTGGGCCACAGGCCCGTGGATCTCTCCCAGGCCCCCTCACCACGGCCCCCTCACCAGCAACAGCCTCCTCCTCCCCATCCTCACTACCACCACCTGATCGCTCCCCCACCGCAGCACCAACACCACCAGCAGCAAGACACAAGTAATCGCCACCACCTACACCAGCAGCAACAGCACACGCTGCTCAAATCAGGTAAGGGAGCCACATTTCTTTTGGTCTTGGTTTGTGGGGCACACGCTGCTCAAATCAAGGAAGAGAGTTCCTAGTATGAATCTCTTTAGTTCTTGGTTTGTGGGATGGTTTCCTCTATTATATGCTTATGTACCTTCTCACGGTAAGAATACCGAACAGTTTTTGTTTTGAGTAATGTTTTTGTGTACTGTATATTTCTGCACGCCAAACTGTTTCTGAAAGTTGGCATAGACTTTTCCTACATTAGGAAATTGTCTTTCAAAGTAGAAGATTATTCGTGTTCAAAGTGTTCCCTCAACATTTTTGCATACGCGAATAAGTGAGCTTTTTCAGCTAAGACCTATTGCGATTCGGGGCTTAAAAATCATTTCCCTAGTTTCCACGCACCCAACACTGTTTTTTTTTCTTGAAATTTTCTCTACATTTTGACCAATTTGTAGCATTTACCTTTTCATGGCGACGAGTGACTCGTAAAATATTATTTCCTACAATAATTTCCCAGTTCACTAAACAAGTATACGCAGTAACTTATTGATACCATGCGAATTGAAAGTGTAATCCTGGCTTCCGTGTACGTAATGCTATATTAACACGTTCCCCCGCCTGCTGGGACACCAGTGCACAAATAGGTAAATTGCTCGTGTACGTTTCGGCATAAATGAATGACATTTTAGCAGTTCCGCATCTCTTTCTTTTAAATGATTGTAATCATACGAGGTGAAATGTTATCGCACAATTGTATTTTTCATGTTTCTTAGGAAGGATAAATATGTATTCGAGCAGTAATGTCGATTTCCCAATTCTGCTGCTCACAACCTAGCCAAGCCATGCGTAGGAGCCGCAAAAGCGCGGTGAGCGTGTATGTATGCTATCGTTTGTATAATTTTCTCTCCGTCTTTTCATGCTGCATCTCAGCGCTATGGTAAGTGCATCAAACAAGTGATGTTGACTTCTTGTATCTCAACTTAAAATATCAACCCGCATCATTTCATCAAGTGGTGTTGGCATCCGTAGTGAATTATCTTCCTTGAAACATCTTGCGAGCTGTCGCTTTTTTTGCATGGTCGTCTTTCAATTATGTGTGTTGTACCTTTTTTTTACTGTGTACTTAATGTACCTTTTCTTACGTGCGAATATTGAAGTCTTTAGTTTTCCAGTTTGTATCTGTGCGAGATGAGAACTGGTGTTCTATTCAAGAATCTAATTCAAATTCGATTGAATTTAAACTTGAATATTGAATTTGTTTGCGTTTTTAATGTACGTTTAGTAGTCTTCAAACCTACTAAATTCTACTACGCATTCAATAAAGGTAGGTTTCGTTCTTTCTGGCGTTTGATTTGGTGCAAAATCCAAATAAAATTTCCACTCGAAATTCTTAACATGCTGCATTATTTAACTACGTTTTGTAGTCATCAAACACTAGCCATTTCTACGTCGCATTCAATAAAGGTAGGTTTCGTGTTTTTTGGCGTTTGTTTTGGTGGAAAATCCAATAAAGCTTCCCCTCGAAACAACTTGCATTATCTCAAAGACTTGTAAACATTCCGCACAGTTTTAGTCATCGTATGGACCCAGTTATTCGATTGGAATGTCCTCTTTGAACGGAACTTTTATATTTTTTAAAACATCAAGTACAGGCACGCGCGGCGTGCACTCGAGGTCCGACGCCTGGTCATCTCTATCTCCCTTATCTGCTTAGCTTATCTGAGCAGTCAGGTGCTCGATATGTTTCTTGACTTGTCATATTCTCCATTGCTTGTACGACTCAACTTCTTTGCTCCAGTAGAATTTTTTTGTCGTTGTAGGATTTTTGTTGTAATTTTTTGTTGTAGGGATTTTATGTTGATGTATGAATTTTTTGTTGTTTTATGAATTTTTTGTTGGTTGTTGTTGCTGAGCGCCAAATTAAAGCTGTTCTCTCCTCTGCCTGTTTTGTTGCTTGGATAAAATTAAGATGTCACTAAACTGGACTCAAAATGTTCTTCGGCTTTGCGTCGATCAGTTTCCATTCATGATTAGTTTTCAAGTAACATAGTTATTTTTATTTTAGAAATTTTACTCTTAGTTCGATATTGTTTTCATGTCGCATGATCTTGACGGCATATACAATAGGGCAGGTTTGGTTGCAAAAAGTACGCGCATTGTTGAAAAGCGATGCATATTCCGCAATGCATTGAACTAACATTAAATATAATGGTGCGAGTACTGTTTGCCTCAGGTTTTGGGTTTGTTAGGTTAAAGGGCCTTTTACACTAGGAGACATTTCGGCCGTAAGGCGCGACACGTGTATACGAGGCTCACCCCTGAGGCTCATATTTGTGTGTGTTTATACGAAGTTCCCTATTCGCTCTGATCGAATTCGTAATGCGCGACACTCAAGAGCCTCGTAACTACCGTGGCGAATAGGGAACTTCGTATAAACACACACATATATGAGACTGAGTGGTGAGCCTCGTATACACGTGTTGCGCCTCACGGCCGAAATGTCCCCTAGTGTAAACGGTCCTTAAGCCTTTGTTTGCAAATCAAGACACGCATGGACGTATATTCTTAGGGATTGACTGTGCAGAGCTTTTGGAATTCATCGAGTTCGATGTTCAAAATCGAATGTTTTTTATTATATTTTAGCTATCCATGCAGAAGGTGACGAGTACTGGGCCAAAATTTGCGATCATAACAATGATGGAGTAAAGTTATTCGCACGCTTCTTTTAATAAATGAAGAATACTCATCTTAATCAAATTATTACGCCTGAATGCTATTAGGATATAATTCTTCATGTTTCTAAAAACTCCGTACTAAGGAGGTATTAGCTCAGCACTACCAGGGAGAAATCCGTTGTTACATGGTGAGAGCACAAGTTAACTGAACCATATAAGACCATAGAAATTGAACCATATATGACTAATGCAAGATTTCACCCAATCGAAACATTTTGGCGCCGTAGTTCTACAAACATCGACATGACGCTACAGACATACACGGCTGTACATTTGCTCCGTGTGACAACACAAGTTCTGTTGCCTTACACACTCGGTTTAATTGTACAGTAAATTATAGGTAGCACTTCATTCGTAATTGACGTTAAATAGCGAAGGTATTCAATCCATTTCAAGTTGTGTGGGTTATCACCGCACATCAGATTTAAATACCACTTTACAACACCCAATTCACGTTGTCGTTAACCGTGAGTGGCGATACATTTATTGACGAAGTCGAAGTCACATATCGCTGACACACGAAGCAATTCCGTAATCGAGCGCACTTAAATCGAAACGCTCCTGCAAAACTGCAATGAAGGCGTCACTTGAAGACGAGGTTACAAGAGGTGCTGGTTACATAAAGGGCCTTGCGGGAAGAAGTGCTCCGCTGTGTCTTAAGTCCCCTCCTCCCCCCGCTTCTCCCTCGCCACCGCCGCCGCCCTATCGAGTACCGTGGGAACTGCACAGGTGACACCCGCTGCTGCTGCTGCTGCTGCTGCTGCCGCTGCCGCTGTTGTTGTTGCCGCTGCGGCGCCGCCGTACGGACACGGGGAGATACTACTACTTGTCTATCACTTTTGTTGCTGCTTGTGTCTTGGGTCCTCTACTCGAGTCATGCCGGTTTGCTATCACGTTTGTTGCTGCTACTGGGGTCCTCTACTGGAGTCATGCCGATTAACTATCACTTTTGTAGCTTCTTGTGTATTGGGTGCTCTACTATAGCTGCTTGTGGAATGACGGGCAATCGTTGCTTGCGAAGGAACAAGATGCCGTATAAGAATTTTTGTCGTATTCCTTAGATGCTCTCCCGAGTAATAGCACTTTCCGGTCTTCGGTCTTTGTTGTGGCGTTTGTGTAGCTGCGTGCATGTCCGAAACTCGTTTGCCTGAAGTTCGTTCCGCAATCCCGCGGCAGGTTTGCATCCTCGTAATCGCAGGCAACTTTTTTCTTGTTTCTTAAGCGTCTTTCCTAACTTGCTATTTCTGTTCTTGTGTGTCAACGCGCCTTGAGTGCATAGATTCCGCGTTCCGTTAACTCCATGGTAAATGGTGCTCTCATCCTTCTCCTCTTTGGAACACCGTTGATGTGGTTAGGGAGGCCTAAGCTAACTCATCAAACCTAATCGCAGGCAACTTTTTTCTTGTTTCATAAGCATCTTTCCTAACTTGCTATTTCTGTTCTTTCGTGTGAACGCGCCTAGTGCGTAGATTCCGCGTTCCATGGTAAATGGTGCTTTCATCCTTCTTCTCTTTGGAACACCGTTGTTGTGGTCAGGGAGGCCTAAACTAACTCATCTTATCGTTATCGTAGATGCGTGTGCGCCTCTACGTCGCCTGTGGTGGCAGTACCGCTTATTAACCCGTGTATGCACGATAGTATTTCAAACAAACTCAAACCGTGGCGTCAATTTGACCCCCAACCTTGTTCATTAAGGTAACAAAGCACATCAAGGTTAACCAGTTACAGTTATTTGGGAAAAGTCACGAAGTCATGTTCAAATAGCTGGACAAAACCTACAGTTATTTGAGCTTGAAATTTAGTTGGGGTAATTTTGACCCCACCGTGCATCCACGGGTACGTTAGCGGCGCTACTCTGTCGGATTGCTCATTGTGTGCTGCGGTAATTCTAATCTAATTTTAATTGTTCGTCGCTATCTGATTGTTTCTATTTCCTATTTGTTCGAATTGTTTATTTTTTCTAATTTTCTTTACGAATTGTTCATTACTTCTAATTTTCTGTTTTAATTCTAATTGTTTATTTTTTCTAATTTTCTGTTCGAACTGGTTTTTTTATTTTCTGTTAGAATTGTTGATTTATTATAATTTTCTGTTTTAATTTTAATGGTTCCACGCTGTCTAATTATTCGTAAATTATTAGTTGCAGAATTTACTAGGAGCAAGATTCGTTTTTCAGATCTGAGGGATTGATGACGAAAATATCTGTTCTCAAGGATCGTATTTTACTGAGGAATGTTATACCGTACATTCTTCGTTCTCTAATTCAGGGGAAGAATTTAACACTTTTACCACAATTGGTTAAACTGAAATTCAATATTCAACTCAAATTCAAAGTCAATTGTGGTAAGCAATTTTGAAGATAGCAAACCTTAACTAGATCGTGCCTTAATTCAGCTTTAATTAAGTAGTTTTGAAAATTTTGAATTCGCGACTAGCCGACTACTGGTCAATCAGTAGCATGATGAAAATTTTCTCCGTGGCCACCGGTGGCGCACGTTGCGACCAAAGTGTTAACGATATTCTAACGGTAATTTTAGGCACAGGCAGTGGGTAGTTTTGCCAAGCGTTGTTTTTTTTATGTATGCGATGTTATGCAGTATACGAGCTGTTCAGTCACTTCGCTATAGGTTTATAGTCGGCTTCTTTAACACTTTGACTGCGACTACTAAATGTTAAGTTCAACACCAAACTTAAAGTTAATTGTAGTAAACTATTTTGAAAATACCAAACATGAACTGGATCGTGCTTCCATTTAGTTTTGATTAAGTATTTAAGAAAATTGAGTTTGCGACTACTGGTCGGTCAGCAGCGTTATGAAAATTGCCTCCGTATACCACCGTTGGCGCACGTCGCAGTCAGTGTTAAGCTGTGTTGTTAATGACAAGCTTTCTAATAGAACATGTCCCGTAAATTCCAATAAATGAACCGAGGAGTATTCGTTTAAACCGCAACTGCGATCTCAGACTAAACAATTGTTCGAAATGAACCGAGGAATATTTATTCAAACCACAACTGCTCTGTCATCTATCATTCTATGCGCACGATAATCTCAGACTAAACCAATATTTATAGAGCCCAACTTTCTCCAACGTGCATCAAAAGTTACCCTCACCGTATCGAGCAACATTACTTCCTACACTGCGGGGGCGCAGCGTAAGAGCGGTGACATTGCGTGCATTACTCAGCTTTAACTTCGGTGAGGTTGGTGGCACAAGCACAACCTTGATCTTCCGTGACGCCATTCGTAATAATCTCATGCAGGTCACACTGGATACACACACAAGTACCGTGAAGCCTGTGTTGCGAGGCCGCACTCTGATAACAACCGAACAGCCTCCGTACCTTCCATGTATGCGTGGGTTTCGGTGTATGCGTGTGCTTCGCTGTATGCGTGTGCTTCGCTGTATGCGTGGGCTTCGGTGTATGTATGGGCTTTCATGTATGGGTTGGGTTTCAATGTATGCGTGGGCTTCGGTGTATGCGTGGGCTTCCATGTATGCGTGGGCTTCCATGTATGCGTGGGCTTCAATGTATGCGTGGGCTTCAATGTATGCGTGGGCTTCAATATATGCGTGGGCTTCAATGTATGCGTGGGCTTCCATGTATGCGTGGACTTCGATATATGCGTGGGCTTCAATGTATATGCGTGCACGGACATTAGCGTGTGTCCGTGTTTCATTTCAGTCTTCGGGACTATAACGCTCTCCGTGTACGAGCTTGTTCTTACTATCTCTCCAAGTCATGCCTGCATTTTCCCTCAACACTAATCTAACATTATCCCCGTTATTTCTTCTGCAAACGGATCGTCCATCTCCTGTGCGTTTTCCCCATTATTTTTGATGTAGCACGCGTGTTCTTTTTAGGGCCCTGCCTCTTAGATGAGGCGCGGCGCTCGGTACGTCAGCTGGAAGTGGTCCAGGTGGCAGCGCAGTGCCAGCTGCGACGGCTGGTCAGGCAGGGAGAGCTAGGGAGAGGCGATGCTCGCCTGCTCCCGTCTCGAACTTCCATTGATTGATCCGGTTTCTCCGTCGCGCTCACTCGCTCCTTATTTTTGCGTATCAGGCCTCTGCTGTACAAATTGTGCATCTTTTGTTTGTGTGAAGCTGGAACGTTGCGTAGCGGCCCTCTATTTTACAAATGGTGCACTCTGTCTCCCGTCTCAAACGTTCATTGGTTGATCCGCTTTCTCCGTCGCGCTCAGTCACTCCTTATTTTAGAGGTCCCTACTGTAAAAATTGCGCACTCTGTGCTTTCGTTTGTGTGAAGTTGGAACTTGTTTCAAGAAAACGATCTATTTGTTGTTAATATTTTTGAGTAAATGGAATTACTTGGATCACCTCACGTCGTATTGTGGTTTGTTTCGTAGTGAGCATGCGTTTTGACAGTGAGATAATTTTTTCTTTGATCTATAAATTTGAAACTCGATTCAGTACCCTCCACATCTCTCTGGAAGTAGACTTAGAGATCAATTTGCAAGCTTCGAATATCTATTGTTTCCTACGTGGATGAATTATTGTTGGTATGATCCATATTTTAATTTACTCGGACTACATAGGGATTGTAGTTCATTTTCCTCATTTTTCTTTTTCGTAAATATCCCTGAATTATCAAAGAATGGATCGCTACCCATAATTGTTTTTGTGTGTATTTAATTCAATTGATATCGTGTTCGGTAATGAGCTCTAGTTGGGAAACCATGCTAGTGAGATCATTTTGGGCACTGAACCCTTGAAATCAGTGTTAACATTTCCGCGTCTATGTTATCAGGTGTCCAAGCAGAGCCGCCTCTGCACTTGCTGCTATAATCAAATACTCCAGCGAAAAATGTAGACCAACGACTCGCTGTACAAAGGCAGAAGTGAGCAAAGGTAGGGACAAAGGCAAAAGTGAGCTGTTGAAAGTGCAACGTGTCATTGTCACGAAGTTCACCGTTTCCATTTTCTGGAGCCGTTTCCACGTACTTAAAGTATTGAGTGCGAATAAATTTCAAGCACCCATGTGCGTGCGTGCATGCACGGCTGATTGATCGCTAGCACGCGTAGGCGTGTACGGGACGCGCTTATTTCGTTGCGCTAATTGGATGAGCGTTTACTGGGCTCAGATATTTAGTTTGGATGGCGTGTTGTTGTTCCTCGAGTGTGTCGTGTGGCCGATGTGTCTTGTGCTGGCGCGTGTGTGTGACGTGTAGGACACGCGTTCCATGTGCTGTGCCCTGTTCACCCACGTGCAGCTCGTGTGTTGTCGCAACGATGTGTTCAGTGTGTCTAGGCGCAAGTGTCTCGTTGACCAAAATTTAACGCAGCTCGTCGCGTTAACTATGCCAACTCGCGTACGAATCGAACTAAAATCGTTTTGTCATTTAGACATTGAAGAAGATTGTCCGATGTAGTCTCTATGGTTAGTACGTGTGACATAACATACATAGCGCAGGTTTGCATGCCGTGTATCGCTCAGCACACAAAGCGCGCGTCTCGCACACGTGTCACTGCCGTCTGCAGTGTCCACGCACGCGTGTCACGTGCAGACCAGCTGCGTGCAGCCCGTCACGCACGCGTGTCACGTGCAGACCAGCTGTGTGCAGCCCGTCACTCGGCCCATTATCTGCTCAGCGGACCGGTGCATGGCCATCGCCGAGTCTCCAATTCAAGGTGAATTTTACGCTGCGTTCCCTGCTTAATGTCGCTCTTTAATATGCAGTGTCTCGCCAACCAGCCGTGCACTTCTGTGTGGCGCTTTGTCGCTTTTTCGCGGCCCCACCTTAGCTTTGTTGACGGTGGTGTCCATCGAGCTTTGGAATTTAGTTCCAGTCTTGCGGACTAGCGTGGACTGCTTTGTAGGGCTCGAAAAGTACTACGCTGGAGTAGATTTTTGAAATTTGATTTAGTTTGATAATGGTAAGAGAAATAAGAGGAAAATTATCAAAATTTTGAAAGTCTTGGGAAAAATTTCTACATTTCAGTGAATCAAAATCAAGAAACGCGCTTTGATTGCGACTCGATTGTTCATCAAATTAGTGTTTTTAACTATTCTACCGCTGTTGTACACAATGACGCGTATCGTTGAAGCTTGAGGGAAGTCAGCACAATATTGTGAACCTTATTCTGGGTTGCAATTCGTATTAGTGTGATAGTAATAACGATGAATTCAAGAAGTAATTTCGGACGACTATATAGTGACTCGGAGAAGCTTTTGTTATAGTTAGGTGATTTATGAATTATCGTTGGACTTCAACTTTAGTCCTTCTAGTTCCACTAATGTTCTTGTTACTCTCAACGATAGGTTTTGGAATTATTTGTACTTTTCAAATAAGCTCCGTTATAAGTGCAAGTTGATGAAACGAACAAGACTCGTGACTGTTTAAAACCATGATTCGTGAGGAAAATGATTCATGATTATTTGCAAACAAACGCGACTCAAAGAACTGATATACAACTTCGATTTTTTCTATAATTTATGTAATCAGTAGTGCAATTACAGAGAGAAGAAGCACAAATTCAACTTAATTCGTTGTTTTTTTTACTCTCGTTGTAAGTGAAGGCTTAACATGTTCACTACATTTCCGCGGTTGCTACGGTCGCTTTGGTTAGGTTGGAAGAAACAGAATTGAAAGGACATCTTTACTGCTTCACTACATTCTTATCCTTTCTAACAAGCGGGATAAATGGAATTACATGATAAAATTTTAACTTGTTTGCCATAGTGTAATTCAAATGAAGGTCGTGAATTCAGGGAAATGGTAGCCATTGTTACTGGTACGTGAATGAGCAAATGACCAAGTGGTACACATCTGTACCAATACGTGGTGAACGTGTTAAACTATTAATTCGATCCCGTATCTCGCCGGCGCAATCTGCTAGTTGCGTCAACTACGTGTTCCTTTCAACCAACTTAATTCTATACAAGAAGATAGCCAGTCTCGTGGATTGTAAACTATTGTTCCAAGTTCCAGTGCTTCATTTTATTTATGTCAATGTAAGACTTGTGTCGTGAATTTTAACTGCTCGGCGAGACTCGAATTGATCATAATTGTATTTTGCTAGTCCCTTGTGCAAATTGAAGTGTGAGGGATGCGCTCTTCAAGTATGTAGCCCCTCGCATGTGCGTGTGTCTGCTCATGTATGTGTGTGTCAGCTGACTTGTGCGTGTCAGCTGATGTGAACGTGTGTATCGACTGACGTGGGCGTGTGCATCAGCTGAAGTGTGCGTGTGCCAGCTGACGTGTGCGTGTATGTCAGCTGCATGTGCGTGTCAGCTGATGTGAACGTGTGTATCGGCTGACGTGTGTGCGTACATCAGCCGACGTGTGCGTGTATCAGCCGGCGTGTGCGCGTGTGATCAGCGCAGGCGGCGCAGCTGACGGAGCCCAATTACACCCACGCGCCTCCCCACCCTCGCGGCCCTCGTGCTCTGTCAGAGACGCTCCGGCGCCCGTGTGCTGTGATCAGCGATGGCCCTCACGTGGGTGATGTTGCGTGGATTAGATACCATGTCAAACTTTTTCGCCGCCTGCGTGCTTGTTTTCCGCTGCCTAAGCAAAATCGCGGCGAAAAGCATACATGCAGGCGGTGAAAAAGTTAGGTTAGGCATTAGTTCAAGCTTCCATAACCGCTGAAAAAAGCGTTCCGAAGAGAGTTGGGCACCAGTTAGTATGGAGATCATGGAACACGGAATCTATGCAGAAGGGGCGTAGAAACAGTAAGTTGGGAAGAAGTTTATTGAACGAGATATGAGTTGAAGAAGAAAGTGGGATGTGCTGAAAGACAGGACAGCAGTGAACTGAAAAAAGGGTGGTCCTTAACATAACAAATATATTTTATTTCAATAAAAAGAAGGCCTACCTAACTCCAGCTCAGTCCCTCGCACATTTTCCCTCTGTGAGCGCTAATTTCCATAGATACAATAGTTGTCTCCCCCTGTGGGGGATGACTCTCACTGCCTGATCAGTGATGGCCCACACCATACCTGCCGTACGTGTAGATTACTCTTGTTAAAATTAACACTTTGCGCCGCGTATCGGGCCACACGTGTACCGCTAGGCAAATTGCTCATTTACGTGCCGGTATAAATGAATTACATTTCATCTGTTTCGTGATCTTCTTGAAAAATGAAAGGCATCATACGAGGTGGAAAGTAATTGGGCAATTGTATGTTTCATACTTCTTTGGAAGGATAAAAACGTATTCTAGCAGATAAGTCGATTTCCTAATCCTGCTACTTATAACCTCACCAAACCAGCCGTTAACAACCTCAAAAAAGCGGAAAGAACATCTTTAAACATCTTTGTTGTGGTAAAGGGAGGCTAAAACTTTCTTTCAATCAATCAATCGGCTCATTTTACAGCGCGGGTTGCACTGAAGATACATGAGGACAGAATGCCGTAAAATGTGCAGCCAGTAGCTCATTTTACAGCGCGGGACAGAGGTGTGGGGGGCTACAGAGCTTGGAGATGAGGATGCTGAAAGTGCGTGAGACGAGCTGGCGTGTGTGTGCGTGCGTGTGTGCAGCTGAGGTCGTCGGCCCGCTTCAGTTGAGGGTAAACAGCCCTCTGGTTCTGTCCTGTGTCGCGCTGTTCTCCGCGTGCCCTCTCCTGAGGGAACCACGTGATCTACACGTCTCGCAGTGCAGTTTTTGCTACGTTTGTTCTTTCATACGAGCATCGTGCGCGAATTTACTACGTGCAGTATAGTTTTTGCTGCGTTCTTACTTTCATACGAACATCGTGCGCAACTTTACTACGTACAGTACAATTTTTGCTACGCTTTTAATTTCATACGAACATCGTGCGCTACTTTAATACGTACAGTACTGTTTTGGCTACATTTTACTTCCATACTAGCATCGTACACGAATGAGTGGATTCCATGCCTCGTTTTGGTTAGAATTGAGTTTTTGCTCTGCGAGTTTCAAGAAAGCCCGAACTTCGTAGTTTACTTTGTACGTGAAAGGAATACCCTACAGAGAAGTACAGTCGATGATGTTAAGGTGAAGCTTGAAGCTAGTGACTGATTTGAAATGCTGTTAGATGATGTGATCGGAAATCTTGCATGGCTTTTGTAAATCATTTTATCTGGATATCCTGGAATTAATATTTTCTAATTTACTGTTGACATTGTTGAATTGTGTGTTAATTGAAATAATTCCGCTATTATTTTAGATTTTTTCCATCAGATTTGTTTGAAAATCATGCTTTTGATTTATTTTTGTCTCTGACTTTCTTTTATAGATTACGATGATGTCCGTCTCAGGAAACTAGTATATTTTTAATACTCCCTAACGATATTTCAAGTTAACGAATTACACTTCGTAAAATCGAGCTACTTTCAAAGCATCAGGAAGGACTATTTATATCGTACTTTTTGGGGCAAAGTAAATCGGTTCGCTTTTTTGAGTGCCAAAACCATGTTGTTATTCGCGAAAATGATGCAAAACTTCACCTTACTGTTGGACTGTTAAATTCTCTATTGATTCGTTAGGTTCATTCAAAAGAGAATTGAATCTGTCATCGTGAGCGTGCAGGTGTGTGTACTAAGATCATGCTAGGGTAGTCACTTCCTTGATGGAATTTTCAGCTTCGCAACAAATTCTGCAACGTCTTCCGCTTGAAAAATGTCTCAAAATGATGTATTGGGGTTGTTAGCATTACTGACATTGCTTATGCTATTACATACTATAAAGTAATACTACATATAATGGAGCAGATTGATAAGGCATGAACAGCGCATGCACAGAGCTACAGTTGACACTTAATGGCTTGACAGTAGATGTCCCAGAGCTACAGTTGACACTTGATGGCTTGACAGCAGATGTCCCAGAGCTACAGTTGACACTTGATGGCTTGCGGTGCAGGGACAGCCGCGCGGTTGCGCAGGACATTTCGTTCACTTTGAGGTATCGAGCGGCAGGTGTGTGCGCGCCCACCTAATTGCTCCCATGGTGCCTGCACTACAATTGCGCCTCGGGCACCATACGTGCTAGATCGTGTCTTACGTTGGGAAATTTCACTTCTTTTCAGGGTGGGCTCGTTTGTGTTTTTATTTTCGTGCTCAGTTGCACGCATTTCCACGTGAGAAATCCTCGTGTTTCGTTACTTACTTCTGAGTAAAGTTTAATTTTTGTTATGTTTCCACATGAGAAATCCAAGTGTTTTGTTACTTACTTCTGAGTAAAATTTTATTTTTGTCATCGTGTATAGTGAAGACATGTCATTGTGTATTCATCGACTGAAACCTATTATGAATACATTGCTATAAAATATTAAGAATAAGTGACGTCGAATCACAATCTTTAAAACTATGAAATTGTATTGCTTTGAAGGAAATTTTCTGATCCCGAGTTTCTGCCGGGAATATTCAGAATTGTGTTTACACTCCGATAAATCTTGCGTACGCTGCTCTCCTGAAATAAACCATCTGGAACGCGTAAGTTTTTTTCTGCCTTTTGTGATAGCGTCATCACCTCTCGACTTGTTATTGAATTTCACATTGTTGTTAATGTGCACATGCCGTGGTCGTATATGTCGAATCAGGTAACTTCGTCGTCATTTGATGACATAAAGGTTGTACAGATGCGTGTAAATTTGAAATTATTTGACATGTGAACGCTTCTTTTCGACACTAACACGAACATTATTTGAGTTATCAGCAGTGTTCATACATTCGAGCCAGTTAACATGCATTGTGATGAATGACTAGAACTTTGGATTACTGTGCGTTAGTTTTTTGCTATCGGTCCAGAGTAAAAAAATCGTTATCCAGTGGACATAAATGCAACACAATGGTCTTCACTATTTAGTGAAGTGGATGACTGTCAGAGTCACACTCCAGACATTTTTAACTTATCTTGTCAGGCATGAGCATTAATATTCATTGTAGTGGAGACCTTGACGAATGTAGGAACATTTAGTGGCGAAACATGCATTGTAGTGAGTGGGGCACCTGTGCCGACTACTGGAAGACCCGCTGTCATAGCTCCATCCGCCACCAAGACGTCTCCGGTCGTGTTTTGGAAGCCACGGCGAGCATCCCGCGGTACTCCACTTCTCCAGGCTTGCTTGCTCCGCCCACTCCTCCTTACTCGTTTGGTACGTAACTCTAGCAAGGGGGCTTTCGCTCTGTCTCAGAGTTTCAGTACGCGTAAGTTTACGAGCGTTTGATGTCCGACGAGTCTTGCAGCTCTTGCTGAGTAATTTTGTGTTTGTGGTAGTCTTGCATTCTCTCCTCGAGTAATGGCGTTAAGTAAGAATGAATTTGAATTAAGTTTACTATTAAAAATAGCTAAAATTTCATGATAAAACCTTGAGATCGTGGAAACAATAGTCAAAAAATCGACTAATACATTGAGTTGTTCCTTGATTTGGTAATAACTATCTTTTTTTGCCTGCGTTGGGAGAGTCCTTGTCTGTAATGTATGAGTGCTTGTGCGTTGGAATAACTGATCATAATTTTGTGCTATTGAAGGGCGGTTTTGCGTAAAGAAGAATTGCTTTCTGTTGAGATCAAACGAAGAGTTCATTTTTCTTTTCTTGTCAGACGTTTAAATATGTAAATATGTTCGTGCAATAACTTAGTCAGTTTATACTTCATCTCTCGCCTTTTTGAAATAGTATGAATTAAAAAAATTGACAAAACTAGAATTTTTTTAAGCATGATTTACAACTTTCTTCAAAATAATATACTTGCCTACCTCTCAGGAATTGAGTTTCACGTAGCCAGACAAAGAGCGACGTTTATCTGCAGTTTGGGTGTCTCATTGTTTCACTATACGATGCCGATGCCTGGAGACCGTGTTCTGCGCCTTGCTGCTGTTGCGCAGAAGCCTTTGGTCTTTTGGCGACCTCGATTCGAACAATACCGGAAACCTCAGAAGAAATATCGATGATTTGGTTGCAATGCTCTTTAATGAAGGTCAGCCGCGCCAAATGTTATTAGAGCAGCTCTGTTATTAATTTCTTCTGTGTGACACGACCACGTCTCAAGGAATATTTTTTGCTGGACTAGCGGGTTGCTGTACTTAATTCTCAAGGCTCTCATTTGATCCATTGACTGGAATATCTGCAGTGGAGTTGAACGCGATGATGTCACGTGCTGCTAACGACTCTGTTGACCCTCGCGTGCTCCTTGTTTCAATTCTGTGCGAAAATGTATTATTTCCTTATTACTGATTTTGTCTTAGGGGTAAATTTTAGGTCTCGTGCTTCCGCGTATGTTGTTACTCAGAATAATAAAATTATGCCTATCATTAATGTTCTGACGTTCTTCATTGGTTTTGCTCATTTTTGTGCCGAATCCTTTTACCACGGTGACGTTCAGTGATCTCATTGACCAAATGTTTGTTTGACATTCTAATTCACTACATCAACTCTGCTGGTAGATGCAATTTACGTAGCTAATCCTACCTACATTTTAGTCTTCTATGAAATTCTTTAGAATTGTCTATAGTATTCTAATTCACTACATCAACTCTGTTGGTAGATTCAATCTACGTAGCCAATCCTACGTACATTCTAGTCTTCCATAAATGGTGATGGAGTAGAAATTCTTTAGAATTATGTAGACATGTGTTACGAAGTGTACGTGCCGAGTCTTTTGTGTGAAATGATAGCCCGAGTGCAACTGAGTATTCACTATGAACACTGCAACAAACTAACAAGAAAACTCAACTAGATTTGTAGTGAGTCAAATCATGTGTTTGTTTCTAAGAAATTGTTTTACTTGACAATTCAACTGTGATTCTGATATTAGGACTAAATTTGGTGTGAATGCATGCATAAAACTTGGAAAAAAAACTCAAAACGAAAACTCGGCCTAATTCATTTTGGAATTGATCATAACAAAGCATGAACAAATAAAATAATACCTATCTTGTTTGAAATGTGACAGAAGGATTGGTTGAAACAAAGTTTTTGTTATCTTGTAATACTGAAGAGATGGTCAGCGTGGAGTGATCGCTGTTAATGACCTGCTTACACAGTAAACGTTGTCTGTCAGCACAATATGTTAAAGCAGTGATCTACAAACTCCCCCAGTGTGATCAATCAACAATAATCAATCAAAAACAGCTAATGGCTTATTGTTGTCATTGTTGATGTGATAAGTTGGAGAAAAAGCACGCGGGGATTGGCCCATTTTGGCCCTTGGAACTTACTGGATTAATCAGTATGACCCTAAGGCTGGAAAATTTGGAGAGCCCTGTGTTAGAGCGTGAAGAAAATGGGTGTATTGTCTCCGATAAACACGATTAATTCACAACTGTTACACGTGCGCGTTACACGATCTTGGGCCCATTTCACACTGTGCTAGCAAAGCAGCATCTGTAGCAAGCTCGCTTGTGCTATCTAGCAGATGGTGTGCGAGACTGCATGGTAGGTAGGAATAGCATTTTCGCCTCGCATGCTGGATGCTGGATAAAACGTGCGAGTTCAGTGTGGATGCAGCGGCTCGTAATACAGGTAACTCTCGATTGGTCTTCTGGGGTGGGACTGGATAAATAGAGATGGTGGATAAATCGAGATAAAATATTTGGTTTAAAAGAAAAAGCGAATCTGTTCTTTTAGGGGAAACTTTATGCTGCATACGAATGCAGCATTCCTCCTTCCTCTCTTCGATACGCTCTTTTTTTGTAGCGGATAGGGAGGCTTAAACTAACGTATAATATAATCTAATCTGCTGTAAACACTGGTGAGAACACTGTAAATGGTGTCAACTCTGCATAATGCGTGTAATTATTTCATTCCAAATTTTGTCTGATGATTACGATTAATTTCCGTACTAAATATGTGGATGATGTTTCATCACCATTTCCTTTCTAAATGCTGCCTAAAATTAAGCGTTTCTATAAGTAATTCACTTGTAAGTTGTAGTCTCTTGTTTTGAAAGAAAATACATCTCAAATGCTATTTAGTGGAACAAAAGTTGTTATCAATGTGTTTGGAGGAATGCAATACGATATCAATTTGTTTAAACTTATTCAAATAGATCTAATACTTGTCTGCATTGAATGAATGACATTCATTAGTAAATTTAGATGTTGGAACAGCCTTCCAGACGTAGAATAGTCGTTTTGTCAACCGCATTGGTAATGATTTCTATAATCATTAAATGTTAACAAAATAGCTCGTCTAGCTATCATTTCCTTTTGATTATCTTGAAAATCGCTCGTCTATTTCAAAGAGCACAAAACGTGCGCTGTTTTCTGACACGAGACCATTTTGTTGAGCCTCCTCATCGCGACCCCGACACCGTGAGCAATTGCCCTGGCTGTTTCGCAAATTTTGATGACCCTGTTCGCCTTCAGAGCTTGCGTGCTGTGCTGCTGCTGCTGATCGTGGTGGCCTCCTGCACCAAACTAGCGCTATTTTCCGTGTTTCGCTCAGCAGGGTCGTTTTATTTGTCTGGTTCATGAATTGAAAGTCTTGATTATCGCCCACTTTTGTTCTGTTGATAATGTTCTGTCGTGCAACTTGTTGATGTAAAATGATTCAAAGTTAGTGTGCATCAGTACAATTTTCCGTGTTTCACGCAGCAGGGTCGTTTTATTTGTCGGACGCCGAACTCCGTTGCTAATGAATTGAAAGTCTTGATCATCACCCACTTTGGTTTTGTTGATAACCAAGTTCATGTCTTCGTGTCGTGCTACTTGTTGATGTTGTGAAATAATTTGGATTTGGTGCACTTTAACGCACGGATTCTTATTTTGTCCACTCAACTCAGTCGGTTTTGGTCACATCAAGTTCCTTATATGAAGTCAGGTCAACTATTTGTGTTCATTCGTAGGCACTTCTACTGCTTTATGTTTATTTCTCTCGTAAAATATTTAAATAATGAAGAAATGCTGAACTGTGAACTAGACTGCGTGAGGCTGAAATACATACCGGCCTTTTCTTCCTGCATCCTGCAAGCGGCGCCCGAGCAAAAGTAGGACTACTGCGTCACGGTGTCCTAATTTTATTGTTCCTTAATTGCTGTCTTTTTATCCCGTTTTTATTGTCAGTCGCGTGACAAAAACTACTTGTTACCGACCACATTCCTCTCACGGCTCCGAGGAAAGCTTTGCAGTTGGATTATAATTTTAGTCTCTGGAAGTAACTCGCTCCCGGGATGCGTTGTCCGGTCCTGATTTCAAATTACGAATTGGTGACCACCCTCTTTATGGTATCGCTCTCATATGACACGATCGTTTTTGAAGATTCAAGATAGGGCCATTGTTTTATTATTCACGTGCGCACATCCATCCGTTTAGCGCAGTACTCGGTGTGAAAGGAAAGTTCGCTGTGAAGTTTTATCATAACCTGGTATTTTCATTTGAATGTTGCAGCTATGATAACATGTTAACGTCGCTGCTATGGTACTTGGGGAGATCCCCAGTCCGAGGTCGATGCACAGAAAACTGTCCTTACACCTGATGCAACTTGAAATCGAATTTGATGCGGCCTTGGAATACATGGGATTCTTCAGCTCCTCTCTGAGGGGTTGGCTGATGAACTACCTTCGCTGGCACTGCTTAGTTACAGTTCAAGTTAAGGCTTCCCGAAAGACATTCGAATGGCCGCCGTTCACTGTACGGTAGGTAGAACACGCCGCTCACTGGAGTGTGCTCATGCAGGGAATGGTTTGTTTGCCATTTATTTAAATTAGCTTCTATCATTTGCTGCTGAAATTTCAGCAATGGATAAAATGAATTCTACGTACATCTACTCAGTTTTCAAGATTTTGAAGAGGAAATGTACTGATTTTAAGTAAAAAATTCTCGTGTAGTAACAGATCGTGGGTTTTAATGTCGCATTGTGCTATTATTTTCTTAGCTGTGCGCTTGATGCTAGTAACACCACGGCTTTTGTGAACTGCTTCCGTTGCATCGAGGTTTTAAATGCATCAGTGAGTGAGTTCCCTGTCACTGGAGAATTAATTCGGCCCCAGCGAGCGTTGTCCACCCATAAATTTCGTCAGGTGGGCGTGCGCGGCCTTGGTTGCAGCGACGTGACTCAACCCGAGACTCCCGACTTCTTCTGTCTGCTTTCCATGTGCACTCTATTCTATTTCTTCTGTCTGCTTTCCACTCATCATATTTCTTCTGTCTGCTTTCCACTTTATTATATTTCTTCTATCTGCTTTCCACTCTATTCTATTTCTTCTGTCTGCTTTCCAGTCTATCCTGGTTCTTCTGTCTGTTTTCCTCCCTATCTTGTTTCTTCTGCTGAAAGTTTTGTGGGTGAATAAACCTCGAGCAGTTGCAGTGGAAAATAACTACAACGAAGGAGTTTCCTGCTACTCTGTTTTGCTGGATGAGTTTGAAATCCGGTCTTTCATAACATGCTGTGTCAAATGGAAATTGGCGCACAGTTAGTAAAGATTCGATATCCATACTGGAAACAAGTTAAAAAAATATTCATTTGTTTACAATATAGTATCTTCCGTCGCAATTCAAATCAAGTCATTTTGAATTTTACTTTTGCGACCGACTTACGAGTATCTTCTTTTTTATTCTTCGTTATGCTCTCATGTGTGTAAGTACTGAGTAGTGTGGTATGAAGTTTCCGTTTGAATGATTTTTATTGTATTAAATCTTCTCTTCTAGGTACTTTTCTGCCACAGGTAGGAAATGCCCTAGTGTAGAGTTACGTTCTTGGATCGAACCCTACCTAATGCAGGCCAAAATTTTCTATGCACTGGATGTGTTGCTTGGTAATGAGGAATAACTTGAACATTGTTTTCATTATGAGCTCAACTTTCAGCTTACGAATTGCTGTTGATTATTCATATGGAGTTGTCTAAGTTTTGTATTTTCACCTAATTAGTCTCTGTTTTCATGTTCAATTTCGTGCGTTTCATCTCTAAATTTATGATCGCGTAGGTTTTGATGCACTCGGTGAATATATCGGGTTTAGCTTGTATCAAAACTAGGTAGCCTGCCTAATTGAGTGCTGTACCAAGCGGCCGTCGGAGTGTGGTGCGGAAATTGGAGCGGAGGACCGCATACTTTGCTGTGGCCGTCGCGCGTCGTTGGTGCCTGACGAATCTTTCGGTTTCTTGCTGTGTCCTCTCCCGATGTCATCGCGTGATCGTCATTGCCCGCTTCGCTTCATTGACGTCCAATAATGACTTCGAAATTTCACCTGAGAAGATTATTTTTGTTTCGAGGCATTTTTTATTTTCATTTTTTTTTGGGGGGGGGGGGGGGGGGGGGGCCTTCAAGTGCATCTTTTATAAATACTTTACTGTATTTTATCATCGTCCTCTCAAGTCCTTGCATAACTCGTGGTCGAAAGTTGTCTTTGTATGTTCGTTTGTACGGAGTTTTTGTTCAGTGTTTGGGAGTTCAAACGCGCAATGTGAATTTGAGTGAGGTGCAACACCGAGTTCTTTACGACATCCGTCAGTGTTGGGGAGTTCAATAGCGTTATGTGAATTTTAGTGAGGTGCGACACTGAGTTTTTTACGACATCCGTCAGTGTTGGGGAGTTCAATAGCGTTATGTGAATTTTAGTGAGATGCGACACTGAGTTTTTTACGACTAGTGTTTTCAAAGTGGGGTCCACAAAATTTAACGAATTTACCAGTGGATGCAGTTAAAGTATTTATTTACAGCTTTCCATGACTGTTGATATTATGAAACAGTGCGTACAATGTATATATGCATATATTTCTGAGGGGAACACATGTGAGGGGGTTCTCAGCTTATTTTTGTTCAATAAACGTGGTCCTTGGTTGAAATAATTTGAGAACCCATGCTTTACGGCATCCGTTGTCCTAGCGCTCGATCAACGCTCGATCAAGTCCCGAACTCGAGGTTGACCACACCGTGTTTATTGTGCCTCCGTAATTCGCCTTCACTGCAGCGCGCATGATTTCGCATGCGCGCATGATTTGTTTATGTTTCTTGAAGACACTTCGTGGAACGGAAAGAATGGGAACTGTACGTGTACATTTGTTTTGAATTGCGATTTGTATATTTTAAGAATCATTTAATGAAAGCCCGAACGTTTTTAATTGTAAGTTCATCACACCGCGAAGAAAGTACTGAACTCATGAAGTTACGTATATGGTGCAAATGTTAGGTTCATTTTTACGTTTTTATAAATTTTAAATCTGGTTTTAAAGTACTGCTTTTTTTGTCACATTATCGTTCGAGGTGTTCAATTTCTATTGCATCTTAATTGATGAGTGCTTTATTCTAGCGATATTTGCTACATCTACCCTGAAAGTTTGGAGCTTTTCTCTTCAGTTCCATGTCAATGAATATTTTGAGTTACTATATTGAGTCGTATTGCACTGTGAGTTGTGCCCAGTTATATGTAGTGAGTGAATATGTTTTTGTTGCCTTCTTGCAACTCTGTTTATGTTGTATTTTCTGTTGTGAAAATTTTGCTTCAGAATTAGCATTGAACGTTTTTCACTCAAAGTAATCAATTTATACAACGATACTGCTATTTTCGTCTTTATGAATAGAAATTGAACTGTGGATGCACAGTGGGGTCAAAATGGCACCAATTGAATTTTAAAGTCAATAACTAGGTTTCATCCACATATTTGAACATAGCTTTGTGACTTTTACCAAATAACTGAAGCTGGTTAACCTTTATGTGCTTTGTTACCTTAATGGGTCAAAAAGACGTCACGGGTCAAATTGACGCCACGTCACGGGTCAAATAGACGTTGGGGGTCAAATAGACGTCACGGGTCAAATAGACGCCACGTCACGGGTCAAATAGACTTTGGGGGTCAAATAGACGTCACGGTGTGAGTTTGTTTGAAATAATATCGTGCACCTACGAGTTGAGCAATAAACTACCCAGTCAAACTTTTTCGCCGGAGCATGCATGTTTTTCGCTGCCTAAGCAATTCAATTACTTGGGCGGCGAAAAACATGCATGCAGCCGGCGAAAAAGTTAGACTGGGTAGAGAGTTTCCTCTCACTGCCGATCCGAAGTCTTCTAAAATCGAAATTTACTTCACCACAACACTCGAGTGAAGATATTCTTTCATTTTTGCTGTTGCTTGGGAATTGGTTGGTTTGCGTGCTTGAGTGAAGATATTCTTTCATTTTTGCCTCTAGTTTGAGAATTTGCTGATTTGCGTGCTCGAGTGATGTTATTCTTTCATTAATGCTGTAGTTGGTTTGCGTAGTTGTAGTTGGTTTGCGTAGTTGTAGTTGGTTTGTAGTTGGAATTGGTTGGTTTGGGTGCTCGATTGAGTGCTGCGCCGTAGCTGCGTCACCCGGCGATCCGGAGAATATCGGCGCGCGGTGGTGGCGAGTTGGCTGAGTCGCGGTCTGGTGCCGCGCGTGTGAACGGAAGGAGTCGCCTCCTACACCGCCATCTTGTGCCGCCGGACCCTCTTGCTGCCTTCTTGTGTCAGCTTCTCGTCAGCCTCCTTCCCTCTGTGTCTCTCACTCTCTCCGCCACTCTTATTTTGTGCATGTGGTCTCAAATTGAAGCTGTCTTCAGTCTTCTCTCTCAATTTCCTCTGTCTCTCTCCGCTACTCTTGTTTTTGTGCATGTTCTCTCAAATTGGAGCTGTCATCAGTGTTCTCTATCCTTTCTCTCCGCTACTCTTGTTTTGTGCATGTTCGCAAATTAGAGCCAGCCCCAGCTCTGTGCTACATCTTCTTGCGTTGGATCACTTGATGAAGTTTCCGAGCTTCTGTGAGGTGATTTTTTAGCTTTCCCGAAAGAGTCACCGTATCATATTTACGTATCAATCTTATGAGGAGATCGATTTTAACTAAGATTTAGTCGTCTGGATCTACGCTGAAACTCATGACTCAGCTCGAGTTATGTACTCGATATGGAATACGTGTTTAATTTTGGTTTAGTGCTCAATACAAATTTAAGCCCGATTATTTGAAGCTTTCAATAACGATGGCACAAAGTAAAGGCAGGGCTTGCTAATCCCTTCATATGTGAAGGGATTGCAATTGCAATTTTAACTCAGGGGGGATACAACCATTGTATGGATGTGAATTAGCGTTCCTGCAGGGAATATGTTAGGTCCCTAGGTAGGGGTTAGGTAGGCCTTCCTTTTTCTGAAATGGAAAAGTTTTTTCTGTTTTGTTACGGACCATGTCTTTTTCGGTTCACTACTGTCCTGTTTTTCAGAACCTACTTCTTTCTTCTTCAACTTTTATCACGTTTCATAAACTTCTTGCTCATATTACTGTTCCCCTGCATCTTGCGCATAGATTCTGCGTTTCCTTAACTCCATACTAAATGGTGCCTTCCTCCTTCGTTTTTTTGGGAACGCCTTTAATTGTTGCCGTTAGGAAGACTTAAACTAACACCTAATTGAATCTCCCGCCATCTTGACCAATAGACATTGTTGAAGGCTTCAGCATCAGGCTTCCGTATTATTGTGTTGAAAATTTCACCATCTTGAATTAAGTTTGATGGATGTATCTTGATTAGCGTGCTAAGCACCTACGCAGTTAGCAGTTATGTGTGAGCTCTGACTTGTGTAACGTCTCTAGGCAGCATACTGGACACGACGTAGAGTCTTGAATCCGACGCGATGCAGCTTCGGTATTCTTGCGTGTTTTTTTTTTAACTCCGAAGGAAGGGTTAAGAAGTGTCAATACTTGTTTTTTAGTCGATTTCGCGAAACTTTACTGACATCTTATTTTTTGCGTATTTATCTACCAAAGTGATCTGTTGATTAGTTTCTCACCTTAAAATTCGCGGATCGTCGTGGTTGTCCTGCGTCTCCGCAAAAGGGTTGTTTGTGAAGACTGACACCTCGGCAAAGATAGTCCAAGTATACTTAATCGTCTTGCAGACCCGATCTCTCGGCAAAGATGGTTAGACAGACACACAGACACGACCTCATAACTTGTCTTACAGACCCGTCTTGCAGACCTTACATCTCGGCAAAGATGGTCAGGCAGACAGACAGGATCGCACTTGTCTTACAGACCCGTCTTGCAGACCCGACATCTCGGCAAAGATGGTGTCGGCCGGGCGGAGCTTCACCGCGGTGCAGGCCAATGAGGAGGCTCCCTGGCCGGGGATGCGCCCCCCAAATGTGTATTGATTAGCGGTCTGGGTTTGTCTCACGTACTTCGGATGACACCGAAAAGCGCCGGCTTTCTTCCGGAGGCTTTGCAATTTCTTTTTCTTCACAATATAAATCGTTTTGAGTCGTATCTGATAGGCCAAATTGGTGTTCCTTTTTTGGTGTGTTGTCTGCTTATGCTTTTTAGCACGCTTCAATTCGGTGTGTATTTTGTTGATGTTTGGTGTTGGTTTCTGCTGTTTGGAGGTGAGCCAGATGAGGGATTTGGCTATGCATAGCTGTATGGTGTAAAAATATATGATTGGTTTCTCTGAATACTGAAACTTACCGCTCAAAACGATGAGGCTCCTTCGAAACACATATGAACTAAAATGCTTCGCTTTAAAATTTTACTGCGCTGTAAAATTCATACTCTTGTGTAATATTATTACCATCCATATCTTTGAGAACGGCATAAATTTCGAGCGAATCAGTGCCGTTTAAAGAACAGTCTGAATCGGGTATCGAAATATAGAGCGTAGATCCTCGAGTTTATCGTTTAACTTCTCCTGGTTCTAAACTTCAGTGTTCGATGATATCAATTTATTCATGGACCCCCCGATACACGTTCCTAGCTGAGCGCACATTGCCGCTGGTGTCAATCCATTAGTTTCTCAGCTCTCATCAATTTTTGTCGATACTTCGAATAGGTCGACTGCAACAGTCACTTTATCAAACACACTCACATATCTTCTCATCTCGATCATGTGTGAAGTTGTTCAGGCTTCAAAGATTTGTATTATTAGCTACGAAAAATGCACAGCTTGACACGTTGCTTGTGATACCACATATGTCGATGGGTCGTGCTTGCGTTCTTCCTGCTGCAAAACGACCCATGGATGGGTTACTTGAGAAATTTTAATCAATTTTCAAAATTAATGGTGTTTCATGGTCCCTGTTAAAGTTTTGGCATTTATAAAATTGCTAACAACTTTTGACTTCAAATTTGCGTTGAATATTGGACTGCGAGAAATTGATGAATTTTTTTTAGCAATCTTTCAGAATTAATGGGATTTAACGGACCCTGTTAATGCTTTGGCATTCAAAAAATTGCTGGCAACTTTTAACTTGAAAAAATTTGAGTTGAATATTGATCTTCAGTTAAACCGATTACAGTGAACGTGTTAGTGCTGCAAGTCGGTCGCGCCTAGGTGTGTACATGCTCGTACGTGGCTGCCCTTGTTCGCAACATGCACTCCTCGAGCTTCATTACCCGGCTAAAGAGTTGCTGAAGAAGCCTCCCTGAACAATACTAATGGAAGGTCGTAAAGTCGTTAATGTGACGGACCATGAGAGCTCGACACCGGCCTTCACCTCCCGATCTTCTTGATGTTTCGTTGCCTCAGACCGCGCGCCTCGCATCTTTTTGTCTAATTCCCCCACTTGTGCGAAATGTTCCTTCGTGTGTTGTTTGCTTGATGGAAGGTTACACTGAATATAATGAGCCGCATTGTTCTACCTCAATATATATTCTTCACTTCGCTAACATTTCATGGTTCGAAACAGCGCAATTTTTCCCCCTGTGAAGGAGGACTTGAATTATTCATCTGCGGAAATTTACGCTCCCGAGAGGAAGATGTGAGGTCTTGACCTGAAGGTTATGGAAGCCTTCCTTCTCCGTTGGAAAAATGATTATTTTACGAACCACCTTGTTTAATTGGTTTACTGGTATCCTTTTTCAGCACCCATTGCTTTCTTCTTAAAACTTTTATCTTATTTTGTTAACATTTTACTCAACTTTGTTTCTATGCACGTTTTGCATCGATTCCGCGTTCCCTCGGCTCCATTCTAAATGGTGCCTTCATTCTTTCTCTCTTTGAAACGTTTTTGTTGTGGTTAAAGAGACTTAATTTTACATCTGATTTCGATCAAACTAATCTATCTAATCTCGAGAACACCTTTGTTTTGTTTAGGGCCCGGAGCTTAACCAAACTTTTACTATTATATGCAGAGTTATAGAGCAATAAATAACTACACTATAGGCCTCTATGTCAAGCTGCAGTGCACTATTGTTAATGCTGTCTGTAGTTGAGAGCGGTTAGGTTGTTTCGTATTATGTATACTCTACGATTTCGTTGATAATTATGTGTTCAAACTACCATGTCCCTTCCAAAATCAACGATATCTGATCCTTTTTGATACGTTACTTAAGGACGGCCTTATTTTTTTGGTGGCTTCATCCTTATGCTAAGTTTAATATCCAGGTCGAATTAGTTGCAGATGTACCTGGTTGTGCATACGCATACATGCTTATGTAGGTTACGTTGTTCCGTCGTAGTTTTAAACTTGAATAATATCCCGTCTTCATCCTCTTTTGGTACGGTAACTCTATGTCATTAACGTTCATTTAGTCATTCAAGTCTCTTCTTAATACCATAAAATGATTGTAATTATCCTTCGTTTTGTGCACGCCGCCAAAAAATGCAGGATGGAGTTGGCTAGGATATGAACGCTACTGCAGGGCGTACCATCGTAAGGCGCTTTGAGTTTGTAAATTGTGTAGTTGTCGTACATTCACGAACTTTAAAGACGGCTTTACGGGCTACTTTCGATGTTAAGTGTGCGGTTCGTATACGGCGAGCCAGTTTCGGCTCGTCTTACGTGGTTTGCGATGGTAATGCACCCACCTCAAAGTGTGGTTGTAATATTAATAATACATGTGGAGCACTCGCAAGTTTTGACGTATGGTGTTACTATAAAGTATTACCACTTTATAACTAATTTAGTTGATTTTATAGATCATAACCTTACATTTTCTGCTTGCAGAATCGCCGATAGCAGTTTTTTTTATAGTTTTCTTGCTGTGTTATCTTATTTACAGAAGCGTTTCTCATCATTTATTCGCATTCACGTATTGCGTGATTTCAATGCACGTCATCTCGCTATATATATATATATAATACTTCCCGTGATCATGCCAAACGATCTAACACATGACTCTGTTTTTGTATTACTCATATTATAAAATACATTTCACGCACTCAATAACACGCACTCGTACTACTATGTAGATATCGGCACCGTGCTGCCATTTATATCAGAGTTAAATTAACTTCGTGAATGTAGTGTCAGCGTAGTCTGTAAATTATGTCTTCCTTCGATTGTTCCGAGCTCGCGAACGTCTTATAATTTACCCACGTAAGTAACGTGGTGCACAGGTGCAAACCTAATTTTGTTTCAAGTACGTGCAGTTTAGAAGCGATATTATCTTGTAACGCAACTTCCGTCATCTCTCAATCACAAGATGGGCTTCTTCCGTTTGTATCATGCTCAAAATTGGCTGAGAATTTAGTTGTCTTGGTGCCATCTTTCTGCATGCTCAACTGTTTTTTCCCCACCTTTTAATTTGAACTATTTGTTACTCGATTACTTCTGTATGCATGTAATTTAATATGGAGTCTTCGTATTCTTTGCTTCATTGATTTTATTTAGCTGTTGACTGTAGAGCAATTTATATTTTAATATTATCTTTTTTAGTTTGACTTTATTCATTTACTCTTACGTATAGCATAGGGGCTTCCCTGTGGTTGTGGTTAGGAAGACTCTCACTTCGACCTATTTTGACAACAAAAATCTTAACTGCAAGTGGATGTGTTGAATTTCTGAGTTTCTCTCAGTGGAGACAGTAAAAATTTTCATAGAACCTCCCTGTTTTGACGACCAAATTATATTGCTATACACAACTAATTAGTATCGTGTCGTGGCCACCTGGCGTTGTTCTATGTCTCACCAGATGTCAATTTTGGATCAGGAACTCTTGTTCCAATCAGCTGTTGATATGCTTCTAATTTTGTTGTGGGCTTAATCCTTCCTTTTTATTTTTGCTTGTCATTTTTTCTTGGAGATATGTAGTCGACACTTTATCAATAGGGAATCTAATAGTTTATTTTTCTTGGTACACTGAAGCCGTCGATCAGCCTGGGTTCGATCGAACCCCAGAGGTTCGGTTGAGTCGAACCCATGGGTTTGGCATGGTACAGTTTGTGCACTAATGCAGTATATAGTCGTATACATATGTTTTAAATTTGAAGAAAAAAAACATTTCATTTTCCAACTACGAAGAGTTCGATGAATGCATGTTTGTATGGAACTTGTGGAGTTCAGTACCTACAAGAAGGTTAAGAAACGATACTGTAGCTAGTCCATCACTACATTCTTATTACCTAACATAATTTTCTTAACTTTGCAGAGCCCGGGTGCGCGGCTGCGATGCTTGCAGGCTCCCTGACCCCTCCAGATAAGCTCACATCGGATTCCCAGCATCAGCAGCAACAGCAGCAGCAGCAGCACTCTGCCCTCACTCAGCACCAGCAGACCGGCCTAGGCCAGCACCCTCAGCACTCTGCTCCCGTCTCGCATCACCCCTCCGTGTCTGGCCCTGCATCACTGCCCCACCATCACCCTCATCTCCTGCCACCAGTGATGCCGGCTCTGCACACGCCTCCATCACCTCTGCCCACTCCATCACCTCCACATTACGAGAGATATACCACGTGAGAATTGTTACCTTTTTGCGCATTTTAACTGGAGTGTTAGGAACTTTGTATTCGTGTGATAACTTCTTCAGCGCTAATCGAGTGGAAAGTAAGAAACTTTTGTGTCCACATTACGAGAGAAATGCCACGTGAGAATTGTTACCATTTTGCCTATTTTAACTGGAGTGTAAGATGATTTTTGTATCCGAGTGCCACGAAAGGAAAACTTCTTCAGCGTTTTTTAAATGGAAAGTAACCCTTGTGTCCACAGTACTGAAGATACACCACATGAAAGTAATAATTTTTGGGTGTCTTAAGTCTTAACTGAGTAATAAGCGACCTTTGTATCCACATTACGGGTGATGTGCTTCTTGATTTGAAAGTTAATTTGAACATTAATATCACTTATCACCACTACTAATGCCGATAAATGTTTTATTACTTCATTCGTTCGTGAAAATGAAGTAAAAAAAGGAAAGCGGAACGTCCCTTAGTGAATTGACGCTCAACACCCGAAGAACAAAGTGTTTGTAAAAAAGAATATGCTTTATTATTTCTTCATTGCTACAGTTTTTCTATTAGCAAAAAAACAGTTTATACATTTGTGTAATGGCTACTTCACAATGTGTCAAATGAACCTTTTATGCAGGGTCGACCAGAGTGTTTTAAAATGGGAGTACAAATTTCGTTAAATGGGACTCTTGAGTGTTAAAAAAGACATCGGTATTGTTTGCTGCACCTCCAACATATAGTTTAATTTCACGTGGGATTTATGGATCACTTTCCGCTGAGATTTACTCGCAGGGTTTGGTTATTTGCAGCGAATTATGAGCCTTTGCAATAATAATGGATGAGGAACGAAAGTTGATTCTTTCAGTTACATTCTTTAGTTATCTGTGATTTCGTAACACATTTTTCTAGGTTGTGAATCACTGCTATACTATTTAGAAAATGAAAACTTAAATTTTGACCACTTTACAGAATATAATATTGAATCATTCGTATGAGAGCAAAAGTTGAATTTTTTTTCGAGAAAACTGAATTTGAAATGTAGCCGTTTGAAAGTGTAGTTATGCAGTATCTTCCTTATGGTTATGTCTCGAGTAAATGCACAATAAGTATTTGATGCATCAGCTAATGATGAGCTGAAAAATTTACCCCGAAACCAGTAATTTATTTCACTGGATTTTATAGGTCACCTCACAGAGGAAAAACATATTTGAATATTATTGACTGGGAGGTAGATTCGTTTATTTCACGGGCTTTCATGGGACACCTCACAGAAGAAAAACAGATTTGAATGTTACTGACTACAGTGAATCCGTCTGTTGACCACAAGCAGCCAAGCTTGTGCAAGCGTGATGTATTGCAAGAAACATGTTCATTACTCGAAAAACCACGTTAACAACCTCGTTTCATTTGAACTTCAGGTCGTTTTCGCAACATTTCCGTGCTACCAACCCCCTTTACGCCAGCTTACCCATCAATTAGGAAACAATTACTCTCACTAAGCTCGGCGTCGTAGAATGGCATTCTAGGATGCGAAAGGGTTTGGTTTGAGAGTTCAATGTAGTCCTGAAGTAGTTAATTTGAGTGAAGCGTTACACGAGTATGTTCGCGGGGCGGGAGCTCGCGCCTGCTGCAGGATGGAGGCGCTGGTGAAAGTGCTCAGGAGCACGCACGTGATATGTTGCGCTGCCTCTTACCTCCTGATCTCTGACCTCAGGCTTGAGCACTTGATTTTCTTCGCCACTTCTTGAATAAATGCTCGCTAGACCTCTGACGGCAATGTTTTCCATTGGCCTGCGTAAGACATGTTTTCTAGACCTCTGGGGCTGGTATTTTCCATTGGCTCGTGTAAGACATTTTTCGCTAGACTTCTGGGGCTGATGTTTTCCATTGGCCCGCATAAGACATGTTTTGCTAGACCTCTGGGGCTGATATTTTCCATTGGCTCGTGTAAGACAATTTTCGCTGGACCTCAGGCGTTGATGTTTTCCATTGGCCCGCGAAAGACATGTTAAAGAACATAATAAATGCTTGCTAGACCTCTGGCGGTAATATTTTCCATTGGCTCATGAAGGGCATGTTAGACTACAATTACTAGATAGTTTTTTTACTCGTGATTCAAGGTTTCGATATGACATGGGATACCTTAAAGTGTGCACGCACTTCTTACTCATTTAATCCCATTAGTGATCGTACCATAACTGCTTGAGTACTCTTTTTGAAGTAAAATCGTTGCTCGTTCAGTGACCTGAAATTCTCGTTTGATCGTAGGGTTGATTTTATGTTGACTTCCTTAGCACCTCATGAACTGTATGCATTGTAGATCATACCGAATAATATGGCAAGGAAAATTAGCTTTCAGAACCAGCGTGATTAAGTGTTTGACTAATTCTCTTTGATACTTTGCCTCACGCGATTCAGCTACAGGATATCAGTTTAGAGTTATTGGTACTCATAGCTGATGTTTTAGAAAGCCATTGCTAGTCTCACGTACGTTAGCCCATCCTTGGCATTAAGAAAATTGTATTAAGAGCCTGGTGCTGTTTAGGTGACCCCTGACATCGCTGCCTCTGTGAACTGTTTTCACCCTTCCTCACTGAGCGTTACTGGCCAAATTGTTGGGTCTTCCACCTCATCTGGCAATAGGAATGAGTGTCGGCGTATTGCTGCTCAGACTTTGACTTGGCGTTCGGCTGCTATGTGGGTAGTATCATCTGTACCACCTTATGCCATGGCAAGCTCGATTCTTACTAATTCTCAATACGAAATGGCGTTGTCTGAACTCACTCGATAAAAAGAAATATTTCACTACGTCTTTAATGTGTGTTTTACTGCGTTTATGCGTGTCGTAAGAGGTCATTTATTTAAGTCAATTTTATTTTGTCAATTCTTACGCTGAGGTTAATATTGGCTTTAAATTTTTATTTTTCTTTATCATGATGTGCTCGGGGCCCACCATTTTCTTTGCCGTGTGTTTTTGTTTTTTCTTATTCCAACTTATTCTGTGGTACCTCAGTGCTCAAGTTTACTATGTTGTGGTGGTGCTACTGCTGGACCGTATTTGTTTTTACTACTTTGCATTTTACACTGGCCCGTTGTAGCTTCACAGTTTCAAACCAACAGGTTAAAAAAAATTCAAGTTATGAAAGTATCGGATCTTATCATTTCTTATTTTGATTGAGTCATGACAGAGATCACACATTCGAAAATTTCTTAGATTATTGAATAAGTTTTTATGGGGTTATTGGAATAATATTCTCTAAAGTCGAAAAATGCGTACCTTAAATGGCGCGTTTATTACCTACATTTAGCAAAGCCGAGCTTGAAATTATCGCTCTGAAATTCCTCTTCGCAGGCTTGCATGACTGAACACACTTGAAGTATCAAAACGCAGGGCGTTAACAGATGCAAATTTTCACATCAAATTACATCAAATTTGAGTACTCTACAGGAATAACTTGCTACCTTGCTCAAGAACCCTTCTGTAGCTATTACCTTTTTATGTAGTTACAGTGACTTGTTGGCCTTGATCGCCCGTACTTGAGCAACTAAATCGTTAGTAGACTTGACTGGAAAGCATTTTCGATCGTGACAAGTGCGCAATCTGACGCCCTTGAGTTAGGCTTTCCACTTGTAGTGGCATGAAGCCTAGTTTGAGGATTCGAAACAGTAGCTATTCGAACCACTTATTTGTTGAGGGATTGTGGCGCGCACCGTAGCATTGGTTGCTGGCGTGACTGTACAACGGGGAGTGTCGCAATGCTCCTGACTTGCTGCATTTCATTTTGCGGATCGTGATTCTTTCTCTATAAGAGCAACGTTGTCTTGTGTAAGGTGATTACTTCTGTGAAGTATGAAAGTTGACTGAATATTATTTTACAGAATGAAGGAACAACGACTAACGAGAGAAGCGATGCAGCGCTACCTTAACGAGCGAGGGGATCAAACGCTCGTTATTCTTCACGCTAAGGTGCTGCCTCTTAATTATGCTATATTTTCTTTGATGAATGTCTACCGTATCGTAGTTGTTATTGATTCTCGATTACTAGTAGGTTGGTTACTGCTCTCCTTGTTTTTTTGTTTTTTCTCTCATAGTTGGCATTGTTATCAGTTCCGTATATGTTTATAGCTTTTCTCTACTTATGAGATGGTAATATTACTTTAAAATTATTTTTAGACGTCCGATCGGGAAAAAAATTGTAGTTGGAGTATTTTTTGCGGCCCATTTCTTGTACTTCAATTCTTTAAGTTGTTAGCATCGTCATTTGACTGGCTATATACGAATGCCATTTTAGAGTCCGCAGTTAACGGAACTACTTGAATTTATGGTCTTGTCACCTGGGCTTCCACGTGCGCTGCTGTATTCTATGCTTGGCAATGATCCTAGTCTGCTACAGTTCTAGCTAAAAATTGACGTGTTTCTCATTTTTGATGTTTTTTTATTCAACGTAGATATTATCCAAATTCCCCAAACTCGCCTTCGATGACTTTGGTGATCCCACTCGGCACACTGATAGTTCAGGCACAGCCTTTTAATCTTTTTTGTAATGTTGAACTAAAATTACTCTTTTAAAATTTGATATATATTTTTCGCCGTATTGCACAGAAGTCGCGTAAATGACGACTTGAAATAATGTACAGTGAAATGAATTTCCGCTTTTAATTTTATTTTAACAAATATTATTTTACCTGTGCACTGGTGAAACTCGTATTACAGATACGGCCATTAACACGTTCAACGCGTTTCTGCGGCTAACAGTTGGTTTGGTTAGGTTGTAAATAGGAGAATAGGAAAATCAATTTTCCATCTCGAATAAATTTTGGTTCTTCCTAATGAATATGAAAAAAATACAATTGCCCGATATCATTCCTCCTCGTATGATGTCAATTATTTTTTACAAAATGTCGCAAAACAGATAAAATGTAATGCATTTATACTGTGAGGTAAATGGGCAATTTACCTGTTAGCACACATGTGACCCAGTACGCGGGGAACGTGTTAAGCATCCTTTAACACTTTGACTGCGACGTGCACCACCGGTGGTACACGGAGGTAATTTTCATAGTGCTGCTGACCGACCAGTAGTCGCAAAATCAACTTTCATAAATACTTAATGCTAAATGAATGTGCGATCCAGTTTATGTTTGGTATTTTCAAAATAGTTTACAACAATTGGCTTTAAATTCGAATTTGGCATTGAACTTAATATTAAGTAGTCGCAGTCAAAGTGTTACGAATGTCACAGACACACTGGCCAACCAACCGCCCAACCAAGCAACAACTGTGTGTTACAATTTATTATTAACCAAGAAGTTTTGAAAAGATTTGCTATTTTCATTTTAACATGCTTTGTCGTACATTTCGCTCCTGAATTGTTGAATTACACTTTGATCTCGACTTGCGACTATAATTTGCTGAATTGCGTAGTTACCTATGTTTGTGATCAGTGTTATCGTAAGTGATAGTTATTGGTAACTTGAAAATTACTGATTTGAGAATATTTTATCGAATTTTATTTGTCTTGCATTGTGATTTGCTCGCAAGCATGCAGCAAAAACCTACATCTTAAACTATATCAAATGACATCTTTCATTTTTTTCTCAATTTCATTGGATTCGGGGCAGTTTAGCTTAATTTTTAAATCTCTGACTTCATTCGCTGTTAGATCGACCTGATCAAATTGCATTTAACGTAATCTTTGCTAGACCTGAAAGAAATTACATTTAACATAATCTTTGCTAAATCTCATAAAATTGCATTTAACGTAATCTTTGTTAGGCCTGAAAGAAATTACATTTAACGTAATCTTTGCTAGACCTGAAAGAAATTGCATTTAACAGAATCTTTGCTAGATCTCATGAAATTACATTTAACGTAATCTTTGCTAGACCTGACGATAAATTGCATTTAACAGAATCTTTACTATACCTAATAAAAATTGCGTTTAACAAAATCTTTGCTACCCTTAGGTGGCCCAAAAATCGTACGGAAACGAGAAGCGTTTCTTCTGTCCCCCGCCCTGCATCTATTTATTCGGGGACGGCTGGCAGCGGAAGCGGCACGAGATCGCCCGCACCGCCAACTCGGAACACGACGCGCAGCTCTGCGCCTTCATCGGCATAGGCAACAGCGACCAGGACATGCAGCAGCTCGATCTCAACGGCAAGGTGAGCAGCAGGCAGTCCTGTGTTGCGTCGTGTGGACCGTGAAGTGGGTCTTGTGGAGCATGATCACGGGGCTGCTGCCTTGGTGTTTTTTGGAAGCAGTAATTAGACAAATGTGAATATTTTACTAGTAAAATATATTGCTACAGCCCAAATATTTTAAAATATATATATATTGCTACAGCCCAAAGAAATATATAGTAAAACATATTGCTACAGCCCAAATATTTTCTAGTGAAATATATTGGTACAATAAGAGGTCTGAGTAATGATTTATTTTTGAAATTTTATCGTTACGTTGCTTGTTCATTTGCTTCGAGAAAACTCTAAAGCCTTTAGCACCACTCTTCAATTGAGGCAATATCATTTCTATCAAGACTACATGTTCATGTCTAAGCAAGAACGTCATTTTCGAATCGTTTTTGGTGTTTTTTTAAAGTATGTACAGTCCCACTTAAATTTTTCCTCCGTTTTTCTTTTGCTGAAGGCCATACATTTCGTCGGGCACTTTAGCTGCCTTTCCAATAAGGGTAAAGGTGTTGCATTTGCGTTTAAGGGTAATTGTGTTTCATTTTAGTTTGAGGGTAGAAGTGATACATTTTGATTGAGGGTAGATGTGTTTTTAGTCAGTGATAAAAGTGTTTCATTTACGTTTAAGGGTAATTGTGTTTCATTTTAGTTTGAGGGTAGGAGTGCTACATTTTGATTGAGGGTAGATGTGTTTTTAGTCAGTGATAAAAGTGTTTCATTTTAGATGAGTTGAGAAGTGCTTCATTTTAGTTGAGGTAGAATGGCTTCATTTTAGTTGCGGTACAAATGCTTCATTTTAGTTGAAGTAGAAGCGCTTCATTTTAGTTGAGGTGGAAGCGCTTCATTTTAGTTGAGGTGGAAGCGCTTCATTTTAGTTGAGGTGGAAGCGCTTCATTTTAGTTGAGGTGGAAGCGCTTCATTTTAGTTGAGGTGGAAGCGCTTCATTTTAGTTGAGGTGGAAGCGCTTCATTTTAGTTGAGGTAGGAGCGCTTCATTTTAGTTGAGGTTGAAGCACTTCATTTTAGTTGAGGAGGAGCGCTTCATTTTAGTCGGGGTAGAAGCGTTTCATTTTAGTCGAGGTAGGAGCACTTCATTTTAGTTGAGGTAGAAGTGCTTCATTTTAGTTGAGGTTGAAGCACTTCATTTTAGTGAGAGGAGAAGCTTTTCGTTTCTTATTGCAGTGACCAACTGAGGATGCCTCTAATTGTGTCTTTAATACTCTTCAATTTTTCAGCATTACTGCGCGGCCAAGACCTTATTCATCAGCGACAGCGACAAGCGCAAACATTTCCTCCTCTCAGTCAAAATGTTTTGGGGCTCCGGCACGGACATCGGCGTCTTCCACTCCCGTAGAATAAAAGTCATCTCTAAGCCTTCCAAAAAGAAACAATCCTTAAAAAATGCTGAATGTGAGTAAATTTGATAAGCTATTAAGGTTTTTATGCGTTTAGGCTTGATATTATTCATTGTTAAAAATTAGTTCCAGTCAAATTCTCGCTCTGTTAATTTCTCTACCAACGTATTTTTCTTGCTCAGCTATTATCCACGTGTCATGCTTTTAGTGTTTTTTAACCCTGTCTTATTTTATTGATTGCTGTTTGAAGATTTGAGTGTCTGTTATGTGGCCGGATAGCGAATTTTAGGAAACTACTGTTCAAACGTGTTTGAATCCGTTTTTTTCAGGCTTAAAACCTTGACTTAGGACAGTTTTATTCCTCTTTCTAGCGTTAACTTTTACTTGGCTTTGGATATTTTTTTGCAATTACAAATTGTGTTTTTTTTTCTGTAAATAAATGTTGAGCATCCAGCTTCATGTTGATTCTTGGGCGTGGAACTGTATTCAATGCAGTATGATTTTTATGAGTTAGGCCAGTGTTAATGGATGCCTTCTTTTGCAGTCTTCATTTATCAATCAATATGAGTTAAGCCGGTGTTGATAGATGCCTTTTTTTGCAATGTGCATTGATCATTATGAGTTAGGCCAGTGTTAATAGATGCCTTCTTTTGCAGTGCGCATTGATCATTCTGAGTTAGTCCGGTGTTAATAGATGCCTTCTTTTGCAGTGTGCATCGCCAGTGGCACGAAGGTTGCGCTCTTCAACAGGCTCAGATCCCAAACAGTCTCCACCCGTTACCTGCACGTAGAAAACGGCAATTTTCACGCCTCATCCACCCAGTGGGGTGCTTTTACCATTCATTTACGTGAGTAGCGTTTATGCTCCTTCTGGTCCTGGCTGTATGGGAAGTGGTAGGTAGACAAGCTGTGAAGGTTGTTGTTGCTGGTAGAGATTTGGGGCTTTTATCTTCAAAAGCCCATCTGCTTTTGGTTGATTTATACTTATTCACCAGTTGCCTCATTTACACGTCACTGGTCTGAAACAATTTGGGAACAAATTTATGTCTTCCATGTAAATATGCACACTTTTGTATTTCGAGTTTCAGTTTCTCCCGAATAATGTTATTTTATAGAAAAATTAGTAAAACATACATGTTTTACCCTTCAAACAAAACTACAGTAATTAGTTTTCGTGTGTGCTGAACGAAAATAGGAGAAGCTAATCATTAAAAGCGACAATAATTTTTTCTGAGATTACTTTCGCAATTTTCTATCATGCACTCGAGAGATAGCGTTTTAGGAATTCCGCACAAATTCTCTTCACTACAGAATCCTTAGACGGGAAACTAAATTAAAGAAATAGCCTTTGGTAGTCGTGTTCAAGAGAGCCCTCTCTTGTAACCTTGTAACCTTGTAACCCTCTCTTGTAACCCTCTCTTGTCTCGCAAGCCCTCTCAGGAAACACGGGATAGGCAATAAATAGGCTAAGGTTAGTTGGATATGCTTATCCTATGCTGTGGGTACTGGCCCCCCCCGAGGAATATACTGTAGGCGATCTCAGCATGAGACAAGCCTTAGGGACTTTTGTTATTCCGTGCTCACTTTGTTTCTTTCCTTTTTCGTGTCTTCTTCCCTATTTCTTCTGGTCTTCTCTTCCTCTTTCTTATGACTTTCTGTTTCCATGCGCTCGGTATCTTATGATGGTGTTTAAATGATGGTATATCTAATGATGATGATACCATGTGTTTAAATCACACGTTTTCTGAAGTCCATAGTAAAGGTCCCTCCTCTTCGTTTTTTTGAGACCGTCTCTGTTGTGGCTAGGGAATCTTAACACATTGCTTGCGGTGCGACCCACCGATGGATCGTGCTTAATTTTTTCCTGTTAGGAAAAACCCATCGCTTAAAAATTTTTAACAATCTTTTAAAATCAATGGTACTTAATATACCCCACTTAATTTTTGGTATTTATAAAATCTCTAACAACGTTTGACATTAAATGTGAGTTAAATATTGAAATTCAGTTTAACCCAGTGGTTCTTAGCCTAGGGGGCGCGCCCCCCGGGGGGGGGGGGGAAGGGGGCATGAGCCTCCGCAGTAAAGCCTGATTTTTCCCAGTAATGTTTTCGACAAAAGAGTGAACTTTCACTGTTGAATATGTTTGAGGACCTATCTACAATAACTTTTGTTGTAAGCTCTTATTTACCAGTCCATCTGCACACAATTTCCCCTGACAATTCTCAAGGGGGGCGTGGGAGTAAAAAGTTTAAGATACACTGGTTTAACCCATCTTAGTCAACGTGTTAAACTAAGTGTATCGCAAATGATGAGGAATGCTATTTGCTGCGTGCAGTGGACGAGAACGAAAGCGAGAGCGAAGAGTTCACGGTAAAGGACGGCTACATCCACTACGGCGCGACGGTGAAGCTGGTGTGCTCCGTGACGAGCATGGCGCTGCCCAGACTCGTCATCAGGAAGGTGGACAAGCAGATGGCGCTTCTCGATGCCGATGACCCCGTCTCGCAGTTACACAAGTGTGCTTTCTATATGAAGGATACCGAGAGAATGTACCTGTGCCTCAGCCAAGAACGAATTATACAATTTCAGGTGAGAAGTGCAACTTCATAGAGCGACTACTTGTGTCTTAGCCAGGAACGAATTAAACAATTTCAGGTGAGCAGTGCAACTTTATAGAGCGACTACTTGTGTTTTAACCAGGAACGAATTAAACAATATCAGGTGAGCAGTGCAACTTTAGAACCTCGTGGATAGTTGTGGAAGTTTTCGTATAGCATGCGAGGGAATAGCACCTCATCAAGAAAGGGGTAATGTAGGTCTCAGTTTGGTTGGTGGTGGTGTCGGTGCGAGCGCCCGTCACTCCATGCTCATTATCATTACATTTTGTTAGGTATTAAGAGCGTGTATTTGGCGGAGTAACACTTCAGCGATCGTATTTTCTTTCACAATTGGATAAAGTGAAAATTACCCATTTATTGATGAAATTTTGTACTTTAAATTTGTACTACAACGTTGAATGCTCCTAAAAGTACCTAGGAAACCTGCGTGGAATTGAGTGCTGCAGCTTACTGTAATCCTGGATATATATTATATATATCTCAGGATATGTAAGGAATACTGGAAAAAAAATATAAGTTATTAGAATTACTTCACCGAGTTGTTAAATTCTTCTTCTTTGTTCTGTTTCTCTCTCTATGAGAAATTTTGTGTTGTATTGTAAACATCTGTGTTGTTGTACCATTTTTAATCTTTGTTTTTCCCTATGATACAATGTTCGTTGGTATGCGCTTTAAGCCCACGTTTAAGGGCATGAAGTAAATAGTGCATTATGGAGATACCGTTTGATTGATTGCATCAACTTATTTTTCTACCTCAAATAATGTTTACTTAAAGCTCTGGGTCTAAGTTGCGTCTTTTACGCTAATCTGTATTCTAAAAACATATACAAATTTATTCAATTAATTTTTGGGTCTTGATTGCTTGTCATTACTCAACTTTTGTGTTTATAGATTTTTTCAGACTTCTTTTTCGTTTCATTATTCTTTTTCGTTCCATCCCAATTTTCGTTGTTCATCTCTTTTTCGTTTTATAGTTTTTTAAGTTCCATTACTCTTTTTTGATCTGTCACTTTTATCGTCTCAGTACTCTCCTTCATGCTATCACATTTTCGTTCCATTTTTCCGAACTTCTCAAGCGCCTTTGAACCTTCGCTATTTTTTCAGCAAACGCACCTCTTGTTTATTCTTCCTCTTCTTCACTTACGTGCCAGAAGTTTCGTGCAATAAACGACGTCCGTTTCCTTTCGACCAGGCAACTCCGTGTCCAAAGGAAGCTAACAGAGAAATGATCAACGACGGCGCGTCCTGGACAATCATCAGCACAGACAAGGCTGAGTATTTGTTCTACGAGGGCATGGGACCGGTACGGGCACCCATCACTCCGGTGCCCATAGTCAACACCCTCCATGTGAGCCTCACTTCTCCTTGATCATCTGCTCTCTGAGATTTGAAATTATTTCTTTTTGCTCTAGGTTTGAATTTGAACTTGGTTACGAGTTAAGAGTGACCCACCTTTCTTTGAAATGTCATTTCATTTTGAGAAGTTCTCAGTTCATTCCCTGTTTTAACCAAATTTAATAGCGGCTTAATTTCGTCATCCGTAGATCAATCTTTTATGTCGTAATTACTTTCTAATGTATCTGAATTTTCTTTTGATGACTTCTCTCTTCAAGAGTGAAATTTCTTAAATGATGTCACCGCTCGCACGTGAAACATAAACTGTTGAAATGATATTGTGATCACCTCAGAACCTATCGTCATAGCCCTCGTATAAGTCGAGTTCTTAGCTGCCTTTAGAAAGCCCTAGATCTGTGATAATTATGCTGTTAGACGGTTTGGCGAGCCGCCACGCAGATTTGGCTGTGAAGTGTAACCATAGTCAACTTTATCTTCTTGTCAAACAGTTAATGCCCGTGTGTTGTTTCGATGTAGGTTTTCAATTTACGAACCTTCAATTCCATAAAATGTATTTAGCGATTCATTTCTCTTTTCTTTGTATTCTCTTGTATGCAAACGATTGATAATAAAAGGTTCGCAAAAGCCTTACACTTCGTTAACGAGATGTGTTTATGATTGCCAGCTGAACGGTGGCGGCGACGTAGCGATGCTGGAGCTCACTGGCGAGAACTTCAGTCCGATGTTGCGAGTCTGGTTCGGGGACGTGGAGGCCGAGACCATGTATCGGTGTCAGGAGTCCATGCTGTGTGTCGTGCCTGACATCAGCTCCTTCAGGAGGGGCTGGCAGTGGGTTAGACAACCCACTCTGGTGAGTGTTGCTCATCTTTCTCATATTCCTGATGGGTTCGGGTTAGGCCACGGTAGAGAAACAGGGTAGAGTCTTCTCTATGGGGGGAAAATACACCTCCTCTTGTTCGGCTAGCCAATAGAAGGGCTTTATTTCAAACAAACTTTATGATGTCACCATTGCGACATGTCGTAAGGCCAATAGGGATGCCAGATGGGGCTAGCATTGTCAGGTGCAATCTGAGCGCTGATATTGGTTCGATGCCATGACGTCAGCATTGCCACATGGTCGACGAAAAAGAGACCGATTTAAACCTACCTTGTTTCTTCTACCGTGATGTTGATATTGGAGATACCAAAGTCAAACATACCCTTCAATTGCACACCGCGATTTGATGTTGATATTGTAGATACCAGAGTTAAACTGATCTTTCATTTGCGCACCACATTTTGAAATCGGTGATACCCAAGCGCTAAACTCATCTCTCGTTTGCGCAGGTGCCGATAACGCTTGTCCGGAACGACGGCATCATCTACGCCACAAACCTGACGTTCACGTACACCCCCGAGCCCGGGCCCCGGCAGCACTGCCCTCAGGCAGACGCCATCATGCGGCCCCACCGAGCTGCGCTCACCGGCGCCCAGCAGCAGCATGCGGACATGCCCTCGCTCCAGTCGTCTCCACCAGCCAACCCTCTCATCCCGCTGCAGTTTGAGCCGTCGCAGCCGCTGCCGCCTCAAGCGCTGCCGCCTCAGCAGCAACAGCAGCACGGCCCTCCGCACGCCATGAACCTCATGCCTCATATGCAGCAGCAACCTCCCCCTCCTCAGCAGCAGCAAATGCAGCAGCACCAACATCAACAGTCCTCTCAACATCAGCAGCAGCAGCAACAAGCGCACCAGCAGCAATAGCAGAGGCATTGGGTGGTTTTGCTGGCGAGTTCTCTTGAAATTCTCATACGCTGATAGTGACGCTCTCTGATGCAGATGTGCATTTCTTCCAAAAATTGAGGCGGAGCTATCGTGAGCGTCTCGGGTGATATGACAGTTTTTTAAGGTTCGAAAGTGCACTTATTAATCTTGTTAATAATAGTTTTTACCGTGTAGTATACTGAACTTTTTGTTTTTGATCATGAATGTCTGTACGAAAAATTACTTTTGTACTCTGAGTGAGAAACACTCTCTGAAACACAAGTGACGTCTCTAAGGCAACGACAGAAAGTTTGTTTGCGCTAATGTCCCAGAAAATAAACTTTTTGTGACTTTGTGAAATGTGTATTTCTTTCAATCTGTACATGAACTAATGATCCGATGCACGGGGCGGTCAGTGCAGTGCAAAAATACGGCAATAAATGTCACTTTCGTTAATGTATAAATTGCCGACTAATGAGTTCTGTATGACTAGGAAGAAAGAACCTCATGCATCGCCTACATATGTGTACAAGTAGTGTAAGCACGTGATCCACGAAGACAGGGCGATTGTCGTCACAAGTCTAAATCGTGTCAGTGACCAAGAAAGTTTCAGCAACGATCGTGAGTGACGGAAATACTTTTTGTACATCACTTCTGCTTCAAGAAAATTGAAGTGTACTTTTTTATGCACGAAAATCCAAGAATTCCTACTTGTGATCGTAGCTGCGCGAGAAGCTACTGTTAAGATCTCAAATGCTTGAGGCTCTCAAGCCATTGGAGTCGTTCCATGTAAATAACTCATTTCTCCTGTGCATACTGCTTAATTCATAGCCTTATTTTATACCAGAGTTTTCTTACGAAAAAATCGTAGTGTGTGTGGGAGAGCGCACTAGTAGAAAGTCGGTCGTATTTACCTCCAGCGTGTAAATATTTCGTTGTATATGAACATTAGAATGGTAGCTATAGCGTAACCTCTTGTCTGATGAGCAAACGAGCGGTTGTCCTTGTTTAACTGGCAGCATGTACAATTGGGAATGGGAGTGTATGTATTTATTATTTACATTTTTAAATGCAACTCCTAATTCGAACTTTTAAATTATCTGCAACATTTTCGCGAGCTGTATGAGCAGCTTCGCGTTGGAATTGTGCTGTATTTTGCACTTTGCTCGTGCATTTTCCGTCAGATTTCATCGGATTCAATTCAAAATTTTTCCGACTCAATTGTAGATTTTTTTTTTATCAGTGGGAGGACGTGTTGTATCGTGTAAGCCTGAATAATTCAGATGTGCATTGTAATTATTTTATATTTTTCATCGCCCGACACAAATTTTCCACTGTGTGAGGGCCAATAAAATACAACGGAGTCTCGTTGCTTTCATTTCCTCATAATTGAATGGCAATAGATTGGCAAATTTCAAGCTTTTGTTCTGGAATCTACATGCTCGTTCTTCCTTCCAGTCCTTAAAATTAGATCGTCAGTAATTCTATTGATTTTAAAGTTTTTTTGCCATGCCTAGTAAGAGTGTTTTTTCATTGTAGTGGCAATCGTGTGGATTAGTTGTGCGGGCAAGAACTTTGAGCGCACCTGAAAGGAAAAGTGAGTACTAAATGTGCGTGTCCTATTCGAAGCAACTTCAATTTTCTTCAATGATCTCTCGAATTACTTGTCTCAGTCAGCAATAATTTTTTCAAGTGCCCACTTTAAGTTCACTTCTATTTTATTGTTGGCTAGGCCTTATTTTTCTCATTCAGTCTTTTCTCTCCTGTAGATTGCTGGCTTTCAACACGACCGACCTTTCTCGCGAGTTTGTTTAGTGCAGCGCGCGCCTGCCTCCTTCCTTAATTCCTAGTCTCGGTGAAATGTCTGAGCTGTACGGAGGCAAAACTATTTACATTCTACAACAATAACACGACAAAAAAGTGAATGCTGCAGGGTAGAATTGAGCGTTGTGAAGTACGTAGTGCTGAGGTAAATGAAGCCTGAGTTTATTCACGAGTTCGATGGCGATTAGAAACTGTTGTCTAGTAAAATTGTGACAGTGAATAATAGTTAGTGGATTGGGTGAAGCCTACATTTCAGCAGGTCGTGCTGTGCATCCAATGAAGAGGTGATGTAACATTCAAAAGTTCCCGATTATTAGGTGCGTTTGTAGCAGCATGTGAAAAAAATGAGATAGGAATAGAGTCTTGAGTCTGTTGAAGACGTCATTCAAAATACATTAAGAGCTTTCGAAGGACACATTGAAGAACACTTCATTTATATGCAAAAATTAAATACCCGAGGATGGAAATTCGACTACGGTGTTATACGAGTAGGTTGGAGGAAATCAGCAAGAAGAGAAGAATAAATCAGAGATTTTGCTAAGCAGGTTTGTTTCGAGATGAAAATACTCGAGTGCTTGGTCGAGTTGAGAAGAAACGATTTTTGAGTTAATGAAACAATTGAACGGTTACCATGCTGTTGAAGATTAGTGATGGTTTTTTTTTGAGTAAAATTAGGTAGAAAATACTTGGATAATAAGGACCTCTTCGGACCTTCGTTAAAAATAGCTGTGGTAGTGAATCTCGTTTTTTCGTGAAAGAAATTTATTCGGCGTCTTTACTTTCAGTAAATGGAGTGTGCGAAGGCATAGAAATAGTTTGGTCAAAAGTACAAATAAATAAACCTAAATCCATCATCATCGACAGCCTTTACTGGCACCCATCGGCTTCCCTACGTCCAACGCCCTAGTTCTTTGCGAAAACTTTCAAAAAAATTCTAGCAACAGAAAAGTAATTCTTTGCTCTCGGAGATTTTACAGTTGACTTAACGAAATAAAAATCACCTAAGCAAACTGTTGTACAAACTAAACCCATCTCGACTCTAAAACTCTCCTCGATCTGGCAATCGCAAGTTATTTTACGGCAATACACAGTACAGTAATATCACCCTCTGTTCCCGATCACCACTCTCTAGAATGTCAAATTAATATTGCAAAGGAAAGAATAAATTACAGTTATATGACTTAGCGTTTGAAAAGTCACTACTCATCAGAATAGTTTCATGAAAAACTACTTAAAAGGTCCACCAAATTTCATGATATGATGCAATCTGCTGTCGACATACAAGCTTCAATCTTCAACAAAAATTTTATAGCAGTTCTCATTGAATGTGCACCTTGTACCACGAAAAAGACTAAGCCTTGGATTACAGACGAAATTAACAACTGAGCAGAATAAAACTTGCGCGAGTATAAAAATAAAGAACAGACTCTGCATTATACAAAAGACACAAAAAGCATGAAAAGATTATTCGGAATAGAATCATAGAAGCAAAACGAACTCACTTCCACCAAGAACTATTACGGGCCCAAAAAAACTAACCCGAAACGAACGTGGGAAATCATTAGTAAGGTAGCCCGATACAAAAATCTAGACCGCAGAATAAATTTTGAAGACTCCTTGAAAACAGCCACGGATTTCAACACATTCTTTTCTAAATTAGGTACTTAAGTCTTCAATAAAGTATGTAAAACCAATCCAAATCAAATTTCAACTGAATATTCGTGCCCTACTGCACCTTCAAGGGCTGGTGCCAAGTGGAGACCGCGTCCTGTCAATTTACTATAGTTTTAAACATGTTTCTACTCATTAACAAACACAAAGGCAGTAGGAAATGATGGTATCAGCCTTCAATATGTCACTGGCAGCTTCCCAGTCACCATACCAATATTTCGTTTGATAATTATTACATCAATAGCAACTAATAAGTTTCACAACCAATGGTAGCAATCCATTATTCGACCGTTGCATAAAATTGGTGGCATCAACACAACATCGAACTACTGACCCATTAGTCTTTTACCTGTCCTATCCAAAATATTGGAGAAAGTGATAACAAATCAACTGTCATCTCACTAGGACGAGTCAAATTTACTTCATCGAAATCAATATGCCTACAGGAGGAACACCAGTACTCGAGATTCTCTGTTTTATATCACTGGAAAATAAACAGTGATATGACCAAAAGAATGTAAAACTCTTGCTGCTAATCGATCTCTCCAAAGCGTTCGATAGCGTCGAACATGAGCGACTTTTGCCAAAAAAATACTGAACTTAGGAGTAGACACACAGTGGCTTGAAAACTACTTATCAAATCGATCTCATGCAGTCCGCTTCAAAAAAGAATTGCCTCCTTCATTGAAAACAATTTTGGTGTGCCTCAAGGTTCTATTCTTGGTCGACTATTGCTTTCTATTTTCATATATGATTTCCCTCCAATGCTTTCTAACCCATAAATCTCCATGCATGCAGACGATGTTCAGATTACAATAAGTCAATTACTACAGATGCAAAAACAAGCTTAAACCCTATTGGGTAACTTGAAATCATGGTATGACCAAAATGGACTCAAAGTGAATCAAGAAAACCACTATGCATTATTTCTGGTTCCAAGAATGTAATAAAAAAATTCAAAATTTCACTCTTACTGTAGAGAATGATGAAATTAATCCACTGAAAAAGTTAAAAATTTTAGCATTTTATTCGATCAAAACATGTCTTTCGAATCTCACGTTAAAAAAACTTGCAACAAAATTTCTGGATCTTTAATGTTTTTTCATCGTATAAAAAGTATGTTCGATGAAAAAACTAGATTATTAGCCATTCAATCTTTACTATTATCACGAATTGACTATTGCAGCCTAGTATAGGAAGATATACCCAAATATCTTCAAAGAGAGTTGCAAAATGTATGAATTTCGAGGCCAAGGAGGTGTGTAAAGGTAAATTCAAGATGAGTGATCACGCAATCCTTCTTCCAAATAAACTTGACTGAACTTTATCCAAGAGAGAGTCTAAATTCATAAAGCCCTATACGTACTTTCCTCTTTATATCTCCTTTGGAGCAACGCTGACACTGTAAAATTCCATCTTCAAACTGCAAACCAACCGAATGCCGAATCGAAGAAACAATGTATGAGGCAACTACCGTTCATCTGACAGTGGACAGAAAGCTATGTCATTACCAGGCGCCTTACTGTGGGGCAAACTTCCCCAGAGTATCAAAACCCCTCAACCATTGAAAAAATTTAAAACCGAAATAGCAAGTCATCTCGCGTCTCAACAATGATTATAAGCTGCTATCCCTCAAACAAAAATGGGACTTGGAACAAAACATGTCACTTTGAGTCTCTACAATAATAATTATGAGCTGCAATACATAGAGCAAAGTAGCTACAAATTTATTTCACTCATTACCCTACATTTCAATACATGTTACTACATCACACTACATTATTGTGGTGTGCGTATGCGGTGTGATTGCTTGTATGCCATTATTCACGTGCATACAGTATATGAATATACGCACAGCAGTTACCGCAAAGCTGCTATTCTAACGACTTGCATTTATTCTATAAATACCATTTTCTTTGCATTTATAAAAGAACCATCATAAATTATGTTGTGCGATTTGAGTTATGTTCATTGAGGTAGTTGACTAAATTCTATGTTGCTATGTTTCACACAAAAAGATATTAACATTAATTCCTTAATTGTACCTCAAGTTCCTGAGCTCAAATTTGAATGTGAATGCGCACTTAGAATATGAATGTTTTCAACTATGAAAATGTTCTATTATTCTCGTCTTTGTTTTCTATTGATAAAGGAGGTTTAAACAACAGCAAAGAGAATGCATTTTTCCTTGCATTTCTCTCAGCCATTTGTTTCGACCTTTGACATGGGTATTACGATACCCATGTGTGCACATCAACTAAGGATCTTTATGGTAAGGCATTTTAAGAACCAATGATGATTCAGATCCCATTTTTATTCGAAATAAACTGTTTTTCTTTCCTTCTTTTTTTTTGCCAACTGTTCTAAGACCTAAAATACAAATAAGCCCAAGCCATCGATGAAATCTAGCAGAAACACTATGATGTACATACAGGATACATGTTTGACTTCGTTATGAAAATGTGCTACTTACTGAACTGCTGGACAAAATTCGTGAGCAATAAGAAATTTTTAAGCCTAAAAAGCGTATGAATGTTTGCGGACGCTTAAATGCAAAATATTTCAACGTTTGTGAACATTATTGAGCAATAACTGTTTCAACGCATCAGATTACTCTCCTGTGAACTACTTTCCATGTCAGATTTGACGGGATGAACTCGACCAAAAGCATTAAATTCCAAAGTTGAACTCGAACACCATAGAGAAGTTGCGAGTTGGAAGACACGTACTGTACTGCAAAGCTGTACGCTGTTTCTACCCAGTAAAGTAACTGTGATCGCTTAAACTAACCTAAAACTTTTATCCAAACTTATACGTGCATTAAAAATACAGGGTTAACGAATCGCGTACTCGCAAGAATAAATTGTGGTTAAATGGTCGACAATGACCATGATCAATGAATGGCCAAGAATGGTCAAGAAAATACGCGATACAATAAAAAACTATGGGAAACTTTGAATTTTCATTAATTATAGTATTAAACTAAAAAATCTCAGAAGCCTTATTTTAATCTTCCTGGAAAATAATAATTCAGTTGATAGCTTGAGGTTGCGTTGTTACTGCAACGACATTTTTACAGAGAAAAGGGAAGGGACCATTAAATATGGACTAATGAAAACGTGACATCTATGCACAAGGTTTACTCCCACATAGGCTACCCGGCCATAGAATCATCAATTCAAGGATAAAAAGGAAAAAAAAACACGGAAAAGATAGCAAATAAGGTGTGAAAACAAAGGAGTAGACTGGTCATGAAAGATAGAAGCACTGTAGGCCTATCTATAGCTAAGGTAACCTGATGATTTCCTCCCAAGGACGCCAGTCCCAATAGCATATGCCAAACAAATCTAACTTAGAGCTACTGCCCTTTTCATGGCCTTTGAGAGGTCTCCGGGAAAGACTGGTTAACATTTATTTCAGAAAAGTGTTCTCCTATTTCATAAGAACGTTCACTTCTAAGGGTTCACTCTCATTTTCAGGTGTTTATTCGCCGTTCGCGTTTCCATGAAGAATTCAATTTTTCAAAACAAAAATAGTAGCTGTTAGTAATGGAGAAACTCCTGCCCTTATTTGATTATCAAGCCTCAGGAAAAAATTGCTGAGCACGAAGAAATGCCTTTTGATCTAATTCAGCAATTACCACCATACTGTCCGGACCAAGAGAATTTTTTTTTCATTTTTCTGGTGTTTAAGTCACTCAATTTTTGTAATATAATATTATTTCATCCCGCCTGATATCATGAAATTCATCAGTTATAATGACTTACTATATTTATGTTCCATCCATCTTTTGATATCGAAAAAAGTTGGGTACAGTTCTACTTGCAAAAAAAATTTTTACACATTACAAAATCAAAATTCAATTACACTCTTCTAAACTTTGAATACCCTAATCGGTAGAGCTTAGAAATGAATTGTATGAACTATTCAGCAGGCTCCAAGCGGAAATGCATTTTTCATGATCCGCGGATAGGAAACCACGGTGACCACGCGCCGGCTTACTGAGAGCGCATTGCGTGGAATGTTGCTTTGTGATGCTGGACCTAGGGAAAAGAAAAACTTTAATTAAAGGTGAGTGAGCATGCTTTCTGTCATAGCCTGCAGATTCTTTGTGTATCATCGTCATAATCTATATTTGATTACTGAGTGTGAATTAACCATTTCCCATGAATCTTCTTTACGTTAGTTACCGAAATAAAACTAGATGATTTTTTCTTACCCTTGCTGTCGTAAGAACTGAATATTTCGCACACATTCGATTTGTTTTCATGTCTACAATTCTTGACGATTATTTCACTGAAACTTCAAACACGACTGAAAAACTGTATTTGTGACGATTTAGAAAATAGTACCGCCTAAAGAATTTTTTTTAGAAAATTTTCTGAGAATGAAGGAGAATATTGAGATTTATAAATGAGATAGAAAAACACCCTCTATCTTAATGTCCTCAAAAACTCTGAATTATTATTTGCACTTTGTCTGATCACTTGAAATTTTTAAAGGTGGCCTATGACGCAGTTCAAGGTTCGAGTTCACGAGCAGGTTTAACGATCGATAGAATGAACGATCAGATGAAGAATTGAATAATGCAGACGTAAGTTTCTGCATTGGCAAGAAAACCATCAATGCAAGAGAAAAGATTATGTTCTCTACTTAACGCAACTGCTTCTTGTCGTGAGCCTTTCACAAGGGAGGCGTATCAGAATGTAAAGCTTGTCAATTTTTGATTATGTCTAAACATTCAGGGTTTAATGCATTGAACGAACGAAAATGTGCTTAGACATCGAGATCGCCTAAAATGTGTATCTTTTTATCCGCATATCCTCATCACAGGCGCTAAAATTAGTTTCCGTACTGAGCTTCCCATCGAGGAGGAAGTTTTTCCATAATTATTTTACGAACAGCTTTTGAAGTCCCTTGGCTCGCGTTAATACTCTATTTATGTTCATCGTTAGTGTCAGAGTCACGTTGTGCGTTTTAGATTCTTTTGAATTTTGAATAGTCGAGATTTTAGATCCTTTTGAATTCCTCCTAGAGAAGAGGAAATGTCGCTGTGATGAGTTAATTAAGGGAAAAAAGTTAATTTTCTCGTCAATTTTGCATCAAGTAAAAAATGGGGTAAATCTGAAGGATATGTGGTCAATGTGAAGTTTCATGCAATCCCGGAAATTGATAATGATATTCCAAACAATCACTAAAGGAACCCATTTAAGAACGTTTTTCAAGAACCACATTCTGCTCGCTGATGCGTTATTTTCGAATTATTGAACTTTGAACTTGGCCTTCCCGCGCCAAAGGAAGCGAGCGTAATTTAATTAAAAACGGAAGCTAACCCCCTATTACAAACGTAAAGAGGTTGGGTCGTGAGGGGTAGCCACAGTTCTTTTAGTGAAAAGTATATATAAAGCTTCTAAACCACCCATTAGGGTGACGACCGCAATCTTGTTTACATCGGGTCTAACATGGCGACCACCATGGGCGCCGCCATTTTGGACCCGATGTCAACAAGATTGCGGTCGTCACCCTAATGGGTGGGTTAGAAGCTTTATTTATAATTTTCACTAGAAGAACTGTGCCTCCCCCTCACGACCCAACCTCTTTACGTTTGTAATAGCTTCCGTTATTAATTAAATTACGTTTCACGCGCTCGCTTCCTTTGGCGCCAAGGCCAACTTCAAAGTTCAATTATTCGAAAATAACGCATCAGCGAGCAGAATGTCATTCGTGTAAAACGTTCTTAAATGGGTTCCTTTAGTGATTCCTGGGATCGGCATTATTATTTTCCGTGATTGCATGAAACTTCACATTGACCGGATATGTCAGTTATCGATTTTGTAAATTTCGATGCCTAAGCATAGTTAATTAGATCGAAATAAACAAGTTTTCTTCTACGCACTTTCCGTCTCAAATGAGTATTTTATTAGGTATAGCGGTAAATGACTTACCGCAACTTCAGTGTTTGAAGCGGCAAGTAATTCAAGGAGCACGTCGGACAGCAACACTGCACTGCTCACTCGCTTCCAGCGCGATTGTCATCAAACACGAAACCAAACCTACCGCTATACCTCGTTAAATACTCATTTGACGAAAAAAGTGTATAGAAGAAAAGTTGTTTATTTCGATGTTACTACCATAATTCAAGCAATAAAAATTCGAAAATCGATGAGTAGCTGTTAATTCCAGCGCATTCATCAATGACGAAACTAAACTTACCGCTATAAATCGTAACTCATTTGAGACGAAAAAAGAATAGAAGAAAACTTGTTCATTTTGATTCAATTAATTAGGTTCAGGCACCAAAAAGTGGAAAATCGACAACTGTCATCTCCTTCAGATTTACCAAATTATATCCTTCTTAAGAAATGTGAAATAATTATATTTTACACCGTATGCTCAAATCTTTTCTAAAATAGATGCTGAAATAATTCAATGCTGCTCATTCCACCAATGCGCAAACGAGCAATTCACCTAGTGGTAACATCGGCAGTGAACGTGTTGAAGAGCATGACGCCGAGTAAATGAAGAAGGGTAGACATCATGAAGTAAGGTCGCTGATTTTTCTGCGTAAATTAAGAAGTTTTCATTTTCTGATCGTTTGTTGAGAGAAATTAATTGATGAACTTATGGATTCGCCGCTGTTGGCTCGTTAAGTGGTATTTATGACATTCTTATATTTTTTGACCTACTCTTTCTAAGTTCAACTTCGATTTTGTGACTTCCGTTTATGTTGACTTGAGCCTAGCTTCAGAGCATCCTAGAGACTCGGAGAGAAGCATTCCGCTTTCTTGCGGTGGTTTAGCGGGCGCCGTAAAGTTACCACTTGGCATAAAAAGAGTTGAATTTGGAAGGCCAGTCTTCTCCAAAATTTTACGAGAACTCCTTTTTGGGCTTTTGTTTTCGTGGAATCGCATTAAGTTTTAATTTTGGGCTGAAACCTCGTGTTATATGTCGATATCACTACTGGACGAGCTGAGAATCGTGTCACAGACGACGAATCAGTTTAAGAAAATTAATCGCTGCCTTGCGGCAGCGCATGGTATAGTGGTACTATATCAGTTTTTTGGTTTGTGGTTCGCTGTATCCTTGTCCATCTGTACGTCTGTATGTTTTTTGATATTCTTACAATGGGTCTAGAACCATTGCCTTGTCGTAACGTCTTGTTTACTCAGAGATGTATGTTAACAGTCGATAGTCACGCTTAGGATTTGTTTGGGTTTAGGGCTTATTAGGGCTTGGATTTTACTTAAGCTTAGGTTTTACATAAGCTTAGATGTGTTTACGTAATTTTCTGAGTTTTGATGCTACATAATTTCAGCGGATATATTGAATCAAGGAAACAGAACTACGGCCTTGAATGCGAATCACTTATTTGCATACTAACCAAATTGACCTAATTTGCTCACGAAGGGTTTGTTTCTATACTTTTTTCAACTTCATTTTGAAATTTTTCAGAGTGAAAAATCCTGGAAACGGTAATTCAGAAAAAATCCAGAAAAGCGGTTTTCAAGTTTAATCAACACAAATTTTTATTAACCTATTTCTACTTACGTTGGTGGAACATGATGTGGAATGCTGCTTCCTTTCAACGAGGGATGGATAAATTCTGCAGAGACAGGACCAGAAAAAAAGTGTTTAGATTGAAAACTATGATGTGTATGACCGTGTTCAACACAACATACCTACAAGAAAAGAGGAGCTATTTTGTTAGATTTAGATGGTCTGTTTTGCAAGTTACTAGCGCTGTACTCGTGCGAAGCACCCAACCGTCGGAGGTAAATCAGGACTAAATTTTGCGCATAAAACACCAAGCCGAAGACTCGCGAGAGTTCGACTAGTTTAAGGTTTTAGCAGTCATGAAAGCGGACAATCGAAACTCATCCAAGATTCTCCCCCAGGAATGATTTTGAGTACATAAGTCTCTTTAAAATTTAGCCACAGCCCGGAACAAATTCAGTGGTTTACTCCCGTTTTGTACGTATTACCATTATTTGCCCCGTCTTCCGATCGAGATATCCATTATGTTGAAATTTCCGAGTTTAATATTAACGCCCGCGTTTAACTGCGCCGGGTTTAGGCTGACCTAAAATCGCTGAGCAAATTTTGCTGTTTTAGGCTGCTCGGGGCTTCTACCGCATTTATTTTTATGTTGTCGTAAATTCAAACAGGACATACTAGATGCGGTTGAATTGCATTATGGTGACTTACATTCGGTTGGTATTGGTTTAATTAAAGGAAATTAGGTTTTTTCATAGGCTAAACGTTAAGGGATACAAATGAAGGCTTTGATTAGCGTTATGGCTAAGTTTTAGAGAGGTTTAAGTCAGGCAAGGCTTCGCTCGGTTCTGTAGTGGTGATACCGCGCAAGAAAACTTTTGTAGAAAAGCGTGAAATGTCTTGTACAGACAGGATGATAATCCTTCTCAGTGGGAAGCCACTATTGTATGTATTACTACTCCCGAGGGAATGACGTTAGGTCACGTACTAAAGGTTATGTGAGCAATCCTTTTGCAGAAATAAAATAGGTGGTTTACTTTGTAACAAACCAACTTTTTTCTTTCCATTCCTTTTTTCATCACTTATTCCTTTCTTTTTCGCCCCTCAAGGAAAAGGACTATTGTGTCTATGGAATAAGTACTCGCAGGGGGAAGATATGAGCTCCCGAACTGACGGTTAGGTAGGCAATCCTTTTGTATAAACGAAGAAGGTTCTTCTCTTCTGTTAAGTGCCAGATTTTTTCGTGTCAATGCAGTCCTTTCTTCAGCGTTATTAGTGGTTTTCTTACCTATAATCTTACTGCATATATTTATTTTTTCTTCAAAAGTTGCTGTTTCGAATCGCAGGATGTGACGACACACCTCATGCATTAATTCCACCTTCCCTAAGTTCCATATTAAACGGTGCCTTCTTCTTTCCTCTTCTTACGAACACATTTATCGGGCTCAGAGAACCCTTATGTATCCTGTTATTTCATTGGTGATGATAATTGTTACTAATATTAGGATTCTCATTTGAAATTCACCTCTGACTAATGTAATAGCTGCTGCTCTGTTTTGGCATACATCCACACAAAAAACCTCTTCATGTGTTGATGAGGGAGCGTTAGCTCCGTTTCCAGAACAAAAAATAAACCCTTATTCAAGTTTAATTCCGTAAATCGATATGCCTTCCTCACCGGCGTTCGGATGTTGACATCAATATTGCTTCCTTTATTTTGTTCTCAGCTTTTGGGTAACTGTTTTGGTTCGATCATGGATCTGGGTATTGCTGTGGTTTTAATCTTAGAATCACAGTTGAAATTTGTGTAAAATGTTTCGGGTTTTGTTAAGGGCGCGGTTCGGGTCTATTTCCAGATTATTGTAATTTTTCGGTTTATAAACTCGTCTTATGAGATTTTTCTTGCACATCCAACGATAAATTGGCTTTCAAGTACGTCAGTTGGTTAGTCTTCTGGAAGGGGGAAAAGACGCGCACTAGTGTGACCTTGGGGTGCGCCAATAGATGGGTGACCTCCCTCTTCCCCCCCCCCATTACGAGCCAGTATTGAGTGTTTCTCTACGGGAATAGCATGAGAGTTCATTCATGGCCTTACTTGAAATGCTTTCGTACTCAAACGAAACATTCTATTACTCAGTGATAAATTATGATGGTGTAATTGAGTGTTTGTTTTGCGTCCGGCTGCTGAGTCATCAGCTAATTAGCTGGCTATGTAAACATAAACGCCTCCCGGAGTTTTAAAGCTACAAGAATGACAATTATATCTATCGAAAGAGCTTAAAAAGAGCTACAAAGCAATACAGGTAATTGAAAAAAAAATTTGCCAGCTTTGAAAAAATTGTTAAAAAAAACCCTGTTCTGAAACTTGTATTTATTGACTTTTGATATGGATCCTATCCCACGGTTTTGAAGGTACATAAGAAGGTACAGAATCGCTGATAAGACTCGATTCAAAAATTAGTAAAGAACGAGAATTTTTTTTGAAAAAATGGCTTTTCTGACAACTCACTTATCGATTTTCGAAAACCTACTCCTCCCACAGTTTTGAAGGTACAGAGATGGCAAGCATACCAATCAATAGCGCTTGAAAAGGAAAATAGATCCGGTGCAAAAGTTTTCAATTTCAATTCACCTTGAAAATTGGAAGCAAATTATTCAAAAAAGTTGTGGTGTTCTCCCCCAGGCTGCAACACGCTTCGGGCAGACTTTGAGCTATCTTTTTCGTGATAGGATAGCCCGAAGCGAGTGCCTGAGGTACAACCGTATTCGGCAGGATATGGACAACACGGGGGTAACACGGTAATTATATTGGTGACTGTCAGGTACACGGAACACGGACCATTACACTGGGCCTTCGGTGACTACTATGAGCACTGTTCGTTACTCGTAAATCGCGTAATGATTGGAACACAGCACTAATACGTGATGGTTGAAATACAATAGTATTCGAGAAGTACGTAATGATTGAAACACAATCCTATGTGAGAATAGCACAAATATGTGGTGATTGGAGTACAATCCTATTCGAGAATGACATAAATTGAAACACAATCCTATGCGAGAATAGCACAAATACGTGATGATTGAAGCACAATCCTATTCGGGAATGACGTAATGATTGAAACACAATCCTATGCGAGAATAGCACAAATACGTGATGATTGAAGCACAATCTTATTCGGGAATGACGTAATGATTGAAACACAATCCTACGCGAGAATAGCACAAATACGTGATGATTGAAGCACAATCCTATTCGGGAATGACGTAATGATTGAAACACAATCCTATGCGAGAATAGCACAAATACGTGATGATTGAAGCACAATCCTATTCGGGAATGACGTAATGATTGAAACACAATCCTATGCGAGAATAGTACTAATACGTGATGATTGAAATACCATCCTATTCGAAAATGACATAAATTACGTAATGATTGAAACACAATCCTATGCGAGAATAGCACTAATACGTGATGATTGAAATACAATACTATGCGAGAATTTACGTAATGAATGAAACAAGCACCAATAGCGGGTAACGTCCGCGAGGACGCTACTTACGAACGCAGCGGCGAGACGTGATGATTGGTGCTACGTCGTGCGACTGTTACGAACAGGTCAGCTGGTGCTAGCGGGGCGCCGAGACGAGGCTAGTCAGCTGGGTCGGGCCCGGCCGCCACGCGGTTCACCGTTGTAGCTGATAAGTAGCTACGGCGAGGCTAGCCGGCCGGAGCGGGCGAGAGATGTCGTAGAGCGGCTTGGCCGACGACGCCGGCGCGGGGCGTTGCAACGTGACTTTTTTAAGGCTTTGAAACACCTTGAAGCGTCAAGACGCTACTAGGTTTAAGACCTTGCAACACCTTGGGGCGTCGATGGGCAGGGCCGGTCTCCGGAGCTTGGTGCAGGTACGCGAGAGACAAAGTCGATCTCGGAAGCTAGATGCAGGAACACGAGGCTGGTGCTGGAGATGTGACTTGAACGAGGACGAGGGCTTGAGTGAGTGCGAGCCTTGTTGGGGTCGCCTTATGTAGGCCTCGAGTGCAAGCCCTGAGTCCGGGCGTGAGTCCTGATTGGTCGCGAGTTTGTGGGCCTGTGGTGCTGGAGGCAGGAAGCCGTTGTAGGTTACGGGCACCTTTTCTCATAGTCGCGAGGCGGCTTCTCTCAGGTCCCGTGTTTGGTTTACTAGGCGCTTCGGGTCCGGAGGTGCTCTGGAACGGATGCGGTTGTAGTCTGGAGGCAGCTTTTCTCAGGTCTTGTGGGGGTCCGCGGCTTGCCGCTGGGATCACCACAGGTGTCCCTCTCCTGTGTGTTTTTTTTCCTTAGCCTGTTGTTGAGGTTTATCCTCGATGGTGGGTAGGTACGCTGCTTTGACCCTTTCCGTCGCGATGTTAGCTTTTTTTCCTTGTATATCCACGGTGATGTAGTTTGGTGTCCTTTGGAGCACGGGAAAGGGACCTGCGTAGGGTTTCTGTAAGGGTCTTCTGTGCCCCCCGTGTTTCACGAAGACGTTGGTCGCCTTGTATAGAGCGCTCGGGACATTGGCTTTTTGGGGTCCCTGTTGTCGTGGCAGTATTGGCTGCAGGTTTGTCACTCGTTTTTTTAGGCATTGTAGAAATTCTCTGGCGGGCCGGTCTCCTTTATCTTTCTCGGGTAGCTCTCCTGCGAGGCGCAATGTTTGTCCGTATACCATTTCGGCGGGGGAGATGTTTGCGTCCGTGTGTGGCGTGGCTCGGATGTTAAGCAGTATGAGGGGTAGTGCGTCTGCCCAGTCTGCGTCAGTGACCGTAGCTTTTAACGCCTCCTTCAATCTTCTGTGCATCCTCTCCACCAGTCCGTTGCTCTGCGGGTGGTACGCTGTCGTTCGCTGTCTCTCAGCGCCCAGCGCCGTCAGCAAGTTTTTCCATAAGTTAGACTCGAACTGGACGCCTTGGTCCGTGATGATTGTTGTTGGAGCGCCGAATGATGCTACCCAGTCTTTTAGGAATGCCCGTGCTGTTGTTTCTGCCGTACAATCGGCCATTGGGGTAGCGGTGCACCATCTGGTGAAGCGGTCAATGCACGTCAGCAGGTACCGTTTGTTTTGTGACACGGGTAGTGGTCCGACGATATCGATGTGTATCGTCTGGAACCGTTCCTTGGGTACCGGCATGTTCCCGGGCGGGCATTTGGTGTGCCTTATTATTTTGCTTGTCTGGCATGGAATGCACTCGCGTGTCCACTTGCCGACGTCTTTGTTGAGTCCGGGCCAGATTACTCGCTGCCTCAAGAGGTCCCTTGTTGCTTGTATGCCGGGATGACTCGCCCCGTGGAAATGCTGAAATACGTTCTTTCTGCAGCATTCCGGGATGTATGGCCCCCGTAGGCCTGTTGACACGTCGCACCAGAGGGGTGGTTTACCGGTCTGTCTGATTATGGGGCGTAGTTTGAGCGCGTTCTTTGATGCTGGGTGCAGCAGTTCTTCTAATTCTGCGTCTCTGTTTTGTTCGGTCATTATTTTGTCGTAGTTGATCGCGGGTCCTTTAGGTATTATTGTTGACACCAGACGTGATAGCGCGTCTGCGACCGTGTTGTTGTCGCCGCTGATGTGCTTGATTTCGCAGTCGAACTGTGAAAGGTAGGAGAGCTGTCTTGCTACCCGGGGGCTGTTGCCTTCCGTGGCTTTTTGCAGGGCAAAACAGAGCGGTTTATGGTCTGTCCTGATTTCGAAGCTTCGGCCTTCCAAAAAATGCTCGAAGTGTTTCACTGCGAGGAATATCGCCATTAGTTCGCGGTCTTAGGTGCTGTATTTACGTTGGGTGTCGTCTAGTTTTTTGGAGAAAAATGCTACGGGGCGCTGTTCTTGCCCGACTTTTTGTTGTAGTACGGCGCCGACTGCGGTTCCTGATGCGTCTGTGATTAAGGTGCTTTTGCCTTCTGGAGCGGGGTGCGCTAGCAAGGTGAGTTGCGAGATCTCGCGTTTTAGGCTAGTGAACGCTGCGTCTAGTTCTGTTGTCCAGTTGATAATTTTCTTTGAGTTTTTGGAGTATCCTTTTGTCAATCCGGTCAGAGCTTGCATCTTTTCTGCTGCGGCTGGGAGGAATCGGTGGTAATAGTTGACTATTCCTAGGAATTGTCGTAGCTTTTTTACTGTTGCTGGTTGGGGAAAACTGCATATTTCCTCTATTTTCTGAGGGAGTGATGAGATTCCGCCGGCTGACACTCTGTGTCCGAGAAAGTCTAGCTCGGGCACTCCGAAAATGCACTTGGCGGGGTGCACGCGCAGTCCTTCTCCTTGTAGCCGTTGGAAGAGTTGTCGGAGGTGTTTTTGGTGCTCCTCTGCGTTTGCGGACGCTATCAGTATGTCGTCGATGTATGCCGTTACGAAGTCCATGTCTCTTGTTACCGCGTCGATGTATCGTTGGAACGTTTGGGCTGCGTTCCGCAGCCCGAATGACATCACGGTGTATTCGTACAGCCCAAATGGTGTGGTGATGGCCGTTTTCTGGATGTCCTCGTTTTTGACGGGTATTTGGTGATAGGCTTTGACGAGGTCGATTTTGGAGAAGATTGTTTTGTTATGCAGTTTGTAATGGAAGTCTTGACAGTGTGGTATTGGGTAACGGTCAGGTTTGGTGCTTGCGTTCAGTCGTCTGTAGTCTCCGCAGATTCTCCATGCCCCGGGTTCGGCTGCCTTTGGTACCATGTGCATGGGTGATGCCCAGGCGCTCTTCGACGGCCTGATGATGCCATGTTCCAGCATTTCCTTGAATTCTTGTCGCGCCGCTTCCAATTTTTCCGGAGACAGTCTCCTTGGTCGTGCATATACTGGGGGTCCGGTTGTTTCGATGTGGTGTTCTACGTCGATTTTCTTTTGTGTGCCGGATGTGTTGGGAGGTCGGTAGTATTCCGGGGTATTCCTCGTACAATGTGTTGAATTCCGGGGCGGTTTGGTGTTCGATCCTGTGCACTCGTTGGCTTCTTGAAACGACACGTTTGCAGGGTACTTTGGTTCCGGAAGTTTGGGCGTATAGGCTTGCGTTTGCGGTGTCGACGCTTAGCTGGTGTGCGGCGAGGAAATCCATGCCAATGATCGGTTGTCCCACGTCCGCTTCTATGAAGTTCCAACTTACGGCCCATAGGGGGTTGAGCAGGATGATGCGCTCAGTCGTCCCGTAAGAAGCTATGGGGGTGTTGTTGGCGGCGAGTAAGTCGTAGGACGGGGGTTTGAGCGTGTGTTTCCTTTTAGCTGGTACTAGGCTGACGGCTGAACCGGTGTCGATGAGGTATCGTACGTTGCCGGTGTCTGTGACGTACATTAGCTCGCCTATTTTTGTCTGTGCGGAGACTGGGGCGTTTACCATTCTCCGCGGTCGTCGTTTCCCGCGAAACTGCAAGGTTGGGTACAGTTTCTTGCTCGGTTACCGAAAGTTTGGTGGTAATAGCAGATTGCTTGGTCCTGCTTGATTGTTGTATTGCTTCTGTTTCCGTACCTAGGTCCTGGGGTTTGGTTTCGCCAATCTTCTGCTTGCTTCTTGTTTTCCTGTGGGCGTAAAGCGTTTGCCAGCATTTTCTTGAGTTCTGCTATTTCCTGTAGGGCTTTGTCAAATTCCGCTCTTGAGACGGTAAGAGATGGTGGTTGTTTGATGGCAGTTACGGCGATGGGTTCACTCATGGCAGTTTGGCAAGCGGTTTGCCTTGCTATGATCTGATCTGCGATTACTCTGTATTCTTCGTCCGTTTTTCCCCTGCCTAGTGCCTCGATCAGCGGTTGTGCTGTGATTGGTAGCTTTGCGAGGTGCATGGAACGGATGACGGACGGTGGTAGGGGTGCTTGCCTGCAGCTGTTCAGTCGTTTCATTTCGAGGAGCAATTCTGATGGCGTATTGTCTCCCATGGTAGTTTTGACGATGGTGTCGTAGTTTGCTTCCTCGTCGTGTCGCACGAAACGGTGCGTTAATGCGGCTTTTAATGCGTCGTATTTGTCGTTTGCCGGTGGGTTCAGGAGTATTTCTTGGATCTCGGATACGATGTGTGTTGGGAGTCCTCCTAGTAACGCTCCGAACTTTGCGCCGTCGTCCAGGTTTGGTACTTGTGCGAGGAACACGTCGCAATGCAGTAACCATCCTTTCACATCTCCGCTGAATGCGGGCAACCGGATATCTTTCCCAGCCATGCCTCCTATTGCCTGCCGAATACCTCTGGGGTCAACCAGTGTGGTGTTCTCCCCCAGGCTGCAACACGCTTCGGGCAGACTTTGAGCTATCTTTTTCGTGATAGGATAGCCCGAAGCGAGTGCCTGAGGTACAACCGTATTTGGCAGGATATGGACAACACGGGGGTAACACGGTAATTATATTGGTGACTGTCAGGTACACGGAACACGGACCATTACACTGGGCCCTCGGTGACTACTATGAGCACTGTTCGTTACTCGTAAATCACAAAATGATTGGAACACAGCACTAATACGTGATGGTTGAAATACAATAGTATTCGAGAAGTACGTAATGATTGAAACACAATCCTATGTGAGAATAGCACAAATATGTGGTGATTGGAGTACAATCCTATTCGAGAATGACATAAATTGAAACACAATCCTATGCGAGAATAGCACAAAGAACTCTATTCGTTCAAGAACTCTATTCGTTCAAGAACTCTATTCGTTCAAGAACTCTATTCGTTCAAGAACTCTATTCGTTCAAGAACTCTATTCGTTCAAGAACTCTATTCGTTCAAGAACTCTATTCGTTCAAGAACTCTATTCGTTCAAGAACTCTATTCGTTCAAGAACTCTATTCGTTCAAGAACTCTATTCGTTCAAGAACTCTATTCGTTCAAGAACTCTATTCGTTCAAGAACTCTATTCGTTCAAGAACTCTATTCGTTCAAGAACTCTATTCGTTCAAGAACTCTATTCGTTCAAGAACTCTATTCGTTCAAGAACTCTATTCGTTCAAGAACTCTATTCGTTCAAGAACTCTATTCGTTCAAGAACTCTATTCGTTCACGAACTCTATTCGTTCAAGAACTCTATTCGTTCAAGAACTCTATTCGTTCAAGAACTCTATTCGTTCAAGAACTCTATTCGTTCAAGAACTCTATTCGTTCAAGAACTCTATTCGTTCAAGAACTCTATTCGTTCAAGAACTCTATTCGTTCAAGAACTCTATTCGTTCAAGAACTTTATTCGTTCAAGAACTCTATTCGTTCAAGAACTCTATTCGTTCAAGAACTCTATTCGTTCAAGAACTCTATTCGTTCAAGAACTCTATTCGTTCAAGAACTCTATTCGTTCAAGAACTCTATTCGTTCAAGAACTCTATTCGTTCAAGAACTCTATTCGTTCAAGAACTCTATTCGTTCAAGAACTCTATTCGTTCAAGAACTCTATTCGTTCAAGAAATCTATTCGTTCAAGAAATCTATTCGTTCAAGAAATCTATTCGTTCAAGAACTCTATTCGTTCAAGAACTCTATTCGTTCAAGAACTCTATTCGTTCAAGAACTCTATTCGTTCAAGAACTCTATTCGTTCAAGAACTCTATTCGTTCAAGAACTCTATTCGTTCAAGAACTCTATTCGTTCAAGAACTCTATTCGTTCAAGAACTCTATTCGTTCAAGAACTCTATTCGTTCAAGAACTCTATTCGTTCAAGAACTCTATTCGTTCAAGAACTCTATTCGTTCAAGAACTCTATTCGTTCAAGAACTCTATTCGTTCAAGAACTCTATTCGTTCAAGAACTCTATTCGTTCAAGAACTCTATTCGTTCAAGAACTCTATTCGTTCAAGAACTCCATTCGTTCAAGAACTCCATTCGTTCAAGAATTCTATTCGTTCAAGAACTCTATTCGTTCAAGAACTCTATTCGTTCAAGAACTCTATTCGTTCAAGAACTCTATTCGTTCAAGAACTCCATTCGTTCAAGAACTCTATTCGTTCAAGAACTCCATTCGTTCAAGAACTCCATTCGTTCAAGAACTCCATTCGTTCAAGAACTCTATTCGTTCAAGAACTCTATTCGTTCAAGAACTCTATTCGTTCAAGAACTCTATTCGTTCAAGAACTCTATTCGTTCAAGAACTCTATTCGTTCAAGAACTCTATTCGTTCAAGAACTCTATTCGTTCAAGAACTCTATTCGTTCAAGAACTCTATTCGTTCAAGAACTCTATTCGTTCAAGAACTCTATTCGTTCAAGAACTCCATTCGTTCAAGAACTCTATTCGTTCAAGAACTCTATTCGTTCAAGAACTCTATTCGTTCAAGAACTCTATTCGTTCAAGAGCTCCATTCGTTCAAGAGCTCCATTCGTTCAAGAGCTCCATTCGTTCAAGAGCTCCATTCGTTCAAGAGCTCCATTCGTTCAAGAGCTCCATTCGTTCAAGAGCTCCATTCGTTCAAGAGCTCCATTCGTTCAAGAGCTCCATTCGTTCAAGAACTCTATTCGTTCAAGAACTCTATTCGTTCAAGAACTCCATTCGTTCAAGAACTCTATTCGTTCAAGAACTCTATTCGTTCAAGAACTCTATTCGTTCAAGAACTCTATTCGTTCAAGAACTCTATTCGTTCAAGAGCTCCATTCGTTCAAGAGCTCCATTCGTTCAAGAGCTCCATTCGTTCAAGAGCTCCATTCGTTCAAGAGCTCCATTCGTTCAAGAGCTCTATTCGTTCAAGAGCTCTATTCGTTCAAGAACTCTATTCGTTCAAGAACTCTATTCGTTCAAGAACTCTATTCGTTCAAGAACTCTATTCGTTCAAGAACTCTATTCGTTCAAGAACTCTATTCGTTCAAGAACTCTATTCGTTCAAGAACTCTATTCGTTCAAGAACTCTATTCGTTCAAGAACTCCATTCGTTCAAGAATTCTATTCGTTCAAGAATTCTATTCGTTCAAGAACTCTATTCGTTCAAGAACTCTATTCGTTCAAGAACTCTATTCGTTCAAGAACTCTATTCGTTCAAGAACTCTATTCGTTCAAGAACTCTATTCGTTCAAGAACTCTATTCGTTCAAGAACTCTATTCGTTCAAGAACTCTATTCGTTCAAGAACTCTATTCGTTCAAGAACTCTATTCGTTCAAGAACTCTATTCGTTCAAGAACTCTATTCGTTCAAGAACTCTATTCGTTCAAGAACTCTATTCGTTCAAGAACTCTATTCGTTCAAGAACTCTATTCGTTCAAGAACTCTATTCGTTCAAGAACTCTATTCGTTCAAGAACTCTATTCGTTCAAGAACTCTATTCGTTCAAGAACTCTATTCGTTCAAGAACTCTATTCGTTCAAGAACTCTATTCGTTCAAGAACTCTATTCGTTCAAGAACTCTATTCGTTCAAGAACTCTATTCGTTCAAGAACTCCATTCGTTCAAGAGCTCCATTCGTTCAAGAGCTCCATTCGTTCAAGAGCTCCATTCGTTCAAGAACTCCATTCGTTCAAGAACTCCATTCGTTCAAGAGCTCCATTCGTTCAAGAACTCTATTCGTTCAAGAACTCCATTCGTTCAAGAACTCCATTCGTTCAAGAACTCCATTCGTTCAAGAACTCTATTCGTTCAAGAGCTCCATTCGTTCAAGAGCTCCATTCGTTCAAGAGCTCCATTCGTTCAAGAGCTCCATTCGTTCAAGAACTCTATTCGTTCAAGAACTCTATTCGTTCAAGAACTCTATTCGTTCAAGAACTCTATTCGTTCAAGAACTCTATTCGTTCAAGAACTCTATTCGTTCAAGAACTCTATTCGTTCAAGAACTCTATTCGTTCAAGAACTCTATTCGTTCAAGAACTCTATTCGTTCAAGAACTCTATTCGTTCAAGAACTCTATTCGTTCAAGAACTCTATTCGTTCAAGAACTCTATTCGTTCAAGAACTCTATTCGTTCAAGAACTCTATTCGTTCAAGAACTCTATTCGTTCAAGAACTCTATTCGTTCAAGAACTCTATTCGTTCAAGAACTCCATTCGTTCAAGAACTCCATTCGTTCAAGAATTCTATTCGTTCAAGAACTCTATTCGTTCAAGAACTCTATTCGTTCAAGAACTCTATTCGTTCAAGAACTCTATTCGTTCAAGAACTCTATTCGTTCAAGAACTCTATTCGTTCAAGAACTCTATTCGTTCAAGAACTCTATTCGTTCAAGAACTCTATTCGTTCAAGAACTCTATTCGTTCAAGAACTCTATTCGTTCAAGAACTCTATTCGTTCAAGAACTCCATTCGTTCAAGAACTCCATTCGTTCAAGAACTCCATTCGTTCAAGAACTCCATTCGTTCAAGAACTCCATTCGTTCAAGAACTCCATTCGTTCAAGAACTCCATTCGTTCAAGAACTCTATTCGTTCAAGAACTCTATTCGTTCAAGAACTCTATTCGTTCAAGAACTCTATTCGTTCAAGAACTCTATTCGTTCAAGAACTCTATTCGTTCAAGAACTCTATTCGTTCAAGAACTCTATTCGTTCAAGAACTCTATTCGTTCAAGAACTCTATTCGTTCAAGAACTCCATTCGTTCAAGAACTCCATTCGTTCAAGAATTCTATTCGTTCAAGAATTCTATTCGTTCAAGAACTCTATTCGTTCAAGAACTCTATTCGTTCAAGAACTCTATTCGTTCAAGAACTCTATTCGTTCAAGAACTCTATTCGTTCAAGAACTCTATTCGTTCAAGAACTCTATTCGTTCAAGAACTCTATTCGTTCAAGAACTCTATTCGTTCAAGAACTCCATTCGTTCAAGAACTCCATTCGTTCAAGAACTCCATTCGTTCAAGAACTCCATTCGTTCAAGAACTCCATTCGTTCAAGAACTCCATTCGTTCAAGAACTCCATTCGTTCAAGAACTCCATTCGTTCAAGAACTCCATTCGTTCAAGAACTCTATTCGTTCAAGAACTCTATTCGTTCAAGAACTCTATTCGTTCAAGAACTCTATTCGTTCAAGAACTCTATTCGTTCAAGAACTCTATTCGTTCAAGAACTCTATTCGTTCAAGAACTCTATTCGTTCAAGAACTCTATTCGTTCAAGAACTCTATTCGTTCAAGAACTCTATTCGTTCAAGAACTCTATTCGTTCAAGAACTCTATTCGTTCAAGAACTCTATTCGTTCAAGAACTCTATTCGTTCAAGAACTCTATTCGTTCAAGAACTCTATTCGTTCAAGAACTCTATTCGTTCAAGAACTCTATTCGTTCAAGAACTCTATTCGTTCAAGAACTCTATTCGTTCAAGAACTCTATTCGTTCAAGAACTCTATTCGTTCAAGAACTCTATTCGTTCAAGAACTCTATTCGTTCAAGAACTCTATTCGTTCAAGAACTCTATTCGTTCAAGAACTCCATTCGTTCAAGAACTCCATTCGTTCAAGAACTCCATTCGTTCAAGAACTCTATTCGTTCAAGAACTCTATTCGTTCAAGAACTCTATTCGTTCAAGAACTCCATTCGTTCAAGAACTCTGTTCGTTCAAGAACTCTATTCGTGTGAGAGCTCTATTCGTGTGAGAGCTCTATTCGTGTGAGAGCTCTATTCGTGTGAGAGCTCTATTCGTGCGAGAGCTCTATTCGTGCGAGAGCTCTATTCGTGCGAGAGCTCTATTCGTGCGAGAGCTCTATTCGTGCGAGAGCTCTATTCGTGCGAGAGCTCTATTCGTGCGAGAGCTCTATTCGTGCGAGAGCTCTATTCGTGCGAGAGCTCTATTCGTGCGAGAGCTCTATTCGTGCGAGAGCTCTATTCGTGCGAGAGCTCTATTCGTGCGAGAGCTCTATTCGTGCGAGAGCTCTATTCGTGCGAGAGCTCTATTCGTGCGAGAGCTCTATTCGTGCGAGAGCTCTATTCGTGCGAGAGCTCTATTCGTGCGAGAGCTCTATTCGTGCGAGAGCTCTATTCGTGCGAGAGCTCTATTCGTGCGAGAGCTCTATTCGTGCGAGAGCTCTATTCGTGCGAGAGCTCTATTCGTGCGAGAGCTCTATAGTCATATAAGTTTTTAAGCTGACAAGATCCCTGTATTTGCACAGACCCTACGATTACAAGAGCTAATACTTGTAGGTACTCTAAGCATGTAAAAACTGTCTGCTCAAACGTAAGCTCACGCCTGCTCTCACGAGGTCTCTATGCTTTCAAAAACTCGACACCTGCACAAACTCTGCGCTTGAGTTCACTTCCCTCTGTGCTTGCACCTACTCCTTGCACCTACTCCTTGCTTGCATATTCTCATGCTGAAATTTTAACTGAGCTTGGTATTTGCATAGCCAGCCAGTTGAGATAACTTCCAATTTATTTGCTTCCTGAGCATCAACTGTAGAATTTGACGGGTAAAAATTTTAATTTTGATGCGTCTTATGGTTCAATCCTCCTTCCAGTACGAGCTGGCTTAGAAGCATAACACTCAGATTAAGCTGATTTATGGTTATTGTCGTGTTTGCAAAACTTTAATAAATGGTCAACACCGTGAAACCAGTTAATAAACTCGAGCTTAGAATTAAAATTAACAATTTTCATTATAAACCTATTTTATAACCCCCTCAGAGTACAGCTTTTGTATCTACGGGAATTAGTATTCCCAAGGGGAATATGTGAGGTTCTAAGCTAAAAGTTAGGTAGGCCTCCTTTTTGTTCCAATAGAATCAGGGTTTTTGCTTAGTCAAGGACCGTCTTTTTTTCGGTTCGCTGCAGTCCTGTTTTTCATTTTTGTTCCAATATAATCAGGGTTTTTGCTTTGTCAAGGACCGTCTTTTTTTCGGTTCGCTGCATTCCTGTTTTTCATTTTTGTTCCAATATAATCAGGGTTTTTGCTTTGTCAAGGACCGTCTTTTTTTCGGTTCGCTGCATTCCTGTTTTTCAGTTTTGTTCCAATACAATCAGGGTTTTTGCTTAGTCAAGGACCGTCTTTTTTTCGGTTCGCTGCATTCCTGTTTTTCAGCACCTGCTATCTTCTTGAACTTTTATCTTGTTTCTAGATTAACTGTTTCTATGCACTTTGTGCACAAATTCTGCATTTCCTCAAGTCCATACTAAATGGTGCCATCTTCTTCCCTCTCATTGGAACGCCTTTGTTACGGTTAGGGAGCCCCTCAGGGAGATACAAATATTGTATCAATGGGAATTAGCGCTCCCAGGGGGAAAATTAGTGAGGGCTCGAGCTGAGAATTAGGTAGGCCTTATTTTTGTTGAAATAAAATGTTTTCTGTTATGTTAATGACCACCTTTTTTCGGTTCTCTTCAGTCCTGTTTTTCAGCTCCTACCACTTTCTTCTTCAACATTTATCTTGTTTAATAAACTTCTTTCTCAACTTACTTTTTCTACGCCCCTTCTGCATAAATTCCGTGTTCCCTTATCTCCATACTAAATTGTGCCTGCCACCTTCTCTCTCCGGAACACTTTTTTAGTGGTTAGGGAGGCTTAAACTAACATCTAATTTAATCTACGGTCAGGGAGGCTTGAACTAACTTGTCTAATCTGAGATGACGTGAGAATTAAAATTAAATGCCATTATACGTTTGCTGTAGAAAACAAGCCATTCCTATAATGGTAAACATTCGTACGCTTGATCAGACTTCCTGTATTCATTTCGTCTCTAACGCTAGAGTGAGCGGAATTTAAAATAATTTCATTCACTGGGAAGCCACTTTACTTCTTTTTCAGAACCTATTGAATTCCCTATAACGTACTCCTGAGTTCAACGGAAAAGAATCCCTGTGTGATCATTTTCATAAATGAAATTGCATGAACTTTGAGATGCGAGTTTCGTTCTCACCATATTGATATCCTGGTAACTGTGAAATGAGGTTCACACTCACTAGGTCGAAATTTAATTGCTTGGTACCCCAGCGCTGTGCAGCCTTATAGTTCTCGCTTCTGAGGCACAAACCATGACATGAAAAAACTCTGGCATGTTGCTGCGACTCCTTTCATGTCATCCGTGGGCGTCCCGTCTTGCATCTACAATTGCCGAGTGTTGAGGATCTCATTAGACAAGCCAGAGAGTTCAGTGTTGCACACTGATTACCCACTTACGACTCAGACGACTCAGTGTAGACTTGGCTATAAATTACGAGACACGAAATTTTTCGTGCTTTGATTGTATTGGATGAACAGTAGAAGGTAGTTTATCTTTCGCGCCCTTCATACAGTTTGTAACGTTTTTCAGAATTTTTTCCAGTGATGTGCACAATTATCCCAAGTTCCCACGAGAACTAAACGTAAAGGCCATGCCCTTCCTGAAAAGGGTACGCAACAACATAAAGATGCACTCACAAAACAACTGAGATTTTCTCCTGACTATTGTAACCATCAAGAGTTCTTACTCCAACGAGATTATAATTACCCTTCATTCCTGTGGATGAGGGTCACATTTTGTAACATTTATGCTGTAACATTTTGTTTTATATCAGCATAATATTTTGAATACACGCGGATTAAAATACTGTTAAAAGTCACGATAGTCTAACATCCACTGAAACAGTATGAATAAGAATTGAAGTTAGTCTTTACTAATTAGAAAACTATCATGACTCGATTCATGATACTTCAATCCAGAAGCCAGCCCATCGTCAGGATATACCGTCTCGTGTATACATTTTGCTCATAATTGTCATGTTCAGGATCTTGATTTTGTTTCTGTTCACTTCGTTTGATGTAAAGTGGGGGCAAAATAAAACGACACGTTGGTCAAATTGCCAGATTTCACATTTCTAAACCACGGACAATTACGATTGCGCAGAAGCACGGATGCGTGTGCAAAAGCTTCCGATGTTTTACGGACAGGATTGAGTTATCAATTTTGCCGTATACTTATGCTAATATTTCAACTCCTGAGATGGAAAAATTCTTCAGAGATGATTTTTTTGCTGAAACTAAGCTTTTTTGAATGGATTAGCATGAAAACTAAGCCACTTGTGATTAGATGCTTGTTACAAAGGAAAATTTTTACTAACAAAATCTCTGCGACTTAATCAATGGTCGGACACTAAACTTTAACTTAGTGACATGGCTACTCGGCTCATTGATTGCTCGACTTGTCAGCCGTGGTCAATAAATGAATTTGTGAATCCGTGCAGTGCTATGAGAGAGTATCTCGAGCTAGATTTATGAAAGTGCATTGGCTTCAGAAGGAGCGCAATTAGAACGCACGCGTCGTACGAAGCGGTTGTAGGTTAGCAAAGTTTATAGGGCATATGTGCTTCCCGGTTGTTCAAGTATTACCGTCTCTCTTCCCATACGTCATTTAGCAAACCGAAAGCACCGCAAGAGACTAAAGTGGAAATCAAGACAAATGGTTCGAACTTATGTCGTCAAAATTTATGTGAAAATAAGCTGATGTACAAAATGTAATTCGTGTATGACCTCGTATGCCAGTCCAAGCAAAAAAAGAGAAACTCGGGCCTTTATATTGTTCAAAATGTACAATGGGTATGGGTAGCAGGAAGGATTTTGGGAGGACGTTTAACAACAAAAAGATCCCAGAAGACAAGTTCAACAGCTGCATGTGTATGAAAATACACTGCATAGGTCTTAATACTCCTCAAGGGGATACAACTATTGTATCGATGGGAATTAGCGCTCGCAGGGAAAATTTGTCCTGTCCCTAGCTGAAAAGCCTGCTTTTTGTTGGAATAAAATGTTTCTTTTGTTTTGTTGAAGACCATATTTATTCGGTTCACTGCTGTCCTGTTTTTGAGCACCTACTACTTTCATCAACATTTAACTTGTTTCATGAACTTATTTCTCAACTTACTATTTCTATGCACCTAGTTCATAGATTTCGCGTACCCTTAAACTCCTAAAAAAATAGTGCCTTTATTCTTCCTTACTTTGGAACGTCTTGGTTGCTCTTAAGGAGGTTTAAACTTACATATAATGTAATCTCAAGCCTTAAAAAATCGAATTACTGTGGTTCTTTAGACAACAGCCATCAAATGAAGTCCCTTTCTTCACAAAGACTTCGTAAAAGATTAAATAAAGCCCATCCCATGCTTTTTATAGTGCCATGGGTACTTAATTGCACGCTTGCACTCTTTCTCTGTGTGCTTCACTTTTTAACCTTGTCCCGCGAGTTGCATTTGAACACTCCGAAGACAGTCCGAAGGATTTTAGAGCCGTTCCTAACCAGCTTTATCGTACTTCCTTTTCTGAATATCACCCTCCACTGCTCTTATGCTCATTGCTTATATTTATTGAAAAATAAAGCAGTATTTTTTTCATGTGGCCTAAATGAGGGCCACATTATATATTTCAGCCATTCATGAAGGCCGAAGGAATAAAAAAAGGAAAAAATTTTTAATTGAACGATGCCAATCGGATGGTAATTAGTTTTTCAAGGCCACCACGCAGGGCTTTGTTTGGCAGCCCGGATAAAATTATGTTGCGTGCCGGATGTGGCCCGCGGGCCATAGCTTTGAGATCCCTGGCCTAAATGAACGGTATTTTTTGGCAGCATGTTCTACTTACGTTTTCAGATCTTTTTCGGCCGATGTTGATTGTTCTCACGGAGGTGTTTTTTAGATTAGCAGGATATTTTTTCTCGAGGTTAACAGTGTAAGGGCTAGATTTGATAATCCTTCTTGGTTTAAGACTTTGTTTCTGCGAACTGAATACTTAGGGGGCACCGGGATCGCTCATTTTGCAATACAGTACCCCTCAGGGGGATACAACTATTGTATCTATAGGAATTAGCGCTCCCATGGGAACCATGTGTGGGCCCGAGCTAAAGGTTAGGTAGGCTTTCTTTTGTTGTAATAAAATAGGTTTTTGTTTTGTTACGGACCATCTTTTTTCGGTTCACTGCTGTCCTGTTTTTCAGCACCTACGACTTTCTTCTTCAACTTTTTTCTTGTTTCATGAACTTCTTTCCTAGCTTACTGTTTCTGTGCACCTTGTGCATAGATTCCATGTTCCCTCAACTCCATACTAAATGGTGCCTTCCTTTTTCCTCTCTTGGAACATCTTTGTCGTGGTTAAGGGAGGCTAAAAATTTCTTGTATAATAATAATAATAATAATAATAATAATAATAATAATAATAATAATGCAATACAGTATGAAAAAGTGCGAGTGAGTGTTCTCTAGAGCGAAAATGGCCATCCTCATCACCTGCAAGTATTGCCAAATAAATCGCTGATACTCCAGGCTGTGGCGAGATGAGGGATTTTTTTAAATAAACACATTGCAGGAATCCTTTAGTTGGATAGATTGGCGAGGTTGTCAGGCATCGAATTTGGTGAGAAAGTGCACCATAACGACGCAAATGGCGGATCTGAGTATAGCAAATCCCATCTCGGCAAGATCAGGCAGCTCACTGAAGTGTAGTGTGTGGTGGAACAGTGGAGCGAGGAAAACGCAAGTGCACTAAATCATTGCTAGCTCCCCAAATATTCTTATGAGGAGAACGGAAGAGAAATAGGTTCGGAAAATCTCAGCGTAATACTGATATTTTATTTCGGTGAATTACTGCTCCCAGGAAGAAGACTTGCGGTCCCGAGCTAAGGGTTAGGTAATCTTTCCTTCTGCTGAAATGGAATCGATTTTTTGTTTGCTTCGGGCTATCTTTTTCCGGTTCCCTCCCTCCTATCCTTTCTTCAGCCCCTATCACTTTCTTCGTCAATTTCCCCCTTGTTTCATAAACTTCTTTCAGTGATCTTACTATTTCTATGCGCTAGGTGTAGAGACGCTTTGTGCATAGATTTCTTGTCCTCTTAATTCCATACTAAATGTACCTTCCTTCTTTCTATTTTGGAAATTCTTTTTTTATAGGGAGGCTTGTGAGGTCCAGAGCTAAAGGTAAGGTAAGCCTTTTGGTGAAATAAAGTAGGCTCTTAGTTGTGCTACGGACCATTTATTTTCGGTCCACTGCTGTCCTACTTTTCAGCGCCTACTATTCTCTTCTTCTACTTTTTCTTCAACTTTTTATGTACCTTACGCATAGATTCCACGTTCCCCTTAGTCCATACTAAATGGTGCCTTCCTTCCATGACTCTTTGGAACGCCTTTGTTGCGGATAGGGAGACATAAACTAACATCTAATCTGGTAGGAAGGTTTAACGTAACTTATAATCCAAACTAATTACTCCTTAGGAAGCTTTCTTTAATTTACAGTCTCTATTTTTCTAGACTGGGTTCACTCGTTCGTACGTGCGATAAAACAAAACCCTATTCTAGCAGCTTCATACTTTCCATCGTTTGCATTCCTTGATTTGCGAAGCCAATACTCCCTGTGTTGAATTTCTCGATGCGATTACAGGGATAAAACCTGTGGACTCTATGGAACTTAGTTCATCACAAACGTTGAGTAAACGTCACGGAATTAAAATGAACTTCAAAGGCATTTATCAGTGACAGAAGCTTGCTGCCAACAGTGCAAACGTCTTATGTATATATTTTCGAACTACGAGCGTAAATAGACATCGGAACAGCATTACCGAGGTATTAGTAGAACTTTTTTAACAAAACTAATGCTGCATAGGGCTTCAGCAGTTTTTCTTTTAGCGTCCTCAGATTAAATCCTACAGTTGTTCGTTCGACAAACGCCGATTTTTTTAATAGGATAATTTTGTATTGCTGTTAGTTCATAATTTAGCTCTTGTGACAACATATCGTTGCGAGCTGCTGCCATCTTGAAGAGAGAAGACTGGAAAGAGAGACGCTCGTGCCTCGACTGCCGATGTCGTAGCCTGGGTCCAGAGAGAGACTCTATGTGGGATTAGCTTTGCCAGCCTTACTTAGGACACAGGGCGCAGCTCTACATTACAATTCATTATGGCCAAGAAGGAGATTAGATATGAACTTAGTGCAATTTAATATCGTATTACAAAATAAGCTACTTCGTTCACCGAGGCGCTTGCAAGTTCAAGCCTGAGCAAAACAAATCTTTGATTTGGATGCCATAATTGCGGGTGTTCTTTCTAGACCAAGTGATTTGTGAAGCTTCGGCGAATGTGGTTGCTTCTGATTCATCATGTTTAGCCCCGGCATTTTGGTGAACGCTCTGCATCTGAATGTGTCGTGATTCAAGTCAGGCTTTGGAACATTGATCAACGACAGAAAGTCCTAGATTACCTGCAGTTTTTATCCAAGCTTCTATTTCTAAGCATGGGCCGAACGGCGAATAGTTCTCGAGATTTTCAAAAAATTTTGAAAACAAGGTAGCTCAAATATATTTGGAAACACGGTAGCTAAAATTCATTTTTAAAAGTTTTATCTGATTTATTTGTTTTATTTTGTCTTAACTTTGGCTGCTACAGACCTGGAACTCGACAGACAGACTATCAAATAATCCTTTCGTGCTGAATTTTGAATTATTTTAAATTCGTTGCTCACACCGTTTAGCGCTTGATGGCGAAAGGAATTCTCTTAAAAATTCCTTTTAATTAGCCTCATAGTTGATATCACTGATGTTAATTCTCCAGTACACAGAATGTGTTATGTTTAAACTGTGTTTCTTTAGCGTAGCAACTTTGGGAAAAGAATATTCAACAAAAATCTATTCTTTTAGTTTGCATAGTAAGGAGTCGTAGGTGTTTTCTACCTTATAACAAACAATTTTTTTACATCACTTGAAGGGGTTTCATCACTGCCACAGGCGGTAGGATACTTTTTATTTGATTTCCACGAATTGAACATAACCAATTTTTTATTGAGGAATTTTTAAAATTCAATTTGCGAACTTTTCTTGCATACTTTCCGGCAATGTTCGTTTTTCACTCCTTTTTAATGGTAAAATATTTTTGTTAGCCTTACGCGACAGTTTTTTTCTCATTTCTGACTCATGGGTATTTTGTTTTGGTGGCATTATTTTCGTAAAATTCTTTTAAGGGAACATTTTTGTTACGTGATGTCTGTGTTAGATGGTACAGCAACATTGTCGAGCAAGTTAATAGGTGCGCACTAGTTAAGTGCGCTTGAAAGACTAGTTTTAAATTTTCCGAACGTCGATTTTTTAGTTTTAGATGCATCATCATTCGATTCCACCCAATAAACTTTTAATAATGTCAATAACCGTCGCGGAAGCCTTGACTCCTCTGTGAATGTAAGAAGATAAATATTATCCAACAAGGCATTCTTCAGTAGTATTTACAGTGTTTCTAATTCTTCAGTCTTCGTTTCTAAAGTAAGACACCCAAAAGAACAGATTTTTATTTGGTTGCTCCCAAATGTATATTTATACCCCTCCATACCCTCACATGATTGTCTACTTCTTACGGTTTGTCTCTCGATTTAGGACCTTTACGTTGAAAGAAATTTAAAATCTCATTGGTTGTAATCCATTTCAAGTCTCAAATTTTTTGGTAAACTAACATATTTTTCTTTTTTCGATAGGGGAAAAATGAGGCTTAAAAATTTTTTTGAGTATACGGTAACTATACACAGAACATCAGGGTCAAGTTATCCTCGTGCACAAAATGCACGGACGGATTGACCTGTCTCGTCCGTGTGACGGTGCTGGGAATTCATCTTTGGTTTTGGATATCGGAATTTCTCCCGTTCGGTTGTTAGCATCCCTCGAATTGTCGACAGGAAAACGCGTCTCGTGAACTCATCACCTTATCTCAACATTTTATCTTTCTGTTCTTCAGGTCTATGCCCCTCAGGGGGATACAATTATTGTATCTATGGGAATTAGCGCTCCCAGGGGGACAATGTGAGGGCCCGAGCTAAAGGTTAGGTAGGCTTCTTTTTTGTTGTAATAAAATAGGTTTTTGTTTTGTTACGGACCATCTTTTTTCGGTTCACTGCTGTCCTGTTTTTCAGCACTTCTACTTTCTTCTTCAACTTTTTTCTTGCTTCATGAACTTCTTTCCTAGCTTACCGTTTCTGTGCACCTTGTGCATAGATTCCACGTTCCCTCAACTCCATACTAAATGGTGCCTTCCTCCTTCCTCTCTTCGATATGCTCTTTTTTTGTAGCGGTTAGGGAGGCTTAAACTAACTTATAATCTAATCTTAAGGTCTATGTTAGGAAACGTGTAAGTAATACCTTGGTGAAAGCTGAAACATGTAGCTGAAAACTTGAGGATAATGAATGTTTCAAAGCATGTATGCTTTTTTCTCACGAATAATTTAAAAATTTGCTAATGGAATTTTTCATGATTACTGTAAACTCGAAAGCTTTAAAAATTTCGTGGTAATATAAATGTATATTCAAATTTTCTGCGAACAACGAAGACATATTATGTCCCGGGAATATTTCGATAGGAAAATGAACCTTTTAATTTCACCAGTCTTGATTAGTTGAGTTGCAACCTGAAATTCATTCTTAACACACGTTCTACTTTAGCTTGTATTACCGAGAATATAAAGTGATACCAGTGAGACTGCTTTTATAAAGCTATAGGCCTGCCTCGGCCCTTGGCAATTTAATCCCATAAATTAAACTTTTTAATTAGAATTTAATTATTTTATATCGTGCAATTCTGAAAAACATCCAACACATCGAATTATTGTGAGCTAACGAAAAAATCACGCATTTCTTTCCATGAGGACGCTCATTCGAAATTATTTTCCGTTTATATATACGACAAGCTAGCGTATCCCAGATGTGAAGTCTAAGCCCGTTTTATGGAATGCATCATAATTTTCATTTTTACGTGAGACAGTAAAATAACTCCTGAAAGTAAAAAAATTCTATGAGGAATTTAATATTTGTTATGTTATTGAGAATTTTGTTATTAAATTTTCTGTGGGATTTTATGCGGAAAAGATCCGCTCCTGGGATGATTTCTTTACCTGGGTATATTTATATCTTCCAATCTATAAAATACTTCTAAGAATTTTTGCATAACCTTTGTTGGTTATGTAACTAATTTTCTCTGTCGTTCCATTTGCCCTGAACATTTTTATACCCCAACGCATAAGCGAGTCTATTCGTTGCTCTGGAAATGGGACCTGTGGATCTGCGATAAATTTTTCATTCTAAAAACCGTTATAATTCAATTTATCACAATGGTGCTGTATTTTTAACCTATGGTCACGTCTTTCCTTCATGTTCCAGCACGAGTCTTCCATTTTTATAAAAATCTATTCAAAATTGCACTGGTATTTTTCTTACACAAATTTCTTTATCCGCATGCAAGAATACATCTCATGTCCGCATTATTTTCTCAAATTTGGTTCATCTTCCACGCACACTTCATTTTATGTTTTTCCAATATGCTCGAACTGGATTTTTGAACGATGATATTTTGTACTATTTAATATTTTGCAATAATTTACATCTCTCCTATTTTTCGTTCACCGTACCCTCTTATTCTTTATCCTGAATCAAGTTCTAAATAGAGCTTTTTAATTTTTATTTATTGCCGTAGTTCAACCTCATGACCCTCGTCAAAGTATGTGTAAATTACAGTGCTATTAATCCTGGTATTATAATAATTTCATAACATATTACCTTGCATTTTGCGGTAGAACATTTTTCTTTACAGTCCAGTTCGATTTTCATGGAATTTTGGTATGTATTTACTAGATCCTTATGCTCACAAGACGTGACCGGCCTCCAATTTCATATGTTGTTCTAGCAAGCAACACTATTTGATCATTTCCCACCTGGCCTTCTCGTTATTCTTGAATATATTATTGGCTCCAGTTTGGAGCAAGTGTAATGTGCGATGAGTTAGCTGCATCGCGTCTACCTGTACTCAGGCAAAGCTCGGTCTACCTGTTCCTTGATTGCTGTGGAGCATGTGTTGATGCAACTGCTTGGCGGTCAGTCGCTTTCTGTCTGCCGTTGTGAGTGGTTGTGTAGTGCCGCGAGTGCTGTGCAAAACCTGCCTTCTAAGTGCCAAACCACCTAATTTAAGTAAATTGGAGCTTTATGAAATCGGTGTTTTGAATCTTACCGTGATATTTTGTGAGTGGAGTGCTTTGTGGGTAGGATTTGAAGGTGAGTAATAATTATGTTACGATAATTTTTATCTCAGTTCAGTGGGAGATGAACTTGCCAGAGTCAAGTTTTGAGCCGCAAAAAATAACAGTTTGGTATTTGGATTTTTTCTTTGAATGTTTTCAGTGATCCTTGAGAGAGAGAGGGCAAGCGTTCGCGCCTGCGATTGGCGTAGGCTTGCTCGTGTTTTGGTTAAGAAAAGATGTTATTCGGTTGTTGGGTGGATGGACATCTGAGCTAGAGACTCTCCGAGGCTCTGGCTGGAGAAGAGAAGAAGGCAAGCGACCCGCGTCTGCGCCTGAGGGCACTGCCGCACAAAATAGCCTTTATATCCACTATTTCGCTCGCTCCTCTCTCCGCCATCCTTTACCGCTCTTCTCTCTCACTATGCTACACTTCACAGTGCAACGTTTTCAACGTGCTCGACAGAGGGAATGTGTCGCTTTGATTTGGTGGTTGGTGACTTGCGGGGAAATGATTCTCCGTGGCGTAAATGTCTTCATTCTTCATTTTGTTCGACCCGTGTGGAAAGTCTTCGTATAATGATCAGTGGAATATTTTCGTTCGGATCAACGTTTTCCATCGTGGTCGCTTGATACACTTCAGAATATTTCAATGAGAAAGCCTAATTTCCCCAGTGATTTACTTAATTATATGTTTTCATGTTTCAATTGCAGAAAGATGCAATATTTCAGTGTAAAATTGGCTTAGTTGCTTCCCTTGTGGAAATATTTTTCAGGTGCTGTAATTTTTTGCCTGCATTCTGAGGATATGACTAGCCTCTATTGCTGCTTCATGCCGTTGAGGGTTGTACTTAACCTTTTCATCTCTTGGATAAATTTTCATTTATGGATGACCGCAGTTCGTTGAGACTTGCTTTGCGCGCATTAATTTTTACACATATCCTTGGTCTATTGTTTATCTACTGAAGTTAATTCCTATTCTGCTTTACGCTTCAATTTACCGGTAATGATGCTCATCTGATGAATTACGTTTCAATTTCACAATGAGTATAATACAGCAAAGCTCAAGTGAACATTCGTTTCCAAGAAAAAGCTCTCTGTGATTGAAGTTAAATTTGTAGAATACAACATTTTCATAAGTTACATGAAAGGTTAATGTTTCTCTGTGCTTGCTCAACTTTGAATCTTCAACTATTAGAGACAGAGAATGAGAATAATTTTTCTCCTCGGCTTCCTCGATAGTATTGTCACGCTGGGATCGGAATAAACTTTGCTATTTTCAAGTACGTCCTTTGCTTTTGATCCGAGTCTCTAACTCATATATACTACTCATTTAAGAAACATTGTTTAAGTGAATTTTGTTCACTAATTTTTCTTCCTGAGTAGTGTTTTAAAATAATTTATTTAGACGTTTGCCAAGTTTTTGTGTGGATCTCAGTTGTGGTTTGGAACTCCTATTTCAAGTCCATGTTGTCTCTGTTCCTATGATACTCTTTTGCTTCTGATTTGAACGTCCCCTGCAATTTTTTGCTCTGTAATAACAGATTTGGTTGTCGATAAAAGGTAAAATGTTTAAGCGGGGAGGACGTTGATGGGAACTTGTTTTATTCCCTTTCCATTTTCTCACCTTCCTTTTAAGAATTTTGCTTAGGCAACATGACTGGAACTTTGTTTGTTGGCTTACAAGGTGCAGAAAACAATGTCTCTTTCCTTGAAATTTTGCAAATCATAGTCAAATAGCTATTGCTCAAAGATTTGTTACTATTTCATCCCTCTTATTCTGAGAACTTACGTATTTTGCGATCAGAGAGCAATGAAAAATTTGCTTTTAAATTCACGCCATTTGTATAACGTTGAAATGAGAACACAAATGTGGTCCTAAATTCATCAAAGTTAAGGTACTTACCATTGCCGTCTTCTTAATAAAATTTAGAATCATTTCGTGAAACACATTTGAGCAAAGTGAATATATCGTATGGATCAAAGCCTTTCATATTTTTGAAGATTTTAGAGCTTATATGTCCTTCAAATATTTAACAGAAGATGACGCGAAAATCGCAAAAAGACTTTGTGCAGACAGTGCCAATTGTGCTGTCTCGTCGTTCATCATCGTTACGTCTGAGTATAGTCACAGAGAGATTTTCTTCAAATAAAATATACGGACTTCATGAAATGAGATTTCGTGTTTTCCTGTGGGGCTAATTTTTTTCGCCGTTTTGTTAAATTAATATAAAATACGAAACGCGCTCAAAAGTTAATTTTACATCCCTCTTTACTAGGCTAAAATGACTTTTGGAAAACCAGTACCCAATTTTGTTCAGTGAAGTAATGGATTCAGTGATTTGATAGTTACCTCATAAATATTCCTAGTGAAGCTATTTTTTCCAGTAAGTATCGACTGTCCGAATTGCAATCCGGAAGGGTTTGAAAATAGCCACGTACCCCTTGAAAAATTCAGTTCATTTTGATAAAATATTTGAGCCAAGATGATAAAAATTTGCGCAATTTATTCTGAATCTGCTTTTTTTTTGACGGCGTGAAAAAGTGTTCAAACTTGTATCGTTTAGCATTGCGAAAAACTCATAACTTATTGTTTCTGTACTTCTGTTCAATTTCGAACTAAAAATATGGATCGTTATTGCATCGAGAAGCTAGCGAGCCGACACGCTTACATATTTGTCTAATCAGTATTTGAGTTACAAAATGACGGCTCTTGAAACGTTCGATATTTGTCACGATATAATGTAGAACGGAATATTTTATCAAAAATGTCTTACTATCGATTTTAACACGTTGACGACGGATTGAGACATATGTGCACCACAGGGGAAATTGTTCATTGGCATACCGGCATAAATGAATAGCATTTCAATTAATTCACTGTCATTTTAAAAAATAATTTGAGTATACGAGGTAAAATATTATCGTGCAATGATATTTTTCCCACTTCTCAGAAAGGATAAGGAAAAATTTGAGTAGTGCAGTCGGAATTTAAATTATGCTACTCACAACCTAACCGAACCAACCGTAGCCACCACACAAATGTAGTCAACGCGTTAACACACCTTTTCGAATGTTGTTATACAAGGCTATGTAGGCGAAGAACAATCATGCGCGTGAGAACAGGATTTAGAGTAAAATAGACAGCAATGTTCATAATGAAATGCAGAAATGCCAGTAGAGCCGTAATAATTGGTCTTAATGGCTAAATCGAGAGAAATTCCCGGCAAAATTAAAGCTACTTATACTCGAACTTCATTAGAAGTTACCCATTCCAAGTTGAACAGCAATAAAATACTCTTTTTGTTAGTGCTACATGTAATATGTTACCTTGATTACTTCGACTTTTTTACTGATGGCATATGGTATGTGGGCCTTTTTAATTTGTCGTCTTACAAAGGGATTAGCACCAAAAAATACAAGGGCTAGAATTGATACATCAGAGTTAAAATCTTTCCAATGCTATCCCATACTTACCAAGGGAACCCAGGGGAACCATGCGAGGGCCCGAGCTAAAGGTTAGGTAGGCTTCCTTTTTGTTGTAATAAAATAGGTTTTTGTTTTGTTACGGACCATCTTTTTTCGGTTCACTGCTGTCCTGTTTTTCAGCACCTACTACTTTCTTCTTCAACTTTTTTCTTGTTTCATGAACTTCTTTCCTAGCTTACTGTTTCTGTGCACCTTGTGCATAGATTCCGCGTTCCCTCAACTCCATGCTAAATGGTGCCTTCTTCTTTCCTCTCTTGGAACATCTTTGTCGTGGTTAAGGGAGGCTAAAACTTTCTTATATAATAATAATAAAAACTTACCAAGGGAATATGTGAGGTCCCGAGCTAAAGGTTAGGTAGGCCTTCCTTTTGTTAAAATAGAACAAGTTTTTTGTTTTGATACGGACTATCGTTTTGCGGTTCTCTGCTGTCTTGTTTTTCAGGACCTACTACTTATTAAACTTTTATCTTGTTCCATAAATTTTCTTCTCAACTTAGTGTTTTATGCACCTTGTACATAGGTTCCGCGTTCCCTAACTCCGTGATAAATGGTGCTTTCCTCCTTCCTCGATTTGCAACGCCTTTGTTGCGGTAAGGAGACTTAAACTAACATTTAATCTAATCTGTGCCAAGTGTTTTCACGTGCCAGCCCAAATATCGTACTTCGGGCCGTTTTGTAAGCATCGATCTTCGACTTTTTGGGGGTCAATTTTGAAAACTTGAGTTGGCACGTCAGAAGCGTGGTCTTTTTCATGGTATTCAGTTCTTGTCAACGTGATATTGTTTCAGCTAATTACTGTGACGCAGCTGGCTGATATACGAATGCACGTTACCTGAACTTACATTTCCTTTTTGAAGAACTTACATTTCCTTTTTGAAGAACTTACATTTCCTTTTCGAAAAACTTATATTTCCTTTTGAAGAACACACATTTCCTTTTTCCGAGCAGTATGCGAACTTGGGCTTCATGTAATATAATTCTAATACTGGAATCCAAGTTCGTGCTCATGCTAAGAATATAGAGTTTGGTTCATTGAAATAATGTAATTTCCTAGTTTAAGGAAGTAGTGCATGGTAACGAAAATTGTTCAAAAACTTTTATACTGATAAGTTTTTAGCAGCTCGTTTGATGAAATAATTTGTCAAAATACATTAGACCGCATGTCTACGGTGTTGAATGTGTATAATGTCTTCCTGTTTCACTATGTATTTGATGATAATTTGGGTATAAATTCTAGGTTCTCTCAGTAGAAGCGTAACATTCTATCAGTCATCATTTGTTAAGTGACCCATTTCTCTTTACCCATCTTGCACTCGTGTTTCCGAAGTGGCACGTTCGTTGAATTCCATTTAATCCTTTTGAGCCAAGAAAAGCTGTCTGCTAATTTCTCCGACTCTCCAATTGTCTTCATTTCCCAAGTTTCGGAAACACAAAAACACAACGGGACCATGGACGGCCGGCAGCCTGGGCCGCTGCATTGGTCTTGGAGTGGGAAAAAAGAAAGCTCTGCTTTTGGCTGTGGTTACACGGGTGTGTAGAAGTGGTTACTAAAGTCTGACTCTAACGTAATTAGTCACGCCCAGAGCAGGCCTCTTTGCGGCCAATACAGTGTTAGGACCCGAGTTTGTGGCCCGTGACTCGGTTAGCCGTCGCTTCTTTGCATTTTTTTGATTGATCGTTGTACTTCTTACGTGCTGCGCTTTTTTTTTTCTTGAATCACCTTGGCTGGAATTTTTGAAAATCTCTTGAACTTATTTAGCGCTCTCCACGGAAATGACTTGAGTTTTGAATTAAATGAGTATTTTTGCTTGTTTAATAGTAAGTTTTAAAGCTTGCCTGGGTTCATGAAAGAGTCGTCAACGACATTGATGGATAAATTTATTTCATTGGCCTTAAAATTACTTTTAACTCGATGAATTGAACAGATTGTAGTTTTTTTGAAAATTTTCAGTCAAATTTTAAACGGAAAATTTGTCAGCTTTCATGGATAATTTTGCTGTTTGATATGTAGAAGGCTTAATTTCTGCACCGGAAAAAGATTTGAGAAATAAGCTACATGTCAAAAGTTTTATTCCTGTCGTCGCCGCGGTAGAGGGAGAAATCAGTTAACAAGTGATCATTTAGAGTTGACAAAGTTGAGAATTTATTAGATAAAAATATAGTGATTTACCCAAGTGACCCCTTTTAATCCAAAAATCCAGAAACGTGTGTCTGTCGCTGTCGTTGACTTGCTAGCGAGAGATCACTACCGAAGCCGCGTTGAAGTCTCCGTATCCAAATTCGACATCTTGACTCTGGGACTGATAAAGTGTGAGCAGATCCCCCTGTTTATGTGATGTTGATACAGTGCAATGATAATTTCACTTCCACCAAGCCTAAGTTATTTTAATAAAGTAATGTTTGCGATATTTACTGGTATTGTTAAAATGAGTTGTGAATTCAATGTGCAATAAGTTCAATGATGAATGATAGCCAAACTGCGCAAGCAAATGGGCTGGACACGGGATTTATTTGTGCGTTTGATTTTGTTTAAAAACACATGTAAAGATGAAGCTCTCGAAGAATCGCGTTTTAATATTTATGCATTTTCATCGAATGTCCCCTAAAAAAAATACAACTGAGAATTAGCTCCCCAGGGGGAAATCGTGAGGTCCTGAGCTGTTGGTTCGGTAGGTTTTCTGTCGTTTTGAATTTTATTACTTTCTTCTTCAACTTCAATCTTGTTTCATAAACTTTTTTCGATCTTTTTATTCTTTTTCGAGCAGGGTATGGGAAACACACCTTGTGCAAAAATTCTAAATTTCCCCATTTGGTTGATTTAGCACTGAATAGTGCCTTCCTCTTCCCCCTCCGTCGGAACACTCTTGTGGTGGCTAGCAAGACTTACAATAACTTATTTAATCTAATTTGCTCTTCGAATATTCGTGTATGATTTGTATATTAATCAATGGATGTTTTTCATTCATAGATGTTTTTATTCAAATATTCTTATTCATAACATATGTTTGAGTAGTTCTCACTTTGACTTCTATTCTTGGTATGAATGAGTGGAATAAATTTTTCACCATCGTACACGGCACGTTGAAAACGACGGCTTTGATAATGTTCCATAAATCAAATTTATCATTCAATTAGCTGAAAATCAGAGATGGCATTACCAAAAAACCAGCGTTTCCTTCGGATTATTTAAAATATTCAGGGTCTTTGAGGAAGATATTTGTGGCGTTCATTTATCTATAAATACTCAAAGAAAATTATTATTATTATTATTATTATTATGAACCTTATGATCACTTGGAGAACTAAAATGTGATGAGCATTACTGTGAGTTAGATATCATTGCCTTTCAAATTTACTCTAGATTACTCATTCAGATACGGACACTCAACCCATATAAAAATGCAAGTATTACCTCCTTATTAAATATATCTGTATCTGTGAGGTAGTAAGAAGAATCGCCAGCAGAGACATTAAGAATTTGCAACCATGCCTGCTAAAAATTTCTATGGTTACAGCACAAAAAATTAGTTGTGATTTTTTATATTTCTATGTAAATACACGACAGCTAATATTATTGAGAGTTTGATGAAATTACATTTTATTCGTATGAATGGGCTTTTATAAATATATATATTTTCATAGGAAATTTGCCTTTTAGACTCTCGAGTAGGATTCTAAACTAGTGAAAATGTTCTGAATCACCTTGCATTTTTCATAAGATGAACGTACTCACAAAGGGTTCATTCATTGTATCATCTCTGATATAAAAATGGATAAATGTTTTTTTCTAGCAGAATGTATATATTTTATAGCAGAGAGCTAGTTGTGCGATGAAAAATTAAGGTGAAACTTCGCGATGTGGCTTTTTAAGCTAAGTCTGTCGGCTGCTTGATTTTTTTTGTATTCTGAGTACCTGCGAGTACATTACAACTTTTCGCTTGAGCCTCCGTATGTAGAGATAGGTTGTGTTGTGTATATGTCGTCTTAATTTTTCAATTTATCCCCCACGTGGGACAATAATGACACTCGCCCAAACTTCATCGTTCTGTTCAGCTTTGCAAAATTTTCAGATAAACTACTTTCTTGCTAAGTCTTAATGCAGGGAGTTTTTTGATAGATTTTCAGTTTCAATATATATATTTTCAAATTTTCATCTCTGTATCAGTTGCACTTGGAGAATGCCACCCCTCGAGCAAATTTACTTTTTATATACGGGATGGTTGCTGAAAATGTATACCTTTTAAAATTTCAATAACCTTTTTCACAGACAGAATAGAGGAATAAAACTGGCATCTTTGGAAAGAAGAAGTCAATTTTTATTTTTATTTTACTTTACGCTAATTTCCCAGTCGAATTCGTGTCTTCATCTTGGATTAGAGTTTTCAGTCTTTCAATATTTTCCGCTGTGCGTTCAGAAACTTTTCTTCCAAATCTTCTTTTATTAATGCAATGTTTCTCCCAATAAATTGGGATTGCCACTTTTGTAAGCCCCCCTGCATCGTTATTTTGTTAGGTTTGAACCGCTAAACCAAGAAGAATTTCCTCTGAATCCCGATGATAGATTAAATTTTCGTCATTTCTTCGATGATGAACTAGCTGAGTTCAGTCGTTTTTTTTTCATGTTTGATGGTTACAGTAATCTTCTCTCCTGCACCCTTGATGCTTATTCATATCTCTAGCGTATACAATATACGTAAGACAACATTGAATGCTGTCCTTTCGAATGTTCAATGTTACTGTCTCCTATTTCATACATTTAAAAAGTTATTGGAATTTTAAAATGCATTCATTTTTAGCAACCACCCTTTATGTATTGGTTTCAATTGATCGACGATTCTTTTTGCGTTCCCAGGTTTATATAAGGCATGCCTCCAAAAAACGCACAAAATTAAATTTCATTGTTGAACAATCCTAATTTTTCTCATGGCGAGTGTTTTTTGCGTGCGCTTCTCTTAAGTGTTTTTTTTCAAGTGTGTCTGTTATAATCATGCGACTTTCGAATTTACTACGCTTCTATTTCAAGTCCCTTAAAGCCACAGCTAATAGTTAAACACTTCTTTAGCGGCAAAGCTCTATGCAATGGAATGTAATCATGCGTTACTTATTTTGCGTAACAACTGACCTATCAAGGCTGCCAGGTTTTAGTGACGGAAAAATTGCTCTGCGCGTAAAATAAATGCGACACGTAAGTGTGCAAGCGGATCTAATGGAATGCTCGAGACCGCGCTGCACATCTCTGACACTTCCAGCACGAAAGACTCCGTTCTTTCTCCGAAGAACCCCAGCAATTATGTTGGACTCGCGGTCTGATCAGTATCGTGTTGTAGTACAGAGCCCCTAGCGGACTTTTTAAAGGCGGCCACTGGATGGGAAGGTCATGACAATCCCCCGCTGGCTTGACAGCAATGCTTGCGCTCCTCCCTCCCGTCTGTCTCTCGCCGCTTCACTAATTTGCCAACTGCTTTTCAAGGCCCCTGAACACAGTTCTTTAATGCCAACCGCTCGGAAATATGACGGTATTGACAAACGAATGTGTTTGTTGAGTCGGTGAGGTCTTCTGATGTTTCAGCTGCTGACGTTGCTTAACTTGTTTGGCTGTATCAAGAACGTTTAATTTCTACGTGTTTGAATTCTAGGATAATCTTCAAAAGAAGTTAGGTCATTGGTTGTCTACATCTGAAATTTAGTTCTTATGAACATTTTCTCAGGTTTTCCTATGAGTGTACAAGGAGCTTTAAATTGCTCTCGTAGAAGCACCACACACTTTCCATGTCCAACACATAGCCTTTGGGTGGAGTTCATATCAGGAGCTGTAAAGTTATGTTACTAGCTGGCATTTGTTTCTGTCTCACAACCAAATGTGAGCCGTCCATTCATAAGTTGCCATCTCTCGACTTGGGCGTCCTTCGCACTCAGCAAATGCAAGCGCCTTCGATCATCGCATGCAACGCCCAATCACTTCACTTGAAGGAGGATGAGTCTCGTAGTCTCAGACAAGCTCCCGTATGCGCATCCAAAACGAAAAAGATTCTTTATTGCCACTTGAAACTCTCAATGAATCGCGTTCCGTTCTGCCACTCCTTGGCACAGGCAAGGCTTTTATTCGATTGAAACAGACGTTCATTTAGAAAAGTTTCGTAAATGTGATAGGGGAATTTCTTTGAGTGTTAGAGACGTATTGATGAAATATGTTTTCGATATCACCTTTGGCGCCAGTAAAAGTGTTTACAGACTGTTTGATTTCCACGGCTTCTTTCCTTTCCTCTTGCACGACGAGTTCACCTATTTCGCCATCTGGGCCATGCATGAGCTGTTATTAAACTACTCTGCAATATTCTTTGCAGAAAATTGCAAATATTTCATCTCCTAAACTGAAATTTTGTAAGTTTACTGTGAAATAGCATTAGTTGGTAAAATATTCTTGCAGGTGAAGGGTTGAGAACGCCCCAAGAAAGCTGAGGTGGATGAAGCTCGTGTTTGCTTAGATGATTTGAAGTTTCGCCTGGCTTGGTCTGGTGTGCATGAAACCACCAGTTTGCTCTTAATTCCTAAGATTAAAAAGTTCCGAGTTCGGTGGATGGGTGGGTGGGTTTGTCGGCATTCCTCTATGAAAAATTCAGGCTGCACTGAACTATTATACTAGGTGTTTACATTGACGGGGAAAATTTGTTGTGGAAGTTGAGAATAGAAGCTGAATGTTTTGTTTTTGTTGCTTTTATATAAGTGGGCTTCAGATTAAATTTGTAACACGCTGATGAGTCAAAATACATGCATATTAATTAGGTCTTGCGAATAATGTTCGAGGTATCATTATTCGTAGAGACTTAAGAATACATGTAAATTTTGCGGGTAAAGATACAATTGTCACTGGCAGCAAGGTTGAAGAGAATGCTCTTTTTTTTGGTGGAGTTCCAGCGTTACTATATCAGGGCATGATGAACTCTCTGTTACACGGGAACCTGGCGAATAATATCTGTCCTCGTTAAATTACCGTTAAAAAGATATTATTATCGTACTACGACCCTCTCACCGTCGAAAGCTCCCCGCTATTTTCGACTTGAAGTTAAATTTAAATCGTTAAAACTATTCATATAAAACGATTGAAATGCTTGTCTATTTTTCTGATTCCTGTTCTTTGTACTAAAAATTTTTCGAATAAATTGAAATCAATATAAATTTATTGAAATGGAAACACGTTCTGTTATTGTGTAGTTCCAAAATCCATTTTGCGATGGACAGAGAAACTGGCCGAACAAGCATCCGATTAACTATCTGGCTATTGTTACTTAGTATTCCAGCTACTCACTGAGGAATCGGCAGCTCTAGTCGCGGGAAGCTGTCGTGGGTTTTGTTTTATACTTAGCAGAACTCATCTCCTTCTCCTATACATCGTTGACGTGCTAGTGGAGTTCGGGGACGCTAGTGCAATCGATCGTTCTCCAAGAAATCTTTCGCGGACTTGGTATTCATTCCATGTTCCATGATTCTTACGGATGTTTTCAGTCGCTGCCAGGATGGTCTTCGAATGGATAAGGCTGCTAAATCGAAATGGGGACAAACCTTATACTTTAAATTTCAAATTGTGGTTTCCTTCAATGTTCAGCCATTAATTACAATTAGGTAAAGAATACTTGATGATTACAATCTCGCCTCTTTGGACATTACGGGAACATGCAGTGCTACTTTATTTATACACTGCACTTATACGCTCATTCTTCGAAGATTAATCGTTAATTGGTTCTTTTCCATTAACTAGAAAATATTTTTTATTTCATCATGCACCTTTATTCTTAAGGAAGCCATTGTATTGCTGACAGCTGAAGTAGGGCGCATGTCGGATATATGTAGTAGCTATAGTTTCATTTTACAGTTCAAATGGTCTATATTTCTCTCAAAGATATCTATTTTTCTTTTCAGATCATGAAGGGGAAATGACATCAGATCAACGTCGTCAGGAATTCAGTGGACTTGGACGAGCGCTCGGCTTCAGGTCGTTCAGCGTGTAGAGTGTGGGCTCGAATGAATGTTTGTCTGGTCAACTCAACTTCGTCGCTATGAAATTACACGAAGCAACTTCTTCGAAGTAAATTTATCTCGAGTGATTTTATGTTTAAGTATTAGTTTCTTGTATTCATTAGAAGAAGATTTAGAGAAACGGGATACACGTGAATTTTTTCAGTGAAGTGAAAACCCTCCACTAGCTGTTTCTGCGCGAACAGTTCTCTCATCCATTTCTAAAAGTGAGCCGCCTTGCAGGCAAATTTGTGGGAACAGGTATTGACCCGGGTGGCTCGAGGTGACTGTTGCAGAATGAATAATGGTGTCCGCAAGTCCGGATGATGTTTGACCGCTGCTGCGCAGTGGCGGGGGCCTCCATGGCAGGGGCCCCATCGGCCTCGGAGCCCCCTGAGCGGGCCACCAGTAGCAAGAGAAGTCAAAAGCGAAGCTCCCCCAACGAACGATTGTGTGATAAATCAGTGAAAGCTTCCTTGAAAAATACAGGTGTGAGACGCGGGTCTCACAGAACTCAAATATATATGACTTTAATTCATTTGCTATTGATAAGTCTCTTGCCCGTGAGTTATAGTGAATACGTGCGAGAATTTCAAATATCTGAAGGGGCTGCAATTGGAACTAGCATTGGCATGATTGGTTCGGCTAACCCCGGTCAACCTTCACCTCCACAACCTCCCTATAATATAGTAGCTTTGTCGGACAGCAAAGTGGACTCGGACTTGCACATTGAGGAAAGTACTGGGGAAATAAAAACGAAAAGGCCTCTCGATCATGAAGTTAGGGATACATACTCATTTATCGCGTTTCCACAACATGGTGAAAATGTAGAAAATATTAGAGTTCTCCTCCGAGTACAAGATGAAAATGACAACGCTCCGACTTTTCCAATATCGGTCATGAACATTCAGTTTCCAGAAAACACTGCCCGTGATGTGAAAAGGCCTCTTGAAGCAGCTATTGATAAAGACACAGGAATATACAACACTCAGCGCTACGCCATAGTTTCTGGAAACACTAACAATGAATTCAGGCTCTCTTCGCAGCGACTCCACAACGGGGTTCTGTTCTTAGATCTTCAAATTAACGGTTTTTTGGACAGAGAAACCACTCAGTATTATTCATTGCTTATAGAAGCCTGGGATGGAGGAACTCCTCCTCTGAAAGGTTCCATGATTGTGAACATTACCATCCAAGATATGAATGACAACCAACCCATCTTTATCCAAAGTCGATACTTTGCTACTGTGCCTGAAAATGCAACAATTGGAACCTCAGTGTTGGAAGTCTTAGCCACGGACACTGATGCTGGAGAAAATGGTCGGATTTCATATTCTATAAACCGTCGTCAAAGTGATCGTGATAACATGTTCCAAATCAATCCTAAGACAGGTGTGATATCTGTTAATAGACCCTTGGACTTCGAAACTAAGGAGGTCCATGAATTAGTCGTCGTGGCAAGGGATAATGGAGAACAACCCCTTGAAACGAGCGCGTTCGTTTCCATCCGGGTTATTGACGTCAACGATAATCAGCCAACAATAAATTTGATATTCTTATCGGACGACGCTACTCCAAAGATTTCAGAGGATGCTCAACCCGGCGAATTTGTCGCTCGAATATCTGTTAACGATCCTGACTCCAAAGAAGAATATCCAAATGTAAACGTGACTTTACAAGGTGGCGAAGGTCACTTTGGCCTGACGACACACGACAATATAATTTATCTCATGATAGTTTCTCGTCCTCTTGACCGCGAACTCAAACCAAATTATAGCTTGGTTGTCAGTGCAACTGATCAGGGCAATCCACCCTTGCACGCATCGCGTCAGTTCGATCTGCAGGTTACAGATCTCAACGACAATGCTCCAGAATTTGATCAGACCGTCTATTCCGCGTACGTTCTGGAAGTGGCGGACCCCGGAACGTCAGTGTTTCAGCTATCCGCATCAGATCGAGACGAAGGCAATAATTCCGCCATTACTTATTCAATCCGTAACACTCCTGAGACTCATTCAGATTGGTTTCAAATCGATTCTCGGACTGGTTTGATAACGACTCGAAGTCATGTAGATTGTGAAACAGAACCTGTGCCTCAAATTACGGTGATCGCTACAGATTCTGGGTCCCCTGCCCAGTCATCTTCCGCGACGGTCAAAGTGACTATAAGAGATGTCAATGACAATGAGCCGATTTTTGACCAAAGTTTCTACAACGTTTCAGTGCAGGAGTCGGAACCCGTTGGAAACTGCATTTTAAAGGTGAGTACACTGTGAAAGTATTTTTCCCTTTTTTTGTGCCCTTCCTTTATGATCAGCTCTTAAATTTAAATCAGTCACACTGATGCGCTAATATGGGAAGGAGAAACTCCCGGGTCCGCTTGGGATGATCGAATCATATGTAGTACCGAGGGAGAAAATGTGTTAAATAATTCTTAAATAATTTTCAATTAAGCTGGGGCCTGCTGTGTCAATTCATTGACGCACCAACAATCGATGGTATCGTTCTTGCTGAAAGTCCATTGGTTTGATTCATGACAGAAGTGTAACCAATTGATGGAACCTCACCCTGGGCCCCCAGAATACTGATCAACATACTTAGTGCTCGTTTTTATTGCGAGAGAAGTGCATCTGAACGCTTATGTGCTATTACTTTCTGATAAAAATTGACGACTAGGTGAAAAATATTGTTATTGTATGCCTTCGTGTTATTTTGCAGCTGCCCTTTATGCTTTAATATAAAGCTTTCATTTTTTCCAAGAAACTTTCCACTGGTCAATTGTCTTCGCATTATGTAACTTATTAAATTCTGTTTTTTACTTGCTATTATCTTCTTGAATAAATTGTATAAATATGTAAACTTTTGTTCTGAATAAAAAGGCCTTCGGATTCATATATACTAATAATAAAGTACAAATGTTCACGAAACTGTAATTTTGTAAAAGGTTACTAATTATTTTATTCGTATGTGTTTGAATTAATCTCGTTCTCATAAATATAATTCAGATATTTTGATTTATTAAAATTAGTTGACAGCTTGTAAAAGGTTTCGAGGTTGCACCAAAAACAAGGTTGCGTAACTGATGAAGGCTGAAATATGGTTGGTGTTTTCTAGAGTATTAGTTGCAGCTGTGCCAAAACCGATCTTACAGCTGTCTTACGTTTTACAGCTCTCCATGCGCCATAGCCCCATGTTACAACAGTCTATCCAAAAATCATCAGCATAAAAGTTCGTGGAAGGGGAAATGCACTTTTTTCATATGCTACTACTACTTTTTTCCGCACTTCATCAGTCACACAAAAATTCGCAAAAACTGACAATATGTTCAAAAACAATTTCAGTTTGTTTGTCAACGTTTGAGTAAAAATTAGTTCTTTCAGGATGCAGCAAATGCAGTCTTCATAATATTTTCGCTAAGATGACGACGTTTGGTGAGCACCATATTTGTGGGAAGCGTGGCTAACTTAAGTAGTCTGATAATTAAAAATATTCAACTGTTTAGGCATTTCCATTCTTTCAGAGGAGACCATGTTGCTAAAAAAAATCCCTTAAATTTATTTACGCTGAGCATGCACGGGAGAATAATCGTCAAGAATAATTTTTTTCCCGCTCTTGTAAAAAGCCTCTTGAGGCCACGGTCAACGAACATGCGCAGAAGACAACCGATTCCGTGCACGTAAAGGTCATTCTAAGATTTCTATTATGAGAAATCCGTACAACGCCTATTCCCTCTTTCCGGCTAATTATATCTGTCTTACCGATTATTCACTCTTTGCGACTATTTCAACCCCTTCATTCTACTTGAAGATTGAGGTTTGCAGCTCAGAGTTGGTCAAAAGACGGGTAGGTGCAAGTTCTCAGAGACGCGGGCTGGCCTGGAGCGGCCACAGTAGCGCCACCTACCGGCGAGATGGGATGGGCGGCGCCTCTGGAGTCCGATCAGGCAGATCTATTGCTCGCTTGCCCGGGCCGCGGCGTCAGATGAGCTTGAGCATTTTGGCCAAGCACTCGAGGGTATGGCTTCGAATATCTCATTAAAGCTTTGGAATTTGGCGTTTATTTGTTCGACGCAAATGTTTTCAAGCTAGGGCGTTCTGACATGCATGAATTGCTCGTACATGATAAAGAATATAATGTGTTTAGTACTTTGGTCTGCAGTACGCGATATTTAGATGCAATACGCTCTCCTATTCTTTTGATTAATAAATGGTGTTATTTTGCTTCTATTTTCGAGCTAGACATCTAAAATAAATATTTTAAATTCTCGTTAAACTTTATTAGAGCTAGGTTTAGTATAACACTCTAAATTACAAACGATCAACAGTGCTACAGTTTTTCTAAAAATGATTCTTCTGACGTCAGTGTTGATCTGTAAGTGTGACTCTACTGCGACTCCGAGCACATAGCATCAAAGCAAAGGAGGCAAAAAATTCCGATAATTTACTGCACAATTTAATCAAAGGATCTGCAATTGAAGGAAATATAAATTTTTAACAGGAATAACGACTAACATATCTACATTACTACTCAGGTGTCCTCCTCTTGATACTGTACATATCTATTTACGGGCGTGCATGACCATGAATATAAATTTGTATCTGTAGCAAATTTGAATAACTCTTGGTAGATTACTTTATCTTATTGGAAACATTACGCCTTTGATTGAGGAATTCATTACGTCGTAACCAATGCAATGATATGTCGACAATTCATGATAAAAAGTCTATGAAAAACGGAAATTCTTTAAGCGAGTCGTATCATAATTTATTTTATGAATTCAGCCTGAACTTTTAGGTACAAATCAATTCTTAGAATTAAATATTTTTTGTTGTCGAACAAATGATCATTTACAGTGCTTACGCTCATTTAAAAAAAATTATTTTATTACGAATTGAAAGTTTTAACTCTGTCTTCAATAAGTAATGACATTTCCAGGCGAGACTTTAGATGCACTAGAAAGATTTTACACAATCTCATGATTCAGGTCAATAACCCCTCAGGGGGATACATCTATTGTATCTATGGGAGTTAGCGCTCCCCGGGGGACTATGTAAGGGCCTGAGCTAAAAGTTGGGTAGGCTTTATTTTTGTGTAAATAGAATAGGTTTTTATTTTGTTACGGACCATCTTTTTCGGTTCACTGCTGTCCTGTTTTTCAGCACCTCCTACTTTCTTCTTCAACTTTGATCTTGTTTCATGAACTTCTTTCTCATATTACTGTTTCTGTGCCCTTTCTGCATAGATTCCACGTTCCCTTAACTCCTTACTAAATGGTGCCTTTTTCTTTCCTTTCTTTGGATCGCCTTTGTTGCGGATAGGGAGGCTTATACTAACTAATAATCTAATCTAATCTTCAGGTCAATAACCGACTGATGAGAAAGTGAATTGCCGTCTCGCTGGCTGTGGCCGTTTCTGAATCGAGTGGTTCTCATCGTATTTTCCATTTGTATTGTTAAACCAATAGGTTGCAGTGTTGTTTCCATTGATGAATTCCTTTAATAAAAACGAACGATTGGGAATAAATCCTTCAAACATATGACTGTAACCATGAACTTATAAGAAAATTACAATTTATTATTTTTTGAAAGCTCCCATGAAAATGTGTTTAATAGTATTTTTATTTTCATTGAGATCATCACGTTGGAGATCAGATGATTTAAAACAACAAAGGTCAAACTTCATCACAACTTTGAAGGTCAGCTCATACTACCTATAGATTGTGGGAACGCATGCATTTCAAGGATGGCTGTTCAATATTTGTATTGGATATTGTGAGTGTCCTTTTTAAACATTCATTACGGGTTAAGGATAAAATTAAAGCAGTAGCAGTACTAGAGGTAGCCCCTTGTACTGGTGGGTCACACTTTTGTGAGGATGATAGATCTTGGAGTGAGGACGGTAGAACATGGAGTGAGGACGGTAGAACATGGAGTGAGGACGGTAGAACATGGAGTGAGGACGGTAGAACATGGAGTGAGGACGGTAGAACATGGAGTGAGGACGGTAGAACATGGAGTGAGGACGGTAGAACATGGAGTGAGGACGGTAGAACATGGAGTGAGGACGGTAGAACATGGAGTGAGGACGGTAGAACATGGAGTGAGGACGGTAGAACATGGAGTGAGGACGGTAGAACATGGAGTGAGGACGGTAGAACATGGAGTGAGGACGGTAGAACATGGAGTGAGGACGGTAGAACATGGAGTGAGGACGGTAGAACATGGAGTGAGGACGGTAGAACTTTGAGTGAGGACGGTAGAACTTTGAGTGAGGACGGTAGAACTTTGAGTGAGGACGGTAGAACATGGAGTGAGGACGGTAGAACATGGAGTGAGGACGGTAGAACATGGAGTGAGGACGGTAGAACATGGAGTGAGGACGGTAGAACTTTGAGTGAGGACGGTAGAACTTTGAGTGAGGACGGTAGAACTTTGAGTGAGGACGGTAGAACTTTGAGTGAGGACGGTAGAACTTTGAGTGAGGACGGTAGAACTTTGAGTGAGGACGGTAGAACTTTGAGTGAGGACGGTAGAACTTTGAGTGAGGACGGTAGAACTTTGAGTGAGGACGGTAGAACTTTGAGTGAGGACGGTAGAACTTTGAGTGAGGACGGTAGAACTTTGAGTGAGGACGGTAGAACTTTGAGTGAGGACGGTAGAACTTTGAGTGAGGACGGTAGAACTTTGAGTGAGGACGGTAGAACTTTGAGTGAGGACGGTAGAACTTTGAGTGAGGACGGTAGAACTTTGAGTGAGGACGGTAGAACTTTGAGTGAGGACGGTAGAACTTTGAGTGAGGACGGTAGAACTTTGAGTGAGGACGGTAGAACTTTGAGTGAGGACGGTAGAACTTTGAGTGAGGACGGTAGAACTTTGAGTGAGGACGGTAGAACTTTGAGTGAGGACGGTAGAACTTTGAGTGAGGACGGTAGAACTTTGAGTGAGGACGGTAGAACTTTGAGTGAGGACGGTAGAACTTTGAGTGAGGACGGTAGAACTTTGAGTGAGGACGGTAGAACTTTGAGTGAGGACGGTAGAACTTTGAGTGAGGACGGTAGAACATGGAGTGAGGACGGTAGAACATGGAGTGAGGACGGTAGAACTTTGAGTGAGGACGGTAGAACTTTGAGTGAGGACGGTAGAACTTTGAGTGAGGACGGTAGAACTTTGAGTGAGGACGGTAGAACTTTGAGTGAGGACGGTAGAACTTTGAGTGAGGACGGTAGAACTTTGAGTGAGGACGGTAGAACTTTGAGTGAGGACGGTAGAACTTTGAGTGAGGACGGTAGAACTTTGAGTGAGGACGGTAGAACTTTGAGTGAGGACGGTAGAACTTTGAGTGAGGACGGTAGAACATGGAGTGAGGACGGTAGAACATGGAGTGAGGACGGTAGAACTTTGAGTGAGGACGGTAGAACTTTGAGTGAGGACGGTAGAACATGGAGTGAGGACGGTAGAACATGGAGTGAGGACGGTAGAACTTTGAGTGAGGACCGTAGAACATGGAGTGAGGACGGTAGAACTTTGAGTGAGGACGGTAGAACTTTGAGTGAGGACGGTAGAACTTTGAGTGAGGACGGTAGGACTTTGAGTGAGGACGGTAGGACTTTGAGTGAGGACGGTAGGACTTTGAGTGAGGACGGTAGGACTTTGAGTGAGGACGGTAGGACTTTGAGTGAGGACGGTAGGACTTTGAGTGAGGACGGTAGGACTTTGAGTGAGGACGGTAGGACTTTGAGTGAGGACGGTAGGACTTTGAGTGAGGACGGTAGGACTTTGAGTGAGGACGGTAGGACTTTGAGTGAGGACGGTAGGACTTTGAGTGAGGACGGTAGGACTTTGAGTGAGGACGGTAGGACTTGGAGTGAGGACGGTAGGACTTGGAGTGAGGACGGTAGAACTTGGAGTGGGGACGGTAGAACTTGGAGTGGGGACGGTAGAACTTGGAGTGGGGACGGTAGAACTTGGAGTGGGGACGGTAGAACTTGGAGTGGGGACGGTAGAACTTGGAGTGGGGACGGTAGAACTTGGAGTGGGGACGGTAGAACTTGGAGTGGGGACGGTAGATGTTGGAGTGGGGACGGTAGATGTTGGAGTGGGGACGGTAGATGTTGGAGTGGGGACGGTAGATGTTGGAGTGGGGACGGTAGATGTTGGAGTGGGGACGGTAGATGTTGGAGTGGGGACGGTAGATGTTGGAGTGGGGACGGTAGATGTTGGAGTGGGGACGGTAGATGTTGGAGTGGGGACGGTAGATGTTGGAGTGGGGACGGTAGATGTTGGAGTGGGGACGGTAGATGTTGGAGTGGGGACGGTAGATGTTGGAGTGGGGACGGTAGATGTTGGAGTGGGGACGGTAGATGTTGGAGTGGGGACGGTAGATGTTGGAGTGGGGACGGTAGATGTTGGAGTGGGGACGGTAGATGTTGGAGTGGGGACGGTAGATGTTGGAGTGGGGACGGTAGATGTTGGAGTGGGGACGGTAGATGTTGGAGTGGGGACGGTAGATGTTGGAGTGGGGACGGTAGATGTTGGAGTGGGGACGGTAGATGTTGGAGTGGGGACGGTAGATGTTGGAGTGGGGACGGTAGATGTTGGAGTGGGGACGGTAGATGTTGGAGTGGGGACGGTAGATGTTGGTGTGGGGACGGTAGATGTTGGTGTGGGGACGGTAGATGTTGGTGTGGGGACGGTAGATGTTGGTGTGGGGACGGTAGATGTTGGTGTGGGGACGGTAGATGTTGGTGTGGGGACGGTAGATGTTGGTGTGGGGACGGTAGATGTTGGTGTGGGGACGGTAGATGTTGGTGTGGGGACGGTAGATGTTGTTGTGGGGACGGTAGATGTTGGTGTGGGGACGGTAGATGTTGGTGTGGGGACGGTAGATGTTGGTGTGGGGACGGTAGATGTTGGTGTGGGGACGGTAGATGTTGGTGTGGGGACGGTAGATGTTGGTGTGGGGACGGTAGATGTTGGTGTGGGGACGGTAGATGTTGGTGTGGGGACGGTAGATGTTGGAGTGGGGACGGTAGATGTTGGTGTGGGGACGGTAGATGTTGGTGTGGGGACGGTAGATGTTGGTGTGGGGACGGTAGATGTTGGAGTGGGGACGGTAGATGTTGGAGTGGGGACGGTAGATGTTGGAGTGGGGACGGTAGATGTTGGAGTGGGGACGGTAGATGTTGGAGTGGGGACGGTAGATGTTGGAGTGGGGACGGTAGATGTTGGAGTGGGGACGGTAGATGTTGGAGTGGGGACGGTAGATGTTGGAGTGGGGACGGTAGATGTTGGAGTGGGGACGGTAGATGTTGGAGTGGGGACGGTAGATGTTGGTGTGGGGACGGTAGATGTTGGTGTGGGGACGGTAGATGTTGGTGTGGGGACGGTAGATGTTGGTGTGGGGACGGTAGATGTTGGTGTGGGGACGGTAGATGTTGGTGTGGGGACGGTAGATGTTGGTGTGGGGACGGTAGATGTTGGTGTGGGGACGGTAGATGTTGGTGTGGGGACGGTAGATGTTGGTGTGGGGACGGTAGATGTTTTAGTGGGGACGGTAGATGTTGGAGTGGGGACGGTAGATGTTGGAGTGGGGATGGTAGATGTTGGAGGAATGGGATCTACTAAACTTACACTTGAACGTTGCAAGACTGATGAGCCATAGGCTTCAGGTGCTAACGTTTTCATTTCTTGACTGTAGTTTTTGATCTGTACTTTAGTAAGGCATTTATTTAACTATTTTCTGATGAAAAACTTTTATTCAACCATTTCCTAAAAAGTGATTTCAGAGTTTCGCTCGCTCAATTTTAAATGTTCGCTTTTTAAATAAAATATTGAACGCCAATTTTATACTGTTTTCATTTTAGAAATCATCTATTACGGTTTGCAGAGTGTTGCAGGTGCTGTAGCATAACGCATACTTATACGTTGAAAATATTTCGATAATGCCTAGTTATTTAAATTTATTGATTGTTTTTGCTATTGTTATACCTACCAGGAGGATACAACCATTGTTGTATGAGAATAGTTGTCTCTATGAGAATTGTCTCCTTTCTTTGGTGGAGATAGAATTGTTTTTTTTATTTTGGTCATAGGAAATCTTTTTTCGGTTCTTTGCTGTCCTGTTTTTCACCATCAACTACTTTCTTCTTCAAATTTTATATCGTTTCCCCAGCTCCTTCCTCGATTTTATGATTTTATACACCTTGTACATAGATTCTGCGTTCCCTCGAGTCCGTAATAAATGGTGTTTTCCTCTTTCCACCCTTTGGAACACCTTGTCGCAGTAAAGAAGGCTCAAACTATAGTATCTAATCTAATATCTTTGATAATTACAAGTAATACCGTAATTAAAGAATACCTTGATGCCGTAATGAATACATTTAAAGGAGTCATTTCTTGTGCAAAGATCCCATGAAATCGTTTTGTTAACTTAGAAAATAATTTTTTTATAAGGTAGGGAATGACAGTCAAATGTGCTGAAAAAGTAATTTTTTTGAAGAGGAGACTTCAAACGGCATTACGAAAGATGCTTGAAAATCCTTCAATGGAGTGCGGGACCTTTTTTCATCTAATTTCGGTATTCTTTTAAATATCAAGAAAATCGCATGCTCTTTTTATGAATTTTATCAGAAGGGAATAGGATTTCAGATTTATGTCATCTTTTGAATGACATAGAATTAGGCACGTTTTTAGTTTTGATTTTTTTAATAGAGCGCTACATTTTGAAAAGCTATTAATTACCTTTAAAATATTTGCAGAATATGATGATTTTGAAGCGCACTTATGTTAAATTGATGATCCTTTTAACTGTGTTGACTCAACACACCGCCTCGCCCTGATCCTGTCATTTTTCCTTACAACGCCTTCAGTTTGGAAGAGACTTACAGGAAAAATTTTTTCCTTTGATTCGATGATAAAGATATTTCTGAACCCTCAACGCTTAACTTCTAATATTTTTTTAATTGGTGTTCCGCGTTCTTCTTTTATGTAGGTAGGATGCGCTAGCAGTTAGTGTTTAATTTCTTTTATTTTGAGTAGCTGACAAGTTCATCAACATTAGTTGGATTTCGTCACTGTACCCTGTATTTTCTACAAATACTTCGCCACAATTTGACCGTATTGAAATTTTAGTATCACTTTGCGTCGTGCCATTTTTCACTTATAGTGTATTGAAAACCGCATCTGCATGGATCCAACAATTCTGTGGTTGGGTAGTTATTTTTTGAAATTGTGAAAAATGTTTCGCATTGAAGAAAAATTGTTTTGATACGTTTATGTCCTCGTGAAGTTTTTTTAGCCTTCCGTAATAGTTAGTTACTGAATATCGGCCAATACTGAGGCTCATTTCAAGTGAACCCCACTTCCTATTTTAGATGATATGAGATAAAATTCGACTTGCAAGTATGGTAAACAGTTACCTAACACTTTGACTGCGACTACTAAATTTTAAGTTCAATGCCAAACTCAAATATAAAGTCAATTGTCGTAAACTATTTTGAAAATACCAAACATGACCTGGATCGTGACTTCATTTAGCTTTGATTAAGTATTTATGGAAATTGAGTTTACAACTACTGGTCGGTGTGCAGCATTATGAAAATTACCCCCGTGTACCACCGGTGGCGCACGTCGTAGTCAAAGTGTTAAATACAATCCCCGTAAACAATTACTTAAATACAATCCTCGAATGTAGAATTTGAGCCGAGTATTTTTTTTATTTGAAAATAACCAAGTTCTACGCGGGACCTCAAGCCAGCTCTTGTATTAATAGATTCGCTCTATAAATGTCTATTCATAGTGTTCAACACTCCCCTCAGGGGGATACAACTATTGTATCTATGGGAATTAGCGCTCCCAGGGGAACCATGTGTAGGCCCGAGCTAAAGGTTAGGTAGGCTTCCTTTTTGTTGTAATAAAATAGGTTTTTGTTTTGTTACGGACCATCTTTTTTCGGTTCACTGCTGTCCTGTTTTTCAGCACCTACTACTTTCTTCTTCAACTTTTTTCTTGTTTCATGAACGTCTTTCCTAGCTTACTGTTTCTGTGCACCTTGTGCATAGATTCCACGTTCCCTGAACTCCATACTAAATGGTGCCTTACTTTTTCCTCTCTTGGAACATCTTTGTCGTGGTTAAGGGAGGCTAAAACTTTCTTATATAATAATAATAATAAGTGTTCAACACTGAAATATTTTTTACTCAGGAAATTTTTTAATTGACGAACAGACTGTAGAAGTTATTGATGCCAGGTCGTTCTAGTTTACGTCCACAATTTAAAAGCTAGTGTCGCTTGTTCATGCTAGTTTTTGGGCAGAGTATGTTGTTTGTTTTTATTAAATTCAAGTTAAAACATGAGTTTTTTATGAAGCCATTGGATATAACATCGCTTTCATATTCCATCGATTGCCTTTTGTTATGGAATATAAAAGTTATTTCTTTAGACCTTCAAACTTTCTATCACATAATTTTCTTCAGATTACACTCCGCAACACTAACTCGCTTTAAATCACACCCCTGAAGGGTTGTTTGATTGCTCAGTAACTCACGAAAATAAAGTACTTAATGCTTCCTTCCCCATCCGGTCTCTATCGCCATTGCTTTTGTATGTACAATTCTAAAGCGTATGGAGGGAATATGATCAGTTTTATTTATCCCGTAGTTAAAGTGCTGCTGTGAACCAATGCATTTTTAGTACAGCCACTAATATGCAGATGGGAGCTTTCTCTACACTGTGATATGCTGGAAGATTGAGGTAATCTAGGCAAGGATCAGGAGTCACGTCGCTTTGGCATCAGATGTCTTCGTCAGGCATCAGAGAGACCGAGGTGTTGGATGGCCCCTGCTTCTTTAATGTTCCACTCCCGCACCGGTGTGCGGGTTGTCGGCTTGCGGTATAGTGCTGCTCATGCTCGAAATTGTGGGCCAACTTTCTAATAAAACGTTGAGTTGGATGTTTGGGCTATTCTGTGTTCCGCTGCATTACATGCGTTTCGCTGCATTACATGAGTTTCGCTGCATTACATGCGTTTTGCTGCATTACATGCGCTTCGCTGCATTACATGCGTTTCGCTGCATTACATGCGTTTCGCTGCATTACATGCGTTTCGCTGCATTACATGCGTTTCGCTGCATTACATGCGTTTCGCTGCATTACATGCGTTTCGCTGCATTACATGCGTTTCGCTGCATTACATGCGTTTCGCTGCATTACATGCGTCTCGCTGCATTGCATACGTCTCGAATGGCTATACTGTTTAAAACGATCATTTCTGCGTGTTCGTTATACTGCTCATGCTTGAAAGTAAGGGACAACTTTCTGAAATATTCAGTTCCATGTTTGGCCTATTCAGCGTTTCCCTACATTGCATACGTCTTGTATACTTATATAGTTTAAAACGAAGAACACTTCTTCTTCTGCATTTTTCGTGAACACCATATAAATAATTTTTAAGAATCTTTGTCGAGTTCCGGTTCCTTTGAACCTCTTACACCCCGACAGTCATTTGTATTTTTTCGTTTTGTTTATGATTCATGTACATTAAGAAGACTCATACCTGCTCAGAGGGATACAACTATATTATCTATGGGAATTAGCTCTTTCAGGAGGAAAATATTAGGTCCCAAGATGAGTTACGTAGGCCTTCTTTTTGTTGATATAAAATAATTTTTTGTTTTGCAAGGTCCGTCTTTTTTCGGTTCACTGCTATCCAGTTTTTCAACACTTCTGACTTTTTCTTCAACTTTTATCTGCTTTTCTAACTTTCCTCCTCAACTTACTGTTTCTATATGAGGGAACACACCTTGTGCATATATTCCGCGTTTCTTCAACTTCGTACTAAATGGTGCCTTCATCCTTCCTTTCTTTGAACATCTTTATTGTAGTAAGTGAAGCTAAAACTAGCTTTTTAATCGATCAATCAATCAGAGAATGACTACCACCAAGTGACCGGATTGATTCTAAGAATAAATGTAAATGCGCAAAAATGCATTTTGTTGCGCAGCAAATTTGTGCTACGCTTATAAAAAATACTGCAAAAGGAAATGAGATTCAAATACGAGAGAAAAGCCTTTTATGTAATTGAGTAGTTCGGTTTTATTGGGGTCCGAAGTTATCAAGATAATGGCTGGAGTTACTGAAAGGCTCGAGGCTTCATGTTGAGTTGAGCCGAACCTTCTTTAACTTGCTTTGCTTTCATTGCCAGAAACCTTGTCAAAGCTTTAGAAAAATCCAAATTTAGCGAAAAGTTGAACAGTTTTTGTCCCACATAGCTTGGATTCAATTTTAGTTTTGCTGACATGTTTTAAATTTGCGAACACGTAAAAATGAACTCGTGTTAGCATAAAATTATTTCAGTAAACCTATTAGGATAATAAAGGTTTTAGTTGAGAGAAAAATATGCCTGTTAATTTCTGACCAAAACATAACGCGAATGCAAGTGGTACAAACTCATGATGAGTGTCGTTAGGTAATGAAATATTGAGACAAAGTTAGGGGTATAAATACCACGCTTAGTTTTCAACGTTGCTATCATGAAAGATTTAACTCCATCTGTGTTCTCGCGGTAAGGAAGTTGGATTCGGGTAAGATGGTGATACATCTGCAAACATGGCTGTATTAACGGCGAGGTAAGTCTTTTATAGCTCTTCGATTTCAAGTTTCAGTTCCTCAAGCCGCTCCAATCGACCTTTGTCTTCAGACATCAACGAATTTCCCTTCATCGCATTTGTGTCCTCTTTGGGATACTGAACTTTCGAACATTTTTATTCCCATACGCATGTATTATCTCGATAAATTGATAGACCAAAATTTTGCGAGTAATTCAGACGTTTACGAGTATAATTTTATGCCATGAGAGAGACCACTTCAGTGTTGAATTTTCCTTCAACTTTATTCATATATCTTCGGATGAAGTAAACTACAAAATAGTTCTCATTTGAAACTCTTCCCTTTAGGTTCTTGTGCTTGTGAAGCTGTTCTCTCGCATACAAACCCCTTAAAATCAAATTGCTTTTATTTTTCATAGCCAGATATTTCTTTGGTTTAGGTTATATTGCAAATCCGTTTTATCCGTTTCCCTACAGCTTGTACAATCTTCTCCACAGCAGATCTCGGGGCGACCATGCCAGCCCGTATTAGACGAACAGATAAGGTCGTCCATTGACATGAAAGCTCGCATGAATCTTCATCGAATGCAGCATATTTTGTGGCTGGTTTGCAGGCGCTCGCTTGCTTACAATTAATAGCTGCTGCAGATAAAGATTCTCCTGCTGCCATGCTGATGCATCTGCTACATTTGCAGCGACATCGCGCCGGCGCTCACAGCTTCTCGCCCAGCGAGTGCCATGCTCCTACAACCTGGATTACCACGAAAACTTTTTGTCATTGCTAGCGATTAGCGATTATTCCAAAAGTTCTTTTTTAGATCCGGATTTTTCTGTATTTTATGCTAGCGTAAAACATCTCTAACGGCGTGTGTTGCTTTCCCCTTTTTCTTGATTTTGGTACTACACTAGCCGTTAACGGGTTTTCTGAAACACTCGATGAACTGCGTTTGAGCTTACGCTAGTTCATCATTGAGCTCATAGGAATGTTTTCAAATAAGTCAAATGCAGTGCTAATGTTTTAAAGTACTTAACATGTCTAAACCAGTATGAAATCATACTTTATTTTTCTATATTTATTGCGTGTTAGATGTACTCGTACATGGTAAGAAAAAACCTTCCATTATCGAACTGAACGTTTGAAATCGTTGTTAGTTATTTCTGGGTATTTATATTCGCACCAAATAAAATTGACAAAAGATCTGGCACACATTACTGGGTTCAGTACTGACAACTACTTGTCAACTGTTTTGAATTGAATCGAAAACATCGGTACCATTTCTGTTCGGTAAAGTAATAGTTATTATTTGAAGCTCCTGTGATCACTTGGTGGGCGTATCTGTGGTTGTAAATTTGTTATGGTTGCTGGTGTGAGCATGATTTTCTGCATCAAGTTTGAATATTTATATTAAGGAAGAACATAATTTGCAAGATATGAAAATGTGTGCGGCTACTGCGATTAATTTCTATCACACTACGGAATTTATGATTTTCCGCCAGAGACGGGTGTCAATGATCGGAAATAAAATTTGTATTTCCAGCAGATGAAGTTAATTTTTTTCAGTCATCTTGGCTTCGAAAAATAGTACGGTCATATTTACGGCGGCAAATGCCTGCGCCTGAGCTTCGAAACTTTTCACGAAGTTATTTGAAATAGTACAGGCAATTTACACACATTCAATTCGTTGCTTACCTTTTCATTTTGTGTCGGTTCTTCCATAACGCGAGACTGGAAAGCATTGTGTTAGTGCGCATCAAGTATCTTTCAGTTCCGCTCGAGACTGATGGCTTGCAAGTTTTTTATTCTGTGCGAACCGCCAGATTTTTTACCGGCATCTATTATTAGTCATTACACGCTCCAATAATTCTAATATGATTCGATGAAAGCCTCTCTCCTTAATTCGAGGCACAAGCGAAATTCCTACGTTCGACTAAGTTCAGTCGAAAGTCTCTACAGTTAACACTAACTTTCTTCAGGGGGCGTTTTGGCATTAAACTTTACAGCAGTGCGTGCTTATGGGTCCATTACTGCGTTAATGTATGGTCTACAATTTTCCCATCTTTATATCTGCCTCTTTTTGCCATGTAGTAACTCTGGAATAATCAAACAGTCCGGGGAGCAGCTGCTCGATGAGGAGCCATGTGCCAGCTTTGATCTTATGTTTGCGCTACTTGAGATTGATTGAAATGGTTTTGAATGCCAATCCTTCGACATTTTGCATTTAAGAAGTTTTCTGTGTTACGAAATCAATTACGTTTGTCTTGACAAGTCACCATAAACTTGAGAGATGTATTTTCCCAGATGTTCATTTGGCTCTTCATTAACTGCATATCAGACAAGAACTTGATAAACTGTAGCGAATATATCTGTAAATTTGGAGCTGGACTAGGTCATTAGTTTTTATTTTGGCACACGTGACATACTTCATGGTAACATGATCCTGGGTGAAAGCTGATTGAAGGAGAAACGAGGTGCGTTCACCGAACGTTTCCTCATCAATAAATTCGATTTATCGCTTTCATCAAATGCCTGCATTTGCATACAATTTGTATCATCGAGACTCGACTGCTATGCAGGGATGGTCCACAAAGGCTTCATATTGCACAGATTCGTACTTTTGCCCCCACCAGATGGTTTACTCGTTTATGCCTCAAATGCTCATGTTTTATGCGCAATTCTGATTTTCAGTTCGAATGATTTCAAGATAACAGGTCATGTCATGAATTAGTATAAACTAATTTAGTTTAAACTTTACTTTTTTTTACGAAGAACAAAGTTTTACCCGAAAAATCCTCGTAAGGTTCCAAAAACCCTCTTTACTGCTGCAGTTTACTTGACATCTCCGTACTTCAGAATGATGAACTTGGATTCTTCGGCAGAGAAGGGAGAATCTTTCCTGAAGCTGAACTTCTGGTGTGCAGGGGCAGCTATTTTCAAAGTCACGTTGTATTAAATGACACAAAGACAGCAACATATTCCATGCATCCGGTATCATATCTACTTAATAATAAAACCTCCCTATGTGGAGAGCTGGAAAAATGTTGATGTTAGTTTTTTGTTTAGTTCACCAAATTTTTACTTTCCAAAATTGTCACTCATATTTGATCCCCCTGTAGCTGAAGTGTTGGTTCAATCTGAAGTACAAATATGTTGGAGAATATTTTCTGCATATTTTTCACGTGCTGCGGAGACGAAAACGTATGTGTAATGTCTCATGTACTTTAGAATTGAGAAATTCACTCATAATTTTAGCGTTCTCAAAAGATGATTATCCATTTTATTTTCTTTCTATTTAGAATTTTTACATTATTTGTTAGAAAACAAAGCTCATTTATTATTACACAGCAAGTGATTATTGTTTTTCTGGTTTCAGGTAATCCATTACTTCTCTGATAAGGATATCAAAATTACGAATAGTTAAATTTATGAATTTTTAACTCTGTGAAAATAAATTTTGGCGATACAGTCTGAAATGTGAGACTTTACGAAACGCGTGTTCACCGAGCACTGTGTTCTACGCACAAGAGCAAGAGACGCCATGAGTATTTAATTTTAATTTATCTGTTAGAATTTATGGAATTTTATGAGTGTAATTGCATTTCAGAATGGCTGTTTGGTTGAGTAGCTGCCTTCTTTATTTTAAAGGAATTATTACTTTTTGTGGAAATATTAATTTCCTTGTGAGCGATTACTTGTGTTGATCATAGTGGCCTCAAGCCACCATTTCGGACCAGAATTTCCAAGTTGGAGAGAGAACTTGTTCGTGAAAACTATTTTTCAATGAACTAGGAGATTGCTTCTCGGTTCTGCTATCGATCTCTTCATTATTTTTTTCGATAACTTACGAACCAATCTCAATCAAACAAACAATTAATCCAGCAATCGAGGGAGAAACTATTATTATATAGGGAGGTCAATCATGAAGAAAAAAATCTAGTTAAATCCCCAAATGTTTCGTGATGACTTTTTTATCTGAATATTAAAATGATTTGGTAGCTAGGCCTAGTCAAACCGCAAGCTTCCTTCACACATCTTCATCGAGTTAATTTTGAGCGAGCTCTTAAAGATTGTCTAATTTTAATTTTTCCCTCAACTTGTGGTGACTTCACATCATAACTATTCTGTAGCGATTCACTCGTCATACCCTCCCTTCCGCCCAGCGCTCAGTTGTGCGCGGCTCTTCGTTACTTGGATCCCTTATTTATTTGAGTGTTAAATTCATCAAAGCTTGCTATCCTGGCGAGGCGCGCAGGACTGGAGAAGTCCATCCATACAGTGCTACTCGTGCAAGTGTAATTATAATTTTTTCATTTTTGCAAGTGTAAGTCGCTGCTGCCCAGGCGGCGAGTCTGCATCGTAAAAACATTGTTTGCCAGTGAAACCAGTGCCATGTGCGCGGTGTAATCGCCCAACGTTACCAGCAGCAGCTACTGCATTACCTCACTTCAGCGGCCTCCTCTATTATTAAGTTGTCGAACGCGATTTATGGAGACAAACAAAAGGCTGCTTTGCTCCCTCAGCCTGGTCAAGTTTTATAAGAAGTAAGATATAGCGCACTTTCCATTGTTTACAGGTAAAAGGCGCACGTCAGAATTATTTTATATTCTTCGTGTTGTTGTAGCAAATCTTGTTCGGCTTCAAACCTGTCGCCGGCGGGTGCATTTTGAATTAAGGCGTTTGAATTACGATGAATAAGATAATTACGAATTTTCATTTCCTTCATTTCAGACCGATATCATGAAGCTGAATTTTTTTATTACGCAGTAAGGCTTTCTTTCATTAAGCATGTGTCAGTGTGATAAAATCTTGACTTCGTTAAACATGCCTCAGTCTGTTGGTGAAAACGTAATTTTTTGGTACAGTGAGATTGTCGGCCCGTGTCACGCAGTCAAGTAGCTTTAGTAAAAACATGGTTTTAAAAAAGAATTGAAAATGACAACAGAAACGTGCTAAGTGGCTTATTCTCGGGTTGTCTCAGAGTCCTGTGTCGTCAGTTTTCTAGCGTGACAACTACTTGGCTCGGTATCAGAGCAACAGTTTTACGAGGAATAGTCTTCTCGCCTCACTGCTGCATAAAAATGAAATCAAAGACTATTATAAATGTTCCTGGTCAATCAAAAATCGTCCCTTTTGTATCACGTACTTTTGTATCCCTTACTGATTTACTGTATCTCTTTTGTACCATGACAATTACAACGAATAAGGGACTCTATAGGTGTTTTGTTTTACAAGCGTTTGTGGAAGGAGATGGGCTAAGCGATTTGAACAGGCATCGGACGTTGATTTCTTATCAATTCAGTTCAGCCTGATGCTCGTCGTCTGACTGATGGGCGCTAGGATAAATAGCATGAATTTGTTGAAATAACCGTGGTCGTGACATTGAAGAAGATACTCGACATTGAAATGGGCTTCGAAATAACAAGTGAATTAAAGTTGTCGTGAAGAACGAGATTTAATAGTTTTAGTGTACTCAGTGGGATGTTTTTTAAAAGTTCTTTGTAAAATTGTCATTCCCTTAATCAAAGCGATTTTCATCTGAACGAAACTGGGAATGCGATGCAGTGCAACAATCCTCTTCTCATAGAGAAAACCTCTGTCATCTTTTTAGACAATGCAAACAAATTCTCAATGATATATTTAAATCGCCTGATTCAGCACCCCATGAGATGCAAGCGTGGAAAACTGATATTTAGTGTGAGATAATTAATATTCATCCAGTACTTTAGCGTGATAGTCAATCATTTAAAGCTCTAGAGATGCATGAATTCAATGCTCCTTTTCACAAATTGTTAACTCGAATGCTACTGTTTATCAAGGTTGAATGAACGTAAGAGACTTTAACACCACTTATGTGTGGCTACAATATTTTGAAATATTGGGAATATTCTTGGAAGCAAGGCTCGTATGACGAAGGCACTGAAAACACTCCTGCACAACAAAGGGCTACGACGAAAGAGCGCGTAGCTCCAACACACAATCGAGACCAATGCTAAGAGGGAAAGCTTGTCGTGTGAGCGTGTGAGCGTGTGAGCAAAAGCACAGCAATGACGGCACTCAGTCCTACCCGGTGAGAAAAGCAGCGTTGCTGAGTAGTTCATCAAAAAATAGCACCGATTTGCTTCATGTTCTTTCGATTAAGCTCAGACCGAAGAATACTCCGCATGTAAAAATACTCGGTAAAAAGACTTGTTCGCAATCGGTACAGGGCATTAGGTTTGTTTCGATTCTGTGAAGAAAACTTTGCTGTATCCGTAGCGAAATATTCTCCACAGGACTTTCACAGTTAAATATTTTTTCACTTATTCGTGTTTGTCACGAACTTTTGACCGGCAGGCAATGCATGAATTCTCAATGATTTGTTATAGTTGGCGTCAACAACGCTGTCGCTTACCTGTATTCATGTTTCACTTTAAAAATGGATTCACCAGACAGAGAAGGTGCTGCTTGCTCGCTAGCAAAATTAATAATCGCAGTTGCACGCATTGAAGTGCAATATTCACGCAGGTTTCATTGATATGCCCCTGCTATTGTTAGAATGTTGTCAGAAAAAGTGGATAACGCTTATGTACATGCAATTTTTTTAACAGCAGCGTAAGAACGTTGAATGAATTTGTCAGCTAAATATTCATTCTCTATCGGCCTAGTTTTCCAATGTTTATGCGTACTTCTCATTTTACTTCAAAAAAATGAAGAACCACCATTTTTATCTTCCATTATTTTGACGCTATTTTACTAAATATGACCCCTCAGAGGGATACAACTATTGTATCTATGGAAATTACGCTCCCAGAGGGAAAATGTGAAGGCCCGAGCTGAGAGTTAGGTGAGCCTTCTTTTTGTTGGAATGAAATATTTTGTTATTGTAAAGACCACCCTTTTTCGGTTCACTGCTGTCCTGTTTTTCAGCACCTTTGACTTTCTTCTTCAACTTTTATCTTATTTCATCAACTTTTTTCTTAACTTGCTGTTTCTATGTTGTTGTTTCTACTTGCTGTTTCATACTAAATAGTGCCTTCCTCCTTCCTCTTTTCGATACGCTCTTTTTTGTAGCACTTAGGGAGGCTTAAACTAACTTATAATCTTAATCATACCGAGTGTGAGGCGTCCCCCTCCAAAACGTACTCATCTTTTGACTGAAGATTACTCATGTATTTTTTTTGAGGAGCAACAAAGTTCTCCTTTGACTTTTCATTTTCTTATATTTAATGTTCTTTTCTTTTGCGAGTATTTAACACGTTGGTCGCGCGATGTGAGCCGCCGGTGTACACGGAGGGAACTTTCATAATGCTGCTGATCGACTAACCCAATCTTCTTAACTTCTTCAGCATAGCTAAAAATGAGAGCATGATCCAGTTAATGTCTGCTCTTTCAAAATTCCCTCCTACATTTGACTTGAAATTTGAGTCGAATATTGAACTTGAGTTTAGCTCATCGCTATCATCGTGTTAACTCACAAACTCTCAATAAACTCCTACATCAACACAAAATACATGAGTTATAGGCAGTCAAAGAGCGACTAAACAATTCGGGCTCTCTATATAACAGCTCGCAGCAAAATTTCAGAGGCATATTATTATCCGGATGCGAAGAATATTAGGGTAGGCAAGCATATGGTATGGGTAATTAGAGGTCGTCGCTTTTAGACAGCACGAGCTCTGTTTACTGATAGTCAACATCGCCGACTTGCGCAAAAGTTCGCCTGTCTCGGCTATCGTACTCCCGAAATGGAGGCTCTGTAGCTATCAAAATCATTGATAGGGCCGGGCCGTCCATCATATGATATTGCAAAACGTTATGATAATTAGACAATTTTAATAGAATTCAATAAGAATTTTTTATTTTCAACTCTGATATTCATACGCATTTACACATTGTAAATCATTAGTGTTCACGGCGTAAAGTTCCAGAGCGAATATGTCAAGGATTTCTCTGATAAATATTGTCGTCTTGAAGCGGCTTCGCTCTCTCGATATATACCGCAGATATTCCCGCTTTCTTATTCTTAGCCTAATGCTTATTGAAATCAATCGAATCTAATTGTTACTTATGTTGTGCATAAGCAGACATCAATTGAATTTTGTGACCTCGTTTTTAAAGAGTATTTGATGATAGTTATTGTCTTCGTCCGAGCGCCTTGAGTGATTTGAATCAACGTTTCTCAGTGTCACCAGTTGATACCTACGTCAGATTTACCATTGTGTATTCCAGGAAGTTGCACTGTCCTCAGTTTCACGTTAGAAAGACAACCTTGTCCGCAAATGCTTCCTCTGCTTATAAGTGTTTGACATCGTTCTTGGTATGATCCCGAAAGTATACTTTCAACCGCAGTCATGTTTTTTTCTTCAAGACGGTAGGAAAAAATTCGCGATATCCGATTGTTGTTTATTAGTTAACATTGCCCATAAGCTCTACACACACGATGTTTGTTTGCATTTTTTTCTTCTTCTAAAATGACAAAACTTGTAGCGGTATTGAAGTGTGGAAGATGAATCAATTCGTATTTTTCTAATTAATCGAATAGCAATCCGTTATTGCTTCAGAAGGTACTAAAATAATAAACTAATATTGTTGTTGTCGTCTTAGATATTATGCATCATTATGTCCTCCTGCCTGGGCAAACCGAAGAAACTTTGTCAATCTCATCACATCGCAATGTAGGGATACAAGTGTGGTAAGCAACTCGAGAACTTGATTCTTCGGTAGCATTTGAGTTAAATGACCAGCTTTCTCCAAAACCTCACACGCTAAATGTGCGATCTGGAAGATTAGTGAAGCCTTTAAGGGAGCCGTGCTCTTTTTACATCATTAGCGAATCATAAATTAATGGGCATTCGCCGCACTTTCGAGTGCGAGTTCTGCTTTTTTCCCTCAGCTTCTTACGTACGTTCGGTTTTGAATGCACAATAGGAGCATGCACGTGCTGCCGGCAAGTTCCTTCTATAGTGCCGTCAGATTTAGCGCTAGCATAGAGACGCGGTCCGCGTGCCTCCTTTACAATTTGCATGCTGACAATAATTCGAGCGCTTTATGCCCGCTCCCTTCATTCCTGTGACTGTGTTCTTGCCTTCCTTCCCGTTCTTATTCTCCTTAGATGAAGTTGACGAGCCACAGACTGGCTGCTAACCCCATTACCAACATTTAATGTGCTTATTAAGAGAAGTTTGATCGTAGCCTCATTTACGCTCACTACTCCTGAATGTGCTCTTTCTCCAGGCGCTTCGTTGCACCGTCACTTGAGCATGCGGGCTCTATGGCGCTTACTTTCAATTCGCGGTTCAATTGTCATCATCATTTAGATGTCTACGGACAAATTTAATTTTTATCCTAAAGTTTGGGCAAATTTCATATTATCATGTAGAAAGTTCGGGCAAAAATCATTTTTATCATGTAGAAAGTTTGAGCAAATTTCATTTTATCATATAGAAAGTTCGGGCAAAAATCATTTTTATCATGTAGAAAGTTTGGGCAAATTTCATTTTATCATGTAGAAAGTTCGGGCAAAAATCATTTTTATCATGTAGAAAGTTTGGGCAAATTTCATTTTATCATGTAGAAAGTTCGGGCAAAAATCATTTTTATCATGTAGAAAGTTAGGGCAAATTTCACTTTATCATGTAGAAAGTTCGGGCAAAAATCTTTTATCATGTAGAAAGTTTGGGCAAATTTCAGTTTTATCATTTAGAAACTTACGAGCAAATTTCATTGATGCACACAAGTTTAGCCATCACAAAATTTTCAGATAAGTTATTGACAGCAATGGGGTGCTCTTGTGCTGCTGCACACTATCTATGTTACAGTAGATTAAACTGCTGTAATTGTGGGTTTTATAATTAAAGGGAACATCAGTTGCTAGCAGAAATTCTTTAGGCTGAGTAATGGCACTAACTGAATTTGATACATTTATTTTATATTTTGGTTTCTTCTCGCAGAAATATTTGATGTAAAAGCGCGAGACGAAAATGTTGATTGTTGATCTTTGTAGTTAATTATAATCGTTATTATACACAAGATTGTATTAAAATTATGGCAAGATGTTTTGAACGTTCGAGCGTTTTCTAACCAACTTGAATATCTTTTTGCACATTTCTAAAGAAAAAAACAAAATCGAGGTCCTTTTATCATATAGAAGCCGCCCAAAAATAAATCATTTCATTTCAACAAAAAGAAGGCTTACTTAACCTTCAGCTCAGGACCTCACATCACCCCTCAGCGATAATCGATTTTTGTACTTTTGGGGGGACGAAGGCATTCAGGTCTATCCTTCCACACCTTTTTCTCACAACGAAATTCAGAATAAATCGCTTGTTTAATGACATGAGGTCCCCCATGGTTTGGACCCTAGGCACCAGATCGTGCGACGGCTCACCTCGTGCTTGTTAAGCGTGTAAGTGAAGGCGGGAAGTGTGTAGGGCGCAACCGCCACACCACCGTCCCTCCGCCTCTTTGTGCACCTTCTCTTCTGGTGTGAGATGTGCGTAGGTTCCACGTTCCCTTAGCACGTTGGCCGCGATGGGTTAAGCTGAAGTTCAGGATTCAACTCAAATCTAAAGTTTATTGTAGTAAGGAATTTTGAAAATGGCAAACAATAGGTACTTGAATCATGACTTCATTTAGCTTTAAGTATTTATAAAAATTGATTTTAGGACTATTGGTCGGTGAGCAGCATCATGAAAATCCCCTCCGTGTACTTCGGCGACTCACATCGCAATAAGCGTGTTAACTCCATACTAAATGGTACCTTCATCCTTCTTCTCTTTCAACATCTCTGTTGGGGTAAAGGGTTGCTAAAACTTTCTTATAATTAATCAATCAATCAATCTGGTGAGAGATCTCGGCCTCAGATCCGCTAGCTAGGTTAGGGCTTGTGAATTTGGTGATTACAATATCGTGCAAACAATATGAACAGTTTATTTTTAGCGAGCAATGCGCCAGTAGGGTGATTACTTTATGAAACTGTTGTAATTTGTAAGTACTTTCGTAGTTCATAGACGGTTTCAAGGTAGATACTTTTGGGCCGGACTAAGTGCCGGGACTTTTTAATGCGCCCTTAGATAACTTAGTTTTAAAAGCATCATTCATAAATGACTTGAAACGATTTGCGTTAGCGTACACCATACAGTGTGTTATAATATATATTGTATGTTATCTGGCGTACGCTCTACAGTATATTAAAAATAATGAAATTGTGGAAGAAAACCGGAAAAAGTGTTGAATATTTTGAACAATGGAATACTCCTGCAAATTTTTTGTTGCATGGCTTATTTCAGCGCAATAAAAGGACAAATTTTAGCTCCTATCAATTGGTCTTTCGACGTTTGACCCATTTCTCTTCGTTTGTCTCATTAGAATAACAAATAGCATGACTACGATCAAGCACTCCTATGCTGACTTTCTGCAGGTGTGTTATATGAACACTTTTATCATCTGGGTCAGAGTGAAAGAGTTCTATTCTCACTCAAATTTCCTATGTTCAACGTTTGTGTTATTTCTACCAAACAGACAATAATTAATCAATTTCAGTTCCAGTGCTACCAAACAGACAATAATTAATCAACTTCTGTTCTAGCGCTACCAAACAAACAATATTTAATCAATTTCTATTCCATTGCTACCAAACAGACAATAATTAGCCGTTCACTCTTCCAGTTTTCCTCATTTATTCTCATGCCACCCGCATTTTTTACCAGTTCATGATGCCCTTTCCGAGTAACACCCTGTTTTAAAAATAATTGCGATGAATTTGCAGGTGAATTTCTGGCTTTTTTAAGCATGGTTCGCATACAAAATGTAAGAAATCGTTTTACTGGAAGAAATCGTCTCACGACTGCTCTAAGCATTACATAATACACAGGTCAATTTATAGAACCAATTTCAGATCCTGCCAAGAATTAGTTCGGTTTATGCAGTGAGAAGTCCCCCCTCAGGGGATACAAGTATTGTATCTATGGGAGTTAGCACTCCCAAGGGAAAATGTGAGGCCCCAGACTGAGAGTTAGGTAGGCCTTCTTTTTGTTGAAATAAAATGTTTTTAGTTTCGTTAAGGACCACATTTTTTCGGTTCACTGCTGTCTTGTTTTTCAGCATCTATTACTTTTCTCTCAACTTTTATCTTATTACATGAACTTCATTTTCAACTTACTGTTTCTGTGCCGTTTCTGCATGGATTCCGCATTTTCTTATATTCATACTTAATGGTGCCTTCCTCCTCCCTCTTTTCGCTACGCTCTTTTTTTTTTAGCGGTTAGGGAGACTTTAACTAATATCTGATCTTATCTGACGCGAAAAGTTCATTGGTTGCGTGACTTTTCTTGCGTCAATTCTGATTTGTTTGTTGCTGGAAGGTGCGTCAGCCGCAGTCGAAGTCGCGCTCGATGTTTGCGAAACTGTCGCGTCCTGCACGTGTGCCTGCATCAGCTTCTTGCATCTCGCTCTGTGCTTTGCAAAATAAAATCGTCAAACTCCCCGCTTCCCGTTCGGCCAAACATGGATTGTTTTCTGTGCGTGCGTGTGGCGTCTGCAAGAATTAGTGCTTCTTAAGGGGAGATGTGAGATTCTGAGTTGTAGTTTAAGTTACCCTTCTTTTTGTTGAAATGAAATAAAAAAATTTCGGGCGTTTTTTTTTTCGAATTATTGCTGTCCTTTTCTTCATCCCCATTACTTGATTGTTTTAAGTCCTTTTTTTTTCATAAACGTCTTCTAATGTTGGTGTTTCTATGTGCAGTGTATTAGGACACACCTTGTGTTAAGGCTTCCCGTTCCCTTAATTCAATACTAAATGGTGCTTTCCGCTTGTTTCTCTTGGGAACACCATTGTTGGGGCTAGGGAGACTCAAATTTACTTACAATCTAATCTGGCAAATGTGTTTGTGACTCACTTTTCAGACGACTGTTTGAAAAATTTATACAAGTGTCACAAATGTATGTAGTTTCATCATTTTCTTCTGTTGCTGCATATATATACATGAACGGACTTTCGCATCGATCCAATTGATGCGGACATTTTTTTAAATCTTATTATTCAGTATAAAAATAAGGCTAGTTTGGACATTATTCATTTTTTAATCAATTTTGACCCATATTTTTCTTCACATAGTTCCAATCTTAGGAAAATGGATAATCTATTTTTCTCTCATTTTTCAACTGCCTGAAACAATTCACCAGCCGCAGAACATTTTACAGCACGTTTATAAAAGCTCTACTTCATCGCTCGTTTCTTTAACGTTCTGTTAAATAATTTAATGGTAGCACCTCGCATCGGTAAATCCATCATGTAAAGCAAGTCAACATAATGAATCTTCGCATACCAAGCATTGCAGTTAGGAAGAAAATCTTAGCTTTTATCTATTGGTATTTCAGTGAAGCAAAGACCTTTGTTACCTTCGGCCCCGTGAGCGATTGACCCCTGAGCCAGAGGGCTTGGGAATGCTCTGGAGCGCGCCTAAGACTTCTGCGTGGTCGGAGTCGTAAAGCTATTTTGTGTCGGGCTTCCCTTTTGCTCTTAACACCGAGGTGTGAACTGCCTGCTTCCTTTGCTCGGTGGTGGCATGGGAGCCTCCTAGCCTTCTGGCTGCTGGTGTGGATGCTGGGACTCGTGTGTCTGTAGTGGTGGTGTAAATGTTGCAAGGTTGTAGGAGTTGGCAGGCGTCGCTGATGGTGGTGTGAATGCTGCAAGGTTATAGGAGTTGGCAGATGTCGCTGATGGTGGTGTAAATGCTGCAAGTTTTTTTTACAGAAGTTGGCAGACGTTGCTGATGGTGGTGTAAATGTTGCATGGTTGTTATTTGGAGTCGCTGATTGTGGAGTAAATGTTGCAAGGTTATAGCAGTTGGCAGACCTCAATGATGGTGGTGTAAATGTTCCAAGGTTGCAGAAGTTGACTGACGTCACTGATAGTCTTGGAGTGTTTCTACCTCTGTTGTTACTATTGGTAGTATATATAGCTTCTTAATTTTTCATAGGTGTCGGCTGTGTCGTTGAAATAAAAAAGTACCTATGATATTGTCACAGGTAACACTGTCCAGTTGCTGATGTTAAATGAAACTCATAACACCTCCTCCTCATTATCTCATTTAACCCATGAGGTGCATTTATAGTTTTGTTGGGAAATGGCTCTTTCAGGAGGAGAATGTTGAATCTTGAGCTGAAGTTAGCTAGGCCTTTCTTTTCTGGATACTGAAAAGTTTTTTTGTTTTGTTACAGGCTATCTGTTTTCGGGTGACTGCTATAATTTCTATTAGTACCCGTTACTTTCTTCTTAAAATATCATCTTATTTGATAAACATCCTTCATCTCACAGTTTGTATGCTCATCCTGCAATGTATGTGTAGAGGCACATATATTATGAATTGCTTCCCTGGTCCCTTGATTCCGTTATGCAATTTGCCTTCCTTCTTCTTCTCTTGGGCACACCTTCGTTGAGGTTAGGGAGACTTGGACTAACTTATCATCTAACCTCATCAAAATGTGCCCACGGAGTAAATTTTTGAGAGAAAGCCTAGGAAAGTTTACGAAATGATCAAAAAATACAAATCTGCTTTAAACTGGTCATAAAATTGTCTTGTGGTACGGGAGCACCCGTTCTTTTCCCATCTAATTTTCAGATATCTTGCCTCAACTTCTGCTCCTGTCCTGTGGGTTTAGGCTAACACGTCGACTGCCTATTGGGACATGAGAGTACCACTCGGTAAATTGCTCATTTACGTATCGGTGTGAATGTACAGCATTTCAATTATTTCAAGATCCTTTAAGAAGAGATTTAAGCATACGAGGGAAAATATCATCATGCTATTACGTTTTCACACTTCTTAAGGAGAGATAAAATTATTTTTTTGTACGGTGAAGTCGCTTTTAAACTCTGCTACTTGCATGCAGCCTTGCCTTCGGCAGTGAACGTGTTAGGAACCGATTGTGTTCGAACTAGTTCTGAAAATTTGAATGCGAACTGCATGCCTTACAAATTTTGTAATGTGATTTTTTCGGACATGAATTACTCAAATGTCCTGGTTGAAGACAAATTACTCCAGTGTCAAAGATAAAAAAAAAGTCACTCAGGTACCAGGCCTACTGATTATGAGAGGAACTTGAAAAAGCGTTTTGGATTCATGACGAGGCCCAAGTAGCGCAACGCGCAGAACAAATAATTACGAATAGGTATTTGTCGTGAAAATTTTCATACTTTACGTGTCTCGAGGATTATGGGAAACTCGAAGCAGTTATTTCTCTGAGCTCCCATGATCACTTCGGAAATCTCTTTTCACCTGAGCTAAATGGGGGTCAGAGAGCAGTGCATGTTTCATCAACAAATAGTTCCAAGTGACTATATCATAAATACATAGTATTTTCCCGTTCTGACAGAGTTGCTTTATCAATAAATAGTAATTATCAATAGACATAAATATATGGCATTTTCTCGTTCTGACAGAGTTGCTTTATCAATAAATAGTTTTGAGTGACTATGACATAAATATATGGCATTTTCCCGTTCTGACAGAGTTGCTTTATCAATAAATAGTTTTGAGTGACTATGACATAAATATTTAGCACTTTCCCGTTCTGACAGAGTTGCTTTATCAATAAATAGTTTTGAGTGACTATGACATAAATATATGGCATTTTCTCGTTCTGACAGAGTTGCTTTATCAATAAATAGTTTTGAGTGACTATGACATAAATATTTAGCACTTTCCCGTTCTGACAAAGTTACCTTATCAATAAATAGCTCAAGTGACTGTGCCATAAATATAAAGCATTTTCCCGTTCTGACACAGTTGCCTTATCAATAAATAGCTCAAGTGACTATGCCATAAATATAAAGCATTTTCCCGTTCTGACAGAGTTTTCACTTTCGTTCTGTCGCGTTGATCGGTGATGCGAGGTAGCCCGAGTTTGGGACCATTTCATCGCACCGCTCGAGGGACCAGGACGCCGAAACCTTAATGGAAAGTGTGTCGTAAAGGGGCCCGGCTGAGCAGGGCTGTCTTCCGTCGGGTAATGGGACGCACAGCGACCAACGCTTCATAACGCCTGACGGTCGCGGCTGCTGCGGATGAATCTAAACTAAAATTAACACGTTAAGTGCTGCGGGTTGAACTGAACTTCAATGTTCAACTCAAATTAGAGTTAATTGTAGAGATGAACTTTGAAAATAACGAGCATTAACTTGATCCCGCTTTCATTTAGTTTTCATTAAGCATTTATCGAAATGGAGTTAGTGACTGCTGGTCGGTCAGCAGCATTATGAAAATTTGTGACCACTGGTGGGTCACGTCGCACTTAATGTGCCTAGGTCAGTGGCTCTCTGTAATGCGTGTTGCCATGCTTATCAAAGCCCAAATTAGTGATGTCAGATACTGTCGTAAGGGATTTAACACCAACTTATTGCGAAGTGACTGTGCTTGCTGTCGTGGATGAATTTACTGCACGCTGAGTTGTTACTCAGCGAAAGTACCAGCTAATTACTTGCATTGTGAGATGGAACAGCCGGATAATATTTTCGGTCTTCTCAATAAATTGATTGTGCGAGGATAATAATGAACGTAGACATTCGGAAGTACTGAGAGTAACTCTGTAGTAAAGCTTTTGGCACACGTTAATTGGGCTTGGAGGAGCTGTCTAGTTGAATGAGCGATTCTTTGGAGGATCGAGCAGTATAGCCTACTTGGAGGAGCAGTATAGCCTACTTGGAGGAGCAGTATAGCCTACTTGGAGGAGCAGTATAGCCTACTTGGAGGAGCAGTATAGCCTACTTGGAGGAGCAGTATAGCCTACTTGGAGGAGCAGTATAGCCTACTTGGAGGAGCAGTATAGCCTACTTGGAGGAGCAGTATAGCCTACTTGGAGGAGCAGTACAGCCTACTTGGAGGAGCAGTGGCCTACTTGGAGGAGCAGTGGCCTACTTTGAAGAGTAGCCTACACTCACCATCCCATGATACATAACCTGGAAATTCGGGAAACATGTAATTGGAAACAACTTCAACTTCGGCAAGCAACCAATGAGACGAGACATCGCGTATAAAATAGCGTAAAATAGCGTACAATAAGCTGTGCGTTGGAACGGTTTAAGCCGCTCTGCGTTTAAGTGCATGTGTGCATGCGAATTATGCGTGGGACTTGTGGTGCAGCTACTCGTACACTACTCTTTCTTTCGCAAAGACGCTGATGGCTCACTTGAAATAAGCAAAGCTTCATGCCGTCCAAATGACCTGAAGTATTTCAAAGTCACTACTGTATTTGGATTTTTTTAGAAAATTATAGATGATATTACTTACATTAGCTTCATAATAGCTAGCTTTCTACATACTGACTTTCAATGAGCTTTTGGTCTCGTTGGCCTTGCGTTTGTATGATTGATTTTTCATACAGGTATTTTCCTACCGTTTTCTTTTGCTTCCTTTTTACCATACGTAACGTTTTGAACGTTAGAATATTACTGAATTAAACTGAGCATGAACAAACAATTTGCATTACGCAGTCGAAGCCCGGATTAATTATTTCTCAAATTCAAAAAGAAATCCCAGCACGCCTCCCCTTGAGTTAATGCTATAACTTTCACACATTTACTTGTTGGAAAATTGTTAACCCATTCTCTGTTAACGTTACGAATATGATACTTTCAAATAAACACACCCTTGTCGTACTTAATTTTTCAGCATATGCTAAATTGATCAATGTTCTGATCACAACTTCATGTGTACTGGCTTACGCCTTCTAATTCATAACTTTTCAAATAAATGCACAAGTTGATCAAGATCAATTGAAAAGGAAGAAGGTTAAAGAGATGGTTTCGGCACTCAATCATCTACGGTTCTCTAGTATTTGTTCTGGCACGTCCTGTGTGTTCGACTCTATTTATCATTAATGAAAGAAGCCAAGGGTGTATCATTCATCGCTTATCAAATTTGCGTCGATGGGCTTATTCAAAGTAACCTCTGCGATCTCAGGGTGTTAGGGCTCTTTCGTTGTTGCCTTCAGCAGCGTTTTTGTTCAATTTCCCTTTTGTAGACAATACAAATGCAGAGAGGGTCTTTTTTTGCATTCATGGCGAGTATGGATTGTTTGAACTAAGGTTTAGTGGCGCAGCAAATTGCGTCGGCCCAGCGGGAATCGTAGGCTATAAAACCGGGCAGCTGGAGCTCGGCCCCGGCTCTGCTCTCCGTGCCCAGGCGGGTTGACGTCAACTTAATTGACGCATTCTTTCACGATATTCCATGCTTTTATTGTTACCTATATTGCCTAGAATTTACGTTGTCACATTCTTTCACGATATTCCATGCTTTTATTATTACCTGTATTGCCTAGAATTTACGCTGTCGCATTCTTTCGCGATATTCCATGCTTTTATTATTACCTACATTGCATAGAATTTACGCTGTCGCATTCTTTCGCGATATTCCATGCTTTTATTATTACCTACATTGCATAGAATTTACGCTGACGCATTCTTTCGCGATATTCCATGCTTTTATTATTACCTACATTGCATAGAATTTACGCTGACGCATTCTTTCACGATATTCCATGCTTTTATTATTACCTACATTGCATAGAATTTACGCTGACGCATTCTTTCACGATATTCCATGCTTTTATTATTACCTACATTGCATAGAATTTACGCTGACGCATTCTTTCACGATATTCCATGCTTTTATTATTACCTACATTGCATAGAATTTACGCTGACGCATTCTTTCGCGATATTCCATGCTTCACTTTTTTTACATTGCATAGAATTTACGCCCGTAACTTTCCTAACAATGAAATGCTTGTTGACGGTTTCGATACTCAGATGCTATTGATGTAACTGCTCATTGTTCATTTTGTTAATGAATGTTGGAGCATAAGATAAAAAGGAGAACCAACGTACATATATACATATTTATTTATTTCTTTTAATGGCAAACGTTTCGGAATGTTTCAATTCCATCTTCAGTGCTGAAAAACATACAAAAAGGTCAAAAAGATCAAAAAACATCAAAAAACTCAAAATACAGAAAGTTCATACATGTTAAAAATAAAATTTTTTTTATAGCAAACAAACATCTATAAAACTTTAATCCTACTGATGATTCAACTACAGTAAAAACGATCATTCTCATCGGCTCATTCACCCACCATTTTACAGTACATACATTCATACATTTACACATGGGAACCTAACAAACAGACGCGCGCAAACACACTCCACATCCATACATACATACATACACACAGAAATATGTCAGTAGATTGACGCAATGTTCAGTTTCACGGCACTCAAGTCTTTATTCAAGTCAGGTTTATGAGTAGATATGAACAAAGATTCTAAAATGCGAAGATCTTGTTCGTTGTTGGTGGTCCACAGAGTGGAGAAATTTTTAGTTCTGAAAGGATGATTAAATTGTTGACAATGATCTCGGATTGATGAATGAGAAGGAGAAGAAAGTATGCGACCGGTTCTGTGGGTAATTCCTGAATGTTGGCTGTGTCTAATAAATTGTTGAAGTTTAGTACTACCAACGTAAGTCTGCATGCAGCAGTCACACTTATAAAAATAAACACATCCACTCCACAGGCACTCCTCCAGACGTTCTTTTCTCCTAAAATATGAAGCGATTTTAAAACTATTTCTATAAAACACCCTGACGTCAATTGAAGTGAAAAACCGACTAACCAGAGCTACAACTTCTCTTTTCAGCTCGGAGTTCAAATAGCCCAAAAAAGGTAGCTCTACATACAATTTCTGTTTTGCTACGCTCAAAGTGACCTGAGAGGAACAGTATTTATTATCTAGAAATTTTTTTGACGAAATTATCAATGAGATATTTAGGATACATGTTCTTAATCAATAATGTCCTAATAAATTCTATTTCACGGTGGAATATTTCAAAACTGCTGGATACACGATATGCACGGTGAAGTAATGTAATTATGCAAGATTTGATATATCCCTTATAGATACAACTGAAATAGTTAGTACTTAAGCCAGTAAATGTAGGTTTCCTGTAGACAGAGGTAATGAGCCTGGAGTTTGACTTTTTTACGAGTACATCTAAGAAAGGAATTTGGCCATTTTGTTCTATTTCCATAGTAAATTTGATATTTGGATGAGATGCATTGATATATTCATAGAAATTAGTAGCTTCACTTTCGGAACGGAACAAAACAAACGTATCGTCCAAATATCGACGGTAGAATAAGGGCTTAAATTCTGTAGGGCAGTGGGCCAAAAATTTTTTCTCTAAGTTAGCCAGGAACGAATTTGCCAAGAGGGGAGACAAGCTTGAGCCCATTGCCAGACCATCAATTTGTTGGTAAGTTTTCCCTTTGAATACAAAAAATGAATCTTTTAGTGCGATGTCTAGCAAGCGTTTGAATTGAGCCCTGTCGTAATTCATTATGGTGAGATTGTCTTGAAAAATACGTTCAAGCAAAACATTAATTGATTCTTCTAGTGGTACGTTTGTATACATGGATTCTACATCAAAACTACACATGAACAGATTTTCTATGCCGTCAACAGTCGATAAATCGTGTACAAAGTGATAGGAGTTTTCCACGGAAAATTCACTATTACAAAAAGGTGTTAACACCGGCACTAAATTTGAACAAAGTTTAGAATTAGGGGTATTACAGGCAGATAAAATTGGTCTCATCGGTACATCTGGTTTATGAATTTTAGGTAATCCATATAGAACACCAAGTTGAGAACCCACTGAACGGCACGTATTGTATAATTCGTCAGTTAAAATGCCAAGCTCTTTGTCTTTTTTAAGTCTATAATTGATTTTATCCTCTAGTTTTAGCACCAACAAAACAACTAGAGCACCAACAATTTAGCACCAACAATTTAGCACCAGCACCAACAATTTTAACAACACCAACAATTTAGCACAAAACAAAAAAACGTTGGTGTCAATCTACTGACATATTTCTGTGTGTATGTATGTATGGATGTGGAGTGTGTTTGCGCGCGTCTGTTTGTTAGGTTCCCATGTGTAAATGTATGAATGTATGTACTGTAAAATGGTGGGTGAATGAGCCGATGAGAATGATCGTTTTTACTGTAGTTGAATCATCAGTAGGATTAAAGTTTTATAGATGTTTGTTTGCTATAAAAAAAATTTTATTTTTAACATGTATGAACTTTCTGTATTTTGAGTTTTTTGATATTTTTTGATCTTTTTGACCTTTTTGTATGTTTTTCAGCACTGAAGATGGAATTGAAACATTCCGAAACGTTTGCCATTGAAAGAAATAAATAAATATGTATATATGTACGTTGGTTCTCCTTTTTATCTTACGCGTGAGATTCCCTAAGAATCGACCTATTGGAAATATAATGTTGGAGCAATTTAATGCATGCATATCGATCTTTAGTGTCAAATTTTTCAAGGAATAACGCTTAAATTCAAAGTGATAACATCTACTTAACAGTCGAAAATTTTAGGCTAAATTTTGTTAATATGCTTATCATAATTTTAATTGTTAATTCATGAGCTTTTACCATTCCTCGATTGAATTTCATTGAAGATGCTACTACTTCTTCCGCGTAAATGACTTATGCGTCATTGTCTCTGCATTAGCTCGATTAACCTGCATGATCAATGTACGAATGAGGTTTAAATTTTCGCTGAAATGATTACTTCCAGTTATTAAATGTTCAGACCTGTGAGTTCCTCTCTAAGCTGGTGTGCTGAATAGGACTGCACTTCAGAGTTTCTTGAGGACTTAGCGCTCCTCAAGGGGACATGCGTTTCACTGGTTACCCTCGCTACCCTCAACAGTATCAGCAACATTTGTTGCGCGAGTCTGCAATGGGCTTGGGATAATAAGAGGGAAGGCCGTATCTTTCATTCGTTACCTCTCTGTCTCTCTCTTGGAAGACATCGGCGGGCCGCACAACTGACCTCCTGCTGGAGTGTTTTCTTATTTTTTACTCTTTACGTTTAGTCTCATTGAGATGCCAACGTTCTTCGTTTGTTGTCATTGCGAGCTGTGATTTAAGCGTAAATGATTGTTTGGCTCTCAGCAGTCCAACAGTCTCAGTTCTCAGGGGATTCAAAGCAAAATAGCATAAAATGCTGATGCACTTGTAAATGCTTTGCCACCAAATTCAATAAATCTGAAGTCTATATGACCTGAGTGCAGTGCGAGCCACTTAAGTTGAACATTTGTTCAGTTACCAGGGTGCAATATTTTGCTCTTACTTTATTTCCATTGAACGTATCGATTATCTTGTATTCAGAGATTACTGCACTTGATCGAGTTTGTGATTCAAAAAAGGTCTCTAGTTCTTGCAACTTCCTACTTGTTTTGGTTTAACCTTTGAACATAGAAAGTTATAGTCATTACCGTGTCTAATACTCGAGTCACTCTTTTTTTATTTACTTAGCCGGAGGTGAGGATAGAGATAAGATTTTTTTTTGCATTTTAATACCGGAAATTTGATTTTATGTTCACTGACGCATTGAGCGCCGTATTCCCTCGTGTAAGCGAAGCATTTCTTCAGCGGCTGATAGGTGCTGCAATCGTTATGTGTTTACTTGGAAATTATTAAGCAATGGTGGACGATAGTCACCACAAAATTGGATCGAATCTTGCTACGCCATTCCGAAGCACTTATTGCTGAGATCTTCAATTTGATGGTCGTTCTCCCCAGCTATTTGGCTAAAGACTTGATCTTTGCAGTTGTTCCCTACGGGTGGCATTGCCGTGGACGTTCTTCTTCTTCATTAAAGAGATACAAGATGAACTGATTGTCATCCCCCAGCAATGTTTGCTGTGTCGCTCCTCATAGGTTTAGTTTTTTTCCGTGGATTCGCACATTCTCACCACCGAGACAAAATCTGGGGCTAAATTTTACGCGCCATAAAGACTTCCTAAAGTTTGAAGTAATATCGCATTCTCTTATCGATCTCCCTGCATACCCATCCGAAGTTAGTTTGCCCTGATTGACAAACGCATGTCGTTTGTCTAATTTACGATCTAAAGAAACGTGTATGGATCATGCATGGGCAAGGGAGATAAATTGAATCATGTGGTTCCGTAGTGATGTATAATTCTTATTAGTTGAAATATCTTAGACTCTATTTGTTCATCGTTCATTGTTTCAAGTTTAGATCACTTGCCTGCTTTGTAGCCAATGTAACTGATTTACGGGCTTAATGTTGCTGCATAGTAACTGCTGTGTAAATGGAAAAAGCTATAATCGCTTTAGCAAATTTTAAAATAATTTTTAATCGGGCGTACGCAGGCATGCAAAAACGCTCTCCAAACGTTATAGATTAAAAGTCAACTAACAGATATACAATGTAGGCGACTACAAAATACAAATTCAATCAAATAAACTAAAAAAGTCCATAATAGACGTTTGACTGCTTGGAAGTCAAACACGATTGATGTTGCTGGTCTTTTAGGAAACAAAAATAGTCACCCATGGTCATATCTGTTAAGAATATTTTCAGAAGTCGTTCAACTGGTTGAAAATACAATGAGATTTGTTACTGGTATTTCAGGATACATAAATATTTGCGATTGGTCTTATCTGTTATGAATATTTTCAGAAGTCGTTCAAATGATTGGAAATGCTGTTAGATTGATGTTACTGGTGTTTCAAGCTACAAAAATATTCGCCTCTGGTCTTATCTGTTATGATATTTTCAATACCTTGACAGCGGACCATAATGCAGCAAAGCGTACACACGCTCTGCTGCATTTCGGTGCTCCCTCAAGTCTGAACTTCGGTTCACGTTGACTCACCCTAGATGTCTCCTCCCTCGCAAATTACGATACAATTTAAGGCTACTATACTTCACTCACTACTAATACTGCAAGTAAAATTCATAATGATTTAATGAATTTGGGTTCATATATGATTAATGTTCAATCAGTATGCAAAAGTCAATCGATGCTGCGTAATGATGTAAATGACCAGTATTCGGCAGAATGTATCTCAGATAACTTAATATAATTTATCGGCAGTTGTAGGTATTCCATTGTGCTTTATTTGCGCTTTAATTAAGTGGCACTCTCAGATCTTGAATGGAAGTAATAAGTATTTTATGGTAAAGTGCGTCTTGCGAGCCTGTTTTAGCTAAAAGATAAAGCATTCGCATCATATCTTATTTCAATTTATACGTTAATTATACGTAAAACTAAATGAGCTCACTCGACAGCTTCAACATAAAGTACTGATGTTCACCCTAATGTCGATGTTAATGAATCCTTTAAAACACACCAAGAGAAAGAAATTGCTTCTGTGCAACTCGCTGCTTAATTGCTCCTTTTGCATCAACCTCTTGGAGCTGTGGAGAGGGCCAAGCAACTGAGAGAATATAGGTAGATCATAGAGTTACTCCCTTGTTGTACATTGTTTGAAATTTTTAAGTTTCTAATTTTAAGATTGCTACTAACCTGCGAGTGGGTGAGCAAGCTCATAGAACTTGTTTTGAGACATATCCGGTAATGGGACATAGTTGGGAGCTCGATTTATGTGGATACAAGTAATATAATCAAATTAAATTTAGCAGAGTTGCTGATGGTTTGTTTGGTCGTAGATAAAATTCGTTCGCTTGTGACGCGAACGTGCGGCTTATATTTTGTTTCTTGGGAAACGTTCATGGGAATAGAGTTTATATTTGCAGTATGGCTTAGCTTGAGCAAGGGCGCAAGCTTTCGAATTGAAAACGCTCGAAATATGGTTAAAATATTTTTCACTGATACGCAGGACGCGTGCGAATGGGCTCACCAGGCATGATTTTTCAAAAATTTTATTCTCATTGTGACTGAGTTGCTAGACGTCAACGGTGAGCGTAAAGATGTTTATTATTATTGACTAATTACGATTCTATATGCCTTGCGTCGTGCAGCCTGTTCCGGGACCGGGTACGAATTGTGTTTTTAGTTAACATTAGCTATTGAATTAACGTTGATTTCTGTTAAATTATCTCATTTCATACAAACTGGAAAAACACGTTATGTGCTACTGAAGCACTATTTTTATAACGTGTACGCAGCTGAAAAACCGTTTTTAATAAGTGTTATTGAAAACGATGTTTTTTTTACTCGTGATTGTGTTTTTTTGCGCCACGAGTACATCTACGGATCCATTATTTGATTTACATACTTGACTTGTTTCACAGCTCCGTATTCACATAGTGAAATGTCCGAAGTTTCCGAGAATTTCGTTAAAAATATTTTGGTTCTTTCTCAACCGTTCAATGGTTGGTACATTTGACGAAAGCACTGAAGTAATTTTAGTGTGTTCCTTCACTCTAGATTGGTAAAATATGCTTTGCAGGTCTCGTTTCTTAACTTCCTGTAACTGAAAATATTGGCCTCCGGTGTAGTCGCGTGAGTGCACCGCCGGCCGACCAAGTCCTGTAATGTTTAATTAAACAAATAGTTTATAATCGCGTGTCGAACCGCACGTCCTGCGAATGAAACGTTCCGATCCATTAGCGTTCTTGGCCCGTCGGGGGGCTCGTACCTGGGAATATTTATCCAACGCATCTCTCGATTTGACTCAGACGTATGCACGTCTCGTTTCTTATTTTGATCGGACTTTCATGCAAGAATTCAAGACCCCCTGACACCTGCCACCATGCATCCAGTGTACTTCTGTCGTGATAACTCGTAAGTTGCATGGGCTGGATGCAAATTTGACAACAACCAACTCAACGCTGCGTCGCTGGACTAACTTTTTGACGTAAATCGACTTGGAAGCAAATATAGGAACCAGACTCGCAATTCTGGTACTAGTAAGTTCGCGCTGTCGTTTCTTAGGTCTCCCTCGAAGCCACCTCACATTCCTCACTAAATGCCCGTGTTCTTGAAACGAGTGTCTGCGCCCGGCACTTTTTTCCTGCCATTGCCTAGTTAGGGACTCATGACTGTTCTCCGGGCGCCTTAATTAGGAAGGTAAATTGACGAAGGATGTTGAGCAGCATTGCCCGCTCCGGCCGCTGGGAATCGAGACGATAATGTGGGCACTAATAATAATGTTACCATTATACAGGATTTGAGATGTTCTCTTTTCTCCAGTATCCGTATTTTGTTTATTGGCTCGAATTTTTGTGATAGAGAGATAAGTGTCTGGATCGGACGCGCTGTGATTCCTGGTGCAGAAGTGCAATTCTGTTCGTTAACGACCTTACATACCTCATCGATTTATTATGACAGCAATTCCACTACGTTTTCTGGAATGGGCATTTTTTATCTAATTTGATATGCTTCGTTTTATGGACGCGGTATAAATGTGATCACATCTTCACTTGCATTCTTTTACCCTCTAGAATACCAAAGGCATTCGTCAGTTGTCTTGCCTTTCAATATTTTCCAGCGCTGGCGTAGCTTTAACGAATAAAGAGACTTGTTAAGCTACATTTCGACAATTCATGATTTAATCAAGAAATATTTTACGCCGAATTTCTGCGCTATAATTTGCATCATTTGATCATTAGTTTGAAAATAACGGTTATTGATCAAAAACAGGTCGAGATATATATACAGTATATGTATATATATCTCAGTAGCCTAAAAAGTTTACGTCAGCTCTTTGTAAAGGTAGGCCATATTTCGGTTGATAAGACTATTTGAAACGCTTCAAAATTTGTCTGCACTAGCTCTCAAATTTTCGAGTCCTTTGAGTGAGATTATTTATTTAATGCTGGCAAATTCCTCCTTGAGCCGTTCAAATGAAGGGTGAGCGAGTTGTCAGAACATATTCAAGTACTCGTGGAGAAAGAAGAAGTCAATAAAAAAAGAAGATACTGATGCCGCAACCTCGTCTGCTCCAAAGAGTGCGACACTTCAGTTTCAACCTAAACGCACTTGAAATTCTACTCAATTACAGTTGTACACCACTGTGTCATCGTTCTCTTCATATTTTGGTGTTTTTCATCTTTCTCTCAATGTGTTGAATGATTACATCATCTTGGCCCTAAGTACCGAAGCCATAGTTATTGATTCACTGAGGCGAAGTCAAAAAAATGGCTACGAGCCAGTGAACTTTAACAAGATGCCGCTTGCTGCTTTACGTAAAAACGCTAGCAGTTTTTTCCATCCAGGTCCAACTTCCCTTCTCATACATTAGATTAAAGAATATCTTGATGACCTCCTGTTGCGAGAGCTTCATTTTTAATAGTTTCCTTCTGGAATTCAACCGGGGAAGTGAAACAGTTATTTTACTTGCGAAGAAAGTACTTTGATTTTACTTTTACCTAGATTAGACTTTGCTTGTTTATCAAAGTTTATCATAAGTCTTGCATGATCTCTTTCGGAATTTTCTCTTTCCAGAATGCTGAAATAAATTTACTTGAAGGCAAGCGCAGATTCCTAATGTATTAAGAATTCTCCGTAAATATTTCTACATTAGTGCCACGTTACCGATATGATACCGTATACTACGCTTAATTTTGTGTATTGAAGAAATGTTTCCATCCTTCATATCTGAGAAAAGAGACTGAGCATTGTAACGAATGGAAGATGAACACATCTTTACTGCAATGCCCATCTTGACCTACAGTTAACTGTTTTCCTCCTCCAGGAAGTTCGTTCAGTGGGACTCTACTAATTATCGGATCTTGGAGACTTAGTGCTTCTCGGGGTGTGTGTACGATTCATAAAGCTCTTCTTAATACGATATGCTGATAATGTCTGTTCTCGTCAGTGTATCTTGGGAACGGGATCTTCAGTGGTAAGCCAAGCTCCCGACCACAAATTCAGAAACATCATTTTGGAAGTCTGTAGGGGTTTTCATGGGTAGTTATAGGCTAGTTTTGTCTTTCATTCTTTCATTCATTTTTTTTCTCGTGTATTAGGGAGATTGGTGTATCCTGCCAGCGACTTTCTTCCTGCACGTGAATCTTCAATTGCGTTCGTCATGCTTATTTACCATTGTGTCTCATCGAGACGCCTATGCTTTTTTTGCGTGTCATGCGAGCTGAGCCAACCGAACCTAAGTTTTGCTCTCTTGAGTCTAGTGTCCCTTGCTTGAGTTATTACATCACTGAATCTTTCTGCAATATTCACTCTAGCACAATAAAAATGAAATTTAAGTTTTGAAGAAATGCGTAAAATAATTGCTATTGACAAGCGTTTTTAAATGCCTGATTTCAACAGTTGTCGCTTATGGGTTACTGTAAACCGTGGTCTCTTTTAGGCTGCCTTCATGACTGTCCTATTTGCTATGCAACATAAAAAAGTTTCTCTCGTCAGAGGGCTAAAAACTGCTGTCCCATCTGCACTAGAAAAGAAGTGTCATCATATATTTTTTCCACTTTAAGTTAGAGTGGAAGCTAGCCATGTTACTGGAGTGTTCATTCTATTTTTCTGTACGCCTCGTTTTATAATTACTAACGGACGGAACAATAAATGATGCTCGATAGTGAAATCTCATGCTTTGCACAGCCTTCTAAGCCCACCTACACGACACACTTCCGTGAACGTGCAGTATTTTAAGAAATGGGTTTATCGTCATCAAGATGCGGATTACACAACGTAAAATAGATTGCATAAGTATGAACACGTTAAAAGCTTTCATACCTCCGTTAACATCGTTTCTAAAGTAATTTCTTGCGTTAGGCGCAAAAGACAGCGATCCTAGACGGAGTACGAGAAGTGACTTCACAATAGTTTTCATACCCCCGTTAACATCGTTTCTAAAGTCATTTCTTGCGTTGGGCGCACAAAACAGCGAGTCTCGACTGAGCACAAGTGGTGCAGTCGTAGGTCTAGTTTCGAGAGCGATGGTGACGTCACGAGCTGTTTGGCGCGGCAGTCGGCACGGCGCAAGGACCACCCGAGATGGGTACCACCGCCGCTGCTAATTGGCTGAAATGATGCCATAATATTGCCATAACTCCACCCGTGGGAATGTCTGGCATACGACTGCATTATGCCTAGACTGCGCCATGTCAAATGCCTAGAATTTTCATAAACTTTATGACAGAAGGAGTGTTCTGCCCGGTTGCGTTATGTGTGTCCCACAGGAATTCTTACTTCACAAAAATAGTCGAATTCATCGGCGAGTTAGGACTAGATTTTTTTTGAACCAATATTTTACCTCGAGGTTCCTAATTTTGCATATTGATGAGCGTGTGTGAAATATTTTACGTCATACTTTCGTTTACCATTGACATTTTATTATTATTTGTATAGTTGGGAGAATAAAGCGATCGTGTCTTGAATTTGATATCTTGGACTGTCATGAAAAAGTTTATTGCGGCATAACAACTGATGAGAAATCAATGGGGAGAACCCCCTCAAGGAGATGCAACTATTGCATCATTGGGAATTAGCGCTCCTTAGGGGAATATGTCAGGTCCCGAGCTAAAGGTTGGGTAGGCTTTCCTTTTGTTGAAATAGGATAGGTTTTTTGATTTGTTACGGACAATCTTTTTTGGGTTCACTGCCGACCTGTTTTTCAGTACCTACTACTTTCTTATTTAACTTTTGTCTTGTTTCGTGAACTTGTTTGTCAACTTACTATCTCTATGCACCTTGTGCATAGATTCCGCGTTTCCTTAACTCCACACTAAAAGGGGATTTCCTTCTTCCTCTCTATGGAACGCCTTTGTTGAGGTTAGGGAGGCTTAAACTATCATCTAATCTAACCAATAGGGGAAGAATTAGCTCGACTGAAATATAGCTGTATGACAAAAGCTTCTAGCTAGAAAAAGACTTATCGAGGAAAAAGTGTGTGACCCGCTGTCTACCCTCAGAAATGTTGACCCGGTGTGAGAGGTGCCTGCTTAATATTATGACGTAACTTCTTTGCTTTTTTTGTTTGTGAACGCATCGCAGAACTAAAGTTTCTTAATACTTTGTGTGCGGCTGGTCGAACTGAACTTTATTATCCAATTCCAATTTTAAGTCGATTGTAGTAAACAATTTTGAAGGTAGCAAACATTAACTGAATCGTGCCTTTATTTGGTGTTGATTTAGCACTTATGAAAATTGAGTTTGCGACTGCTGATTAGTGAGTAGCATTATGCAAATTCCTTCAGTGACCACCGGTGGTTCATGTCACAACCTAAGTGTTAAATTCTATCAAAATCTGGGCAAGTATGATGACTCACCGCCCTATACGCTTTTGAGAAGATGAAGCGATGTGTATAGATACGTAGTCGGGTATGTCCTCCCCACACATCCACACCATCACCATATGAATTTTTAACTAGATCCTCTGATTTTTTGTTCACTTGTTTAGTGTCATTATGGAAACTCGATTAAAACATCATAGAATAGTCGTTTGTACATATATATATATATTCGAATATATGTACTCATATATGTACATAATATATGGTATAGAATATGCGTTTGTACACGTATTCAAAATGTTGATATTTTCTACTGGAATACCATTGACAGCGACCAACTGTTGGTTCACGTACCCCTCAGAGGGCATCGGTTCTTGGAAAATAGGCTTAGGTTATTTAAGTTTGTCTAGCTTACGCTATGGGGATTGGCACCCCCTAGGGATTGGCACCCCCTACCCGTTCAAATTACCTTAGTTGTAAATTGGCATTCGGACATATGTTCGGTGCCTTTTTACTTTTCTTCGGTTTTCATGTTTTCTTCGCTATCTCCTCGTCTCTTCTTTCCTACCTTGTTTCTATGAACAGAGTATCCTGCGTGGGAACACACCTTGTATGAACATAGATCCCCATGTTCTGCAGTCCGTACTAAATGGTCCCTTCTTTTTATTCTGGTGAGATCGCTTTTGTTATTGGTTGAGAGTTTTAATGCAAGGTACCTAAAAATAATTGGTTTACTTCTACTTCTACTTCCATGAAGTCATTTGCTTCATTTGCGATATACTTTCCTACAATCCTAAAAATGATCTCTCTAGCAAATGGTAGCTAGCAATTAGTAGCTAGCAAATAGCGCTGTAGGGTAGCTTCCTAAAGGTGAAAGGCTTCAAGTGCAAATTGCAGTTTTAACAGGTCCATCTCGTGCAAGAACTGTGGAGTGCATCTGTTGCAGTGCCCAACCCCAAACTCTTGGTTGGAAATTGCTTTGACTGAAGACATCTGTCTTGAACTCAACGAGTGAGCTTGTATGCTAGCTACCTGGAACTAAGTGTCGATTTTCCGTAAAAAATAAATCGCGGTGAAAATGTTACACCGTTGAATGAGCTGACTTCTCAAGATGTTGTGAGCTGGCGTGTTTAATCATCGAAGTATTTCAATTCAATATGGCTCCCATGATCATCACAGGTCCTGCATCACCTCTCCGAAGAATTCTCCTTTCAGAATCCCGAAACAAATTTACTTGAAGGCGAGTGGAAATTTTTTCCCGCGCAACAACTGCACATGAGCATAGCTTCGAGCAGACCAAAAAAAAGCCGTAAAGCTTCCTTTCTTCTCGTCGAAGCGTGTATGCCATGCATCGTGTATCCAGACTACATGGTGCTACCTTTTTTCCAGTCAGTCGCTCATTGCACCTTCTTCCAGGAATGACTTCCTTCACGTCGTGTTGATATGCGCTCATCTCTCAGCATGTTAAGTAAGTGGGCAGAATCTCGGGAGACACGAAGCGCCTAAGGAATGTAACATCTTGCGAACTTAGCTTGGAATTGGGTTGCGACGTTGCGTGAACCCGACCCTACTATTTTGGCGTCATTTTTGCGAGAAGATGGAGGTAAGGCGGCGGTTGCCAGACAGCGCCACAGGTCCTTTATGGTTCAAAGTACGCTGCACTTCACTGTTTTTTCTCGTCCCTCCGTGCCTCCGCATTAGCAACAATGTCAGCCAGCAACGAGTTCTGCCATTTAGCGTGTACACGAACTATAGGAAGCACTTGTCGTGTGAAGAAATTTTTCACAACCCGTGGCGCAGGCGACCTTCACGAATTATGTACGTTAGGAAACCGAGCTCACTAGAGCTACGTACCTAGTTGTACGAAACTTGAATCTTTCTGAACACGACCCCGGCCGCAGTCTGCTACGGAGTGAGGGTCTTTATTGTCCACAGTTTCTTTATGCTATTTTTCGTGGTTACCCTTTTTTAGTGTGGTTGAGTTTTGTTGTTGAATTCACGTACATATTGCGGGTGATTTTCTACCCGTACGGTTTCGTACGGTTTTGCCAGAACTCTTTTAACTTTGTTCATCAAAAGAACTTCCATACCCTTACGTTTTGAGAACGTTTGAGAGGGAAATTATTGAAATTCACTGGTCTCCCTTGTTTAGTTAGACTCTTCTTTTAGTTAGCATTGTTTTTCCCCCAAGAAAACTCTCTCGTTTGAGATAAAATGAAGTTTCCCCAGGACTTTTAATTTGTCTCATGTTTTTATTTTCAATTGAATTGTGTAGTTCATCTTAATTTGAATTAAATTTGTTACGTTTACTCGCCGAAAGTACCGAATACTTGTCATTTATTTTATACTGCCTGAGGCTGCAGTGTAACTGGGTCTCTCAAATTAGCGCCCTAGAAGGTGTGGTGATGAAGAATGCTCTTTACGACATCTTGCACGACTAACTCTAGCTTGTTCTCTCTAGAGCTTTTCACTGAGGGAAAGATGGGGAAATACACGCACATTCCCGTACTTTTCTACAGTGTGAATTGAGTTGGGATGCCTTATTTTTACTCGCTCTACTGTGTCATGTGAAGGGTGGTGGGCTTCCTCAGCAGTCTTCCAAAAAAGTGTCCCCGATAACCGGCGTATGATTTACGTTATTCGCCCATGTTTCGTCTTGTAGATGCTTCTTGCCGCTATCGACAGCCCCGCGGCTGCTAGTGGTTCTGTTAGGTTCTAATCATAATGGTGATTACTGATTTGAAAATATAGTCATAAAATTGAACTACATTACAGAAACGTCCGAGTCTCATGTGACCCGGTGAAATCTCACTTTCGACGTAGAGCTGACTAGGTTTTACTTAGATGACAAAATACTATACTTAAATTGGAAATTGCTGAGGTAATAGTATCGTTTTTTGTTTAAAGCATTATTTCAGTGCATGACGATCTTTGTTTTTCGATACGTCTTTTATTCTAGTTCTCATTCTTATACAAGCATTTTGTTGTTTTATCGAATGCAAACATGATCTCTCTAATGTTGATAATTATTTTAATGCCCTTGCTCGTTCTGTTGCACCAATCATTCAAAGAAGCAGAAATGTTTCGATCAGAACTATTAAAGTTGTAGGGAAGTGGTTCACTCAATTACAAAACTTGTTGGTTTTAAAGTCAGACGTGGAAAACGGTGGATGGACACGAGTAATTGGACAATTCTAGTTTTAATGTACAATAGTATTAAAATTTCGGGCTCTGGATTGGGTTAAACAGTACGGGTAACTCAACGATCGTTCATTTACCGGAATATTTATTCTGAACAGAACAAATTCATTGACAACCAGAAAGTCAACTGGACGATAGTTTTGGCTTTATGCGCGATTTTATATAGTACATATCAACACTGATTACTTTTTAGAAATTCATAATAATGTTTTTCTGCGAAGAATTTAAAAATTGAAAATTTACTTGCTTTCAGATAGCTCATATTAGATTTCAAGATTGGGGGAAGTCCATTATCGTAAAGTAAAACATTTACCCCCCGCTGTTTCCTAACAACAGAAGATTCAAAAGATGGATTAGAGCTTCGTTTTTTTTTCATTTTTTTGGCTCCTTGGTCTGAAAATTGAGGAATAATCTATTTTATCCTTCCAAGCTGACTGATATTTCGCTCAATCGGAATCAAGCGTCTCTCGTTTTTGACTGCAGCTTGGTAATCATCTCATGTTGTTCTTCATGTGTTGATATTCAAAGTTTGTGAATTATTCCTACTAGTATATAGTAGAACTTCTACTGTACTTCTCATAGTATATAGTAGAAATAATTGTAGATGTGTGTTGATGCGCTTATTTCTACTAGTATATAGTAGAAATAATTGTAGATGTGTGCTGATGCGCTTACTTCTACTAGTATATAGTAGAAATAATTGTAGGTGTGTGTTGATACGCGTAGCCACATCCATGCCCCGTACCGAACACGGCACGCAGGCGTGTGAGCATCTCAGCCCGGACTCTTCTTTCTTCGGGAGCTCATATATTGTAGCCATGGCCCTTATTACATTACTTGATGGATTATTACTATTAATTCTAGGGGTAATGAGCGAGCTGAGCCGAGCACAGTGAGCGGGTTCACCTCGAGAGCCCGGCCGCCACATTGGCTCGAGGAGGACGCGCAGTCGATGCCGCTGCTGCCCTGCTCCTCTAGGGACTATCGCTCACGGGCTGTGATTATCGTCAGGCTTTTCTGATTTATGCCTCTTCACGGGCGCAACGCATCGAACAGTATTACATTTGAGCCGAGTTCTGAGATATCATTCCGTAGTCATCTGTTGCTGTGGGCGCTTCGCTCTCCGGGTCGGCCCTGCATTTTGGCCCATGAGGGGAGCTTGATTAAGATACTTTACGACTTCTACGACAACGATCGTCGAGCTTTGCAAGGGCTTTCAAATGGAAGATTTCTCGACTTATTTATTGCACCGATTCAGTTGACTTGGCTTTCCATAGCTTTATGCTAGGCGGTTCATTTTTCCTGGAATTCATTAGGAGTCAGCCTATGATCTTAGTATTTCTTTCTAATCACAGCGTGATTCTTCAGAGGAGCGTATAAATCCTAATATTTTTTTTTGTGAATTTGCCCTTAAGGGGGTGGGAGAGCGTGGTGAACTTGACGTAAATTTCTTGCTGTTTGCAGCTACTCAGACTCGGTCGATCATGACGTCAGTGGGGTATTCCGGAAGAAAAGAGATAGAATGAAATACCGTTTATTTCCTGAAAAGCTGATACACGAGATGTATCACGCATTGGATTTTGAAAATCTCTTGATATAAATGTCCTTAATTGATGAACTAACCATACGAGGCGTGTGCAGCATCTGGTTTAGTTGCAGTGTCTGAAGACCTTTGTGCTTCTTCGCATGCCTACGTGGAACATGAAATAAAGAAGTTTTATTATATATTTGTTCGAAAATGTTGGTGAAAATGTAAATAATATTAGGTAAAGCGGAGTAATGGATTGATGTCTAGAATAAAGTCATATAAAATGAAAACCGGAGAGCAAACATTATATATAAGTTTTTACGAGTTGGACTTTAAGGCCAATGGATGCACGTACAAGATTTTTGATTGATTATGTTGAATTCAGAACATGCAATTGTTACCAGTTGTCCCTCTCAGGGGGATACACCTATTGTGTCTATGGGAATTAGCGCTCCCAGGAGGACTATGTGAGGGCCCGAGCTAAAGGTTAGGTAGGCTTTCTTTTTGTTAAAATAGAATAGGTTTTTGTTATGTTAGGGACCATCTTTTTTCGGTTCACTGCTGCCCTGTTTTTTCAGTACCTACTACATTCTTCTTCAACTTTGATCTTGTTTCATGAACTTCTTTCTCATCTTACTTTCTGCATAGACTCCACGTTCCCTTAACTCCATACTGAATGGTGCTTTCTTCCTTCCTCTATTGGGATCTCATTTGTTGAGGATAGGGAGGCTTAAACTAACTAATAATCTTATCTAATCTGTTACCAGTTGTGACTTCCGAACTCTGTCTTTTCAGTAGATCAAAAAAATACGATGTTCTAAATTGCCGACTCTAAGAACACTGTTATTTGAACGCATTGCTGCCGCGAGTCTCACATTTATGTCGTGTACACAAAAGTTAATGAATTCCGATTGTTTCCCAACCCTGGCTAATTTTTGTTACATACATAAATAAAAAATTTACAAGTAATTTTTCCAGCAATTTTTTGACAAGAAGCCACTTCTTTCTGAGGTTCCAAATGATGTCATGATTGCTGCAGTCAGACCTGAACTTATGCAAGCGGCAGACCCTTAAATGAAATTCTGAACTTGAATAGCTGCACGTCACAATTTTTCTCAACTACCACCGACTTTATACGAGTACTTTGGAATAGATATGAACTTGATTCCAGTGTAAGTCAGTCCTAGGCGTAGCTACAAGTTAAGCCTTTCCAAAATAAACAAGTCACTTTATCTCAATTAACTCTATAAAGGGTTGTTTAATGTAGCCCTATAGCCTAATGTAGTTCACTGTTGAACTAACTGCTTGTTCATACAAGGCGCAATATCAGCTGGCCCATTGCTTTCTCTCCCACACCCACATTGACCTTCCGCTATCCGATGAGCGGTTTCTCAAAACTTGTCCTAGTAGGCATCCTATAAGGCCCATTTCACACTGAGCTAGCAAAGCAGTATCTAGCAAGCTCGCATGAGCTATCAAGCAGACGGTGTGTGAGAATGGTAGGTAGGAATAACGTTATTACGAGCCGTTGCCTTCACGCTGAACACGCACGTTTTATCCAGCATCCAGAAAATGCTATTCAGTCTCGCAGACCCTCTGCTAGATAGCTCATGCGAGCTTGCTAGATGCTGCTTTGCTAGCTCAGTGTGAAATGGGTCTAAGCCGCGATGGCTTGCTGAAACGATAAACCCTTTACCGTCGAATTGGATATCAAAATCCCCTTTCATAAACAGCTCTAATTTATTTTATTCCTTGTGAAATTTGTGCCCTAATGTGTTCTTCGAAGTTCGTTGTCGAGTGGCAGTTCCATCCTCATCCTGATATCGGTGACTACTTGATGCCGGTGCCAGTTAAATGATAGTAGTTGTGATAACGGCAATATGAGTACAAAATTCGGACGTTAAAGAGTTAACTGTGACCTAATATTACTCACTCTGATACTTATTCTTTTAATCAGAGACTTGGGAATAGGTACAACTAAAACGGATTTTCTTGTTCTTGCATGACCTCCTCTGTTCTAACCTCGTGGTCTACTATAACCCGCCTTGGCCTATGATGACCTCTGGCTTTGTAGAACTCATTAGGGTATGCCGTAAAACCCTTCCTTGGCCTCTTAAAAAATATCATGGCATACTACAACTAACCCTGAGTTACCGAAGTCCAATATGGCCCATCGAATACTCCCTAAGTTGATGTAAGCCGCCCTAAAGCCCTATAACTTTTTTTTTGTCTATTACAACCTAAGATATCCTATCAAATCCTACCAGACTTAGCGCAACCCATTTCTTGCCAAATATAACCCATTATGGCTTACGTAACTTTCTTTGTAATCCAGCACCATCCGCCCTGACGCACCATGCATAATCTTTTCTTACCCAATATTACCCATTTCTCGTCTAATATAACCCATTAGGGCCTACCTAATTACCTGTGACCTAGCATTATTCACCCTTGCCTACCATAACATTTTCTAGCTTAATAGCTTATTTCTCGCCTAATATAACCCATTTCTCGCCTAATATAACTCATTTCTCGCCTAATATAACCCATTTCTCGCCTAATATAACCCATTTCTCGCCTAATATAACCCATTTCTCGCCTAATATAACCCATTTCTCGCCTAATATAACCCATTTCTCGCCTAATATAACCCATTTCTCGCCTAATATAACCCATTTCTCGCCTAATATAACCCATTTCTCGCCTAATATAACCCATTTCTCGCCTAATATAACCCATTTCTCGCCTAATATAATCCATTTCTCGCCTAATATAACCCATTTCTCGCCTAATATAACCCATTTCTCGCCTAATATAACCCATTTCTCGCCTAATATAACCCATTTCTCGCCTAATATAACCCATTAAGGCCTAGCCAATTCTCCGTGACCTGGTGCACCATAACCCACCCTGGTCCGCCATAAGCACGTTACAGGACGGCAGTCAGTGGTCAAAGCAGCGCGATCTATGGAGCGCATCGCTCAACTTTGTTCTCTACACAGGAAATGAGAGAGTCAACACCATCAGCTGCGGCCGCTGTTGCTCTGCTGCTCTTTCTGGTGTTGGTGGTGGTGGTGGTAGATGTGGTGATGCTGTGAGACATGCTATCTTGTTGCTGGAAATGGGTCGGTGCGTCTGAACCTGGAAGTGGACGGTACTCCTGTTACTAGAAATGGTGTTGGTGCTGCTGAGGCTGGAAATGGGGCTGGCGAAACACGTATCACAGATACGGTCATTAGAATCCTCATTAGAAGGACCAACCAATTAAAAAGGATGCTTTATTCCAATCAATCAAGCCTGATACATATCATCTTGTACATTGGTTTTTCAAATGCCTTATAATTAACACCAGGACGCAATGACGGTTACCCCCAAGTCAAGCCGGTACCCATTTCAGCTACCTTGCAGAGAGTGGAATTGTGGCTGAGTTCTCCCTTTTCCCAACGGGGAGAAACAGCAGGCGGCACTGCAGGGGTTCGAACTGCCGACACCTTCCCTTAAAGGGCGCGTTCTCAATCACTCGGTCACGGTGACCGTGTTCAATGAAATTCCCATCGCAATAACACAGGAGAAATAACGCAATAGATATATAAATTCAAGTATACACTTAGGATTTAATATATAGTATTGATGATGCATAACTCGAAGTATTGCTCTCCATCGTCCATTGAGCTTCCTCTCAGGACAGAAGGTTGACGGAGCTCTTCTCGGGCTGGTGCAACTTCTGGTGCTCTATTCATTTCTTCATGTGGAAAAATGAAACGAGGGAAGCCCAGTTTTTGCAATGTTCATTCAGTTCCTGTAGAAGATCTTCCTACACTCACATCTTTGGTGATGGAGTTTTTTCTCACGTTCTGCAATGAGGTTCTATCAGCCTATCATGTAAAGGCGAGCGGAATTGTGCTCGTACATATAACCGTATGGAAATTCTTGAGTTTTATATTTTTATTTAGACTTTTACTTCACCTCGGTTTCAATGTGTTTATACCTACACGTTTCGCCCAGAATCTCCAAATAAATCAGGTTTAGCTTAATAATTAGGATAATCTTGCATCGGGTCTCGCATGCATAATTTTTCAAATCATCTGGTCATGACCTACGGAAAGCTGGACGAGTTTTCGGATTGACGTGTCATCACTGCTTTCATGGGACATAGGATAAGCAATAGGTTAGGTTACCCAACCTATTGCTTTCGTCCCTAGGGCAGATAGTGTTAGGTTACCTCAGCTATATGTAGAAAGGCCTTCGCAGCTTCTTTCTTTCGTGCCAACCTTGCTTCTTTCATTCTTCATACCATCTTCGCTTCCTCTTCTGTACCCTTTTTCTCTTCCTTCCAAGCTTGTTCTTTCTATGCTCAAGGTATTCTGTGTGGGCACACGCCTTGGGAATTAATTCTACGTTTTCTTAAGGCCATATGCTAGATGGTTCTGTCAATTTCCTCTCCCAAAAATATCATTACAAGGGAAACGTGGCTCAATCTAACTGCTATACTATTATACTGCGTTAGAGGTTATGGAATCTATAATAATTATCCCCCGTTATAACTCGTACGCTCTTCTAGGCAGCTCGGTCGAAACAGGATGTTGAGACGTCATACTTTGATAATCGCTCGTGTGGGAACTGCTCGTTTCAATCAGAAAACGAATGGCATTTCGGGCGAGTCTTTCTTCCAAGACTGGAACTAAATGACGTCTATTTGTTTGCGTTTTCGTGGATGTTGAATGATGGTCCAGATAGAGGCCGCGTGCGTTAAGCTCCGGCCAACTCCGCGATAGCGGCGAGCATCTCTGACCTTTTTGACGTGATTGCGGCTTACGTCTTCATTTCGATTTGACCGGCTTAAGACACCAATCTAATGATGGATCGGGGCTCTGCTGCAATTATCGTAACTCCTCAAAAATAGACGCAATAATCACGTTGTAGTTGAGCTTCTCGTGTCATGTCTTCAACGAAAGGAAAAGCTTAAATTTGTGATCAATAGCCCACACCGAAATTCAATTGAATTGAAGTGAAGAAACGCGTCTGGCTGTCTCGTGAATGGTTGCTAATGAAGCTACTCGTTAATTGCAGGTTTTTCCCAAAAATTTCTAAATAATGGCGTCTTTTCAACTGGCTACTCGGTCGCCTAATTTACAGCTAAGTTACGACCATTTCGTCTCCAATATTTAATGTAGAATCAGCATCCTCTCATTTAAGAAGTTTATTTCAAATCAGATGATGTGTTTGGCCGATGTGACTTGCAGGATATGTTAATTACACTAATGAGAGACGCTTGAGAAATTCCATCCCCTGCACAATTTTGAGTTTTTACGGTCATGAAAAGATCTGGTCCAATTTCGAGAACAGTTTCGGCAATTTTGCCACCTTCAGTTCTTACAGGCGTGAAGCTTTCATTTGATTGTGTTCGGCGTGCACAAAACCTTCTAACACGAGTTCTGCACCAGCAGTAAGTGTTTGTTCGAAGTTGATTAGGCGTTTAACTTATTGGTATAGATTTTGACGACTCTTATCTTCGTCTGTGAATCTCTGTAGCCAATCATGCGTGACTTGTAATTGATGTGCCGATGTTGCCTGCAACGGCAAGTTTGCTGCTGTATGTGGCCATCGAGAGCCGAAGCTCAACAATTTGTATTTCTTCCAGTTTTCTAAATCGCATTCTTGTTCTCGAATTGAGTTCTTAGTGAGCGTAAGCACTCTTAGTAATGGCTCAACTATTCTGGTCTCGTTTGTATGAAGTGAACTGTTAGCCAATATTTGTTTTCAGCATCGAGTGTTGGATTTCAGATTTCAATATTCTTAATTTTTAGAGTTTTCTATCCATCGTTGTTTATGTTCTTACTATTCACCTCTGGGGCGTGTGAAAGAAAGTGCACAAACTCGTGCTTAGCTTTTGAAGAGGATCATGTAACATCAGTGTCTCTATGGCATTAAAATTAAATTATCTAGCATGATTTTACGTACCCCGATCGTGCGAGCATTTCGCTTCACTCTCTCTCGTTGCATGGGCTCTCTTTTCATGGCACGATACCATCTTCAATGCGATGCTAGATGAACGATGCTATTTTCAAAGTTTCCTTTTTTCACGCTCCACCGAGCTTTCGTCACTCTGCGCTGGAGGAGGAGGGCTCAAAGTCGCCTTTGATCTGAGAGCTTCTCGAGCTGACGAATCAATCGTAATCGATGACTTCTTATCTTCGTTAGTTGCGCGCTGCGCTCATTTTTCTTCTTGCTCACTTTGCTGTGTGAACTTTGACAATCGAACGGGTTGTGGAGCATTGATACTGATAGAAAGTTCTGATTGCACGAGCCTTAGATCCCTAAAATGTTCCTTTCGTCAGCGACCAAAACCCACGCGCTTGTTTCGAAAATTGTGTCAAGCTTGCTGCTATTTTTCGGTGTAACGCATTCGTGAGGCTGCGCATCAAATACTTTCCGCATTGACGCTCAATGCTTGAGTGCTACAATGCGCTTTTGTTTGGCGTTAACCCTTTAACGCCCACGAGGACACCAGTGTCCTCTTTCAAAAATACCCTCAATATATTGTATTTTTTGTTTAATTAGTTCCCTAATGTGTTCTTTGAAGTTCTCTGCCGAGTGGCAGTTTCTTTCTCATTCTGATATCGGTGACTGCCTGATGCCAGCGCCAGTTTAGTGACGGTGGTTGTGTTAACGGTAATATGAGTACAAAAATTCGGACGTTAAAGGGTTAAACGTCTACTGCATGAGCTTGAGTTTCGAGCTCCTCTTTTCCGAAGCCAGTTGAGGCTTGCAAGATTTAGCTCGCCCACCAATTCAGGCCAGCGAACCTGCCACTCTTCCTTTGTTTCTCCGTCATTTAATGGTAAACGTTGAGTGTTTCTAGCTCACCCGCTACAGTTTCTAGGAGGTAAGCATTCCCTCGTCGCTTGACTACTTTCTTTTTTTAGTGTCACCAAAGGCTGTCTTGTGACCGTAGTCTGCTCAGTAATTGTCACCAAGAGATTCTTTTTTTATCTTTGGAGGCGACTTTCTCTCGTACATCGATGGTGACAACGCGCACCTTCATCTCTTCTGACAACAAAATGTTCGCAATTTTGTCTGAGTCGAGCACTCTGAGGCTCTTTACTCGCTCTGATCTTGTGAGACTTTCATTGAGTGCAGTTAAGGAGCTGCTCTGGCCAATTAATGCCCACCGTTGGTTTTGCCGCGTGAAAAATGCCCACAGCACTTGCGGCTATACTGAATCAGATAAAGATTATGGCGCCGTGCAGAAATATGTATTAGATCTCTTTCTCTTATTCGGGGCTGCGAGGTGCTTGACCAATGGTCAAGCTTGCTTTTATACCTGCTTAAGAGCTCTTTGTCGAGATGCGTTGTAAAGAATCCCCAGCTTTAGCGATATCGCATGCTCTCGAGCAAGGTTTTTTGCCCCAGTTTTAGGTTAAGGGAAATTTTAGCTCCTGTACGCTAAATTTGAGCATCGTGCTGCTTCTTACGTGCATGAGTCTCCTTGTATTGCTCGATACTTATCATGAATAACTGGGTTCCTCTTTGCTGTGGAGATACCTCGTTCGCTTCCACGTACCTGAAAAGTTATGCGTAATTATCGACTACAGTGTTTTGATCTTGATTTATTCTTACGGTAACGTAGAGCTTAAAATAGTGTACTGTTGCGATGTAGCTCGTGTTCCCATGTGGCGTCTGGCAGTGAACTAATGTAATCCTAAAATTACTCTGAGATACCCTTGTCTTCAATTGTTAAATACCCATTGACTGATAAATTGCTATATGCTAATTGACTGAATTACATTGTAAAATTTAATGTTACTAAAATAACAAGCCGGAAAAAATTTAGAGTAATTACTTCCACAAGTTATTAAAAGCATCTATTATTAGAATTTCAAAGCAAAAATAACACGTCTCGTTTGTTCCGAATGTAGACTACCGTTGCAACAGTTGCGATGCCTTCTGCCTTCTTGCACTACCGCACTTTACTCAATACAAGAGTGATACTAAAACATATTTTCGCTCAGTGAAATCAATCTTTTTTTTCTGCACAGTTCGGACAATTTTCCTTCCAAGGTATCTCAAATGTTTGGGATGCTCAACAGTCCCTCATCTAGTTCAACCAAATAGACCAATATTTGACCACATTTGACCACAACCAAATAGACCACATTCTGAAACAATTTTGGCGTACCAGTCACAGATGCAATTAAGATGGATCAGTTATAATTATGATGGATTAGTTACAAATAAAATTTCGGTGGATCAGTTGCAAATACAATTTCGGTGGATCATGTACATGTAGAATTTCGGTGGATCATATACATGTTGAATTATGTGGGTTAATTACAAATACAATTATGGTGGATTAATTCCAATACAATTTCGGTTTAATATTTACTCCAATAACATACGAAAAATATTTATCCTTATAATAACGCTAGCAATTTCAACCATAATGCTCGCATCAAAGGCATATTAATTTGCATTTTATGGAATTCAACCTGGAAAGACTCCTACCCTTTGAAGAACACACTCAGTGATCATGGTTGAGCGATTGTGTGTGTGAAAGAAAGCCATAAATTTGAACTGTGAAATATATTTTCTCATTAAATTATCAATCAAAACTATATTATTGGAATGTGTTGCAAGGAAGTTAATTTTTTATTTTAATTTTCTGGCTCACCTTTGCATGAACTTGTTGTACGTTGGAAAATATTCATGTTTGAAATTTCCAATGCTTTTTCACAATGCATCATCAATTAAACCTTTGGCTATTTTTTAGTGCTGTACTGCGAAGTTTTGTTTATTACCATTAAAATGAAACCATTATCCTTTTTTCATGTTTTTATCCGGACAGATGTCCTATTTTGTTTATTAGCAAGTATTCTCCAGGTACTTTGTTTCTCTCATGTGTTCTACGTTATCCCGTATGTTTGGTAAACTCATTGGTCTTCTTCCCTTTTGCTGAGGATTGTTGATTAGGGGTAATACTCGTACTTTACAGTAAAACATCTCTGGAATCACCGAATTCATAAATGAGAAAATGGTTATTCATGTTATAGCAAGACCGTATAAATCAATTAATTCACAATAATGTAATAACTGATCAGTAGTAAGCATTCGAAGTTGCTCTGCGTTTTGACAGCTTTGATCGACTGATGAGCTTTTCGAGTTTGATCTCTTGAGCACAACTTGCGCGTCGCCTCCAAAAGACGGGAACTTCAACGCGCCCTCGAAAGTTAGCCACGTTTTGTGACGCTCTTTCGAAATTACAACCCAGACGCAGTCTTGGACAGTTGTCATTATAGTTTCTCAGGTGTTCGGCGTTAGAAAGTTCTCTTAAATATTGATTTTATCGAGAGAAACGGGGAGCATAACTGCGATAATACGCAGATAGTATATATTTCCCGCACCATCGCTTTGTGGGTGTTGGAGAAACTAGGGTCGATTTTGATGTTCTTGAGCTGTGTGTTTTGCAGCATGACAGATTTAATTGATTTGTCCAATGCAGGGGAAATTTTTAAGAAATTGTGGTTAATTGTAACTAAGGAACTCATTTGGATGGATTGAGTTATTTTGCTCGTATAACTTGCTTGGTTTTACATTGCTACAACGTTAATAATACGCGATTTTGGTTTCCAAAGGACTGAATACATGTTCAGTTCTCTGCTGATTTTAGATGTCAGCATCACCGTAAAATTTGCGAACTTACTGAATAGTTGATTCCATAACCTCACGTGTTCAGTCTCTTTTACCAAATAAATAGTTTTTATAACTTCACTTTAGGGGTAGACAAGTTGATTTTTATTAAAGTTTCCAATTTTAACTAGTTCAAATGCAATCAAATCGTGACCCAAGGTTTGTTCAAAAATTTCGATGTATGGCAAATTCACTCGATAGTTTTGAAATGGAGAGAGAATTATTGATAAGTTGATCTTTAAGTTCGATTTTCTGAAAAAATTTCCGCAAAATTTTAAATGTGCAGAAAAATGTTCTTGATTAGTACACTATCTCAGAACTACATAATAATTTGGTATCGCTCGTGAAAATATAATTTTATGCGAACGTAACTCTTACTTAATTTTTTGTGTACGTTACTCTCAATTAATTTATTATGATTATAGCTCTCGGTTAATTTTCTATAATTTTAAATCTCAGTTAGATCTATGGAAGGAATTTGTGCTTCAGGTTCGCGAAAACTGCTCATTTATATTTTGGTAAATGTTGGATTTCCCCGGGACTAATGTACGACCAAACGTATCAAAGTGGCGGCGATAAATGATTCTTGAAATGATTCTGGAATTTGTACAGTTCCGGGTCACCAGAATTACCTTCGTGACTTAAATTTTTTATTTGTTTGACTGCGATAAATGATTCTTTAGTGTTGAAATTTGTACAGTTCCGTGTCACCAAAATTACCTTCGTGACTTATGTTTTGTATTTCTTCGACTGCGATAAATGATTCATTGGTATTGGAATTTGTACAGTTTCACGACACTTGATCAGCTGCACTGGTCGGTATGCGCGCGTTTGTTCAAGACTGCAGTAGCGCGACCTATACAAGTGAGCTTGCCGTGGAACCAAAAAAGAGAAACTCGAGCCATGAAAATTGAAATTTGTTCAGTTTCATGTGTTGGAAGTGCAAAAAAACTTGACCGAACTTTAAAATAATTTAAGTTCGTCCGTCGTGGCAGAGCGGCTCTGGGCTAAGAGCGAGAGGGAGTTGCTATCTGTATAGGTCGCAGCGTTGCATGTTCCCGTGCATCTTATCAGACATCGCGGGTCTTCGCACCCTATTTGGGGGTGTCGCCCCCTCCCTTTCTAAACACTCGCCACTTTTTCCTCGCTATTAGAACAAATAACACACTTTTTAAAAGAAAATTGAGTCAGGCAAGAGGTGCTGCAGCCTCGCGAATTTACGGGATGAGCATGCGAGCCCTCGTGGGGATATTAGCCATGCAAGGTGGGCCGCTCTTTGGTTTTTGGCTTGCCACAACGAGTGGATGTGCACAATTTGTGGCACAGCTTAGCGTCCTTTCACTTGCTTCAGCCCTTGTGTTGTTCGGGCAATCTCTAGGGTTTCAAATGATGTCTTCGTTTATCTCAAAGAAATCCTTTTATAAACCACTAAATGTTTTCGCCCAAATTATTAAATTAAGGTGCCAAATAGAGGTCTGCAGTTAAGGTTAAGCATTGAATGTCGTCAATACACCGCATCCACAGAAATTTTCACTAGTTAGAAACACGTTTTAACTTGAAATTTTCCGAGTTACGTGAGTCTAAAATTAATTTTGAAAACCTGAAAATATTTAACGCATTTGATGTTCGTTTACTCATAAAGCCTTGCAATGTTAACGTATGAAAGGGATTCGAAGAATCAAAATTTGTTATATTAAATCTTCAAGGTTTTGCACGCACGCGAATCAAAAGAGAGTCAGCTTTAAGTTTCTCATTGCTGTCGGCAGATCAGCTAAGATGTCAGAGGCGGCATTAGCGTTTCTGAGAGGAAAATAAGAAATCCTAATTTGATGTTTAGGCTGGCCTTCCTTTCGTTGATACAGAATAGCTTTTCTTTCATATTCTGGACCATCATTTTCCTGTTCACTTTGTCGACTTTTTTCATAAAATTCAATGCAGAGAGTATGGTGACATACTTTTTGCCTAAATTACAAGTCCCTTTCTCTCCATACTAAATTGTGCTCTTATCTTTCCTGTAGAGATTACCTATCTTGTAGTTAGGAAAGTTTAAACTATTAAATGATCTTAATCAGATGTTGAAGGAAACATAGCGCAAAAGTAACTTAAATTTAGGGCAAAATGAGTTCACGTCAGCCATTTAAAGAGTAAAGCGTGATTATGCCATTTAGGCTATTTTTATTGAAATTTATAATAAACACGTAGGCTTTACGCTCAAAAACACTAGCTGGGGCTTTCAGTACATATTAAAACCATTTGTCTCAGATATTCGTTCGATGCCTTTTCTTCTTCACATAAATCCTAAACTAAGGAGAGTGAGAACCTTTGTGAGCATTTCACGTGTAACAGCATTTCCCCACTTACAGTAGCTTCCAGACTCTTCATCCAAACATATTCTGTATTGATAGCACGTCTTAACTCTGCCAGCCCACCTCAGGGGGATACAGGTATTGCATCTATGGGAATTAGCGCTCCCTGGGGGAAAGTGTGTGAGCGCCCGAGCTGAGAGTTAGGTAGGCCTTCTTTTTGTTGAAAAAAAATGTTTTTTTTTTATGTTAAGGACCACCTTTCTTCCGTTCACTGCTGTCCTGTTTTTCAGCACCTACTACTTTCTTCTAGAACTTTTTCTTGTTTCGTAAACTTCTTTCTTAGCTTTCTGTTTCTGTGCACCTTGTGCATAGATTCCGCGTTCCCTTATCTCCATACTAAATGGTGCCTTCCTCCTTCCTCTTTTTGGGATTTTTTTCAACGGTTAGGGAGGCTTTAGCTAGCATCTAATCTAATCTAATCTTACCAGACGCTGTGTAGATTTCTCGGTCATTTTCAAATCTGCCGATATACCGTTATACCTAATTTTTGGCACTTTGTTTAGTACGTGGAAAAAAGCTTCACAAAGTAAAAATAACCAACCAACAGTCGTTAAACCTGATGGTTAGCCGGAGCAATTTTCTGCTCTATATGCTTGAATTGACCTCGTGTTCTTTAAAACGTTAGCGGCCACGGGTTAACTTAAGTTCAACATTTAACTCGAATTCAAAGTTAATTGTAGTCTGCAATTTTGAAAATAGCAAACATTAAATGGATCGTACTTTTGTTTAGCTTTCATTTATAAAAATTGAGTTTGTGACAATTGGTAGATCAGCAGCATCATGAAAATTCCCTCCATGTACCACTGTTGGCTCACACGGCGATTAACTTGTTAAGGTTTAACAGTTAGGTGCCTCAGGTCTGGTAAGGGTAACACGCGAGTCACCGGAGGTACACAGAAAGGAGGAAATTTTCACAATGCTGGTGACCAACAGTTACCAACTCAATTTTTATAAATACTTGAACAATTCTAAATAAAGGCACAATCCAGTTACTTTTGAGTTTTTTCAAAATTTCTTACAACAATCGACTTTAAATTTGATTTGAATATTGAAATTTAGCTTAACCCATGGCAGGTAACGCGTTAGAGGAAGCAGAGAGGAGTGGGACGCTGTCCGTGAGATTAGGGATCACTTAAGATCGCCCTCAGCACCTAAAACGGAAGAATATCACCTCATTGATAGAGCGCTGCTCTCCCTGATTGGAATCTTGCTGGGTGTGAGGAGCGCTGCAGTACCGAGTCTAACTTTTTCGCCACCTGCATGCATGTTTTTCGCCGCACAAGTAATGAAAATGCTTAGGCCGCAAAAAACATGCATGCTCTGGCGAAAAAGTTTGACTGGTTAATGCCGAATGTCTTGAGCAATTTGCATTTTTAGCAATAACGATTTTATACATGAAAATTTTCTGGCCAAGAGCAGACTCCATAATCTTATAATACTATGGTATTATTAGTACTACGTACTTGGATGTTGCTAATACTAGTATTAGTACTATGCACTGATAATACTACGGTATTAGATTATTATACAATCTAATAATACTACTATTCCCTTATTAAAAAAACTGCTCTCTACAGGTGAAATTTGCTTTATAGTGAATACTGCTCTACAGTGAAATTTCAAATACATGCTCATAAAACTATAGGAATCGGCGCTTGGAATACTTTGCAACGGTAAGTGAAATTTTCTTCGGCCCACAAGTGCGAGTGTGTATGTGCGTTCGTGCTTGTGTGAGGATTCTTCTTGCAAGTGAGTTTGAAGGAAGTTGATGACCTAATTTATAGCCATGAAGTATTTGATTTATCGAATTTCCTAGAACAAATGGAGTAATTAGGACGTTCTTGAGACGGAAGGTGGACCGAGAAAGTTGCCATCATGGAATTCTAATTGAGGATATTGAGCCTTGATTGATTACGTGACATGTCTGTTGCGGCAACCACGATCTACCGTACCTTGGAGAATTGCTTTCATTGGAGATCATTTAGAGTTGTCGCTGAGCGCACCCTCAAGCATTCGAATTAGACCCCTAATGGACCCGCATACTTCATCAGCGCGAGAAAGTAGATAGGGCTGAATTCTTGAGTGGGTTAGTAGATTCATCTTCATTTTCTTTTTGCCCCTCCCACTTCAAGGCCTATTGTTTCAACATTGACTTTTCTTGTCAAATCCCTGGAGTATAGTAGAGGTTTCAATGGTGAATAATAAACTGGAAGAATCGTCTTTTGCTATAGGAATGTGTTCTTTTAATGGTAAATGAAAAACTGGAAGAAACGTTTTTTGCTATAGGAATGTGTTTTTTTAAGACGTTTAGTTTCTCTCATGTTAAACCGTCTTCATTAGCTTAAGATTTTCCCCGTTCAAGGGTGGAGTCCAATCTACTTGAATTATGAAATTAGTGCGTCCATGCTGTCCTATACAAGCTCACGGAGCGGAACTTTTCTTTTTAAATTCCATGGTACACTGCAGTGTCTTTCGCGAAAATCCCTTTTGCTTAGAAATTTTGTAACTTTCCTTACATTTCCGTATAAGAATTAACCAGTAATCCTTTGCTAGATAAACTACAGTATATTTTATTGCTCGGGTGAGATATTTCTCAAAGCTGAACAAATTACAATCTGTAACAAATCACTTCGATTCTATCAGTCAAAGAACGGGCTTGTGAGCTAACGATCGGAAAAGGTTATGAAATTTAAATTTTACATTTCGCATTTTCCATAATAACAAGGTTTGTTGTCGGTTATAGCTCTGTTTAGGCCTCAGGAGGAAGTTGAAGAAGTGTCAAATATATTCATCTCAAATATTTTGGGGACTTAAATTTTGAAGAATTGTTATGCTGGGCAGCTTCCTCGCTTAGGGTTCTATTGAATAAATTTTGAACATAATTTACATAGAAATAACCATTGGGTACTACAACTCACTTTCCATAGATGAGCCACGTCTAATTTGAATCCAATTGCGGGTTACTTGAATAAGGCTGTGCCAATTCAATTACTAAATCAAAGATAAATTTTCACCTATTTATTCATTAATTTCTCTGGTGTTTGATTTTTCAGTAAATGGCTACGTTAATTTTTCGCACGCAAGATGCTAGAGAACGTAGGGTCGTAGTTGACCGTTTAAGTAATACTGTATGTATGTCACTAAATAGGCTTCTAGAATTATCTTTAACCTGATAATAACTAAGCCCCTTCTTGCATGCTGCCTAAAACACAAAATTAGTTTTCCCATATGCAATTTCCATCGCTACTTATGCGTTTGTATTGTCTCTAAGCAAAATAGGATTCGATGTGGGGTGAAAAACTCTGTTTACCATGTTGAAATATTTTCAAGCATATTTAGTAGGCGTTTTTGGGACTCCCCATCACTTCACTACATGACTTCACTTAATTTATTTCACCCTACATGACTACCCTCTGCAGAATCCAAGTATTTGCTCACTGCTTTTCAATATCAATGACCATGGGACTCTGGGCAATTTCAGCCGAGCTCGTCTCATCGAACAAAAACACGCCTACGTACTGTATAGGCAACCGCAACTGCATCAAAAGACGCTAGTCACTGGTACTCATTCAATGATCATAGTGGCTTATACTCCAACTACAACAAAAGACGCTAGTCACTGATACTCATTCAATGATCATAGTGGCTTATACTCCAACTGCATCAAAAGACGCTAGTCACTGATACTCATTCAATGATCATAGTGGCTTATACTCCAACTACATCAAAAGACGCTAGTCACCGATACTCATTCAATGATCATAGTGGCTTATACTCCAACTACATCACAAGACCCTAGTCACTGATACTCATTCAATGATCATAGTGGCTTATACTCCAACTACATCAAAAGACGCTAGTCACTGATACTCATTCAATGATCATAGTGGCTTATACTCCAACTACATCACAAGACGCTAGTCACTGATACTCATTCAATGATCATAGTGGCTTATACTCCAACTACATCAAAAGACGCTAGTCACCGATACTCATTCAATGATCATAGTGGCTCATACTCCAACTACATCAAAAGACGCTAGTCACTGATACTCATTCAATGATCATAGTGGCTTATACTCCAACTACATCAAAAGACGCTAGTCACCGATACTCATTCAATGATCATAGTGGCTTATACTCCAACTACATCAAAAGACGCTAGTCACTGATACTCATTCAATGATCATAGCGGCTTATACTCCAACTACATCACAAGACGCTAGTCACTGATACTCATTCAATGATCATAGTGGCTTATACTCCAACTACATCAAAAGACGCTAGTCACTGATACTCATTCAATGATCATAGCGGCTTATACTCCAACTACATCACAAGACGCTAGTCACTGATACTCATTCAATGATCATAGCGGCTTATACTCCAACTACATCACAAGACGCTAGTCACTGATACTCATTCAATGATCATAGCGGCTTATACTCCAACTACATCACAAGACGCTAGTCACTGATACTCATTCAATGATCATAGCGGCTTATACTCCAACTACATCACAAGACGCTAGTCACTGATACTCATTCAATGATCATAGTGGCTTATACTCCAACTACATCAAAAGACGCTAGTCACTGATACTCATTCAATGATCATAGTGGCTTATACTCCAACTACATCACAAGACGCTAGTCACTGATACTCATTCAATGATCATAGTGGCTTATACTCCAACTACATCACAAGACGCTAGTCACTGATACTCATTCAATGATCATAGCGGCTTATACTCCAACTACATCACAAGACGCTAGTCACTGATACTCATTCAATGATCATAGCGGCTTATACTCCAACTACATCACAAGACGCTAGTCACTGATACTCATTCAATGATCATAGTGGCTTATACTCCAGTGGAATGAAATGTTTCATGAATTTACTCAAAATAATTGATGATTTACATTAGGCCATAAATGTTATCAATTACGGGCCACCATTGTGCTGGTAAGCCTCTGACCCATCAGGGGGATACAACTATTGTATCTATGGGAATTAGCGCTCCCAGGGGGAAATGTGTGAGGGCCCGAGCTGAGAGTTAGGTAGGCCTTCTTCTTGTTGATATAAAATGGTCTTTGTTTTGCTAAGGACCATCTTTTTTCGGTTCACTGCTGTCCTATTTTTCAGCACCTACAACTTTCCTCTTCAACTTTGGTCTGGTTTCATGATCTTCTTTCACAACTTACTGTTTCTATGCCTTTCTGCGTAGATTCCGCGTTTCCTTAACTCCATACTAAATGGTGCCTTCCTCCTTCCTCTCTTTTGATCGTATTTGTTGCTGGGTATTTACGCTAAAACTAACGACTAATCTATTAGTAGAAATGAGGAGATTCTATCCCGACTGATCAGCAAGTTTAGTTTCCACCCGAAGTCTCCGTCGACGGCTGCCGCTCTTCCGACCAGTCCACGAAGCGCGGCGAAGTTCTTGAGCAAAAGTTGCTTCGAGTCCTCCGCAATCCATCATTAACTTCGTGTTCAGCGTGTCGATGACATTTTGGTGCGTTGAATTATGAACAATGAATTATGAGTTTCGTCCTAATAACTGTTTTCAAGTCTCAAGCCGGGGTCTCTATATGATGGATAAAAGGGAATTGTGACTACAAGGCCAATTTATTGCATTTGCTCTGAAAAATTTCCCGAATAAGACATTCTTGCTATCCTGCGTTTGTTCTATGCACGAAGCGAAGCTGGGTCTCGTGTCAAAATTAAGTTGATGAAGATTTTCCGAGTTGAAACTATAACACTGCGAAAACGGCTTCGAATAATTGGAAAATAATTTTGAATTATAATTAGCGTGCTTGTTGGATATTTCGGCGGAGAGTCATGTGCTTTTCAAGGATCTGTAAAATCCATGTAGCCAATTAATTTCATGGAAGACGGAGGAACATACCTCCTGAGATTCAAGAATAATATTCACTACCTAATTGATGTTTTTTCCAGTATATGAAAGACTGAGGAACGTACCAGCTGAGATTCAGAAATAGTATTCACTACCTAATTAATGTTTGTTTCCAATGTTCAGCAAGAACATTTTTTCCGTGCTCAGCTCAAATCATAATGGAACAAAAGAATTCAAAGCCGCTCAAATGTCGGTGCAGCGTCGTGCAATCTTGCAGTTTTGAATATAATTTCGAGATTGCAATTGCATGGACTTGGCTCGGCTGTGAACCTCGTTCCCAGAGATGGGAGTTGTGATTTCCTTCAACCCTGCTTTCTAATAAGATATGCAGTATGTGATCGCGTGAGTTCGATACAGCTCTTTTCTAACATGGAAACCTCAGACAATATCAAGCAACGAGCTCGTGCTGTAAAGATGATATCACGGGCTGGCTGTGATCTTGCAATTTTTTCAATCATTTTGATCCTGAAACCCCTTTTTCGCGTTCAAAATTTGGTAGAAGATTTCTAGTCCCTATAATTTATAAAACTTTGAAAACGAGTTTTCTCTGGGCATTCATCAGAATAAAATTTCAGCTGTGAATGTAAACTTGAAATGAAATCGTTCCAAAATTAAAGGTCTGTATGCCCGTCTAATTTTCAAGGGATTTTTTCATTAAAGTTGCAGCGAAAAAATCTTCATGAAACGTTTAATTTTGTAATGAAAATCAACGAAAAACGTGCGATTTATTTGATTTGCGTGTTTAAATTAATGACTCATCTCATTTGCGTTTGCCTTCTGAACGTTGTATAAATTTGGGACGTCAATTTTTTTGATACCAGTGATACTTGACTTTTTATTGGTGCTTTCTAGCATTAACTCGATAAGAACCTGAGTCATTCTAGAGGGGCATTTAGACTAATTTAGAAGTAATGCATCAGAATGTGAATGCCTCGTAAAAATAGTACCTCCTTTTGCCACTAATGAGCGATATGTAATGGGAGAAATGACTAATATTATGAGTAATACTCGTACTGTCTTCATATTTCGTTAACGAGAAAAAAACCTAAGTCCTTCTAAGGCAGTCTAAGGCAACACGAATCTTGTTGAGTATCGCAAAGACTAAATGTAGAACTCGGTGAAGTGTCGAGTTTGACGGAAGACAATCTTGTCTGCCAGTCATTTGATGGGGGACAATCTTGTCCGCCAGTCATTTGATGGGGACAATCTTGTCTGCCAGTCATTTGATGGGGGACAATCTTGTCTGCCAGTCATTTGGTGGGGACAATCTTGTCTGCCAGTCATTTGATGGGGGACAATCTTGTCTGCCAGTCATTTGATGGGGGACAATCTTGTCTGCCAGTCATTTGGTGGGGACAATCTTGTCTGCCAGTCATTTGATGGGGAAAATCTTGTCTGCCAGTCATTTGATGGAGAACAATCTTGTCTGCCTGTCATTTGATGGGAGAAAATCTTGTCTGCCAGTCATTTGATGGGGAAAATCTTGTCTGCCAGTCATTTGATGGAGAACAATCTTGTCTGCCAGTCATTTGATGGGGACAATCTTCTCCGATAATTATTTGAGTTTCAAAAATATTGCCGATTGAGATGTCGAAAGCATAAACTTTTTAAAACGGTATGCAATGAGCTCTTTCTGAAAAAAAAATAAGATTGTCCTGAAATAATTTGAATCTTCGAATCGCGAAATATAATTCAGTTGGCTTCAAATCAATTTCATTTCGTGTACGTTACGCATACAAAATAGTGTTTGATTAAAATTTGAACCTGTATGTTTTTAAGCCACCGTAGCAGTTGAGACGAATAAGTCTTTGCCTGGTCTAAGAGGCCGGAGAACACTTCGAATTGCCTCTCGCTCTTGCTGCTGCGTCGCTGCCGCTGCTGCTGCTGCTGCTGCTGTTACTGCTCGGACTTTTTTTTGGTGTGCCCGCAACCAATAATTATCCGACGGTGGCTCTCCAGTCTAGGAATGTGGTGGTGGTGCTGTTGCTGAAGGTGCTGCTGATGTTGCTGCTGCTGCTTGGTTGCTGTTAGAGTTCGTTACGTGGCGAGGGAATTTGGAAATTCACTTGTTCTTGGTACAGGACCTCATTGAGGTGATTTTCTGTTATCGGAAGAGTTTCATTTTCACTGCGATCTGAGGTTTTCGGCGGCGCGGGATGTTGAGTTTCGTTGGTAGCGCAAGAATTTCAAACGTCTGCTCGAAGAATTTTCAAAACAGGATCTGTGCGGCAAGCCTTCTATTTACTGACATGCTTGTCACCACCACAGCATCGAGTTCGTTCAACCTGAGCTTATTTTTTGGTGTTAATAGCACCAATATTACATAGAGCTAATTTTGGGTTGATTGCACCAATATTACATGGAGCTAATTTTGTGTTGATCGCACCAATATTACATGAAGCTAGTTTTGTGTTGATTGCACCAATATTACATGGAGCTGTAGTTCGGTGCTGGGTCTCCCAATGTTAGATGTAGTTGCTTTTTGGTGTGGACGGCACCAGCGTTACATGGAACTGATTTTTCGTTGATGGCACCAATAATACATGGAGCTAATTTTGTGTTGATGGAACCAACATTACGTGGAGCTAATTTTGTGTTGACGGCACCAATATTACATGGTGCCAGTATTATATGAAGGTGTTGATATCCCCAACATTATATGAAGGTATTTTTTGGTGCAGTTTATATAAATTTAGGTGAGGCTGCTTTGGGAAGGTAAGTCTAATTTGTATTTTTCAGTGAACTATATTTTTGAAGCTGAAAGATGTTCATGAAAGATGGCCAACCTCGCCCTTTATGAGCGCTGAGGAATAAAAATCGTAAAAAATTATTCTCATTTTCCCCTCAGGGGGATGCAATGATTATATCTATGGGAATTAGCACTCCCAGGGGGAAAATGTGAGGGCTCGAGCTCAGAGTTAGGTAGGCCTTCTTTTTTTGTTGAAATAAATTTTTTTTTATGTTTAGGACCACCTTTCCTCTGTTCACTGCTGCCCTGTTTTTCAGTACCTACTACTTTCTTCTTCAACTTTGATCTTGTTTCATGAACTTCTTCCTCATCTTACTGTTTCTATGCCCCCTCAGGGAGATACAATTATTGTATCTATGGGAATTAGCGCTCTCAGGGGGAAACTGTGTGAGGGCCCGAGCTGAGAGTTAGATAGGCCTTCTTTTTGTTGAAATTAAATAGTTTTTTATTATGTTAAGGACCACCTTTTTTGGTTCACCTCTGTCCTGTTTTTCAGCACCTCTGACTTTCTTCTTCTACTATTATCTTATTTCGTCAACTTCTTTCTTAATTTGCTGTTTCTATGCCACTTCTGCATAGATTCCTCATTCTCTTATCTCCATACTAAATGGTGCCCTTCCTCCTTCCTCTCTTCGATACGCTCTTTTTTATAGCGGTTAGGGAGGCTTAAACTAACTTATAATCTTAATCCTACTGTTTCTATGCCGTTTCTGCGTTGATTACACGTTTCCTTAGCTCCATACTAAACGGTGCCTTCCTCCTTCCTCTCTTTGGATCTCATTTGTTGCTGCGGGTAGGGAGGCTAAAACTAACGACTAAACTAAACTGAAACATAATGAAAGTATTAATTTCACTGAACTTGAAATACTTCAATTTTGAATTTTGTCCGCAATGTAGGGAATGCTGAGACAGCCTAAAACATAGGCCTAGAGCTACACTGATGAAAGTCTTCCAAAATTCGACGATCATGTAAGATCAATTACTTATACTTACTCTGTATGGAAATATCTCTTCTGCGGACGATAAGGGAGGGATATGTAAAAAACTCATTGAAAGGACGGATTGTGACTCATTGGTGCAACGGATAATTATATTAATCTGAAATGATAATTTGCATAAAAAGAATTTTTGATTGCAGGCTTGAAATACATTTTGAAAACGCATCTAGATTAAAGTTATAGCAGTTTAAGGTATTCTTTCAGACTAGTGGACTTCCATTTAGCATTAGTGTATTTATGAGACAATCGAATAATTAATAATAATTTTTATATAGTTGATGAAATCAAGAAAATTTCAAAATATGCACTCCTTTTGAAACGCGCAACAGAAGAAGTCGTGAAATTTATTATTGGAAAACTTTAGTATCTATACTGGCTGTGTTTGGACTCTCTTCACACTAAGCGAATAACCGTAAACTACAGCTACGAAACTAGAAAATTTTTTCTCAGTTTATATAGGTACACACACAAACACCAAGCTTGCACCACGGTAGAGGAAACAAGGTAGGGTCATTTCCATGAGAGAAAATACACCTCCTCTTGTTCGGCTAGCCAGTACCACGGCTTTATTTCAAACCAACTCTATGACGTCACTAAAACCCCATGTCATTAGGCCAATAGCGGAGCCAGATTTGGGGGCAGCAGTGCTACCAGATGCAATATGAGCGTGTTCCGGCCCTTTTCAGTATTATGCCGTAACCAAACGCGGATGAGGTTCGGGAGTGAATCAGTTGCAGCAACGTAGTATTCTTTATTGTTACTTCAGGATTGATACAGGCTTCGTAATTGGTAGGATGTCTTTAGATTGGAAGGTAATCTCGTAACTCTGTAGCGCATCTGTGATCTCTACAGATGTTTTCTCGACAGCCGAGCTTCAGCTACTGACAGCGATGCTTCTGTTTGTAGAAGCGACCTCTACGGCAGACCACCTCAAATGAACCACGATATCTCTCGCCGATCCTATTTATATGCCTGGCGGGCGCACATCTAGGACCCCCCACGCACAAAAATTTTTTATTACAATAAAAATATTTTTAAAAGGTCAATCAATCTCATTGATTATCCTTGACGATCAATAATTCTGATGACAAAATTGCTTCCGAATTATGAACAGAGGTAGACAGGTATGGCCTTTGCTGTCATCATAAACAAATTTCAACGGTAATCCTACATCTTGTTAAACATTATTTTTAGTGTCAATATTATATTTTAGTGTCAATTCAATACTAGATTTATTATCTATAATCAACCAAATAATCACTCTATGCACTTAGCTCAAACAATTTGTTCATTTATTATAAAGTTATTTATCAATTGATTCTTAGAATTCGTGGATACTCCAGATATTTCGGATACAAAAGATACACCGCACAATTTTATTAACATATCAAAATATCAAAGTCAAACATCAAAACGCGTACTTAATAAATCCTTTCCATAAGGTATACTTTTCTTGAACAAAATGGACACCTACCGTCAGATCGAGAACATAATTTTTATTTAGGGTTAACATATTAACGTAGTTCGAGAACAGAATTTTCAATGCAATTGGAAATAAAAGGAAAACTCCATCATAAGACTAAGTTACATAAAAATATAGAAAAAATGTTTAAATGCGCAAACAATACATTACATTACTACAACTGGCAAGGTAAAAGTAGAATAGGTTTCAAATCGTCCTACGATTTAAATTAACATATCACTTCAACTAAATTAAAGATTGAAAGGAAATAAAAGAAAAATCAATAGCTAATTCAATTCCACCAATCTAAAACAATAAATGAACTTAGCAGAAGTCGAGTAACGCGACATCAATGTCTATAATTAACGACAATAAAAACATATTCCGTACATAATAGAAAAATCTCCGTATAAAATAGTAGTAATCTAAGACATGGGAGGATTCTACTCCTCGGAAGATATTAAAACCAAGAATATGATAATCAGATCCATCTTAATCAGAGCTTAAGGTGAAACTGCAATTACTTGTTTAGGACTATTACAGATTTCTTTTAAGGCGGTTCGACGCAAAGCGACGTCCTCGCCACTTAGACGACCCATTACTTTATTAAGGTCGCGTTTTATGTAAATAATCATTACCGTAATTATGATAGTAATTATCGTGTAAAGAAGCAACATTATGTCGCTCAACTGGTCAGGAATGAGATCTACTCTCGTTTCCTCGGTGTGTCGGATGAGTTCATCCGATATTTGACCGTTGTTGGCTTTAATCGCCGTTAGAATGGTGTCTACATTAAGGTTAGATATCTTATTGCCCATCTTAGCAGGCCAAAAAGCTACTAACAGCGCGGGAATTAAAATTGTGATTTATTTTAATCACCTAAATGTGATAAATAAATTATGACTTTATAAATGTTGATGTAGAAAAAGTAATTCTTCACTGGATATTTGTTGGGAATGCAGCAATTCTGATTATGAACACGAGTTCGACGTGTTCTCCAGACTCGAATATTTGGATTCGAGTACGCAACGGGAATTCGAGGTTCAGGGACACTTGAAAGTTGCAGTAGGCTTCCTGTAATACTTCCTTCCGTATCTTGATACCGAAGACTATTTTTGTTTCCTGCGGCTGCCACAGTTGATTTACCCCGGTGCGCATCGGGTTTTAAACGTGTTCAGAATAAACAGTGAATGAAAGTGGAAGTCTAGCGTTGTAGTATTAAACGCTAACCTTAGGTGGAACAGCAAGTATTTGCTTATTACAATGGCATTAAACTTTGATTGATTGATTGATTAATTGATCGATTGATTGATTGATTGATTGATTGATTGATTGATTGATTGATTGATTGATTGATTGATTGATTGATTGATTGATTGATTGATTGATTGATTGATTGATTGATTTATTTATTGATTATGAATCATTATTGAAGTTAAATAGGTACGCTACCAAGTACTAATTGAAGGTTCAAAGTGTATGTGTATCTTGTAAATCGGAGTGTGCACTGTCCTGGAGTTTTTCAGGAGTCGCCCAAGGATTCTGAAAGGATACGATACGAGATATTAGCATGGCCACATGTTTAAGTAAGCAATTTTCGTTTCATAATAAGGCAACGCTTCATTCTCATTAAGACACATTCTCATTAAGACACATTCTCATTAAGACACTTTCATTCCAACTACACTGCCTAGCATTGTTGTCAAACAATCTGCGGCAGATTCGAGGCAGTTCTCGCGGTTGCACACTCGCACTCTCGTGTCGACATCGCCACGATTACAGCTCAGTTTATCAACTTTAGCTGACGGCTTGATGAGCACAGCTCTTGATGTCGCAACAACAGTATGACAACTTCCTGAGCTCAACATCTCTTCTGAAGGTGTTAGCGCAACACAATATTTCCTAACGCAAGACATCATAAGGTCTTAAGAAAGAAACTCGTAGAACACTCTTACAAGCTAGAAACTCATTGAACGAACTTACAAACTAAATACCATTGAAATACATATATGGAATGGCGTTTTCAGAATATAAGGAATGAACAGCTCCAACCAGGTTGACAATTTACCTTCTTAACTTATCTAAAGGCAGCACATAGTTTAGGTTCGATCGGATAATCTTGTTACCGATCTTAATATCTGCGTAATTTTTACCTAGCTTTTCAATGATAGCTGGTCCTAAGAAATTTAGCTGTAATTTGTGTTTTTTGGCATGATTTTTTACTAGTACACGGTCCATCACTTTTAAATTTTTATCGCGACGTTTCATATTTCTATAGGCAGTTCTTTCAATTGTGGCGTTAATGATCGCATTTCTAATATTGTTCACTACAATAGATGACTCGGTAAATTTTTGTTTGTGAACATCTTCATATGTAGTCGCTACATTGAAGTTTTCTAAATTAGTAGAACTGATATAAACACACGTATCTCTACCGAAAACCGTGTATGCGGGTGTATCTCCTAAAGTTTCATTATAGCTATTATTAATCGAATTCTCTACAATATCCAGCAATCTATCCCACTCATTATGAGTAAGAAAATTTAGATATAACTTGAGCAGGTGTCGAATTTTACCATTACATCGCTCGACAATACCATTAGAAAAAGGTGAATAAGCTAGAACTTCCTTTTTTAAGATAGAAAGTCCTTTTGTGAAATTTCTCACATTAGATGATTTAAATTCCAGGGCATTGTCGGACAGTAGCACGTCCGGGGTACCGAACAAACAGCAAAAATTCCATAGACAATCTGTGACAGTCTCTGTACATCGGTCACTAGTCGAATATAATTTAACAAATCGTGAAAAGAGGTCGATGATAACAAGAATATATTTGTTACCATTGTCCGTCATTGGTAATGGACCGTAGAAGTCCATGCTGACCGTTTGAAAACATCGTGTTCCAATTGGAGCATTTAGAATTTTAATCGGCGTCGGTATTCGTGATTTTAGAATCTTACAGATGTCACAAGATTCAACAATTTTGCGTGTAATTGTCCGTTCGTACGGATGAAAATATTTTAATTTAAACTTAAACAAGGTATGATTCAAATCTGAATGGGACAAATTATGGATGAATAGAATTGTCTTGTGCAGCAGAGTATATGGCACCACAATAGTCAGAATGGTGCTGGGTCTGTTGTCAATTCTTCGTCTTTTATACAAAATGTCATTCATAATCAGAAATTCATTGATGTTAGTATTATTAACTTTTGTTGCATTCTCTAGGGCGTCCTTTATTTCAGAACAAAAAGCGTCACTATCTTGTTCACGTTTAAATTCGTCTAACGACCAGTTGTCATTAATACTTGAATGGTCTGTAGTCGTATTAACTCTATCCAGTCTGCATAAGCTCGTTTTCTGTCTGCTATTAAAGTCACTGGGTTCACGTCTGGGGCTTTCAGCAGTACTGTTGTTGTTTCTTCCGTCATCACTTCCTGGCATTGTCTCCTCGAACTCTTCCTCAGTCACGGGCTTGTTACATTTGTTACCCGCAGCAGCGGCTTGCAGCCTGGTTACAACGGGAAAAGTCTCTACCTCTGGGGTTAAATCAGAACATTCTGACAGTTCTTTTTCTGTTAAAGGATTTTTGTCATGATTTAATCTACTTAATGCATCGGCGGCACTGTTCGCTTTCCCAGAGAAATACTTTAATTTGGCATCAAAAGCTTGGACATAAATACTCCATCTCGCAAGCGTGTTGTCTTCAGGCAATTTCTTTGAAAATAAGGGAACTAAAGGCTTATGATCGGTGTATATGATTAGATCATAGCCTAAAACAAGATATTTAAAGTACTTCAACGCTTCAACTATAGCGAACATTTCCTTTTTCGTAGTTGAGTATCTCCGTTGAGTGGAATTCAACGTTTTAGAGAAAAATGCAACAGGTCTCATGTTTCGAACTTTATCAGTAGATGATTGAAGTAAAACAGCTCCTATGCCGACGTTCGATGCATCACAAAACAGATGAAAATTTTGATCGAAGTTTGGGTGACTCAAGGTGGTGTTGTTACATAGTTCATCCTTTAATTTTTCAAAGGCATTTTGACAACCCTTGGACCAAATGAATTCAACATTTTTCTTCAGAAGATTATAGAGCGGGCTTGCGATACTCGCGAAATTTTTTATGTACCTACGAAAGAAATTTACTAGACCTAGAAATGACTGTAGTTGTTTAACATTCTTTGGAATTTCTAAATTCTTTACTTTGTCAGTACCGGTGCTTCTGGTTCCCATTCCACTAATGGAATGTCCTAAATATTCAATTTCGTCACGGAAAAACTCACATTTTTCCGTTTTTATTGACAATCTAGCGTTTCTTAACAGTTCAAGTACAACTTTTATATCGGCAAGATGCTGTTTTTTTTCTTTTGAATAGATGAGTACGTCATCCATAAAGACGAAAGATAGGTTTCCTAGAACAGGAGATAGCGTTTGCGTCATTACTGACTGGAAATATGCAGGTGAGGTTTTTAAACCAAATGGTAAACGATTGAACTCATACTTTCTACTACCAACTGTAAATGCGGTTATTTCTTTACTCTCATCGGTCAGTGTAATATTATGATATCCCGACCTAAGATCTAATTTTGAGAAATATTTCTGACCATTTAAACTATAGAGAAGCTCGTCTACTCTCGGCAGCGGGAATGATTCTTCATGAATTACCTCATTTACTTTTCGAAAGTCAACTACCGGACGTATAGTTCCATCTTTCTTATGAACTACAATTATCGGTGAATTAAAAGCTGAAATCGATGGTCTAATAATTCCGTCGTCTAACATTTTTTCGTTAACGACTTTCAAGTCTTCCATGTAACGGTGGGCAATACGATAGGGAGGGACATTTACGGCATCCGCGTTAGGTTTCAAACGTATTTTGTATGGTTTAATCGCAGCAGCTGAGATCGATTCATTGTCTATAGTAAGAACGTCTCTGAATTCATTCAGCAAACTCAGCAATTCAGGCTTCATTTCGTCATCGTTACACTTGATATCATCATTATTTAATTTCCGCCGACCACGGGCTATTTCTTTGGAAGCAGAAACGTACCCTTCGTCGACAACTCCTGTGATCCCGACAGATTTACTATTAGTGTCTTTCTTCTCGACATCTAAATGACTGTCCTGAACAACACTCGTTGCCTGCACAAAAGTACTTAATCCTCCCTTTAATTCTCCTTGTACATCTGACAAGTAAACTTCGGATTCAACATGATCCTTCTCCACTTTTTCTAAAGTACTTATAATTGCATTCTCTGGTAAAACAATCGCTCTGTCGGAGCTATTAATTAACAACAACGGAATCTTTCTCCTATTGTTAACTCTCACAATTGCTTCTGCGACACAAATGCCTTCTTTTAAAGTTGCTTTCTTTATTATGTATTCTCCATTTTTACACTTTCCAACATGTCCAACATGTTTCAAAATTACATTGGGAGCAATCTCCACTTGTCGAGTATGCACTCTTAACGGCCTTGGCCTTTTGTGGGAATTGGTAACTACAACTACGCCTCGGACAGGCTGATTTTCTCTCTTACCATCCCTATTTACTTCCTCGCCTGCTCTCTCAGCAATGCACGTCCTCTTCTCTCTTAGCTTATTTAGGACTTTTTTCTTAGCTCTGGACGTAATCGTGTCCGCCATGAGACACTCAGTATTCTCTATTAAATACTCAAGACACTCTGTCTTTCCCTTTTTTCGTCGTTTTACCTCTGCAAAGGGGATTTTCTCGTCTTTGATAATTAAACATCTTTGTTTTAAGTCTACAACGGCGTTCTTGTCCAATAAATCACGTCCAATAATGACGTCATAATTGTAAATACCATCTTTAATTATTAAAGCATTTGTCTTTAAACTAATACCGTTTTTTAACTTTAGGACAAGCTCCACCTCGCCTTCAACATTACTCTTAGCGTTAACGCCTTTTATAGTCAGAGAACTTAGCTTCACGTCATTACTTATCTCACTTATTCTGTGGTAGCTGACTAGGCACTTCTCTGATCCTGAATCAATCAATGCATTCCACAGGTCTGCATCTTTTCTAAGCACAATCATGGGCTTATGACTTTTTCGTATTACAAATAATTCATTTTGTCCTGTAACTTCAACTTCTGCATCTTCTTCGTATTTACAAACGTTCGTCGTTAAATGGCTTTCAAAACTAGTGCCATGAGCGTTCAGATCATCACTTAATTCCGCCTCTCCCAGCGATTCATATCTATTTTGACACTCAATGAGTGGATCTATCCTCTCAACATTTTTAACGAGGGAATCTCCAGACATGTTTAACACATCAACTCTCTCGACATTTTTAACGAGGGAATCTTCTGCACCAGAATTCTCCTCGGGTTCACAGGGATTTGTCGCCGTAGAGTCATACTTAGTTATTGTAGTTTCATTTTTACCATCGACGTTATTTCTATCGAAAATGAAATCTTCTCCGCTGCTTACGCTAAAAAATCATTTCCACTGTTAGTTTGGTAAGTTTCTACCTGGCCTTTTTCTGACATACGAGTTTTATACTGTCCTCGCGCACGGACACGATTCGGTCTGCCTGGTCGGTTTAAATAGTCTCTTCTGGACCTACAATCTCTTGCGTAGTGTCCTAACTTATTACAACGAAAACAAGCAACATCACGCAGTGAATGCTCGGTGGCTGTCTGAGATGGACCTGGTTTGTACCAATCAGTCGGTTTCCTAGCCACGGTGGTTCCCGACTCACTTTGTTCTTGACAGACACACGCATGATCGTAACACTTCGAGCAACGCTTCGCGTTGTTGGCTGTCTCTACTGCCTGGACTTCTAGAGTTCCTAATTCTCTATCTCCAACATAAGATTTTACGTGAGGTCTAGCACGAAAAGTTGGTCTCGGGAAATTTGGTCTCCAGTAAGGCCTACGCGTCCTACCTCTACCTTGGAATCCGCCTCTTGTCATTGTATGCACTTCGGCCTCATCACAGGCAGCTTCGAAGTTTGATTCGGACGAATGATCATCCTCAGCACAATAGATTTCCATAGATCTCTCAGATCGAGTCGCTAATATTTGCTTATCCTCGGGAAAATTCCTAATTACAGTCACGAGTCTCTGAAGGAGCTCTTCCGACGATTTGAAGGGTTTATTGAATAGTCTTTTTGAAAAATCTTCCGTCACTAGAGGGTTGATGATGGCCATAGCTAACGCAACAACTAAGGTATTCTCGACATACTTATCGAGGGCAACAGGATCGGGACAGTTTACTACATAGGGATGGGCTCTGTTCGAACACTCCGGGCTGGTCATTATTCTGTGGGTAAATTTACGGATTTTGGATAGGATAGCCACGAACTGGCTAGCTAATGCATCGTTTCTTTTCAGTCGTACGTTATTTAGATCACAGGCTACCGCGTGCAAAGATCTTTCACCTTTTGATACGTAGATATTTTCTAACAGGTGCACGACTTCTTCGAAAGTTAATTCGTAACCTTCACTGATTATGGAGGCTACCACCGTATTAAAGTCGCCTACCCGCTTGTCTGCAGTTCGCAATAATAGATTGAGTTTAGCTTCCTCTGAATTGTCTGAAAGCATGTTGAAATACGCTCTCACATTTTTTATATGCGTCTCTAGTGATTTGTTTTCTATGAAGTCAGGGTCATTTCTTCGTTTTCTACCTCTGTACTGCGGTAGATCCTGCCCAGCAATTACAACACTAGGTATCGGACTGACAATAGAAGTCGTCACAGCGGTAACCGTACTAGTTACAGAGCTAACTGTTGTAACGGCTGCACTGATAACAGGGGTAACAGTGGTCGCCATCGTGCTAGGTATTTGAGGAATTGATAATCTGAAAACAGGGACGGATAACCTACCAAAACTGGTCAAATACGGAATGGTTCTTATATACTCGTATTCGTCAGAGTCACTGCCTGACATAAGCACAAAATAATCCTATCTTCATAAACCTCCAATTTCCATTAAAAGAAGAATGTTCTACACACAATAAAATTTTCTACATGCAAATGATAATATTCTACACACAATAAAATTTTCTACGTGCAAATGATAATATTCTACATACAATAAAATTTTAACTCACATTTTCTGTGGACTTAAACCAGCCTAATGTTGATCCAGCACACAAGTCAAAAGCAAACTCGTGAATGTCGGCAGCAACTGAACAGATCAAGCCGCTCCAGCCTTCTCTTATATGCTAGAGCACAATGGCCCGTGAACAATAGCAACAACTTCCTTTAATTGTTCTGGAGAACAATGGACTACCTCTCCACACAACGTTTCCGCGAAGACGCTCGCTCTCTCACTACAGGGAATCTTGCTCACTGCGCTTTCGCAACTCTTTCGCTCGCTCTCGCCGCTACCCGGAATCAGCATACGCTTGCAATGCTTTACTGCTTAACTTCCTACTTATTAACTTTATAATGATGATGTATAATCATTAATTTGAGCGCATGCTTATTTTTAATTTGCAAGCAACATTATCGGCGTACACTTAACTTAATATTTTGGCGATGCGTAGATCTCGTAGTTCTTCTCGTTGCAGATGACGATGGGTAGATGCGTAGATCTCGTCGACAAACCAGGTTGTTGGTTTGGACCCTCACTTCATCTTCTCCTTTGAGTAGCCCATTTTGTAGATTTTCTATTTTTTTCTCCCTCGAAGTGTTTCTTTCTCGAAGAGTTTCTTGGAAAGCACTTCGATTTTTTGCACTGACGTCTTTCTTCCTTTTCTCGATGCTCTGAAGTAATGTGATAACTGTGCGACGTTACTCCAAACAGGGTGACACTCCTCACATTTAAAATCACGGATCAGCAGAACTGAAGATCAATTCTTGATATCTTCTTCTTCAATGGGGCAATGTGGCAATGTGGCAATGTGGATATCTTTAATGTGGCATCCCCATACTGTGGCCACCAGAAATGTTCCGGCCCTTTTCAGTATTAGGCCGTAACCAAACGCGGATGAGGTTCGGGAGTGAATCAGTTGCAGCAACGTAGTATTCTTTATTGTTACTTCAGGATTGATACAGGCTTCGTAATTGGTAGGATGTCTTTAGATTGGAAGGTAATCTCGTAACTCTGTAGCGCATCTGTGATCTCTACAGATGTTTTCTCGACAGCCGAGCTTCAGCTACTGACAGCGATGCTTCTGTTTGTAGAAGCGACCTCTACGGCAGACCACCTCAAATGAACCACGATATCTCTCGCCGATCCTATTTATATGCCTGGCGGGCGCACAAGCGCTACTATTGGTTTGTTACCGTGACGTCTGCAAAACCACGCCGTCAACGAAAAAAAATATGGTCTTAATCTACCTTGTTTCATCTACTGTGCTGTGCACTCAAGATAGGAGTTGAAGAGCTGCCCAAGAACAAAGAAGCGGATGCAAAAGACTGTCAACGTGCGACTGTAAGCCGCAAAATTTATCAACACCATCCGGAAACGAGTCACGTTATCGCTACTGAAATAGAGGGTGTCCACGAAAAGCGAGTCTGCTGATCTTATATATCTATACTAATCTCAATAATTGTAATAATTATAATCGTAATAATAACAGTAATGGTAATAATATGTATCTAAGATACACAACAAAACAGGATTGATGCAACACTTTAATTCAGAATTTTTTAAATTTTTATTCAAATTCCTTTAATTTCTCTATTTCTTTACGGATCATAGATACAAGATATTATTATAATAAGTAGATACGCTTTTCTTCGACACACGCTAATTCAATTTCCTATATTCGCATGTCCCTCTCCTGTCTTAGTTTTGTTCAATAGCTTGCAAATTTCAGCATAAATAATGAAATAACAATGGCATCTGTCTGACCTACTTATAGTCGCTTCTTATTTCTGATATTGATTTATTACGCACTCTTCCTGTGATATTTCTGACATGATTGCTGCCATAAAGCTATTAAATATTGATAAGTTGTCTACTTATACGTTTGCAATCGTTGTTCGAGAACATCTGCCTAGGGAAACGACCTCATTCTTTACCGGTTTCCACTCCTTTCACGGAAATATACGAATGTGCCCTGATATGTGATAATGTGCAATATTCAGAAAACAGTCCACGTTTGGCTGAAATGTTACAAGGATTCCAAAAGGGCATTTGGTTTTTTTCTAGCATGAAAACTCATTGACTTCAATTCTCCTGAAATGTCCGATAAAATGACGTAAAAAACAAATATTTTAAATTTTCTCAAAAACTATGGCCAAAATCGAAACGGTTACAGGAGTAAAATGTGTTTCTTATATAAAATTACATATACGCTGGGTTGATCTCCTGAAGCTTTCGTGAATGTTCAAAATAAGAGACAGTAAAGCAATTGTATCAAGCAGAAACTAAGTAGAATTTGTACTGCGTGTATCGTAGATACACGGGACACCTTGTACAGTGATTCTCGGACAAAATTCTGAAAAAATTTTTTGACAAAATTCTGTCGAAATTGAACCGACACTGGATAAAAAAATTCAAGTTGACGACCTTAGTTGTCGTACCCTGGAGACCCAGAGCGCACCATCAGAAGTGTCGTCGTGTCTGTGATCTGTAAACTTTTATTCAACGAAAAAATGAAGGATTTCCTTGAGGAGATCCTTTTTCATTGTTAATTCTCTATATTGATGGGACTTGGTTTTGTTAACCCCCTTGGTACTATAATAATTATCATCATTGATGAGACTGTTGCGAACATCGTTGATTCATATCACGCGTATGGAAATGTTAAAATTCTTTGTGATCGGCATGCATGGCTTGCGCGAATGATCTGCTATTAATACATTTTTAATACAACAACGTTAAGTACTATCCACTGTAGAAGAAACAAAGTAGCGTCAAACCAGTCGTTTTCCGTCGACCGTGTAGTAATGCTGACGTCATGGCAATGAACCAATAGCAGCGCTCATACAGCATCTAACACCGCTAGCCACAAATCTGGCTCCACTATTGGCCTAACGAAATGTCCCAATGGTGACGTCATTACGTTTGTTTGAAACGGAGCCTTTCTATTGGCTAGCCGAACTAGAGGAGGTGTATTTTCTCCAATAAAAATGACTATACCTTGTTTCTTTTACCGTGGTATAGACCTTCCGGAGTTCTCTCTTTTGTGCCCACATTGTTTTCTTCAATATTCATGCCGTCTTTGCTCTTTCTTCTTTGTATTTTCTTCCCTTTCCTTTCCAGCTTGCTACTTGTTTGCGCAAGGATTCCAGTTGGACGCACACCTTCTGAACAGATTTTCTTTTTAATAGTCCACACTAAATGGTGCCTTCGTCTTTCTTCTCTTGGGACCACATTTTTCCATGTTAAAGACGCTTGAATTAACTTTTGATAAAAAGTCCAACCTATTCTTCAGCTAATTTATCAGCGATGTGAAATAGATAATCAATTATTTACTGGTCCCGTTCCTGGCTTCTTCGATATTTCTCAAGTAGCTCCGTATTTATTTTGATCTCATGCTCTTTGCCGTCCGAATATTATGCTTAACTTTGATTGCCTATTGTGGTGTAAGAGTACCACTACGTAAATTGCTCATTTTCGTATCGGTGTGAATGAACAACATTTCAATTATTTTAACATCTTTTTAAAAGAGATTTAATCAACCGAGGTTAAATATCATCATGCTACTATATTTTCACTCTTTCTGAGGAAAGGTATAATTTTTTCGAGCAGTAAAGTCGTTTTTTTTAACTCCGCTACTTACAACCTAACTTGACATGAGACCGCTGGACGCACAGCGGCAGCGAACGTGTAAGTTGATTAACATTCAACTTTGTTGCATATGAGCGGATTGTAAATAAGCACGTTAAGTGCGGTGGGTTAAACTGAAAATTAAGATTCTACTCCAATTACATTACATTCTAACATTTAACTTTCAAATGGAGAATGAGTTAAATTAAAAGTGCTATCTTCCGGCTTTAGCTAAGTGTAAATAAGAATGCAGTTTGTGACAAACAGGGGATCACCCACTCTATGGAAGTTCCCTCAGTGATTACCGTAAGTCGACTGAGAGGTCAGGCATTGTGTTGAGGGGACGCAAGTACTTGCTTTCGAGAAAAGTGTTCGGCTCTCAAGAATCAGCTTCCTTCGGAATACTTTCATTCTAGTTCGCGACACAATGATGTGGCTTGCTCACTTTCTGCTTCTTATTTTCTTCTAACAGCGACAATTAGCTTGAGCTTCACAAGTGATAAAGCGTTCAAATCCCAAAATTAGCCCTTGGAAAAAAACTCGCTCCGATTAATGAAGACTTCAATTTTTCGTAGCGTCACTTCACTGAAACAGGGAAATGCCTTTGTGTACCATACAAAAACTCATATTTGAGTGTTGGAGTGGTTACAAATAGTCTCTCGCTACCATCTACTGACGGAGGTATCCCACCACAGGCATTGATTAATTGAACAAATGTAGGCTCGAAGAAGCAATTTCACAATTTTCGTAGACCCGAAGACCGAGATAAATTAGGCTCGAAACATTTTTAAGAACGCAAGTAAACCTAATCGAACAGTAGGCTTCCTAATATAGCATACGAATAAATATTTCGAGTAATAATGTTACAATTTCATTTACCGTAGAGAGTAGTACTCCGACAATCTCGTCCTTCCCTAGCTTCAGCGTCTTTGTATCAAGCTGTTCTGTGCACCAATGCCGACTTGCGAGCGGGAAAAAAGTGCTTGTGACATAGCAAGTTTCGCTGTGTGCCATCAGACGAAGCTCGATTTCGGTCTGATCAATCAGGCGCTGGCCTGGGCAGAGCCCCATTGTCTAGGAGTTGGTCGCCCTCGCAAATATGCGAGAAGTTTGGAAAGAGGTTTGTGGTCAAGCCATGGTTCGAGTCGGAGGCCACTCGAGAACTTTGTGGCGAGCCTTCTATTTGCAGATGAGCTTGTCAACGCGCTCTCGCTGCGTCCGTCTGTGTGTGTCTTCGATTTCAGAGTTTCTTCCATTTTCTTGAAACCTGTAACGCTCGTGCCGTCGGTCTCGAGCTCTGTTTTCTTGTCCTGGTTGGTAATTTTGTTTTATTATGGCGTCGTATCATCTTTTAGATTCGCAGATTTTATCCTACCTTATATTTACCTTCAAACACTAACTGAAGTCGTTTCGATCATTCGGTGAGATTATTGTTATTGAAATTTCATACATTGCCCGACGTGTCTTCCGTAATTCTGTCCCCCTTTTTTTGCAGTAGTAGAAGGTCGACGCCACAGAATAACTTGACTTAGGGCTTTGAACAGAGATCGACGAATAAATCTTTAGGAGCCTTGAATGGGATATTACACAGAGAAGCAGAGTTCCATGAATGCAGGAGGGCGAGGCATGGTATCGGATTGCTGATGTTTACGATCATTAAATATTCATATCACGCCGCCGAAATGTTCCTGTGGATTATTTCTGACAGGAGCTTCACTCGTGCTATTTTTTTCATCAATGACAACATGCCGAGTAAAATTTTACTCGTTTTTGAGTGGCGATATTACAATTCCGGCATTAGATGAATTGAATTGCAGACTTCGTAGCTTGTATCTTTTCCGAATGAATTAGCTAACTTAGTCACGCTGAAAATGTTTGTTATTGGAATTAAATGTGTGCTAAAACATGAAAAATTAGTCGAATTATCAACGAATCAACGCCCACTTCCACATACCTGTCGAGTTCTTCAAGTAATGCGTGAGACTTTAATGCGATTTTAATGCTGAACTTTGCTTCGTATGCTAAATTTAGCCATTTAAAATTCCATAAGTACGTGCAACTGCACAAACGTTCCGCTGTCTCAAATATTCTTCTATTTTGAAGTGATAGTAATATGGGATTGTCCCTTATCATTATATCCTTTGTTGATAATCAAGTATAAGGCAGAGATTAATAACACAATAAATTAATGGAATTATCATAGAACTTTAGTCCATAAAACAGGTTAACTGTTATGGAAGGAATATTTCTCACAAATGTTTAGCCAGTTCGAGTGTACGGATATTAGCCCAAATAGTGCGAATCAGAGTTAAAGAATTGATGGTAGAAAGTTATCAGCCACAGGAAATGATATAGATTGGCCAGGATGGGCACATATAAGTAAGAATGCTAAGGAAACGAGCCAGATGCTGATTTATCTGGCTAAGAAGTAAGAACGTCACGAAAGATGCCTAAGATAGTAGCGTCTGGAAAGGCACGTGGAAGTAAGAACGTCCCGAAAGAGGCCTAAGATGGTAGCGTCTGGAAAGGCACGTGGAAGTAAGAACGTCACGAAAGAGGCCTAAGATAGTGGCGTCTGGAAAGGCACGTGGAAGTAAGAACGTCACGAACGAGGCCTAAGATAGTGGCGTCTGGAAAGGCACGTGGAAGTAAGAACGTCACGAAAGAGGCCTAAGATAGTGGCGTCTGGAAAGGCACGTGGAAGTAAGAACGTCACAAAAGATGCCAAAGATGGTAGCGTCTGCAAAGGCACGTGGAAGTCAGAACGTCACGAAGGATGACTAAGATGGTAGCGTCTGGAAAGGCACTTTGAAGTAAGAACGTCCCGAAAGAGGCCTAAGATGGTAGCGTCTGGAAAGGCTCGTGGAAGTAAGAACGTCACGAAAGATGCTGAAAGATACATAACGTATTAGCGTCTGGAAAGGCACGTGGAAACAGGAACGCCCCGAAGTATGCAGAGCAGCCCAGCCAGCCTGGAAGGGCAGGCGGCGCGGCGGCGGCATGAATTACCAGCGAGGCGGGAGCGGGACCCCCTGCGACGGGTCCAGTGTGTGGTCGCTGGACGACTCACTGATGCGGAAGTAATGGCGTTACTGCTCTGTCCTGGCAGACGATAACATCATCCGCTTCTTTTAATTGATCCTCTAATTGACTATTTTGAATAATAAACCTCAAAACAATTGACTATTGAAGTTGCTTTCACATTGTTCCCTCTCTTTGAAGGGCTTTGTGTATTCTGGCGGGCTTAATTACCTCTGTAGAATTACTCGAGACGTTCAGGGTAGTTTTATGAGCACAGAAAGTGCTTTGGCCCCTGTACCTCTTAGAGAGCTCAGCCTTTCTTTGACTATTGAGTGCTGTTAAGAGTAGAAAAACCAGTCGTTTTGATGCATTTTATTGGCAAAAGCTAATGAATGAAAATTTCCTGATATTCCAGGAACCTCAGTGCTATGGTTGTTAATCTTGTCTGTTTATTTTGACGTAGTTTATGGACTTCACTGTCGAACGTCAGTGCTCGTGAAACTTGTCTTTGAAGAAAGAAAAGATATTCCTCAGTGCTCGAGTCAACAATCGTCTATCAAGCTTCTGGATGACAATGAAAAAGGAACGCTGATAACAAAACTTTGACGATATGGTTTTTAATGTCATTACATTTTGCAGTTCTCTAGAAATCGTCCGGCGAACCCACCAAAATTCTGCAGAAATGGGCCTTATTTTCAGACTGGCGTTTTCGTATCGTGTCCAGCTTCGGTAACAACTCGCATGATCTGTTGCGTGTACTGTAAAATTTTAGCGGCCCTGGGAAGTCGTAAGGGTAATCATCATTATTCACATAACGGTTCAAGCTCTCATTTTATTCCCCAACCATTAATTTTCCTTAATGTTCTGCCTTTGAACGGGTATAGAAAGCATATAAAAGGGCCCCGGTAGGGTGAGACGGACCTCTTCTTAGGAGATTTAGCAACAGATCCCAAACTTACGGCATTCCAGTCGATTTTGATCCGCGCTGATTAACGAAGATCCTGACGTGCCGAGGGCGAATATTGCTGAAAGGCCATACATAAGTTGCCCTATTAAGTTCAAGTAATTTCTGGACGGGTAATTTCGTGTTTGTATCCCAGGAGGAAAATTTAAGGTCTCGAGCTGTAGGAAGGTAGGCTTTTATTTCGATGAAATAGAATATTTTTTGGTTTGTTTTGTTAGGGTCATGTTTCTTTTTCGTTCATGGCTGTTCATTTATTCAGTTTCTATTACTTTTTCTTTACCGGGAATATTTTTTCTAAACTTTCACCTGCAGGGATACAACTATTGTATATATGGGAATTAGCGCTCCCAGGGAAAATTGTGTGAGGACACGAGCTGGGAGGTAGGCCTTCTTTTTGTCGAAATAGAATGTTTTTGTTGAAATAGAATGTTTTTGTTATGTTGAAGACAACCTTTTTTTCCGTTCACTGCTGTCCTATTTTCAGCACCTACTACTTTCTTCTTCAACTTTTATCTTGTTTCATGAACTTCTTTCTCAACTTACTGTTTCTATGCTCCTTCTGCATAGATTCCAAGTTCCCTTATCTCCATACTAAATGGTTCCTTCCTCCTTCCTCTCTTCGGAACACTTTTTTTTAGCTGTTAGGGAGGCTTAAATTAACATCTAATCTAATCTTTCTAAACTTGCAGCCTTTCTCTATCTATGCACAGGATATGAGGACGCACCTTGTGCTTAGGTTCCTCGTTTGCTTAATTCCATACTAAATGGTTATTCGTTCCTGCCTCTCTTTGGACCACCTTTGTTGTCGTCATGAAGGCAACAACTATCTCATCTAATACAAAAATTTATAATTTCTAGTGGCACCTGTTCCCTCCGAAGACGATTGACATGATTTAACTGAAATTCCACAATGCATTTTTTAGGAAAAGAAAAAATAGTTTGAAATTAGCCAATGTTAAATAAACTTTGGAGTTCAACTCTTGCGAAGCCTCGACTGAGGATATTAATTCCTATTTCTCCTTCTTAATGAATAACAGCAATTGTAATTGCGAGCTTATATTTCCTTGAGTTCATTTATAGATTAGTATAATTATTTTCATTTGCCCTCGCTGACGATTCAAAGTAAATTTCTGAGGAAAAAAGCCCCTTCTGAAACTTCCTTTCGTTTGATCTGCGCAGCTGATGAGCTGAGTAAAATGGCCTCAATTCCAGATATCGGGCTGGGATCAGGCCTCAGTTACCTCAGCACAAAGCGTGAGAGATCAGACTGTCCCAAATCCTGGATGAGCTGATAATGCGCACTGTATCCCGGGGCTAACGAGGGCTAACTCCCGAGAGGCTAAAGAGCTTTCCATGTTCGGGACTCCGCGCAATCACTTGCACTCTTTTCGGGCCTTCCAAAACTGCGCCCTGGAAGGAACCAGTTTAACAAAGCTTCTCGTGTGACTGCAGCCCTTGTTACACGACGATTTTTCCACGATTCTCAAAGTTGCGAGCTCAAGAACTTCTTGGTAATTTCTTCCGAGGTTCATGGGACGAATGAAGGAAGATGACAACTTAGAAAGTATTTCTCATAAATTAATTACCACGGCAGTCAAGAGAAAGTTGACAAATGGACGTTTCGTGCATGCCGAGGAACGTAACAACTCTGGAAATATCTCGTTGCGTTTCATTGTGTTTTAAGTCGAGTAATGTGACGTTCGGGGTGTCGATCATTGAAGTACTGTCATCTAATCTTGATAATTATAATCGAAGCTTAGTTTGTGAGCAGTTTGGGCTTTATTTTTCAAAAAATGAAATTTACTGCTAGCACACTTTCCATCAAAAGGTTTATGCAAATCAAACGTGTTTTTTTCTTTCCGTTGCTTTCGAAGTTATCGAATGTCTTATATGAAAATCTTGCATCATGCGTGATTGTGTTATTCCATATTCCTCGTTGAGACACATAGACTAAATGCATTCATTTGTCTCATTTGAAAATTTTAATAACCGTTTGTTGAACAATCCTAAGTTTCAAGCTCATTTTTTTCCCATTTTTTCCCCCATTTTTTTCAAGCACCGTAACTTACGCGCTTCATGTGTGCAATCGTTTGCTGATTAGAATAAATTCCTCTTTTGGTTGAGTTCAACGCGTTCTTGTATCCTTTAAGTCGTTCTACCCGAGCAGAATTCTTAATAAGGGTCATTAATTACTTCATCATCTTAGACCTGGCGTATTCCATTATACTTCTTTAGGATATCTGTTTCTGTTTAAGTTGAAGTGTGTTGGATAGCAGAAGAAAGTTCAATATGGGGCGGAATAAGGGCCTCGTTTTTCCATGTATTTTAGAATTAAAATTCACAAATATAAAAATAAAAAGTCCTCTTGATTTTGGAGAAAGTTTGCTCTAATGTTGATTGATATATGATTTGTTAATGTAACCCCTCAGGGGATACAAGTATTGTATCTATGGGAGTTTGCACTCCCAGGGGGAACATGTGAGGGCCCGAGCTGAGAGTTAGGTAGGCCTTCTTTTTGTTGAAATAAAATGTTTTTGTTATGTTAAAGACCATCTTTTTTCGGTTCACTGCTGTCCTGTTTTTCACCATTTATTAATTTCTTCTTCGACTTGGATCTTGTTTTATGATCTTCTTTCTCAACTTACTGTTTCTATGCCCCTTTTTCATAGATTCAGCGGTCCCTTAACTCCATACTAAGTGGTGCTTTCCCCTCTTAGGAACGCTTTTTTCTTAGCGGTTAGTGTTGCTTAAATCAACATTTAATCTGATTTTTTATCGGTTAGGGAAGGTAAACTTCTTTCTCAACTTACTGTTTCTATGCCCTTTCTGCATAGATTCCGCGTTCCCTCAACTCCATATTAAATGGTGCCTTCTTCCTTCCTCTCTTTGGATCGCCTTTGAGGCGGATAGGGAGGCTTAAACTAACTTATACTCTAATTTAATCTCTGGAAATGTAATTTTTTAAATGTGTTTGAAAAGTGTTTAACACGTTTTCTGCAAAAAGACCCACCGGTGGTCACTGAAGAGGTTTTCATAATGCTGCTGACCGACCCGCAGTCGCTAACTCAATTTCTATAAATATTTAATTAAAGCTAAATAAAGGCACGATCCAGATGATGTTTCTATTTTTATAATTGCTCACTACAATTGACTTTAAATTTCTGACCTGATTGATGCTCTTTGGTTTCTGAAGCCACCTACTTCTGATGCAGCGCCTTCTGATGCTTTGCCAGCTCCAACTTTCCTGCAATAGGTGGGGGTCTGTATGAATAAAATTTGTCAGGAATGAGTTGAACCTAAACTTCGAGAGTCAATAATGCCAGTTGTCCATCACGGCCCAGGGCTCGTAAACCGAAAAATCGTTTTGAAATGGGCTACAAATAGAAGTCGTCGCTAGGTGAATACGGTTTTTCAGCGGTCGTGTTAACTCGAACACTCTGTTCAGAGGGAACTCCAACGTGTCGCTCGGCCTAAAGTGTTGGTGAGTTGCTGGAATCCCGTGATTGGGTAACAGCTAGCACCGCTAAGACTCTGCGTACGCAAATCAACCCATTGTCGAATTTGCTAAACTAAACGAAACCTAGAAATACCGAATATTCCCATCTCTGTACAGACACTCAAGTACTGTGCGAGTATACACTGTTGAATCGCCTCCGTTGCATCTAGTGGTGAAATAATAAAATAATAATAATAATTTTCAGTGATCGATGGTTTTTCAGTAGCTGGTCCAAAGATCCTTATTCGATAACTCTGTGCGGTCTTTAATATGGACGATCTCGAGATGCTCGTGACATTCAGCAGGCGTAGACTTGCAGAAATTGTATAGTTCAGCCAGTTGACCTTCGGCTGTCTGAAGTACGGCTATGATCATGAACAAGGCGGTACTTATAAGGTGCTTAACCTCTTTACGATCGTGAAGGTGGGGTATTAAACCGAGTTGGCCGTGGTCTTCTAAAACGCTTGCACGAGTATGTAAATAATTTGCCTTCAATTTTTTGAGCTTTATATGAGTTTTTGGAGGAATGGGGAGATGTAAAATTAGTCATGGAATAGGAAACACTGTTGAATGTGCCCTGCTTTTAGATAGATGTGTTCATTTGCGTTTTGTTCACTATTGTTCATTGAATTGTTCATATTGTTATTGTTCATATTGTTATTGTTCATTAAACTGGGCACCGTTTTATCAATGAAAACAAATGAGTTACAAAAAACAGTACTTTTAGGATTTGATATTTTCTTGGTGAGTGTCGCATCATTGTTCGTCTTGCGAATTGTGAAATGTTTGCATTATATATAGATGAAAATGGTCGATATCTGGGAAATCTAATTTTTAGTATGAAAAGGAAAACTATCCAAGGTGAAAATGATAAAAGCCAGCAATCGGGATTTCAAGAAATAATTCTTCTGGTAGATTTTTACGCTCAGACGATATTTTTAGTTGCGTTGGTTTTCTTTTTTATCCTAAAAGTTTGTATTATGTAAGTATAATCATTTGTGCCATTTTCTACAGACACGTTGAAGGATATACTCCTTAAGTGTTAAGCCATTCGCGCTCTCATGTTCACATTTTTCCTCATGCGATCCCATCTCCAAGTCGTTGGAACTCCTCTTTTTTCGTGCAACATCTCCCTGAGATATCTCATACTTTTAAATCAAAGAGGATCCATTTGAATTTTAATTAGGAGATGAATCATTTCAGTCCACCAATCTCATTAATATGAACGCACGTATTACTGCTGACTGAACCAGTTCAGTGAAAAATTTTCGTTTATGAACAATACATTTAACATCGGGTTCCAAAGACATGGGAAACGATCAAGGCAACGTAGGAAGCCTAAGGCAAAGCAATTTTTCAAGAAATTCGTAATATCTTTGCGTTTCATCTCTACTCTGATTCAGTTTCTTTGGAGAGTGATAACTTTTCGAAGGTGTATTTTAAAATTGCTTTGTGATACTTATTTTCTACAGCTGGCTTGTGCCATGACATGTCCTTTTATTGGATTCCAATTTTCTGAAACGAGCAGAAGGTAATGGTCAAGAAAAAAAAGCTTCATTCCCTGCACTATTAGACTTCCATGCACTAGCTCATTTTTCATTTCCTGAAAAGAGCGTCTTGTTCTGAGAGCGTTTTTCTTCGAGCGTCAGTCGTTTGACATTCTCCAAACCGCCGTCTCTACATGACTAGAGGCCATGATCTTGGGTCATTCTATCCTTTCGTTTCGGTCAATTTTATTGAGTGCCGACCAGATTTGTGTCTCGCGAAATTTATTGGCGTATTGCACGATGAGATCAACATCCGAGCTGAGATAGGACGACAGATGAACAAATGTCTCGAGTGTTTAGATGAAATTGCTCTCCGCCCCACCGACGCGATCCGCGCTCGGGTTACTAGCCTTAAAAGTCATTCTAAAATGAGAGTTCGGTGAAAGGTGACCCATTATCGGTACTTAGCCGGCCCAAATGCTTATCCCCAAGTATCTGTGTTAGAGTTACTGTCAAATTATGCTACATAGCGGAGGCTTTCACTTGCGCGTTACCCTCGCTTGCAAAGCTATTATCATAAATAGTTATTTTTTCTAGAATGGGGGAGCTCGCTTGAAGGGCCTTTAAAATTAACCATAATGGATCCCATGCATGAAGCTCGTGATCGCCGTGTTTGCATACAGGACGCTTTGGGGCACGCTCGATCTCAAACACTTCGTTCAAAGGTTTTGTTTCCGTCTAATATCTCTCCGTCAGGAATATGCCGAGTCCGCACCGTGATTACTTACTTTTCCGCGTGAGCAAATGGAATTACTTTAAACTTCCATTGCGCCTGCTTGCTCTTGTGTGATGACTTGGCACAAAAATTGTCATTGCAGCCATCGATTTCTCCTCGCGTAAAGGCCTCTTGCTACTGCTGCTGCTCCCGCCGACCGGATGACACAAATTTATAAAAATCTCACCTCGTATGACAGTCTTGACGCTGACATATGCCTGCCATTGCTGCTGCTTCTCTAGATCGTCTGAGCTCGCTACTTGCTCGCTCCACTTGCCTCTGGACCTCGACTTGCGTTTACCCTTTCGCTCATACTAGCGCTCACAGATTGATTTCTTAAAAACTTTTCGATGCCTTACCTTGTGAGGATTTTGCCTAGAAAATGGACCATTGGCTAACCATGGCTCAAACGTGTTTTTTTGTAAACTCGAGCATAATTCATTTGGCGTTCTGTTTCGTTGTTCTGTCGATCGCTAGTCCATTTTCACGGTTTTTTCTTCCTGTTTTCACTTGAGACGAGTCGTTTATTTATTCCTTCACGTGTCTTTTGACACGAAAATGAGGCCTTGTGTCAATTCTTTGTATCATTTTCAACATTCTCCACGCTCAGGTGTGAACATCTACGATCGGCTTGAGAATGTGTTGGTTTCTAATGGCGTAGAGATGCACTTTTTGTCAATGCTATATCCAGAGCGTGAATTATGATAGAAGAAATGAGATTAATAAAATAGAGGATTGTGGTAGAAAGGCTTTTTTCTCGGTGTGAAATGAGTCGTAAGATAAACCAACTCAAGATCTCTACCTTTTAGAATATTTTACCATTTTTGACCGACGGGATATCTCTTTTTTATGCAATGCCAAATAGAAATTACAATGAATACCAATATTCTTCTACATTTTTTTATTCAGAGGAGTTCGAAATGAGCTTAAATTCCGACTCTGGGCTTGTGTAGGCTGTTCTTTTAGCTATAAGCTCTCGTAAGTGTGCGTTCATTGCATCGACCTTCCTATGATGGCCATTTTATGAACAGCTCATCTCAAGGTTGTTTGTGCGGTGCAGATCATCTGTACACTTTTGTGAGACAAGAGACAAGGTCGTTTTCTAATGCATCTTTTTTTTTGCCTGGGTTATTTGAACAACTTATTTATTTGCCACACGCGATACAGCAATACATTGTTTCTCAAGTCTAATGCAATGGGTACATTTGGGTATAGCTACTTGTGGGCCCGAATAAGTTCAGCGACTTCTAGGGCATCCCAATCATCAATGCTATTGTAAGGTGTACAATTATGTTTAACCTAATTCACTTCACCTAGTTGCGTATTGTAGAATTTGTTCTTCCAAGTGCCTTTTTTACGAGACAGCTATGCTATGCCCCCCAACAGTGACTGTGAACGTTTACCAAGACTAAAGTCTCACGCGTAATGATTGTGAGGCGTTTCAAATTTATTCTTTGTTCATGTATCCAATGAATTGTGCGATAACTCAAGGTTGTTACATGGGACTTGCTATTCAACCCATTTTGGTTTTACTACGAATCTGGTTTAATGTTCTTCTTCTAAACTGGAAGGAAATATGATTTCAGTTACAAAAGGAGTTCCATTTACCCATAATCTGAAGAAACCAATTTTTATTCTGTAAATTTTTAGAACTAATGTTCTAACATGAATTTTTACAAACCTAATCCAGTTTCTTCCGAGAAAAACGCATTTTATTTCTATTGGCCCTTTACAATGTTAACGTGCTTGTCCGATCCTATCGTTAGGGATTCATTATATGTTCCTATACTTTTAATACAAGTTACTTCTTACTCTGATGGTTCGTGATCTCTTGCATTCAGCTTCTCCGCGGAAAGTTCACTTGTGATACAGTTTCTTGCATCCCTCGGCGCATAAATTTGCATATTAATTGGCACGAGCTTTGAGCACTCTCAGAAACCGTCATGCACGCAAGAGTTTGGCATTTCACAACCTTTTTAACAAACAAGACTGACAAGTTAGGGTGATACAGAGCGTACGCGGCAAGTACAGAAAGCTCCAACCGCCGTCCGTCCCCAAGCCCCACAGCAACAAATTCTTGAGCGCTCGTCTAGGTGTGAGGTTGGTATCGCGGCGGTGGGGTGGAGATCAGGCGAGTTGGGTGGGACAGGGAGCGACGGGAGGGGCAGTTCGGAGAGGGGCGGCGTTGAAAGATCTCTCTCGAGAACGGGGAGGGCGAAGAGGTCACGTGATGGATCACAGCAACCATCACCTGGCGGCGATGGTTACAACATAGCATAGTAGGTTCGAGTAGTGAGAGTAGCCGTGGTCGACTCCTCAAATGAGATGCAAAAGAAAGGCTTGGACTCTTGACTATCGAGATTACGGTGCTTGAGTGGAGCGGCTGCAATCTGCAGGTACTTCTTACGAGCTTTAGCGACCGCGATTTTGCTTCTCTAGTCGCTTCTGCATCTGGCGGAGCGCATCTCATGGCTGCTGATGCTGCTCAAATTGGTCGTACAAATCAACGACCTTCTGCTTACTCTTCGGTGCAATTAGGTGCTTACTTTCTTACGCCTCCCTTCTAATGAAATTCACTGATCTCTTTTTTCGAAACACTTGTAGTCCGAAATTGCTACTCCTCTGATTTGTAGTACTTTTTTACGTGGTTTGCTGTTCTCCGAACAATGAGCTGGCGTTTAATATTCATGTCTTCATTTTTAATAAATGCCTATGGATTGCAATACTGATAATGTAGATTGATAACTTGTTTTGCCTAGAATTATAGGGGTATTTTTCACACGTATACTCTCAACAACTACGCTTACCTCAAATCAGGAAAATGAGAACTAATCGGAATGCCTTCGTTAACAAGATTGAATAAAATTTACTATTCCATTGTTTTAATTGCCCTAAGATTTTCCTACCGGCAGTCAAAATGACGACAATAGCCTCATAAATTTTGTTACATTTCCTGGTCAAGAATTGTTTATTTTAACACACTTATTCGAACGTTTTACTGCGTTTTAAGACAAATTGATTAACCATTTTACTACTACGACCTAATAATCTACAATAGGATTGTTTCTTACTTTGTACAAAACGTCCCACACAAAGTGTACTCGCTCTTTGACTCTCCAGTACTCACATATTATGTTTCGATGCACGAGCACATTGACATGCATGGAAAGAAGTCGAATGAGTTAACTCAAAGAAAAGAACATTGAATTTAAGAAAATTGAGTATGAAATAAAACTTGGTTGCACCGAAAACAAAAAATAAAAGACATGAGTAATCGTTAATCAGAGGATGAGCGTATTGTAGGGGAGCACTATTCATTTTCGTTCAACCTGACTGCGCTGAAATGCAAAAATCGAATACGTTTTTAACTGAGTTCTGATCATTAGGGTTGCTTCACTCTTCGCGCATTTAGTAAAAAAATCGTGTCGCAGTTAAAATTTCGGTAGCATTCTTCCCCGCGCTGCACGACTTCCGTGGTTACCCTGAGAGACTGGTATAGATATCTCTTGATTGATATTTATGGATATCTTCATTTATATTTATGGCCTTTTCAATTTCAGGGGAGGACTAAGAATACTTAACACTTTGACTGCAGCGGGTAAAACTGGAGCTCAATATTAAACTCAAATTTAAAGTCAATTGTAGTAAGCAGTATAGAAAAAAGCTAGCATTAGCTGTATTGTGTTTTCAGTTAGTTTTGACTAAATATTTATGAAAATTGAGTTTGTGACGACTGGTCAGTTAGCAGCAAGATGAAAATTCCCTCCGTGTACCACCGGTGGCTCACATCGCAGTCAAAGTGTTAAAATAGCTCCGTGAGGACTTTCTGTTTTAAGTCAGAATCAGCAAAGAATTAGTGAGCGATGAGCCACAAATATTTTTCTAATAAATAAATAATTGTTTGAAAATTAAATTCAGGTCTCGTATACTTTCATGATTCATAAATCAAGCATAACAGATATTCAACGATCGCTTCTCCGCTTATTTCCGACTGAGTGCCATAGGAAATAATTTTATCGCTACGATAACAGACTAATTCTGCATGCGCAACGATGCAGAATAACTTCAACTCCGGGCTGGAACACCGGCAACTCCTTATTTGATTTGCAAGGAAAGTGCTAATTTTCCTATTAATGGTACTTAACACACCAATAATTGTATTGCCAATTGATACGACACTGAAGACACATTCGAGATTTTTTACTGCCCGACAGATGAAAAAATTGTGTTCGCACGCAGTAGAGCCTCGCACGGACAAACTTTCTTTGGTCCGGTGCCGCATGCTTTCCAAGGATGCATGAGCGCTGCGAAGCTTTCTATTACAACTGTAAAAATTTCTTGCACGTCTCCGGAACATGTTTTCCCTACGGAACTCCGTAAATTTTTGAACACCCACCGCGGGATGACAAACGTCCTCTCTTATGGAGCTTTTTATTCATTGTCAACTTTTGCTCTGAATGATGGCGGGTTCGACTCAAATTAGGTCCCTGTGACGCTATTGATTGTTTCTGGTATTTATCACGACGCCCAGGCCTTGTATTTAAGCTTTAATTTAAGCGGTGAAAGGGAGATTTTTGCATGATGTTTTACATCACCCTAAGTTGAGGGCACTTCAAGTGCATATTTTAGTGAAAGTTCCTAATCGTTCGTAACTTACAGGTCGCAAGATCAGCGAACTGAGCCGTGCATGCTGAACTTTGCAGCTTTGGGCTGTTCTGTGATCGTCTTCCCAACTGATTTTTCTCTCTCAATTACATCACTGGACTGATTTATGAAGTGTTGATTTCAGCATAGTTTAGCCGTTGCATTAACACTTCAGTAAGTAATAAACAGTCATTTGGTATAAATTGCTTTGTTTTTTTTTCCGTTCTCATACGACCCATGCGGACACAATTTGCGCAAGTACCGGAGTATTCTACTGATACTTGAAACGAAGTACTCAGATTCAAAGCATTTCTAGCTTTCTAAATATTAGTACCGCCATCTCTAAACGTGGTTCACTTAATGAGTAAGACCACAATTCCCTTGTGTCTTGTGTGACTCTTATAACTCATTTTCGTGTCTTCTTGCAGTCTTTCACGCATTTTGCTTGCCGATCTTATACACCGCTGCATTTCCTAATGTAACGCGCTCATGTTATGCAGCGGTACATTTCCTAACGTATCATGTCCATGGTGCGCCCAACTACATTTCCTAATGTTACGCGCGGCTACATGTTACAATGTAACATGCCCGTGTGACGCACCACCACATTCCCTAATGTAACATGCCCATGTTACGCACCTCCACATTCCCTAATGTAACATGCCCATGTTACGCACCTCCACATTCCTTAATGTAACATGCCCATGTTACGCACCATATTCCCTAATGTAACATGCCCATGTTACGCACCATATTCCCTAATGTAACATGCCCATGTTACGCACCACTACATTCCCTAATCTCCTTTTGATGGTTTTGTGAGGCGCGCTGACAAATTGTCATTATTCTGCTAGCCCTAATGACTGAGCCACCGTCACAAAACCCAGATTAAAGTAGCCTCGCCCCTATTGTAGCGGCTCAGAGTGGTCAAAGCGAGAGACCAGGGGTCCCAAAGTTTCAATTGTTCAGCGTGTGGAGGTGAGACAAGGTTGCGAAGCTTCCCTTGTGACCGATACAAAGATTTCCGACATGAGCCTCAAACCGTGACCACCACCTCAAAAAATCCGCCTCGACTTCGGTCGATCCAAAGCAGGACGGAACACCGTAAAATGGCTCAAGAATTTCGGTCGGGAAACAGGTGCCGATACAATATCCCGGCAATTCATCAATTATTCACGCTCGCGTCTGACGATCTCCTTTTTGCTTTAACCGACTTTATCTTGGCCAAGTATCACCCTAAGTTTCGGCCTGAGTGTAAAAGCCTCGTTTGTTTGTTATGTGATATTGGTTCTTTGAGAAAATATTGTTGAAGATTATTCATTCATAAAATGCGGAGTGCGTTGCAGATCTGCAACGTATTGTATCTATTCCGATATCGTAATCGCTTGGTTATTTCCGAATTCTGTTACTCTTAGTTCAATGACGACTGTGTGACTCGAAAAATGCAAGAAGAAAGGTTTGGAATGTTGTTTTTGAGGTATCTAAGAAAGTGTCCTGGTTGGGATTTAGGTTTTAGGATTAAAACTTATACCGTCAGTTCGAAGGTATACCTGTTGTGTGCTTAGTTTTGAGAGATCATTTCTGTCTCGTGAAAATTTACTTGTCTCTTCGATGGCACCGTGGCGTATGATAGATTGTCCTAAAGAATTGAAATGTATGGATCACTACGCAAGGTTCTTTGAAGTTGGACGTATATTTAGTGATGCTCGATTCCAAGAAGGGATGATGGCGTTGTACGGTATTTCCGCTTGATGGAGAAAGAGCCGAGCAGCGATAAGCAAAGCTATCCAGCGTTGTCGTCTGATAGCGCAGGTCTGCCACTCTAACCATCGGTGCTACAGGTGCACGTTGCTTCTTTCCCGCTCACTTAACCTGCAAACGTCGAAGAATTTCACAACAGTTTAGTGAAAATTGTTCACGACACTTTAATTTTTCCATTGTACTTGGCCTCCCTCTAAGGGGGATACAACTATTGGGAATCTATATCTATTGCGAATCTGTATCTAGGGGAATTAGAGCTCCCATGCAGGAGGAAAATGTGCGTGCCGAGCTGAGAGTTGGGTAGGTCTTCTTTTTTATTGAATTCAAATGTTTTTGTTGCGTTAAGGACCACCTTTTTTCGGTTCACTGCTGTCCTGTTTTTCAGCACCTACTACTTTCTTATTCAACTTTGATCTTGTTACATGAACTTTTTTCATAACTTATTATTTCTATGTCATTTCTACATAGATTCCGCGTTCCCTTAACGCCATACTAGATGGTATCTTCTTCCTTCCTTCTTCCTCTCTTTGGATCGCATTTGTTTCGGATAGGAAGGCTTAAAGCCTTAAACTAACAAATAATAATAATAATAATAATGATAATAATAATGTATTTGACCTTTTACGGGCCTTACTAAACTATTACTCTTCGCATTTTCATAATAATTTATTTATTAAAGGCTCTTCGTTTAATGTCACTCGTATTTATAACTACGTATTAATTCGGATGAATCATTATTATTCCTTGCTGAAAAATCCAGCATTAATTTGAAAGTGAGAAGTTGTTTTTAAAACTTCATCATTTTGTAGTTGAAGACATTCTGAAATTCAGCTTTGTCATTTGTTCATAGGAAGGAATCTGTTGAGATAAAAGGGAACATAACGGTAGTTAAAAAGGTAAGTGCATTTTGGCTATTTTCTCCAGTCAGCTCGCAATTATTTATGTAGAATTAGGAGCTGGTACGAGCTGAATGCTTGGCCCAACACAGGCTTCTCTTCAAAGATTTCCAAAGATTCCAAATTTGTAAGGTCCTTGTCACCGGTGGCTAAACTGAAAACTTTAAAGTCGGTCTAACGCATCGGAATACATAGCGCACCGTTCAGCATGAAAATGAACGAAAGAGTCTTCTGAAGATATCGCATTGGCTCCTAAACGAAAAATCCTACTTTATTGATACGAAATCTTGGCGTACATTCGAGTGTATCGTAATGACGTCACGGAATATGTACGCAAAGACCGCCGAACTTTAGAAAGTTTTGAACTGAAAACCGCCAAGCATTTCCACCACACTCTTTCATCAATCAACATGCTGAACAGAGCAGTACTCGGATGTAAGAGACCGACTTCAGAGTTGCTGGCTTAGCCATCCATCGGTGACAGGGATCTTGGCCTTCGATGGTGTATGGGACTCACCGGTGACGAGGATATTGAAATTTGAGCATTTTTGGTTATTTGAGAGGCAAAGCCAGTGTTAAATTACCAGGCTCTGACCAACCTCAATCAGTACATCCAGAGCAATGTTATCAATTTCTGTCTTACGTTACTCTTATGCATCAACTCGTAACGCTTTAAAATTTTCTATAGAGTAAAATGGTATGCATGACTTAACTTGATAGGCAATTTAAATTTCTAAATGTATATAAAAATCTGGCAGACGCTAGTCAGAAGCCATAATTATCATTGAAAGTGACTCAATTTTATAAACTTAATAGATTTTGAAAGAAGTTCCTATTGCGAATGAACAATCCAAAAGAACATGTTTTCCAGTTCAATGAAAATAGTTAGACAATGTTCACCTCAGCATCTTTGGCTCAATTCATGTGTCTGTTTCCGTCCCAGCCATTCCTTCGCAGGAAATTAGAGAGCAGTACCTTTGCACGCCGAACACACCAAGGGAATGGTTTCAACGGCCCTAACAGTGGATAATACGTTTAAGTACTGAGGCCTTAAGGATATAATGGCTGTGTGTCCCATGCCAGGTACCGAGGTGTCTGGCAGGCCCGTAACCGAACAGGGATAATTACTTGGATGTGGCACCTGCCTCCAACGGCTGGTGTGTGTCGGAACTTGACAACGCAGAGCTACGAAGTGTGGGCCACGCCGGTGATGGACCTTCGCTCCTTTGCGGTCACGAAGGCAGCATTCTGGTGTGCGAGTTTTCTGTCACTGGAGATTCGTTTCATTTCGTACCATTAGTTTTGAGGTGTTCCGATAGACTTTTGAGTTGATCCAATAGATTTTTGAGTTGATCCAATAGATTTTTGAGTTGATCCAATAGATTTTTGAGTTGATCCAATAGATTTTTGAGTTGTTCCAATAGATTTTTGAGTTGTTCCAATAGATTTTTGAGTTGTTCCAATAGATTTTTGAGTTGTTCCAATAGATTTTTGAGTTGTTCCAATAGATTTTTGAGTTGTTCCAATAGATTTTTGAGTTGTTCCAATAGATTTTTGAGTTGTTCCAATAGATTTTTGAGTTGTTCCAATAGATTTTTGAGTTGTTCCAATAGATTATAATTATACTCACTTCTATCACTTAACCCTTTAACGTCCAAATTTTTGTACTCATATTACCGTTAACACAACCACCGTCACTAAACTGGCGCTGGCATCAGGCAGTCACCGATATCAGGATGGGATAGGAATTGCCACCCGGCAGAGAACATCAAAGAAAACATTAGGGAACTAATTGAACAAGAAATACAATATAATGAGGGTATTTTTGAAAGAGGACACTGGTGTCCTCTGGGGCGTTAAAGGGTTAAATTGCAAAAAAAGGGCTGTATATTTTTATGTTTTCGTAGATTTCGATAATTCTTTTGAGCATCGATCATTTTTCATTTCTGTCTATTTTTTGTGTCTCTTGAGGTATTCCTATTGAGGTGTTCCAATAGACTTTCGAGTAGTTCCAATAGACTTTCGAGTGGTTCCAATAGACTTTCGAGTGGTTCCAATAGACTTTCGAGTGGTTCCAATAGACTTTCGAGTGGTTCCAATAGACTTTCGAGTGGTTCCAATAGACTTTCGAGTGGTTCCAATAGACTTTCGAGTGGTTCCAATAGACTTTCGAGTGGTTCCAATAGACTTTCGAGTGGTTCCAATAGACTTTCGAGTGGTTCCAATAGACTTTCGAGTGGTTCCAATAGACTTTCGAGTGGTTCCAATAGACTTTCGAGTGGTTCCAATAGACTTTCGAGTGGTTCCAATAGACTTTCGAGTGGTTCCAATAGACTTTCGAGTGGTTCCAATAGACTTTCGAGTGGTTCCAATAGACTTTCGAGTGGTTCCAATAGACTTTCGAGTGGTTCCAATAGACTTTCGAGTGGTTCCAATAGACTTTCGAGTGGTTCCAATAGACTTTCGAGTGGTTCCAATAGACTTTCGAGTGGTTCCAATAGACTTTCGAGTGGTTCCAATAGACTTTCGAGTGGTTCCAATAGACTTTCGAGTGGTTCCAATAGACTTTCGAGTGGTTCCAATAGACTTTCGAGTGGTTCCAATAGACTTTCGAGTGGTTCCAATAGACTTTCGAGTGGTTCCAATAGACTTTCGAGTGGTTCCAATAGACTTTCGAGTGGTTCCAATAGACTTTCGAGTGGTTCCAATAGACTTTCGAGTGGTTCCAATAGACTTTCGAGTGGTTCCAATAGACTTTCGAGTGGTTCCAATAGACTTTCGAGTGGTTCCAATAGACTTTCGAGTGGTTCCAATAGACTTTCGAGTGGTTCCAATAGACTTTCGAGTGGTTCCAATAGACTTTCGAGTGGTTCCAATAGACTTTCGAGTGGTTCCAATAGACTTTCGAGTGGTTCCAATAGACTTTCGAGTGGTTCCAATAGACTTTCGAGTGGTTCCAATAGACTTTCGAGTGGTTCCAATAGACTTTCGAGTGGTTCCAATAGACTTTCGAGTGGTTCCAATAGACTTTCGAATGGTTCCAATAGACTTTCGAGTGGTTCCAATAGACTTTCGAGTGGTTCCAATAGACTTTCGAGTGGTTCCAATAGACTTTCGAGTGGTTCCAATAGACTTTCGAGTGGTTCCAATAGACTTTCGAGTGGTTCCAATAGACTTTCGAGTGGTTCCAATAGACTTTCGAGTGGTTCCAATAGACTTTCGAGTGGTTCCAATAGACTTTCGAGTGGTTCCAATAGACTTTCGAGTTGTTCCAATAGATTTTTGAGTTGTTCCAATAGATTTTTGAGTTGTTCCAATAGATTTTTGAGTTGTTCCTATAGACTTTCGAGTGGTTCCAATAGACTTTCGAGTGGTTCCAATAGACTTTCGAGTGGTTCCAATAGACTTTCGAGTGGTTCCAATAGACTTTCGAGTGGTTCCAATAGACTTTCGAGTGGTTCCAATAGACTTTCGAATGGTTCCAATAGACTTTCGAGTGGTTCCAATAGACTTTCGAGTGGTTCCAATAGACTTTCGAGTGGTTCCAATAGACTTTCGAGTGGTTCCAATAGATTTTTGAGTTGATCCAATAGATTTTTGAGTTGATCCAATAGATTTTTGAGTTGATCCAATAGATTTTTGAGTTTTTCCAATAGATTTTTGAGTTTTTCCAATAGATTTTTTAGTTTTTCCAATAGGTTTTTGAGTTTTTCCAATAGGTTTTTGAGTTGTTCCAATAGATTTTCGAGTTGTTCCAATAGATTTTCGAGTTGTTCCAATAGATTTTCGAGTTGTTCCAATAGCCGTTTGAGTTGTTCCAATAGCTTTTTGAGTTGTTCCAATAGCTTTTTGAGTTGTTCCAATAGCCTTTTGAGTTGTTCCAATAGCCTTTTGAGTTGTTCCAATAGCCTTTTGATAAGTAGACTTAGTACGGTTTGAAGCGACACATGTTCTGTCCGCGAGAAGAGTTTCTGAGCAGAAAAGGCCACTCTGTTCACGGGATGGTTTTCCAATCAGAACGCGAGGCCTGGTTGGTGCTAGAACCTGATACCTGATCATGGTATCGTTGTGACACAAACACTACAATAAATGTAATTCCTTTAGCTTCATGAAGTCCGCAAGCCGTGTGTGTGCACGGGCTGAGCTAAAACCGCATCACGTTCTGCGTCAACGACAGACGCCACCCCACGGGGGCACCCTAAATTTATCCAGTAAACTTGGCCACATCATCGTGTTCCTCTCGGGCTTGTAATTATGTGATCGAGAAACTCATTTTTAGTGCATGTCAATTATGTGGGTAAGTTTTTCAGTGCCAGCCTGTAGTGTAAAGAAAGTTTGTATCGTCTCATTTCTTTGTTCCTGAATGCAGAATTAAAATGTTACATACAATTTGCGCTATTCGTTATTGAAATTTTTTGCACATCGAACGATAAATGATTCTGATTATTCCTAAATATTAATTACTGTTTTTGTAATTGTATTATCTGAATATAACGTCATCATATCCATGAGCGTCTTGAAGTCTTTATATAATGTGGATCGTTATATATTGTGCTAAATTAAATAATATAGGATATTTGCTTCTCAACCTTTGGTTGAGTGTGGTGGCAGCTCAATAAAAATATTATTCATAAAAAAAAAAGTTGTGGTCCTCCTTGAAAAAAAAATAATAAAAGTGCATGTACAAAAGAACTCGAGTTGTTCCAATAGATTTTTGAGTTGTTCCAATAGATTTTTGAGTTGTTCCAATAGATTTTTGAGTTGTTCCAATAGATTTTTGAGTTGTTCCAATAGATTTTTGAGTTGTTCCAATAGATTTTTGAGTTGTTCCAATAGATTTTTGAGTTGTTCCAATAGATTTTTGAGTTGTTCCAATAGATTTTTGAGTTGTTCCAATAGATTATAATTATACTCACTTCTATCACTTAACCCTTTAACGTCCAAATTTTTGTACTCATATTACCGTTAACACAACCACCGTCACTAAACTGGCGCTGGCATCAGGCAGTCACCGATATCAGGATGGGATAGGAATTGCCACCCGGCAGAGAACATCAAAGAAAACATTAGGGAACTAATTGAACAAGAAATACAATATAATGAGGGTATTTTTGAAAGAGGACACTGGTGTCCTCTGGGGCGTTAAAGGGTTAAATTGCAAAAAAAGGGCTGTATATTTTTATGTTTTCGTAGATTTCGATAATTCTTTTGAGCATCGATCATTTTTCATTTCTGTCTATTTTTTGTGTCTCTTGAGGTATTCCTATTGAGGTGTTCCAATAGACTTTCGAGTGGTTCCAATAGACTTTCGAGTGGTTCCAATAGACTTTCGAGTGGTTCCAATAGACTTTCGAGTGGTTCCAATAGACTTTCGAGTGGTTCCAATAGACTTTCGAGTGGTTCCAATAGACTTTCGAGTGGTTCCAATAGACTTTCGAGTGGTTCCAATAGACTTTCGAGTGGTTCCAATAGACTTTCGAGTTGTTCCAATAGATTTTTGAGTTGTTCCAATAGATTTTTGAGTTGTTCCAATAGATTTTTGAGTTGTTCCTATAGACTTTCGAGTGGTTCCAATAGACTTTCGAGTGGTTCCAATAGACTTTCGAGTGGTTCCAATAGACTTTCGAGTGGTTCCAATAGACTTTCGAGTGGTTCCAATAGACTTTCGAATGGTTCCAATAGACTTTCGAGTGGTTCCAATAGACTTTCGAGTGGTTCCAATAGACTTTCGAGTGGTTCCAATAGACTTTCGAGTGGTTCCAATAGACTTTCGAGTGGTTCCAATAGACTTTCGAGTGGTTCCAATAGACTTTCGAGTGGTTCCAATAGACTTTCGAGTGGTTCCAATAGACTTTCGAGTGGTTCCAATAGACTTTCGAGTGGTTCCAATAGACTTTCGAGTGGTTCCAATAGACTTTCGAGTGGTTCCAATAGACTTTCGAGTGGTTCCAATAGACTTTCGAGTGGTTCCAATAGACTTTCGAGTGGTTCCAATAGACTTTCGAGTGGTTCCAATAGACTTTCGAGTGGTTCCAATAGACTTTCGAGTGGTTCCAATAGACTTTCGAGTGGTTCCAATAGACTTTCGAGTGGTTCCAATAGACTTTCGAGTGGTTCCAATAGACTTTCGAGTGGTTCCAATAGACTTTCGAGTGGTTCCAATAGACTTTCGAGTGGTTCCAATAGACTTTCGAGTGGTTCCAATAGACTTTCGAGTGGTTCCAATAGACTTTCGAGTGGTTCCAATAGACTTTCGAGTGGTTCCAATAGACTTTCGAGTTGTTCCAATAGATTTTTGAGTTGTTCCAATAGATTTTTGAGTTGTTCCAATAGATTTTTGAGTTGTTCCTATAGACTTTCGAGTGGTTCCAATAGACTTTCGAGTGGTTCCAATAGACTTTCGAGTGGTTCCAATAGACTTTCGAGTGGTTCCAATAGACTTTCGAGTGGTTCCAATAGACTTTCGAGTGGTTCCAATAGACTTTCGAATGGTTCCAATAGACTTTCGAGTGGTTCCAATAGACTTTCGAGTGGTTCCAATAGACTTTCGAGTGGTTCCAATAGACTTTCGAGTGGTTCCAATAGATTTTTGAGTTGTTCCAATAGATTTTTGAGTTGTTCCAATAGATTTTCGAGTTGTTCCAATAGATTTTCGAGTTGTTCCAATAGATTTTCGAGTTGTTCCAATAGACTTTCGAGTGGTTCCAATAGACTTTCGAGTGGTTCCAATAGATTTTCGAGTGGTTCCAATAGACTTTCGAGTGGTTCCAATAGACTTTCGAGTGGTTCCAATAGACTTTCGAGTGGTTCCAATAGACTTTCGAGTGGTTCCAATAGACTTTCGAGTGGTTCCAATAGACTTTCGAGTGGTTCCAATAGACTTTCGAGTGGTTCCAATAGCCTTTCGAGTGGTTCCAATAGCCTTTCGAGTGGTTCCAATAGCCTTTCGAGTGGTTCCAATAGCCTTTCGAGTGGTTCCAATAGCCTTTCGAGTGGTTCCAATAGGCTTTCGAGTGGTTCCAATAGGCTTTTGAGTTGTTCAAATTCAAGTGCATAAGTAAAAGCGGAGAAATTGACGAATTGCTCTACAGCAAAAATTAGAGCGGATTTCCCTCGTACCTCAACAGCTTCTTGCATCGCTACTCAAATCCCTGTGTACAAGCTCCCTAGTCGCCTGCAAACATTCAGCCTTCCAAGTGTTAGATTTTCACAAGCATTAACTTGTTTCGGGTTCAAGTATTGGCAGAATTTACTTGCTTCTAGCCAAATTACATATCGCCAAAATCAATCACCTTTACTTCCGAACTCTCCAACCCTGACTGTACGCCTCTTTCTGTTAACCCATCAAAACATAGTGTCTTGAAAATTGTATGCTAAAATTTTAGAATTAATAATGATGTAGCTCACTTTAAGCCTTCGTAAAACGTTTTTTCTTCCAACTCTTATTTTGGTAGCCAAGCTACTTCAAAGTCATTCTCGTGCTTGAGGTAATATGCCTATGCTTTTGGTCATTTTTTTCTTTTTTACGACAGTTTCTGATGACTTCGCTCAGCTGCAGTGCCCCTCCGTTCTGACATGATACTTGACCTTTCTGAATGGTGATCTACTTGACATTGGCCTACTTCTTTACATATCTGGACAATATTATTAACTATTTAGAGATGAACTTGAAAACAGCCAATTTTTGAACATGACTTGCAGCAATGACGCCATAATATTATTTACCTTCATTGAAAATCCCCAATTCACCCACTCCCTTGAATTTTCATCTGAAAAATATGAGATCGTTAAACTCTAACAGCAATGTATAAATTATATGAATTTGTAGGTAGCTTAATGCTAACTCGTTATTGTTTGAAAAAGGGCAGATGTTGTAATACAGGACAATGTTGCTTAAGTTAAAGATGATCAAAAACAATTCATTGGTCACTGCATGTGATTGTAGCGAGAGACTCTTTTCCTTAAAACTGCTTAAATTTTCATAAAAATCCCTTTATATCGTACACCGTTCTTAACTGTAATAAATATATTTTTAAAATGATTTAGGGAATTCCCAAGAATACGTAATCAATTTCGGCACGTATTTTATGGCAAGAAATAAGGACTGCTTTCACTTCATCTTCAGAATTGTAATTGCTCATTTATTATTTTTTAGTGCTTTTTATACTTTATTTCAAAACGTATTCTATCTTTTAAACCCTAATTTCTTTGAATGAAGAAAAATCCTACGATCAACGATCAGAAGCACCAAAAAATAAGCTATAAACACTAATTTGTACTATTAAATTACGATTTATAATAGAATCAGCCTTATACATTCCAAAATTCTTAATATTTTGGTGCAAAATGAAGAAGGCCGTAATGTGTAATCGCAATGCTTTCGATGTACGAGTATGTTAAATAAATGAATTTTACGCAACGCAAGGTTTGCACTCACCCTCAGGGGGATACAATTATTGTATCTGTGGGAACTTGCGCTCCCAGAGGAAAGATGTGAGGGCCCGAGCTGAGAGTTAGGTAGGTCTTCTTTTTTTTGAAATAAAATATTTTTTGCTATGTTAAGGACCACCTTCTTTCGGTTCACTGCTGTCATGTTTTTCAGCACCTATTACTTTCTTCTTCAACTCTTATGTTTCATGAACTTCTTTCCCAACTTACTGTTTCTATGCCCCTTCTGCATAGATTCCTCATTCCATAATATCCATACTAAATGGTGCCTTCCTCTCTTCGATACGCTCGTTTTTGTAGCGGTTAGGGAGGCTTAAACTAACCTATAATCTAATATAATCTGCTTCGCACTCTTCGTACACGAGTCTGCTGTTCACACTGCTGAAATCCAAAATTTTATACTTCTGGTTATTGAGCATAGGAACATCAGCAAAACCAGAGACTGACAGTACAAACTGGACCATTTCCACGTCGAGTAAATTCAAATGAGTTTTACAGTGCGACGATTTGTTGACCCTTTGAGCATGATTATTCATAAAGTTGAAAGCTACCTGCGGACAAATTTCAAATTAAAATAGCAAGTCAACACACAAGGGTTTTAGATCCCAATGGATCTAGACGTATTGTCTAAGCTAAGTGCGAAGACAGTGCTAAGTGAAGAACAGGTACATTTTGTGTCCAAAGTTCTTTCTGATAATTAGAAGTGTATGCTCTACATCACTTAGTTACCGAGAAACCTCAGCTGTCGATGTCAACCCTGAATCGAAAGCTTGCAATCGTGTTGGCTTATGCAAACCCGCCACTGAATATGCCTGACATCGACGTGTGAATTACTGATGCAATTGACACCTTCATTGATGAGCCACTGCCGAAAATATCCTTGCAATAGCGCCGCTGATGAGAAAGCCTCACGAAATGCTGCTCGTCGCTTTTATGACTCATTGTCTTATTTTGCATTTGTACTTTTGGAGTTCGTTATCTTCGTATAATTAGAACTCCGTATAGTGGGTTCGTGTGTTTTAGAATCCGTCATTTTCGTGCTGAAAAATATGGAACTATTCCGCGACATCCTTCAAATAACTAGACTACAACACTCCAAACACACCGAGAGTGAGTACACACACTCGCACTCATCTCACAAGTACATAATGGCTACTTCGTTCATTGACATCTTTACACATAAATTCAGGAACCCTGTTTTGTTGGCTCCTAAAATGAGGGTGTGGAGCTCTCAACATTCCTCTCTAAAAGTCTCGCAGTCCCAGGCAGTGAACCTTCCACTTACTGCTCTGATAACGCTAGACAACACCATTATGTGGCTGCTGCTCCGGCGTCCGACGCGCTCTGCACTTGTGCATCTTCCGGGCATCCTTAGTGCTGTTTGCACTCGCGAGCACTCTTCTTACTTGCTTTCGTTGCATCAGGTGCACTTCCGATGCTATTTACATACACTCTGGTAACGTAGGTGCCATGGGCGCTCGTGAATTGTAGTAACTTGAAATATGTTTGTTACAATCGACGCAGAATCCTATTAGCATTGTTTCGGTCCCTCCTTGTTTCAACGGCTGTAGAAGTTAGAAGTCGTCGACCATAACATTTTGAGTTCATTATATGCAGTGGCTTCTCTTGCTGGAATGGGCGCTTTTAGCTTGGCAGGCACTCAAAGTTGCAATAAGTGTACCAACACCTTAAGGCTCTCCCGTCGCTTGTTTCTCTCTTTCCCCTTTGGGGTCTTCTCGGATTCTGGGCAGTCATGATGGATTAAGTTCATTAACCTATAAATGAGACCATTAATGTTTCATACGCCAGTGTTAACTGCTGGTAAGGTATCAAGTCCCGTTGCTTTGCTTCATTCACTTATTAAGTTACGAGTTTGTTGAGGCTACTTGTCAACTCGATCGGGTCACGTATGGAGTCCGTTTAGGGTTTCATGCCCTGCTGCTGTAGAGAAGCCATTGCAGTAATGCCATTACTATTGCAACGGCAGCTGTACTCCATTGCAGTAATACCGTTATCGACCATTATGTCGATACTTTGGCTTTGTCGCCGTCGATATTGTTCCCTAACGCCTGCTTGCTATCCCTCCGACGTTTGAACCTGTGTTTCTAAACCAACCTCCTTTGTATGAGTTGCCTCGCTTCTGGTCATCTCCATCGAGTTAAAGCCGAGCCAAGAACGCCCATGCCTCAAGCATCCGCTCAAACTCTTCTGGGCTCTCAGTATAGATTTTATCCAACATACTGAAAAATTATCATCAGGAAAGACTCTTTTGACACTATCAAGAGATAGGATTGAACTCCCCTAACGGTGTGTTGCATTAAGTAGTGTATTTGTCATACTGCAGTTCTCTGTGCTCTTGGAGACGTTCGATTGAGAACGTAAAATGAGTAAAGTTCTACAATCGGTCCGGTGATTTGAAAAATTTTCTCACCTATTTAGCGTTCATAGTTGAATTCGTTGTGTCTCGCGTGCGGTCAGTCAACCCAAGTAATTTGTAATTGTGAATTTTTAGCGTCCGTTTGCCATTTTTTGTGTCATGACCATTCTTTGGTTGAACAGTAATCTAAGCAAAATGGATGTCATAGTGCAAGGTGAAAATCGCTCTTTTTTAATGCTAGGTTTTTTGACGATATGAATCGCTTTCACTCTGTATTTAGCATATTTTTCATTTTGAAACATGATCGAAATACCCGTGTGTGGTAGTTCTGAAATTGTATTAGTCCTTCTGCTTTCACATTATCACCATTGGCCAGGAAATCACAGTCCAATGCAACACTTGTCGTGCTTACGAACTTAATTAAAATTTTAAAGATTTCGGCTATTCAGCTTTGTACCGTTAAATGGCGTGTAATGTTAAAAATCAGGAACTTCAGTTAATATGTAAGTTTTCGAGGTATTTTGCACGGCTGATGCGATAGTTAATGTCGGAAAATATTCTCTTGTCAAAGTTACTTAGTATTTGAGATCGATCGCTAGAAAGATTTCAGCAATACTTTCAGCTCAAGATTGCTGTAGAAACTGGTCTATTTCGTGCTTTGTGTTTCTTTGAATTGTGTTAACATCTTACAGTGTGAAGTCTTCGTCACAAAAATTAATCCATTTTATAAACACCCTTCTCCACAATGCTAATGCCGTTTATTTTTTATTTTGTGCAGGTACGAGCAGGCCGTGAGGCCTAACAGATGCGCGTAGGTTGGCGCATGAGTCAGGTATGGAGAAAAAGTCTTGAATTAATATCGGTCCATATATTTTCGGCTCCTAAATTATTGGGCTGATTCGGGGCTGAGTCATTTTTGGAACTACGCTGCTCGCTCGGAGCTAATTTGCCCTCATTCCAGTCGTGCGCAGCTCTTCCAAATTACAGAGGATAAGCATCCTCTGAAATGCGTACTTACAATACAAATACGCTCTAAACCTTGGGATGAGTTTATGCAGGAACGTATGAAGGCTCACTGAAATGCAGCTCTTCAATTGGTGTACTTTATGGCTATTTCTTTGTATTTTAGCACTATTGAAATTGCTCGTTATGCTTATAATAAGGCAACTGTTAGAGGCTGTCGCTCTTTACGTGGAAAATTAGTGTTTGTGTGCGGCTATCATTGTTGAGTTTTATAGTCGATGGTTGGATCCCAAGCCAAATGAAGTTTTTACGGTGTTATTTCAGTGTTAAATGTACGGTGACATATTCGTTGATGCTTGAAATTGAAATGTATAGGTGACCGTTGCCGTGAAATTTCTCATCTTCGGTGGGATAATTCATGATCGTTGTTGTATTCTATGCGTCTGCTCGAATCTTAGGCGAATTCCCTGCTAATTATGTATTTTTTCTTTCAAAAATTACAAGTGAAAGACAATGTTAGATCCGTGAAGTTTGTTTAAGATATTTTGCCATTTTATTTTGGAAGCTCTTTCTCCTTTTTTCACATCTTGGGGTTTAACTTGTTGGTATTCGAAATGTGTGTTCAGTGGCATGCTAGTTACTATAGTGGACTTAGACATTTCATCCCTATTGGTCGATTCTAATTATAATTAAAGGTGACTTAAATTTAAGAGAGAGTTTTGAGTTCTTCTCTCGTATCCGATGTTGTCGCTTTTCGATCTTTGGTTAACCAAATATTCACGGATGTCTCTCGCGAGTGAAAGCCGTTTGGCGAACGTAATTCATTAATTCATAGATTCAAAACTCATTCAAAGCTGCCGCAAAGCTACCGTTCACTGCCGATTTACCACACGGTAAATGCACATTTACGTATCGGTGTGAATGAACAGTATTTAAATTATTTCAACAGCTTTTTTTAGAAGAGATTTAAGCATACGAGGCACGAGGTACATCATCATACCATTACATTTTCACACCTTTTATGAAAGACAACTTTTTTTTAGAAGTAAAGTAGTTTTTCAAACTCTGCTACTCACAACCTAACATAACATGAGGCCGATTGACGCACATATATGCGTCCAGCGGCAGCGCACTTGTTAAAGTTGTATGGTTTTTCAAGTGATAATCATTGGCTAAGTGGAATAATCGAATACTCATGAGTCTCAATATGTATTTCGAATTGCTGGTGTGGTTTATTTTAGGACGATATTAATGATACTTCAGGTTTATTATTTTCCTTTTGATTAAATCTTAATTTTTGAAAAACCTTGAGCATTTATATCACTAAGGAAATGTGTTTGAATCTTCTGAGCGTTTGCGAACTTTTTTTTTACTGCTGAAAGTACCGGGAACAATTTGGGAAACTACCACATCATATTCCAATTATGAGGATAGGTTAACATTTCAAATATGCTAATTTTATAAAAAATATGAAACTGGTTAGGCTTTACATGAATATTTTTTACCTATCTCTTTTGGTAGAGAAAGTTTTCAACGAACTTTATACTAAAGGTTTATCAAGTTTAACCAATTTATTCCTTACATAATAACCATAATTGATTACGTGCAGATGTAGAACGAATTACCGTTTGTGCAGCGGTACACACGTTTTCAAACACTTTTATACACACAGCGTAAGAATTTGCGTAGTATTTTAATTTTAATAACCTTATGTTCGTATAGCATTGTTGCTAGGTGCCGAACTAAAGTCTTTTTGCAAAGATTAACAGAAATCTTGATTACAACCGTTTGACCAAGCCAATTTTGGCGATCTTTGGTATCAATGAGACGGCAGCGGCTCAGACAACGAACGAAAGCACAGGCCATACCTACCAAGGCATCGTTCAGTTTCGCGAGAGCGCTTAGTGTGGTCTATAAGTTGCTTTGGCTGATGTCTCCTATGTTGCTCCAGCGGGCTACTGTGCAACGGTTTGCGGCTGCAGTCAGCAGTCTCATTGAGTGTAGCCCGTGGCTACTGCACCATAACATTATAGACGGAAGGAGAAAGCCCTCTGAACAAGGCAGCACTACCTAAAGCTAGGCCTATTTTTTGCTCCGCTTTTTCATCGCTTGGAGACAGGGATATTTATTGCTAGCACACTCCCAGGCACGTGGATTATGTCGACGCAAGTAGTGCTAGCTACCGTTCGCACTGAAATAAAAACTATTTAAGTCAGCATTTTTTGTTCTAAGCTCCAGAAATGCTGTTTTAGGTTTCCCCGGAAATTTATTTTTCGGAAAGCAAATATCGATGGTAATTTTACCGCAAGAATTTGTTTTGCTACGTCATGCTCATGGCCCAGACATTGTGAATTTTCGAAAGCTATTCATCGTCCCTAAGCTATTAAATGAGCTGCCGTGTAGCTAGGCTGAGAGACTTCATGAAATTTTTGGGACTGTTATTCTTTGTCTTCAGGTATCCAAGTCGATTGGAGCAAGCGAACTTGGTCAAAACTCCAAACAAGAAGAACGTTTTCGTCTGCTAAAGTTGTGTACAGCCTACAAAAATTGATTTCAAGGCATAGGTTTGCAAATACTTGAAATATATTATAAGGTTATTAGTTAGCAATTCATGTTCAGTGCTTTGAGTGATTTGAGCTCAACAATTGGATGAGCTTACGAAACCTTTTTGACCTAAATAATCTCAAATAATTCCTTTCTAATTTCAGTAATACAAATACGATCGTCCTTTAGAGGAGTATAATGAAAAAAATATTTGCTGGAGCGTATTGAACGTTTTGACCAGCTCATTGTTGCATTATTAACTTTCGATCTAACAAGATTTTCGAATGCTAATTTACCTCCCAAAAAATGAAGTTCAAAACTGTGTAAGATGAACATTGTCTGGGAAATTGAACGTTTGTGCACAAATCGGCCTTAAATGTTTCGAGCGTTGGTTCACCAAGTAGCCGGCAGTGACACAACTCGAGTGAAAAATGTGGAACTGAGAGCAAAGAGAGCGCGGCGTCTCGACCGACTTCGACTCCCCTTCTTATTTTTTTTGGCCTCGAGATCCATTCTCGAGGCGCCGGAAGTAATTTGTTTCTTGTCCCTGGTGGTGCTCAAAAACTCCCGAAACTGATACGAGCTTCTGAGCTGGAAAGGGTGCGCTGGAAAGACCAGAATAGAATATGGCAACACAAGCGAGCCGAGTGGGCCCGTTCGCGGGTCCTTCTCTAGTCCCATTCGCCTTACACCAGTCACGCTCTGGCATCAGATGAGAAACAACAGTCACATTCAGTACAACAATCAATAACAACATAAGTCACCGAAAACATTCAAGATTATCAGAGTTCAAATTCTCTAGAATGAAATTTACCAGTTGCTCGGTCGACAACAGTCATGCTCTGGCATCAGATGAGAAACAACAGTCGTATTCAATACAACAATCAATAACAACATAAGTCACTGGAAACATTTATGATTATCAGAATTCAAATTTACTGGAACGAAATTGACAAGTCGCTTTGAGACGAACGTTTTTGTTTCCAAAAAAACATAGGAGTTTTCTTATTATTTTCATTGATCTTTACTCCTTTGTGAACGATTTCATTTCATTCCTTGGTCTCACGATTGGAAATATTGTTCTGATATTCAAAAGCACCAGGCTTTAACAATTGATGCAAGAGTGCGTTTTTAGTCTTCAAGTGTGCGTTTTTAGTCTTCAAGTGTGCGTTTTTAGTCTTCAAGTGTGCGTTTTTAGTCTTCAAGTGTGCGTTTTTAGTCTTCAAGTGTGCGTTTTTAGTCTTCAAGTGTGCGTTTTTAGTCTTCAAGTGTGCGTTTTTAGTTTTCAAGTGTGTGTTTTTAGTCTTCAAGTGTGCGTTCTTAGTCTTTAAGTGTGCGTTTTCAGTCTTTCGGTGTGCGTTCCGTCTCTCTGGAAGTTTTTCCAACTCACGGTCAGAGTGATGCATCGCGAAAATGGAGTGAAAGCTTGGAGTCGACTAAATTTTAAGCCTGCTTTAGACGAAGTATGTTGTCGGTAATATTGAAATTTGTGAAGTGTTACATAGAAATGACTTTTGGAGTGAATCTTCAAACTATAATTTCTATACCTATTTCTTTCATTAAAAGACAGTGCAGTGTTTGCATGATGGTTACCTTGAAATACTACCAGTGGCCTACAGGTAAGGTTACAGATGATTTCCGATCGGGAAAACTCGATGCGTATGAAAGAGAATTGTGACGATATCTTTTTCTTGAAACGAACACTAATGATTTTAAACTGACAAATAAGTTTGAAAATATAACAGTTGTATTGATTTGATTCATGGTGACAATCCCCTCAGGGGGATACAATTATTGTATCTATGGGAACTAGCGCTCCCAGGGGGACAATGTGAGGGCCTGAGCTGAGAGTTAGGTAGGCCTTCTTTTTGTTGAAATAAAATGTTTTTGTTATGTTAAGGACCACCTTTTTTCGGTTCACCGCTGTCCTGTTTTTCAGCACCTACTGCTGTCTTCTTCAACTTTGGTCTTGTTTCATAATCTTCTTTCACAACTAACTGTTTCTATGCCTTTCTGCGTAGATTCCGCGTTTCCTTAACTCCATACTAAATGGTGCCTTCCTCCTTCCTCTCTTTGGATCGCAATTGTTGCTGGGTAGGGAGGCTAAAACTAACGACTAATCTAATCATGGTGACAATTTAGACATTAGGGCTTTTTGAGCGGCTCTATAATACCGAAATGCTGCCTTTCAAGTTCTTCACGAACAATTCTTACGGAAATTTCTCTCTGCCTGAAAATAAATTATTCATTTAACATAACGTACTACTTCCTTCTTCAACTTTTTTCTTCTTTCGTGAACTTCTTTTCCAACTTGGTGCTTCTATGCCGCTTCTGCATAGATTCCGCATTATCTTATCTCCATACCAAATGGTGCTCCTTTTATTCGACTTTAAATCGCCTTTCATTACCAATAAACGTCAATGATTTACTTCTGCGGATGGTCGTTCAGGGTGAGAACATTGTTATTGAACACAAACTCATAAGAAGAAAATTGTTTAATACTCTTGGCACAGCCAGCGGGATGTGAGGCATGGCTTTTCCGTCCATCTCTTATATATTCGATCATTCAACGTCTTTGAGATTGATAAGAATCGCTCTTCTTTCATTAAGGTTTTTAAGTATCCTCAGCCTTTTTTTAGACCATTTTTGCAAAGTCAAATTCAAATGCGATTGTGAAAACCCTCCAATGACGTTGACGCTTAAAATACAATTTAGAATAAAAGATATAATTTAATTGCACTCGCAATATGCGAGGACAAATTCCGAAACTTGCGAGCACGTAAAATCTTTCGACACCATGCTGTATAAGCTTGTATTTGTTGAGAAAATAATTGCTCTGTTTTGATGCGCTTGCAAATTCTTGGTTGAAACGGTTTTCATGATGTGCGTCTCATATTGCAGGGTATTAAAAATTAGTTGGTTTATTTGCAATGCAATTCAATTATTATTAAATAAATGATTTTTTTCACTATCTGTACATTTATTAGGGCAATCATATAAATACTCTTGAAAGCGCTTAGCAAATTTTGTAACAACTTTATTTTCCCTTCTTTCAGATCATTCAATTACCTCTTTTGGAATTTCTATCACTTAAATTGCAAAAAGGGCTGTAAATTTTTGTTTTCGTAGATTTCGATAATTCTTTTGAGCATCGATCACTTCTCATTTCTATCTATTTTTGTGTGTCTCTTGAGGTATTCCTATTCAAACTCTGGGTCCAAGAAAGTGGAGGCCTGTCTGAGAGAATTGATGAGAGTCAGTACGGAGATTGATGGCCCCAGTAGACGATGGAAACCCTCCTGGATCACAGGTTCTGGATCGCACGCCAGAATATCAGAACAAGATTTCCAATCGTGTGACCAAGGAATCAAATAAAATCGTTCACAATGGATTAAACATCAATGAAAGTAAAAATAAAACTCTACGTTCTTTTCGGATGCAATAACGTTCGTCTCAAAGCGACTCGTCAATTTCGTTCTAGAAAATTTATTCAAATACACGATCGCAAGTTCCGGTGTAAGGCCGGATATAATTAAAATCAGATTAGGCATCTGAATCCCATGTTGAGATGTCGTTCTGTGTTATTAGGAGTTCTGCATAACACGCCTGCGTTATATTCTAATGATACCACGCACACCCGAATGAGAGGCCTCGAATGATGAACGGAATAGGGTTCACGGGATCACGTGTCCAAGTGTAATCAGCTTTAGGTCTCGCCCTACGAATTTGAATACGAAAAATTCAGGTATGTTTCCGGCTATTAGGTCGGCCGTGGTAACTTCGGGCAGGTTGTTTTCGTAGGCTAATTTTCATAGAATGTGTTTGAATTTTTACATTTTCATAGAATGTGTTTGAATTTTTGCCAAGTGGGGCCGGCAATATTGATTTTGATTATGATCGTTGTGGTTCTCTTGATACGCTCATAGTGCTACTTAACTTGTTTTTTGCTTTTAATTTGTGTTCGCGGAATGAAAAGTTATTCGAGATAAAAATTACTGCTTTTTCGTGATGCTGTTGAATTTTTTTTTACAAAACGTGCTTAGTGGCATTGCTGTACGTCGCCTATGTAAAAAATTAGGGTATTAAGTTTGCAATCTCTGAGCTCTAATGATATTCCACAGGTGAATGGCCCTTTTTTTAACTTTGTCGAAAAACCGAATCCCTTGAAACAAGCGAGCTGTAGATGTTCACAAATGCTTGAACACGAGGAAATACTGTAAATGTGATGTGTTGAACGTTATTAAGTGTTATCAAAGCTAATTACTATCTATTGATGACAGCCTTGTTACTATGAAACAGATCAATTCCCGTCTGCAGTTTTCGTGGTTACTTATTTTTGAATTTTTTTGTTTGATGTTTATTTCTACTCAGTCACAACAAATTGTTCATGTATTCATTACTTGTCCCCTCAGGGGGATACAGATATTGTATCTATGGGAATTAGCGCTCCCAGGGGAAAAATGTGAGGGCCCGAGCTGAGAGTTAGGTAGGCCTTCTTTTTGTTGAAATAAAATGTTTTTTGTTATGTTAAGGACCACCTTTTTTCGGTTCACTACTGTCCTGTTTTTCAGCACCTCTGACTTTCTTCTTCAACTTTTATCTTATTTCATGAACTTCTTTCCCATCTTACTGTTTCTATGCCCTTTCTGCATAGATTCCTCATTTTCTTATCTCCATACTAAATGGTGCCTTCCTCCTTCCTCTCTTCGATACGCTCTATTTTTGCAGCGGTTAGGGAGGCTTAAACTAACTTATAATTTAATCTAATCTATTCATTACTTGTAATTTGAGAACAATTGTTGCCAAGAAAATCTTTCATTCGATGTTTTTATTGATTAATTTGCTTAAGCTGCCATTCAAAGCCGTACGTGTTACTATTTATTACCAGTTCAATACTCCGTCAAGGAGATACAACTGAGGTATTCATAGGAATTGACGCTCTTAGGAGGAAGATATAAGGTCTCGAGCTGAAGATAACGATAACGCATGGCTCTTCGATTTGCCTCTCAGATCCGTGAATTGTAAGAGCGACGTTGCCGCTGTTGTGTGAATTTAAAAGTTCCCTGCCTGCACTTCGGGCGAGCCTCGTTATTAAAGCTCATGCCAAAAGGATCGCCGAGCCCTGCAATGCCTTGATATTTCGCTTCGGGTGCGGTTGCGTACGTCATATATACTTGCTGTTAACTGAGAGCAGAGCCTCCATTTTAAAAAATTACCGGATATGTGTATCAAGTTTCAACTGTGTTAATATAATTATAGTTTAATCCAAACTGTATATACAAGTTTGTGACCGACTATATATGTATGAAAATATATTCTTAGATTCTGCATATGTTCTACCCCTCAGGGGAATACAACTGTTGTATCTATGGGATTTAGCGCTCCCAGGGGAAAATGTGTAAGGGCCCGAGCCGAAAGTAAGGAAGGCCTTCTTTTTATTGAAGAAAAATGTTTTTTCTTTGTTATGGTAAGGTTATGGTATGTTACTGCTTTGTTATGGTATGGTAACTGCTCTCTTGTTTTTCAGCAACTACTACTTTCTTCTCCAACTTTTATCTTGTTTCATGTACTTCTTTCTCAACTTAATTGTTTCTATGCCGCTTCTGCATAGATTCTGCATTATCTTATTTCCATACTAAATGGTGTCTTCCTCCTTCCTCTCCTCGATACGCTCTTTTTTGTAGCGGTTACGGAGGCTTAAATTAACTTGAAATCTTATAATCTTATAATTTGAATTTCAGTTTTTCAAAAACAAACCAAGTCACCAATTAAATTCCCTTGCATATGTTTTATATATATATAACATATTATATATATATTGTTATTACTACAATATTTTTATGGTTATTATATTGTTTTATTACCTCTTCAATGATTTTAAAGTTATTTAGTGTTCCGGTTATATTTTCAAGCAATTTACATCATCGTTACGGTATAGCTAGCAACGTACGTTCTTTAAACCGACTTGGCTACGTTTTGCATCATTTCATCAGGCAGGAGCCCACATTTTTTATCTTTTTTCAAATAACATTTCAACATTTAGCCGGTGGCGGCCTTATCCAGGTACTGAGCCCTTTAATTTTAATTATAATATATTTAATATAAATTCAGACTTATTTTAGTATAGTCAAGTCATATCTTACATGAATTTACATGGACTTAATATGAAGAACGTATTATATTTAATACGTTCAATCATGAGGGCTATGGCCAGAACGTAACACTACGTAGCGTAGCCAAGTTCACCAAAATGAACTTAGGCTAGGCGGGCACGACGACGTTGGGTGTCTGATAATCCGATTTCGAAGTTTTTATAGTACACTTGGTAAAAACTAATTTGAGATAACGTTCAACTGTGTGATAATTCGTGTACCTGCTTCGGTTGTACGTCTACTAAATTGTCGCAATACGTGAGCATTTCGTTAAGTTTTAAGTAGAGCTTGGTCATTTTCATAGAGAACTATATTCAATTCTGAACTATAATGAATTAGTAGAGTAATTAACTTTATTTTGCACTTCTTTAGCATTATTCTGAAGTGGTGCATTTTTTTCCCTCGCATTTAACTTCATATATTATGAATTACAAGTCATTTAAATTTAATTATTTGAACTAGTCTCTGAAGCATGGGGACCATAAAACAATGTAAACTAGAAAATCATACATCACCGCATAACTTTATGTCAAGCTGAAGATGGCTCTTCAAGTTGGTGGCCCTTCTTGAACTTTTTATTGTAGCATAGCCTTGCCGGGCGAGTTCTTGCCGTTGACCAGTTCGTCTTTTGCATGCATTCATGAGGAAATCTGACTGCTTGACGATGCATGTAGTCCATCCTACCTTGTCAGCCGCTGCTCTTTGTGTCCCGTAGAACGTCGGAATCACCGCCTAAACGGAGGGTGAATTATGACGGTTATTGAAAAGTGTTGCTTCTGTTTTCAGCATGAGCCGAAATATCGGGATTGTTTCTTTCCTTGTCGCCTCAAGAGTTATTTGAAGAATTTTGCAATTGCCGTTTGCGTCACTGCTCTAGCATGGGAGCTGCGTACGCCCGTCCTTTTAAAACGGTGACTGTGGTTAAATTGAAGTGAATCAATGAAGTCATTGCATTTTTTCAATGACCGTCTCATTACTATTCTAGGGGTACTGCTGGTGCCTGTGGTCATCAAACTAATTACACTCGAATGTTGCCAAGCTTTCCATCAAGCCCAATTCAATCAAAGCTGGAACTGGTGCTCTGCACAAGCTCGGATTGAGTTGCCCTTAACCTCTTGATCAGGACTTCTTTTTGATCACGCGCCGTAAATTATCTTCTCACTCTTTTTCGAGTCGCTTGTGCTTTAATCTATTCAGATCGGCCTGCCAACGTCTCGTTCGATAATGAGTGCAATAGATGGTAATAAGGCGGGCATTGGAAAGTCCTGTTAGGCAGCGTGGTCTGACTACAATAAAGAAGGTCCAAGGTGCCGGGCTCCCGCTGCGGCTACACATGCTCAGGGGGTGTCGTTCGTTTGCCTTCCTGGCCAGCTTGGACATCGCTGCCGATGAAAGAGAAAACGCGGGTCCTCGTCGCCGTCCGTGCCTCATACCTCTCTAACTTATTCATTCCAGGTTCGGTGGCCTTGAAGTCCTCGATTGAATTCGCCCTTTTGTCCCTTGTTTGATAGAGGGATAATTTTCACGGTCTTGGAGTTGTAGATTGAATTTGCCCTTTTGTTCCTTATTTGATTGAGGGATTATTTTTGTGGCCTTGGAGTCGTAGATTGAATTTGCTCTTTTGTTCCTTGTTTGATTGAGGGATTATTTTTGTGGCCTTGAGTCGTAGATTGAATTTGCTCTTTTGTTCCTTGTTTGATTGAGGGATAATTTTCATGGCCTTGGAGTCAAAAATTGAATTTTCTCTTTTGTTCCTTGTTTGACTAGGAATAATTTTCACGGTCATGAAGTATGTAGATTAAATCTGCTCTTTCGTCCCTTGTTTGACTGAGGGATAATTTTCATTGTCTTGACGTAGATTAAATCCGCGATTTTGTCCAGTGTTTGATTGAGTGATAATTTCCATGGCCGTTAAATATCAAGGCTAGGAAGTTTCAACGTTTAATACAGAATAATTTATTTTTAAGGCCTTATTTTTTTCAACATGTGTCTCTACGTGTCCGAATCTGTGGCTTCTCGATGCTAAAAAAAACACATTATTAAAAATGAGTTTCTGATAGATCTTACTAAGCGATTCAAAATTAATACGAATTTTTATCATTTAAAATATCACCCCATGTTCGGTCTGTCGTTCAGTCTCATTGAAAACCTTCTATTCATTTTATAACTCAAGATACGTTCGGTTTCCCGTGCTCGACAGCCGACAGCTTGTAGTCTTTAGGCTGGTTAACTCTTCCATGAAGCGGACACTCCGGTCAACAACATGTGGGGAAGCGTGTTCAAGAATTTATTAATGATTTGCCCGAATATTTTTCGGTACAATTAGATAAAATCCATTTCAATACTTCTTTGAAAGCAAGGCAAAAATTTCTCTTCGATACATTCATAGCCTGTAAAAACAATTGCAAACGTCTTATTTCTCAAAGATGGCTCGTTCGATGGAAGAGCAGTCGGTGAATGAAGCTTTAAATGTTCGACAGCGAGCACATCATCTCAATGTTACCACACTCAACACGAATTATATTCATTACTATCTTTGTACAACAACAAGACAATTTCTGTAATTCGTCTCCATCGTATTGATCCGCTCTCGTACAATAATCCTCAAAGCTATATCGTGAAATCATAGAATTAACATAATTTGGTGCACCAAAACGGCGATTTGGAGTCGGAGAAGAAGCAGGACAGCGGAAGCCTGTTTGGTGGCAGCGCTCGTTGTGCGTCTGGCAGGCAATCTTTTGGATCGCGTCTACACGGGGCATCGCGGTTGCCTCGTCCTGGACGCCTGAGATTAGGTCGTGGTTGCGATCTTTACAAGCGACGGAGAGGAGCTCACGGGAGACGAGGCTGTTGCATGCAGAGCGCACTGCGAATTAATAATACTACTGAGGCCATTGCGTGAGTCCAATGTTCCGATGATGAGGATCGTCATTAGTACGGCGTTCAGCGAAGCGGTGTTGCAAGAGGAGCTTCAGAACAGGTATGGGTGATGATTAGAGGTATAGCAGCGGCGGCCCCGGCCGAGCTGCGAGCGAAATAAAAGGAGGGAGATGCGGGGGTTTGAGGGTTTACTAGAGTGATAATCAATGGGGGTTAGGCCGGTGCTGGGGGGGAGGGGCAGTGACTGGGCTCAGGAGAGCTTTTGCTGGGCGTCACTGCACCATCTCTGCAACTGGAGGAAATTTCTGAAATTTTTCGTATTTGTTAGCAGCTGTTGAAGTGTCAGGCGACTTGAGGATGCCACCACCACACTCGCAGGAGTTACTCCATTTGTTTCTGTAGACGAAGGAGGAAGTATTTTCTCAGATATTTGCTTTGATTTACTCTAGATGCTGGCTGATAATTGGTGTGTCTGGATGGCAAGTTCAACAAGAAGGCCGGCTTACTCGCTTGACTGCCTGCGTACATACCTCGGTGCTTGCTTGCAACCTGTGTACCAGTCTCTTCTCATGTTTGCTGCTCAGCTTCTGTGTTTGTTGCTTCACTTCCTCTCACGTTTGATACCAACTCACTTTTTTTTGCACATTTTTGGTAAAGATGGTCTCCAGCTAACCTACTCGTCTCGCTGGCTTAGTCTACTTGTCTCCATCTGATCCTTTATCCGATGTTCACATCCTCACGCTTCTGTGTTTGCTGCTTCACTTCCTCTCACGTTTGATGCCAACTTGCCTTTTTTGTTTGCACATTTTTGGTAAAGATGGTCTCCAGCAAAGCCCTCCTCGCTGGCTTAGTCTACTTGTCTCCATCCGATGCTTTATTCGATGTTCATCTCCTCGCATAAATTCTTGTTAATTCTTGTCGCGCCTCTCTTTAACTTTGCTGTTTATTTTTCATACGCTGTTACGTTTTCGTAAAGTAATTCAGAACTTCAATTCGTTTTCGCAAGACTTCACTTAGCCTATTTTTCTCTCATGAATTTCTGGCGATCGCTTCTCTCGAATAAATTTAAGCCATAATGTAAATTTTTGAAGGGCCACGTTTTTCAGAGTGCGGTAATTGTTGTGGAACATTTTCAATGTCTAAAAAAATTTTACTAGTTTAAAATTGAAAAAATACATACTTTCAATATTCAAAGAAATCTTTTCTCGCCAATGGAAATACTCTCATTGAGGGGAGTGCTGTAAATGAAAATGAAGCGTGGATTTTAGAACCGGTTTTGCGATGAACTTATTCCAAGCTCTACTACATCTAGACACGTCAGGTGATTTCCATTGATAGTTTGTGACTGAAGGTAATTCGCAAAATTGTTATTCGCTTCGGCTTTACGACGTGGACGCTGTACAATAACTATGAAAATATTACGAACTATTCAATACTAGTCAAGCTTGTTAATACTAAAAAGAGTAATATTTATGTTACTCCCAAGAGTTCTATCGTTGACAATCTATGTTCATTTGTCTACGGAAATATTGAACATATAATTTATTTTCATGAACTGTATATTTCTTGAACAAGGCTTATGAATGCGCAATCTATCAAAAGAATGTAGTATTGGTTGTAGAAAACGCTTGCGAACAACAACAAAAAACTAAAACGTATTGCAAAATGCCCCGAATTATGGAGATTTTTCTAGTTTATCTACAAGGAGGTACAACTATTGTACCGATGGGAATGATCGCTCTCACGGGTATATGGGAGGTTCCAAGCGAAAGGTTTTGTATGCCTTACTATGGTTGAAACGGGATACATTTTTTGTTTTGTTACGGACCATCTTTTATCCGCCATAACACACTGGAAATACAACTAAAGCTAAAATAACTTATACGTGCGGCGTGAGAACACGATCTTGAACGCTCGTGCTTAGCACAGGAGGAGAGCAGTGCGGTGGCCTGCTCGAGTAGTACAAAGTATGATCAGGTGTAAGATTTGCTGCTTGTTGTTAAGGTGTCCTCGTTAGGAGACCGCATGCTGATATCCGCCTCCCTGACAGACATCGCACAAACTCTGCCTTCAGAAGCACAATGCTTCACTATGTCATGACGTGCATTCTTCACGGATGGACGCTTGATTTCTCTTGAATTTATGGAGATGGCGTTTATGCTTGCAAAATATATTTAGGACGCTGATGCTGTTCGTGGCCGGTGGTTAATTACTTAAAGCACAGAGTAGCTTGTGGTGGGATCACCAACACAGCTACGGTTTATTCATGGGCGTAAATTTTACTCGGCTCCATTAATACCTTAAATGCACGAGGGCTGCAGTAATAAGTTTCTCTCAATCTTTGTCACGTTGTTCGCATAAAAGCAGTCTCCAGTAACGAATTAAGTGACTGCGGTTATTTTTATTCCTCTGTAAACTATATTTTGAATAGGGTTGCTTGAAGTTTCTTTGAGCATTAGATACTTCTATTTGTGCTGTTAACTTTAATATCCGTAAAAGGTGGTCTCCGGCAGGTTTGTGAATTACTAACCTGAAATTTCTAGTTGTTTGTTGGTTCTCGGCGAGAATTGCTTGCGATAAGCATACGAATTTTCCAAATTTAGGATCAATGAAGTGACGGGTCATTTTTTAATAAGGTGTCTGATTCCTGGATTGCCTTGCAAAAGAGAGGCCACCTTTGCCGCGGTGGTCTCCCAAAATGTGTGGGTTAACAACTGTCGACATTCCTCATTCGTAAGCTATTTGAGTAAGATATTTTTCCCTCGGAGTTTCATTTTTTTAGCAATATTTTTACATGTACTTTTATTGCTTTCCATTCGAGAGTGTCATTCGTCAGCTGGAGAATCTAAGAGACATTTATGTTCTACGTATCCAGGTTACATGCTTCATTCTTTATAACACTGAGCTCCAACTTTGCTTTAGTCTACAAAACGTGCGTTCCCGAAAAATATATGCTAAGTTTGTGCTGTTCCATGCGCTGAAGTTCCAGTAACGCACAACTCCTGCATACTGCATTATTATTCCTCTCCTGTACGAGGTTCCATGAATGCCAATAACCTTGAAGCAAGTTCTGTCACCGTGCCCTAATATTTATTTGTTCGCATTACAATGAGTCAGACGTTTAGCATTAATCTTACCTTCTCTGGCAGTCAATTTATTGTTTTATTAGCCCGACGACTGTTCATTTCTACATGGCTGCTATCAAAGCTACAGCAAGCGATACCCGAGGTACGACTGATGTGGGACGCAGGCCAAGCCTGCATGGGACCTGCATGCAAATTAAACACTCCAGACGAGCGAAAGTTACGCCTTCATGATATTGAATATGCAAGCACGCAGGAATCCACGCGGGTAACCTGGCAATGAAATACAGTTTTATTTCGGTGCTTTGAAAGCAGACTCTGGCTTTTGCTGTCGCTCTCTCCTAGCTGTAGTCCTCGGAGTGCGGTGAATAGGCAGTCCTAGAAAATCTTGCTAGCCCTTCCTCAGATGGTGCTGCCTTGTCTAGGTCAGAGCTATTTGAACACTTCGCTTGATGCATTCAAACATGTAAATGTAGAGTACATTTGTTCTTCTGTTACGCAGCATGTTGTTGAATTGCCCGCTGTAATTCCCTCTCGATTAACCCTTAACTGCCTAACGTGCCATGTATGGGACACTCACTAAAAATGGTAAACACAATTTATTTCTTGTCGAATTTGTGCCCTGATGTAATTTTTGAAGCCTTCTGCCGGATGGCAGTTCCGTCCGCATTCTGATGTTGGTGATAACCTGTTGCCAGCGTCGATCTAATAATAGTAGTTGTGATATTGGGAATATGAGTGAAAGAATTTGGACAGTTGAGGGTTAATTATCACATATAAGTGATAAGTCGACACTACAATGCAATTTCATGGCAATAATCTATATTTCCGAATTAAATGACCGTATTCTTTTGCCTAGCCCTCAGTTTTTAAACTGCACTCCACCAAATTTAAACCAAGCCTAATTTTTCATTTTCAACATATTTTGCCCTCCTCGTATTTAAAAACGTAAAAAGCATTTCCCTGGATTGGTAAATAGTTGTCACTGAAGACATTTTTTTCACTTGACAATTTTCTTGCGTTTTGTCATAATTGTGTTAGAATGAAAGACTTGGGTTGTACTTACGAAAGATTTGTTAGTATTTTCAGTTTATTGTTTTCAAGTTGCTCGCTGAATTAAATATCGACCAATTTGTGCTCGCGCTTTTTTTTCATTTGTCAGTAATTGTTAATGTTATATTGCCAAATTTACATTAGGTATACTGCGAATAAGTTTATTTTCCACTAGAGCAGTGTAAGAACACTGGACAGGTTTTTGCAGTCTAGCATTAATTTTAATGTGAATTATTTATTAGTTCACTGTTTATAATATTTGAGCAGATTGAAATAATTACGTAGGCGTATATTTTTGTGCGAATTAATTAAAACTTGATAATTTAATTGCATATTTTATTTAATTGCCATGTTGACTGTATACCACAGGGAAAGAAACAAATTTTAATTACTGCACCCACAAATTGTTGTCTTATTTACAGATAAGTAAAATAAGGGATTTCAATTCCTGTATTGTTTCGTGTTGCGCAACAGGGCAAGCAAATGATTTTATTAGATAACATTTTAAAATTGCAGTATGAGTTTGTCATGAAAACTTAACAAGTCTGGTGACGGACTTAGAAATACCTCAATTTGATTTTGCTCATTATCTATTTGTAGTTTCCCCAAAGCAGTGACGTAATCAATTGATTGTCTATCATAAAAATACTTCCCTACCAGGAAGAAAATGCAAGGTCCCTAGCTGAGAAATAGACCGGCCTTCGTTTGGTTGAAATAAAATGTCTTTTTTTGTGTTGAGAATCATATTATTTTGGTTCACTGCTGTCCTGTTTTGGACTTCCCTCTTGAAATTTGATCTTATTGATAACCTTCCTTCTTAACTTGTTTCTATGCGCGGGGGATTTTATGTGAAAACATACCTTGTGTATACTTTCCGCATTCCCTGATCTTCATAGTGAACGGTGCTTTCATTCTTCCTCTCTTTCGAACGCCTTTGTTGCTGGTAGGGAGTCTTGAACTAACATATCTAATGTATAATGATAATTAACACCTCTACAGTCTCCTGACCTCAACACCTTGCTTGTCATCCGTATCTCAGCTACCGCACAACTCAATACGCGCAAGATTCCTAATATTTTCGCGTTTATCTGCGTTATTCTACATTATTAAATTAGAAAAATTCAAAGAGAACTTACATTGAACGATTTATGTATGTGAAAATTTGTGCTCTGTGTGCTTACAATTTAAGAGAGACCACTGCCCTAAAACTGGAAAAGAATTTCCCGATGCCACTTACATCTGATGCTTGGTGGGTGACAGGAATGAGTTTATTCGGGTGTCCCACATTGGCTTGGTTCATATTCAATGGGTGCTATATTATACGACTGAAAATTATGAAGATAATGCCCACTAAAGCATGGAGTTGTTTCAATTGATTTTAAGATTGGGGCGCGAATTTATTTGGATACTTTTTCATGAAGAACCGAGTATCTCACAAAAATGTCTCCGACTTTTCAAATTATTATTTCTCCGCTTTAAATTGGCATATTTGAATTGTCTTTTTTTCACACTGTAGAAAATTTTGTTTCCTTTTCAAATGATTTCAGTTTTTGAAAATCGGTTGAATAACCACTTTACGATGATCGATATACTGAAAGGGGTAGAAAAACTGAATGTTTAAAGAAAAGTTTCGAAACAACATCGATATTCTTCCTTATTTTGTACTTACACAAAAACCGAACAAATAAAATTTATGAGTAACAAATCATACCTTAAATAAATTTTAAATGAATAAAGAAAGCAATTTAGTATCCTTCGATATACCCTCCATTTCTCTCAAGGCAAGTATTACTTCTAGCCTCCATTGAACGAAGAGTTTTGCGTATTATTGCACCGTTTTCTTTCAGTTCTTGAAACACTATTATTGAAAACACTTGAAATTTGAAACGTCTCAGATGGTTTACATACTTGTTGGTATGTAGGATACATCACTGTGAAATTATTTTCAACAGTAGGTATTGAGAAATGAAGAACACCAGTGTGGTTTTTAAAACTTTTCCTATGAACAATTAGTTTTTCTACCATTTTCAGTAAATCGATCATTGTTGAGTGGTTTCAATTGATTTTCATAAACTTAAATTATTCGAAAGGAAGCAAAATTTACTACATTGGGGAAGAAAGACAATTCAAATTGTTAATTTGAAGCGGAAATACAGTCAATTAAAAAGTCGGGGACATTTTTGTGGGACACCCGGTATAGGACACAGATGGTGCATCTCGGATATCGAAACAAGAAATGGACCGAAATGAAATGGGTCACATAGACGAGATGTAGTACAAAAACTCAATGCCTCACGATGGCAACAGAACTGCAACCTACTTTGACGGACTGATTTGTAAAACGCTGCTTTTGGTAGGGACAAATGTGTTTTTTTTCTGGGGTTTTGAAAGTATTTTACATTTCTTCACCCTGGGTAATACATTTGTGCCCGCTTACGTATCAAGAAGAAATTCAGTGCTATATTTTCTCAGCTTTTTTTGTTTATACTCGTGATGGTATGAAGGTGAAATTACTGTTTACATTATCTTACGAGTGTGCAGTATGAAACATGCATGTTCAATGTATTTGTGGCAATGAATTTTTCGAAATTTTGTATTTCTTGCAAGTCTGGATCGTCCTGTCACTTTAGACTTCAATAATTTGCTATCGAAGTCCCTCCCGCCTGCGCTTTTATTCAGGTTCTTACCTCTACCTAATGCGTCTTTATTGCTCTCTCTCAGGTTATTTCCTCTTGAATCTTAGCATCGTATATGTGTAAGTTTTTCCTAATATTTCCCAACCTTGAGTCCGGTAGTTACATTTAATCTATGACAAATACCACCAAATTTGTCTACCTCTTTCGTGCTCGTCACTCACGTATGCTCCTGTCATAGGCTCATCTTTATCCCAACGAACTGCGCTATCTGTGCCGCTATTGTCAGATTTGGACTCAGTAACTACCAGTTTATTATTGGTATGTTATCGGTACCAGAGCCATTACAATATTAAACAGTCATACTCTACAGTCAGCGACGAAATTATTCGTACACCCCTCGTCTTTCAAAACTTTCTAGAATTACTCAAAAATTATTGTTGCAAAGCTGGCCAAAAACTATAATGAAAGGCTTTTAAATGTTATGAAGATGAAAGGTCACGCTATTGATTATTGAAAATGTACTCATATGGTAGATTCACCTCAATAAAGAGTAATACTACTCACTGTATAAATAATTGTCTCTTTGTGTTTCTGAAGTTCAGCTTGTTGAATCTTTCAAAAAATAATATTTTGTTCTAGAAACTTCGTATTATTGTCACTAATATGTGCTTCACACCATGTGAAAATTTTATGCATGTGGCAACAATAGTTTTTGAGCAATTCTAGGGAGTTTTGAAAGACGAGGGGTGTACGAATAATTTCGAGGCTAACTGTATATCCTGTGTGTTACTCCCTTACACAGCCTTCCTACGCCATACAATATGTATTTTGTACTACTATAGTTAATTATACACTTCCCACGCACCTCTTCTACACTTCTACACTTCCCACGTACCTCTTCTACACTTCTACACTTCCCACGTACCTCTCCTACACTTCTACACTTCCCACGTACCTCTTCTACACTTCTACACTTCCCACGTACCTCTTCAATTTCTATACTATCTGCTTTCGCCATGCAGGGTATTTGAACTACTCCAGTTTATTCCACACATGTTCGTAGTCTGTTTCCATGCTCCATATCGGCTGCATCACCCATACTCCTCCTCCATCTCGCCTCCAGCTGCTCCTCTCCATCTCGCCTCCAGCTGCTCCTCTCCATCTCGCCTCCAGTTGCTCCTCTCCATCTCGCCTCCAGTTGCTCCTCTCCATCTCGCCTCCAGTTGCTCCTCTCCATCTCGCCTCCAGTTGCTCCTCTTCATCTCGCCTCCAGTTGCTCCTCTCCATCTCGCCTCCAGTTGCTCCTCTCCATCTCGCCTCCAGTTGCTCCTCTCCATCTCGCCTCCAGTTGCTCCTCTCCATCTCGCCTCCAGTTGCTCCTCTCCATCTCGCCTCCAGTTGCTCCTCTTCATCTCGCCTCCAGTTGTTCTTCACCACTCCGCCTCCATCTCGCCTCCAGTTGCTCCTCTCCATCTCGCCTCCAGTTGCTCCTCTCCATCTCGCCTCCAGTTGCTCCTCTCCATCTCACCTCCAGTTGTTCTTCACCACTCCACCTCCATCTCGCCTCCAGTTGCTCCTCTCCATCTCGCCTCCAGTTGCTCCTCTCCATCTCGCCTCCAGTTGTTCTTCACCACTCCACCTCCATCTCGCCTCCAGTTGCTCCTCTCCACTCCACCTCCATCTCGCCTCCGCCTCCAGCTTGCCGCATTCCTCTTGGAAGTGTACCCCGTTGTTAGATCTGAAGTTATGACCCGGCCACCTACCCCCCCCTCCACGCCTCTCCCCCCATTACCCCCCCCCCCCCTCTCCCCCCCCCTCTCTTCAGCGTGGTCTGCTCGTCTCACAGCCGTCCAGGCCCCCTCCTATCTTGCTCTCCCTCCCCCTCCTATCTTGCTCACCCTTCTCCTCCTATCTTGCTCACCCTCCCCCTCCTATCTTGCTCACCCTCCCCCTCCTATCTTGCTCACCCTCCCCCCTCCTATCTTGCTCACCCTCCCCCTCCTATCTTGCTCACCCTTCCCCTCCTATCTTGCTTACCCTCCCCCCACCTATCTTGCTCACCCTCCCCCCACCTATCTTGCTCACCCTCCCTCCTCCTATCTTGCTCACCCTCCCCCCTCCTATCTTGCTCACCCTCCCTCCTCCTATCTTGCTCACCCTCCCTCCTCCTATCTTGCTCACCCTCCCTCCTCCTATCTTGCTCACCCTCCCCCCTCCTATCTTGCTCACCCTCCCCCCTCCTATCTTGCTCACCCTCCCCCCTCCTATCTTGCTCACCCTCCCTCCTCCTATCTTGCTCACCCTCCCTCCTCCTATCTTGCTCACCCTCCCCCCTCCTATCTTGCTCACCCTCCCTCCTCCTATCTTGCTCACCCTCCCTCCTCCTATCTTGCTCACCCTCCCTCCTCCTATCTTGCTCACCCTCCCCCCTCCTATCTTGCTCACCCTCCCTCCTCCTATCTTGCTCACCCTCCCCCCTCCTATCTTGCTCACCCTCCCTCCTCCTATCTTGCTCACCCTCCCTCCTCCTATCTTGCTCACCCTCCCCCCTCCTATCTTGCTCACCCTCCCCCCTCCTATCTTGCTCACCCTCCCCCCTCCTATCTTGCTCACCCTCCCTCCTCCTATCTTGCTCACCCTCCCTCCTCCTATCTTGCTCACCCTCCCTCCTCCTATCTTGCTCACCCTCCCTCCTCCTATCTTACTCACCCTCCCTCCTCCTATCTTGCTCACCCTCCCTCCTCCTATCTTGCTCACCCTCCCCCCTCCTATCTTGCTCACCCTCCCCCCTCCTATCTTGCTCACCCTCCCCCCTCCTATCTTGCTCACCCTCCCCCCTCCTATCTTGCTCACCCTCCCCCCTCCTATCTTGCTCACCCTCCCCCCTCCTATCTTGCTCACCCTCCCCCCTCCTATCTTGCTCACCCTCCCCCCTCCTATCTTGCTCACCCTCCCCCCTCCTATCTTGCTCACCCTCCCCCTTCTCAGCCGCTCTCGTGTTTTTGCGACGGGTCTGCCGACTGCCTTTGCTCTCTGTGTCACCGCTTCACTCTCCCTCGGCTCATTCTATTTCTCAAATTGTTCTTTTTGTGGTTTTCAAGAACTGCCTGGGGAGTTACAGTGTTCCTTCAATTGATCTCTCGTGCGCCTCCTCTAATTTTTGCCCTCGTGACGTGTCTGCTGTGCTTTTGAATTCGTGGTTTTGGCATTATTTCTCATTATCACTTTGGTGTACTCGGCTACTGTGCGCGCATTGTGACGGCATGCAAGGGCGAAGTGAATGGTCTCCTTTGCTCAAAATCTCCCACAATTGGCTACTATTCGCCACCTAAGGAAAAAGCCTGTACCACGTTGCAATCGTACTTTCAATCCCTTGTTCTTACAATCATTCAATTATTTCAATTTTATTATTCAGTTATTTTGCCATTTTACGTCAGTACAGAGATGTGAAGTTTCATCGCGTTCTTCTTTATTACTGGATTTTTTTGGAAACGCATGTTGGGCTCTTTTTATTTACGGTCAACATTAACCCATATTTTACAAGTCTCTTGTTGAAGTTTTTCACTTCGCCACTCTGATAATTCTTATTTATGTAGGTGTTTTAATTCCGAGCCTTGGCAATCTACGTAGAGCAAACCCCAATGTCAGCTTTTCAACTTTTTCGTGGAAGGTCTATGCTCATATCAGATTGTGGGAATATTTTCTTTAAAAGCGAATGTACTCCAGATGTGAAAAGAATTTATTTCTTATAAGTTAAAGTTCATGATTCAATCGTTGAAATCTTTCTTAAATCAGCAATTGAAAAGCATGTACATTTCAATTTCGATTCTTTTGCTTGAGCACAAAATCGAAATGATCTTCAGTGAAATGCACTACAATTAGGAACAAATACAGTCATTATCCGACGCGGGGACATCCAGTTAGCAGACCTGAAGTAGGTTAGTTAGTTAGTTCTAATTCTATCATTGGATTTTGTCCAACACGAGCTATTCAGTTCGTCGGCTTGTGACTTTCAATTAGATACAATCACTTCTATGTATTATTTCCATTTTATTTTTCTATTGCAGAACGCTACTACCGCTCAAAAGGGTGAAGTTCACTCGTGGTTCTTATTTTATTAAATGACCACGCTTACGGTTCGCTGAACAATGACAACGTTACTTTTCCCTTGACGTTAGTTTCGGAACAATAACTAAACTGCGAAAATTTCAATACAGAAAATCTTATGAGTAATGTATCTGAGCGAACAAAAAAAGCGCGTCAACGTAAGTTTCACCTAACGCAGTAACATGCATAGAAAGTGCGCAACAGGAAGAAAAAAAGAAACAAAGAAAGAAAGAAAAAAAGAAAGAAAAAAAGAAAGAAAAAAATAAAGAAAAAAAGAAAGAAAAAAAGAAAGAAAGAAATAAAAAAGAAAGAAAGAAAAAGAAAGAAAGAAACAGTTTATTTCCAATGAAGTTGATGCGCGTACGACGCTTAAGATATGTTTTCAGAATGTCTTAATCGTGTTCGGGAACTGCGCTTTCTCTGGCGGTACAGGATTTACATTTTCGGCATGGAGCACCGTGACTCTCGGTAACTTATTGAATGTTGTCATTTTTAATCAAGTTGTGTAACCATGATACGCGCCTCAACTTATAATGGCCAGCATAGGCGTAATTACGGAGTTTACTATCCTCTTCTCTGCAGCCTCTACTTCGTTCTTCGTCAAACAATTATTCGGTTCAGGTTTGCTAGATTAGCCGTTTATTACGACAAATTTTCAAAATGGTTATTCTTTAGGACGAAAGTTTATTTGATAACGCCAATTTTAAAAATTTAACCACAAAAAGTTATTAAAATAATGAACTGGCAACCATACTATTGTTGAAAGCTGAATTCTCATTGAATCTTGCTACAAATTTCTGAAGCTTCTTTTAAAAGAGCCAGTCATTTTTGCCGAATTTCTCCTTTCTGTCCAGCAACTTAATATTCTTTTAATTTTTCTAACGATATCCGTAGACTTTCTTGTTTCAGTTGTTTTGTAGTATGTAGCAGCGGAGTGCGAATAACTATGAACTCTGGCATCTCGAATTAATCTAGCCCCCTTCGAATTCGTACTTAGTTATTCTCATGGTCAAGATTCCCACTTTATCACTGCCTCAATAATATTATTTCTCCAATTATTACCCTCTTCAGCAGCAGAGTTCGTGAAAGTATACTACTCTAAAACCCACTTCATGCCCCGTTGAATTTTCTTGCCTTTCTATGTCTGTATCACATTGATGGCGATTCTTTTTCGTACATCAGCCAGACCCAACGTTTAATTTCGTGTCTTCAAAAGCCAGTTGACGTCAGCATCAAGTTCGTTCGACCCGGACCCCGGCCGTATTCCGAATTTTCGCTAGAAAATCCGCCGGCGTCCAGCCAAGCATCAATTTTCACTAACCTTTATATTTATTGGCTCGATGTTGGCTTTAACGCAGTCCTGCTGCTGTTGCTGCTTTACACTAATAATTTTTTTAATTTTGTAACTTGCTTTGCAAATTAGGTAGCGATGACGCAATGTTGCTGCTTGTGCAGCAACAAATATTTTTGTATCTGTTCCTCTTTGAAAGTAAATCAAAGTTTTAGGTCATCTTTTGTGAATTAAAATTAGTGTAGCGATTTCAATCACAAATTTAAAATATCCTATTCATATTTCGTTACGCATATGTCTACGCATTCCTTAACTAGAACCAGATTATTCTTTCTATATGATGAATTTTTTTTGTCTTTTTAAATTTTTTTGCTGACTGAAGTTGTGGAATATAATTACAATTTTGGAATTTATTTCCCTACTTTCTGTATCACTGACATAAATTTGTGTTACTAGCATCTGTAGTGTTAACAAAATTGAAAAATATTTCCTGTGTGATATTAAAATAATTAATTTCCTAAAAACTAGAGTTGAAATGATATTAAACTTTTCTCAAAAATAATGATGAGCTGAAATTTTTTTCAAATTACAGGTTGAATACTTAAAAATAATTAAAATATCAAGTATAAAAAGAATTTTTTTGTAAGTTAAAGTTCACGGTTCAACCGTGAAAATCTTTCTTAAATTAGCAATTTAGAAACGCATGTTTTAATTTCGATTCTGCTATTTTTGCTTGAGCACATGATCGGAGTGATCTTCAGTAAATGTACTGGGTATTCTATCTACCATGAGAAAACAATTAATTTATTTGGTAGAAGATCTTTCAGTTGGGCTGTGAAATGAAGGGTTTTGTAGGAGTTTTTTTTTTATTCGCACATGGTTTGAAATCCCTTATTGATCATTGTTTTTCCTCTTTTGTATACATGCGTTTTTAGAAATATTTTTTGTTGTCCGGTGCACCCGAGAGTTTTGAATAACATATTCTGACCATTAATCAGTGTGCTCCTATTCGACATTTTCTGGTCGCAATTACTGAGCAAATTAATGAAAGCCGCTCTCATAAAACCGATCATCCTAGTTGGCACCGAGTCTCTGTGGTCATTGAAGCGCGCTCATCAACTATGCAGACCTATTAGCTTCATGATTTGCTCGACAATTCTTCATGTCACTTAAAGTTTTCCAATTTTATGTGCCCCTGCCACGGTTTTTCAATGATATGCGTGTTCGTGTAGAGAGCTTCCTGACGCCAAGTGCATTGCTCGTTTTGCTCGTCACCGGTGGCAGGGCTTGAGGTTTTTGTGGGGCTCTTGTGCTTTTATAGCGTCGTTACTTACGACCATCGCATGGTTTTGGTCAATTAAGTCTCATTTGTGGATATTTCTATTTAAATCTGTCCCATTACTGAAATCCATTGTGGATGTTGTGTATAGAAACTCGGTGGCTTAGCGGGAATCACGGGAGGTGTTCTGTGCTGGAATGCGGCCACACATTCTTTGGCACGCTGCTCGCTGCGCCTCATAACAAAATCCGCTTCGTTCGCGAGTCGCTTCACGAATGTACAACAGAGAGCTGCATGCGTAAACAAATGCGAATCTATCGCCACTTTACTCGCTGCCGATGCACGTCGGACTGAAGACATTTGTTTATTCGCATTTGCCTTTCTTGCCTCGATTTTGTCGTCTTCAGCTCACTTGCCTGTCAGAAAACGATACTCGAGATTGGTGGCTGTTTTTCGTTTTTTCCACTCTCTTAAATTTGATTGCTGATAATTGTAAAAAAAATATATTTTCCATGCAGGTGTAGCATTCGATTTTTGATTCACGGCCGCTTCCCCACAGAAGAATACAACTATTGTATAAATGGAAATTTGCGGGGAATATGTGAAGTCGCAGGCTAAAGATTAGGTAGCCTTCGTTTTTCCTAACGTAGAATACTTCTGTTTTCTCTCGGACTATCTTTTTCGGTTCACTGCTGTCGTACTCTGTAGCATCTACTACTTTTCTTTAACTTATATCTTGTTTCATGAACTTGTTTTACAACTTATTGTTTCCAAGCACCATGTGTATAGATTCCGCGTTCCCTGAACTCCATTCTAAATGGTGCCTTCTTCCCCCCTCTCTTTGGAACGTTCTTACTACTGTTAGGGGAACTGACATCAAATCTAATCTTCACGCCCGTTTCGCGTTAAAATGGGATTAATTACAAAGAGATCACGTTGCTCCGTTCCCTTGTAGCTGATCATTCAAATTGTGTTAAAAAGCAAAAATTCAATTGAACCCAAGCCTGAAATATGTATCTGGACATCTACCCGAGTGCGTAAAATAATAGGTAATTTGAATGAATTTTACTTCCGAATATGAAGTGACAAGTTGCGTAAAATTCAACTGTTATCTTACATCCTACTTTTTCATGAGGTATTTCAAAATTTTGTGCAGGATTCAAGCCATTTCCCACGTCCTTGAAATTTTTCGCAATAGGATCTGAAATTTGAATTTAATCGCGCCAAAAAAAATTCTCCTTGTCAATGCAATGGAACCGTCATGAATTCTAGATTATCGTTCTTCAGTTCACGTTCTGGTCTGTATACTCTGCAGTCAATGTAACTTTCTCTCGTAAATTACAGCGGATATTAAAAAAGCACCCGTATATCGATACAAAGGTATGAAGAAACTGCAGTACCCCACAGCCGTTTCTAAGACTGACATTTATTTTTGAGGCTGCAGAAAAAAAAAATCTCTTGGGGTTCCTTCTCGCTTCAAGCTTGGGTGTGATGCAAATTACTCTACTTTCGTACATGAAACAGATGCCAAATGTTTCAATATAAGCAGCTGTTCATAGAGCTCTGAACTCGTTCTAACGTCCATTCGTTGTTGGTTGCGGCTGCAATAGATCTGTTTGTTTCCTAATTCCTGTAAAGTCAGTTACTTTCCTCGGAGTTAATCCCAATTACATTGTTTTGAATATTCATTGGCTCCACTCATTAACAGGTTGACTACGATTGCGCGAGTCGTAAAGTCGATTTGGTTAGGTTGTAAAAAACAGACTGGTAAAATCGACTTCCTGCTCGAATAAATTTCCATTCTTTATAAGAAATGTACAAAATATAAGAGCTCAATAATATTTTCATCGTATGATAAAATTCCTTCAAGAAAAGGTCGCGAAATGTTTTGAAATGTTACACATTTACATTGGTCCATATACGAACTATTTACCTAATGGGACACATTTGTCCCACTCCGTAGTCAACGTGTTGAAAAATATTTCCTCGCGTTAGGGGAGGTTAAAGTATAACATCATCAGTCATCCGTTCTCAATGTTCAAAAGTTTGGTGGTCCCAGGCTTTGTTACGTCGCTGACCACTACAAATGCAGTTAACCGTTTAACGTACGTTTTTTGCACTCACGTTACCGTTATCACAACCACCATCATTAAACTAGTACCGGTATCATGTAGTCACCGACCTCACAGCGAGGAAGTGACTGCCACTCGACAAAGAACTTCGAAGAACATATTATAGGGCACAAATTTCCGAAGGAATAAAATATATTAGAGTCGTCGATGACATTGGATTTTGAAATCCACTTTGACGGTAAATGAAGAGATAAACATTCGTTGCCTCGTGACAAGATCGAGCGCAACTTCTATGCAGCAAGCAGTGCTGTCGTGAAATCACCCAGCAAATTTAATCACGTTAGAGGCTTTCTCTAGCCTTTGAAGAACAGCGGCTGTGCCAGCCGGCCGGACCATCACACACGTACTGCATGCAGGAAGCCGCCCCTGTTGCAGCCTCTACATTGTCCAACGTCTGTTTTTTTCTGGTCCAACTACCGCTGATGATGAAATAAATGCTGAGGGTGGTCGGTTGTGTGTCAGATTTGCTCGTATCTTACAGAACTTTTTTTCAGGGATCAATCGATTCACTCTCATGCCTCTTTTCTCTCGTATTTTTTGTTTTTCAGCATTCAGACTGCTCGGTTTTTTCTTTTGAATCGCCGTTGATAATAGAAACTGGGATTGGTTGCAACTGTTGTTTGCATCAGATTTTCCATTCACTGAAATTGTGGAGCGTCTATAATTGATACGTATTTTGGGCTAAAATTCCACAAGGAGCTGTGGAAGTTAGCGCAAGTTCCGCCAACTAATATTTCAGTTTCGATCAAATCCGTCAATCACGACATTGAGAATTGCTGATATGAACATTTTCTGAGAAGATATTTCATTGAACTGGCAAAGACTACCTTTGATTTTCCGCTTCTCTGTTTTTGTACGAGACGTAAAGATAATGGTTTCTTTTTATCTATAGCTAGAGGCAATGGTATTTCACGAATCGTGTATCTTCATCATATGAAGGCTATAAAATCTCAAGCGTAAGAAATCACTACATTTCCAGCAGGAAGTTACGATGAAAAAGTTTTCTACGCTCTACAGTTACGTTTTTCGTACTGGAAAGCGAACCATGCTCCATTACGTTATGCCTGTGACAAAACGTTGTAGCGTGGTGTACCATGCTCAAGCGAGAGAGAGGTAGTCCTGAGCTAGCGATAGTACTCCTTGGGGGGGGGGGGGGGGAAATGTAAGGTCCCAAGCTAAGAGATAAGTGGGCCTCCTTTTTGTTGACGTAGAATGGGTTTTTTGTTTTGACGGATCATCTTTTTCGGTTCACTGCTCTCCCGTTTTTAAGCTCCTACTACTATCTTCTTCAACATCTATCTTGTTCCATAAACTTCTTTCTCAACTCACTGCTTTTATGCACCTGGTACATAGAATTTACGTTTTCTCAAGTCCGTACGATATGGTGCCTTCCTCCTTCCTCTTTTTGGAACGCCTTTGTTGCGGTTAGAGACGCTGATACTAATATCTGATCTGCTTCTAGAGGGTGGCTTAAACTAACTTAACTAATTTTATCTAATGAACAGTGATTCAATTTGGTTTTAGCCTCCATTGGGCACAGAAGGACGCAAAAGAACAATGAGAAGCGATACAACTGAACAATATAGCACTTTGAGTGCTCCGTAACCCACCGGTGGTCATTGATGGGATTTTCATAATGCTGCTGACCGACCAGCAGTCACTGACCCAATTTTCACCAATACTTTATGAAAACTAAATAAGAGCACGATCTATTTAATGTTCGTTATTTTCGGAATATATGTCTAAAAATAACCCTAATTTGAGCTTTATGTTGAACTACAGTTTAACCCGCCGCACTTTAACGTGATGTCAAATACTGGCGATAAATGCACTTCAGAACGCTGGTCCAAAGCGATCTCAGTTAAGTTTTGTTCAAAAGGTTAATGAACCTGTTGAAGTACGGCGGGGACCTGTAAGATCTGAATTCTCGTTAGATTTGAAGCTGCCAATACAGCTAATTAGTTCGAGTTAGCAGTCTATTGCTTCTTGAAGAGCATTGAAAGAAATTACTGGTTAACTAGAAGTTGTTTCTTATATTTTTCCTTCATAACTTTTATGAAATAACACAGTCGATTCTAAAGTTATACCACATGATTTTATGCGGACCTTAACCTATATGTGTAAACATTATTCTCAGTTATATTAACTTGATGTCTTGTTTAAGTTATGAACAACTGAGGCTAACGTCCATCTTTATAAGCCAAGGTTCGCACGAGATGTACAACTCGAGGATCAACTTCATCATATTTTCAGTAACACGCTCAGCATTGAACCTGCAAAGTTACTTGCAGCAAGTACAGCAGAGCTACACGATGAGGTGGGACTTTGATGGACACTAATTGTATAATTGTGCTCTTTTTCCCGCCATCTCGAGAGTGACTGACATCTGAAAGTTATTCCCGAAGCGCTACCGAGCCTTGCTGGCCTGCCTGCCTTCTCCGGCTTCGGGTCTGGTTGGCGGCTAGCTCGTGGTTGCCGCCGCACATTTCTTCCAAACTTTCTGATCATAACTCGATAGTTTTTTATGCTCTTCGATAGTTTTCAGTGAGTAAAAGTGCTCATGAAGTTAACGAAGCATGGCCGAATTAGGCTTGTTTTTTCCTGTTAATGTAAACTTCTGCAGAAGCTTATTTCTTTTAGGTCGTTAATCACTTCAGATACTGCAGGCAGAATATTCATGTAATCTTTTCTTCTTCATTGAGACTCTATCGAGTATCGCTGGAATTTCCCCGCTAGTATCATCACTCATTTTAAAACATTTCAAATTGTGTACAAAATTTCCTATTAATTCCATATTTGTATACGAGAACGCCCAAAAAAGTCGGTCTTTCAAAAATGTTGAATGAGTTTTTTTTTCAGTCTGTGTAAGAGCGTGGAAGAGATGCGGGATCTACAGAGCAGCTAGTCAGATAACTGGTTTCAGGCACAGAAATGGTTGGAGCTCATTGGCTTCTGCATGAGAGCAATTTATGGTTTGAACCCTCACGTTGCAGCTCTCCAGCTTTCAAGCCTTTTTCTTCAAATGACCTGCCGAGAAATTTATACCGGAAACAGATGCCTAGGTAAAAACGGTCCAGAGTTTCTTCGCTACGGCCTGTGAACTAACTTGGCTCAAAACGGTGAGTAATGTGTTTAAAATTATACTTATTATAGGAAATATCAACCTTTCTAAGGTTTTCTTAAGATTTTAAAGCGTTTAGCTTCCTCCTACCGGAGTTTGAGATAAAGCTGCCAGGTTACGTCGCTTCTTGTACGTTCTACAGAAAGCGTCATCCGATTACGCTGGCGGTCTGAAGTTCGATTAAGAAAAGAGCTCGACATGAGCACAAGTTCGATAATTCGTTTAATTTATCAGGCGCGTGATGTACCTAATTTGCGATTCTGTTACTCGTAAAAATAAGAGCCAACTTACGTTCGACCTCTCTATGGGGCGCATGTGCATACGCCTGCAATTTTGATGTTGCAATTCGTTGTTAACTGTTATTGTTTACACTTCTATGCTGTAGCGGTGCATGTGACCGCATTGTGTGGCTATCTTCTGAGACGGTCTAAATGTTTGGCTGTCATGTGGCCGTTCTATATGCCATCACAATTTTTTGGCATTCGTTAGATGAACTCCACTGGTCGTCATTACTTGAACTACGTAGGTTCTTATGCGCTGATGGTGTGCAATTGAATGTCGATTTGAAGGATAAAGTAATTGTTGTAATCCCATACAATAGGTGAAAAGACAAAAACGAAAGAGCTAGAGCTGATTTAAGGTGGTATATATTTTAGTAAAACCTAATTTCAAACGTTTCGACCACAGCACGTCATAGTGTTAAGAATTCAGTTAAACTATTAATTTTGAGAAATTGTTCTAGTTCTACACGTGTTAAAATACAAAGATAATCACTTATCATTTTACGGACATGTGTAGAATTTTTAAAAAATTGAGTGTTTATTTCAGTAAAATGACAAGTGATTATCTTTGTATACTAACACGTGTAGAACTTGGACGATTCAGTAGAACTTTTTATTAGGAACAGTGTAAATATGAACAGTGAATTTTCACTGTTCCCTGTACAACGTTCTACTGATTTCTTACCACTGATGATGGCCTGTGGCCGAAACGTTTGAAATTGGGTTTTATTGGAATATACGAGTATACCACAAATGATTAAAGTAACTTCTCTATCCCTTTCATTTTTCGTACAATTGCTACGGCTCCCTGCATGACTTTTAAAGTAGAAAGATGTTTCACATAAAAAATTATCGCTGGTTTTTGCTAATAATTTTTCACACTTCTGAGGACGAAAATGAAGTGTTCGAAAACCTGTGGAGATTTATCATCAAATGGTTAATTTTGTTATTTTCTCAAGTGCGCTAATCTTTTCACACTAGAATTGAAAAATCTCTCAAACTTCAGACGAAAGGAAGTGCCACGAATTTGTTCACTCGAATGAATGAAATCAACGTTAACTCATAATGAATACAACTCCCTGTTCTTTCTGCTTAGAGGAAAATAGTAAAAGAATATTTGACACACAGATTATTGAAAGAAAATTTTAGTGAACCGTTTTTAAAAACGAAACTAGGATCACCAATAATTATATAATTCACACAGCTTTCACTTGTCAGCAGCATTTTAGGATTTGTTAAGATTTCCATTGGTTGTCAGTTCCAAGCCACTCGGTGAAAAAAAACACACCGTCTTTAGGTTGAGGTGGTCGTGGCGACGGCATTCCATTCTCTGCTTGGGCCGCTCATCCGATGAGGCTTTAATTTCGGCCTACTTATATGGTTGTATGAGTAGCATCGTTAGGATAATAGAAAACAAATACACGCTGTAAGTTGGGCCACACTAAAGAAGAACACGAAATTAGGGCGGTGAGAATATGCCTTCTCTCCATCTGATGCTAATGGAACAAGCATGAATACATGAGATTATTTTACACGGGTCGTAGCTGTTTTACTTGTATGTATGTATGATCCAAGACTTCAACGTGCTTAGGCAATGTCTGGAGTACGTAGTTATACAGTTTGTCCCACAAAAACCCGCACAGAGTATTCATTTTTCTGTATTAGTGATACCATCAAAATCGGTAATATTTTTTCTATAGGTTAATTCTGAAGGTTAATTTTGCTAGAATTTAAATGCTTATGGTATTCTTATGATGGTATTACTGATACGGGAAAACAAATACTCGGTTCGGGTTTTTGTGGGACATACTGCGTAAACATTGCGCTTCTACCACCTATTTCACCATCTTTCTTTTTTTATCGACGAGGTTTTTAAAGTTTTGAATTATTTACTCGCGGAATCAAGAATGTCAATTATTTTCGGGTGGAATTTTCACAGGCAGTATAATTTATTCGGCATGTTTGACTGATGTGGTAATTTGTCATTGACCGAATGACGGTAAAATCAATGAGCTCATTACGCATAGTCGTAGAAGCAGCGCTCATGTTTTCTTATTGCAAGATTGCCTTATCATTTCTCCTAATAATCAGCCACGAATACGATGTATTGTTTTGCATTCTAATTGAAAATTATCTATACCGTGTATAGCTGTCATACATTTGATTTATGCCAATGCCGGTGCTCGAATGGCTGGGGAGACTTGCTTCTTTTTTTCGCTGGCGTTTGCGTGAGCGTTGTGCGTGCGTGCGCGCGTGAGGTGTCGTACATCTCCATTTAAATTGTGCGTGTCGTGGCCCGGTCGTAAGTTCACTCGTAAATTTGATGGTTTTCTCGACTCAGGCTGCTAGTACAATATGCGGTGTTTATTGTACCAGAATACCAGAAAACCACCGGTAGATATCATACCATACTGGCACTCAATATTCTCTATTCGTGGTTTCCTCGCTTTGTTCATTGTAAGCTACGAGTACATCAAAGAAAGAATGTAAATTACTTCTTTTTTCGTGTCACGAGTGTATTATTCAGTCAGGCATGAGGTCGCCTTGTCCAATTTACTGTGAATTTCTTTCGAAGTTTTACATCGTTAGAATATTTAAGATTGCTGTACATTATGCTTTCTTGATCAACTTTTTGACAAATTTTTTTTGCCTAAGCTTCCAGTTTCGCTTGGAGAGATCGAATTTTCTTGCATTCGTAGTAATTTTTGCGTCTGTAAATTTACGTATTCAAGAAGCTTCATTTATTGATGCACAGCAGTACCGTGGTTAGGCTTCTCAAAAATATGAAATATATGAAAGAGATGAAATAAGTTTCACCTTGAAACGACGATGGGGCTAAAATTTAGAAGAGATTGAAAATTTTTAGAGTTTTCCCCAAAGCTCATTTTTACGGCGCTAAGTTGAGCCTGTGTACCTGGACTGGTTGCGTTTGATTTTTGAATGTGAATACATCGACATTTTATGTTGAAGTAAAATTGGTTTCAAAATTTATCTGGTATTGCATTGGAGCGGCAGATTTTTAGTCCGAAAGATTTTATCTAAGGGAAACCTTTATTAAGATGGCATTCGTGTTTGATTTTATTGCATGGGTTTTTAATACTGGGTAAGTACACCCATTAATTTTCGGTAATTATAACGAAGAAATTCACAGATATGCATCACAATGTTGATAACATCGCATCCAAGCTACACGAGTTCAATCTTTCAGTGATTATAATGTAGAAATTCCTTGGTATGCGTCGTAGAATTTTCTAACAAGGGAAAAAGTACGGGATGTAGACGTATAGGCAAATAACTAAATTCAAAAGCAGTTTTCCGTCAGCAGAAGTATCAAAAATTCAAAAGTTCCGGCATGTAAGTCGAAAAATTTTCACAAATGTAGCGTGTCAATGAATAGGATGAAATCAATATGCTCTCTTGAGGCATTTTCCTGATATCAATTTGGTGCCTTCCTTCTTCCACTCTTTGGATCGCCTTTTTGGTAGGTAGATAGATAGGCATAAAGTAACTCATAATCTAATCTATTATGATTACTTAGCATTCGATGCCTCACAACACTTTGACTGCGACGTGAGCCATATTTGATCATTGAGGGAGTTTTCATTATGCTGCTGACGAACCAGTGGTCACAAAATCAATTTAAAAAAATACTTCAACAAAACTGTATGAAAACACGATCCAGTCAATGTTTGATATTTTCAGTATTGCTTACTACGTTTGACTTTAAATTTGAATTGAATATTAAACTTCGGTTTTACCTGCTACAGTCAAAGTGTCAGTTTATTAATGTAAGGGTATACCCTTTGTATTGAAAATGTACTGTCGGACCTTTTATTACTTCATTTTCAAAACTAAAGCAATGGTGCTGCTTTGCTGAGGGATGTCTGTTTTGTTTATGAGTTCACTGCAAAGTTGCGAGTAAAAATTTCTGAATGTACAAGTTCGAAGCGAAAGCGAGTGCCCTAAAAATATACGATGTCTTTCAGAAAACCAAACGCTGACTTCGGACCTCGCCTAATTTACGTCGCGTTGTTGACGTGCCGCGTCTCAACTTCTTGGAGTGTCGTCTCCAACACTTTGCTTGTGTGTGTCCCATGTGCCTTCAGCGAGTGGAACCTGAACAATAACGCGATGTCTCGCACAAACCCTAAGCGCTAGTCAGCAACTACAGCAAAAGTAGCTGAAACAACAGCAGCAGAAACAAAATCAGCAGAAGGAATAATAGCCTCAGCGGTAATAGTAGTAGCAGACGGCAGCAGCAGTAGTCACAGCAGTAGCAGGCGGCAGCAGCAGGCGGCAGCAGCAGCAGCAGCAGCAGCAGCAGCAGCAGCAGCAGCAGCAGCAGCAGCAGCAACAACAGCAGAAGCCAAAGCAGCAGCAGCAGCAGCAGCAGCAATGGCTGCTCTAATTGTTTAGGAGGAGTCATCAGAAGTGGCATTGATTTAAGTCGGTCGTTCCGTAGTTCCCAAGTCAGGCTCGTCAGCGAGCTCGGCCTGCTGCACAAACAGAGCGGCGGCGCCAGTTTCGCCACCTCGAGAGGGCGACCTGCGGTGACAAGCTCAAACTGGCAGCAACTTGAACGAATTAGTGGGTGTAGGTGCGTGCAGTGACCTGCACAACGGTACTTTTTCTATCAAAAACTGCTTGCAAAAAAAAGTCACTTGAAAATGAAACGCTAATCACTTTAAAGATATGTTCGCCCGGCAGAACGTGGTCATTAATTTTTTATAATAAATATGGTCATAAATTTTTTATAATATACATGGTCATTAATTTTTTATTATATACATGGTCATTAATTTTTTATAATATACATAGTTATTAATTTTTAATAATATGCATGGTCATTAACTTTTTTTAATAAGCATGGTCATTAATTTTTTTAATATGCTAGTCATTAATTTTTTATAATATACATGTTCATTAATTTTTTATAATAAATATGATCATTAATTTTTTGTAATTAATATGGTCATTAATTTTTTGCAATATACATGGTCATTCATTTTTTCTAATGCACATAATCATTCATTTTTTATGAAGTTGTGAGTTTCAAATTATATTAGATAATTCTCAACTCGTATTTTCCCATCAAAGGTGCGCAAAACAAACTATTGGAATATTGAAAGGGAGGGAATTTGATCAACCAATGATATTTGTCCAAATACGCGGGACAAAGTCATTTATTTTTTGTTTATTTACCTAGGTAACAGACGACAAGTACGAAAATTTGTTACCAGTCAAAACCGCGTTAATTGTAAGCCGGCTAGAAGATTTTGTGCCGCTGACGTGCGGCTCTCAATGACAAACAGAAAGGAGTGTTGTAAGCCTGCTATATGTAAGGAGCCTGCTATATTTGACAAAGAGAAGAACGACACCGCTTAACATGATCGACCGGTCGTACCAATGAAGCATTTTTCCATTATCTAGAGGAAATCGCTGCTAATGCCGCGAGTTAATTGATTTTCTCCAATTATACTGTCAACTAAGAGGATTATTAAGCCGCTGTCTTGAACAAACCTAATCTGGACCAGCGCCATTTGATTGAGCGATCTGCCGCGCTACTGTGCGCTCTGGCTTGTCTTCTGGAATTTGTTTTATGAGACATTTCCAGATCTGCGCGGGATAACGATTGCTGAGCGGTGGTCGACAAATTTTGGCGGAACTTGGCTTCTTTCAAGAACGAGATGTACATTCAGCCTGTGTTGTTTTGATTTGAATATCATTACACAAGTTGCGTAACCAAGCTAGCTGCTTGTAACGTTCGCAATGAATCTTTCGGTCGGTATAAGGTCTTCGTGGTAGTTGTGACTGACACATCGTTCATGTGACTAATTAGAGTTTGCCTTCGATGTAGCGTTTTCGTTAGTCCGCTAAGTCTATTTTCCGAACCGCTGACAAAAACGAATAAATTTACCCCTGAAATGTTGTGATGATGGAGTCCGACTCGTGGCCACTCCCGTGCCCTGTCACATGGCCAGCCGAGCGGAAATGCTTGCCAGAACTTCTGCCTTTGCCTCGCAAACATCGTTGCCCTCGAGATTAAAAAATTCCCTGTATAGGCTTTCTTCTAATCACGCGTGCGCGCCTGGCCTCGAGCCTACGATTGCTTCCGTGCATTCTTCTGCTTTTGGAATTATGTATTCTGCACAGCAAGGGCAAGAGCCCTAAAATATAAGCCGCAAAACTTTCGGCCGTAGTGAAAAGAATTCTGTTCTTATATTAATACGGCCTCTTGTCTATATAACTGTTCTTGTTTTCGTGTTTAGCGAAAAAGGTTGGTGAAGCGTACATACTCTCTTGATTATTGTGAGGCTCTCAATTCGTAAATGTTTTAGCAATTTTTGAGTGAATAATATGAGGCAGAAGCATGACTCATCAGCTTGGCTTTTGATCTTTTCTTCTAGAAGTGGGATTTTCTTTTGAAAAGGTAACCCTTGTCTTTTTGTACAAAGTTTTCAAAATATCGATCTTGTTATAAACTGTAAAAAATCTCTTACCAAATTCAAAATGAACCTCACAACTCTCTAGTTAAATCCTTTTCTTGTGAAGATGAAAGTTATTAATGATTGAGAATAGACTTTCTTCATTTCACATGCTTTTGACACCGAGCGCTTAACAAGTCTAATCGTAAATGTTCTCATGTTTCCTAAGGAACTTTGATGTGGTAAATAGTTCGGAACTCCTTCACGATGCTTTCCAGTGCCAGTTCAAACTCTCCCTTTTGTTAACGAGAGCATTTGAATAAGCTCGACCTTCGGTTTTCGTAACCTGCAGTGATGATTGCTGGACGATTCTTGTATGCTAACCGTTCCCTTTACACGAAGTTCATTTATTTCATCCCGAAAACCAAATCTCTATTTTTTTCTCAATAGTAATACCCTCCTCGTTCTTCGATATCGTCTTCCTGATATCGAGAGATCCTTCATCTCCGCCAACCTTATAATATTTCATGTCGTCTTTCATCTTATTTTTGCAGTTTTTATGAGAACTCGTCCGAATACATTAGGTTTGTAAGGCTTTCGTACCGGAATTACTCTCCCTTAGGAAAAAATTTTTAACGTGTGGGAAAGGGGCAATTCAGGGATTCAAGAGAGGAGGATATTCAGACCACAAATTGCAAGGCACATGTTTTTCAATTGTATATGATTCGTAACGCTCTTTTTGATTCTCATAATCTGCGCCGCATTTTGATGCATGTAAAATGAGTGCTTGGAGCTCACCGCAGTGACAACCTTTATTTTTCACGGCCATCAATTGAGCGAAGTGCCTGTATGTTTAACCGTAGAAATATTATTGGGTGCATAGAAGTTATGTTCAGAACAGATTTCGGTAATAATTAAGGCTTCTTCGGTGATTTGTGAACAGTGTAGTGTTAGTGCAAGATTACTTTTATTGCTAAAAATTTTTCATTTAGTTAAAGTATATTATTTAACACAAATTCCAAGCCATTATAAATTATGGCTTTTCTTATGCTAAAACCATAAATTTACTGAGGTGAGGGAATATGTTTTTCAATTTTATGATTATAAGAAGCGAGTTGAGCGCTTGGTTGCAAAAAGTTTATGTTCAAATTAATTCAGTGGGACTTTGTTCGTTTTTGAAGATGCATCACAAATTTGATTTTTTTTCGCGATGACCCAACCCCTCAGCAGTGCAAGAAGTACGAGTACAATCGTAAAAAGTTTACGTATGTCCCTGCATCTCTGCAAGACTGTCGTGACTCAAATTTCGTAATTTTTCAGGAGAAGCATTTTAAAGTATCCAAGTCAAATAACTTTAATAATTTAACGTAAATCAACAGCGCCATCTCTCGGCCAGAAATGCACTTAGACTTACGACTTTACTGCCAAAAGACGCAGAGTTAATTCAGCATTCTTATGAAAATTGTAACTCTATACCTGAAATTTCTAGTTATGACAGACTTGCAATGATGTTGCGATGTGTTCAAAATTTTCATTTAATTAAATGAGATTGCCCATACCATATGAAATTCAGCATTCAAACAAGCTTGCGAAGACTTCTCACATGAAATTTGTATTTATTATTAAATTGTTTGTGAACTAATTTGAAAAGTTAATGACGTTTTTTTCAGCAACTTCAACTACATACTGGAGAACAGTTTCAAACAGGTCAAAAAGCATGTGGTAATATACGCATACCATTGTAAAAAACACTGTACAATGAGTTGTTTCCTTACACAAGCTAGTGGGTAGTGATTACTCTACAATCAAGCGTTTTCTAACTTGTCAAATACAGAGTCTTTTGTGCTCAAACGCACTTGTGAGGCAGCAAGGTTTTCTATAACGAGCTACAGCCTTGAAATTCTGAAGCTTTCGCACTATCATGTTTCAGAAAGTCTCAAACTAGTTGGTTAAAGTCTACGGGTAACCTTTGTCACGTTTAATTTACGATGTTCAACTGGGAATTTGTCAACTATAACGGTTATCAAATCAATCAGTTTGATCAACATTGTTAAAATGAGTCGGTAGTTTAAAATTAAATCCGTAACACCTAGCACTTGTTAATTTGATTAAACTCTTTTTTATTTTATGGGAAGGGAACGTTATCAACCTCCACATCTGCAAACTAACCACTCCCACCAAATATTTAGCGTATAAGCATTCGAATTACTAAATACAGCAAATGCTTTTTCATGACAATTATATAAAATACTTCTTCGATTTCCCCGTTTTACTACTCCATGAATGTAGTGATTTATGGGTTCATTAAATAAAACTAAAACTGAAAATCGCATAAGGTAAACCAAGTTTCCAGCTTAACCCCAGGGTACTCGAGACTCGAAGTCCATGTGACGGGATCGAAAAAGATACACGGAGGTCGGCAGCGGCGATCATGGAGAGCAGCGATGGCGGAGCTCAGGCTGCCTAGATTCCGTCACGTCCGCTGGCTTTGTTGAGGTGCTTCTGTTGCCGGCCCTCTGGCCTCTCCTCGTCATGATCTGCTGCTGCTGCTGCTGCTGCTGCTGCCGCTCAATCACCTTCGTCAATCGAGTACAACCTCTCCTCGTCATGATCTTATTCTTGTTCGTCATGCCCCTCAGGGGGATACAATTAATGTATCTATGGGAATTGGCGCTCCCAGGGGGATAATGTGTGGGCCCGAGCTAAAGGTTAGGTAGGCTTTCTTTTTGTTAAAATAGCATAGGTTTTTGTTTTGTTACGGACCATCTTTTTTCGGTTCACTGCTGTCCTGTTTTTTCAGCACCTACTACTTTCTTCTTCAACTTTGACCTTGTTTCATGAACTTCTTTCTCATCTTACTGTTTCTATGCCTTTTCTGCATAGATTCCACGTTCCCTTAACTCCATACTAAATGGTGCCTTCTTCCTTCCTCTCTTTGGATCTCATTTGTTGAGGATAGGGAGGCTTAAACTAACTAATAATCTAATCTAATCTTGTTCGTCATGATCTTGAGTACAACCTACTGTCTCTTCTCGTCGTGATCTGCTGCTTCTCAATCGCCTTCGTCAACTGAGCACAACCTATTGGTAATAGGTTGTGCTCAGTTGACAAGGCGATTGAGAAGCAGGAGAGGCAATAGGTTGTGCTCAGTTGACAAGGCGATTGAGCACAACATCCCCTCGTCTTGATCTTCTGCTGTTTCTCAAGCACCTTCGGCAACTGAATACAGCCTCCTCAGATATGTGTACTCTACCTCACTCCGCTCCCGCTGATATTCTCCTACTCGAATTTCTGACCTTCCAGAATAAGTCTTCTGGTCTGATCACACTATGAATTCAAAGGACTATAACCTCCAAAGCTAATTTATTCATTTTTTCACCATTATTTTCAACCCGTCTTACAAAGAAGCCAATGAAATTATCTTTGATTTTGTTTTACTCATGTTTGGAGGTTCACATCGAGATCGCCTCGGCCATGATGTAAAATCTCAACTAATTGGAAATTTTTGTTAATCCTTCATTTACTCGCATTGATTCTGAGAAAGAGTCACTAAGGGCTAACTCCTCCAAAATAAATTATGTCTTTACGCGCAAAATATTGTAAAAATCTTTGTGTTATGTTTTATTCTTCGTCGGCATTTTGGGTCTTACACCGCTAACAGCTATTTTATAAAAAAATGCCTAATTTTTCATTTGCGGTTGATTGCGTGTCGAGTCTTTCGTTGCTGCAATTCAGATGATTAATGATGATCAATATAAAGTTTATTTTACTCTTACACCAGGTATATAAAACCATTCATGCCGCTATTTGTGATTGAAGTTATACTTACCGAGAATGTATCATGTATTTCACATCTCATCAAGTACATGTAATGATACATTTCAAGATTTTAGATAGTAATCATTTTTTAGAGTGAAGAGCTTCAGATCTTTTTCCATTGGCGAAGATTGTATCATGGCGAATTTTTACAGAATCTTTCTCTCAGATCTTTGTTTCCAGAAACTTTGGTCTATTGGGATTTTGAGCTGCCCTCCACGTACCTCCCAGCCACGTCCTTCCATTAAAATATTCTGTGAAAAGTTCCGTTTTTAGGTTCCGTTTGACACATAACACTAGTTCACTTTAGGTTCCGTTTGGAACATAACATTAGTTCACTTTAAGTTCCGTTTGGAACATAACACTAGTTCACTTTAAGTTCCGTTTGGAACATAACATTAGTTCACTTTAAGTTCCGTTTGGAACATAACACTAGTTCACTTTAAGTTCCGTTTGGAACATAACACAAGTTCGCTTTGAGTTCCGTTTGGAACATAACACTAGTTCACTTTAAGTTCCGTTTGACACATAACACTAGTTCACTTTTACACAGCAGATTCTTCCTAATGAGATCGTTCAGGCTTTTCAGGCGAATTTTTGATGTACAGCAACAGGAGTTGCTGTTGGCTTTGATGGTTGTTAGATTTTCTCCCCTTCTTAACGGTGCCGTATATCTACCTTTCCGGTTGGGGACAACGTAATTCTGAGCCGTACCAAGAATGAATTCCCATTTCGATGATTGATGTTTTAACAGCTAAAACTAGAATACATTTTACTTGCTTGTGTTTTTTTATGAAATGATTTTATTGGTATCCAATTTGCCAAAGGGTATTTCTTTCATTTGTTCAATAAAAATTGAACTCGGTTATGGCTTTATGATTTTTTAGTTGTTTTGTCTTGAAATCTAAAGCATTCCTCGCTATTTTGACATCATCGTATATTTTTCTGTTCATGTAACGCCTACATGAAGCCGTCGAGTACTTGAGTGAGTCCTTTCCTACACGTAAGCATTTTAGAACGGACGGTTATCGATATCTCCTGCCCCGAAGGGGTAAAGTTATTATATCCACGTGAATAAATGCTTCCAGGAGGAAGACGCGCAATCCAGAGACGAAGGTTTGATAATATATTAAATCATTTACAATTCCTTTATTCTAATATAGATAACGGAAAGACTGTCTTCTCTGTATTTCTTGACTTTCGAAAGGCATTCGATTGTGTGGACCATAACATATTACTCTCGAAACTTCATTGTTATGGCATTCGTGGGGTTGCCCATGATTGGTTCAGATCATACCTAACAAATCGGAAGCAATACGTTGTCATTGACGACGCAAAATCGGACCCACAGAAAATTAGCCATGGAGTTCCACAAGGATCTGTTCTTGGGCCTCTCCTTTTTCTGATTTTTATCAATGATATTATTAAATCTACACCATTTTTTAAATTCATACTTTTTGCCGATGACAGTACGCTTTCTGCGGTCCTTCCGAACGAAAATCCCACTACGATTGCGGAGAGTATAAATAATGAACTCCATAAGGTTTCACTGTGGCTTAAAGCTAATAAAATAAGCCTCAATATCGATAAAACAAATTATATTACGTTCTCATCCAAGAAAAATATATCTCTACCATCCATTAAAATTGGCGAAGGTGAAATCAAAGAAACCAACTCATGTAAATTTCTGGGCATCATAATAGATAAACATCTGACCTTCAAAGAGCACATCACTCATATTAGTTCTAAATTATCAAAATCCATCGGAATCCTGAATAAAGTTAAAAATTTCCTGCCTGAAACAGCCTTACTAATGCTTTATCGAACGCTCATTTCACCATACCTGCAATACGCAATTGAAGCATGGCATGGAACTGATAAAAATAAAACCAATATAATTTTTACTCTGCAAAAAAGAGCCATCAGAGCGGTAAAGAGCCTAGAATATAATGCTCACACAAATGATTCATTCAAAAATTTACAAATACTTAAACTCTCGGATCTCTACAAAATCTCCATCTGCAATTTCATCTACAAAACATTAGCTAATGATGGCGACAATAGCCTTCAACAGTCATTAACTGCGCAAACTGGTCATCACGACCATTTAACACGAAATAAAAGTAAATTCATGCTTCCTTATTATTCAAAGGCCCGCTCGCAACATAGTATACTATTCGTTGGAACTAAAACCTGGAACTCAATACCTGCGGAGATCCGTGAAAGTAATTCTTACAAGGTATTTAAAAGAAATCTTGAGTCTCACTTCTTATCAGAATACTAGTCGTGTAAGATCACCAAGTCAAATCCTGCCTCCTACATGTCTGGTCCTAATAATGCAATTTGCCATGAGTAATATCGCCGATTTTCAGTCTGCTCCCAAATCGTTATCGAATATACTGTTAAATATTGTCCATATGACCTATATTGTAAAATTAAACATCAATATCGAGTTCATTATCCTGTTGATCAGTCTAATGCGAAACTAGGCTAAGTGAATTAGGTTAAACATTATTGTACGCCCTAGAATAATGTAATGGTAGGATGCCCTAGAAGTCGCTGAACTTATTCGGGCCCACAGGTAGCTATACTCAACTATGACCATTGTATTAGACTTAAGAAACATTCTACCTCTGTATCTCCTGTGGTAAATAAATTGTTTAAAATTGTTTAAACTATACCTTTAGCTGTAATGGAATAAAATTTTAGTCCTGTTATAGGGGAAGTATTTTTTTTGTGCATCACTGCTTTTTTTACAGTATTTTATTACTTTCTTTTCAAACTTTTATCTTCTTTCACAAGCTTCTTTCAATCTTGATTTCGCCAAGCGCAGAGCGTGGGGACGCACGTGGTACTTCGATTCCCCGCTCCCTCAATCACGTAGTAAATGGTGCCTTAATTCCTCCTTTTTCTCCAGAGTACACCTAACTTGAGGTTAGGGAGGGTTAAAACCATTTATATCAAATCCAATGTGATTCTTATTTCTCGTTATATGCAGTTACTTAAACAATAACATAATCATGTAAAGGTGACTCTAAAAATCTCCCCAAAGTACCGAGAATCTTTACACAAGGCAACATTGAGGTGGGTTAGCATTGAAGATGCATGTAGCGCCTTTGTGTTTGTCTAAATGCCAAGCCTTTGTAATACTTATTGCTAAAGATCACTATTTCCATTGCTGTTTAATTGAAATTTTAACTGTGTATCCGTCATTATTTCAGACCGTGTGTCTTATGCTACTAAAATACATAAGTCTCTTTCACACATTTTTCTTTTAAAGGAACTTCATGAAGTTTTCTCGGCAAAATTTCAGGTCAAATTGAACTTTCTTTCCTGGATCCAATGTAATTCAATGAGTTGTAAATCTTTTTAAATCGGATTTCTTTATGATGACAGATTCACACACGAAAGCGTCGATTTCTAATTTCTCTGTTTTTTTTGCAGCTGAAAAACAAAAGCTAAATATTTGCTGAACAGGCCAGGCAGCGCGAATTTTACGGATCAAGTGTAGTTTTTTTAACGTATCTGTGATAATTTACTCTTTCGCCGAATTTATTTTATGAATACGAAAGGTTCATCTGTGGTTCTTTTCGCAACACTCTGGCCAACAATGACTACAGTGATGACGTACATGAGTTGTGCGCGGTATTTGATTTTTCATCTTCTACTGTTGAGCTTTTCGAAGTCTCAGGTTCGGAAGTGAGGAAATTTGAGTCACGTTGTAAGCACCTTAGGCTCCAAGATTGGACCGTGTAAGCAACGTTACCAACAAAGAAGAAATAATCAGACAATAACAATAAAAGCTGATAACGGAAAAGCACTACAGTAGTATGAGTTTGGGCGAGGTAATTTTACTGTTGAGTACCTTCTCAAAATTTGAGGATTTTCTTAATAATCTGGGGAAATTTAAACTTATATCTGGGGAAATGGAAAACTCTCATTGGCAGCCCTGCGTGTAAGTGCGTGCCTCATGATCGGCGCGCAGCATCCGAGTTTCTTTACACGGATCAACGCGACGCGGCTGAGCCGCGCGTTTTTACTACATTTAATCCGATTACGCGGAAATGGCAAGGGAACTCGTAGCATCTTTTAGAATGAGTCAGATTGATGACTACTGCTCGTGAGGCTACTGCTGCGGATCTTACATGAATGTCCTCCTGCTTGCGCGCTGCTTAACATGTCCTAACTGAAGCCAGCTTCTGTTCAGTCCTTAGTTTAGACTCATCGAGTACAATGTCCCAAGTTTTCATGGAATCTTTACTTCAGAATTATTTCACAACCACTTCACTCGAGAACTGTTACGTAATGTTTTTTGTTTTGCTCACCTTGCTTGCTAACTCATCTCCTTTTTTTGAGAAGTTCTGTATTGGCTAGGTTAGGCCACCTCAACCACAAGAACGCCGTTATGCATATCGAAAGAGTTTTTTTTTCGTGTATGGGATCTTATGAAGGATCGGGCCTCACGTATAGATTCCCCGTTCCCTCAACTCCGCAGCAAACGGTGATTTCGTTCTTATTAAAGCGTATATCCTATTTACGCCAATCAGAAGTGCGGTAGAACTGGACTCAGGATGGCATGGAGACAAGGGCGTAGGAACAGACCTCATGTATAGATTCCCCGTTCCCACAATTCCACACTGAACAGTGATTTCGTTCTTGAAGAGTACATCCGATTCACGCCGATTAGAAGTACGATGGAACTGGATTCGGGATGGCTTGGAGACTAGTGCGTATGACCATGTCCTGATGTTGCAAAGCATTTCATCATCGGCGGTTCACGAAGCGATCTCTTACACGAGGCGCTCGATCGCAGAGCCTCATCAAGTCCAGGTATGACAAGCACGAGGATCGTCTGCATAAGTAAGCGGCCTAAAAAATCTGCCCGATGAACCTGGGCTATATGTTGCTTAAGGTTAATACGCCTTGCTAATCTTTATTACTGGACTTGGAGGTCGTTGATTGTGATTATGGCCAGACAATATCGCTCATTATAATCTTGACGTAATTATTTGAAATTGTACGCATTGTTGTCGGTTCTCCAAGAAAATGGTGGCTGTAGACGAACGATTTAATCTTTGTGCTGCGTGGGACTCGTCCTTTCTGTGTAAATTTGTTTCGTGTTTGGATAAAATTTGCGTGACTTGTTCTTTCATTTGAAAACATAAAATTCATCTAGATAGAAATTTTTTCCTTGAGATATTTTGATTTCATTCAGTTTTTATCTTTTTTTACAGATTTTGATTAGCTCTAACGTTGATAATTTCTATATTACCAATGTGAAGGAACACCGCATCTCTGGTTGATTGCGTGCCTCTCATTGCACATTGCGTCACCCGTTGGTTCTTTAGTCAAAAATCTGAAAACTTTTAAGCACCAATGATCATTCTCGTTCTTTTGTTTTTATATCTTGATAATCGCTTAATTAACGCAGGAATTTTCGAGGAGGTTTTAAGTATCAAATTAACCGAATGTAATGAAGACGTCATTTCGGTTACCGAGCATGAAATTTGAAGGCACTGAGGATTAATTTTAGACTTTATCTTGCTAAGTAATTTAAGAATTCTCGTGGCAGTAACTTCTCAGAAATTGTTTCTCCCGAATCAGCGAAATTAACGAAGAAATCTAGCTTTGTTTCACTTTGGTACTACGAAAAAAAGTGCATTTATCTTATTTCCATACTTGCACAATGTCTTCTGTTCTTCCATCGTGGAAGAGCTGTCTCTTGTGCACGAGTACTTAGGAAATATCTGATAGCTAAAATTTTTACCAATATCATTCTATAAAATACTCCATCTCACAATAGCACCCCTCAGAGAGATATACAACTACAGTATCTATCGAAATTTGTGGTCTCGGGGGGAAATTGTGAGGTCCTGAGCTAAAAGTTAAGTTAGAAACGCATTCTTTCTCATCGAGCTATTTCTGAAACTCGAATAACTTCCGTTCGTGGGAGTGCAAATCGCTAGTCCAAGTCCTGCTTTTTAGCCCCTCAGGGGGATACAAGTATTATATCTATGGGAATTAGCACTCCCAGAGGGAAAATGTGAGGGCCCGAGCTGCGAGTTAGGCAGGCTTTTTTTTGTTGAAATAAAATGTTTTTGTTGTGTTCAAGGACTACCTTTTTTTCGGTTCACCATTGTCCTGTTTTCAGCATCTAGTACATTCTTCTTCGACTCTGATCTTGTTTCATAATTTTCTTTCTCAGCTTACTGTTTCTATGCCCTCTCTGCATAGATTCCGCGTCCCCTTAACTCCATACTAAATGGTGCTTCCTCCTTCCTTTCTTTGGATCGCCTTTGAGGCGGATAGGTAGGCTTAAACTAACTAATAACCTATCAATCTATCCTGCTTTTTACCCTCGTACAGACTGCTCCGTCTTCCAAGCTCATGGTACTGCACGGCACTAGCGAAACGAACACAAAATCGTGTAGCTTGAAGTGATGCTCAAAATCCCGTCATCATATGCTTTGATCGCTTCTCGGTGTTTATTTCATGTTATTCTCTAGTCCTGAGTATTATAATCTATTAAGTTTTCACTGCGGTTTCAACATGCGTTTTCGAACTCCATTACATACATTGACTTGTTCAGTACGCTCCAGATTCAGTGTACTTCAACGGCTGTTTTTGCTGTATGTTGTCTTCTTTTAGAACAATTTCGGCACAATTAGAGAGTAAGTAGGGAGTGTTGGGTTCTTGAGACCGGGAGTGAATGCTAAAAAATAGTGTTCGGTGCATTGCTCCAACAAATTAAAGTGTTCGGTGCATTGCTCCAACAAATTAAAGTGTTCGGTGCATTGCTCCAACAATTTCAAGTGTTCGGTGCATTGCTCCAACAAATTCAAGTGTTCGGTGCATTGCTCCAACAAATTCAACTGTTCGGTGCATTGCTCCAACAAATTCAACTGTTCGGTGCATTGCTCCAACAAATTAAAGTGTTCGGTGCATTGCCCCAGCAAATTAAAGTGTTCGGTGCATTGCCCCAGCAAATTAAAGTGTTCGGTGCATTGCCCCAGCAAATTAAAGTGTTCGGTGCACTGCCCCAATAAATTAAAGTTGTCGGTGTATTGCCCCAATAAATTGAAGTGTTCGGTGTATTACTCCAACAGATTAAAGTGTCCGGTGTATTGCCCCAACAAATTAAAGCGTTGAGTGTATTGCCCCAACAAATTGAAGTGTTTGGTGTATTGCCCCAACAAATTGAAGTGTTTGGTGTATTGCTCCAACAAATTGAAGTGTTTGGTGTATTGCTCCAACAAATTGAAGTGTTTGGTGTATTGCTCCAACAAATTAAAGTGTTCGGTGTATTGCTAAAATAAATTAAAGTCTATTCAGTGAATTGCTCTAAGAAAATACAGAGTCTTCGGAGTATTACCTCAAAAAAAAAAGCGTTCGATGAATGTCTCCAAGAAAATACAGAGTATTCGGTGGATTACCCCCCAAAAAATAGCGTTCGATGGATGCGGAACGCATTGAGCCGTCGAGAGAGACTGGGCTCGGCAGGCAGCCCGTGGTTGAGGTTGGGTGTAATGCTTATCTCTCTCCACTCGTTGCGGGCAAAAACTGCTCACTGAACATTAGCATCGAGTCAACTGCGCTAGCAACTTTGCTACTCCTTCGTCAGACACATTGTCGAGCTGCGGAGAGTTTTAGCGGTGTGCTGTGTGGCTTTCAGGGAAACTCTAAAAACCCGTTTGGTTTACTTGATCTCTATAGCACCCTCATTGTTCGTAGGGAACTATCTGATTGTCCACCTCAGAATAATGAGCCGAGCCTCTTAACTCTAACACCAACCCAACACCTTCCCTTAAAAGAGAGCCTACCTAGCATTATGGGCTCTTTTTATTACTGTAGTCACAGGCTGCAATCGACTTTGGTTATTCTCAATTCGCTTATTGCCCATGAAGTACGTTTCGATCAAAACGGCTGAGCAGGAAAAAAAACTCTGCATATTACGCATATCACGGTTGTGAATTAGGTCTTTGATTTTATTATTGAGACGCACACAAATGAGACAGCGGATCAAGAGAGGAAAGGGCTGAAAATTGTCGTTCTACTTGGAGAATATCTCAATTATTTTTTTCAAGACAGCTTGTTGTGTAATTCAGCTATGTCTGTTTCTGATTCAGTTAAACTGAAACGTAAAAATCGCTTTAGTGCTCTAATTTAGCAAAGTTTATTAGTCAAACGTTTTTCGTTTTTCAAAATTTGTCCTTCAGTTTAGTGAGAGCAAGTTAATAAAAAGGTTGCAACGCTGAGCAAAGGATTTGAAGTTATAATTGAAGGTAATTTAACCAGAATGGTTTGGCTCCCGTGTTTGAAAAAGCAATGGAATCCCTTTTCATATTTTTGATTCCCATTGAATTCTTACGAAGATGCAGTTTGTCCCTACCATTGCACTTGCCCCGAGAGAAGTGCCTTCCAACCAAAATTTTTGAGTGTTCATCAACTCGTAAAGGAAATTGAACAAGGTTCGGAATAACTTGGGTCTGGCAGAGCAAGTCCACGGGCCCTAATTGTTACTACCGATACTTGGACGACTGCGACCACTGGCTTTGTTTCGACGCGATGCTTTCCTAAATCAAGCTCTATTCTCACGAGCACAGAGGTCTATTTCTGCCTGTCAGCTACCGCCTCAGCCATCGCGACGCCCCCAAAAAAACCATCGGCCGATACAGGCGGTTGGCTTTTCCTCAGTTCTGCGGATGAGCTTCCACGTATCTCCTGTACATCTTGACTTTTACCTGGATTTCCGAATTCCTTTCCTCGATTCCTTGTGTTACTTGCCATGCGGCTCCGAACGAAAAAAATCCCTAATTTTAGGCTAAGGCAACACTGGCAACGGAGGGCAAGTGTGCGGGCCCAATGACAATTCTTTCGTTCAATGTTTTTCTTCCTGGATTTCACGCTGCATTGCTCTTTCACTGAAATACTCGCTCAAATGGAATGAAGTTTCTTCTTAGATAATTTCTTGTCTACAATAGTAACACTGGTCTCGTTAAAACGTGCGAATTTAAATCTAGGGTCAAAATGCACATCCCATCACTTGTGACAATAAAATGCCTCCAATTTACTTCAGTGAAAGTTGTTAAGCTTCGATTATACCGTCACTTGAATGCACCAGTGCAAGGTCAAGTTCGACGTATTGCCAAGTGTATGCCACCTACCCTGACGTTCCTTCAGCCTTTGGTATGGATTACGCTCCCATTAATGCTTGGAAATGTCATTCCATTGCGCCTGGCATTTCAATCGAGGCTGGAAACCGTGTCGTCGAGACGCTCTGTGCCCTTGTGCATCGTATTCTTGAGTGCGATGCTCGTGGTGAGTGTCGATCGCGCAGATGTCGAACTTCACTCCAGGTGTGACTAACATTCTTACGCTGCGGCTAGTCATGGCTTCTCCGATCGAGAGGCATGCCTTTTTCTCAGTGGGTGACTTCAGTGATGGCTCTTAGACGCTCTTGCCTAAAGACTAAGAATGGCTTGCGCTGCGTGGCGCTCAAGCCCGTTTGAGACAACGGCCGTCCTTACGAGAGGTGTTGGTGTAGACCGAGGACTGTTTGCCAGCTTATCACTGGCCAGAGAAGCACTCGTTTTTCCACTTTAGGCTTCAGGGGCATCGAGAAGGGCGATGAGGAAGCTAATAGTTTGCTAAGTAGATTTTAAGGTTCCTGACTGCTTGCATTGTTAACATCTGATATTCGGCGAAAGGTATTTTTGAGCACGTGTTTTTAAGGATTGGGGCACTTTTGCTCCTCTCCTGAGTATCAGGTATCGACTGAGTCTCACTTCTGAGGCTGAACCCGCAGTTGACGTTTCCCGCAATGCAATTCAGTTTTCGTTGTTTTTAAAAAAACATCTTTGGGTGGAGCGCTCATGAAATCGAGTTCTGATTGAATGAATTACTGCAGTTTTGAAAATTATCCCCCTTAATTCTGGTACAGTTGTTCCGTGTTGCGTACAACGAACGTGGAGAATAAAGGTGTAGTCGGATGGTTCACTTTCGAATTCGTGTAGCGAGTGACCCTATTTCTTCCCGATTTGTTGCTCAGTGTGATAAAAGCGATGCTGTTATTATCGGGTAACCAATGAATTTTATTTTCCAATCGGAAAGAATTGGGTGCACTTAGTTGCACAGTGATGCATAGGAAGATTTAGGATCAATTACGCAGACAAAAATACTTTATACTATCGTATCGACAGGTATTTCATGATATCAGGAATGAAGTGCTGTGCTCTCAATAAATTCACCCCATGGATTCAGTAAGTGACACTCTATCATATTCGTTTCACGGAGGAGTTGTTGGAAAGTGCATTTTTTTGTCATTTTACTGGAAAATATTTTTTGACGCGATTTAGATCACGGTAATTTTTTTCACGAGTTGAACAAGCTAAATGTCGCAGCTGTCGGCCAGGGTTTGTCAGGGCCTGCAACTTCCCTTTTTGAATAAACGAAAAAATGCAGAGATAATCGAAAAATCGGACCTTGCATGCGATTTTAAAGAACCAGATAAAGCAGCAGCCTCCATGTATGGAGTTCAACAGGCCAAGTGAGCGATTCAAGTTTCGATGAATCGGCCGCGGTTAAGCTGATTCTGAAAAACTTAGCTAGCATTGGATTGTGTAATGGCGCTACATGCTGTGTTCCTAGCCTCTCGCTAGGTTATAGAAGACAGCAGATGCAGGACTTTATTGCTCTCGAATCTTTGAGCTCAACGAAGAAGTTTCAAATAAGAACACCGTATGGAAATACTGCCCATATTATCCCAAATTAACGAACGAGATGACAAATTCGAAAATTCCTTCTTATTTTCAGTCGCTTTCCGGCACTCAATGTTATGCTCCAGTGGAAGTAGGAGAATACGAATATCTCGTGTTGGAAAAGTGTATGTAAAAGTTTTTATTTTTATTTTTTCGGCGAAATTGGATATTGCCACTTTGCAAGAGATGTCAATCACTTATGTTACAATTTTTAGTGATATGTGAGAAATTTCAATATCTACTTAGGCAAATACTTGAAAATATGTGAATAAAAAACATATAAGACTGAACTGCTGCTTAAGCAAATCAGATAGGCTGCTTTTGGCTGTATAAGTAAAGATTGGGCTATTTGGAAAGCTTTAACGTGTTGTATTTTTTATTTATAATTCCCTTGATGTTATTTTTTGAATATCCGGCTTTGAAGCATTCGTTCAAAATGTATATTTTAAACAAATCAAATCGTTATTTAACCCTTTGACTGCGGCTGGTAAAAATTAAGTTTAATATTAAACTCGAAATTAAAGTCAATTGTAGTAAGCAATGTTGAAAATAGCAAACATTAACTGGATCGCGCCGCGATTCGATTTTGATTCAATATCTATGAAAATTGAGTTCGTGACCACTGGTCGGTCAGCAGCATTATGAGAATTCCCTCCGTGCACCACCGGTGGCTCACGTCGCAGTCAAAGTGTTGAGGTTTTTCCGTTTTCTTGGATGCATTTTACTCTATTCGAGCGGTGAGTAACTCTACCTTCACGTTGCTCTTCTCACAGAACTATATCAGAGGGATACAACTATTGTGTCTGTAGGAATTAGCACTCCCAGGGAGAAAATGTGAAGTCCCGAGTTCAGAATTAGGTAGGCCTTCTTTTTATTGAAGTAAAATATTTTTTGGTTATGTTAAGGATCATCTTTTTTCGGTTCACTGTTGTTCTGCTTTTCAGCACCTACTTCCCTCTTCTTCAACTTTTATTTTGTTGCCTAACCTTCCTTCTTAACTTGCCGTTTCCATGGGCGCGAGAACATACCTTGTGCATAGATTCTGCGTTCCCTTAACTCCATACTAAATGGTGCCTTCATTCTTCCTCTCTTTTAACATCTCTGTTGTGGTAAAGGAGACTAAAATTACTAGTAATCAATTTTTGGGAAGTGTCCTCGAAATGAAGGCTAAGTAGACCTTTATTTTGTTGAAATAGAAATGGTTTTTAGTTGTGTTACAGAGCATCTGTTTTTTTATTCACTGCTGTCTTTCTTTCAGCCTATATTACTTCCTTCTTAAACTTATATCTTCTTTCGTACAGCTCTTTCAGTCTAGCTGTCTATGCGCAAGGCGTGGGGGTTGCACATTATGTGTGGATTATCCGTTCCCTCAATTCCATGCACTCTAAATGGTGCCTTCATCCTTCCTCTCTTGGGAGCACCTTTATATTTGGTTAGACATGGTTTAACGCTCTTCAGGAGAGATGTAGGCTACCTGATCCGTACTCATAAAGCATGCTGATAGTGTCTGTCCTCCTCACAGTGTACATTGGAAAGCCAGCGATCTTCCGTTGTAACTGTAAGAAACTACAACCGTTTTTTCAGAATCATGTTGTGGAATTATATTTGCAGTTATTGAGGTATTTTCTTTCATTCTTTACTCTTTTGTCTCACTCCTGAGGAAAACTGGCGCACATTGCAACCGACCTCCTAGGAATACACGACCTTAGTCTGATGCTCTGTTTTGACCTTTTCGTCTCACTGAGAGGCTCATGCTTTCTTTCGACATCATAGCAGGCTGTGCCACACGAAATACTTTTATTTTTCACCATCGTGGCGTCACTTGAACTTTATTCTCCAATTTTCATGGTGATTTTCGCGTAACTGAAGGGAGACGAGGTTAAATATGATGTCTACGCGCGTCTGAGTGAAATTGAAATGTTTTCACAGTTTGGATTTTTTTCTGTAAAGTTTATATAAGTTTCAGTCAAGTGCAGTAACGCTCAGGCTTTATTACGCCGATAGTATCATGCCTTGGTATGTTACATGTGTCTCGCAGATAATATCATGTTATTTCACAAGACCGCGATTTTATCTTTATTGTGTAAACGTATAGCTTTTTTTATAGTTTCCTTCATTTCATCTCAATAGGCGAATGGGTAGCGAATCTGGCACGCAATTATTCCAGTCCCCGGCCTAATACTTCGTAACTCTACAGTGTGTCCCACATAAACCTGAACCGAGTACTTACTTTCCCGTATCAGTAATATACCATCGTAAAAATACCATAAGCATTCAATTTCCAGCAAAATTGTGCGGTATTGCTGATCATTATGGTATTACTGATATGGGACAATGAATACTCGGTTCGGGTTTTTGTGGGACATACTGTATATGCGTCACCCTACGCATTTTATCGCTTTTAATACACGCGTGTTTGGAGTGGCACCCGATCGAGGCTGCGACTGTAGAATCTGTTGTTCAACGTGATCCACTCCAGGAACAAAAATCTTCGTCTGCGTATAGAAGTTCAGTGGAGTTGGAGAGGGAACAACTCGTACTTCTCGCTTTAATTGTCATGGGTTCTTTCCGGCGTAGAACTTGTATTTCTCTCTTTAATTGTCAATTTTGTTCAGTGAAGAATTTGTATTTCTGGCATTGATGGTTATGTGTTAACCAACGATTCAAATTTCTCGCATTAACCCTAAATTTGTATTTCTCGCATTAACCCTAAATTTGTATTTCTCGCCTTAACCCTAAAATTGTATTTCTCGCCTTAACCCTAAATTTGTATTTCTCGCCTTAACCCTAAAATTGTATTTCTCGCCTTAACCCTAAAATTGTATTTCTCGCCTTAACCCTAAAATTGTATATATCGCCTTAACCCTAAAATTGTATTTCTCGCCTTAACTCTAAAATTGTATTTCTCGCCTTAACCCTAAAATTGTATTTCTCGCCTTAACCCTAAAATTGTATTTCTCGCCTTAACCCTAAAATTGTATTTCTCGCCTTAACCCTAAAATTGTATTTCTCGCCTTAACCCTAAAATTGTATTTCTCGCCTTAACCCTAAAATTGTATTTCTCGCCTTAACCCTAAAATTGTATTTCTCGCCTTAACCCTAAAATTGTATTTCTCGCCTTAACCCTAAATCCTTAACCCTAAATTTGTATTTCTCGCCTTAACCCTAAAATTGTATTTCTCGCCTTAACCCTAAAATTGTATTTCTCGCCTTAACCCTAAAATTGTATTTCTCGCCTTAACCCTAAAATTGTATTTCTCGCCTCAACCCTAAAATTGTATTTCTCGCCTTAACCCTAAATTTGTATTTCTCGCCTTAACCCTAAATTTGTATTTCTCGCCTTAACTGTTATCAGCTGTGTTCGAACATTAAGCATATGTGAGCACTCATTGTTCCGGAATGCTTGTTTAGGTTTCTCTCGTGACGCTGTTATATTTATGCCCGCTCTTTCTGGCCATCTATGCAGGCAGCACCACACATGCACACGGGTCCTAGTGCAGGATAAGAAAGCCTTTTGTTGTTGCTGCCAGCAGACTTTGTGTCGCTGCCATGCCTCCGCTCCTGCGCTGGCCCGATTCCGCGTTTCAAGCTCCTTGCGCTTGCAAGGCTTGCGAGTGGTTCGAGTGTCCCAGAAGACGCTCTGGCCCAATTACCGTTACTTACGGTCGCACGGAACAAAGTTTTACGAGGTCTCGGAGAAGACCAGTGAAAGGCTGGTTCTACTTAAGATATTCCGTCCAATTTTTGGAACATCCCCCATAAAACGTCCGAGAAAAGGATGATGGCGTCGGGCTACGCTGCGGCTCACTGTCGATCGCTTGCGCCGAGCTTTGTCCAACTCTTCGTCAGGACGAACTCTTGGGGTGAAGCTGAATTAGCATTCCTGGAGTACGATCTTGGAACAAGCTCATTTCTACTTACTTCTGCACGCGAACGAGTTCGTACACTTCGTCCACAATGCAGTACTCGAAAGTATGACATCAATTACTGTTTTCTGTTAATTTCTTTCTTTTTCTGAAGTAAAAAAGTATTAGGTGTCGCTAGTGCTCTGCTTGGATCACCATTTCAAGAGAATGAATGCAAACGAGAATGTTAGCACTTCTCTACATGGAGGCTTGTTACACACTGACGTAAACATGCTCGCTGTATCCAGTATAGAGTTTAGAGAACAAGAATATAAAAACGATCTTTAAAGATCGAAAAGATGATACTCAAAAACGAACTTTTTGGTCAATCCAATAATAGCAATGAATACGTAGCCAGTATTTGTTTATTTCAACACCTGCAGCGAGAATGCGTTGCAGTCAAATACATGAAATTAGCTATAGTGTTGCTCTAATTCAAGTCTAAGGAAACTATTTAGCTGTTTTGTTCTTCATGGTAAAATGTGAACACTTTCTTGCTCAATTCTCTAGTGCCATTAAACTGTTCTTGTGCTTTCTTCATTCAGTCTCAATGCCTCAAATCTCACTCAAAAAAGGAAGCACAAAACGAAAGCCAAAGATTTGAGCAATGACTTGATTCGCTGCGTAAATCATTTCCTTCCAAATCGTGCTTGAACGAAACTTTTTCCATGTGGCATTTATGCTACAGTTTTGCGGCTCCCAATTACGAAGGCAGCTGTGAGGGTTGTTAATGTCTTATCCCGTGCAAAGAGCTCTTCTCTTGAAAAAATCGTCCACGATCGAGCTTCTGCTCCTTTCCCCCCGCCAATTACGAACGATTGTTATCATCTGGCGGCACAGCAGTCGGGAGACCTAAAGTGTTGGAGGAGCTCGAACGGACGGTGACGCTCGTTACTGTCTGTTATCAGGGGACATTTCGTGCCCTCATGTACCGAATAACAAGCGTTTGATAACATCAGCAGTGACGCTGCAAACCTGTGACGTCTGCTGCTGCTTCTCCGGGAGCCGCGGCGGTCATTGCGGGTACCCGCGCTGCGACGGTTTGGCCACCGCGTAGCGCATCACCCGCTCTTGGTGCGATGATTTTGTTTCGAGCGGCTTTAACAGTGACTGAACTCGCCTTAATTTAACTGGCGAGTTTAGTCGACTGCCTATTGGGGTCTAAGAGTACCACTAGGTAAATTGCTCATTTACGTATCGGTGTGAATGAACAGCATTTCAATTTTCAACATCTTTTTTAGGAAAGATTAAAGCATAGGAGGTAAAATATCATCATGCTATTATATTTTCACACTTCCTAGGAACAATTTTTTTCGAGCAGGAAATTCGTTTTTTTTAAACTCTGCTGCTTACAACCCAACTTAAAACCTTAGTCCATCCATCGACAGTGAACGTGGTAGGTAACACGCTGCTTGCGATACGACCTCCTGGTGGGTCGTGCTTAAGTTTTTTCAGCTGCGAATCGACCCATCGAGGGGTGGGTCGGCTGAAAATCTTCAATCTTTCTAAAATTTATGGTTTTCTAATATGCCCTGTTAATGTTTGGTATTAATAAATTCTCTCACAACGTTTGGCTTTAAATTTGAGTTGAATATTGAACTGCAGTTAAACCCGTCGCGGTCACCGTGTTAACCCTTTAACGCCCACATTTTTATACTCATATTAGCGTTATGACAACCACTATCACTAAACTGACACTGGCATTAGGTAGTCACTGTTATCAAGATGGGGAAGGAACTGCCACTCGGCAGTGAAGTTCAAAGGACACATTAGTGAACAAATTGAATAAGAAATACAATTTATTATTGTTATTTTTGAAAGAGGACCGTACAGTCCACTTGGGCGTTAAAGGGTTACAGTAGCGAGATGTTCTCTTTTTAGCCTTGAATGCACTAGAATTTTTAGATTATAAGATTTCATGCGTTCATTTCTTGGTTTGAGTGATTTTGCTTGAGAAGTTACTGGTGGCTTTCTGGTATCAAACAGAGAGGCAATACCTGAATAGACGGGAAATGTTGGATGTGCGTCAGATCTTTAGCTGTACGAGAGAAGTAATAAAGTTTCTCTAAACTCCAGTAAGACTTTTAATGAAATCGTTATTCTCTGTCGAGAAATTTGAATTTTCTGAAAGTGTCTCCAGAGAAATTAGGTTTGTGTTCGGACTGTATTCTTTGAATTATCTGTTTCTTTTCATCGTTAATTTGCTTCAAGTTTAAGCACTCGCCCATTTTGTCAGTCTTTATAACAAAAAAATTCATTATTATTATTCTTTCAAGAATAACCCTTGACGAATAACAATTCTTTATAACAAAAGAATTCTACTTCGTACAGCTTTGCGAAACACACTAAAGACTCTTCCAATCAGTCGTAAGCCCCTTCAACATTGAAGTAATTATTTTTGAGACATTTTTGGAAACCTCAACTGGAAAAATTTATACTTGTTTTGAAATTATGAGCCGTATGCGCTGAATATTTCCCTACATCGTCATTTTCTAAGAAAATTAGTTGAGTTGAGCGTGCATCTCTAGATAGATCGGTCAGAAAGAGGACTGTGTAAGAACACCGCTGATTATGCGAACTCGCTTAATTAACAATTTAAACAGTTTAAATAATTTAAACAATTCATTTGTCCCAAGCGATACAGAAGTAGATTGTTTCTCAAGTCTAATACAATGATCAAATTAGAATATAGCTACCTGCGGGCCCGAATAAGTTGAGCGACTTCTACAGGGCATCCTACTTCACTGAAACGGCACGAAATTTTTGCTCTGCGAATGCGTGGAAACGCGTAATTGAATTGCCGAGGGCTGAATTTTCAAACATTTTATGCAATCGTAGCAAACAGCTTTGAGCATAAGTTCTTCAGTCGTCTTAGCTAGGTACGTGCAGTTTTTATAACGCTGAATGACGTCAATTTTGGGCTTTTCTAAATTAAAATTAAAGCTTACAGCGTCTAAGTACCCTGCATTCATATAACTCGTCATTAATGGAGTAAAATATTGTAATCGTTGAAGAACAACCGTCAGGCTGCGGTAGTTAAATCTTTTCTTGATTGCACATCGCTGAAAATGTACGCCTTCTTTCTTTTTCCTCTCTGGAAGATATAGCTATTGAATTTATGACAATTTACACTCCCATGGGGAAGAGATGAGGTCTCGAACTCCAAATTAGGTATGCTATCTTTTTGTCGAAAAAAATTATTTTGTTCCGGACAATTTTTTTCCGTTTCATTGCTGTCCTTTTCAACACCGATCACTTTCTCCTTTAAATTCAACCCGGTTTCTTAAGTGTTAAACTTGTTGTGTTACGCACAGGGTATGGCAACGCACCTTGTTCATAGATTCCCGGTTACCTTAATTTCATACTAAAAATGTTATCCTCCATTCTCTCTCGGGCACACCTTTGTTGTAGTTAAAGATGCGTAAATTAGTTTATCTAATCTATTCCTTTTAAACACCGATATTCTGTGATCACATCACGGTGGAAGAATAATATTAACGTTAAATGTTGAATAACCTTTTTTTGTTGGACTGTAAACTAAAATGACTTTGCAGAAAAGGCTTCATTTTTTTCTCCACTTGTAAGGTCGCAAAGGAGAAGAGACGTTCAGTCTATTCTCGCGTAATTCTCAATCCTTCGGTATTTAATCCATGAATTCAAATTTAATTTCATCCTAGGCTTAGAAGAAATTAAGGTCAACGAGACAACGTATTGCGCTATATGTCAATTCTTGAGTCAATCATTAAGTTCGTGTGCCCGTCCAAGACTTGATTCTCAACAAAAAAAAAACGTTTATTTAAGAAAAAAGTTAATACATGAGATGCATTGCACGTTGGATTTTAAAAGTTTCTTAAAATAAAGGTCCTTTATTTATAGGCAACCTTACGAGGCGTACTATAGCCGTATATATCGAGGGCTAATTATGTTGTCAAGTACATCACCGAACGAAAGCTTCGTGTAAGTATGACTCTTCGTGTTGGATTTAATACTTCACCGCCGTGCTTGACAGGTTTACATAAGAGGGTATTAAATGGAATCCGATTTACCACCTTAGAAAAATCAAGAAGTGAATGTTGAGAGTGATTAATTGAAAGTCGTCAAAAGCTGTGGTTTGAAATAGTACGGGAATTGACTATACTCACACTGTGCTCACTTTGTCCACAATTGTCCATGATTGCGCTTGACTAGGTTTTTATTACTTTTCTTTGCTTGTATGCCAAATGGATAAAATGTTTGTGATTCGCAAATATTCAAGCATCATAGGTTATTTATGTTTACAATTCGTTTACCTTGAAGACGGGCTGCGGTTATTTTTTATTCCGAAATAACTTTTTGGGCTGTTTTAACTTAGGAACTGGGAATATTTCTCCGCACGAAATTGCAGACATCACAAGTCCTTGAATCAGCTGAAAAAATTTGTTCAGAAGAAACTGATATTTATGATCTACCTCTTTTTATCATTTTCAAATCCAAATTTAAGATGAAAACTGTTAACGTAAATGACGCCTTATCACTCCCAACCTTTTTAACTTTTCGATCCTCAACGCTGACTCACCTATAAAAGTGGCTGCAGTTATTTTATAAAAATAAAACTAAAATCCCTGCAGCTGAAACTTTCCTGATTTTTCAACGACAATCTTCGAACTGCTCGTTATTCTCCAATCATTGTTTGTCCCTAGCCAAGCCATTTCGATTGGGTATCAGTGGTGCCATTTTTATTAGTTTATTGTGCAGCCATTTCCACTAGTGTGCAGTGGTCATTTTTATTAGTATTAGAGAAGAAGCCATTTTTGTCATTTGATAATGAAGCCATTTTTGTCATTTTGTAATAAAGCAATTTTGTCATTTCGTAATGAAGCCATTTATGCCATTTCTAAGCAAGCCATTCATGTCATTTTGTAATGAAGCCCTTTTATTAATTTATTTTACTCTATCGGCAGCAAAAGCGCAACGAATAAAATAAATACGGGTCTAGACGCACGTTGACTCTCGCTTCGAGATGCAAAACCTGGGTTTCTGGCACAAGTGCGAGAAGCGTGTGGTGCTGAAGTGTGATTCGTAGAACGTTCTGCTCGGTACTGCAGCTTGAACAGGTTCATAGCAACAAATCAAATATTGATTGAACTGAAGACGAGATGCTTCGAAATTATGGCAAGAATATAGTGGGGTTTGACAGCTTGAGAAGTGGAAGAAGTGCTTCCTTTTTCATGCTCTACGTACGTCAGCGTCTGTTCCTCTTTTGATAAGTTGCCGTAGAAGTTTCCTAGCTTCTCAGGCTCGCAGGGTATTTTGTCTGTTAAACATTTAGCTTATTCCTGTGCCTTGTTCACGACAACGCACATACTCTGTGCAAATCTAGCTAATAATTTGAAATACGATCTCTTGCAAAAGTTTTTTCTACTGCCCAGCTGTTCGTCAGCGACCGTGTAAATGCTCCAACTCGTCTTTGGTGGGCGATATAGCTGTCGAAATGAAAACAGTACCCAGATGTATTATTTACTCTCTAGCACACGTAGCCCATCAAAATTGGCGGTGGCTTTTGATATTGTTCAATAAACCTGAGAAATAATTTATTTACATAGGTTCGTTGTTCTACTATACTATTCGCTGCCTCCCAAGCATTCCCGATGCTTATCCTTCACATATGTGAACAGCTTGATAATATCTGCGATTGAAATCTATTTATACTCGCGAGGTAATGAAGCGGGTATCACAGATACACTCGTCGAACATTTCTCGTTGTTACAAACGATGGATACAGGCGATAATTTCGGAAGATTAGTTCATCTCTTCATTTCGTTATCTAATACTGAAAGTGAGATGCGATTAATAGAAACTGAAAACGCTCAACTACTCTTATGATATGGTATTGGTGCGTGTCACGGTAAAGGAAACAAGGTAGGGTCATTTCTATGGGAGAAAATACACCTTTTGTTTGGCCAGCCAATAGTAAGGCTTTATTTCAAACAAATTCCTTGACGTCACCAAAGCGCCATGTCGTTAAGTCAATACTAGAGAAAAATTTGGGGGTAGCAGTGCCACCAGACGCAATATGAGCGCTGCTATTGGTTCGTTGCTGTGACGCCAGCAAAACCACATCGTCAGTGAAAAAACACTGGTTTGAACCTACCTTGTTTCTGCCGTGGTGTGTGTATCATTCATGTTTAAGAAACTGTATTTTCTGTCGATTGCAAGCTCGGACTTTTAGTTGACAAAGCGAACGAACATACTGCACTCAAACAATGTTAGAGTTAATTAAGGTTGGACATATGAGGGTAAGCAAAAATAGGGTGTGGAAGGGTAGAATAGGTTAAGTTTGGCATTGGTTAACACGTTCCCCCCGTAACACGTTCCCCTGTGTGTACAAGTCGGTAAATTGCCCATTCCCGTACGAGTATAAATGAATGACATTTCATCTTTCGTGACCTCTTAATTAAAACTCTGAAATAACTCTAATCATGCCGGGTGATATGCAATATGCAATTGTATTTTTCATATTTTTTGGTAGGCAAAAAATATATTCGGGCAGTAAAGTCAATTTTCCAATTTTGCTACAATTAAAACGTATCCAAACCCACGGTTTACAACCGCGGAAACGCGGTGAATGTATTAAGGTATGTTAGTATAGGTTAGATGGGCTTAGGCTATACCACGTAGATTTGGTTTGACTAGGTTGGGTTAGAATATGCTAAGTTAGAATAGATCAGGTTAACATGCGTTTGGATATCTTGTATCAGCTGTAGAAGTTTTGATAACCGTGAAGTGTAAAGCTAGTAAACGAGACGAGTAAAACTAGTAGTCAATAGCAAGTAATGTGTTGTAGCAAACTTTCATCTACTTCTGCATTTTTTCTCTAATTCAAAGCAATCCGCCACTCATGCATTATTTTCAAAGAACTATGGAAATAACGAGCTGGCAGAAAAACACTGCTATTACTTTAAAACTCACGTACGTTATTTATAACGTAGCTGAAAACTTGAATCGTCTCATCGATATTTCAAATGTACTCGTACTTAACATGATAGCTATGAATATATAAATTTTTCATGGAAGTTGTGCAGAAATGAACGTTGTGTGTGTAACTTTTTATTGTTTTGTACCGATAACAATCGCGGAGAACTATGTATTTCAACCAATGTGAGTAAATTCGCATGCTCATCTTGTCGAAATTGACGTGAATTACTCAACCTGGCAGCCCCTCAGGGGGATACAACTATTGTATCTATGGGAATTAGCGCTCCCAGGGGGACTATGTGAGGGCCTGAGCTAAAGGTTAGGTAGGCTTTATTTTTGTTGAAATAGAATAGGTTTTTATTTTGTTACGGACCATCTTTTTTCGGTTCACTGCTGTCCTGTTTTTCAGCACCTACTACTTTCTTCTTCAACTTTGATCTTGTTTCATAAACTTCTTTCTCATCTTACTGTTTCTGTGCCCTTTCTGCATAGATTCCACGTTCCCTTAACTCCATACTAAATGGTGCCTTCTTCTTTCCTCTCTTTGGATCTCATTTGTTGAGGATAGGGAGGCTTAAACTAAATAATAATAATAATAATACTCAACCTGGCAGTATAAACTTTTAGATCAACGTGTACGTGAAGAAAATTTTGTCAAATTTTAGCTGTTATGTAACGGACTCGAAATTGTGCTTTGCAATAAGTAAGTTGCAGCGAGCCTGAAACTGGATTAAGGTTACCAATATCACGGTCATTTTAAGATTACCAAACTTTAATCCAGATTCAAGGTCGCAACAACTTACTCACTGCAGTGCAAAGCTTCGAGTATTGAGCATTATTAGTATTAAATATTATATTAGAATAGAACGAGTGTGCGAGAGTCAAACCAAGTCGCAATTGCATCATGGTGTGGTTCCTTTAACTCCATACTAAATGGTGCCTTCATCCTTCCTCTCTTTGGACCTTTTTGTTTGGGTAAGGGAAGCTAAAACTAATTTATAATCAATCAATCAATCAGCTTTCATCGAACCTTCGGGATTGTGTGTAGCTCTACAATTCATGATAAAAATTATTCTTAACAATAACTGCACTGTAATTAGAGCACTGTGTTTTTTATGTTATGGTTCTAGTTTTAACATATTAACTGCGGCGGGTTAAACTGAAGTTCAGTATTCAAATCTAATTAGAGATAATTTTAGAAATCAATTTTGAAAGTAATGAACATTAAATAGGTCGTGCCTTCATCCAGTTTTCATTAGGTATTTTTGATGGGTCATGTCGTAGTCGAGGTGTTATATAACTTACAGTTTTTGAAAGAAATCGATCGAGTTAGAGGTTTTCATGCGTAGATATTTTCAAGAAAATAAGTGGAAGCGATTCCATTGAAGACCACATCTTAAAGGACTTTAAATAACTTTAACCGAAAATTTTTTTTTAAAGCGTGTATGGGTGGAAATTCAAACACTTTTACCGTGGAAATTCATTACTGAAGGCGTTTTCGGTTGTCGCCCAAACCTCAATTTTTCAAATGCTTTACGAAATGAGCTACTGGTGCCTGTTCTCGATCGTCAGCCAAATTGAATAATTCAATTCAATAATTCAATAATTCAATATAAAAGAATAGTTCAATAATTCAATTCAATAATTCAATAGCCCCTCAGGGAAATACAACTATAGTATCTATGTGAATAAGCACTCCCATGCAGGGGGGAAATGTGTGATCGAGGGCCCGAGCTGACAGTTAGATAGGCCTTCTTTTCGTTGAAATAAGATATTTTTGCTATGTTATAAGAACCACCTATTTCGGTTCACTGCTGCTCTATTTTTTCAGCACATACTACTTTCTTCAACTTTTTTCTTGTTTCATGAACTTCCTTTCCAACTTACTGTTTCTATGCTCCTTCTGCATAGATTCCGCATTCTCTAATCTCCTTTCCTCCTTCCTCTCTTCGATACGCTCTTTTTTGTAACGGTTAAGGAGGTTTAAACTAACTTATAATCTTATTCTTAATCTCTATTTAATTTCACGAGTAATTGCCAAAACCAATCGCTAAATCTTTATTTCGTTGGTTTTTGACGATTTATTATTCTTTTCTCTTTTTAATTCAACGAGTACTTGCCGAAATTAGGCTGTATCGTAATTTTTGTTCATTTGTTTCTTAACGTTATTTTCTCGACTGTACGCAATTCACCGAGTGATTTGCACGTGTTTTTTTCCTCGTATGAATGCCTTTACGACAAGACTTGTGAGAAATCTTATGTGTAACAACGAAACGTTTCTGTGGTCAGATCTCTAGACTGAGCATGTAAATAAATATAAACGATGAAATGTTTCCACGGAAATGCTTTGAAACTAGCCTAACCTTCATGGCGACATGTACCTTCGTACTGCAAATATTTTCAATTAACATGTCTTTCTTAATTGGCATGAAAATACGCTCCGAACGTGATATTGAATTGTATTACTTGTCATGAAAATGTGCTCCGTGTTACTGAATTGTATTACTTGTCATGAAAATGTGCTCCGTGTTACTGAATTGTATTACTTGTCATGAAAATGTGCTCCGTTTTACTGAATTGTATTACTTGTTGTGCAAATGTGCTCCGTGTTACTGAATTGTATTACTTGTCATGAAAATGTGCTCCGTGTTACTGAATTGTATTACTTGTCATGAAAATGTGCTCCGTTTTACTGAATTGTATTACTTGTCATGAAAATGTGCTCCGTGTTACTGAATTGTATTACTTGTTGTGCAAATGTGCTCCGTGTTACTGAATTGTATTACTTGTCATGAAAATGTGCTCCGTGTTACTGAATTGTATTACTTGTCATGAAAATGTGCTCCGTTTTACTGAATTGTATTACTTGTTGTGCAAATGTGCTCCGTGTTACTGAATTGTATTACTTGTCATGAAAATGTGCTCCGTGTTACTGAATTGTATTACTTGTCATGAAAATGTGCTCCGTTTTACTGAATTGTATTACTTGTCATGAAAATGTGCTCCGTTTTACTGAATTGTATTACTTGTCATGAAAATGTGCTCCGTTTTACTGAATTGTATTACTTGTCATGAAAATGTGCTCCGTGTTACTGAATTGTATTACTTGTCATGAAAATGTGCTCCGTGTTACTGAATTGTATTACTTGTCATGAAAATGTGCTCCGTGTTACTGAATTGTATTACTTGTCATGAAAATGTGCTCCGTTTTACTGAATTGTATTACTTGTCATGAAAATGTGCTCCGTGTTACTGAATTGTATTACTTGTCATGAAAATGTGCTCCGTTTTACTGAATTGTATTACTTGTCATGAAAATGTGCTCCGTTTTACTGAATTGTTTTACTTGTCATGAAAATGTGCTCCGTACGTGTTACTGAATTGTATTACTTGTCATTTAAATGTGCTCCGTGTTACTAAAGTGATTTGGCCACAAACTTCAGTTGTCTTCAGTGGGTCATTCCATGTCGGATGTGGGGATGTGGATGCCGAGCGCACGATGATTAATTAAAGTGAACCATACATCATGGATCCCGGCCCGTCACGAGAGTCATTGAAACAGACGGTTAATTCGATGGGCTATAATTTAATCGAGCCAAGGTGATATACATAACTAAGATTAGGTTTCATTTTCGAAAGCGTTGGTACGATTCGTGAAACTCTAGCGTTGTGGCGCGTTTCTTAATTGTTTCGTTGTTGGGATTGTTTCTTCTGCAGTATATTTATCTACGGTTCATTTGAAATAGCACACCCGCGTGTATGAAAATATGCGAGAAAAAACAGTATGAAGTTCATTTCCGCCTTTGTTCGACAATTCTTTATAATTTTCATGATGAAAATGTGAGGGCCCTAGCTGAGAGTTAGGTAGGCCTTCTTTTTGTTGGAAAAATGTTTTTGTTATGTTAAGGACCATCATTTTTTCTGTTAACTGTGTTGTCCTGCTTTTCAGCACCTACTACTTTCTTCTTCGACTTTGATCTTGTTTCATAATCTTCTTTCTCAACTTACTGTTCCTATGCCCTTTCTGCATAGATTCTGCATTCCCTTAATTCCATACTAAATGGTGCCTTCCTCCTCTTTAATTGGATCGCCTGTGTGGAGGGTAGGGAGGCTTAAACTAACTTATAATCTAATCTAATCTAATCTAATCTAATCTTCTTTATAATTTTTCAAGCATGGTGATACATACTGAAAGTGAACCACCATAAAGGTAAAGTTCTCCTTCCAAATCGTGTACATAAAACTCAAGTTTTGTGCGGACAATGTCCTATACTTGAAATTCGCACCCTTGAAAGGCGCAAAAAAACGATAAATGCTTTTTATCAACAGTTGTGGATAAAAATATTCTGTCTTCTGTCCCGAATACGTGCATGATACTGCAACCGTTAAACCACCGTACTAAAAAAAATTGGAGTACAAAACTGAGAAAGGCTTCAGGCCCCGAAGTAATTTATCCTTAACATTTTTCCTATTTTTGGTACCTGAACAAGTATTCAGTTCGTGAGTTTTATTTGTGATGCTTTCAATACAAATAATACTATCGTCATAAATGATGCTTTCGCCGTAATTGATGCGATTGGAGCTCGTGCTGTCAACTCGCGCATCACGAGTTCATTACTTGACTTTATAACTAAAGTTCAACCCTCCAGAGTTTACTGGGATACCAAGGCCAATCATAAACCTTGCTATTTCCTCTTGAAAATAATTGTCATCTTCGAAACCGACATGGCGGAGGCACAGACACTAAACTTGTACGTCATTTCATGCTCTCGTGTCTTGTGCTTGATGGCTGTATTTTTTTCCACATAATTGTTTGAAATGATTGCCATGTTGCCGAATGTGCCTTCGATGCCTGTTTAGACTGACATCGTGTGAGTGGGCTAATTTCATTATGAACCTAATCGCCTGACGGTGACTTTGTGTTCCTCGCGTCGGTCTTTTTAATTTCTTGGCGACCAATTCTGCTGTCGCAGAGTTTTGATCAAATTTACTGAGAGTCATTGTATGCTGCAAATACGAAGCGCCAGAGTGAGCTCTATTGACACAGGTACATTAAGGTTGAAGTTGCTCGTTGCAGCTCCACTAAAGTAATTATTAGAAGCCAAGCGACGAAGGACTATTGGTCCAAATGATGGGGTTGCGCTCTCAACTTGTCATTTGAGGGGCGTGCTCTGGCGCACGGTGGGAGGAGCCTAGCTCGACTCGTTGCGGGGCTCTACGCCCCTCTCGCTCCCTGATCTCTACCCCCTCGCACACCTGCTTCTCCACTGCTACTCCTGCTAAATTCCTACGCTTCTTTTGGTACCAATGTTTCAATGGGTTTACCTGCTAAATTCCTACGCTTCTTTCGGCACCGATGTTTCAATGGGTTTACCTAATAAATTCCTACGCTTCTTTTGGCACCAATGTTTCAATGGGTTTACCTACTAAATTCCTTCACTTCTTTCGGCACCGATGTTTCAATGACTTCAATTCAGTGACTTTCTCCTGTGACTTTTCGTGAATGCTCTAAACTATATGGTACATGCGTTGCTCCTTGTTTCTTACACTTCTTTGAGCACCGATATTTCAACGAGTTTAATTTGGGATGTTTCTCACGTCTGACTCTCCATGAATACTATAAAATAAATAGTACATGTGCTTGTTTCTTTCACTTTAGGCACCGAGATTTCGAGTCTAATTTAAATTGTGTGACTTTCCATGTATACAATAAACTAAAAAGTACACGCGTTGCGGCCTGTATTCACATTAGCGTAGGAATTAAGGAGAGCAACAATTGCTGCATGCCTCGACCAGTTGAAAGCAGTCGAAAAACTCAAAAGGGATCACTCTAGATTAATCTCTCACTGAACGATCTATGAAGTTATTTAGGATGAGCTACTTGCATCAGGTCCCATTTTATTTTCAAAATTTTAATGGACGAGGGATCTATTTTTACCCATTATCAGTAAAATGTCATCCAGAAGGAGGAGTCAATCTTTATGCTCGCAACCGGTGAACTTATTCTTGAGCGCTTTTCCATATGTTCTAAACATTACTACCCTAATCTGGGGCGAGCATTAAAAAAAATTATCTACGTGGAAATCAGATTTCCCTAACTGAGAGCCGGGTAGGCTTTTTTCTTGTTGGAATAGAATAGTTTACCGTTTTATTGAATACGTTTTTTAGGTTCACTGCTGCCCTGTTTTCCAAAACCTATACCGTAAATTACTCTCTTCTTTAACTCTTATCTTGTTTCATGAACTCTGTTAAGGTTAGGGAGGCGTAAACTAACTTATTATCTAATCTAACAATTCGTGGATAGCAGATTGCCTTATGCCTGCACTGCATTTTTAATATAATCGCTCGCTGTAAGTGCATTTTTCAACTTTTCGATAACCTTCGTTCGCATTGATCGAAATTTTCTATGCATATCCCTCGTTTCCTTTCCAGTTCCAACTTTATCACAGAGGATTTGGCTGTAAGAAATGCTATCTTTGCCTTGTTCAATGTCAAGTACTATTCTTATACTTGTCTGCAAATGATTCAACCATGACGAGAGCTTACGCCAGACGACACAATGTGGTCTACAAAACATTATGTTGCCATTAAACATCATCAAAACTTTCCTAAAGTAAGCTCTCAACTGAGAAGTACAATAGACAAGAAGAACGCCTCTTGTCCAAATTTCGCATAGGGAATTACGGCACATACTGTACAACAGGCTTATTCCTTCCAAAAATTAAAACTTACTCTAAACAAGTCTTGAGAAATGAATCTGTCAAATATTGGATACAGTCTATTTCTTCAGGGCAGAAACGCCGCCGTGAAACGATTTCACGAAAGTGTGCGTGGACGTGAATTCTTAAACTTCGCGCATTACCATGCAGAGTGCTTCCTGAAATGAAAACTCGCCCAATAAATAGATAGAAAAAGCTTGAGCGGCGCAGGTTTTTCATGAGGTATATAATTTTTTTGCGCAGCGTCTACTCGTATGTCAGCTGCTGATTTCGTCACTTATAACGTACGTCAAATAAGATTCATTAATTCACTGAAACTTATTTTCAACTGCTTCCGTAATGTGTGCTATAGCGAAGAAAAACGAAGACCTTTTTAGCGAAGAACTTTATTTCTTGCCGTTGCTTCGGAAAATAAACTGAACGCTCGAGGTTGTAAAAATGCAGTCATGCCAAGGTTTTTTGCGTTAGTTACCCTATAATCGATGTACTATTTAAAGTTCTTACTTTTACGAAACCGATATTTCAGTAGTCTTTTAATTTCGATGTGAAGTACTTAGTATAAATGTGAATATCAAAGGTGACACATAATTTTCTCTATGTTACCAAGGACACATCAGTTAACTACGAACATGCACGTCAGTGCATGGTGAGCGTACGATCTCGAAAGTGAACGTATACGCTTAGGAAGCAAAGCTCATCACGCGTTGCAAGCTGCAATTGCCTTAATTATAATTAATTATAGAACAGTAAAATGTAAAGCTGTGCACCCCAGCCGTCTTAGAGAGGTTATGGAGGGATCTAAAATTTGAAGAAGTTTGTAAATTTTCGTATTTCCTTTTTTCCGAGTCTAAACGTGCACGGATAGCAATAGATCGAAGCCTGGTAGCTATTATTGTACACTGAATAAATTGTTTCCTGTTTGTAATGACATGCCTCGTTGGAACATATGCGTGCAGCCACTGCTGAATAAAACATTTTTAAAGATATAACATTATTTTGCTGTCGTCTTTAAAGCCCCTGAGCCATGTTACCCTAATAATTCAGGTAAAGTATAAAGATCAGTCAATTCAGTTTCAATACTTTTACTTTTTCGTGCATGTTCTTTTGGGGTAAGAAAATCGATTAGGTACTAATTAACGGTACTTAATAGGACATAAGGTAAAACCCGTATTGTAACACTCCATCCCCTCAGGGGGAATACAGTTATTGTATCTATGGGAATTAGCGCTCCGAGGGGATCAATGTGAGGGCCCGAGCTAAAGGTTAGGTAGGCTTTCTTTTTGTTAAAATAACATAGGTTTTTGCTTTGTTACGGGCCATCTTTTTCGGTTCACTGCTCTCCTGTTTTTTCAGCACGTACTACTTTCTTCATCAGTTTTAATCTTGTTGCATGAACTTCTTTCTCATCTTACTGTTTCTATGCCCTTTTTGCATAGATTCCGCGTTCCCTTTACTCCACACTAAATGGTGCCTTCTTTCTTCCTCTCTTTGGATCGCATTTGTTGCCGCGGGTAGGGAGGCTAAAACCAACGACTCAACTAAACTGAAACACTCCATACCACTCCATGTCTCCCCATATCACTCCAAATTTTGAGCTAGAATCAAATTTCAATTGAAACTCGTTTTTATAAATCTAACCCCTGTGGACTCACATGCGTGTACTATAAATGTGTGAGAAGGCTCAAAGTATTCATCACTTGATTTTGGTGGGAGCTCAAGCAATTCGCGGTTCAGTTTCTAAATAAGTCGTTTTACTTTTTTGAGAAATAGTTATTCCTGCGTACGGATCATATTTTAGCAGCAGTTTTGCGTTTTCTGGGAGAGTTATCTCTTTTTCTTGCGCATTCGGTTTGCTCTCCAAGTCTCATCAGTCACTACCTGTATGGTTACCTATCGTCACGGGCATAGGATAAGCGATAGGTTTAGGTCTGTTGGGCTTGTCCATCCTGTGCTGAGGAAATTAATACTCCTATAGGGTACTTTAACACATTTCCTTCGAAGTGCCCACCGGTGCATGGTCACTTAGGTGATTTTCATAGTTCCGTTGACCCACCTGTAGTCACCAACTCATTTTTTATTAATACTTAATGAAAACTAAATAAAGGCTGAATCCAGTTAATGTTTGCTATTTTCAAAGTTGATCACAATTGACTTTAAATCCCCTCAGGGGGATGCAACTATTGTATCTGTGGGAATTGGCGCTCCCAGGGGGACTATGTGAGGGCCTGAGCTAAAGGTTAGGTAGGCTTCCTTTTTGTTGTAATAAAATAGGTTTTTGTTTTGTTACGGACCATCTTTTTTCGGTTCACTGCTGTCCTGTTTTTCAGCACCTACTACATTCTTCTTCTACTTTTGTCTTGTTTCATGAACTTCTTTCCTAGTTTACTGTTTCTGTGCACCTCGTGCATAGATTCCGCGTTCCCTCAACTCCATACTAAATGGTGCCTTCCTCTTTCCTCTCTTGGAACATCTTTGTCGTGGTTAAGGGAGGCTAAAACTTTCTTATATAATAATAATAATTGACTTTAAATTTGAATTGAATATTGAACTTCAGATTAACTCATCGCAGTTAACGTGTTAAAATGATCTCGGCTATAGATAGGCCTTCGATCGGAACTCAAGTCTTTCGTCGTCACTTTGTTCCTTTTAGGTTCTACACCTTTTTCCTCATCTCCTTTTGTCTTTTCTTCCTCTTCCTTTGCAGCCTGGTGTTTCTCAGTGCAGGTTATCTAGTTTAGGAACGGGGTTTGTGCATGGATCCTGATTTCCTGCAGTCCATGTATACTACACGGTCCCTTTTAATTGTTTTCTGTGGGGAACATCTTTGCTAATGGAAACGGAGATTTAAACTTGCCACTTTAATAATACTGTACACATTTTATGGCTCCAAATTGAGCAATTGCGAAAATTGACTTGCAATGCCGACAATTTTCGACGGATTGAAGATATGCACTAATACGAAGTTAGATTCGGAATAATTATTCGCGTCGCCTGAGTTTGGATGGATTAACCTCTGTACAGTGGCTGTCGGGACTGCAATATTCTCTACATTGTGCTTTCATTAGCTGTTTGTAATAATCGTGCTCTTTCTTCGTGGATAATTATTAATCCCAAGTGATCCTCAACAATTTTCAATCATTCAATTTTTTGTAACCTACTGTGTAAATGCGTTAACCTATAATGATCAGTTTTACCCGATGTGTTGGAACGGAGATATTTCATGACACGCTATGCCCTACCAAGAATCATTCAATACAGGCAAAGCCACGTCCGATGATATGCTGTGTTGTATTTAGGAAAGGTCAAAGCTGAGTTTTACCTTCTCGCTGTTCTTTATCACTTTGACTGCGACGTGCGCCACCGGTGGTACACGTAGGTAATTTTCATAATGCTGCTGACCGACCGGTAGGCGCTAACTCAATTTTCATAAATACTGTACTTAAGCAAAGCTAAATAAAGACAAGATTCAGTTCATGTTTGGTATTTTCAAAATAGTTTACTACAAATGACTTTAAATTTGAGTTTGGTGTTGAACTTAATATTTAGTTGCCGCGGTCAAAGTGTTAAGAACAGACGTTCAGTCAGTTTCCATGCAGTAAGTCGACCAAGTGTGCACCACGATTGTATCTCGGCTCAACAGGATTGTTCACTTTCTCTAATTGACTGACTCCCATGACACGATTCATTTAGAATTTATGCCGCTTACTCTAGGACAATCGCCCCTGGGTCACTAGTAGCACACATTTTATTAAAATTCCGAGAACTGGAAGGGAAAGTTACGAAGTTCGAGTTACCAACTTTTCTTGCAGGTGTAGGCACCATGGGAAACTTTTTTTTCTCTTGTCATTTTCTTGTTATCTTTACTAATGAAGGCTATGTACATGCACCCTAATGTGTAAATATTTTTGGATAATTCGTTAATGTCTTATACTTTCGTTTCGTTAACATTATCAAACATTTGCCCAAAATTTTGTCCTCGACACATGTTAGCTTGTAAAAAAAAAATTCCTACGCTACTGAAACAGAATTCTCTCCAGTGCGTTTTACACTCTGCTGCAGAAAATTTCTTCTCTGTTCCAGGGTTGCATTAAAATACTGCACCTTAATTCTGCGAGGAAAAACACCTTAGGGATTACCATATCACTCAAAACGCCGAGGGTTTTGGTCGGACCACAACTTCGGAATACATTAGTTGACGGGAAGATGTGACTAAGTTAAGCAGTTAGCAGGTTGCCCTGTTATAATGTGTCAATAATACTAGTTAATTATTGAGAAGTGAGCTCGGCTCATTGCTTATGCTAAGTGCGGTGTCCATGACGACCGCTGATATCCTGAGACCGCGCCGCCATCTTGATGGATGAGCCCTCGCTGATTTATGGGATGCAAGCTCTCCTGAATTACTCGCATCCACTCGATCTGTCGTGACCGTGGTTTCTCATCGAAGCCGTGATCGTAATTTTCATCATGCATTTATTCGTCGTGCGATTTTTAGGAGGCAATTCTTTGATCATATTATTTATCGTCATTTTCTTTCGGTTTCATTTACTTTCGATCAATAGTCGAGACAGAAGGCCTCAATTATTCTATTTTTATAATTTCATTAAAGATCGAAATATGCAGTGACTTTTCAATGTCATTAGTTACAATTAAATATAATATTATAGTAAATCGAATAGGGCCTCGTTAAGGATAGTGACAACGCTATTGCAACGTAAATTTCTGTTAAAATGATGACGTCCTTCCAATAGCAATAGATTACATGTTAGGATAGTGATTGACTTACGATGCATAACATGTCATATTAATGAATCTAGATGATCGTGACACCATCAAATCTCAAAACTATTCTAACCTATCAGAAATACAGTTACAGGAGATCGCATCATGACCACAAAATAAACAGGTGAAGCCTTCATTACTTGAACATTAACACATTGATAATTACGATAAGCACATTTTATATGAAGTGAAGTCTCCGCGGAATCAGTTATCTTGCGAAATGCTAAACATTTAATTCATCAATAAACCTGACGCGATACATTTTGGGTACAGAATCTAAACCTACCACGCGAAATAAAGTGGCGAGAATGTATGGAATACGAAAACATTAGGATACTTAGCTCGGTCGTTGATGGAGCTTAAGAGTCAATACACGACTCATTGAATAACAAGTGGGTAACCTTCACTGCCTGGCCGACTGGCCAGAGCAGCGAAGTGAGAGAACACAAACAGACGTGACTGTGCTTTGCGGTTGCTGAGACGCTTCTCCCGATCGTCGTCTACCAAGCGCAGGAGCCTGAGACGCTGTCCGCCTTGAGAACAAACATGTCTTTATAGATCCAATGCTTTACATTAGTTAATTTAATCGGAATTGGCAAGTGTCGTCATATAATTAGAAGAGAATAGACTTACGATTGGATGACAGTTAATTTACGCAGAGTAAATACGATCCTAAGTCTCTAATAAAGGGAAAGAATATACGTTGAGCAAATGGAGGCGTTTGGCAGTCCGGTAACCCATCGTTGGCTGTGACGTGGCCCTCGTAGAGGGTGCGTAGGTGCGCCTTCAAACAACGAGGTTGATGTTGTCAATGTTGGTAGAGCTGAAGGTGACGGTTGATGATGTCTGGGCGAAGTTCGTGGAGACAAGAATATGCAGCCTTCATTGACGAGAAGATATTTCTATGGAAGCCAGTCTTTTCGAAGGTATTTCAGTCGCTAGCTAGGCAGACTCCTTCTTAACGCTTATTCAAACACATCGCAGAGTATAGTCACAACAGAATCATGACAGATCTCATGCATGTACTCAGTCGTGTATCCTTGCTCATCGTAAGCTAGGATTATGTGACTGTATCTTCGCCTCTGTCGTTTCGCTATGTCAGCGCATGAACAGCTACAAGATGCGCGAAAGCTGCCCCGGCAGTATGTATGCGATGCTCCGTATGTACTCATGAGGTTTGCATCTAGTTGTGCGAGTTTCTTTCAATCAAGGTGCTGCACTGAATGCGAATGATCTTAGCTGTCTGAAAATTTAAACGATCCTATCGTAGGCCATAATTTACATCTCTGGAAATGCCGTATAATTTCGTCTTTAATTTTGCACCATATTTTGCCTCAGTGGGAACCAGTGATGAATTGCTGCCTAATTATAGATCACTCGGCTTGAGAGGCGAGCGAAATAGCACACTTTGGTACCTGCCTCATAGGTAGATAGGAATTGCGTGCTGCAACCGGCGATGAAAAGTGCAACACTTTTGATACGTCGTACGTGTCCCCGTGCTATCTAGCGGCGGCATTCGCGAAGTCCTTGTCTGAGCTCTCTCTTATTTATGTTCTTCAAGAGCAAAATACTGGCACGATTTTGCCTTTCACCGTTTTTTCAGGTTGCATTACTTCACAAATCATGGCCGAGTTCTCCTACATATCAAGAAAAGAACTGGTATTATTTGCTGCCTTCTGGATGTACGTTTCGGTCTTATTGAATGCCTTAACTTTTCTATTTCCCTGAGTATAAAAGGTAGGTACATCTGGATGGCCACAGATCAATATTTTTTTAACGAAGATAATTTGATCGATTGTGTTTAAAAAATCCATAGGTTTATAATTGCAAAGAAAGTTGTTGCATACTACGCATGTGTTTCTAACGTAACGATATTGTAAGTTTTCGGATTGGGCCATGCTCATTGTGTAATGGATGATTTCGTTAACGTTCGTCAGAGTCAGAGGTAACCTACAATGTACTCTGTAGAAGCCGCAACAATCGGCATATTAACACTTTGACTTCGGTGCGTGCGCCACCAGTAGTACACGGAGGTAATTTTCATAATGCTGCTGAGCGACCAGTTGGCACAAACTCAATTTATATAAATATCTGATCAAATCTAAATAAAGGCACGATCCCGTTCATGCTTCCAAAATATTTTACTACAATTGACTTTAAATTGGAGGGTGGTGTTTAATTTTGAGTTTGGTGCCGCAGTCAAAGTGTTAAGGTCTTGTGTTGATGAATGCACTATAGTATAGTAGTGCTTTTCCCTCTCCCTTTTTATAGAGCAAGCCAAAATCCCCTCAGGGGGTTACGACTATCGTGTCTTTTAGAATTAGCGCTCCCAGGGAGAACTATGTGAGGGCCCGAGCTAAAGGTTAGGTAGGCTTTCTTATTGTCGAAATAGAATAGGTTTTTGTTTTGTTACGGACCATCTTTTTTCGGTTAACTGCTGTCCTGTTTTTCAGCCCCTACTACTTTCTTCTTCAACTTTTTTTTGTTTCATGATCTTCTTTCTTAGCTTACTGTTTCTATGCACCTTCTGCATAGCTTCCGCGTTCCCTCAACTCCATACTGAATGGTGCCTTCATCCTTCTTCTCTTGGAACATCTTTGTCGTGGTAAAGGGAGGCTACAACTTTCTTATATAATAATTATAAAAGTCACGTGCTAATTCAAGTTCAAAGTTAGCGGATCTGCCTATGATTAGAGCGTAACAGCTGGCGAGAACTCGAGAGTCGAGACGTGCTGCAGTACAAGAAGTGAGATGCGTCGAAGTTGCGAATACTTGCGTCCTGTGCCGATGGAAGCTAAAACATGTCAAATGTGATCATTTTAAATGGAATTCAATATGCATCATGTATTAAACTATTAACTCAATTGTATTAACTCAATTTTCAACTTAAAAATGCACGGAAGTTGAATTGAACTCTGCTTTACTCGATTTTCATCTAGTCAATGAAATAATTTAGGATCTAACCGCCGGTGGGTGACCGAGCAAAGAACGTGTTAATGGAGGATTGAATGAAAGAAATTTGAGGGTAGAAAATAAGAACAAAGAGGTGAAGAACAGAAAGAATATTGAGATATTTTCATCGCAGTAAAGGAAAGGCTATCTTTGAGATTAGCATAGTATGAGGATTTTTTGCAAAGCGGTGCGTATTCTGTAACAGTGGCTTTTTTTATGTAAATTATTGATGTCTCGATGAAGAGATGCGCTGTTCCTGTCTACGTGTTGGGTTTTGTAAGACGTGTGTTCACTTATCTGTCCCACTGAGTGTAATATTACAATATTAATAAATTAGAGAGCGAGATGATAAGAATTGCTAGGTCGCAACTGCACGTCATGTACTTCGAAAGACCTTGGCTGTAGAACTCTGAAAAGAAGTAAAGGTTCTTATTACACGAAATTGGTTTTTATTTATTTATTTATATATTTGTTTATTTATTTATTTATATATATATATTTATTTATGTATTTTTTTATTTTTTTATGTATATATATATTTATTTATTTATTTATTTATAGTCACGGATGCGTGCTGCACTGTGAGTTACATAAGCAGACAATGTTCAGCTCTCAACATTACCAAACACGTCAGTTCAACAGAGTCGTCGTTCGCCTACAAATTAATGTAATAAAATGGAAAAGTTTTCAGGAAGTATTTATCACACAATCGTTGACGGTCGTGTAAAGGATCAGTGTAGAGCTGAGAGTTGTTATACCCATTCAACTTTCCTCGGGTGAAGAGGAAGTATCTGTATTTTAAGTCTAAGGAATTTTTTATCGCGTCGGATAATTTTTAAAATTCGGTACTTCATGGAATGATGTTGCATTAATTATTCACGTGATAGAACAAAATTCTTATTCGGAATTAACTGCCTTCAATGAACTGCGGTCAATGTATGCGTCACAAAGGATCCTTGATTTATTATTCGATTTAGTCGCTCACGTTCTCATGCGTAGCGACAGAAAAAAGGTAAATCATTCTAGGTAAATCGCTCCATTGGCATAAAAAAACGAAGATTTTCTTTTGGATTTTCAGGTCGTATAGCATAGTGTAATCTTGCTGTATTTCCTCACTTAGAAATCAGTATTGGCGAGGAGAGCCGAGGCGTGTTTGTATATAAAAGGATAGAGCGTATCAGTGTCAGTCTAATGACCAAAATTATAGGCAAGATGGTGCGGGTCGTCGGCCATCTTTACGACCCTCTCGGGTGACCTCTACCGTCCTGGCCCTGAACTCAAAGACCCTCCGCGGGTACGCGTCCGGTTTTTGGGAAAAAATTCGAGCGATTATCTGCCTTACTAAGATAAGTGCGTTGCCACTTCATCACTCATTGCTCAGTTGCGTTGCAGCTCGGAAACCGAGGGTTCGAGAATCGGCTCTCTTAATTTTGCGACAACGTGTGTTTTTAATCAGATTAAGCACATATTTTGATAATTTTTTACCAAAGTTTTTGTATTGAAATACACCACGTTCAAGTAGTCATTCGTGATACTTGGATTCGAATCCTTTGTGTGTAGGAGGCAGACGGCAAATACTCTCTTCCACAGCGTCTAGCGATTCGCTTGTGGAACGCAAGCGGAGTTCGATCGTTTATTACGCTACCGCAGAAATTTTAAAGGCTTCCGAAGTAGCGGGAGTTTAGGATCCCGTAAAAAGGTTGGTGGTCAATCGTGCCTGCCTGCCTGCCTGCCTGCCCCACCCAACTTGGAAGGGAACTGCTGCATGCACCAGCTTTCTCCTGCCGAGCTCTCGCTTCTCCTCGTCCATCGCTTCATGAATGAAACCAAGTGAAGCTTTAAGCTTCGCTGAGTTCAATTAATAGGTCTGATCGTGCCCTGTTCTCGGAGAAGCAAGCACTGAAATAACTCGTAGGAAATTTCTTACTTCCCGGACAGCGAAAGTTGCGTCTTGAAAACTATTTTATCTCTCATCTGCACTCGATACTTCTGATGGCATCATTTTTATTTATAGCTCTAAATTGTGCTGGGTTTCATGAGCGTTTTTTAATAATTGATTATAATTTTCATGTATGATTTGATAAAATATGTTCGAGCTTGTAAAATTTCTAAATGTATCATACTAATTTTACACAACTTGAACTTTTTTCGTGTTTGCTACCAAATTCGTCAGTTTGAACTTTTGTTTGAATATCCAATATTACATACTTATTAAATTGAGACGCATTGCTTCAAAATTTATTGTGCAACTGATAGAATGACGTTTTAATTCATTCCAAGCCAACCAACAAAATTTTTCTGTTAGTTTTGAAAATCCACTCCGTACGTCTCCGTTTTTATGTATGGAGGAAATACAAATGGATTGAGTGAAAAACTCTAATCTCCATTTACTGAGTTTCATAGGTTCGCCAGTTTCGCATTCGCAATTCAGTTATTCGCTGAATGAAACTGTCGCTACTTTGCATGCACTTAGATCAATTCCTTCTTCATCTTCTTCTCCTTCTTCTTCTTCTTCTTTTCCTTCTTCTTCTTCTTCTTCTTCTTCTTTTTCTTCTTCTTATTCTTTTTCTTCTTCTTTTTCTTCTTCTTTTTCTTCTTCTTTTTCTTCTTCTTTTTCTTCTTCTTTTTCTTCTTCTTTTTCTTCTTCTTTTTCTTCTTCTTTTTCTTCTTCTTTTTCTTCTTCTTTTTCTTCTTCTTTTTCTTCTTCTTTTTCTTCTTCTTTTTCTTCTTCTTCTTCTTCTTCTTCTTCTTCTTCTTCTTCTTCTTCTAATGATATAGAGCATGTTAAGGAATTATTATTACCATTATTATTATTATTATTATTATTAGAATTTATTTTTGGAGGGGGGGGATTACCATAATTTTTTGTCGAGAAGTAATCCCTTAGGAGGCAAAGAATAGGCAACAGGTTTGTCAGTTGGGCTTCGTCGGCTGTTGGGCTTAGTCATTCATAGTCACTAGGAGGCGAGAGAGGCAGCACAGGCCGCACCAGAACTGCCCGGATCAATAGCAGCCCAGCAAAACCCTTTTCCACAGTCAGGCCCGACAGCCATTGCTGGTTTACTCCGACCTCTTGACGTGCATGTCCAAAGTGAATGTGTTTTAATGAACTTCTTCTCCGTTTCTTTTATTGTAAATTTACTCCGCAAAAAAGATTTTACTTTGTTTCAAACATTAGCTTGGATTTTGGGCGAGACTGAGTCTCATTCTCCCAGTTGGTGTACGATCACCTGTCTCTGTTTTTAAAAGAATTGCAGCGCTACTTTACAGCCGCAAAAGACCCACGAACTAGTATAGCGAAAGGATCCGCAACCCATTTGTCAGCAAACCAGTAAGTCTGTCCAAGGAGATCAACTGCTGGAGATCGAAAAGCTCCCAGTGGGAAAATGTGTCCGAGCTGAGAGTTAGCTAGGCCTTCTTTTCGTTGAAGTAAAATGTTTTTGCTATGTCAAGGACCATCTTTTTTTGGTTCACTGCTGTCCTGTTTATCAGTACATACTACTTTTTTCTTCGACTTTGTTCTTGTTTCATAATCTTCTTTCTTAACCTACTGTTTCTCTGCCCTTTCTGCATAGATTCCGCGTTCCCTTAACTCCATACTAAATGGTGCCTTCCCCTTTCCTCTCTTTGGATAGCTTTTGTGGCGGAAAGGGAGGCTTAAACTAGCTAATAATCTAATCTAAGGTACACCATAGAGGCATTCCAGGATAAAAGTATCCGTCATAAGAGATGCTTGAAATGATTATCATCTTTCCGCACGTACAGTGCATGGGACAGAAAAGCAGCGAAGTCAGTCATTAAACCGAGTTTAGAATCGAAGATTTCAAACAAAATTTTTGAGATTTGATGTTGAATAGTGACCGTTTGTTATGGCAGTCGACAGAGGCGTTTTTCATTTTCATATAACGGTTAGTAAAAGGGAAATAATGCATCAAGAAACACGAGTTAATTAGTCATGATGTCTTCAGCAAGATGACTCAAGATATTTTGATAATGTTGCCTTTTTTCACGTTGTTGGTGTCGGGAAGCAATTTCATTTGGAACTTTAAATGAAAAGTATGATTTTCCTCAGACTGAATGTTTTTATGATTCAGTTTCAGGAAAGTAAGCAGGTTTAGGATTCAAATTTTGGTAGGAAAGGTATATAGAGATCGAAATTAAATCCATTAGGAAGAACATATTTTATTTAGGGCACATTTTTATTCAAGAGAACGTATATGTATCTGTGATATATATATATATATATATATATATATATATATATATATATATATCACTGAGGATACTTCTCAAGTTTGAAAAAAGATTACTTGAATAGGAGTGTGGCGTAATGTTAGAGTTCATCTGAGTACATGCGCCAATCGAAATACCATATGAAAATTTATCTGACAAAAAGATTGCGAAGTTTAACGGGTAATTTCCGTTAAAAATGCATTTCCTTATCAAATACATGACATTTTTTTGGATGAGGTTATCGTTCCTGCATAATTGTATTGTGCTCGTTTTTTAAACGTAACTGCAATTGAAAATTTTCTCCTCGAATTTGAAGACTGTGTTTTGGTGCTGAGAATGAATTAATGTCTTATGGATCTTTTTTAATTTGAGAATATTCCTGGAAAGCAATGGTACTAATTCTAAATTGGCGCAAATTTTCTCAGTTTAACGAGAAAATATATGTAAATTGATGACTCGCAAGTGCAAGGTGATACATTTTGTCTTAATTTCCACTTATATGCTTGTTGGGAGCAAATAAATACTTTTTGTCGCAAGTTTTTGTCGTATTTGCTGGAAGCAAAGATTTACTTTGGTCGCAATGCTTAGCGGTAGTTGCCGAGTGCTAAAAGATGTTTTTTCGTCGTTTTCAGTAGTACTTGCTACGAGCAAGGAAATCTTTCGTTTTAATTTTCAGTAGTACTTGCTACGAGCAAGGAAATCTTTCGTTTTAATTTTCAGCAGTACTTGCAACGAGCAAGGAAATCTTTCGTTTTAATTTTCAGTAGTACTTGCTACGAGCAAAGAAAGTATTTCGTCTTTTTAATTTTCAGTAGTACTAGCTACGAGCAAAGAAAATATTTCGTCTTAATTTTCAGTAGTACTTGCAACGAGCAAGGAAATCTTTCGTTTTAATTTTCAGTAGTACTAGCTACGAGCAAAGAAAATATTTCGTCTTAATTTTCAGTAGTACTTGCTACGAGCAAAGAAAATACTTCGCCTTAATTTTCAGTAGTACTTGCTACGAGCAAAGAAAATACTTCGCCTTAATTTTCAGTAGTACTTGCTACGAGCAAAGAAAATACTTCGCCTTAATTTTCAGTAGTACTTGCTACGAGCAAAGAAAATACTTCGCCTTAATTTTCAGTAGTACTTGCTACGAGCAAAGAAAATACTTCGTCTTAATTTTCAGTAGTACCTGCTACGAGCAAAAAAAATCTTACGTCGCAATTTTCAGTGATACTTGCTGAAAGCCTAGAGGTAATGTTTCTCGTAATTTCCAGCAGTACTTACATGACGTAATGAACAGAGCCTTAATTTTCCTTTCGAGGGGTAGTGAGGGGGAGCGCAAGAGATGCCCGCAGCTTTCTCCGGTGTGTGTAGCAGCGGCTCTGGAGAAAACGAGGTGTGAAGGAGTCTACCTCCTGGAGTAGAGTGGGCATCTGGGGAGTCTACCTCCTGGGGTAGAGTGGGCATCTGGGGAGTCTACCTACTGGGGTAGAGTGAGCATCTGGGGAGTCAACCTCCTGGGGTAGAGTGGACATCTGGGGAGTCAACCTCCTGGGGTAGAGTGGACATCTGGGGAGTCTACCTACTGGGGTAGAGTGAGCATCTGGGGAGTCAACCTCCTGGGGTAGAGTGAGCATCTGGGGAGTCAACCTCCTGGGGTAGAGTGAGCATCTGGGGAGTCAACCTCCTGGGGTAGAGTGGACATCTGGGGAGTCAACCTCCTGGGTAGAGTGGGCATCTGGAGACCCAGCACGATTGTGGGGTTGGGGTTTTGATCAGGGTTGCTGTAATTGATCCCCTCAGGGGGATGCAACTATTGTATCTATAGAAGTTAGCGCTCCTGTAAGAGGATTGATTATGCGAGGACCCAAGCTAAAGGTGAGGCAGGCCTTCCTTTCTTTTTAAATTAAACTGTTTTTGTTTTGTTGGGGATTATCTCTTTATTTCGGTTCACTGCTATCCTGTTTTCCAGCACCTACTACTTGCTTCTTCAACTTTCACCTCGTTTCTCAAACTTCTTTCTCAACTTACTGTTCCTATGCACCTTGGGCATAGATTCCGCGTTCTCTTAACTCCATGCTAAATGGTGCCTTACTCTTTCCCCTTCTCAAATGCTTTTGGGGCGGTTTTGGAGGCCTAATCTAACATCTAATCTAATCTATTACAATTTTTTATGACCAAAATACTAATTTTATGACCAAAATACTAAATTTTAGGCTGTCGCTTGTTTATAACGACTGCTCAACGCCTGACGACTTCTCACGATTGTCATATTCTGAGTTGTCATCAAGGTCAAGTTTTATAGAGAAAATGTCCGAGCTTGAGGATTTTTAAAAAAAAAACAGTTGAGCAGCCTTGGTTGAGATTGCAGGTACAGGCTGCATGTAGTAGCGGCATCGGGGTCAGGAATTGAAAAAGAAAAAAATCCGAGGGAAAACTTCGCAGCGAAAATAAGTATGGCGTAGGGAACATTGAATCAGTCAATGCAAAAGATGTGGGAATTATATTCAATTCATGCAAAAACAAGGTTGATCATCTTGCTTGAAAATAATTTTAGGCTTAGCACATTTAGAACAGCAAATAAAATTTTTGAGATGCTGGAGAAGGAGATTTGGTCAAAACTAAGCTCCCTTTCAGACAGCGACAAAATAATTATACCCGTATTTCATCATGTAATTTACACATGTCTAGTAATTACGGGTGTACTAACGTAATACTGAAGATAATATCTATAACCCAATGGTAAGTAATGGAAAAAGTAAACTTGGTTTTAACTTTTAATTTGCTTAAGAATTGAAAATTGATCAAATTTAATTATTTAAATTGAAAGTGCCAGCACATTCAATGACAGGAATGATCGGGGATCAGAAACGGAACACTGATTTAAAGATGACTTTAGAGAAATGTGAAACAAAACAAGGTACAGATTGAAAGATATAATGCGTTTAACTCGTTGAAACTAACTTCGCACAGATGTGATTAGATCATGGAAAAAGTAATGAATATCGTAAGATAATAAATAATTGTTATTTTAATCATGTAATAGGGACAACCTTGTTCCGAAAAGTCTTGGACTGTACTGCTGCTGATTGTTTTAAAACTTGTGGTTTTATACACTAGTAAACAGCATGGAATTTTGAATTTAGCAATGAACAGCATGGTGATACGTAATTACCTTCTTTTTCCCATTGACCTGGATGGCTTTAGACGTTAAGTAGATTGAAAATGAATGTTTGTGACATGCAATAATGTCTGCTTGTATAGTTATATGAAGCAGCACTTCGTTTCTGTACATTTCTGATAGCTATGCTCTGGAACAAAATCGCTACTGATCTTCACATGATACAAACTTCACTCTCCGAATTTAAAGCTCACTGAATTCCCTTAACATTTTTTTCAGTACGTTTCGTAGGATCCACTAGCCGCAAGATCGAATAGAATCTCTTTCGACCCGAGCGCTGGCGTAGAAAAAGCGAAGCCGCTTCCACGGTCTTATTGTAAAGGATATGTACGATGGGCTCGGCGGCCCATCTCGGAGATTGACTGGAGATCACAAGGCCTCGGGCGTCTCTTTAACATCCCCAGAGGCGGCGATTCTTCTTTTTTATTCTTTCGATGACAAAATACAAGGGAGATGAGATGGTATCAGGCGAGTTATCAGCGCTTCATTGAGGAAATAAAATCGCCCGCCTCCTCGCTCAGTAAATCGAGTCTTGGTCTGTGGTTTTCCTTGTGGCACTGCACACGTATACGCTAGAAACTCGTCAGATTCAGAGGAATCACTCGTTTCTGCATGCTTCTGTTTTTGGTCCCAGAGTTGAATTTCAGGTACACTGAGGAATCTTTTTTTTATGATTGATTTAGGTTTGACTACCTTGACATGAGACGCTCAACATGCGACACATGTGCTGGCTCTGATCTAAAGATGCTCGCTTGCTGCTTTCCAAAAGTTTATGCAGCAATGAGAGGTGTTCAAGGTGGCATGTTACTCACCTTCTAGGTACGCTTAGTTTTAGTACACGACCGTCAGTGTTCGTTTATTCATTAATCATTAAACACATTAATCATTTGATAATCATTAATGGATCGCTTCATTTATTGAGCAAGAATATTTAAAAAACTTAAAGAAGGAAGGCCACTTTTATGTTAAATGATAGCAGGCTCTAATTATGTAATAAGAACTTGGTTATTGTTGTGTAATAAATCGAGGGATTTTTTGTATGGTGTGTTTGGTGATTTATAATGTATGTCGTCAATATTCTTTTCATTCCATTATTAAATTATATTCCTTCTTTAAATTCATTAAAATTTATTCTTTCAATAAATTTTCAGTCGACGCGATGTTATTCATATCTCACGTTTATACTTATAAATATTTCTACGCTATAGAACTAGGGTTGCGACAGGCTTGAGCCTGTCTTTTAACTTGCAATCTCCAGAAAGAACTGCGTCGAAGATACAAATAGTCACGAGTTTTCTACGATTTCATCAACGCTGATACTACGAACATTTTGAAACCTTTCTCTCAGAAAACAGCTTCGTCATACAACGGCAACATCCCATTCTTATCGCGTTACGTTAACGTTCCTCCAACGCCAAGCTTTTTAAGTCTACAGCAGTCACCTTCCAAAACCTCCAGATTTATATTTCCCCTATTTATGGTGCTGCAATTTAGTAATTTAGTAGGAATTTAATAATAGGAATATTTATCTATAAATTATTGATTCCTTTAGGCATACTTTGGCGCATGTATTTAAACATAATTTTGATATTTCCTAAACCTCGTTCAAATGAGTATGTTCAACTCAAGTTTTGGCTTCCGAACCGCCTGGTTTTGCTGGCACAACTGAAGGTAGCAGTAGGGCCTATAGACATTTAACATCAAAGCCAAGAGTGCGTGATTACCCTCCGTGTCTCTGACTCATTGCGTGTGGGCTATTGCACTAAATGCCCTTCTTACTTCATCTGTAAATCCCATAAAGACATAAAAAACCCTCATGTCAAAGTCAGTGAATAAGAAGTGAGCATCTCGCCTGTAAATCCCATAGAAACTCCCCGTGATCGTCATTGTGCTGAAGTGGCCGACAGCAAACAAATGATGAATTTTTATAATGAGTGTTCACGGTGCACTTCCCAATCATCTGCTGTAACTCTCATGAGGCTGAGTCTCCTGATCATTCGGCTTACGAAACCACACTCGGTTACATAACTCTCAGGTCGTACCGTGTATACCAGAACTATGTAGTAACTTCAATCGAAATCTTATGTTCATTAAATGTATTCTTCTGTGGTAAACTGTATTCTTTGACTCAAGTGCGTCATTTCCCACTTTTTTAAAAAGATGTGAGATTTGCACGAAACAAGTCCACTTTACCAATATAAATCAAAATTGTTCAATAAACATAATAGTAAATATCTATCATTGGAAAAATACTTTACACGTATATATATATTTATACATTTTGGGGGTAGCACACTAAATATTGTAACGAAAAGAAATTAACACATGATTGACGAAAGTAGAAGCTTCATGATTGATTTGATGACGAGGATGCAGAAAAGTTCCGTCCGAACTTAAAAATCAACGTAAATGATGAAGCTAATGCTGTGGAATATTTGCATTAAATAATAAAGCTGTAATAATGACATTGAGCAGGTATAATTCATCCTCTGATCGCTAAGTGTACTACCGCAAGACATACAGATTTAACACAAATTTCTAGTACTAGAGTAAATTTTGCGATATTCGCTTCGTGTGTGTCTCTTTAGAACAAACAACTGAGGAACAGCAAGGCATTTCATAAAAGTAGCGCGTTGACACAACCGCATCGTCGCTCTCGACTATTTTGAGGACTTCAGCAGCATAACCAGTCGTGATGGCAATTCACACTCTCATCTTCTTAACAACAGCTTATACTAAAATAGCTTTGTTCATTCTGATCTGGGAAAAGAAAAGCACGTTGTTTATTGCCTGTGACAAGTAATTAATAAATATTATTATTGCATATTGTTGGACCCTGCATTTTTTGCGCTCGCTCTGCTGTTCCGGTTACGGAAATTGTTGTCTTTGCTCTTAGAGGTAATTGAACATTAATTAGGCACAGGCCTCTTTCTGAAAGAAGTTGAGGCGTAATGCGCTGTACAGTATGTCCCGCAAAAACCCGTACGTACCGAGTATTTATTTCCCCGTATCAGTAATACCATCATAAGAATACCCGTATCAGTAATACTTTCATAATTTTGCTGGAAATTAAATGCTTATTGTAGTCTTATGATGGTGTTACTGATACGGGAAAATAAATACTCGGTTCGGGTTTTTGTGGAACACACGGTATAAATCTACCTATCACGGTGCCTTGGACGGCGTTACTTGGAATCTCCTTGCCTTACTTTTTCTCTAACTGCGGAGCTCACTCTGCTATTACTCGAGCGTTTTTGTTGAGCAACATTGGTAAAATCCATCACACTACAATCCGGTAAAAATGTACCTTAAAAGAACAAGAAATATGCCGCGAAAATAATTCTTATCGCAATTGCCGTATGAAAGAAGCTGTAAACATTTCCCTAAAACGTTCTTCGCGAAAAGTCTTGTTACTTTTTATTGTATCTCGAACAAATGACCTGTCAACTCAATAGCCAATTGTAGTTGGACGATGGCTCGCCCACACTCGAGCATTGAACGCGTCGCGGTGATCATGCATGCCACCAGATCCTGCAGAAAGGTTAACACTTTGACCGCAATGGATTAAACTGAAGTTTTATATTCATCTTAAGAGTTTGACCTCAATGGGTTAAACTGAAGTTTCATATTCATCTTTAACACTTGTCTGCGATAGGTTAACAGCAGTTCAGTATCAACTACAATTTAAATTCAAAAGTTGTGAGTTATTTTATAAATACCAAACATTAACTGGGTCCATAAAATACCATTATTTTTTTAAAAGATTGCTAAAAATTTTGCAGACAACCCATCGATGGGTTGTTTCACAGTGAACGTGTTAAATTTAAAGTCATTTGTAGTAAGCAATTTTTAAATAACAAACATTAACTGATTTGAGCCTTCATTTAGTTTTAATTAATTATTTATGAAAATTGAGTTTGTGACTACTGGTCGGTCAGCATCATTATGTAAATCCCCGTCGTGGCCACCGGTGGCGCACGTTACGGTCCAAGTGTTACGGTGGCCGTCTCGTATCCTGGATACAAGTCACCAACCGATCGATCTTCAACCGAAAACGTACTTTTTACTATCACGTAAAAATACAATTTGAGAACTGCACTGAGAATACAAGTTTGTACTCAGAAGGTCCAGTTTCACGGACGCTCGAATTGAGGATATTGGCACGTCCTTCCATCGAGATTTAACACCCTTCAATTGGTTCGTGCGGAAATATAAGTAACATAGATCGAGCGTTCGCTGTGTACGTAACATACGTAGGTATTGAGCGCGCACAGAGCAAGGCTTGCCGTACATGGAATAAGTTTGCTTGGGAGGGGGGAGTGAGGGCGCATGCAAGGCAACGGAGGGAGGGGGGAGAGAGTGTGAGAGAGAGACACACGAGTGTCGGCGACTCAGTAGGAGATGGTGATTCTGCACACTCTCCTCGCTACTTCATTGTCAAGCTCTTGCACTACACACACCATCCCGCGGGGTCACAGCAGGGCGCCTGTCCCCCGCCCCCGCTTTGATCGGGCTCCCCCAATTACCTCCCCCATCCCTCCTCCCTCCCTCGCTCCCGTTCCCTATTGCCACCGGTTTGACTCCCGGCCGCTTTCTGCTGACGCTTCGACCGGACCACGGACGGCGGCAGTTGTCACTCCACAGCGCTCGCCTTCGCTGCTCCATCAAGATCAGTGCGACTTTGGCGCCTTCCCATGAAAGCTCAACAAAGACGGAGAGGACAAGCTTGTCCCTTCTCTAATTAATTCATCTCTCTGCGCATCCCCTTCTATTACTAATTCATCTATCTGCGCATCCCCTTCTATTACTAATTCATCTATCTGCGCATCCCCTTCTATTACTAATTCATCTCTACTCGCATCCCCTTCTCTAATTGATTCATCTCTACTCGCATCCCCTTCTCTAATTAATTTATCCCTACCCGTATCCAAAAATTTATGTACTTCCAGCAGAGAACATCAGAATTGTGATAATCGCAGCGATGTGGCCTACTTATTGCGTCTCATTGTTTGCAATTGTCAGAATTTTATGACTTCGTATTGCTGCTGTAAACAATATCGGACGTTTGTATTTTTATGGAGAAGTTGAAAAATTGCGCATCAGCCAGTTGTTTAACTTTCGGTATTTATTATTCAAATATTACTGCTTGCAAATGTTAGTCAACATACAAAGCACTTCTACGTTAAGTTTGATTTTTACCATGTATATTTCAACTTGCGTATTGTAGGAGATAAAGAATTTTGAATGTTTTTAACGCGTTAGGCTTTTTGTGTTTCCTCCATTGGGCATTAATTTATTTGTGCTTTTTTGCGAACTATCAGTCTTTATTCTTAGGCCAAATTTTAACAGGAAATAGGCTTAGGATCCCGGTGAAATCGCCTGATCAAAACCAATAGCCAACACAATGCGGTGCTCAACACGAGAGATTTTGATTCCTTTTCATACTTAACTAACGTACAGTTCGTTCATGCTTTACGGTGGAAATTAAATTTCGTTGGAAATCGATATCGCTGTTTCTCTGACCAAAGTGTGGAGACACACCTGATGCATTGATTCCCCGTTGCCTTTGTTCTGAGAAGAATGATGCCTTCCTCCTTCCTTTCTTGGAACACCCTTATTGCGGTTAGGAGGACTTGAATTCCCTTACTAGATCAAATCTGTGCTTCAAATGCCCTCTAGTTCTCCAAAGCTTTGAACCAAGAGAGCCCAGCTTCAGCAAGGTAGTGTTGCTGCTTCAAGAGTAGCTCACAGAACTTCTCACTTAGTTTCAGCTGTCGACTTCAAATATTTATTTTACAGCTACAGCACTCATCTAGAGTCGGGTTTGCAAACACCTGAACGGTAAAAGTTCAATTCAAGTCGCTCGCAGTAAAACACGGTACTAACTTTGAGCATTATGTAGGTTTGACATTGTAGACTGACACGTACACGTCTATAAGCTGACGAGGAAAGCGTACGTACACATAATAATTCAAAGTACCACGGAACGTAAGTCCATGATAATTTCCGCATGCTCCCCCCCCCATATATATAAAAAATTAGCCAGAATGCTCATGTTAAAGCCTCGAATGAAAAAAAAATGTTCTGGGTGTGGCCTGAGCTGTTTTCCCTCTTAAAATTTTGACTGCGACGTGAGCCATATTGGGTCACGGAGGGAGGTTTCATTGTGCTGCTGACCAACCAGCAGTCACAAACACAATTTAAAAATAATACATAATCAAAACTAAATGAAAATACGATCCAATTAATGTTAGGTATTTTCAACATTCCCGAATATAAAATTTCCTTTATATTTGAATTGAATATGAAACTTCAGTTTTACCTGCAGCCGTCAACGTGTCAAATTCAACTAAAAATAAAGAAATAACGGGAGATATTGCAGTTGAAGGATTGGGGCCTCCATATGGCCTCAAACCGTGGGTTGAAGAAAGACCCACACCTCCAGTTACAGATTATTCTGGAGATCATGAAAACGAATTCTGTTTGAACGAACTTTTTAAATTTCGCTCTGACATCCTATTCTCCGTTGAAAATTCTTGCAGATATTTCATGTACATTCAGGGACATTTTAACACTCTGAAGTATATGGAAGTTTAAGAAATGATCTAATTGAATACGTCTTCACCAAAACTCCCGTGACTCATGACCTGTGGAATTTCATTTTGTGATATTCTTATATGAATCATTAATTTGTCTACATTCTAGGTTACTCACATATTCTGAATACACCTTATGGGGAGACAATTACTGTATCTATGTGAATTGACACTTCCAGGGGGAAGATGCGAGGTCCCTACTAAAGGTTAGGTGGGCTGTTCTTCAGTTGGAATAGAATAGTTTCTTGAAGGTTTTGCATCTTTTTTGATTCACTGCTGTCCTTTTCAGCACCTCTGAGATTCTTATACTTTTTTTTTTGTTCCATATACTTCTTTCCTAACTTGTATCATGCGCAGGGGATCTTGTGTAGGAACACACCTAGTCAACTCCATACTAAATGGTACTTGCCTCCGTCATCTTTTTGGTACTTTCCCTGTTGTGATCCAAACTGATAAACTGACCTGTTAACCCTTTGTTAAACTGACCCATCGTTTCTCGTAAGAAGAGCCTTAAACTTTCTGTGATTTAAAATGCATTTTGTTTTTTACTTTCAGGTGTCAGCGGAGGACCCAGACTGCGGCGTGAACGCCATCGTGAACTACACGATAGGCGAAGGCTTCCGACGCTTTCGAGAGTTTGAGATCAGGCCAGTGAGCGGCGACATCTGTATTTCGGGTCGACTCGACCACGAGACGCGAGCTGTGTACGAGTTTCCTGTCGTAGCCACAGACAGAGGTGAGTTGTCGAACATTTGTTAAATAATTTCAATTACCTTTCGTGTTTACAGCTCCTCATCGTCCTTAATATCTGTAACCGCTTAAAATGGCTTCCCGTGACTAAAATTCTGCCTACTCTATATGCGCGATGTATTCGTATGTTTATGGACACTTCTACATTATGGTTGTGCTTGTGCCACATCCAGCACTGTATATTTTATGCTCGAGAGAATGAGTGTGCCGCGAAAGTTGTGACTACACAACGTTTCTGCGTTACAACGGGCCTCCGTCTGTCCGTGTAGGTGAGATTGTTGGTTTTGTGGTGTGAAACTGTGTTGTGCGATTTGATGGTCTGCATAGTGTGATTTGATGCTCTACGTTGCGTGATATTATTCCTTGTTAGTCCGATGTGATGCTTTATTATGGAACATGCTACATTCTCTTTTCTGTTTAGCAGGAGATGATATGGTGTAAAGCGTGATGTGATGTCGTAGTTAGTATGGGAGACATTATGTTAAGATGCTCTTTACATAACAGGCATGGTGGGCAATTTAGAACGCGATATTCACCTGACGGGAAGGTATGTACTCTTTTAGAGTGGAAGGCTCTACACCGCGTGATATATCTTCTATCTTGAGTAATACGCTCAAAATTGTGCCATGAAATGATTATAAATAGGAATAATAAAAGTTATTTTATAAAAAAGAAAAAATACGATATGAAGCTCTTCAATCTCTGTAAATGACCTACGAATTCCATATCTTCAATGCATCGACAATAAAAATATCATAAGCTTCCATGTGCAATATTCAATATAATGACCTTTTCGAGGCATAGTGGAAAACTTCTCATAGTATGAATAACGAATGAAATTTTTCTCGGTACCAAACGTTCTCTTTTTATTTTTGTTTCTTGCAATGAAAGGAGTAGTTTTATTCATATCTGAGATAGATAGACTATTTTGAAGCATTACATAACTTAAAGCTTCGAAACAAAAGAATTAAATGTACATAAACATGTTTGTTAACTCATGGTTTATCAAGCGCCTATAAAATCGTAGTAAACAGTTTGGATAAACTTTAAGCCACTGTGCATGTAGCTACATGCTGCCTATTGAATTAAAATGACCCTGGATGCAACATTGGCTTACAGAAAGAGAGGACAATTTTTTACCCACCGTGCTCTAAACCACTAGTTCTTAACCTTTTTACTCCCACGCCCCCCTTAAGAAATGTCAGAAGAAATATTATTGTGTGCAGATGGACTGGTAAATAAGAGCTCACAACCAAGAATATTGTAAATAGGCCCTCAAACATATTCAACAGTGAAAGTTCACTCTTTTTGGAAAACATTACTGGAGAAGATCAGGCGTTACTGCGGAGGCTCGCGATCCCCAGGTTAAGAAACACAACTCTGAAAACTTCCGAAAATATCTGCGACACCCTCATGGTCTAACGCTGTCACGCTTTCCTGGTGTATAGCTTAAAAAGGCCGCTGAAAATAATGAAGCATTTCGTAAAGAACCTGAAAATTCTTCCCGCATTTCTTGGCAAGCAAGTGAGATGTCTACTTAGAGTAGGATAGACTCGAGTGTCAGGTTGAACGGTGATCGATGAGCTCAATTTTTTTTTAGCACTCAACTCTTGAGTAAGAGGCAGTTAAAAGAAGAGTATCGCCACTTTTATACCGAATAATGAACTTAGTACGTCAGTTGAGAGGCTTTCTACCCAGTGAGTGAATGGAATATTGCATATCGTATATAATAAAACATTGCAGATCAGTATTCAACAGAATATTGCAGATCAGTATTCAATAGAGTATTGCAGATCAGTTTTCAATAGAGTATTGCAGATCAGTTTTCAATAGAGTATTGCAGGTCAGTATTCAATAGAGTATTGCAGGTCAGTATTCAATAGAGTATTGCAGGTCAGTATTCAATAGAGTATTGCAGGTCAGTATTCAATAGAGTATTGCAGGTCAGTATTCAATAGAGTATTGCAGATCAGTATTCAATAGAGTATTGCAGATCAGTTTTCAATAGAGTATTGCAGATCAGTTTTCAATAGAGTATTGCAGATCAGTTTTCAATAGAGTATTGCAGATCAGTTTTCAATAGAGTATTGCAGATCAGTTTTCAATAGAGTATTGCAGGTCAGTATTCAATAGAGTATTGCAGGTCAGTATTCAATAGAGTATTGCAGGTCAGTATTCAATAGAGTATTGCAGGTCAGTATTCAATAGAGTATTGCAGGTCAGTATTCAATAGAGTATTGCAGGTCAGTATTCAATAGAGTATTGCAGGTCAGTATTCAATAGAGTATTGCAGGTCAGTATTCAATAGAGTATTGCAGGTCAGTATTCAATAGAGTATTGCAGGTCAGTATTCAATAGAGTATTGCAGGTCAGTATTCAATAGAGTATTGCAGGTCAGTATTCAATAGAGTATTGCAGGTCAGTATTCAATAGAGTATTGCAGGTCAGTATTCAATAGAGTATTGCAGGTCAGTATTCAATAGAGTATTGCAGGTCAGTATTCAATAGAGTATTGCAGGTCAGTATTCAATAGAGTATTGCAGGTCAGTATTCAATAGAGTATTGCAGGTCAGTATTCAATAGAGTATTGCAGGTCAGTATTCAATAGAGTATTGCAGGTCAGTATTCAATAGAGTATTGCAGGTCAGTATTCAATAGAGTATTGCAGGTCAGTATTCAATAGAGTATTGCAGGTCAGTATTCAATAGAGTATTGCAGGTCAGTATTCAATAGAGTATTGCAGGTCAGTATTCAATAGAGTATTGCAGGTCAGTATTCAAAAGAGTATTGCAGGTCAGTATTCAATAGAGTATTGCATATCAGTATTCAATAGAGTATTGCATATCAGTATTCAATAGAGTATTGCAGGTCAGTATTCAATAGAGTATTGCAGGTCAGTATTCAATAGAGTATTGCAGGTCAGTATTCAATAGAGTATTGCAGGTCAGTATTCAATAGAGTATTGCAGGTCAGTATTCAATAGAGTATTGCAGATCAGTATTCAATAGAGTATTGCAGATCAGTATTCAATAGAGTATTGCATATCAGTATACAAGATGCAGTTCACAAATTTCCGAGAACAGAAAGCGAAGGGAGGATACAGAAAATCTTTTTTCCTGGTAACGGATCTCTACAAGTGAGTTCCTCCATAGAAATAACATTCTCATTCTTCTCAGGGGGATACAACTATTGTATCTACGGGAATTAGCGTCTTTAGGGGAAAAAAATATGAGGTCCTGTGCGAAGAGTCCTTCTTATTTTTCTTAAAATGTAATGTTTTTTTGTTTTGTTAAGGAGTTTTTTTCCGGTTCACTGCTGTCCTCTTTTTCAGTATCTATCACTTTCTTCTTCTACTTTTATCCTGTATTAAAACCTTCCTTCTTGACTTACTGTTTCTAAGCGCACGGGATCCTTTGCGAGAACACCCTTTGTGTATAGATTTTACGTTCCATTTACTCCATATCAAATGGTGCCTTCATCCTTCCTCTCCTTGAACATCATTGTGGTAAGGGAGGCTTAACTAAATTATAATCAATCAACATTCTCATTTGGATACATGGGAATTGATGCTCTGTTCATTTTCTGTGTGAAATTTCACAAAATTTTCTACTAAATCGCTTTTTGTCACTCATTGGGTATGAGACCTTAGTGAGACAACAGCATTAGTATTGGAACAATTGTAAAGAGTTGAATCAGTCGCATTGGATCAAGAGTATATGGAGTCGGTCAGATAAATTTATGATTAAAGCCTCTCGTATTGGCTCCCTGCAACAATCGCGCCTTGAAACTGACCTTAATACATGCTTTTGATTATTTTATAGCGCTCAGTAATACTGACCAAAGCTGCTGCACCGTTTCTATACGAATATGTTCAGGGACTGCAACCTCTATTAGGTGTGGGTACGCATGTTATCCTAATTTTATCTGGGCGCTTTTACATGGACACAAGAAAGCTCCTTTATCACGTGTTAATTTCTTGCACAGTTATTGTGAATTTCTCCCGTGAAAGTTCGGAAGAAGACCCAAGACCGTTGACTAGCTTGGAACTGCGCTGCTAGGTTACTCGCAGCGGTCGGTATCTTGGCCTATGCTCCGCAGCCTTGCCGCGCCGGGCGTACGAATAGCATTTCTCACTGCAACTTCGTGCTCTCCACCGTACTTAACTTGCTTGATAAAAATGACACATAATTTTTCAAGAACTTGGAGGATTTCGAGATAAGCAAGACATTGAAGAGTTTTTATAAGAAAATGCCAACTTGTTCTCCGTCTTGTGCCTTTTGCCTTCAAGTTTTGGGAGCAGGAAAAATGCCGAGGTGAATCTTTGATGATCTTACCAGCTCCATGCATGCGGTTTTGCATCCTCCGACCCCACGGCAGATAGAAGAAACTTGCTCATGCGCGGCTATCTTAATGGATTTTATTTGCAGAGCTTTTACACTTCTTCCCTTCGAAGATTCGTTGGAAATGCCTTTGTTTCTCTTCGCTATCGCGTCTGGCGGGCTGCTTTGCAATGAGATGTAACTTCGTCTGAAATATTTCTTTCTAACGGATACTCAGCGACTGGTGGACACTACAGAAATATCAACTATTACTACGAATGTTTTTTGGCCGATAATATTTTCACGCCTTGCATGTAATAACATGTGGAATGCTCTTTTCTACTAGTTTATTCGCCGATTCAAGGGAACTTATGTCATTTATAATAGCATTGGAGTCGAAATATTCTAGCTGTTCCCTGTTTAATAGTTCAGGATGTTTGGTTGATTCTATTTCATCATGCAATTGAATTCAATTTACCGACTTGATTTTTAATTATATTTGTATTAGACATTTATGTTTTGGGACCTGTTCTGAACGCATTGTTATCAAAGTGCTCCCACGCCCAAGTTTTATCTTGTTGCCCAGGCATGGAGAACTATAATCAGAGAAATATCACCCGTTAACATTTGTCTCTTCCATTGCAATAGGACAGTTTTACGACAGGAGCTTATTAGTAAAAATACCTCTGGAGACTTTCATTTTAAGCTGTAGCTATCCAGATAAAAAACTTTTGTTTTTAGTAAAATTTTAATTCGTTAGAGGAATCATAAGTTTGTCACTTGACTGCAATGCCTTTCCAAAATTTCGTGATTGATTATTGTGATGTGGTGTCCAAGTCGATAACATTTCTTTTTCACTCACTTGTTCAGGGATTAAAGCCGAATTTAAACTATTCATGTACTCAGTAAAGAGTTTCTTAGTGTTAAACTCTCATGTTGTGATACGGCCTCGAACTATTTTATGATTTTGGCATCTCTTCATCGCAGTGTGGTATTTTGAGTTATTAACACGTTAACCACCATGGGTTAAACTAAACTTCAATATTCAACTCAAATTTAAAGTCAATTGTAGCACACAATTTTGAAAATAGCGAACATTAACTGGATCGTACTTTCATTGGGCTTAAATTAAGTATTCATTGAAATTGGGTTTCTGACTTCTGGCCGGTTAGCAATATCATAAAAATTCCCTCCGTGCACCACCCGTGGCCCACATGGCGGTTAACGAGTGAAACAAATGGGCGCAAGCGCTACAATATGAAATATTTTGAAATGTACAACAGAGCCACGCTTGTGACAAAAACGAATATTTAATTAGTATTTAATTTTGACAGCGTCACTCAATTCAAATAAAATTCAACTAAGCTATTTCGTAGACCTCGAAGTATTTTTGATCGCTTGCTGCTGAACTGAAATTGAGAGTAATCAAAAATCAGTAGAAAATTGGTCGCATGCCAATTTCTATTGACCAATAACGCGACACTGATTACACTGATCTGTCTATCCCGTTCGATACTCCAGTCTTTATATAGAGTACAATATTTCAGTCTTTATGTGGAATACAATACTCCAATCTTTCTATGGAGTATAAACTCCAGTCTTTATATAGAGTACAATACCCCAGTCTTTCCATGGAGTACAATACCCCAGTCTTTCCATGGAGTACAATACTCCAGTCTTTCCGTGGAGTACAATACTCCAGTCTTTCCGTGGAGTACAATACTCCAGTCTTTCCGTGGAGTACAATACTCCAGTCTTTCCGTGGAGTACAATACTCCAATCTTTCCGTGGAGTACAATACTCCTGTCTTTCCGTGGAGTACAATACTCCTGTCTTTCCGTGGAGTACAATACTCCTGTCTTTCCGTGGAGTACAATACTCCTGTCTTTCCGTGGAGTACAATACTCCTGTCTTTCCGCGGAGTACAATACTCCTGTCTTTCCGCGGAGTACAATACTCAAGTCTTTCCGCGGAGTACAATACTCAAGTCTTTCCGCGGAGTACAATACTCCAGTCTTTCCGTGGAGTACAATACTCCAGTTTTTCAAAGGAGTACAATACTCCGGTCGCTATATGAAGTACAATACGCTGATCATATTACAATGTACCACTCAGCCTTTTGCGTGCGTTTTGCCGTACTCTGATGCGACGATATACGACACTGAACTTTGAAGAACACATTAGGGCACAAATTTCACAAGGAATAAAGTCTATTAGAGCTGTTTATGAAAGTGGATTTTGAAATCCGCTTTGACGGTAAAGGGTTAATATAGAGTAGGCTGACTAGTGCTTGCGCACAGATTCCCTTTGAAATTTTCCTTAACCCCTTGAATTTATTAATTTATTTATTTATTATATGTTTATTTATTTGTTTATTTATTCATTTGTTTATTTGTTCATTTATTTTTTTGTTTACGTCATGTAGGTGGCCTGAGCACCACCGCGATGGTCAAAGTTCAGCTCACTGACGTCAACGACAACCGCCCTACGTTCTACCCTCGTCAGTACAACGTCTCTCTCCGAGAGAATCACGTCTCTTCGTCACCTGTGGTCGTGGTGGTCGCCACCGATAAGGATTCCGGCACCTACGGACAGGTACGGTCGCAACCTTGTGCTCGTCAAAAAAAAAATGATCGACTGAGTGTTTTTTCTCTATCATATTTTTCTCAAATCTTTCTCAATCTCATGAGCTATGCACATCTTTGAGTTATTTTCGTCCTGGTATGATGAAGTATATGTGATGGAGAAGTTTATGTCTTAATAGGGAATTTTGGAGTATCTTTTTACTGATTTCCTAGTACTTGAATATTTTCGCAGCAACTTTGCGATGAAAATCTGACTGCTGCATTAAAGCCTAAATGTTCATTATTGTGTTTGGTTTTCTCTGGTTTGCCTTTGTTTGCATTTGACCAGAACAATGAATCATCTTCAACTGTGAAATATATCATTTTCATTTTTGAAGAATAAAACTGAAGTTAGCACAAACGCCTCTAAATCATTTAAAACATAACACATTATTCACAATTTTATTTACGCCAATTTATTAGCTTGATGAAGAACTTGTTCGTTTATGCAGTGAGTAATACGGGATTTAGCACAAATACATAAAAAATGGTTACTTACTATGCCTTTTGATTAGTTTGACAAAAAGCTTAACATTTAAGATAATACAATCTTTCATTGGGAAAACATGGCGTTTCGCCACAGTTAGAAGCGTCGCCTGCAGAAATTTATGCGTCTACCGATTGTGCGTCGTTAGCTCTTAAAATCATCAACGAATTGTAAGTCTTCCTCAGAGGTAAAATGTGTGGTTGTGAGCTATGAGCTAGGTGGGCCTTCTTTTTGTTGAAATATTTTTTTGTCTTGTTAAGGACTATCTTTTTTCAGTCCCTTGCTGTCCTGTTTTTCAGAACCTCTGACTTTCTTCTTCCACTTTTATCTTGTTTGATAACTTTCTTTCTTAGTTGATTGTTTCTATGCGCACGGGCTCCCGTGAGGAAACTCACATTGTACATAGATTCCGCCTTCCCTGAAGTCCATACTAAATGGTGCATCGTCATTCCTCTCTTTGAAATTCTTTGTTGTGGTATGGGAGGCTAAAACTAATTTGTAATCAATCACAGGTGACTTACGAGCTGGTGCATAGATTCCGCGACCCCGTAACTCATACTAAACGGCACCTTCGTCATTCTTTTTCTCGAACATCTTTTTTGTGTTATGGAGGCTAAAACTAATATATAATGAATCAATCAATCCATCACAGGTGACCTACGAGCTGGTGGGCGGGAACGAGACGGAACTGTTCAGGCTGGACAGCAAGACAGGCGGCATCTTCGTGACGAGGCCTCTGTCGAAAACTACGTCCATGTACCACATCAACGTCTCTGCTAAGGATGGCGCTGGTCTAAGGTCCGTTGAATTCATAAGATTGCCGTCTCTTTTAAATAAAAATTTTCATTGAGTGGGTCTAAGGTCAGTTTAGTTCATAAATTACCGTAGAATTTTAGGCTAGAATACCTTACTTTAGAATTACCTCAGAATAAAAATTACCATTAGTTCATACATTTTTGTTCAGAAATTAGCAAGAGTTTCATTGAGTGGCGCAAAAATCTTGATTTTAGGACAATTGGTGCTTGGTTAAATAGGACTGCCCAATATGATACAATTTGATTTAATCAATCATTGTGTTCAGAGATAGCAAATTTGTCTTATCGATTGTTTCTTAATAATCATTTGAATAATCTTTAGCTTTGCGCTGCAGTATTCATTCAGTGTTATTTTTATGAAATCGGTGGTTTATCGACACTATGCTCACGCGGTTAAATACTTCCGAGAGGCTTGTGTTAATTTTCTCATCTTCATACAACTCTAAATGTGTGTGTGTATATTTATATATATATATATATATATATATATCATATACTTATATGCATCATATCTATGTTAGTTTGAGTGAAGTACAGTGAAACGCAATATTTAAATCTAATCTGCTCTGAATAAATAATTTCAAACAGAGCAGGACATGAATAATAATGTGTTGCATCGGGTATTGGCATGTACAGGATGTCCACGAAAAAATGTATCCACTCATTTTGAATATCTATAATATTATGTATCTAGGATACCGAACGTGAGCGTACCGATGTTTACGAAACTACGTTTTTGGAGGGATGAAATCTAAACAAAATATCGAGATTAAGCTTTTGCACAGTATCACAGATACGCGACACCGTTAATATTTGAAACCAGTGAATATATTTTTCGTGGACACCCTGTATCGTATGGTTAAATCCAATTTTATTTTAATTAAGGGTTTTAATATTAATGGTTTATCCAACGTGTCGATGCTACGTAACAGATCGGAGCACAACGCCGAGGTCGCCATCTCTGTGATTGACACAAACCAGGAGCCGCCAATTTTTGAGCTGCCGCGGTACACGTTCAGTGCGAGAGAAAATGTGAGCGTCGGTCACGTCATCGGCACGGTCAGCGCATCGTCCAGTGCTGGAGGTCAGCGACTCCCAACCATATTGTTTCTTCAGAAAGTTATCGTACTCAAATTTGCTGTTGTTTGAACGTCGCGAGCAATGTTTAGCACACTCAAATTTGCAATGTACTGTTGTTTGACCGTTGTCAGCAATGTGCAAGTATCAAATTTGCATTGTACTGTTGTTTGAAAGTTGTCAGCAATGTGCAAGTATCAAATTTACATTGTGCTGTTGTTAGAACGTTGTCAGCGATGTGCAAGTATCAAATTTGCATTGTACTGTTGTTTGAACGTTGCCAGCAATGTGCAAGTATCAAATTTGCATTGTACTGTTGTTTGAACGTTGCCAGCAATGTGCAAGTATCAAATTTGCATTGTACTGTTGTTTGAACGTTGCCAGCAATGTGCAAGTATCAAATTTGCATTGTACTGTTGTTTGAACGTTGTCAGCAATGTGCAAGTTTCAAATTTGCATTGTGTTGTTGTTAGAACGTTGTCAGCAATGTGCAAGTATCAAATTTGCATTGTACTGTTGTTTGAACGTTGCCAGCAATGTGCAAGTATCAAATTTGCATTGTACTGTTGTTTGAACGTTGTCAGCAATGTGCAAGTATCAAATTTGCAATGTACTGTTGTTTGAACGTTGCCAGCAATGTGCAAGTATCAAATTTGCATTGTACTGTTGTTTGAACGTTGTCAGCAATGTGCAAGTATCAAATTTGCATTGTGTTGTTGTTAGAACGTTGTCAGCAATGTGCAAGTATCAAATTTGCATTGTGCTGTTGTTAGAACGTTGTCAGCAATGTGCAAGTATCAAATTTGCATTGTGCTGTTGTTAGAACGTTGTCAGCAATGTGCAAGTATCAAATTTGCATTGTGCTGTTGTTAGAACGTTGTTAGCAATGTGCAAGTATCAAATTTGCATTATGCTGCGTTAGAACGTTGTCAGCAATGTGCAAGTATCAAATTTGCATTGTGCTGTTGTTAGAACGTTGTCAGCAATGTGCAAGTATCAAATTTGCATTGTGCTGTTGTTAGAACGTTGTCAGCAATGTGCAAGTATCAAATTTGCATTGTGCTGTTGTTAGAACGTTGTCAGCAATGTGCAAGTATCAAATTTGCATTGTGCTGTTGTTAGAACGTTGTCAGCAATGTGCAAGTATCAAATTTGCATTGTGCTGCGTTAGAACGTTGTCAGCAATGTGCAAGTATCAAATTTACATTGTGCTGTTGTTAGAACGTTGTCAGCGATGTGCAAGTATCAAATTTGCATTGTGCTGCGTTAGAACGTTGTCAGCAATGTGCAAGTATCAAATTTGCATTGTGCTGCGTTAGAACGTTGTCAGCAATGTGCAAGTATCAAATTTGCATTGTGCTGCGTTAGAACGTTGTCAGCAATGTGTAAGTACCAAATTTGCATTGTGCTGTTGTTAGAACGTTGTCAGCAATGTGTAAGTACCAAATTTGCATGTTGCTGCGTTAGAACGTTGTCAGCAATGTGCAAGTATCAAATTTGCATTGTGCTGTTGTTAGAACGTTGTCAGCAATGTGTAAGTACCAAATTTGCATTGTGCTGCGTTAGAACGTTGTCAGCAATGTGTAAGTACCAAATTTGCCTGTTGCTGCGTTAGAACGTTGCCAGCAATGTACCGAGATCAAATTTGGACTATATTGTTGGTTGAACCTTGTTAGGATTTATGTACAGAGTATTGGATACAGGAATTATCACCTCGGATTATTCATGAAGAGCAGTCCTTAATACGAATCGTTGTGACAGAGACTAGACTTTTTTGTTTTAGTAATTTAATTGTTAACCCTTTCTAAACTCAAAATACATAATACCTGACAACATCTGAGTTATTTGTGAATTTGCTAAAAAATAGTCTGAAGACTATTGTCTAGATATAAATTCTTATTTCCAATGGAGGAAAATAAAATGAGTTTTGATGAGAGTGTTCGAGTTTCCTCGGCTGCAATGAGGAGGGGATTTTCATAATGCTGCTGACCATCCAGTATAGTCACAAACTCAACTTCTATATGTACTTAATTCATGCTAAATGAAGGAATGATCCAGTTAAAGATTGATATTTTTAAACTTGCTCACTACAATGACTTGAAATTTGAGTTGAATATTGAACTTCATACATACATATACATATACCGGGCTTATCCTCCCCATGGGAGGGTAGCCGACAGCAGGCCACAATCACCACACTTAGTCACTAGGAGGCGAGAGAGGCAGCACTGGCCGCACCTGAACTGCCAGGATCAGCAGCAGCCCAGCACAACCACCTTCCACAGTCAGGCCCGACAGCCACAGCTGGTTTACCCCGACCGCTTCATTGAGTGCAGCCCCTCCCCCCCACATGACAGGTCAACCCCATCACACGCGGGCAGCTTCCAGTAACGCGTCAAAAATAAAATTACCTCCTTATACACTGCCCCCACTCACTTCTGTCCGCAGCCATCCCTCTCGCCACGTCCACGTCAGACCCCTCTCATACAAAGCACGTCGCACCCCATCCATCCAACTCATCCGTGGTCTACCTCGCGCTCGAAGACCACTCACTTCCGACATATAAATCTTTTTCACCAGTTCTTTCTATAAATCTTTGAAGTTCAAATATTGAACTTCAGTTTAACCAATTACCGTACACTTGTTAGGTCGTGTGTTCATGCCATATTGTTTCAATACACGCGAAAGTGATTCAGCTGTTTCAAGACTTGGAATGATGTGCACAGGAGGCGGAGGGCGAGTGCGCTACTCCATCTACTCCGGAGATCCGAACGGCTACTTCTCGATCGGGCAACAGACAGGCATCCTGAAGACCGCAAGTCCATTGGACCACGAGTCGCAGTCGTCTGTCCTACTCAACGTCCTTGCGACCACAGGGTCTCCTCCTACATACGGACATACACAGGTAGGCATCGCTACGTAGGATATTTGTTCTTATCCTAATTTGGTTTCTGAGAGAACGGTGGAATATTCTGAAATGTTCTACTAGTTATGTTCGAAGCAAGTTGAATTATACTTCGATAACAAAGCTCAATGTGTTGAAAATATGCTAAAATCGCAAGTTTTATTTAACACTATTATAATGTCGTATTATATCAATATTACAGCGTATATTTAGGAACTAAAATATTAATTTTTACCAATTCAAGCATGTATTTAATAACATTAAGCCCAAAACGCCATGATTGCAGGTGAACATAAGTATTTGGGACGTAAACGACAACGCGCCCGAATTTGACGTGCACTCGGTGAAGCTGTCGGTGCCCGAGAACACGGCTCTGAGAGAGGCGATCTACGCGGCGCACGCCACCGACCAGGACTCCGGAGACAACGGCGTGGTCACCTATTCACTCCTGCACAACCCCGCCGACATGTTCGCTATTGACAAGGTCAGCAGGAGTGTCGTGAAAGCGCGGGAGCCACAACGGTGTGTTTCCTGCACAGTTTCTCGTTTCGGATTCAGTTTTAATGGTTTTAGCACGGGAGCCACAACGGGTTAAATGTAGCTTTCAGTTTCTCATTTCTTACAAGTTTTAATGGTTTTAACACGGGAGCCATAACGGGTTTTGTGTAGATTTTAGTTTCTCATTTCTTATAACTTTTAAGAGTTTTAGCACGGGAGCCATGACTGATTCACAGTTTGCATAGTTTTCTTATAGACTGTTGCTCACAGCTTCTCATTTGTGATTACGTTTCATTGGGTTCAAAATTTAAATGACTGATTCATGGGTCAAGTGATTAGTTAGCTTTCAAAACATGCTTTGTATGTATTATACAGTCCATTGCATCAGCAATTTGTGTGAGAAGAAGACAAAATATTAATGTATCGATAGCGGTTGTAATGAAGGTTTAGAGACACGATTGTGTTCGCACAAGTTGCAGTCTAATGTAAATGAAACCTTCATAATATAATTCTAACAGAACACCAAAGTCATATTTACGTAAACGACTCAAACTGAATTGTATTATTTAGAAAAATAAATGTGTGACCCGTCACATTATTTTCTCTATCGTCATAGTGTTCTTGCACTTCGTACCAATAACGCTTGTATTGACACTCATGTTGTTGTTTCTCAGATGGGGATTTTAACGTTGGTCGAAAAGTTGGATTACGAAACAGTTCATCGTTACACCCTCATAATCGGAGCTAAAGACCAAGGGATGCCGTCTCTGTCTTCGAACCTAACGGTGGACATGGAAGTTCAAGACGTCAACGACAATCCACCAGTATTTGAGAAACAGTCTTACTCGATTAGTATTCTGGAGTCCTTACCTGCTAACTCACAGTTCTTCCAGGTTACAGCTACTGATAAAGACACTGGCAATAACGCAAGGCTCACGTATACAATCAAGGAAACAGAGTTCGAGAATATCTTCGGAGTTTTTCCTAATTCAGGATCTCTCTATCTCAAGGAAGTAAGTCATTTTACTAGATTAAAGCTTATATGTATTTTAGCATGCTTTGTTATAAACAAGCATTATACTCTCATCTAATTACTGAAAGTGGTTGATTTCTTCTGTTCACATTTGGATAAAATCAGCGTTTATGACAAAAATATACAAATTTTCATTATTCATACTGAGGTGCTGTAATGATTTCATCTGCTGACATTTCACCAAGAAAAAATTAAAACAATGCAGAATTTTTCAGTATTCTTTCTCTAATGTGCTGTAAATTTACTGCAGGTGTTAGATCGGGAGACGAGAGACCAGTACGTGGTCACTGTGGTGGCTACGGACAACGGCACCCCGATGTCTACTGCCTCCACCACCGTCTCGATTGCAGTGCTCGACGCTAACGACAATACGCCTACCTTCTCCCAGCAGGTATGAAAAGTATCGAGTAATCTCTTTATTTTCTGTGAAAGGCCACACACATGTGACCTTTGTATGTGGTAGATCTTTCTGCTTTGTATGAGCGAAATAACGTGAGAAACTCAATCGTACTTTTAAATGAGCGTTTTGGTTTGCTATCTTCTCCCAGCAGGTAAGGAAAGTATAGAGTAATTCTCTTGTAAAGTAGCGAAATGACGTGAGAATCTCAATCTTACTTCTAATGAGTGTTTGGTTTGCTGCTGAGTATGAATTTCGGACGAGAAAAAGCGTATCGAGGACAGCAAGGGAAGGAAGTGACCAGAATAATATTCTAAATAAAAGTTTTAGACATTTTTTAGGATCTCAATCGCTCAATGATTGTAGTTACTGTTACATGTTATAATGAGTAAACTCATTACAAATATTTTGCTAAGATATCAGTCGGGATCGTTTATTACAGATTAATTTTTTAGAAAAAGTTGGTTGTCTAGTTAGCTTTGTTGCGAGTGAATTTTTGAATGCTACTAAAGGGCTCTGAAACTCTTAGAGCCCAACATGATCCTGTTCCACGAGCACAAAATGTAGAATTCTTCTGCTCAAACGAATGTGCTATTTGGTCACAAAAATGTGTCATCGCGTAACACTTTAGGAGTAAATAACAATGTTTCAATTACTATCAACATTATCAAGTTAGGCTGGGGCTTATGAGTGGTCGAAGTTAGTAATGGAAGTTATTGATTGTACAGTCAGACCTATGATTTTTGCTTATTAATTTCTCCAGGTAGAAGTTTTCAGAGACCGAGTGGGAACTTTCTACTTGCGATGTATGTATAGCACTAACATATATTTTTTCTATAGGTTTACGAATTCACCGTTGAAGAAAACCTTCCTGAAGGCACTGTAGTGAACTCGGTGTCTGCCGAGGACGGAGATATGGGCACCAACGCTTCTATGCGCTTCTCCATCGAGCCTTCTCATCCCTCGTTTGCTATCAACCCTAAAACAGGTCAATCTTTGTCTGTGGTCAGCCTTTGTATGTGATCAGTCTTTGCCAGTGGTCAGTCTTTGCCAGTGGCCAGTCTTTGATAGTGGTCAGTCTTTGATAGTGGTCAGTCTTTGCCAGTGGTCAGTCTTTGCCAGTGGTCAGTCTTTGCCAGTGGTCAGTCTTTGATAGTGGTCAGTCTTTGCCAGTGGTCAGTCTTTGCCTGTGGTCAGTCTTTGCCTGTGGTCAGTCTTTGCCTGTGGTCAGTCTTTGCCTGTGGTCAGTCTTTGCCTGTGGTCAGTCTTTGCCTGTGGTCAGTCTTTGCCTGTGGTCAGTCTTTGCCTGTGGTCAGTCTTTGCCTGTGGTCAGTCTTTGCCTGTGGTCAGTCTTTGCCTGTGGTCAGTCTTTGCCTGTGGTCAGTCTTTGCCTGTGGTCAGTCTTTGCCTGTGGTCAGTCTTTGCCTGTGGTCAGTCTTTGCCTGTGATAACAAACCTATTTCTCTATCCGCTTGGTTTAGACTGACTTTTGAACCGATAAGGGGTACATTCGTGAGTACTCCTATTTCTCTATTTAGCGTAATGTTTTTTTTTCCGAAATCCTTAGTTGTCAGATTAAGTCGTTGAAACGTAACTTTGTTTTCTGCTCTAAATTAAGATTTTATTCTTGTTTCTTGGTAATGCGGAATTTGAGTGCACTGTGCTCAGTGTGCTTTCATCTCTGAAGTTAATTTAATTGTTTTGTTGTTACACTTATTGTGAGCATCAATGTACATGTTTAGGTCAATGCCTTATGTAATCTTACCTTACAGCTACAGAGTACTGGTTAGCACTGATTTTCTTTACATAATTTATGTACATTCTTTTTCGCATGAAAAAAATTACTAAATGATTCTCCGACGCAATAGACTCCGATTTAGCATCAATCGGCTAGTCCTTGCAATCTTCTTATAGCCCTCTCCTTGCTGCTATCAGTTTCCAAGCATCTTCTGCTTAGATTCCGCGTTCCCTTATCTCCATGTTGAATGGAGCCTTCCTTGTTCCTCTCTACAGAGCGCTTTTTTTTAGCGGTTAGGGAAGGTTAAACTGACTTCTAATCTAATCCTTGCTTCTATGCACGCATTCTGAAAACTACAAAATAAATTCGGCTTCCAAGTTGCGCTGAGGCTTCTTTTAATTGCGTGCGCCTGTTTTGTGCGGGTCCCCATTTTCTTGCAGCCAGCGGCTACTCGCGTAGCCGACCACTCGCAATTTCATTATGAACTTTTTAGGCAAAGCATGGAACGTAACACAGTCAGGATCAATTCTGAAGCTATAATCATTTACACAACATGTACTTTTCGGAAATTGTGAGAAGTAGCTTAGATATTTTGAGGGTTGAAAATTCTTTTTAACGGCGTCAATAATTTGCAGAATTCACCGTCTGAGTGGCCAGTCGAAACCATTGTGTATGAACTTACTTTCGATTTTCGACACACTCATGTTTTTCATCCGCTAGCTCCTGTTAGCTCTAGATACGCTTGAACTGTTCATTTTAGAAATTCTGCTCCATCCTTTGCTTTCTTGTATCATTTTGTAGCATGGCATATGTTCGCGACTATTATTATAGTTTTGACATCACCAGCAATCTCACAGTTTTAATAAATCTATATCAGTATTTTTATTCTCTTAACGTTTGTACAAGTTTCAAAGATTGAACAAACTACTCCGTAAACAAAAACTACGAAAAAAATCAGAAGAATGAGGAGCTTCTTACGCAGTAAAAACCTGAGGTATCGCATGCACGGTCAGTTCGATCGCCCGAGGCGTCACGGTTAGGGAAGACTCGGCGTTTGAAGTAATGGCCAGCCATTAAAAAGGGGCCCCAAATACTCAGAAAACACTAATTTCATTTTATGGTTTTCTTGAAGAAGAACGAAAGCAGTTTAGTAGGTGCCAGGGCATAAAAGTCATGTTTTTTGCGTGTTGTGTACGCTACAATGCGCATTGTTAAACGTATTTCTCAAGCTCCATGACGCGGAATATGATCTTGCACCCATTCGTTCTCTGGTCTTCGGCCCTATTCATTTGAAGTATGAGGGGTAGCCAGCCGTAGTAATTTTAAATGGCAGTTGGGAATTCCGATTCAGAGGTAACTACTTTTGAGCGATGTATATCTCAATGGATAGGAGTAAATATTCAGCAGCAACATGTTTCATTTAAAAAGTAATTAATTTAGTAATTGGTGACCCGCTTCTTGTTAGTTAGTCTCCAGAAAAAAATTTAATACATGACAATTTCTTAATACTGTAATAAATTACCAGTGTACATCAAGAAAGTCGATTTCGAAAATGAAGATATGCTAACCTATTTATTTTTGAGTAGATTTATCCTGAACGCTAACGAGTCCCAGATATTACGTTACCTTGTCTTACAAGAGTATTTGTTCTTTGTTCTTTGTTGTACAGTTCTGATGAAAAATTGAAATTCGCCTGCACATGCGATTTCATAGCGTTTATAAAAAGAAAGTGCAATTCATGCAATAAGTGAATTATTTCACTAGCCAAAAAATGTTCAGTTTCGTTTAGTCAGCGAGCTAAATTCTCTAGGGACTTAAAATAAAAACAATGAGTGTCGAGATAAAAATGTCACGACGATATCTAGAACGAATTTTCAAAATGAGAACTTTACTCAATCGCTTTTAATGGATTAAAGCACGACCTGGAATAAAAAATCCAGATCCTAAAACAACACATTTGAAAAATTTCTTAAAACAAATTGAATTTTCTTGAGTGTAGTTTTAAACTCTTCAACTTATGTGCTATTTTTGCAAGCGCTATAGCAGTTTCTCTACTGTTTATGTATGGCCATGCAGTATTTTTCTCCCACGACTCTGAAAAGAGTCAATTGCTATTACTGGCTCCTTGATGGTGCGTATAAGTCTTGCTTCTCTTGCCATTAGTTTCTCCTCATTACCTCTATCGGTGAAATGACTTCGCCGGACCGGATTCCATTATGCTCATTGGTCTCACGTTAGCCCTATTTTGAAACTGGCATGCTTTAAATGAGATAATTCATCAATTTCTGAGTACAAAGTCGAATGTATTGGTGCGAACAGCCATGAGTGCTCAGAGCATTCAAGTCCTATTTTTATAATTGCTTAATTGAATTTCCATGAGAACTATTACAAGTCATTCAATTCCTGCAAGTTCATCACGAGTAACAATAACATTGTTTAACTGTCACACGCAACCTATCGATTATTGCGTGCAAACTTGCATCTTATTCGAAAATTCATGCGCTGGCACAATGAAATTCTGAACACATTCAGGCTGTCAGACGACTGGAATTTGCGTGATAGAAATGCGTCACCGGCGAGTTAGGTGCTCCTGGCGAAATAGTTTCCTTTCTTAATTACTTTTTTTTGAGTTTTTTCTGGAATTTGATTTGTTTTCAGTGTTTTATTATCTTAAACAACTTTCAGTGATATCATGAGTGCATATTTTAATTGTTTTCTTCGATGTTGCTGAGCCGTGAACAACTTCGTTCACAAAATGTACTAACACTACTTGAATTCAAACGAGCATTACTACTTCAACGCGACAAGTAATTATTCGCTTTTCTTCGAATAAAATAATCTTTACATTCATTTCTTATCTTCATTTTCATTTCTTATCTTTGCAGTAAATGAGGAAATAGATCGCAGCGTGCACGCCAAGGACAATGTGGAAAAACAAGAACAGCGTGCAAAACGATTTTTTTTTATCACGAAGCCCTTGCTTTTCTTTGATGTATTTCTCGTATGTGTTGAAGGGAAACCAATTTCTCTCTTCCAAACAGGAGTGATCACGACGGTTGGATCGCTGGACCGAGAAGTGAAGGCAGTGTACGAAGTGACAGTAAAGGTTCGAGATTTAGGCGTTCCACCGCGGCACTCCAAAGCGACGGTGCGCGTGCTCGTCACTGACGTCAATGACAACACGCCCACGTTCGTGGAGCCTCGGGAGGCTTCCGTCAGCGTCAGGGAAGACCTGCCAGCTGGCACTGAAGTTCTACAGGTACAACTGATAACTGAAATCCTAATGATCACCGTTACATCGATTACACTGTCCCCCAGGGGAATACATCTCTTGTATTTATGAGAATTAGCGCTCCCTAGGGGAAAATGAGAGGTCCTGAGCTGAGAGTTGGGTGGGCCTTCTTTTTGTTGAAATAAAATGTTTTTGGATTTGTTAAGGACCATCTTTTTTTTCGGTTCACTGTTGTCCTGTTTTTCAGCACCTCTGACTTTCTTCTTCAGCTTTTATCTTGTTTCATAACCTTCCTTCTTATCTTACTGTTTCTATGTCCACCGGATCGTTTGCGGGAACACCCTTCGTGCATAGATTCCACGTTCCCCTAACTCCATAATAAGTGGTGCCTTCATCCTTCCTCTCTTTAAACATCTTCATTCTTCATCTAAAACTAATTTGTGATCAATCAATCAGCGAATACACTGATGAAACGCCTATGTAGCGTCATCGGTGATGCTACGTCCTATATTATAATAATAACCATCCGAATGATCTCTAATAATTGATGCGGTGGATGTCATTCATTTCATTTTTTGTTGGTGCTGCGATGCTCCTATAGCATTTTCGACGGTAGAAATGACTAGCACTCTTTGGAAATTTATCGTAAAATTTTTTGCTGTTACAGTGATGCTCATGTAACATGTTGTATAATTGAAATATTAACTAGTAATTCACGCCATCGAAATAATTACTAGAATTTATGTTCGTACAGTGATGTTCCCTTAACATTTTCTACTTTCGTAATAATAACTAGTAATTTACACCATGGAAATCATTATATCTCTTGGAAATTTTGTTGATGATGCTCAAAGTACATTTTTATCACAAATCATATGGAAAGGACATTCGGCATCAAAAAGTTCGTGAATGGAGACTTTTGGAAGCCCCCAAAGTAATTTACAGCAGAGACCTCGTAGGGTGTTACAATGATCAACCCGCACAAAAAAATATCTCAATTTCAATTATTGCTATGTCTTCAATTACATGTAGGTAACACATATAACGTCATAAAATAAGTGACGTATTAGATTTATATTTTTTCTGTTTTATGTATTTTTAAAATAATTTCTCTGATGTGACTTGACTTTCAGTTTTAAAGTATAATTCCAGTGAAGCTGATCTCAAATAGATTACTAATGCATTCTTTACTTCAGAGTTGTGTAATAATATTGTATTCATCCAACAATCGACAGTTCTTGCCCCAGACCGGAACTTCCCGTAACGACTGTAACGGGACACATAATCTATAAATTATTCAGTCACTATATCATTATTATTTAAGCATTTCCAAGACTTCATTTGTAATAACGTATCTCAAAAAAATCGAATTCAGCGTTTTTAGTGAGTGTTGCGGTAATTTTCTTCAAAGCACAGTGGTTAGGCACCAGACTTTGGACAATAAAAACCTCGGTTCGATCTCAGTATATTACACTCGGTATTTTCCCTTGAAAGTAGCTCTCCGGTGTAAATAGTAAATAAAAATCGACATTAAGGGCAGAGGAATTTTTATACTTTTGACTTCTTGTTCTTCACTCACTCCTTTCCCATCTTCAGATTAGAAAGCAGAAAAAATGTTTGAACAGCTCGGCTGTGGAAATAGAACGAGCAATAAGGATGATCATCATTCTCGTTATGTGTTTTGAAGGTACGGGCCACGGACAAAGATGAAGGCAACAACGCGTCTATAACTTATTCGTTCCTGCCCACCGAAGACTCAGACGACCACCTTGCATTCACAATCAATCCTAGCACAGGTGTCATCAGAACTGCCAAGGTGAGAAGCGGGTTCTCCTCGGTCTGACTTAAATAAGGGAAATACTTGTTTTAGAATTTCAAGCACCTCGATTTATGTAGCGCATAATGCGAGTTTGAGATTCACCAGTCTTTTAACATAGTTTTTCTTACAGGTCCTGGATCACGAAGCGAAGAGTCGATACAGCTTGGTGGTGAGAGCAAGTGACCAGGGGGATTCTCCGAAACACCTAACTAAGCTCATACAAATTGACGTGTTGGACGTCAATGACAACAGACCGACGTTTTCAGCTTCATCGTTAACTTTCAAAGTCAAAGAGGGAGTCCCAATTGGAGCGAAAGTAGGATCTCTTCTTTCTATGGACGAAGCTTCATCAGGCAAGGAAGACGTGACATACTCCATTGCTGCAGGAAACACCGATGACGTGTTTGATATCGACCGACTTTCCGGTCAAATCTTCACAGTTCGAGAGGTTGATTACGAGAGAACTCAAGAGTATCAATTGCAAATTGAAGCTGTCGATGCCTCTGCCCCTAACCCCCAAGAATCCATAATGAAAATAAAAGTAGAGGTTGAAGATGGGAATGATGAAATACCTGTGTTCGCTGAAGATCCCATCATATTTTCCATCAGTGAAAACTTGGCTATCGGGAGCACGGTTTGGAATTTCACAGCCACTGATCTGGACTCGGGTGATAATGGCAGAGTAGAGTACTCGCTGGCTCAACAGGCGCCAAAGAAAGTCTTCAAGTTAGATTCGGCGACCGGAATTCTTTCTTTAATGGGTCCCCTCGACTTTGAAGAACAGAGAGAGTTCACTTTAGTAGTTACAGCTAGCGACCAGCCAAGGGACGAAGAGAAACGTCTTCGTTCATCAGTTACTGCTAAACTGTTCATCGAAGATTATAATGACAATGCTCCAAAATTTGTGTCTAGCAATCACATTGATATCATGGAAGATGAACCCGCCGGGTACCCTATGCTGCACGTTATAGCGACCGATGAAGATTCCGGTGAAAACGGAAAGGTGACGTACATCATCAGCAGTGGTAATGATGAAGGAAAATTTTCGCTCGACTACGATACTGGCGTGTTAAGCGTTGTTAAGCCTCTTGATAGAGAACAAACCACTCTTTATAATTTGAACATAACAGCCTTTGACCATGGAGAGCCACAACGATCTTCATCTCAAATAGTCGAAATTCATATCGAAGATGTCAACGACAACGCTCCTAAATTTTCGATGCCTTTACATCGGGCAAACGTTTCGGAAGGCTCAGTCCCAGGAACTTTCGTTACTAGGGTGACCGCTTCCGATAAAGACTATGGTTCGAACAGTAACCTCACATACATCATTCCCGCCGGCATTGGGGACAACAAATTTCGTATTAATCCAGGAACCGGGGAAATTCACACAGTAGCCACTCTTGATCGAGAAGAGAAAGTGCAGTACTCTTTAACTGTGTATGTTCGAGACGGTTCTTTTCCAGCTCAATATGACACAGCTTCAGTGCTTGTGTCTCTTTCTGACGTAAACGACCACGCGCCAGAATTTCGAGATTCGTGTTACCCTCTCAGAGTTCCGGAAAATACGGACCTCTCGGTCATCCACACTCTCTTAGCTACTGATAAAGATTCAGGCCTGAACGGAGAGGTGACTTACTCGCTCAGCGGGGAAGATGTTGGAAACAAATTCAACATCGATACTTATTCTGGTCAGCTGTCTGCACGACCGCTCGATAGGGAAGCGAAGTCCAAATATTTTCTGTCCATCACCGCGCGAGATCGAGGGAAGCCCTCTCGAGTGGGCTCTTGCAACATCACCGTTACCGTGGAAGATCAAAATGACAACGATCCCAAATTCACACAAACTCGCTACACAGCCTCAGTGACGGAAGACACTCCACCTGGATCATCTGTGCTCACAGTACAAGCCACTGATCGAGACTATGGTGAAAACTCCAAGATCACGTATTCCCTAAGTAATGAAACGCAATGGCTTTTCAAAATCGACAATGAAACTGGAGTCATTTCTACTGTTGGGTACGAACACTTCAGCTAATGCTACATATTGCCATTTGTTACAACTATTGCTAAGTTTAAGGATACAGAATATCTCTTGTTGAATTTCAACGTTTTGTAATATTTTTCTCGGACGAATCTAGTTTAAATTAAATGTCACGGAAGAAAGCAGCGCATTAATTGCTTACTGGTACTTTTTCCTGCAGGGTTCTCGATCGTGAAAAGCAAGACCGCTACAACTTCGAAGTGCGAGCTACTGACGGAGGTCAGTACGACACTCGGTCCGAGACAGCGCAGGTCCAAATCCGGATCGGTGACGCCAACGACAACAGACCGAAGTTTGCAGAGTATCCCTTCTTGGTCAATGTGCCTGTCTACAGCCAGCCTGGGCAGGAGCTTATACAGGTCAAGGCTACGGATGATGATGAAGGCCTCAACTCTGACATCGTGTACAGGTTTGTGAAATTAACTTTTTGTTGTTTCAAGTGCTGTTAACGTTAGGCCAACAGAGATCAGGAATCACTTAGGCTGCCGTATTTTATTCTGGTAAAAGTGCCTTGTACCTACCCATGATATAAACAACTAGACACGATGGTTTATTTTAAGTGAAAAGTGACTTTGAAATTGCAGGATTTTTTTTAGAGTTTGATTCGTTTCTAATGCAGTCCTAATGGAATCATCTCTCTCGTAAATGAATACCCTCCATCAATACTTTTTTCTCAAGTACTACTCAGTTGCAAAATGTATTTGTTTTTCCGAATTTTTCATTTCATGAACTGTTTACGAGGCTCCTTCCTTTTTCAGCTTGACGAACAAACCAACCAACAGTAAATTCAGAATCAATTCTGAAACCGGAATTTTGACGGCGACGAGCCCGCTAAGACTGGAAAGTGTGAAAGTTTTCCACGTAGAAGTTGTGGCCAGAGACCGTGGATCTCCTCCCATGTCATCCATTGGGTTGGTGGAAATTCAAGTCGGAGAGCCTAGCACGACGACCCTCTACTTTCAGAACACTTCGTATATTGTTAACGTGCCAGAAAACTCGATGTCCGCCTCTGACGTGGTGCAAGTGACCGCTGTGCGATCGGATGAAAAAGAGGAGCGAATATCGTACAGCTTTGCGTCTGGCAATGAAGACGAGTTTTTCGACATCAACAGCGCCACTGGTTTCATTCGAGTGAAAAATGCTGAACAGTTTGATTATGAGAAAATTTCGGAGGTGAACCTCGTTGTTGTAGCTTATTCTGGTGGGGAGACTCCTCTGTATGCGTACACGAACGTGCGAGTGAATATCATCGACATGAACGACAACTCTCCTCGCTTCACACAAGACGAGTACGTCTCTTCAGTATGGGAAGGTAACAACAAAGGGACTTACGTTATACAAGTGTCAGCGACAGATGATGACACAGGCCCCAATGCCAACATTGTATATTACATCGTAGACGGAAATCACGATGACGCTTTTGTCATTGATCCACCTTTCTCGGGAATTGTCAAAACAAATATTGTTTTAGACCGTGAAATTCGGGAAACCTATCGATTGACCATCATTGCAACTGATGAAGGGGCTCCAGAAATGACCGGCACTTGTACGCTGAGGATCAACATCGTTGATGTTAACGACAACCAACCTACGTTTCCTCCTCACTCTCTCGTTCAAGTATCAGAAGGTATGTGATTTTACACTGCTAAAATTTTAGGTCAACATTTTTAAACAAAGTTAGGAACTAACAAACCGATCTTCAGATTGGAAAATGGGTGCTAATTCTGAATAATATGTCTGTATTAAATTAACTTATCTTATAAAATTAATGTGACGTGAAAAATTTATTTATTCCCAGCAGTGATCTTAACTTCGTTAGCCCTTATTATATATTTCTGCATCTACTCTTCATGCTTGCATCGTATTTATGTTTGTGTATATTTTCAGGCGCTGAAGTAGGCACAATCATCACAACAATTACAGCGAATGACGTGGACACCAATCCTGCCATAACGTACAACTTCGCAGCTGGTGGCAACCCTATGAACATGTTCACCATTGATAAGTTCAGCGGCAAGATAACACTCGCAGCTCCGCTCGATCACGAGGGCCAACTCCATTACACAATTGAGGTGAGATTATTTTGACTACGTTTGCACGGTTGCATTAGGTTAGGTTGTAGAATTGAAAAACCGACTTTACTGCTTGAATACATTTCTATCCCCTCCAAGAAATGTGAAAAATATAGTAGCGCGACTGTACTTTACCTTGTACCTTTACTGCTCGAATACGTGTCTAGCCGTTTTAAGAAGTGTGGAAAATATAACTGCACGACTAGACTTTACCTTGTTTGCTAAATCTGTTTTAGAAAAAGGCTGTGAAAGAATTGAATGCTACGCATTTAAGCCGGTACGTAAATGAGCCACATACCTAGGGGTACACGTGTGAACCACCACGTAGTCAGTGTGTTACTGAGCATCATTTCAGAAGGTAGAGGTCATTGCCATGATCAAATTAACAGTTGCTTTGGGTTTTTCCAAAAAAAGCTAAGTGTAAGCCCTATCACTTATCTCGTTACAATTGAATTATCACTTCCAACTGGTGCGTTCAATTAACTGTTGAAATTTTTAAGCCTGGGAGAATGGCTCTTATAAATATTGTGATTAATTCCATTCGATATGGATAAGCAGAGTGTCGATCAACGACTTTTAGTGCTCAAATGAGAAAAGTGTGTCTGTTGAGCTCTTACTGGATTTCAGAGAAAGTGCTTAGATGTTAGTCTTCATGTTTTTAGGTGTGTGACTCTGCTTCATCAGTAACCCCTGCGTGGATTTGTTGGCTAAAATTTTAACCTTCACTAGCACTTTTTTCCGTTTTTCAAAACACTTTTTCCTACTCTCAAAACTCTTCTTCCTTCTCTCAAAACTTTTCTTCCTTCTCTCAAAACTCTTTTTCCTTCTCAAAACTCTTTTTCCTACTCTCAAAACTCTTTTTCCTACTCTCAAAACTCTTCTTCCTTCTCTCAAAACTCTTCTTCCTTCTCTCAAAATTCTTTTTCGTTTTCTCAAAATTCTTTTTCTTTTTCTCAAAACTCGTTTTCCGTCTTTCAAAACCCATTTTCAATTTTCAAAACTCATTTTAACGTTCAGAAAACTTTATATAACAGAGGTGTTTCCCAGCTATTCCATTGCAAACTATACTCCAGCAGTGGTGAATTTTATGTAAAATTCAATTTCCCGAGCAGGTCGAGGCATCCGACACCGCTCACGTGGCCAGGACGAAGATCACAGTCGAGGTGCTGGACGAGAACGACAACCCGCCTGTCTTCTCGCAGCAGGCTTACCAAGTCGCTCTGCCCGAGCTCTCGCCTCCAGGCACATCGGTGATCAGAGTAAGTTCAAGGAGAGAATTTTCCGAATTGTAGGTCTGAGTAATGTGAAAACATGTGAAAGTCGTGAGCGTGCGCAGATTTTGATTCTTGATACTTGAATAAAGAAAGAAAAACCGTTTATTTTCCAAAAAATAGAAAAGTGCAATTTAATTCTGACTTTATTTCACTCTATAATAAATTGCAGGTAAACACGACCGATGCTGATGAGGGCATCAATGCCGAAGTGCAGTACAGCTTAGCAGCGGGGACAGAGCAAGGGTTTTACATCCACCGCACCACCGGCGTTGTGTACTGCAACACCTCTCACCACTACAACCCCCGTCAGCCCGTCATACAACTCGTGGTCACCGCGCGAGATAGAGGCAAACCTTCCATGGCGTCCGTCGCGGCCATCACCGTCCAGATCACAGACGTCAACAACAACCCGCCGAAATTCTCCAGCGAAACATACACGTGAGGGCATGAACTCTATTTGGTAGGGAGAAGTAAGCTCAAATTTCTTAGCTTCACGCATTATACATCCTGGCGTGTTTGATGACTGCTTAGTTTGGTGTGAAAAATAACTTCAAAATGCTTTTAAATTAATCTCGGTAACCTTCGAAATAAAATCCAAAGAATGTATTATCGTGCTGGCATACGATCGCCTTTATAAGTTTCATACAGCTGTGAACATGAGCAAAATTTTATGAACGTGTGTTTTTGGTGTATAAATGTACTGCTTCCATTTTCATGCGTTAAGTTTTTATACTTTCATGCTGGGCGAAGAAGTTCTGGATGTGAACGATCACATACGTTGGAATTTAGCCATTGTAAACTATAGTTTTGCTACTTCCTAATAACTTGAACAATTGTTTTTTTACTTTCCCAATAATTTAAGCAATTGATTCAACGAATTTAAGGGAGAATCATGGAAATTTTATTTTTATAGTACTCATGTTTTGAATGTTTCCAGAGCACGAGTTCGAGAAGATGCTTCAAGAGGCCAAGCAGTCACCCGAGTTTCGGCCTCCGACATGGATGAGTCGAGAAACAACCGGAACATCGTGTACTCAATCATATCTGGAAATGACCACAACACTTTCCAGATTGCTTCCTCTACTGGAGAAATCATTTTACTCAAAGAACTAGACAGGGAAAAACAGTCAGCGTACACTCTAGTGACGCTGGCTTCCGACAGAGGTTCTCCGTCCAAAAATGCAACTTCGAAAGTCGTCATAGAAGTTATGGATGTGAATGATCACGTACCTGTATTTAACCAGACCGAGTATTTCGCGAACGTTAGTGAGGCTTTAGACCTAGGATCCGTTATTTTGCAAGTGTCAGCTGTAGATGACGACTCCGGTGATAACGGCCGTATTACGTACGATATAACCTCAGGAAATGATGACCAAATCTTCGCTCTTGACTCTGAGTCGGGCGTAATTACTCTCCGGGAAGAACTAGATTACGATACAGTTCCTGAACATCGTCTCATCATTCGGGCTTCCGATGGCCAACGACACCATTCACTTTCTGCCCTTACAACGGTTTACATAGGCCTTAGAGATGAAAATGATAATGCTCCCAGCTTCCCGGCTCCTACTTATTACGAATTTGTCGTGGAAAATGCTCCAAAAGGAACCACCGTGTTTACTGCAAAAGCTAACGATGCCGACGCAGGACCGTTTGGTACACTAAATTATTCGATCCCTTCAGGCGAAGACAAAGATAAATTTAGTATCGATCCCGTGACTGGCGTTGTGACTACCGAAATGGTGTTTGATTTTGAAGTACGTTCGGACTTTTATTTTTCCATCAGAGCATTTGATGCTGGTGGGAAATTCAGCACTGTTAATGTTAAAGTGAATGTCAAAAGTAGTGATGAATATGCACCAGTGTTTTCGGAAAGAATTTATTATTTTTCTATGCCATTTGACGCCCAAAAAGGTAACATTGTGGGTAAAGTAGAAGCTAAGGACAAAGACAAAGGTTCAGATGGTCAGGTATTCTACTCCCTTACTACACCTTCTCGAGTCTTCAAGATTAATCGAACTACTGGAGAAATTATAGTAAAAAGGCCTCCAGGCAGAGAAGAAGGCATCAGGCTGGAGTTGCTTGCGAACTCAGGAAAGCCGAAGTCATTAAAGGGGCTGGCAACTGCGGAAATCTCAATCGGAAACCACAACAGCTCCTGGGGAAACAGCACTTTAACATCGGGAGGTAATCCGGAAGGAGGTGGGCTTGCTACTTGGGCTATTGGATTGTTAATAGCTCTAATTCTTCTTGTTTTAGTGTTTGGTGCAGCTTTCCTATTCCTTTATCGCCGGAACCTACTGGTGAGAAAACCTGTTATGCCAGATCAGTTCGATACCTCATTTGATACGATAGATATTCGACATCCTCCGCCAACTTCTGCTCCTGACTTGTCCCAATATCCGACGAACTACAACGATTTACCGTACAATCATCACGGTGATCGCACTCACCACGGTAACACAACCTCAGAGATGAGTGAGCAAAGCCAGAGCGCGAGCAGCGGACGTGGAAGTGCTGACGACAATGAGGACGTGGAAGACGAAGAAATTCGGATGATTAATGAGGGACCGCTGATCAAAGAGCAAAAGTTACGGGAAAGGCTTGGTTTACCTGATTCAGGAATCCATGACGACGATAACATGAGCGACGTTTCAGTACATAATACTCAGGAATATCTTGCGAGGCTTGGAATCGATACTACAAAAACAGAGTCCACGAAAGGGTCTCAAGATCTCACTCATTCTATTGGAAGTATGCACATGTTTGATGAGGAGGGAGGTACAGAAACCGGAGAAGTTGATATCAATAATCTCATTTACTCTAAGTTAAACGACGTACCATCAGAAGAAGACAGTTCGATTATAGATGGAACGAGGACATTTGGTTTTGGTGGAGATGAAAGTCAGCCGTCAATGACGGGGTCGTTAAGTTCAATTGTGCACAGTGAAGAGGAACTCCAAGGCTCCTACAACTGGGACTACCTTCTAGACTGGGGCCCTCAATACCAACCTTTAGCTCACGTATTTTCGGAAATCGCAAGATTGAAGGACGACTCTGCTCCAAACTACGCACGGGAGCCGCAAAAGAAAACATTGAATCCTCAAGTGAAAACTATTCCCCCTCCGTTGCTTACGAGCGTGGCCCCTCGTTCCATAGCTCCCGTAGCCCTGAGCACCATTCGCGCTCAAATGGCGATGCCATCTCTTCCACGCTCCCCCATCAGTCACGAAGCATCATTCACATCCCCAGCCATGTCTCCCTCATTTAGCCCTTCTTTATCCCCCCTTGCCACTCGATCTCCTTCTATATCCCCACTGATGACCCCTGGCAACAGAGGCCCTGCTCCCTCCCTTGCAGTCCAGAGCTCTGCGACTTCAACACCTCACCACCCGAGGACCTTGGCGCAGAGACAGGGTACGTCTGGCATTCTCACAGGCACGTCGTCGGGATCCGAAAGTGAACTGAGGATATGAAAATAAATGAATCCCAAACAATTAACTGTCGTGAGCGTGGTGAAGGTGCTTCGCGCGAGCTCTCGCTTTTTATTGTTAGTTATGTTAAATCCCAACCAAAATAGTATTGTGATCCTTTTGTAGCCAAATGACTCGTCGAGGTGCGTCTGTAAGTATCTGTACAAAACTTTTAGCTGTAATGACGAACGTGGAGTACTGGTAACCAAGTTTACTTCAGGTATCCTGTTCGTGTGTGCATTATTACTTTATTATTATGTTTGATACTCATGTCTCTGATAGACAGTTAAATGTGAATTATTGTTAAGTTTGTTGTGTACATAATTTTGTAAGTTGCCGATTTGTTGAGGAAAAGTAGATGGTCCCAGTGAGGGAATACCGAATAATGGCGAAATCGTTTAAAGCTAAACTGTGCTTCTAAATTATTCTAATGACTTAGCAATGATGATTAAATCTCCGCTCGTGAAATTCCTTCCGTCAAAATGACTGGATTTCACGCAGTGAATCTATCGGGCGAACGCTTCGTACTTGTCTCTCAGAGCACGTACAGTGTGGGAATGGTGGATGAACATGTAATATATACGATCCCAACATTGTGTTTTCAAGGATTCTAAACGTTCATTTATTAGGTTTACAGATACGGCACATATAGGACTGCTTGTATCGCATCAGGGAACTTTAAGAGATAAGACAAGCCAAACAGTGAATTTCTTTTACTTTGCTGTGCTTTGAAGATCGTCTTGAGCATTGTAGATTTTATTTCTATTCGTTAAGACGTGACAGCCCAACAGTTTACTTCTGACGTTAGTCAATGAGCGCGTTCCTATACAGATTTTCCTCTTCGTTGCACTACAGGCCAAAAATACCTAATTGACTAGAAACTACAGTCGAATTTTTAAAAATTCATCATTGCATTATCTACAGCTATCTTTGTGCAGTAGATCATGTATACCTACGCGTAATATCCTTGTGCTGATCGTCTTGTGAGCAAAGAAAAAAGCAGCGCGTAAGAGCATGCTGAATCAAGCTGAAGACATCTGCTCGGGATACACCGCGCAGCTGACAAGTGGTGAACGTACGGGGTGCAGTTGTCTGTGTAAACTAATTTATTCTCATAAGGCACATCTCTTATGAATTTCTGTCGATACTTCACCCTTTATTTCTGCGAGCTTGATAAATCAGAATATCTAATAATTGTTCCAGTCGTCTCTTGGAGGCATGCTACAGCTTTGACCCGTTTTGATGCGGGTGGCTTTATGGTGTTTATTTTTTTTTGCAGAAGCGTCAAGTTAGTTTCTTACGTCTTGAACGTCCGCACTTGATGTATATGTGTGTCCCTTGCCACACTAGGACTGCTCTTGTTTTTCCTGAGTTGCTGTAAATATACATGTGTAATGAGTCGTGATCTGCGTTCTGCAGCTGTATAAAGTGCCAAATTTGATGACGTAAGGTTAGAATTAGCCCAATATTTTGGCTCTCCATTCAATTAATTAACAAGAATGTATTTTTTTTTTGCAAGAACCCAGATAGGCTTGTACTTTTTTGTCATTTTCATTGTTTGCTAAACTAAACTGTTCAGTACTAGAAATATTTTCGAACTTTCATTGGTCGAGCATTTTACAACGGTATCGCTCAGCACAAAATGATTTTTTGCAGCTACGATTGCTTCTGGTGGCGACGATCGCTTGACCACAACTCGTGCATTTAATTTTTTGACATGGCAAGTTTTCCACGCAACTTAACACTTTGACTGCGGCAGGTAAAATTGAAGTCAAATATTCAACTCAAATTTGAAGTCAATTGCAGTAAGCAATGTTGAAAATAGCAACCGTTAACTGGATCGACCCTCCAACTAGTTTTGATCGAGTATTCACGAAAATTCCGTTTGTGACTGTTCGTCGGTGAACGGCATTATGAAAATCTCTTCCGTGTCCACAGGTGGTTAACGTCGCAGTCAAAGTGTGGAAAAGGAGCATTAGTTGCGTTTTATGTGCCAAGTCTCTTCTCGTGAGCTGCTGAAAATTACGTTGGATGTTATGCTGAATTCTTAACCCTTTCCTGCACCATTGAAAATGAAGGATGCATTATTATGCCATAATTCGAAAGTGCATTGATACGAAATACACAACAGCAGTTTACCTTCCATCTGCAAAGAATATCGAAATAATTGTACTGTTGTGCTGTATACGACACATGGTGCAGGAAAATGTCCAGATATTTGAGTTCTTTGGGCACAATTTCTTGAGCAAAGGCTAAAAATTCTCCGTTTCCGGAAATTGACGGCTGTTGCCGTAGGAAATTCAATGCATTTTGACCAGATCATGCGTGTCAAAACCTCGTGAGCGGTGCACACGAAGTCTGTCGGTGATTTAGGCTTCGTAAAATGAACAGCGATGAGCTGTGAGACCTGACTTGTTAATTGAGTAAGATATTTATAGCTGCAGGTGAAGCGCTTGTTAACCATAGTTTAATTTCTTTTACAGCGGGTATTAAATATGCCAGACGCAATGTGCGTCGTCTCTCGTTTGCCAACAGATGTGCCAATTCTAAACGCATAGCTTAGACTTGTTGTATTAGTACGGAACTGCACTTCTTCTTTAATGGTTGTGTTTGACTGTTTCTTGTTCTTATTACATTTAATGAATCTCACTAGTGCACCGTCGCTATAAGAAAGGACTACGCTTTATTCATTACTAGGCTTTGACTTTGCAAGGTTCGGAGTCGTGCTATCGGAGTGCGTCACGTTTAGATGCCTTCGATGTCCAGTACACATTTCTAAGGCAACTTTCAGTCAATGTGCATTTAACATGAATGCTAAAATTTTTTAAACTTTTGAGCGCGTTTATAGCGATACAACTTTGCTGATTTGAGGAAAATATACGATGCAAATACTCTAAGGTTCGAGCACAATTTGTTGACAAATTTTAACTAGGTGTAAATATTTCTATTCGAGCTCATGTAAAATTTTAAGTATACGTCAATTTGATGAGGGATAGGTGAGTCCGGTAAACCTATTTATTCGTTAAATAATTAATACCCGGTCATCGTAACAAAATCGTTAGAGTAATTTAACCATAATTCACAGCCGATAAAGTTTTGTAAATATAGGTAATCTTTGTGTACAAAAAGTGTGGATGCACTTTCCATTTTGTATAATTGCGCATCGGATACAATTACTTAGACCTGATATAAGGTCGTTTTCAATAAAAAATAGTCGTGAAATGAGCGTTTGCTTTTACTTCCGTCTACGCAAAAATAGTGTATTCTGAATGGGGAAAAAGGAACTTCACTCCCAGTAATGTTTAGGGCTGTGACAATATGCTCCAATTATATCGTGACGGCCCTAATAATCGCCCACATACGCATGTATGCGATTTGGAATGAATCACATACATGTGAATTAGGTGTACGATTTAATCACATGTGATTTATTACATCGTGTAAATACGCATGTACGTATGTATGTGATTATAACGGCTGTGTCAATGATTAGAGCATATTGTCAGTCCTAGTAATTTTCAATCATTAGGAAAACATAAATCCATATTATTTTTACTTGAATTTCAGATCTACAGAAAATTACAAATAATATTTCCCAACAATGAAGCAATGTTCAATAGGCGAAATTTCAAACTTGCAATGAAAAGAATGTGCGCTGATGGCCCCCAGAAAAAAATCAACGAAAAAATCAGAAAAATATCACTGCTACTGGCTTGATATGAACAGGGGTTATCTCTGGGGCTCTACATTGGTGTATTTTCATTTGTCAAAAATCACCATTTACTTTTTGTAAGATATTAAATGCACAAGAATTCAAGTTTTACTGCAAGATCTAACGAAAAGAGAAAAATTACAAAAATTACAAGGCAATTACGACATTTTCGTTAATCGAAGTGATGGACAATGTTGGTAATTGCTTTGCCAAAAAAACAAACACCTTGCGAGACTTATCAAGTCAACTCTAAAAAAGCATTGAAATATCACTTCAACGTTACCCTCTACACTTACACACATGGAGAATGAACGTATGGACGTATGGACAGAATGAATGGTTCCTTTCATCAAACGAGAACACTGCAAGAAATGTCGCTCGATCTAATGAATTACTAATTTGCAACTACGATCAACCCAGCGACATGAATAAATTAGAGTTCTTGAATTGAACAGCATTAATAGGACAAGCATGTCGTACTGCGTAAAACGTCATTACACTGCAACATGTCGTATTATACAATAATTATTATACGCGGCATTTTATCGGTGTATTCGATACGTGTTATACAATTAAGAAAGAGGAACAAATAGCCATGGTACACCAAGTATTCGGTTTCGCAATTACAACACGCGTTAATATGCGGCCTAAAATACCACTGCTATTACTGAACAAAGAAATATGAAGCAGCATCGACTCCAAATCTTACGCACCAATCGAATGCATGTGTCAATAATCTTACCCCGTACTACTGAAAATTCGACTTGAAATCCCACCCTTTAAACAGGGATAATTCATTCTGAGTAACCGAGTGTTCCAACTTGAGAAATGTGCCCAAATTAAGGGCCACATTAGTTTCAATGCACACCGAACGTCAAAATGGAGTACACACATGATAGAGTACAATACAGACCTAAATTTGGAACAGACGAAGCTGAAATAAGAGCACAAAACATGTCCGAGTTCAATCATCATTCAAATCAGGGAGTTTCTTGATGCTTACACAATTTGAATACATTCAAGATAAATCTAATTTACTTCAGGTTTTGGAACATATTTGTATCGAAATAATTATTAATTCATATCGAAAACCGACATGTTACCTGAAGCAATGCAACTCTGTACCATGAAATTTAGTAGACGTTCAATATCGTTTCACTTGTATCTGACAACAGGTTTTTAGGTTTTCATGATGAGAGGCGTCAAAAAAATACAGAATAGAATTTTGAAAGTACAAATCCGGTAACAGAACGGCTGCGGATGAGCTCGAGAATAATCGTCCTGCTAATTTTATGATTAAATTATTAGTTACTTTAAGCCTCCATACCTGCAACGGATGCGATCTAAAGAGAGGAAGGAGGAAGGCAGCAATTAGGATGGAGTTAGGGGAATGTGAAATCTAAGCAGAAAGAACATAGAAACAGTAAGTTGAGAAAGAAGATCATGAAATAAGAATACAGTTGAAGAAGAAAGTAGTAGGTGCTGGAAAACAGGACAGCAGTGATCCGAAAAAAATGGTCCTTAACATTACAAAAATATTTTATTTCAACAAAAAAAACGGCCTACCGGACTCTAAGCTCGGGCCCTCACACATTTTCCCCTGGGAGCGCTAATTCCCATAGAGACAATAGTCGTATTTCCCTGAGGGGTGCTAATTTTATTATCAGAAACAAACGCAAGAGTTACATTCACACCTCAGCAAGAACAACTTGCGACTGATGCAAATTTAAAGTTGCCATTTTCATCAAAATGAGCAGAAGGGAACAAGCTAAAATTAAAGTCGCCATTAATATAAACTTTAAACTGATACTCTCATCAAAATGAGCAGAAGTGGAAATGCTAAAATTAAAGTTGTGACTTGTAAGAGTTGACCACAGTGGTTCTTAACCTGAAGAGCCCGAGCCTCCGCAGTAAAGCCTGATTTTTCCCAGTAATATTTTCGATACAAGAGTAAACTTTCACTGTTGAATATGATCGAGGCCCTACGTGCAAAATTCTTTGTTGTGAGCTATTATTTACCAGTCCATCTGCACACAATTTCCCCTGACAATTCTTAAGGGGGGCGTGGGAGTAAAAGGGTTAAGAACTACTGGTTTACCATAACGCCGCCGAGTACTCAGACGATGACAGGAGCTCTGCAGCGACGCGCCACACAATTGGCTCGATAAGGCGAGAAATAAAGCAATGATTTAATTACCCGAGAAATTTGCCTTCTTTCATTCACCTAAAAACAAGGATGTTACCCAGTTATAGATAGCGCTCATGTGTCTTAAGACCAGCTTTCACTAGAAAGTACGAAGAGAGAAGCACGGAAAACTAAAAAAACATGCTTATTGCACAGTACATTAGAAAAGACCAGAAAACGAAGATGTGCTTTTTTTAATCACAAAATTGAACCCACGCAAAAACCGCAAGAAACATAGCACATCGCATCTGCTCTGGCCATCGCAAACCTTTCGAGCCCTAAGACAGAAAGATTAAATATTAGTTTAATCCTCCACCATCGCAACAAAGGCGTTCCAAAGAGAGGAAGGAGGAGGGCACCATTTAGTATGGAGTTACGGGAACTCGAAATCTATGCACAAGGTAAATAGAGACGGTAAGTTGAGAAAGAAGTTTATGAAACAAGATGAAAGTTGAAGGAGAACGTAGTAGGTGCTAAAAAATAGGACAGCAGTGAGCCGAAAAAAATCCGTTACTAAACAGAAAATCTGTTCTATGTCAACAAAAAGGCCTAACTAGCCTTTACCTCGAGACCTCGCATATTCCCCCTGGGAGCGCTAATTTCCATCTATACATGAGTTGTATCCCCTGAGGGGAAATATTCCAGAGAAACGCAGCCGAAGTTTAGCCTTTTGCCCTCACAATACATAAATAAAACAAAAACAATTTTTCACGTAGAGAAACGAGATAAATCACCATTTTCTTCAATCATAGCGAGTTTGTTTGCCACAATAAATCTAACCAAGACTGACGATCAAGATTGAGTCACTAAGGATTTTTACCAAAGAAGTAAGGATTGTTTGTTTGCTCATTTTGAGGGTTCGAATTTTGCTTGGCAGCGTTTCGGAGGCCATCGAGTTTGCATTATTTTGTTTTAATCGATTTGCTTGAATGTATAAGTTCGAACTTACAACAGACGGGTCGATGATAATTAAGAGAATAGAATATTAGTAACAAGTGCGACGTTACAGTTTCCTCATTGCTATTTTTATATGTGAAAAAGTGAAAAAATTCCAGAAATTTACAAATCGACATAGAAAAGGCATGTTTGATAAATTTATACTTTATATAGAGAGGGGCAAAATATATTTTCATGCCTGATTTTCGTGATGGAAGTAACAGTAGGGCACCTAATAGATAATTAGTTAAGTTTAAGCCATACCACCTACATAATAATTGTTCCCAAGAGAAAATAAAGAAAGAGGAAAGCACAATTAAATATAGAATCAAGGAAGCAGGAAATCATATTAGAAATATATCACCCCACAGGATTTGTTTGACATAAAAACAGTAAGATTGTAAGAATTTTATGAAACAAGATGAATTATGGCAAGACGGTTAAAGGTGCTCAAAAAAAAAAAAAAAACACACGGAATCGAAAAAGATGGTTTGCAACATAACAAAGAAACCTATGCTACTTCAAAAAAAAATGAGGCCTATCTAACCTTCAACTCGGGACCTCACATCTTCCCCCTAAGAGCGCTAATCCCCATAGGTACAATAACTGTATCCCCGTTTTATTAAAAGGGTTTCAAAGTAAATTCATCATTTTACCCAAAGTAAAATACATAACATATGTATATTTTATATCACGTTTCCTGTACTTGGTAATTTTTCAAGCAGTAGATAAAAAGTAATGAGAATATTTACCCAGTGTCTTATACTTATTTACATCACAGTAAACGCACAGTAAACGCACAGTAAAGATTATCACAAAAATTTAAAAACATGTTCCAAATTTCCCTCCCTAGACTTTGTTAAACGAAGAGTTTCCCTTCTGCAAATATTTGCAAAAGAGAAAGTCTTCGTTTAAACAAGTCTAATCAACAACAACAAGTCTAAGCAAATCCATCTAAACGCCCATGAAGTTAGTTTCGAGTTGGAACAATAGTAATAAGGGTAACTAATGGTATGGCGATACCATTAGCTACCCTTATTACTACCAGGCTTGTTCAAAACAATGGCGCATAATGAGAAGAGCCCATTATATAATATACACTTATGAATTAAGAATTTCCACATCATATAATTTCCACTGGAGACATCAGCACAGAACGATTAATTCTAGCTGACGCATTCTAGCTGATCGCTAAGATGCACAACAGTTTAATCCATCCAATTTGCCGCACACCCGTTCGGTTTAGACAAACGGTTTATCACATTATAAATTCTTTGACAAACGTCTTTTGAAGATCCCATTCAAAATTTCACATCAAAGTCAATTTTTCAACGCCAATTATTAAAATTCAGAATAGAGCGGTTGCTATTCACTGGAAAGGACTACTACACAGAGTAAACGTAAGACACGTCTGGGGGTATCTACACAAACAAATAAAAAGAGATATCCTACGCAATAGACGATGGTATATGCCACTAACCAGGCTCTCAAGGTTGCATGACCAGCGAATATCACCCATACTTGTTTGCCAGGCCGCACGGCAAAGTTATCAGAACATTTATAAGCACCTTTCATTTCAAGCAAACAAGAGACACAAACAGCTGTCCTCCACGCTAAATGTAAATGTAAAGTAATACATAAATTAAAACGATTAATCTACAGAGAGGTAACTTTCATAACGGTACCCAGGAGCTTACACTACCTTAACACAGCGAATTGACATCGAACGTCTACAGTACTACATTTACGGTAAACCAGAGTAGGTGTAATGACCAGTTTTCGCACCTATCATTATCCCAGTAGATCTTATTGAAATATTGTAGATAAAAGTTAAGGTATATGTACACAAATTACATGTTGGCAGTATCGATGTACGCTCCTACCGAAGCGAAGATTCAATTCGAGAACTAGAACTTGATTTTTTGCAATTGATTTTGAGCAACCAACCTACATAGTTACACGCATATGAACAACCGACATTGGGTGACCAAAAGTCAGTGCAATTTTGGGACAGTTAAGACTGACTGTTTAGTCCCAAACAAACTTTTTCGCCGGAGCATGGATTTCTTTCGCCGTGGATTTAATTACTAAGCGATTTAATTACTTGGGCGGCGAAAAACATGCATGCAGGCGGTGAAAAAGTTACACTGGAGTTGGAAGCGATGAGTTCAAACTCCTCCTTTTGCCCACGCTATCAACAGCCCCTCACCACCCTGACACTCAATATTTAAACAACTTGACTGCGACGTGAATCACCGGTGGTACACGGAGGGAATTTTCATAACTCTGCAGACCGACCTGCTGTTGCAAACTCAATTTCCATAAATACTTAATCAAAAGTAAATGAAAGCACGATCCATTAAATGTTTGCTATTTTCCACATTGCTTACCACAATTGACTTTAAATTCGAGTTGAATATTGAGCTCCAATTTTGCATGCCGCAGTCAAAGTGTTAAAAATTTTTTAAATAATTAATACGTGAACATTCAAAGCACAGCTCGTGATCTGGATGCCCAGCCCCCTTAACTAAACTCAGAGTTTCTCTGGGCCGCCATTCATTGGGTTTGACGCAATTACCTTCGATCAAATGCCATTGATATTGCTCACCATCTCAGCATCTAGTCATGATTGATAAGAATATCGTCACACAAACAACTCCCGTTGAAAACGCCCACCATCTCAACATCCAGTTTTGGTAGACGAGAGCACCACCATGCCATCAAAGCAACTCCCACGGATAAGGCCAACCATCTTCACATGCAATACAAATGGCAAACCGATCAAATTTAGAACTACATACTTGACAGCTTCAGTCAGTAAACGAAGGCCACCACCACTGCAATCTCATTTAACACGCTCCCCACGTATTGGGCCACATGTGTACCAACAGGTAAAATGCCCATTTACGCACCGGTCTAAATGCACGACATTGCATGTTTCGCGATATTTTTTTGATAATAATTCTTATCCCACGAGGTGGAATGCCATCGTACAATTGTATTTTTCATATTCATTAAAAGAATTAAAATTTATTCAAGCTGACAAATCGATTTCCCTATTCTGCTACTTACAACCCAACCAAACCAACCGTTAACAGTTAACATTTCCCAACCGGGGAACGTGTTAAAACGCACCCCAAGAACGCTTTATGTTTTAGCCACAACATACCGACATAGAAAACCTAAAATTCCTACCTAAAATCTTGGCAATCTAAAGAATATGAGATAGGTGACTGGATGCATCGTTCACAAGGTGCGACGTGAAGCTTCCCGAGTCAGTTCCAACTGCCAGCTCGCAATAACAATAAAATGTTTCTTTCTTTTCTTCTTGCTCTACCCACACACGTAGTAGCGCTCTATGGCCAGCATGGCGTACACCATCTCCGCCTGCAGTCGGGCCTCCGCAGCCAAAATCACCACGTGGATCTGAGGTATAACGAGTCCAGAATTAAAATATTGACGTCAGCATTTTACTACTCATATTACCGTTATTATAACCACCATCATCAGAATCATCTGGCATCAGGCAGTAACCGACATCAGAATGAGGAAGGAGCTGCCACTCGGCAGTGAACTCTCAAGAATACAAGCGAACAAATTTAGCGAGAAATAAAATATATCGAGGCTACTTTCAAGAGTGGACTGATAAGTCCACTTAAAGGGTCAAGGGTGCACGCTTTCAACGAGGCTTACAATGGAAAAATTGACTTTTGAAAGCGATAACATTTGTATGTACTAAAAATTAAGCACGCTTGGAATTTAAGATACGAATATAACTACATAGAACATGAAATTATCAAGACGATTTTCACAATGACAATGCACTTACTTGAAAACTGTTAAGCTTACGCGTGAGAATATAACCTTCAATGGACGTCTAAGTTTCTCTCGATAATAGCCGAAGAAAAATCATTTGGTATTAATTGATATTAAAGAGACACGTCCATTCCGTTGGTTTTTTCCATGATAGCTCTGCAGAATGCATGAAAAAGAAACGTAGTAAATTCGCTTACTTCACTTAACATGAAATCTCTGACAGCATCAAGCACATCTTCCTAGAAATTTCATTACTAAACACAATTCACTCAATCTCGTCATACCTGTAAAGTTTATTGTAAAAGTCTCAACTGAACGATTGGCTTCAGCACTTTTCTCTAACTCCAATATCCATGGATCACTGCAACCGTCAAAACGATCGTCACTTATACTATACCGATCTCTATTTATTATTATTATTTTTGGGTTTTCCCGCAGTTTTCGATACTCTGACGAAATCACAGCTTATATACCAATCTTTTACCTCGCCTTTTTCTCAATAGCCTCCGACTCATCATAAAATTTGTGCAAATAGAATTACGAAAACGAGAATAAGCATATCGTAAACAAATAAATAAGCGGAAAATTTCAGTAAAACAAAATACGCACTCGCTCACTTTTCTTGAATTCTAAGAACAGTAGTGTCAATTCCCATCAAGAAAAACACGCACGCGCTCACTCTGCGAGAACTTTCTAAGAATAGCGGTGCCAATTTCCATTGGAATATACAGAAAAACAACATACGCACCCGCTCACTCTGCTTGAACTCTTTGAGAATAGAAGGCAGATATTTGAGGTCGTCTAGAAGGGTCTCAGGAGCGACGCTCATGGTTTTGAGGAAGACTTTGAGATGGCGGTCAAGCAGCATGTTCACGTGACTGTAGTCGTAGTCGTCACGCCTGCTCAAATGTACATCGTATTACGCCCGTCTAAAATGGCGGGACTCGATATTTTCCTTAAATAAATCTTCCAAAAGTGAAGGCGACGGTAGAGGAAACAAGGTAGGGTCAAACCAGTCTTTTTTTCGGCTGACGTCACGGCAACGAACCAATGGCTGCGCTCAAATTTCTTCTGGTAGTACTGCTATCACCAAATCCGTCTCCACTATTGGCCTAACGACATGGCGTTTTGGTGACGTCGTTAAGTTTGTTCGAAATAAAGCCGTTCTATTGACTAGCCGAACAAGAAGAATTGTATTTTCCCACATAGAAATGACCCTACCTTGTTTCTTCTACCGTGGTGGAGGACACACAAATAGATCCATCCTAACAGCACCCGCAATAAAAACATCCTTGTACTTGTGCACTAGTGAAACTCGTACCACAGATACGGTCACTAAGCATCCTTCATGATCATGAAAGAGAGACGAAGCAACCAATTTAATGCGTTCAATGAGGTTTCCATTGTAATGACATACTAGAAATTACCAACAAAAAATAAATCTTTGCTTATTTAAGAAGACAACTGGCGCTTAATAATATAAGCATGACTAGTGTACACGACCGGTCAAAAATAACGGGATTCTAAAATATTCTTGTACTTGTGAAACTAGTATATAGTCATTAAGAACATCCAGCTAGATTCCAACGCGAGAAAAATTAAGTCTATTCGTAACATATATTAACTTTAGTATTTCTTCTATTTAAATCATCAAGAGCGTCACAGAGAGACAGACCAACCAACCAACCAACCAACCACACAATTTTGTATTTTTCTATAACGAATCATAAAAAAATTTAAGACTCGCAAACTACAACGAAGTTGGTCCCAAGAGAGGTAGAATGAAGGCATCATTGATGAGGCAATGGGAACAGAAAGTCAAACTAGCGAAATTCGTCATAAGTTTCGACTCGCAACTGAAAATGGGACACGTATCTCATATTTAGGTGACCAAATCGTATATGTACCTTTACAAAAATAGAATAACAATCATACGTATATGTACCTTTACAAAAATAGAATAACAATCATACGTATATGTACCTTTAAAAAAATAGAATAACATTCATACGTATATGTACCTTTACAAAAATAGAATAACATTCATACGTATATGTACCTTTACAAAACTAGAATAATAATCATACGTATATGTACCTTTACAGAAATAGAATAACAATCATACGTATATGTATCTTTACAAAAATTGAATAACAATCATAGCTTTTCCTAAGTTTTACAGGATAGACCAAGAACAAAGTTAATAATAAATTGGGAGGACTACAAACATAATTAAAGCTTCTGAAGGAAGAAAGTTCACCTAGCACACAATCTACAGGATCCAGTTGCTTCAAAATCATGTATTTTCTTTCCGCTTTTAAAGCTATTAGACGAATTCAACTACTGTATTACGCCCTTAAAGCTCTGACATTTTTTTAAACCCATAACCTATTTTGCTTTAAAATTTGATCAATAATTTCTGAAAATATACAGAATATGAGGCAATTGACAACAGGGAAAGCACCAAAAGTTAATAATTTCGATATTTGCACACTTGAGACGACCACTTTCTCCATCCTCATCTCTTGTAGGGGAGATAAGCTCGTCCTATCTCGAGTGGCCCCTCGAGAGCCTATTTGATGCATCAAAAAAGCACAAGTACTCGTTTCAGTCAGGTTCTTTGGGCAACGAGAAAGCTATCTGTTGTAGTGAGTGAGTGAGAATGAAAACTCGTCGAGAAAATTTCAATCGCAATCTTGTTCTGGAATTGTATTGGACTGACAACAATGTTTTAAGCTACACCGTGATAGTTGATATCGATAAGATTAGTGAAGAGGCAGTACACAATTAACACTAAAAGCTTTCACCTGGAGCAGGAACGTAACTGTTTTATGGAAGTTCAGTCGAGGGAAAAGCAGATTAGATTAGATTATTAGTCAATTTAAGCCTCCCTATCCGCCCCAAAGGCGATCCAAAGAGAGGAAGGAGGAAGGCACCATTTAGTATAGAGTCAAGGGACTGCGAAATCTATGCAGAACGGGGCATAGAAACAGTAAGTTGAGAAAGAAGATTATAAAACAAGATCAAAGTTGAAAAAGAAGTAGGTGCTGAAAAACAGGACAGCAGTGTGCATGCGCGCTTACTCTCGCCCCCTACCCTGAGCACCTCAGAGGCTTTATAAGCGTTTAGCGCTATTTCTCTGGGCTCATTCGATCACGTACCTCGCCTGTACCACACCTGCCACGGACCAATAAAGTGTACCCCCAAGAAGACCTCCTGCGTTTCACTGGCCCGCATATTAAGTGGTGAACCGAAAAAAGGGGCGGTCCTTTACACAACAAAAAACATTTTATTAAAAAAAAGAAGGCCTACCTAACTCTCAGCTCGGGGCCTCGCACATTTTTCCCCTGGGAGCGCTAATTCTCATAGATACAATAGTTGTATCTTTCCCTGAGGGGAGAGGGAAAAGCATCTCAGTTCATCTGATATATAGCTTCTGTTACAAAGTCAGGCTCCAAACGTAGAACCGACCACCTGGTACTATTTATCCTAGCATTAAGGGAATCATCTCAAAAAAGTAGAATCCGAACTCGCTGCTGAAACATACCCAATATGTGGTTCAAGTTCCTTAACATTTAAAAATTGCTACCTTGATAGTCATAACAATTTAACAACGACTATTGTAGCCGCATTTAAGAAAATAAAAAATCTGAGTTAGCTCACGAGATAAAACGCTCATGAAACTCTTTCTTACATAAAAAAATTTTGAGAGCCTGGGAAGAGTTCTCAATTCCACAAGAAAACTAGTTATGCGAAATAAACACAAGTTAAAATACTACGACAAAAGAGGAAAACCACTAAATAAGAAAAAATCTTCAGTGCCCCATTTCCAAAAGCGCACCACGACCTCAGGACTCGAAAATTATTATTATATTATTATTATATAAGAAAGTTTTAGCCTCCCTTAACCACGACAAAGATGTTCTAAGAGAGGAAAGAGGAAGGCACCATTTAGTATGGAGTCGAGGGAACGCGGAATCTATGCATAAGGTGCACAGAAACAGTAAGCTAGGAAAGAAGTTCATGAAACAAGAAAAAAGTTGAAGAAGAAAGTAGTAGGTGCTAAAGAACAATACAGCAGTGAACCGAGAAAAGATGGTCCGTAACAAAACAAAAACCTATTTTATTACAACAAAAAGGAAGCCTACCTAACCTTTAGCTCGGGCCCTCACATGGTTCCCCTAGGAGCGCTAATTCCCATAGATACAATAGTTGTATACCCCTGAGGGGCAGGACTCGATATTAACAGAGGTTTACAGCAAGATGAATTCAGTGAAAAAAAGCACAATGACTGCAAGAACAGAAAAGTAATCAAGGTTTACAGCGAGATAAGCTCACCGAAAAACGCACTATGACTACAAGACTAAAAGAGTGACCGAGGTCCACAGCAAGACGATCTCACCGTATACCGAAGAGGCACTGAGTGTAGTTCCACACAGCCCTCCTGAAGGGAGCTGTGTTGACGTTGTCTCGGTCCCCGCACGTGTGGTAGGTCATACTCGACGCTGTTCTGAACTTGCTGTCCAAGCAGTCAGCCAACTCCTGTGAAGTGAACTTGGCCACCGTAGTGAAGCCCATGTCTTCCCATAGGTGCTGCCGAAATAATTCACGTTAAAGAAGAAAATGTGGTGATGTCAACGAGCCGGACGTTGTGCTTTTCTAATAGACTACAAGTTGACCTTCATCGTGACCCGTACTTACATACGAATTGTGATGCAATTCGATCGACAGTCTTCAATTAACAACAAACATGAAAACGACGTAGCTGTTCTACTATTACGATACTATTTGGACGAACCTCGCATTTAATAGCAGCTCTTTCGCTTAAATGTAAACCTTCCACCATAAAAAGTCATGGGATACCCGCAAAATTTTTTGAGAAACGATTATATCACATAAGTCAATATATATCTCTCTAACCACAGCAAAAACATTCTCAAAAATAGAAACAGGGAGGAGGAAGGCACTCTTTAGAATGAAATTAGAATTATACACGATTGAAAAAAATTTTGTGAAATAAAATACAAGTTGAAGAGAAAAGTAGTAGGTGTTGAAAAAAATGCAGCAATGAACCGGAAAAAATTTCGTCCAAAAAATGAAAAACCTTTCCAACCGTTTTTCAACAAAACGAAGGCTTACCTAACTTTTAGCGCAGGACCTATCATATTCCCTCCGGGAGCGCTGATTCCCATAGATAAACACTTGTATTCCTTTGAGAGGTACGAAGTCAACTTAACATTTGCAGAAAATTCCCTAATTTTTATAGCAAAACCCTTCAATACATACACACGTTATATCACTCCCTCATACGTGAAACTGAAAACCAACTTCAGTACTTGCCTGGTATTTTAATGTAGGGGCATCGCTTTTATTGCCTCGTCTGTAGAAATCTTTATAAACGAAGTTCATATTAGGTGAGTATTTTGCAAATTGTCGATACTTGTCGTCTAAAGAGGTGTCGAGGAGGGCGGGATCTGTGGGTAACTCGGGGCCGGTCAGACTGGCCAGGCTGTCGCCGCTGCCGGACGAAATAATTCATTAATACATTGCCTACATATAAGGAAATGCTTACAGAAGTACGAAAAAATGAAAAAAAAATCATTGAAAAACTACCTACAAATACGGAAATGTTTACACAAGTACGAGAAGATGAAAAAAATTCCTGAGACGACGAAAAAAATTCCTGAAAAGACTGCTAACAAATACGGAAATGTTTACACAAGTACGAGAAGACGAAAAAAAATTATTAAAACACTGCCTACAAATTCGGGAATGTTTACACAAATACGAGAAGATGAAAAAAAAGTCCTCGAAAGACTACCTACAAATACGGAAATGTTTTCACATGTACGAGAGGACGGAAAAAATTCCTGAGAAAACGAAAGTAATCCTTAAAAGACTGCCTACCAATTCGGAAATGTTTCCACAAGTACGAAAAGACGAAAGAAATTCCTTGAAAGACTGCCTACAAATACCGAAATGCTTACATAAGAACGAGAAGACTTGGTGGTTTGAATCTGCAAAAATAATTTTGCACCACCATTGAAACCCAATTGAAAATCGTTGGTGTGATCGGGGTAGGCCGTTGACAACTCACTGGAGTTTCACCGTCGTCGCTCAGCCGCACAAGCGCAAAAATGTCCACTGGACCGCACTGGACATTTAAATATCCTATTTCAATATCGTAAATGTCCTGCTTAAGCTCATTTTACACCAGCGGTGTGGAGCGACGGTGAACTTGCTACAGCTCCTCCCACGAGAGGATTGAGCGTCAATGCACACCGACTTGCTTTTACATTGCCGCTCAATGCGACGTTCCTTCCCCAGAAACAGCCATCGTCAGTATTGCTCATGCAATAATGACAGAATAATTTACGGAAAATTTGCAGAATATTTACAGAATAATTCGCAGAAGTAAAACGTTAATATTCTGAAAGACTTTAATATTACCCAATTACCTTCAAAAAACACTGAAAAGATTAGATTATTAGTTAGTTAATCCTCTCTATCCTCAACAAATGAGATCCAAAGAGAGGAAGGAAGAAGGCACCATTTAGTATCGAGTTAAGGGAACGCGGAATCTATGCAGAAAGGGCATAGAAACAGTAAGATGAGAAAGAAGCTCATGAAACAAGATAAAAGTTGAAGAACAAAATAGTAGGTGCTGAAAAACAGGACAGCAGTGAACCGAAAAAAGATGGTACGTAACAAAACATAAACCTATGTTAATCTAACAAAAAGAAAGCCTACCTAACCTTTAGTTCGGACCCTCACATTGTCCCCGTGGGAGCGTTGCTAAGAAATATTACTCAATTTCTTGCGACAGGGATAGTGAGAATAATCTGTTTTTCATCCAATATGTAGGAAACCCTCAAAAAAAATCCTGAAGTACTGCCTCCTTCAACACACTTTCTCTAGGAACTCAGTTGGTAACGACGCCATACTTGATCTAATGTATCAGGTTAATGATGCAATTTATTTTGTAGGAAAATACTACTCGTATAATGGGCGGTTATAACAAATTGTATTCACAAAGTTGAGAGTGCGAATTTAGAATTTTGTCCAATGTCATTACTTTACACAGCGTGAACTGTGACAACTAAGCAAGAAGCTCAACAAGATCATCACTTTTATATGTATCTCGATAAATAGAAGCGTAAGGCCTGGCATTTCGAAAAAAAGACTTTCATACGTATTAAGCCTAACAGGAGCATGAGGCCACGAAACGGCGAAAAAAATACTTTTATACGTAGTAAGCTAAATAGAAGCCTAAGGCCACAGCACTTCGAAAAAAAAATACTTTCATGCGTATTAAGCTAAACAGAAGCATGAGGCCACGAAACGGCGAAAAAAAGACTTTCATACGTATTAAGCTAAACAGAAGCATGAGGCCACGAAACGGCGAAAAAAATACTTTTATACGTATTAAGCTAAACAGAAGCATGAGGGCACGAAACGGCGAAAAAAAGACTTTCATACGTATTAAGCTAAACAGAAGCATGAGGCCACGAAACGGTGAGAAAAAAAGACTTTCATACGTATCAACATAAATAGGAACGCGAGGAATTGCAAAAATCAAACCGCACGCACCTGCCGGAGTGCGATAAAGTCGGCAGTGCGGACGCCTGCGCAGACGCGGCGTCCGAGATGCCCTCCATGCGTTTCAGCAGCACCTCCACGCCGCCTCTGGACAGCTCCGACGATCTCGGCGAAGAGTCGGATGCACACGCCTCCATAGACTGAAAAAATTAGATTAAGTTACAGTATAATACGTACGTAACTTATCGTGGCTGCCTATTAACTAACGAAATATACCAAAATTAACCAATTAGTATAAAAAAAATATTGCGCAAAGTATTTTACCATTGAACCTGTAATAGAGATATTCCACACGTGGTTTTGAGCAGTTCAAAACAAGTTGAAAAAAGAAGCGAGAAGCATTTCTCTACAATCGAAATCTACATCAGCACGCTCTTGAAGGATAGATTTGAAATCTCCATTAGCAAAGAAGCTGAAGAAACAAGTCTAGTGCGCAAATTGAAGACAAGTGATGCTAATCTTTACTTGAACCCTGAAAGGAAGAGAATTTCAATTAAAATGACAGCAGATTTCCACTATAGAAAATCTGACACTAAACATCGCAGGATCGAAAAAGTAAAAAATTAAAATGTAGAGGCAGAATACTGTACAGAAACACGTTGTCAAGTCAATAATTTAAGATTGTGCTTTTCTTGGGGAAGTGTAAAATTAATAAATAAAGATTGAAATTATTTTATTATTTCATTCAAGCAGTGAAAGCCGCATGTATTCGGAGAACGCATCAGAAATGGCACAGAGAATGTCAACGAAACGTAAATTTAAAATTTTAATGAATAAACAAACTACGTATAGATTCCACTCGAATGCGACGTCCGTTGCACAGAACACGGGTCTTATTCGAGACGAAAAAAATTCAATTATGAACAAACTTAATTTCACGAAAGACAACCTCTAGCAACATGTGTCGCCGTGATTTTTGTAAGAAGCATTTCTAAGTTAAAATTACGAGGGTAAACACAATCTGCAGATTAAATCAGATGTTAGTTTAAGCTTCTCTAACCGATAAAAAACGTTCCAAAGAAAGGAAGGAGGAAAGCACCATTTAGTATGGGGGCGAGGGAACGCAGAATCTGTGTAGAAGTGGCATAGAAACAGTAAGTTGAGAAAAAAATTTCTGAAACAAGAAAAAAGTAAAAGTACTGAAAAACAGGACAGCAGTGAACCGAAAATAGATGTTCCTTAACATAACAGAAAAAAAACATTTTATTTCAGCCAAGAGAAGGCCTACCTAACTCTCAGCTCGGGCTCTCACACCATTTTCCTCCTGGGAGCGCTAATTCCCATAGATACAATAGTTGTATCTCCCTGAGGGGAGACGCACCGCGGATTAATCCCTCAAGTAATAATAACAGTGACAGCTACATGTGCATACGAACATGAAGGACAAGTTGCAAATTCGGAGCTATAGAGCACGCACTTGCACTTCAGAATAATACTTCAAGTAATAAGAATAATGACAGCTACATTTCATACGGAAATGTTTACATCCACATCTCATACGAATTGCAGATCTAGTGAATTCGGAGCTATCGAGTAAACACACCTCGGAATGATACTTTAAGTAATATGAATAATGACAGCTACATGAGATCACGAACATAAAAGATAAGCTGTAAATTCGGAGCTATAGAGCACGCACTTACACTTCAGAATAATACTTCAAGTAATAAGAATAATGACAGCTACACGTGCACACGATCATAAAAGCCAGAAAACTCACCACCGAAATAGGAGGAAACGAGGGCTCGCAGTCTCCCGAGGCAGCTTCAATACCCAAAGCGTGGATCATGGTTGACATGGCATGGAAATACGCCATGATCGTCACCGCCACCACAATTTCTGATAAGCTCAAGCCCGCCTTCACTAATTGCTGCTCAAAAAATAAAGAAACATCAAACAACTGGTATTTTCCCCTTAAATTTACACTCTCATTCCTCGTCTTCTTTATAAAAATTCAACTAAGTCTAACTCTTAGAAGCCTTAAATCTTTAGGTTTGAAGCTTCCATATTGCCGAATGACGAAAACGAACTAAAAAACGAACAGAGAAAGAAGGCTACTGATGAGGTAACTGAACAACGCAACAGACATGTGTTCCATGACTATCTCTAGCGCACAGATGTGATCATAAAGAACAGGTATCTGTATAGCTCCGAATCGTTTGCTTTCTGAATTGACGGCAGGGAGGCATGCATGGCAACAAAAGCAACGGCACCACAGATTGAGAGGTTGATCGATTGAAGCCGACACGAAACCTGTCTTCTCTCTAGCTTGGTACAGCTCTGTAGCTCACTGTCGCTAGAGAACCTTTAATGATAGTGCATGAGGAACGTGAAACGCGTTATTCTATGGTGAACATGACTTCATGTTTACTATCACTTAAGTACTATATCATTATAGGTGTTTACTATCACGTAAGTACCATATCACTATAGGTGTTTACTATCACGTAAGTACCATATCACTATAGGTGTTTACTATCACTTAAGTACTATATCACTATAGGTGTTTACTAACACTCAAGAACTATATCACCATGGGTGTTTACTATCACTCAAGAACTATATCACCATGGGTGTTTACTATCACTCAAGAACTATATCACCATGGGTGTTTACTATCACTTAAGAACTATATCACCATGGGTGTTTACTATCACTTAACAGCTATACTCTGAAGTAGTGAGAGCCGACGAGTGAATTCATGAAGACGAAAAAACGCGCTAGGAATTTAATCTGCGCGAACCTAAAACATTTCCGCACTCAAATTTAGAAACTCGAGCTTTAGCTGATGAAGCCAGTCGATTAATTTAGGGCTAATGAACAACTCTCCAAAATTACAGCAGGTGGCAACAGAGCTGACTCAGCAGAGCCGCAATATGGACAACTGCTTTGATCGAGAACCGTGAGAACTTAGGACGAGAGAACTTTGGACGCGTAGCTTTATCGCCGCTAGTGCCTCAATGAAAGGCCACTGAATGGAAGAACTGATGGTAAATTTTCTCATCAAAGAGGGGAAAAAATGAAGCATCGTATAATCAAGGTACGCACTTTCGAAACTTTAAATCTGATAAATCGTGGTATACAAGCAACTTCAATCAAATCGTGGGACGCTAGAAATCACCTTAAGAAGTCTGAATTCTCTCATTATGTTTGGCCGGTCGCCAATTACAACATCGGCGCGATTAGATTATAAGTTAGTTGCAGCATCGCCAACCACAACAAAGATGTTCAATGGAAGGAAGGATTAAGGCATCATTTAGTATGGAGTTAAGGGAACGCAAAATCTATGCACAAAGTGTGTTTTTGCTCGATTTTTTCTACGCATAGAGACAGTAAGTTGAGAAAGAAGGTTATGAAAAAAAAATAAAAGTTAAAGAAGAAAGGGGATTGCTGAAGGTGCTGAAAAACAGGATAGCAGTGAACCGAAAAAATGGTTCATAAAAAACAAAAACCAATTCTATTTCAACAAAAGGAAGGTCAATCTAACCTTTAGCTCAGGACATCATCACATCTCCCTCTAGAAGCACCAATTCCCACAGATATAATACACAGTAGTATCTTTCGAGAGGCCAGTGCCTGCTGATAAACCTACAAAATTTCCGGAATGAACAGGAGTTATTCGAAATACAATGTTGAAGAAAGTTCAACGAAGCCAGTATATACAACACCGCAATAATGATTTTAAAATAGAAGATTGTGAAATGAAAATGCATTAAAAGATATTCCTTGAGAAGTAGCACACGCCGTATAACTTTCGAAGTAAATGTAATACCAATTGCCATCACCTCACTTTTTATCAATGGGTATAAAAATTGCTACAGTAATTCGAAATCTGCTCATTTATCTTGCACGCCATGCTAAATAAACCACAATTCCAAGATCAGCGAGAAAATAAACCACAATTTCAAGATCAGCGAGAAAATAAACCACAATTTCAAGATCAGCGAGAAAATAAACCACAATTTCAAGATCAGCGAGAAAATGAACCACTATTCCAAGATCAGCGAGAAAATGAACCACTATTTCAAGATGAGATGATGACCTGAACATGCGCTCTGTTGAACATCCAAGGCCGGTGCGCGAGGATGGCGTTGGTGTGGTGGAGGCACCGGAGTCGGAGCGGGGTGCTGTGCAGGCCCTCTAACCAGTGGTCCGGCCCGCCGCTGTCGGTGAACCGCGACCGCTGTTCCGACACCAGCACCGAGCAGTTGTGCCGACATGCCGCCTGCAGAAAAGTAACAACGTAATTTGTGCAAAAATAAGAAGAGTGAATGTGTGTGCCAATGTGCAGCCTGCAAAACAACAACGTAATCGTGCAAAAATACGGCGGGGGAATGTAAAACGTATAGAGCGTGAAATGAATTGTGCAAGTGAAAGGAAAGTCTTGAAAACATCACTTTGGGTGAAAAGTGCTATGGAACTTTCCACACTTCCATTGTTATCTGAAGCGTGCAAAATGCACTGAATTTTCACCCCGAATGAAAAGGGAGTCATAAAATTGAAATGTAAAAAGGAGTGATCAACTGCTTAAAAATAGCGTTTAATTTGGAGCACACGAACACACGGAGTGTCTGTTTCTGAATTGTCTCGTGGATGAGCGATCTACTCCAAGTTCTTGCGTGGTAATTAACAAAATGCATTCAAATTTTTTTTCAATAATGTAAACCACAATTTTTTTAAACCACAATTTTTTTTAAATCTTCTAAGGCTCATCAGCAAGTAAACACTTGCGATGACTAAAAAGCGTTGAGAAGAGTCCATCAGTTTCTTCGACTTCAAGCGGAGTTTTTCACGCATTTCGATTGTCGTTTGTAGTGGCAGATTTCACTGTCCCTCTTGCCTTACCAATAACTGTTTCGTCAGTTTCCTTGCAGATTAGGTTTGACGCTAGTTTAAGCCTCCCTAACCGCAACCAAGGCGTTCCAAAGAAAGAAAGGCACTTTTTAGTATGGAGAAAATGGAACGCAGAATCTATACACAAGGTGCATAGAAACTGTAAATTGGGAAAAAAGTTTATGTAACAAGATGCAAATTGGAAAAGTAAGTAGGTTATGAAAATCAGGACAGCAGTGCCGAAAAAAGATTATCCATAACCTAACGAAAAGTAAAAAAATTCATTTTGTGTCACTAAAAAGAAGGCCTACCTACAGTAACCGTCAGCTCGGGGCCTCACATTCAGCCCTGTTGCAAAGCTATCCTGATGCCGCTGTCCACGCACTAGAAGTTTCAGCGAGCGCTCGCATGCCTTGCAAGCTGTATACCAACGCCACAAATGTTATTAGAGTGAACTCATACCAGGCGCAGCAACTCAAGTAGCAGCTGTGCTTCACCAGTTTGAACTGGATAAGACATGTATGTAGTTCTGAATTTGAATATTTTCTCTGCACGCGCTTGAACGGAACTTTTTTACGTAGGTGTTTTGGCTTAAAACGCAAAATGAGTTTCCACGAGAGCAAAATTCTTTAATTTAGTTAAATAATTTAAACTTTTTCATGTTGTTGTTCGTAGCCTTTCAGATTTATTATTTTATAGAGCCAATACTACCCCACTCTTAATTGCAAAATATGAACTAGCATATACATTCTGTACTTAGGAACTAGGTAGTAATAAAGAAAAAATACAATTTATTATAAGTTAGCTTTAGCCTCCCTTACCCCAACAAAGATGTTCAAAGAGAGGAAGGATGACGGCACCATTTAGTATAGAATTAAAGGGAACGTAGAATCTAGGCACAAGGTGCATACAAGACCCCCTGCGCATAAACGGGAAGTTGAGATGGAACATCAGGAAAAGAGAAAAGTTGAAGAAGAAAGTTAGAGGTGCGGAAAAATTGAACAGCAATGGACCGAAAAAATGGAATTGAAAAAAATCAAAGATTATTTCAATTTGCTAGAAGAATGCCTACCATACTCTCTGGTCGGGACCTAACATTTTACTCCTGGCAGTGGTAATTCCCATCGATACAAAGACACAATAGTTGTCTCCCCCTTAGGGGAGGAAAAATACACAACGAACGTCACTGAATGGAACTACGACAGACGACATATATAACAATTGAAAAATAAGTTCTTTATTGTCATCCAACTTTTCAAAACAAGTGAAGCAGTTGAAATGAAAAAAAATCGTGTCAACTTTTACATCCTTCATACACCATTCAATTTGAATATTTTTGTTGCGATTTTTACTCACCATCATCCCGATGTAGTGTCGTTCTTCAACACTCCAGTAGACCTCGTTCTCCATGAGACAGAAGAAAACGTCCACGGATTTTTGCACATACTCTTCATGCTCTGACAAGATGTCTTCCAGCGTCTGATCGGGATCGGCCAAGCCGAGGTGCTGTGAAATGGAGAACAAGGTATTAGAACCCTGGTACCCACGAAACTATGGCAAAAAAGTGAAAAAAAAAAATAATGAATAAATAAAAAGATGTAAATGATTTGCAGAAACACTAAGTATTATTAAAAAAAAAAGAACACTATTGGTAAATACGATAAGGTGTAAAAATATAATGACAAAAAATGAAATGATATCTTACATTCTTATTTCTGGATAGCCTCTGTTTTCATTAAATTTCTAACACGTCAAATTTGGGTATTCGCTACATATGTACAAATATGCCATCAGTAGTTGCACGCATTAGGCTTCGAGTACTTCAAAAATTAAAATTAAATAAACCCAAATCTGAGCTAAAGAACAACTATGCATTAAAGGTCCTGAATTAACACGTTAACCGCGATGGATTTAACTGAAGTTTCAATTCAAATTTAAAGTCATAAGTTGGTAGCATGTTATAAATACCTAACATTAACTGGGTCCATTAAATAAGATTAATATTAAAATACTGTAACAATTTTTCAAACGACCCATCCATGGGTCGTTTCGCAGCAGGAAGAACTTAAGCCCGAGCCGTCGAGGGGTCGCATCGCAAGCAGCGCGTGAAAAACAGCAAACTCGCAGTCGGACGCATAGGAAGCGCATGCAGCCCAGGCAGCTGTCAAGCATCTCAGTTTCCTGGTTAGCTTGGCACTTGCCCCCACGCTGGCGCAGGCAGGCAGGGGCTGAAGTGAAACATGTGCCAACGGGAAAGCACTTGACTTTTGAGCTCAGTTTTGTAGCAGTCTGGTTCTGGTTCCAAGCATATAAACGACGCACGGCTGATCTGTGATTTACAAAATTTCCTTGTGCGAGAGTAAGTAAGTTTAGCGACTGGGACTGTGAAATAAGAAATATCATATTCTCAATTTCCAGAGCGAAAGAAGAATTTTTACGTCGATTTTAGCACCAGTTTTGAATTTTTGCGGTTTTTCGCACGCCATACGTTTACTCAAATTATTACTTGTTGACCATCTTCTACGCTGATGCTTGTAAACTGATAATCATCAAAATCATTCAACGAACGCTAAACGAAGTGAAGTTTATTTCAATGCCAAAACGACAGGGAACGCATTTGCTTTCCAAAACTTCCGATACAAAGAATTTAGTATTCCTTCATTCGTTTTCCAACATTTGTTGCATTCAGCAACCGTGGTATCGCAACAGAACACCTAACACAAAGACCACATCTCATAAGAAATAAAGTTCAGCCAGTGCGATGCTAAGTCAACTGACTACACCCACAATGTGAGATCGCCTAAATTTATCAGGTAACGCGGCGATACCTTTCAATAATTTTCCCTCCTTAGCAACACAGCGGAGTTACAAAAAGTACACTAACGAATTAAATTTAAAATTTCAAATGATCAACCAAAGAGCAGTTGCAGATCAAAGCAATTAAGAGCTTTCAGCCGTGGCTTTAGCTTCGTAAAGCCCTCATTGCCACGCGAATGAATAGCTTCCCAAGAGACGACGGTCCAAAATTTCGCTTTAACGTAGAGATGTAACAGCTTCCGACCTGTTGCTAGGGGCTCCAGTTCCCGAGTGGATAAAGTAAGGATTCCGAGCACGCGAGGAGCACAGGGGGTCGGGGGAGACTGATGATGCACTGCGTTCATCATTCACGTCCATCGCATCATTAATAACTGGAGCATCGCATCATCAATAACTTTAGCATTGCACCGGACGTTGGCATGGCAACAGCTTGTCAGCCTGTACATCGTTTAAATACTAATGATCAATTTGAACATTTTCGTTGCACAATACCAACAAAGCGGAAAATAAATCATGGAGTAATAATGAAGATTTAACACTGGGTCATTTACGCTTGATGCAGAGAGCTGGGCTCGGAAAACGACTTAAAAAAAAAACAGAAAGCGAAAAAAAAGGATGTTCGCAAGGTGAGGTCCTTTGGAAATTCGTCTCTCCGGTGAACTAACATGAAAATGTAGCACCCTAGATACACTAGAAACGATGACACAAACTTTTACCATCTGTATGTGATGTACATTTTTGTAGCGGCAGCGAAAATCACTAAGTTGCGCAAAACTGAAGCGAAGAAACGTCACAAATCTCCGTGTATTTCGAATAGTGGAGTTATACGATGCTCTATGAAAAGAATAAAAATACAGATAAGATCTGCTTGGCTGCTGAACTAAATCCATTGCACTACATCGTAAAAACCTTTATTGATCATTTAGATTTTAGGAAATACAGCGAGAAATAGACCTGACTAGCGCTGAAACCTAAACCGCAAAAGCAAGAACTGAACTTTTCAAGTATAACGCAAATATCTTATACTCCTACAGAATGAGACGGCGCATCTCATGAAATGTTTACAAAAACCTACCACCAGTTCCAGCAAGGTCTCGAAGGAGAGTTCTGAATGGAAAAGCTTTCTAATAAAAGTCCAGTAAATATACTACGTCCGGTCGGAAACATTTGCCACACAAGGAGAAAATTCTCGGCGTTTTAGCGTCTTTTCACGAATTTCTGTTTTGAGTACAGTAGACGATCGTGCACAGTGTGTTGAACCCTTATTTTAACCTTTAGTAAATAATAGGGTGAAGGTTAATATGATTTCATCATTTTCCTTGTTCAGATAATAATTAGAAGTTCTTAAATTACCCGCAAGACGTGGCAAATGAAGATGATTGTAAGAGAAAGTACACACATAACCGACAGACATAAAATTCGACAGATTCTGAGAGAAGAGCAGTATTGCAGGCACTTCTTGAGAGATCTACAGCCCCTCTGCTATTTCAATTCAATCCAATCCCTACAATATCAAAAAGCACCTCGTAACGTGGATGAATTAATTGAAGCAGTGACAGATAGCTTTGTGGAATTACAAAGATCAACATTGAATAACATTTTCCTTACTTTGCAGCAGTCAATGGAACATATTATTTTGGCTGACGGTGGCTACAATTACAGACTTCAACATCTGTCGAAAGTACAACTAGAAAGAAAAGAAATTCTTCCAAATTCAACCCACACCTAAAAAATATTGAAGAATAAATTAACGAGTATTGAGTAAATATAGTGGCAAACAAGTTTCTTCTGTCGATACATTATCAATTTCATCTATTCGATTACAATGTGGAGTTTCTCTTTTGTTACTTACCTTATTGAAAATATTGTTTATTGATGTTTATACATTATTAACTTCATTTACTGAATTTCAGAATAAATTTTATCTTTTTGTTACGAACAGTAGTTTTGCAAGTGTCCATCCAAAAAAGTTCAAAATTGTTTTGAAAAGCAAATATTTCCGACCAACTCAACAATGATATGGACCAACTCTTTCCTGAAAGAGGGAGTGTTAAAAAGTGACCAGAGAACCAAATTAACAAAAGATGACTAATTTTCTCGTGCATATAACATGCGCTTAACAAGCACAGAGAAAGCAAATTCCCGTCAACTCCTTTGTAACTGCCGGTTGTTGGTCATAAAAACTAACCCACGAGCACAAGTCATTAAGTGAAGATCAATCTGCTATAACGATACAGTAATGTACATAGTACAGATAGAAAGAATTATTATTATTATTATTATTATTATTATTATTATTATTATTATTATATAAGAAAGTTTAGGCCTCCCTTAATTGCACAACAAAGATGTTCTAAGAAAGGAAAGAGGAAGGCACCATTTAGTATGGAGTTTAGGAGACGCGGAATCTATGCACAAGGTGCACAGAAACAGGAAGCTAAGAAAGAAGTTCATGAAACAAGAAAAAGTTGAAGAAGAAAGTAATAAGTGCTGAAAAACAGGACAGCAGTGAACCGAAAAAAGATGGTCCGTAACAAAGCAAAAACCTATTCTATTTCAACAAAAGGAAGCCTACCTAACCTTTAGCTCAGGCCCTCACATAGTCCCCCTGGGAGCGCTAATTCCCATAGGAGCTACCTGTATCCCCCTGAGGGGACAGATAGAAAGAAGCTCCTACGTTCAATCATCCCAATGTTTAGCCTATGTAAGTTTCACACATGCTATCAATCAATGCGCATAAAATTCAGGATGACCACTGAAAGAGAGCAGAAACAAATTGAATTTCACTAGAAAGTATTTTGATCATATAATTCATACTCCAACGAGACAATAGCAACTACAGTACATCATTAACACTTTCTACACTTTTCATGAAGCTAAGACTGGCGCAGCACTGCTCAACGAAGGCATGAATTTGGGAACACAGCGTATCACCATAGTACCACAATAGCTTCATAACATGCTTAATAATTTCAGGGGTTTAAGTTCAATTTCCTAAAACAGGAAACAAAATCAAAATTTCATGAATTAAGATCCAATACTCAGAAACAGAGTAAAATAGAGCACCGGTCACATAAAGAGGGTCGACGATGACATCATCTTCGTTCGAAAAAGAGTAAAAAACTTCAACAATCATTGTAGGTGCATCATCGAGCTACAAAATCAAAATTACATGAATTAAGATCCGATGTTCAGAAACAGTAAAATAGAGCACCGGTCACACAAAGAGGGACGACGATGACATCATCTTCGTTCGCGGAAGAGTAAAAAACTTCAACAATCATTGTAGGTGCATCATCGAGCTACAAAATCAAAATTACATGAATTAAGATCCGATGTTCAGAAACAGTAAAATAGAGAACCGGTCACACAAAGAGGGACGACGATGACATCATCTTCGTTCGCGGAAGAGTAAAAAACTTCAACAAACATTGTAGGTGCATCATCGAGCTCGGCTGCTCAGCAACATCGCAGCTGCACGAGCGATGGTTCAGGTGGCGGGTCACATGCGCCAGTAAACTGTGGCAGTGACGGCACTGCGCCACCACAACCACGGCTACCAGCCGAGGTGAAAAGCAACACGGACGCGAGATGTGATTGAAAATTATCCCCACACTAAAGCTACTGAATTGTTTGAATAAAACGAGAAAAAGCAGTGTGGACACGAAAGTGATTGAAAATTATCCCCACACTAAATAAAGGTGAACTGTTTGAACAAAACGTATAAAAAAAGCAGTAGCTACGAGAAGTTATTGAAAATTATCCGTACACTAGAGGTGAATTGTTCGAATAAAACGTATTAATGGCAAGAGAAAAAGCAGCAGAGACAAAAAGTGCTTGGAAATTGTTTATGCTATAAAAATGCTGAATTGGTCGAATGAAGCACATTAACCATACCTACCAGTTGTGAAGTTTTTCCCTCAACATTTTATAATTAATCTATTAATTCCTTATGTACATTGTTACTTTCTACTTCACAATATAGCCAGTTTACATGTTGGATAATAGATTGACGTCATTACTATGAGTCAAGTATCCGGTGGTTCAACTACAATATAGGCAATGCCATTTTATTGCCTACTATACGATATCTTACACCTTGAAATTTTCATGGTAAGACATTCAAAGAACAAGTGTTTCACCATAATCGATACAATTCTATGTATCTATTTAATTGAAGGCGGCATATCTTCATTTCTCTCTTTCGAGCTTATTCACACAGCAGAACTGAAATATCACGTTTTTAAGAATTCCCATTATCATCACGTAATTCAAATAAGCAAGAGAATTTCAGCGAAACGAAAACTAAGAATTAATAGAGAAATTATCGAAACATTTAATGCAAGAAGGTGATTGCGCAGAACCCCGGCGGAAACCTATGAGAAAAAGATATTCATGATGAAAAGGATGAAAGGACATGAATGCACTGTTGCTTGCGCGTGAAAACTGATTATTGAACACTTATTTTTTCGCAGAAATTAAGACTCCCTTGGTACAAAACTTGGAATAGTCTTCGGCTAGTGATGCGATATTATACTTTTGACTGTGGCACTTCAATGAGTTGATACAATTACCAGTCGTTAGCCCCAATTTTCGAAACACGTGCACGGAAACATTTAGCATAACTCCTCCGAGCTATTTATTAATGATTGATCATCAGAAAATTTTAGCCTCCCTTTACCACAACAAAGATGTTCAAAGAGAGGAAGGATGAAGGCACCATTTAGTATGGAGTAAAGGAAACGCGGAATCCATGCACAAGGTGCATGAAAACAGTAAGGTAAAAAATAAGTTCATGAAACAAGACAAAAATTGAAGAAGAAAGCAGTAGGTGCTGAAAAACAGAACGGCAATGAACCGAAAAAAAGTTGATCCGTGACAAAACAAATAACATTTCAACAAAAAGAAGGTCTACCTAACCTTTATCTCGGGAACTCACATAATATCCCCTGGGAGCGCTAATTCCCCTAGATACAATAGTTGTATCCCCTTGCGGGGATCCCCCGAGCAGATATAAACAATCTTTTACACCTACAGCAGAGAGTCAAGTTCCCAATACATGCAGCACAAAAATTATCCTAAAATCAGGCAACCAAGCAACCAAACGGAAATATTAGATTTTATATATAAGTTAGTTGAAGCCGCCCTAACCCGAACACAACACAGGTGTTCAACAAAGATAAAGAATGATGGCAATATTTAATACGGAGTTTAAGAAGGCAGTTTATGCAGTGTGTTCCGACACAAGGTCATACATGCATAGAAGCGGTAAGTTAGAAATGAGGTTTCTGAAATACGATACCAATTGAAATAGAAAGTTATAGATGCTGAATAACAAGACAGTAGTGAACCGAAAAAAAAGTTGTTCCTAACTTCCTACACAAAACAAAAAACATTTTCAAGTTTAACAAAAACAATGCCAACCCCTCTCTCAGCTCAGGACCCAAAGGGAAAACATCCGTAATTTTGCATTACTCGGAAGGTGTTGAAAAGCGAACAACCTAAATACTAATTTAAAGCATTTAAAATGCACATAAGATGATCTCTTCGACAAAAAATTACTTTCATACCGTGGCGTGGAAGATTTTATAACTCGGTATCAGTTTGCTTTTAAAAGTGCCTTAATTAAGAGGGGCCGTAATTAACAAAGGCATCAGAGATGCATGGAATATGTCCACAAAGGCGAAGGCGAGCCCTGCCCGAGCGGAAGAAAATCGCGCATTTTAGAAAGAGTTACCGGCTTTGCTGTTGAACGAAGTAATGAAAGTCAAATTAAAACAGATTTCTTCTGGAGAGATATACGGCAAAGCAGAATGAAAACAAGGATCATATTACGTCTAACCTATTTTTAATCCTTTTACGAGATTAGATATAAGATGTCAGTTTAAGCCTCTCTTACCGCTAAAAAAACGTTCCGCAGAGAGGAAGGAGGATGCACCATTTAGTATGGAGATAAGAGAACGCGGAATCTATGCAGAAGGAAGCTGAGAAGGAAGTTTATGGAACAAGATAAAAGTTGAAGAAAGTAGTAGGTGCTGAAAAATTGAACAGCAGTGAACCAAAAAAAGTGGTCGTGATTATATAAAAAACGTTTTATTTCAACAAAAAGAAGGCCTACCTAACTCTCAGCTCGTGCCCACGCTCATTTTCCCCCAGGAAGCGCTAATTCCCATAGAAACAGTACTTGTATCCCTCTGAGGGGATTATTTTACCCAGAGAATAGGTGAATGCACGATAGGTGTACTGACCAACACGCGAGATGTCAGCACCCACACGATAAGTAGGATCAATATTCTTAGGACGGCTCTTTATACCCTCGACGCATCTAGCTAACTCCCCTCAGTTCATGAACAAAGGACTGAAAACATCGTTGTTTTATAACAAAGAAAGCAAACAAACTATAGCAAACAAATTACAAACAATGACATCGATGAAAATATTTTACGACGTGTAGCGCTTTCACGGTTTTGTTAAAGTAAGCAACATCTACGTTTCGTAGCGAGCAAGTCCCATTATTCACTGGGCCGTCAGTAGAGCTCAAGATATTCTGAAATGGTCAGTCGACAACATGGAAGTCTAGCAAGACTGCAAAAGTAAACTTCAGCGATTGAAGACATTACTGCAAAAAGTAATACTTTGATATAAAGAAGTAACATACCAATGCAACAAAAAATTAAAATCCATAATAAATAAAACAAAAACCGACTAGCTTTAAAAATATAATTTCTTGCACATTAAACAGCTCTACCAGCGTTGATGAGCGCCGCACATAGATGCCTCTGTTGAAAATTCAAAATGTTCCTATGAAGAAATATTATAAATAAACAAATGCCACAGCGCACACACAACCAGAAAGCCAACAAGTTCCACGAGCTATCTGACTTCCTATCAAATAGTTGCCCTCCAAAGCGTACGTCACGATACATATATACTACTGCTGTACAGTATATCAAAACACGTACTGCAATACACCAAAGACGAGCCACTTCTACATGCAGTACATCAGAACATACTACAGCTATACACCAAAACAAGACACCACACCAAACCACACAAGAGCAACACATCAAAACGAGCCACTTTTAAAACGCATGCATACAGGACACCCAAAACACCCAACCGTCACTCGCTTTCATTGCACCAGTACTCCCTGCTATCGATGACTACCCTGGCAAGGACAAGGTCGCAACGGCACACCAGATAGCCGTCAGAGCTCACACAGCAGCTCGGTGGTCCTATACAAGGATGCGTTCACTTGGAGGCAAATGCGGTCAAAGTGGCGCGGCCTAGGCTAACGCAACTCGCGCTCGCTCCTCTCTTTCTGGCTGATGCAAAACCGCGTCATTGGCATGATGCAAACGCTGATGCAGACAGCGCAATCGCCGCGATGCCAACAGCGCCATCGCCGCGATGCAAGCAGCGCCATCGCCACGATGCAAGCAGCGCCATCGCCACGATGCAAGCAGCGCCATCGCCACGATGCAAGCAGCGCCATCGCCACGATGCAAGCAGCGCCATCGCCACGATGCAAGCAGCGCCATCGCCACGATGCAAGCAGCGCCATCGCCACGATGCAAGCAGCGCCATCGCCACGATGCAAGCAGCGCCATCGCCACGATGCAAGCAGCGCCATCGCCACGATGCAAGCAGCGCCATCGCCACGATGCAAGCAGCGCCATCGCCACGATGCAAGCAGCGCCATCGCCACGATGCAAGCAGCGCCATCGCCACGATGCAAGCAGCGCCATCGCCACGATGCAAGCAGCGCCATCGCCACGATGCAAGCAGCGCCATCGCAACGATGCAAGCAGCGCCATCGCCACGATGCAAGCAGCGCCATCGCCACGATGTCAACAGCGCCATCGCCACGATGCAAGCAGCGCCATCGCCACGATGCAAGCAGCGCCATCGCCACGATGCAAGCAGCGCCATCGCCACGATGCAAGCAGTGCCATCGCCACGATGCAAGCAGCGCCATCGCCACGATGCAAGCAGCGCCATCGCCACGATGCAAGCAGCGCCATCGCCACGATGCAAGCAGCGCCATCGCCACGATGCAAGCAGCGCCATCGCCACGATGCAAGCAGCGCCATCGCCACGATGTCATCAGCGCCATCGCCACGATGCAAGCAGCGCCATCGCCACGATGCAAGCAGCGCCATCGCCACAATGCAAGCAGCGCCATCGCCACGATGTCAACAGCGCCATCGCCACGATGCAAGCAGCGCCATCGCCACGATGCAAGCAGCGCCATCGCCACGATGCAAGCAGCGCCATCGCCACGATGCAAGCAGCGCCATCGCCACGATGCAAGCAGCGCCATCGCCACGATGCAAGCAGCGCCATCGCCACGATGCAAGCAGCGCCATCGCCACGATGTCATCAGCGCCATCGCCACGATGCAAGCAGCGCCATCGCCACGATGCAAGCAGCGCCATCGCCACGATGCAAGCAGCGCCATCGCCACGATGCAAGCAGCGCCATCGCCACGATGCAAGCAGCGCTATCGCCACGATGCAAGCAGCGCCATCGCCACGATGCAAGCAGCGCCATCGCCACGATGCCAACAGCGCCATCGCCACGATGTCAACAGCGCCATCGCCTCCATGTCAACAGCGCCATCGCCACCATGTCAACAGCGCCATCGCCACGATGCCAACAACGCCATCGCCACGATGTCAACAGCGCCATCGCCACGATGTCAACAGCGCCATCGCCACGATGCCAACGGCGCCATCGCCACGATGTCAACAGCGCCATCGCCACGATGTCAACAGCGCCATCGCCACGATGCCAACGGCGCCATCGCCACGACTTGCAACGGCGTAAGAATGACCAAGAAGGTTGAATGGTTTCTAACCTAAAAAATAATCTCAGCTTTAGAGGCGGCTTCACAGTAGTCAATGATACTTTTCTATTATTAGATTAGATTAGAATAAAAGTAAAATTAAATTAGATTCGATGTTAGTTTAAGCCTCCCTAACCGCTAAAAAAAGGCGTTCCTAAGAGAGGAAGAAGGAAGGCACCAGTTAGTGTGTAGATAAGGGATTGGATTATTATTAGTTAGTTTAAGCCTCCCTATACGCAACAAATGCGATCTAAAGAGAGGAAGAAGGAAAGCACCATTTAAAATGAAGTTAATGGAAAGTGGAATCTATGCAGAAACGGCATAAAAACAGAGTTAAAAGACGTTCATGAAACATGATAAAAGTTGAAGAAGAGAGTAGTAGGTGCTGAAAAACAGGTCAGCAGCGAACCGAAAAAAGATCGTCTTTGATATAACAAAAACATTTTATTCCAACAAAAAGAAGGCCTACCTGACTCCCAGCTCGGGCCCTCTATTTCCTCCTGGGAGCGCTAATTCCCATAGATACAATAGTTGTCTCCCCATGAGGGGGGTCATAAACTAAAAACACAGGGAACTTGAAAAAGCACAACTTAGCTGGGCTAAATGCAATGATCGTGCATTGATAAATTTTTCAAAGCCTTCTCAAGATAGATACATGTAGCAGTGCTCAGTAACACCGCAAAGAACTGCTCTGTAAGTGCACTGTAGCGAACAGTATCTAGTGCGCAGTTCCGAGAAGACACGTGGCAACTCGGGAAAAAATTAAACCCAAAAGCTTTCGCGTCATCGGATAGAACCGGTATATACAAAAGCAGATTGCGACAAAAATGCAGATTTAATCACAAGGCGAAGTATAAAAATACAGTATAAATTGTGTTAGTTCTCCTTACGACCTGAACGGACAGTTCTGTATAGATTTCCGCAGATCTGAGCACGAATATCAACTCGTTTGATCACTCCGATGTAGCTGGCGGTCAGGATTTATTGGTGTCTGCTCAACACGATAAATAAAATAATAATAAAATCGTTTTATGACTACATTCAAGTGCTAGTAATTCACCATGTTTATGCAAACAATTCACCATGTTTATGCAAACAATTCACCATGTTTATGCAAACAATTCACCATGTTTACGCAAACAATTCACCATGTTTACGCAAACAATTCACCATGTTTACGCAAACAATTCACCATGTTTACGCAAACAATTCACCATGTTTATGTAAACAATTCACCATGTTTATGCAAACAATTCACCATGTTTATGCAAACAATTCACCATGTTTATACAAACAATTCACCATGTTTATGCAAACAATTCACCATGTTTATGCAAACAATTCACCATGTTTATGCAAACAATTCACCACATTTCGCTTTACGATTCTACATTCCAGCGCTAGTACTTCACCACATTTGAGCGAACAATTCATCACACTTCGCTTCACAATTCTACACCCAAGGGCTAACAATTCCCCGTAACTTCAGGTCTCGACAGGAGCGCAGGGCGCGAGACATAGCAACAGCCAGGACAGGTTGCACTCTGCCCATCCTGTGTCGGTCGGTGGCAGTATATCATGCGCAATAATGACCCAGTTAGGCCCGTCCCGTCGGCTTGCGCCCAAGTGTTACCTTCACAACATAAAACCTTCAAAAACGAACACTCTTGAGTGAAGACTACCATTTGGATTTCGTTTAAAATTTTCATCCAGTATCACAAAGAATAGAGTACTCTATGTGTAATTTATTGAACATCAGAACATATCGGTGCTTATAGATATATGCATTTATTGATATCCTAGGATTGGATTAGATGTTAGTTGAAGCCTCCCTAACCGCAAATAAAAGCGTTCCGAATATATGAAGGAGGAAGGCACCATTAAGTATGGAGATAAGGGAACGTGGAATCTATGCAATAGATGCATAGAAACAGTAAGTTGAGAAAGAAGATCATGAAACAAGATGAAAATTGAAGAACAAAGTAGTAGATGCTGAAAACAGGACAGCACTGAAACGAAAAAAGGTGTTCCTCAACATAACAAAACACATTTTATTTCAACAAAACGCAGGCCAATCTAACTCTCCGCTCGGGCTTAAAATTTTCCCCTATGGGAGTGCCAATGCCCATACATTCAATAGTTGTATCCCCATGAGGGACCAGTTTAGTCAATCCCATTGTACACATTGGTTAATGGAGAACAAACGATGTTCTCTGAGTACCTTATTTTACAATCTAGAACTTCGAGCCACCACAGCTTACACAAGATTTTTAAACAGCAATCAACTTAACCAGCTGAAATAAACATTTGCAGTGCGTGCAGTTTCGGTTTGGTTTAAGGACAATATTCCCGCTTCAACAATTACGAATTTGATGCGCCTTACAAACTTACACCAAAAATTGCACCCTGAACATTTAACTCGTTCCCGCGGTTGTTAACGCTTGGTTTGGTTAGATTGTAAGGAACAGAATTGGGAAATATACTTTACTGCTGGAACAAGTTTTTATCCTTCATAAGAAACATGAAACTGCTATTGCACGGTAACATTTCCCCTTGCGTGATATTATTTAATTTTTTAAAAAGATTGCAAAACAGATGAAATGTCGCTCATTTAAACCGGTACGTGAATGAGCTATTTACCGAATGGTACACATATGGCCCAATACGCGGGGAACGTGTTGAAGTAGTCATGTTTTCAGTAACCTAATTGTAAAACCGAGCTCTAAGTTTTGCACACTCCGCGTTACAACGCAGCAGGTCGTGGCGACATGGACCGAACACCTTGACTTTCTCCACAACAATAACTAAGGATTTGAATCTTCACCGTACCCATTCTAGGGATAATATTAATTCGAAGGCTAGCACAGCTACCCTAGTCAAATCTTCAACATTTCAGAGCTTATCGCTTCTCCTAAGTATACACATAACTTATTTGCCGCTGAAAAATTAATGTTGAGCCAATTTCATTTTTGTATTATGCAATCCTCACCGAGATCGTTTCATCAGCAGTTGGGGCGCTACTAAAATTTAAGGGGACCGCCGCACAAATAAGTGTTCAGCCGAATTTCTTTCTTTGAATCATACAATTTTCGCCTTGATCCTTTCATCAGCAGTTGGGGCGCGACCAAAATTTAAGGGGACCGCCGCGCACGCCGCACAAGAATGCCCCGCGTCTGCCAACTGTGCGGTTGCCACCTCGCCTGAAGAGCGTCCGCACCCTGGCGCCAGCGTTCGCTGTCCCTCCCCTCAGGTGAGCGCTAAAAAGTTCACTGCCCTGAATTTACATTCCCTGAGCAGAACACGTTGAGTTAAACTGAAGTACAATACTTAACTCTAGGGGTTAACCTCAATTTATATTTTTAGTAGCACGTTGACTGCGAGGAGTTAACCTAAAGTACAATATTAAACTCTAGGGGTTAACCTGCATTCATATTCCTTCAGTAACACGTTGACTGTAAGGGGTTAAACTGAAGTACAATATTCAATTCTAATTTAACGTCAAAAGATGCTAGTAATTTCATAAATACCAGACATTAACTGGGTACGTTAATTACCATCAACTTTAGAAGATTATTAGAATTTTTCAAACAACCCATCGATGGGGCGTATCGCAATCAACGTGTTGACGTCAGATTTACCTCGATGGGCCACAAAGCAAATCGTGAAATAAAATTACTTTGTTAATCTGAAAGCAGCAATAAGGGCAGAATACAGTTAACCTCGGGTATGGCATTGCACTTAAACGACACAAAACCAACATAAACAATTTATCGTAAATGAGCTATTGATTCCGCAATGACAGAAAGCATCACAATGAGACCAAACACCTAAGAATAAAGGAGGCAAAATACACAGAAGACACTCTTACAGACGGCCGATGGTGCACCCCATAAGCCACCACCACCATTGCACCACCTCCGAGACAAGGATACTAAGGAAACTATAACCTTGTCTACGAAACTAAACTTACGAAAGCTTGCAAGAAGTGCGAGCTGCAACGGTTGCTTGTGCAGAATGTAAACAATTTAACCGCAATTGGTTGAACTGGAGTTTAATATTCAGCTCAAATTTAAAGCCAAATGTAGCAAGCAGGTTTGAGAATAGCAAACATTAACTGGATCGTACCTTTATTAAGCTTTAACTAAGTATTTACAAAAATCGTGTTTGTGACTGCTGATCGGTCAGTAGCATAATGAAAATCCCTTCCGCGGCCACCGGTGGCGTCTAAGTGTTAACTGTGCTCGCATAATTTTCCGAGGCTCATGAATCTTACGCATCAATCCAAAAGCGTAGACTCTAAGCAACGCTGACGCTCCTTCACTACTCATTGGGCAAGCAAAGAACGCAAAAATATAAGGTGGAGTAAAAACTTCTCAAAAAGTCGATGGTTAGTTCACGCCTCACTCACGGAATTTGTAAGGTTAGATTATAAGTTATTTTTTGACTTCCCGACCACAGCAAAAGTGTTTCCAAGAGAGGAAAGAGAAAGGCTTATTTAGTAAGGAATTAAGAGAACGGGACATGTGTCATTAAGGTGTTCCGCACACCCCCTGAGCCTAAAAACAGAAGAATTAAATGAAATCCGCGAAACAAAGTAAAACTTGAAGAAGAAAGAAATAGGCGCTGAGGAAAAACAATGAACCGAAAAAACATGGACCATAACAACAAAAACTATTCTGTCTAAACCTCCAGAAAAGAAAGGCCTATCGAACCTTCCGCTCGTGACCTCACATCTTCCGCTGGAAAAATAAATTCCATGGAGACAATGGTTGGATCCCTCTGATGACGGAATTTTTCTATTAGAAAAACGCAAATGGGATGACACTGAAAGAAAAAATTATTATCGTTAAGCTTTAACACATTGACTGCGATACGACCCACCGGTGGGTCGTGGTTAGGATTTTCCTGCTGCGAAACGACCCATCGATGGGTCGTTTTGAAAAATTCTAACAACCTTTCTAAATTAGTGGTATTTAACAGGCCCGGTTAATGTTTGATATTTACAGATTTGGTTATCACTTTTGACTTTAAATTTCATTTGAATATTGAACTTCTGTTTAACCTATCGCAGTTAACGTGTTAAAATATCTCTGGATATTTTCACATCTCTGTACAAGCGCCAACTGAATGGTTATCATATATCCTCACAAGAAGAAATGAGTGCTTGCTATGAATTTTAAAGAAATAAGACATCTGTTTCCAAATACATATTCTGAATAACGAATTTAAATTTAAGGCGCAACTGCAAATCAAAGCGTCAATGATTGCCGCAAAAAAAGGGAATAAAGCAGAAAAAAAGCAGGAATAGACAAAAAAATATGAATGGAAAATTCAAAATGCAAAGCTCGTCAAACGAAACAAACCCAACTCCGACACCCAAAATAAAAGCAGCTTTCTCGTTTAGTCCGTCTCTGACGTCAATTTCATTTTCAGTTGTTCAAACAAAGGTCATTAACCCCGAGCCGCCCCTATCAGTCGTGTCTCAACAATAAAAGTTTCCTCGATTTTCTGAATAAATTTTTACCACCACTATCCACCTTGCACATGCTTTAACACGTTGACTATATCGTGGTACATGCGAACCATTAAATAAATTGCTCATTTACGTACCAGTATAAATAAATAGAATTTCAATTATGTCATAACTTTTTTGAAATAGATTTTAGCGTACAAGGCAAAATATCGAAGCTATTTTGTTTTTCACACGTTTTACGAAGGATAGAAACGTATGTACGCAGTTAAGACTTTTTTTCAATTTGGTACTTAAAGCCTAACCAACAGTAGTAACCAACAAACGTTAATTTAAAAAAAATTCAGGATTACGTAATTCTTGCTAAATCTAAAATTGAACAGTAAAACTGAGGCTAGATTAGCGAATAACAATTCGAAAAAAACCTTAGTTACCGTAACTGAGTTCGGCGAAGCGCATCACATAGACCACATAATCGTGATCTAACATCCACCTTTCAATATTTTAAATGCATCCAAACCACAAGCTTTTTTGAACCAAAGGATTTGACTGCGTCAGTTTACGCCTCAAAACCACAACAGAGGTGTTCCCAACAGAGCATGGAAGAAGGAAGATACTATTTAGTGTGGAATTATTATTATTATATAAAAAAGTTTTAACCTCCCTTAACTGCCCGACAAAGATGTTCTAAGAGAGGAAGGAAGAAGGCACCATTTAGTATGGAGTTGAGGGAACGCGGAATCTATGCACAAGGTGCACAGAAACAGGAAGCTAAGAAAGAAGTTCATGAAACAAGAAAAAGTTGAAGAAGAAAGTATAGTAGGTGCTGAAAAACAGGACAGCAGTGAACCGAAGAAAGATGGTCCGTAACAGAAAAAAAACTATTCTATTTCAACAAAAGGAAGCCTACCTAGCCTTTAGCTCAAGCCCCCACATAGTCCCCCTGGGAGCGTTAATTCCCATAGATACAATACCTGTATCCCCTGAGGGGAGTGTAGAATTAAGGGAACAGGGAATCTATGCACAAGTTGTATTCCCGCACTCTGCGTATAGAGACACTGAGTTAAGAAATTAGTTCATGACACAATGTAAGAGAAGAAGATGGAATTAATAGACGTTAAAAAAAGACAGCAGTGAATCGAAAGAAATAATCCACAACAAAACAAACAACAACTATTTTATTTTAACAAAAAATAGGCTTACCTAACGCTAAGCTCATGACCTCGCTTCTTTACCTTTTACATTGAAAACTTGATGATCAAAAAGACCATCTGTCCACCACTTATGCCTTTCGATATAATTTCTGTATTATTTCCAAAATAAGAAGAAGGTTTACTATTCACGCAACAAAATTATGTTGTTCGACGGATACCCGGAAACTGAGTAACATGACGCATCTACAACTTACTGCAACTGACCCGTTTCTTTTAGCAACTTCTGAATATTCGGCTCGCGTAAATGCATAATCTTAAATATCGCATGCTTATTTTAACACGTTGCTTGCGATACGACCCATCGGTGGGTCGTAGTTAGGTTTTTCCTGCTGCGAAACGACCCATCGATGGGTCGTTTTGAAAAATTCTAACAAACTTTCTAAATTAATTGTATTTAACAGGCCCAGTTAATGTTTGATATTTACAAATTTGCTTATCACTTTTGACTTTAAATTTAAGTTGAATATTGAACTTCAGTTTAACCCATCGCAACTAACGTGTTAAAAAATAAAACATTTTCCGTAACTTGTAAAAACTAGAAAGTTACCGATCCAGTGATAAGCTGATGTGACTGACACCCACTGAATTTTTATCTTATGACCGAAGCACGAACACAGTCCAATGAAGGAAGAAAATTTCACACCGAAGAACAGGTAGCACGAATTGAAGCTCAAGACACATTCAGTTTATTGTACCCTACTTTGTAGAGTACGTCTGTAGCTCAGGTTTCCTTAGAAACAATAGATGAAGTGAACTAGAGCGTGCCGTTTGGTACATGTCTTCAAACGAAGTTGGAGAATTGATTGACAGCACATACACGGGGATTTTTGAATAAGAGCCCTATACGAATCTTCAATAACTCCAATGATATCCGGTGAATTAAAAAAAAAACAAAGCAAATATGCAATCCTGAAAAACACTAGTTCCATTTTGATTACTTTTTGATGAATATTTTTCATATGCCACTTCCCTGAGCGGTGCCTAGCCCTTGAATTGTTATGGTGGCGCAGGCTGATCATTAGGGCGTTGGTGAGATCGAGGTACACTGGGTTTGTACCTCGATTAGATTAGATGCTAGTTTAAGCCTCCCTCATCGCGAAAAAAAGCGTTCCGAAAAGAGGAAGGAGGAAGGCACTATTTATTGAGGAGATAAGGGAACGTGGAATCTATGCACAATGGGCATAGAAACCGTAAGTTGTGAAAGACGTTTATGAAACAAGATAAAAGATGAAGAAAAAAGTAGTAGATACTGAACACAGAACAGCAGTGAACCGAAAAAATGTGGTCCTTAATATAACAAAAACATTTTATTCCGACAAAATGAAAGCCTACCTAACTCTCAGCTCGGGTCCTCACACATTTTCCCCCTGGGAGTGCTAATTCCCATAGATACATTAGTTGTCTCCCCCGAGGGGGGGGGGGGGGGGATTTCTACGTCGATTAAAGCACTGAGTTGTTGATTTGTGAGCTTTCTACGGTGAACTCTAAACACGTTCCCTGCGTATTGAGCCATAGATGTACCAGTAGGTAAACTGTTCATTCACGTACCGGTATAAATGAATTACATTTCAGCTGTTTCGCGATCTTTTTAAAAAATAACTGATCATACGAGGTAAAATGTTATCGTGCATTTGTATTTTCACATATCTCAGGATGGATCAAAAAGTATTCGAGTAGAAAAGTTGATTTCCCAATTCTGCAACTTACAACCTAACCAAAACAACCGTTAACAACAGCGGAAACGCAGTGAACGAGTTAAAATGAAGAGTCTACCGTGAATATCCCAAATATTCACACTAACTCAAGGCATCCATGAAGGGAAAAATCCAAAGAATTGGACGAGATCTCACAAGGGCCGCAATGAACAGCCTGCGTAATTGTGTCGATTTTTCTTTGCGTTTAAAGGGCACCACATGGCAGATACGGTTTTCAAATGTAATCAAAATGAAACTACTATGGCTCCGGATTGTATGAATGCTTTGTTTTTTTTAACTCGTTGACTACGGTTGCGCGGGTCGTAAAGTTGATTTGGTTAGGATGAGGACTGGGAAAACCGACTGGGAAAATCGACTTGCCTGTTCGAATAACTTTCAATCCTTTGTAAGAAATGTATAAAATATAACTGCTAAATAATTTTCCCATCGTATGATAAAATTCCTTCAAAAAGAGGTCGCGAAATAGTTTGAAAAGTTATTCATTTACATCAGTGCCTAGATGGTCAAATTACCTCGTGCTACACATCTGTCCCACTACGTAGTGAACGTGTTAATTAAAACCATCCGAAATTGAGGGAATTATTAAGGATTCTTTTATGAACCATACTTTAATATTGCCCCGTGTAACTCACGGAAGAAATCCGTCATTTTATCAGTAGTAGTCAATAAATGCAGTGAAAATGACATCGGTGCTGATAGCGTAATATTGACGCAATAAAAAATGATTGCAAATGATGCAGAATATGTTCTATCGGCAGAAAAACATGTCTAGACAAACATAAGCGTGGAAGAAATATATAGAAACTAAAGTAATTAATATTTCCTAACATATGCGAAATAAATACATCAAAATTCAATTAGAATATCCTTATATACTTGACAACATCACCATCCAATGAGACGGCTTCTCTGTCGAGAAATACAAATCTCACAGAGAGTTACGTCAGCCGAGCACAGCCCAGTGTTTCTGCAAGACCTTGCCGGCACACGTTTACATCAGCAACATTTACGACGCAAACCCCTTTCTCCATTGCAACGGCTCGTGGCAACACAGCTAAGAAAGCACCATAAGTTCTGAATCCCGTCTGATGAACGAGGCCAAAATACAGACAATAATTGGTTAATGTTAGACCCATGAGCCTGTCGGTAAAATTGAGCATATTGACGGATGGCACTTCTGACATCTTACTCCATGGCATATGATGGAAATAAGCAACTCGTATGTTCACAACTTTCAAGAAAGAAATTTTTAGGGTCCATCCTCAGAAAGTTCCAATAAGTGATATGTACCCAGCGTTAATGTGATATGACACGGCAAAGGTATAGTAAAAACAAACGAACAGCAAAAATATCATAGAAACAAACGAACACCAAAGGTATCATAGAAACAAACGAACACCAAAGGTATCATAGAAACAAACGAACACCAAAGGTATCATAGAAACAAACGAACAGCAAAAGTATCATAGAAACAAACGAACAGCAAAAGTATCATAGAAACAAACGAACACCAAAGGTATCATAGAAACAAACGAACACCAAAGGTATCATAGAAACAAACGAACACCAAAGGTATCATAGAAACAAACGAACACCAAAGGTATCATAGAAACAAACGAACACCAAAGGTATCATAGAAACAAACGAACACCAAAGGTATCATAGAAACAAACGAACACCAAAGGTATCATAGAAACAAACGAACACCAAAGGTATCATAGAAACAAACGAACACCAAAGGTATCATAGAAACAAACGAACACCAAAGGTATCATAGAAACAAACGAACACCAAAGGTATCATAGAAACAAACGAACACCAAAGGTATCATAGAAACAAACGAACACCAAAGGTATCATAGAAACAAACGAACACCAAAGGTATCATAGAAACAAACGAATACCAAAGGTATCATAGAAACAAACGAACACCAAAGGTATCATAGAAACAAACGCCCTCATCTCAATATATCGGCGACATGAGATGGCGAGTGCCCGACTTCATGAGGAAATCATGATATTGAAAAGATGTCTCGTTTCACCGCTCACTGATAACGTAATCGGTGATAAAACGCCACTCAGACAGGAACAATTAGGTCGTTACTGACAAACACAGCAGGAAACAGGATATCGCTCGAAAAAGGACAGTATTGGTGACATAGAACATTTTTCAGACATCAGCGGGCAAAAGATTATTTTAGCAAAGAATGAGCAATCTAGTGTTATATTACTCCTATTCGTGGATAAATAATGTCACACAATTCAAGCCTGCCAACTTAGACGCTTTTTAGATTCCCACACGCCGCATGTCGGAGCCACTCGGCCAGTAGTCGCTGCAGCCAAGGCTTAAATGGAAGCTCAAATGGGGAATTATTTCCTCGTCGGACGCCAAGGATGACCTCTTCTACAGCCCTATTGAGTGCGTACATGCAGCAGATGCCCCGCCAGCTCTTCAGAGAAAGTGACGCACCAGTTTATGGCACGACGAATACGACGCACTAAGCCAGAGTCCCAGGAGTTGTTTCGTCGAGTTCAACACTACCCGAACATTGGAGCCAGTTTAATTTAGAATCATAGTTACCGTGTAATGTCTTTCAGGAATAGCATTTCTTGAGATTTTCCACGAAGTTTTTCAAATTTGACGGCCTGAATGAGAGGGAGGGCTTGAGGTACGGATAAGAAACACTTGTGCGTCCAACCAAGTTCAGAGAGAACGGCCTTGCCGCAACACCGAGGTTCTCAGAACAGCGCACGCGCGTTACCGGGGAGCGACCACCGATGGATAAATCGTCATGTACCCGTATCTTACTTTTATTTTCCTTTGCATGCGCAGTTTTAACATTTCGACATTCAAAATAATTACCAGAACGTGAAAGATTTTAAATATTTGTAACTTATGTGTTTTTAACCATTTCAAAAATTGATTCGAGATGGTAATTTTCTTAATCTTGAGAAGTCGAAGTAGTATGACCGAACGTCAATGGCTAGAACTACTAACAAGCGTACGAGTTTTAAATTACTAGAACACAAAAAATTTCAAAGATTAGACCGTTCTACGTCGACCACGAAATGTTTCATCCATGAAGAAATTAGAATCGCTATATTAATCTATGGCGATGAGATACAAAAATACGCGATACATTTTACAAAAAACATAAATATATATTTTTTTAAACCGATAAGAAACTATACACGCAACATCTAACAGTACCACATAGCGGTCGGTACTACGTAGTGTATTGTCAGAACTTGAATGTCATCCAAAACCAATACAGAGCGCATGAAGCAGTAAAAAGATCCATTTCAATTTAGCATCAAACCCTGATCGATGGAGTGCGATTCCGGAGGCAGAGACAGTGAAACGAGGACGTTTTCTATGCAATTGTGCCGCATATGGAACTGAAAGACGGAAAATTCCACGTGCTGTCAGTACCTGCGGTTACCTTCTGCTGAACAGATTAGATTTGATTATAAGTTAGTTTAAGCCTCCCTAACCGCTACAAAAATAGAGCGTATCGAAGAGAGGAAGGAGGAAGGCACCATTTAGTATGGAGAAAAGAAAATTAGGAATCTATGCTGAAAGGGCATAGAAACAGCAAGACCAGAAAGAAGTTCATGAAATAAGATAAAAGTTGAAGAAGAAAGTCAGAGGTGCTGAAAAACAGGACAGCAGTGAACCGAAGAAAGGTGGTCCTTAACGTAACAAAAAATATTTTATTTCAACAAAAAGAAGGCCTACCTAACTCTCAGCTCGGGCCCTCACACTTTTCCCCTGGGAGTGCTAATTCCCATAGACACAATAGTTGTTCTGCTGAACAGAAAGCTGCAGAAACAAAGACCTGCCGTCCTACAGGTCCCTTTATTCCTTTAACACTTTGACTGCGACTACTTGATATTAAGTTCAATGCCAAACTCAAATTTAAAGTCAGTTGTAGTCAACTATTTTCAAATTACCAAACATGAAATGGATTGTGCCTTCATTTAGCTTTAATTAAGTATTTATGAAAATTGAGTTTGCGACTACTGGTCGATCAGCAGCATTATGAAAATTCCCTCCGTGTACCACAGGTGGCGCACGTCGCAGTCAAAGTGTCGATTAATAACAACGCTCTACAGTATGTCCCACAAAAACCCAAACCGAGCATTTACTTTCCCGTATTAGTAATTTCATCATAAGAATACTATTAGCATTTAATTTCTAGAAAAATTATTCTTCAAAACTAACTTATAGAAAAGGTATTTCTGATGATGGTTTTACTGATACGGGAAAATAAATACTCGGTTCGGGTTTTTGTGGGACAGATTGCATAGCTCGGCTACTTGTTTCTTCGCTTATGAAATTCAGAAAAGAACGAAAAAAAGTTCGCAGTTCGGTGTTCGAGCAAGATCTTCCACGCGCACCGAATTTTGTTGCATAGCGTTCGAAAACACAACTTCCTGGAATTCATTTTGGAGAACGCATTTACACGGTCAAGCTGTTAAATATAAAGGAAAAGATCAGACGCCACAAACTGGCGAGTGTTGGTGTTAAACACACCAAACAGTCTTAGCACAGAAATTCAACAGTTTAGCACAAAAAATCAACAGTTTAGCACAAAAATTCAACAGTTTAGCACAAAAATTCAACAGTTAAGCACAAAAATTCAACAGTTTAGCACAAAAATTTAACAGCTTAGCACAGAAATTCAATAGTTTAGCACAGAAATTCAACAGTTTAGCACAGAAATTCAACAGTTTAGCACAGAAATTCAACAGTTTAGCACACTAACCGGGACACGATCAGTTAGTGGCGAATAGATCAGAAATTCAACAATCTGTCTACATTTGCGCTCGTGCACTACGGCCACGCCTAACAATGTTACGTTGACTTACTACTAGATTACCAGGAATTCAACTCGGCGTAAAGGAATAGATTAGATTAGTTATTAGTTTTAGCCTACCTACCCGCAGCAACAAAGGCGATCCAAAGAGAAGAAGGAAGAAGGCACCGTTAAGTGTAAAGTTAAGGGAACGCGGAATCTATGCAGAAATGGCATAGAAACGGTAAGGTAAGAAAGACGTTTACGAAACAAGATTAAAGTTGAAGAAGAAAGTAGTAGATGCTTAAAAAACAGGACAGCAGTGAACCGAGAAAAGGTGGTTCTTAACATAACAAAAGTATTTTATTTCAACAGAAAGAAGGCCTACCTAACTCTCAACTCGGGACTCAAGTTAATAAGTCATTATTCGATTCCATAGCAGTACACAAAAGTATAGAAGCTCTCCACGTCGTATAGTTGATCCCCATGTGTAAGTGACAACTAAGAATTAATGTTAACCTATGAAATGTTAACGACATTGGTTTTTAGAATGTTTCAACTTTATTGGAAATAAACCTTTTCTTTTCTTTTCTAGGAGTAGAATACGAAAGCAACTAAGTCCTCATGTGCACATACAACCACTGCCAACTTGAATGTAATAAAGCTTGCTGAACGAGCACGCGCCCCTGATATTGAAGGGTACAGAAAAAGAAGATAATGATGGTTCAAAAGAAGCTAAGGGGCCTTTAGAGGCGACGCGTCGAGTAGCTCATTTGACGCTCGTAAAGCAGGCAGCAACTGCCAAGTAGGCCCGCCTCACTCGAGCCAATTATCGAAGACCACGCGATACTTTGAGGATAAACATCACCGAACGAAGATTGCTCCCATTTCATGCTCACCGACGTTCCGCAGGTATTGTAGTAGAAAACATTGATTCTTTCTTCGTTTTGCACGCCGCCGCCATCGCAAAAATCGTTACCTACTCCTAGACAAGCCGGTGATGTTGGTTGATGTTGCTTAAAAACCGCAATTCAGTCAATAGTTTGTCAAGACCAAATTCACGACGGTGAAATCTATTCTTACTGACCAACTCAGACGCACTGGACTCGTGCAAAAAACATTCTCGCAAAATGTATACAAGAGGCAAATGTGAATCGAGAGCAACCGTAGGACTCAAGCCAGATAGACTGGGAAAAAACTATGAGAATCAAGAAGAGCCTCGCAATTCTCGTATCGCTAGTTGAATGAGAGAGAAAATTATCGAGGTTTATGCAGCAAAACAAACCTCCTTTTGCACAAAGACGAGGATGGTATAAAAAATGACGGCAAGGCGTGGCCATGAAAAGGTCTCATACGCACACAAGCACACCTGCGAAATAAAAGGAATAAATAGGATAAATGTCCAGCTCTAGTTCGCATCGCATAGCTAAACGAACACTGATTCTCGTACAAGTTTGAGCGGCTTGCACGTCTGCAGCAGCCATGGACGGTTTATAGCACGCACACACATACGTCAATAGGACTCTTTGGAGTTCCCCGCACACACCATCAGTATAGCCTAGGCCATGAAAATGGGCACGACACTTTGAGATAACATTTAAAAAAGCGAGAAGCCGCCCAACAAGCGTGATGCATTGTAATATAGTCTCAGGTTTAAACCCAGTTTGAAGCTAGAGCGAAAAAATTGTCTCCCTAGCTCAAAATACAAATATTAAATGTAGCTATAACTTAGCGAATTTTAAATCATGCAAATTACCAACTAGCTTCATAAACTAAGGTATGCATTTGCGAATCAAAAAGTTGCATGAATGTTCCACCAATTTATTCCGTGGAACAAATCAACGAACAGAAAACTCGATTCCTTTAAATTTAATCCACAATGAAAAAGGCAGTAAATATGACCTTGAATGACATTGAATGAAGTTTTATTGCTCAGTAGAGCAGAATCATACCTTGAAGTGGTGTAGATTAGATAGTTCAAGGGTAGTCAAACTACATTTTGAACGCTTCTAAGAATTCGCATCAAACTCACTGAAGCTGCAACATAATCCCATCACTCGACCAACAATACGTTACCAACAGCAAGCGAATAAAAAAATTGCCCCAACATTTGTGTTCGTGTAAATGTAACCCTTAAAATTTATAAAATTTGACGAAGCTGTTAGGTAAGGATATTTGATGTCCGAGATTAAAGTGCTATAATATCAGGTTATTGAACGCGCAGCGCATACTAACAAAGCGCAGGCAGGCAACGGTCGAAGAAATAATGCCTGGCCAAACATTTGACGTCCATAGGAAATGCTACGCTATGTACCTAGAAACGAACACTTTAAATTCACCTGAAAGAATAACGAATATGTGGGTTTCGTTGTTCCGAGCAAATAAGATTAGTATTTAGTTTAAGCCTCTATAATAAAAAAACGAGTTCCCAAGAGAGAAGATGAAGGCATTGTTTACTATGTAATTAAGAGAACGCGAAATCTTGTTTCAAGCTGTATTCCCACACAAGTGTTTAGACAGATTAAGTCAAGAAAGGAATTTAAATGAAACACGATAGGAGCGCAAGAAGAAAGTGAAAGATGCTGAAAAAATAGGACAGCAGCAAAAACCTAAAAATGATAGTCTTTAACAAAGCATAAATACACTAATTTACTTCAACAAAAAAAGAAGGCCCACCTTACCTCCAGATCGAGACTTAATAACATTTTCTGCCAGGGAGAGATAATTCCCATATACATACATTCGTTGTATCCCCCTGGGGGTGATTATGGACCAACATCATAACACGCGCATACGGAAGCCACAGCACACACAGTGAGAACCCACTGTACTAATGCTAAGCAAAACAACACCAATAGACTGAAGAGGCCTGTGAGCACACGGGCAAGCTGATACCTAAGCTCGCTGAGCAGCAGCAGCAGCAACAGCAACAGCTCATGTTGACATGATCGTACTGGCCTACTTATTTGGCGGCCTTTAATCAGAACTTTGCTCTCCTACGGCGTCTTTGCCATTTTGCCCGTGTTCTCAGGGCAATATCCAGGACAGGGCTTCGTTTATTATGCTTGGAGGCGCGTAGCATCCAATCAGTAAAAAAATCAGCCCAGTTTTCTGAAGTAATTAAACTACGAGAGGATACCGAGTAAACAGAGCGAACCAATAAATATTGCAGTATAGTATAACATCGAAGGGCTAGTGGAAGCCAATATTGAAAGGTGGCTAATGAAGAACATTTTGGACTTCGTAATAATTGAAATCGGAACACGGTTTAGTAAAGCTTTTGAAGATGAACAGCGTTGCTCGACAGAAAAAAAGATCAAGATTATAAGATTATAAGTTAGTTTAAGCCTCCCTAATCGCTACAAAAAAGTGCGTATCGAAGAGAGGAAGGAGGAAGGCACCTTTTAGTATGGAGATAAGAGAATGGGGAATCTATGCAGAAGGGGCATAGAAACAGTATTATTATTATTATTATTATTATTATTATTATTATTATTATTATTATTATCATTATTATTATATAAGAAAGTTTTAGCCTCCCTTAACCACGACAAAGATGTTCCAAGAGAGAAAAGAGGAAGGCACCATTTAGTATGGAGTCGAGGGAACGCGGAATCTATGCACAAGGTGCACAGAAACAGTAAGCTAGGAAAGAAGTTCATGAAACAAGAAAAAAGTTGAAGAAGAAAGTAGTAGGTGCTGAAAAACAGGACAGCAGTGAACCGAAAAAAGATGGTCCGTAACAAAACAAAAACCTATTTTATTACAACAAAAAAGAAGCCTACCTAACCTTTAGCTCGGGCCCTCACTTGGTTCCCCTGGGAGCGCTAATTCCCATAGATACAATAGTTGTATCCCCCTGAGGGGGCATAGAAACAGTAAGATAAGCAAGAAGTTCATGAAACAAGATCAATGTTGAAGAAGAAAGTAGTAGGTGCTGAAAAAACAGGACAGCAGTGAACCGAATAAAGATGGTCAGTAACATAACAAGAACATATTCTACTTCAACAGAAAAGAAAGCCTTCCTAACCTTTAGCTCGGGCCCTCGCATTGTCCCCCTGGTAGCGCTAATTCCCATAAATACAATAGTTGTATCCCCTTGAGGGGCGACAGAAAAAAAAACAGCGGAATTCGATTCGAGACACGCACAGAGACGATCTAAAATCTCACATGAGGCTTCTAAAATCCTACAGTTCCAAGATACCCTTTTCAAAAACGTCAATAAACGGCTTCGAAGTTCGGTGACTTGGAAACCAATACGTACATCTCAACAACTAATGAAGGGTAATCGACCACTTTTCGACTATATTTCTGTACTTCCAACTCGCTCTCCAAACAGAGGAAGGTTTGGGGACGACCGTGGTATCCATGACTCGTTTCCGCTATATATGGCGCTAGGTACCGTACGATTCTAGCGGCCTCACATGAACACTACACCTTCAATGTATGCTGGTAATCGGCCATGATTTGCATATCACTCCTCTCTCCCAACTCTTCTAAAGGAAAGAGATTAGGATCACCAAGGAGTGTAAAAAGGAACATAGAAGGACAATCCCTTTCTGCGCATCCCTCCAAGACTTCAGTCAAATAAAAATGAATCTCATAAATACTGTGTATAGTGCAGTTATAATTTCTACAGTAATTGGCGTCGCGTAATAACTAGCGCTGTGGATGATTTTAAAAGACGAGGAGGGAATTTCATCGAAAAATACCTTCCCTCTCCTAAACAGACAAAATTCGCCTCGGAAAGGAAGTTCAATTTAAACAAATCGTCCTACAAACACTGAAGTGAAGTTCTATGCGAAAGATTGACCATAAAAATTGATGCAATGGGACGCTCATGGCAAACTTTATAGCACGCTTCACATTCTAGCACCATCTTCGGAGGCCAGCTGTGAAATTCATTTTCGAATTTAATCACGACACCAAAAGTGCCGAGCACGTCCACAAGTAACTAATTTTGCGGGAACACCGGCGTGCTGTGACTGACGCACTGGTGTGCTGTGACTGATGGCTGTGACTGACGCACCGATTGTTTTGCTCGACCGACACAGCGCTGAGGTCATTATCACGCGGAATCAAAGATTAGATTAGATTATAAGTTAGTTTAAGCCTCCCTAACCGCTGCAAAAATAGAGCGTATCGAAGAGAGGAAGGAGGAAGGCGAAGGAAGTATGGAGTTAATATTATGAATAATTTTAGTTAATCTCGTACTATGCCTTACTTTCGGAAATTAGTCACTAAATCATTCACCTTCCCGGTTTAAAAGAAAAGCTGGGTTGTAAATACCTATGAATAAAATTCTTGAACATAATTTACGACAAACTTATTCCAACTAGAAAAGGAAAGATGACGAAAATTCCAACACTGCGTATGATACCGCATTTAACTCGAATACTGAGTTTAGCTGTGTATAACAGAAAGAAATTATACGCAAATAAAGTCGGTGCACGTCATATTACGGGGTAACGCACTGAAAGGTATGCAAAACGTCGCTATTTTGTAGCACGCACTTACGAGTTCGAATAATTTAAAGCAAACGAGGGCATTTATGAGTAACTCAGCGTTGCTCACGAAATACAACCAGAAATACAACTATCAGGACAACCGCCGTTCCTGTGAGAGATAAGAAACAATGTATATCGATCCTAAACTACGAGGGTTTTGTTCAATCTGTGCACCCTGTTGCATAGTATGACCTAAAATTCACGTAACGTTTCCGTTCACGAGACAATAACTTGGTGCGTTGAGAGTTACCAAGCTCCTTCTAGCGAGTGACTTTGTGTTGACAAAAAAAAGATGCTTTATTCCAATCTATGAATCAAGCCTGATACATATCGCTTTGTACATTGGTTTTTCAAACGCCTTATAACTAACATCAGGACGCAATGACGGTTACGTCCCGGCAAGCCAGTACTCATTTCCGACACCTAGGTAGAGTGGGGAATTTTTCTTGAGTTCTCCCTTTTCCCAACGGGAAGAAACCACCAGGCGGTACTGACATGATTCAAACTGCCGACACCTTCCCAGAAGAGCGCGTTATTAGCCACTCGGCCACGACGACGACGACACAGTTCCTTACTTGGAATTAACATTTTGACTGCGGCAACTAGAACTGAAGTTTAATATTCAATTCAAATTTAAAGGCAATTGTAGTAAGCAATATTGAAGATACCAATCATTCCATGAATCATGTTTTCATCAAGTTGTAATTCTATGGGAGTTTTAATTCCCATGGATACTAATAGTTGTATCCCCTTGACGATAGAATCAGGTAGTGAAACTACTAGTGTACCATGCATACTATGGGTTCTTTGTTTTCCACTGAGATTAGAAACTTGGCTGCATGTACCGTGTTTGCTGAATCAGCAACCCAGGCTGCCGCATGTGCCCTTGTCCCGCTGCCTCGTTTACAAAGAACATGGTAACCAGATAGGCGTTTTTTATTCAGCCAATACGAAGCTTTCTCAAATAAACTGCACTTTGAAAACCACTCCGTGTCTGTCTGGTAATCTTGCATTACTGCCTGACATTTAGCGGTGTACATGGTTAAGTTTTGTTCAAGAAAAAATGAAGGGTTTAAGCAACCCCGTGTGGCACAATGGCAATCAAGAACACAGACTTCGCGCTTTATTTCATGCTATAAAATTATTCTACGCAACCCACAGAACTCGAAATGAGCATTAGTGAAACGACTACCACAATCCCCAACAAGGAAAACGCGTGGAAGACAAAAAGAATGATTAACGAAGAATCCAAAGTTCGAGTGACGTTAAAAAATAGAAACGAGGTATCTACGAATCTCAGTCGATTAATTGTACGTAATTTTTGTTAGAGCGATTCTAGGAATAAAATATAAGAACTACCGTTTTCTAGCAGTACGAAAATAAAGCTATCCATTACTATTGAGCCGAAGAGAATATCTCAGTTTCATTCAAGTGTCAAATACGAATTATACTTTAACCGTAAGTACAACTCATTTTCCTGATACACGAAAGACGAATACTAGTTACCAGTTATACTTGAATCGTAAGTACTACTCATTTTTTCATACACGAAAGACGAATACTAGTTACCACTTAAACTTAAACCGCAAGAACAACTCATTTTCTAGATGCACAAGAGACGATACTATAGTTAGCCGCAGCAACCTTCACGTAACTCAGTAACCGGTCAAGACTGCCTCCACCTTACGCACACACGCAAGTCACTGCTCAACGCAGGAGTCTCATGCACACGCTAGAAAAAGACAAGACACTTCGATGGACTACCTAAATTAACAAGGAAATACGGTCTCCCTTAAATTGTTCGAACATTTTTGTTTCATATCGCAAGTCATGTCATACCAATGAGGTGGTACACGGGTACACCATCAATTCTTGGTAAATGTACGAAAATATTTCAGTTAATTTGTAACAGTAATAAAATTTTACAGAAAACATGTAATTTCTTTTTCGCGGGTGAAAGAAGCGTAATGAGTTAATTGAGTTGTAAGTGAATATTTCTTTGAATAAAATAAGCCCAAAGTTAAACTCGAACAATTCAATTGAAGAAAAGACCACTGATTAAACATTCTACAATTGAATGCTATAAGGCAACTTATGCTAATTTTAAAATTGAACGTATCATACCACATTTATTTAGCCCAACTGGACGTACATCTTTCATTGCTCCTACAAGTATGTCATGTAACAATTCTCTGAATCTGACTTCAAGCGTCACAAAATCTAACATATCAGAACGGATCCCGTGTAATGTAGAAGTCGTTCAAACGACGAGATAGCGTTTATTATCACCTGGTAACAATTACAGCAAACAAATGCTGTTCTGCACAACTGCGATACCCATGAACGGCCATTAGGCCTACCTGTATCGCCATAGGAGAGATAAACGAGGCTCTTAAAATCAAAGGCAATGTGGGAGCTAATTATGTGTCCATGGAGCGGGGTAGATAAAATTTACGACGATCTTCAAACCCAAGAAAGGTGCTCTTCGTTCGCCCGACTTGTAGCGCTCGCCACAAGACGTATCTGCATTCTGTGCGCTCTCAACCGCAGGTCCTTGGCTGGCGCATGCCAAGCATGCTGACCAATTCCTTTGTTTTCTACTTCAATAAACTAGTTTTGCGAAGAAAACGTGGCATCCTTTAAAGAAATTACTCAGAAAAATTATAACCTGCAAAAATCAAGTCACCACCAGCGAGGAGACGAAGAGGCTACCATCTAGCAACTGTCAACTAGATACTAGAACTAGAGGCAACTATCAAGCGATTTGAGGACATTGGCGTGCATATAACACAAATCGCAGCAGCCTCACAAAGTTCAAATCCCTTAGTTCTTCTCACAGTCTATTCCACGCGAAGTAGGTTAACACTTTAGGTTTAGTTAGGGTTAACACTTCCCCAGCTACGAAACGACCCATTGATGGGTCGTTTGAAAAAACTTCAACAATGTTTTAAAACCAATGGTTATTAATGGGCCCAGTTAATTTTTGGTAATTATAAAACTGCTAATGACTTTTACTTTAAATTAAAGTTGAATTTTGAACTTTAATTTAACCCATCGTACTCTAAAGACTCGAAGGCGTAAGGGTTGAGCATCATAACCTTGGGAGCGATGCAACTCGGCACCGACCGCGCACATGCGGTAAGCCCGCTGCGTGTTGCCAAGCTATGTCTGTCAGCTGCTCTGCCTTTACTGCGGCAGGCAAACATTCATCGAACGGTGCTGCTCTGGCGTGAGATTTACCCCGAGCTAGTGCTATAGCGTGAGGTCTGTCTACCATACTATAGCATGAGATCTACCTCTAGCTAGAAATATAGCGTGAAGTCTACCACACTATAGCGTGAAATCTACCTCTAGCTAGTGAGTTCTACCGCACTATAGCACAAGATCTACCTCTAGCTATTACCATAACGTGAGAATAGATTAGGTTACTAATGGATATTACTTATTTCCATACTACATTTAATTTAGCAATAAACAATTTGTCCATCTCAAACTGCACCTGGACAGGCGATACATGGCAGTAGACCTCAACGCTACAGCAGCTCCGACAAACCTACCCACCCACGTTGCCTTCCACATCAGCTGCGAGCGTTGGTGATGAGGGAGGAGATTGGCGTGAGACGATGCATCTGTGCTTTAAGGCAGTGGTTCTTAACCTTTTCACTCCCACGCTCTCCGTAAGGATATCGCTTTGGCAAGTGTGTTGTTTTATATAATCACTAGTGTATACGACCCGTCATGAATGACGGGGTTCGATAGTTTCCTTTAAACAATTCTCAAGGTATGGATGGCAAACTTGTAGGGTATATCCATTCTAATTATTGTACCCGCGATTAAAATATTCTTGTTCTTGTGCACTGGTGAAACTCGTATCCCAGATACGTCACAGCATCCTTATGAGCGTCACAGACACGCGCATTTAGATATAACAAATAAAGCTCAAGTAGGAATAACATTATCTAGTCGGTGGCGTCATCGCCGCTTTGTTGGAACACGCGCAGATTCTTGGCGAAAGAACATCAGCCTCGGTACGGCTAAGATAAGTAATTTAAGGTCCAACTTCACCTAACCTAACCTCACATAACGTTACGTCAATACCGTATTATAGTATATTTACGGGTCGATATGGAGTTTACGCCTTTCACGGAAATTGGTAATTCCGTTCCAATGAATCACTAAAGGAACACATTTAAAAACGTTTTACATGAATATCATTCTGCTCGCCGATGCGTTATTTTCGAATTATTCAACTTTGAAGTTATAGGAACGTCGTATATAAAAGTGAAGGAACGGGAACGTAAGTATACTGTAATACGGTATTGACGTAACGATGGGTGAGGTTAGGGTAGGTAATGTTAGGTTAGTTAAATAAACCAACCTAAAATAACAGGTAAATCTGTAGGATATGACAGTAATCGATTTCCCACTTTTCGGCGCCTAAACATAATTATTTAAATCAAAATTAGCAAGTTTTCTTCTATGCACTTTCCGTCTGTAATGATTATATTACGAGTTTTAGCGGTAGGTTTAGTTTCGTCTTTGATGACGAATGCGCTCGAATAAACAGCTACTCATCGATTTTCGAATTTTTGTTGCTTGAATCGTGGTAGTAACATCGAAATGAACAACTTTTCTTCTATACACTTTTTTCGTCAAATGAGTATTTATCGAGGTATAGCGGTAGGTTTAGTTTCGTCTTTGATAACGAGAAAACCGGAAGCGAGACGCCATTGCAGCCTTGCCATTCGCCAGGCCAAATGAATTACTTCCCGCTTCCAACACTTGAGTTGCGGTAACTAATTCACCGTTATAACTCGTAAAATACTTATTTACGACGGAAAGTGCATAGAAGAAAACTTGCTTATTTCGATCTAATTAACTATGTTAAGGCACCTAAAAATCAAATATCGATTCCCGAATAATCCTCAACATTGACCTAAATGTGTTCCTCTAGTGATTCTTTGGAACGGAATTTTTAATTCCCGTGAAAGGCGTAAACTCCATATCGACGTATTTGCGTGTCCGTTTCTTCACTTTCATATTCGACGTTCTTATAGCTTCAAAGTTGAATAACTCGAAAGTTACGCATCAGCAAACAAAATGTCTTTCTTGTTTAAACGTTCTTAAATAGGTAAATGTCCAGGAGATGACCATAATCGATTTCCCACTTTTCGGTGCCTAAACATAGCTAATTAGATGTAAATAAACAAGTTATTTCTATGCACTTTCCGTCTGAAATGTGTATTTTACGAGTTATAGCGGTAAGTTTAGTTTGGGTAGAGTACGTTTGCGTACTTCGTAATTTATTATTTGCCGGCCTCGCGGAGCCTGAACCCACTTCTAGGATCTTTCAGTTGATAACACAATAGAAATTACCCAAAAGTAACGAGTTATTGCGGTATGTTAACTTTCGTCTTATATGGCGGGAATCCGGTCAATCATTCGAGCGCGTCGGAAGGGAGCGTCCATTGCAGTGTTGCCATACGACGCGCTCGATGAATTACTTCCCGCTTCGAACACCAGAGATGCGGTAACTAATTTAAAAAACGAAGCCGCTCAGCGAGAATGGAAATATCGATTATAACTGGAATTTGATGCTGATTCCGAATATGCAATTTGTTTTGACCGCTCTCGGATTTTTTCGATTTTTTATTATTATTTTTTTTTTTGAAAGGCGGCTAGCAACAACTGAGGTGGTGCCCAAAGAATGCCATGTCCGTACAGGTTGGGTGGAACCCGGCCCTATCCGGTACTCAGGTCTTCAAGGCACGGTCTGACCCTGTTGGGTCGAGAATGGCAGAGTTCGGATCATGAGGTGGTGCAGGCCAAAGTATGCAAAGTCCGACCAGGTTGGGTCGAGAATGACAGAGTTCGGATCATGAGGTGGTGCAAGCCAAAGTATGCCAAGTCCGACCAGGTTGGGTCGATAATGGCAGAGTTCGGATCATGAGGTGGTGCAGGCCAAAAAAAACATTAAAAATGTCTAAAAATTTAAAATTCAAAAAAGTCACAAAAAATCGAAAAAATCGAAAGCGGTCAAAACAAATTGCAGATTCGGAATCAGCATCAAATTCCAGTTATAATGGATATTTTCATTCTCGCTGAGCGGCTTCGCCGCTCAGCGAGACTTGTTCCACTAATTTACCGCTATAACTCGTAAAATACTTATTTCAGACGGAAAGTGCATTAAAGAAAACTTGTTCATTTCGAACTGATTAACTAAGAATAGGCACTGAAAACTTGAAAATCGATTACTAGCAAACACTTTACATAAACCATCGATTATGGTCATCTCCTGGACATTTACCCTTAAATGTGTTCCTTTAGTGATTCTAAGGAACTAAATTTCTAAATTCCGTGAGCGCTTTTAAAGTAAATATCGACCCAAAACTTTACATGCAACATGATCAACAGGAAGAAAATGATCAAAAAATGGGGTGACACCTTTGTGAGAGTCGCGAACTGAGATCTTATGATGAAATGAATGCACCGGTGCTTGATTGCAAAAACTTCAATTTGTAAACGCGTTATCAGTTCTTAACGCCTACTCTGTTCTATGTGCATCTGAAACCAGACCAAACATACACGATCGTCAGTCAACGGCTGAATACATTTTTCGGGGACACTCCGTATCTATGCTACAGTAGATTGCAAACCAACTCGCGACTTCAGGCCATCAATACATGCAAACATAGTGCACACCAACTAGCCTTCGTTTCTCACGGGAATAACTGCTACTTACCTCCAAATTAGGCCTGTAGTAGCTCAAGATAAGTGATAAGGTAGGCACATATGAAGCCAGACAGGACTCGCGATAACTCCTCTCCTCGGATTGAGTCTAAACGTAATGTTGTTACTTTAAAATATACTTACGGATGAAACTGATGGCGTAGAGCCGCTTCCACTACTTGCACTGCTGCACGCGGCCATTTTTTAAAAATGTTTCAATATTCGTATGCACACACAACACTAAATGAAAACGATCATGAACTTTCGCAACCTGCAAAATATTAATAAAGAAGAGTATTTTCCAGTAAAGTTCTTCAATACCGTAATACAGTAGAGAGCGATGCAAGTACACGAAACTGAACCGTGCCCATGAAGAAGAAGTTGCCAGAGCCGCACAGGCACATACGTCCACACTCCACGAGCTTTTGCGCTACTCTGGGCAACGTTATCGAAAATCAAGACGGTTGTAGTAGTGCAGCTCTCAAAACGTTGGCTAAAATATCGAACCAACTTTGAAAAGGCAATTTAATTTGAAATTTAACCTAGATATAATTATTTTATGCCTTACCTCAACTCGCTTACTGAATATATAGCCTAATATTCATTTATCACTTATTTTGTGTTATGGAGTGAAGGTACAGAATTTGAATTTTCAAGACCCTTTTTTCTTGTTGTATTTTCATCATTCTTTCACAACTCTATAAAACTTTTCTAGATCGACTTTGTGCGCAATACCATCAATATATGCTTTTCTAAAAGCGAAATGCTGTTACAATATTCCTGCTATACACGTATTCCATTATTTGGAGGTAAAAATTTCCCTACCAAAGTAACTTTACAAAGATGACGGCCACAAAATGAAAAGCCAAAAGAAAAGACACAAGAGGCGGAGCAAGCACCACAGGAATGCCGCCCTCACAAAACATATTTGGGTTGCTCTGCCCTTGGCAATGTTGGCGGCAGATTGCGTCATGCCCAGGCTCAACGATCCGCGTTTGTGTGAAGATAGCGCACTTGTGTTACCAACATCACTTGGCGTCTCTGAGGAATAGCGACATGTATAACTGGACAATGAGTTTGAGATTAAAATTATTTTGTAAGTTGTACGCATCGTTCATAAAATCTAATCCCTAGCCTAAAAAATCTGGAAACTATTGTTAGGCAAAACCACAATTTTCTGCGGAAAGAAAACTAAGCTTTTAGTATCTAAGTATCTGATGCAATTTTCTTACCTGAATTTTCTGGCTAAACATAGTTGTTCTATTTAAAACTTTACAATAGATTTACAGTCCGTCAGCTGCCAGAGAAAAATCACGTCATTTTTTCTATCTTCCTTATCAAATTATTTATGCCTCTTGAATCAAGGTTATTCCGTATCTCATTAGCATTTCTTCTCCAGAACGCATCGATGTTATGATCCGTTTGACTATCCAGATAATTTTACTGTTTAGACTCCCAGATTGTACAAAAATCCTCTTTTGTTGAATTAGAAATACAAAACTTATAATCTTCTTGGTCCTCATGCTTATGCGTACATATATATATATATATCTGTATGTGTGTGTGTATGTATGTATGTATGTATATATATATGTACGTATATATATGTATATGGATTTGTATTTATATACTTTTTTTTTCATGCTTCCTTAAAATGACACTTTTGAACATTTGCCGAAACAAGCGATTCATATATTATTTCCTGGCATCAATAATTGCGAAGTTTTATGTCATGTACATGTAAACTGTCAAAAGTTTTTTCACCCCACAATGAAAATGCATCGTCCATGAATTTGCGTTATCTCTTATAATTATCATTACATGTATTGTCAAATGTAGATTAAGCAAGATTAGGAGTACATTGCCCTCAATCATTTATTTTCGACTAGTGACACGAGTTTTTCAATACTCGTGTGTGTGTATCATCTAAGTGTATTAATTTTAAGATATTTAAAAACCAATGATTGTAATATTGTACAATCTCTATTGGAAATAAAGTTTTTTCTTTCTTTTCTTTCTTTCTTTACAAGATGCCGTCTTGACCATGGAAGTTTTCGAACGCTATGAGAACGCGCCATGTCTGTCATTTCATTTATTGTATTCAACAGCCACCGCCATCTCGCGCAAGTGGTCGAAGATTATGACATTGATTAGATCTTTCATAAATTCAACGAAGTCATACATTACCCTCTGAGGTACCTGTGGGTTATCTGTCACAACTTGTTTAGGGGAAAAAGTTGTTTTAGGGGGAAAAGTGGAAAATGTAATTGTTTTATGAATATTGAATAAATGTTCTGGACAGTATGAATGAATTTTTTATGTGAGAAGGCACCCGTTTTGATTTATATTTAACTATACTGCAATTTATCTACTTTCCATCTATATATATATATATATATATATATATGTTATGAATCTCTCGGACCTTCCTCTTCAGTTCTTGGAAGGTCCCCGAGATTCATTTTGGCCTGAAACAATACAAAAATTATAAATAAATAAATTTAATAATAATCTAATTAAGCAAACCTAACATGACTTAACCTTAAAATCAAAAGGAAACCATAAATTAAAAGTGGTGAGATAACCCATAAGTACCTGCTCCGATATTCGTCGAATTTGAGACTCTCTTCCAGGTCGAACGTAAATGAATTTCTAATGAATTTTTCCTGGAATACTAATACGAGAAGGAAAATTTTTTAAGTGCCACGAATTTCCTCCTTTCACCTCATCGCCCACTGAAAGATTTACCTCGTTTTTCACTCCGTGAAAATCGTTATACAAAAGAGGTAAAGCAGTGTGGTCCGAGTCAACTCTAAATATATTTTGTAGGCAGTCCTGATAATTCTCATTTTGGATTTAAAATGAATTCGTTAAAAACTTTCGCTCATCCAACAATTCTTGATCGTTTCAACGAAACGATCAAGAACGTTTCACGACGAACGAACGTTTCAACGAAACGAAGCAGTACAACAGTAGGGACAGCACAAAAAAGTACGGTTGTGAAAATTGATGAATAAAAGCTAAGGCTCCCATTTACGGAGTATTCAACACATTGACGCAGCCATCCAAAAATTCGGGAGGGGGGCCAGGATCCCCGATAAATAATTTCAGGGAGGTCAGATATTAATTATCAGCAATCTTTTCATTCTTTTACTTAAAACGGCGGCTGAAACTGGCCCCAGCTCAACAATTCGACTAGGGGGCATGCCCCTCTCCCCTAGTGAATGTCAACACTAAACTCCAAGCAAACGGGTTAGAAGTTTTTACGAATTTTTCTTGGAACGAAAGCGCCACGGCCGGTCCGTTGTGTCGGCAGTTTCCATTCAAATAGGCGACCGCAACGTGCAAGCACGGTGGTCCTAAATTATGGTCTACCATAAAGCTTAAGTTTGGTGGAGTTCTACTCAAAAACCGCGTGCTTGGAAGAGTTAAATAAAACTCAAGAAGAGGTTTCAGTGAAATCGATTTTGCGTTGTGCGCCCTCCGTCGAGCAAAACTTCTGAATGATTAGAATTTCTTCACCAGTTGTATTCGGCTTATAAACCTAGAGCAAAGTCCACATGAGAATGGGTTTATTTATACCTTTCAATTATATAAATACTAAGCAACTGGCAAGACCTTTTAACTACTTCTGGGGTGTCCATCAATGTTAATATTTGTGTCGAGAAATATTTAAAACCTAATACGTGATGTGCATTTTATGTATCATTTTTATAAATAAACGGGGTTTCTTGCTATACCTGCACTGCTGTTAGCGTTATTAAGTTATAAACCGGTGCTTGCATCGATTCGAAACCTATTAGTACGTGAACGTGAGTATTTAGCGCGTGTCCCCTCTAACGAGAACATTATGGATTAGATCAGAACACTTTTGCTGCCGTTAACTTAAAATCTAATTTAACACTTTGACCACGACGTGAGCCGCAGGTGGTCCCGAAGGGGATTTTTTTAATGCGTCTGACCGACCAGTGATCACAAACTCAATTTTCATGAATAAAAATACGATCCAGTCAAAGTTTCCTATTTTCAAAATTGTTTATGTACTGCGATTGACTTAAAGCCAAGTTGAATATTGAACTTTAGTTTAACCCGACGGGGCCAGCGTGTTCAGATGGTGGATTGACTTCACCGTACTCGCCTTAATAATAATTATACAATAAAATAAACTCCAAAGCCTAGAAATTAATAGCTGATGAAATAACGACTCGTGCGTCTTTTGTTTTAGCATGATTCTAACTTAGCTGGCGCTCTCAAAGAGGCTAAATGCCTATCCCGTCAGACACTCATATCGCAGGACTCGCATATAAATCGATGCTTTTCAGAAATACAACAAGAGTTATAACTGTGATTTTTCCTATTATTCCGAGTACTTTTCATTCTCATAAATCACGTGAAATCACATGGAGAGGATAGGCTCAAACACAAACTCCGAAATAATTTAGGAAGACATCTTCAAGGTGAAGAGACGAAATAAAATCATACGAAACAAGTAGTAGTAGTAATAACATCAATTTGCTAGCGCTTCAGTGCCTGCACTATGTCGCGCCGAAGGCATACGAAACAAACACTCAAGCAATACCTCTCATATTGAATCAAACTTTTTGCATTACTGCAAGTGCTATTACGCCAATATTTACAATAACACTGCAACAATGAAAAATATTATCAGGAATGTATTCGGCTCCACGCAGTTCACAATTCCCGCCACGCACCCCCGTTCAGACAAACAGACGTAAGTCTCGTAAGTTTTGTCTATCAATTAACGACCTTCACATCAAGAAATTTTCAAAATCCAATGTGTTGTAATGGATCTCATGTATAAACTTTTTGGGAAATAAACGGGTTTTCTTTCTTTTTTTCAACGAGGTGAGCAGGTTTCGCTGGTTTTTAAATTTTCCGAGCACGCGATTGGTCGCCTGAGGGCGGCTGTGACGTCAGCCACCTCGCGCGATCCGCGGCTCAGGAAGTTTATTGGAATTTCTCGGAATCATTTAGCTACGCAGAACTACGTTGAACCGGGAGTTTCCATTCAAGTTTGTGCAGCTACGCGTAAAATTGATACAATTTTGATGCCTAGCCCTTCAACCAAACGAATATCAACTCTATCGAGCGGAAAACTAAGTTTTCCTATTGAGCGAAGGGTGAACTAAAGTAGAAAAAAGGAAGAAAAACAGTTGAGAGAAACCGCAATCTCTGTGGGATACCTTGCGACATAAACATGATTATTTTGTCGAAATTTCCCAGGAGTCTACTCTCAGAATTCTACCTAGATACTATAGTTTCATTAGCATTAGTGTTAAGGAGCATATACGTTGATTAGTCGCAAAATTTGAATGACTATTGAATACGATCATGGATTCCAGGAAACTGTAATAATTCGAATTGATATTTTCAAACTAATTTTCTTCAGACTACGCATAAAGCGTCCCACAAGCTGTTCCCTCTTCCCTGGTTCTTTATTTAATAGTCAATTCGCTTTCCTTCATTTCTAAGAGAAATTGTAAAATAAGAAATCAATTTTAAATGCTCATTGTCCTACTAAAGTTTTTTGACTACTTAGGCAGCCCGCCCACTGATGCGACGCCTTGCGAAATCGCACGGTTCATTTGTAACACCGTAGGAATAGCATTGTTTTCACATGTGGAATCGCACCAGTTGGCTAGCCGCCTTAATCAGCCCAATTCATTTAAGAACACCCAATTACCTGTCGAAAACAATAATTTACTCCAGAAGAGACCGCAGTCCCCCTCAAGTCTTCAACTTTAGACACTAACAGCTGGGTGACCGAACGGCGATTAAGGTAATTTCTGTTATTCGTGTCACCCACAGGGGGTCATAAACGGCTTTTTTATTCATACTCAACACTTTGACTGCCTATTGGGACATACGAGTATCAGTAGGTAAATTGCTCATTTACGCACTGGTGTAAATTAACAGCATTACAATTATTCCAGCACTTTTTTTGAAAGAGATTGAAACATTCGAGGTCAAATATCATCGTGCTATTGCATATTCACACTTTTTATGAGAGATACTAGGGTTTTTTGAGCAATGAATTCGTTCTTTAAACTGAGCTACTTACAACCTTACATAAGAAGGGACCGCTGTGGACGCTTAAGTGCGTCCAGCGGCAGCGAACGTGCTAACCCAAGCCCGATGATCGTACTTGTTTATTTCTGCTCCATTTGAAATTTGAATGTTGATTTCAACAGGAGCTGAATCTTGAATTTTAGTTTAACCCTTCGTAGTAGAGGTGTACTTACAAAAAATTTAAATCTTTCTTATGATATTATCTGAATGAGCTACAAATGCATTCTACTCTAAACTATTGACAGTGAGACTGCAAAGACTTTTTATCTCCATTTTAAAAACTTCTCATGAGAGCCCAAGATAAGAGTAGTCAGTAAATAACAGGTAGCTCATATCCTTTGAAATAAGGAAGCTAGCTCAGTGAAACGTAGTGTAGCAAGAGTCTCTAGCAATATTGTGTAGCAAGAGGCTCTTGGTGTCGTGTGCCAAGGTGAACTACAGATACAGTACCGAGAGAGAGCGTATTCACTTCACACCAGGACCAACACAGACGCTGAGTGATTGATTGGTTATAAGATAACTTTAGCCTCCCTTTACCACAACAAAGATGTTTAAAGAGAGGAAGGATGGAGGCACCATTTATAAAGGAGTAAAGGGAATGCAGAATCTATGCACAAGGTGCATAGAAACAGTAAACTAAGAAAGAAGTACACGAAACAAGATAAAAGTTGAAGAAGAAAGTAGTAGGTGATGAAAACAGGACAGCAGTGAACCGAAAAAAGGTGGTTCGTAACAAAACAAAAAGCCCATTCTGTTTCAACAAAAAAGGCCTACCTAACCTTCAGCTCGGGACCACACATAATCCCTATGGACAACCGCTTAGTACCGAGGATGTGTTACAGTAATACTAATACGGCTGTCTAGACCATAATTCCACACTTTCAGCTACTCCTCTGGTATACGACCAATGCACGTAAGGTTGAAAGGAACTACTGAAATACTTCAAAATTTAGAGACTTTCACTAAGTTAAATGAGATTCAGAATTATGACTAATTAAAGTTTAGACAGAAATATTTCCAGTTACTTAGTGCTCTCGCAAATGAGACAAAGAGAACTTTTGCCCTTATTATTAAAATATTTTATCACAGTTTCATCACTAAGTTTATACCCAAGGTGAATGTATAAAACTTAAGCGCTAGGTAACGAAGGAGATGAGCACTGAAAATATTACGTGCAAGAGTCAAATCACCTCTTACACTCCCGACTTAACACTACAGAAAATTAAAATAAATTAACAATCTTCAACCAACTCTGACAAGAATGTTAGTTGTCTCCACATGACTATGATGGTTTAAATAGACTAACTGACAATGACATACAGAAACTCTGTTACCCCACAAGCACTTAAGAATGAATTTTTACATAGAATGTTCTATATCAAACTAGAAGAGATTTCAATGAAAAATATAAATAAAATATCAATGATTCCAGCCTCACAGCTTGAAATTATGGTAATGAAAATACAGTAGATACTGCTTATTTTCTGCTACAAATTATTGATGCGAATCTAAGACCACTTCTTTTCCACATATCAAGTGCTGCTGATGCGACTGACTACCATTTCACTTCCATCGCAGTTTTGTCGAGTAAAATTATCGAAAACACCGCTGCTCAAGTTCACACTCGAGACACAGATTGTTCTGACTTTACCCTTCCCACAGAAGCTACCATTTTGATCAGCCCCAAAGAGATTCTCTATGTTACTGAGGTGATGACTGGCCCTCTGGTTGTGATTCCCGCTTTTGTTGCTTCTGTTCCTGTTTCTCCCTCTGGAAACGACGCAGCGTCTGCTGTTCTCTCTTCATGGCGATCTTTGCTCTGACAGACTGGCTTCCCCCTCTGCCTCGCGCCCTACCTCGACCTCGGCCTCTAGCTGTGCCGGGAGCCCCGACTTGGGACTCTATCAGCTGTAACACATCCACCTGAACAACAATAATAATTATAATAGTAATAATGTTCAAGGGTGTTGACAAAATCAACATTAAAACACAGATACGAGTTCTTTATTGCTCCCTTCTATGCATGCACCCCTGAACAACTCAATTCTATTAGTTATTTAGGAATTGTAAGTAACCTAGGGATACAGCAGAAATGAGTTAACTATAAATGAGTAAGCTATACATGATGAGTACACTATAAATGATGAGTAAATTATAAGCTATGAGTGAACAATGAATTGATCGGGTTGCTTGAAAAACCAATTTTAGGGAAAATTTTTCAATCAAATACCCTTCTTATGGAGAATATTTTCTAAAGATCGGCATCTGTAACAAATTGTCCATTCACTACAGAGTGGAAATTTCACATGTTACCCCATACTGTTACCTAAAGCAGTGTGTTAATTTTCCACCATGCCATCACTGAAAGCATACTTTGGAAGGTGGCAACTAACGAAGCAAACAAGATTTTTGAAGTAAATAAAATGGCCGAATTTCTAGGTTGTTTGCTCCCATCACAATATTCTCGTCTCTGTTGGTTTTATTTTCTTATGTTGAACGTGAGATTTATTCAGTTCCGTAATTATGAAGAATTTCTTTAAAAGCCTAAGTAGGTGATGAGTGAAGAATTACCTACTTGGTTACACAGCTTGGTAGTTGATTTCATAGCACACATGGAAAAATAAATTTTGTGTTAATGCCTCACTGGAAAAAATCGATGCAGATCATCAAATGGAGATACGCGGAATTCATTTAAGAGTAAACCCTGAGCAATGCATGCAGGGTAAGCCTCATGAACAACACTTTGCATGTACTTGAGAAGAGCTTACAACATACTAACAGAATTCAACATAGCTTCACTGCTAACAAGTACAAAGATTCCATTATCGAAGTTTGAGATGGCTAAGATTAACCAATTATGAGATTGCTAAGATTTGAAAATAATTGAGATTGCTAAAATTGACAAAATTTGAGATTGCTAAGATTGACAAAATTTGAGATTGCTAAGATTGACTAAATTTGAGATTGCTAAGATTGACTAATTTGAGATTGCAAAGATTGACAAAATTTGAGATTGCTAAGATTGACAAAATTTGAGATTGCTAAGATTGACAAAATTTGAGATTGCTAAGATTGACAAAATTTGAGATTGCTAAGATTGACAAAATTTGAGATTGCTAAGATTGACAAAATTTGAGATTGCTAAGATTGACAAAATTTGAGATTGCTAAGATTGACAAAATTTGAGATTGCTAAGATTGACAAAATTTGAGATTGCTAAGATTGACAAAATTTGAGATTGCTAAGATTGACAAAATTTGAGATTGCTAAGATTGACAAAATTTGAGATTGCTAAGATTGACAAAATTTGAGATTGCTAAGATTGACAAAATTTCAGGTTCCTAAGACTGACAAAATTTGAGATTGCTAAGACTAAGATCAAAAGCATGCTTCTCAATAATTATTCAGGTACATTTTCTGGAATTCTCTTCAATTTCAATAAAAATAGGAGAGCAAAAATCACTGATAAAAATTTCATTATACTGAGAACGTTTCGGGCAAATACCCATCATCAGCTCATTAAAAGAATCTGACATATATCACAGTAAAATTGGTAAAGGGAACAGTGAAAATTTTCACTGTTCAGAATTTCAGAATTTTCAGAATTTTCACTGTTCCCTTTACCAATTTTACTGTGATATATGTCAGATTCTTTTAATGAGCTGATGATGGGTATTTGCCCGAAACGTTCTCAGTATAATGAAATTTTTATCAGTGATTTTTGCTCTCCTATTTTTATTCAATAATTATTGTGCTATATTACATTAAGGCATGAATTATGCTGTATTTCCTTAACGATGTCACATACAAGACTGTGTAACTCTTTCATAGACATATAAAATAAGTATTCATAAGATGAAGTACAAGTATTCAAAAACAACTGATTAAATACACAAAAAAGAATATTGCAAACAAAAAATCAAATAATGAAACTTCAACATCAGATGCATGAGATTATTAAGTCAAGCTGCATCAAAATAATCACAAGCAAATGATGAAAACTTTATGCTACATACAGTACTTCTGTAAAAGCAATTGAACTTATGGGTAACTAAATGTATCTTCAACAACTCCTGTTTACACAACATATATCATTAGTGGAATAAAAGCATATATATATATTTGTGTTTGCACAATAAATACCATAACTACAATAACACCCCATTTCATATTTCCACTCGCACAATGAATACCAGAAGAGAACAATAAAGGCAAGTATGGATATTCCTACTTGTACAATAAAAACTAGAAAAGCAATAATAGCACATATGGGTACTCTGAACACGCAGCTTACATCCTCAGGAATGTGAACATAGCGAACTTTGCGGCCCATCACGTAGAACTTGGACAGCCTGATGGAGTGGTTGTTGCCGTCTGTGAGCTGGGCATTGACCATCTCTATGTTCATCTTCCTGCACAAATAAACACTCTTAGAGAATGCCACAAAAAAGTAAGTTATGAATAAATGATAAAAGGAATAGAGATTTCTAAAGGAAATTTGATCAATAAACCCATGCATTATCTTTTAATGTCTGGTAGCACAAAAAATTATATTTTAGCATAACATTTTAGAAAATGTAAGAAAATCTGCTTATGAATTTCAAGACAGTACATTTAAACATTAAATAAAATGAAGCCATTCAAAAATTTGAACACAATGTATATATGAAAATTTAAATAAAACTTTTGATTCCTGCTCTTAAATGTATCACTTGATTAGCAAAAGAACTGCACCCACAAGTTTTAGCTTACAGCTTGCTACAATTTCAAATGAGAGGACATAAGCTACTTGACACAAGAAGAAGGTAAAATGGGAGAAGTACAAAAGCTATAGAAATACGTACAAATGGTGGGTTGCATGGTACGTTGGCCTACCCCAAGAGAAAGAAATACAGACCCATCAAACTACACCTCAAAAACCTCCAATATATTCCTGCAACAAGAGGTCCTGATTCTGTAGAAGGTAGCAATGGTTGCATCTGAAAATACTTCCCCAAGGTACGCTAATGAGGATGTGAGAATACTTTGTTGGGAGCATTTCAAAAATCTTACATGTCCCCAAACAGAGCTAACAGGTCCTCATGGTACTTTGGAAGACATTTTCTTTTAGCATATCTCCTTTTGGACAACCTAGAAAATGTCAAGAAACAGCAATTCAAGTTCATTAAGTATTATAAATTAATTCCTACAAATTTACCAGTAGGAGTTTTCTTTTTAATATATTTTTTATGTTGTGAATCACTTTTTCCATTTGTTTTCTCAAATAAAATTTTCTTATATTAAGTTGAAAAATTTGCTTTAGAGTTTATAGAAACAGTTGAAAATTTTGCCTTCATTAGCAACAGAAGGAAACAGAAAGACAAAAAAGGGTTCCTTCATATAATTGTTTAAAATAAGCTTAATTTTAACTAAACTAAAGATATCTTTGGTAAATCTGAAGATGACAGTTGTCGATTTTGTAAATTTCGATGCCTTAGCATAGTTGATTAGATCGAAATAAACAAATTTTCTTCTATGCACTTTCCGTCTCAAATGAGTATTTTATTAGTTATAGCGGTAAATGACTTACCGCAACTCCAGTCTTTGAAGCGGAAAGAAATTCTTTGATCGAGTTGTATGGCAATACTGCAATGGCGTCTCGCTTCCAGCGCTCTGTCTTGAAAGACGAAACCAAACCTACCGCTATACCTCGTTAAATACTCATTTGACGAAAAAAGTGTATAGAATAAAAGTTGTTTATTTCGATGTTATTACCATGTTTCAAGCAACAAAAATTTTAAAATCGATGAGTAGCTGTTTATTCAAGCGCATTCGTCATCAATGACGAAACTAAACTTACCGCTATAAATCGTAAAATACTCATTTGAGATGAAAAAAGAATAGAAGAAAACTTGTTTATTTTGATTCAATTAATTAGGTTCAGGCACCAAAAAGTGGAAAATTGACAACTGTCATCTCCTTCAGATTTACCATATCTTTCATCATTGCTGAGAATGAGAGGTTGAAACAAGAAAGATTATAAATAAAACTTATTATATATTATGCAAACAAGTAAAAAAGATATTCAAATTATTTGAGACATTCAGGTAAATATTAAAAAATGCTTACCCATCAGCATTAGTGATTCTGCCTGTGACATATGAATCATTATGAAGTTCAACAGTAGTCTCACAGCCCACCAGACCAAGTACAACACAGGTGAGGGTATTGTAAATTCTGTGACGTGCTCTCGAATCAATAGGTTCCATTTTCCAACTGAAAAATTAAGGGCAGTTTAAAAATTGAGAGTCATACTTAAGCTTAAACAATTAAATAAAATGATTCATTATTTTTATGAAGTATTATTTATTCCAACCATGAATATTGTTACAAATAAATATGGAAGTAAATTCCAAATCTAATATTAAAATGTATTATTACTACTACATACCAAATAAGCTACAGGGTATCTATTGCACCTAATCAAAAGGAGAAGAAATTTTCAATAGAAGCATTGATAATAATCAAGATCAAAGATGTTCCAACTTTTGAATGTTTGTAAATAGTGAAGCATATAAAATGAATATACTACTATTAAGCATGAAGAAGTGCATTATGGTAGCATATAAAATTTCACTTGTCAGAAGTGTTTTTGATATCATTGACAATTCACTATTTAAAGAGTATCTTGCTTACTATATGTGGTAATGGAAAAAACCCGTTAAATAATATGGTAAATCTGAAGGATATGTCAGTTATCGATTCTGTAAATTTCGATGCCTTAAAATAGTTAGTTAGATCGAAATAAACAAGTTTTCTTCTATGCACTTTCCGTCTCAAATGAGTATTTTATTAGTTATAGCGGTAAATGACTTGCCGCAACTCCAGTGTTTGAAGCGGCAAGTAATTCAAGGAGAACGTCGGACAGCAACACTGCAATGCGCACTCGCTTCCAGCGGGATCGTCATCAAAGACGAAACCATTCCTACCGCTATACCTCGTTAAATACTCATTCGACGAAAAAACTGTATAGAAGAAAAGTTGTTTTTTCGATGTTATTACCACGATTCAAGCAACAAAAATTCAAAAATCGATGAGTAGCTGTTAATTCGAGCGCATTCATCATCATAGACGAAAGTAAACTTTCCGCTATATATCGTAAAATACTCATTTGAGACGGAAAGTGCATAGAAGAAAACTTGTTTATTTTGATTCAATTAATTAGATTCAGGCATCATAAAGTGGAAAATTGATAACTGACATATCCTTCAGATTTACCAATAATTATATTTAGCTCAATTTTGTATTTGTCATTTCAATTTTTATCCCTATTAATTTGGTATTTATCTGGTCACATGATGACAAATAAGATTCAAGCTTACATTTGCGCACCAAACATGAGGGAGCATGGCAAATTTTGGTAAATTTTGAGGATTAACCGGGAATCAATTTTCCACTTTTAGAATCCTAAACATAGTGAATTAGATCGAAATAAACAAGTTTTTTTCCATCTGCACTTTCCATCATTAAAGAGTATTTTACGAATTATAGCGGTAGGTTTAGTTTCGCCTTTGATGACGAATGCGCTCGAATAAACAGCTACTCATTGATTTTGAAATTTTTGTTGCTTGAATCATGGTAATAATATCGAAATAAACTACTTTTCTTCTATACACTTTTTTCGTCCAATGAATATTTTACAAGTTAGCGCGGTAGGTTGAGTTTCCTCTTTGATAATGAGAAAGCCGGAAGCAAGATGCCATTGCAGCATTGCCATTCGCCGAGCCAAATGAATTACTTCTACTTCCCGCTTCAAACACTTGAGTTGCGGTAACTAACTTACCGCTATAACTTCATAAAATACTTATTTACGACGGAAAAAGCATGGAACAAAACTTATTTGTTTTGATCTAATGAACTATGTTTAGGCACCAAAAAATCAAATATTGATTCCCGGTTAATCCCCAACATTTACCCAAATTTCAATCGTAAATTGAAATTTAGGTTTCAAGTAATACAATACTTCAACTTATGGAAGAAAAGTAGTTTATTTCGATGTTATTACCATGATTCTAGCAACAAAAATTCAAAAATCAATGAGTAGGCTACCTAACTAGCTGTTTATTTGAGCGCATTCGTCATCAAAGACGAAACTAAACCTACCGCTATAATTCGTAAAATAATCATTTACGACGGAAAGTGCATAAAAGAAAACTTGTTTATTTCGATCTAATTTACTATGTTTAGCATTTGTGGATAATCGAATAATGTGGATAATCGATTCCCGAATAATCCTCAACATTTACCCCAGCGGAAAATAGTATCTCAATTCCCTACTCCGCGAATGAAAAAGCATGATTTCTCATCATAAAGAAAATGCTGGAGAGTTGGCTTAAAAATAAAGAAATCTAACGATCTGCTCCTGAAATTTATAGAACTATTATATCACAATTTTCGTTTCTCGCGGGGTTGTTTACAAATGTTGCCAACTCCCAGTTGCCAATTGGGGCTAAAATCGTACAGAAAAAGGGCTAAAAAGGGGCCAAAATTTTACGATCGGGCTAAAAAAAGGGGCCAAATGACAATTTAAGGAAATGAACATTTTAAACAATATTTTGATGATAAATATGACCTATAACCTTACCTTTAATGGGCGGAACCGAAGATTTCCTGAAATTCGTCATCCAATGCAGCAACTAAATTCAATTCTTCGTTAGCATCTTCGCTCTTTCTGGCTTCATACATTTCATTGGTTCCAATTTTCTTAATCACATCCAGGGGAACATCAAAATCATAGCAGCACTTGCTATAACGTTTTAGACCATGTCGTATTGTCAGTATACTATTTATTGTTGATACGTTCATCTTGTTTCGAAGTTTGTTTTTAATGATGTTTACTTGGCTGAATGCTCTCTCAACATCAGCATTAGAATGGGGAAGGCACAGAACCATTACGGCAAATTTGCAGAGTTCTTCAAAGGGATTTTCACCTGAGGAATCTCTGTAATTGCGAACTTCGCCCCAGAAATTTACCGTACTTCGTTCTTCTGTATTAACTGTCTTCCAAGACACTGTATGCAGCTGCTTCCACTGAAAATCTAGTTTAGTAAGGTCTGAGCAATTGGAGATGAACATTTTTGCCAATGGAATTATGTCAGGTTTTATAAGATTCAAGCAAGACTTTATACTTAAATCAGACATTGACTTTAAAATGTTGTAATTATCAGGAAGACGCGATCGCAATTGTTCTATCAGCTCTAACAAGAAATTGATGCATCGTTGCCGAATGTTCTTCTTGTCGTCATCGTTGATCCTTGCTTTGGTCAATTCTGTTTCAGCCATGTAACCTAAATATGGATTGCCGTATAACGTATCTCTGATGTTTGTATTTTCATCAATTTTTGTTCCAGGAATGCGAATCTTTGAAGCAAGAGAGTGTATCAATTGTTGCAAGTCATTCAATAACTTGACAGGATCGCATTTCTCACCCTCAAACAGTTTATTTGTTCTGCTAACTTCACCAAGAATTGGTCTCAAAAAAGATAAATAATTATAGTTTCGTTCATCACAAAACATTGAGAACAATTGTTCAGAATTGTAGCAACGTTCTTGAGATTTTGTGATTTCGAAATGGGTCTTCAATTCAATCCAATGATCGTGGATTCGAGAAACTGCTTTGGCGATTGATAACCATCTAGTTTGGCTACACATGATTAATTTCAGAGGCAATTTATCATCATTCAGAGTTGCGTAAATTTCATTGTATTTGTTGCGCCGAAGAGAAGAATGCGCAAACCAATTGTGAGTTTCTTTGATGAGGAACTCCAAATGTCGAGGAAGTGCTTGTGCAACTGAACTTGAAACAGCAAGTTGGATAGAATGGCATACGCACTTGATGAGAATTAAATTAGGTATTTCTGTTTTCAGCTGAGCATGCACACCAGTGTGTTTTCCAGTCATCACTGATGCGTCGTCGGTGCCAATGCCAACGAGATTTTTCAACTTCAAACCATTTTCTTTCAGACTTGATTTCACCGCATTGCAAATAGCCTCAGCATTGCATGCGTCCAATCGAATTAAATCCAACAGACTTACCACAATATCGTTTTTCGATTTTGAGAAATATCTAATAATCAAGCTTAATAATTTATTGGTAGAAACATCATTGCTTTCATCAATTATCAAGCTGAAACTACCACCACCAATATCTTCGACTAAATCTTGTTTAAAATACGGAGCCAGAACATTTTGAATTACAGCTGTGCACTTGGTACGGTGGAGTTTCAAGTCGTTGCAACTTTTACTATCAGAAAAGAGGGATTTGCAAACATTGCCTAAATGATCTGACAGAGAAATGGCACCATGGCAAGCAAGGAAAAGAGCAAGTTTACACTCAGCTCTTTTGGTGTCATTATTTTCCACTTTAACGAAAGAAAGTAGAGTCGATCGCTGATCACTGAAAGGTTTCATGGCTGTCTTATGTTTCGCAGTAGAAATATGTCTATCGATGTCATATACTTTCGCAGAAATTAGACATTTGCAATACTTACAACGATATTTTGCGCTGTCGCCTTCAATTCGCTGCAACCAATCTTTATATTTAGGATTATTCAGCCACTCGCTTCTGAACTTTTGGGTGTACTTCTTCTCCTTTTCCATGGTGGTTTACTTTTGTTCAAACACAGATGAAAAGATTATTTTGCTGAAATATTGCCAAAACTGAATGCTATGAACGAATTTCTTCAATAAATCCGGCGTAATTTCCACACTCAATGTTACTGCCACTCTTCTTATGCCAAGCTGCCACCAAACTGAACAGAATAACTAAGTTACCCTCTCTCTCCGTCTGTCAGATCAAACCGTTGGACGTCGATTGAACGAGTCTCGAACGAGCAATGAACTCGATTCGAACCAGATAATGCAATGAAACTTTAGTAATTTTGAGTAGATACCATGCATGGAGACAAAAATTGTGTATGAAATGCTCAAAACAAGCTAGATATTTTACTTTTAAAGAGATTTAATTATAAATACTCGATACGTATCTTCAACACTGAATTATATGAAAAGGATCAGAACGGGCTAAAAACGAGCTAAACTAGTAAAATAAGGGGCTAAAAAACGCGCTAGGGCTAAATGCAAATTTTCGAGGGCTAAAAGAGATTGAAAAGGGCTAAATTTAGCCCGTTTCGGGCTAAATCGGCAACCCTGTTTACAATCAAGTTGCAGCAATGCAGCGGCTCAAAATGCTTAGTTACTGTTTCGGCTTTGCCTCTATACTGACAAACGTACAACATCAACGTTAAATTTTGTTCTATAGGTATTGCTAAAATTTTTTGTCAATCCTAACATCCCCATTTAGGCTTCTTTATGTGATTTTCTATCAATAAACCAGATTGTATGAGCCAACCTTAGCGGGACTTTGTTTTTAATAACATGTTTTTGGCAGCGACCATTTGACTTAGGGTTCTTCTGAAAACACAGGCTTAAAATAAATACATATATATATCATTATTGACCATTTCATCATTATAGTTGAATAGTGTTCCAGGAATTTTTAGCTTCTTAACCCAGGAGGAAGGAGAGAAGCGTGCGTTTAATCTACTGAACAATTTTTCTATCATTTTCCACCCGTCTTGTGTATTCGTTATTATCACCGCTACGTTCTGGCATAAATGCTGTAGATGCTGAATCTGGATCTAGTAAATCATTTCAGTTTTTAATTTACATGGTATAAATTCATTGTTATGAGTTTCAATGTCACTTTGAAGCATACCTACACTGGTATTTATCATAGTAGTTTGAAGAAGTTTTTTGGAACACAGTCACTGATTTTTGTGGATGAAACATTAATTTATTCGATTAGAGCATCATATCTTGAGAATACCTCTGTCTATCAGCCTCAGGAACAATTATCAATTTCACAAAAGCACATGAAGGTTTATAATAAATGCTCAATAATGGTAAACTTTTACGATAACAGTCGTATATACTCGTAAAGCAGATACCTCAGGTGCCATGTACGTTCTGCTTGCTTTGCATTTTTACATTTTTATCGATTTTTTTTAACAACAATACTGTTTAGAGCCTTTTTTTGTCGATCATTATTGAAGCGCAAACCCTGATTGTGTTGTTGATGTGGATTTAAAAAAATATTTTTGGACATGATGCTTCTATTTTCTTGATCGATAACCCTTCCTAACGGCATTATGTATGTAGGATATTGTTATCATTGGTCATGTAATAATTTTTCAAAACAGATATACACGAGGTAGCAAGGTTAGTGAAAGCAAAGGTTATAAAGCCCAACTTTTGTAGGAAATTTTTTTCAAAAAAAATTACAGATCCTCGTCCCAAGCAGTTTCATTTTTATTTTTTGGAAAAAACTGGGATCTTTTCCGGATAAGCCCCACCACTAATGCAACACATAAGTTCACCCACTTGTAACTTTCCAAATAATGCACCTATCGACTTCAAATTACTTTTTAAACGAAAGATTAAAACATTCTTTCGTTCGAGAGTAATTTGAAGTCGATTGGTGCATTTTTTTAAAGTTACAAGTGGGTGAACTTATGTGTGGCATTAGTGGCGGGGCTTATCTGGAAAAGATCCAAATACTGAAAACCAAAATACGTGTGACGTACAAGATTTTTAAAATTTTAAACAATATAGAATAATTTAGTTGCAGACTTGGTTTCATTGAACGTGAAGCAGTGTGCTGGGACTAATCAGGTCGTTGCGCCGCTCGCATATTTTTACGCAGTCATATTTTATTCATTTATTCTACTCACCCGATCTTTCATATTTATTTATTTCTAACGACACCGATGTAATCGATTAGCTTATGCAACAATGTTAAAGAACGTTTTGTTCTTGAAAACTTCTTTCTTCGAGGTCTCCTCTTTTTCCCTCTTGTATTGCTAGGTTGTTTGAAACTGTAGTGAACGCCTCAGCCACACTTCAGCCTAATTTCATAAATATTAAAAACTAACATCCTAAAATTAAATTATACAAATGTAACTATTTTTAAAAATTTACAAGACCGAATTCATTCGATAAAACCCGAAATTTTACCAAAAAAGTGTTTCGAAAATATTTGCCGATCACGTTTCCGTCCGTCACTTCCGTTTGGAAATATTGCGCAGAACCATTTCGCAAGCGCTCACAGCGCATATAAGGCCGGCTTTCCAGGCAGAGTCGTCATTCACGTAGAGATTCTCCTGAGTGCAGTGCTTGGGCCCCAGAGCGGGCATATGTAAGTAACAAGTGTTAAGAGTTACGCTAGAATTACCTTATTTCGTCAGTTGGATGTGTCTAGAGACTAAAATATGCAACATGTCTGTTTAATTAGAACTCACCCTTGGAATTGACTTAGGAACATTCTCTGTGTTTTTTCACTGCTCTATCTTGGCCGTTGTTGCTTTTCTTCGTTGTGCTAATTACTCCATTGTGCTTAGAAGCAATTCTTGCTCATCTGAATTATAGAGAATTAGAGACCTCACCTTTATTTTTATCATATCTCTTGTGCCAAGATTCTAAGAGTATTGTGCTCTTAGTGTTACATGATGTTATTACCTCACCTATTCATCATGAGTTTTTTGTCCAAAGTTATGAATGTTAGTTCATTTCTGAAAATTGTCTGAATATTCTAGAGTACCAATTCTTCAAATTTCACTCCAAAATTACCCTAGTTCCGTGGGATGGAGTATTAGTTCAACCTTCAAATTCCTGTTGTCATTATGCTGCATATTCTCCTCGCACACATGGTTATTTTTAGGGTCGATTGCCAGAAGTGATGTTGTAATCACTAGGATGCCAAAATATTCTGCGCCATCCTTGTCATGTGTGTTCCCTTTTCTTGCCTGCTATCCTCTAATTAAGTTTTTATTGTGTCCTCAATTATTACGATTTTTGGCATTGTGCCTTCAGGTGTTCCTGATTAGCTAGGTAAATTAATTCCCCTCTGGATAACCGAGAACAACCTTATGGTTCTGGTATTACTCAATTATTAGCTTAAGAGTAACACAAGGAGAGCGTCCCCCTTATGAATCCATGCTTATGAGATTTCTTGAGAAACTGGGATTTTTGCTGCTATAAGAAGTGTAAGAGGTCAGGTACCTCCTGTGAAAAAATGAGACTCGTACGTTCACTCGTTCGCCCGCTACGGGGGTTTAAAGAATGGGGGGGGAGGGGAGGGGGAAGTAGTATTTTATCATGTTACACCTCCCCCATGGCATTTTCTTCACGGCGCAAAGTTGCTATGTCATCTCCTATGGCTCTGGATTACTCTATAATGATTTCAGGGGTTCAACTTGAACCAAAAATTTTACAAAATTTTTTATTTGAATTTTTTATGTTTCTTTGTTTTGCTTATAATGTAAACAGTGGTTTTTGGGGTTTCAAAATGCTTCTCCTCCTACAGTTTTTGAGCTAAAGTGATGATTTTGGTATCATTGGATGCGAAAAGACACGGGCTTTTATAAACTAAAATTCGTTTCCTCAAAGTTTCATTTTCAACATGAAAAAGTGTAAAAATAAGAAAAAAATGTACTTTTTCGAAAATTTTCAATTATATGACGTCATAACTCGTGAGCAATAAATAATTTTGGAATGAATTTTAGTTTCCATAAAAGCCCGTGTCTTTCCGCATCCAATAATACCAAAATCATCACTGTAGCTCAAAAACTGTAGGAGGAGAAGATTTTTGAAAACCCCCCCATAAAATTTCGTTTTCTCCGATTTCCCATTTTCTTTTCAAGAAAATCGAACTTTTGCTCTAAGCAAAAACGATTCCAAATTCGATATCCTATCAGTACACCAAATTTCATTGTTCTAGGTTCAATAATAAAGAAAAAAGTCTGTATGGGGGACGCTGTCCTAATTAATTCAGGCTTAGATACTCATAATTTAGCTGTTGAAGCTCTGTGGTGCCCCCTGATATTTTTCAAATGGGATAAGCTAGCATTGATCCAGCTAACCTTAGACTTAGTATGGCTAGTGCAGAAAGTCCTTGACTGTTTGCTTAGTGTAAATTGTTCTAATATAACAACTGCAAATCCTAAAGCACTTGTGTATTCTATTAAGTGTACCCTAGGGTATTTGGCTGCAACATCCTTGATTTGAATCATCCAAACCCCCCTACATCGACTTATCCAGAAACGACCTTTAACCTCGAAAGACTGACCTTGCACTCCATGTTGGAGACAGTCAAAAAAGTTATGCCGTGCTCACTTCTAGTAGTACTCTGAGCATAGTCGTGGGTTAGAGAAATGGGAAAGTTGCACCTGGGAATTTCATGATTGTCCATACGATTTACTCAATGTTGCGATTGCCTTCGGCCGTATTCGGGTGCCAGAATACGGTTGGGGTACCGGCATAGAGACTCCTCGATCCGAGGCAATCTTGTTAATCAGCAGTAGCTCGCAGCGTGGCTTGTGCAGCGACTGTTCTTCCTCTTTAACTGTGCTTGAACAAGTGACCCAACTCCTCTCTCCCATACAGAAGAACCTACGAAGCCAACACACAAACACAACCACCTAGTCCTCAATCCAAGCCATTGAACCCAAAAATCGGGACCTTCCTCAGACTCACTTGAGAAGTCCCTAACATTCACTCAGCCACACGGCTCCACACGCAGTAACCCTACAAGGTACTGCCTCTTTTGAGACATCCTAATTAAACCATACTCATCACCCGCATCCGCGGAGAACTTCACTAACATATACGTCCTCGCCTGGACCCACAACGGATTCCCGCGAGCCACGGCACGCGGCTGGAGTACGTCGCCTTACTGGAACCGGACCTCCTTTCTCAAGAAGCGGATCCACCCCCACGATTGGCCGTAGTCACGGCACCCATAGGCGACCCAATAAATTAGGCGAGAGTTGTCGTTGTATCACTGTCCTTCAGAGGATAAGCTTGTGCAAGTGATCTGGAAAACCACAATGCCAGTAGAGCACCCGATTACCTACTCCTTCTGAGTCAAAAGGCCATATCAATTCATTCAATATATTGATGCCTTCCCAGGTATCTGGTGACCCTGTCGAACGTAATAACGTAATTACCTATCATTTGATAATACCAGCACGGCAAACTGGTATACTTGAAACAAATAGGTAAAAATTTGAATTACGTCCACCAAGCAAATCTTCATAAAACTAGAAGCAAAATGACTGACATTTTTTTGTTCTTACATTAGTCGTTCAAGCATCGGGGTGGCTTTTCTACAACGTATTTAGGCATTTATACTAAGTAAAGACAATCCGAATGGGACATTTAAAAAAAACCTACATTGTTGTCATGCTTGTTTCAGTATTTTAAACAATGTTATGCTTTTCCTTCATTTTTTTGCGGTAATACGTTTGTTGCCGTAGAAGAACAAAGAAAGTAGAAAATACGTGTAAAGTAAGTTATTTTCGGTTTAAATTTCACATTTGACGTAAAGATAAAATTAATTAAAACCAAATTAAATGCCAAGCTGATGCATAATTCACCATAAAACAGTTTGCCACAACTGAGAAGCCACGGCTTCTGTAGGCGAACAACGTAGTTTTTATAGCTAGCGCACGGAGTATTTGAGTATAGCTAACTGTGGGCTCGAAAAAGTTCAGTGACTTCTTGGACATCCTGCCCCTAACGCTATTCTAAGGTGTACAGTTATGCTTTACCCAATTCACTTAACCTAGTTACGCGCTAGACTAATCAATGAATGCGTTCACTCGAGATTCGATGCTTAATTTGACGAAATAGTTTATGTGGACTAGATGTTAATTGTACACTATGCGTACCACAGTCTTGTCACCTTCATGTAATTGACACTACACACTCAGTGGATCGTATATTCTCAACAAACAATGCAATTTTCTCCAAGAGGGAGTTTTTGCATTTATCAAGAAGAGAACTATCAGCCACGTGAGTGTGTGTAGTAACATTAATTATGTTTTGCAATTAATTACTGAATAATTATGTTATGCAGTCTGGAACGTACTAAATTGAATTGTTATTGAAGTGCACCGGGATTTTTTTAGAAATCCGAACTATACAAATTGTGATAATATGTGAGGAATGATTAAAATTCCAATCAGCGCTGAAACAGGAGAAAAAAAGAAAATTTTCTTAAGATCTTAATAAAAACTTATATATATATATATATATATATAAGTTATATAAGTATATACTTATATATATAAGTATATATATAAGTATATATATATATATATATATATATATATATATATATATATATATATATATACATTTCACAAAATTCTCTTAATATTGTGCGGCATCTCCGCACATGTTTATCTGTAGAAGCATCTTCTGTATCTGGAGGACACCTATAAAGGGCCGCCCTTATCGAGGCCGGGTGCTCAATCCATCAACATCTCGTCTTCTGTCAACACCTAGCTAAATAAACTCCGCCAAGCTTCACAAGTGTTTCCCTGCCCGTACATTTTGGTGGCCGACGTATGTGGCGAACAGAACTCACATTCGCATAAGTGTGCAGTGGATAGCAATTGTCCAATTACTGGCAATTTTGAACAGTATTAAATCCTGATGTGTACCGGGAATAACAATCAACTGTGGCAACCGCAAGAAACTACAATTGTTTTCGGAATAGGTGTACCGAAAAGAGTGTTACAAGAAGCATACGCCCAAATCAGCATTTTTCTACATCACGATTTACCACTGCGTACACGTGTTTTGGTATATGAAGCCGGCGACGATATCGAGCTGGTGTTTGAGGTGAAAATCGCTGCTTTCCCAGCGAATATCCAGTGAAGAGACAATCGTGATACATCAGTGGAGTGCTACGAACAATTTTTATTGTGTGGAGATACATTACTACGATTGCATCACTAACAGTACCAGGATAAATTGTGTCACAACAGTACGAGTGTATATGGTATCAAAAACTGTAACCAGTGATAAGTGATACGTACTACGATTTCAAAGTATCATTAACATCGTGCAACATCAGTCACTAATATTCCCAGCTCTTCAAAGCAGCAATAACATCGTGCAGTAGCAAGGCGACGTGAGCTGCAGCTGTCTTCTGTGTTCACAGTTAAGTCTTTTTTTTAGAAATTTTTTCTTTTTAGTGCTGGCTCGCTCTGTCTCCGGGCAGCTGGTTTTTTTTGTCGCACTTCATACCGCGGTTTTTTTTGTTGCCGTGTTCACTTCCCGTGTAGCTCTGCAATCTCATCTGTAGCCTCAGTCTCAGTCTGTGCATTGTGAGAGCCACATCCGTGTCCTACGTATCTGGATTTACCTGGTTGACAACTGTTTAACTTCAATTTTTGTCGTAAGTTTCAGATTTCTTTATATAATAGAATAGGAGTGTTAGTGGAAGTGTCTGAAACACTTTGATGTTAATTTTTGGAGCTTAAGTTGAAAGAAATTCATGTTTTTGCTGTGGAGCAGCAATATTTTTTTTCTAACGCCTTGTCAAGAGCTTTGTCGTGAGCTGAAGCAGTCACGTGTGCACTGTGCGATATTGTTGACCAGTAACAAGTTTTGTTGTGGCGCTAAAAAACTTAAATTTTCAGGATTAGTGACGCTACTCTTGTTTTTCAATTAGAGTATTGATGATAAAGTATTGATATTATTGATGTCATTATTTTTTGTGTGCAATTAGTTAATTTTTGTGTGTATTACTTGCATTTCTGTGTTTATTATCATTCTCGGAGTACGATATTACTTTTTGAATGAACTTTAAGTGAATTCTGGTATTGAATTGTTGATTTTTAGTGGAATAGGGAATTTATAAATGACTTAAGGAATTACGACACATGTCGGATTATTCTGATTCTTTGGATAGTGATGAGGAAGTAGTTCGAACAGAGGCTACGGTAACTAAATTCGGACGTATTTCTAAACCTAGGGTAACTAGTGTGACTCAAGTACCGACCATGACGACCCCAACAACAGCAGGGCCTAGTTCTGGTGTTCCTAGTAATGTTAACACGACACAGCTTGCACGTGATATTGCTGCAAATATAGTTGTACCTCCTGTCGGAACGATAATGACGAACGCAGAGCTCCCCATATTCAGGGGAAGAAGACAGGTCCATGATGGAGAGTTCCTAGAAAATAAGAGTTTTCATACTCATATACAGAATCTCAAGGCATACATGTCCTTGTTGCCTGATGCCACTAGTGACGAGCGTCGTAAGGAATTTTTGGTACGCTCGGCTAACAAGAACGTAGGAGATTTCAATAGCGTCGTTACGAAATTAGTTAATGCGGACCTCAATTATTCTTTTGATCAGGTAGTTCAGATTCTTGAGGACATTTACGTTTCGCGTGGAGAGAAGAGTATTCATGCATTGGCTTGCGACCTAAACGAGTTGCAATTAGTTAAAAATAATGCACTAGCTGCTCAGATCGTCAATGCTTTTTCGAAAATAAGGAAGCTAACCGAGAGTATTCTTAATTCAAACTCGCTAGGGTGGCAGCGCCACGCGTATTTTCAGAACTGCACGAATCAGGCTGAGTTAAAAAAATTCGTTGGCGACAGCATGTCGTACAGTCTGGCTTTATCAACGTTAGGTCCGCTTTTTGATGAGTCGTTCGCTAGAAAAATTTTTGAAACACAATTTTCCACGGCGGAGGAATTGCTCGCTAGGTTAATTTCAGCTGTGCGCAGCCAATCCGAGACAAAAAAGATACTTGCGCAGAAAGTTCCGGTCAGACACGAAAGTGAAGTTTACGTAGGTGAGGTAAACAGTGAATTGGAAGAAGTTTTTGAAGAGCCAGATCACAATGAAGTGTTCTACGGTAGTGTAGGAGGTTACCGGAGGAGTTATCGACCAGGAATGAGGAGGATTGTTCCTAGACCTTGGCTGAGGAATCCCCGAATTAGAGGTAGAGAGTTAAACAGTTATGTAGGCGATCGAAATAGCGGCTCCTTAGAGTGCAACATGGTTAAATCAGATAGCGGTAGTTCTGGTCAATTCGGAGGAAATTCAGGAACGAAAAAAGCGGGATTTCCGTACTGTAACTCATGTTCCATGGTAGGGCACTTTGAATGTAGAGGTCAAAGAGGTCAGTTTCCGAGAGGATGCTTTGCCTGCGGTGGAACTCATGTAGTAAAGAATTGTAGAGCGAGCGGTACGGAAGTCCGTAATTATAAGGCGTATTTACGCGGTAGAGGTAGCACAAACCGTGGTCAAAGTGAAGTTCATTGGGCGGAGAGCACGTCAAGCGATTTTTTAAACTAGGTGAAGGTAGTAAGGGGGATTTGAAACAGATTGAGCCCGAGGTAATTAGCGGTACCAACCTCGTTAAACTAGAGACCGTGGCAAAAATTCCAGATACCACCGAGATAACCAAATCGTATGTTGACCCCTTGTTTCAGTGTAAAAATAGATATAACTTGTTGCAAGATGAAGAGCTTGAGAATGATCATTATCAAGGCAAGACTATCGAATCCTATTTTTCGGTATCCGTTGTAAAAAATGTTAATAAAAATGCTGGGTTAGTATCATTCAAGGATTGCAACAAACCGACCATTATTCTTAAAAATAATGACCAGTATTTAAGCGCTTTGCTTGACAGCGGCTCAGAGAAATGTCTTATCAGTTACAGACAGGTAAAAAATTTGAGCGAAGAAGTAAAGCCGAGTAAATTGAGAGTAAAAGGCATTAACGGGAAGAGTGACGTCACAGGTGAAGTAGAGTTATCTATTAAAATTCCCGGCACTAATAAAGTAATTAAAACAAGTGCACTTGTTGTAAAAGAAGCTCGATTTAATTATGACCTGATACTGGGTCGAGATGTATTAAAAGATGCCGTTATTAACTTTAAAAATAAAAAACTTCTTTGGAATAATATTCCAATTCCTTTTCAAGATTTAAATATGGAACCTTTGTTAAGCCGAGAAATAGTAATGCGAAAAATAGTGAATAGTGACTGTCTCTTGTCAGAGATTGCTGTTGCGAGAAAGAGCATGAGGCAATTAAAAAGTGTTGACGGCAGGAAAAAGAGTCCAGCGACGGCTGAGGCACAGTCAACGAGTACGAAGCAATTAATCGTTCATTGCAATCAGGCTGAAGTGCCTGGTAATTCACTTAATGTCATTTATGGCTTCCTTAAGAAACCAATTGCAGGAGAATACTTGATTCTGAAAAGATGTCTTGATAATGGTGCTCTTATAGCTGACTCAATTGTTCAAATAAATGAAGACGGTGTGGTACCGATTATGGTTTTAAATCCAAGTGATGAGACTGTGTATCTCGCTGAGAATTCGATGATATGTAATGTGGAATTCATAAAGGCTAATGATATTGAGAGCGAAGTATATGTAACAAATGTGGAAACAGCGCTCAGAGATGCAAGTGATGTTGAAGTAAATTCTGTCGCTGGGTCAGATACGACGAAAGTTAAATCGACATGTGGTGGAAGGAATGCCATTGTCAATAGAAAACTTGCGTTGGATGCTGATACTCGTGGCAGAGGTGAAATTCTTGTTGATGACAAGGAGTTAGATTTCAATGCAGAAGTAAATGCAGGGTTAATAAGTGGAGAAATCAACGCAGAAGTAAATGCAGGTTTAATAAGTGGAGAGAATGGAGATCAGGAGTTACGACGTGACTTGACGGTAAATGATATTTCATGTAAGGAAGATGACGTGCAACTACCCTTAGTTAAATTGTTAAATAAGTACCGTGATGTAGTAACTTTAAAAGGCGAAAAGATAGGGGTAACGAATATCTTGAAGCATCATATTCAGTTGAAAAATGATGCGCCTGTATTAAATTTAGCTCCCTACCGAATACCTCATAAGTACCAAGAAGAGGTAATGAGAATAACTAACGATATGCTCGATCAGGGAATAATAGAGGAGTCATCTTCTGAGTTCAATTTCCCTGTCATTGTAGTTAAAAAGAAATCAGGAGATCTGCGTCCCGTGATAGATTTCCGTTCCTTGAATAAGGTTTTGATTAAACATTCTTACCCAATTCCCCGCATTGACGACATTTTATCGACGTTAGGTGGTAACACGTGGTTTTCTAACCTTGATCTTCGCTCGGCATTTCATCAGATAGAGTTAGAAAAAGAGAGCAGGAAATACACGGCATTTAGCGTAAATTACCGTAAATATCATTTCTGTCGTGTACCATTCAGACTTTCTACGTCTCCGGGAATATTTCAAAGAGTCATGACATCTGCTCTTGCACCCATTCTGGGTAAACTAGCTTTCGTCTTCCTAGACGATATATTGGTGTTTTCAAAAAATAAAGATCAGCACTTGATTGATATAGAGATTGTGCTTAAGATGCTGCGATCCGGTAAATTATCCTTAAAGCTTGAGAAATGCCATTTCTTTAAAAAAGAGCTCGAATATTTGGGCCATACCATTGCCGCCGACGGCATTAAGTGTAAATACTCACAGAAATTACAAGACTGCCGAGCGCCGAACAATGTGAAGGAACTACAACAGTTTTTAGGTTTAGCAAATTATTTTCGAAATTTTTTACCCAACTTTGCAGAAGTAGCTTACCCCTTGTACAACCTTTTGAGAAAGAATGTTGTTTATACTTGGACAGACGAGTGTCAGAGAAGTTTTGATTTTATGAAGTCGTTACTAACTTCTGACACAGTTCTAAGACATCCTGACTATACTAAAGACTTTCATGTTTTTACTGACGCTTCCAATACAGGAATTGGTGCTGTATTAATGCAAGCGGATGATTCAAGCGACAAAATTCTAAGACCTATAGTTTATTTTAGTAAAAATTTAAATTCGAGCCAGCGAAGATATTCTACTACCAAAAAAGAGTTCTTCGCAATTCATTCAGCTCTAAAACACTTTAAGTATTTAATAACTGGTTACCCCGTCCGGGTATACTCAGACCACAAACCTTTAGCGCCACTTTTTAATAAAAAACTCCCTGACGACACGAACATGGCGAGATGGTGCCTAAATGTACATTCCTTTGATCCGGTTGTAAAATATCTCCCTGGTAAAGAAAACGTTGTCGCAGATTATTTAAGCAGATTACCTGTTAATAACGAGAAGTTAAACCTTAAAGAACTAAATTCTTGTGATGATTTGGAAGTCGCATTTGAATCAGAAGTTTGTGTGGTGGAGACTCGAGCACGACACAAACACATGACAGGAAGCGAGGTAGTTGACCTGCCTCCGACTCGAGACGATGCTGACAGTGCAGCAGACACAGACGCGCGACCGGCGCTGATAAATTATGTACCGACAGAGTCTGAGATATCTTGGACGATTAAGGAGTTTATCGACGAACAAAACAACGACGCATTTTGCATAGAAATTAAGAATGCTTTATTACATGACAGTATTTCGACTATCCCAGACTTGCAAAAATTTTTAATTCTGAATGATATTCTTTATCGACGTAGAGAGATTGATAATCGACCGAGTACAATACTCACAGCAGTTGTACCAAATTCTTTAATGAGTAAGGCCATTCTGGCCATACACACTCTATACCACACGGACTACAAGCACACTTTGTTTAAATTCAAGTTAAAATATTGGAATCAGTTAGAGAAAACCATTGTGCGCAAACTTGTTCAACATTGCGAGGTGTGTAAAATTATTAAAGCAAGACCATCAGTTCCAATTAAAATTTTGACAGCTCCGATTGCTAAAGAGCCTTTCGAGGTCGTTTCAATGGATCTTTCAGGGCCACTTAAAGTAACTGATAATGGGAATAAGTATATATTGGTAGTAATTGATTTGTTCTCAAGATTTTGTCGTTTATATGCAATCTCAAATCGAAATACGGAATCAGTGATTTCTTGTTTAAGCAATTGTTTCTCACTTTTAGGTTATCCTAGGACGCTGATATCAGATAATGCTCTTGAGTTTAAATCAGTGGCACTCAAGCAGTTTGCAAAATTACATGCCATTGCAAAAAAGGAAGTTTTGGCTTACAGCCCACATTCTAATGCCATTGTAGAGCGCAATAACAAAAAAATTACGAATCTTTTGAAACTATATGTCAATACACTCGTCCATGCAGAGTGGGACCAATTATTAGAAGTTGTAGAAAATGCCTTGAATAATTCTTTAAATTCTACTGTTGGCGAAACACCAAGCTATGTAATGTTTAATCGCGATACGTGTGCTTACTACCAGCCCGAGAATTTTGATTCAGTCATTTACAGCTTTGATGAAGAATTAGATTTAGTAAATATCAGAGCTAGAGAAGCCGTGCGAACCGTGGAAAATATTAGAAATTTAATTATTAACAACACAACAGAGCGAAATCTCTATAGAAATCTTAAGCGGCGCAACAAGAATATTAGCGTGGGAGATAGAGTTCTTTTGAAAAATCATGGGAAAAAATTTAAATTAGATTTAACATGGATAGGGCCTGCGGTAGTCCAAAAAGTGAAACGTAATTACGCTGACATTAAAATTGGATCGAAAATTATTAGAAGTAATCTTAATCATCTTTTACCACTCAAAAAGGTGCAATCTGTGAGTTAAAAAGACGAATTCATTGGACTATATGACGTCCTAACTAATCGACGAGTAACGAATTAACCTTTTTATCGTTATTTACTCCGTTTTACCGTTTGTTTACCTTTTTACCGTTGTTTATCGGTTATCAATAATGTTAAGGAATATAATCATAATTTTAGAGGCATTTATCGCTATATGCAAGATGTTTGCGTTCATGTTAATCTCAGTAATCTATGCGTTGTACTTTTGTATGTTAGTCTTACTGTTGCTGTGCTCGGGTGATGTGAGGTACTGTTTAGGTATTTACCCCAGAGGAATTTGTACTGTCTCGTTTAGCTGTCGCTAAGACGTTTCATTAATTTTTTTTTCAAATTCACTCAGACATTCGTGTTGCTAAATTGACATTTTAATTCGTGAACGTTTGAGCAAGCGGCGAATTGAGTTCGCTGAGCTTGTGGTTTTTGCTGCGAGATGCGCTGCTGCGATCTTGCTGAGCTATTTTCATCTGATCCGGAATGTCGCTGGTCTAGAATGTCGATGATCCAGAATGTTCGACGATCAGCAAACATTTAAATTAAATCCATCAGGCAGGTGTCTTGTGACTAGAATTTTTTTGTTACGGTCAGCGTTCATTTCTTTTATGCGAGACTATCGTGGTTGATTAAATGACTCTTGTCAGACAACCAAGATTTGATACTAAATTACATGTTGAATTTATTTTATTTCATTTACCGGTCATGCTAATCTTTTTTTGTATCCTTCCTTTCAGGAGCGAGAGTTCGATGGGAAACGCCCAGTCCAACATAGACGTCGACACCCTGGTGGCGGCATTATCTACCCATTCAACCACTATCAACGAACAGTGGATAAACGAAAATTCCACCATGGAGCTGTTACCCGATCGGGTCACCGATATCCTGATTATGGGCCTAGTCCTCATAACCATGGGCATGGGGACTATACTTTACCATGTAAAACAAGAGGTAAAGGTGCTTGCGCGGATGCAGCGGGAGGATTTTTCGAGAAGCCTCTCCAGAGGGAGGCCGCCACGCATCCTCCAACAGGAGCAATAAGGATTAACATCGCGCGCGATGTGGTAGTGTTTAATTTACCTCACGTAAAGCGGGCAGGACGTCCCCGGGATGCAGGACGACAGAACCGTCCCTGTAACTCTGCGGGTGTGCGACGAGTCTAGATTGGAAAATTTACTGAAAATTTATTAATTGGAAATATTGGGGCGCAGTGATTGCAGGATATGCATGTCGCATGAAACACGCGATAAAATATGCGCGCAGTGTTATATTTAATCTATTATTTAATCAATTTAACCCATCTATCTATTTAACCCATGTTTTAACTTAAGTTTTTTTTTACTATTGACGCGTTAATCCCCAAGATTCTAATTAGTAATTTGATTTCGTTATTTATTTTGAGTTTCGAAGGTTGACATTTATAGTTTAAAATGGTTTGTTTTGTTTGCTCTATTAATTTTTTTGAAGGTGTTATTTCCGATGTTTTGCGAGAAATTTAAAATGTATTGAATATGTGTTAAATTGCAACGATCGAATGCTAATTGCGGTAATCCCTATATTTAATGATATGTAATTGTTTACTATTATTAATACGAATGGCGTTTCAATATTTGATCCCTACATCGTTCTCCATGGCTGACGACGTGCAGAGAATTTATTGCACGGTAAGTCGATTGCTTTGCCTACGCGTGTTCTCGTTGCTTTCGCTATTTTTTGCTTTTAGTTATTAAGTTTTTTTATGATGACATGCCTTAAATTTTGTGTTAAAGTCGTACTAAACGTGTTTGAATCCTTCTCTTAGGGGTTGATTGAGGTAACATGTTAAGAATTTGAACGGGTCTTGGAAAAAAAGGGGGTTTTAACATTTTTTTTTTGAATGCGGTTTGTCTAACTGTTGAATTTTTGCGGTGTATTAAGTTTATTTTTAGTGTTCTAAAAGATTGTTTGGCTTATTCCTTAAGCGGTTTTTGGCGTTCTAATCATTTGCCATGTGGATAACCTAACTGATTCGGCAGGGGGTGAATTGGTAAAAAGCATTTTTTTTTATTTTTTATTTAGCATGCGTTTCACCGTGTTCTAGTTATAGAGCTTGGGTTCTAGCTTAGTTGTGCGTTTTATTAATCATTTAAACCACCCTATAATCATTTCTTGGTAATGCACAGTTTTAGTTCCGTAGTAACCGTCAATGTTTCTTTAACATGTTTCCTACGGTTTATTTTGTTCTTCGTTGGAGTTACTTACATTTTTTTTTCTTTCTCCTCCGCGTTTTAAATGCGTTACCTATAATCTAACTGCCTTGCGTTTATTCTATATCTTTTTGGGTGATGTAATCGGTTCTTGTGTTTTTAACTATGATTTTAGTGATGTATCGAAGTTTTTTTACGATAGGGTACGTATATATAATGTTCGCTCGAGTTACCCTCGTGATTGCTTGTTTTGCTCGAAACTATAATAAGGCTTGGCGTGATAACAGTTGTTAATTTTTTTTTGCTTTGGATAATACAAATTGCGATACGGTTAACGTAATTTAATGTACAACGGCTACGAGCGATTTCATTTGGAATTGTCGTTTAATTTTTTTCTTTCTCTTTTTTCTCGAATAATTTATTGTCAATTCATGAATTGTACTTTCATTGATTGCTTTATTTCTGCGAATTCTTGAATTTCGTTTAAAAGTTTTATTATTTTTGTGTGGTGCTCTCTCAACATTCGGGAGGGGGAGCTATGTGCGGCATCTCCGCACATGTTTATCTGTAGAAGCATTTTCTGTATCTGGAGGACACCTATAAAGGGCCGCCCTTATCGAGGCCGGGTGCTCAATCCATCAACATCTCGTCTTCTGTCAACACCTAGCGAAATAAACTCCGCCAAGCTTCACAAGTGTTTCCCTGCCCGTACAATATCTAAGGACCCTAATTTGTATTCATTCCTTAGTTTCTTTCCTTTGTATTCATTCCTTCATAGGGTCCTTAGATATTAAGAGAATTTTGTGAAATGTTTATATATGTTTTTATTAAGATCTTAATAAAATTTTATTTTTCTCCCGTTTCAGCACTGATGATGGAATTTTTATAATTCCGAAACGTATGCAATAAACGTAATGTTCGTTTCTACTCTGCTTTTTATTTGTATTCTACGAGTAAGATTCTCTACGAATCTCCTTATTGGATGTACAGTATATGTGTGGAATAGATTGAAAAACATAAACAATTTATTTACAACGACTGATACATCAGCAAAATATGTAACAAATAACAGGTGGAAATATAATTACTTGTGGTGTCCTGATTTGTTCAATGACTTCTATGGAACATCTCTCAAAAAATCGTCGAGGCGACGAAGTGCAGAGTCGTTCCAGAATATATGATGCTTTTGCATGCCATGCAATGGTAAGCATGAATTGAGTAGAAAGGAGGAGGAAAGGGGCAACAATAACATTAGAAATAAATGAAGAAGAAGAAGAAGGATGTTAAAAAAGTGAAAAAAAGAAGGAAACAAAGAAAAGGGTTAGAAAAGCAAGAAGTAAGGAAAAAGAAGGGAAAGAAATTGAACAGCAGGAAAAAAGAGGCCAAAATAAAGAAAATGAAAAATGAGATAGATGAAGTAAACAGAAAATACAGAACACAGAGAAAATCCGGTTAATGCCAGAAAATAAGGAAAATGAGCGATAAGATTTCGTTGCAAGTAAATGAAGTAATTATGTTTCTAAGTAATCACAAATTATTAATGCAACGTTCTTTAATGGTGATAATACTAGAAATAAAGTGAAAATTAGGACACCACGGGTTGCTTCGTGTTTGTTTATTTGGCATGAAAATATATTGGTCGCAAAGTTATTTAGCGACAAATGTGAACGGAACACAATATTTCATGAAAGGAACTTTACATCTATTCAACGAATTGGTGGTGTAAAAATTAAATGAAGAGTAAGATCGATTATTTTACTTATTTCATTCTATTTTGGTAGATATTTTAATTTAGTCGATTCCGTTAAAACTATTTTTTACAATGAATATTCCCGAGGCTCTATTTTTTAAAGATTTGAAAAGAAGTGAAAAAATAATTTTATAGTTCTCATAGGGTAATTCATCAAATATCGAACTGAACTGATTATCGAACAACTTTGAAAATATGCGCGTAATAAATTTCGTAAGCATCCAAACTTGCACAGTGCCGGTGATCTTACATCTAAAACTCCTATTTTAGTGATAAGAACTCATTTCTGTGAGCTGCAAACTGCTACCAGGTGTTGCGAACACATTTTCTGTACGACCCTTACAAATTGGTCGTATTTTTTCACTTGAAAAATCTTACGCACCTCGGGAAAATTGCGACGGTTTAACTGTTGTTGTGCCAACGTCAACCTCCCGTCATAACTAGAGAGTAGTGTTGTCAAATGATGTTCTGTTGCTGTATTTTTTTCTTTCCCGCTAAAAACTTGATAATTATTCCATGTTCGACATTCAGTTCCTATTTCATGTCAGTATTAAATACTGAAAAAAGGTGTTCGAATCAAAATTCCTTAAAAATCATGAATTTATGCCTCGAACAAGGCTTTTCGATTCTTAATTCTTTTAAATAACTGAATCGATCTATTGAACGCCTGTTTTATTTCCTTAAAATATTGTATTAACGCTTGATGATAACAATGAATAGTTGAAGATGGCGACCAATCAGCTGCTGGTGTTCCAAGGCCCTCAAGATCATCAATGATTCGTCTGGCTACATTTACTGATGATCAATCCCTTGCCAAGAAAATTGATGCAAGCATCAATAATAATTCATTGACGCGTGCTCTACACTCTACTCCAAAAAAGGTCACACATGTTGATGATCACAATGATGGTTCAACAAGCCCTGCAAATGAAACATCGACATCATATTCAAATTTTGATAACTCTCCATTCAAATGCTTCCTGAAAATAAGTAATGAGACAGTCATTTTAAACAAACAAACAAAACAAACATCGGCATCTTTGGGATGCTTTATTTCCAATCAAGCCTGATACAAATGATCTTAAGCATTGGTTTTTCAAATGTCTTATAACTAACACTATATATAGGACACCATGACGGTTCCCCCGTAAAGTCGGTACCCATTTCCGACACCTGGGTCGAGTGGGGTATTGTGCTTGAGCTTTCCCTTATACCCAACGGGGAAAATCGCAGCGCCAGCGCCGGGATACGAACCCGCGATTCCAACATACAAGTCCGATCCCTTAACCGCTGTGCCACCGCGAGCACTTCCAAGAAAATCCAGTGCACCAAAAAAAAAAGAATGAAAGAAAAACGTTTATTTTCCAAGTGGCCACATGAGGTGTACAAATAGATAGACCATACGAGGCATATTAATGGACAAAATATACGAGGCGTACTAATAGACAAACCATACGTGGCGTGCTAATAGTCTAACAAAAGTTCCATACGAAGAGAACTAATTGACAAACCATCCTGTTCGAATCAAAATTCTTGTTCGATTCATGTTCGATATTGATGAAATTATGTTACTAAAGAATTCGATTTTTAGAACAATAAACACATTTCAATAATCTACGTTGTCTTTCAAGCGACATCACAGAACAAGAAAGCAACTGTTCAAGAATAACCTTGAGGCCCGCAAGAGTTATTCAGAGCAAAAGTTACCGATTTATGAAGGTTGTTTCTAGACACACGTGGTTTCTGTTCGATATTTGATGAATTACCCTACCTATTGGTGCTTCAAGTAGTTAAGAATTGAAAACAATTGCTTTGTTGTTTTTCAAATGAAACCTAATGTTAACAGATTATCACTTCTGTTACATAATAATCAATAAATAAAAAATTGTCATTAAAATTATCGTATGATGAACAAATTGTACAATAAAATACACTAGCAAAAAATACCTAAGAACTTCACAAAAGTGAATGGAATGAGGGATCTTCGCAATTTTTCTCCGTCACTGTCACGAATTTATAAAATAGAGCGTTTTCTGTGTACAAAAATTAGGAATATTTTTCTGGAAATTCATTTGGTTTCCTTGTAACCTAAAATGTTTTCCTAGACACCTATGCACGAGGACCGCTTCTTGCGAGTTCACGTGACTTTTATGCGAGGGTAAATAATTTTCGAACAGTGATTTTTTTTTTCAACTCTCATGATTAGGTTTGTGAATGTCAATATATTATGATATTATTTTTCTTCTTATTTATCAGTATACTCTTGTGATAATCGTAAGCAAATTCGAATAATTCCCTCGAGAAGAGTCAGTGTGATGCTCGACGCAGTGCGGGAAGGTGTGTGGGTCCGAGAGTCGCGATGGCGCTAGATCTTCGGCTTTTCCATCTCTCCGCCAATTACGGGTATGTGCCAGCAATTATCTCTCATCGTAACTCGTGTCACTTTTCTTATCTATTTAAATGACTCCCGGGAAATTTTTAAGGTGAATCTTGCAATGTCTTCCGAATTAAATTTAAGTTCAAAGAGAACCGGGATGAGACGATGATCCTTCATATAAAAACTTCGTCTCGCGCAATAGAAGTGATGGGAATGCATATTGTGCCTTTATTGGCCAGTACGCTGTATTGTTTTACACTGGGAACTGAAGGAAATTATTTCGGCCTGCTTTTTCGTTCTGCCACAATTCGAGTGTGCAAAAAGTGTTCTCATATCGTGACGGTGACTTCCTCAGTGCGACGCTGATCATAGAAATAAATAATTGGTTATCAAACGCAAATAATGTACCTGAGCGTAGCAGTGACGAGCAAATATTTTACTGCATGTATGAGATTCCAATGAATTCGCCTTGAATTTAGGAGCTGTTCTGTAACTGGCATCCGCGCTTTAAGGAAATCCTCATGTTTCACGTAAAGCAGAATTCTTTTCTGTAATCTGGAAATGTAGTCAAAACTTCCCGGCGCAATTTGGATGTTGTATGTATCTACATTACTTCCTGGCGCAAGGTGGATGTTGCATGTATCCAGATTACCCCCGGCGCAAGTTGGATGTTGTATGTATCCACATTACTTCCCGGCGCAATTTGGATGTTGCATGTATCTACATTACTTCCTGGCGCAAGTTGGATGTTGCACGTATCCAGATTACCCCCAGCGCAAGTTGGATGTTGTATGTATCCACATTACTTCCCGGCGCAATTTGGATGTTGCATGTATCTACATTACTTCCTGGCGCAAGTTGGATGTTGCACGTATCCAGATTACCCCCGCCGCAAGTTGGATGTTGCACGTATCCGGATTACCCCCGGCGCAAGTTGGATGTTGTATGTATCCACATTACTTCCCGGCGCAATTTGGATGTTGCATGTATCCACATTACTTCCTGGCGCAAGGTGGATGTTGCACGTATCCGGATTACCCCCGGCGCAAGTTGGATGTTGCACGTATCCGGATTACCCCCGGCGCAAGTTGGATGTTGCACGTATCCGGATTACCCCCGGTGCAAGTTGGATGTTGTATGTATCCACATTACTTCCTGGCGCAAGGTGGATGTTGCACGTATCCAGATTACTCCCGCCGCAAGTTGGATGTTGCATGTATCCAGATTACTTCCCGGCGCAAGTTGGATGCTGGACGTATCCAGATTACTTCCCGCCGCAAGTTGGATGTAGCACGTATCCAGATTACTTCCCGCCGCAAGTTGGATGCTGGACGTATCCAGATTACTTCCCGCCGCAAGTTGGATGCTGGACGTATCCAGATTACTTCCCGCCGCAAGTTGGATGCTGGACGTATCCAGATTACTTCCCGCTGCAAGTTGGATGTAGCACGTATCCAGATTACTTCCCGCCGCAAGTTGGATGTAGCACGTATCCAGATTACTTCCCGCCGCAAGTTGGATGTAGCACGTATCCAGATTACTTTCCGCCTCAAGGTGGATGCTGCACGTATCCAGATTACTTTCCGCCTCAAGGTGGATGCTGCACGTATCCAGATTACTTTCCGCCTCAAGGTGGATGCTGCACGTATCCAGATTACTTTCCGCCGCAAGTTGGATGCTGCACGTATCTAGATTACTTCCCGCCGCAAGTTGGATGTAGCACGTATCCACATTACTTTCCAGCGCAAGTTGGATGCTGCACGTATCCTGATTACCCCTAGGCTCTAAGACGTCGTGTGAGGAGGACATAAATCATCATTGTGTCTAGTAAATTGTCTTCTCAGCGCTGCCGTGGAACAAGAACATTACTGCAGCGATATTGCTTGTGTAAGAGATGTGAGCGAAACGAGGTTTCTATATTCTCAAAGTGATCTTTACTTACAAATTTCTGGGTATTTAATTCATGTTGATTCCGAGCGATACAAAGACTAGTTTATTTATTTTTGTGACCATTTATATAGAGCATCTTGATGGGAAAGGAGTATATGAATTCAGTACCATATTCATCAATAAAATTCGAACGCCACGCCTTATTAATGTTATGTAGAAATAACAGTTCACGCTGAGGAAGGATCCAAACCTAACATAGTATCATATGTTGAAATATTCAAACTAACCATTAATGGATCCAAACACTTGACATAGTATATTATAGCATCCAAACCTATCTCAGTGATCCCACTTTGAAGAAATAAGCGAAACGCCCCAAAATAGGTTTAATTTGATTCGTGCTTATCGCAATAAAACTTACTTTAAGCGTCTTGAGGCCAAGCCACGCTTGTATGTACACTATTTCCTTGAGCTGCTGTTGACGCGGGTGATATTGCTGACATCTATGGAGAATATGAAGTATCTAAAGCGGCCCTTAGACGATTAAATTAATTGTCAAAATAATTGACTGCGATGAATATTGGCAATCTAATTGATCGTTTGTGGGCTTGATTGACGTTCGTCAATTAATTGACTTTGTGGGCAACAAAAAAAATCTCATCAATATATTGAGTCAGTGATCTTGAAAATTAAATTATTGATCGTCTATGGGCCGCTTAAGATACCTTAACACGTCCACAGCGTTTCCGCAACTGTAAACGGTCGGTTTGGACCGTTTGGTTGTAAGTAGCAGTGAAGGAAAATGGACTTGAATGCTCGACTACATCATCATTCCTAGGAAATATGTCAAAAACAATTACAAGAAACTGTTCACTTGGTAAGATAATAATTTCTTAAAGAAATCGCGAAGCAGATGAAATATCATTCATTTACACCGGTACGTGAATGAGCTATTTACCGAGTTATACCACAAATGGCCCAATACGCGGGGGACGTGTTAATTTACGTTTTATGCGAAGGCACCTACTTGCGGTCACTAAGAGGTCACTAAAGTGCGGTCACTAAAGTCACCAATTCTATTTTTATAAATGCTTGATGAAAGTTAAATGAATGCAAGATCCTGTAATGCTCGCAATTTTCAAAATGGCGTACGACAAACGAATTTAAATTTGAATTGAATATTGAGCTTCAGTTTAACACATCACAGGAAACGTGTTAAGAGGATCGGGTATCCTGTACCCTGGACGGCTGAAGGGTAGAGCAAGTTTCATTAGAATTTCGTAAAGCATTAATAAGTACCTCAGGGACATCCTCCACCAGGTCACTGAAATCGTAGCGCGGCTATTTAACACGGGGGGTTAATCTGAAGTTCAATATTTAACTCTAATTTAAAGTCGAAAGCTGGTAATTTTATAAATACCAAAATATTAACTGGGTCCATGAAATATTAATAATTTTCAAAGATTGTTAAAATTTTTCAAACGGCTCTTCGATGGGTCGTTTCACAGCAGGAAGGACACGACCCATCCATGGGTCGACTCGCAAGCAGCATTAGCACTTGGACTGGCGGTCGGTAAAACTGAAGATCGATATTCAATTAAATTTAAAAGTCAATTGTAGGAAGCAATGTTGAAAATACCAAACAGTAACTGGATCGTGTTTTCGTTTAGTTTTGATAGAATATTTACGTAAATTGAGTTTGTACCCACTGGTCGGCCAGCAGAATTATGAAAACTCCCTCAGTGACCAAATATGGTCACGTCGCAGTCGAAGTGTTAATTAAGACTAAGTTCTTAAAGCGTTTCTGTCGCAACGTTTTCGTTTTGGTCAACCTGTATGAAGGGTCTTAGGTATAATTTTTTATGTTTCCAATTGGTCGATTCTTAGGGGATCTCACGCGCAAGATAAAAAGGAGAACCAACGTAAAAATGTACATTTTTATTTGTTTCTATTTTGGCAAACTTTTCGGAATGTTAAAATTCCATCTTCAGTGCTGAAAAACATACGAGGTCAAAAATATTAAAAAACACACAAGTTCAAAAACTACGAAAAACGAGTAAACAAACATCTATAAACACACAGAAATATGTCATTAGGTCGAGGCAATGTTTAGTTTGACAGCACTCAAGTCTTTATTTAAGTCAGGTTTATGGGTAGATATGAATAAAATTCTAAAATGCGAAGATCCTGGATCGTTGTTGGTGGTACACAGAGTGGAGAAGTTATTTGTTCTGAAAGGTTGATTAAATTGCTGACAATGATCTCGGATTGCTGAATGAGAATGAGAGGAAAGTATGCGACCGGTTCTATGGGAAATTCCTGAATGATGGCTGTGTCTGATAAATTGTTGTAGTTTAGCACTTCCAACACAAGTCTGCATGCAGCAGTCACACTTACAGTATATAAATAAACACTGCCACTCTACAGGCACTCCTCCAGACGTTCTTCCCTCCTGAAAAATGAACCGATTTTAGAACTATTTCTGTAAAACACTCTGATGTCAACTGTAGTGAAAAACCTACTAACCAGAGCTACAACTTCTCTTTTCAGTTCCGAGTTCAAATAACCCAAAAAAAGTAATTCTATGTACAATTTCTGTTTTGCTACGCTCAAGGCATTTTCATGTCTTAGGTATTTGGGGGTTAGATATTTTCATGTTTTTCATGTATTTTCATGTTTTCTTAGGGTCTTAGGTATTTTCATGTTTTTTCTGATTTGAATAACAACTAAGGATGTATATATTTCTGATTTGATCTCATTCGATTCAACCATGTTCATAAATATTGAAATACTGACTGTGGTATTTCTATTTATTAGACCTATTATTAGATTCTGGTATTTCTACCTATGCATTCAGTTCTCAGACCAGCACTTGTCAGACCAGCACTTGATCACTTGTCATACCATGCAAAAGGCAATAGGTATTTCTATAACTAAATTTTTCATGGATTTCTTGTATGATTGTAACGAGCGCACACTGTTATTTAGCTGTTTATTTTCTTAATTTTTGCCTTTTCTTCGACTTACATTGCAAATAAACCGGGTGTGGTATTCTACGCATATATTTTAATCATGTACAGAAAAACGCAAAATAAAACGACTTTCAGGCGAGACAAAAACCTCAAAATTTATTCGTTTTCGAGAAATCAGGACCTGAAATAATTTGATTACCGTAGGAATAGGCTTACCATGCAACAGAGTAAAATCCAACTTCTTGGGCTGGCTGGCTGCTGGCGCGCGCTTTCGCCCATTCCTACGGGAATCTTAACTTATTTCAGGTCGTTATTTCTCGAAAACGTATTTTTGAGATTTTTTTTATGCCATAAAATCGTTTTATTTTGCGTTTTTCTGTTTATGGTTAAAACATGCTCATCGAATTACACAACACCCTGTATTTGAAGGCGTCTTCTTTGGTAGTATTGTCGACTCCATAGTTGTAACTACATCTACTGCGCAGACCGCACATTAAGCTTCGTACAGTTGACGGTGAAACCACACAAGTTTAATATTTTTGCTGCTTTTTGGGTTATTTATTTGGTGCATTTCCTGTGAGAATTCTCGCAAATGCTACCTCTAACGATCTCAGACCCTAAAAAGCATTTTTAATTCATAAAGACGAACCTGTTCTGCATGATGTGGTCGATCTTTCTAGAAATAAAAGCTTAACTAATCTTTAGCCTATGACTTTTTTGTGCAAATTTTGAGACTAAATACAGAATGAAAAATACAAAAGCAAATTAAAACCATTACCGCTGTGCGACAAGTCATTCAAAATAATCAGTAAATCGTTCTCCTTCCGCCAATGGCATGAATCACGCGATACCCATAGTAATAATTCTTCTTTCTTCGTCAAAATACAAGTGAAAAAATGATAATCTATTTCATTTTCTGGAAACGTGTTGTTTTCCGCCTTCGTAAGTTGTGTTATGGCAAAATCCCTTACCTTAATTCTTTTATTTGAGGGTAGGATATTTATTTGAGGGTAGGATAACTCTTACATACCATCGTGAATGTGTAGAAAATTTGCCCTAAAACTAGATAGCCCGTTACTAAACCTGTTTGTTGTAGGATGATTGGATCACTGCATCGATATTTATTTTCTGATGGATTTTTTTTCACTTGAATATTTTGCATCAGGCGCTAATGCATGAAAATTAATATTTGATAGAATTAATTTTTCTTGCAATTTTGCAACAGGGCTCTATTATTAATACATTCATCTACTTTCATTTCTACAGCTAGAGCCTTCTTTTCCCGAGTTATCAACTTCACTCCGTATGGGACAGCTCATGGAAGGTCAAGGCCTTGGAGCAATTACTTTCCAATACTGGGACACTTGATCGGTGCCAAAGTCTCTAATAAAAATATTTATAATCCACCATAGGTATTTTTTGGGACAAGGTTGTGAAATCAGTGCTGTGGTGCAATTTTTTCCCAATACTGAAACAATTGATCGGTCCCAAGGTCCCATACTAACAATGAAATAACATTGTCCCAAGAGAAGCTTGCTGCCTGGGTGGTACTGTGATGCTCTTACAGCAAACATTGCTGGCTGGCTGATCCAGCCCTGCTACAGCAATGGAATTCTATACAGGGCTGGCTGATCCAGCCCCGTGTAGAATTCATCTCATTTTCCATGCTGTAAACCAAATGAACTAGCATGTGATGGGAATATGTGAGGTCCCGAGCTGAGAGTTAGGTTAGCCTTCTTTATGTTGAAATGAAATATTTTTGTTATTGACCATCTTTCTTCAGTTCTCTACTGTCCTGTTTTTCAGCACCTACCACTTGTTTCTTCAACATTTATCTTGTTTCATGAACGTCTTTCTCAACATTCTGTTTCCATGCCTCCTTCTGCATAGATTCCGCATTCCTTCATCTCCATACTCGATAATGCCTTTTTCCTTCCTCTCTATGTACCATCTTTGTTGCGGTTAGGGAGGCTTAAACTAACATCAAATCGAAATATGCGACACACAGATATGTGCACTAGTTTTGGAGGGCTGATGATATTAGGAATGAGATTAGCGTTCAGTTTCTCCTCTTTGATGACCTCTTCACACCACGCTAACGCAAACACCGAGCTGGCGGTTGCTTCTTTGAACCCGCAGTTTTGCAGAGCAAAGCACAGCTCTCGTGCCGCATATATTGCAGGCTGCGTGATTCGTTCTGCATCCGACAAGAAAATCTGCTTCCCCCAACCACAAATAGAGAAAATTTCTTCCTCAGCTCCGGCTATTTACAGGCACTGTCGCGTTGCCTGAATGCGCGGCCGGAAGCATAATTAGACGCGAGATGATTGCTGGTCGCAGATTTGGATAAGTCCAGTATTATAGAGCTTCATGGTGCCTGAACGTACGATTTATCTGCTATAGAAGGGCTGTTATGTTATTGAAGGGCTGTTAATATCAGTTGGAGGGCTGTTGTTATCTGCCATTGAAGGGCTGTTGTTATCTGCCATTGAAGGGATGTTGTTATCTGCCATTGAAGGGCTGTTGTTATCTGCCATTGAAGGGCTGTTGTTATCTGCCATTGAAGGGCTGTTGTTATCTGCCATTGAAGGGCTGTTGTTATCTGCCATTGAAGGGCTGTTGTTATCTGCCATTGAAGGGCTGTTGTTATCTGCCATTGAAGGGCTGTTGTTATCTGCCATTGAAGGGCTGTTGTTATCTGCCATTGAAGGGCTGTTGTTATCTGCCATTGAAGGGCTGTTGTTATCTGCCATTGAAGGGCTGTTGTTATCTGCCATTGAAGGGCTGTTGTTATCTGCCATTGAAGGGCTGTTGTTATCTGCCATTGAAGGGCTGTTGTTATCTGCCATTGAAGGGCTGTTGTTATCTGCCATTGAAGGGCTGTTGTTATCTGCCATTGAAGGGCTGTTAGCTGCATTGCAAAAATGTGATGAAGCATGGAAAAAATTGTCCACTCCGGAAAGTCCTAGAGCGGAGGGTGACTGAATAGTATGAATAATTCCCTATTATTTGACATAAAATTTTGATTAGTTTCTGGATTGTCAAGAAAATGAAATCATTCAACCAATTTGAAGGCTATTCTTGATATTTAACCAATTTTACACGTTCCCTGCTCATTGGGCCATTTGTGTACCAATAAGTATATCGCTCTTTCACGTACCGGAATAAATGAACGACCTTTCTTCCGTTTCACGACCATTGAAAAAAATCTCTTATACGAGATGAAACGTTATAGCAACTGTGCTTTTGATATTTCTAAGGAAGGGAAAATTTGTATTCGAGTATTGAGGTCGATTTCCCTATTCTGCTACCTATAATCTAACCAAACCAACCGCTATAACGGCGGAAATGCGGTGAACATGTTAAGTTGAACAATTATTTTAAGGTGTCCATGCTAGTATTAGTTAACTTCGTTCACTGACTACGCCACCGATGCGGGCTTGGTTCGATTCGGTTTCATATAAGCAGTCAGATTGGATCTTTTCCAGATAAGCCAGGCCACTAATGCAACACAAGTTCACTCAATTGTAACTTTCGAAATATTGCACCTATCGACTTCAAATTACTCTTGAACGAAATATTAAAACATTCTTTCGTTTGAGAGAAATTTGAAGTCGATGGGAACAATATTTCAAAAATTAAAAGTGGGTGAACTTACGTGTTATGACGGCGCGCGAGTCCGACAGGTATATCCAAAAATTCATATTTACAGAAAACCGTTTTCGTACCGTCAACGGTACGGAAGGAGAAAAGGTTTCAATCTCACGCTTGAGAATAATTTGAAGTCGATAGGTGCATTATTTCGAAAGTTACAAGCGAGTATACATTTGTGTTGCATTAGTGGGGGGGCTTATCTGGAAGAGATCCGACAGATTTAATGCACGCCGACTGTCTCGAGTAAAATTAGTCTGAGCAGCTGTAGAACAATGCAGGCAAAGCTTTGGTTAGCATTGCGATTTAGTTCAGGCTGGAAGCGATGCGAAATTACGGAAACCGATGTTTAAGGGAATTTGTTGAAACCATGGTCTACGGGAAATTATTGAAACCAAGGTTTAACCCCTTCCCCAACAAATTTTTTTGTTAAAAACGCTTCTTTTTCAGACTAATTTTTTTCATTTTGGTTCTATGTAGTATTTTTGATACTGGTAATGAGAACAGTTTGTAATTCTTTTTTCTTCCTATTTTTGTGGTTAACTTTTTATTTTGAAAATACCTTTGTTGGCAAAAACGAGTCAAATAGTCAGTGTCTGATGTCGAGAAATAGTCATTGTATGATGTCGAGAAATGGTCATTGTCTGATGTCGAGAAATGGTCATTGTCTGATGTCGAGAAATGGTCATTGTCTGATGTCGAGAAATGGTCATTGTCTGATGTCGAGAAATGGTCATTGTCTGATGTCGAGAAATGGTCATTGTATGATGTCGAGAAATAGTCATTGTCTGATGTCGAGAAATGGTCATTGTCTGATGTCGAGAAATAGTCATTGTCTGATGTCGAGAAATAGTCATTGTCTGATGTCGAGAAATAGTCATTGTCTGATGTCGAGAAATAGTCATTGTCTGATGTCGAGAAATAGTCATTGTCTGATGTCGAGAAATAGTCATTGTCTGATGTCGAGAAATGGTCATTGTCTGATGTCGAGAAATGGTCATTGTCTGATGTCGAGAAATGGTCATTGTCTGATGTCGAGAAATGGTCATTGTATGATGTCGAGAAATAGTCATTGTCTGATGTCGAGAAATGGTCATTGTCTGATGTCGAGAAATAGTCATTGTCTGATGTCGAGAAATAGTCATTGTCTGATGTCGAGAAATAGTCATTGTCTGATGTCGAGAAATAGTCATTGTCTGATGTCGAGAAATAGTCATTGTCTGATGTCGAGAAATAGTCATTGTCTGATGTCGAGAAATAGTCATTGTCTGATGTCGAGAAATAGTCATTGTCTGATGTCGAGAAATAGTCATTGTCTGATGTCGAGAAATAGTCATTGTCTGATGTCGAGAAATAGTCATTGTCTGATGTCGAGAAATAGTCATTGTCTGATGTCGAGAAATAGTCATTGTCTGATGTCGAGAAATAGTCATTGTCTGATGTCGAGAAATAGTCATTGTCTGATGTCGAGAAATAGTCATTGTCTGATGTCGAGAAATAGTCATTGTCTGATGTCGAGAAATAGTCATTGTCTGATGTCGAGAAATAGTCATTGTCTGATGTCGAGAAATAGTCATTGTCTGATGTCGAGAAATAGTCATTGTCTGATGTCGAGAAATAGTCATTGTCTGATGTCGAGAAATAGTCATTGTCTGATGTCGAGAAATAGTCATTGTCTGATGTCGAGAAATGGTCATTGTCTGATGTCGAGAAATGGTCATTGTCTGATGTCGAGAAATGGTCATTGTCTGATGTCGAGAAATGGTCATTGTCTGATGTCGAGAAATGGTCATTGTCTGATGTCGAGAAATGGTCATTGTCTGATGTCGAGAAATGGTCATTGTCTGATGTCGAGAAATGGTCATTGTCTGATGTCGAGAAATGGTCATTGTCTGATGTCGAGAAATGGTCATTGTCTGATGTCGAGAAATGGTCATTGTCTGATGTCGAGAAATGGTCATTGTCTGATGTCGAGAAATGGTCATTGTCTGATGTCGAGAAATGGTCATTGTCTGATGTCGAGAAATGGTCATTGTCTGATGTCGAGAAATGGTCATTGTCTGATGTCGAGAAATGGTCATTGTCTGATGTCGAGAAATGGTCATTGTCTGATGTCGAGAAATGGTCATTGTCTGATGTCGAGAAATGGTCATTGTCTGATGTCGAGAAATGGTCATTGTCTGATGTCGAGAAATGGTCATTGTCTGATGTCGAGAAATGGTCATTGTCTGATGTCGAGAAATGGTCATTGTCTGATGTCGAGAAATGGTCATTGTCTGATGTCGAGAAATGGTCATTGTCTGATGTCGAGAAATGGTCATTGTCTGATGTCGAGAAATGGTCATTGTCTGATGTCGAGAAATGGTCATTGTCTGATGTCGAGAAATGGTCATTGTCTGATGTCGAGAAATGGTCATTGTCTGATGTCGAGAAATGGTCATTGTCTGATGTCGAGAAATGGTCATTGTCTGATGTCGAGAAATGGTCATTGTCTGATGTCGAGAAATGGTCATTGTCTGATGTCGAGAAATGGTCATTGTCTGATGTCGAGAAATGGTCATTGTCTGATGTCGAGAAATGGTCATTGTCTGATGTCGAGAAATGGTCATTGTCTGATGTCGAGAAATGGTCATTGTCTGATGTCGAGAAATGGTCATTGTCTGATGTCGAGAAATGGTCATTGTCTGATGTCGAGAAATGGTCATTGTCTGATGTCGAGAAATGGTCATTGTCTGATGTCGAGAAATGGTCATTGTCTGATGTCGAGAAATGGTCATTGTCTGATGTCGAGAAATGGTCATTGTCTGATGTCGAGAAATGGTCATTGTCTGATGTCGAGAAATGGTCATTGTCTGATGTCGAGAAATGGTCATTGTCTGATGTCGAGAAATGGTCATTGTCTGATGTCGAGAAATGGTCATTGTCTGATGTCGAGAAATGGTCATTGTCTGATGTCGAGAAATGGTCATTGTCTGATGTCGAGAAATGGTCATTGTCTGATGTCGAGAAATGGTCATTGTCTGATGTCGAGAAATGGTCATTGTCTGATGTCGAGAAATGGTCATTGTCTGATGTCGAGAAATGGTCATTGTCTGATGTCGAGAAATGGTCATTGTCTGATGTCGAGAAATGGTCATTGTCTGATGTCGAGAAATGGTCATTGTCTGATGTCGAGAAATGGTCATTGTCTGATGTCGAGAAATGGTCATTGTCTGATGTCGAGAAATGGTCATTGTCTGATGTCGAGAAATGGTCATTGTCTGATGTCGAGAAATGGTCATTGTCTGATGTCGAGAAATGGTCATTGTCTGATGTCGAGAAATGGTCATTGTCTGATGTCGAGAAATGGTCATTGTCTGATGTCGAGAAATGGTCATTGTCTGATGTCGAGAAATGGTCATTGTCTGATGTCGAGAAATGGTCATTGTCTGATGTCGAGAAATGGTCATTGTCTGATGTCGAGAAATGGTCATTGTCTGATGTCGAGAAATGGTCATTGTCTGATGTCGAGAAATGGTCATTGTCTGATGTCGAGAAATGGTCATTGTCTGATGTCGAGAAATGGTCATTGTCTGATGTCGAGAAATGGTCATTGTCTGATGTCGAGAAATGGTCATTGTCTGATGTCGAGAAATGGTCATTGTCTGATGTCGAGAAATGGTCATTGTCTGATGTCGAGAAATGGTCATTGTCTGATGTCGAGAAATGGTCATTGTCTGATGTCGAGAAATGGTCATTGTCTGATGTCGAGAAATGGTCATTGTCTGATGTCGAGAAATGGTCATTGTCTGATGTCGAGAAATGGTCATTGTCTGGTGTCGAGAAATGGTCATTGTCTGGTGTCGAGAAATGGTCATTGTCTGGTGTCGAGAAATGGTCATTGTCTGGTGTCGAGAAATGGTCATTGTCTGGTGTCGAGAAATGGTCATTGTCTGGTGTCGAGAAATGGTCATTGTCTGGTGTCGAGAAATGGTCATTGTCTGGTGTCGAGAAATGGTCATTGTCTGGTGTCGAGAAATGGTCATTGTCTGGTGTCGAGAAATGGTCATTGTCTGGTGTCGAGAAATGGTCATTGTCTGATGTCGAGAAATGGTCATTGTCTGATGTCGAGAAATGGTCATTGTCTGATGTCGAGAAATGGTCATTGTCTGATGTCGAGAAATGGTCATTGTCTGATGTCGAGAAATGGTCATTGTCTGATGTCGAGAAATGGTCATTGTCTGATGTCGAGAAATGGTCATTGTCTGATGTCGAGAAATGGTCATTGTCTGATGTCGAGAAATGGTCATTGTCTGATGTCGAGAAATGGTCATTGTCTGATGTCGAGAAATGGTCATTGTCTGATGTCGAGAAATGGTCATTGTCTGATGTCGAGAAATGGTCATTGTCTGATGTCGAGAAATGGTCATTGTCTGATGTCGAGAAATGGTCATTGTCTGATGTCGAGAAATGGTCATTGTCTGATGTCGAGAAATGGTCATTGTCTGATGTCGAGAAATGGTCATTGTCTGATGTCGAGAAATGGTCATTGTCTGATGTCGAGAAATGGTCATTGTCTGATGTCGAGAAATGGTCATTGTCTGATGTCGAGAAATGGTCATTGTCTGATGTCGAGAAATGGTCATTGTCTGATGTCGAGAAATGGTCATTGTCTGATGTCGAGAAATGGTCATTGTCTGATGTCGAGAAATGGTCATTGTCTGATGTCGAGAAATGGTCATTGTCTGATGTCGAGAAATGGTCATTGTCTGATGTCGAGAAATGGTCATTGTCTGATGTCGAGAAATGGTCATTGTCTGATGTCGAGAAATGGTCATTGTCTGATGTCGAGAAATGGTCATTGTCTGATGTCGAGAAATGGTCATTGTCTGATGTCGAGAAATGGTCATTGTCTGATGTCGAGAAATGGTCATTGTCTGATGTCGAGAAATGGTCATTGTCTGATGTCGAGAAATGGTCATTGTCTGATGTCGAGAAATGGTCATTGTCTGATGTCGAGAAATGGTCATTGTCTGATGTCGAGAAATGGTCATTGTCTGATGTCGAGAAATGGTCATTGTCTGATGTCGAGAAATGGTCATTGTCTGATGTCGAGAAATGGTCATTGTCTGATGTCGAGAAATGGTCATTGTCTGATGTCGAGAAATAGCCATTGTCTGATGTCGAGAAATAGCCATTGTCTGATGTCGAGAAATAGCCATTGTCTGATGTCGAGAAATAGCCATTGTCTGATGTCGAGAAATAGCCATTGTCTGATGTCGAGAAATAGCCATTGTCTGATGTCGAGAAATAGCCATTGTCTGATGTCGAGAAATAGTCATTGTCTGATGTCGAGAAATAGTCATTGTCTGATGTCGAGAAATAGTCATTGTCTGATGTCGAGAAATAGTCATTGTCTGATGTCGAGAAATAGTCATTGTCTGATGTCGAGAAATAGTCATTGTCTGATGTCGAGAAATAGTCATTGTCTGATGTCGAGAAATAGTCATTGTCTGATGTCGAGAAATAGTCATTGTCTGATGTCGAGAAATAGTCATTGTCTGATGTCGAGAAATAGTCATTGTCTGATGTCGAGAAATAGTCATTGTCTGATGTCGAGAAATAGTCATTGTCTGATGTCGAGAAATAGTCATTGTCTGATGTCGAGAAATAGTCATTGTCTGATGTCGAGAAATAGTCATTGTCTGATGTCGAGAAATAGTCATTGTCTGATGTCGAGAAATAGTCATTGTCTGATGTCGAGAAATAGTCATTGTCTGATGTCGAGAAATAGTCATTGTCTGATGTCGAGAAATAGTCATTGTCTGATGTCGAGAAATAGTCATTGTCTGATGTCGAGAAATAGTCATTGTCTGATGTCGAGAAATAGTCATTGTCTGATGTCGAGAAATAGTCATTGTCTGATGTCGAGAAATAGTCATTGTCTGATGTCGAGAAATAGTCATTGTCTGATGTCGAGAAATAGTCATTGTCTGATGTCGAGAAATAGTCATTGTCTGATGTCGAGAAATAGTCATTGTCTGATGTCGAGAAATAGTCATTGTCTGATGTCGAGAAATAGTCATTGTCTGATGTCGAGAAATAGTCATTGTCTGATGTCGAGAAATAGTCATTGTCTGATGTCGAGAAATAGTCATTGTCTGATGAACTGGCAGAGTTATCAGAAGTATTCAAGCTTCTGAGGGAAGGTTCATATTCACTATCTTCCGTTGAACTAGACATTTGGGTGTAACACTTGCAAAGATACAATGAAAATGAATGGAAATGTGGATGCAAACAACACCCATCCGACGTCAATGGCTGTCGGGGCAAGTCTAGTAACGATGTCCTTGAAATCCCACACCTCTACCCTGTCGCCTCTGCCAGGCGTACAATTTGACGAGAATACTCGTGTCACACGTAGAATGGCTTACAAAGGCTTGAAATCGGCGAGTATATACGTATGTAACTGGTTTTTGAAGGTAAATTTTCAGGCGAGTATACTCGTCGACGACTGAAACACGAACATTTTGTGAAAACGAGTATACACGTTTATGCCGGGGAAGGGGTTATGGGAAGTTATGGAAACCATTTAGGTCCAAGGAAAATTATTGAAACCACGGTCTAAGGGAAAGTATTATATGTAAACCAGGTTCTGACGTCAATTCTGGTGGAGACGAGAGTTATTGAAGTGTGAAAGCTCAGTTTGGAAATTAAAACAAATCGGCTGTAGTTTCCACATTTCGAAGTAAATATTCAGAAATGCCAAGTTGAGAAAGGGATTTGCGGTGTCGGCTGTACGGCTACGATGACGTAAAACATCAGGAAATTTGGCTCGCACAACTCTAGTAATTAGAAATCAAGCAGCTATCGCAGATTTGAGTCCAGCATATAAGAGGGCAACCCACACGCACGTTTCGATCTGCCTACTTCATATTCTAAAATTTTGCTCTGATTTCTTTTCTAATGCTGTTGGTGATAGTCCATCAGGACGCACAATTCGGAAACTAAAGGGCACGTGTGGAATTTATTGCAGGAGGCTGTTATGGGTGAAGTTTCGGAGTTTGGGGGGGCCTTGATTTTTTCTCCTCTTCTGCTCCTTTTCTCCCGTGAGGAAGGCTGGCGATCCTGTACGACCGACGTCTTGCTCTAATGTCTTCGATTCTTTAGCTGTCAGCGTCCATTTTTTGGCCCGCAGAGATTCTTCTTGCCGCCGTTCGACGTTCTCTGAGAAGAAACGGTGGCAAGCCATGCACTTTCTGTACTGTGTGAGGGCATGAGCTGAGAGTTAGGTAGGCCTTTTTTTTGTCGAAATAAAAGTTTTTTTTGCTGTGTTGAAGGGCCAGTGTTTTGCGGCTCACTGCTGTCCTGTTTTTCAGCACCTATACTTTCTTCTTCAACTTTCATCTTGTTTCACGAACATTTTTCTCAGCTTACTGTTTCTATGCCCCTCCTGCATAGATTTCACGTTCCCTTATCTACATACTAAATGGGGCCTTCCTCGTCCCTCTCTTCGAAACGCTCTTTTTTTATTGGTTAGGGAGGTTTAAACTAACACAATAATCTAATCTGCAGATTCTGTTCTCAAATTTGAAGGGCGAAGTCTTGAAGTTCTTCATTTACTCGGTGTGAGCTTAGTGTGCGAAAGCGCTTTATAAAGTTAGTGTGTGTTGAAATCTTTGTCGGGATGTTGTGTGCGCAGCAAAACTACAAAACTTTAATAGATAGTAAAATGTAACACCAAACTGCTCTTCAACAGTCACATTTGTGAAGTGGCTAGTCGTAACGAACCTTGTCGTAATGTTTTTGATCATCATCGATGAAATCCAGCTATTAATTGTTTCATGGGTTCAGGAATTTCGAGCATTTCAATGCAACAACGATAACTTGGAACATCCTATGCATACACCTGGACGACAAGGCGTTTATAAATGCCGTCTTATACAGTGTCCCACAAAAACCCGAACAGAGTATTTATTCTCCCGTGTCAGTAATACCATCATCAAAACAATATAAGTGTAGGCTCTCTTTCTGGCCTACGATATTATAGGGGAATAAACTTCCCTTTACCACACGGTTCAATAAATTGATACTAGCCCGTTGGGTGCTCTTATGATTTATTCTGGGAACATGAACAAACATCAGTCCTTTTAACGGTAGCACAGTAATAGCAAGCAATGATAATAGCAATGACATTGGCAAATTTCAAAATATTGAGGAATTGCGAGGTGTCTGGAAAGATAAAGAATAAAACTAACTAAGATGGTAACAAGAAATAAATGAATTTGCACATATCATCAATATATGTCTCAGTATAATCAAATCCAATGTACTTAGAAATGAACAAAGACAATTCAATAGTGAACTACACGCTGGCCGATTGTCACGCATCTGGCGCCTAGAAAATCTACCTAGCATTAGCACGCTGGGATAATTCTTTCAACTATCTTTTAAGAAGCATGGACGGCGCCAACAATAAGCATTTAATTTCTCGCAAAATTATCCTTCAAAATTAACCTAAAGAAAAGGTATCACTGATAATGATGGTATTACTGATACGGGAAAATAAATACTAGGTTCGGGTTTTTGTGGGACATACTGTACAGGGTTTTGTGTAATTCGATGCACATATTTCAACCATATACAGAAAAACGCGAAATACCGATTTTTGTCACTCCTGAAAATCGCTTTATTTAGCGGTTTTCTGTATAGTTAAAATTTGTGCATCGAATTACAAAACACCCGGCATACAGGTGAGGAAATGACTGTCTTGTTGCCCATTGACATTTGCCTAAGTTTAAACTTGGCATTTTGAATATTCGTGCATTAGCAGTTGCGTTATTGACGTATTTCGAGCTGTAAAAATAATTCATTGAAATGCATTAAAAGCGCTTCTTCGAAGCAAGATGTGAGTTTCCAAGATGATGAAGTATCTTCCTTTTGTTGAAATGGAATATTTTTTGGTTACGGAGCATCTTTTACTCGGGCACTGTGGTCCTGTTTTTCAGCACCTTCCGTTTCCTTCTTCAGCTTCTTTTATCTCCTTTCAAAAGCTTCTTTCTTAACTTAATCATCCCATGCGCAGAGGATATCGTGTGGGAGCGCACCTATCTCATAGATTCCCCATTCCCTTCCCTCCATACCCAACGGTGCCTTCTTCCTTCCTCTTTTTGGAACACCTTTGTTGTGATTAGGCAGGCTAAAATTTATTCAACTCCGCCCACTCGGAGTAGAATTTTGATCGAATTGCTTCTAATTTGACGAGTACAACATGATACAATCAGCTAATCATTTCAGTGGTAACGTTGAACAGAAACCATGAGAACAGTTTCTGGTCTTGAGATAACATTTCTGCTACGTATACGAGCAAAATATTGGTCCTGATACGAAGGGCTTTTGCTTAGCATCTCAGTTGCCGAATTTCTGTGCTTGTGCAACATTTTATAAACTGAAGTTAATTTTATTTTAAGGATATTTTCACTTCTTTGACTTCCTTAGTGAGTTACTGATAAATTTTATGTTCAACTACGACCCCCTATAGAATTACTGACGACTGGACTGGATTGCCGACGTCTGGAGGCTGGATTGCCGACGTCTGGAGGCTGGATTGCCGACGTCTGGAGGCTGGATTGCCGACGTCTGGAGGCTGGATTGCCGACGTCTGGAGGCTGGATTGCCGACGTCTGGAGGCTGGATTGCCGACGTCTGGAGGCTGGATTGCCGACGTCTGGAGGTTGGATTGCCGACGTCTGGAGGTTGGATTGCCGACGTCTGGAGGTTGGATTGCCGACGTCTGGAGGTTGGATTGCCGACGTCTGGAGGTTGGATTGCCGACGTCTGGAGGTTGGATTGCCGACGTCTGGAGGTTGGATTGCCGACGTCTGGAGGTTGGATTGCCGACGTCTGGAGGTTGGATTGCCGACGTCTGGAGGTTGGATTGCCGACGTCTGGAGGTTGGATTGCCGACGTCTGGAGGTTGGATTGCCGACGTCTGGAGGTTGGATTGCCGACGTCTGGAGGTTGGATTGCCGACGTCTGGAGGTTGGATTGCCGACGTCTGGAGGTTGGATTGCCGACGTCTGGAGGCTGGATTGCCGACGCCTGGAGGCTGGATTGCCGACGTCTGGAGGCTGGATTGCCGACGTCTGGAGGCTGGATTGCCGACGTCTGGAGGCTGGATTGCCGACGTCTGGAGGCTGGATTGCCGACGTCTGGAGGCTGGATTGCCGACGTCTGGAGGCTGGATTGCCGACGTCTGGAGGCTGGATTGCCGACGTCTGGAGGCTGGATTGCCGACGTCTGGAGGCTGGATTGCCGACGTCTGGAGGCTGGATTGCCGACGTCTGGAGGCTGGATTGCCGACGTCTGGAGGCTGGATTGCCGACGTCTGGAGGCTGGATTGCCGACGTCTGGAGGCTGGATTGCCGACGTCTGGAGGCTGGATTGCCGACGTCTGGAGGCTGGATTGCCGACGTCTGGAGGCTGGATTGCCGACGTCTGGAGGCTGGATTGCCGACGTCTGGAGGCTGGATTGCCGACGTCTGGAGGCTGGATTGCCGACGTCTGGAGGCTGGATTGCCGACGTCTGGAGGCTGGATTGCCGACGTCTGGAGGCTGGATTGCCGACGTCTGGAGGCTGGATTGCCGACGTCTGGAGGCTGGATTGCCGACGTCTGGAGGCTGGATTGCCGACGTCTGGAGGCTGGATTGCCGACGTCTGGAGGCTGGATTGCCGACGTCTGGAGGCTGGATTGCCGACGTCTGGAGGCTGGATTGCCGACGTCTGGAGGCTGGATTGCCGACGTCTGGAGGCTGGATTGCCGACGTCTGGAGGCTGGATTGCCGACGTCTGGAGGCTGGATTGCCGACGTCTGGAGGCTGGATTGCCGACGTCTGGAGGCTGGATTGCCGACGTCTGGAGGCTGGATTGCCGACGTCTGGAGGCTGGATTGCCGACGTCTGGAGGCTGGATTGCCGACGTCTGGAGGCTGGATTGCCGACGTCTGGAGGCTGGATTGCCGACGTCTGGAGGCTGGATTGCCGACGTCTGGAGGCTGGATTGCCGACGTCTGGAGGCTGGATTGCCGACGTCTGGAGGCTGGATTGCCGACGTCTGGAGGCTGGATTGCCGACGTCTGGAGGCTGGATTGCCGACGTCTGGAGGCTGGATTGCCGACGTCTGGAGGCTGGATTGCCGACGTCTGGAGGCTGGATTGCCGACGTCTGGAGGCTGGATTGCCGACGTCTGGAGGCTGGATTGCCGACGTCTGGAGGCTGGATTGCCGACGTCTGGAGGCTGGATTGCCGACGTCTGGAGGCTGGATTGCCGACGTCTGGAGGCTGGATTGCCGACGTCTGGAGGCTGGATTGCCGACGTCTGGAGGCTGGATTGCCGACGTCTGGAGGCTGGATTGCCGACGTCTGGAGGCTGGATTGCCGGCGTCTGGAGGCTGGATTGCCGGCGTCTGGAGGTTGGATTGCCGACGGCGGGTGTGCGCCAAGCGCCATCCATGCCCTCTTCCCCCGTGCACCTCAGAGGTCTTATAAGCGGTGAGCTCTAGAGTTATCCATTAAAATCCCGGGCACCAGTAAAGTAATTAAAACCAGTGCACTTATTGTCCGTGAAGCTAAATTTAACTATGATTTAATTCTAGGTCGTGACGTATTAAAAGACGCCGTCATTAACTTCAGAGAGAGGGAACTTCTTTGGAATAATGTTGCAATTCCTTTTCAAGATTTAAATGTGGAACCTTTGTTAAGCAGAGAGGTTGTAATGCGAAATATAGTGAATAGTGATTGTCTATTATCAGAGATTGCGGTCGCCAGAAAGACCAAGAGGCAATTAAAAAATGATGACTGCAGCAGTAAAAATGATGACTGCGGCAGAAACAATGCTGACTGCAGGAGAAAAAATGCTGACTGCGGGACAATGAGAGCTGCGGGAGCTCAGAGACAGACCATGAGAGCTGCGGTAGCTCAGGCACAGACAATGAGAACAAAAGAATTAATTGTTCATTTTAATCAGGCTGAAGTACCTGGTAATTCGCTTAACGTTGTTTATGGGTTCATTAGGAAACCAATTGTAGGAGAATATATGGTTCTCAAAAGATGTTTTGACAATGGTGCCTTCATAGCTGACTCAATTGTACATGTAAATGAAGACGGTGTGGTACCGGTCATGATTCTAAATGCTAATGAGGAGACGTTGTACTTCTCTGAGAACACGATGCTATGCAACGTGGAATTGATAAAATCTGATGATATTGAGAGCGAAGTATACCTGACGAGCGTGGAAACAGCGCTCAGAGATGCAGCTGGCGTTGAAGTAAATTTTGTTGCGGGGTCAGATACGATGGAAGTTAAATCGACATGTGGTGGAAAGGATACCATGGTTGATAGGAAACTTTGTTCGGAAGCTGATACTCGTGGCAGAGGTGTAATTTCTGTTGATATTGTTGATAATAAGAAGTTAGACTCGAATGGAGAAGGGCAGCGTTTACTGGTAGGATGCTGTACAGGTGGGGACGCGAACCAAATGCGCGGGCCCTAAAGAGCTCACCGCTTATAAGACCTCTGAGGTGCACGGGGGAAGAGGGCATGGATGGCGCTTGGCGCACACGGGAGGCTGGATTGCCGACGACTACCAATCACTACCTCCCACAAAAGAACTGTCCTCGAGCGAATAGAAGTTCCGTGTAAAGTTGTGTCGTCGCCGCAAGAAGAGAGTTCGAAGTTGACTTCTTGACTTGGATTTTCGGCATCCGATCTTGACTGGATTTCGAGTGAGACTTCGTCTGAGGGTGACAGCAGCCTCAAGTTCTGCTGGGACAGTTGTCCTGATGTTTACTGGGGCCCGTTCCGAGCCTCTACTTCTGACTTCTGGTGTGATGGTGGCGAGGCGTTGTGCAAGTGGTGGTGGTGGCGAGGCGTTGTGCAGGTGATGGTGGCGAGGCGTTGTGCAGGTGATGGTGGCGAGGCGTTGTGCAGGTGATGGTGGCGAGGCGTTGTGCAGGTGATGGTGGCGAGGCGTTGTGCAGGTGATGGTGGCGAGGCGTTGTGCAGGTGATGGTGGCGAGGCGTTGTGCAGGTGATGGTGGCGAGGCGTTGTGCAGGTGATGGTGGCGAGGCGTTGTGCAGGTGATGGTGGCGAGGCGTTGTGCAGGTGATGGTGGCGAGGCGTTGTGCAGGTGATGGTGGCGAGGCGTTGTGCAGGTGATGGTGGCGAGGCGTTGTGCAGGTGATGGTGGCGAGGCGTTGTGCAGGTGATGGTGGCGAGGCGTTGTGCAGGTGATGGTGGCGAGGCGTTGTGCAGGTGATGGTGGCGAGGCGTTGTGCAGGTGATGGTGGCGAGGCGTTGTGCAGGTGATGGTGGCGAGGCGTTGTGCAGGTGATGGTGGCGAGGCGTTGTGCAGGTGATGGTGGCGAGGCGTCGTGCAAGTGATGGTGGCGAGGCGTCGTGCAGGTGATGGTGGCGAGGCGCTGTGCAGGTGATGGTGGCGAGGCGCTGTGCAGGTGATGGTGGCGAGGCGTTGTGCAGGTGATGGTGGCGAGGCGTTGTGCAGGTGATGGTGGCGAGGCGTTGTGCAGGTGATGGTGGCGAGGCGTTGTGCAGGTGATGGTGGCGAGGCGTTGTGCAGGTGATGGTGGCGAGGCGTTGTGCAGGTGATGGTGGCGAGGCGCTGTGCAGGTGATGGTGGCGAGGCGCTGTGCAGGTGATGGTGGCGAGGCGCTGTGCAGGTGATGGTGGCGAGGCGCTGTGCAGGTGATGGTGGCGAGGCGTTGTGCAGGTGATGGTGGCGAGGCGTTGTGCAGGTGATGGTGGCGAGGCGTTGTGCAGGTGATGGTGGCGAGGCGTTGTGCAGGTGATGGTGGCGAGGCGTTGTGCAGGTGATGGTGGCGAGGCGTTGTGCAGGTGATGGTGGCGAGGCGCTGTGCAGGTGAGGGTGGCGAGGCGCTGTGCAGGTGAGGGTGGCGAGGCGTTGTGCAGGTGATGGTGGCGAGGCGTTGTGCAGGTGATGGTGGCGAGGCGTTGTGCAGGTGATGGTGGCGAGGCGTTGTGCAGGTGATGGTGGCGAGGCGTTGTGCAGGTGATGGTGGCGAGGCGTTGTGCAGGTGATGGTGGCGAGGCGTTGTGCAGGTGATGGTGGCGAGGCGTTGTGCAGGTGATGGTGGCGAGGCGTTGTGCAGGTGATGGTGGCGAGGCTCTGTGGAAGTGTGTGTGTGTGTGCTTTCAAACTTACGACTAACTTGGAAGACCTGTAAAAAGAAAATAGAAGATGAGGAAATTTTGTATCTGCGTATCTTGGCGTGTTTCTTTATTTAGAGCCAGAATAAACTTGAAGATGATGAAAATTTAATTAAGGGCGTACAAAGTACTGTTTGTTAGGAGTTACTTCAGCATAGTTTCGACTTCGATAAATATTAATGCTTTGCTTCTTGCAAATCCTTTTTATAAATAAAACGGCTAAGAAAGTCGCTTTTAGATCCAACATTGGTATTGAAGCAGTCAAAACTAAAAGAAGGGCGTTTCGACCCGTAAGGTCATTTTCAACTTCTGTCAGCAGAAAATTAAAAATGCAGTAAAATTTCAAGTAAATGTTAAACGATGAAAAAAAGTAGCATCACACTAAAAAATCAACATATGCGACCTAAATTAGCTGACGGGGAAAAGCGGACTGAATATCTTAAACTGGTTTTGTCGTTAAAATATACAGGGATTCTAAATTACGAAGATTTATAATACCAGAAGTAGATGAAATTACTTTACAATCGCTTAAACGTATTGGCAGATCCCACTTCTCTGTATGAGAACGGATGGCAGAATAGGATGGCTAAGAAAAAAGGCCTGTTCTAAAACTCCTACCAACATGCTCCGCAACGCGAATACTTAGGGCCCGTTTAGCTGAGCCCACGTACTCTGACGCACAATGAGCGCAACGATATTTGTAAACGATATACAATATATCTGTATTTTGAGCAGCGATATCTGTAAACAACGATGCTTATAATACTTTTATATTTATAATTGAAATAAAACCCTATTTTAGACGTATTGACATATAATTTTGAAATCTAAATGCATAAAATGTTTACATAACAGCGAATGCAATTTCTTTTTCAGTTTTTTCGGTTTCACCCTAAAAAAGAGTAATGTGAGGCAAAATGTTTTTTTATTAACTAAATATGAATTCGGCTTGCTGTAAAATGTATTACCCGATTAATTTTTAAAAGCTGAATCAATGAGTTTGCAGGGAAAACCGGTGCATTTAAAAAATATTTGAAACAATCAATTTTTTTATGAAGAGACGAAAATGAATATTTTGACAAACCAATTACTGATTCTACATCAGCAAACAAGTAATTCAGACAAATTTCAATGGTCTCGTGCAAGGGAATATTCGTAAAAAGACTCTCAATGTCGAACGACACCATGAAGAAATTATTGGCTTGGTTAAGGGACGTAACCTCCTCGACGAACGATTCTGAATTCTATATACGGTATATGAGTTACGCGTAAATGGGGCCAGGATGGTAACTATAAATTAAACGAGAGAAGAACTCGGGGTTCGGTAAGCAGCAGATATTGGTCTAAATTTGAAATCTAAATTAAAATGTTTGTGAACTGTTCGTAATCCATACAAAGTTTCAAGCCCAGAGCCCGATACAGATGAAATTTTATGTATCTTGTCAGTTAATGCAGACACACTTTACAATTTTCGCAAAAAATTGATGATCTTATCCTCAACACTAGTAAATTTCAAGATAGGTTCAGTAATCTCTCTAAATTTGTTTATGTCGGAAATGAAGCAGGGCATACTCTGTAAATATTCTAAAACCCCCTCTGGAGGATGCAGCTACTGTATCTATGGGAATTAGCACTCCCAGGGGAGGAAATGTGAGGGCCCCGAGCTGAGAGTTAGGTAGGCCTTCTTTTTGTTGAAATGTTTTTGTTATATAAAGAACCACCATTTTTCGGAACACTGCTGTCCTGTTTTTCAGTATCAACTAATTTTTTATTCGACTTCTATCTTGTTTTATAAACTTCTTTTTAACTTACTGTTTCCATGCCCTTTCTGGGTAGATTCCGTGTTCCCGTATCTCAACACTGAATGTGACCTTCCTCCCACTTTTCGAAACGTTCTTTTTTTTTTAGCGGTTAGGGAGGCTTGAACTAGTATAAAATCTGCTACTGAAAAGCTGCTCCTGTGAGCAATATAACTGAGAGGTAAATGGCTTCATTTGAAGCTGATTTATGAACTTCAAATCGGTGAGTGTGTGTTGTATCGGTGAGTCCGAGTGTGTTGGCTAGCAAGTTGTAACAAACAATTTGCTACAAGCGGTGAGGTCTCCTGTTGAAAATAGTTTTCTTCCTTGACAGCTGGGGAGACTGGCGCCCCCTGGAAAGGTTGTTAGTTATCTCAGCTATAGATTGGTTTTCGGGACTCGACAAACGAGCCTAATTTCTTTCGTTCACCTTTCATGCTTTTTTCGCTATTTTTTCTTTCTTTTTGCCGTGGCCGAGTGGTTAAGAACGCGCCCTTCCGAGAGGGTGTCGGCAGTTCGAACCCCGGCGCTGTGCGGTGGTTTCTCCCCGTTGGGTAAAGGAAGAACTCGTGCAAAATACCTCACTCTACCCAGGTGTCTGAAATGAGTACCAGCTTGACCGACATGGCATCCTGGTGTTAGTTATACGGCAGTTGAAAAACCAACGTACAAGGTATGTATCAGGCTTGATTGATTTGAATAAAGCATCCGTTATCCTTCTTTTCGTAGGGTGTCCTGTGTGGTAACACACTTTTTGCGCCGATAGCACATTTTCTACACTACACATAAAATGATCCCTTCTCTTCGCTCTCTTGAGATTCTTTGTTATGACCGAAGAGCCTTAAACAACTTATAGAATAATAGTTTTGTTCCTTGATAATACCGGACAGTACACAGCTCGTAACCTGGTAATGTGCCGTTGGTGGTGCAGGTATTGGATATACGAGTATATCACCCACTTGAGGTGTAGGATATCACCCACTTGAGGCGTAGGATATCACCCACTTGAGGCGTAGGATATCACCCACTTGAGGCGTAGGATATCACCCACTTGAGGCGTAGGATATCACCCACTTGAGGCGTAGGATATCACCCACTTGAGGTGTAGGATATCACCCACTTGAGGTGTAGGATATCACCCACTTGAGGTGTCGGATATCACCCACTTGAGGTGTAGGATATCACCCACTTGAGGTGTAGGATATCACCCACTTGAGGTGTAGGATATCACCCACTTGAGGTGTAGGATATCACCCACTTGAGGTGTAGGATATCACCCACTTGAGGTGTCGGATATCACCCACTTGAGGTGTCGGATATCACCCACTTGAGGTGTCGGATATCACCCACTTGAGGTGTCGGATATCACCCACTTGAGGTGTCTGTTATCACCCACTTGAGGTGTCGGATATCACCCATTTGAGGTCGGAACTCAGTCTCTGCAGCCCAAATCTCGCTCTCTCAGACTTCCGTCTCTTTGGGCCGCTCCAGGTACTATCGGGAAGTCGTCAAGTGGCCAAAACACACGTCCGGGATGTGCGGCAAAAGTGCCTGCAAGATCAACCGAAAAGCTTTTTCCGGACGGCGCACGACGCTTGCTGCTCGCTCTAAAGAGCGCTCTTCAAAAGGAAAACTGTATTGAAACACTGTGGCCGTGTTGTACACTTTGGATTAATGAAGTTGTACAACGAAAAGTGTGTGCTTATTTTTTCTCGTCATTGGGTTTTGCGGCAAGTAGATTTTTCTCTTGAGACATACAATCCTCATAATTTAATATATGAATAATTATAAACTCGGTTAACGACAACTTTGATCAAAGACTATTGGCAAAACCAAAGTGTGTCTTGTTGCAAATTTGCTCTTAAGATTGTAGGCTGTGTTTGTTTAGCATGGGAAATCAGATGTGAAGGTAGTATTTCAGGTTTGTAATAAATGAGCATTTTAATAAGAGGATTTGATACAAACCGTTCATAGCCCAGTTTGATAATGTGGGATTTAGATGAAAATGAGCGACGGTTGAATGTTGCGGTTAGGGAGGCTTAAACTAACATTTACACTAAAAATTTGAATAACGAACGCGATGTGTTCATGTTTTTGACAACATATCATTTGCATCTGTACACTTCCAAAAATTAGATTCCAAAATTTAGAAAAATTTTCAAGTAACAATTTAAAAAGCATTAAAAATATACCTTTGGTCGTCGATGTTGTGGAGCAAATTCGAGCACTACAGGGTGCCGCCAAAATTTACTTACCCTTTGATTGACGGTTACTTGTGCAGTTTTGATTTAGTTTCAGGTGTTACTATGTTTTCTTTTGACATTTAATTTTCTGAAAGTTAAATGCTCTTTGCTTTCCTTGCTTCTACTCATTAGACTTATGTCAATCCACATCTACCGCAAAACAAAATACAAAAAATACTAGACAGCCAAAAATTTGAGTACATATTAGTGAGGAAACCACATATATAAAAACATACACTACTATAATGGAGTCACTACAGCTCCTTCGATCGTTGAGCATTACTCGTCGCAGAAGTTGCGACTGAAAGGAAATCTAATGCAAGCTTTTGTAGACAGAGATCGTCTCGAATTTTTCGGTTCTTCAGTGAACTCGAGTGTGGCTTTTTTTTTTGAGAAATAAATAGGGTGGACTGAAGCTTGCAGAGCAAGTTGAGCAAGCGGGATGCTATCGTTGCCGCATCTCCCTTTCGCCTCCGCACCTCGTTCCTTCCTTCTCCCTATTTTCTCCTGGACATAAAAATTTTTTACTTCCACTTCCGTGGTATTTCCCTGCAGTGTTGGGTCTTGCCGGAAATTTGTATGCGTTTCGGTTCGCTGGCCGAACCTGTTCCTTCCTGGGAATCGAATAGAGTTTCGTTTATTTCTCTCTATATATTTTTTGTTAAATTGATTTCAACTGTTTATTTTTTCAATTTTGTGCTCAGTTTTTTATCTTTTTTCAAGTTTTTTTTGCAAGGCTTTTTTAATGGATAAACTCTTTTTTTATTCAACCTTTAATTTGAGCTGTTACAGATCTTTTCAGCACCATTTTGAACCATTATAATTTTAATACTGCTATACACAAATCGCTGAATTTTAGCATCATGAATCATTTTTACTTTTTTGGGGCTAAATATAACTTGGACGCATAAAAAATTTATCTTCCAGCCCCAGAGTTGCAGTCTTGATTCCCGAGTCGTCTTGAAAGGAACGTGCAAGTGATGATTTACTGTTCGCTTTTTCCTATAAATTTGTTAGTTTTGTTGCTTTCACTTGACAATTTCCATCAATGCCAAAGTAATAAAGTAGCAATCTCGGGTCACGCAGCTCCCGCTGAGCTTTTTCCATGCAAATGCAGCGAGGTTTGAAGTGGAGGCTGTGTGCGCTTCGCTGCAGTCACGTCCAAATGACACAAACTGGCCAACTTGGAAGGCTAAAACATTTCTCCTATCTCTCCATCAGCTTCTCAAATGGCACAAAATCTCGGCCGTCTCGTTCAGTAGTTGCAGAAATTGTTAAAAAAAAGTTACGCCTCTGAGGCTGTAACATTCCGAAGCTCAGAAGCTCAACGTTCTTGGTGGCCCAAGAAACACTGTTTATCCCAGCTCTGCTTTCGAGGGGAAGGTTTAAATATTTTATGAAGCCCTATAAAATCTCCCGATCTCGGTTTTATTGACCATAGCATCACGAGTTACTTTATGAAAACTTCTGGAATTTGCTCAATTTTGAACATGGTTTCTTGGTAAATGCGCATTTTAGTGCAATTCTCATTGATGAAGCTCAGTGTACATGTGACTATGAAGTCGTGAATTTCTTGAAAACAAGACAATTACTTCCAACAGTTGAACTCACGTCACCTTGTGGGTTTAGTTTCAATTAGTCCGTCGTGTCTTGTTTTTTTTTTGGTATCGATATGAACTCAATTTTTCGCAATCGATACGCAGGAGTTTTCTCTTCTCTTCCATCAACTTTATTGTTTGAACTCAACATCACTCGAGTTTCGCCAAGCACATTCTAAATTATGAGCGATACCTATAACATGTGTAATCAAAGTTTCATACCTTTTTTTAAATCAACTCTTCGACATTGTCAGTTTAGACTTTAGCGATGGCATTTTACGTTCTGGCCCTTTCTGAAAGAAAACATTGGTAAAACTCTAGAACGAAGACATAATTTTCACAAGTTCAGTACAACTTATAACCATATTAATGGAAAGGAAAATAATGTACCAAAGGTGGGCAAACGTAGGCCGGAAGCAGGACTCCACGGTGTTATGTGGACCAGTTTGTTTTTATGAATTGTTCTTTTTGAATGTTGTATTACCTTGATGCTCGCTGCCTGATTTAGAAATGGAGGGGGGCTTGACTTGTGTTGCCTGCCCTCCCCTTAGTTTACCTTTTACCGTCAAAGTGGATTTCAAAATCCACTTTCATAAACAGCTCTAGTACATTTTAATCCTAGTAAAATTTGTGCCCTAATGTGTTCTTCGAAGTCTTTGTCGAGTGGCAGTCACTTCCTCGTTGTGATGTCGGTAACTACGTGATACCGGTGCCAGTTTAATGATGGTGGTTGTGGCAACGGTGATATGAGTAGAAAATATGGATGTGAAAGGGTTGAGTTTGCCCTCCGCTGTAGTAGGCGACAATATCACAATAGCAAATAACGAAATATTGATTCCCGATCTTCAGGGTTCGGTTCATTCTCGAGTACATGCTTCTTTTCAGTGACCATAGCGAAGGTCGCATTCGTAGTTCGTGCTCGAACTCCAATTTTTCATTGTGTTACCCAATGTTCCTTTTTGCGGACTCGTAAATTATTTTTTCTTGGTCTCATAAGGTGAAGTTAGCATAAAAAAAAATATGCTGGCATGACAGTTGTAAGGTACCCGACGGCTTGAAATCGGGAGTTTTTTCCAAAAGGGTATGGTGATGGTATCGGTCTAAGAGTCCTCGTGTAAAATACGTCGGTTATTAAATATATGAATACATATATGTACATGAATATATATATATGTACATGAATAATGTATATCTTGTGCTACCAACGCCTAATTCACTGCAGGGTTGAGTAATTTCATGAGTGTTTTTCGCTTAGTCGGGTTCACCTTATTTCTCCCATTTTTCGTTTCATTTCATGGTGGGTCGACCGTCTCAACTTCCGTAGTTCCTGAGCGTAATCACTTCTGTTGTCATAGTCTCAGTTTTTCCGTCAGACGTAATCATTTTTGGGTGAAATGCATCTCCTGAGCTAGGAAGTTTTTGTCGCTCTAGTTCTGAATATTTTGTTTTCTTGTCTTCTTCAACTCCAGCATGACGAGATATTGTTTCGGGTGTTGTTGCAAAGTCATTTTGTTTTTATGTGTTTATGAAATTTCAGTAAACTTTGTTTATCTTTTCTAATTTTAGTTAATTAATACATTTTCCGTGCATTTGGGCATATGTGTCCCGCACGGTAAATTGCTCATTAACGTACCGGTAGAAATGAATGAACTTCCTCTGCATCGCGCCTTTTTTAAAAAAATAATTCATAAGAGGAAAACGTTATCGTGCAATTGCATTTTCATATTTCTTAGGAAGGATAAAAATGTATTAGAGCAGTTGAGTCGATTTCCCAATTCTGCTATCTACGACCTAACCAAACCAACCGTTGACAACCGCGGAAACTCGTTGAACGTGTTAAATGTGTGAGACCCTCAAGAGGACGTAACCAAGGAAGTTGGATATGCATCCAACTTCCTTGGACGTAACTATTGTATATATGGAAATCTGCTCTCCCAAAGAGAAAATGTGGGGTCCCATACTTAGGGCGAGATAGTTCTTCTTTTTGTTTAAACAGGATTTCTTTCTTTATAGTGTAACAGACAATTTTTATTCAGGACTCGGTTGTCCTGATTTTCAACATATACTACTTTTTTCTTCAACTTTTATCTTGTCTCATCCCCTCAGGTGGATACAACTATTGTATCTATGGGAATTAGCGTTCCCAGGGGGAAAATGTGAGGGCCCGAGCTGAGAGTTAGATAGGCCTTCGTTTTGTTGAAATAAAATGATTTTTTTGTTATGTTATTGACCACCAATAATTGTTATTTTTTCGGTTCACTGCTGTCTTGTTTTTCAGCACCTAATTCTTTCTTCTTCAACTTTTATCTTGTTTCATGAAATTCTTTTTCAACTTACTGTTTCTATGCTCCTTCTGCATAGATTCCTCATTCTCTTATCTCCATAATAAATGGTGCATTCCTCCTTCCTCTATTCGATACGCTTTTTTTGTAGCGGTTAGGGAGATTTAAACTAATTTGTAATTCTATTCCTTATCTTGTCTCATAAAATTATTTTCCACCTTGCGGTTTTCCTGTACAAAAGATCTTGTGTGTGCGGGAACATATGTACTTTGTGCATTGTTTCAGAGATTCCTTAACTCCGTTCTTAATAAAGCCTTTCCTCTTTCTCTTTCTAGAACACTATTGTAGTGGTTAGGGAGGCTTAAACTAACTCATCAAATCTAATTTCCCAACAACATAACGCTCCTAAGCGTAAAGCGGAATCCCCAAAAAACAGCTCAGTGATCACAGTGTATTAAATAATTCGAATGGTAAAACGAGTCCCCAGACTAAACTCGATTGTAAATTTGTGGCCTTTTTTGCAAGTTGAAATTCAATCGAAGCCTCTGAAGTGTATCTAGAATCTGAAGAAAGTATGCGTTGAAGAATGAACTAACATTTCTGAAGACACGTGTAAATCAGTTGGTAAAGATAATAGATGATTTGATATTCGTTGTAGGGGTGAATGCGATGTATACTATACAATTCCTTGCTTTATTGAAAAGAATTCAACTACTGACTAATGATTCTATACTAGATTTTAATTGTAGGATTAATTTTTTCAATCTTGAATGTACAAAAACGTATATTCTTCCCCCTGTAGTGAATGTCTTGATTATTTATGCATACTCGTATTTTGATGCATCTTAATGTAAATATTTTGCCATTAGTTTCGCTTCAGTTTTTACGGAAAATTTATTAATGTAAGAAGATTTTCTTTTCCCTGTTGCAAATCGCGTTTACTTCGGAGATCCTCGAACTTTTCTCCGTAAAATTAGCATGCAGCGAACGCATTTAGCTCATGAATACCGTATCAACTCGTGTAAGGCTTAAACAAAAGAAAATTCTTGCGAAACGGCTACGCTTAGCGGTGAATCCTAAAAGAACTCTGGGAAAAAAATCTTGCAGTCCCTATGGAGTTCGGGAGCAAAACGGCACGGCGTGGAGGCAAGCCTGGAACGCTTCTGGAACGTCACACTTGGACTGTTTCCAGCCACTTCTGTCGAGCTCTGGATTAGCTGGAAACTGGGTTTGCTGTCGCACGCTCACGGCTGCTCGCTTACAAAGGATCGTGCAGCATTTGGGCGCTACTTTGCAGCGCAATCGTCGGTTTATAAAACTTCTATTGCCTGCCTAAAGCGCCTTTCGTTTGTTTGAATTATGCGAACCAACTGGGGAATGTGATTTTATTGAAAACGCGTTTGTAGTTTGAGTGGTTGAACGTTGTGTTCCACTGGTGGGTGTTATTGGTTTCATATCCACGCGCTTTACGTTGAATTCAAGCTGTCGTATGTTTTGTTGCGTGTTCATTTATTGGGAATTGTTATTTTCCTCAATAGAATGTTTTTTTATTCCTCAATTAGTGCCTCCAGGTGACAGATGTGAGGTCCCGAGGTGAAGATTTGAGACATCGTTGTGAGGGCCCGAGCTGAGAGTTAGGTAGGCCTTCTTTCCCGTTCAAATAAAACGTTTTTTTTCATGTTAAGGACCACTTTTTTCGGTTCACTACTGTCCTTCTTTCAAGCACCTCTGACTTTCTTCTTCAACTTTCATCTTATTTCATGAATTTTTTCTCAACTTACTGTTTCTATGTCCTTTCTGCATAGATTCCTCATTCTCTTATCTCCATACTAAATGGTGCCTTCCTCCTGCCTGTCTTCGATACGCTATTTTTTGTAGCGGTTATAAAGGCTTAAGCTAACTTATAATCCTAATCTCATAATCTTACTGGTGTTATCTTACTTGAGTTCCATTTGATTTCTATAATTTATTTCCATAATTATATAACTTGACTGAGAAGCAGACATCACCAAAACATAAGGAAACAACAATGCCCTTTACACGCCTCATTAAGAATTCACCCTAAACGGTATTAGGCACACATTGCCTTCATTCCGCAGCTCAGCGCTGTTGTACAGAAGCAGCTTCTATTCCTCCTAAATGCATTTCCTGAAATATCTGTGGAAGTTTCCGGGCTCGTGTAGGAGAAATAGCTGTGCGACCACCGAATATTGTCATATCCGTTGCGGTGCGTTTCTGCGTGCGACTGCCGTGTGGCCGCCATGGTGTGATGTGGTGCTGAGTGTGCGGTGGTGGTTGTGGGTGGTAGTGTTTGTTTGTGTTGGTGTGTGGTAGTGTTTGTTTGTGTTGGTGTGTGGTAGGGTTTGTTTGTGTTGGTGTGTGGTAGTGTTTGTTTGTGTTGGTGTATGGTAGCGTTTGTGTTGTGTTGGTGTGTGGTAGTGTGCGTATGTGAGTGTTATGGCGTGTGTTAGTGTATGGTTGTGTGTTTGGACGAGTGTAAGTGTATGGTTGTGTTAGGACGAGTGTAAGTGTATGGTTGTGTTTGGACGAGTGTAAGTGTATGGTTGTGTTTGGACGAGTGTAAGTGTATGGTTGTGTTTGGACGAGTGTAAGTGTATGGTTGTGTTTGGACGAGTGTAAGTGTATGGTTGTGTTTGGACGAGTGTAAGTGTATGGTTGTGTTTGGACGAGTGTAAGTGTATGGGTGTGTGTTTGGACGAGTGTGAGTGTATGGTTGTGTTAGGACGAGTGTAAGTGTATGGTTGTGTTAGGACGAGTGTAAGTGTATGGTTGTGTTTGGACGAGTGTAAGTGTATGGTTGTGTTTGGACGAGTGTAAGTGTATGGTTGTGTTTGGACGAGTGTAAGTGTATGGTTGTGTTTGGACGAGTGTAAGTGTATGGTTGTGTTTGGACGAGTGTAAGTGTATGGTTGTGTTTGGACGAGTGTAAGTGTATGGTTGTGTGTTTGGACGAGTGTAAGTGTATGGTTGTGTGTTTGGACGAGTGTAAGTGTATGGTTGTGTGTTTGGACGAGTGTAAGTGTATGGTTGTGTGTTTGGACGAGTGTAAGTGTATGGTTGTGTTTGGACGACTGTAAATGTATGGTTGTGTGTTTGGACGTGTGTTAGTGTATGGTTGTGTGTTTGGACGTGTGTGTAAGTGTATGGTTGTGTGTTTGGACGAGTGTATGGGTATGGTTGTGTGTTTGGACGAGTGTATGGGTATGGTTGTGTTTGGACGTGTGTTAGTGTATGGTTGTGTGTTTGGACGTGTGTGTAAGTGTATGGTTGTGTGTTTGGACGAGTGTAAGTGTATGGTTGTGTGTTTGGACGTGTGTGTAAGTGTATGGTTGTGTGTTTGGACGTGTGTGTAAGTGTATGGTTGTGTGTTTGGACGTGTGTGTAAGTGTATGGTTGTGTGTTTGGACGTGTGTGTAAGTGTATGGTTGTGTGTTTGGACGTGTGTGTAAGTGTATGGTTGTGTGTTTGGACGTGTGTTAGTGTATGGTTGTGTGTTTGGACGTGTGTGTAAGTGTATGGTTATGTGTTTGGACGTGTGTGTAAGTGTATGGTTGTGTGTTTGGACGTGTGTGTAAGTGTATGGTTGTGTGTTTGGACGAGTGTAAGTGTATGGTTGTGTGTTTGGACGTGTGTTAGTGTATGGTTGTGTGTTTGGACGTGTGTTAGTGTATGGTTGTGTGTTTGGACGTGTGTGTAAGTGTATGGTTGTGTGTTTGGACGTGTGTTAGTGTATGGTTGTGTGTTTGGACGTGTGTGTAAGTGTATGGTTGTGTGTTTGGACGTGTGTGTAAGTGTATGGTTGTGTGTTTGGACGTGTGTGTAAGTGTATGGTTGTGTGTTTGGACGTGTGTGTAAGTGTATGGTTGTGTGTTTGGACGTGTGTGTAAGTGTATGGTTGTGTGTTTGGACGAGTGTAAGTGTATGGTTGTGTGTTTGGACGTGTGTAAGTGTATGGTTGTGTGTTTGGACGAGTGTAAGTGTATGGTTATGCGTTTGGACGTGTGTAAGTGTATGGTTGTGTGTTTGGACGAGTGTAAGTGTATGGTTATGTGTTTGGACGTGTGTGTAAGTGTATGGTTGTGTGTTTGGACGTGTGTGTAAGTGTATGGTTGTGTGTTTGGACGAGTGTGTAAGTGTATGGTTGTGTGTTTGGACGAGTGTAAGTGTATGGTTGTGTGTTTGGACGTGTGTGTAAGTGTATGGTTGTGTGTTTGGACGTGTGTGTAAGTGTATGGTTGTGTGTTTGGACGTGTGTGTAAGTGTATGGTTGTGTGTTTGGACGAGTGTAAGTGTATGGTTGTGTGTTTGGACGAGTGTGTAAGTGTATGGTTGTGTGTTTGGACGAGTGTGTAAGTGTATGGTTGTGTGTTTGGACGAGTGTAAGTGTATGGTTGTGTGTTTGGACGTGTGTGTAAGTGTATGGTTGTGTGTTTGGACGTGTGTGTAAGTGTATGGTTGTGTGTTTGGACGTGTGTGTAAGTGTATGGTTGTGTGTTTGGACGTGTGTGTAAGTGTATGGTTGTGTGTTTGGACGAGTGTGTTAGTGTATGGTTGTGTGTTTGGACGAGTGTGTTAGTGTATGGTTGTGTGTTTGGACGAGTGTGTTAGTGTATGGTTGTGTGTTTGGACGAGTGTGTTAGTGTATGGTTGTGTGTTTGGACGAGTGTGTTAGTCTATGGTTGTGTGTTTGGACGAGTGTGTTAGTCTATGGTTGTGTGTTTGGACGAGTTTAAGTGTATGGTTGTGTGTTAGTGTATGGTTGTGTGTTTGGACGAGTTTAAGTGTATGGTTGTGTGTTAGTCTATGGTTGTGTGTTTGGACGAGTTTAAGTGTATGGTTGTGTGTTTGGACGAGTGTGTTAGTGTATGGTTGTGTGTTTGGACGAGTGTGTTAGTGTATGGTTGTGTGTTTGGACGAGTGTGTTAGTGTATGGTTGTGTGTTTGGACGAGTGTGTTAGTCTATGGTTGTGTGTTTGGACGAGTGTGTTAGTCTATGGTTGTGTGTTTGGACGAGTGTAAGTGTATGGTTGTGTGTTTGGACGAGTGTGTTAGTGTATGGTTGTGTGTTTGGACGAGTGTGTTAGTGTATGGTTGTGTGTTTGGACGAGTGTGTTAGTGTATGGTTGTGTGTTTGGACGAGTGTGTTAGTGTATGGTTGTGTGTTTGGACGAGTGTGTTAGTCGATGGTTGTGTGTTTGGACGTGTGTGTAAGTGTATGGTTGTGTGTTTGGACGAGTGTGTAAGTGTATGGTTGTGTGTTTGGACGAGTGTGTTAGTGTATGGTTGTGTGTTTGGACGAGTGTGTTAGTGTATGGTTGTGTGTTTGGACGAGTGTGTTAGTCTATGGTTGTGTGTTTGGACGAGTGTGTTAGTCTATGGTTGTGTGTTTGGACGAGTGTAAGTGTATGGTTGTGTGTTTGGACGTGTGTGTAAGTGTATGGTTGTGTGTTTGGACGAGTGTGTTAGTGTATGGTTGTGTGTTTGGACGAGTGTAAGTGTATGGTTGTGTGTTAGTGTATGGTTGTGTGTTTGGACGAGTGTGTTAGTCTATGGTTGTGTGTTTGGACGAGTTTAAGTGTATGGTTGTGTGTTAGTGTATGGTTGTGTGTTTGGACGAGTTTAAGTGTATGGTTGTGTGTTAGTCTATGGTTGTGTGTTTGGACGAGTTTAAGTGTATGGTTGTGTGTTTGGACGAGTGTGTTAGTGTATGGTTGTGTGTTTGGACGAGTGTGTTAGTGTATGGTTGTGTGTTTGGACGAGTGTGTTAGTGTATGGTTGTGTGTTTGGACGAGTGTGTTAGTGTATGGTTGTGTGTTTGGACGAGTGTGTTAGTCTATGGTTGTGTGTTTGGACGAGTGTAAGTGTATGGTTGTGGTTGGACATGTTTTTTTATTTGTTTGTATGTTTGGGCTTTTGTTTGTTTGTGTGGGAGTGTGAGGCAGTTGCGCGGGTTTGTGCTGTTGTGTGCATGGTTGTGTAGCCGTGTGTGTTTGTGTGTATACAGCCTCACAAGTCTGTTTTTGGCCGGCGCCCGCCCAGGCTGAGTTACGACGAGGTATATTTAGAGGCCGCCCTGCACACCAGCGAGATCTGAATATGGCACAGCCCGCCAAATGTCGCCTCACGCTCACCAAGACCTGTGATTACCAACACAAATATGCCACCAAGGAAGTAGTTTTAGCTGCTACGTCATTCTGCTTCCATTTTAACAGCTTCCTACTTTCCAAATTAACTAACACTTGACTATTGCCTACCCTCTTGAAACGTGTTTAGAATTTGCTGTCAAGGAGTTTTTGTGAAGAACGTTTCCTATCTATTTGTAGCATGTCTGCTGTCTGTCTGTGGTGTAGGTTTATATTGAAGTTAAAATAAAATATTTATACTGTGTTTTTGTTTTGATTTCGATATAGCGCATTTGTTGAATCAATGTGAAATTCGTGCGTGACAGCTAAATATCTCATGCATAAGAAAAGTCACCTATCTCGTAGGGTTTAGATTTCATTGCAGCACTTCAATTGATACTTGATCTAAAATTTTTGTACTTCTGAATTCTTTGAATTAGTGAACCATTGCTGCTACGGTATTTATATACAGCCTTCCGTTGTGGGCTCGGCTTTGTTTTGCTTACAAGCAATTAATTGAATTTATGGGTAATATATCGGTTAGTTTCTTTAGGTATGAATTTTTCATCAATTGGTGGCGTACGTGAAACTGGAGTAGCTTGGCTGACCACAGGCCAAATATCAAAGTAATCTCGGTGTAGATTGCAGTAGTTTTGAAGCCTGGATTTTCTGGTGATTAGCGCCGTCTTAGCCGTACAGCTCGCAGCGAAAGTTCTTCTGGAGACGTGACTTGCCGGTGTCCTGTTGCTTGCCGGTGTCCTGTTGCTTGCCGGTGTCCTGTTGCTTGCCGGTGTCCTGTTGCTTGCCGGTGTCCCGTTGCTGGCCGGTGTCCCGTTGCTTGCCGGTGTCCCGTTGCTTGCCGGTGTCCCGTTGCTTGCCGGTGTCCCGTTGCTGGCCGGTGTCCCGTTGCTTGCCGGTGTCCCGTTGCTTGCCGGTGTCCCGTTGCTTGCCGGTGTCCTGTTGCTTGCCGGTGTCCCGTTGCTTGCCGGTGTCCTGTTGCTTGCCGGTGTCCCGTTGCTGGCCGGTGTCCCGTTGCTTGCCGGTGTCCTGTTGCTTGCCGGTGTCCTGTTGCTTGCCGGTGTCCTGTTGCTTGCCGGTGTCCTGTTGCTTGCCGGTGTCCTGTTGCTTGCCGGTGTCCTGTTGCTTGCCGGTGTCCTGTTGCTTGCCGGTGTCCTGTTGCTTGCCGGTGTCCTGTTGCTTGCCGGTGTCCCGTTGCTGGCCGGTGTCCCGTTGCTGGCCGGTGTCCCGTTGCTGGCCGGTGTCCCGTTGCTGGCCGGTGTCCTGTTGCTGGCCGGTGTCCTGTTGCTTGCCGGTGTCCTGTTGCTTGCCGGTGTCCTGTTGCTTGCCGGTGTCCTGTTGCTTGCCGGTGTCCTGTTGCTTGCCGGTGTCCTGTTGCTTGCCGGTGTCCTGTTGCTTGCCGGTGTCCTGTTGTTTGCCGGTGTCCTGTTGTTTGCCGGTGTCCTGTTGCTTGCCGGTGTCCTGTTGCTTGCCGGTGTCCTGTTGCTTGCCGGTGTCCTGTTGCTTGCCGGTGTCCTGTTGCTTGCCGGTGTCCTGTTGCTTGCCGGTGTCCTGTTGCTTGCCGGTGTCCTGTTGCTTGCCGGTGTCCTGTTGCTTGCCGGTGTCCTGTTGCTTGCCGGTGTCCTGTTGCTTGCCGGTGTCCTGTTGCTTGCCGGTGTCCTGTTGCTTGCCGGTGTCCTGTTGCTTGCCGGTGTCCTGTTGCTTGCCGGTGTCCTGTTGCTTGCCGGTGTCCTGTTGCTTGCCGGTGTCCTGTTGCTTGCCGGTGTCCTGTTGCTTGCCGGTGTCCTGTTGCTTGCCGGTGTCCTGTTGCTTGCCGGTGTCCTGTTGCTTGCCGGTGTCCTGTTGCTTGCCGGTGTCCTGTTGCTTGCCGGTGTCCTGTTGCTTGCCGGTGTCCCGTTGCTGGCCGGTGTCCCGTTGCTGGCCGGTGTCCCGTTGCTGGCCGGTGTCCCGTTGCTGGCCGGTGTCCCGTTGCTGGCCGGTGTCCCGTTGCTGGCCGGTGTCCCGTTGCTGGCCGGTGTCCCGTTGCTGGCCGGTGTCCCGTTGCTGGCCGGTGTCCCGTTGCTGGCCGGTGTCCCGTTGCTGGCCGGTGTCCCGTTGCTGGCCGGTGTCCCGTTGCTGGCCGGTGTCCCGTTGCTGGCCGGTGTCCCGTTGCTGGCCGGTGTCCCGTTGCTGGCCGGTGTCCCGTTGCTGGCCGGTGTCCCGTTGCTGGCCGGTGTCCCGTTGCTGGCCGGTGTCCCGTTGCTGGCCGGTGTCCCGTTGCTGGCCGGTGTCCCGTTGCTGGCCGGTGTCCCGTTGCTGGCCGGTGTCCCGTTGCTGGCCGGTGTCCCGTTGCTGGCCGGTGTCCCGTTGCTGGCCGGTGTCCCGTTGCTGGCCGGTGTCCCGTTGCTGGCCGGTGTCCCGTTGCTGGCCGGTGTCCCGTTGCTGGCCGGTGTCCCGTTGCTGGCCGGTGTCCCGTTGCTGGCCGGTGTCCCGTTGCTGGCCGGTGTCCCGTTGCTGGCCGGTGTCCCGTTGCTGGCCGGTGTCCCGTTGCTGGCCGGTGTCCCGTTGCTGGCCGGTGTCCTGTTGCTGGCCGGTGTCCCGTTGCTGGCCGGTGTCCCGTTGCTGGCCGATATATTTATTTTGTTTTCTCTCGTCAGAAATTTATCGCCAACGAAATTTTTAAAATTAATCTCATCGAACGCGCGTGTACAGAAAAACTTTCCTTCCTAGCTGCACCGATATGTCGATATAAAATTTTTAATTTGACCCCTGAATAAAAAAAACGTGGTTTGCTTGTCGAGTCCAACAATCCTTCTTTCGACACACACTTGCGCTTTGTACAGTTACTTGATAATAAATACGAGTCGTCACCTGGTAAGCGTAGTTCTACCCGTTGACTTCTTGGTGACCCACCGGTGGTCACTGATGAGATTTCTATATTTTATAGCATTTAGAAACCTCAATTTATGAGATTTGTGTAATTTATATCATTTAGAAACCTCAATTTATGAGATTTATATAATTTATTCTAACTGGTGACGGAGTGAATTTTTATAATTTAGGTCCCCTCCGGGGGAATACAGCTATTGTATCTATGGGAATTAGCGCTCCCAGGGGAACAATGCAAGGGCCCGAGCTGAGAGTTAGGTAGGCTTTTTCTGTAAAAATAGAATAGGTTTTTGTTTTGTTACGGACCCTCTTTTGTCGGTTCACTGCTGTCCTATTTTTTCAACACCAACTACTTTCTTTTTCAACTTTGATCTTGTTTCATGAACTTCTTTCTCATCTTACTGTTTCTATGCACTTTCTGCATAGATTCCGCGTTCCCTTTCTCCATACTTAATGGTGCCTTCTTCCTTCCTCTCTTTGGATCGCATTTGTTGCTGCGGGTAGGGAGGCTAAAACTAACGACTAATCTAACCTTTATAATTTAGGTCACCCACTGGTGGTCAGAGATGGTATTCCCTTAGTACGTGTGGGGACCAGGGGCTGTGGAGGAGATTTTCTACGTGTGGCTATTACTTAGCATTACTGCGTGTGGTTATTACTTAGCATTACTGCGTGTCATTATTACTTAGCATTACTGCGTGTCATTATTACTTAGCATTACTGCGTGTGATTATTACTTAGCATTACTGCGTGTGATTATTACTTAGCATTACTGCGTGTCATTATTACTTAGCATTACTGCGTGTCATTATTACTTAGCATTACTGCGTGTCATTATTACTTAGCATTACTGCGTGTCATTATTACTTAGCATTACTGCGTGTCATTATTACTTAGCATTACTGCGTGTGATTATTACTTAGCATTACTGCGTGTGATTATTACTTAGCATTACTGCGTGTGATTATTACTTAGCATTACTGCGTGTCATTATTACTTAGCATTACTGCGTGTCATTATTACTTAGCATTACTGCGTGTCATTATTACTTAGCATTACTGCGTGTCATTATTACTTAGCATTACTGCGTGTCATTATTACTTAGCATTACTGCGTGTCATTATTACTTAGCATTACTGCGTGTGATTATTACTTAGCATTACTGCGTGTCATTATTACTTAGCATTACTGCGTGTCATTATTACTTAGCATTACTGCGTGTCATTATTACTTAGCATTACTGCGTGTCATTATTACTTAGCATTACTGCGTGTGATTATTACTTAGCATTACTGCGTGTGATTATTACTTAGCATTACTGCGTGTCATTATTACTTAGCATTACTGCGTGTCATTATTACTTAGCATTACTGCGTGTCATTATTACTTAGCATTACTGCGTGTCATTATTACTTAGCATTACTGCGTGTGGTTATTACTTAGCATTACTGCGTGTGGTTATTACTTAGCATTACTGCGTGTGGTTATTACTTAGCATTACTGCGTGTGGTTATTACTTAGCATTACTGCGTGTGGTTATTACTTAGCATTACTGCGTGTGGTTATTACTTAGCATTACTGCGTGTGGTTATTACTTAGCATTACTGCGTGTCATTATTACTTAGCATTACTGCGTGTGATTATTACTTAGCATTACTGCGTGTGATTATTACTTAGCATTACTGCGTGTCATTATTACTTAGCATTACTGCGTGTCATTATTACTTAGCATTACTGCGTGTCATTATTACTTAGCATTACTGCGTGTCATTATTACTTAGCATTACTGCGTGTCATTATTACTTAGCATTACTGCGTGTGGGGACCGGTGGCTATTAAAGGGATTTTCACAACGCGAGTGCTCCACCAGTGGTCACACACTGAATTTTACTCGTATCTGCAGAAAAATAAACGAAGGCTCATTTCAATTGATCTGTCGTTTATTTTATCGTTCAAAATTGAAATTAATGCAAATTTGCGTCGAACGTTTAACATCAGTTTAGCCCACCGCAGTTTGCGTAGTAAAATAGTTCTTTTCCGCTCTATTTCGTTTCATCAAACGTTTCCTCTGCCGCGTTCATTACACAAAATGTTTAGAATTTTATTCTTCGCTTTTAAATTTTTAATAAGTTTGCGTTATCGCCAAGCCAAAGATGTGCTTCACTATTTATATCAGTGTGGTGCTGCCGAAATTAACCCTTTAACGCCCACATTTTTATACTTATATTACCGTTATCACAACCACTATCACTAAACCGACACTGGCATTAGGTAGTCACTGTTATCAAGATGTGAATGGAACTGCCACTCGGCAGTGAAAATCAAAGGACACATTAGTGAACAAATTGAATGAGAAATATAATATATTGTTATTTTTGAAAGAGGACTGTACAGTCCACTTGGGCGTTAAAGGGTTAACTATCAACTTATTTCAGTACATCACGCCTTCATTCGAAAAAATTGTGCTGAATTTTTGAATATTGTAATATTGTAATATGTACTTGTTTCTTCAGATGTCTCATTTTGATCTAGGGTGTTTCATTTGTATGAAATAATACCCACACGATTTGAATTCTTCAGTTATGTTCTGCGTGCATAGACTCACGTATGAAATGTTTCTGAATTCGTTCATTTATTCGTTTATTTATTCGTTCATTCATTCGTTCATTTGTTCATTTATTCGCTCATTTGTTCATATATTCGCTCATTTGTTCATATATTCGCTCATTCGTTCATTTATTCGTTCATTTATTCGCTCATTCGTTCATTTATTCGCTCATTCGTTTATTTATTCGCTCATTCGTTCATTTATTCGCTCATTCGTTCATTTATTCGCTCATTCGTTCATTTATTCGCTCATTCGTTCATTTATTCGCTCATTCGTTCATTTATTCGCTCATTCGTTTATTTATTTGCTCATTCGTTCATTTATTCGCTCATTCGTTCATTTATTCGCTCATTCGTTCATTTATTCGCTCATTCGTTCATTTATTCGCTCATTCGTTCATTTATTCTCTCATTCGTTCATTTATTCTCTCATTCGTTCATTTATTCTCTCATTCGTTCATTTATTCTCTCATTCGTTCATTTATTCGCTCATTCGTTCATTTATTCGCTCATTCGTTCATTTATTCTCTCATTCGTTCATTTATTCGCTCATTCGTTCATTTATTCGCTCATTCGTTCATTAATTCTCTCATTCGTTCATTTATTCTCTCATTCGTTCATTTATTCGCTCATTCGTTCATTTATTCGCTCATTCGCTCATTTATTCGCTCATTCATTCATTTATTCGCTCATTCGTTCATTTATTCGCTCATTCGTTCATTTATTCGCTCATTCGTTCATTTATTCGCTCATTCGTTCATTTATTCGCTCATTCGTTCATTTATTCGCTTATTCGTTCATTTATTCGCTCATTCGTTCATTTATTCGCTCATTTATTCGTTCATTTATTCGTTCATTTATTCGTTCATTTATTCGTTCATTTATTCGTTCATTTATTCGTTCATTTATTCGTTCATTTATTCGTTCATTTATTCGTTCATTTATTCGTTCATTTATTCGTTCATTTATTCGTTCATTTATTCGTTCATTTATTCGTTCATTTATTCGTTCATTTATTCGTTCATTTATTCGTTCATTTATTCGTTCATTTATTCGTTCATTTATTCGTTCATTTATTCGTTCATTTATTCGTTCATTTATTCGTTCATTTATTCGTTCATTTATTCGTTCATTTATTCGTTCATTTATTCGTTCATTTATTCGTTCATTTATTCGTTCATTTATTCGTTCATTTATTCGTTCATTTATTCGTTCATTTATTCGTTCATTTATTCGTTCATTTATTCGTTCATTTATTCGTTCATTTATTCGTTCATTTATTCGTTCATTTATTCGTTCATTTATTCGTTCATTTATTCGTTCATTTATTCGTTCATTTATTCGTTCATTTATTCGTTCATTTATTCGTTCATTTATTCGTTCATTTATTCGTTCATTTATTCGTTCATTTATTCGTTCATTTATTCGTTCATTTATTCGTTCATTTATTCGTTCATTTGTTCGTTCATTTGTTCGTTCATTTGTTCGTTCATTTGTTCGTTCATTTGTTCGTTCATTTGTTCGTTCATTTGTTCGTTCATTTGTTCGTTCATTTGTTCGTTCATTTGTTCGTTCATTTGTTCGTTCATTTGTTCGTTCATTTGTTCGTTCATTTGTTCGTTCATTTGTTCGTTCATTTATTCGTTCATTTGTTCGTTCATTTGTTCATTTGTTCGTTCATTTGTTCATTTGTTCGTTCATTTGTTCATTTGTTCGTTCATTTGTTCATTTGTTCGTTCATTTGTTCATTTATTCGCTCACTTGTTCATTTGTTCGTTCACTTGTTCATTTATTCGCTCACTTGTTCATTTATTCGCTCATTTGTTCATTTATTCGCTCATTTGTTCATTTATTCGCTCATTTGTTCATTTATTCGCTCATTTGTTCATTTATTCGCTCATTTGTTCATTTATTCGCTCATTTGTTCATTTATTCGCTCATTTGTTCATTTATTCGCTCATTTGTTCATTTATTCGCTCATTTGTTCATTTATTCGCTCATTTGTTCATTTATTCGCTCATTTGTTCATTTATTCGCTCATTTGTTCATTTATTCGCTCATTTGTTCATTTATTCGCTCATTTGTTCATTTATTCGCTCATTTGTTCATTTATTCGCTCATTTGTTCATTTATTCGCTCATTTGTTCATTTATTCGCTCATTTGTTCATTTATTCGCTCATTTGTTCATTTATTCGCTCATTCGTTCATTTATTCGCTCATTCGTTCATTTATTCGCTCATTCGTTCATTTATTCGCTCATTCGTTCATTTATTCGCTCATTCGTTCATTTATTCGCTCATTCATGCTCTAATTCATTCATTCGTTTGCTCATTCGTTCATTCATTCATAATGTCTCCCATACGTTTGCGTCGACCGCATCGGTTCCACAACGACCTGGCCATGCGTTCCATCGTCCCGGAAGGGGTTTGGACGTTCAGTGGCGACGTCAGTAAAATGAGAGCAATCAAAATGCCTCATTTCGAGAGAAGCACCTGTCAGAAAACGTTATTGGATGAATGAGGCGATGTTCGATCGGCCCAAATTCAAATTTTGTGTAGGCTTCCAGGGACTGTGTTGTGCTCTGCCACGAGGTGTCGGCGTCGTCAGCTTTGTACTGTGTTCGTAGGCTTTTGGTCTAATTCCTGTGTGAAACCTGACGGGTTACCTGAAGCTTCATTCAGGGTAGCGAAATTTCATACCTCAAACTTGTTAAACGCGCTTATATTCGTATCCTTTGAAACTCTGTAAAATAGTTTACATTCTTAAATTTCGAAAATTTTCAAACTAGTTTACGTTCATAACTTTTTAAACTTGCCTACATTCATAACGTATTAAACTTGCCTACATTCATAACTTATTAAACTTGCCTACATTCATAACTTATTAAACTTGCCTACATTCATAACTTATTAAACTTGCCTACATTCATAACTTATTCAACTTGCCTACATTCATTACTTATTAAACTTGCCTACATTCATAACTTTTTAAACTTGCCTACATTCATAACTTATTAAACTTGCCTACATTCATAACGTATTAAACTTGCCTACATTCATAGCGTATTAAACTTGCCTACATTCATAACTTATTAAACTTGCCTACATTCATAACTTATTAAACTTGCCTACATTCATAACTTATTAAACTTGCCTACATTCATAGCGTATTAAACTTGCCTACATTCATAGCGTATTAAACTTGCCTACATTCATAACTTATTAAACTTGCCTACATTTATAACTTTGTAAACTTGCCTACATTCACAACTTCTGAGACTTTTTACAAATGCTTATATTCTTGAAGATTTCAAACATTGCTCTGAACTTTCACGTTTTGGAAGAATTAGAGTTTCGTAGCTATAACTCAGTGCAGGACAGGAGAACTTCATTGCCTCTTTGTCCTTCCATAAATACAGCAACCCTGAGTGGAACACAAAACCATTAACTTCAATTTTAAACAAAAAGATTATTTAGCCGTCTCCCGATATAGCTATTGTACCTTCAAAAGTTCCTAAAACAAAACAAAAAAAAACGCTCAACACTTGGACTGCGACGTGTACCACCGGTGGCTCACGTCGCAATCAAAATTTTGAAGGCTCGGTAGATTGTCCTCTTGTTGTAGTAGAATGGGTGTTTTGTTTTCTTCAGATATTGGTTTCCAGATATGTTTTCTTCAAAACCCTTTTCTTGACGAGGGTTCTTTCGAACCCTTGTATTTGTTATCGCAAACTATGTCTATAGGTTGCGATAGTATTCAAAGATTTTTCTATGACGGAAATTTTTTTTTCGGTTGACAGCTGTCCTTTCAACAACTTTTAATTTCTTCTTCAACTTCAATCATGTTTCATTAACTTATTTCCTTATTTACTGTTTCTATGCTCGGGGACATTCTGTAGAAGTACACCTTGTACGTAGATTCCTCGTTCCCTTACCTCCCAACTAAATATTTAGATGCCGTCCTCCTTTCTTTCTTTCTTTCTTTCTTTCCTTCTTTCTTTAGAGCACCTTTGTTGTCGTTAAGGAGGCTTCAGCTGACTTATCTAATCCAATTCCTGCGTTTCATTTTCTTTCATTTTTGCTATTAAGTCTCGATGGGTCTAGCTTCATTTGAGTGGACTGCATCTGCGCATGTTAATGGCTTTTGCTCCAGTAATGGAGAACATTCAATAATTTCTTTCAAAAATTCTCATGGTTTGACTGACTTTTTGAACCCTCGCACCCCTCCTGGAGTAGGAGAAGCAAACATGCATTTAATGACGGACCGTGCAGGACGTGCGTTGCATGAGGTGATGCAATTCCTGAGTGTCAGGTTCTTGTAACGTTGTTTCGGAAAACTCGGCTTAACACGTTGACTACTATGGGTTCAACTGAAGTTCAGTGTTCAACTCGAATTTAAATTCAAAATTTGTTGGAAATATTATTACCCCTCAGGGGGATACAACGATTGTCTCTGTGGGACTTGGCACTCCCAGGGGAAGATCTGAGGGCCCGAGCTGAGAGTTAAGTAAGACTTCTGTTTGTTGAAATGAAATATTTTTTTTATGTTAAGGACCATCTTTTTTTTTCGGTTCCCTGCTGTCCTGTTTTTCAGCACCTATTACTTTTTTCTTCGACTTTGACCTTGTTTCATATTTTCTTTCTCAACTTACTGTTCTGTACTTTTTCTGCATAGATTCCGCGTTCCCTTAACTCCATACAAAATGGTGCCTTCATCCTTTCTCTTTTTGAACTTACTGTTGTAGTAAAGGGAGGCTGAAACTTTCTTATAATCATCGTATAATCAATCAATACGCACCGATATTCATCACATGGTGTCCCCTTGGATCATTTTGTCCACGCCAGTTGTCCCGCTCTTCGCTGCCATAGGCGCCCGAGAGAGCATTTCCACGACCTCATTACCCACTCGTTGGATGCGTGATCAGGGCCGATATCAGGCAGGCAGTAAATAGAGCCGACGACTTCATGCGCCAGACTAGGCGTCGACTATAGCAACATATCTCTCTTTTTCTCCCTTTTTCTGTTTCTTTTTCTTTCTTTTTCTCTTTCTTTGTCTTTCTTTTTCTCTTTCTTTGTCTTTCTTTTTCTCTTTCTTTGTCTTTCTTTTTCTCTTTCTTTGTCTTTCTTTTTCTCATTCTTTGTCTTTCTTTTTCTCTTTCTTTGTCTTTCTTTTTCTCTTTCTTTGTCTTTCTTTTTCTCTTTCTTTGTCTTTCTTTTTCTCTTTCTTTGTCTTTCTTTTTCTCTTTCTTTGTCTTTCTTTTTCTCTTTCTTTGTCTTTCTTTTTCTCATTCTTTGTCTTTCTTTTTCTCATTCTTTGTCTTTCTTTTTCTCATTCTTTTTCTTTCTTTTTCTCTTTCTTTTTCTTTCTTTTTCTCTTTCTTTGTCTTTCTTTTTCTCTTTCTTTGTCTTTCTTTTTCTCTTTCTTTGTCTTTCTTTTTCTCTTTCTTTGTCTTTCTTTTTCTCTTTCTTTGTCTTTCTTTTTCTCTTTATTTGTCTTTCTTTTTCTCTTTATTTGTCTTTCTTTTTCTCTTTATTTGTCTTTCTTTCTCTTTTTCTTTCTTTCTCTCTTTCTTTGTCTTTCTTTTTATCTTTCTTTGTCTTTCTTTTTATCTTTCTTTGTCTTTCTTTTTATCTTTCTTTGTCTTTCTTTTTATCTTTCTTTGTCTTTCTTTTTATCTTTCTTTGTCTTTCTTTTTCTCTTTCTTTGTCTTTCTTTTTCTCTTTCTTTGTCTTTCTTTTTCTCTTTCTTTGTCTTTCTTTTTCTCTTTATTTGTCTTTCTTTTTCTCTTTATTTGTCTTTCTTTTTCTCTTTATTTGTCTTTTTTTCTCTTTTTCTTTCTTTCTCTCTTTCTTTGTCTTTCTATCTCTCTTTCCCTCTCAGCTGGATAAGACCCTTCAAGGGAGATGAAAATGTTTTATCTATGGGAATATTCGCTTCCGAGGGGAAAATGTGAGGTCCTCAGCTGAGAGTTATGTAGGCCTTTTTGTTCTGTTTCGTTAAGGGCTATGTTTTTTTTTTGGTTCACTGCTTTCTCGTTTTCAGCACCTCTGAATTTCTTGCTCTTTTCTGGCTTCATAATCTTCTTTTCTTCGCGCAGCGAGTGTGACCGAACTCGCATTATTCAGTCAGTTAAAATTCTTGTTTAACTCCAGGGTGCATCGTTAAGTTGCGGGAGCAATACATCATTATTAGTGGTGTAATTAGTCTCATTATCATGCTTTAATTCGTTAGCATTCACTCGTAATTGATCAAACAATTTTTACGGAATGCGATAGTTCTCTGCTCAAAAACAATCCCGTGCGAGAAGTCTTTCGTTTCGTGGAATTCGGCTAGCATTTAAGAGTAGAACTCCCGTCGACGTCGCTTTGTTAATTACGTATTGGTACATATGTGTACAACTGGGTAAATTTATGTACCGATCTAAATTATTAACGTTTAAATTATTTCACTGCCTTCGACTAGTGACATGGGTATTACAATACTCATGTGTGTGAATCATCTAAGTGCATTTACTTTGAGATATTTCAAAAACCAATGATGTACTACCTTTTTTGTACCATCTCTATTGTAAATAAACTATTCTCTTTCTTTCTTTTAAAAATAGATTTCAGCGCACAAGATAACATTACATAGGGCAATTAAATTTCTCACACTTCTTAGAAACGGTAGAAATGTATTCGGCCAGGTGGTTTGGTTCTTCAATGCTGCTTATCTCGCCTCGCCTACCGTAGCGACCGCTCAAACGTAGTCAACGTGCTAATTTATTTTATCAAGCGCTAGTGCACCTGCCTTTATTTGAAATAAGAAAGAAGGCTAAATGAAAGAAATGCAGTAAGAAATAAATTTCAATCTCTCGAAGAGTTAATGAAGCTTGTATCACAGATACGCCCATCTCACACTTTCGGCTGGCTTCGGACAGACAGACGGACGCGGCTCTCATTATAGTGTAGATTGTGGTAATGAATATCCATGTCAAAAATACATGCGTTTGGTAAAGTGCTCCTCCCACAAATAGTGTCCTATAAGAACATATGTTTGGTGTTTTTCTCCTGAGGGGGGCAGAGGATGTAACTGTCGGATCAATGGAATTAAATCTACCATGGGGAATGATGTGAGGTCCAAAGCGAAGAGTTAGGCAGACTTTTATGTGGTTGAAATGAAGTAAGTTGTTGTTTTGTATTGGACCATTTTTTCGGTTCCCTTTTGCTCGATTTTCCAGCACCTCTGACCTTCTTCAACATTTATCTTGTTTTATACACATCTTTATCAACTCACTGTTTCTAACCACGCAGGATTTTGTGAAAATTGCACCTTGTGTTTAGATTCCTAGCTCCCTTAGCTCCATCCTAAATGGTATCTCCCTCCATCCTCTCTTTGGACCCCCTCTGCCGTGGTTCGCGAGGCTTAAACTGACTCATCTCGCCTAATCTGCCACACTAAATAGATCAAATATCGATCAACGCATAAAAGGAACGCCATCCGCAAATTAACCCGACCACGTTATTTTTACCATTCATTTCTCTTTCATGTGTGATCTTTCATTGGTGGCGCGTGTATAATGAGCGTAGTAATTACTGAAGGGAGACGCTGGTGCAGCGTTTAAACGACTGCTGAGGTGAGGCGGGCTATCTTGGGCATTGATTTTGTGGGGTGGGTACGTTGGACTCGAGGCATATAAATAGTGACAGATGCGTGCAGGTGTGGTAGAGGCTGCTACGTATGTGAGGGCCCGAGCTAAAAATTAGGCAGGTTTTTTGTTAAAATAGAATAGGTAATTTTTTCTTCAAGTACAGTACCTTTTTGTCACTGCTGTCCTATTTTTTAGCACCTGTTACTTGCTTTTTCAACTGTTATCTTCCTTCTAAAAGTTCTTTCTGAACTTGCTGTTTCTAAGCTCCAGAAATCTTGTATAAGAATACACCTTGTGCATAAATTCCGTGTTTCTGTCATTACATAACAAATGGTGCCTTCAACCTTGTTCTTTTTGGAACACCTTGGTCTTGGTTAGGGAGCCCTAAACTTATTATTTAATTCAGGGGTAAACCAGGGCTTGTGAGTTATTTCAGCTCGCATACAACAACACAACACTTGTTCACATGGCTATTTTCTATCTTTTTCTCCAAGTATATTTTAAAAAATAACTTGTATGAGCCCCGCCTGGATAGACGATTCTGTTAACGCCATGCTTGTTGGTCTGGTCTCGGCGTAAGTAGTGGAACCAACCTAAATAAAAACGACGTGTCTTTGGGCAGAGGGAACGATATTTTCCATTCCTCACGTTAATTTCGCGCTGGTGAATTTAAACACCGACAACTGATTTAGCTGTTTTCTTTCACCGTTCTACTGAACAACTTCAACCGAAGCTACCAAACCTATCAAACCTCAACCGAACCTGGCGAACATCAATCATACCTCAACCAAAGCTGCCAAACATCAATCAAACCTCAACCGAACCTGGCAAACATCAATCAAACCTCAACCGAACCTGGCAAACATCAATCAAACCTCAACCGAACCTGGCAAACATCAATCAAACCTCAACCGAACCTGGCAAACATCAATCAAACCTCAACCGAACCTGGCAAACATCAATCAAACCTCAACCGAACCTGGCAAACATCAATCAAACCTCAACCAAAGCTGCCAAACATCAATCAAACCTCAACCAAAGCTGCCAAACATCAATCACACCTCAACCAAAGCTACCAAAACTCACACGACTTCGCTGCTTCACCTTTTATTTCGTCTATAGAAGACCGTTTTTGTTCGATAAATTCCTTCTTTTCGCGACGAGAAGGGACCGAGAGCACAAGTGCTTTCAATTGGACACCATTAGTTTTTTGTTTGCCTTCAGTAATGTTCTGGCCGATCAGAAGTCTTTGCAATTCGGCTCTTTAGCCGCGCGACTTGGAGGACTTTAACTTCATCCGCGGCCCCATTGGTGGGCTGTTGAATGCATTTGTAGTGCATTTCGATGCTATAAAAAAGCAGATCTTTGAAAAAGACGGTGAAATTCGTTTCTTTGTTGCTGCAAATGCATGTTCAATATGAAATTTGCAGTTGTTCCATAGCCTATATAGCTCAGACCGTATTTCTTTTGAACTGCCATGCCTGTGTACTCGTGCACGTACCTCTCCGTACGGCAATAATGAGTGCAATGGAAATTTTCACTACGTCAAAAACGAGTGGGATGAATTACTGAGAGAATTTTTCACGCACAAGTGAAACTGATTTTCTAAAATCGATGTTGGTAGCAAAGGTTAGCTGAAATATTCCAAACTATTAGTTTTTCTCTCTGGCGAAAAGATTTCCGGCGAGTTCAAAATACTCGGCGATATTGCGGGAAGCAAGACCGCAGAACTCCGAGCATGACGGGCTCAGAAAATCTAGAGTGTTATTCGATTTTGAGGGAAACCAGCAAACCGATTGAAACGTCGGTGTTAGCACGCTCTTTTTCGTTGATTTATTTTTACTTGAATTTAATTCCAAGGTCAGGTGTTCTTTTAGTTGTATATATTTTTTACCCCTCAGGGGAATACAGAGATAGTATCTATGGGAATAAGCACTCCCAGGGGGAAAATGTGAGAGCCCGAGCTGAGAGTAGGGTAGGCCTTTTTGTTGAAATAAAATATTTTTGTGTTGTTAAGGACCATCTTTTTTTTCGGTTCACTGCTGTTATGTTTTTCAGCACCTACTGCTTTTTTCTTCGACCTTAATCTTGTTTCATAACCTTTTTTCTCAGCTTACTGTTGCTATGCCTTTTCTACATAGATTCCGTGTTCCCTCAACTCCATACTAAATGATGCCTTCATCCTTCCTCTCTTTGGATCGCCTTTGTGGCGGATAGGGAGGCTTAAACTAACTAATAATCTAATTTAATCTTATAACATTGAAAACTTGTCTCTGAAGAAATTTCCACATTTCCATGAAGCTAATTCTGTATCACTAGTCTATCAACATTTACGACAGCTTGTCTTGTCTGAAATACCCCATTTTACGCATTTGGTTTGTATTGAATTGCAATGCCAGGACTTTAAGACGTTCTGGCGTTTCGTGGGAGTTGACGTAAAATTGTAACGTTCCTTGTTTTCTCTTCTGTTTCAGAGCACCGACTCATCCTGTCCTCTGGAACACCTCGCATCGATGTTGAACCTGCGCACCAAGATGTTGACATCTCTCGGTCTTCAACGAGACGTGTTCAGTAATATATTACGGTGTGAGATCCTTGCATATCTGCTGTGGTCCTTTTCTATTTCATATGAAACTTTTTGTTAGAGCGTCTATAGAATGTTGTTGAAAAGTCTACTTCGTCTTTATTCATATATCACGTCATTTTGATAACTGTGTAGACATTAAGATAACTTGTCTGTCATAGTATGTTTTCTATCATTTTAATTAGAATCTTATTAGGTTAGCAATAAGCGTGTGTTCTGAAAGTGTTGCTCAAACTATTCGTAAATAGTGACGCTATTCTTCTTTCCAAATCAAGACCGATGTTCTTCCAGAAAATAAGAGCCTCTCCTGATTGCGAGTTTTGATGTTTTTCGTTTCTTATGAGTGTAGATATACTTAGGTACACTAATTTGTTTATGCAAACTTCGTTTGAAATTCAAATTAGAAATTTGTGCTAACCGAAATTCGCTGGTTACCATCCAGAGGTAAGCATGTGCATGACCAGTAGTGCTTATCCATTATAAAATGCCGATAAACTGCTCAAGTTCATCCAAAAGTTCTGGATGCTTTCAATTTAACATTATCGTCCATCAATACTGGTGTGTGCGTAATGCACTGGATTTTGGTGTGTGTTGGAATGGTCTACAGTACAGTGGCACTTTTGGTTGACGCCGCCGATCGCGCGAGTGTTTGGTTCTGCCTCGTCCTCGGTCAATTTATGTCATGTGGAGGTATTCATCCGACTTCTATTCATCGTACACTCTGTTCTTCCCCACTGAATGCACTGATTCAAAATTCATCACCGTCCCAGCTTAAAAAATCATGTTCCTTATTTCAAGTAAAGTTTTTAAAACCGTCCCGAGGTCCCGTGAAATCGTTGTGGTGGCCTAAGGCTAGCTCGTTAGATGCGTTCTTTATTGCTAGTGAAGATCAAAGTTTGGAACAATAGAGCTGTCGTCGCTGTTGGCGCAATGTTGCTTTTGCCCGCGGGCTGAGAAGGCAACCCCAGCCTTTTTCTTCTCGTTTGTCGTCCTAGCGAAATGCGGCGACTTTTCGTCCGTAAGAGACGGGGTAAAGTGGAGGACGAAGATGAGGAGGATGCGGACTGCGACCGAACCAAAACCAGCGAGACTCGATGCAAAGCCAAGTTTCCTGGAGCAAAGAAAGAGGACTCCGCAGCTGCCGGCGATGCTGGTCGCAGACAGCTGGCCGTCTTGCCCGAGGACGAGGAGGGCGAAACAACCATTCTTGGGGGATACGAACAACTCGCTTCTATTATCAGGAGCCGAGGATATCACGTGCGGGACCACGTTCCTAAAGAGGTGCTCAACGCTCAAATTGTGGAAAACATTAGACGTAGAGAGAAGATCGCTTTGCTCTTGCGGATGCAGGAAGTTGCGGGCACGCCTCCGCCTCTCACGGTGCCCCTGCCCAAGAAAGAGCTACCTGTCGAACCTCCGGATCCCATTCGCACGGCTCACACCCTCGCCCTCATCACCAAGGTGGGTCTTGTCTTCTTTTATGTACGAGTTTTTAAATTGTCTCCCGTAATGTGGGGGCTGGTGTTCCATTGTTCTTTTATTTGCAAATTTGTATATTTTTTATATATCAAGTGCTCTATTGTTCTTTTATATATAACAAGCTTGTTAATATTCTTATGTAAAAGGGGTGTTGGTGTTCCATTGTTCTTTTTTTTACAAGTTTGTGAATTGTCACTCATGAAGTGGGTGTTGGTGTTCCATTGTTCTTTTATTCAAAATCTTGTAAATTGTCAAAAGCAGGACACAAAATTAAATTTCGTGTTAAGCCGTCATCACTGCTAGTATTGGGCACAAAAAGCTTTATTGGGCACTCAAAAATGACACAGGCGTCATTCATACGCTGTTGGTCTCGACACGCCTTCTGAATTAGAATGAATCTTACTACTGCTTCGACAAGAGCATATGTGTTACGTGCCTCGCCTGATTAAAAAGATTAGAGCACAAAATGCTCCAATAGAGGCAGTGTTATCACAGGCTGCGGTTTTCAACCAGGGCATTTAGGCCAAGGCGGCATTTGTTCCCTAACAAAGCTAAAACATCGGTGCATTTTTCTCCTTCGCTGAGATGCATCCTATTCAAGCCCAGCAACTTTAGGCGAACGCTCTCTTGCCTTGAGGGAACTCCGCAAAATTGTGAACTTTAATGCATCAAAGCTGAACTTTGGCAGCTTCGTTTCCTTCGTCCTGGGAAATCCCTAGAAATTTAAAAATGGGTTTCTCGATTATTTTTTTGCTAAGCTCTTTGGGGTTTCATTTTTTTGAAATGTTTGTTAGGGAAGTTTTATCGAAGAGAAAGTTTTTACGGTTTTGAAATACTCTTATTTGTCATGGTGTTCCTTCGTTGCCATTTTATTTTTACTGAGAACAGGTCCTATAGAATAATACCTTTTAGAATTTTTCTACTCTCTCGTATTGATCATAATACCAAATATTGTCTATTATGGCTTTTATGAGTTCAAGATTGAGTGAAGTATTCTTGTTCAAGAGAAAGGATCATATATGTACTATATATTTGTAAATGCAGCGAATTAATTTTAAATTTCTTGTTTTAAAAATGTATCATAAATTAATTACGTTATATGCTTCTTGAAAATAGCGTCAATTCATTCATTTTTTACTTCCAAGGGAAATTTTTTTGGTCATTCATTTTAGCTGGTTTTTCATGTAGGTATGAGCATGAAATTAATTTTCACTGTCGTAGGACATGTTTCGTCTCGCAGGACAAGTAAGATTTTTTTGTCTTTTTCAGTAAGCTTTTTTTGTAGGACCTGACGTTCTTCTTCGATACCCTGAGCTACCCACAGCATCAAGAATTTTAAGTGTGGTTTCAGTTAAGTTTTGCTTTGTTCAGTAGATTCAAATCCACACTAATTGGGATAAGAGCAATGGTGCTCGTCTGACCAGTACTCCAGTATAGTAAAACGCTTAACACATTTCCTGCGAAGTGACCCACCGGTGGTCACTTAGGCGATTTTCATAGTCCTGCTGACCCACATGCAGTTACCAACTCATTTTTTGTTAATACTTAATGAACGCTAAATGAAGGCCCGATCCAGTTAATAATTGCTATTTTCAAAGTTGATTACCACAATTGGCATCAAATTTGAATTGATGTTTGAACTTTAGTTTAACCCATCGCAGTTAACATGTTAATATTTAAAGTTTCGGTCTCACGTTCCCTGTACTATAGTAGCAGCAAATAGAAACGGTTTTCTGTCTAGGATAAGAAAAGAAATTGAGCGTTAATTGATTCGTCTTTAAGAAGAACACCTTCAGAAACGATAAACACTGTTTTCCGTCTAGGATAAGAAAAGAAATTGAGCGTTAATCGCTTCGTCTTGAAGAAGAACTCCTTCAGAAACAAGGGAATGGTAATTGTAACACCTCGGACGAGTAGGCTTATTTTCAGCCCAATTTCCAAACAATAAACACCAATGCAATGTTCATCAATTCAAACAACATTTCACCTATTTCACTACCAAGACGACCACATAAACATTGCTCGAACGTATAACTGTAGCGATGTAGCCTAACTCAAGCCTTTTTGCCCGTGTTCTCATGGGACAAAAAGCACTGGCTCACCATTTTTTGAACGTTTTAAATGAAGTTACTTCACTTTCCATTCAAGGCGCAGCGAAGGTGAAAGAACTAGAAAAGTTATAAGGAATCACGAGAAAAGAAAGCGAAGTACGAATAATCCACTCTCAGGTCGTGTTTTGTGCATATTACTCATAGTCATCGCAAGAAAAATTCTGGGTCTAAAGAATTTATCTTTTAACGTCAGCTTTTTGTGCTCATATGACTCATGCGACTGGCTCTGACATCATGTTGGCTCTGACATCATGTTGGCTCTGACATCAGGTTGGCTCTGACATCAGGTTGGCTCTGACATCAGGTTGGCTCTGACATCAGGTTGGCTCTGACATCAGGTTGGCTCTGACATCAGGTTGGCTCTGACATCAGGTTGGCTCTGACATCAGGTTGGCTCTGACATCAGGTTGGCTCTGACATCAGGTTGGCTCTGACATCAGGTTGGCTCTGACATCAGGTTGGCTCTGACATCAGGTTGGCTCTGACATCAGGTTGGCTCTGACATCAGGTTGGCTCTGACATCAGGTTGGCTCTGACATCAGGTTGGCTCTGACATCAGGTTGGCTCTGACATCAGGTTGGCTCTGACATCAGGTTGGCTCTGACATCAGGTTGGCTCTGACATCAGGTTGGCTCTGACATCAGGTTGGCTCTGACATCAGGTTGGCTCTGACATCAGGTTGGCTCTGACATCAGGTTGGCTCTGACATCAGGTTGGCTCTGACATCAGGTTGGCTCTGACATCAGGTTGGCTCTGACATCAGGTTGGCTCTGACATCAGGTTGGCTCTGACATCAGGTTGGCTCTGACATCAGGTTGGCTCTGACATCAGGTTGGCTCTGACATCAGGTTGGCTCTGACATCAGGTTGGCTCTGACATCAGGTTGGCTCTGACATCAGGTTGGCTCTGACATCAGGTTGGCTCTGACATCAGGTTGGCTCTGACATCAGGTTGGCTCTGACATCAGGTTGGCTCTGACATCAGGTTGGCTCTGACATCAGGTTGGCTCTGACATCAGGTTGGCTCTGACATCAGGTTGGCTCTGACATCAGGTTGGCTCTGACATCAGGTTGGCTCTGACATCAGGTTGGCTCTGACATCAGGTTGGCTCTGACATCAGGTTGGCTCTGACATCAGGTTGGCTCTGACATCAGGTTGGCTCTGACATCAGGTTGGCTCTGACATCAGGTTGGCTCTGACATCAGGTTGGCTCTGACATCAGAGTAAGGAAGGAACTACAACTTGGCAGTGAACTTCAACGAAAAGACCGAGGAAGAGGCGTAACTTTAAGTGCAATATACTCCAGCTTCTGTCGACAAAGGACCGTACATTCCTTTGGCGCCTTAATGGGTTATGACCAGAATGCAAACAAAGAAGTATTCCTTCTCTGTATAGGCTCAATTCTCGATTGTTTTTGTACTTCCACAGGCTGTGAACTCCAGCTGTTACAGCCAGGCATGTTTCTCTCTTAAAGAGGATAGCGCGGCTCCAGTCCATCACAGCATATAGGGCTCTGCTCTACTCCTTTATTTTGGAGCCCTCGTTGTTCGAGTGGCTTTATTGTCGGGGGTATCATAATGAGTCCAGTATCTGGAGTATCATTAAGGGTCTATTATCTGGAGTATCATTAAGGGTCTATTATCTGGAGTATCATTAAGGGTCTATTATCTGGAGTATCATTAAGGGTCTATTATCTGGAGTATCATTAAGGGTCTATTATCTGGAGTATCATTAAGGGTCTATTATCTGGAGTATCATTAAGGGTCTATTATCTGGAGTATCATTAAGGGTCTATTACCTGGAGTATCATTAAGGGTCTATTACCTGGAGTATCATTAAGGGTCTATTACCTGGAGTATCATTAAGGGTCTATTATCTGGAGTATCATTACGGCTCTATTATCTGGAGTATCATTACGGCTCTATTATCTGGAGTATCATTACGGCTCTATTATCTGGAGTATCATTACGGCTCTATTATCTGGAGTATCATTACGGCTCTATTATCTGGAGTATCATTACGGCTCTATTATCTGGAGTATCATTACGGCTCTATTATCTGGAGTATCATTACGGCTCTATTATCTGGAGTATCATTACGGCTCTATTATCTGGAGTATCATTACGGCTCTATTATCTGGAGTATCATTACGGCTCTATTATCTGGAGTATCATTACGGCTCTATTATCTGGAGTATCATTACGGCTCTATTATCTGGAGTATCATTACGGCTCTTTTATCTGGAGTATCATTACGGCTCTATTATCTGGAGTATCATTACGGCTCTATTATCTGGAGTATCATTACGGCTCTATTATCTGGAGTATCATTACGGCTCTATTATCTGGAGTATCATTACGGCTCTATTATCTGGAGTATCATTACGGCTCTATTATCTGGAGTATCATTACGGCTCTATTATCTGGAGTATCATTGAGGGTCTATTATCTGGAGTATCATTGAGGGTCTAATATCTGGAGTATCATTGAGGGTCTATTATCTGGAGTATCATTGAGGGTCTATTATCTGGAGTATCATTGAGGGTCTATTATCTGGAGTATCATTGAGGGTCTATTATCTGGAGTATCATTGAGGGTCTATTATCTGGAGTATCATTGAGGGTCTATTATCTGGAGTATCATTGAGGGTCTATTATCTGGAGTATCATTGAGGGTCTATTATCTGGAGTATCATTGAGGGTCTATTATCTGGAGTATCATTGAGGGTCTATTATCTGGAGTATCATTGAGGGTCTATTATCTGGAGCATCGTTGAGGGTCTATTATCTGGAGTATCGTTGAGGGTCTATTATCTGGAGTATCGTTGAGGGTCTATTATCTGGAGTATCGTTGAGGGTCTATTATCTGGAGTATCGTTGAGGGTCTATTATCTGGAGTATCGTTGAGGGTCTATTATCAGGAATATCGTTGAGGGTCTATTATCTGGAGTATCGTTGAGGGTCTATTATCTGGAGTATCGTTGAGGGTCTATTATCTGGAGTATCGTTGAGGGTCTATTATCTGAAGTATCGTTGAGGGTCTATTATCTGGAGTATCGTTGAGGGTCTATTATCTGGAGTATCGTTGAGGGTCTATTATCTGGAGTATCGTTGAGGGTCTATTATCTGGAGTATCGTTGAGGGTCTATTATCTGGAGTATCGTTGAGGGTCTATTATCTGGAGTATCGTTGAGGGTCTATTATCTGGAGTATCGTTGAGGGTCTATTATCTGGAGTATCGTTGAGGGTCTATTATCTGGAGTATCGTTGAGGGTCTATTATCTGGAGTATCGTTGAGGGTCTATTATCTGGAGTATCGTTGGGGGTCTATTATCTGGAGTATCGTTGGGGGTCTATTATCTGGAGTATCGTTGAGGGTCTATTATCTGGAGTATCGTTGAGGGTCTATTATCTGGAGTATCGTTGAGGGTCTATTATCTGGAGTATCGTTGAGGGTCTATTATCTGGAGTATCGTTGAGGGTCTATTATCTGGAGTATCGTTGAGGGTCTATTATCTGGAGTATCGTTGAGGGTCTATTATCTGGAGTATCGTTGAGGGTCTATTATCTGGAGTATCGTTGAGGGTCTATTATCTGGAGTATCGTTGAGGGTCTATTATCTGGAGTATCGTTGAGGGTCTATTATCTGGAGTATGATTGAGGGTCTATTATCTGGAGTATGATTGAGGGTCTATTATCTGGAGTATGATTGAGGGTCTATTATCTGGAGTATGATTGAGGGTCTATTATCTGGAGTAGGATTGAGGGTCTATTATCTGGAGTAGGATTGAGGGTCTATTATCTGGAGTATGATTGAGGGTCTATTATCTGGAGTATGATTGAGGGTCTATTATCTGGAGTATGATTGAGGGTCTATTATCTGGAGTATGATTGAGGGTCTATTATCTGGAGTAGGATTGAGGGTCTATTATCTGGAGTAGGATTGAGGGTCTATTATCTGGAGTATGATTGAGGGTCTATTATCTGGAGTATGATTGAGGGTCTATTATCTGGAGTATGATTGAGGGTCTATTATCTGGAGTATGATTGAGGGTCTATTATCTGGAGTATGATTGAGGGTCTATTATCTGGAGTATGATTGAGGGTCTATTATCTGGAGTATGATTGAGGGTCTATTATCTGGAGTATGATTGAGGGTCTATTATCTGGAGTATGATTGAGGGTCTATTATCTGGAGTATGATTGAGGGTCTATTATCTGGAGTATGATTGAGGGTCTATTATCTGGAGTATGATTGAGGGTCTATTATCTGGAGTATGATTGAGGGTCTATTATCTGGAGTATGATTGAGGGTCTATTATCTGGAGTATGATTGAGGGTCTATTATCTGGAGTATGATTGAGGGTCTATTATCTGGAGTATGATTGAGGGTCTATTATCTGGAGTATGATTGAGGGTCTATTATCTGGAGTATGATTGAGGGTCTATTAGCTGGAGTATGATTGAGGGGCCTATTATCTGGAGTATGATTGAGGGGCCTATTATCTGGAGTATGATTGAGGGGCGCCTATTATCTGGAGTATGATTGAGGGGCGCCTATTATCTGGAGTATGATTGAGGGGCCTATTATCTGGAGTATGATTGAGGGGCCTATTATCTGGAGTATGATTGAGGGGCCTATTATCTGGAGTATGATTGAGGGGCCTATTATCTGGAGTATGATTGAGGGGCCTATTATCTGGAGTATGATTGAGGGGCCTATTATCTGGAGTATGATTGAGGGGCCTATTATCTGGAGTATGATTGAGGGGCCTATTATCTGGAGTATGATTGAGGGGCCTATTATCTGGAGTATGATTGAGGGGCCTATTATCTGGAGTATGATTGAGGGGCCTATTATCTGGAGTATGATTGAGGGGCCTATTATCTGGAGTATGATTGAGGGGCCTATTATCTGGAGTATGATTGAGGGGCCTATTATCTGGAGTATGATTGAGGGGCCTATTATCTGGAGTATGATTGAGGGGCCTATTATCTGGAGTATGATTGAGGGTCTATTATCTGGAGTATGATTGAGGGTCTATTATCTGGAGTATGATTGAGGGGCCTATTATCTGGAGTATGATTGAGGGGCCTATTATCTGGAGTATGATTGAGGGGCCTATTATCTGGAGTATGATTGAGGGGCCTATTATCTGGAGTATGATTGAGGGTCTATTATCTGGAGTATGATTGAGGGGCCTATTATCTGGAGTATGATTGAGGGGCCTATTATCTGGAGTATGATTGAGGGGCCTATTATCTGGAGTATGATTGAGGGGTCTATTATCTGGAGTATGATTGAGGGGTCTATTATCTGGAGTATGATTGAGGGTCTATTATCTGGAGTATGATTGAGGGTCTATTATCTGGAGTATGATTGAGGGTCTATTATCTGGAGTATGATTGAGGGGCCTATTATCTGGAGTATGATTGAGGGGCCTATTATCTGGAGTATGATTGAGGGGCCTATTATCTGGAGTATGATTGAGGGTCTATTATCTGGAGTATGATTGAGGGTCTATTATCTGGAGTATGATTGAGGGTCTATTATCTGGAGTATGATTGAGGGTCTATTATCTGGAGTATCATTGAGGGGCCTATTATCTGGAGTATCATTGAGGGGCCTATTATCTGGAGTATCATTGAGGGGCCTATTATCTGGAGTATGATTGAGGGTCTATTATCTGGAGTATGATTGAGGGTCTATTATCTGGAGTATCATTGAGGGGCCAATTATCTGGAGTATGATTGAGGGTCTATTATCTGGAGTATGATTGAGGGTCTATTATCTGGAGTATGATTGAGGGGCCTATTATCTGGAGTATCATTGAGGGGCCTATTATCTGGAGTATGATTGAGGGTCTATTATCTGGAGTATGATTGAGGGTCTATTATCTGGAGTATGATTGAGGGTCTATTATCTGGAGTATCATTGAGGGGCCTATTATCTGGAGTATGATTGAGGGTCTATTATCTGGAGTATGATTGAGGGTCTATTATCTGGAGTATGATTGAGGGTCTATTATCTGGAGTATCATTGAGGGGCCTATTATCTGGAGTATCATTGAGGGGCCTATTATCTGGAGTATCATTGAGGGGCCTATTATCTGGAGTATCATTGAGGGGCCTATTATCTGGAGTATGATTGAGGGTCTATTATCTGGAGTATCATTGAGGGTCTATTATCTGGAGTATCATTGAGGGGCCTATTATCTGGAGTATGATTGAGGGGCCTATTATCTGGAGTATGATTGAGGGTCTATTATCTGGAGTATCATTGAGGGGCCTATTATCTGGAGTATGATTGAGGGTCTATTATCTGGAGTATGATTGAGGGTCTATTATCTGGAGTATGATTGAGGGTCTATTATCTGGAGTATGGTTGAGGGTCTATTATCTGGAGTATGGTTGAGGGTCTATTATCTGGAGTATGATTGAGGGTCTATTATCTGGAGTATGATTGAGGGTCTATTATCTGGAGTATGATTGAGGGTCTATTATCTGGAGTATGATTGAGGGTCTATTATCTGGAGTATGATTGAGGGTCTATTATCTGGAGTATCATTGAGGGTCCAGTATCTGGAGCATCATTGAGGGTCCAGGATCTGGAGCATCATTGAGGGTCCAGGATCTGGAGCATCATTGAGGGTCCAGGATCTGGAGCATCATTGAGGGTCCAGGATCTGGAGCATCATTGAGGGTCCAGGATCTGGAGCATCATTGAGGGTCCAGGATCTGGAGCATCATTGAGGGTCCAGGATCTGGAGCATCATTGAGGGTCCAGGATCTGGAGCATCATTGAGGGTCCAGGATCTGGAGCATCATTGAGGGTCCAGGATCTGGAGCATCATTGAGGGTCCAGGATCTGGAGCATCATTGAGGGTCCAGTATCTGGAGCATCATTGAGGGTCCAGTATCTGGAGCATCATTGAGGGTCCAGTATCTGGAGCATCATTGAGGGTCCAGTATCTGGAGCATCATTGAGGGTCCAGTATCTGGAGCATCATTGAGGGTCCAGTATCTGGAGCATCATTGAGGGTCCAGTATCTGGGGCATCATTGAGGGTCCAGTATCTGGGGCATCATTGAGGGTCCAGTATCTGGGGCATCATTGAGGGTCCAGTATCTGGGGCATCATTGAGGGTCCAGTATCTGGGGCATCATTGAGGGTCCAGTATCTGGGGCATCATTGAGGGTCCAGTATCTGGGGCATCATTGAGGGTCCAGTATCTGGGGCATCATTGAGGGTCCAGTATCTGGGGCATCATTGAGGGTCCAGTATCTGGGGCATCATTGAGGGTCCAGTATCTGGGGCATCATTGAGGGTCCAGTATCTGGGGCATCATTGAGGGTCCAGTATCTGGGGCATCATTGAGGGTCCAGTATCTGGGGCATCATTGAGGGTCCAGTATCTGGGGCATCATTGAGGGTCCAGTATCTGGGGCATCATTGAGGGTCCAGTATCTGGGGCATCATTGAGGGTCCAGTATCTGGGGCATCATTGAGGGTCCAGTATCTGGGGCATCATTGAGGGTCCAGTATCTGGGGTATCATTGAGGGTCCAGTATCTGGGGTATCATTGAGGGTCCAGTATCTGGGGTATCATTGAGGGTCCAGTATCTGGGGTATCATTGAGGGTCCAGTATCTGGGGTATCATTGAGGGTCCAGTGTCTGGGGTATCATTGAGGGTCCAGTATCTGGGGTATCATTGAGGGTCCAGTATCTGGGGTATCATTGAGGGTCCAGTATCTGGGATATCATTGAGGGTCCAGTATCTGGGGTATCATTGAGGGTCCAGTATCTGGGGTATCATAGAGGGTCCGTTATCGGGGTGTCCCCCGCAGGGGAATACAACTCTTGAATCTATGGGAATTAGCGCTCCCAGGGGGAAAATGTGAGAGCCCGAGCCGAGAGTTAGGTAGGCCTTCTTTTTGTTGAAATAAAATGCTCTTCGTTTTGTTATGAATCAAATTTTTTTGGTTTACTAAATGCTCTCCTGTTTTTCAGCATCTACTACTTTCTTCTTCAACTTTTATCTTGTTTCCAAACTTTCCTTCTTGACTTACTGTTTCTATGACTTACCATACAAATAGTGCCTTCATCCATCCTCTCTTTGCACATCTGTTGTGGTAAGGGAGGCTAAAACTGACTCATAATCACTCAATTATTGGGGTGCCCTTTGAAGGTATATTATTGAGGGCCCATTCTCATCAATTAATTGTGCTTGATTAAACTCCGTGCTAATTACACACATGAATATATATGTCGAGGATTTTGAATCCTATTTTTCTGAATAACGTGCATTTTTATCACACAAACAGTATATCTGATCAGTAGGGCTGTGATAATATGCTCTAATCGTATGGCCATGGCCCTGATAATATCATACATACATGCGTATGTTTGTGATTTACACATGTATTTATACATCGCATTAAATCACATGCATATGATTTATTATAAATCGCATACAAGCGTATGTGGGTGATTATTAGGGCTGTGCGGAAATATAAGAGAGCATATTGTCACAGCCCTACTGGTCACCCTTACAACAGCGCCGACTGATAATACATATTGATGGCAGTAACTGATGATTCGAAATCATGTTCAACTCCTTTGTTGGAACCCCTCAGGGGGATACAACCATTGTATCTATGGGAATAAGCGCTCCCATGGGGAATATGTAGGGTCCCGAGATAAAAGTTCGGCAGGCCTTCATTTTTTTTAAATAATTTTTTTTGTTTTGTTTGGGACCTTTTTTCTGGGACCTTTTTTCTGGGACCTTTTTTCTGGGATCTTTTTTCTGGTACCTTTTTTCTATGACCTTTTTTCTGGGACCTTTTTCTGGGACCTTTTTTCTGGGACCTTTTTTCTGGGACCTTTTTTCTGGTACCTTTTTTCTGGTACCTTTTTTCTGGTACCTTTTTTCTGGGACCTTTTTTCTGGGACCTTTTTTCTGGGACCTTTTTTCTGGGACCTTTTTTCTGGGACCTTTTTTCTGGGACCTTTTTTCTGGGACCTTTTTTCTGGGACCTTTTTTCTGGGACCTTTTTTCTGGGACCTTTTTTCTGGGACCTTTTTTCTGGGACCTTTTTTCTGGGACCTTTTTTCTGGGACCTTTTTTCTGGTACCTTTTTTCTGGTTCACGACTGTCCTGTTTTGCACCACCTACTACTTTCTTCAACTTTTATCTTGTTTCATTAACTTCATTCTTAACATACTGTTTCTATGCATCTTGTGCATAAATTCCGCGTTCCCTTAACTCGATACTAAATGGTGCCTTCCTCCTTCCTCTCTTTGGAACGCTTTTGTTGCAGTTAGGGAGGCTTGAACAAATCTAATCTTTTAGATGCTCATATTTTAGTCATTACGCAACAAGATAAACTTTGAATCATTTAAACTATAGTGACTCAGAGTGCGTCAAAAGTGAAGTTCATTCAGTAAAATTCAACTAACAATTATAAAATTCATAAATTTTTTGAACGACCTAAGAACATTTCAATGCGCTGGGGTACAAAAGGAAATCTTGGTGCGCTTTAAATAGCTTTGACTTCCCTTGAATTTTGGTCGTCCAGATGTGATTTTAGTGTGATTTTTTCGAGCCTGACGACAGATTCTGCAGTATCAAATACTACCATCCAATGGCTATATTATTTGAGAAATTATCTCTCGTTCAACTGTATATTTCGGGTTGTTTGTGTATTTGTGTTCCAAGTGCTCTCATGCAAGGCCTTTGTCTACTCGGGGATACTCCCCCTTTCAGAATCTGGCACATTCGACTTATTATTAAATGCATGAGGATTACATGAAATGTTATGGACTTTTGGGTTGTTTCTGTTTCTCTTCCAATGTTAGAGTATATTTTACCAAAATCGGTCAAATTATGGTTATTGAAATCACTGAAATTTTCCTCAAACTTTGCGTATTCACTCGTATTATTATCAACCACACGTGGCTCTTTCGTTGAAGTTTACCATCTCCTAGCCTTAAATTTAACAGCTTACTTACACTACCTTTGAGAAATAACATTTTACGAGACGCGCCTGCTATCTATCATTTCAACGAGACAAAAAAAAAAAATAAGGTCGAAGCGGTTGGGTACAATCTAGGTTCTGATTTTCGCTGTCGTCAATCTTCCTGGCTCCCCAAATCACGGTAGAAGAACCAAGGTAGGGTCAAACCAGTCTTTTTTTCGCCAACCGTGTGGCAATGCTAACGTCATGGCAACGAACCAATAGCAGCGCTCAAATTGGATCTGGCAACACTACCAGCCCCAAATCTGGCACCGCTATTGGCCTAACGACATGCCGTAATGGTGACTTCATCCAGTTTGTTTGAAATGAAGCCGTTCTATTGGCTAGCCGAGCGAGAGGTGTATTTTCCTTCATAGGAAAGACTCTACCTCGTTTCCTCTACCGTGCCCAAAATCTGTGGAGCAAGCGAAGCGATGCAGACACTCGAGGGTGCAGACAGAAACGCCGTGCCGTAAAATTATCGTTGCATCCGCGCAGGAACTTTAAATTGGAAAAACTTGGGCTCCATATTTGCATGGTTTACACGTTTTTCTTCGCCGCGACTGCAGGACTGTGAACAGCCATCGGATATTTGCATGCTGATGAAAACAATTTAGGCCAGGTTCAGTTCTTCAGGGTTTCTAACCTTCAACTTTGAAAAAATTTCTTTACCAAAAATTTCTCTACCAAAAATTTCTCTTTAAAATTCCGTAAAATCGAAAAAATTTTGAGTGGAGTCCATGTAAGTTTCTGTGAAATGCTATTTTTAAAATATGTATCTTTCATACAAGAATGTCTTGTTGCAGCCAAGTCTTGTATCAACGTGCAACGAAATATCCGTGCACAAAATTTGAAAAGTTTAGAAGTTAACTATCACACAAAGGGATTTAAAGTGCGTCACTCTGTTGATGTCGGAGTGCTATGGCGGTGACTCGAGGTCGAGCCGATGCGCTTTTCGTAAGCGTGTCAGTGGAGAATTGCAGCTAACTTTTTCCGTATCTGAATTGGTTGCAACACTGCGGAGAGATTTTCAGGGAGAAAATAGGTTAGGGCCCGAGCTGAGAGTTAGGTAGGCATTTTTTGCTGCAGTAAATTTTTTTATGTTAAGGACCACCTTTTTTTGGTTCACTGCTGTCCTGTTTTTCAGCATCTACTTCTGTCATCTTCAATTTTTCTTCTTTCATGAACTTCTTTCTTAGCTTACTGTTTCTATGCTCCTTGTGCATAAATTCCGCGTTCATTCAACTCCATACTAAATGGTGCCTTCATCCTTCCTCCCAGAGAACATCTTTGTCGTGGTAAAGGGAGGCTAAAATTTTCCTATATAATAATAATAATAATAATAATTTTGTGGTTAGGGTGGCTTGAACTAACATCTAATCTAACCGTGGAGACATAGCTGTGCTGGGCTCCTACACACCACTTCTTATTTGAAAGGCAAACTCTCTGACACGTTGATAGGAGTCTTTTTAACACTTTGACTGCGGCAGGTAAAACTGAAGTTTAATATTCAATACAAATTTAAAAACAATTGTAGTAAAAAATATTGAAAATATCAAACATTAACTAGATCGTGATTCATTTAATTTTGATTAAGTGTTTTTAGAAATTGAGTTTGTGACTACTGGTTGGTCAGTAGCATAATGAAAACTCTCCCAGTGACCACCGGTGGATCACGTCGCAGTCAAAGTGTTCACGCATCGGAAGAGACCTTTCTACAATATTATTGCTCATATTTTCGAGATGTTTAGGGAAAACTAAGTTCGCCTAGGCAATGATAAATGAAATTTTGTTTCCATGATAATATACAACAATAACATTTAAAAGTAATATACTACGATTTTAGCGCACAAATTTATTGTATTGTTGAGGAAGTGCTGAAACGTAAATGATTTTGCTCCATGAACTCTGAATTGGGATTTTTTTCGAACGTTCTGATGTAGAGTGTACTTATTCCTTTCCGGCGCTTGGCCGATGCCAGATTTTCTGATCTCAGTATTTACGTGCAAGCGTTGGCAAGGCAAGCGAAAATTTATTTCAGACCGCATTTCTCGGTATTTGTTTAGGAGTACCACACGGGTAAGCTACTCATGAGATTGCCGCCCTGGTTATTGAGGTTCCCTCCCCGCTAACTGAAAGCCCAATTCCAGCTGCCTGACCTGTCGTATTTCACGCCAGCGCCGACAACTTAACGGGAGCTTCCTCGCCTTATCCCCTACGCCGGCCCAGAATTACCATTTGTTCCTCCCGCTACATTTTGCGCCTGACCCAGTTCAGACCGCCGAACTTGGGCTGTGGGCAGGTTTTGGACTAGTCTTTCGCCACTCTTTCGCCTCCACTGGAGTCCCTTCGAGAGTGAATCGTGTCTGGAAGATCGATGAATGCGAGCAATGTCATTTTCCCTTAATTTGGATTATTCTCCTCTTCCAAGCACTCGCTATTCAATCAAGTTGTGTACGCTAAGATAAGTTCATATTTTAGCCGTAGCTTACGAATGTCGTATTGATTCTGTAGAGGTAGCAAGAGCCTACCCAAATTGCAGTTTTCTTTGGCCACTTGGTGATTTGACCTACCTCTGACCTATAGTTCATTTGCAGACTTTATCCGTGAGAATTGCAGGCTGAAGGACTGCTTCTTGTTTTTTGAGACGCTATGATCATGCATTTCAGTTGTGCATTGCGATTTGTATAACTTTTCTTCAAACTTTTGAGCATTCCAGCCTAACTTCAAGACGCATTCAGATTTCAAGTCGATGCAAAAGGTTTTGAAGGATACAGTCGAATAATATTAGAAGGATGTTCTAGCAAAAAGTGATGCTACTACATGCGTTTTTAGTTGTTTGAAGTCGTGAAAGATCTCTGTTGCGAATAAATAACTTGCGAGACAGCAATTAAGGGAGCTGCAAAATTCAGGAGTTTCGAGATGCTTGGATGACCTCTTGAGTGACACGAAAGGCGCAAATCGTACTAAGACTAAAAACAAAAGTAATTCTCATGAAACTTGCGTCGTTTTTTTGTGGTTTTGGAGAGTTCTTGATGTAAGAGTTTTCATTCACTGAAGTAAGAGATAATGCATCGATATTTTACGCAAATTTTCTTTACTATTTTATTTATTGAAATTAAAATTTGTAAAAAATATTTCATGTTCAAATTTTTTTTGCACAGAATTCACACCTCTCTGAATAATTTGAAGTATTTTCTATAAGATATAATAACGGAGGTAAGACAAATTTAAGATTTATTTCACCTGAAGGGAATTTCCTGGAAGGTCATGTCCAAATACATTTCTTCTTCATATTGATCAGTGTATCAGTGTACGAAATGCAGATTTATGCCTAAAATTAGGAGTCGCGTGTAAACGAACCGCCAAACTATTTTGAACTGTGTATTATTATACAAAATTGCACACCATGTAGAAAATGGCTAAATAAACACCTTTTTCTTCTATGAAATTTTGCGACAAAATTGGGTTTTTGAGATATTAGCTGTTTATGGTTTTAAAGGATGAAATTTAATTACACAATTACTCACAATATTTCTTTAGAATTCACGTTACAGACACTTCTGTTCTATGAGAGTTTACAATAAATTTTAGTTTTAGTGATATTTCGTATAAAAGTTTGAGCAAGAAGGTTTTTGAAGGTTACATATCGTGTTGCCAGGTAACTTCTTGTTTGTCTCGTTGGCACTGTTCTAAAACCTTCTTGCTAATATTTTTTACCAAATACCACTAAACCTGATTTTTATTATTGTGAACTCTCATTGAAGTGCTTGTAACGTAAATTCAAAATGAACATTGCGATGCGAGTAATTATGTAACTACATTAAATTTCATCATTTAAAATCATAAACAGCTAAAATCCAAAAAAAAACTTCCGGAAAATATCATGAGGAAAGTTTTTGTTCGGCCATTTTACACTCGGTGTGCTATTTTGTACCCCTTGTTCTGAAACACCCTTTGTAAGTTACCTGTTCCAAAGACTTTTTAATGTTTCTGAGTAGTTCCGCTGAGTTTCACTTCAAGAGAAACTCGCTCGCCAGCAAAATTTGGACTCGCTCATCGCTGAGAGCAGCAGAAATTTGTTGGGTTGGTCTACACTGACGCAGGCTGTAACAGTGCCATAGGAATGGCTGTGTTTTTGTATTGAAGTTCCAACCTTTTGATAAAATATCTGCCAAACAATTGAAGCTCTGGTTTTCAATACACCGCCCCCTCAGGGGGATACAACTATTGTATCTATGGGAATTAGCGCTCCCAGGGGGACTATGTGAGGGCCCGAGCTAAAGGTTAGGTAGGCTGTATTTTTGTTGAAATAGAATAGGTTTTTGTTTTGTAACGGACCATCTTTTTTCGGTTCACTGCTGTCCTGTTTTTCAGCACCTACTACTTTCTTCTTCAACTTTGATCTTGTTTCATGAACTTCTTTCTCATCTTACCGTTTCTATGCCCTTTCTGCATAGATTCTGCGTTCCCTTGACTCCATACTTAATGGTGCCTTCTTCCTTCCTCTCTTTGGATCTCATTTGTTGAGGATAGGGAGGCTTAAACTAACGAATAATCTAATCTTTCAAAAAAAAAAAAAACACGCACAGTTGAAAAGGGAAACATCTGGTGTACTGCGTCGGTCGCAGAAGTGAATGCAGTTGAGTTGGTTTATTTAAGGCTCAAAGAAGGATAAATATTCAGGTTTATGGTGCTGTAATTAGAGTAAAAATTGTGAATCGATATACATGCTTGATGACCTTGAAAAATTTCATATTATCCACGAAGAATAACACACATCGAAATGTAGGAAAAAGTAACATGTTGTTCTTAGTATTAGAAAGTTAAAATACAACACAAGTATAATCAATTTTATGCAGGAAGAAATCATCTTGCTATAAATCCTTAAAAAGCACATTTTAGGGACATATTGTTCGTGGAGGTTGTCTCCATAAAACGCTCCAGTCACAACCAGTTGCGTTCACGCGTCACAAAACACACACAATCAAGTAGCATGGCGAGACCGAGAAGCGCTTTACAAGAGCGCCGAGTACCACAACTCTGAGGATGATCGCCAAAAGGTCACCACACGATAATACCGACCATGAAACCATTGAACAGCTAACTCTAAACTTGAACCGTTGACCAAGACGGCAAGACACACTGCACTCTCATTGCTGTCAGCTTACACTCGTCATTTTCCTGAGCGGTACGTTATGGCAAGCGCTAATTGAGCAGTTAGAGAGCAATCTTGTGATCGTTGGGGGTTGCATTAGAGTTCGCTGCTGCCGGCGTCCTATCCTCTTTAGTGTGACACGCCGCTGCCGCTGCTGCTCGGGCCATGCCGCAGCAATTTGAGGCAGCCTTGTAGACTTGACGTCGCTGCGGCTGCTTGTTCTCTGGCCCGCATCACAATTTCAAGCTCTGCTGTGCTCGCTGTTAGTCTGTAATTTGTCGCCTCTGCTGTGTTTACTGTTAGTTTGTATTTTATCTCTAGTGAAGCTCTGCTGTGCTCGCTGTTAGTTTGTAACTTGTCTCTAGTGAAGCTCTGCTGTGCTCGCTGTTAGTTTGTAACTTGTCTCTGGTGAAGCTCTGCTGTGCTCGCTGTTACTTTGTAACTTGTCTCTAGTGAAGCTCTGCTGTGCTCGCTGTTAGTTTGTAACTTGTCTCTAGTGAAGCTCTGCTGTGCTCGCTGTTAGTTTGTAACTTGTCTCTAGTGAAGCTCTGCTGTGCTCGCTGTTAGTTTGTAACTTGTCTCTAGTGAAGCTCTGCTGTGCTCGCTGTTAGTTTGTAACTTGTCTCTAGTGAAGCTCTGCTGTGCTCGCTGTTAGTTTGTAATTTGTGTCAAGTGAAGCTCTGCTGTGCTCGCTGTTAGTTTGTAACTTGTCTCTAGTGAAGCTCTGCTGTGCTCGCTGTTAGTTTGTAACTTGTCTCTAGTGAAGCTCTGCTGTGCTCGCTGTTAGTTTGTAATTTATCTCTAGTGAAGCTCTGCTGTGCTCGCTGTTAGTTTATAATTTATCTCTAGTGAAGCTCTGCTGTGCTCGCTGTTAGTTTGTAATTTATCTCTAGTGAAGCTCTGCTGTGCTCGCTGTTAGTTTGCAATTTGTGTCAAGTGAAGCTCTGCTGTGCTCGCTGCTAGTTTGTAATTTATCTCTAGTGAAGCTCTGCTGTGCTCGCTGTTAGTTTATAATTTATCTCTAGTGAAGCTCTGCTGTGCTCGCTGTTAGTTTGTAATTTATCTCTAGTGAAGCTCTGCTGTGCTTGCTGTTAGTTTGTAATTTGTGTCAAGTGAAGCTCTGCTGTGCTCGCTGTTAGTTTGTAATTTATCTCTAGTGAAGCTCTGCTGTGCTCGCTGTTGGTTTGTAATTTGTCTCAAGTGAAGCTCTGCTGTGCTCGCTGTTGGTTTGCAATTTGTCGTCTCTGCTGTGCTCGCTGTTAGTTTGTAATTTGTCGTCTCTGCTGTACTCGCTGTTAGTTTGTAACTTGTCTCTAGTGAAGCTCTGCTGTGCTCGCTGTTAGTTTGTAACTTGTCTCTAGTGAAGCTCTGCTGTGCTCGCTGTTAGTTTATAGTTTATCTCTAGTGAAGCTCTGCTGTGCTCGCTGTTAGTTTGTAATTTATCTCTAGTGAAGCTCTGCTGTGCTCGCTGTTAGTTTGTGATTTGTGTCAAGTGAAGCTCTGCTGTGCTCGCTGTTAGTTTGTAACTTGTCTCTAGTGAAGCTCTGCTGTGCTCGCTGTTAGTTTGTAATTTATCTCTAGTGAAGCTCTGCTGTGCTCGCTGTTAGTTTGTGATTTGTGTCAAGTGAAGCTCTGCTGTGCTCGCTGTTAGTTTGTAACTTGTCTCTAGTGAAGCTCTGCTGTGCGCGCTGTTAGTTTGTAATTTATCTCTAGTGAAGCTCTGCTGTGCTCGCTGTTAGTTTGTAATTTGTCTCAAGTGAAGCTCTGCTGTGCTCGCTGTTAGTTTGCAATTTGTCGTCTCTGCTGTGCTCGCTGATAGTCTGTAATTTGTCGCCTCTTCTGTGCTCGCTGTTAGTATGTAATTTGTTTCGACTGACAGCTCTGCTGTGCACGCTGTTAGTCTGTAATTTGTGGCCTCTGCTGTGCTTGCTGTTAGTTTGTAATTAGTCTCAAGTCAATGGGGGTTCTAACAGCGTGGTGCTGTGTGTATGAGGGCAGTCAGCCTTCTGCTTCAACTTCCCGTTTTATTCGATTTCTACGTAATTTGTGCACATTTTTGTTTTTTCCCAGATCCCCTCTAGTTGATTCAGCTATTGTGTTTATGCGAATTTGCGCTTCCCGGGGGAATATGCAAGGTCTCGAGCTAGAAGTTATGTAGGTCTTCCTTTTGTTGAAATAGTATAGGTTTTTTGTTTGTCAAGGACCATCTTTCTTAGGTTCACTGCTGTCGCGTTTTCAACACCTACTACTTTCTTCTTCAACTTTTATCTTGTTTCATAATCCCCTCAGGGGGATACAATTATTGTATCTATGGGAATTAGCGCTCCCAGGGGGACAATGTGAGGGCCCGAGCTGAAGGTTAGGTAGGCTTTCTTTTTTGTTAAAATAGAATAAAATTTTGTTTTGTTAAAGACCATCTTTTTCGGTTCTCTGCTGTCCTGTTTTTTCAGCACCTACTACTTTCTTCTTCAACTTTGGTCTTGTTTCATGAACTTTTTTCTCATCTTACTGTTTCTATGACCTTTCTGCATAAATTCCCCATTCTCTCATCTCCATACTAAATGGTGCCTATCTCCTTCCTCTCTTCGATACGCTCTTTTTTTGTAGCGGTTAGGGAGGCTTCAACTAACTTATAATCTTATCTAATCTTGTTTCATAAACTTACGAGTACTTCTCAGCTTACCATTTCTATGCACCTTGTGCATAGATTCTGTGTATACTTAACTCCATATTGTATAGCGCCTTCCCCCTATCTCTCTTTGAAACGCCGTGGTTGAGGTTAGGGAGGCTTAAACTAACATATAATCTGGTCTGAGGTTCGGAAGGCGTAAACTCGCTTATGATTCAATCAAGTCTTTGAGGTTCTTGAATCGGGATGCCAAGGATTTAGATCAAGTTGTTGTTAACGAAAGAAATACCCGAGTTTCATTATAGTGTTCGGTTAGTTTACAGGAAAGTAGGTCATATAACTCATTATGAGCGAAATAAAAAGCAGTGACATTATTAACTCTAATGCAATGTTATAGTTTAACACATTTTGTTTGCTTAAAATAATTTTGTTCTCGTTCAGCACAGTAAAGTAGCGTTGGAAATTTTGCCTGCAATGGAATGAAATTAATCGGGATCAGTTAGAAAACTTGCACATGCACTTCTTGCATACATGTTATTCCAGACTCGTTCCTGTTATCTCCGTTTCCTGTTGTGTTTTGTAGACCGCTCAGGGGGATACAGGTATTGTATCTATGGGAATTAGCGCTCCCAAGGGGACTATGTGAGGGCCTGAGCTAAAGGTTAGGTAGGCTTCCTTTTGTTGAAATAGAATAGGTTTTTGTTTTGTTACGGACCATCTTTTTTTCGGTTCACTGCTGCATGTCCTGTTTTTCAGCACCTACTACTTTCTTCTTCAACTTTTTCTTGTTTCATGAACTTCTTTCTTAGCTTCATGTTTCTGTGCACCTTGTGCATAGATTCCGCGTTCCCTCAACTCCATACTAAATGATGCCTTCCTCCTTCCTCTCTTAGAACATCTTTGTAGTGCAATTAACACGTTAACTGCGATGGGTTAAAATGAATTTCAATATTCAATTCAAATTTAAAGTCAATTGTGGTAATCAACTTTGAAAATAGCAAACATTAACTGGATCGGGCTTTTATTTAGCTTTCATTAAGTATTAATAAAAAATGAGATAGTGACTGCAGGGGGGTCAGCAGCACTATGAAAATCACCTACGTGACCACCGGTGGGTCACTTCGCAGGAAATGTGTTAAGGGAGGCTAAAACTTTCTTATATAAAAATAATAATAATAATAATAATAATAATAAAGGACTCTCCTACCTCCTACCCCGCCGGCTCCCACTAACAGACGTCAACCCCGGAAAAAGTGGACGAAGGAAGCCTGGAAAACCCTTTGGATGTGCTACCTACGAAGCGACCCCCAAACCCGAGGCTTTCGCAAACGTATGAGGCAAATCTGGGTAGACCTAGGTCTTCCCAACCACTCCGAGCAAATGCTGGCGAGCCAAATAAGAGAGATCAACCTCAAAAACCTCCTTACCAACGAGGAAAAAGAGCTCATAGCCAGTGAACTAAACACGGAAGAAGGGGGTGACGAAACTAATCACCAGGCCGAAGCAAGAGCGCCTCCGATACCACCCGAAACTGAGACACCAATCGTGACCACCGGAAATGACACCGACCAAAGACCAGAAGACGACTCTTGCTCGAGCAATTACACCACCGACGATGAAGCAGAAACGTCGGGAGCTGGAGCTGAGGTACCACCAGATCAGCGACTCAGAACCTGACGATGCTTCAGACGTCGATTTAATAGCAGCACCTCCGCAACAAGCTGAAGTGCCAACCCGGTACCACCAAGCCGGCGACACCGAACCGGAAACGGACGAGGCGGAACCCATCGTAGGGGAAGAACCTGTGGTGGACCGCCGAGACCTTCCGGGAGATGAAGAGACTCTGCTCAACGAGCTCCACAATACCTACTTAACGCTCCTTCACGAAACTCCAAAAGAACAACTACCGAACCTCAGACACGTCCCATCGGGGAAGATCCTAGCAGCTACCGCCAAGATTAATCATCTCATCGGCAGAATAAAGACCAGGAACATCACAGAAACTAACACCCTAATTCTGGCCGGAGCGTTCCTAGTCTCCAAAGAGCTTGCTCCTCCGCCGGCAACCAACCGGCCGAGAGGAAAGAAAGACCCCCCGTGGAAACACCGAATCCAAAAAAGCATAGATGAGCTCCGGAAACATCTAAGCTGGATCTCTGAATAGAGACGTGGCAGACTGACCTGCAGAAACAAAATGGCGGAACTCGAGGGTATCTACCACTGCAGGGAGGCAGGACTACAACTGGTAGAAGAAACCCTCAAACAAAGACTATCGGCAAAACGAAGCAAAATCCTTAGATATGAGAACAGAATCGCTGGCTTTCAACAGAACAAAATGTTCGCGACCAACCAGTCACGATTCTACAAACAACTGCGCCACAGAAATGTCGAAATGGACGTTCCGGAAGCCGAAGGTACGCGGCGCTTCTGGAGCGGCATTTGGGGCCAAGAGGTCCAGCATAACGCCGAGGCTGAATGGCTCCAAAGCATCGCCAAAGACGTCAATCCGGACGAAGACCTCCGGATAACGGCGGCGCGATTACAAAAGCAAATAAGAAAAACGCAGCGCTGGAAGGCCCCCGGTCCAGACAAAGTCCAAGGCTACTGGATCAAGACCTTCACATCCCTCCATCCCAGGCTGGTAGAAAACCTGGACAGATGCTTAACATCAGGCACTGTGCCAGATTGGATGACAACTGGAAGGACGGTGCTGATACAGAAGGATAAGGAAAAAGGATCAGCGGTGAGCAATTACAGACCCATCACATGCCTCCCGGTCATGTGGAAGATCCTCACCGGCATGATCTACGAGAGCATGTATGAGCACCTAGTGAGCCGCGACTACTTCCCTAACGAGCAGAAGGGATGTAGACGGGGAACGAGAGGGACGAAAGACCATCTTCTGCTCGATAAGCTGATCATGACCCACGCCAAAGCTAAACACAAGAACCTTAGCATGGCGTGGATTGATTACAAAAAGGCCTTCGACATGGTCCCGCACTCATGGATCCTCGAATGTCTGGAGAGATACGGTGTCGCAGGAAACGTCCGGCGGCTGATCGCAACTACCATGCCTAACTGGAAGGTCCAGCTCACGTGTGCAAACGCTGAGCTGGGAGAGGTGAACATCCGTCGAGGAATCTTTCAAGGCGACTCCCTATCTCCACTCTTGTTCGTACTGGCACTGGTCCCAATGACTCAGGTCCTCAACAACACGGGCCTGGGATTCAAGTACGACCGCAATAACAGCCTCAACCACCTACTCTACATGGACGATCTCAAGCTGTTCGCAAGATCCGCTAGTGAGATCGAAAGACTTGTGAAAGTTGTGCACGAATTCTCCCACGACATCGGAATGGAATTCGGAATAAGCAAGTGCGGCCTCATCAACATCGAGAAAGGCAAAGTCTCAGCAACTGAAGGTATCCATTTAGAGAACGAAACAATCGAACAGATCGAAGAAGAAGGGTACAAATACCTAGGAGTGCTTGAACACGACAACGTTCTGCACACCGAGATGAAGAAAAAGATCAGGAAAGAATACTGCAGCAGAGTAAGGTTAATTTTGAAATCTAATCTCAACGGCGGCAACATCATCAAAGCCATTAACACATGGGCCGTACCGGTCATCAGGTACACCGCCGGAATAGTTAAATGGACGAAGCTCGAGCAAAAGCAGCTAGATACGAAGACCAGAAAGCTGATGACCATCTTCAGGGCACTCCACCCCCGATCATGCACTGACAGGCTATACAACAAGAGAAAGGAAGGAGGAAGAGGTCTGCTTGAAGTGGAAGAGTGCATCCAAAGTGAGATCAGAGCACTCGGCCAGTACACGAGAGAGCACCAGGATCCTTGGATGAAACTGGTGTGGACATCGAAGACCCTGAAAGAGGAAGAGACCTCAGACAGTTTCAAGGAGAGGAGAAGGGGAGAGCGACTTCAAAAGTGGAAGGGAATGGCACTCGCCGGCCAATACCCCCGACAAACTCGATCAGCAAAACCCGAACTCACTTGGAACTGGCTGAATCGAGGTGAACTCAAGAAAGAAACTGAGGGCATGATCCTTGCCGCGCAAGAACAAGCCCTCAACACCAAAAACAGAGCAGCTAGAATCACGCACACAAGCAACGACCCAAAATGCCGGATGTGCAAAACCAAAGACGAAACCGTCAACCACCTGATCAGCGAGTGCTCGGCGCTGGCGCAGAGGAAATACAAGAGGAGGCACGACAAGGTAGCAAAAACTCTACATTGGAACCTGTGCAAGACTCACAACTTCCCCTGCGCTGACCGCTGGTACCAGCACGAGCCCAAGACTGTGATGGAAAACGACGACATCAAACTTCTCTACGACGTCCTCCACCAAACTGACAGGGCCATCACAGCCAGACGACCGGACATCGTCGTCATTAACAAGACCCAGAAACAGATCAAGATCATCGACGTGGCAGTTCCGTACGACTCAAGAATCGTCGAAAAGGAGGCTGAGAAAATCCTCAAGTATCAAGACCTCCGGGTCGAGCTCGCCTCGACCCACGGTTGCCGCGCCGAGGTGGTTCCCATCGTGATTGGGACACTTGGGGCCTCAACCACCAATCTTGAAAGGCATCTGGGTAGCATCGGCTGTGATAAAATCCACCCTGGACTGCTGCAAAAGTCAGTTCTCCTGGGATCTGCCCACATTCTTCGCAAGGTGCTCGGATAACACCGGACACTGAGCTAAAGCCGAACCCACTCAGACGAACTGGATTCGAATATGGAGAAGAGAAGAAGGCGGTGATCCTCAGGGTGCGGGACGCACCCCGGAACGCTACGCCTAAAGGGACCGAAGGCTGCGAAGGAAGGAAGAAAGGAAGAGGAGCGTAAAACACTCGTTACACCACTTCTGACTGGAACAACCTGAAGACAACCCTACACCAGCCTTAACAACTTGGCTGTGGATCTGTTTCAATAATAATAATAATAATAATAATAATAATAATAATAATAATAATAATAATAATAATAATAATAATAATAATGTGTTTTGTAGAGGATACAAGTATTTAAAACCGCTATCGATTCTTGTGTCAGATTTAGATCGTGATATTCTTAAATGGAAAATGCTGGTACTTCGCTGATCACAAGTCTCAGGAAGTCCTTTAAAATGTTTTTAAATGCTAACTGTAATGAACTTGGGTAGAGTTAAGAAGTAACTACAATTGTGTGATTTAACCGCCTCCAAGTCCAAGTGTGCAGCATGTTTGCGATAAAATCTTCGACTCGCATATTGTGGCGCCGCAATTCTGTCGCATCTATTTGAACTCTTTTTCTATATCAGCTTACTTTTGTTGCAGCTGCCCATCGGGAATAGATCCCTCTTACTGTGGTGCTTGCATTCGACGAGCCCACTTATCGTTGACTACGTATTGGCACAAATGTGTACCACAAGGTGAATTGTTCATTTTTGTACCGGTATAAATGAATAGCACTTCAATTGTTTCACTACCATAGTTTAAAATAGATAAAACCTTATAAGGTAAGAAACCATAGCGTAACTATATTTATCTCTTTTTTTTTTAGAAAAGCTAAAAACGTAATTAAGCACAGTTTTTTAATTCTTCTACTTCTAGCCTTACAAAAGTAGCCGTAGCAGCCGTGCAAACGTAGTCAACTTGTTAATTTTGATATCACCTCGGCTCGAGCCTGCCCGGTACTGCAAGTTAATTTGACGAATGTACCTGTCATTCTAGGAAAGTCAGACGCTTGCTCTGACTGACGCTCCATGCAGTCCAAATCCGTCACTCTGCCTGCATTTCGTTGCATAGCCAGCTCTAGCGACCACGCTTCTCTCTGAGTTCATATAGCTGGTGGTATATCTGTTGCTTGCAATTTTCTCTAGGAAGGTAATAAAAACATATTCTGAACGAAAGCATCTCCGCGGCTTCTGAAACAACTCTCTTGTATATCTCCTGAACTTTCTTCTCTTTAGGCCGCGTTCCCTTAACTTCCGCGTTCCCATAACTCCATACTAAATGTTGCCTTCCTCCTTCCTCTCCTTGGATCGCCTTTGTGGCAGATAGGAAGGCTTAAATTAACTAATAATAATAATCATCAGGCAATACTTGTGTAGGCCTCTGCGTTCAGCTGAGGATTGTATGCAGGGCTTCTGCATTCAGCTGAGGGGGATTGTATGCAGGGCTTCTGCGTTCAGCTGAGGATTGTATGCAGGGCTTCTGCGTTCAGCTGAGGATTGTATGCAGGGCTTCTGCGTTCTGCTGAGGGGGATTGTATGCAGGGCTTCTGCGTTCTGCTGAGGTGGGATTGTATGCAGGGCTTCTGCGTTCTGCTGAGGAGGATTGTATGCAGGGCTTCTGCGTTCTGCTGAGGGGGATTGTATGCAGGGCTTCTGCGTTCTGCTGAGGGGGATTGTATGCAGGGCTTCTGCGTTCTGCTGAGGGGGATTGTATGCAGGGCTTCTGCGTTCAGCTGAGGATTGTATGCAGGGCTTCTGCGTTCTGCTGAGGGGGATTGTATGCAGGGCTTCTGCGTTCTGCTGAGGGGGGATTGTATGCAGGGCTTCTGCGTTCTGCTGAGGGGGATTGTATGCAGGGCTTCTGCGTTCTGCTGAGGGGGATTGTATGCAGGGCTTCTGCGTTCTGCTGAGGGGGGATTGTATGCAGGGCTTCTGCGTTCTGCTGAGGGGGGATTGTATGCAGGGCTTCTGCGTTCTACTGAGGTGGGATTGTATGCAGGGCTTCTGCGTTCTGCTGAGGTGGGATTGTATGCAGGGCTTCTGCGTTCTGCTGAGGTGGGATTGTATGCAGGGCTCCTGCGTTCTGCTGAGGTGGGATTGTATTCAGGGCTTCTGCGTTCTGCTGAGGTGGGATTGTATGCAGGGCTTCTGCGTTCTGCTGAGGTGGGATTGTATGCAGGGCTTCTGCGTTCTGCTAAGGTTGGATTGTATACAGGGCTTCTGCGTTCTACTGAGGTGGGATTGTATGCAGGGCTTCTGCGTTCTGCTGAGGTGGGATTGTATGCAGGGCTTCTGCGTTCTGCTGAGGTGGGACTGTATGCAGGGCTTCTGCGTTCTGCTGAGGTGGGATTGTATGCAGGGCTTCTGCGTTCTTCTGAGGTGGGATTGTATGCAGGGCTTCTGCGTTCTGCTGAGGTGGGATTGTATGCAGGGCTTCTGCGTTCTGCTGAGGTGGGATTGTATGCAGGGCTTCTGCGTTCTGCTGAGGTGGGATTGTATGCAGGGCTTCTGCGTTCTGCTGAGGGGGGATTGTATGCAGGGCTTCTGCGTTCTGCTGAGGGGGGATTGTATGCAGGGCTTCTGCGTTCTGCTGAGGGGGGATTGTATGCAGGGCTTCTGCGTTCTACTGAGGTGGGATTGTATGCAGGGCTTCTGCGTTCTGCTGAGGTGGGATTGTATGCAGGGCTTCTGCGTTCTGCTGAGGTGGGACTGTATGCAGGGCTTCTGCGTTCTGCTGAGGTGGGATTGTGTGCAGGGCTTCTGCGTTCTGCTGAGGTGGGATTGTATGCAGGGCTTCTGCGTTCTGTTGAGGTGGGATTGTATGCAGGGCTTCTGCGTTCTGCTGAGGTGGGATTGTATGCAGGGCTTCTGCATTCTGCTGAGGTGGGATTGTATGCAGGGCTTCTGCGTTCTACTGAGGTGGGATTGTATGCAGGGCTCCTGCGTTCTGCTGAGGTGGGATTGTATTCAGGGCTTCTGCGTTCTGCTGAGGTGGGATTGTATGCAGGGCTTCTGCGTTCTGCTGAGGTGGGATTGTATGCAGGGCCTCTGCGTTCTGCTGAGGTGGGATTGTATGCAGGGCTTCTGCGTTCTGCTGAGGTGGGATTGTATGCAGGGCTTCTGCGTTCTACTGAGGTGGGATTTTATGCAGGGCTTCTGCGTTCTACTGAGGTGGGATTGTATGCAGGGCTTCTGCGTTCTGTTGAGGTGGGTTTGTATGCAGGGCTTCTGCGTTCTGCTGAGGTGGGATTGTATGCAGGGCTTCTGCGTTCTACTGAGGTGGGATTGTATGCAGGGCTTCTGCGTTCTGCTGAGGGGGGATTGTATGTAGGGCTTCTGCGTTCTACTGAGGTGGGATTGTATGCAGGGCTTCTGCGTTCTACTGAGGTGGGATTGTATGCAGGGCTTCTGCGTTCTGCTGAGGTGGGATTGTTTGCAGGGCTTCTGCGTTCTGCTGAGGTGGGATTGTATGCAGGGCTTGTGCGTTCTGCTGAGGGGGGATTGTATGCAGGGCTTCTGCGTTCTACTGAGGTGGGATTGTATGCAGGGCTTCTGCGTTCTGCTGAGGTGGGATTGTATGCAGGGCTTCTGCGTTCTACTGAGGTGGGATTGTATGCAGGGCTTCTGCGTTCTGCTGAGGTGGGATTGTATGCGGGGCTTCTGCGTTCTACTGAGGTGGGATTGTATGCAGGGCTTCTGCGTTCTGCTGAGGTGGGATTGTATGCGGGGCTTCTGCGTTCTACTGAGGTGGGATTGTATGCAGGGCTTCTGCGTTCTGCTGAGGTGGGATTGTATGCGGGGCTTCTGCGTTCTACTGAGGTGGGATTGTATGCAGGGCTTCTGCGTTCTGCTGAGGTGGGATTGTATGCGGGGCTTCTGCGTTCTACTGAGAGGGGAATGGAAATGACTCATTTTTTATTGGCCTTTAGGGAGATGAGGCTCCTATGTGATATGTCTAGCCCCCCTCTCGCAGTGATGTAAGCTATGCTTCTTGTGTGAATTTAATGTTGGTGAATTTATCTTGCAAATTTCTTTTATCATTTTTGTGCCTCGAGGGAGTGGAAAAAATAAGAGGGAGCTCTGTAGCGCACCAAGCATGAGAGTTTAAGCGTATTTTAATATTCTACTATTTGCGTTTTTATTCACCGCTCTCGGGGCACTTGCATTTCTTCTCTCGACAAACAGCGGGCCATGCTTCGCATGACCAAAGTTTAATGCTGTACAAAAATGGTCGAATTATGTTTATGCCGAGCTACGTTTTCTGTGATAATTTCTTTAATTCATGAGGGCCTGGAGTAGGAACTTATACCAAACTTCAACAACGACGGAGGAAATGAAGAACAGAGAGCTAATTTCTTCGGTGTTATTTGAGGATATCATTTTTTACAACAAAATGCATTAGATATAAAATGCCCCACGTTTGAGTCTAATGATTTGCACGCGAGAAAATGCGAAAATAATTTGTCCAGTTTGCGGTTACCTAATAGTACACACCTGTAAGTTTTGAGAACTCGCAAAATTCAATGTAATGACATCGACATCTCTAAACGACGTTAATTCATTGATATCGGTGGTGAGACTCAATGTGAAATGGCTTACTTCGTTCGAACGTGACTGAACGCCTGAGGCACCTTCCATGTTATTTATAGCCTACGCCACGGTAGAGAAAAGAAGGTAGTCATTTCAATCGGGAACAGTAAACCTTCTCTTGTTCGGCTAGCCAATAGCGCGGCCTTATTTCAAACAAACTTTATGACGTCACCATCGCGACATATCGTTAGGCCAATAGTGGTGACAGATTTGTGGCTAGCAGTGTTGCCAGATGCATTATGAGCGCTTCTATTTGTTCGTTGCCATGACATTAGCATTGCCACGCAGTCGACCGAAAATAATTGGTGTGTCCCCCTCAGGGGGATACAACTATTGTATCTATGGGAATTAGCGCTCCCAGGGGAACCATGTGAGGGCCCGAGCTAAAGGTTAGGTAGGCCTTCTATTTGTTGAAATAAAATAGGTTTTGGTTTTGTTACGGACCATCTTTTTTCGGTTCACTGCTGTCCTGTTTTTCAGCACCTACTACTTTCTTCTTCAACTTTTTTCTTGTTTCATGAACATCTTTCCTAGCTTCCTGTTTCTGTGCATCTTATGCATAGATTCCGCATTCCCTCAACTCCATACTAAATGGTGCCTTCCTCTTTCCTCTCTTAGAACATCTTTGTCGTGGTTAAGGGAGGCTGAAACTTTCTTAAATAGTAATAATAATAATTGGTTTTTCCCTATTTTGTTTCTCCTACCGTGGCCTTCGCTCGGCTTCTTTTAGTGAAAAGTCGGCACAAATAAGTCACATTCATCCGTTGCAGAGAATGTCTACCCGATTGCACGAATCGTCCCTCGTATTTTTTACCTTATTTTGTTACCACTGATTTTTTTTAATATTTTGTAACGGTCATATCGTGTAGCAATTTTTAATTTCTAGATATATTATTTTTAGTTCTATACTAATAGCTCTGGAGGGGCTACCCAGCGCCGCTAACTGTTCTCAGGTGACTCGTCTCGCTTGGCGTCCTCTCATGACATTGAAGGGATCAGTGAGCTCCTACATCCAGGGTATTTGAGTTGCGTTGGTTACTGTCTGTGCCTGTTAGGTTGGGGTGTTCCGGTTACTAAAAGGATATAACTATTGTATTCGTTTTGTTGAAATATTTTTTATTTTATTTATTTTTTTTTATTTTATTTTTTTTATTTTTATTTTTATTTTATGTTTTGCTACGGACCACCTTTTTTCGGTTCACTGCTGTCCTGTTTTTCAGCACCTATTACTTTTTTCTTCAACTCTGTCTTCTTTCATCAACTTCTTTCTTGGCTTGCTGTTTCTATGCACTTTGCGCGTAGATTCCGCGTTCCCTCAACTCCATAATAAATGGTGCCTTCATCCTTCCTCTCTTTGAACATCTTTGTCGTGGTAAAGGGAGTCTAAAACTTTTTATGTAATAATGAAAATAATAACAATAATCTGTCTACTACTACAGAGTTAGTTTCGCAGAGGTGCACCCCTCAGGGAGATACAATTATTGTGTCTATGGGAACTAGCGCTCCCAGGGGGACAATGTGAGGGCCCGAGCTGCGAGTTAGGTAGGCCTTCTTTTTGTTGAAATAATTTTTTTTTGTTGAGAACCACCTTTTTTCGGTTCACTGCTGTCCTGTTTTTTCAGCATTTACTAATTTCTTCTTCAACTTTAATCTTGTTTCATGATCTTCTTTCACAACTTACTGTTTCTATGCCTTTCTGCGTAGATTCCGCGTTTCCTCAACTCCATACTAAATGGTGCCTTCCTCCTTCCTCTCTTTGGATTGCCTTTGTTGCAGTTAGGGAGGCTTAAACAAATCTTATCTTTCAGATGCTCATACTTAAGTCATTACGTATATGTTTAATATAGCAAACATTGGCAAGATCGTTCCTTCATTTAGTTTCGAACGAGTATTTATGAAAATTGAGTTGTCCCTACAGATCGGTCAGCAGCATAAGGAAAACTGCCTCAGTGACCACCGGTGGCTCACGTCACAGTGAACTCGACCTAGGAGACATCATTAAGGGTTCAGAATGCTGCCACAGCTCGAAGCTCGCCGACGCGTCCTAGTGGGCGATAAACTCGATATTTTGGCGTAGTGAACGATTTGATAAATACATTTTACACTTATTTTGTGTTGCGTAACTGTCGTCTACATTTTACTCACATTTTACGTTGTCATAAGCAGTAAAAATTACCCTTAGGAATTGTGTGCATCTCATATTTATGAATAACTGCCTTCATAAAGGAGTAATTTTGTCCGTCTTTATACGCATGACGGGACGTGAAACATACGATGAATACATGACGGAATTAGTCGTTAACTTGCACCGTAATTTTTCACTGGAGTCCAGCTCTTTGGATTCCTAGAACGATGTTTGTGGATAAGCCTGGCTCGAGTCGGAACTGATCTGTTCCTTTGCGAGAGTGCAGTTAGTTTCAGCTTCATAGTCCTGTTCCCCTCGACTTTTTAGTCCTGTAGCACGACAGCCCTGTTTTTGCAAAAAGTTATCTAAATTTGCGCTTAAATCTATGTTGCCATAGATCGTATAATTAGTTACGGAAGCCCTAACATTTGCATCCGGCACCCAACATCTGGCTCTGGATGACGAACTGCTGGATCTCAGCGACGAACTGCTGGCTCTGGACGACGAACTGCTGGCTCTGGACGACGAACTGCTGGCTCTGGACGACGAAGTGCTGGATCTCAGCGACGAACTGCTGGCTCTGGACGACGAACTGCTGGATCTCAGCGACGAACTGCTGGCTCTGGACGACGAACTGCTGGCTCTGGACGACGAACTGCTGGCTCTGGACGACGAACTGCTGGCTCTGGACGACGAACTGCTGGATCTCAGCGACGAACTGCTGGCTCTGGAAGACGAACTGCTGGCTCTGGACGACGAACTGCTGGCTCTGGACGACGAACTGCTGGCTCTGGACGACGAACTGCTGGCTCTGGACGACGAACTGCTGGCTCTGGACGACGAACTGCTGGCTCTGGACGACGAACTGCTGGCTCTGGACGACGAACTGCTGGCTCTGGACGACGAACTGCTGGCTCTGGACGACGAACTGCTGGCTCTGGACGACGAACTGCTGGCTCTGGACGACGAACTGCTGGCTCTGGACGACGAACTGCTGGCTCTGGACGACGAACTGCTGGCTCTGGACGACGAACTGCTGGCTCTGGACGACGAACTGCTGGCTCTGGACGACGAACTGCTGGCTCTGGACGACGAACTGCTGGCTCTGGACGACGAACTGCTGGCTCTGGACGACGAACTGCTGGCTCTGGACGACGAACTGCTGGCTCTGGACGACGAACTGCTGGCTCTGGACGACGAACTGCTGGCTCTGGACGACGAACTGCTGGCTCTGGACGACGAACTGCTGGCTCTGGACGACGAACTGCTGGCTCTGGACGACGAACTGCTGGCTCTGGACGACGAACTGCTGGCTCTGGACGACGAACTGCTGGCTCTGGACGACGAACTGCTGGCTCTGGACGACGAACTGCTGGCTCTGGACGACGAACTGCTGGCTCTGGACGACGAACTGCTGGCTCTGGACGACGAACTGCTGGCTCTGGACGACGAACTGCTGGCTCTGGACGACGAACTGCTGGCTCTGGACGACGAACTGCTGGCTCTGGACGACGAACTGCTGGCTCTGGACGACGAACTGCTGGCTCTGGACGACGAACTGCTGGCTCTGGACGACGAACTGCTGGCTCTGGACGACGAACTGCTGGCTCTGGACGACGAACTGCTGGCTCTGGACGACGAACTGCTGGCTCTGGACGACGAACTGCTGGCTCTGGACGACGAACTGCTGGCTCTGGACGACGAACTGCTGGCTCTGGACGACGAACTGCTGGCTCTGGACGACGAACTGCTGGCTCTGGACGACGAACTGCTGGCTCTGGACGACGAACTGCTGGCTCTGGACGACGAACTGCTGGCTCTGGACGACGAACTGCTGGCTCTGGACGACGAACTGCTGGCTCTGGACGACGAACTGCTGGCTCTGGACGACGAACCCGACTAGCTGCAACGCCCAGCAGCTGGTCACCACCACAGCACGCCCAGCAGCAGCTGGTCACCACCACAGCGCGCCCAGCAGCAGCTGGTCACCACCACAGCGCGCCCAGCAGCAGCTGGTCACCACCACAGCGCGCCCAGCAGCAGCTGGTCACCACCACAGCGCGCCCAGCAGCAGCTGGTCACCACCACAGCGCGCCCAGCAGCAGCTGGTCACCACCACAGCGCGCCCAGCAGCAGCTGGTCACCACCACAGCGCGCCCAGCAGCAGCTGGTCACCACCACAGCGCGCCCAGCAGCAGCTGGTCACCACAGCACGCGGTCCACGGAGCGCCGCAGTGCTATCGATTCTCACAGCCTCTCTCCTCCCCAGCCCTGGCATCCCCCCTCCCTCTCCCCACGCTCCCCAATTTCGAAAAGCTCTTCTTTTTGGGGTCACGATCGCTCCCAAATTGGTGCTCTGACCTGAGACGGATTGAAGATTTCCGATTGTCGTCCCGGCCTTGTCCGCTCGTCGTGAAATTTGGGATTGAATTTTTGAGGCTTGGCTGAAATTTGGGTCTCCATTGCTGCCTCAGCCTCCTCATCTCGTGGCCAGCCTCACTGCCTCTCGGTCCCGTGCCCAGCCTCGCTGCCTCTCGGTCCCGTGCCCACCCTCGCTGCCTCTCGGTCCCGTGCCCAGCCTCGCTGCCTCTCGGTCCCGTGCCCAGCCTCGCTGCCTCTCGGTCCCGTGCCCAGCCTCGCTGCCTCTCGGTCCCGTGCCCAGCCTCGCTGCCTCTCGGTCCCGTGCCCAGCCTCGCTGCCTCTCGGTCCCGTGCCCAGCCTCGCTGCCTCTCGGTCCCGTGCCCAGCCTCGCTGCCTCTCGGTCCCGTGCCCAGCCTCGCTGCCTCTCGGTCCCGTGCCCAGCCTCGCTGCCTCTCGGTCCCGTGCCCAGCCTCGCTGCCTCTCGGTCCCGTGCCCAGCCTCGCTGCCTCTCGGTCCCGTGCCCAGCCTCGCTGCCTCTCGGTCCCGTGCCCAGCCTCGCTGCCTCACGGTCCCGTGCCCAGCCTCGCTGCCTCTCGGTCCCGTGCCCAGCCTCGCTGCCTCTCGGTCCCGTGCCCAGCCTCGCTGCCTCTCGGTCCCGTGCCCAGCCTCGCTGCCTCTCGGTCCCGTGCCCAGCCTCGCTGCCTCTCGGTCCCGTGCCCAGCCTCGCTGCCTCACGGTCCCGTGCCCAGCCTCGCTGCCTCACAGCCTCGCTTTTTGTCTCTGCCTCGCCCCACAAAAAGAGGAAATTACCATTGGAATCATCAGAGCGAGGATCTGGACCTGCATGTTGAAACCCTGTCATTTAAATGTCTGTGTTACATACATACTTCATTTCTTTCTATTTTATGTTTCATTCTAGTCGTTGAACTAATGATCCGAGTGTCACATGCTCTCGTCGGGACTGACTTTTCGCTCGCCGGTGATGCCACGTTTTACTTACAATTGTTCTTTTTCTGTTACAAATCCATTAGTGTTGCTTTTATGCATCCCCTCTAAGGGTATCGCTGTTGTATCTGGGAATTGGCCCTCCCATGGGTAATACACGAGGTCCCGAGCTAAAGGTTTGGAAGGCCTTCGTTTTGTTGAAATAGAATATGGTTTTTGTTTTGTTACTGACCATTTTTTTTCGGTTCACTGCTTTCTTGTTTTTGAGCACCTACTACTTTATTTTTCAACTTCTATCTTACTACATGAACTTCTTTCTCACCTTACCGTTTCTGTGGGCCTTGTCCCCTGGAATTTTTACTAAATAGTGCCTTCCTCTTTCTTCTCTTTGGAACACCTTTGTTGCGGTTAGTTGGCTTAAACTAGCATCTAATCTAATCTTATCCAATCTAACCTGTATGTATTCGAATACATCCTAGTTTTCATTTTTTCAACCGCGTTAGATTTTCAAATTCTTTGTTAGGTAGATATCATGAGAAGTAACTCTTTGGATTAATTCGTTCATCGATGAAGAGGTTGGTTCACTTTTCACTGATTTCGGTGATCGGTTTCTTTCTATCGTACTCTCTTATGTTGTGTTGCTTCTTTTACCATCTTCAAATGAAATGTATTATTTATTAACTACATTCACGAACTCATCAAATACATATTCCGCTCTTATTCCAAGTTACCTTTTGTTCTGTGTAACGATCGCACGCCTACGCGTCCGACCGAACTTTTCACTGCTCATATTCTGACCAAAGAAGCCTCCTGCATCCTAGCCAGCGATGCAGCCTTGCAGTTAATGACGCAAAAAAATTCGTTACAAAATTCTCCACCAGCTCATCATTTGACCAAAGCCTCATGCATCCTAGCCCCTTATGTAACCTTGCAGTTAATGATACAAAAAATCATCCCGAAAATTTTTCACTTGCTCATCTTTTGATCAAGGCCTCTAGCATCCTAGCCCCTTATGTAACCTTGCAGTTAATGAAACAAAAAATTCTCCAGAAAATTCTCCACTCGCTCATCTTCTGACCAAAGCCTCCTGCATGGATGCAGCGATGTAACCTTGCAGTTAATGAGACGTGCTTGCCAGCCTTGGGCTCGTACAATGGCTGATAAATGGCCTTGCTGATAAGGCTCTTCATCGGTCGCTCATTGACTTGTGTTCTTGAAGTCGAGGCGGCCGAGCGCTCTTGTATGGTGAGACCGACCGATGCTTCCGACGTTGATGGGTGGTGTCCAGCCAACGCTCCTTTGTGGGCCTCCTTTAATATACAACGCGCTTGTGGACGACAAGAGTTATGGCTGCCAAATCTGTGGTTCAGTGTCCAAGCAGATTGCAAGCTTGCAGCAACTGGCCCTTGGCTTGGATATCTGAAAGAACAGATTTCAAAATTAGGCTCGTGATCATCGTCATCTCTGGCTCACTGTTTTCGACAATCAATTATGCATGATGGTCGCGGTTTTGCGATATTTGGGTGTTATATACAACTTTAGACAGAACGCTCGACTGTTTATTTTATCAGCGAAGTAATTTATTCATTGCGTCATTTTCTTGCTCGATTACGTTTTTAATTTACCTACGGATAATTGTTTCTGTGTTCACTGCTGTTTTTCCAGCACCTATCGCTTTTTTTCTTCAATTTTTATCTTGTTCCATAAACTTCGTGTAATATAACTGACACTGATTAACAGGTTCACTGCGTTTCCGCGGTTGCTGACGGTTGGTTTGGTTAGGTTGCGCGTGGGAGAATAGGGAAATAAATTTTCCAGCTTCAATAAATAATAAATCTTTCTAATGAATATCAATACTACAATTTTTCGATAACATTTCACTTCGTATGATTATTTTTTGAAATGTGAAACAGATGAAATGCCTTGCAGTAATACCGGTTTGTAAATTGGCAATTTATCTGTTCGTGCACACGTGGCCCGACACGCGGAGATAGTGATAAAACGTGCTGATCTTTTCCACTACTCGCTTTGAGTGCGCCTGTAATTTATTTATTGAAGATACGTTTACTCAATGTACTACATTGTAACAGCTCGCGTTCGTTAACCCTAGAATGGTAACTCTCGTTGGTGAATTGCATCATCCCCAAATTCACTAGAGAAAAAATAGCCTCAGGTTAACGTTTTAGGGCTGAAAACATTCTTATGATTAAGTTTAGGAAAGGCAACCCTTAGGTTCATAAAACTTCTCATAGGAATCATCATACATTCTTGAATTGTTGTAAATTAGTCTACGGAATAATCAACCAGCATTCAAGTAACTACAAATAGAAAATAGTCTACGGAATAATGAACCAGCATTCAAGTACCTACAAATAAAAAATAGTCTACGGAATAATGAACCAGCATTCAAGTACCTACAAATAAAAAATAGTCTACGGAATAATAAACCAGCATTCAAGTAATTACATTTTGACGAAATTAATCTACGGAATAATGAACCAGCATTCAAGTAACTAAATATAAAAAATAGTCTACGGGATAATGAACCAGCATTCAAGTAACTACATTTTTTCACTAAGTCTACAGAGTAATGAACCAGCAATCAAGTAACCCATTTTTTTGTAAATCAGCTTACGGAAAGGTGAGCCATTTTAATTGTATACGTTGTAACATTGATGATGGCTAAAATTATACATTACTTCATCTCAAGGGAAATGAAACCATTGTATGTAAGAGAATTAATTCTCTAGTGGGTGAGATGTAAGGTCCTGAGCTGAGAGTGGGTAGGCCTTCCTTTTGTTGAAAAAGAATAATTTTTTGTTTTGTAACAGACCACCTTTAATTTTTACAGTTCACTGCTGTCCTATTTTTCAGCACCTACTTTCTTCAACATTTATCTTGTTTCATGAACTTCTTTCTCAACTTCCTGTTTCTATACACCATACGCACAGATTCCGCGTTCTCCTAAGTATACACTAAATGGTATCTTCATCCATTCTCTCCCTGGGACGCCTTGTTGCCTTCCTCCGTCCTCTTTTTGTGTTGCCTTTGTCGCGGTTAGGTTAGGCAACTTAAACGAATATCTAATATAATCTAAACCTGCAGTTCTCTAAGAATCTTCTCCAGCCTCTGACATCAGGTGCGGCTCCCAAGTTTTGCTAGCCTTAGCAATAGAGGCATAGCCTTCTCTCAGTCCTCGCCTTCCTTCACCCCTCACCCCACAGAACTTGTTTGCCATCTGCCCGCCTGCTTTCTTCTTGCGGTCTTATTTGCCGGCTGCCAAATGGAGCTGTTGCTTTGCCTCCAGAGTATCGGTATCGGGACGAGTCACTCACAAATCTACCGCATTAGGAGGGTCTTGTGATTATTTATTCGGCAGCATCCAACGGTGGAGTTGATGGTTGTATTGTGTGGGGAAGTTCTCCAGGTACCGTTTTCGCAAGGCGTGCCCGCCGTGGGATTTTTTGTGTGTTGTGAATTTGAGGAATATGCTGCTGCTTCAGAGCAGTAGAATTCACGAGCTCGCTTAGGGGTAAAGTGGTTTGATGTGTTCTCGTCTTGCGTTCATTAATTTACGTGTATTCTGCTTGTATGTAAATGGTCTGTCTGTAACCTTAGCTGAAAAATCTTCATGCGAGTTCGTTTCGTACGTTTTTATAATGAAAATAAAAAGATAACGAAGAGTTTTCTCAGTTGAACATTTCTTATCGCCCTCTCTCGAAGGCCAACGTACTAATTGGCTGACATTTTTTTGGTTGACTCGCTTCTTTTTGGAAATTCTTTTTAAGTGAGCGCCATCAATTACTGTTTACAATTATTTACAATTATTTTTAAGTCTCAGCTGAGAAAGTTTATGGTCCTACTTCATCTTTTGAGTCTACCGTCCAGTCCAGGTCGCTATCTCGTCAAGTTTTCATTGTCTTTAAGCTTGAGTAGAATTCATTGCAGAGCCGCTGCAATCGATTGGCAGGCGTGGAATTCCTAATACGGAGCCTCTCCAGAATTGATGTGCGTTCCAAGAGTCGCTGAACTTTGTTCCAACCAAATTTTTCCGTCATATTTCTATGTCTAAATTTGTCGTTCTGTAGACAGTGAGCGATAACGATAGAAAATTATTAGACATGAGCCTAAAATATAGTTCATTGATATCGATAAACTTCATATAAACTTCCTAAGCCATCAACCTTTTGGTGATAATTGCATTGGCGAAGTGATAGTGATTGATCGTTATTTTTGGAGCCTATCAGAATGCATTTTCTTGGAATGAATTTATTTGCGATGAGGATATTGATAAAGTTTATGACTGCCATTTTTGTGTAGATTTATGCCGTTCCCGCTCAGCCATTTATGTGAAGGCGATATTGGTGAAGCTTTGTAAAAACTCTTGAAGATGTATTTCCTTTGATAATGCAGACTTCATTCCTAAAAGCTTCGTCATACGAGTATTTTTTTCAAATTACTGTGTTTCGCTTACAAAATACACGATGACTATATGCTGAAAGTAAAACTTGGTGGATTTTAATGGGAAATTGAAGAAGCATATACTATTCTCGCTATATCTATATACTAATGGTTAATACTCAAGGGATGCGTAAAGGCTCCGTCGTTGAAGGGTAATGATGGCGTTATTATACACTGAAATAAAAGTACTTTTGATTTGAAAATACATCTATTCTCTCCAGTACAGTGACCACCGTGCGTCATACTTACAATCATGAGAAATGTAGGTGACAGTCTGTGTATGAACTTCTTCACTTTAGCTGGGTTACGTTTTACTCGTTTAAATTCATCATGTCATGTCCGCAGTTGGCGTCTAATTTTTGAGTTCTTTGATTTTTTTGCAAAAGCACGTAAAAATAAATTTCATTGTGGCACTGCGTTTTGGTGGATTTTTTCATTTTATTTTAAGGCCATCGCGTGTTTGAATGAATTGGGCCCATTCCTCACTGAGCTAGCAAAACAGCATCTAGCAAGCTCGCATGAGCTATCTAGCAGATGGTCTGCGAGACTGCGAGGTAGGAATAGCATTTTCACCTCACATGCTGGATGCTGGATAAAACGTGCGAGTTCAGTGTTAAGGCGACTGGTGATAGTGCTATTTCTACCTACCAGTCTCGCAGACCGTCTGCTAGATAGCTCATGCGAGCTTGTTGGATGCTGCTTTGCTAGCCCGATGTGAAATGGGTCAAGCCCCAACACTACGTGCTTCGCATTTCGTATCGTCTCATAGTTGCAAAGAAATAGCTAAAACTTCACCTACAGAAATAAGCTGTCGGCTTCTCACTTTCGAATAATACCGTTTCCAGGGATGCTTGGATGCATGTGTATTTTGGTTTTTTTAGCTTGCTTTTGATGATTATGAAGTTGCGTTGTCGTTTATGAGCTGATGCAGTATCCAATTTACATATTTTACCCGAAACTGGCTTGAATCAATTTATCTGGCTATGCATTTATGTCATACCATATTTTGCGATCCACCAATGTTGAGGATTGAATATTGTATCTCCTGTACACCAGCTCCTCTCAGAAAGATACAACTATTGTATCTATGAAATTAGCGATCGCAGAGGGATGGTGTGGAGTCCTAAACTGAGAGTTAAGCTGCTCTAATTTTTTGTTGCAGTAAAATAGGTCGTTGGTTTAGTCAAAGATCTCCTTTTTTAGGTTCACATCTGTCCTGTCATTCAGTTTCTGTAAATGTCTTTCATTTACATTTCGCTGCATCATTGCAAGACTGTTTCAAGACTGTTTGCAGGACTAAAAATCTCAAGTATAGAGTTACAATGTTCATAAGAATGCTGAATTAATTGTGCGTCTTTTGACAGTAAAGTCGTAAGTCTAAGTGCATATTTGGCCGAGAGATAGCGCTGTTGATTTGCGTAAAATTATTAAAGTTATATGACTTGGATACTTCAAAATCCTTCTGAGTAATCACGAAATTTGAGTTACGACAGTCTGACAATGATGTAGCGAATTATTCCTTTAACTTTTAAACAGAATACATTCTTCATTGTCCTCTGGGAACACCTTTGTAATAGTTAGGAAGGCTTGCACTAACTCGTCTAAACTTTCGTGTTCTGTAACCTCAGCTTCAAGACCAACTTTCATACAGATCACATTTCCAAGCCTATTCCCTCATTCTCTCTTCATCAGCTAATCAGTTAAATCATTTGAATACATAAAATTTCCACCTTAAAGAACATAAAAGCGACTTCGTGTTTAATTAATTGGATGCCGACTGAATGCTTGATTAAAAAATTCTAATCTGTCAGCGTCACGCTGAAAGAACTCTCGTGGGTTAACCTCAAGTTTTGCTGGAGCTCCGGTCTGCGTTCCATTAATCAGGCGTTTTTATTGAGCGTCGCTTTGTTTCTATTCGTCCTTTGCATAAATCTCTGCAGCTCTGGCAAAGACGTACATTTTGATTGCGTGATTTTTGCCTTCGTCGCCTTCGGTCAAATGTTTTGCATTGAAGAACATCATGATTGAAACGGTGGGGAGTTGGTTGATCCCTTTATGTGCTATTCCTACCTACCGTTTATACCGTTTACCGTTTTTATGTGCTATTCCTAATAAAAGTCACCATTTTGTTTGTTTGGTGCGCAGAAAATTTCGAGCTCGTTTTGTGATGAGCGATGAAGGCCACACGTGACCGTTTTAAAAAACGATTACTCCGGAACTTTTACTCTCTTCTAAAAAGTTATCGCTAACACGAATATCTTTTCTTCAGAATTTGCATTTTGATCCGCTTTTGTTGCCAGGACTTCGTGGTCTACATAGGAAATCTTTTCCTGACGAGGAAATAATAGTTTCATTTTAAATTCCATCTCATTTCTAGGTAGCGATTTTAATACCTGCTTTCTATACGGAAAAAATGCGTTTTGCATTGGGGCTGAAAGCTGTAACTTCCTCGGTTGAAAATTCCATATTTTAGGTGTTACTATGACCGCATCGTGCACCACCGGTGGCCACGAACGATATTTTCATAATGCTGCTGACCTACTAGTAATCAAAAACTCAATTTTCAATAATTAAAGCTTGATGATGGCATGATCCAGTCCATGTTTGCTATTTTCAAAATTGCGTCCTACAATTGATTTTAAATTTGTATTGAATATTGAACTTCAGTTTAACCAATAGCAGTCGAAGTGCTTACACATTTCCCGCGAAGTGAACCACCGGTGGTCACTTAGGGGAATTTCATAGTGTTACTGACCCACCTGCAGTCACTAACTCATTTTTTATTAATACTTAATGAGAGCTAAATGAAGGCCCGATCCAGTTGATGTTTAGTTATTTCAAAGTTGATTGCCACTATTGCCTTTAAATTTGAATTGAATATTGAACTTCAGTTTAACCAATTACTGTCAAAGTGTTGAAATGCTTGATCAGGACGTAAAAAGTATTGAATTTAGTTTCACATTAGCATTGGTTTGGCTCCTGGTTCCCTCGTGCATAGCAGAGCGGCATCACGTAGCCTGGAGCTCCAGAAAGTTATTCTGACGTGACTTCTCAGTTCTGAGAAACGATACCCAATTTGGACTTGACTTCAGATAAGCAATTTTCCATATACGAGCCCAAACTTGGTGAAGTAGCCCCTTACCAAGGTAATGATTTATCATATTATAAAATGTGTCCTAGGGGCGAGCTTACTCGGTAAATATTTAAAGAGACCTTTGTGTGTTCTGAGCTCACTAAGAGCTACGCTGTGCTTGTTTAGTGCAGTGCTTGTGCCATTATTCTGCACCCTAGCTGCTTTGCTGAAGCTACTCGTCTTACTATCATTCCGCTGTGCTGAAGCTTCTCGTCTTACTATCATTCCGCTGTGCTGAAGCTACTCGTCTTACTATCATTTCGCTGTGCTGAAGCTACTCGTCTTACTATCATTCCGCTGTGCTGAAGCTTCTCGTCTTACTATCATTCCGCTGTGCTGAAGCTACTATTCTCTCCCATCACTCCCCAAAGCAGAAGCTGTTCTTCTCTCCATCACTCCCAAAAGCAGAAGCTGCTCTTCTCTCCATCACTCCCCAAAGCTAAAGCCACACACCCCAACCAGTCTCCCCACACCAAACTTGCTGTTGCCCGCAGGCGGAGTTGCTGCATTACGGAATTGCGCTGCTGCTCCCAACTTTTTGGTCGTCCTCTTCTTGGGCTTTGGCCCCTCGCGAGGGTACAACTATTGCGTCTATGGGAATTTGCACTCCCAGGAGGGGTGATGTGAGGTCCTGGGCTAGGAGTTAGTTAGGCCTGCTTTTTGTTGGAATAGAATAGTGTTTTATTACAGATCATCTTTTTTTCGTCCAACTGTTTTCTTATTTTTCAGCATGTATTACTTTTTTCGAGATCTTGATCTTGTGTGTGTTAACACACCTTATGCATAGATTCTGCGTTCACTAACTCCATACCAAACGGTGCCTTCATCTTTCCTCTCTTTGGATCTCCTTTGTGGTGGATAAGGAGGCTTAAACTAACGAATAATCTAATCTAATCTCGAAGCTCAGCGCACAAAATTACTGAGGTATTTCAGGGCTGCAGGTTGTTTTGAACGGCCGTTTTTAGGAAAAAAAACTTCTAGTCCTCTTGTTTTTACCGTCGCTCGTGGGTCCTGGCTTGTATATGAACCCCGGTGTTACTAAATTTAACTGCAAATTTATAGTTTTTCCATTCAAAATATAAGTAGGAAATGATATTCACTACTGAATGAAGAAAACATGTTGGACCTCAGTTTCATACTCGGTAAAATGATTGCGTAATTGTCGTCCTTTCATCTTGTTTTATAAATTTCTTTTTCAACTTGCTGTTTCTATACCCCTTCTGCGATTCCGCGTTCTCTGATCTCTATGCTAAGTGGTGCCTTCCTCCTTCCTCTCTTAGTAAACGGTTTTGCAGCGGTTAGGGAGGCTTATACTAACATTTAATCTTTAATTTTCGTGCTCTAACTCAGAAATTTAGACGCGAGGGCTCGAGCTGAGAGCTAGGTAGGCCTTTTTATGTTGAAATGAAATGTTTTTTGTTATGTTAAGGACCACCTTTTTTCGGTTCACTGCTGTCCTGTTTTTCAGCACCTCTGACTCTCTTCTTCACCTTTTATCTTATTTCATGAACTTCTTTCATGACTTGCTGTTTCTATGCCCCTTCTGCATAGATTCTTCATTCTCTTTTCTCCATACTAAATGGTGCCTTCCCCTTCCTCTCTTCGATATTTTTTTTTGGAGCGGTTAGGGAGGCTTAAACTAACTTATCTATAATCTTAATCTGAAATTTAGACTAAAGTGCTCAATTTCAAGATTGTTTTTTTCCTTACGAGATGAGTGAGCAGATCATACGATGGGTGTATAATCAATGGACTGGTGCAGTAACACTGGCTTGTACGTAAGAGAGATCAGCTATGAAAGAGAAAACCCTCGTCTTCTTACTTTTGTTCCCTCTGCGGTCAGTTGCATCTGCATCTCATGGACTCGTAATCAGGGAGCGTCACGACCAACCCGGATGCTCTCTCGATCTTCGGGGTCTGTGATAATTTCTGCTACGACTCCGATATTGGGTCCTCTTGCTTGCTTTTCTTGGGATCCTGCACACCACGTCTGGGACTTGTATATTGGCTCCTCTTGCTTGCACACCATGTCTAGGACTTGTATATTGGCTCCTTTTGCTTGCACACCATGTCTAGGACTTGTGTATTGGCTCCTCTTGCTTGCACATCATGTCTAGGACTTGTGTATTGGTTCCTCTTGCTTGCACACCATGTCTAGGACTTGTATATTGGCTCCTCTTGCTTGTTGTTCATGTGAGCCTGCTCGCCACGTCGCAGTGCCCTAAGGCTTGAGAATTAAGTTCCCTTTCATTTTATCCGTTTCTTGTTATAGGTTATGAATACAATTTTTGAACAGCATGAATTTTTCTTTGAGTATCCTAACTGGCAAAAACCTTCAAATAAAACTAGTCATATATGTATTTTTTGTGCTTTTTGTAATGCATTCCAGAATTTAAAGCAAGGAAAATGTATAAAAGTTCTGGTTGTGTACCCTCAGCTTTACCTAGATGACTCGTAGAATTTGAAATAAGTCTGTTCTAAGTGTTTTTACTTTGAGCTTTGTCTTTTGCTCATTCATCGTCTTTGTTAGCTCACTATTTAAAGTATAAGTTTTCAATTGTTTGTCCATGTTTGTTTTTCGAATAGTGCACCCATGTTTTACACGGGTTTGCGAGTTAAGTTTGCAGGGTCGAGTTTGAGACCTCAAATAATAATTAATGTAACTGTGTTTTTTCGGATATTGGAGAATTTATCACGTGGTAGAGAAATTTATGGTCGATTATTGTGTACCAGCACATCCTCCTCATCCTCCTGATTGTGTCCTCATCCTCCTGAGGGGACACAATAGGTTATAGAGTTGAACGAGTCAAGTTTATCCATCCTATATTATAAGGACTGGCGCCCCAAGAGAGAACACTGTTAGGTTACCTCAACTCTAAAGAGGCTTTCGGGTCTTTTATCTTTCGTGCCCATTTTACGTCGTTCAGTTTTCCTTCCTTCTTTGTTGCGATGTTTTTTCTTCCTCCTTGTAACTTGGCGCATCTACGCGCAAGGTATCCTGTGTGGTAACACACCTTGTGAATCAATTTCACGTTTTCTACCGTCCCTACTCAATAGTCCACTCTCTTCACTCTCTTGAGATCCATACTAAATGGCTTCTTCATTCTTCCTCTCTTTGAACATCGTTGTTGTGGTAAAGGGAGGCTAAAACTTTCTTAAAACCCCCGATCACTCCCTTCAGATCCCCTTTGTTGAGGCTAGGTCACTTTTCTTTAACTATCGATTGTCACGGTAAAGAACAACGAAAAACTTCAAATAAAAACTGCCAGTTTCATGTCGAGTTAAAGATTGTATTTTGTCTGTCAAGCAGCAGCTTCTCATCAATACAGAAGTATTTTCAGTCGCTCGAAAGGCACTTCAAGAAAACACTCGGCTGAGCTTATTTCCAAAAAACGAGTCCCCTCAAACTTACATTTGTTGTACAATTGACTTTCGTTGTACAATCACGGCGGTCCAATTCTGGATAATACCACTACGCGATTGGATATTTTTTAACGAGTTGATTTTTAGTTGAGCGCAAAAAGAACAACGGGGAAGAATATTTTCTCGGGTCTCTGTGAGGACAGAATCTACAAGCCTCGGAAATCTTTTTAATTTCTATTGAAGGATGCTTCATTAAAAGGGCGAGCTTCCTTGAGCCCTTGACCTTGGCTATTGCATTGTGAGTAATGTATATCAATGCATTCCAGATATTCTAACTTTAATAAACCATATTCTTAGGCTAAAAACTGTCCAGAGAAACCAGCGTGTTTTCATCACCCATTCACCTTTTTCTCATATTAGTTCCACTTGGAGTCGTCCTTTGCGTTGAAAACGTGGCCGCTCGGTTATGATTGAATCATTATTTTGTCCAGTCTTTTCGTGGAAGTTAGTTGGGCGCGAAGGCTACGTCAGAAGAAGCAGTCGCGTTTGTCTAACGAGCGCCGCCATTTAGCGGACGCGTGAGGGCTTCTCTGCAGAACTTTGGCGGCTCGGAGCGGTGGTCGCCGGCCTACTGCACACGTCCGCTAATGCGGACACGCGGGAAATTGTCTCTGTGCTCCTGACGCATTATGAGCTAGGCTGTGCTCCGCAGTCTTCTTCTGAGGAAACTGCTGAGAAGAAACTGACTTTTCTTGGTAAATAGCTAGTGATGTGCTCAGGTTTTCTTTTGAAAGTTGTACGGATAGATCCTGACACATGGACTTCTCCAGAGTAAACTGCTGAGAAGAAACTGACTTTTCTTGGTAAACAGTTGATGTGCGCAGGTTTTCTTGTGAAAGGTGCACGGATAAATTCTGACATTGAGCTAGGCTGTGCTCCGCGGTCTTCTTCTGAGGAAACTGCTGAGGAAGCACTGACTTTTCTTGTTAAACAACTGCTGATGTGCGCAGGTTTTCTTGTGAAAGCTGCGCGGATAAACAGGCAGGTTTTTTATAGTCCCGTCTTGTACGGATGAATAAGTAAATTGAGAAAACAAAAAGTTGCATCGTTGCCCTTGGCCAGGCACAGCTAAGCCTCCCAGTGAGTCAACAAACTATGCTCTTGAACTTTTTTCAAGTGATCTGACTCTCATTAAAGCATCAATGAATAAACGAATCAAGTGTTACAAAATTGTCTTCTTCAAATTGGTAAACCAAAGATCAAGAGCCAGTCTCTTCAAAACAGCCCAATTATTATCAAGCTCGGCTTAAAAATACATGTACAGACATTTGATGGTAAACATCGTGACCACGAAAAAGATGCGTTATGCAATAACGAGGTTGTCTCCATGGGATGAATACATCAAGCTGGACCAGAGTTGTAAAGCGTATCATACATATATCATCAAGACTTGTCCATCATACTGGACGGGTATCACAAAGAACGTCTCCACCAAAGAAAAATGCCCTGTATATTAGAAGTACTCATCAGGAAGATCCACTTCCTATCATGGAGATTATCTCTTACCGTGGTGCATCAAACATCAAGAGCACCTCAAACCAAAGAGACGTTCAGCATCATCAAGAAGGCCTCAACCAAAGAGACGCTCAGTACCATCAAGAAGGCCTCAACCAAAGAGACGTTCAGTACCAGCTAGAAGGCCTCAACCAAAGAGACGTTCAGTATCGTCAAGAAGGCCTCAACCAAAGAGACGTTCAGTACCATCAAGAAGGCCTCAACCAAAGAGACGTTCAGTACCATCTAGAAGGCCTCAACCAAAGAGACGTTCAGTACCATCTAGGAGGCCTCAACCAAAGAGACGTTCAGTACCATCTAGAAGGCCTCAACCAAAGACGTTCAGTACCATCTAGAAGGCCTCAACCAAAGAGACGTTCAGTACCATCTAGAAGGCCTCAACCAAAGAGACGTTCAGTACCATCTAAAAGGCCTCAACCAAAGAGACGTTCAGTACCATCTAAAAGGCCTCAACCAAAGAGACGTTCAGTACCATCTAAAAGGCCTCAACCAAAGAGACGTTCAGTATCGTCAAGAAGGCCTCAACCAAAGAGACGTTCAGCACCATCTAGAAGGCCTCAACCAAAGAGACGTTCAGCACCATCTAGAAGGCCTCAACCAAAGAGACGTTCAGTATCGTCAAGAAGGCCTCAACCAAAGAGACGTTCAGTACCATCAAGAAGGCCTCAACCAAAGAGACGTTCAGTACCATCTAGAAGGCCTCAACCAGAGAGACGTTCAGTACCATCTAGGAGGCCTCAACCAAAGAGACGTTCAGTACCATCTAGAAGGCCTCAACCAAAGACGTTCAGTACCATCTAGAAGGCCTCAACCAAAGACGTTCAGTACCATCTAGAAGGCCTCAACCAAAGAGACGTTCAGTACCATCTAAAAGGCCTCAACCAAAAAGACGTTCAGTATCGTCAAGAAGGCCTCAACCAAAGAGACGTTCAGTATCGTCAAGAAGGCCTCAACCAAAGAGACGTTCAGTATCGTCAAGAAGGCCTCAACCAAAAAGACGTTCAGTACCATCAAGAAGGCCTCAACCAAAGAGACGTTCAGTACCATCTAGAAGGCCTCAACCAAAGAGACGTTCAGTAGCATCTAGGAGGCCTCAACCAAAGAGACGTTCAGTACCATCTAGAAGGCCTCAACCAAAGAGACGTTCAGTACCATCTAGAAGGCCTCAACCAAAGAGACGTTCAGTAGCATCTAGGAGGCCTCAACCAAAGAGACGTTCAGTAGCATCTAGAAGGCCTCAACCAAAGAGACGTTCAGTACCATCTAAAAGGCCTCAACCAAAGAGACGTTCAGTACCATCTAAAAGGCCTCAACCAAAGAGACGTTCAGTACCATCAAGAAGGCCTCAACCAAAGAGACGTTCAGTACCATCTAAAAGGCCTCAACAAGAAACGTTCATTACCATCTAGAAGGCCTCAACCAGAGAGACGTCACAGCCAGCAGAGACAGACCACGCCCCCTTCTGTGCCTCACCGGCCTAGCCCAGGCTCTTTTCGCCCACCCTCTCCCCCCGTTTATTGCTACAATGCCATCGGAAAATAGAGTACTCTTTCTTACTCTCTCCCCCTCTCGCTCTTTCGCCCTCTCCGTGATGGGACGGCACCAAGCAGTTAAATGCTGACACTCGATATTGTTTGTGCGCTGCTGAACTTGTAATTGTTTTCGTAACCTCTTTGGTTTACTGCGAAATGTTTTCGGAATTGGTTTGAGTTAGTCGAGTTTGTGTTATTTTTTTACGTAGAGTTAAATTGTAGTTTGCTATTTTCAATTGTGAGCATTGTAATTGTCCGAAAAACAATCTACTTGATGCATTACTTGTGATAAATAGATCGTTTTAATTATTTTCGCCGTTTTAATTGTGCGTATGCATAGAAAATACAGTGGAATTTTCTAATGAAATCTTCATTTCGCTTGTATCATACTTCTTACCTTAAATTTCTGGGACTTGAAGTCTCAATTTTTTTGACCATGCATGTTCCGTTTGAAATTGAAAGGACATTTTCGAACTCATTCATGGCAGTAGAGTTAGTTTTAAAGAAAATGTGAAGCGCTAGATGGTTTTATAACACGATTATTTTGTGGTATGACGTAAATCTTAACATAATGATTTATCAAACTACAATACTGAATTTTGAGGTTTGTTTTACCAGTTTTCAAGCCTTCTTCGCTATCTCTTTGTTGTCTTTTCTTCTTTTTCTTCTTAACTAGCGGTTTCTTGTATGGAACTTTTGTTTTAGGACGTCCTATATTCAGAAACTTTTAATAGCCAATATGTTGGCATGTATCTCATGTGGCAACTTGGAAAATAAACGTTTTTCTTTCTTTTTTTTCTTTTCTTTCTTCTTCTATGAGAAGGGTATCCTATGTATGAACACACCATGTGCATAAATTCCCCGTTTTCTTCAATCCATACTAAATGGTCCTTTCTCTTCACACTCGTACGATTGCCTGTGCTGTGGATGGGGAGTCTTGAATTAACTAAAATGAAAATGAGGATTTGTATTGGACGAAGTTAACGTTCTCTGACAACCTGAAGACCTTTTTCTAGTTAATGAATAATCTTTATCTAGTATCTTTAATTTTGATCATTTTCTCTTCATGGCCCAGCATGGCAAAATATTTTAGCCCAAGCCATTCAAGGCTCAGCTAATGATTTTTTTCTACAATAACGTGCTTCTATATTTTACACCTAAGTTACGAGGATTTTTCGAACCATACGACCATGTGTGACTGATACTACTTGTATACGACTCGGCAGTATACGTATGAGGTGAGTTATGCAGCACGATGTTAGAGAATTAGAATCATTCAACTCAGTGCCTTACACAGGACTTGTTCCCTGAAGAGGATACAACTTTTGTATCTAAGGGAATCAGCGCTCCCAGGAGGATTATGTGAGGTTCCGAGCTAAAGGTTAAGTAGGCCTTCTTTTTGTTGAGATAGATTAGATTTTTTGTTTTGTTACGGACCAACTGTTTTTCAGTTCACTGTTGTCCTGTTTATCACTGCCTACTACTCTCTTCTTCAACTTTTATCTTGTTTCATGACCTTCTTTTTTTAGCTTACTGTTTTTATGCACCTTGTGCGTAGATTCAGCGTTCCATACTAAATGGTGCCTTCATCCTTCCTCTCTTTGAACACCTTTGTTGTGGTAAAGGGAGGCTAATACTTATAATCAATCAATCATACAGGGACTTGTTCATAAAACACACGTGTGCAGCTGACTATTCTTTATTTGAAAAAAAATTTGGGCTACGGTACATATATGATCTGTATGGCATAGTGCCTTAGCTTTGACTCTGACGCACCAATGAAACTCTAAAGCTATTATAAATTATTTACCCTCAATTGACGTTCAGTGACTCAGTAATGCTGCTTGTACTCTGATTTGAGTTTGCACAAAATATTGGAAGTTCACTACTGTTGATACTTTGTTAGATGTTCACGAATGTTGACGAGCCGAGTTAAATGATATTGAAAATTGGCATTTGATGTTGAATAATCTCGAACGTTGTTGTCACTCAGTGTTGCCCCTTGATGACAATGCCCCTTGATGACAATGCCCCTTGATGACAATGCCCCTTGATGACAATGCCCCTTGATGACAATGCCCCTTGATGACAATGCCCCTTGATGACAATGCCCCTTGATGACAATGCCCCTTGATGACAATGCCCCTTGATGACAATGCCCCTTGATGACAATGCCCCTTGATGACAATGCCCCCTCGATGACGATATGCCCCTCGATGACGATATGCCCCTCGATGACGATATGCCCCTCGATGACGATATGCCCCTCGATGACGATATGCCCCTCGATGACGATATGCCCCTCGATGACGATATGCCCCTCGATGACGATATGCCCCTCGATGACCCTACCACCTGACGCTCTCACCCCTCGGCTCGGCAGGTGTGGTCGAGGAACAGGGCGCGCAAGCTGGCGGCAGGGTCAGGCTTCATCGAGTGGAGTCGCAACGTGTTCGTGCAGGACTGCCTGCAGGAGCACAACCGCGTCCGCGCCCTGCACGCTGCCCCGCCCCTCCTCCTCTCCCAGCACGTGAGTCTGTTGTGTCGCTGTTGTGTGTCGACTTTTCTTATTGCGAGTGTTGCGTAATTGGGAATGTTGTTGTATATCAAGTTTTGTTTTGTGCTTAGTGTGAGTTAGGTTTTCCGTTTGTTATGATTATGGCTGTTGTGTGTCAAGTTTTGTGCTTAGTGAGAGTGTTGCGTTTCCCATTTGTTATGATCCAGATGTCCAGAAATGACTGTTATATGTCAAGTTTTGTGATTGCCATGAGTTACGTTTCTCATTTCTAATGATCCCTCTGTCCAGAAATGGCTGTTATATGTCAAGTTTTGTGATTGCCATGAGTTACGTTCTCATTTCTAATGATCACTTTGTCCAGAAATGGCTGTTATATGTCAAGTTTTGTGATTGCCACGAGTTACGTGTCTCATTTCTAATGATCACTCTGTCCAGAAATGGCTGTTATATGTCAAGTTTTGTGATTGCCATGAGTTACGTTCTCATTTCTAATGATCACTCTGTCCAGAAATGGCTGTTATATGTCAAGTTTTGTGATTGCCATGAGTTACGTTTCTCATTTCTAATGATCACTCTGTTCAGAAATGGCTGCTATATGTCAAGTTTTGTGATTGCCATGAGTTACGTTCTCATTTCTAATGATCACTCTGTCCAGAAATGGCTGTTATATGTCAATTTTTGTGATTGCCATGAGTTACGTTCTCATTTCTAATAATCCCTCTGTCCAGAAATGGCTGTTATATGTCAAGTTTTGTGATTGCCATGAGTTACGTTTCTCATTTCTAATGATCACTCTGTCCAGAAATGGCTGTTATATGTCAAGTTTTGTGATTGCCATGAGTTACGTTTCTCATTTCTAATGATCACTCTGTCCAGAAATGGCTGTTATATGTCAAGTTTTGTGATTGCCACGAGTTACGTTTCTCATTTCTAATGATCACTTTGTCCAGAAATGGCTGTTATATGTCAAGTTTTGTGATTGCCATGAGTTACGTTTCTCATTTCTAATGATCACTCTGTCCAGAAATGGCTGTTATATGTCAAGTTTTGTGATTGCCACGAGTTACGTTTCTCATTTCTAATGATCACTCTGTCCAGAAATGGCTGTTATATGTCAAGTTTTGTGATTGCCACGAGTTACGTTTCTCATTTCTAATGATCACTCTGTCCAGAAATGGCTGTTATATGTCAAGTTTTGTGATTGCCACGAGTTACGTTTCTCATTTCTAATGATCACTCTGTCCAGAAATGGCTGTTATATGTCAAGTTTTGTGATTGCCACGAGTTACGTTTCTCATTTCTAATGATCACTTTGTCCAGAAATGGCTGTTATATGTCAAGTTTTGTGATTGCCATGAGTTACGTTTCTCATTTCTAATGATCACTTTGTCCAGAAATGACTGTTATATGTCAAGTTTTGTGATTGCCATGAGTTACGTTTCTCATTCTAATGATCACTCTGTCCAGAAATGGCTGTTATATGTCAAGTTTTGTGATTGCCATGAGTTACGTTTCTCATTTCTAATGATCACTTTGTCCAGAAATGACTGTTATATGTCAAGTTTTGTGATTGCCATGAGTTACGTTTCTCATTCTAATGATCACTCTGTCCAGAAATGGCTGTTATATGTCAAGTTTTGTGATTGCCATGAGTTACGTTTCTCATTTCTAATGATCACTTTGTCCAGAAATGACTGTTATATGTCAAGTTTTGTGATTGCCATGAGTTACGTTTCTCATTCTAATGATCACTCTGTCCAGAAATGGCTGTTATATGTCAAGTTTTGTGATTGCCATGAGTTACGTTTCTCATTTCTAATGATCGCTCTGTCCAGAAATGGCAGTTTAATGATAAGGTTTGAGCTTGAACTTTTGTGCTTTTGTCGAGCATCAAAATTTGACTGATAGGTCAAATTTTGTTGCCTGCTTTTTATAGGTTATGTTTGGAGAATTTGTCAGTGCTAAAATATGGAGTGGGAGCAGTTGGTTGCCAGAAAGTGTGGAGATCTAAACCACGGTATACATTCTTCAGTTTTTTTGTGAAGTCCTACTTGATAAAATTTTCGGTATTAAGTTTCAAGTTTTTGTCGTTTCGTTGAAACACCCTAGCTTTATCTTTATTTTTCAAATGATCTTCATTCATGACTGGACTAATACTTTATTTCAACGCTCCTCTTTCCTTCATCATTAGAGTGAAATAAAATTTATACCAACAACGGTAAAAAATGTTGGTAGGCACTTCACTCGACATTTCATTCCGCGTTTTGTTCACGGAAGCAGGAAAAAAGGTTAAAAGTGTGAAGGTCGCCAACTGCATGTCATGAGAAGTCGGCTTCACAAATCTCGGCCGAACGCTGATCCGATTTTTTATTTTAACCTTCAATGTTAAAATAAAACTACCTGAATTTTAAGCCAACTTTTACCTAGGTTTTTAATACAAGATTTTTCTAACTGTTTTCAAGGAAGCCAATTTCATTGGCCTTCCCTTTACGCTAAAGAAGTTTTGAGGGAAGACGTTCGTCAATGTAACCAAAATTGAAGCGTTAGAGAATTGAATGACAATTTTCTTAGTCGATTCATACAATAATGATCGTATCTAGTAGTTCACACATTGTAGTAATTGTTTACGTTTTTGCGAATGATTATCCACGAATGAATTCATTGGGTTTTGTTAGATACGCCAAAATTAAAACACAATCCCCCAGCTGAAAACTTTTCCAACTGAAGAAAATTTGAAATTTACAATGCAGTTAGTTAGTGACTCACTGTCTTTGGTTTTTTCCATTAGCACAATGCAAGCTAGTTTGTGACTTTGGTTTGGAAAATGTATCCAAAATTGTTCAACGCGTTAGATTTTGAGGTATTTCTTAAAAGTTTACATTTTAACATTCTATCGAACTGTGAATTAAAAGTTGCAATATTAATATTAAAAGCATTAATCATCATCGTGCATGTGAATCATTGGGATTTTTCGTTTATAACACCCAATCATGCTTTGAACTTGTTACAAAATTAGGAGTGAAGTGTAGATATACAATTGAACCTCTTTGTACCCGTACAGATGCGAACTGCATGAAGATATTATGCAGGATCGTTCGCAAAAACAGGATTCCTCTGCGTAATATTTTATAGAATCGCCAATAGAATTTTTTATTAGAAGCGAAGGAATTGTCAAGAAATTTATACTTTGTTTGCAGTGTTTTTGAACGAAAGCTAAATAATTCAAAACACAATTTCAAATGATGAATTTGTAAAAAAAATTCGTATTAAAAACACGAAATCTAGTGCACTAAGCCTATATTTTTTTATTATTTACGTTCTGATTCATTTCTCAACATCGTACCTTAAAGACGGAGCTGCCGAACCAATAAAAATGCTGCATTGTCGCTCTGTAAACGTATTCATTGTAGAAAAAATATTTTTAGAAGATTTGGCTTGTTTCCACTGATTTAGCTGACGCTTCAACGTGAATGCATGAAAAGATATAATGTAATATAAGATATATTACATTATTTTACATGCACTTTTCGACCAGAAAAGATTGTGACACCCTGGGACACTGTGGATGAAATGGAATCAAGAACAATAGCTCAATAGACAAAAGACGGTGAAGTGCATTCATTCAGTAATAAAAGTGACAGAGCTAAGATACCCATTACTTGGAATTGTGAAGCGATTGGTGAAAACCAACTGATGGAAAAGTATTTAGCGGTTGACTATCATGTATTGCTGAAATAATAAGCTTAATAGGTTATTTTATGATCTTTTACGTTGAAAACAGTTTACATTCTGTTATGATTTAGAATTTTTTTTTTGCGTAATCCCCCCTCAGGGGATACAAATATTGTCTCTATGAAAATTAGCGCTCCCAGGGGGACAATGTGTGAGGGCCCGAGCTGAGAGTTAGGTAGGCCTTTTTTCGTTGGAATAAAATGTTATCGTTATGTTAAGAACCATATTTTTTCAGATCACTGCTGTCCTGTTTTTTCTTTGGATCGCTTTTGTTGCTGATAGGGAGGCTTAAACTAACTAATAATCTTATCTAATCTAATTTGCTCGTAATCTCAATTAATAATTTTATAAAGTAAGAAATACCGAAAAAGATTTTGCAACGAAGAAAGAAGAGGGATTGATCTCGCAATTCCTTTCTAGTTAATCCCGCAAATTTTCGATAGGATTTAAATCAGGAGATTGGGGAGTCCATTTCGTATGAGAAAATTTGTGATACCTGAGCCAATTCGTGTATTGCATTAAATAAAGGGGTGGTTGCAAGAGTTGTCGTGTTATTAAATGCTGGAGCCGTTAGGAAAAATAACAACCCATCGACAAGTAAACTTAATCAACTATGATATTCAAATAATACTGAGCTTTCATTTTTTACTGAACATGAACGCTGAATTTAATCTGACCATGTGAAGCACCACCAGATCATTACATCGTCCCGGAAGCCTGTAATGTTGGAGCAATAATTCATGGTAGATCGAAGTTTTCCGCCTCACCTCATTTCTGCCATCAATATAGAACAAGATGAACCTCGGTTGTTCAGACCATAGGACGTATTTTCATTGCCCGACAGTCCAGTATTTTTAGTCTTCTACAAATTGAAGCCGTTTCTTTCTATTAGCTTTGCAGACCAACGGCTTTCTGCGAGCGGCCTGACTCCTAAACACTTTGACTGGAGCAACTAAATATCAAGTTCAACACCAAACTCAAATTTAAAGTTAATTGTAGTAAGTTGTTGGAAGATACCAAACACGAACTGGACGCGTGCCTTCATTTAGCTTTGATCAAATGTTTATGAAAATTGAGTTTGTGACTTCTGGTCGGTCAGCAGCATAAGGAAAATAACCTCCGTGTACCATCAGTGGCGCACATCGCAGTCAAAGTGTTAAACCCATTTCCTTCAGTTGTCGGAACATCATGTGAGCTGAAATTACCTTACAACCTTCGTTGAATATGGTAGTCAACTACTGAACACTTTTCTGTCTCCTGACTTTCTTCAGAGAACGCCTGTCTCAAGTTATCAGAATTTTAGCTCTACTTCTAATGCCACTGACGGACTGCATCTCACCATTTTTTTTCACACAGCATTTGTTTTTTGCACAGTTCTAAGTCCGACGGCCATCATTTGAGACACTTATTTTGTGGATTTCCCAGCCCGGTGCAAACCTATAACTTGCCTATTGTCTAAGACAGCTTTGTTTTGTAGGCTTCTTTCCTGCGAGGATATTCGTGTTTGTTGTCGCCGAGAGAACAGATGCAGTACTCGCCACCAGTGACGCTGAGCACAACTATTGTAACCACATTCTTTTTCCTTATTTTATTGTAAGGAAACCAGTGATAAATTCCACTAGGAGACGACCCCTCAGGGGAATGCAACTGTTGTATCAATGGGAATTAGCACTAATTAGGTTCTAAAGTCAAGGTTAGGTAAACCTTCTTTTTGATGAAATAGAATAGTTTTTTGAATTATTACGGACCATCTTTTTTCCGTTCACTGCTGTCCTGTTTTTCCGCACCTCTGACTTTCTTCTTCAACTTTTATCTTCTTTTATGAACTTCTTTCTTAGCTTACCGTTTCTATGCCCCTTCAGCATAGATTCCTCATTTTCTTATCTCCATACTAAATGGTGTATTCCTCCTTCCTCTCTTCGATACGCTCTATTTTTGTAGCGGTTAGGGAGGCTTAAACAAACTTATAATCTAATCTAATCCCTTAACTCCATACTAAATGGTGCCTTCATCCTTCCTCTCATTGAACATCTTTGTTGTGGTAAAGGTAGGATAAAAGTTTCTTATCAATCGGTCAATCAAGCCATTAGGAGACGACTAACCTTTGGGTCAGGTAGTGTATGTGCAGTCACGGTCTATGTGACTGAGAACCAGGTATTTTTAACTTTAAAAGTGCAGTCAAAAGCTTTTTTAAATATTAAGTACCACTGTTAGAGCAACGGCTTTAACTGTTGATGATGGTGCACCCGAAACATCATTTCGTAAGAGCATTTCAAATGATCCTTTAAATAAAAAATTCACAAGCTTCCAAACAGTTCGATAATAAGTAATATCAGAATGCCCATAAATGTGTTTTATTCTTCTTATCTTAAACTTTTCGCACACACCTTCCCCCTAAAACGAGGTCGGTTGATAGTTCCCGCATGTGCAGTTGCGTATTAATTTTTAAGCGGTCTGGAGCACATCGGTTTGTTCGGCCAGACGTGCCGTCTAAACCATTCGGAGGGAGCAGTAATACGAGAAGTTGTTTTGCCCCTTCTTCCCCCTCAGTTGCCTTTGGGGCTTGATTTCACGAGTTTAAATTCCTTGCCAGCGAATTTTGCACGCGAAGAGCAGCGGCGGAAAGTACTATGGCTGCTTAAAAAGAAAAACTGTGGCAAAACTAGCCAAGATTTCTTGAATATCTTGAGAGTTCACTGTTTTATATTTTAGGGACACTGGAGAGTGTCCCAAGCAGGGTAAAGAAAGAGTTTCGTTTCTGTCGCAACTGGTGAACCTCTTATTTTGATCGTAGTGTGGAAGTTGCGTTTCCTTAAGAATAAAAAATAGCCATTAATACTAAGGGGATCATTTTATCTATCATGTTCAGAAAGCAGATAACAGTATGAATCAAATACTCTGTCTGAAACGTTCGAGAGCGTAATCTTTGACTTAGAATTTAAATTGCGTATAGGTTTATTTGCGATCATTCAAACTAAGTTCCTCGCTGAGTGTGATTTTACTTGGATAATTTTTTCTAGGAAATCAATCATTATCTCGGATACAAAATTAAAGTTGCGAAAGAGTCCTGTGCTCTGCTGGAAACGTGGAGAACTTATCGGGTTCTCTCGGAACTCTCGAGGATGAGGGAATCACTTCCAGCTGCCGGCACAATCTTGAGAAGAATTTAAAATTTAATCTTGAGGAGATTGCAGACTACGCTCGTCCTGACTTGCTGAACACCCAGGCCCAGAAGTCCGGAGGCTGAAGGATGCGCTGCGGCTTCAGCAATGCGGCAGCAGAAGACGAATAGCAATTGCAATTTTCAAGACTTTGGTCGCGTCTGGCCAAACAAATATGGCCGCGAACTTGGCTGGCGCAGAGAATCTCTTAATGCTTTTGGCTCTGCTACGTCTCTCGCTTCATTTGCTTTCCTTACATTCGAGTCGCAGCAAGTCAGCTGCAAAATAACGACGGGACTGCTTTCTCGGCTGGCTTTTCTTATGGTCACTTATCGTTGAAGAATTTTATGAATTCCTCTGACGATCGTGTTTCGCATAGAAAGTCTGGTTTTGCACTTCTGTTGCGAATATTACTTTAACTTAAGTTCTGAAGTCTGTTATCTAGGATAGAATGGTATGATACCGTTTGACAAGCTGATATTTTTCAAAAGTTTCCCCTATTTTCATCCGGTTGAATTTCTTTATTGACTCTTAAGTATCAGCCTATTGGGTGTAAATATCAAATTAATACAAGTGACTTCATGACTATAGACGGTTTCAGTCAGTCATTACACTCTTGAATAGAATATAATGGAACAGAATAGCAAATGGCAAAATAAATGAGCTAAGTGGACCATTCTCGATTCATCCCAAAGTCCCGCGCCGTCAGACACCAGTCACGCTCAGGCACCAAAGAAACGCGTATGCAATTGTAGTGCCCTACCGTAGTTACCCCTCAAATCTTGATTTAGTTTTTTGTATTCAGTAATCTTAAAATGTCTCAAAAACTCTCGATGTGGATTTATTCAATTTAAAGTTCCGACTTCTCCTCTGCGAATCACCGATACCCACTTCAGGAGAGGTATAAGTAAGACCGCTGCTTCACTCGCCTCAAGATGGAACTCTTCGGCAGAAGCATCAACACTAGGCCTTGCACAATAATCGCTCTTCACGTACAAGTACCAGTACGTTCATGTTAACATTATATTTATTAACGCGGTTAGTACGCAATGCTTGGTTCCATGATTTCACCGTTTTTTGACATTATTGGAAACATGCTCATATAGGCCTGCGATAAAAAGCCTTTATTTAGCGTTAATTATCTTTCGACTTCGCTTTACTTAGCCCTTTATTGACCAATGTCCTTTCTGAAGAACATTAGGAAACAACGCACATCGTTCTTATATTCTAAATGTTACGATGGAAAGGTCACATTTACTGTGTTTCATGTATTACAATTTAAGAGAAATTACCGTAGTACTTCGTCAATGTGCCAAAAAATTTGTTTTTTATAAGGTTAGAGATGTCACCCGAAAAAATGTTTGGAGGAAATGTCGAGGAGGAAATGTCGAGGAAGAAATGTCGAGGAGGAAATGTCGAGGAGGAAATGTCGAGGAGGAAATGTCGAGGAGGAAATGTCGAGGAGGAAATGTCGAGGAGGAAATGTCGAGGAGGAAATGTCGAGGAGGAAATGTCGAGGAGGAAATGTCGAGGAGGAAATGTCGAGGAGGAAATGTCGAGGAGGAAATGTCGAGGAGGAAATGTCGAGGAGGAAATGTCGAGGAGGAAATGTCGAGGAGGAAATGTCGAGGAGGAAATGTCGAGGAGGAAATGTCGAGGAGGAAATGTCGAGGAGGAAATGTCGAGGAGGAAATGTCGAGGAGGAAATGTCGAGGAGGAAATGTCGAGGAGGAAATGATAAAAAGCTTGGCCATAAATTTACAGAATCGTGCACTTGCTTGCAAAACCACAGAACTATGGGATATGAAGTATGATTTCTAAGTCCAGGTCTGCGTAGCCTGCATGTAGGTTTTGTAGGGCCACAACTTGCGGTTACGCAGATGGATGTTTTAATAACACCATTGTATTAAAGGCGTGCCATGCAGGTTCTCAACTTCTTCAGTGACCGAAAAGTTGCTCTCGTTTTTGCGAAATTAAACGATGAGGCTTGCTGGTGCTGCTGTTCCTCTTTGTAGTCGGAAAGTAAGACCTTTTTATGCAGGGCCAGTTGCCCGAGTTTCATTGGCTTCTGAGTGCTTCGTGTTTTGCTGAAAAATTCTACTTTCTCTCACCATTCTCCCCAGGGGGATTCAACTATTGTTGTATCCCCCTGGGGCAAACGTGTGAGGGCCCAAGCTGAGAGTTAAGTAAGCCTTCTTTTTGTTGAAGTAAAAAGTTGTTTTTTGCTATGTTAAGGGCCACCTTTTTCGATTCACTGCTGTCCTGTTTTTCAGCATCTACTACTTTCTTCTTCAACTTTTATCTTGTTTCATAAACTTTGTTCTAAACTTACTGTTTTTATGCCCCTTTTGCATAGATTTCGCATTCCGTTATCTCCATACTAAATGGCTTCTTCCTCCCTTCGATACGCTCTTTTTTTGTAGCGGTTGCGGAAGCTGAAACTAACATATAATCTAATCTTTCTCTCCCCGTGATATGTTGAAAATAATTCGCTTCGGACGGAAGAATTGGCCTCTAAAGTACATCTCTTTCTTTGAAGTTATCATGTTGTGTAGGTTTCAAGTATGTGTGTGCAGTTTGTAAATATTTATCAAACTTTTGTTCAGCATCTATTTGTCCTTTGGGGGTGTAGTGGAGGAACGGTTGTTTGTTGCACTCTTAAGAGGAACATGTTAGTTCCCGATCTGAAGGCTAAGTATGCTTTTTTTTATTAAAATGTAAGGCTTTGTATGGAACATAGAAAATTTTTTTGGTTCACTATTGTCATGTACATCACCATCCACTGGTTTCTTCTTCAATTGTTATCTTGGTTCATGAGCTTCCTTCTTAACTTACAGTTTCTATGCGCAGTTAGGGATCTAGTGTAGAAACATACCTAGTGCGTAAATTCCCCGTTCCTTCAACTTCATGCTAAGCAAATCTTTCACCCTTTCACTCTTTTGAGCACCTTTGTTGTGGTTAGGAAGCCTTGAAACTAACTTACGATGCAATTGAATCTAATTATGGGCAGTTATTATTGTCAATTTATTTAGGAAACTTGAAGTGCAGTTATTTTTTATCGTCTGAATAAAATCACAAAAGCATTATATAAAAACATTTACTCTTGGCATTCAGACCAGCTGGTTTCGACTAAAACAATGTCATTATCAATGAATGCCATCTGTTCACAGAAAATCGTCATTTTTTCTTTTTTCATTCATGAGAAGTTACATCAGAATCTTGTCCGAGTGTTTTGATGTCTGTCATTCCTGTTTTTCTCGCCTGTTGAACTAGTTCGGAACATTTCGTTCTTTATTTTCCAGAGTAAACGTGGGTGATGTGTTATCCCATTTTACGAAAGAGAATGAAAGAAATTGCTTTATCAGAATGTCCTTCCGTTAAAAAATACGTTGGTGTTTTTTAACAGTGATACCGACGTGATATTTTTTCCAATTGTGAAAACTTTGGGCCAGGGTGATTTTATAACTTACAGCAAAGCTAAATCGAGTTGCTGTACGTTCGTAGCTTTTCCCCTAGAATCTATGTGGGACGATTAATAAAAATAAATATTTTTTAGATCGAGCAGCTCGCATCCTTGTCTTACAACCTTTTTTTGGATCATTAATTTCAAAACAACAAAGCCTGGCAAAGAAAGTCCTTTGCACTATAGCAGGTGACGGAAAAAAGATGCGTGCAAACTTTTTTTTTGTTGAGAAAAACGAATGCTAGTGAATTTAAGCTAAGCCAACTTATGCCTTTAACACAGGACTTGTATCCGTGTTGATTTTTTAACACAGGACTCGTATCCGTGTTTTATTGTTGATTTCATCAACACCCTTCAACATCATTACAATCATTATCCTTAAGCACATAATAATAGATGTCCTATCGGTGTCAGGTATTTGTGCCTCGTATTATTATTCTTAAACTCAATATAAAAGTCTCGTCGATGCCTGGTTCCTGGTTTCACCCAATGAAGGAACACTTTTCAGCTGTGCGAGGAGGCGCAGCAGTGGGCAAACCGTCTCGCGCAGAAGAGAATTTTGGAGTACAGCAGCAGGAACGGCCGGGGAGAGTCTATCTTGACGTGCACCACAACGGAGGGCATCAGCGGTGAGTGCTCAACGGTTTTTCAAACAATTTAACAATATATAAAACAATTTAACAATTTTTTAAGCAATTAAATAATTTTTTAAACAATTTAATCATTTTTTATACAATTTAACAATTTTTTATACAATTTAAAAATTTTTTGTACAATTTTACGATTTTTGAATAATTTACCCATTTTTTTAGAATTTCCCCATTTTTTAAAGAATTTAACTGTTTTTTTAAAGAATTTTAAATATGAAAACAATTTTTAAACATTTATTTACCACAAGCGGAACATCAGTAGATTGTTTCTCAAGTCTAATACAATGTACACATTTGAGTATAATTATTTGTGGGCCCGAATTCTTTTTGTAAGTGAGATTTAGCTCTGCTTTGGAGAAGAGGAGAAAGTTCTGTGAACTTCATGCTTCGTTAATTACCGGTATTAACACGTTGACCTCAAAGGGTTAAACTGAAGTTCAATATTCAACCCAAATTTAAAGTTAAAAGCAGTCAGCAATTTCATCAATACCAAACATTAACATGGTTCATTGAATAGAATAAAATGAATTTAAAAAAATTGGTAAAACTTTTTCGAACGATCTACCTATGGGTGGTTTCGCAGCGGGAAGAACTTAGGCATGTCTCAGTATCGCCATCAACTTGTTAAAAAATGTAAACAATTCTGAACAATTTATTTACTACGAGCAAAACAGCAGTGCAGTCTGGCCCAGTGGACACATTTGAGAATAGCTCCTCTTGGGCCTGAATAAGTTCAGCGACCTCCTGGGCATTCTAGTGATCGATGGAATGAATTGTTTCAGAACTCGATCCTACAGAGTTTTATAAGCAATTACTGCTTCAACCTTTAATTGAAGTGTTTGCTCATTTCAAGGGATAGTGAAGGACTTGAGAATTCATCGGACTTGACTTGAGAATTATCGTAACTTGAGAATTCATCGCAATAGCTGTGCTTTATGCCTCTTTCGTCTGAACGAACGCAAATGAGTCTCATATTTCAGTTTACCTCCTCCGAACCGTTCAGAACTGAAAAAAAATTCTACTGTGATTTTGTATGTTATTTCTTTTTCTAGACTCAACAGTTGTCGGGCTATGTACCTACAAATATTTGAAAATTAAGAACTAGGATTCTTTCTCATTCGTAGAGGGCCTTCTGTGTCTTACCAGATGTAGTAGTATTTTTTCTTAATAATTGTGGTAGCAATGTGAAAATGTAAGCACATCGTTTATTGCAAGTTCTGATAGGTTTTTGGCGAACGAAGTTTTGTTGCTGCCAAATTTTTCACTCCATTAACCTAGGTCGTTTATTTTGCTGAATTTAAAATAGCAAAAGTTTGAACACAGGTTTCAGACAGCCAAGCTTTCTCCGCCCAAGTGTGGAACATTTCTGTCGCTCCGGCACCATTGCTTCGATAACAGATCTGCCCAAAGGTCATTGCTGTCAGAAATAGATGTTCAAAATTTCTGAGGTCAGCGATAATATTCGAATAAATTCAGTGTTTTGGTCGTAGTTGGCATGTTGCTTCCCGGGTTCTTTTTAATGTTCAGAGTAGCTTACAGCATCGATGCCCCGTCTATCTACAAATGTAAAATAGTCGAATTGGCCGCTTCCGTTCGAAAAGTTTCATCGTAAGCTCTTGATGAAAAACCCTAATGTTAACACACAGTGGTATAGCTTGTGATTTTTTATCCTAGATGTTGATGAGGATTCGTTCGTATCGAAAAATTCAAATATTTCGATATTGAAGTTTGAAGGTACAGTTTTCATGTTAATCCGGCCGTTCTGATCGAAACAAATCTTACTCAATATATAGAAACCAGAATTTTTATTTTATTAAATATTAGAAATTTCCATTACCATGCCTTGTTTTTTGATTCTTGGACTTATTACCGTTGAACTATTAATTTTTACGGAACTCTTGTTGAAAATCATTGAAGGCCTGTTAATCTGAATACTTGTTTAAGACCCATCAGGGAAATACGACTACTGCAACTATTGACTATTGTAGGGGAATGGGGCTAAGTGCTGTAAGGGAAAAAACTTGAGGTTCCGAGCTTAGAGTTAAGTAAGTCTTCTTTATGTTGAAACAGAATAGGATTTGGTTCTGTTAAGGACAATTTTTTTCGGTTCACTATTGTTCAGTTTTGTAGCCTCTCTGACTTTCTTCTGCAGCTTCTATTTTATTTCATAAACTTTTCAATTAACTTGCCGTTTTTATGCGCCGAAAATGTTGTGCGGAAACGCACCTTGTGCAAAAATTACCCATTACGTGAACTCTAAATTAAATGGGGCCTTTCTCCTTCATTTTTCGTTGCACCTTTGTTGTTGCTAGGGAGGCTCAAACTAACTTATCTAATCTGTGTTAGAATGTGAGGAAGGTTCTAAGTGAATTTTTAAAAGCAAATTTGTAAATTTGGTATCATTCAGTTTCATGAGCTGTCTAATTAGGGCGAAGATGTAGATTCAAGATCGATTTAATTTTCTTTTTATTCCTAAAAACTCTCGATTAAATTTATTTACAGATTTCCTATACACGTAATTGAGAAAGAGAGTGAGTATTTTCGCTTTCGAGTGATTATGCATTTTTTCTTTGGAAAAGCCAAAGACGTTTGCTGACGAGAAATGTTTGCTGTAAAAAAAAGTATTGCTACACAAAATTTTGAGCTTACACCTTGATCCGTTAAGAGCAGAACCTTAAATTGTTCAGTAAAAAAGTCATGCTTTGAGTTCGGTGGATTTTTAAAAGTTTTATTCACGATAAGCTTTTCCGCCACACCAAAACATTAACTTTGATGTGTATTGTTGTCATCTGCTGTCAAAATTGGATAGCAGAATCGAACAAATTATCGAGGCTGGAGTCGGCAAACAGAAAAAAATTGAGTGCTTCAACAAGACAATCCTCGATCACACGAGTTTTTATTCATTCATACATCTTTCTGATATTGCGATACATGACTGCACATTTATTTCACCAAAAAGCACAATTATTGATGCAGAGATGAATACATATTTTTTCTTAAGAACACGTAAAATTTCATGATGAAATATACGTCGCCTCAGAGGCGGGTTGTTGTGATAGGCGACGACGTAAATTATTTCCTTGGTTAACGCTCGTCAAAAGATGTTTCATTTATATCGTCTCACACAAATAATAACACTGAGAAGTATCCGGGCTACCTGATAGGTTTATTCGGTTTAGCATTTGTATAACATTTCTGCGAACTATTCCACGATATAAACTCGGCCAAATCCAGCCTCAAACTCGTCTACCATAGTGCATCAGGTGTGTGCTTATTGTGACTATCATCGGCTTTTTAACATGGCGATTGGTAGCACCACTTTGTTGCGCCATGAGTCTATCAACAGATGTGTGTTTATTGCAGCCATCATCGGCCTTAATATGGCTGTTGGTAGCACCACTTTGTATCGTCTAGAGTCCATCAAAAGACAACAGATGTGTGATCATCGTGGCCATCATCTGCCTTAATTAACATAGCGTTTGATAGCACCACCATGATCGCCCATGCGCCCTGCCGACAGGTGGAGGCACCGTCAGAGCGTGGTACGAGACAGGTCGCACCTACAACTACAAGTGTCCAAGCTCGGCAGACCTCGCTCATGCTGGTCAGTGCTATGCACCTTTTTTTTCGCTTTCGCTCGCTGTCATTCCTTTTAAAAATCTTCATTAATCGCTTCATTATACACTTGTGTTTGAGTGCCCTTAAAGTGGTTTTCCAGTTGTTAACACTTCTGAATTAATTACTTTGAATTTTCACAGTTTTTGAAAAACGTGAATTTTGCCGCATGAAATGTCATACTATGTCGCGTGGTAATCAGGAATTCATTTGATAAAATTATAGCAAAACATCGATGTTGTTGGTGAGCTCGTACGACTCCGACATATTTATTGGTAGTGTTTCGTATTCAATATGTCGAGAAAAAATTCGGTTCACTATGTCGGAAGAAAATGTAAGGTCAATGGACAGGGTTTTCCATCATCCTCTCTTTACACCTTCTTTGTTTCCCAGTCTTCCGATGAGCTGTGTGCTCCAATAAATATACAGCGCAGTTGTTGGGACTCGAACTCAGGGGCTTTTTTTATCCAAAGTTTATCGCTCTGCAAATTGTTGTTCTCTTCCGTCAACTGTTGTTTCTAACTCACTGAATGGTTCCTCATCGTCTTTTTGTCGTGTTTCCTAGTTGATTTTGTGACTCTCTTGCATCCTTGCGATGTTTATGACTTTTGTTTGACACCTTGCTGAGGAATCACTTTCTCATTTTTCGATATTATTTTATCTTTAGGGTTTCTTCCGTTTTTCTTCGTCTTCTAGCAATCGTACTATCATTACTGTTGGTGACAGCCACCGTAGTCTTCTTCTTCTTTCCGCTATAATTGAAAGTTTCGGGTTATTTATTGTTAATTTATTTTACTTCTACCACTGCTTAATTATCTCTGTATTCTTCGTACAATTATAACTACTCGTATTTCACTCTTTATTATTCTTATGCTCTGTACCTTTGTTTCTTAATTGCTAATTGATTTGAGTTTTACTTTGCAGTTACTATTAATTTTGTATCTACTCTTCCCAGTGTTGTTGGGTTCTCTTTTACGTTATCTCTCCTGCAGCGACTGACGTTCTTGCCTTTGGAACGAGTTTGTCGTTTTACACACCTGAGGAATTTTGAAGACTGAAAATTTGTTTTCTCAGTATCTTCTTTCGGCTGTGAGGGAAGCCGTGCAAGATACCTTGTGCCTTCTCCTCGAAAAAAAATTGTACTCGTGTGTGTGCGCTGCTATTGACTAGCGTCTGACCCCGCATACCAAGCAGCACAACCAGGTTTTTATTCCAGGTTTAGAAGATTAAACATAAAATGACGAGCCAGGTAGTCGAGACGACGGCCGCACTTAAAGCAGCCTAAATCATGGCTGTAATTTGAAGGACTGAGTCATTAGTAGTTTTTTCACGTCTTAAATACAACAGCTTTAGAACTTTGGAGTATAACCTAATTATTGAACATGCGGCAAGAATGAATAGTTTAAATCAATGTGGTGAAATTTTCCGAGGAGGAATATGTGATGTCCTGAGCTAAATGTTAGGAAGGCCTTCGTTTTGTTGAAATAGAATTGGTTTTTGTTTGTTACGGACCGTCTTTTTTCGGTTTACTGCAGTTCTGTTTTTCAGCACCTACTGCTTTCTTTTTCAGCTTTGGTCTTGTTTCATAGACTTCTTTCTCAACGTACTGTTTCTATGCACCTTGTACATAAATTCCGCGTTCCCTTAACTCCATACTAAATGGTGCCTTCCTTCTTTCTCTCTTTGGAACCCCTGTGTTGCGGTTAGGGAGGCTTTAGACTAACATCTGTGGTGATATTTAAGATTCCATGAAGGCAATATTTAAAGCACAAGTTCGTAGGTAGTGACATAAGTGACTTTACTAATATGTAATGCTAAATTTTGTACCTATTTTATTTCCAATGTTTGCGTTCAAAAGGCTGTACGCACATGTCTAGTAATTCTTTTAATCCTTCACTTTCACGCCTGTGTTCGTTAGTTAAAATGTTCATTCGCAAGTTCTGAACGTTCACATTTTATTGGGCACTTCTCAAGCGGCAAAATATGTTCTCACTAAACTTTTTTCATGCATTCAAGTTCTGTTATCACTCTTATCTTGTACTTATGTTAGTTTTTGCTTCGATGTACTTTTTTTTTTACTTCGATACTAAACTTCATCGAAATTTTAAATGAAATTAATTCTCTGTAGCTTGAAGAGTTAATTATTTTCTAAGTATGCAATACTTTTCACCGTTTCAGTAATTTAATAGTCTGTTTTATTTAAATGAAGCCGGTTTTACTGCTAACAATTGTGGGTTAAAATAAGGCTGAACAAGACATTTCTACTGCCTTTTAAATTCATTGATTTCTGGCAGTCAACAATGAAGGAATTAGAAAATGACGCGACAGGGACATCTTCTGTAGTTATGGCATACAAAAAAAATCATATCGAGCCAGTAATGAAGACAAATCGTTAAGACACCTGACGTATGTATGCTCTGCAAACCATTTCTGTGATATTTGCTTGAGGGAGCAAATATCTACGTGAAAACAGATGTTCGCTTTGCTTCAATCGAAGTTTCATTAAGAATTTTAAAGCGAAGTAAAATTCTATTGAAATTGCGCAGAAAATACTAGTAAAAAATTGATTAACAAAACAAAAAATACAAAAATGTTTCGGAGACCAGCTCCATCATCATATGTGTGAAATACAAAGAATTATTAACTTAACGCGAGCATAAGAGCGCGATCGATAATGAATTCCAGAATATGCAAGAAATTGTAACTATGCAGCAATTAACTATCTGAAGAGGATACGACCTGTGCAAGTTGTTCAAAATTTAAATCCAAGTGAAACTACACAAATTTGAATGTTTCATGCATTAATTGCAATTTGGCTGAAAGATTTCATCATGATTTCGTTTGACCCTTGCCCGCGTCATGGTTGGAGAAGCTTAGCCCGAGATGTGCGGTGTAGTAAATGGATGATCTCGTCTTTTGATTTTCAGTAATAAATGTTCGAAAATCGGAGTAGTTTGGCACTAGTAATGTACCTCGCATAGTATTTAGTTTTATTCCTTGCGTTTAAAAATTAATTCTTATTCTACAAGGAACCGAGCTTGTCGACCGGTCATCTGCATTTCTGTTAGGTAGGCACTGATTAGCTTGCCCCTTTCGTTTCAGGAGAGTTTTCTCAGCTGCTGTGGAGATCCTCTAAAGACCTTGGCATAGGCGTGGCAAGAGGCGAAGGCAACAGGATCGTGGTGGTAGCCCGCTACTCGCCCTCCGGCAACCAACCGGGACATTTTTTAGACAACGTTCGACCTCCCATCCGAGGGCTGCCTACAGAGGGTCAACTGTCGAGGACCCGAGAGGAGGCGAACATGTCAGTGCAGACGGCGTTGTTGCCACCAAGTCCCAAATCCTCTTCTATGAAAGGTCTGACAAAAAAGCCAAATTGTCCAAAGGTTAATCAGAATGGCATTGCTCATCTTCCCCATACCGCATTAGATGAACAAACCGTTGTGACTTCTCCAGACGAGCCGCCGCGCACCCGAGGTGGCCGGATGGCGCTACCCGTGTGTTGTGGTGTCACGGTTGGCCGTAGACGAAACACGGATGCCCCGGGGACGCCACGGCCTGCACGGCATCTCACGGCCAACAGCAGCAGCTACGGCAGCTACAGGACGGCTGGGCCTGCCCGTCGTGTGGCCGTGGGGTCCGCCAGCGTCCACCCCGATCCAGTCGAGAGCCAAGTCAACAGCAACTTCACCAACGATGTTACGTTCGACTCGGACTCGACGCCTCTGCACCAAACCAGACCAAGTAGATATGTTCTTCCATCTTCTGTCCGTAGCCTGTGTTCGTCTCCTCCTATCCACTCCAAGCATAACCCGAGATCCTCGAGTGTGTTTTCACCCAAATCCACTAACGCTTTCCAGCTACGGCCGCGATCTACCAGCGCTCACCAGCCTCTGGACGCTGAGCCTTACAAACATCAGCCTCTCTCGGCACGTCCCTACCTCGCCAAGCTTGTCACGTGACCCTTAGACGTGTTTTTTGTGGTTGAATTTAGTACGAGAAACTTCTCAAGTCGTCTGCTCGCAATGATGAGTGTTCTAGAACTTGCGTAACAAATCGTGCATGTTGTTTTATGTCGTCAATCAAATGATGTAACTAATGACGAGTGTGTCTAGATAATTTCTCTTTAAATAATTTCGTTTTCTCACTCGAGTGTTTGCTAACCAGAAGTATTATAAGTTTAGTGTTTTTTGTGCTTTGGGAATTTTGGGATATATTTGCTCGAGTGTTTGCTGTGTTGAGTGTTGTGGTTAATTTCTTTATAATTTCCTTACGTTACCACATAGTTGGTAACTAAGAATAGGCAATTTACTTGCGTCAGTTGTAAGTTTCCTTAATTAATCATAATGGTGAGTTACTTTCCTGCGTTGACTTTCCCATAAGCCAAAGAAGTGAATTAGTTTAGTACGTAGGCAAAGTGCGACGAGGAAGCTATGTATGATGAAGATGTGGCTCAAGGTAACTTAGAATAATTCTTCGTCTTTACTGAAGCTTGTCGTGAGGACAAGACCGTACGGAGTGCCTGTCCACCACCTTCGTAGGAGCGCCAATGTAGGTATGCCTGCCTTGGCGCGTTGACTGCGATGGCTCAAACTGAAGTTCACTATTCAATTCAAATTTAAATTAAAAAGTTTGCAATTTTATAAATGTCAAACATTAAATGGATCCATTAAAGATCATTAATTTCAAAAGTTCGTTGAAAACTTTTCAAACATAACTTGAAAGTTTCGCAGCCAACGTGCTAAAACGCGATGGCGGCCATGGTGTTCCGCTTCACAAATTTTATATCGAATGTTTCTCTTCAGGCTCTCGGGGAATTGTTGAACATTATGAATACGTAGAAGAATCATAGTTATGTAATTCTATATTCAAATGTATTCCAAGTTAGAATGCTATTTCTTAGCCTTTCCATCCTGCATGTGTGATACATTGAAAATTTCTTCGATGAACTACTGAACTCTTCATCCCAAGCTGTGTGAGGATGCGTTCTTGTACTCCGGAATTAATGCAGTATTTTGAGTGTCTTTGGACATTGTGGTTATACTAAATGTCCTTGTTCCACGAAAACCCAAATTATTTAGTTCAAACCTTTAATGTTATAATGATGAGGATTTGGTTCATTTTCTTGGGATGTTGGCATTACACATCTGTACTGTATATCCCTGGTTTCTTTCTGATACCCGTGATCTCAGTATCTAAAAGCACTTTCCAAACATGCAAGATGCTACCGCTGTAAGCACTCAATATTCCACTGTTGTTACAAGCAACTTTCAACTATCGTTTTTCTCTGAGCTCGTTGTTTTCATTTTCACTTCACCTAAATGAAAAGTTGTTCTTCGGAGTATCGGGCAAACTTGACTGTTCAAGGACCTCCAGGTAACTCGAGCTTGTATCAGGAGGCTTGCGTGTAGTCGCCATTTTGGTTTCTCTGGATCGGGAAATTTCGTTTTTCGTGGGTACTACAGCTTCCTCTGGTAAAATCGGCTATACATATTTCAAGAGTCAATGCTAAGTTTAGTCTTTGATTAAAATGTGCATTGATGTACTTAGGGTAATGGAACTTGATTTTCATTATTTTCTGAAATCTCGCATTGTGCCGATGTTTGATATGTGAACCCAGAAGTTTTCTTTCCTTCTTCACTTAAAAAAATTCTTCTTACCACTTCAGCTCTTACAATGTTAGAACGCAACCTGAGGCAGCGACTTAGCACTTTCTGATGCCACTCGAATAAATTCGTTTCTGGATTTCAACGCGAGGGTCTCTGTAACTGGGCTGCCAGATCGAGCAGTTTGACCGTAAAACAACAATTTCTTGTCGACATTTCTGATTCTTTGACCTTTCTCTGAAATAAACTAATTCATTTTCCATACTTCATGTTAATAAGCTCGTTGAAACAATTATTTTCTTTATTTTTATGATCGTTCAGGAATATTGATCTATAGGACTCTGATATAAAATATTTATCTGTTTACCTATTTCATCATATTGACTGATAAGCATTCTTTAGTAACTTATGACTATTTCATGAGCTGTTAAATGACTATTTCTAAACAATTTAGCATTAGCTGCAGTTTATTTTATTTTATAAAGGAGGTTGACGGTGTGCCGTTGCGAATTGAAAGAAAAGAGTAATTCAATTTTTGACGGGTGTTCTGCTTGAGTGGACTTTGTTTTCTCGTTCAGTGTATCACGTCGAACTGGCCCTTGTCTACAACATGTCTGCATGTTAATCCGCAAAGTACAAGAAAAACTGATCGGTATTAGCTAGTGTATCCTTGAGCAGGGTTATTGCCTTTTTCTTTGACAATCATTTCTGGCTTCTTTCTCGTTAGCTTTTAGATGGCATGTAAGATATAAGGCTTTTGTATTTAATTTATAGTGGTTTTCTGCGATGACTCGCTTTTGTTGCCGCTTGATGCCTGTAAATTGATGGAGTGCCTCTAGATCGAGTTTGCTTCACGATCAAGCCTTTCTTGCACGCTTCGTCTTTCTCACGTTGTTGTAGTGACTAGCTGGGGCGTACATACACTTCTTAGGATTGTATTCGTGATCAATTTAGCTACTTCAGAAGGCCTCAATGGCATGAAGTAACGTTACGTGATCATCCGATGTAGATTCCAGTTTTAGAAGGGGGACTAGAAAGGGCTGTTTTTTTGTTGCGAGTAAAAACTGACCAGTCGACCTTTAATGTTCGCATACAAAATGATTTGAATTAGTCATTGTATTCAACGTGGTGCTTTTCAGCAAATAGATCATTAGGTTTCATTAAGGATTAGGCTTCACTAGAGTTAAGTTCATATTCTGCAATCACGATTATTCTACTAATACCAAAATTTCTTGGTTTGATATTCTTCTCAATAACTTTCTAATTTTGATGGTGGCCGATCAAAGGTTCATATTTTCATTGGAATATGCTTCTACCTCGGTAGTATTAGGCCATTGAAAATTGGTTGAGACTGTGAAGCTGTTAGGAACGTTGTTGAATTTACTCGTTTTTCCAGCAATTTCTGATGCAGAAAATGTATCTCTGAGGTAACATCAGCCACACCTCCTACAATATCACAAATGCCTCCTGCAACAGCAACAGCAGCCACACCTCCAGCAACAGCAGCCACACCTCCAGCAACATCAGCCACACCTCCAGCAACAGCAGCCACACCTCCAGCAACATCAGCCACACCTCGTACAATATCACAAATGCCTCCTGCAACAGCAACAGCAGCCACACCTCCAGCAACATCAGCCACACCTCCTACAATATCACAAATGCCTCCTGCAACAGCAACAGCAGCCACACCTCCAGCAACATCAGCCACACCTCCAGCAACATCAGCCACACCTCCTACAATATCACAAATGCCTCCTGCAACAGCAACAGCAGCCACACCTCCAGCAACATCAGCCACACCTCCTACAATATCACAAATGCCTCCTGCAACAGCAACAGCAGCCACACCTCCAGCAACATCAGCCACACCTCCTACAATATCACAAATGCCTCCTGCAACAGCAACAGCAGCCACACCTCCAGCAACATCAGCCACACCTCCTACAATATCACAAATGCCTCCTGCAACAGCAACAGCAGCCACACCTCCAGCAACATCAGCCACACCTCCTACAATATCACAAATGCCTCCTGCAACAGCAACAGCAGCCACACCTCCAGCAACATCAGCCACACCTCCTACAATATCACAAATGCCTCCTGCAACAGCAACAGCAGCCACACCTCCAGCAACATCAGCCACACCTCCTACAATATCACAAATGCCTCCTGCAACAGCAACATCAGCCACACCTCCAGCAACATCAGCCACACCTCCTACAATATCACAAATGCCTCCTGCAACAGCAACATCAGCCACACCTCCAGCAACATCAGCCACACCTCCTACAATATCACAAATGCCTCCTGCAACAGCAACATCAGCCACACCTCCAGCAACATCAGCCACACCTCCTACAATATCACAAATGCCTCCTGCAACAGCAACAGCAGCCACACCTCCAGCAACAGCAGCCACACCTCCAGCAACATCAGCCACACCTCCAGCAACAGCAGCCACACCTCCAGCAACAGCAGCCACACCTCCAGCAACAGCGGCCACACCTCCAGCAACATCAGCCACACCTCCTACAATATCACAAATGCCTCCTGCAACAGCAACATCAGCCACACCTCCAGCAACATCAGCCACACCTCCAGCAACAGCAGCCACACCTCCAGCAACAGCAGCCACACCTCCAGCAACAGCAGCCACACCTCCAGCAACAGCAACATCAGCCATACCTCCAGCAATACTAACATCAGCCATACCTTCAGCAACATTAACATCAGCCATACCTTCAGCAACATCAACATCAGCCATACCTTCAGCAACATCAACATCAGCCATACCTTCAGCAACATCAACATCAGCCATACCTTCAGCAACATCAACATCAGCCATACCTTCAGCAACATCAACATCAGCCATACCTTCAGCAACATCAACATCAGCCATACCTTCAGCAACATCAACATCAGCCATACCTTCAGCAACATCAACATCAGCCATACCTTCAGCAACATCAACATCAGCCATACCTTCAGCAACATCAACATCAGCCATACCTTCAGCAACATCAACATCAGCCATACCTCCAGTAACAGCAACATCAGCCATGCCTCCAGCAACAGCAACATCAGCCATACCTCCGGCAACAGCAACATCAGCCATACCTCCGGCAACAGCAACATCAGCCATACCTCCGGCAACAGCAACATCAGCCTTACTTTCAGCAACATCAACATCAGCCATACCTCAAGTAACAGCAACATCAGCCATGCCTCCAGCAACAGCAACATCAGCCATACCTCCGGCAACAGCAACATCAGCCTTACCTCCGGAAACTGCAACATCAACCTTACCTCCGGAAACTGCAACATCAGCCTTACCTCCGGAAACTGCAACATCAGCCTTACCTCCGGAAACTGCAACATCAGCCTTACCTCCGGAAACTGCAACATCAGCCTTACCTCCGGAAACTGCAACATCAGCCGTACCTATAGCAACAGCAACATCAGCCGTACCTATAGCAACAGCAACATCAGCCGTACCTATAGCAACAGCAACATCAGCCGTACCTATAGCAACAGCAACATCAGCCGTACCTATAGCAACAGCAACATCAGCCGTACCTATAGCAACAGCAACATCAGCCGTACCTCCAGCAACAGCAACATCAGCCGTACCTCCAGCAACAGCAACATCAGCCGTACCTCCAGCAACAGCAACATCAGCCGTACCTCCAGCAACAGCAACATCAGCCGTACCTCCAGCAACAGCAACATCAGCCGTACCTCCAGCAACAGCAACATCAGCCGTACCTCCAGCAACAGCAACATCAGCCGTACCTCCAGCAACAGCAACATCAGCCGTACCTCCAGCAACAGCAACGTCAGCCGTACCTCCAGCAACAGCAACGTCAGCCGTACCTCCAGCAACAGCAACGTCAGCCGTACCTCCAGCAACAGCAACGTCAGCCGTACCTCCAGCAACAGCAACGTCAGCCGTACCTCCAGCAACAGCAACGTCAGCCATTCCTCCAGCAACAGCAACGTCAGCCATTCCTCCAGCAACAGCAACGTCAGCCATTCCTCCAGCAACAGCAACGTCAGCCATTCCTCCAGCAACAGCAACGTCAGCCATTCCTCCAGCAACAGCAACGTCAGCCATTCCTCCAGCAACAGCAACGTCAGCCATTCCTCCAGCAACAGCAACGTCAGCCATTCCTCCAGCAACAGCAACGTCAGCCATTCCTCCAGCAACAGCAACGTCAGCCATTCCTCCAGCAACAGCAACGTCAGCCATTCCTCCAGCAACAGCAACGTCAGCCATTCCTCCAGCAACAGCAACGTCAGCCATTCCTCCAGCAACAGCAACGTCAGCCATTCCTCCAGCAACAGCAACGTCAGCCATTCCTCCAGCAACAGCAACGTCAGCCATTCCTCCAGCAACAGCAACGTCAGCCATTCCTCCAGCAACAGCAACGTCAGCCATTCCTCCAGCAACAGCAACGTCAGCCATTCCTCCAGCAACAGCAACGTCAGCCATTCCTCCAGCAACAGCAACGTCAGCCATTCCTCCAGCAACAGCAACGTCAGCCATTCCTCCAGCAACAGCAACGTCAGCCATTCCTCCAGCAACAGCAACGTCAGCCATTCCTCCAGCAACAGCAACGTCAGCCATTCCTCCAGCAACAGCAACATCAGCCATACCTACAGCAACAGCAACATCAGCCATACCTACAGCAACATCAGCCATACCAACAGCAACATCAGCAATTCCTCCAGCAACATCAGTAAATGGGATGCCATCGCTACGAGATTCGGAAGGCAACATCCACGCATTACACCCGTGCCAATCCCTAACATCGCAACAAACTTGCAAATTTCGGCAGTGAGTGACGACGGTGCACAGAGAGATGGTGATGAAATTGATATCCTCAGTGCTTAAATGTGTTTCTGCAGCTCTATTTTGAAAAAGTGCCTGCTAGCAGCTGTTGATGATCTGGATCTTTACTTGTGAAATGCGGTTGACTTTTTGGTTTGTTTGTTTTGGATTTAGCGCAAAATTTCGTTTGGGAATTCGAGGTGATGGGTTTCGCAGCCAAATTCACTCGTGTCTTCTACCACAAACTGCGCTTTCCCATTGCTAGAATATTGGATCGAGTACGCGGAAAAATTCCGAGCAAATTGCTTCTAATCTGTCAAACAGTTGCGGACGATGATCGTGTATAGATTTTTTCCAGTTCACCGTCACCGTGATTACGAGTGGTGAACTAAAAAAAATCCGTAGGGTTGGGAAGTTAGGAAAGATGGTGCATAGACTGAACTGCTACCAACATTTATAGTAGGTGACCGTTTTCTTCAAATTTCGATTCACCAAATAGGTGATTTTTGTTCCAAAAAAGTTAGTCTACTTGCAAAGCGAGTGCAGATTTAGATCTTGATACATGCGCATAGGCAAACTAGGTAGGAAATTCGTTTCGTTCTGATCCGACTTACAAAAATCACTCGGTCAGAAAGCTCTTTTCTAGAGAAAGAATAGCTTTCATGTCCGAACGTCAATTTGGGTTACTCAGGTGTTCCTTACAACATTTTTTTGTTTCAAGTCCCTTTATCCCCCATCATAGCATTTGAAATCTAATGAAAAAAAACCGTCCAGAAATACGTAATTAGTCAGAGAGCATAGTTTCTTTCTCATTCGTTAATTGCACTGCTCTTGGCTATCTAGTCTGTCCGGCGTTATAATTTTGGCCTTCGTGTACTTCAGTATGCCTCATCAGCGCATTAAATATTCTCTAAATAAGGTTCTAGATATTTTCTAAATAATGTTCCTGTTGCTAAAATCTACTCTGCAATTTCCATTGCTCTATTAAACTCGTAATGATTTCAGTGGCTCGTTTCACGAGTTCATAAGCTGATAGTCTCATTTTACTTTACTTCCAATACAGCAGCTTACCCGCATCTGTTCGGTAGTTTTGATCTTACTTGTGTGGAAACTTGAAGTTTCTTTCATGCCGGCCCAAATGCACTCAGTGGGTGCTAACAGAGCTTTCTTCACTAATTTTAACATTTTGAAGAATATTATCTCATGCTGTAAATTGTGGATTCTAGGCTCACACAATTTAAAGCCTAAGTTGTAAGTTCTTGACTTGTCCGTTTTGAATCAAATATTTTGCTGTAGAGGTTTGATTCCGAAAATGACCCCATGATCGTAAATTGTTATTCAGTTCATGAAGTCGACGTCTACGTGATGCATTGCGTCACTTGATTTGAAAGGTAATTATTTGTGTTAATGTTAACATAGTAACTAACAATTATTTTTACTGCGAGGATGTTATCGCGAACTGAAAGTAAAATGTATTTCCAGCGAGGTCACTCTTTGGCGTAACTTTTGTCATTACTAATGTGTATCCAATTTTGCAGAACACAAGTCTTTCCAAAACAATTTAATTTTAAAATTTGTACAGCAAGTGAAAGTTGTGGCGTGCTGGCCCCGTGTAGAAGGTTCAGTTTCTCGACTGAGGTTAAAGGACGATGTGATTTTGGCAACCATTGATTTGCATGAACATATATTCGTGGTAAGTTCGTTTCGTTACTGGGAATAAAATTTCTTTTATTTTGATAAATGGTGAATTCATTACTGTAGCTGAAATAAATGAATGAATTTCAGGAATAAAAATGTCAACATTTATTTGAAACAACTTGTACCCGTACGTATTGCTACGAGATTCGGCACGTCTACGGAGAATAATTGAACCTGTATTCAAATGAACATTTTCTTTTTCATTGATGTCGTATATTTTGCTTTAGAAAACTGGAAAATATGAAAGTGGTGTTTTTTATAATTAATTTAATTTGCTGCCGAAGTAAAGTCGAAAATAATCATTTGAGCATTGTTAAATAGGATACAGAAGTCCTTTATTTCGAACCAATTTTGAAGAAACCCCGGGACGTATTACAAGGCCGATGGAAATACTCTGACTGAAAGAAGCGAGGCCCTCGACCTGAGAGTCCGCTTGTTCTGTGCTCATTGACCAGAAAGTTGGAAGTTCAGAGTGTCCAGGAGGTGAATAGCGAAACAATGCGTGTGCTTTATACTAACGAAACTAATATATTTGCAATTTTTGTCAAGTGTATCAAATTAAAATATGGAGTAATGAAATTCCAACCTATGGTTTGAATCTGTTAGTCCAAACGAATTTCTTTAGCACTCGACAATATTAACTACGCAAGTGTACAAAAGTCGCACTTACAAGGTACTATGTTGAGCTTCTAAACCTTGTTCGCTGAGCTCAATGATTTCGTCTCATTGTTACAGGCAGGGTCTCTCCAGGGGCTCCTCAGATCACGGCTAGTTCAAGCTTCCCTTCACGGAGGGTATATTCTGCGATGGTCAAGTGTGAAATAGTAAGACCCTTTGTAAGAAAAATGACGGTATTATCTTTACGAACTTATAAAATATGAAACCAGGAATCGAAATGCTCTATTATTTCTTCTCGGAAAAATTAAGCGAACTATAATTTACTGAATTAAGTAGGTAGAGGTCGTGAAAAGCAGCCTCTACATTTCGCTCATTTCGTGTGGCAAATAAAGTACGTTAGTAAGAACATTTCCATCGAAATAAATATATATATATATAAATATGTAACTCTACTCTCCTTCAAAGTTATAAATCATATATAGTGCTTAGTTTAAGAACTATTTAAAATAAGGTACGTAAGGTAAGTTTTATATGCTTTTTCAAGGGAAAACCTGTCTCCTTTAAGCACTCGCTCCTGCATAAGTAGAATAAGTTTATAAAATTAGTTGTGTGTAGGCAAGCGGCTTGTATGTAAAGAGCCTCACACGATGCTGCATGCCACTCTCAGCTTACATCACGGTGGAGGAAACAAGGTAGGGTCATTTCTATGGGGGAAAATACACCTCTTGTTCGGCTAGCTAATAGAACGGCTTCTTTTCAAACACACCGGATGACATCACCATTGCGGCATGTCGTAAGGCCAATAGCGGTGCCCAATTTGTGGCTAGCAGTGTTGCCAGATGCAATATGAGCGCTGTAATTGGTCCGTTGCCATGACGTCAGCATTGCCACACGGTCGAGGAAAAAGACTGGTTTGATCCTACCATGTTTCTTCTATCGTGGCTTACATGTTAACTATGCACTACCATTTTTATGAGCTGAATTGAGAAGCCAGAAAATCTTTTGTTCATGGAACAGTACATATACTGTCTTGATTCTTTCAAACATTCGTGCTCTGAGTGGCTTGTTCACGTGTGGCAGGTGCTGCTAAAAACAAGTGTTGAATTGCTTCCCTAATTTGCTTCTCACAGAACTCATGGTTGAAATATAAACCTCTCTAACCATTATTTCTCTGACAAAGTTATTCTTCCATCGTTGTTTACTCTCGGTTTAGCTTTCCCTCGCTATTTTTCCCACTTTCAAGAGCAACATTTGAAAAATATTTTTCGCTAGTGTACACGACCCGTCAGACATGATGGGATTCAATATTTTCCTTATATAAATTCTCCAGATGTAGATGACAAACAAATTTAACCATCTTGATTGTACCCGTGATTAAAATATCCTTGTTTTTGTGCACTGGTGGAAACCGTTTCACAGATACAGTCATTATGGGTTCTTCAAACCTAAGAAACTGTTTCTTATACAAGCGGACACCAAAAAACATACACAAGTTCATGAATAAATAAACAGACCAAGGGTATTATCAGGTGAAAAGATTCTATGTGGTCCTCAAGTACAATGGATATTTCACGTGAGAGTATGACACCGTTTCCGTTTTTTCAATGAGATTTTTACTGCCTTTCTCTATCGCTTCTATGTCGTATTTCTCCGTAAAATCAATTCTTTTGGATTGTTCTCAAGGCTAGCCCAATTTTAGGAAGCAACAGCTTTCATCCTGATACTAAAAACATCAGCTCGGAGCTGGGGTGTCGTTCAGACACCGAAGCTCTCCCCGTCGTATCTAAGCTACATACCCAGATTCAGCTTTGTTTGGAGAACTAATAAGTCTCGCGTTCATTTCACCAAGTTCGTAATGTCTTCTCTTTTTTCTGGGGATCAGCCATCTGATTAAAAATTTGAAAGTAACCAATGTTTTCTCTTTTTTCTGGGGATGAGCTATTTATTACAAAATTTGAAAGTTACCAATGTCTTCTCTTTTTTTTCTGGTGATGAGCTATCTGATACAAAATTTGAAAGTAACACTGGGATGCCCACATCCTCTGAGCTAAAACACCAATGAAAGAGTTGACCCTTTCCTGGCAGAGTGTGAGTTGCTTTACATTTTACCACTCAGGGAAGCTGGTTGTGCTAATTTCAAGTGTCTGGGTGTTTCCTGCTGATATGATGCTGTCACTTATGGTTTTGCGCATTTTATGCTTAGTTCTTTTCTGTTATCGGTATATTGGGAGTTTGGCATAACTCTTGCAGATCTATTCTCCTCGTTGCGAATATTTCAAGGCGTGGTTTTGACAGAAAATTCGTCGTCGAGGAAAGAATGTGCCCATTTCCTCTTTCAAAATTAGCCTTTATATTCAGGAATATACTTAATCAGATCCATAACTCGTCGCTCTAAAAGAGTGCGTTGAGCGAGACCGTCATTCCGCTGGTCGTAAGGACGGCTGAAGCAGTCTGAAAGTGAATAAAAAATTGAATTTCGCGCCCTCTTTTTTTTAAATGGATGGCCGAGTGTAATTTTGCCTGCCCCTTTTTGGCATGCTTCGCTAATAGCGCACCTTCGTTAGTGCTCTGCGTTAAGCTCCCGGCTCGGCGATACTCATTTCTGACCCATGCTATCGACTTAATTTAGAGTTGGCTTTGAAATATTCTCCGTCTTTTATGTGACAGCTTCATCTTACTTGCTGTAGAAGCGCTTGCCAAATTAACGTTTGAATTAAGTATTTGCATTATTTTACTGTACCATGATTTCATGAGAGCAAAAATAGGAGAGCAGGCCTGTTTCCTATGAATAATATTGTGGCCAGAGTCTGCTGGCCACAAGTTTGCTAACCGCATCTTCGCTATAACATAAAGGGAAGCTACAACGCACTATGACTCACCTTTAAAGATTAACGTTTAAATTAATCTTTCGGGCAAGGCGGCATGCGTAAAGGGAAGCAGTAAAGGACTCGTATCCGGGCTTTAATGTTTACTCTATCAACACCCTTCAAAATTATTATTTATGTGAGGGCCCGAGCTAAAGGTTAGGTAGGCTTCCTTTTTGTTGTAATAAAATAGGTTTTTGTTTTGTTACGGACCATCTTTTTTCGGTTCACTGCTGTCCTGTTTTTCAGCACCTACTACTTTCTTCTTCAACTTTTGTCTTGTTTCATGAACTTCTTTCCTAGCTTACTGTTTCTGTGCACCTTGTGCATAGATTCCGCGTTCCCTCAACTCCATACTAAATGGTGCCTTCCTCTTTCCTCTCTTGGAACATCTTTGTCGTGGTTAAGGGAGGCTAAAACTTCCTTATATAATAATAATAATAATCAACAATATTATTATCATTATTATCATCATCATCATTATTACAACGCGCTTGTCTACAAGCTGCAAAAAATAGGCAAATATTTCTTGCCGCCGCCTGGCTCGATAGTTTGCGGGAACAATATGAGGGAACATCCTAAAATCTCCGTGTCTCTTTTGCACCATATGTGCTTGGCTGGCGTTATCTTTTCTTATTTATTTTCATCGGCTTCTTCACTCGAGTGAGTAAATCCTTTAAGATTACGGGTATTTGAAACGATTCATTCCACTTGCAATAGTCAGCATCGCGAAAACTGTTGATGCCACATGAAAACTCCCAATTGGTTTTTCATTTGACGTCTATCTTGTGGTCTTATTGTGCTTGAAAATTTCCATTAAAATTCCTTGCTCAAAAAATGTTCATTATTCTGTGTGAAGATAAAGGCTCTAATCTCTGTCGTAAATGATCACCTTGCTTTTATTGATAAAACTAACGCACTTCACCGTCATTTGTACTGAGTTATGTTCGTCTGCAAAGTAATGTATTCACTCACACCCACATTTGACATAAATTTAACCATGTAATTTTTCCAATTTTAGCGCTACTGCAAAATAGCAGGGCTTTTACCATTCTTTGATGAATTGGTAGCTGGGTTGAAAATTATATTTTTTTGTGCGCATATGTTGACACCGTAAAATTCAGCATTCATTCCTAATGTGTACGTTTATTTTCTTAACTCAAGACGTGAGATGCACGCTTCTTCTATACGAAGCCACTCTCCTCATTTTCAGATACCTTTAAAGGTCTAGACGACTGTATGTTTTCCATGATTCTTAAATTTAGATGTCTCTCCTTTGTTTTCGATGCATATTCTTCATTTTTATTCGAAAGTGAATTCTTGTTTTGAAGTTTGAAGACATCTTTTCAGCGCGGTCTTTCAGGGTAGTGAACAAATTCCTAAGTTTTAGCGGAAGCAGAACGTCGAAATGAGCTAATCATCAGCGGCTTCATATCTCTGGAGTTCGCAATCGCTCACGAGCTCATGGCGGAAATTGTACATAGTGTCCGTCATGGTGAAATAACTGAGCATTTCAGTGACTTCTAGTATCGCTTGTGTTATGGTTTGCTATTTGGGTAGCGTTAAGTCAAACACATCGTCCTCCCTTTCAAACCTGTCGAGGCTTGTTCTGTATAGCAGCATGAGCTTAATGTCGTATTGTTGACTTTTACACGCTGAACTCCGAACAGAACGCATTCAAAATAAACTGTGATAGCTTTTCGTAGTTTCACTTGCACCTTCACTTAACACTTCGCCACAGTTACTGTTAAAGGAGAGGCACTGTCATGAGTCTGTGTTTTCCGCTGCGGCTAAAGGATGAATAGCGCTGTGAACTATAGCATCAGTCAATGTCTACACATCGACTTAGTTCTGGGTAGAATTATAGCTTTTGTTGCGAAGGCATGCATACACTTTTCCAATTCTTTCTTCGGCGATTTTTTAGAGGAAAAGTTTTATTCTCAGACGATTTTTTTTATTGTTTTCATAATATTGTTAACGCTGAATTCGTGGCGGCTGACAAAGGTTCAGAATTGACGTGTGAACTTGTCTGAGGCTGTTTTTGGTGCATTGCGTTTTCGACGAGTTTGCTTGTCGCACTCTGGAGACGACAACTTTGGCGAAGACAACTTAGGCGAAGACAACTTAGGCGAAGACAACTTAGGCGAAGACAACTTAGGCGAAGACAACTTAGACGAAGACAACTTAGACGAAGACAACTTAGGCGAAGACAACTTAGGCGAAGACAACTTAGGCGAAGACAACTTAGGCGAAGACAACTTAGGCGAAGACAACTTAGGCGAAGACAACTTAGGCGAAGACAACTTAGGCGAAGACAACTTAGGCGAAGACAACTTAGGCGAAGACAACTTAGGCGAAGACAACTTTGGCGAAGACAACTTTGGCGAAGACAACTTTGGCGAAGACGACGACGACTAAGGCGAAGACGACGACGACTAAGGCGAAGACGACGACGACTAAGGCGAAGACGACGACGACTAAGGCGAAGACGACGACGACTAAGGCGAAGACGACGACGACTAAGGCGAAGACGACGACGACGACGACTAAGGCGAAGACGACGACGACGACGACTAAGGCGAAGACGACGACGACGACGACTAAGGCGAAGACGACGACGACGACGACTAAGGCGAAGACGACGACGACGACGACTAAGGCGAAGACGACGACGACGACGACTAAGGCGAAGACGACGACGACGACGACTAAGGCGAAAACAACTTAGGCGAAGACAACTTAGGCGAAGACAACTTAGGCGAAGACAACTTAGGCGAAGACAACTTAGGCGAAGACAACTTAGACGAAGACAACTTAGGCGAAGACAACTTAGGCGAAGACAACTTAGGCGAAGACAACTTAGGCGAAGACAACTTAGGCGAAGACAACTTAGGCGAAGACAACTTAGGCGAAGACAACTTAGGCGAAGACAACTTTGGCGAAGACAACTTTGGCGAAGACAACTTTGGCGAAGATAACTTTGGCGAAGACAACTTTGGCGAAGACAACTTTGGCGAAGACGACTTAGGCGAAGACGACTTAGGCGAAGACGACTTAGGCGAAGACGACGACGACTAAGGCGAAGACGACGACGACTAAGGCGAAGACGACGACGACGACGACTAAGGCGAAGACGACGACGACGACGACTAAGGCGAAGACGACGACGACGACGACTAAGGCGAAGACGACGACGACGACGACTAAGGCGAAGACGACGACGACTAAGGCGAAGACGAAGACGACGACGACTAAGGCGAAGACGACGACGACGACGACGACTAAGGCGAAGACGACGACGACGACGACTAAGGCGAAGACGACGACGACGACGACTAAGGCGAAGACGACGACTAAGGCGCAGACAACTTACTTCGTCCTTGCCTAAAACGAGTTACGTGAGAGGCGGCTCTCTTCGCAACATCTCGAGTTCTGTCATTTTTGAAACTGTTTTTCCCCTGTTCAACTAACCTTTATTTCTTAATACCTGAGACAACTTCGATTTAATTTTTGTCGAGTTCTATTAGACTTCCTTTACATTTAAATGGAATATTGGCATAGATCTCAATAGTTCTTTCATCACAAAGTCATAATTGGTAAGTCAAGTAATCGCCGTGATTTGTAGGATGTAAAGGTTTTTTGGGTCAGCAGAAAATATTTACTTATATTTTGTAGGTGTTAAATTTTCAAATCGTAAGTTTATTTTTTTAGTATAGTAAAGTTTATTTTTTTCCCCATTTCCTCTGAGAGTAGATATCGTTCTTGTTCTATCGAAATTAGGAAATTGGCGTCATTTTCCACACAAAGTGAGCCGAAGGGAACAAGTTGAGTCTGACGCTATCGTCACATACGTGTTGACGACTGCAGCGTCAGCTTTATATGGAAGTATTTTTTTCTGCATCCAGTTACCTGAGAGTAATCATCGCAGCTCATCGTGTTCTGTCTTGATGACTCAAGCTACAGAATTTATACTTTAAAATTTGTCTTTTACACATTCTAAGCACTTGGAAGTTTTTCACGTCAAGCTTTTTCCTCCAACAATGATGGTTTTGGTTTCAAACTTTTACCTCCAAAATTAAATCTTAGTCCCGCGAACGTACATACATACCCAGTATCTGTACAGCCAGCGTGGGTAAAGCCGTTCTGGATGCGGAAACTTCCCACTTTCTATTGTTTTAACTTCATGGGTTTGCATTTCATGTGCGCAGCAGGGCAATGATAAACCTCGTGGAGCGTGAAGAACATCGAAGGTCATCTAAAGGAGACGGGCAAAGTAGGCATGGAAGCTTGGCGCTGTTTAGTATGGCGGTGATGCTGTCCCCCGTCATTAAATTGCTCATAAATTTTTGAGACGCTCACAGACCTAAGCTCCCGTTAAAGCTTCAATGTGATAAGCAAATCCTGCCCAGAATACATCATCTCACTTTGTTTGAAGTAATTTTACGGAAGGTCTGCAGCTTGATGAAAGTTTTACATTTCTGTGAAATTCATTTATGCTAAAATCTTCATCTTTTCACGCAGTGGTGAGATATTAGCCCACGTGAGTGTGGTGTTATGAAAATAATTTTTTTACATCAAAGTTAAAGGGCTTGGTTGTGGAGTTAATGACTCACTCGTTTTACATATTTGTGTAACAATGAAACATTTCGGTTAATGGAAGATTTGAAAAACTTGGTTCGAACCAAATTACAAACTGAACCTGCCAAAGTATCGAGATTTATGAGAGGTGACTGTTCTGAAGCAAAGTTGCCTTGTTCGGGCTGCCCTTCCACCCGTCGTTCGAAGGCCGACTAGAGGGATGCCATATTTGGGCTGCCGCTGCAAACCAGTACTGAGAATCACGAAGATCTCCACGACTGTATAGCCGCAGCTGCAGTGCAGCTTGGTTGTACCTATCCTACGCACGTCTCCAGGACTGTCTCCACCCCTGCAGTGCGGCTTGGTTGTATCTGTCCTACGCACGTCTCCACGACTGTCTCCGCATCTGCAGTGCGGCTTGGTTGTTTCTATCCTACGCACGTCTCCACGACTGTCTCCGCATCTGCAGTGCGGCTTGGTTGTATCTGTCCTACGCACGTCTCCACGACTTTGTCTCCGCAGCTGCAGTGCGGCTTGGTTGTATCTATCCTACCCACGTCTCCACGACTGTCTCCGCATCTGCAGTGCGGCTTGGTTGTATCTATCCTACGCACGTCTCCACGACTTTGTCTCCGCAGCTGCAGTGCGGCTTGGTTGTATCTATCCTACCCACGTCTCCACGACTGTCTTCGCATCTGCAGTGCGGCTTGGTTGTATCTATCCTACGCACGTCTCCACGACTTTGTCTCCGCAGCTGCAGTGCGGCTTGGTTGTATCTATCCTACCCACGTCTCCACGACTTTGTCTCCGCAGCTGCAGTGCGGCTTGGTTGTATCTATCCTACCCACGTCTCCACGACTGTCTCCGCAGCTGCAGTGCGGCTTGGTTGTATCTGTCCTACGCACGTCTCCACGACTTTGTCTCCGCAGCTGCAGTGCGGCTTGGTTGTATCTATCCTACCCACGTCTCCACGACTGTCTCCGCATCTGCAGTGCGGCTTGGTTGTATCTATCCTACGCACGTCTCCACGACTTTGTCTCCGCATCTGCAGTGCGGCTTGGTTGTATCTGTCCTACGCACGTCTCCACGACTGTCTCCACGACTGTCTCCGCATCTGCAGTACGGCTTGGTTGTATCTGTCCTACGCACGTCTCCACGACTTTGTCTCCGCAGCTGAAGTGCGGCTTGGTTGTATCTATCCTACCCACGTCTCCACGACTGTCTCCGCATCTGCAGTGCGGCTTGGTTGTATCTATCCTACGCACGTCTCCACGACTTTGTCTCCGCAGCTGCAGTGCGGCTTGGTTGTATCTATCCTACCCACGTCTCCACGACTGTCTCCGCATCTGCAGTGCGGCTTGGTTGTATCTATCCTACGCACGTCTCCACGACTTTGTCTCCGCAGCTGCAGTGCGGCTTGGTTGTATCTATCCTACGCACGTCTCCACGACTGCCTCCGCAGCTGCAGTGCGGCTTGGTTGTATCTATCCTACGCACGTCTCCACGACTGTGTCTCCGCAGCTGCAGTGCGGCTTGGTTATATCTGTCCTACGCACGTCTCCACGACTGTGTCTCCGCATCTGCAGTGCGGCTTGGTTGTTTCTATCCTACGCACGTCTCCACGACTGTCTCCGCATCTGCAGTGCGGCTTGGTTGTATCTATCCTACGCACGTCTCCACGACTGTCTCCGCATCTGCAGTGTGGCTTGGTTATATCTGTCCTACGCACGACAGCTAAACCAGGTCCCTATGTACTCGTGATATGAATCCTCATGCACTTTACGGTACATTTAATTTGGCTGTGTTTATTGCAATTTGCTTTTTGATAGGTACTACCGTTTAACCGTCTTATTTTGGTTACTTTAATGTAGTGCTCGTAAATGCCATTTGTGTGTTTTCAAAAGTGACTCGAATTCTGTGTACCGTCGGTTTTTGAAAGTGTTATGAACTCGAAGTTGTGTACAAAAACCGCGTTTAGGTTACGCTTTGCTAAAATGATCAAACTGAACTTAGGCGAAGCCATCTGCATTCCTCATGATGTGTTTAGACCATAATATTTCCGGCTAGTGAAGTAACTTTTTCATATTTCAGTGCTATGAATATATTTCTTGCAGAGTATCGTCTTTGCAAGCTGAGAGGTGTACGCGAATGGAGGAAATAAAATTAAGCAATTACTTGACTCGCCCTGCAGCGGCGGCCTGAGCCTGAACGATGTGTATAGAACGAGTTGTCAAAGTTCAACGTCAATGCAATTCCCCGAGTTTATTATTAGCCAAATTCTCCACTTTTGCGTTTTTTTGTGTGTTTTTGAAGCTTCTCGGCAACTCCCGCGTAAAACAAGAATCGAAATGGGAAAAATTTAAACTCAAATAATCTCGGCCAACTCGATTTGTTGAGTGACTCATGAGCCTGAACGTTTTTGGAATTTAGGTTTATTACCGAATAATAAGTAAATAATTGGTATCATTCTATCTATGGGAATCAGCGATCCCAGGAAGACGATGCGAGACCTGAGATGAAGGTTAGATGGGCTTCAATTTTATTAAAATAGAACACGTTTTAATTTTGTTCAGGGTTATAATTTATCAAAACAGTTTTTCAATCTTGCTGTTTCTACGCGCCTGGGACACCTTGTACATAGATTTCCCATTCCTTTAACTCAACGATAAATTGTGCTTCCTCTTTCTGCTCTTGGGACCACTTTTGTTGTGGTTAAGAATGCTTCAAATAACTTGAATTTAATATGATCTAAGTGATTACCATTTTCCGATGCAGGTAGTTATTTTGTTACGTTAAGAACCATCTGTGTTCGGTTGACGGCTGTTCTATTTTTTAGAATCTACTACTTTCTTCTTCAACTTTTATCTTGTGTCATGAACTTCTTTCTCAACTTACTGTTTCTCAGCTTGTGCATGGATTCCGCGTTCTCTTATCTCAATACTAAATGATACCTTCCTTCTTCTTCTCTATGGAATTTCTTTGTTGCGGTTAGAGGGGCTTAACCTAACATCTAACCTCATCTTCTAAAGCAGGCAGTGCTCACCCAGTGTTTCTCCACAATTTGCAGGCCGTACTTTTATGGTCTCTTTTCCAATGTTTAAAATAACCTATTGACACACCTAACTTATGCAATGTCAATTAAAGTCTCAGGTTTAATTTCTGCCTGAGGTATTTAATTTCTGCCAGAAGTGTGCTGTTGCGGATGATTTAGCGGCCTGTGCAGCCGTGACGTGACGAATTTAGGCTTGCATCATCATTTTTACATGACATCGTGATATCAAGAGCGACGAGGTAAGCGCTTTACTGACTTCACGTATGTATACGAATTTTCTGTTTCGAGAATTATTTCATAAGGTGGTTCGTACTTTATCAAAATTTTACATTACAGAAGATCGTCGTTGTACAGGATCAGTACGACCTGATGGCCGAAATCAACCCTGGTAAGTTGGAGTTTTAATTTAGGGAAGAATGTGCAATACTCGTAGTTTAATTTTATGTTCATAGTTAATTTTTGTGTTTAGTTACACTTCAAACAGACGAATGTTTGTTACTCCACAAAGAAAATAATTTTGAAATATTTTTTGTACGCCTCTGTGTTTTGAAATGCATAATTTATGTTGCATCGAAAGTGAACGTCTTGTTATGCTAAAAACAAATCTAATCCATCGTACTAGAAATTCAACCGACTAATTTTTTTAATTACTTTCACTGAAGGGAGTATTTCTTCTCAAAATTAATTTATGAACAAATTGTTATAACTTTAACAGGACATAACTATAACTGAATATCAAACCAAAAAAGTTAAATGTCGACTGATTGTTTCAAATTAGCGTAATAAGAACTTGCTGATAAGACTTTGCAAAACTCAGTAAAAATATCCAAATTTATTATTGCATTTTCAAAAAGAGAAAAATGTTCCTCGTCTATTTTGTATTGCACGACCACGAAACCGGTTTTCTCATCATGCAACTTTACGATTTACGAAATGCACCCTAAAGTTCATACATTCCCATATTAATTTTATTTGTCCCTTACGTTAGTGAAAATGAAACTTGACATTCTCATACTCACACAATAGGGACAATCTATAGGGACAAAACCTGACAAATATGTCCAAACGACACTTATGGTACAATCTTTTGTTCACCTTAGCGAATATTTCTCTAGATATCTAATTCGCGACCGAACATACTCCTACCGACACCTAAAGTACAATCTTCCTTTCACCTCAGCGGTTATTTCTCTTGACATCTAATTCGTGACTGAGCATTCTCCTACCGACACCTAAAGTACAATCTTCCTTTAACCTTAGAGAATATTTCTCTTCACATCTAATTCGTGACTGATAACATTCCCCTACCGACTCCTAAGGTACAATCTTTCTTTCTCCTTAGCGATTATTTCTCTTGGCATTTAATTCGCGACTGACAACATTCTCCTATCGACGCCTAAGGTAGGTACAACCTTTCTTTCACATTAGCGGTTTTTTCTCGTGAAATCAAACAGAAGAGTGACATCCTGACCAGGTACCGCCAACGAGGGAGGCAAGTTATGGGGAGGCCGATTTTCCGGCGCCGTCGATCCTGTGATGGAAAAGTTCAACTGCTCCTTGCAGCGAGACAAGATCATGTTCAAAGAAGACGTTCAAGTGAGTCGCGACATCATAGGCAAATTTATTGAGTTTTTAAATGATTCAATTGACCATTTACAAATTCATATCGCAGTTTTATTGGAAATCTTGTATTCAGTTGAATGAGGTGTAGGGATGGCCTAATGCCCTAACTAGTATAGTATTTTTTACGTACGTATCCGCACGTGTCCAAACTGGTGGTAACCGTTCATTTTTTCCGTAAGTTGAATTCAATACTGCCCTATCTCTCTTCGGTACACTGACACTGTCCTAAGTCAAGACAGAGGAAGAGAGGGGGATGGCGGTAAAGGCTACTGAATTTTTAAATTTTTTATCTTTTAGTGTTCTGACGCTGTCCTGTTCTGTGTTCCTCACCACCTCCTCTTCCTTCTCCTCCCTCATATCCCCTCCCTTCTTTCCCCCACCTTGCTCCCCCTATCTTTTTCGGGCTGGATTCTGCAATTACAAACTCTGATATCAAAATGGCAACTTACAAATGACTTACGGGGAAGATGTGAGGTCCTAAGATGAAACTTAGGGCTGAATTAGAATTCTATTTTTCAACTATTTTTTGGGGGTTGAATACTCTCCTTTTTTCAGCACCTAATACTTTCTTCTTCAACTTTTACCTGTTATGTATCTTTTCACCTTTTATCTACGCGCTGAGTTTGGAAACGCGCCTTGTGCATGGATACCTTCTCCGTCCAAATGGCATCATCCTTTTCTTTTTCTTGTGTACACTTACGTTGTTCTTATGGAGTCTTGAACTATCAACACTACATTAAATCTAATCTTTACTTTCTCAGAGCTATTCTGAATGAAAATAATAAAAAATGTGAATTCTATTCAGACAACATTCTCCTGAAATGTGAAGTGGGAATTGATCAAAGTCGTTTCTATCCATTGCTTGTCTTTAACACTTTGACTGCAATTGGCTAAACTGAAGTTCAATATTAAACTCAAATTCAAAGCAAAATGTAGTCAATACTTTTGAAAATAGCAATCATTACCTGGATCGAGCCCTCGTTTAGCTTGGATGAAGTATTTTTGAAAATTGAGTTTGTGTTACTGGTCGGTCAGTAGCAGTATGAAAATTCCCTCCGTGGAATTTGAGCGAAAGTTTCTCTTTCATTTGGGTCTCCATTTGATGAGAGCAAAGTATTTAAAGTTTCTCTTCTAGTTGGTTCTCCATTTCTGCACAAAGTATTTATAGTTTCCCTTCTATTTGGTTCCACATTGGTGCGCAAAGTATTCACAATTTCTCTTTTATTTAGTTCTCCATTTACGAGCAACGTTTATTTTCAGGGCAGCATAGCCTACAGCCGAGCTCTGGAGAAAGCAGGGCTGCTCACTACGGGAGAAGGCACCGCCATTCGCACGGGCCTGGAGCTCGTTCTCCAGGAGTGGCAGTCTGGGACTTTCGTGGTCTACCCTCACGACGAGGATATTCACACCGCCAATGAAAGGAGACTCAAGGTTAGTTGCCTGGTCCTTGTCATATGATATTTCACTTAACAAGTTGACTGCGATGTTAAAATGAAGTTCAATAATCAATTCAAATTTAAAATCAAAAGTTGTTAGTAATTTCGGTTACTTCACCCTGCATTTGCTTGATGAAAAACAACGCTGTTGTGATGAAGGAGGCGATGGAGGAAGTTTATTTTACGAATGTCCAATTTCAAGCACTTTTGCCTAGGTTCTACAGGGATTAAATTTTATATTCAGGGATAAATTGATAATAAGCATGCTTCATTAAAGAGTGCTCAAAAAAAGCACTGAAGCAGCTATTACCATGCCATGATACGACTTCGCTTACCTCCATTTGCCCCCTCAATCCGAGCAAACACAGTAAGCGAAATCACCAACTCTGTATCATTGAAATCAATAAATTGCGTAGTATGGTACGAAAAAAGATAAATTACCGACACGTTTCGTGTTTCCTCGTTAGCGTAGCATCCCTGTTACAGCGTGCTGACGAATGTGGGAGTGACTGATGAATAAAAGAATCGTTTCTTTATTCAAAACGCTCGACACCAACTCTTTACTCTCAAAAATTTCAGCATGTCCTCCCGTGTTTAGTTCTAATATCAGATATATTTAGCTCTCTTGAATACTCGAAAAGCCAAATTGGCGAATAAAATTGTTCTCGTTTCAGGAGCTCGCCTATAGTGACAAAGAAATAAAGCATTATAAAATTGAAAATGTCGCCTAAACCTACTTGGGGATTCTCCTATTGTATGTGTCATTAACTGACATCCACTGAAATTCTTTTATTTCTCATCGCTGAGATCTGACATTCAGTACAATAAAAAAAATGTTGCGTCAAAAAATGCCAAAAGAAGGAGATTCCAATGTTGACCAAACCGAAGAAGGTTCCGAACGCAGCAGCTTTCCTTTCGTGCACACGTCGAGAGCAGCAAAAAAGTTCACTTTTTCTTTTTTATCCTGTTTTTCTGCTTCGTAAGCAGTAAATAATTCCTGAAATGGAAAATATTTGTATAAATTTTTGATTGAAGAAAACTTTGAGAAAAAACTCTAGAAACATCTGAGTGAGCTTAGCATAACTTCCACACGTGTTTTTTATTTGTTAAGATGAAGGGATTAAAATTAAAGTGAGTCTGAGTCTATGAGGCATAACGAACTTTGAAATGTGTCCAGAGATGTAGGATAATTCTCTCTCCTTGGTCACGAGATTTAGGACAATCCTCTCCACTTGGTCACGAGACGTAAGACCGCACCCGTCACAAATTCTCTGCTGCAGGAAATGATAGGCGAGACTGGAGGCAAGCTGCACACCGGACGCAGCCGCAACGACCAGGTTGCTACGGACACTCGCCTGTGGCTGCTCGCGCATATACGCCAGGTGGCGACGCTTGTGGTGGACCTCATGAAGGTATGTTCTGCGCACCCAAATGTTGTGATTGTTTCCCCTCTAGGGGATATGATTTGGGGTTCTGTAGGAATGAGCACTTCCACAGGGAATGGGCGAGGTCCCACGCTAAAGGTGAGGTAGGACATTCTTTTGTCGTAATGAAATGCATTTTTTTTTTGGGGGGGGGGGGGATTCTGCGAGGTTACCTCAGATATACATAGATGGGCAATCGGGCCTTTTATTTTTCATGCCCCCTTTGCATCATTAAGTTTTGATGCCTTTTTTGATATTTTGTCTTTGCATTCTCTCCCTCATTTTTCACAATTACATGCTGAGTATTCTGAATGGGAACACACTTTGTGCACAGATTTCACGTTTCCCTAAAATCGTCCTAAATGGTCCCTTCTCTTTTCTCTCTTGAGATCGCCTTTGTCGGGGCAGTTAGGAAGTCTTAAACTAACAATAATAATATTAATAGTTTTAATTTGTTAACGTTACTTTGTTAAGTTCTCACATAGCGTTCACATAAAAAGCCGCTAACTCCTTGGCTGCGCATGAATGTAAAATGTATTTACTTTCCCTCTACCTCATTTTGAGTTACTACTCATTACGCGCAGATTTTTGTGGCATCATGAATTAGTGATTTTTTGAATAATATTCGAATTTCAGTCGATGTGTAAGAAATTCATGGAGACTGGTACAAAATACTATCATCTTTCAATCCTTTACTGTAAGTCCAACTGAGCGAGAAAGTGCAGGCACAATGGTTGTCTACGGACAAGATGGAGAAATAGATACCATGACCGGTCACTCTGAAAGAAATAACTATTGTGTATTTCGTAAATACCTGCAGTAGAGACGCTAATCATTAACTTCGTAACACAGTGATTCAGAAAACTGTCAAAACCTTATAACACGTTCTCTACATGCTGGCACGTATGTGCACCACTTGTTTAATTGTTCATTTACGTACCAGGAACAATGGCTACCATTTCACTGCTTTCAATACCTTTATTTAAATTAGACTATAGCGTAAAAGATAAAAGATTATCGTGCAATTATATTTTCCCCGCTTTTTTGAAAGGATAACAACATGTAATCAAGCAGTAAAGATAGATTTTCAATTTTGCTTCTTCCAACCTAACCAAACAGACTGTTGCAACCGCGGAAACGTAGTGACCGTGTTAAAAAAAATTTATCATACACATTAAAACATTAGCACATGTAATCATATTTTTCATACTTCTCTCGTAGTGCAGTAATGTGTTCGAGCAGTGAAGTCAGTTTATTCTTTTCGCTACATACAACCTAACCGAATCAACCGTAGCTGCCACACAAACGTTCCCAGCGTGTTGACCCTTTAACGCCCCAAAGAACTATACGGTCCTCTTTCGAAAGTCGCCTTCATATGTTGTATTGATAGCTATATTTGTTCCCTAATGTGCTCTTTGAAGCTCACTGCCGAGTGGCAATTCCATTCTCATTTTGGTATCAGAGACAACCTGATGGCAGAGTCAGTCTGATGACAGTGGTTGTGATAACGGCAACATGAGTACGAAAATACTGACGTTAAAGGGTTAAACATTGTGTTGCAGGCGCTAGTGTCGAGATCTGAGGACACGAAGCACATCATCGGGGTTGGTTACACTCACCTGCAGCGCGCGCAGCCCGTCCGTTTTGCTCACTGGCTCCTCAGGTGATGTGATGAGCATTGCGAAGTTTCAAGTAGCTATTTACAACCTGTATGGCATCCCTATCATCGTAAATTTACAAGCTCTTTCTCATTTTTTCTTTTCACTGCCTTGTAGATGAACTAGCATAACGAAGTGTAATCATGGGGGCAGGCAGTCGAATCATTGAATCTGCTGGCGTTTTGAGGTGGGACTAAAAAGATTTCCAGTTTTATGTTGAGGAAAATTTCATGCCTACATCGTTTTTCCTCTCCTAAGCACCTTGAACAAGGTTTTATCTTCAGAAATATCTTCTTTAGACTGGCAGCCTTATGAAACACGTAAGGGTCTTTCAAATTGGTGTGAACTTAGGCTTTAAGTATCAGGAAAACTTAAAGTTAGAGTACTGTTAGATAGTAAAATCTTCGCGCTATTAACTTTTGAAATGAAATTGTCTTTTTATTAAGCTTGGCATGACTGTTAATACTTGAATCGTACGTAGAATTGAAGGCTAAACCAACACAACTATGTAAGAACTCTGCAATTTTTTACGACTTTTTTTTAGCTCTGGCGACTAATCATGTCAGGGGACACTTACTCGTAAGGAGTATTTGTACAATTTGTTGTGTCCATTGAGTGTCCCTATGCATATTCAAATAAATGACTGTTATTACCCGTCCTAAATTGGCAGGACTCCATTGCCTAAATTTTTTATTGAAATTATCCAGCAATGGAGCAATGAATTGCAACTTAATGGATGGAGCGTGTCCCAGCTTTACGTGGTGGTTGCGGGAGTATATGTATAGTCCAATAAATGACAGTTACTACCTCTCCTAAATTGGCAGGACTCCAGTATTTAAATTCTTGGTTGAAAATTTTCAGCAAAGGAACGATGAATTGTTGAATGAGTAGCACCTCAATGAATGGACAGCGCGCCAGTTTTTGCATGGTGGTTGAGGGAGTATTTATGTAAATAAAAAAAATGACTGTTAGTACCTGTCTTAAATTGGGAGGTGCCTAAATTCTTGGTTGAAAATTTTCAGCAATGGAACAATGAATTGCTGAATGAACAAATGAATAAAACAGGGAATGAAGGAATGAATAGCGTCTTAACGAATGGACCGTGCTCCAGCTTTGCGTGGCGGCTGCGGGAAGACCTGGCCCGGCTGCAGCAGTGCTACAGGAGCACGGACCAGTGCCCGCTGGGGAGCGGCGCGCTAGCGGGCACCCCCTTCAGTGTAGACAGGACTGCGCTCGCTGCAGACCTCGGCTTCTCCAGGGTCATGGCCAACTCCATCATGGCGGTCGCCGACAGGGACTTCGTCGGTGAGATGCTTTTATGGTAATGTCTTTTTCTGATGATGTTTTATCTGCTCCCGTGCTCTCGTGGCACAGCGGTTAAGGGATCGGACTTGCATGCTGGAAGTCGCGGGTTCGTATCCCGGCGCTGGCGCAGAGATTTTCCCCGTTGGGTATAAGGGAAAGCTCCTGCACAATACCCCACTCAACCCAGGTGTCGGAAATGGGTACCGGCTTTACGGGGGAACCGTCATGGTGTCCTATATATAGGGTTAGTTGTAAGACATTTGAAAAACCAATGCTAAGATCATATGTATCAGGCTTGATTGGAAATAAAGCATCCCAAAGATGCCGATGTTAACCTGATGATGTTTTGATCTTTTAAGTTCAAGTATCACTATCTGATGTATGAGATTTTAAGTTACAGCATAATTACTATCTGATGTTTCAAGTTAAAACATTATTTTCTGATGATGTTTTGAGGTTTTAAGTTACAATATCTGATGATGTTTTTTTTTTAATGCGTATTGCTTCTAACTATTGCACATGTTAAACATTATTTTTTTTTGTAGTTATTCGAATGATCTAATGATTTGTCCTGGCGGACATGTTTTTGGTGATGTACGTCTGGCCAATATTCTATTCATCTGTTGTATTCAAAATTGAATTCCTAATTTAATAATCCTGGAAAAGTATTGATAGCCGCAGAAACTTCGCAGGTCATATGAACATAATTAACTGCCGATCTACTTTTAAAAACGGGGAGACGAAAAATTGATGTACCTAAGATCAACGTTAATTATCTTCGAACTCAATTGTGTTTCAAAGCAGTAAAAAACAGTTTATTTCCAATACAGATGACACACATTGAATTATATCGATATTCAAAATGTCAACATAAAGGTTCAAAGTTGACACACGTACATGGGTATCATAACACATACCTCCGTTGTTTCGCGTAAGACGAAGACGTGTACGAGTAATACAAGCATCAATTGTACTCGGTACACCTTTGAATTTCAGTGTTGAAGTACGCACTTTAGGTCACATCTCATTTGGGATTTTTGCAGCGGACTACCTGTACTTCGCGACGATGTTGTGCACTCACCTCAGTCGTCTAGCGGAAGACTTGAGCCTCTACTGCAGCTCCGAGTTTGGTTTCGTGCAGTTGTCGGACGCGTACTCTACTGGAAGCTCCCTCATGCCACAGAAGAAAAATCCGGACAGCGTCGAGTTGGTGCGCGGCAAGACTGGATCTATCATTGGCAGAGTGAGTTGGTGCGCGGCAAGAATGGATCTATCATTGGCAGAGTGAGTTGGTGCGCGGCAAGAATGGATCTATCATTGGCAGAGTGAGTTGGTGCGCGGCAAGACTGGATCTATCATTGGCAGAGTGAGTTGGTGCGCGGCAAGAATGGATCTATCATTGGCAGAGTGAGTTGGTGCGCGGCAAGACTGGATCCATCATTGGCAGAGTGAGTTGGTGCGCGGCAAGAATGGATCTATCATTGGCAGAGTGAGTTGGTGCGCGGCAAGACTGGATCTATCATTGGCAGAGTGAGTTGGTGCGCGGCAAGAATGGATCTATCATTGGCAGAGTGAGTTTGTGCGCGGCAAGACTGGATCTATCATTGGCAGAGTGAGTTGGTGCGCGGCAAGACTGGATCTATCATTGGCAGAGTGAATTGGTGCGCGGCAAGACTGGATCTATCATTGGCAGAGTGAGTTGGTGCACGGCAAGACTGGATCTATCATTGGCAAAGTGAGTTGGTGCACGGCAAGACTGGATCTATCATCGGCAAAGTGAGTTGGTGCTCGGCAAGACTGAATCTATCATTGGCAGAGTGAGTTGGTGCGCGGCAAGACTGGATCTATCATTGGCAGAGTGAGTTGGTGCGCGGCAAGACTGGATCTATCATTGGCAGAGTGAGTTGGTGCACGGCAAGACTGGATCTAACATTGTCAGAGTGAGTTGGTGCACGGCAAGACTGGATCTATCATTGGCAAAGTGAGTTGGTGCACGGCAAGACTGGATCTATCATTGGCAAAGTGAATTGGTGCCCGGCAAGACTGGATCTATCATTGGCAGAGTGAGTTGGTGCGCGGCAAGACTGGATCTATCATTGGCAGAGTGAGTTGGTGCACGGCAAGACTGGATCTATCATTGGCAGAGTGAGTTGGTGCACGGCAAGACTGGATCTATCATTGTCAGAGTGAGTTGGTGCACGGCAAGACTGGATCTATCATTGGCAGAGTGAGTTGGTGCGCGGCAAGACTGGATCTATCATTGGCAGAATGAGTTGGTGCGCGGCAAGACTGGATCTATCATTGCAAAACCTTTCATATGTTTTGCAATTAACCCAAACCATCTCTGAGTATTACCTTTTCTTCGATCAAAAATACCTCCAAAATTAGCAGAAATTCACGGGAGTAATAGTCGCATGTGCTGCTATTGGTTCCATGTCGATAAAATATAACTGTTATGCTACATTTTATGCTAAATTTAGGGTACCAATAAAGTAATCTTCACTCCAAGAAAACACGGTACCCTCAGTAATTGATCAATACAGGGCACCGTTCGTATGTGCCCTAATGAACTATTATGTTATTGATTTCACTCGGTAGTAAACGAAAGTAATGATAGAAGAGATGGGAAATAGAGGTGGCTGTATTTGGAGAAACATTCTCCGCCGTACGAGATTAAATCATGGGCGCATCTGCTTTAGGTGACCCAAGTTTTGTGTTTCACATAGATTAATGTTACCAATAATGCGATATTACCAATAACGAAACGTGACCAATGATGGTATACTGCGCAGCTGACGGGCTTCTTGTGCGTCCTCAAAGGCCTGCCGTCGACGTACAACAAAGACTTGCAGGAGGACAAAGAAGCTCTTTTTGAGGTGGCCTCTACGCTCACGGACCTGCTGCAGGTCGTGAAGGGTGTCGTCTGTACCATGCAGGTCGGTGTCTTGTTTGTGCCTGCCGTGCAGGTCTGTTTGTACCATGTAGGTCTGTTTGTCATCTGTACCATGCAGGTCTGTTTATCATCTGTACCGTGCAGGTCTGTTTGTTGTCTGTGTCGTGCAGGCCTGTTTGTTGTCTGTGTCGTGCAGGCCTGTTTGTTGTCTGTGTCGTGCAGGTCTGCTTGTTGCCTGTACTGTGCAGGTCTGTTTGTTGCCTGTACTGTGCAGGTCTGTTTGTTGCCTGTACTGTGCAGGTCTGTTTGTTGTCTGTACCGTGCATGTCTGTTTGTTGTCTGTATTGTGCAGGTCTGTCTGTTGTCTGTACCGTGCAGGCCTGTCTGTTGTCTGTACCGTGCAGGCCTGTTTGCTGTTTGTACCGTGCAGGTCTGTTTGTTGCAATGGGTCTCGCTTTCTGAATAATAAGGAGGAAGACCAAAAAGGTTCTGATTTTTGTTTATTTTGTAATCACAGAACAAAAAAAAAGCTGCAAAATTTGTTAACTTCTTGTTAGCAATCGAATGACTGAAATTTAACCAAAACCAATAGGGGTTTCAATTCGATTGCCATGAGTCGTTATCTTAGCGTTTATGTTATATCCTACTTCTTTCCTTCAGGATCCAGGTTTATCGTTTTCAAATTTCCGTTTTTTCAAGTCTAATCTTCAAATCAAAGGAGTTATTTTCCGAAAGAAAAGACGTTTCTTTCAATGCGGCCACATCGTTTTACTTGTTATAAAGAAGGATGTACACACAATATGACAAGAGATTGATGAAAATAGCAAATTCAATAATAACAATTGTTACAATAATGTCTCACGTAACTCTGAGTATGTAGCGATGACGAGGTACTACAATAAGGTCTCGGATTTTACGTTGAATTTACGTGAAGTTAACACAATATCGGAGTCTAACACGGTGTGCCAGCCGTATGCAAACAAGTTAAATGAAGTGGCACCAAGAGACCTTTCAGTGACGGGGTTTCGCAGTCTAATGATGATACCCTAACCCTCGTCGTACCCTTTAAGTACCCTCGTGCTGTGACCGTTACATCTGGAGCGTGCAGCAATGCCGCAGCTGAACGCTGTTGTTATTGCTATGTCCCAGACCTTGCTGCACTCTCGGGGTAGCGCCAGCCATCGAGATCGCGCCGCTCGTTGCCATCCGCCCGTTGCCACGCCCGTTGCCACGCCCGTTGCCACGCCCGTTGCCACGCCCGTTGCCACGCCCGTTGCCACGCCCGTTGCCACGCCCGTTGCCACGCCCGTTGCCACGCCCGTTGCCACGCCCGTTGCCACGCCCGTTGCCACGCCCGTTGCCACGCCCGTTGCCATGCCCGTTGCCACGCCGCCTCTGAGAGCGCAGGCATCGCCTTCTTTTTTGTAACCGCCGAGCCGTTGCTACGTAAGCGTCGCCTCGTATTGTGTATGCGCCACCCTCTGGCGTTCCGTGTTATGCTGAACCCGCGATTTTCTTCTGATAGCAGGCCAGATGTCGCTCTCACACTCAACCGTCCTTACTCCTTTTTATGGTAGAATTTAACGGTTCGTACTAGGGACATAACATTTATTTGAGCATTCATTCGCGTAAGGGTAACCCTATTATTGCAGCAGGATATGGTTAAACGTTTGAATATATGAATGTGACCTTTAAATTTCCATTTTAAGATCTGGAAACAACATCACTTCTAAATTGCGCTGCGATATCTTCCGAGTTTCGAAAACTGTGTGAAAACCCTAAATTAATAATAATAATATATAAATGTGATGATGAAACCAATAATTCGAATATAACCGGAAGTAACTCCTCACACTTATATTGATCGACTCTCTTGCATATCCAGCGAGGGGCCCGAACAACTCCACACTATGGTAAGATTTGGGATAAATTCGGTGAAAGTCTTCGACGCTTGGTCCTGATGCTGAATTGCTGATTTTTTCATCGAGTTTGTAGTACTCTAAGCAACAAATTGTTTATGGACGGGAGGTGTTCGTGTCTATAACTTAAGTGTAAACTATGTACTTTAATGCATTCAAGTAAACAATATTTGCGGCGCTACGATGCCGGTGAGATGCAGTTACGTTTTTTTATTTTTAGGGCCAAGCTAACGAATTTGAAATTTAACGGGCTTCTTCTGACAAGTTAAATGTTGAATGATGTCCACACCAGAACGCAAAAGCTATATCAAACCTAAGACAGCTGTAATATAACTCTTTAATGAATAATGATAGCTGTAAACCTCAGTTTTAATACTTTTCGGGATTTTCATTAAATTTCTTATTCTGGGTCCTCAAACTATTCCGTGTTAGGAATAGTTTTACTGTGTTTGAACGCATTTTCAGAGTCGAGGTATTGCATTGTACGCTGCAATCTATCTGTCCCTTCTGCCTGCGTCAAGCAGTGACAACGCAATGCTCGGTGGTTATATTTGTAACAATAGCATTACGCATTCCGTGATTATGGTTGTGACTGTAACATTACGCGGCTTATGGTTATTGTTGTAACTATAACATTAAACGGTTTGTAATTGCAAATATGACTATAACATTACGCAGCTTGTGATTATGGCCGTGAGTGTAGCATTACGCAGTTTGTGATTATAGTTAGAACTATACCATAACGCGGCCTACGATTATAACATTACGCAGTGATGACAGTTATAAATATAAAATAACCTTGCTTGTAATATCAGAGAAAAATTTGCGAGAGTGCTTACGACACTCGATGTTGAGTCCTACATTGATATTTTAGCTCTTAGATCATTGCACGTTGTTTATTCCGCATGCCTTTGGCTGATGGAGATATCAAATGAGATATTCATATTTCTTCCAAAAAACTTTTTAAAAAATTATTTTTCTCAGGTAAACGAGGATGCGTGTCGTGCTGCTCTCTCTGAGAACATGCTCGCCACAGACATCGCCTACTACCTCGTCAGAAAAGGCGTAAGTTTCGTACCCATTCGTACATTTCGTGTACATACACTAGGGGGAAACGTGAGGTCCTGATCTGGGACTTAGGTAAGCCTTCTTTTTGTTGAAATGAAATGTTTTTGTTATGTTAAGCACCATCTTTTTTGGTTCACTGCTGTCCTGTTTTTCAGGATCTATTATTTTCTTCTTCAACTTTTATCATGTTGAATGAGCTTCTTTCTCAACTTACCGTTTCTATGCACCTTGTACATAGATTCCGTGTTCCTTTAAATCTATGCTTATTGGTGTCTTCTTCCTTCCTCTCATTGGAACGCCTCTGTTGCAGTTACGGAGACTTTAAACTATCATCGAATCTAATCGTTGTGGATAGGGAGACCCGAACAAACTAACTTTAATCTAATCAAGTTTATTGGGAATAGACTCGTCTTGGCCCCTGTGTTTTTCAGTTACTCTTAATTATGCCTCGACGACTTTGTCAACCTTCTCGTTTTATCATTGGACAGAGAGAGAAATTTTCTCTTACTGGGATGCTATGACTTGGTCTCGTGAATCAATTTATTTCAAAACCATGTGCTCATAAGCCCTCACTGTGTATTTCTGATGTTACAGTCGGTCTTGAGGACGTCAAATGTATGATATTTTCTCATTCCTAATTTCGATCTCTCGTATGAGTGCCCAAAATATCACTAGAACGTTGTCGTGGTTGGATGCTTCATTGCTTATTTTATTATTTCCTATTTTATCCTGTGTTGCATTATCCAAAGGGAGTGCTCAAATTTAGAACTAAAATAAAAGCGAGGGAAAACTAAATAACTTAAGCAGTTTACGATCGTTAGCTTCTGAGGACTAATGAAACTAGTGATTAATTTTGTTATATCTGCGTTAGATGGCGTTCCGTGACGCTCACAGCACAGCTGGGGAAGTCGTGAAGTTGTCGGAGCAAATGAATGTTCCTTTCTCCAAGTTGCCTCTGAGCGATCTCCAGAAAATCAGGTACGTCAGTGATCCAAAGTTTAGTTTATTAAAGCTTGTCTAAAATGTGATCAAGTCGCAATTTATTTGTAAGAGTTTTTATCTATTTCATCGCTCTAGCTTTATCATTTTAGCAAGAACAAGCGTTTAGTAATAATCCTTCGATTGAACCAACGAAGTAAAGGCAGTATGATCGTCTACAAAAGTTATAGACAGTACGATCACAAATAAAAATAATATTTTTAATTACGGCAGAGTTGGGCACGGTAATTCTTGTTGGAAAATAAAATCTTGGACTTGCATTTAAGTAACATGGTTTGAGTTTACAGTTACGGTTTACTTCAGAAAGGGGGAACTTCTTTTACGCTCACATCAATGTTAAAAGAAAGCCGCTCTAAAAAACTCCTGTGTTTTGCGTGTTCATCATTCTTGTGGTGTTTATATAAAAATATCATCCTCATTATCCATTATCGCATTCTCAACTTTCGCTATACTGCATAAAAAATGAAGCAAAATGAGCTTTGTTCTCTAGTGAACCTGTTTAATCCTGCATAACCTTTGCAAAAATTTTTTCATTGACAAAATTTATTATAATTTCGCTGCTACTCTCAGTGCTCGCTGACTACGCTATGCGTAACGCTACGTTACTTCGTTAGTAAGACTGACTACGCTGATTGAATATGACCGCCCTACGCGTTCCCTCAGTGCTCTGTTTGCCGATGACGTGTCGTCGATCTGGAGCTTCGAGTCGAGCGTGGAGCAGTACGTTGCCGAGGGAGGCACAGCCTTGGGAGCTGTGGTCAAGCAGCTCCAGCAACTTGATCAGTTCCTGGAGACCTTCTCGATCGGTTCCATGTAATGATTGCAGGCGTGGGACCGTGGAGTACTTATCTGGATTTTGTGTGTGACTTGAAATTTTAATTTTTTGCTAATGTATTAACTTGGGTGGGATGGTCGAATTTGGGTGTGGTGGTCGAATTTGGGTGTGATGGTCGAATTTGAGTGTGATGGTCGAATTTGAGTGTGATGGTCGAATTTGGGTGTGATGGTCGAATTTGGGTGTGATGGTCGAATTTGGGTGTGATGGTCGAATTTGGGTGTGATGGTCGAATTTGGGTGTGATGGTCGAATTTGGGTGTGATGGTCGAATTTGGGTGTGATGGTCGAATTTGGGTGCGATGGTCGATACGTTACTATTTTCTCATTATACCAGTTCTGCTTAAAGAGTGGAGAACCACCTTTTATTAGAGGTGTAAAAGTTTCAAACTGGTGCTTGGAAATAATAAATATATGGTTTAAGTAACATTATCTAACTAATTTTTAAAAAATTGAATTTAAACTATGAAGGGAGAGACAAGTTGTGGAAGCATTAATGTTGTACTGAAATGGATGGTAAATATTTCGGGGCTTAGAACAAGGTAATAACTCTGAGTATTTCACATTTTTAGCTGTTGCTGATAACATTAGGTCAATGAATAATTTAGTAGAAAATTTGCGTGTACAACGATGTAGTGGATGGGAAAAATAGACGACAAAATTTGAAACACAATCAAGTATAAGGCTAGGCCTACTTATGAATTCAGGGTAGACGACAGTATGGATATATCAGAAAAGCAGATGCATTGAAGTTTTCTTTATGTATAAACCAACTTGAATCAAAGTCATGTGAAGAGGACAACAGATGGGAAAGAGTGAATTGCGATGAGTAGAAAGGTGGATCGGGTAGGTTGCGATAGAAATCAAGATTTTTTTATAATCTTATATTATGAGAATATGTTACCTGAAGCGTTAAGTTTAGTCGACCAAACATTGTTTAATGGCCCCCATAATAGGCGATATTAGGATACGAGTATTAAAAATATCGTTCATTAATAATGTATTGAATGATTAGAGGAAATGACTTGCAATTAATTAAAAATTCTTACTTACAGACAGGGGAAGGAGAAACCTAGTACTGAAACCGACGTGTGCGAATATCATTAACTGTAGACCAATAGATGAAACGTCCGATAATTTTGTTTACGCTAATCCACCGCCAGGAGCAAAATTGTTTCTTATGGGCATAAAAATGTTTCATGTGCATTCACAACTAGGATCATAACTTTCAACTACCATAAGCATATCTGCGTATGTTTTAGGGGAAATTAAACAGATTTATTTCGGGTTGTCAACTCTGGAATATTGTTCCTATGTACAAAATTTAGACGAAAAATACAGAAATGTATATATCGACAACTATTGCATACTTAATGAGAACGAGCTTTACAAGAGAGCACAAGTCACTGTATTTGTTAAAGCAACATTATCAATAGCACAAGTTAACACTATTCAAATGTATACTAACAATGATAAAACAGTGGACACAAATCGTATTCTACTGAATTTCAATAATGACGTGTCTAGTAATGAAAAAATAATTGAAACGCGAAAGTTTAAAATAATTATAGGTCGCGAAAAAGAAGCGAGATGTTTGTCTAATTCTACGCTGTGTCATAGAGAAAACTAACAATCGTACAGAGCTGAAGCAAATTTTTACTACTGATGACTATGCCAGTATTATTCCATATTATTTATACCTTCACTGTTATTTTAAAATAATATACATTAGCTAATTATTAGCTAAAGCCTTATATGTACATAAATACGATAACGTAATTATTCATTTTGCATGAATCTTCACTTATCCTTGCTGAATTAACATGTATGCTTTATTTCCTTCCTTCTTTTCTGAAGGAAAATTAACTTTTATATGGTAATGACATCGCATCGCTACTTTACAAATTTGCACATGATAAATATTGTCTTTATGCTACCTCATCTAATTATTGAAATTTCCTCGTCGACAGGTAAAGGAACCAAAATAATCTTCACGACAGGCACCAAAATAACCACGACGGGAACCAAAATAATCTACACGCCAGCCTGTAGAAACACTCAGCGACTCTCGGTAGGCGGCCTCTGGCTGCCGAGGTTGTGCGACACTTCATAGAAGTCCAGCTCTTCGTTGTCGTCCTTGGGCGGTGCCCCTCCGTCCAGCTGCGCGGCAAGGGAATATTATGAGTTGCGGAGCTATCGCTTTCAAGTATGAGTTTATTGACTGTTACCTTGAGTCATACGGATATGTATGAATGAATATAACCTAAAATTAGGATCGTTTCTTAAAACTATAGGATTAATGTGATCGTTTATATTTTATGATTTACCAGTATTTTATTTTGTATTTTCACGACTAATTAAACTCGGTTCGGATAAGCATTCCATCAGTACGCACTTTTCTGATTTGTTAATATTCGTAGTATAGTATGTAAGTAACTATTTCTTCAATTTTTGGTCTAGGACATTTAGCGCGGACTAGGGACCAAACTGATTAAATTTTTTGTATACAGCATGATTTTTTGTGTGCTTGTTGTACTGTAGTAATGACTAACTAGTACGAATAAACAGTTAACTTTATGCCAATCATTTTTATTGTCTCCACTTGCACACTGTTGTGAAACCTATAGGGAAATTAAATAACAGATAAATGCTTTATTGCGGGATGTTTAAGTCATATAATCACAACTTAAGGCGAAATCTAGTTACTATGAGATAATTTGGAACAAGACTCAAATTTTCCCCCTGCAACATAAGACCCGTCAATTTTGGTAAAAGACTGCAATCTATTGAGGCGTGGCAAAGGGGGTAAATAATAACGGGGAGAAACTTAAGTCATGATCCGAAAACTTCCTTTGGAATCGTGTCCAGCTATGAAGGCGCAAATTGTAGCATGACTACCATGAAAAATTGAATTCATGAACAAAGACGCGTATACTTACGGCGAAAAGCTCCTTGGCGTTCCAGATGTAAGGCAGGAGGTACATTCGGATGGGCACCAAAATCATGAGGATAAAGGGGAAGCACAGGGAAGCGGGGGATTGCTTCACCACCCACAGCACCACGATCATCGTCAGCTGGATGGCGGTGAAAAGATGCATCTTCTTTGTGGTGACCTGTCGAGAAACACGTCATTTTAAATTTTTGGCGATCAGAAGAAGGAGATAAAATGAAGAACATCGTGACGTTGAGAAGCGATCGACCTTAAATTTCCATCGTTAATCACGTATGATTTATTTTTTGTGCTTGCCTCATCACTTCTTGGGAAATACATTTAGGTTCAATACCTATTCTTAAATTGCACAACAGAATACTGTTTTCCCGTGATGCAACCTCTTCGATTTCATTAAAAGCTTTATCACTGGACACCCGGTGGTAAGTTCTTACGTATTTCTCCTATTTTCACTCTTAATATTTTCAAACTTCCCTGGCATTGGTCACTTGACAAATATAATTAAAGGTATTTTTCATCATACGTCATATAATATCTCACCCGCAAACTTTGGATCAAGCTCGGCTGCTGCATCGCAACTTCACAGCATAAGGGTACTACTCATATCTTTAATAAATAAGAGACAGTCTTCGGGTGCTACTCTCGTCTTGGATGAATGAATGACACAGTCTTCGGGTGCTACTCCCGTCTTGGATGAATGAATGACACAGTCTTCGGGTGCTACTCCCGTCTTGGATGAATGAATGACACAGTCTTCGGGTGCTACTCACGCTTTTGATGAATGAGTGAGTCATAAGGTGTTACCCACGTTTTTGATAAATGAATGGCACAGTTTTCGGATGCTACTCACGTCTTTGATGAATGGCATGGCCTTAGGGTGATGCTTGACAGGCACCAAGAACAAAATGCAGCGCTCGAGGAACTGAATGCCAGCGGTTGCGGAGATGCCCATGTAGAGGAAGACGCCGTACAGCACGGCGTTCGGGATCAGGTTCAGCAGGTCCGATAAGAAGATGGACAGACCAACGAGCACGGACACGACGAGTGCGCTTAATCTTTGTTCTGGAAAGCAGGAAAATGTACTTCAACACTCGAGTACTGTTGAAAAATCGTTACAAGGATAGGAAAAAAAGCCTTAACATTGAAATCATTTTTCAAGTTTGTTGAACTCAATATTAAGAAGCGAAGCTCTCACGCTAAAGATGAGAAATTTCTCATTCGTCATTATAGCGTGATACAAAATAACGTTTACTGTAGGTTGTACTAATTTCTTTCGGAACATTATCAAGACCTTGCGAGTTTCAGGTGACCACAGTTCAAAAATCAAAGACGATAAAATTTTCAGCTCGGCTATCCAACATCACACAGCAAGAGTATTGTAGTGAGGGTTATTTTGAATTTGAAAACGTCCATGTCAGGTTAGACATTAGCTTAACCCTCCCTAACCGTAACAAATACGTTCCAAGGAGAGGAAGGAGGGAGGCTCCATTTAGTATGGAGTTGAGAGAACGTGGAATCTATGCACAAGATGTATAGAAGCAGAAAGTTGAGAAAGAAGTTCATGAAACAATATAAAAATTGAATGAGAAAGTAGTAGGTGCTGAAAAACAGGACAGCAGTGACCCCAAAACAGATGGTTCGTAACAAAACAAAAATTTTTGTATTTCAACGAAAGGAGGACATAGCTAAACTTTAGCTCCCTGGGAGTGCTAAATTCCATAAATACAATAGCTGTATCCCTCAGAGGGGTAGGCGTCCACGTCACGCTCACTGCAAGCTCCAGTGCCTTTGTGGGAGCGCTAAATCCCGTAGATACAATAGTTGTATCCACGTCACGCTCACCGTAAGCTCCGGGGGATTTGTGGGAGCGCTAAATCCCATAGATACAGTAGTTGCATCCCCCTGATACAAAAGTTATATCCACGTTACGCTCACTGCAAGCTCTGGGGGCTTTGTGGGGGCGCTAATTCCCATAGATACAATAGTTGCATCCCCCTTATACAAAAGTTGTATCCCCGTCACGCTCACTGTAAGCTCCGAGGGCTTTGTGGGAGCGCTAAATCCTTTAGATGCAGTAGTTCCATCCCACTGATACAAAAGTTGTATCCCTGCCACGCTTACCGTAAGCTCCAGTGGCTTTGGCGGGATTCTTTGGGTCGACGATGGTGAGGGCGGCGGCGTGACTGACGGACCGAACCACCGCTGGTGTCATGAACGGAGCTCCCATCACACCTGGACACACAACCAAGTTTGGTTAACATTGTCTTGTTGTGTCAATTCATTTTATTCAATGAAAGATCGGTGAATCTGATTTCCATTGCCCTGCTGGAAGAGTTTATTAGCGTTTTATTCAGTGAAAGATGGACAGGTTTGAATAACGTTCTCTTGACGTAGCAATTCATTAGCGTCTTGTGCAATGAAAGATATGTGAGTTTGATTTACATCGTCTTGATGCAGGTATTCATTGGCGTTCTATTCAATAACGGAAGAGAATGTTGACAAATATTCTCTTGCTTTATTAATTTATCATTTTTTATTCAATATAGCTACTTTGAGTAATCCGAGTTACGAAAGCCATAACGCATAACACTGGACCATTACGCTAGTTGGAATCACTTCAACATTGATCGAATCTGCGTGAAAAAAAAATGGCTGCTCTCATAAAGTGCCGTAATATGATAAAATGAAAAATGAAATTTGGGGACTTGATTCTACGATCCCTAAATGAAACTTCTAAATGTGATGAAGTAACTCTTTTTGAGCAACATATTGATTAATAAGCATGGCTTTTCAATTAACGCAAAATTGCTGATGAACGCAATTTTGTATACGTAGTAGGCAAGCAAAAATAATTTCATTACTAAAATTTGGTTTCAGGTGCATGAAAACGCTGATGCTTTAGTCCTGTAGAGCCAGGTAATATTTCCAGTTTTTACTTTTTCAAAAGCAGAGAGTTTCAAATATAAGCTATGTAGACTATTTTTCGGTGTCTGGTAGAACGAAGAGGTTTTTAGCCTTGTGCCACGGTAGAAGAAATAAGGTAGGGTCGAAACAGTTTTTTTCGTCCACCGTGTGGCAATGGTGACGTCAAGGCAACGAACCAATTGCAGCGCTCATATTACACATGAAAACACTGGTAGCCCCAAATCTGGCGCCATTATTGGCCTAACGACCTCTCGCAATGATGACGTCATCCAATTTGTTTGAAATGAAGCATTGCAATTGGCTAGCCGAACAAGAAATGTTATTTTCCCCCATAGAAATGTACCTTGTTTCCTCTACCGTGCCTTATGCGAACGCCTGTTAAAGTTCACTAATCAATACACTCAAAGCTGGTAAATTATTCCAGATGCCTCGACTTACCAGAAATGATGTTCACGAAGCAGGAAAGGAAGAGATCCCAGTGGAAACCGCCACCTTTCTTCATGTTACGCTCGGGTTTTGAAAGGATGAGTCTGTGAAACACAAGAAAATAGAAATGAAACTCTTTGAAGTCGATCAGCGATAATGTAGTGAAAAAATTCGTCTGGACTCATGACATAATTGTTGCCAGACGATATGCTGTACATTTTTATCAGGAAAAAACGATATTCTTCAAAATTAAATACCTTTACTGCACCTCTCGCACATATTTATTACACGTTAATGATTAGTTATTCACACTATTTTAGGTTCTAGATTCTGGAAAAAGCATTCCTCTGAGGTAGAAGTATATGCTGGACCCATTTTACAGAGGCTTTTATTCACTCACTGGCAAATATTTTCCTCGATGAAGATGAGAGTGAGAAGCAGCAGAGACGCAGGGGCGCAAGCGAAGATGGCCCACACCGGCAGAGATTTTGCCAGGCCGAAGGGATTGATGAACCAGCCTCGGAGCTCGGGGTCGGTAGGCTGGATACCGGCGGGCATGGTGAGCTTGTCGGTGTAGGTGTCTTGGATGAGGTAATCCATCAGCACCATTAGCACGATGGAAATGGGGACCCCAAAGTCACCAAGGGCACGACGGATCTGCAGAGATTACTCAACATTCAAACACGAATTTTGGTAACAATATTTGTAAAATTTAGAATTATGTAACAATTTTTGTAACGCCTCGAATTTCGTAACAAGTTTTCTAACATTTCAAAACGAATTTTTGTAGCAATTCATTCGAGTGAGATGCTCTGCAAGAATACAATTGTGAAGATTTTCATGATTGGTGCCGGTCCTAATAAAATATTACATTACATTTGAGTTTAACACCGATAAAATCAATTGAATTCTGAATAAAATGTTATTTACTACAATTTCTTCAAGCAAATCTAAATCCTGACAGAAATTTCCTATTCAGTTGACATCTTTGAGAGATTAGAGACAATAATTACAAAACAGCTTGGACATTGCAATTTCTACATTTATTGTTTCGTCCTGGCCACTCCTGTGACTTTTTAATAAGGAACCATTCAGGTAAAGCTAAAAATTGGTTTCAACTCCCTTCTCTGATTGATTCAATTGATCACTTTTGGCTTGCTGAAAAATGCACGATTGTATCATTTATACCAATATAATGGACTTTATTACTAGTAGTCTTTGTTTGTATACTCAGTAGACCCATTAATCTCTACCTCCATGTTTACAATCGCCAGAATATGCTATTTAGCCATCTGAAGGACTCGATTTATAATTAGAACATTACTGAGAATATACTCGTACATTGTTTTGAACACGATTTGATAAGATGGGCCTTCCCAAACGTTGCTTTATGTTGGTTAATATCGGATACCACCATGCCAGAAAGGAATATTTGCTTACAGTGAAAAAGCAAAAAATATTAGCATCTCCTCACTATTTTTTACTCAAAAAACTCTTAATCAAAACACAAAAAATTTTGCGCATGAGGTTAACTAGAACCTAGCACACCCACTTCAACACGCGTTACTAGAGAGACAACTCACGCCACGGCCGAGGTACTTCGAGTTTCTGAAGCGTTTGAGCTTGAAGGCGATGAAGAAGGTTCCGAACATAAGGATGAGGGAAAGCAGGGCTGTGTTGGGTTGAGGCTGCACCACGCTGTCTACCGACACTCCGTTCGCGTTCGTTCCGTTGACGAGTGTTCCGTTCACGATTGTTCCACTTACGCTGAAACAAGTTACATGCATTCAATTCAAATTCAAGATTGTATTTATGTAGACAAAAGTGATGTCTCGATAGTTGTTCAATCAAAATAAATCCGTAAATTACTGTTTAAAAAAGCGTAGCTATTCGTGCACCGGATGAGGCTTTCATCAACCATCAACCATCAATGTGATTTATAGTTCTTTTAGATTAGATTATATGTATGCCAGTTAAAGCTTCACTGACCACAACAAAGGTGTTCTCGGGAGAGGAAGGAGGAAGACATTATTTGATGGGAAAATATGGGATTGGAGAATCTATGTATAAAGGTTGTCTGTACACCCGACGAATAGGAACAGCAAGATTGAAAGAAAAGACAAAAACGAGGTGAAAGTGGAAAAAGAAAGTTATGGGAGAAGAAATAATGAATGTCAGTCAACCGAAAAAGATGGCCCGTAACCAAATAAAAAGCCTATTCTACTTTAACATAAGGTAGATTTACTCAACTTTCAGTTCGGGACCTCCCATCTTCCCAACGAACACTTATTACCATAGATGAATTACGTTTACCCGTGCAGGGCATAATTTTTTGTGTTACTTTTACGCTCGAGAAAATATTCCTATGCATATGAAATTAAAATTAAAATGTGGAACTTTTATGTGTAATAGTATTTTTTTTCTTGGCTTCATTCCTTCATACGCAATTGACCATCAAGCGTTAGTGTTTCTATACAGCATTTCATACGAAGTGACAGGAAATGCTGACAAATAACTCAAAGTCATGAAGTAACATGCGCTGAATCACCGTTCAGGTGTCAATAGTTGACGAAAAACAAACTTGAAACAAAAATAAAAGAACACATTTTTACAGCTACGATGAGAAGGTAAAAGGTCTGAGGGAATTTTCCCAGTCATCGTTACAAAGATGAGTTTTAAAAGTTCTATAAAAAGCTCCGCAGAGGGAAAGATCTTACATTTCGGTATGGTTAGCGTCTTCGTAGAAATACTCGTTCTGCAAAGGATGGGCTTGGAAGATCGCAACCATTTTTTCGATGGCCCCGTAGATGAAAATCAAGCACACAAGAGTGGAGAATATTTCTTCAGTGAAGCGAGTCAAATGCTTGACTACGAACACGAGTTCGAAGGCGGAGATGAGCGCAGCGCACACCGTCATCCAAACTCCGATCCACACTCGCAGTGGCAGGTATTCCATCTCGAACGACTCCGCAAACTGAAAAGAGATATTTTTATTTATTGGTTTATGTTTATCATAGAAATACGCTTCGATCGGATGACTGAACTTCACGCGATTTCATGTAGATGGATTGCATAGGTGAATCTGACTGCACAGTATTAAGTATTCATCATGAGTGAATACAATGGATTTTTGTATGCGAAATGCAAGTTTGAAAATTGGCATTTACCTCACTGACGACGGCTTCAGTACAATCAATGAATGAGCTTTGATTTTTGACAGATTTCGATCAGTAGGTACTTGCATCTTCAATAGATAGTCATTGAAGTGATTCCCGATGGGGAACAGTTCTGTTGATCACTATTTTCAAAATCCCTATTTTTACCCAAAAATTTTCCCCATATCACAAATAAAGCCAGTAATTTAAGGCCACGCTCACTATTGAAACCTAAAAACCACCACTAATATAAATATAATTGAAAATTACGTTTTCCAATTCAAGTTTCAATTTTTTATCTTCAAAAAAAAGTTAATGAACATAAACATTGTCCAATTCACGTTCTAGTTTTTTATCCTTAATAATAAATTAAATGAAAAAAAACGTTGTCCAAAGCACGCGTTAATATTTCGACGACCACTTGAAATAAATTTAATGAAATACACGTATTCCAATGCAATTTTCAGTATTTTAACCTTATAAAATTCTCGTGAGGTCACAAGTTCCATGCAGCACTGACCCCGTAGAGAGCGAGATCGAAGACCATGAGAGGACCGGTAGCTCCGACGATGAGCAGAGGCTGGCACCCGAAGGCCGCCAGTATGATGCCGTTGATGGACGTCACCAGCAGCGTCTCGCCGACGCCGATTTGCAAGTTCGTCTTGTCAGCTGCCATGGAAAAAAATTATTTTTCAGCTAGTTATCGTACTTTGAAAATTAATTTTAATGTAATTTATGATTTATCTGTCTACCGTACCGTGGAAATTAATGTTCATGTAAATTATCTATCCATCGTGCTTCAGAAATTAATGTCTACGTAATTTGTGATTTATTTATCTATCGTACTTCGGAAACTATTGTTCACGTAATGTGCTCGTTGCGGGAACGACGCAATGAGTGAAGGAAAAGTATTTGGGATGTATTTTGCGTGTATGAGAATGAATCTGACTTCCATGTTACTTTAACAAGAACTCAAAAGTATCAAGTCTTTAACATTTAATTAAAGCCCTCTACACCTGTTTTAAGCTACTGCCTACTCCCTCGTTGAACATTACATTTACAAAATGGAATGATTTTGTCCCAATAATCAATTACCCTATCTACGTAGTAAATTTCAACTTCATATTTGGAAAGGATACACGTTTTTGTTCAATTGCAATACCGAAATGCACGTCTTTAAATTCACTCTAAGTTTCAGGTTGTACATTTTTTTTTACATTTGGCCCCTCTTGGTTCAGCATTTCTTTGACCAACTATTGATATATTCAATAAAGCTATGCTGTTACGCTTATTACACAGCGTTTCGAGCTTATTACTCCAAAGTTCATTTTCCTATTATATTTTTTAAGAATAAGTATTAACCCAAATATTGGGGGGAGTTATCGTTAGACGGAAATTTGTGAATTGATAGTACAATTCTGGCTATTTTCTACCTTTTTCTCAAGTACAAATTCTCGTGCAATATGTCAAATGATAAATTTGATGTTTTCACAAAGCCAGTTTTTATGATTATTTGGGTCAAGAACACAACGTTTGAATACGAAAGTTCTGTTACAAAGATCACTTGCTTGTATACATCCTTAACATTTTGACCACAACCTGCGCCACGGGTTGCCATGGAAGGGATTTTCATAATGTCGCTGACCGACCAGTCGTAACCAACTCAATTTTCATAAATACTTAATTTAAAGCTAAATGGATGCATGATCCAGTACGTTTCCTATTTTCAAATTTGCTTGCTTCAATTAACTTCAAATTTGAGCCGAAAATTGAACTTCAGTTCAACCAATTGCGGTCAAAGTGTCTATACGTATATTTTTCAATTCTGTTCACCGCCTTGATTTCACTCCGTCATATAATCTAGATCACACTCGAGAAACAGACTAAAAACTTTTAAAAGTTCTAAGCTCACTTGACCTTTCCTAGAACTCACCATACATGCCACCGAAGGTGATGGCGGGCGACAAGCTAGCAAAGAAAATAAAAATAGCGGATGCAAGAACTTGAGGAGCGATGCCATCCTTGATATCACTGGGATACATAGGCATTCTTGTCTTCAAGTCCTGGACGAGACCATGGAAAAGTTTGCCTTCTCTCTTCAGTGGATCACGCGTGGGAGTCCTGGACACATTTCTCTGTTGTACGTTGGCCGCTTCGATGTCGAGGGAAATTGTGCCTGTAAAACAAACACAAAGATGAGCAAAAAAAAACTCCCAAGCAGAACAAACCCTTTGAATTCACTCTCCAATCGGTCGTGAATAAAAAACTACTTATAAAAATATAATAAACTACGACACAACATGAATATCAGAATTAGCTCATACATGTATTTCACATTCTTGGCGATGTATTCTTAAACAGGTTAAGTTCCTCATAATACGCGAGCAAACTTGCAAATGATTAATAAATTGCCTAGCATTTATTTCATGAGCCGTATGGAAAACATGAACAGGATATTTTGGCAGGGAACTTACTGGCAGTGCCGTTGTTCTTTCGTTCATTGACTCCCGAATCTTTATGGGTGTTGTCAGACGACAGGAATTCGTTGATTGCAGAGACGAGCTCATTGCGGCTCTGCGCGTGGTAGGCGACTTCATGGAAATACTTGTCTGCCATCAGCTTCGAGATGGACTGACCAACATCCTGGTATTCTTTCTCTTCATGGTACGGTCCCAGAAGAATAAACAAAAACCTTACAGGGAGAGGAACCTGTAAAGTATAAAATATCATACTAGTGTTGCAGAGAAAGAGCCAACATTTATGATACATGCAAGAATTTCGCAACAAATAGTTTCTTCCTAGAGCTTAATATAAGAACGCGCTATGTAAAAGAAAATCTTAAAAACTGTAACTCGAAGTGAATGATATAATAATGTTATAAATATACATCCCGGTACTCCAGGAAATGCATCGAACAATAAACACAGTAATTTACGCAAATGTTACAACGGACCACAGTCAAACTCATCAGTTTTCCAAGGTTTTTAAAAAGGTTAATACAAATACTTTCTTACCGTAAAATTCTTTCTCAGAATATATATAAACAGAAAAATTAGGATATCTTGAGAGCAAAATAAAGGCATGTTCTCCGAGTACAAAAATAAAAGATAAAATCATTGAACAATTTCATAGTTTGGTTTAATTTTATAATTCACAGCATCGAGGTAAGGATAAAAATATTAACCCGTGATGGCGTCACTTTCTGAAAAATTTCTGTTCACTGGTGACGGTTACCCTCTTCCTCCTCCACACTCATCTTCAGGGGTCTGTTAGACCTGATATAGGCCTTTTTTGGAACTCCATGGAAAATCCGGTAGCTTTAGAGAGTTTCCTTCAACTTTTCAAATCCCTCAACATGTTAGAACTGTAATTAACTCATACTGTTTCCTCGGAGAGCATGATATTACATCACACTCAGAGTTTATCTTTAACGAATAATATAAATATTCGCCCTAAAAGTGTGAATATATGCAAGTCTTACGGATAAATGCGTGCAAGAAATATATATGCGACTTGAAACCAACGAAAAGCACTCAGAATGTCTCCACTTTTCCAAATTTAGTCATGACTCACGATATGTGAATTATTTTTTTGGTATGAGAACAGGATTCCTGATCGAGAGAGAAAATGTACAACCCATTTACCTATATTTTGTCCACGTTTTTTACATTGAAAGGCAATGCATGCAAAAGCATGCAACTGCAAATCATTGATCTCTAGAAATTACCCCCAGCCGTTTTCAGCTGCTAAAGAAAAGCTATCAAAATTATTGAGCTAAATATATGTACGGCATATTTATCAAGTGGTAGGTACGGCATATTTATCAAGTGGTAGGTACGGCATATTTATCAAGTGGTAGGTACGGCATATTTATCAAGTGGTAGGTACGGCATATTTATCAAGTGGTAGGTACGGCATATTTATCAAGTGGTAGGTACGGCATATTTATCAAGTGGTAGGTACGGCATATTTATCAAGTGGTAGGTACGGCATATTTATCAAGTGGTAGGTACGGCATATTTATCAAGTGGTAGGTTCGGCATATTTATCAAGTGGTAGGTACGGCATATTTATCAAGTGGTAGGTACGGCATATTTATCAAGTGGTAGGTACGGCATATTTATCAATTGGTAGGTACGGCATATTTATCAAGTGGTAGGTACGGCATATTTATCAAGTGGTAGGTACGGCATATTTATCAATTGGTAGGTACGGCATATTTATCAAGTGGTAGGTACGGCATATTTATCAAGTGGTAGGTACGGCATATTTATCAAGTGGTAGGTACGGCATATTTATCAAGTGGTAGGTTCGGCATATTTATCAAGTGGTAGGTACGGCATATTTATCAAGTGGTAGGTACGGCATATTTATCAAGTGGTAGGTACGGCATATTTATCAATTGGTAGGTACGGCATATTTATCAAGTGGTAGGTACGGCATATTTATCAAGTGGTAGGTACGGCATATTTATTACGTGGTAAGTTCGGCATATTTATCAAGTGGTAGGTACGGCATATTTATCAAGTGGTAGGTACGGCATATTTATCAAGTGGTAGGTACGGCATATTTATTAAGTGGTAGGTACGGCATATTTATCAAGTGGTAGGTACGGCATATTTATCAAGTGGTAGGTACGGCATATTTATCAAGTGGTAGGTACGGCATATTTATTACGTGGTAAGTACGGCATATTTATTAAGTGGTAAGTACGGCATATTTATTTAGTGGCAAGTACGGCATATTTATTACGTGGTAAGTACGGCATATTTATTACGTGGTAAGTACGGCATATTTATTACGTGGTAAGTACGGCATATTTATTACGTGGTAAGTACGGCATATACATAAAGTGGTAAATACAATATATTTATAAACTGGTATGTACGATATATTTATAGACTGGTATGTACGATATATTTATAAACTGGTATGTACGATATATTTATAGACTGGTATGTACGATATATTTATAGACTGGTATGTACGATATATTTATAGACTGGTATGTACGATATATTTATAGACTGGTATGTACGATATATTTATAGACTGGTATGTACGATATATTTATAGACTGGTATGTACGATATATTTATAGACTGGTATGTACGATATATTTATAGACTGGTATGTACGATATATTTACAGACTGGTATGTACGATATATTTACAGACTGGTATGTACGATATATTTATAGACTGGTATGTACGATATATTTATAGACTGGTATGTACGATATATTTATAGACTGTTATGCACGATATATTTATAGACTGTTATGCACGATATATTTATAGACTGGTATGTACGATATATTAATAAACTGGTATATACGGTATAAACTGGTATATACGGTATAAACTGGTATATACGGTATAAACTGGTATATACGGTATAAACTGGTACATACGGTATAAACTGGTATATACGGTATAAACTGATCTATACTGTATAAACTGATCTATACTGTATAAACTGATCTATACGGTATAAACTGATCTATACGGTATAAACTGCTATAAACTCTATAAACTGATATATACTGTATAAACTGGTATATACTGTATAAGCTTGTATATACGGTATATTTATAAACTGGTGTATATATATATTTAAACTGGGATAAACGGCATATAAATATATAGTGGCATATCATATAAATATATCGTGGCGTATAAATCATATATGCAAAAAGTATAGCAAGAACTCTGTCTGAATTGATCTTAATGTATTTTTCACATCTAGGTGCCGTGTTGCTAGAATTTAAAGATGCACACTGCAATCTTGATTATTATTATTCAAAATTTTCGATGATGATGAAGATGCCTTATAATACTGAAGTCAAAGCGCAAAATATATATCTTTTTCTATAGCGTTAAAAAAGTTTTTGAATAAAAAGAAGCCTTGCCACCGCCTGAATTTGGATGACAAAAAACTAAGGTTTTGTGTCAGTTCATTTTCAAACGACCTAAAATTCCAATGAAGAATTACGATGAAATATTTCTGCATGAATTCCCTTTAGTAAATTAATATTTAAAACGTATGAAGCACACAGAACCAAGAAAAAATAATACCAACAAAAAGTTGCAAATTTCTCAGCTGAGTTTCCTTTATTCATCTACGAACAATATTCAAGAACACGTTGAGTAGCTGAAATTCGAAAACAGATTTGTGAAGTCAAATAAAAAATACCCCAGTTTCCTCCGAAAGCTTACAATGGTGACGTACTTAGATACAATGCTCCCTGATGAGGTAGGTAACCGTTAGATTGGCCTGTGCAACAGGCTAAATTTCCTAGAAAACAGCCTCAGAAAAATTAAATAAGCTCACATTGACGAGGTTATCCATCATGACGCCCTCTGCAAGCCTGACGAAGGCGATGGTGGGGGACTTCAGGAAGTCGACGGCTCCTACAAGTACGGCCGTGGCCTCTGCTCCATCTGGCACCTTCTGTCCGCCGCCTGAGTCCGGCTGCAGTCGTAAGAAAAGAAATTAACCCTTTAACACGTTCACTTCCGATTTACCACTAGGTAAATTGCTAATTTACGTATCGGTGTAGAGAACAGCTTTTAAATTATTTCAACTTCTTTTTAAGAAGAGATTTAAGCATACAGGTAAAATATTATCATGCTTTTACATTTTCACATTTCTTATGAAAGAAACAACATTTTAAAAGTCATTTTTAAGCTCTGCTACTTACAACCTTACTTAACATGAGTCCAGCGGCAGCGAACGTATTAACGTCAGAAATTTGTTCTCATATTACCGTTATCACAACTACGATCATTTAACTGGCACAGGCATCAAGTAGTCACCTATATCAGGATGAGGAAGGAACTGACACTCGACAATGAACTTCGAAGAACACATTAGGGCACAGTTTTCGCAAGGAATAAAACATATTAGAGCTCTTTATGAAAGGGGATTTTAAAATCCACTAGACGGTAAAGGGTCAAATGCTATGCAAAAAAATTCAACTTCTAGAAAAAGTGCGTCTCAAAAACTGCGTCTTCCAGCTATCTATGCTCAGATGTCTCAGACGATTTCTACAGGAAATTTTGGTTTGCATCAAAATTCTAGGTTTTTCATGCAGGTGTCAACATTTTTTTTATCTGCAAAATTGGAAAACGTCAGATGAAAAATTCTTAGCTCGTGAAAAAAACGATAACAGAATATCAAAGAATTAACTAACAGAGCAATTGAATAACCGCTAAAAAAAATGGTCATCTACTGTTTAAGCACTTTATTAAGCAACGAGGCATTGAAGTAAACTCAGGAAGGAATATAATTTTTATTCACAGCTAACTAATATTAAAATCATCCCTCTACATGTTGCTTTATAGATGATTTCGTTCCTACGAAAGAAATTTGATCTGAAGGACCTAAAATGCCCGGCCTAAGCCTTCACCTACCTTGCTCGACTAGAATTTTAATGGCAAGACTATCAGTTCAGAACCGTAGTTTTTCCCGTCCTGAGCTCTGTTGGTAGCCTCTTATTCAACAACTATAACGCTTTTTTGCTCGCTTTTTTAGGAGAACTTTTCAGAAGAGTAAAGCTAACGACCGACATGCAGACCAGCTCAAGCTACGACCATTTTTTGTGCCTGCAGGAAATGTTAAAGGGGAGCGGGAAATTTCCCAGCCGGTGTTCCAATGACGATTTCCATAGTTTCATACAAATATTTTGCGACCGTAAGACTCTTTCTCGGAAAACACACTTAGAGGAAAACGTACAGGGAGAGCTAGAAAGGAAGAGGAAAAATGTAAAAAATGTAATGTAAATGTTGTATAAAAGAAGTCGAAATTATTCAACGATTTGAAAACTTGGAATTTTATAATTTATAGAAACTAGATAAAGACGGAACGAACGATTTCCATTTAGAATAGTATGGCGGGCTCGGGAAAATCATTTTAAAGTCTTTCAGTAAATTTGGTAAAAAGTAAATCTGGTAGAGTCTTCAGTAATTGTATTTAGAAGAAAATAGGCGATAATTTTCTCAAGGGTTACAATTAGATTTACATAAATTCCAACGCGTTAGTGCCTCCGAAATTGATAGTCAAAAACTAAATCAAAATACATAGGAATCATCAGGTGCATATTCAATTATGATAGTTATCAAAAGTGATTAAATATTTTTTGAGAGGCAAAGAAAAAGAGCAGAAGTTCGAATCAGAAAAAAGTAACGTTTTTCAATGAAGACAGCGTTTGAAATTTTGGAAGTGGGTCAGCCAGATCTTGATAAATGAGTCAAAATAAATTACACTGACCTTAATCATAACCGAACGAATGGCTACTCATTTTTTTAAAGGTTGACGACATTTTCTTGACACACTGAGTTGCTTATTAAGTCGCAAAAAGTATAAGGTCGAGGATTCGCAAATATAAAGACATCTTTGATTTAAGAAGACTCAAGCAATGGCAGATGAGAATAAGTTAGTGGGTCACGGCCCTGTGATCTATGCAGCCAAGCTTGGCCAACAATGATTTATGGACGAGGACTAAAACAAAAACATGCAATGATCTTCAGACAAGGCCGGGCGAAATTAAACCCGGGCGATCCCTGCAAATATGGGATGCTCTAAAGCTATCCCGTGGTTTTATTTCAAGGGTGGGGGAGCTGGTAACACGTAATGAAAGCTTTGTAAATTGTTGCGGTATAAATTTAACTTAAATTAGGAATTGTGTCACGAGTTCAAGGGAATTTAAAGCATACTTACGTTATATGAATTGATGTCATCCGACTTGTTCTGCCTCTTGAGACTGTGAGCCTGGTGGAGACAAGATGTTAGCTTGTGTACTTCGTATTCTATGTTCAAATTCGTCAATTTCAAGTGATAAATGTATCAATAAAACATGGCGGAGTGCATGACATTACCATCATATTTTACTCAGAGCTATCGGAAACCAAACTACGTAGGACACTAGCAACTTGTCTGAATTATTTTTAAGCTTACCGAGAAAACTTTGCTTATGCCCGCTTTTCTAATTGGTTCAGGAAGTCTGCATTCGGAGTCATCTCTGGAAGATAAAAAAGTCAGTACATGCATGTATAAACCAAGGTTACAGCATCCATTCCCACAATATAATAAAAATTCCCTAACTTCCAGCAATTTACTATGATTAGATCGTACACTAAAATTCAATATGAGCACTTGGTGTCGGAATAAACGTGTTATACTGATTTCCTTAATTCGATAAAAATTATTTCAAGCCAATACGAACGTTTTACCCTGATTTCTTTAATTAGATAAGAGTACTGGATATCAATACATACGTTTTACTCTGATTTTTTCAATTCGATAAAATACTTCAAACCAATACTAACGTTTTACCCTGATTTTTTTAATTTAATAAAAACATATCATGCCAATACAAACGACTTACCCTGACTCCTTTTCCGCTTTATTCATCTGAAACTGATTGTCATTGACGTGCGAGTATTCAGCCAGAAGCGAGTTAATGACGAATTTCTTTTGATCGTACGGGACCTGGTCCACCGCGACCATGCACTCGACGGCCCTGCTCACGATGGCCTTAGCGTTCGTTTCCTCCACGTCGAGGAGAACAACACCTGCAGGAGGAATAAATGTGGCATCAATTAACTGCTCATGGGTTCTCTGTTTCAACTTTAAAGCAAAAGTTATTTACATTTTGTAACAAATCACCTAATTATTATACTGACACCCTGCATACGGAATGATTCAGATACGGACACAGAGAGAAACCTTTCATTCACTAATTTCAGATATCGAAAGTGTAAATATCTGTTAGAAGTAACAATGCCGCCATAAAAAAAAACTGGAAACGGTACATTTTTAGGAGCTCGGTAGCGTGATAAGATGGCAGCTTCCATCAGATAGACATGAGAAATGAATAACAATGAAACCCCCACAAGACGCTGGTGACAAGCACATTTGAATGCACTTCAGTTTTAGTATGGATAGATTTCGATCCCTTCCTCTCGCAATCCCATTCAGCGGAATCCTCCATTATGTAATAAACAGCAATCAATCGTCTAAAATATAATAGCAATCCCCTGTCATGCATTGAACAATGTTAAAACAATGAGCATGCTTCCCTATGGAAGGTTCGAAAATTACCCGTTCCACAAGAAGCGCTAAATCCCCTCCATAACATGTTGAAGGCTGTCGTTTCCGTGCTCTTCTAAGAGTTGTGCTACTAGGAATATCTGATTTGTGCTAATCCTTCATCTTATTAGAAAACATTTCAATCTAAAAGGGGTTAGATTGCCAGCTCACAATTCCTTTTCGATAGATATGCATGCGAGTGTTTTAAGTCCTTCTACATCATATTCATTTTATGACTTTGGGCTGCATATGGCTTGTTGGTCAATTCATAATGATGCCAGAATGCTGGGAAAATATAGACCCAAGAGCACTCTGCGCTCTAGTTTTTAGCAACTATTAAGTTATAAATGCACGCCAGTTTTAGTGTAGGCAATAAAATCTTGTTAAAATTAGGAAAACGTTAGGTAGTCCGCTGTCTTCTTTTACGATTATTCATTTAATTTCTCCTGTCAGAAGAACACCATGGAACTAGCATAAATCTGCTTATGGATTTCTTGCCCTTTGCGTTCGAAACATGAAAGGTTTTATTAGCAACGAAGTAGAGCGCGAAAGAAATAAAATCAAAAAAGCAGTAAGCTTGTTGCAGCCTCAGACCCAAGTCCCAGTTGTTTGTTCCTCCTAGCAGTTGCTCGCTGAGTTTTCACTCATTCTGCTGAATTTCTACACTAATTAAGAACTATTCATCAGGCACGGATCATGTCAACCCTGCCGGAGCATTAAAACACGTCTCATAAAAAATTTCCAATTAAAAAAATAGTCAAGTACGTTAACCTGCACGTACTAAGACGCTCGATTTTTGAAGGGGAATGTTCAAGTGCATTGCAAGACCCCCTATCGCCTTCCAATCACAGGCACAAGAAAAAATGCCTATAGCAGCTTTGGGTTTGTGAACTTTCGAACTGGTCCTCCCTTCTCAGCTTCCTCCAGAAGCATAAGTCACTCTGGGCTTTGCAATGCAAATGAAATTAAAAAATCTAGGTTGCCCAACGGAAGACTCTGAGAACATTTTCTTAGGGCTGACACTTCCACGAGTCTGCATTGAGAAAAGTAATTCAATTTTGAATGTGGTGTCCCTTTAGTTGCTTAACCCAAAAACAGTGGACTTAGAAGTGATTTTTTTCAATAGTTCAGTTTCTGAAGAGTTATAAACGTCAAAAAGTAGCAGCTTACTATGTGCTTCACACAATACGTTTGAGTATTCAAATATGGAACATTTCAAAGCTACCACAAATTCTATACACTGCTGTCGAGACTCCTATCGAACTTTTCGTCAATTGGTATTGCCATATCGAAAGGTTTGACGTTTTTGGGGTCATTATCAGGAGCGGAGAAGTAGCATAAATCGAACTTTTCGCCGATTGCAATGGCAATGTCGAAAGATTGGACGTTTTTGGGGTCATAATCAGGAACAGAGAAATTGCGCCGCCTGCACACAGAGAGAAAGCTTCTTGTTGTAGTAGGTGGTCTGCAGATCCCAAGAACCTCGAGTGCTCGTTAAATGGCCGACTGCACTGCAGAGTGGGTCGCCTGCATTGCACCTCGCACACAGCCTGGCCTTCCTCTCGTTCATGTCTGCTCTAGAGAGCAAATCATGTTGCTATGCAATCGCCCAATGATTTTATTCTTGGGTGCGTACGTTTTTTAGAGAAAATGGCTTATCTTCTGAGTTAGAAGTTAAAAGTGTTATACGCAAGAGTTTCACAAGCAAGGTTTAAAGATACGAGGGTCTACTGTAAGGAACATCGTGAGAATGATGTTAACGAAGTAACTGAACTCCTTGCCAAAATGTGGAGTTTTATTCTTGGGTACATTTGAACCAGCGTAAAATTTTTATTTCATTATGGATTATGTTGAAAAGTAAATTAAGGGTGCAGTTTGTGTATGTGAAACAATTTCGAGCTGATTGAAGTTAAAGTATTTCATTAGGAAAATTAGTTCTGAACCTTTTCTCGTTTATTCATTCATGAAAACATCAATTACAATTATTTCACAAGGAAAGTTCATTGAGATCAAGTTTCTATATGTAAAAGTCATAAATCCAGCGTCTATCTCATGTTTCCTTCGGGGAAATTCCCCGCTGGAGACACGAGTTATCAAGTCGTAGCTGGGGGGAGCCAGCAAGCAACGGCCGCTAGAAACACACCTAAGGTCGCTACAGCAGCGGCCGGAGCGACGAGCCAATCATGTAGCAGAATGACTGCAGGCAACCTACGAAATAACCTGAGTCATCCAGTGGGTACGAGAAAAGCGTACCGGAATTTTCGAGATGATTCCACACCGGCAGGAGCTTCACGCACGTCTCGTCCATAAAAGCAACAGAGTCGCAATTATGAGGAATGGAGTGCTGGATAAACACTGTCGATGCTACAGTGGTGCTACTCTAACGCTGCAGATTTATCTCAACCACATTTGATGCGTTTCAAAAAAATCATCAAATGGTACGTAACGTTAGCTTTCAAAATTAAGTTGAGTATATCAATATAAAAATTTTGTAGAGATCTGTAGAAATAAATTTACTATTGTTCTAGTTCTTAAAAGAACTTCTTTCTTCCGTGAAGTATAATTAAGAAAAGAGTGCCTAAAGCACACAATGAAAACTCGTTTATTTCGTATATTAACTAGAGTTTCAAATACTAGCAGGCTATTTAGTACGGGGCGTCCATAAAGTCATAGTGCAATTTAAAATTACTGAAGCTTTGAAACTGTTCATGATAAAAATCTGTAGAAGGTAGTCGAAAGAAGAAAAATTAGATTTTAAAATTTATTTATTGCATCCTTAAGTTTCTAAATGTCCTCCATCATTAGCTATGCATAGGGTAACACGATTTTTAAGTTTATTAAAAACATCCGCCAGTTGGTCAGCAGTAATGCCTGAGAGCACAGCAGTTATTCTACCTATCAAGTCTCTCAATGAACGAGGTCTTGTTGCGTACTCTTGTTTTCACGTGCCCCACAAAAAATAATCTGAAGGAGTCAAATCTGAGGAACGTGGAGGCCATGAAAATGGAAAATGGTTGAAGCCATGAGCGATCATTTATTTTGGTAGAAGATTCAAAGCCTTTAATATTATAAAAAATATTTTTGACCAAATATCAGCTAACCACGCGTAAACTAGACGCAGTAAATTTTCTAATTGATTTTACAGATTGTTTCCATCACATATAGCTCCAAAGCTACAGCAATTTCAACTTGCACCACGACATTGTGGACACCGTGTATATGCGAAAAGAGTCAAATTTTCAAATTGATGAAAGCTGTACACGTTGGAAAAAACCATTTACCGAAAAGAACATGTGAAAGTTATTCAAACAACCCTTTAATGTATTATGTACTCTATGCCTTACATCGGTACAAATTTTGATGTGTATCGAACACTTCAATGTAAAAATTAAAGAAACGAGGCATTATAGGGATAATCATACATGATACAAATGACATGTTTGAATAATTTCAGCTGCGCAAAAGTATTTCCGGATCCCCTAAACCAAATCAAGGAAAATTTCAATAAGTTTTGGAAGAAACTGGCATCGACCTAAGCCTGCAGAAACAAGGATGGCGATATTTGCAAGTCCAGCATTTGAAAAAAAGCTCTTAAATCTTGTGTCAGATTCTGAACTGATGTATTATGCAAAATGCTTTCTGTAAACTTACATCCTGAATCAAGCGAGATTCGGTCAGGGAAACAATTGATTTCAGTACTACACATAAATGACTAACATACAATGCATAAAAGCATACAATGAAGTTACAGCAGCAAACATTTCTGCTCATCCTAATGAGGTTCCTGGACTGAGCAAGGCAGGCAGGCTGGTATGTTCCTGCTGTTAACTATAAAAAATTAATTCTTCGAAGCCAGTGGATGAACACGGAAAAGTTGCTGACCCTCTTTCGTTTCCTGGAAATTCTTTAATAGAAAACTGGTCTCTCTGAGAGAACTTTCGTAACGATGCAGTCGTGAATTCATATACCTAATGATAGATGCAAACATCTTTGATTTGACAATTTAATAATTTGATTTGATCATTTTTATGACAATTTTTAAAATTACATATTAACACGTTGACTGCGACACGACCCACCGGTGGGTCGTGCTTAGGTTTTTCCGGCTGCGAAACGACCCATCGATGGGTCGTTTTGAAAAATTCTAACAACCTTTCTAAATTAGTGGTATTTAACAGGCCCAGTTAATGTTTGATATTTACAAATTTGCTTATCACTTTTGACTTTAAATTCAAGTTGAATAATGAACTTCGGTTTAACCCATCGCAACTAACGTGTTAAAAATGAAAATGTCAATTGTGGCTGAATAAAAAGAGGAGCGATTATAATTCTAAACGCTGGTTTATAAAGTGGCGCAAAAAACATACAAATCCATTTCATCTTTCGAAATACAAATACCATTGAAAATACCATTAAAATAGATGGGGCTCATGCTATCGCACCTAATCTTCCAACGTGTGGTTATAATTTTTTATGATTATTTATCAATCTTTCTTGTCAGAAGAACTCCATCGAACAAGCATAAACCTGCTTGTGAATTCACAGAACCATTAATTATTCAGGTAATTTTATGAAGTTTCAGTCGTAAAGATTCCCAAAAAATTACGAAACAGAAAAAGACGAACATTTGAAGAGGCATTCATAAGTACAGACTAGAGATTTAATCTGGTCTATGAAGCGCGAGCTGAAGCGCTCTAGCACACCACAAATTACAGGATTGTATCATTCGTGCGTGTAGACGTAAGACGAGGCGTAGAAGATATCACCAAGAGAATCAAATAAAGTAAATAATAAACCACCAAAGCTGCGGAGACCTCAATGCCGACTTGACAGCAATCCTGACATACGGCCAGCGTGTTTCAGAAGCTGCATGTGGCAGAGCGCAATGCGAGGCACCGGCCGGCTACACACGGTGTGGACTCGACAACAAGGAAACCGGAGTAAGCCAAGGGTTGAAGTTACAAGTATTCAATATAGTTATAGTATGGTGTCAAAATAGAACATTAAAAAATGGGTGGGTTTTGTTTAGGAATTTAAACGTTGTCTTCTAAGAACAAAGTGAGAAAAGGAAAATGGCGGAGGTAATGACTAATGGGATTCAAGAAAGGAATTCAAGAAAGGAATTCAAGAAAGGAATTCAAGAAAGGAATTCAAGAAAGGAATTCAAGAAAGGAATTCAAGAAAGGAATTCAAGAAAGGAATTCAAGAAAGGAATTCAAGAAAGGAATTCAAGAAAGGAATTCAAGAAAGGAATTCAAGAAAGGAATTCAAGAAAGGAATTCAAGAAAGGAATTCAAGAAGGGAATTCAAGAAAGGAATTCAAGAAAGGAATTCAAGAAAGGAATTCAAGAAAGGAATTCAAGAAAGGAATTCAAGAAAGGAATTCAAGAAAGGAATTCAAGAAAGGAATTCAAGAAAGGAATTCAAGAAAGGAATTCAAGAAAGGAATTCAAGAAAGGAATTCAAGAAAGGAATTCAAGAAAGGAATTCAAGAAAGGAATTCAAGAAAGGAATTCAAGAAAGGAATTCAAGAAAGGAATTCAAGAAAGGAATTCAAGAAAGGAATTCAAGAAAGGAATTCAAGAAAGGAATTCAAGAAAGGAATTCAAGAAAGGAATTCAAGAAAGGTATTCAAGAAAGGTATTCAAGAAAGGTATTCAAGAAAGGTATTCAAGAAAGGTATTCAAGAAAGGTATTCAAGAAAGGTATTCAAGAAAGGTATTCAAGAAAGGTATTCAAGAAAGGTATTCAAGAAAGGTATTCAAGAAAGGTATTCAAGAAAGGTATTCAAGAAAGGTATTCAAGAAAGGTATTCAAGAAAGGTATTCAAGAAAGGTATTCAAGAAAGGTATTCAAGAAAGGTATTCAAGAAAGGTATTCAAGAAAGGTATTCAAGAAAGGTATTCAAGAAAGGTATTCAAGAAAGGTATTCAAGAAAGGTATTCAAGAAAGGTATTCAAGAAAGGTATTCAAGAAAGGTATTCAAGAAAGGTATTCAAGAAAGGTATTCAAGAAAGGTATTCAAGAAAGGTATTCAAGAAAGGTATTCAAGAAAGGTATTCAAGAAAGGTATTCAAGAAAGGTATTCAAGAAAGGTATTCAAGAAAGGTATTCAAGAAAGGCATTCAAGAAAGGCATTCAAGAAAGGTATTCAAGAAAGGTATTCAAGAAAGGTATTCAAGAAAGGTATTCAAGAAAGGTATTCAAGAAAGGTATTCAAGAAAGGTATTCAAGAAAGGTATTCAAGAAAGGTATTCAAGAAAGGTATTCAAGAAAGGTATTCAAGAAAGGTATTCAAGAAAGGTATTCAAGAAAGGTATTCAAGAAAGGTATTCAAGAAAGGTATTCAAGAAAGGTATTCAAGAAAGGTATTCAAGAAAGGTATTCAAGAAAGGTATTCAAGAAAGGGATTCAAGGAATACGATTAAAGAGCAGTTGTGGTAATGAAGTGAGTAGTGTTAGTTATTGGTTAAAAATAATTTCTTCTTTTCAAATTCAAAGCCGAAGTATGCACTGGATTCGCAGAGGATGGCAAACCTCCAATTTCAATCCGATCTCCCACACTAAATTTTTTCTTATTTACGCCATATTTTCCCATAAAAAATGGTGTTTAGTCAGGTGCGAGAAACAAATATTCTTTCCAGTTTGACTGTAGAAACATTTTAAGCGAAAATACCCAACATTGTATGTGCTCCGGATCATGATGCGAAACATTTACTACTCCTGGTTATGATGTTTGTTTTAGAGCGGTTCTAATTGAGCGCACGGCAAATGGCATAGCCGAATTATTCTAGCCGACTAACAATGGAATTCTAGGAGAAATAAAAGCAATGCTGTGCTTGATTGAATGATTGATTATGAGAAACTTTTAGCCTATCTTTACCACAACGAAGATGTTCAAAGAGAGGAAGGATGAAGACACCATTTAGAATGGAGTTAAAGGAAACGAAGAATCTACGCACAAGATGCATAAAAACAGTAAGCTAAGAAACAAGTTCATGAAACAAGATAAAAGTTGAAGAAGACAATAGTAGGTGCTGAAAACAGGACAGCAGTGAACCGAAAAAAGATGGTCCGTAACAAAACAAAAAACCTTTTCTATTTCAACAAAAAAGAAGGCCTATCTAGCCTTTAGCTCGGCACCTCACATAATCCTCCTGGGAGAGCTAATTCCCATAGATACAATAGTTGTCTCTCCCTGAGGGGAGCAATGCTGTGCATGGTGCCAGAAATATTGGTTGGGAATACTACTACTATTATTGCATTATTATTACTTTTCGTAGCGACCATTTCGAATCAAATAAAGTAATCATCTATGTACATAAAAGCATTCAATAAACGTTTAGATTATGTTCGTTAAGGCTTCCTAAGCACAACAATGGTGTTCCTAAGAGAGAAAGAAGAAGACCCCATTTAGTGTTAACACATTGACTGCGATGGTTTAAATTGAAGTTCAATCTCCAATACAAATTTAACGGCAAAAGTTGTTAAAAATTTTATAAATAGCAAACATTAACTGGGTAAAATAGATACCTTTAATTTAAAAAGATTGTTGAAAATTTTTCAAACGACCCATCGATGGCTCATTTTGCAGCTGGAAAAACTTAAGCACGACCCACCGGTGAGTCGTACCGCAATGAATGTGTTAAGTTAATGGAACGGGGAATCGATGCATAAGATGTGTTCCCCATACTCTGCGCATGGAAATCGCAAGAGGAGTATAAAAGTTGATGAAATAAGATAAAAATTAAAGAAGTTGGCTTGTAGCAAAACGAACAACTCATTCTATTTCATTTGCGAGAAGGCCTATCTAACTTCCAGCTTGGGCCTTCCAACTTCCAGCATCTTCCCCTGGAAGTGCCAGATTAGATTAGTCGTTAGTTTTAGCCTCCCTACCCAGCAATAAATGCGATCCAAAGAGAGGAAGGAGGAAGGCACCATTTAGTATGGAGTTAAGGAAAAGCGGAATCTATGCAGAAAGGCAAAAAAGTTGTGAAAGAAGATTATGAAACAAGATCAAAGTTGAAGAAGAAAGTAGTAGGAGCTGAAGAACAGGACAGCAGTGAACCGAAAAAAAGTGGTCCTATATATAACAAAAACATTTTATTTCAACAAAAAAGAAGGCCTACCTAACTCTCAGCTTGGGCCCTCACATTGTCCCCCTGGGAGCGCTAGTTCCCATAAATACAATAATTGTATTTCCCTGAGGGGCCTGAAAGTGCCAACTTCCAATGATACAACAGGTATATCTCTTCTAGGGGAGAAATATGGTAAAATGCAAGTTTCCATTGGTCAGCTTTCGAAAAAATCTGTGAAGAGTGTGAAACTCTTCAGCGGAAATAATACAGACCGTCTCTTCACAATAAATATTTTACGCAGTAGCAACACCATTGAAATTACAATGGCTGGCCAGCCTCTATGATGCCAGCAATGTCAAGTACACATATCGTCTAATACATTTCTTATACGACGGTGAATCCAAGTATTTCTATTCCAGTCACAATCTAAAGTCCTACCATGAGCTGCGACGGCAAGGATTTAGTATTCCAATAGCGAAAGACTCGAAGTAATAAATAATTTATTGAAGCAGCGTACTTTCTGGTCGCGCCTGTTGCACGCCCGGCAATGATGAAAAAAAGAAGACAATCGAAATACTGAAGATCTGCCTACTGAATGTGAAACTCGGGTACTTTCTTTTGCTTCCACAATGGCCTGAGTGAAAGCAAATTGGAATCAAAAGATTGCTATTGTGTATTGACCTTCGTACCAGTTCGGGTGATACCCAAATCTTCAGCAACTTAAAGAAAATCCCGCAAGCGCTGAAAGAAATTAGTAAATGCAAAACACAGCGTTTAGCGCTTGTAAATTCTAGGAAGTGTTTTGAATTTTATCAGTCTGAGTGCATTACTTGCGGCCTTCGAGCTCCTACCTCAGAACAGCAAATTTTGTATGGGCAGAAAATTATTCTCAGTGAAGGATGTTCATGTCTTTACTGATGAACGTTGCCGTCGCGAAATTACACTTCGAAGCCCACTAACGCATACGCATGGGCAATACATTAAGACATGCTAGCCGCTCTGGTGAAAATGTGCGCCAGGCAAATACGTTTCGAAATTTACATCCATCTGTAAGAGTTGGATTAGATTAGATTAGATTATTAGTTAGTTTAAGCCTCCCTATCCGCAACAAAGGCTATCCAAAGAGAGGAAGGAAGAAGGCACCATTTAGTATGGAGTTAAGGGAACGTGGAATCTATGCAGAAAGGGCACAGAAACAGAAAGCTAAGAAAGATCATGAAAAAAGAAAAAGTTGAAGAAGGAAGTAGAAGGTGCTGAAAAACAGGACAGCAGTGAACCGAAAAAAGATGGTCCGTAACAAAACAAAAACCTATGTTATTTTAACAAAAGAAGGCCTACCTAACCTTTAGCTCAGGCCCTCACATTGTCCCCCTGGGAGCGCTAATTCCCTTAGATACAATAGTTGTATCCCCCTGAGGGGTGTAAGAGTTGGACAATTTCCTAAATTTTAAGCGTAATAATTTATCTCCCGTCCAGGAGGAAGTTACTGCAAGACAGAAGAATGCACAGCCAATAAATAACTATTCTAATATTGCTTCAATATTTTTTAAGATTTTACTTTGTGGACTTATACACCGCTTTTCGTTTTTAGGATCATGCACAATTTCACTATCTTAACAGAGTGTGATCCTTTACGAACTAAATTTTACGAAAACTGTAAAGAGATGAAAATATAATAAAATGATGAAGCCTAAGTGCTGAAAACAAAACACACAGGGAAAATATTTGTTGACTGTGTTTTACCTCTTAATAAAAACAACTGAAACCAGCACTTCTCGACAGTATAACACTATCGATTCAAATTCAAATCGTTTAGGAGAAAATAAAAATGAAATATATTTTGAATGATCTCAATGTAACGCAACAAATCGTATGATTCTACTGCAAGCTTTGATATTCACCGAAACGGGTTTTTAACCCGAATTAATGAAACGACATTGCGAGCTTCTTTAGCAGAAATGCAAATATTGCTCCGGAACGCATGTCTGGTAACTATATAATATAAACGTCGCCACCTTCAAACGTCTACGGCGTAGTGACAGCCCAGCTTGTTCACAGAATTACAACTACGGTGATCAAAACGAATCCTGTAGTTATAACTCGCACCTGTCGAGGCTTACAACTGGAATTACACGAGACGAACCGCAAAATCGGCCCCTGCCACGAGATGACTCGCTTTCAAGAGCTTCTGTTGTTAGATTTGGTACACGAGTGCCTGCGAGGCATATTTTTTGTGCAACAGAGACGGAAAACGATGACTTATAATTAGACGGGTCATAAAATCCGCTAAAAAATCCTGTGCCCCTCAATGATATTCGTAAAAATTAAAAGGAAGTGATCGAAGAACTTCAGGATTTCATGGAGGCTGTTTCGAAGCACATATACGTCACATGCCGTATAACGTCTGAATTAAATAGGTGACAGTCGGTCTTTTGTCTGATAAGCTATTGAGTTTATTCAAGCTCGTGGATTTTCAAAAAGGGGGTTCGGGAAACGCTGCAAGTTCAGAGCCTTTCAAATACGCTTGAATATATTATTCCATGCATGATAATGCCAGCAAATGATTTCCCATTTTCCAAAAATTTATTTCAAGGAAAGTTTTAGACTTCTATTTCCAAACTTCTATTTCCTAACTTCTACTTCAAGTTTTAAGCCCTTCTAGACAGTTACAAACTTCTCCATATTTCTTATAATTTCCATGTCTACTATTTCTTTTACGGTGAAGAATTTTTTTATTCATTTCACTTGAAATGTATGTGTTTGAACAATGATTTTTTATGGTAAATTCACATCGAGAACTTAAAACATTTTCTTTAATTATGATTAAAAAATTTATTCTACCCATTTAATGCTAGCGTTAACTAAGAAAATTGCAGTGAATTGAATGAACAGTGAAAAAAATCTTTCTGCGCAGACTTCGCTGTATTTTTCTAATTATTGCGGAGTTGGCAAAAATTGACGTAGAAAGCCTTCAACCATACGGAGCATAAAATTTTCAACTTTTGATGGTGACTCTTGTAAGAACACGTTTTTGTACTGCTTAGGACTATCAAGTGTCGAATATTTTTATATTATAACTTCATATCAGTTAGTATATAAAAATAGATCAATTCAAGATATCACTAGTGATACTTTTAAAATTAAAAATAATAAAACTTCAAGAAATTCCTATAACACCCGTAAAAAAATTAAGGACCCAAAACTTCACTATGGACCAAAAATTACGACAAAAAGATAATTTAGCTCTGATAGTTATCACCAAGCGTGCGTATTAAAAGAATTGTACTCACCGAGAGGAAAGCGGGAGCCACTTCCATTGGCGTCAGAATTATCTCCGATGAATGCTGGATTATCCATGATTATCAACTCCTAAACAACACAATCAGCCCAAGAAGAAATACAAAAAACTCTCAGTGATCACAAAATTCGTACTCCACTCAGTGTGACGGTAGCCATCAACTGATCCCGGTTTTCTGGCCGGCGGGATCCTGTATCAAAGGTTTTCTGGCCGGCGGAATCTTGTATCAAAGTTACGGACGCCCTCCAGCAAATAGAAGGGCCGGGCGGGTGAGCACTGCAACGCACGGTAACGCACGGAGGCGTGTTGGGCTCGGGAACTGAAGGGGACGGATGCGCGATGCACACTGACAGGAGGAAGCGCGGTCTAGCGTTTAATACGCCGTGCTCAGATGCACCTTTTTGGTACTCCGAGACTGATCCGAGTCCGCTGCACCTCGGCTGCGTAGTCCGAAATATTCTTCTGAGTAACGTCACTTTCTGCAGGCATTCGATCTGCCTTGAACCGCCTTCAACTAGCGCGGATGTCATGTAAAAAGAGTAGTTTCCACCTCCGTATGCAGAGGGTAATTATCTAAGCAATACGCGATGAAGAACTGAAGTAACTCGTGCATCAACTTTTAAAATACAAGTCAATCTTCTGACTAAATTTATCAGTTCGAGCGTATTACTCGACGAGCGAGCGTCAAAATCGATTATTTTGTCTTAAATATTTTATATTGAGACAATTGATTACAGTTCAAGTTCATATTTCCACTACACGTACATTTTACAAATCGTTTATTAGAAAGTTCGCCAATTTGGCACGCTACAGAAGCCGAGATGCTGAAATTTGCCCCACCGTGTATAATCATTCGAGGTTCAAGCTTCGAACCTTTTCGTCGTCGCTTCCCAATGAAGGGAAGGGAAAAAATATTCTTCAGTTACTATCATTCATAGCGGTTAAGGGGATACTAGAAAACTATCCATGAAATTTACTAAGTAACCACGTTAGCTCAAATAATAAAACTGAGTCATTGAAGCCAATTTCTCGAGATGGGGTTAAACGGCTTATTCTACCAGCGTCGTTCTTTTATGACGTAAGCAGAACTTTGCCGGCATCCGGGCTCGTGTTGCTTTTCTCGTCGACTAATTCTCACCGGAAGGAAAACAACTGATAAGGCAAAAGGTGTTCACGGTAGCAAATCCTGCAACAGCGCTGCAGGATTCCAATAGAAATAAATATTAATACGAAGGAAATTGCATGCACTCTTTATGAAATTCATGGAAGTCCAAATGAATCATTCGAGTGTTTTCAAGCAGAATGAAACACAAAAAATGTACATTAAGACATTAGGGAATTTTTGAACAGTAATAAATTAGAGACGTCAATATTCCCCTAAATGGCAATTATAAAAATGTTGTACGAGAATAACAATAAAATTTGAATCTAAGCAGTGATTTGAAATGTTTGAAATTTCAACATAAAAATCAAAGAGTTAAAAAAAGACCAAAATATCCTAATAAAATTCAAACGATATTTACGTAAAATTTGAATGAACATAGACGTGCTCTCAACATTTTCGAATAACAGACTTGGTTAGGCCGTTGACCACTCACTTTGCGTCACATACACTAACTTCATCTCAAGACAGAAAATATCACGTTTAGATGAATGACAATTCACCGCCAGTGAACTAAAAAATTTTCGTGAGCAACACAAGGAGATCTCATCTCACCAGCCATTTTATTATGCTTTTTTTAATGGCATCCAGTTTAATTAATAGGTTGGTTTAATAGTTAGTTCCGAAATTAATTATTTTGTATTCGTCTGAAAGTGAAATTTATTAGATTTTTTCAATAGAAGATGATGCAAATTGTTTCATCTTTACGAAACAAATTATTTCTGAAATTAAACTGTAGTCATAGACTATTAACATTTTTCAGTAACTTAATCAATTGGTTTGAACAAATTGAACTCTCTCCCACTACAGTTAAAATATTTTCGAGCATGTAATTCTTTCTACGTGAAGTCTCGATTTTAATTCAAATCTACATTCACAAATAATAAACCAAAATAAAAAGTACGAGTACGGTATATTCCTTCAGTTCTACGCACTATTAGATGCTTCAACATATCGAGCAAGGATACGATTCTTCCTCGCAAAAGTTTCATGTCTGCTACAAAACTTGTTCCTTACGTTTTATAAAAGATACACACTTGTAAGGATATAAATCCCTAGAGGGTATCAACGATTTACCTGTAAACCAATGTGCTAGCGTGTATGGCCAAGTTTTCAATAGGTAGTGTAGTGTGCTCATGTAGATGATCATGCCTGTATCCAAGGTTTGCTTACTCCAATCGTAGCGACCTTTAGTATAATGTTAATGAATGACGTCAAAAAGGCGTAAGGTAAAGTAGTCTCCAGTGACGAAGTATACTTCAGCTGGTAGAGTGAGCATCTTAAAAATTTTAAGTAAAAATCAGGCAATTAAATCAAAAATACTTACCAGACCAATTTTCATCATTGCCGCGAGGCACAAAAGGATTAATCGAGAGCTGCAACGCGCGTGGTATCCATGATACTCGATAACGATCGATCCGCTTTGAAACGCGCACATGAAAGCCGCTATCGAAGTGCAAGCCATTCAATCTAAGTTTCAGTTTCTCTACTGTAATAAAATCAAATAGTTATTCATCAACTTCCACTGGTGCGACAATTTACTCGATTTCTAATGAACTAGCTGACAAAATAAATTAAAATTTAAAAACACATTGTACTTGGTAACCAAATTGGATCACAAGAATAAAAAAATCCCCAATGCGAACATTAAAAATACCCACATTTTTCGGCAATGGTAGATGAACTATTGTTTAATTAAAGCATCATTATGATCATCAGATTACCAGAAGAGCTTTTCTGCAATGGGTAGGTGAACTATAGTTTAATCAAAGCATCACCATAATCATCAGATTGCCAGAAGTACAGCTGTATATCATGATGGAAGTTACCAGATCAGTCTGTGCCCTATCGAGATACGCCCGCTAGCTGTCGGGGCACAGTTAGCCAAGGATGTAGGGACGACGCACTGCGCATGCGCCGGCCTTCGATCGCGGCATTGCGCCATTGTGAAGAGCAAGGAAATCATGATGCCAAACTGATCCTCGTCGTGGCACGACGGAGTCGCCCAGCGTCCAGGTGCTCGTACCAGACCGTATAGTTTCCTAAGATAATTCTTCTGCTCCCTCGAAAGCCGTTTTCCGTTGTTGAAAATTGTGAATTCGAAGTTTTTGGGCGCCGGCTGTCAATCCGATGCTGTTTTTCAAGACCCGAGTTTGGAGACATTGAAGATCGCGTCAATTTTACTCTTATTAGAGTGTTAGCCCTCGACTTTTTTCAGTGAAATTGATTCCGACAGAAGTGTTTTCTAATTCATAAGGATTCTTTAAGCAGGCTTGGACCGGGAAATTGTTCAGAAACGTCGCGTACTTATAGATTGAACAAGTACCTAATGGTAAAATTTAAAAATGTGTCACATGCCAAATGAAAACACCGCAGAAATTAGCATACTGCGTTCTTTATTGAATAAATAATAGCTCCGAGCGCTCAATTTATCTCAGTTTCCATAGGCATAATGGGAAAAAAAGAAAATGCCACTCTAATTCAAGAGTTTACATTAAAAATTAACAGAAAACTGAAGTACGCCAATATTAACTGACATATATTTGGTTGTAATATATAAATGAACGAACATTATTTTCTTGGGCAAATTCTTATTTTAACAAAAAATTAGAGCATTCTGAAGTACGAAGAAACGACCTTGCCATTGCTCTCCCAATCCCTTCCTGACTGGCCAATCCGTTGCTGAGATCCCCTCTACATTTCATAGATCACACGAACTTCATTCAAAGTCACAGGTGAACCCATGGCACCAGCTTGACTGAATGCCAGAACCAGGAAACGAAGTGATCGTATGCCACACTCGAAAAGTCGTTTTCCTCGAAGATCGTGCGTACGTACGTGCACGGCTCATAACGGACCTGAACATGCTAGTGCTCTCACCAAATTCCCCCGCTTCCTCGACCACTGGAAGCGATGAGAAAAGGAAGCGAAATGCTGCTGGCTCAGAATGCCGTTAAGTAATGCAGTTGAATATGAGCCTGATAACAGGAAAGGGTACGTTATTGACTGCTGCTCACTAGAGTTAAAGCAGTTCTCCTTTCGTTTACTAGCCCTTTTGAAAAACTGCATTTAAAACTCCATTGACTTAATGTAATGGAACAGTACTTGTATGCATGAAAATTTACTCCTTTGGCAGCGTCGCTAGTCTCTGGCAAATCTCATGTATGTTTTTCGTTGGCACTGCGACGAAACGTCACCAGCTCACTACAAATTAGAAAGTGACTTTCACGGGGAGAAAAGCTCCGTAGGAGTGACCGTGAACTTTCGACCGCCGCTGGATGTGCATCGCGATGCAGGTTTTGGTTGGTGTGAGCAATGCACCTCGGCTGGAACAGCTAAAAACGAGCGATGTGAGAGGCTGCGCCAACGCCATTGTGTCGTTTCGTCTGCTGTGTCTACAATGAAAAAATCGGAGGAGATTAGATTAGATTAAATCAGTGCTATTCACTAATTCTTGCCAGAAAGCCACTTCGGTTGAACGCATTGATTGAGAGAGCCGTTGCAAGTTAGCGTATATTATATAAGTTATTAATTCATTTATTTACATATTTTTCAAGAACCGCGCAATGAATACCACTGAATTAGATGTTTGTTTAAGCTTCCCCAACTGTAACAAGGGCGTTTTAAAGAGAAGGAGGAAGGCACCATTTAGTAAGGAGTTAACGCGAACTTCAATCGCAAGGGGCATAGAAACCGAGTCACGAAAGAAGTTTATGAAACTAGATAAAAGTTGAAGAAGAAAGTAGTAGGCACTGAAAAACAGAACAGGAGTGAACCGAAAAAATGATCTTTAACAATACAAAAAACATTTTATTTCAACAAAGAGAAGGCCTTTATAACACCCAGTTCGGGACCTCACATTTTTCCTCCTGGGAGTGCTAATTCCCATAGATACAATAACTGTATACCCTGAGAGGACGAATGGCTAGTGTTCAAAATGAATTCTAGTTAGAACCCCAAATAATTATTTGTGTGGAGTGGTGAGTGCTGCGAGAAAAAAGTTTTCATTGAAAACACGAAGGAAAGCTGTAATTTATCCCTCTTGAAGTTGGCTGCAAAAGAAAAAATAAAATACAGATATGAATGCCTCTTTTCAAAAGGAGTTCTTCAGAGATATCAAAGCAAATAATTTCGCTCAATAAAGACGATGTTATTGATAGATTTAAATGGTAATTAGATAGAGTAATTTATTGACTTCTGAAGGTATAGTAACCACCGAGGTCAATAAATTGCTCGTCAAAAACTGAAATAATAATTGGCGAATGCTGAGGTTAAAACTTTAAGAAATAACCAAGCTGAATGATGAAAAGAAGGAAATAGAATAGAGTAGATGTGTATCTCTCCGTGAGACAAAGATGGTCCATGGCATTACAAAACCCAATGGAGGAGCATTTTTTTCCGCCAGCAAGGCACGTTTACGTGTCGCTTGGACCACTTCCGCACTAGCTACTTTGGAGCGATTGCATTATTAAATTAACGTTGCCTCAAACTCGGATCTTCAGAAAAACTTCTGAAATCTTTTACGTAGTACGAAGCCGTCAACCTATCTCCGTTCAACTTTTTGATTGATGGATTTGAATGACCGAAAACTGTGCGGCGAAGGCCGCAGGAATTCAAGATTGTGCAACATGAATTACTTAGGAAGAAGTGCAGTGTTCTATTGAATGAACGGTGAAATTCCTGTCAAAGTTTCGTAGCACTTGCACGCTTTAGTATTGAGGTGTGGCACGTTGATGGTAGTTGAGAGACTCGTTGGTGGCCTTCAACAATATGCCGTGAATGTTACCTAGCCCGTTCATGCAATATCGCGTCCCTCTTGCGATCATCCGCGGAAAATGATTAATGGCGCTCGAAATTGCTTCCATGGATGAATGCTTGCCTTCTGAACTTTGATTATAGAGCATTGATAAGAGCAAAGAAATCAAAATAGCAAAATTTATGTTATTATATACTTTGAGCTTCCGTAATCGCAACAAAGGTGTTTCAAAGAGAGGAAGGATAAAAGCATTATTTATCCTGCGCACGCGGTTTTCCCGCACAAGATCCCCTGCGCATAGAAACAGTGAGTTAGGAACGAAGATTTTGAAACCCAATAAAATACGAAGAAGAAGGTGATAGATGTTGAAAAAAACAGCAGTGAACCGAAATAAGATTGTGCTCGATAAAATAAAATAAAACTCATTCTGTTCCTACAGAAAAAGAGCCCAACCTCACTTTCAGTCCGGGACCTTATATTTTTTCCATAGAACGTGAATTCCCGTAGGCACAATACTTTTATCCACCGTGGGGAGAAATCAAGATAACTTCTGAAAATTTGGTATATGAATTACACATATTCTTCAGAACTGAAACAGGAAAGTTGCCCAGATTATAGAATGACAATAACAAATTATTCATGGAAATTCGTCTCAATATGCTCATCCCCAAGGGCAAACATCGATGGGTGGCGCTGTCACAGCATCAGGAGACAGCAATTATGACGGAAGAAAATTTCTGTTTTGCAGAAGCCACGCCACTCCTTGACTCCTTGACTCCATTCCTTAACTTCATATCTAGACTTGATTTGACCTATATTGTAAAATACAGCATAAAATATCGAGTTAATTAACTCAATGATCAGTCTAATGCGAAACTAGCTTAAGTGGACTAGGTTAAACATTATTGTACGCCTTAGAATAACGTGATGATAGGATGCCCTAGAAGTCGCTGAACTTGTTCGGGCCCACAGGTAGCTATACTCAAAATTCCTAACACAAACACGGTCCTTCTCCGGCCACACGCGGCCTCTACGGCGAGCTACGTCACCGCACTCGAAGGTTGAGGCAGCCGAGCTGCGTCTTGGTTAAGGAATGCGAGCAGCGAGTCGGAATTCTGCTCCAGCTGCGTTAGGCGAGAACCTTTCTGGGAAATAGTGAGTGGTTAGCACAAGCCTCGCCCAGCGCTACGAAAGGAAAAATCCATGCTCAAACAATGTGTTAGAATAAGTTACCGAGCAAAAGCGTTAGAACAAAAGTATCCAAAGTAAATACCATTCCAAGGTTCAAAATACACGCGGGATCCACGCACAACCTGGGATGATATTAAATTGAGAGGAAGAATTTTCATTATTTATTCGTGGCTTCAATGAACTTAGATTATTAATCAACATAACTTGGTTCACTAGTCATTGCAATATTTGATGAAGTTACCAAGCAAGTACATGCAACTTTATGATCTATGTTGTCTCCATTTATGACTAACGAGTTAGACCATAATTTTTTCAATACATTGTTACATTCGCATTGTATAAGAAAAATTTTTACCCACCGACGTTGACAGTGTTTCATATCTTAATCAGTTGAAATTTTTAGTGTTTATCGTTCCCTACGTCAAAATCAAATACTCCGAGAGAAAAAGTTAGCTCAAGTCTCAAGTTGGCATTGCGTTGTTCGGAACGTTGATGGCAGCTTCATGACACTGCGGTCATCCTCAGCAAACATGACCATTTGGAAGCGTTTTTCACTTAATGAGGAAGAGCATTTTCGAAACCCAGTGTTGTTTTTACTGCGAAGTAGCTCAAATTATTTTTATTATAGTATCATGAAGCGAGTCTTAAAGGAGTCATAAACGGACGGATGACAGCAGGATACATTATTTGTTAAGGGCTTTTTGACCTTGGCAAGGTCACGCAGCCGCTGGTGCTCTGTGCGGGCTGAGACAGTGAAATGTTTCGTTCTTTAATTTTCTGGGACGGCGAGAGATGTTTTGGGGCGACGAGAGATGTTTTGGGACGGCGAGAGATGTTTTGGGGCGACGAGAGATGATTTGGGACGGCGAGAGATGATTTGGGACGGCGAGAGATGTTTTGGGACGGCGAGAGATGTTTTGGGACGGCGAGAGATGATTTGGGACGGCGAGAGATGTTTTGGGACGGCGAGAGATGTTTTGGGACGGCGAGAGATGTTTTGGGACGGCGAGAGATGTTTTGGGACGGCGAGAGATGTTTTGGGACGGCGAGAGATGTTTTGGGACGGCGAGAGATGTTTTGGGACGGCGAGAGATGTTTTGGGACGGCGAGAGATGTTTTGGGACGGCGAGAGATGTTTTGGGACGGCGAGAGATGTTTTGGGACGGCGAGAGATGTTTTGGGACGGCGAGAGATGTTTTGGGACGGCGAGAGATGTTTTGGGACGGCGAGAGATGTTTTGGGACGGCGAGAGATGTTTTGGGACGGCGAGAGATGTTTTGGGACGGCGAGAGATGTTTTGGGACGGCGAGAGATGTTTTGGGACGGCGAGAGATGTTTTGGGACGGCGAGAGATGTTTTGGGACGGCGAGAGATGTTTTGGGACGGCGAGAGATGTTTTGGGACGGCGAGAGATGTTTTGGGACGGCGAGAGATGTTTTGGGACGGCGAGAGATGTTTTGGGACGGCGAGAGATGTTTTGGGACGGCGAGAGATGTTTTGGGACGGCGAGAGATGTTTTGGGACGGCGAGAGATGTTTTGGGACGGCGAGAGATGTTTTGGGACGGCGAGAGATGTTTTGGGACGGCGAGAGATGTTTTGGGACGGCGAGAGATGTTTTGGGACGGCGAGAGATGTTTTGGGACGGCGAGAGATGTTTTGGGACGGCGAGAGATGTTTTGGGACGGCGAGAGATGTTTTGGGACGGCGAGAGATGTTTTGGGACGGCGAGAGATGTTTTGGGACGGCGAGAGATGTTTTGGGACGGCGAGAGATGTTTTGGGACGGCGAGAGATGTTTTGGGACGGCGAGAGATGTTTTGGGACGGCGAGAGATGTTTTGGGACGGCGAGAGATGTTTTGGGACGGCGAGAGATGTTTTGGGACGGCGAGAGATGTTTTGGGACGGCGAGAGATGTTTTGGGACGGCGAGAGATGTTTTGGGACGGCGAGAGATGTTTTGGGACGGCGAGAGATGTTTTGGGACGGCGAGAGATGTTTTGGGACGGCGAGAGATGTTTTGGGACGGCGAGAGATGTTTTGGGACGGCGAGAGATGTTTTGGGACGGCGAGAGATGTTTTGGGACGGCGAGAGATGTTTTGGGACGGCGAGAGATGTTTTGGGACGGCGAGAGATGTTTTGGGACGGCGAGAGATGTTTTGGGACGGCGAGAGATGTTTTGGGACGGCAAGAGATGTTTTGGGATGGCGAGAGATGATTTGGGACGGCGAGAGATGATTTGGGACGGCGAGAGATGATTTGGGATGGCGAGAGATGATTTTGGACGCAACAGAGGCATAGTGTGAAAATCGCAAAACCAGCCGCATAAATACAAACCAGAGATGTACTTGATAACGGACCGAGACAAATATTTTAAGCATTGGGACATACTCAAAAAAAAGGCTTCGACTTGTACACTTGAAGTTTTTATCTTCATATCCTTCGAGGAACTAAGAGGCCACATGAATAACTAGTAGATTTTGAAACACTGAGAGGGCAGTGAATGATTCTATAATTTGATGCATGTTTACAGCATTCCAGTAGTGGCTGATCCTTTTCTATCATTGTATTATTATTATTGTAATTATTATTATTATTATTATTATTATTATTATTATTTTTATTATTATTATCATTATTATGATTATTATTATTGAATCAGATCCACAGCCAAGTTGTTAAGGCTGGTGTAGGGTTGTCTTCAGGTTGTTCCAGTCAGAAGTGGTGTAACGAGTGTTTTACGCTCCTCTTCCTTTCTTCCTTCCTTCGCAGCCTTCGGTCCCTTTAGGCGTAGCGTTCCGGGGTGCGTCCCGCACCCTGAGGATCACCGCCTTCTTCTCTTCTCCATATTCGAATCCAGTTCGTCTGAGTGGGTTCGGCTTCAGCTCAGTGTCCGGTGTTATCCGAGCACCTTGCGAAGAATGTGGGCAGATCCCAGGAGAACTGACTTTTGCAGCAGTCCAGGGTGGATTTTATCACAGCCGATGCTACCCAGGTGCTTTTCAAGATTGGTGGTTGAGGCCCCAAGTGTCCCAATCACGATGGGAACCACCTCGGCGCGGCAACCGTGTGTCGAGGCGAGCTCGACCCGGAGGTCTTGATACTTGAGGATTTTCTCAGCCTCCTTTTCGACGATTCTTGAGTCGTACGGAACTGCCACGTCGATGATCTTGATCTGTTTCTGGGTCTTGTTAATGACGACGATGTCCGGTCGTCTGGCTGTGATGGCCCTGTCAGTTTGGTGGAGGACGTCGTAGAGAAGTTTGATGTCGTCGTTTTCCATCACAGTCTTGGGCTCGTGCTGGTACCAGCGGTCAGCGCAGGGGAAGTTGTGAGTCTTGCACAGGTTCCAATGTAGAGTTTTTGCTACCTTGTCGTGCCTCCTCTTGTATTCCCTCTGCGCCAGCGCCGAGCACTCGCTGATCAGGTGGTTGACGGTTTCGTCTTTGGTTTTGCACATCCGGCATTTTGGGTCGTTGCTTGTGTGTGTGATTCTAGCTGCTCTGTTTTTGGTGTTGAGGGCTTGTTCTTGCGCGGCAAGGATCATGCCCTCAGTTTCTTTCTTGAGTTCACCTCGATGCAGCCAGTTCCAAGTGAGTTCGGGTTTTGCTTCTCGAGTTTGTCGGGGGTATTGGCCGGCGAGTGCCATTCCCTCCCACTTTTGGAGTCGCTCTCCCCTTCTCCTCTCCTTGAAACTGTCTGAGGTCTCTTCCTCTTTCAGGGTCTTCGATGTCCACACCAGTTTCATCCAAGGATCCTGGTGCTCTCTCGTGTACTGGCCGAGTGCTCTGATCTCACTTTGGATGCACTCTTCCACTTCAAGCAGACCTCTTCCTCCTTCCTTTCTCTTGATGTATAGCCTTTCAGTGCATGATCGGGGGTGGAGTGCCCTGAAGATGGTCATCAGCTTTCTGGTCTTCGTATCTAGCTGCTTTTGTTCGAGCTTCGTCCATTTAACTATTCCGGCGGTGTACCTGATGACCGGTACGGCCCATGTGTTAATGGCTTTGATGATGTTGCCGCCGTTGAGATTAGATTTTAAAATTAACCTTACTCTGCTGCAGTATTCTTTCCTGATTTTTTTCTTCATCTCGGTGTGCAGAACGTTGTCGTGTTCAAGCACTCCTAGGTATTTGTACCCTTCTTCTTCGATCTGTTCGATTGTTTCGTTCTCTAAGTGGATACCTTCAGTTGCTGAGACTTTGCCTCTCACGATGTTGATGAGGCCGCACTTGCTTATTCCGAATTCCATTCCGATGTCGTGGGAGAATTCGTGCACAACTTTCACAAGTCTTTCGATTTCTCTAGCGGATCTTGCGAACAGCTTGAGATCGTCCATGTAGAGTAGGTGGTTTAGGCTGTTATTGCGGTCGTACTTGAATCCCAAGCCCGTGTTGTTGAGGACCTGAGTCATTGGGACCAGTGCCAGTACGAACAAGAGTGGAGATAGGGAGTCGCCTTGAAAGATTCCTCGACGGATGTTCACCTCTCCCAGCTCAGCGTTTGCACACGTGAGCTGGACCTTCCAGTTAGGCATGGTAGTTGCGATCAGCCGCCGGACGTTTCCTGCGACTCCGTATGTCTCCAGACATTCGAGGATCCATGAGTGTGGGACCATGTCGAAGGCCTTTTTGTAATCAATCCACGCCGTGCTAAGGTTCTTGTGTTTAGCTTTGGCGTGGGTCATGATCAGCTTATCGAGCAGAAGATGGTCTTTCGTCCCTCTCGTTCCCCGTCTACATCCCTTCTGCTCGTTAGGGAAGTAGTCGCGGCTCACTAGGTGCTGATACATGCTCTCGTAGATCATGCCGGTGAGGATCTTCCACATGACCGGGAGGAATGTGATGGGTCTGTAATTGCTCACCGCTGATCCTTTTTCCTTATCCTTCTGTATCAGCACCGTCCTTCCAGTTGTCATCCAATCTGGCACAGTGCCTGATGTTAAGCATCTGTCCAGGTTTTCTACCAGCCTGGGATGGAGGGATGTGAAGGTCTTGATCCAGTAGCCTTGGACTTTGTCTGGACCGGGGGCCTTCCAGCTCTGCGTTTTTCTTATTTGCTTTTGTAATCGCGCCGCCGTTATCCGGAGGTCTTCGTCCGGGTTGACGTCTTTGGCGATGCCTTGGAGCCATTCAGCCTCGGCGTTATGCTGGACCTCTTGGCTCCAAATGCCGCTCCAGAAGCGCCGCGTACCTTCGGCTTCCGGAACGTCCATTTCGTCATTTCTGTGGCGCAGTTGTTTGTAGAATCGTTACTGGTTGGTCGCGAACATTTTGTTCTGTTGAAGGCCAGCGATTCTGTTCTCATATCTAAGGATTTTGCTTCGTTTTGCCGATAGTCTTTGTTTGAGGGTTTCTTCTACCAGTTGTAGTCCTGCCTCCCTGCAGTGGTAGATACTCTCGAGTTCCGCCATTTTGTTTCTGCAGGTCAGTCTGCCACGTCTCCATTCCGAGATCCAGCTTAGATGTTTCCGGAGCTCATCTATGCTTTTTTGGATTCGGTGTTTCCACGGGGGGTCTTTCTTTCCTCTCGGCCGGTTGGTTGCCGGCGGAGGAGCAAGCTCTTTGGAGACTAGGAACGCTCCGGCCAGAATTAGGGTGTTAGTTTCTGTGATGTTCCTGGTCTTTATTCTGCCGATGAGATGATTAATCTTGGCAGTAGCTGCTAGGATCTTCCCCGATGGGACGTGTCTGAGGTTCGGTAGTTGTTCTTTTGGAGTTTCGTGCAGGAGCGTTAAGTAGGTATTGTGGAGCTCGTTGAGCAGAGTCTCTTCATCGCCCGGAAGGTCTCGGCGGTCCACCACAGGTTCTTCCCCTGCGATGGGTTCCGCCTCGTCCGTTTCCGGTCCGGTGTCGCCGGCTTGGTGGTACCGGTTTGGCACTTCAGCTTGTTGCGGAGGTGCTGCTATTAAATCGCCGTCTGAAGCAACGTCAGGTTCTGAGTCGCTAATCTGGTGGTACCTCAGCTGGTTTGGTACCTCAGCTCCAGCTCCTGACGTTTCTGCTTCATCGTCGGTGGTGTAATTGCTCGAGCAAGAGTCGTCTTCTGGTCTTTGGTCGGTGTCATTTCCGGTGGTCACGATTGGTGTCTCAGTTTCGGGTGGTATCGGAGACGCTCTTGCTTCGGCCTGGTGATTATTTTCGTCCACCCCTTCTTCCGTGTTTAGTTCACTGGCTATGAGCTCTTTTTCCTCGTTGGTAAGGAGGTTTTTGAGGTTGATCTCTCTTATTTGGCTCGCCAGCATTTGCTCGGAGTGGTTGGGAAGGCCTAGGTCGACCCAGATTTGCCTCATACGTTTGCGGAAGCCTCGGGTTTGGGGGTCGCTTCGTAGGTAGCACATCCAAAGGGTTTTCCAGGCTTCCTTCGTCCACTTTTTCCGGGGTTGACGTCTGTTAGTGGGAGGCGGCGAGGTAGGAGGGGTCACTGTCTCCAGTGACCGGTCTGCCGCTCTCCCTGGGTTGCTTGGAGTAGTCGCCGTCGAGTGAGCCGTGTCCCGCACGGCTTCACAAGCAACTGGAGCCTGCTCCTGTACTGCAGTTGGGTTCGTAGTGAGTTGACGACCGGGTTCGCCCGAACCATCCGGTCCACTAGTAGCGTGTGGTTCACTACTAGTTCCCGGGGAGCTTACCCTGCCGGACGCGGCACCCGCAGTTGGAGACTGTCGGGTCCCGTTCACGTCGTTGGGGGGTTGTTTCTTTGTGCGCGCTTCCATGCGGTTAGTGATTACCCTCAGCCAGCGGGGACAGTTTGGTCGGCGTCTGCTTATACAGTATTCGCAGATAACCTATTTGCATAGGCCGTCCCCCCCATCCGCCAGCGGGGGGACGCCCCCTTGAACGGATGTCAGCCGCTCGGGGATTATTATTATTATTATTATTATTATTATTATTATTATTATTATTATTATTATTATTATTATTATTATTAGGAAGGTGGATAATTATTATTATTATTATTATTATTATTATTATTATTATTAGTATTATTATTATTTTCATGCAGTCCCATTAATACAGTGGCTGCTTATAAACTCCACCTTATAATCAGAAGGAAAATATAGAAGCAACGTTGAGCCAAAACGAGGGAAGAAAAAATGTGGAACCTTACACTGTATAGACTGACTGACTTACTTAGAATTTTATTTATTGATAGTGTGTAGTAAAAGTGGTTATCCACGTTCTTCGTATTTTAACACGCTAAGAACTGGAATAATTTCGCAGGGTTGAGAAGTTTAAATGGAAATATAGTGAAAGTTTTAAAACACTCGAAACAAAAACGAATCGTGGCGTGATTTCACACCCATGGTAAGAATTATAAAAAAATCCGTCAGAAAAGATAACGAATAAAGAAGGCCGACCGAGAGATGGAGCACGAGGTGTCCGCTCACACGGCTCCAATGTACGTCGTTCAGGTGAACTCGACCACAAAGCCGGGAAAAAGGGCTCTAAAATCGTCCAACCCATAGCAGCCATCCCTTCATCAATTCCGCCTCATAATACTGAACAATTACTGCCTCCCGAGTGTGCGTTGTTGTGTGAGTAGCGAGAGGCAGTTCCCCATACGAACGATGGTTGCCAAAATTTCTCTAGCACAAACATCGGCAAGTACCCCATGTCTGTAATATATCTATGTTACCTTTGTTCAATCGGCGGCTGATCACTCGATAAAAGGTTTCTCAACCAAAACTAAAATCAAAAACAAGCTAAGGAACAATGCAAAAGATCACTGTCCTGTTGAAAGTAGTGCTCTTGCTCATTAGCATTTGGTCTGATAGCTGGTCGAAATTCGTTACACAAATGCCCGATACATTTCTGAATGAATTGATTTGCCCCCGCGACCACACTATAGGTGGTATTAGATCGCTCAAAAAAATTTTTCAAGATATGACCTCTCTGCGGCATTGGTTTATTGTTAGATAAATTTACGAGAAAACCCAGATTACGAATACTGTAACCTTAATTAAAGGGGATGAATAATACTTCGTTACAGTTCACATTCATTCATTTGTTGGAACTCATTATTATTATTATTATTATTATTATTATTATTATTATATAAGAAAGTTTTAGCCTCCCTTAACCACGACAAAGATGTTCCAAGACAGGAAAGAGGAAGGCACCATTTAGTATGGAGTTGAGGGAACGCGGAATCTATGCACAAAGTGCACAGAAACAGTAAGCTAGGAAAGAAGTTCATGAAACAAGAAAAAATTTGAAGAAGAAAGTAGTAGGTGCTGAAGAACAGGACAGCAGTGAACCGAAAAAAGATGGTCCGTAACAAAACAAAAACCTATTTTATTACAACAAAAAGGAAGCCTACCTAACCTTTAGCTCGGGCCCTCACATTTTTCCCCTGGGAGCGCTAATTCCCATAGATACAATAGTTGTATCCCCTTGAGGGGTTGTTGGAACTCAATAACTCCCTGAGTGGTCAATGGAAAATCACAGAAAAAAACTAATGAAAGAGCGGTAAGAAGATCGAGGACACCCAATTATAATTCTTAATAAAAATTTCCTAGTATAGGAATGATGCTTAAATTTGAGAGTAAATGAGAGCGGAAAAAGCAAATAAAATGGCGCAATTTGCAAATCAGCCGATCCTCCTTTTGATTGTGCTATAATTTAGGAGAAATTGAATTTTCCCTGCGTTAAGCAACTTCACATAAGCAGCCGCTGCCATCCTCGTGGTTGGAGAAATTGAATTCATGAATAGAATTAGCAGAGATTGACTGAGTACAACGCGTGCTTTTTGGAAAATCTTCTAGCATCCAAATAATTGACTTTATTTGCTAGAACCACCCGATTGCCACAAATCAAACCTTGATTTAGTATCATAACAGGTTGTGTTCAAAAGAAAATTATCCATGAATAATTCACTATTGAAACAATGAATTGACCAAGGAAATTTCGCCACACAGTGACACAGTGAACTTAAACCGTGACCTAGTATTTTCCTATTTAGAAGGCATGAGACACATTACTCAATGCATGTCTTCTGAAGATATTGAATTAATTTCAAAGCAAAACATGTTTTCAAACTCTTCTATTCTTAAATTTCGCTCAGCCATGATCAAAGTAATAGATTCGACTCGTCGAATAATTTTGGCTCTATCGCTAACAAGATTGCATCATTGAACTGCTTTTCGCTTACAAAAATTTGACAGATTTTGGTTGCAGAAATTTCTTTTGAAAATGCCTTGAAATTGTTGAATTTATTCCACGTAATTCCATGTAACACAATAAAATTTTTGAAACCAGAAATTCATCAATCATGTTTTAGAAAACGATGCAGATTTAACTTACGTTCACTGAAGAAAGTTCCCAAAGTATTAGGCAGAAGTCCATTAAATCAGCCGATTAGCAGTTGTGCGTTTGAGCTGAGGTCAATTAAACATGCAGGAAGAACGCCTAGCATTCAATTTAAATCCATGGTGATGTCGAGGGGGCAAGCATTGAACCAGTTAACATGTTAACCGCCATCAGTTAAACTAATGTTCAATACTCAACTTAAATTTAATGTTAATTGTAGCAAGTAATTTTGGAAATAACAAGCATTAACCTGATCGTGCCTTCATTTAGCTTCGATTAAGTATTTATCAAAAATGAATTTGTCACTACTGGTCGGTCAGCAGCATTATGAAAATTCCCTCCGCGGCCACCGGTGGCGCACGTTGCGGTCTAAGCGTTAAACTAAAGTCAATTAAACGTGCGGAAGGGACGACTGGCAATCAACCAAAATCCACGATCATGCCGAGGGGGCCAGCATTGAACCAGTTAAATCAAGTCATAGCGCCAGACTAAGTCTCCGCTGGCCATGGCCAACGTGATACACGACCGACAAATGCTAGTAGCTTTCGCAGCACCTCGATGTGCGGTATCATCATGGATCAAATACTGGTTTCTCGCCGCTCTATTAATCCTGATGTGAGACAGAAAAAATTTCGGATATTCGCTTGTAAAATCTGGTTTGAAGTGCATCAATTCTGCATGACGCTTCTTCCATGAAAAAAAAGTTACGTTTTTTGCTGAAAATTCACGAGCGTGGTCTGGCGTTTTAGGAGAGGTTAAACGTTGCACCTGACAAGTGGGATACTGTTCTGCAGCGTTGTCTGAAAATCAATTGGGGAAGTGTTAAAAGAGCGCCCTTATTTAGAAGTTGTATGATGTAGAACTCAATGCGAAACGGTTTTAGGCGCCTATTGTGTTCATGACGTAGGTGGTAGTACTTCATTAATCTGACGACGATGGAAGTAAAAATGATTACTAAATGCATTGTACTCCTCGAGTTCAAAAGTTAGAATAGATTATAGATTATTAGTTAGTTTAAGCCTCCCTATCCTCAACAAATGAGATCCAAAGTGAGGAAGGAAGAAGGCACTATTTAATATGGAGTTAAGTGAACGCGGAATCTATTCAGAAAGGGCATAGAAACAGTAAAATGAGAAAGAAGTTCACGAAATAAGATCAAAGTTGAAGAAGAAAGTAGTAAGTGCGGAAAAAACAGGACAGCAGTGAACCGAAAAAAGATGGTCCGTAACAAAACAAAAATCCACGTTGTTTTAACAAAAAGAAAGCCTACCTAACCTTTAGCTCGGGCCCTCACATAGTCCCCCTGGGAGCGCTAATTCCCATAGATACAATAGTTGTATCCTCCTGAGGGGGTTCAAAAGTTAATCCCTATAAAGTTTCAAGCATATTCATCTATGACGAGCGAACGCCTTATCATTAACACGGCATACAAAATCAATGTGTACTAGCTTCTACTACATTCGTTATAGTTCAAAGTTTTATATTAAAAATTTTCAAGCTGAATTAACATACGGTTCACTAATCGCTGATACATGTTCCTCATTTAAAGTAATTCTAACTACTTATGTTTTCATTACGGCTGTTTCCAAAAAACATTTACTTCAACCTTAGACCCCAGTTTTGGTATCCTGCGTCACAATCGAAACTTCAAAAGCGACGTTCATTTACTCTAAATATGAAAGCGTTCAGGATATTCACCAATTTTTCATCACGAACATTTCTACTGTTGGACTCCTGCAACATTTCATAATAAAAGATTTTCGAGTACTAGTCTTGCTATTTAACAATTTCAACATGTCCAGGTCGAGAAGAATCAGGACAGTCATTCGGTAGCTATTCAAATACTTCATTCAATCCACGCTAGGGTTGAAGTAGAAGAATTTAAATTGCATGTTTATACATTTGAAAATTCTGCAAGAAAAAACGCCATCCAAAACGATCCAAACATTCAACCGCGTTGCTCATGTTATTCCAAGTTATCAAAATTTTTTGTCCATCATTCTTTCTAGGTTTTGGTTCAACATCGTCGGAAGCTCGTTACGTTACAGGCAGATCAAACGACTACGATTGGATTAATTCAAGACGTAAGAAATAATTGAAAACTCAATTTTCGTTATTAACTGGGCGTATTTGTGTTTTACACGCACTCTCGTGTGTTTGTTTACGTCGCAGGCGCTAGAGCCGTCGGTGACACCTGGCATTTCAAGTGCTTTAAGTTCAAACAACTTGAGGGCTAAAGAGCTGGTGACTGCAGGGCGAGTCTTCTTCGAACGCATTTACGGAGCATGTTGCTGTCGGGTAATTCCCGAAGTTGCTCATGACTTCGCGACTTTTATTCATAAGGAGCCTTGGGATTAGGATAGTCTCGGTTAGTGACTCGTATAGTGACGTCTCAGAGTGAGATATTTATTCATTTAATTGCCAGTCAGGTTTAAGAATTGTGAAACTGAATGTAATCTATGAATGTATGCAAAACCATTGTGGAAATGTGATCTAAATAAACGAACTATGAGTGTATGGGGCAGATAAAAAGCAAATATTGAAAAGAAGTTACCTACTAGAGTGACATAAAATTTCACATTGTTAAGAATGATTAATTTTGCGAATTAACGCTGAAAATTTAGGAAATTTTAATTGTGTGTAATAAATTTTAATTGTGTGTAATAAATTTTGTGCATACTTAAAAAATTTGTTCGTGAAATATCTTAGTAAATTCCAGCAGTACAGATGGGTCGCTTCAACATGTATGTTACATGCCTGTATGTTTGGGCTCAGCAAATGTTATGTGTAGCGATAAGCTGTGTTGGTTCTAGCGATGTCTGTGTATATTGGTTAGCAGGAATTTTTTGGTGTGAGCAATTTCGAGAGGCCTCGGGCGAACCTTTGGGACGAGAAATTTAATCAGCTACACACTTGAGACGTTCGTGAGACGTTCGTAAGTGCCGACGCGGTGGGAAACAACTCGCCGCAGAGTTTGACAGAGACAGATCGCTACACTTAAGCCACGAGGGTGAACATAGCAACGGTTTCGGATATTTCAAGACTTGGATAGGGCGGGACTTGATGCTTTCTCGGCAAAAGAGCTTTAGCCAATGAGGAACAGTTATACCAGGAAAGGGAAATTTGAAGGGCTCAAGCTACTTATAATACAGCAAAAACAACGCACAGGTGGAGCTTCGAACATTACGTACGGACTTCGAAACAGTTTAATGGCTGTGCGAAAAGCAGAAAACCGCTCTTTCCCAGACACTCTGGTAGAAGCTAATGAAATAATTTCAGTTTGTAGCCGAGGATCGTCGGAGAAAGTACGTGTTATAAATAGGAGGTGGTGGAGATAAAGTTATTCTAAAAGAAAAATGCCAATCTGAAATAATGTGACAGTGTATTTCAAATAAAGGAAGTTGAACTTACCAAAATTTCTCTTCTTTTGCAATAGAGTAAATATTCTCCGTTTTTCTGTGCAGAGGGAAAATTACCAAACCCAACCAAATCGTAGGAGTCATTTAATGGAACATGGAGATGCCACATTAGATGGGAGGGTAAGAGAGATGTAGTTTTCTTTGGAAAAGATATTTTTGAAATAAATATTGGGAAAATTCAATGGCATTCAATGAAGTAAAAATTGAGATATTTTGAGGGAACGTCATTGACGCGATTAAAAAAGTAACGAGTTAAATTTTTGTCTTAACAGGCGGGAAGGATTTATCTGAAGGATTGATCTGCTCGGATGAAAAGGAGATCGACGTGTGAATATACTGAAGCGGAATGAGCAGCATTACGTCATCAATAGACATTTTCTGAACAGTGCATAAGACAGGAATTTGAACTGAAGCGAGACGTGGACGAATGATTTGTGGGTTGAAGTGACTATCACCTACTGTGCTGCTGGAAATAGCTAGACCAGAATAGACCATGTCTCATGTTTAGCTCTCGTTAACTTAGGGGTGGCTGGCCAGCCGAATTGTTGATGTTTTGTATGACGTGCAGCCGAATCGAGTCATTCAGTATAGCTCTGTGATGTAAGCCATTTGGCGTAGGCAGTTTCTAGATCCCATTATTTGATTTGAATCATTCCTAATGACACTCATTGTACGTACGCTTGTTGATGTTTTGTATAACGTATGGCCGAAAATCATAAATGTTAAGCGAATCTCACCCTGTGTGTTATGCCCCCCAACATTAGAAGCGACAGCTCGCAACATCACGGGTGCGCTCAGAAAATGCGCTGTGTAAGTTGAGTAGACTTTCATCGGTGAGTAACGTTTTGTTTTAGTATATACTGTAATGTTGATTATGTGCGTTTGGGCTTACCCATGAGTTTTCTTGTGTTTTTGTGCATGTCATGGAGGTGAGCCAATTCCTCAAACGAGCGTTCGGTCTCCTTGTTAGTGCAAACTAATGAGGGACAGGACTGAAGTCGTCTCGTGACAACGTTTTTACGAAGTTTAATATTATTTTGCATCCATAAATGTTTGTAAAGCATATGATGTTCCCAAACCTGTGTGAATTTATGCTGCAGCATCAGTTGATGCTTTAAAAATTGAAAAATTGACGTAAGCCATTGAAAAATTGCTTTAATAATGGCTAAAAATTGTATGCCTTTAAATCACTTTTTTATTAACGCTCGATTTAGGCCTAATTCTTTCCGATTAAACTGTAAGTTAATTCAAGCTTCCCAAACTACAAAATGGCTCCCAAGAGAGGAAGGAAGAAGGCACCAATTACTATAGCATCGAGTCAACGAGGAAACGATGCATAATGTTTATCCCTTCACTCTGCGTATGCAAGCAGCAAGAATGAAACGAAATAGAAAACAAGAGAAAGCCAAAAGAAATCGTAGAAGCTAAAAAGGACAGCACTGAATGAACAAAGATGATTCGGAACAAAAAAACTGGCTCTGTTACAGCTTCAAAAAGGCCTACCTAACCTTCAGCTCAGGACTTCATATCTTTCTATTTGGAGTGATGATTTCTATATACATAAATACTTGTTTCAAGTGTGGAAATTATATCTTCCGTACACTTTTGTCAAAATTCCCATCAGGGTGTAGAAATGGGGTTAAAATTATGAAGAGAGAAACAAAGGACATGGAGCGATGAGTGAGACAAAACTCAGAGTAGGTTAGATGTTAGTTTAAGCCTATTTTCCTCCAAATAAAGATACCGTGCTATTAAGTCGTACATGGTAGATTAGATTAGGTGTTACTTCAAGTCGCTCTAACCGTAAAAAATACGCTCCAAAGAGAGGAAGGGAGAAGGCATCGTTTAGGATGGACTTGAGACAACGCGGACTCTATGCATGTTGTACATAGAAACAAAGTTGAGAAAAAAGTTGAAAACTAGACAAAAGGTGATTACAAAATTTATGGGTGTTGAACAATAGTAAAGCACTGAATTGAACAAAATGGATTTCTGGTTTGATAGATTTCTGGTTAGACGCGAGCAATTACTATTGTTGTGGGAGATTTAAATTCGTTTTTCATGGAATCAGTAGTAATCGTAGGTAACGAATTTTCTACATGTGATTCAATTAAAATAACTTAATGAAATTACAGTACACAGAGAACTACGTTTTGAGCTCGGAAGACATTTTCGTATATTGAAATTAGCAACGCTAATATTTTACATATTCCTTTTTCCAGTCGAAATTTCAACAGACTAATTAGATTTTGAGCAGCCTACTGCATGAAATGTAGCACAAAGACCATCAGCGCACAGCATTTTCACGAGAAAGTTGGGAACATGTGCTTCACATTCTGCCGAGACTAGCGCCATTCGGATGCAAACATTTCAGAATACCTGCATGGGTGCGACTGGCAGCGCTGCGGCTGTTGCCGAGAAGACACAAACTATTAACTCGCATCGAACTCGCTGCGTCTGAAATGCAAGGGAGGAAAGAACTGCAATGAAAGGTCAAGGAGAGCGAACTTGAAATGCGCTTGCGATCGCGTAAAAACCAAAACGCAGGGTGCTGTAAAATTTATTGTCGTCGATGCGCAAAAAATAGGCAGCGACTGGAGGTGTTTTCACTGAGCGATGCAAGGCGCGACAGTGTCACAGGGACCACTTGCCAATCAATGCAAGTACAACGACAACGTCATCAAAATTGGACGACGATCAGCAATCGTAATGCGTACATTGCTTTTGTTAGATTATATAGATTAGATTATTTGTTAGTTTAAGCCTCCCTAACGGGAAACGGGATGAAAGTTAAAAAAGTAGTACGTGATGAAAAACAGGACAGCAGTGAACCGGCAAAAATCATTTCATTGTATCAAAAAGAATGCCTACGTAACTCTCAACTCGGGTCCTCACACTTCTCCCCTTGGAGTGCTAATTTCCATAGATACAATAGTTGTAGCTCCTTCAGGGGAATATTACTTTTGTTGAGGAGCACCAGAGACCCTTTGAAGAAAGTATTAGGGGCTGAAAAATAAAAGAGGTGAACCAGAAAAAGATGGTCCATAACGAAATGAAACATCCATTCTATTTCAACTGTGGGAAGGCCTACTTAATCTTGAGCTTGGGACCTCTCATCTTTCCCCTCGAGTTCAACGTTGGTTCAAGGATTTGGTGAAGGTAATACTGGAAATTAGTGCACTGAATGAATATGAAAAAGTGTCAGAGAACTCATCTTACTCAAGGATGAAAACTAAATTATTTTACAGAAAATTATTTGTGGCACCGTTGAAAATAAAATCACAGAGTAAATTTTAACGCAAACTCAAATATCACATACCCAGCGATAAGGGGCAATCGAGAATGTTTTTCTTCGTTGTAGCCTTTCGTTACCGAAAGAATGTCTGCGAGAAATAATTACTTATCGAAAATGCCAGAGCCGAAGTTAAAAAAAAAACGAATCGATAAAAAATCATGCATCCCTCCATGAATCACTTGAATTAAAAAAAATACATCGTTCGCACAGTAAATCATCAGAATTCAACTCATTTTGAGTGTTGAGAAATAGAACAAGAAAACAAATTCAACACATCTTTCGAACGGCATGTATCGAACTTTGCTGCAACTCGAGAAGCTTTTTACACATTCCCAGTAACAACGGGCATTGCTGGGCAGAGTTGTTGGCTGTGCAGTAAAAAAATGCAAGCTGAGCGAGCGAAAGTGGAGGAGGGGATCTCCCGCTGAGTGGAGAGGTGTTTGTAATTTACTAAACTAGTTCGTGGTGCACGGAGGGTGTAACAGGTTCCTCCACATATGCCGGCCGAACAAAATCAACTGATTACAAAACCAGACGACACAAATGGAAATTTATGTAAATAATTTTCGTGCGTCACTACTATACAGACTGCGGACGTCATTATACTGGTTTGGAGAAAATCGACGAATAAACTTCATGTATTTGCTTTTTTTTTAGACTTAAAACCACTCTTCTCGTGCGGTAGAGCATCGCTCGGTTCTCTCAGATGATTTTTAAAATCAATTGGACAATTTGAACGAGAATTTGCAAAGGTATCACCAGTTATTCAACTGTGATTTGTAACTGAGTGAAAATATTAAAACTCGCCCGTTGTGTTTGATCATGAGTTGTGCCAAAGAATATATGTATTAATAAATATAGCCTAGAGGTTATGCACAGATAATTTGAGATTGCTCGTTGAGTACGAAAACTTGTGAGCGGAGGTGACAGTAAGCCATCTTTATCTTTTATGAATGCCTAAATATTCTAATGGAGCAAGTAATAGGTGCTGAAAAACCGGACAGTGGTGAACCGAATAAAGATGGTCCATGACAAAACCAAACCCCTATGAACAAAAGGAAGGCCCACCAAACCTTCAGTTCGGGACCTCACGTTTCCCCATCCCCAAGGGAACAAAGAAAGGAATAAGTACTGAAAAAACACAACAGTGTCGGAAAAAGTATTTCGAAACCAGCCTACTATGTTTGGGCATTTAAGTGCCTATCTAAGCTTACGTTGAGACCTCACATCTTTCCCTGCAAGAAAAAATTGACAATGAGTTGTAAAGTTTATTCCAAAATTATTCCCGAGTACCTAGGGACCCGTGATGAAAATGCTTCAAAACATGAGTGCGCTTTTAAAATTGTTTGACATGCGCCCTCAAAACCTGTTCTTTTTTACCTAGGTTACTTTTAGCAAAACCCTGCAAACTAGTCAACAAAATTTCAACGAGATTTGGGCACAGCCTTGAGATTGACACGTGTGTCGAATGTTACGATTGAACTCAAAACTCTACAAACTATATCGGAATTGGCTCTTGGTGCCCGAAGAATTATTTTGCGACGCAAAATTTTGGCATTCTGAAAGTTTGAATTTTTTTAAAGCCTAGAGAAACGCTTGAGGCACTGATTTATTCCTCAATAACGTGGTAAACATTGTCCACTGCGTCGCTGTTCCTATAGACTCCATAACTCGTCGACGAAACGCTCTTTCTAAAGCCATTTTGGTCAAGCCCCTCCTGTGTTCTGTTGGAAAGGATTTATATCGAGGGAGACGTTATACAACAGAAACACACGTTTGAGGTTAGATAATTTCCGATCCGAAGACGTTGCGGCTTTTCGGCAAGTCACATGGACGATGACTCGACAATTTTCATGTATTTTGACTTGGTTCGTGACCTTGATAGGACGCGTAGCCACGCAGTTTGAGCTGCAGCTCACTGCATCTATGTCCATCAAAAGAACAAGTAAACCACTTGCCAACAGCTATAAAATTATTTATAATCATAGTGCATCGAGGACCACAAATTTGAGCACCAGAAAACCATTTTTCCCCCAAGGGAAATGTATTTTTCTTCTGACATTACGAAATTTATTGTAAAGATGGTCTCGTATAATTTTTTACTTAACCGCTTACTTTTACGCTTCTTGCACGAACAAGAAATATGCCAATGTTATCCGTGTGCTTGAAATTGTGTTATTTATAACACTTAACGAGGCTTTCGGAAGACTTTAAAATTTAACCAACATTAAAATCCCCGCTCGTCTTCTTGTTGATAGTGAATACACACGATTTTGAAGTAAAGTTCCTGTTCGCTTCAATCTTCTTTGAACCTGTACATGAGAAGCTCAAGGTGTTTTCCTTTTCACTAAAATATTTTGAAAGGTAGTCATTCTAAGGTAATATTAGGTAAAGTATTTCCTCGAATGACTTAGTTCGTGCAGCCTCACTTGAACTTCGCACTTTATACGGCTGCATTCTCCAGTGTTGACAATCCCGTGGGTTTGGTTTAAACCTGTGGTCCTTAACCTGGAGAGCGCGAGCCTCCGCAATATAAAACCTGATTTTTCCCAGTAATGTTTTCGACAAAAGAGTGAACTTTCACGGTTGAATAAGTTTGAGGACATATTTACAATATTCTTTGTTGAGAGCTCTTATTCACCAGTCTATCTACACACAATTTCCCGGACAATTCTTATGGGAGGCGTTGGAGTAAAAAGGTTAAGAACCACTGGTTTACAGGAATGGTGTCATCGTAGTCCAGAACGCTAGCTTGGTGCTTTCCGCATTCGGTTCGAAAGCTCTTCAGTCGGGGGAGTTCCCTGGTGTCGGCAGTTGTTGAAAGTCGCTCCTTTCACGGATACACACTCGATCCTAAGAGGAAAACTTTATTACCGCTTTCCCCATTTAACACGTTCCCCGCGTATTCGGCCACATGTGTACCAACATGTAAATTGCCCATTTACAATCCGGTATTTATGCAAGGCATTTCATCTGTTTTACGACGTTTTTAAAAATAATTGTTATCATACGAGCTGAAATACTATCGTGCAATTGCATTATTGATATTCATTAGGAAGAATTATAATTTATTGAAGCTGGAAAATTGATTTCTCTATTCTCTACGTACAACCTAACCAAACCAACCGTCAGCAGCAGCAGCAGCAGCAGCAGCAGCAGAAACGCAGCGAACGTGTTAAGACGGAAAGGTGCACCTAGCTTGGTACCTACTCAAGGTATTGTTTTCGTTTCATGCGTTTGCGAAAAACTGTGTGCTTACATTTCATATCATGTGCTTAGATTCATCGGGTGACACGTTACCTTGAACTCAAAAGTTTTAAATTGACGGTCATAGATGACAAATTCCAGTAGAATACGGATATGGACACATTTTTGTGGTGGAATGACAAAATTTTACAACATGAATTCGGATTTCGAAGCGGAAACTTTCAGCCGGGATGCTTTTTCTCAAATACACTGAGGACAATTTCCTACTTTCTTCGACGTACATTTCAACTCATGGTTTGCCAAATTATGGCTCGATCAGATGAGATCCATATGGCATTCGTGTCGTGTATTTTGCTTAAAAATATATTTTAAACTATCAAGGTAGGGAATACTAGTTATAAAAACAATTTTTCCATGTTTTAATACTTCATCCCGGTCCTGTATTCCACAAAGTGTTTTCAAATCTAAACGAAGGCTTTATTATCGTACATTAACTCGCATTATTTAATAAGAATATTTAAAATTCTCATTCTAGAGTTGAGTTGATCACGCATCATTGTGAAGGTTAATGAAACAAAAATCTTTCGAAGATCTCCCTCACAAGGTTCATTTTACAACGATTTTATCAAATTTGTTCAAGTTTACTTTAGTAAGATCTATGAGAGAGTCGAGCAAGGCGGAATTTCCTCAAAAAAAACTAACGAATACCGAAGAAATCTCACTCCAGGAGGGTGCCAAAAACCAGTACTGGGATCGAAACATCGTCCGGAAAAGATTGATAACTTTTGCTTTTAAAGTAGCTTCTGAGGTTTATATACCTTCAAGTATTAGTTCATAAAATTACTGGTCAAGAGCTTCGTAAAAAACAATGTCAGGCAACAACATCCACTGGAGAACTTCTCCTAATGGAAATGTTCACTTGATGTTAGATTCGAGTACAGCCCCTATAGATGCATCGATGGATTTACAGAAGCAAATAGTATGTGACGCTTTATTCGCTTTTATTTGTTCACTACAAGGTGTGCTTACTTAGGGCAACCAAAACAATTCCTTAACTCTTAAAATTGATAGAACTGATTTGGGCAGTCATATAGTCAGCGCTTCTTGAATGAGCCAACCGTTGTCGCACTGCACTGCGGAATCAATATTGTCAGATCAAGATATTTTGAAAAGTCGAGCGAATCCCATCTACGAGACATATTTCTACTATGTTTTGACAAGCCACAAATCACGGAGGCCCGCAGAGCGGCATGTAGTGTCAAAATTGTACCTAGTGCATAAAATATCACGCAGTTCCTTGGTCGCCAGATATTGACTATATGTTATCTGCGATACGGACAAGTTCACGCCAATTTTCCAGTCGTCGTCCCTGAAAGCGCTGGACCAGATTTTGCTCAACAGATTGAAGGTCCTCAGCATTAAGTCCAAGGGTTAAACGTGCTCCTGAAGGTGAATTGAACCTGTTTAAAAGGTTGTAGAAGAATAAGGCCCTCACAAAACCTCTACATCTTGAATGAAACATGTCGTCCAGTTATGATTAAATTAAAGACTTGGAGTAGGGTTACTTTAGGAGTAAATATGATTTGGGGTAAGGCTTTTACTCAAAGTTGCAACAGATCTGGAGAGAGGTTAAATCAGATGAGTTTACAAGTTAATATAAGCCTCCGAAACTACAACAAAACCGTTCCTCAAAAAGGAGGAGGCGATATCATTTTGTTAACAATCAAGGGAACGGGGAATCTATGGGAAAGAGGCGTTATCAGACTCCGCGCATAGAAACATTAAATTATTTTCCCTGTCCGCGACAAAAAATTGATCCAAAGAGAGAAAGGAGGAAGGCTCCATTTAGTATCGAGATCAGGGAACGCGGAATCTATGCACAAGGTGCATAGATATAGTAAGTAGAGAAAGAAGTTCATGCAACAAGATAAGAGTTTAAGAAGAAAGTAGTAGGTGCTTAAAAACAGGATAGCAGTGACCTGAAAAAAAAAAATCCTTAACATAGCATAAGCGGTTTATTTCAACAAAAAGACTCCTACTTAACTCAGCTCGGTACCTCTCATTTACCCCCCCCCCCCTCCCCCTGGGAGTGCTAGTTCCGATTGATACAATAGTTGCATCCCCCTCTGGGGGGCATAGAAACATTAAGGTTGTAAAAAGTTTATGGAACTTTAATTTTCATTCATTTTATAGAACTTTTGTTCAGAGAATTAATTTTCTTATTACGTTGACTTTTATCTTAACATCCATTTTTGAGGTTGGTTGATAAATAATTGAACAACGGTGGTTATTTCAATTGAAAAATGCTATGAACGTTTCTTGTGGTTGTCCACGTTGGCATCGTACTGCAGCACGTGTGTTGCTTGAAAATCTACGCGGAAGTGGCAGGGAGGGTTCAAACTTCTTCAGTCTCGGAAGACGCTCAAATGTCAACCATTGTGATCACGGGAGACTGTCCAAATAAGGTTCTCTAACGGTTGGGGGTCCAGTGCACCGCGATGTTGGTGCTCAGAAGTCCAGACAGCAAGACAAATGCTTAGACATTTATAATTTTTTTGACGGTAGACCATTATTTGCTGTCCAAGGAAGCCTTCTGACCAGCGAGGATTACCTTCCTCAGACAAAATGACGAGATAAAAATCAACAGTCGTGTTCGTGAATGAACTTACAAAAATTGGAATACATTAAATGCAGGAAAAGGAAAAACTTTCATCGAATTATATCATACAATTTAAAGCGGAAGCAGGTGTAACTAGTGTTGTTGGACCTTACGTTGAATAACAGTGATACTGAACCTGACATTTATAGTTCTATAGACATTATAGCGGATCAATCGTTTTGCTCCATACGCTAAACCTCACACGTCGTCGTATGCAAATTGTCACTCCCATCTCTGACGTATATAGGCTTGTGTTATTTTCTTCTTTCCATAGTACGCTGGAATAGAAATCTGACTAGTTTACGAATTACGAGGAGGATCGATGAACCTAAGAAATTCAATTAATAATTGAGGAAAATATGCCTGAAATGCCGAAGACTTCCAAGTGTGCAGCGAACGATCGCAATGATGTAAAAGAATTTCTTGTGACAACTGAATGCCTCGAATGTCTTTCATGAAGTAAGATCCCGAATGAGAAATCGTTACGTTGCAGCATATCTAAACTCCATCAAAAATTAAGAACCAACAAAAAAGACAATTTTTATGATTCAAACGTGCAAACAAAAATATGTGTTTGGGGAAAGGTGCATCCTATTCTATAGTCTCAACATTTTCAAAAGCCTAAACTAAGTACTTTTTCTCCGATGAAATCAATAGTTTCTTACTTCAATTTCCATGCCCAAGTCCGTCGGATACGCTCATCGAAAATTCATGACTAGATTAGCTGCTCTGAGGAGAAATTAAACTGGTCTCCAATACACACATTATTTAAAGCCATTAGCAGCACATTAAATTTACCCGCTGAAGTATAGTGACAAAAACATTAGAGTTGTTCAAGTCATGGCTTAGAATGTTTCATTCTGATTGTATGATTCAATTAACGTTTAACACTGTATAGAAGTTAATACTTATTCACCATTATTGCAATATTAAAATGTAATTTCAATTCCATCGGTATAAAAAATGCGTTACTTTGTATAAACAACCCCTATTTTTCATTATTACCGTTCAGCCACGTACATATAATTTAGTATATATAACAACCATTAACAAACGAATGAAAATCTCGTAATTGAGTTTCACGAGAGTATGCATGTGCCGGCTGCAGGAGAAACGATTGCGTTGGGAGAGATCTGAATTTTATCTATTATGATTCAATATTTAAAAGATTAGATTAGATGTTAGTTTCACCTTCCCAACCACGAAAAAAAAAGTTTTAAAGAGAGAAAAGAGGAAGGTACCACTTTGTAAGGAGATGAGGGAACGTAGAATCTACGCAGAAGGGGCATAGAAACAGTAAGTTTAAAAATAAGTTTATGAAACAAGATAAAAGTTGAAGAAGAAAGTAGTAGATGCTGAAAAACAGGACTGCAGTGAACTGAAAAAAGTGGTCTTCAACAAAACAAAAACCATTTTATTTCAACAAAAGGAAGGCTTTCCTTACTCTCAGCTCGGGCCCTCACTCATTTTCTCTCTGGGAGTGCTAATTCTTAGATACAATAGTTGTATCCCCCTGAGGGGTATAAATATAACTATAGATTTTCAAAATATATGTTGTTCAATAATCAAAATATTTATTATATTTATTGAATAGCACCTTGTAATTCACTCTCTTGAAGCTCGCAGAGACTGCCATTCTAGTTGCGATGAGCAGAGGATATAATCCTATACTGTACATACAGTGACGTATCCTAGATACGAGATGTATTGGCTGTAGTACGGTAGAAGAAGCAAGGTAGGGTCAAACCAAATATTTTTCGTCGACGGTGTGACAATGCTGACGTTACAGCAACGAACCAATAGCAGCGCTCATATTGCATCTGACAACAATGTTAGCCCCAAATCTGGCGCCACTATTGGCCTAAAGACATGTCGCAATGGTGACGCCAAGATTTGTTTGAAATGAAGCAGTGCTTTCGGCTAGCCGAACAAGAGGTGTATTTTACCCCATAGAAATGACTACCTTGTTTCCTATACCGTGGCTGTAGTGTTGCAGCTCATAAAATAGTTGAATACTAATTATACTTACTAATAGAAGCTCCCATACACCCAAAAACACTACCATGACCGCACGGAATAAATCCCGGAAATATCGTAAAATGAAATTAAAGCGGACTTGTTTACTTACGACGCCTTCAAGCATACAATTGTCTATAAAAATCGTGTTCACGGAATAATTTAATGAAGTGCTCCCTAGAAACTCGGCTCACGACAGGCTCCGTGAAGAACATTGAACAGTTCTTCCAGCTGGAAGTGGCCTGAAACATTCCCTAGAAATGGTTACATACGAACGCCTTACAATTATTTCAAGGTGTTGTATCATTGTTTCAAGTCTGCCCTAGGTATGGTAAGATTGTGTTGAAGTTAAAAAATCAAAAGAACGAGACTGCCTTATATCTTTAATGTATTTTGAAGCTTACAAAGTTACAATTCGTAAAGCCGATAAAGCCTGCCGTACTCGAACATTCGACTCAATAGGCCACAGTCAAAAAATGCAATTTTCGTTCCATAAGCTGAAAACTTAAAATAGCTTTATAATTAATAAATGAATTAATAGACCCTTAGGTCAGAAAACAATTGTTACGTAATTTTATCAGGTCCTATATTAATTGAGGTCATTAAGTTCAGGGCAATCCCCGTCTTGACATAATTAAAAAGCGACAATCACGACGGCTCCGACTCAAGACGAGCTTTTCACTCTCAGTGCCCAACACCTTGGGGCAGTGGTATTCATTGCGCTGCCCGTGAGCCGCTGGCGGATCGCTGTGACTCAATTCACGGCTCTAGAAAAATCTATAAGTTAATTGTTCAATATATAATATATTTAATATGCGCTAACATGCAGTAGCTGCGGCTCTCTCAATCAATGCGTTTAACCAAAGTAAAACCTCTTTAACCTCTTGTAAAAAACAGTGAATAACACTGACTTGGGGGAAAAAATTTCAACAAAGCAGACGAAGTGCATTTACACGCAGCAAGACAGTTCGTTTTGGCACAACTACCATAAATGCTTCATTTTTAAACGTATGCAGAATCGTAGCAGATCGAATCTGAATGCCAGTATGTCAGTTCTCCATAGTTCTGAAAATATATATTTTATAACTGCTGAAATAAACGCTTGTGTAAATGCGGTGGTAAAAACAGAAATATAATAATAAAGTTCTGAAAAATGCACTAGTTATTCAAGTTATTCCGGCAGTAATTTCTACAACAGTTTGATACGTCCACTGTGTTGCCTTGGAGCAAGATAAGGACTTGTAGGAAATTGAGTTTACTTTTTATGCAACTGTTGATGAACATGATTGGGAATCATTGCAAGAACTAAGGCCTGAATGCACGTTTAGATATGGAAGAGCCGTTAAAAGTAGATAATTATTTGCTTCCTTGGCCAGCCCACTGGGCATGCATCTACACACATGTCTAATTTTTAGGGTTGATCCGCTGTGTACGTATATACAAACGCTGTGTACGTATATACAAACGCTGTGTACGTATATACAAACGCTGTGTACGTAGAATATACGCTGTGTACGTATATACAAACGCTGTGTACGTAGAATTATACGCTGTGTACGTAGAATTATACGCTGTGTACGTATATACAAACCTGACAGTCAAAGCGAGGAAGAAGTTGTTCATGGCTAAAAAAATAAGGTAAAAAAGTCCGAATAATCGAAGCCGAGCAAAGAAGACTAAGCAATGAGAATAGCATTGTGAGATTTTTCGCAATGTAGTAAGTTACAATAATCAAAGTTCTCCGAAAAACTTATGAAAATTAGAAACTAATTTTGATTTAAACTAGCATAAATTTCGCATTTTAAACTTTTCAAAAATTAGTATTTACGTTATTTTGAAGAGATTTAAAGCACTGTATCTTTAATATCATCAACGTATCGAAAAATCAGTTAAAAAAATTTTGCAGAAATTTAGGAAAGGTCTGCTAGTTGCCTCCTCGCTTGGAAGCCAGCATTTGTACATTATTTAAAGCCAACTCTCATACAGTGAATTGTGGTCTTCGCCTCCATTCATTTGAACGAAACTTTACTCACTTCCTCTACTCAAATTGCTCAAACACCCTCAACCTCTCGCTGGACTTCATTTTAATCTGGATCTTCCAGAGCACTTCTTCAGCTTCAGTAGAAAACTGAAGCACTAAAAAAAGTAACTTGTGTAATTTACTTTGGCTTTTATCTATTTTGTATCCTCTTGAGTACTTTTTCAGCATTAAACCGTAGCGATAGAAAAAGCTTACTCGATAGGTTTAGCATAACTATCATTGAAAATGTGGAGATACCGTAATCTTGCGCATAGTTTTTGCTTTCAATCCTATTAAGGATGTCGACTTCGTTTCTCTTCCTTTGTACTCGCTTCCTTAGGCCACCCCTCCAAGGCGAAGGAGCTACGTGTAAAAACTTGCAAGACGCCCACCCTATGATTCAATGTACGACCATTTGCAGTAAAATGGAACATTAAGGGTAAATTTCTGAGAATAGGCAACATGTAGTTAGATTACTCAATTTTAGAAAGTTCCTTGCTCAGGATTTTTGCAGCCAACAACCTCAGCATCAACAGCAGTGACATTGGATTATACGGTAGCCTAAACCTTGCCAGTCACAACAAAGGTTGTCCCAGGAGAGAAAGGAGAAAGACTGTTGAGCATGGAATTGAAGGAACGGGGAATCTACGCCCAAGGTGTGCCCCCACACCTTGCACTAAGAAATAGCAAGAACGAACAGTTTATGAAACCAGATAATAGTTGCAGAAAAAATTAATTGGTGCTGAAAAAAGGACTGCAATGAACTGAAAAGAAATGGTTGTGGCAAAATAAAACTTTCTATTCCAAAAAAGGTGTATCTAACTTTTAGCTCACACATCTTGTAAGCTGTAGTTGCCAAAAATACACAACCAACAGTTGTCTCTTCCTGGAGGGATTTGTAAGCTGTAGTTCCCAAAAATACACAACCAACAGTTGTCTCTTCCTGGAGGGATTTGTAAGCTGTAGTTCCCAAAATTACACAACCAACAGTTGTCTCTTCCTGGAGGGATTTAAACAATGCGTCAAAAAAAATGACGAGAACTGTTGGGTTGAGTATGAACGAAATTCTTTCGCCTTAGAAAAGTAGTAGATTACTTATTTAAAAAATCCTTAGATTAGATTAGTTTTTGCCCCCCATACTTTACAATACTTTTTAAAAGTTCAAGCTCCGCGAAGTTGATAATTGATCGTATTATGCGTCGATCAGCCGGAAGTTTAAAGCAAAGGCATAAACTCTGCCAATAAGGAACATGTGCGAATATTTTATGCCAGCAGCGACGATGAGGTAATTATAGATTAAGTTTTTTGATGGCAAATACGAGTGTATTACATTTAAAAACGTTGGAAAGTTCTTTATAAATAGCAATACATTCGGTAAACATTGAAGGCGTTCCACTCCAATTCGGTTCATGATCTCGCTTCACTTCGAGATTAAGACTCGCGCCCGGCCCTGACTGGAAGCGTTAGCTGGGCGTCATGACATTTGCTAGCGGGTGTCGACATTGCGGCCTCCATCACGGAAGTCTTCCGCAGCTGCGCGTCCGAGAAGCAATCGCACGCTTCAATCTCGCTAAACAATGCATGGGTCGTGTGGACCGTTCCTCTCAAGCATCCAAGGTCGAGGACTTGTCTCATTTTATTGGTGTTTAGTGACAGTTGCTAACCGAGAGTTCAAGCCTGATGTACTCAAATTGACAAGGTTTAGGATAGTTTAAGGGTCCAGTGAGTCCGCATTGACGAGCTACGCTGCCGTTGTGATGTATATTTTGTGCCTGTATCATTGGTGAGGACGAGTTGGACTGTAAACTTTGATATTTTCTTTCGGCCGAACATTTTTCCATTAAAAAGATCTCTTCTCTCAGTAACATTAAATCACGACAATGGCATATCTTTTTACGTTGCTTTAGATAATTTGAGTTTGCGCAGCACGATTTAAAAAGATTGACATTTTTTAACTACGTTACACAAACAAGAAGTATTTCTAACTTACCTTTAAATTATGTTGGAACTCGTAATTATTCATTTTTACGCGGGTGCAAGCGAAATTCATTGCAAACTTATTTTTCGTACAACTTACACCAAAAACCTGTTATTTTGTATGAACTGGCTTGAAGAAACAAAAAATAATTTTCGAACGCTTCATGCCTTACACCTTTACGCAGCACTTGCTGTTAGTTTTCACGAAACTTGTCACGAGAAATTATTACAAAACCTACCGTTAGTACTCAAACCACACATGCCTAAATAGTGCCCTTTTAAAAAATATAAAGTAATATTTTGCAGTGATTTCATGGTTCATGAAAAATTGAATTCAGAACATGAAAATTCTCTCCAACAAGAATATGTAAAATATTACGGAATATTCTCAAATGGATATTTTCAGACTCGCAGTTTAAGGCCAGGTATACCTTACGTCACGTCACACTTTTGAAGCTGTGAAAACAGCACACATCATTGTACCTCGAAATGCACCACCGCACAAAAATTATTTAAATTAAACTTCTTACACATGAGGAGATGGGTTTTACAAATTTACAAACATTGTTCATATCTGTAGGAGTTAATTTTAACGTCGCTATTTTTTCCAGCTCAAGGCCATCTAGCTGATGTGCTGAGAATGTCCGAGGAACAATATCCTCCATGAAACTCAAGTCGGTAATTTTGAATGTGATCCTGAGGTTAAAAATGAATCCAAACTCACTTTCCTGACCATTTGTTCATTTGCTAGGGAACACTGAAGGCCTTCCACTTTCGCTATTTTTGCTAGTGCCCTCCACAGCGCAGAACCTATGGACCGCCACATGCAACAAAAACTCGAATTTAGCCGACAACGGTGCAGCGGGGATTTACCTTCGCTGTCACGGTTCCCGAGGCCGCAAGCAGTTTTGTGCGTACACATTCTCTGTTTTAGGACAGACGGCGACGTGCCTGTTCTGGCCGTAAAACTTCCTAATAATAAATTATTTTACAAGAACTCGAGAATGAATTTCTGCTTGACAAAATGAATGAATAGTGTCCTCTGTTGGATGTACATATTATTCTTACGCTGAGATTTCAGTAATTTTTCTTTCAAGCAGGTTCATTATTTCCCGTAAATTGGCGATGTTTTAGCGAAATTTCGATGTTAATGTAGCCTGTTTTCTCATAAGCGCTCAAACGAAGTACCTATAATTAGAAGATAATCCAAATTGGACACTGTACCGACTAGCTATCAGACAAAATTCTTGAAGGATCGATGCATTTTTACATTATCCTTTTTCGTTTCAAGATAAAATAATGCAAGAGCACCATAAATGTATTTAATTTAGGCCTCCCACTGAGCGCTCACTAAATATTTTCATGATGTTCATTTGCTTACTAAAAAAATGTCATAAAAATTTAAATTCACCATTTCATTAATGGTGGTGAGAATGTGCGGCTACTCCCAGCTGCACCTCTTGCAGTTGGCACCCGCAAAACAAGTACAAAACGTAGGCGCGTCCGTACTTCATTGAGGAATATGCTTGATTAAGGAAGTGCGGGCTCTAAGAGAAGCGTTCAAAAGTGATGCACATTGATACGTCCTGCTAAGGTTACGGCGTAGGAAGCCTACTAAGCTAAAATTCCTGAACCAGCAATCATTCGGAAAGTAGAACAGTTATCAATACTATACTAGTTAATATTATACTTGTGGTAATAATATTAAGTTATTCACATTATTTTCATTGAATTTTTTCAAAGTAGACCACGAGGGGACAATTTTGTAACTAAACCATGAGTTCACTCAAGGTTACATAGCGCACTGATTGTACTTTTCAGAGAAAAGCTTTTAATTTCAATACGGATGTAATTGTAGGAGTTTCTAGAAGAACTTGGGATAACCTTGATGCATGGATACAACTTCTCTGACGGCTTTTTGTTTTAAGCACCTCTTAGAGAATGAACAATTGAGGGTCTCGCTGCAAAATGAATAACTGATGATACACATCAATGTCCGATATTATAAGGCTTATAACTTATGTTAAAGTATTTCTTTTCCACAGTTTTGCACAGAACGCAACTGTAGTACTCCTGTTTTCAAACTGATCCTGCGATTTCCATCTACGTAGAGCCAACATTCTAGAAAAGCTAATGAAATACTCATCGCCAGTTGTGCTGCTCGTGTGAATGAAAATTCAACCGTTCAATTAATCATGAAATATTTTGAGGTCATAAAACGAGAATTGAAAAGAAAATTTTGTAAAACTGAGAAATAAAACGCAGAAAAATATTTTAGAAAACATAAAATTAGCGTGAAAATTCACAAGTGAAGTTAAAACTTTAACTAAATTTACATCATGTATAATAATTATTTGAGAAGATTTTAACGTGTATGAAAGATGTGTCGATAAAAACGATACATTCAGGATTTGCTGTATACAGTAAAATCACGAGTTACAATAGCAACGCGCATTAATTTTGTTCCCGTGACTGAAATGAAAACGAAGACATTGTAAGCCATTCAGTTTTTAAGGCTGAAACAACTTTGATGTGAGAACTTCAAGGTATAAATATACGTTTCTAAATATTGTTTTAATACTTCTGTGCTTGTAACGCAATAAGCTGGCTACCCTGGACTTAACATGGGCTTTTAATTTTAACGAAGGCTACGCACAACACAACAGGCTTTCCCCGCAGAACTCTCCATCAATGAACGTCTCAGGACGCTGTCGTGTTTGCTGGCGCGTCCACGATGCTTAATATCCGAGGTTAGAGTTCGAGATCTGTTGCTCGAGCATTTGTTGGGAAATGACAAGGAAGTAGCGGGAAACTTCTGGTTACATAATCTTGCCCCTGCAGCTACACTTCCGAGTTGAGTTAAGTAACCTTCAGGGGTTAATGATAAGTTAAATGTCTGTGGAAATTGCGAAATGTTTTTAACGAATTCTACAGGACAATTACATTACAAGACGTGTAAATGAACACGAAGCGTACATGAAGTATACAGGTGTGTTCCATATGAACATTGGGCCTATAAAATGTATACATATTTTTATGTCGTTTAGGCGCTTCTTAACGTCTTCAAGCTTAGGCGTTAGTGACTGCATGATATTGAATTCTGAGGGTATCGTGATACATAGAATCAAGGGTAGGTGCCTAAAACGATTAACATTTTAAAGATGGTTTCTCATGTGGACACGATGAACATGTTCCCAAAAACAGTTCGCGTTCACCTGAGTCGAAAACTATTAAAATATTTTTGAGTGACACGGTGGCCGCGATATAATTGAGATTTTTTATTGAAAACATTTTAAGCTAAGTTTTAACAGCGATGTTGAGGAATCTACTTTCTCTTCTCGATTTTCGGTCGAAAATTGTTGCAAATGAAAGGTAAAAGGCGAAATTACATGTTTTCGAAAGTGGATCAGACATTATAAGATTACAACTTAGTTCAAGACTTCCTAACCGCAAGAAAAAAAAGCTTATCGAAGGGAGGAAGAAGGAAGGCACCATTTAGTACGGAGATAAGAGAATGGGGAATCTATGCAGAAGAGACATAGAAACAGTAAGTTGAGAAAGAAGTTTATGAAACAAGAAACAAGTTTAAGAAGAAAGCAGTAGGTGTTGAAAAAAGGACAGCAGTGAACTGACAAAAGGTGGTCTTCAACATAAAAATAATTTTATTTCAACAAAAGGAAGGCCTACCTAACTCTCAGCTCGGGCCCTCACTCATTTTCCCTCTGTGAGAGCTAATTCCCATAGATACAATAGTTGCATCTCCCTGAAGGGTATTTTTGTATAATTAGAGGTATGGCAACGGTGTAATCACCATTTATGCAATTTCTATAATTGATTTAGTCTTTTTTTAAAGACAGGTAATACAACTTATAAGAAATTAACAAATTTATAACCTCTGCGTTTTTCAATCTTCGATAAAGACTAAAGACGATACAAAACTAAATATTCGAAGCATCGTAGGAGATTAGATTAGTCGTTAGTTTTAGTCTCCCTACCCGCAGCAACAAATGCGATCCAAAGAGAGGAAGGAGGATGGCACCATTTAGTATGGAGTTAAGGAAACGCGGAATCTATGCAGAAAGGGCATAGAAACAGTAAGTTGTGAAAGAAGATTATGAAACAAGACAAAGTTAGATTATAATAGATTATAAGTTAGTTTAAGCCTCCCTAACCGCTACAAAAATAGAGCGTATCGAAGAGAGGAAGGAGGAAGGCACCATTTAGTATGACGATAAGAAAATGAGGAATCTATGCTGAAGGGGCATAGAAACAGTAAGATGAGAAAGAATTTCATGAAATAAGATGAAAGTTGAAGAAGAAAGCGAGAGGTGCTGAAAAACAGGACAGCAGTGAACCGAAAAAAGGTGGTCCTTAACATAACAAAAAAAACTTTTATTTCAACAAAAAGGAGGCCTACCCAACCCACAGCTCGGGCCCTTAGATTGTCCCCCTGGGAGGTCTAATTCACATTATTATTATTATTATTATTATTATTATTATTATATAAGAAAGTTTTAGCCTCCCTTAACCACGACAAAGATGTTCCAAGAGAGGAAGGAGGAAGGCACCATTTAGTATGGAGTTGAGGGAACGCGGAATCTATGCACGAGGTGCACAGAAACAGTAAGTTAGGAAAGAAGTTCATGAAACAAGAAAAAAGTTGAAGAAGTAGTAGGTGCTGGAAAACAGGACAGTAGTGAACCGAAAAAAGATGGTCCGTAACAAAACAAAAACCTATTTTATTACAACAAAAAGGAAGCCTACCTAACCTTTAGCTCGGGCCCTCACATATTCCCCCTGGGAGCGCCAATTCCCATAGATACAATAGTTGTATCCCCCTGAGGGGGGTCTAATTCACATAGATACAATAATTGTATCCCCCTTAGGGGGGGCGTCGTTGAAAAGTAGCAAGAAAATAATTAGTCTTTACCTTCTACCTTCTTTCGAAACTGGCGTGTTAAGTTTACTTTTCCTCGCCTGTTGGAAAAGTAGCATGAACACAAATTTTGACGAAACGCTTGTGTTCAGTCGAGACAGCGCAGCTTCGGGCTCACTACACCGCCCCTAATAATAATGCAGCCCCTAACAATAGATGCATCAATTCATACATATATATTGCCATATTTGGCAGTGCAGCCATATTTGGCAATGCAGCCATATTTGGCAATGCAGCCATATTTGGCAATGCAGCCATATTTGGCAATGCAGCCATATTTGGCTACAGCGAAACTCACAGCGAAACTCACAGCGAAACTCACAGCGAAACTCACAGCGAAACTCACAGCGAAACTCACAGCGAAACTCACAGCGAAACTCACAGCGAAACTCACAGCGAAACTCACAGCGAAACTCACAGCGAAACTCACAGCGAAACTCACAGCGAAACTCACAGCGAAACTCACAGCGAAACTCACAGCGAAACTCACAGCGAAACTCACAGCGAAACTCACAGCGAAACTCACAGCGAAACTCACAGCGAAACTCACAGCGAAACTCACTCGAACTCGAATAGAACTGAGATAACTGAGAATTGAGATAACTGAGAATTGAGATAACTGAGAATTGAGATAACTGAGAATTGAGATAACTGAGAACTGAAATAATAGAACTGAGGTAATAGAATAACACTTTGTTATTAATTATTCCAGAACATGTTTCTGATATAAGCTGACGTATCATCGTATTTATTAGAGATGGCAAACACTACTAAAATAACTATACTAATCCTTATTTATTTCAAAATTATTATTATTATTATTATATAAGAAAGTTTTAGTCTCCCTTAATTGTACGACAAAGATGTTCTAAGAGAGGAAGGAGGAAGGCACCATTTAGTATGGAGTTAAGGAAACGCGGAATCTATGCAGAAAGGCATAGAAACAGTAAGTTGGGAAAGAAGATCATGAAACAAGACCAAAGTTGAAGAAGAGAGTAGTAGGAGCTGAAGAACAGGACAGCAGTGAACCGAAAAAAGATGGTTCGTAACAAAACAAAAACCTAAAACCTATGTTATTTTAACAAAAAGAAGGCCTACCTAACTTTCAGCTCGGGCCCTCACATATAGTCCCCCTGGAAGCGCTTATTCCCATAGATACAATAATTGTATCCCCCTGAGGGGTATTTCAATATTTATCATGCACTTTTCTCTTTAGTATTATTAGTTAATCTTACTATTTTTTGTTATCAACAGATTTTCCCAACCCTGATCTTAGATTAAAAATAATTAGATAGTTGTGACAAAACAACGTTAAAAAAATTAAACCATGAACAATTTTAATTAACGCCCTTTCAATAATATAATCCGTTCACATCTTCCAAAAACTACCGGTGTAACAACCCAGTCGAATAGAGAACGAGTCAAAGTACTGAGAAATGAATGCTTAATAAAAAAAAACTAACATTTTCTTACATTAACGTGAAGAACGAAAGTGCGTCGCGATATTTCATTCAAAAAAGTTGATTCAACTACAATCAATTCAAGTCGCTCAGTATTTAACTTTTTGAAGACTTAGTATGTAACTTTCTGAATGCCTTGATTGATGCGAGGGCGCAATATCGGTGGCTACTGATTTAGTCGTCACCCATTCCTTGTCTCGACCCGATGTGGAATTAAAGTGTGAACTTTTCAAGTCATAGGCTAGCTTGAGCCTCCCTAACCTCAAAGAAAGGTGTTCCAGATTAGATTGGATTATTAGTTGGTATAAACTTCCCTATTCTTCTCTAAGGCGATCTAAAAAGAAGAAGTAAGCCCCCATTTAGTGCGGAGTTAAGTGAACGTGGAATCTATGCAAAAGGAGCATAAAAACAGTAAGTTGAGAAAAAAGTTCATGAAATAAGATCGAAGTTGAAGAAGAAAGTAGTTGGCGCTCAAAAAAGGACAGCAGTGAACCGAAAGAAATGGTCCTCAACATAACGAAAACATTTTTTTCAACAAAAAGAAGGCTTACGTAGCTCTCAGCTCGGACCCTCACATTTTACCCCAGGCAGCGCTAATTACCTTAGATACAACAATTGTTTCCCCTTGATGGGAAAACGGTATTCCAAAGACAAGAATGAAAGTATCATTTAGTAAGGAATCATGGGAACGCCAAAACTACGCACAACGTGGGCTCGCACACAAGATTCCCTGCACATAAAAACAGTTAGGAAGTAAGTTCAAGAAACAAGAAAAAAAAAACAGAAGAAAAAAGTCAGAGGTGTGTAAATAAAAAACAGCAGTGAAATGAGAAAAAGACAGTGAACTAAAAAAAGATGTTAATGGTAAAGTAAAAACCTGTTTTATTTTAACGAAAAAAGGCCTACCTGACGGGGCCTCACATTTTCTCACTCAGTGTGGCAATTCCAATAAATACAATAGTTGAATCCCCCGAGGGGAATCTGAACTTTTTCCCAACAGGAAAAGACACTGTGAATGCGTTGAGACTAAAAAATTAGACAGCAAAAATTACAGCAAAATTGTTCCATTGGAGGGAACCAGAAGGCACTATTTAGTTTGAGTTAAAGAAACGGGGAATCCACGCACGAGGTGTGTTTCCCCATAAGATCCATGTGCACAGGAGCAGTAAGCAAGGAAGTTTACGAAATAAAGCAAAACCTGGATAAGAAAGTTGTAGGTGCTGATAAACAGGACTGCAGTGAGTCGAAAAAAATGGTTCGCAACGAAAAAAACACTATATCAACAAAAGGGGTTACCTAACATTAAGCTCGGGACCTACGATCCTTGGAAGCGCTAATTCGCAAATAGTGCCCAGGAAGCGCTGATTCGCCTAGACACAATAGTTGCATCTCCGTGATGGGGTTGCGATTTATATTCTAGACTTTGCACGCGGAAGAGAAAGATGTTATTTTGCAATCGTTTAGCACGAAGATGTGACCGTTGCCTCACTACTTCGAGCACACTTCCTTGCCCAAGCTCATGAGAAGCGAAAAGTCGAAAGCGTATAAGAAACCTAATTTTACATTCACATTCATGGATAGCATTTTATGACATTTGGTTATCAGCTAATGGTTACAGATATCCTTACATAAGCAAGTACAAAATTTTGAGGCTGCGAGAGCTACTTCGACGAGTCAACTCAGCTGCAAAAACTACTCAAACACAAACAATTTTTGCCGGAAACCTTAACCCTTTAACGCCCCAGAGGACACCAGTGTCCTCTTTCAAAAATACCCTCAACATATTGTATTTCTTATTCAATTAGTTCCCTAATGTGTTCTTTGAAGTTCTCTGCCAAGTGGCAGTTCCTTTCCCATCCTGATATTGGTGACTGCCTGATGCCAGCGCCAGTTTAGTGACGGTGGTTGTGTTAACGGTAATATGAGTACAAAAATTCGGTCGTTAAAGGGTTAAACCAGGTCTGCTTGCAGCCCTGTGGGAATTTTCTTTCAAATATTCTTACAGGCACTGGCCAAAAAGCTCTGGAAATTCTAGAAGTCGAGCCTCTCAGCAACATCACCACCACTATCACATTCAGGCAGGCTCCGATAGCGATCTGAGTTCTACAGCGCCGCACCTCCTCCGTATTTGGCGCAGTGACCTTTGTTCCCTACGTTGTGTGACGAAAGTCGCGCCTTGCATATAGCGTGCAGTCAGATGCAGCCCAGCTAACCAAACAGACGCCAATTGAGTGCTTTCTCGACTTACATCAGTACGGGGTCGCATTGCGAACCAGTACATGTATTCTTGGTTCGTTTCAGTTTTTGTATTGGTACAGAGGATATTCCCTGTATCGTTCTGTTTTAGTCGAAATGTCATCGCCAACAAGAACTTGTGATCAAATGCGTGCGTGTGAGTAATTGAAATGCATCAGATTTTAGGTGTCTGATGTTAACATATCAGACTTGACGCAACAAAACGAAGGAACTTATTTAATGTTAACTATACACGTCAGAGGGTGTTTTTAGGTTCTGCTTCGACGTACTATATTATTACTTCAAATACATGCGCACATACTAGTTATTCACATTGAACTATCCGCAAAGACATAAAAACTTAAAAAACTGATATCAATAAAGAGAATCCGCCATGAAAGAACGAGTTACACATTTACTAGCATCTAAGGACATGATCTCAGGGCATGCGCCGCGAGGTAAAATTAAACCTCAAGTATAAATGTCGGGTTCATGGCCGGCCGAAATCAGTACGAAAACGTATAAGAATTATTCCAAGCAAAATAAATACATTTTTATAGCTTGGTTCCTAAACTTAGAAGTTGGTTATCTCTATCACTCACTATGAGCGCTGTGAATTTCTTGGCATTCATTCTAAATATTCAAAACTAGCACCGTCGTATCCTCTCGGAGTGTTTCAACAGTAACGAAGAGCATTGCGAGCAGAGAGGCAGCGAATCACTTCACAGACCGCACTGACTACTGCCCTCCGGTGAGGGAGAACAAGAAGTAGAAAATGACGGACAAAACCTGTCGACTGCGTAACCAAAACCGCAGCATCCTCCTGGAAGAAGTATCGACTCGGTAAGTCCGCTTACTGCTGCTAAAACCATACTTTTACCAACTACAGTACCGAAAAGACAATGTACGACTTCTTTCAAAGCAATGAAGTTTAAGAACCCGAATAATCTTTAGTGAAACTAAGTCCTAAATATTTGCAAAAATAATACGCCTATCTCCCTTACAGGCTTGAACAAGAAGCCTAGTTAGCAAGTCTCTCCTCAGACTATTTAGAGATTACTCTTAGCCTGACGAACAAAGCATCTTCAAGTCCAAAATTGGACAGCAGACACTCAGCATTGGCTCCGGAAAAAAACGCTGCTGCTTCACAAACCTACTTGAAATTTTTCGAGAAGCAGCCTACTCTTCCACGGAAAATGAGCCGAGGATCACATGTAGCTCGACTTTCAGAAAGCCTCCGATAAAGTACTCCGTGTAAGTCCTACGGCCAGAATCAAACCCCATCGTAACCAAGGGAACAACTCTCAATGCGTACGAAACTGGCTCGCTGGTCGCACTCAGTATCGATTCACGAGCTATTTAGTTCCCAACGGAACATTTTAGGTCCGCTATTCCATCATCTACCTGTACACCGTTGAACTAGTAATCATCATTAACATTAACAAATTCGCGGATGACACGAAGCTTTGTCACAGAGCATTAATCGAGCAAGACAAAATTACTGTTCAAGCAGACCTTATACGTCCTTTCAATTCAGTCAATCCTGGTAAGAGCGCGGTAATATCGAAGAATGCTCACTAATTCCCATTGGAAGCGATAATCAGCAATACCAACACTATGAATAATTCGATTCTAGCAGTTAACCATCGAAGAGAACTTGGCACCATAATCACCAAAGACCTCAAGCATAAGTTGAAAAAGCTTCAACAATGTGAGCAGAATTTCCAGCTTCACGCTAAGAAATTATGACTGCAAATCAAGCTACACGAAACTATTCCTATGCTGGGCACTAGTCCAACCTCATCTAGATTAAAGTAGTGCAACTCTGGTCCTCAAAACTGATACGAGACATTAACAAAATAGAGAAAATCCAGCGTATTGCAACGACTATAAATTATATTCAGCCTCCCTGACCACAACAAAGATGTTCAAATAGAGGAAATATGAAGGCATCATTTAGTATAGAGTTAAGGAAACTAATATTCTATGCACAAGATGTGTTCCTGTTCAAGATCCGCTTCGCACACAGTAAGTTATGAAGGAAGGTTGGGAAACCAAACAAAAGTTGAAGAAGAAAGCCAGAGGTGCTGAAAAATTGGACAGCAGTGAACCAAAGAAATATAAGAAATATGGTTGTAATAATACAAAAAAAAACATTTCATTTTAACAAAAAGAATTTCTACCTAACTCTCAGCTCGAGATCACCTATTTTACTCTTGAGAGTGCTTACTCCCGCGGATTACAACGGTAATGTTTCCAAAACTGTGTGCTCTGCTACGAGCGATGTTTTCACCTGATTAAAATATATATATATATATATATATATATTTAAAATCATCTACCTGTAAACAAAGGAGATTGCAAGACCAGTAATAGAGACCTATGAAAATTGTACCTTAATTACAGAGATGGTAGCTTTTTGACATCATGTGGACAAAGGACAAACCAGAAATGATATGAAAAATTTGTTAAACCGCTCAGGCCCCAATTTCTTTTCATTTAAAATGAGATACGAATCTCGAACCAGTCTGTCTCTAGAACCAGTTCCAGGAAATGTAGCCTCTGCTAGCACGGTGAAGACGCTTAAAAATCGTATTTATCATAACTGGATTGCAAATCCCAGTATTTCAAAGTACGAGGACTAACCTGATTTCCAGAAAATGTAAAGAAACACTTCGTGTAATTATTAGGCATAATCAGAAACGTTTCGACATGTGGTACATTTACGATTCCATGGGTAACGCCTCATCCGATAATAGGATCAACTTTATAAGTAGCGTTGAAAAACTTGGCAACAACTCGATTAATAAAGAACGGCTGCGTCTAGAGAAATTCCGACCATATGAATATACGAATGCTTGTGTGTGTGAAAACTGATCGCTGAAAATGGGAATTACGGTGGCCGAACGTGATTGGTATCTGACACTACTTGCCTTGGTGAGGAACCCAAGAATGGGCTGCTTATCGCATTTTGCTACCAGACCCCAGGCCATTCGACCCCAGGCCATTCGACCCCAGGCCATTCGACCCCAGGCCATTCGACTCCAGGCCATTCGACTCCAGGCCATTCGACTCCAGGCCATTCGACTCCAGGCCATTCGACTCCAGGCCATTCGACTCCAGGCCATTCGACTCCAGGCCATTCGACTCCAGGCCATTCGACTCCAGGCCATTCGACTCCAGGCCATTCGACTCCAGGCCATTCGACTCCAGGCCATTCGACTCCAGGCCATTCGACTCCAGGCCATTCGACTCCAGGCCATTCGACTCCAGGCCATTCGACTCCAGGCCATTCGACTCCAGGCCATTCGACTCCAGGCCATTCGACTCCAGGCCATTCGACTCCAGGCCATTCGACTCCAGGCCATTCGACTCCAGGCCATTCGACTCCAGGCCATTCGACTCCAGGCCATTCGACTCCAGGCCATTCGACTCCAGGCCATTCGACTCCAGGCCATTCGACTCCAGGCCATTCGACTCCAGGCCATTCGACTCCAGGCCATTCGACTCCAGGCCATTCGACTCCAGGCCATTCGACTCCAGGCCATTCGACTCCAGGCCATTCGACTCCAGGCCATTCGACTCCAGGCCATTCGACTCCAGGCCATTCGACTCCAGGCCATTCGACTCCAGGCCATTCGACTCCAGGCCATTCGACTCCAGGCCATTCGACTCCAGGCCATTCGACTCCAGGCCATTCGACTCCAGGCCATTCGACTCCAGGCCATTCGACTCCAGGCCATTCGACTCCAGGCCATTCGACTCCAGGCCATTCGACTCCAGGCCATTCGACTCCAGGCCATTCGACTCCAGGCCATTCGACTCCAGGCCATTCGACTCCAGGCCATTCGACTCCAGGCCATTCGACTCCAGGCCATTCGACTCCAGGCCATTCGACTCCAGGCCATTCGACTCCAGGCCATTCGACTCCAGGCCATTCGACTCCAGGCCATTCGACTCCAGGCCATTCGACTCCAGGCCATTCGACTCCAGGCCATTCGACTCCAGGCCATTCGACTCCAGGCCATTCGACTCCAGGCCATTCGACTCCAGGCCATTCGACTCCAGGCCATTCGACTCCAGGCCATTCGACTCCAGGCCATTCGACTCCAGGCCATTCGACTCCAGGCCATTCGACTCCAGGCCATTCGACTCCAGGCCATTCGACTCCAGGCCATTCGACTCCAGGCCATTCGACTCCAGGCCATTCGACTCCAGGCCATTCGACTCCAGGCCATTCGACTCCAGGCCATTCGACTCCAGGCCATTCGACTCCAGGCCATTCGACTCCAGGCCATTCGACTCCAGGCCATTCGACTCCAGGCCATTCGACTCCAGGCCATTCGACTCCAGGCCATTCGACTCCAGGCCATTCGACTCCAGGCCATTCGACTCCAGGCCATTCGACTCCAGGCCATTCGACTCCAGGCCATTCGACTCCAGGCCATTCGACTCCAGGCCATTCGACTCCAGGCCATTCGACTCCAGGCCATTCGACTCCAGGCCATTCGACTCCAGGCCATTCGACTCCAGGCCATTCGACTCCAGGCCATTCGACTCCAGGCCATTCGACTCCAGGCCATTCGACTCCAGGCCATTCGACTCCAGGCCATTCGACTCCAGGCCATTCGACTCCAGGCCATTCGACTCCAGGCCATTCGACTCCAGGCCATTCGACTCCAGGCCATTCGACTCCAGGCCATTCGACTCCAGGCCATTCGACTCCAGGCCATTCGACTCCAGGCCATTCGACTCCAGGCCATTCGACTCCAGGCCATTCGACTCCAGGCCATTCGACTCCAGGCCATTCGACTCCAGGCCATTCGACTCCAGGCCATTCGACTCCAGGCCATTCGACTCCAGGCCATTCGACTCCAGGCCATTCGACTCCAGGCCATTCGACTCCAGGCCATTCGACTCCAGGCCATTCGACTCCAGGCCATTCGACTCCAGGCCATTCGACTCCAGGCCATTCGACTCCAGGCCATTCGACTCCAGGCCATTCGACTCCAGGCCATTCGACTCCAGGCCATTCGACTCCAGGCCATTCGACTCCAGGCCATTCGACTCCAGGCCATTCGACTCCAGGCCATTCGACTCCAGGCCATTCGACTCCAGGCCATTCGACTCCAGGCCATTCGACTCCAGTCCATTCGACTCCAGTCCATTCGACTCCAGTCCATTCGACTCCAGTCCATTCGACTCCAGTCCATTCGACTCCAGTCCATTCGACTCCAGTCCATTCGACTCCAGTCCATTCGACTCCAGTCCATTCGACTCCAGTCCATTCGACTCCAGTCCATTCGACTCCAGGCCATTCGACTCCAGGCCATTCGAATCCAGGCCATTCGACTCCAGGCCATTCGACTCCAGGCCATTCGACTCCAGGCCATTCGACTCCAGGCCATTCGACTCCAGGCCATTCGACTCCAGGCCATTCGACTCCAGGCCATTCGACTCCAGGCCATTCGACTCCAGGCCATTCGACTCCAGGCCATTCGACTCCAGGCCATTCGACTCCAGGCCATTCGACTCCAGGCCATTCGACTCCAGGCCATTCGACTCCAGGCCATTCGACTCCAGGCCATTCGACTCCAGGCCATTCGACTCCAGGCCATTCGACTCCAGGCCATTCGACTCCAGGCCATTCGACTCCAGGCCATTCGACTCCAGGCCATTCCATTTTATAGTAAACTTTTATATGCATGCGATGCATAAATATCATAAAACGAGTAAAATTTCAAAATATTCACTTTGAACTACAAACTCTCTCGTACACATTAAATATCCTGGCTGAGGTCTTTTTATATGAACTTCAGCTCTGGTCACTTCGGCTGGTCTGTAGACTCTCATAAAATAGGTTACTATGCGAGCCAATAAATACGATGATTGCATGGGATTATGAACGCGAGGCTTTGTAGCTGGACTCGAGCTTCAGTTTTTGCTTCGCCGCATCACCACCAGCAGATGTCGAGCAAAGATGCTTCAAATAACAAAAATGTAGGATAAATCAGTTCGAATAAAACGTTCTTTTACTCTAGCTGTCATCGTTTGATCTTTAATGCGAAGCTGACTTTACATTAGCAGTTATTTATTTGAAAATTAAATTTTCCAGGAACATGCTGATTGCATCGTTGGTAAGATTTCACATAGCGCATGTCATTTCCCTACAACGAATGGTCAATTTAGTTATAGTATTTACCAGTACAACGTGGGAAATTAATGCACGAAGTTTATTGTGAACCATTTGTGTCCAGTGATCTATTAGTGGCAGCTCTCAAAAAGGCAGTTAAGGTTGCATCGATCCCGAAAACGTGTCCAAAAATAATAGCCAAGAATTTCCTTTGATAGCATAGACCTAAAAGATAAAATGCCAGTTCTGCTATTGTTAACTGAAAATTTGAAAAGAAATTTTGGATTTTCAGCCTTGCAAGCAACACCCATCTGACAGCGATCAATAATGTTCTCAAGTTTTTTCCGAGCATAGATAAAATGCTGAATATCATAATGTAGATACGAAAATACCAACATACCAGATTTTATTAGATGCTAGTTTAACACAATGGTTGCGATACGACCCACCGGTAGGTCGGGCTTAGGTTTTTCCTACTGAATTGTATTTAATGGACCCAGTTGATGTCTGGTATTTATAAAATTGCTAACCAATTTAGACTTTAAACTTGAGTTGAACATTGCACTTCAGTTTAAACCATTGCAGTCAACGTGTTCAGCCTCCCTAACCGCTACAAACATGCCAAATAAACAGTTTGTCCCCACAAAAACAATGAATAAATAAATACAAGGCGGTGCTACAAGTTAGCAGTATTTAATGTAAGATTTCGATGGTTCAGACTACCAGTCAAGTAAAGCAAATATATTTTCACAATTGTAAAATTCTTGATGGAAACATTTCACTCGCGCAAACCGGGTCATGAATGACAGCCGAAATGGTCATGACTAGACTAGGAAGGTCAAGATGCAGCTCAAATCAACGAAACATCACTAAAATACTCTTCTGAAGACATTAACAAATACTCTAAAAATCGCAAATTGCACTATCAATATATGGACACCTTGACGTCTAAGATCATTATCGGAATATATTGATTATATTTTAAGATCTCAGTTGCTTACATGTAATATTTATTGAAACACGTGGAAAGAAAATTACCAGTCCCGTCAGCGGACCATAAAGCTACGGAATGAGAATGACGCAACCTGAGGGCAGCTAAAACTGGATTCAGTCTGGATGCAGCTAGTCAACGCCCAGTATTTGAAATCGGAGGTTGAGTCGAAGTGGTCGTGTCACAAGTCTTCTTAGAAGGAAGACACTTTCAGCGGAACATTTTTTTGCGTAACATCGGCTTCAGTGAGAAGAAAATTTCATCTGGTTTCGTCCGCCGTTAGCATTAAAGAGTCTAAACTTAAATGATTTAAATAATTAAAATCTAAAATCTCCCGACCTGTTGTTTGAACAATGCTCGCAGGCGATTCAAAATTGCAGGCGATTCAAATTTGCACGCAATAAAATTACTCCGCTTAGGGCAGTCTCTTTCATATATGGGTGAGGCTGTTCCGTAATATCAGTTAGTTGGCAGTAATTCTCATATAAGTCAATATGCAGTAGCTCTCAAATAAGTCAATATGCAGTAGCTCTCAAATAAGTCAATATGCAGTAGCTCTCAAATAAGTCAATATGCAGTAATTCTCAAATAAATAAATATGCAGTAGCTCTCATAGAAGTCAATATGCTGTAGCTCTCAAATAAGACAATATGCAGTAGCTCTCAAATAAGACAATATGCAGTAGCTCTCAAATAAGACAATATGCAGTAGCTCTCAAATAAGTCAATATGCAGTAGCTCTCAAATAAGTCAATATGCAGTAGCTCTCAAATAAGTCAATATGCAGTAGCTCTCAAATAAGTCAATATGCAGTAGCTCTCAAATAAGTCAATATGCAGTAGCTCTCAAATAAGTCAATATGCAGTAGCTCTCAAATAAGTCAATATGCAGTAGCTCTCAAATAAGTCAATATGCAGTAGCTCTCAAATAAGACAATATGCAGTAGCTCTCAAATAAGTCAATATGCAGTAGCTCTCAATTAAGTCAATATGCAGTAGCTCTCAAATAAGTCAATATGCAGTAGCTCTCAAATAAGTCAATATGCAGTAATTCTCAAATAAGTCAATATGCAGTAGCTCTCATATAAGTCAATATGCAGTAGCTCTCAAATAAGTCAATATGCAGTAGCTCTCAAATAAGTCAATATGCAGTAGCTCTCAAATAAGACAATATGCAGTAGCTCTCAAATAAGACAATATGCAGTAGCTCTCAAATAAGACAATATGCAGTAGCTCTCAAATAAGACAATATGCAGTAGCTCTCAAATAAGACAATATGCAGTAGCTCTCAAATAAGTCAATATGCAGTAGCTCTCAAATAAGTCAATATGCAGTAGCTCTCAAATAAGTCAATATGCAGTAGCTCTCAAATAAGTCAATATGCAGTAGCTCTCAAATAAGTCAATATGCAGTAGCTCTCAAATAAGTCAATATGCAGTAGCTCTCAAATAAGTCAATATGCAGTAGCTCTCAAATAAGTCAATATGCAGTAGCTCTCAAATAAGTCAATATGCAGTAATTCTCAAATAAGTCAATATGCAGTAGCTCTCAAATAAGACAATATGCAGTAGCTCTCAAATAAGTCAATATGCAGTAGCTCTCAAATAAGTCAATATGCAGTAGCTCTCAAATAAGTCAATATGCAGTAGCTCTCAAATAAGTCAATATGCAGTAGCTCTCAAATAAGTCAATATGCAGTAGCTCTCAAATAGGTCAATATGCAGTAGCTCTCAAATAAGTCAATATGCAGTAGCTCTCAAATAAGTCAATATGCAGTAGCTCTCAAATAAGTCAATATGCAGTAATTCTCAAATAAGTCAATATGCAGTAGCTCTCAAATAAGTCAATATGCAGTAGCTCTCAAATAAGTCAATATGCAGTAGCTCTCAAATAAGTCAATATGCAGTAGCTCTCAAATAAGTCAATATGCAGTAGCTCTCAAATAAGACAATATGCAGTAGCTCTCAAATAAGTCAATATGCAGTAGCTCTCAATTAAGTCAATATGCAGTAGCTCTCAAATAAGTCAATATGCAGTAGCTCTCAAATAAGTCAATATGCAGTAGCTCTCAAATAAGTCAATATGCAGTAGCTCTCAAATAAGTCAATATGCAGTTGCTCTCAAATAAGACAATATGCAGTAGCTCTCAAATAAGTCAATATGCAGTAGCTCTCAAATAAGTCAATATGCAGTAGCTCTCAAATAAGTCAATATGCAGTAGCTCTCAAATAGGTCAATATGCAGTAGCTCTCAAATAAGTCAATATGCAGTAGCTCTCAAATAAGACAATATGCAGTAGCTCTCAAATAAGTCAATATGCAGTAGCTCTCAAATAAGTCAATATGCAGTAGCTCTCAAATAAGTCAATATGCAGTAGCTCTCAAATAAGTTAATATGCAGTAGCTCTCAAATAAGTCAATATGCAGTAGCTCTCAAATAAGACAATATGCAGTAGCTCTCAAATAAGACAATATGCAGTAGCTCTCAAATAAGACAATATGCAGTAGCTCTCAAATAAGACAATATGCAGTAGCTCTCAAATAAGACAATATGCAGTAGCTCTCAAATAAGACAATATGCAGCAATGCCTGAATAAGACAATATGCAGCAATGCCTGAATAAGACAATATGCAGCAATGCCTGAATAAGACAATATGCAGCAATACCTGAATAAGACAATATGCAGCAATACCTGAACAAGACAATATGCAGCAATGCCTGAATAAGACAATATGCAGCAATGCCTGAATAAGACAATATGCAGCAATGCCTGAATAAGACAATATGCAGCAATGCCTGAATAAGACAATATGCAGCAATGCCTGAATAAGACAATATGCAGCAATACCTGAATAAGACAATATGTAGCAATACCTGAATAAGACAATATGCAGCAATACCTGAATAAGACAACATGCAGCAATACCTGAATAAGACAACATGCAGCAATACCTGAATAAGACAACATGCAGCAATACCTGAATAAGACAATATGCAGCAATACTCGAATAAGACAATATGCAGCAATACCTGAATAAGACAATATGCAGCAATACCTGAATAAGACAATATGCAGCAATACCTGAATAAGACAATATGCAGCAATACCTGAATAAGACAATATGCAGCAATACCTGAATAAGACAATATGCAGCAATACCTGAATAAGACAACATGCAGCAATACCTGAATAAGACAATATGCAGCAATGCCTGAATAAGACAATATGCAGCAATACCTGAATAAGACAATATGCAGCAATACCTGAATAAGACAATATGCAGCAATACCTGAATAAGACAATATGCAGCAATACCTGAATAAGACAATATGCAGCAATGCCTGAATAAGACAATATGCAGCAATGCCTGAATAAGACAATATGCAGCAATGCCTGAATAAGACAATATGCAGCAATACCTGAATAAGACAATATGCAGCAATACCTGAATAAGACAATATGCAGCAATACCTGAATAAGACAATATGCAGCAATACCTGAATAAGACAATATGTAGCAATACCTGAATAAGACAATATGCAGCAATACCTGAATAAGACAACATGCAGCAATACCTGAATAAGACAACATGCAGCAATACCTGAATAAGACAATATGCAGCAATGCCTGAATAAGACAACATGCAGCAATACCTGAATAAGACAATATGCAGCAATGCCTGAATAAGACAATATGCAGCAATACCTGAATAAGACAACATGCAGCAATACCTGAATAAGACAATATGCAGCAATGCCTGAATAAGACAATATGCAGCAATTCTCGAATAAGACAATTGGGAAATAAATTTTCCTAATATCAGTGTTTTGATAATTTCAACAATGTATTCAATGTTTATTGTCTCCACTTTGTTTCTAATTTTATTTTATAAATTTGACGTTTCTGCTGTGCTAAATTTTGTGGTTTAAGATTATTGTTCGGCCCTAAGGTACCCTGAAAAGAGAACAATAAAGCTATTTCTATGGTTATTATTTATACGGTTGTCAAATAATGGGTACCAATAGTTAAATTTTCATTAAATGATAGTTCGGGCTTCGTCTCAGAATATTCTTAGTTAAAACTGAGTGCTAGAATGAATTTTATGATGATGCGATTCAAGCTATCCAAAGATCGCGTTCAATTTCAGGGGTTCAATGAAAACAGCAGCTTAGCAAACATGCGAGACTGCGAAATCAGCAAAAAATGCCAAATGAAAAACTGAATGGATGGAATCTAAGAATAATGCAATACGCAGGCTTCGTTTATGTATAAAACGACGTTCAGCCTGGAGGCTACGTCGGCTAGATTCCAAAACCCAACTTGAAAATCCAACTCAACAACAATATAGAATTGGAAAAAAAGAAGCTATTTTCTACTAGCGAAACCCTGAAACTCTCGCTAGAAGCAGTGCAGATCACGCCATTAGAAGTTGAAGAGATCTTAGATCGTGTTGAGCTAACTTCGCAAAGTACACTGATGCGGACGCTATTGTTAGTCTAACGACGGTAGCCGTCGGTTGTTTGAATTATTTTTGAATGCAAGATCCTGTTTTTCTGAGCTCCAATCGGGGGAAAATTAGAGAAAATTGTACAGCCTTCTGAATACCAGTGCGTATTTTAAGTATTCCGAAGAATATATCTGAATCATTGGCAACATATTTCAAATCATTATTTACAGTTGCAATGGAAACTTCTTCTTTGTACCATGATAATGAACGATCGAATAGGGAAAATCAAAAATAAAGTAAAATTAAAGTTATTCATTCCATTCGACGACAGGAGGCAAACTAGTGAACCCACTGTGTTTTTAACAGTGCGAGACAGAAAGAGCGAGAATTAGGATGTCGTGCTAAAATCTTCTCCTGAGAAACTGCTTTAACCTAGATGAATGACTTATTTATTTTTTAAATCCTACGCCGATAGTTTCGCCGCGTATCGAGATCGGTGTCATTGAATCAAAATTTAGAGCAGTACTGCTAGCGGATATGGCAACTACGAATATGGTTTACTTGAAATTGTTCCCAGGTCATTTAACATCCTGACATCCAGCAAAGCTTGACCATAAATAGATTCCAATGGTGTACATACGAAAAGGATAATGGAAATTTGTTTTCCAAAATGATCCTATTCAGTTTGTGTTCTAAAATGAATAGATATCCACTAGGTGATGTCGCATCATGCTTATACCTACAGCAAGTGCTATTAGCGTAGACCGCCGCTCATGCGGGTTAATATTGAATTTAATGTTGACGATTTCAATAATTTCGTTGCCACGAATGAGTAATCTGGTAGATTTGAAGGTATATGTTGAGGATTAACCGGGAATCGATATATGATTTTTCGGTAACCAAACACGGTTAATTAGATCGAAATAAACAAGTTTTCTTCTATGCACTTTCCATCGTAAATAAGTATTTTATGAGTTATAGCGGTAAATTACTTTCCGCAACTCTAAGTGTTGGAAGCGGGAAGTAATTCATCGCGCCCGACGTATGGCAACACTGCAATGAAGTCTCGCTTCCAGCGCGCACATCATCTAAGACGAAACTAAACCTACCGTGCCAACTCGTAAAATACTCATTTAACGAAAAAAGAGTATAGATGAAAAGTATTATTAGTTGAAATAGCGGACATCCAGGTTCCATTGTTAAATGAAATTCGTATTCAGCTGGAAAATTTTATTTTCTGTCGAGCTTTCGAAATTTTAAACAAATTTCGTTTTCAGGACAAAAGACTGAAGTTTTTGGAAGCAAAGTTATGGCCAAAGCAGGTATCCTGGATACAAGGGAAAGATATTACATATAAGATAAACGAAAGCGGACATCGGTGGAACATGCAGTAGTCACAGTAATTATTTCAGGAGTGGTTTATAAACATCCGGAATTTAGAGATATCTATTGTAGGAGTTTGAATTAGTTGTAGAATAGAATGCTTCTAAGTATCTTCTTTCTTTCTTGTTGGAATTTTGAGATATAATTTAATAATTTCGAAAATCTATTTAGTGACCCGTGTCCCGAACATGTTAGTAAACTAAAGAATTAATTTGCTATTTTTCCACATTTTGGCAATGTTCATTGACACGGATTTTTAAATTCCTGCAAGTTTCACCGATATACACTTATTAACAATTTTTTTTTTTACAACCTAATTTGTACACTACATCGCAACGGTCTTCAGGTGCTTGTTTGTCTTTAATTTTTGATAAATTTCTTCCTATCAGGTTAATTGACTTCTTTGCTATTTGCACATTGAATGGCCGGAGTATCCTGTTGACACGTTCAGATGTGCCTTTTACATAAGGGGCACTAAAATAGCTAATTTTTGGGTTCTAATTTTGGCTAATATTTTATCGCGGATTTTTTAGTTTTCTGATTGATTATTTAATCATTTTTTCTTGGTATCCGTTTTATTGTAGCTACTATTTAATAAATTTTAGTTCATTTTCGACTTAATCATTACTACACAATTGCAAGGCTCTACTAACTAGGGAATCAACAACGCTACGTTTTTATTTATTAGGATGGTTTGAAGAGAAATCGAGGTATCGTCCGGTATGGGTTGGTTTTCTGTAAATTCCAAAACTGAGGGAGTTGTCTTCCATTCTTGTAATTTTTAAGTCCAAAAAAGCGATAGAATTATTTTGTTCCTTTTCGATCGTGAATTAAATGTTAGCGTTAATTTAGTTTAGCTAGTTGTTTAAATCATCGACGGTGTTTTTGGGAACTATTGCTAACACATCGTCAACGTATCTTTTCCAAAACATAATTTAGCTACTGGAGTGCTCAAAGATCTCATTTTCAATGTTTTACATTGTAGCCTCGGCAATTGCTACGGACACGCTACTTCCCATTGGTGTGCCTTTAATTTGTTTATAAATTTTCTTATTTTGCTAGAAGACTGTCGACGATAAACATAGTTGAACTAAACTTAATATATCATCTTTGGACAATTAAGTGTTGTTTTTCCACTCATCAGTTTCGTTGAGAAGTCGTTCCACGCTTGTTAGGTGTGGGAAAATCTCCCACATGCTCGCGAGGTGCACTTGTCAGTCGGAACCGTGGCGTGAAGTTGGGCGAGTCGCTTTGCTTCTTTCTGTTGTTTTCAATCGTTTGCAGTCAGTGGGAAGTAATTTCGGTGGAGTTTTTCAGTTTTTGGTTAGGATTTAAGGTGAGCGCTGGTCTGTTGCTGCATTGGAGTCGTCCTCCCGGTGTCAACCCTCTAATTTGTCACAATACCTAAGTATCTCTAATTTCTTGCTGCTTCTGTGTTTCAACTATTTTTATGTTTGCGTGACTGTGGCTGTTATTCAGTTTTTGCTTATTTTTGGGTTTATTTAAATCTCTTAAAGGTGTTCAGGGTTTTAAACATTGAAATTTAAATATTGAATTGACGGCATAGTGCCGCTACTGTTAGGGATTGAGCTTTGCTCAAATCCCATTGAACTTGAATTGAACTAACGGCATCTCGCCGTACTATATTAGAGATTGAGCTTTGCTCATATCTCAGTGAACCTAAATTCTTTAACATCAGCTCCTAATACTTGGATGCGCTACCTCTCATCCTTGAGCTGTTTAATAATTTATTTCCTCTGGGCCTATGACTTTCAACCGAATTAAAACCTTGAACTATTCTTTCTGTCCTTACCTGAACACCTGCCTTTGACTGTTTTCCTCTAAATTTCCTAACATTCTTCTAAAAGTGGTATTATACTCACCAAGGGTGGCAATAAACTTGGGTGAGTTATTGCAGGCTTAATTTGTCGATATTGATTCTGACTCATTTGAATTTGTTTGTTTTTGTTTGCTCTATTTGTTAGTTATTTTGGTTGTACCGTTCGTTTAACTTGGTTTTGTTTGTCTTCAGTATGATTTCTACGTTCCGTGCCATTGACACCGGGGGCACTCCACTGGCAGTTTTCTTTCTTCAGTCCAGCGTCTCGTCTTCCTCACCTCTAACGTGCAACTTTACCTAGGCCTTGCGGGTGCGTGTAGGTGTGTTGTCTACATCGATATTCTGAAATTTTCTGACAATGGTACTTTTGAGTCTGGTCTTGTTCTTTTTTACCTAATCTGAACTTACCTCGTTGTTTCGCTTCAGGTCGGCATGTGGCCTCTTACTCTGGCTTCACGCTCTGGCGGCAACGTTTCTGTTAAAGCACACCTTGCTCTGCCCTGCTGAGATGCCGCTCGGTTGTTGTTTCCGTGCCTTGACGCTGCGAAGCATCCTTCCTACTGTCTTTGAGCAACTGTCGCACACTATTGAACTTTGAAACTTTGAAACTTAAAACTACTTATGAACAAATGTGTTCACCTCTGAAGGCCTGAAGGTATAAACTACCTTGTACGGCTCCTTAATAAAATATTAAAAACTTGTACGACTTTGTTCCTTGTCGATTATTAATGAAAATAAAACTGAAAATGAAAATGAAGTTGTGGAATTTCCCAAATAGGGCCAATTCTTGAGGGATGGAGGTGAAGAGAGCTTTCACGTCGAAAGAAACCATCTTAGGTCTTAGGCTGCTTCCTTCATTTATAAGGAATTTTTTAACTTTTGCTCAGCTCTGTTTGTTAATGGGTTTATAATTGAAGATAAAAATTTAGATAGCTCATGTGTGGGTGATGCACAAAAAGATACAATGGGTCTAATGGGATATCCCTCCTTATGCAGCTTGATCAGGCCATAAAATCAAGGGATTGTTGCTGAGCTGGAGTAAAGTTTCCGGTATAGTTCGGGAGTAATTTTTTTCTTATCTTTGAGGAGTTTTAGTTTTTAATTTACTTGGTTTTTTAGTTGCTGAATTGGGTTGCTCTAAATTTCCACGTACGTTAGATTGTCGGAGAGATGATTTTAGATTTTTTATTAATAGTCTTCTTTATCTAAAACCACTGTGGTTCGACCTTTGTCAGCTGACACAATAACTATGGATGAATCAGTTTACAGATTTTTTATTGCTTGTTTTTCTCCCGCTGATAGATTTTTCACTTCTTAAGCACTTTTTATTGCAGATACGACTTAGTTGCGGATGTCTTATTTATGTTCAAAAGTGATATTTTTGAGGTCATCGATTACAGATTCCGTAGTTGCCAGAAGTTTGAATTTGTCTTACTTCGTATGGTTTAATCCAAAGTTTAATCCTTTTGAGAGTAATATCAATTCATCGTTGTTTAGATTTCGAGAGGACAAGTTCTCTACCCATTGAGAATTATACCGTTGAGTGTTCCGGCTGCTTGACAATTAATTATATTTGATGATAAGTTTCTGTTTACTTACGTCTTGCTTTCGGTTAATTTTTTAGACAGTTTCACTCAGTTGCTACCACAGAACCTGTGGCAATTGGAGCGATAAAATATTTTCCAATTCGTTAACTATAGATTAATATTTTTTGATTCGGTAATGGTCATCTTTGATAAAACATTTCAAGTATTTTCTTCCTGATTCTTGTGCAATGCAATGAGCTTCTTGAGTTTTAATCGGGGGATTAAATCTGAGAGACTTTGGTAAAACATTGTTTTTCTTACATCGAAGATTAAACTTCAGTTATTCTCTCGCGGTCACTAGTCCTTACGATGCCGAGCAGAGTTACTTTGCTTTCCGGTAAACTTTAGAGCAAAATTTAGAGCAACTTTAGAAATTTAGAGCAACCCAATTCAGCAACTAAAAAACCAAGTAAATTAAAAACTAAAACTCCTCAAAGATAAGAAAAAAATTACTCCCGAACTATACCGGAAACTTTACTCCAGCTCAGCAACAATCCCTAGATTTTATGGCCTGATCAAGCTGCATAAGGAGGGATATCTCATTAGACCCATTGTATCTTTTTGTGCATCACCCACACATGAGCTATCTAAATTTTTATCTTCAATTATAAACCCATTAACAAACAGAGCTGAGCAAAAGTTAAAAAATTCCTTATAAATGAAGGAAGCAGCCTAAGACCTCATCGTCCCTGAATATTGCATGATGGTTTCTTTCGACGTGAAAGCTCTCTTCACCTCCATCCCTCAAGAATTGGCCCTAACAAGCGTGGAACGACTTCTCAACGAAACTGATGAGTGGAAAAACAACACTTAATTGTCCAAAGATGATATATTAAGTTTAGTTCAACTATGTTTATCGTCGACAGTCTTCTAGCAAAATTAGAAAATTTATAAACAAATTAAAGGCACACCAATGGGAAGTAGCGTGTCCGTAGCAATTGCCGAGGCTACAATGTAAAACATTGAAAATGAGATCTTTGAGCACTCCAGTAGCTAAATTATGTTTTGGAAAAGATACGTTGACGATGTGTTTGCAATAGTTCCCAAAAACACCGTCGATGATTTAAACAACTAGCTAAACTAAATTAACGCTAACATTTAATTCACGATCGAAAAGGAACAAAACAATTCTATCGCTTTTTTGGACTTAAAAATTACAAGAATGGAAGACAACTCCCTCAGTTTTGGAATTTACAGAAAACCAACCCATACCGGACGATACCTCGATTTCTCTTCAAACCATCCTAATAAATAAAAACGTAGCGTTGTTAATTCCCTAGTTAGTAGAGCCTTGCAATTGTGTAGTAATGATTAAGTCGAAAATGAACTAAAATTTATTAAATAGTAGCTGCAATAAAACGGATACCAAGAAAAAATGATTAAATAATCAATCAGAAAACTAAAAAATCCGCGATAAAATATTAGCCAAAATTAGAACCCAAAAATTAGCTATTTTAGTGCCCCTTATGTAAAAGGCACATCTGAACGTGTCAACAGGATACTCCGGCCATTCAATGTGCAAATAGCAAAGAAGTCAATTAACCTGATAGGAAGAAATTTATCAAAAATTAAAGACAAACAAGCACCTGAAGACCGTTGCGATGTAGTGTACAAATTAGGTTGTAAAAAAAAAAAATTGTTAATAAGTGTATATCGGTGAAACTTGCAGGAATTTAAAAATCCGTGTTAATGAACATTGCCAAAATGTGGAAAAATAGCAAATTAATTCTTTAGTTTACTAACATGTTCGGGACACGGGTCACTAAATAGATTTTCGAAATTATTAAATTATATCTCAAAATTCCAACAAGAAAGAAAGAAAGAAGATACTTAGAAGCATTCTATTCTACAACTAATTCTAACTCCTACAATAGATATCTCTAAATTCCGGATGTTTATAAACCACTCCTGAAATAATTACTGTGACTACTGCATGTTCCACCGATGTCCGCTTTCGTTTATCTTATATGTAATATCTTTCCCTTGTATCCAGGATACCTGCTTTGGCCATAACTTTGCTTCCAAAAACTTCAGTCTCTTGTCCTGAAAACGAAATTTGTTTAAAATTTCGAAAGCTCGACAGAAAATAAAATTTTCCAGCTGAATACGAATTTCATTTGACAAAGATGAAAAGTGGTTTATTTCGATGTTAATACCATGATTCAAGCAACAAAAATTCGAAAATCAATTGGTAGCCGTTTATTCGAGCGCATTCGTCATCAAAGACGAAACTAAACCTACCGATATAATTCGTAAAATACTCATTTACGACGGAGAGTGCATTGAAGAAAATTTGTTTATTTCGATCTAATGTTAAATCTGAAGGAGATGACGGTTGTCGATTTTGTAAATTTCGATGCCTTAGCATAGGTAATTAGATCGAAATAAACAAGTTTTCTTCTATGACTTTCCGTCTCAAATGAGTATTTTAATAGTTATAGCGGTAAATGACTTACCGCAACTCCAGTCTTTGAAGCGGAAAGAAATTCTTTGATCGAGTTGTATGGCAATACTGCAATGGCGTCTCGCTTCCAGCGCTCTGTCTTGAAAGACGAAACCAAACCAACCGCTATACCTCGTTAAATACTCATTTGACGAAAAAAGTGTATAGAATAAAAGTTGTTTATTACGATGTTATTACCATGTTTCAAGCAACAAAAATTCAAAAATCGATGAGTAGCTGTTTATTCGAGCGCATTCGTCATCAATGACGAAACTAAACTTACCGCTATAAATCGTAAAATACTCATTTGAGACGAAAAAAGAATAGAAGAAAACTTGTTTATTTTGATTCAATTAATTAGGTTCAGGCACCAAAAAGTGGAAAATCGACAACTGTCATCTCCTTCAGATTTACCGATCTAATCAACTATTTTTAGGTTTCGAAAAGTTGAAAATCGATTCCCGGTCAATCCTCAACATTTACCGATTTGAAGTTTTACATGAATGACATTGTGCTTGCAAATAATTAGTTTTGAGATATAGCATAAATAACGTCCAGGAAAGAATGGCATTAACGGCAGTTTCGATATGGCTCTTCCGGTGTATGGCGGATACGGAACATGCGCAGTCACTTTGGCGGAAAAAACCATCGGTGTCAGTATGGCTAAGTTAAGTTATTTTAGGTTTACTGAGGTTAGTTCATTTGGTAAATGTTGAGGACTTGACCATAATCGATTTTCCACTCTTTCATCAATAAAGATTGTTGATGAGACCAAAATAAACAAGTTTTCTTCAATGCACTTTCCGGCGGAAATAAGTATTTTAAAAGTTATGGTATTAAATGAGTTACCGTAACTCCAGTGTTTGAGGCGGGGAAAAATACACCGCGCGGTCCGACGTGAAAGTAAACAGGCGTTCCGGCGCGCCAACCAAGCCGACGAAGAGCAAACCCTCTATTACAAACGTAAAGAGGTTGGGTCGTGAGGGGTAGCAACAGTTCTTTTAGTGAAAACTATAAAACTAAAAGAACTGTGGCTACCCCTCACGACCCAACCTCTTTACGTTTGTAATAGGGTGATGCACACTGTAGTTCCGGTAACTCATTTAACGCCATAACTTATAAAATACTCATTTCCGCCGGAAAGTGCATGGAAGAAAACTTGTTTATTTTGGTCTGATCAACAATCTTTGTTGATCAAAAAGTGGAAAATCGATTATGGTCAAGTCCTCAACATTTACCGTTCATTTCACTAATCTAGCTTTACCTAATCTAACCTCAGCTATCGCTATGGTATACCGTATTTCAGCTTATTTACGTGTCCGTTTGTTCAATTTTATTTACGACGTTTTTATAGCTTCAAATAAATCTCTTGAAAGCTAAGCATTTGCGAGCATAATGTCATTCATGAAAAATGTCTTAAAATGTTTCCAATTACTTAAATTCCATGAGGAAATTATAGAAGTCGTTGGCAATATTAAATTCAATATTGCCCATATTTTGATGAAATAATAATAGGTTTAACACGTGGACTACGTAGTAGCAAGTACGTGTACCACTTGGAGTAATGCACTACTTTTATTAATAATTTAGATTTGAGCGTCCGAGGTTAAATATCATCGTGCACCTATTTTATATACACTTCTTATAGCAAGGATAGAAATGTATTCGAGTATTAAAGTCGGTTTTTCCAATTCTGCCACGAACAGCCCAACCCAACCAATTGCAGCAACTGCGCAAACGTAGTCAACGCGTTAAATGTGCGTTTTGGGAGATAGAAAATCGATTTTCGTATCGAACGATAGTAAAAATACAGATTTTTACAAACATTTCCATGTGAGTCATATCGGAGCCACCACACTGCACGTAAAAAGCAACGGTTAATGTGAAGGAGATGCAACTAAACTAAGCGTCAAGTTTGAGAAATACCAATGAAATAACACAGTAAAAGTGAATGAAATACTGATCGAATTCTGTCGGTATACTCACTGCTTTATATCAGGAATTCTTTTAGAGACTCGCAGCCCACAGTAGCTGCAGTTAAATCCATCACAGAAACGTTCATTTAGGGCACATGACGTGAACGGATACAAGCTAAACGCTTCCGTTCCCGATGCAATCTGACGTCAGACAACACGAGAAACCACTTTCGTCTTATTCTTCAGTTTTTTTTTTGCAACGTTTAAGAAGATGATCAATGATCATGTCTAATTGGTCTTTCTATATTAAGGTAGCTTGTATCAAGGATACAAGAACTACATCGATAGAAGTAGACTTGCAAGTTAGATATTTCCCTGCCCTCTATACTGAACATTTCTTTTTCTGACTCAGAGTTACATCAAGCGTTAGAGTTCTAGTAAATAGTAAAGATTTTAGCAGCCACAAGTTCTTATGAAAATATGGAGAGTAAACTAAAACGTAACTGGAGGTATGTGCATGCTCACTTTGTTGAAAAAAGCGAATTGCCTATTTTATAACTGCAGGGGTCAAAAGCCTGCACCCAAAGAATGTTGTGGACCGTCGATATATCATCGTTTACATGCAGTGAAGCATAATTCAGAAACCTTGAACTGCACCAGCATTTGTTGCGCGATACTAAAGTAAAAAAGAGAATTTTCAACGCATATGAGCTTTATTCGAAGGACGTTTTATCCGCACTACAACAAACTTCCAAAGTCAACACGAAAGAAAAAAGGAAAAGAAAAACAGTTTATTTCAGAAGACCAGTTTAACACGGTAAGTGCGGCGGGTTAAACTGAAGTACAATATTTAACTCAAATTAGAGCTCATTTTAGAGATCAAATTTGAAAACAACGAACATTAAATAGATCGCGCCTTAATTTACTTTTCATTAAGCATTTATCGAAATTAAGTCAGCGACTGCTGGTCGGTCAGCAACATTATGAAAATCCTCTCAGTGACCATCGGTGGGCTACGTCGCACTTAAAGTGTTAAGCCCTATTATGGTTTTTTAAAATACAGTCACGACAGAACAATTTAAATCCTATGTTACTACTACTACTACAATACAAATTTTTGTTTACAACAATTAGCCTTAATGAATTTCGATGCGTTTCCTTTGTCTGTGACCAGAGGAGTTGTAGAAGAAGTTCACAACAGACAGCGTCAGCTCCTACAGAGTGCGTGGTGCCCGCTGTCGCGTCACCGGAAATGTCTCACATTCTCTCCTATGAAGATGAGTAATTGTGTAAGATCTGGGGAAGATGTGAGGTTCCAAGTTGAAGGTTAGGCAGGCCTTACTTTAGTTGAAATAGAATAGGTTCTAATTTTTGTGTTTTGGACAATATTTTTCAGGTTTGTTGTATTTTTTCTCAGCCCTAATTACTTTCTTCAACTTTTATCTTGTTTCATAACGTCTTTTCAATCTTGCTGTTCCTATGCGCAGGGTGTGGGGACACACCTCGTGCTTGTGCATAGTTTCCCCATTTCCTCAAACTCTTAAAAAATAACGTCTTTTTATTTCTCTCTAGGGAACACCTTGTTGTAGTTAGGGAGGCTTAAACTAACTCATAATTCGTTTAATTTTTTGAAATTTTTTATTCTCACTTCCACAAATAATTCCTTGTTATTATACTGATGAAAAACATCGCATTAACAGTAAACTTACGTGGTTATAAGAAGCAATGCCATTAATCTAATTTGCATTAGGTATATTAACAGTGAATCATAGAGCAGTTTACCCATTTAATGCTTTTAGAACACGGTCTTCTGCTGAACAAACCGAAGGAATTCAAATGAGTGTAACATCGTTCAGTACATTTCATCATTGTAATTATTATCTTCTGTTTGTATTCGTTGGGTTAAGCTGGTGATTAGATATTGTATTAGTGTACGATGTCCTAATTGAACACTTTTTAAGCGAACTGTGTAGATGAACTATAGATATGTAGATAATTTATTGAGGATGGAAGCCTGTTAGAGTTGTAATATGCATTGATTATTCAATGGAAGAAATATCAGGTGAGTGAAGCATATGGTGAAAGAATATGAAAATTGAACTATTTATAATATTTTACATCAGTATGAATTGATGTAGAATTAGCCTAGCTGTTTCTGCGCATTCTTTCCCGATGAACAATAATCGGTGGAATATCAAATATTCGATAACAGCTGAGATCGATGGCGATTCGATCAGGTAGCTGGCATTGATGGCGCAAAAATATCAAAATTAAGACAGTTTAACCATTTGCAGCTGTGCAATAATATCAAAATTGAACTATTTGTAACATTTTGCAGCTGAATTAATTGATGTGGGAATAGCCTCCTTCTTTTTATCGAGTTGAAGTATCTTTCAATCCCTCGTAAGGTTGCTGGTCTTGCAAAGAGAACCGTTGGACCTAGGAGCCGTTGCCCGTTGGACATATTATCTGAGTTTTCCAGCCACAGCTTTCTTCTTACTTATTGGTTGAACTTACATAAAAGAGCAGCCAAAGACTGCATTACAAGTACAATAGTTTAGTACAGCCCCTCAAACGGTAAAACACAGTAGCGATTAACTCTCTAACACGAACAATACGTAGCGCATCTATTTTAAATTAGCCAAGCATTTTTTGCGCATACCCAGGATACCCTACCGATGGGAGACGGTAGACCACGCTGCAAGGTCGCAGACACGCCGCTATCGCCGCTTCCTCACTACAAGTCGTAGTTTAGTCATCAGATGGCGCTGGTGACGAAAGCGGCCTCTTCCATAGGTCATGAGCATGTTTTTGCGCTTGTGCAGCTCGCTTTGATAGATAACAACCCTTCGAAGAAGGATGCAGTTTGCGTGTCTTTATCCACAAAAATTTACGTAATTTCGTTGACTCGGAAATAGGAAAAAACGTCTCGTTCTTAATTAAACAAGTAAAATAGAGTATTTGTCCAGAATAGCATGACATGGTCACAGTGATTTTTAACACCTAATTAACTCATTCGAAATGTTATTCAAATTGTAGTATTGTATCGATTGTTTTAACTAGTTTACATTATTTTCCAGGGTAGCATTTGATTCATAGTGTGAAGTTTATGAAAGGATAGAAATAAGGTGTGGTAAGGTTACAGTGTTCCAACACAGGATACTCTACGTATAGAACCAGCAAGTCAAGAAAAAAGCGACAGAAAGAACAAAGAAGAAATGAAAACTGGAAAGAGTAAATTGGGCTCAAACAAGAGAAGTCCTACAGCTGAGGTAACCTAAAAGTATCTCCTCTGAGGATAGACCATAGCATAAGATAGACCAGGGCTTCTCAACCTTTTTATTGTTGCGTGCCCCCTTAGCTTAATGGAGGTTTAAGAAACTATAAAAATACACCTAATGATTATTACTTATGTATACTTATACGGTTGTTTCTAAATATATATCGTACATTTTAACATATGAAGTATGTTAAATGTACCCCTAGGGGTACATGTACCCCCGGTTGAAAAGCCCTGGGATAGACCAACATAAGATTAATGCCTATCCTATACTACAGAGTTGAGAACCTGAAACAACTCCATCCGAATGGTCGTCTATTCAAGAACAAGGATGAGTTGTTAGAAGCCCTTCTTTGGGTACCTGAAGTTAATAAATTCTATAGATAAAGGATTTATTCACGTTCTTTCTAAGAAATGAATGCATATTTCGCACTAACGTCCTACAGATGCTCATTTAAATTAGAATTTTTGCACATGTATTAATTTTCCTAATCTGTCCAATGCTTACGTCCATTTTTGATTAAGAGAAAAAAGAATAAGAGAGAGTATTTTTTGTGTTTGAGTTTAAAAAACCCTCGTATACAATTTGGCCCCCTAAGAACTCAAGCGGCTCAGAATGTATGCTACCATTCATTATTATCTTCGCATATGCATTCATTTTTTTCACAGTAACTGGAGCGCCAACATCCTCTGAAATTTTTACGTAAATTTATTACTTCATTTTCATGTATATTCATCACTTATTTTTCGGATAAATTCATAACCTAATTTTCATACAAATTTATCTCTTAACTTTCCTGTGCATTCATCACTTCATATTTATGTAAATTTATCACTTCATATTTATGTAAATTTATTACTTGATTTTTGACATAATTGAGAAAATATTATCTCGTTAATAAGTGGACACAACTTGCACTTACGAGGATACTGATCATGTCAACGTGACAGCATATCAACTGCTGACTACACCAGATGTTTGTTCATGTTTCGCACGGGATGATCGCGAAGCATAAAAAAATTAGAAGAGCTTAGGTAACCTTCATTCATGATCTTGAAATACAGTTCTAAGAGGAAAACGAAGAAAGGGTAAAAAATCTGCTTCATGTTGAAAGGGGACTAAGCTGAAACACGGAAGCAAAATTAATTATTTATTTATACTGAGTAAATGAGCTGACAAACATCGCCTTCTGTACAATTAAGCATTCGGATTCTCAAAGCAGGACACGGAAAGCCAGAACAGGAATCAGTGAGATGTGTTTCACCTGCATATGTGCGCCGGCCTCACGGTTAATATAATCACGAGGACGACAAAATGTAGTACGCTGTGTGTTTACTTTGATTATTCAGTCCTGTTCGTCAAATCTTCACAACTCCTCTCAGCTTCGGACGCGCCAACAAGGCATGCATTACATACACATAAGCGCAAACAAGATGCTGGCTACACGATACATATTTGCTAAAGTTAAAATAGTTCCGCGCATTAACTCATAACGCACCATTAGTAAAAAGCATACTACGAAAATCCTCGTAAACACTCAAACAAAACGAGTTAGTGTTAACTCAGGTCTTTAAAAGTACAATTAACGCAAAAAAACGTTCTTCATTTCATTAAAAAATTTCCTCATTACTGTAATTTGGCAGTGTAATTAAGGTTGAATTGCAAACAGTTTTTTCGAAATATACAACCCTTCTTATTATGCGGATAACATCTGCAATGCTACGGAGTATGACAATCATTCATCCATTCGCTTGCATAAAAGAGGCACAAGAAAATATCTCTAAGTACAACAACGCATTTTCAAGGCAATATTTTCCGGAAGGTACGGAGGGGAAAGTTCAGCAGCTAGTGCAAATAAATAGCATAAGAATGAAGGCTGGGAATATGAGTAGAGCGTCAGAGCTCAACGAAGTAACCAAAACAGAACAGTAGCTACAATATTGCTCTACCTTTGTTTTCACAACTCGTGCAGATATACGTAGAATTGTGTGGGCCAACTGAACGGTAAGTGTAAGTTGAATTTATTCCAGTAAATAATATTTAAAGCAACAGATAAAATAAAATGGAATAGAATGCATTGCATAATGCAAAAAGTCGATAGATTTTTTGAAAGATCTGTACAAGGACATTATCTTTCAGCATACACCTTATTCACTTATTTAGCTGTAGCTACAGATTCCAATCAGCTTTAAATTCTGTGTTTTCTCAATTTATTCTAAGCCCTAGAAGTAAATTGGGGATGCATATTAGTATTATCATCTTAGTAAAATAGCAGTTGGAATTGGAATGGTAGTACCGCCTAGCGATATTAAAATTCAAAAACTTAATGAAGGATCACTAGATTTTGTAAAAACATCATGGGAAGAAAATATTTAGCTCGCAACGGCAGCTGACAAGCATTCAGAATTCAAATTAGAAATATTTTAACCAGCACTACGTATAATTTGATTTCGAGCTACAGGGGTAAATAATAATAACGGGGCAACTTGTAACATAAAGGAGATCACAGAAACAGGAGCGATTGCTTTAGGGTAGGAGCTTGCTGGAAAACTTGGGTCACCCTTCTCCAGACAAAATAACAAAAAACGTAGTGATTCTACACACAGGCAATTAAACCCATAACTCATGCTCAAAATTCGTTACATTATAATTTAAAAATGCAGTTCAAAAAATTACCTAAGGCACTTTATCACCCAAAGAGCACAGACAGAGCAGAATCATGGCAGCATAGCCTCCTGAAAGCAAATAAATCCTTGTCACGCCACCTCGTTGAGCTAAATCAAGAGACTCAGCACTTGGCAGTAACGCTACAACGAAACAGTCGGCCCTTCAAATACTTCAAAGTGCAGGTGCGAAGAGATTAAATAGAGTGAAAAAACTGACAGAAGAGCTTAACATTAATAATTACAATATGAAAACGAAATTGGTGGATCTCTCATTATTTATCTTCATTAAAGCGTTTGTTGGACCATAGATCGTGTTTCCAGAATTTGCGAGTTTTTCAACACTAGCAACCTATTTTTTATACGAGACGAAAACAAGAGAGTACAAGTAAGACAATGCAGGATACCCTCAGTTCTGAATAAATTACAAGATACGCTCTTTCACGTTCCAACCAGGCCGGGAAACAGTTAAAAGTAATCCAGCAGCAAGGAAATTCACTGCCTTACAAAGACCTCAGTGCGTTTCCAGAACTCCTTGAATATTTCCATTAAAAGCTAGTACCTCCAAGTACAACAGACCTCATTTACTCCACTAGAGCGTATACCTAATAAACTCTGAAAATACTTTCGTAACCTCATTTTGTGATTCAATAACCAAAACATTTTATACAAGGTCGAAGGTACTGCGATAGCATTCACAACACTGGTTACGTGCACTACATTAGTCAGTTTCTGCTATCAGCTAGCTGTCTAACTTACATTGTAACATTGTTATTTAATTAGTCCCACCAGGCAGGTACGAATGGCAATCCTAAGCTACTTTAGGCCAATGATCAAGTGATGAACTGAACATTGTAGTAACTAACCTTCCGGGACGGTGAATGTCATTCCTGAGATCGAAAATTGAAAACAAATTGAGAGTCGTGGACAAGTCTCATCATTGAGAACATTTTATTGAATACTTGAGTTAGAAAATGTTTACATTAATCAATATTAGGTGCTAGAAGAAATAAAATCTACACCGTAAATTTACTTATGATCATCAAGTACAAGTTTTGAAGTTTTAATTCATCTCTTTTCTTCAGCAGACTCGGACAGATAGTAAGTTCAGCACGCAGTAAAGAACAATAACAACAGTTGAGCAAACACAAAAAAAACTCTACATTACAGTACGTATATTATAGGCACTTATTACATATACAAACGTATTTATAAGGAGATATATATGTAAATATTTATATTTTTCTCTCTACTTCAAGTATGCGGAAATACGGAAAACATTGCACTCGAGCTTCCTGGATGTAGTTAAGTAACGCGGTGCTCAGAAAAACTGAAGTCTCAAATATACCTCCGATGGATTCAGCCGGCACTCAAATTGGACGCGGTCCAAAATTTGTTGGTGCACAATTATTACGAAGGAAAAAGGCAATGAAAACTAAAGCGTTGGTTTAGGGTATTTCCGCAGTCATTCTCACATTAGTACACAGATTCTAGCGACCACATTAGATTAGATTAGATTAGTCGTTATTTTTAGCCTCCCTACCCGCAGCAACAAATGCGATCCAAAGAGAGGAAGGAAGAAGACACCGTTTACATGTAGTATGGAGTAAAGGGAACACGGAATCTATGTCTAGCGACCACAATCGAAGAGAGCAGGAGACTGTTGTCAAGAAAAACATGTCATTTCAAGATATTAGAAGTGGGAGGGAAATTTAAAGCCACGTTAGTTTAACTGCACGAGATCATTCGCGCAAAAAGCGTGGTTCCCTTTTTGTTGATAGCTAAGATTTCCCAGGAATGCAAAGTGGTGATAATTTCCGAAGAGGGTCCAGAAAAAATCTTGGGGTCCCTGGTTAGGAAACCAAACGCTTCAAAAAACGGAATTATCGGTTAAACCGAAGACACGTCCCAACTGTAATTCAAATCTGAGAGCTGGATTTGGTATCGTACGGACAGACCTGCCTCGTTTCTCTCTCTCTCTTTACGGACTGCTTTACTTAGCAGCGGTTTTAATAGTGTGACCTTTAGTTAAATAGTTGTTACTTCCTTGATTAGTGGGGTCTTCTTTGTTGGAGACTAGCAAATACACAAATTGTTGAAGATGACAAGCCGTACAAGGATGATTTACTAGAAAAAGTGGAGCAATGGGACCACATTTTACTGTTCACACCGTATACAGCATAACACCGTCCACAGGGTCATTAAGTACATGCCAATTGATGATACGACTTACGAAACGAAACACTCTACTATAGGAAATTTATTTCTGATTAGACTATTCGCATTGGGTGAGTAATTTACGAGAATAAATAAACACAGAGATTAGGAATCTAAAAGAAGGTCACGCAGAACGGGGCTGTCGGTCGAAGTTGAAATTGAGGTTGAAATTGAGGGAGAAATTGAGGTTGAAATTGAGGGAGAAATTGAGGTTGAAATTGAGGGAGAAATTGAGGTTGAAATTGAGGGAGAAATTGAGGTTGAAATTGAGGTTGAAATTGAGGGAGAAATTGAGGTTGAAATTGAGGGAGAAATTGAGGGAGAAATTGAGGGAGAAATTGAGGTTGAAATTGAGGGAGAAATTAAGGTTGAAATTGAGGGAGAAATTAAGGTTGAAATTGAGATTGAAATTGAGGTTGAGATTGGGGGAGAAATTGAGGGAGAAATTTGCGCGTCGGTGCACTGTAGAGAGTTACAAAGCAGCACTAGTACACATTTGGCAACCGTTCAACAGTTCGTAAAATAATTGACATCATATAACAAAAAAACAGATATTCTATAAAGGGATAGCTTGAGTTAGATAAATCTTAAATGCACAATCAACTCTTACAAAAGATTCTATCGAATAAAATGTTTGTGACTATTATGAGAACACTTCATGCAACTGTAAGCATGCATAACACAGGTAAAAAGCAATGTGACCAGTAAAAGTTTATGATGAAATTATTAAGCTTAACTAAATAAATTCTGTGCAACCATAATACTAACATAGAATTGAGCGGGAGCTCAAAAATGAAGTTATACACTGATTAAATTTCCAATAGAATTTAAAAATAACAGTAACAAATTGTATCGGCGTTTATTTAATAATCTAGCAATGACTATTGAAGTATGGCCACTTTTACGTGATGATAATAATAATAATAATTAGACGATGAACTATCAAACGTACAGTACGTCCTGGATCAGTTATTAAACTCACACTGGAATTACATGTTGTATATTCATTGAGCAACGTAGAAAAAACGTACAAGATTGCAATTAAATGGAATAAAGTTAGTCTCATTAGATACTAGTTGATTTTCGCTATTATTTGCAAGAGCGCATTCGACGTCCGGAAAAGCATGAGCGCGAAATTTCTAACTCGCCACAATTTTTACTCTCATGCAGAACACAATTGAAGAAAATTTCAAGCCAAAACTCGAGATGATGGAACACAAACCGACGGATAAAAGTTCGCTGCATTCGTGCTGTAATACTGCGCTCAGTCAGTTGTTTTCACTGTATTTTCGTGCTCTTTAGACCGTCGCTCGAGTGGCACTCTACGACAGGTACGAAGTCATCACAACTGAACCGCCTTCATACCTCGCCAATATTAATAACAAATTTAGGTTTACGTTTCCCCGAGGATTTACAGTAATATGCAACTATGGACCTCCCTAGACATGGCTTGGTGAACGTGAACTACTTTCACACCTCGCACAAACCTTTACCAGCTCGACTTTCAAAGAGGAAAAAGAGGCATCTACCGTGGACAGTTATTTCTACTTTTTCTTCATTAAATACCAAATGAGCACAAGAAGCATTTCATTTTCCTCGTCACCTACGTGCGGGCTAGTCAGGAACAAGGATTTACCATGTAAGTAAAGGAAAAAAGTTATTGTTCGCACAGATAAAAGCCTTACAATTTCACAAACTTTAAATCTTCGTTAAAATATTCGTGCAACATGTTTTTATCTGCACATAGAACAAAATGTCTCCTCAATGTACATTGCGACATAAATTTTCACTACAATTGAAGTCATTAATTCACGAGAAAAGCCACAGAACGAGCTAATATAGACTAACCGTAAACGCTAAATCTTACGACTACAGCCGCCAAAAGATCAGCTTCTAACTAACTGCGTAACAAATAACTGTTGTGACAAGATTCCAAACTCAGATTTACAAACTCTTATACGAAGAAATTAAACAAGCCAGTCTCTGTCACATCTGGTCGTGGCTGCAAGCAAGGAATGTATGTACAAGTCAAGAATCGAGAAGCTCTTGCTCACACAAGAAGTAGCACGTCGTCCTGTGTCTGACATATTTTTAGCATTTGAGCTCACCGTTATTCAATTTAACCAGCTTTCTAAACCTAGACATCAAAATCCCTCATACGTCCAAATGTTTTCAAAGTTACAAAAATACCTAAGGAGAATTTCCTGAGAAGCTTCAATGAGAACTTTCAAGCTCAGGAATTTAAATTTGAATATAAGTTGCAGCTCCAGCGCTGCAATATCATGGAACGACCAGAAAACACTGAAATTTTAAACGTACGCCTCGCAACTACTTTTTCATCATCAGATAAGGATACAAAATTGTCAAAATACAGCATCAGCTTCCAAGTGACTGTTACGATAAAAGAAAGCATGTATTTGATCAGAAATTAGCGCAAATGCAGAGAATCCTTGATGAAGAGGCAAGAAACAAAGTAGACTTGAATGTACCTCAACTACTAGGAAGGCCATTTTCCTCGATGAGGCTGGAGGGGCACGAACGAGGCGTGCTGCTAGCTAGGAAGCAGATCGTGGTGATGGTTTTGCTAGCTCTCTTTTTCGTTATCAGAGTCGACGGAAGGATGGCGGTGTTCGATGTTGTGCGCTTCTTCGTAGAAGTCTGGCTCGTCGTCGCCGGCCGGCTTTGTGCCTCCGTCAAGCTGGAAATTACAAGATTCATGTATTATCAGTTGCAGTGGCACGATTACAACGCATGCTCACATCTATATTACGTACAATATGAATAATAAATACCAAAACCTATCAGCTCACATCTCTAAGCACCATATGAAAACAAACACCTACAATAGCACAAGTCACTCAAACAAAATTTAAAATTCCAAAATACTGGAGATATGTTGAACGTCGCGTTGCTCTGAAAACAGTTCGAGTTTAGCTGACAGTGAACGTAGCTTCAAAACCAGGTCGACGACGTGGCCAAGCAATACTTGATTCTTTCATTTGCACCGAGATATCGAAGAACTTCATAAGCCAGACTACATTTTTCAAAATATGGAGTAATTTCCATTAAAATATGAGTAATTCACTTTCCTCATATATTTGATTCGATAAGTTAGTTTGAACTTTTCTAACTACAACAGCAGCCTAAAAAAGAGAGGAACCGTACTCGTACAAATCGTGACGTGTGGGAGCAAAGTGGCACTTGCAACTCTTCCACTCATTAGCAACTGTGGTGAGGTCAAACATAAATAAATTTTCATCATAAGCCTTCACTGTCACTCACCATCTGAACACTACAGGCAGCGCGACCCACATCTACCTACGGGAATTTATATTTTCATTTCTTCATCAGCAATGGTACCTGTACTCAAACTCAATTGCACAAAATACATTTATTGTGCAAGAAGGAACAGCAATCCTGCGTTTTCGAGCAGGCTGTTCTTTCTCGAAAGTGCAGGATTCACTGCCTATACTAGAACTTACGGCGTAGAGTCTTTGATGGGGAAACGCCGTATATATTAACAACAAACTCACGGCATAGCGTCGGCGGTGGTAAAATACCATATATAATGATGGTGATGAACTCGCAGCGTGAAATCTTCGGTTATGAAACGCCATATATAAAAATAAAAATAAAAATAATAATACTGAACTATTAGCGTAGGGTCTCCGAGGTAGAACCCCATACATAATAAGAATAAACTCACAGCGTAGATCTCAGGGGGCGTCCACAAGAGCGGCAGCACGAAGGTACGCAGCGGCACGAGCACCATGAGCACGAAGGGGAAGCAGAGAGCGGCGGGGGACTGCTTCACGCCCCACAGCAGCACGATCATGGCCACTTGCACCGTTGTGAACAGGTGCATCTTCCATGTGCGCACCTAGCATGACATGGCGTGTTAGGTGTACGCACACGACATTTGAAATAGAGCCTACTTCTTCGCGGTAGTAATGAAGAGTCCAAGTTTTTTGAAGAAAATTAAATTACCGATGATGTAAACTGGCTGATAATGTAAACTGGCTGATAATGTAAACTGGCCGATAATGTAAACTGGCGGATAATGTAAAGTAGCAGAATACGTGAACTGGCCGATAATGTAAACTGGCCGATAATGTAAACTGGCCGATAATGTAAACTGGCCGATAATGTAAACTGGCCGATAATGTAAACTGGCCGATAATGTAAACTGGCCGATAATGTAAACTGGCCGATAATGTAAACTGGCCGATAATGTAAACTGGCCGATAATGTAAACTGGCCGATAATGTAAACTGGCCGATAATGTAAACTGGCCGATAATGTAAACTGGCCGATAATGTAAACTGGCCGATAATGTAAACTGGCCGATAATGTAAACTGGCCGATAATGTAAACTGGCCGATAATGTAAACTGGCCGATAATGTAAACTGGCCGATAATGTAAACTGGCCGATAATGTAAACTGGCCGATAATGTAAACTGGCCGATAATGAAAATTGGCCGATAATGTAAACTGGCCGATAATGTAAACTGGCCGATAATGTAAACTGGCCGATAATGTAAACTGGCCGATAATGTAAACTGGCCGATAATGTAAACTGGCCGATAATGTAAACTGGCCGATAATGTAAACTGGCTGATAATGAAAATTGGCCGATAATGTAAACTGGCCGATAATGTAAACTGGCCGATAATGTAAACTGGCCGATAATGTAAACTGGCCGATAATGTAAACTGGCCGATAATGTAAACTGGCCGATAATGTAAACTGGCTGATAATGTAAACTGGCCGATAATGTAAACTGGCCGATAATAAAAATGGCCGATAATGAAAACTGGGCGATAATGTAAACTGGCCGATAATGTAAACTGGCCGATAATGTAAACTGGCCGATAATGTAAACTGGCCGATAATGTAAACTGGCTGATAATGAAAATTGGCCGATAATGTAAACTGGCCGATAATAAAAATGGCCGATAATGAAAACTGGGCGATAATGTAAATTGACTGATGATACTGTAAAAGTGACCGTTGAAACAAATTTGCTTTGCTGATAAAGTACATTTACCAACCAGAAAATATAACTCCAAACGCATGTTGAATTGAAAAAAGCATTGAAGCAAAAGGTCGGGAAAGGTATCACAACCCCAAGAGTTTTCTCTCCCCAAAATCATCATTACCGAACACTCTTGATTAGTTAAGAACATCTAGATATAAGAGCTCGAAAATTTAAACAATTAAAAAATATTTCTCTAATATGTACTAAATACAGGAAAAAAACCCAAGACTGGATAAGAACAATGAAAGTTTTCGCCATTACAGAATTCTCCTCACCAATTCAAGAAATAAATCTCAATGACCAAAAGCTAACGACGTGAAACAAAATTATCAGAAAGACGAAATAATTACAAGGAAATTGAAATAACCCCACACTCCCGTTGCATCACTGAGCCTAGTACGTACTATGAAGTTTGCGTAATTGACCTCCTTGACATAAGCAACATTGTTTGCCTTACTTACCTCCTTGACATAAGCAATATTGTTTGCCTTACTCACCTCCTTGACATAAGCAACGTTGTTTGCCTTATTTGCCTCCTTGACATAAGCAACGTTGTTTGCCTTACTTACCTCCTTGACATAAGCAACGTTGTTTGCCTTATTTGCCTCCTTGACATAAGCAACGTTGTTTGCCTTATTTGCCTCCTTGACATAAGCAACGTTGTTTGCCTTATTTGCCTCCTTGACATAAGCAACGTTGTTTGCCTTACTTACCTCCTTGACATAAGCAACATTGTTTGCCTTACTCACCTCCTTGACATAAGCAACGTTGTTTGCCTTATTTGCCTCCTTGACATAAGCAACGTTGTTTGCCTTATTTGCCTCCTTGACATAAGCAATATTGTTTGCCTTACTCACCTCCTTGACATAAGCAACATTGTTTGCCTTACTCACCTCCTTGACATAAGCAACGTTGTTTGCCTTATTGGCCTCCTTGACATAAGCAACATTGTTTGCCTTACTCACCTCCTTGACATAAGCAACATTGTTTGCCTTACTCACCTCCTTGACATAAGCAACATTGTTTGTCTTACTCACCTCCTTGACATAAGCAACGTTGTTTGCCTTATTTGCCTCCTTGACATAAGCAACATTGTTTGCCTTACTTACCTCCTTGACATAAGCAACATTGTTTGCCTTATTTGCCTCCTTGACATAAGCAACATTGTTTGCCTTACTTACCTCCTTGACATAAGCAACATTGTTTGCCTTACTTACCTCCTTGACATAAGCAACATTGTTTGCCTTATTTGCCTCCTTGACATAAGCAACATTGTTTGCCTTACTTACCTCCTTGACATAAGCAACATTGTTTGCCTTATTTGCCTCCTTGACATAAGCAACGTTGTTTGCCTTACTTACCTCCTTGACATAAGCAACATTGTTTGCCTTACTTACCTCCTTGACATAAGCAACATTGTTTGCCTTACTTACCTCCTTGACATAAGCAACATTGTTTGCCTTACTTACCTCCTTGACATAAGCAACATTGTTTGCCTTACTTACCTCCTTGACATAAGCAACATTGTTTGCCTTATTTGCCTCCTTGACATAAGCAACATTGTTTGCCTTATTTGCCTCCTTGACATAAGCAACATTGTTTGCCTTACTTACCTCCTTGACATAAGCAACATTGTTTGCCTTACTCACCTCCTTGACATAAGCAACATTGTTTGCCTTATTTGCCTCCTTGACATAAGCAACATTGTTTGCCTTACTTACCTCCTTGACATAAGCAACATTGTTTGCCTTACTCACCTCCTTGACATAAGCAACGTTGTTTGCCTTATTTGCCTCCTTGACATAAGCAACGTTGTTTGCCTTATTTGCCTCCTTGACATAAGCAACATTGTTTGCCTTATTTGCCTCCTTGACATAAGCAACATTGTTTGCCTTATTTGCCTCCTTGACATAAGCAACGTTGTTTGCCTTATTTGCCTCCTTGACATAAGCAACATTGTTTGCCTTATTTGCCTCCTTGACATAAGCAACATTGTTTGCCTTATTTGCCTCCTTGACATAAGCAACGTTGTTTGCCTTATTTGCCTCCTTGACATAAGCAACGTTGTTTGCCTTATTTGCCTCCTTGACATAAGCAACATTGTTTGCCTTACTCACCTCCTTGACATAAGCAACGTTGTTTGCCTTACTTACCTCCTTGACATAAGCAACGTTGTTTGCCTTATTTGCCTCCTTGACATAAGCAATATTGTTTGCCTTATTTGCCTCCTTGACATAAGCAACATTGTTTGCCTTATTTGCCTCCTTGACATAAGCAACATTGTTTGCCTTATTTGCCTCCTTGACATAAGCAACATTGTTTGCCTTATTTGCCTCCTTGACATAAGCAACGTTGTTTGCCTTATTTGCCTCCTTGACATAAGCAACATTGTTTGCCTTACTCACCTCCTTGACATAAGCAACGTTGTTTGCCTTACTTACCTCCTTGACATAAGCAACGTTGTTTGCCTTACTTACCTCCTTGACATAAGCAATATTGTTTGCCTTACTCACCTCCTTGACATAAGCAACATTGTTTGCCTTACTTACCTCCTTGACATAAGCAACATTGTTTGCCTTATTTGCCTCCTTGACATAAGCAACATTGTTTGCCTTACTTACCTCCTTGACATAAGCAACATTGTTTGCCTTATTTGCCTCCTTGACATAAGCAACATTGTTTGCCTTACTTACCTCCTTGACATAAGCAACATTGTTTGCCTTACTCACCTCCTTGACATAAGCAACGTTGTTTGCCTTACTCACCTCCTTGACATAAGCAACGTTGTTTGCCTTACTTACCTCCTTGACATAAGCAATATTGTTTGCCTTACTCACCTCCTTGACATAAGCAACGTTGTTTGCCTTACTCACCTCCTTGACATAAGCAACATTGTTTGCCTTACTTACCTCCTTGACATAAGCAACATTGTTTGCCTTACTCACCTCCTTGACATAAGCAACGTTGTTTGCCTTACTTACCTCCTTGACATAAGCAACGTTGTTTGCCTTACTTACCTCCTTGACATAAGCAATATTGTTTGCCTTACTCACCTCCTTGACATAAGCAACGTTGTTTGCCTTACTTACCTCCTTGACATAAGCAACGTTGTTTGCCTTATTTGCCTCCTTGACATAAGCAATATTGTTTGCCTTACTTACCTCCTTGACATAAGCAACATTGTTTGCCTTACTCACCTCCTTGACATAAGCAACATTGTTTGCCTTATTTGCCTCCTTGACATAAGCAACGTTGTTTGCCTTATTTGCCTCCTTGACATAAGCAACGTTGTTTGCCTTACTTACCTCCTTGACATAAGCAACGTTGTTTGCCTTACTTACCTCCTTGACATAAGCAATATTGTTTGCCTTACTCACCTCCTTGACATAAGCAACATTGTTTGCCTTACTCACCTCCTTGACATAAGCAACGTTGTTTGCCTTATTTGCCTCCTTGACATAAGCAACGTTGTTTGCCTTACTTACCTCCTTGACATAAGCAACATTGTTTGCCTTACTTACCTCCTTGACATAAGCAACGTTGTTTGCCTTATTTGCCTCCTTGACATAAGCAACGTTGTTTGCCTTACTTACCTCCTTGACATAAGCAACGTTGTTTGCCTTATTTACCTCCTTGACATAAGCAACGTTGTTTGCCTTACTTACCTCCTTGACATAAGCAACATTGTTTGCCTTACTTACCTCCTTGACAAAAGCAACGTTGTTTGCCTTATTTGCCTCCTTGACATAAGCAACGTTGTTTGCCTTACTTACCTCCTTGACATAAGCAACGTTGTTTGCCTTATTTGCCTCCTTGACATAAGCAACGTTGTTTGCCTTACTTACCTCCTTGACATAAGCAACGTTGTTTGCCTTATTTGCCTCCTTGACATAAGCAACGTTGTTTGCCTTACTTACCTCCTTGACATAAGCAACGTTGTTTGCCTTATTTGCCTCCTTGACATAAGCAACGTTGTTTGCCTTATTTACCTCCTTGACATAAGCAACGTTGTTTGCCTTACTTACCTCCTTGACATAAGCAACATTGTTTGCCTTACTCACCTCCTTGACATAAGCAACGTTGTTTGCCTTATTTGCCTCCTTGACATAAGCAACGTTGTTTGCCTTATTTGCCTCCTTGACATAAGCAACATTGTTTGCCTTACTTACCTCCTTGACAAAAGCAACGTTGTTTGCCTTATTTGCCTCCTTGACATAAGCAACGTTGTTTGCCTTATTTGCCTCCTTGACATAAGCAACATTGTTTGCCTTACTTACCTCCTTGACAAAAGCAACGTTGTTTGCCTTACTTACCTCCTTGACAAAAGCAACGTTGTTTGCCTTATTTGCCTCCTTGACATAAGCAACGTTGTTTGCCTTATTTACCTCCTTGACATAAGCAACGTTGTTTGCCTTACTTACCTCCTTGACACAAGCCAGGTTTGCCTTACTTATACCTCCTTGCGATAAGCCACGTTTGCCTTACTTACCTCCTTGACACAAGCCAGGTTTGCCTTACTTATACCTCCTTGCGATAAGCCACGTTTGCCTTACTTACCTCCTTGACATAAGCAACGTTGGGATGATGCTTGACGGGCATGAAGAAGAGGACGGTGCGCTCGAGGAACTGGATGCCAGCGGTGGCGGAGATGCCCATGTAGAGGAAGACGCCGTACAGCACCGCGTTGGGCACCAGGTTGAGCAGGGCGGACAGGGTGATCGAGAGGCCTACCAGTGCAGCCACCAGCAGCGAGCTGATCCGTTGCTCTGCGGCACATTAGGCAACGTTACAGTGGTCACAAAGGAACCTCGTTTTGCAGTCAAATCAGAGATTCAGGATTTTGGTTGGTAACGGTATTGCAAGTTAAACATATCATCTAACGGTATCACCAGCTAAACAGATCATCTAATGGTATCAGCAGTTAAACATATCATCTAACGGTATCACCAGCTAAACATATCATCTAACGGTATCACCAGCTAAACAGATCATCTAATGGTATCAGCAGTTAAACATATCATCTAACGGTATCACCAGCTAAACATATCATCTAACGGTATCACCAGCTAAACAGATCATCTAATGGTATCAGCAGTTAAACATATCATCTAACGGTATCATCAGATAAACATATCATCTAACGGATGATACCAGTTAGGGTAGTGGTGTAAACAAGAAGAATGTGGTGTTCCTTCACAAGGTTTATACTTTGCTTTGAAAATAAGATTGACTAAACAAATACCATTTTCTGCAAGGAAGGAGTTTAAAATTCGAAAACAAGATAGAAAATGAATAGTACTTCCCTAAGAAACGAAATCTAACAGATTATGCTCGAAGTGAACTAGCGAGCGCTACTGATATTTAGACCATGATGTAAATCTGCCATCTCAAAAAAAATCTAGTCAAGATTGAATAATTGCGGCCTATGCCATAGAGCCTGTCAGAATTTCTGATCCATTTTCGACTATTACTTTTATTTAGAGAGACGTAGTTGCAGTACACCATGTCATTTCCGTACATGTAAATCATATTTTATCAAACCTTGCCACGATGATCCAAGAACTTCAATTCGTAACCCAGTAAGATAATAATTCCACGAGAGCAAGAAATTAATTTTAAAATAGTAATATTTCAAAAGGAAAAACAATGCAAACACAAAAATTACCTAAGGACGACTAAAATTTACGGGTAAAGAACTCTTGATAAAAAGCTACGAAATCAACACCCATCCAAATACGAGAACAAATGCAAAAGACGAACCAAATATGAAAACAATAAAAGCGAGCAGATTCAAATGACGAACCAAATGTGAGAACAATAAAGGAGAACAAATGCAAGAGACGAACCAAATGTGAAAACAATAAAAGCGAGCAGATTCAAATGACGAACCAAATGTGAGAACAATAGAGGAGAACAAATGCAAGAGACGAACAAAATGTGAGACCAGCAAAAGAGAGCAAACGCAAGTGCCCAACTCTGTCCACCAGGCAAAGAAAGCGCCAACTCTCAAAATTTCAATTTTTATATTTCAATAGATTTGTGTTTTCTCAGATGCAAGACACTCTCTAAACTTTCAGATGCTTTTCTGTTGTGGTGGTAGGAGGTGCTATTCACTCAATAAAAAAACCTCTTACTCCATAAAAAGTTCTCCTGAAAAATCTGGTAAGATGAACTTGGCACTTTTTTGTCTGATCGACAGATCACTAACCATGCGCGCCGACGACTTTAGGAGACGAACCACATGCGAGACCAGCAAAGCATAACAAATGCAAGTGCCCAACTGACCATGCGCGCCGACGACTTTAGGAGACGAACCAAATGTGAGACCAGCAAAGCATAACAAACGCAAGTGCCCAACTGACCATGCGCGCCGACGACTTTAGGAGACGAACCACATGCGAGACCAGCAAAGCATAACAAACGCAAGTGCCCAACTGACCATGCGCGCCGACGACTTTAGAAGACGAACCAAATGTGAGACCAGCAAAGTACAACAAACGCAAGTGCCCAACTGACCATGCGCGCCGACGACTTTAGGAGACTCTCCGGGGGCGACTTTGGTGTCCATGATGGTGAGAGCGGAGACGTGGCTCACCGTCCGCACCACCGCCGGAGTCATGAACGGGGCGCCAATCAGAGCTGCACGACGATCATCACGTTAGGTTCAAGCAGTGAGGGGCGAATGTCACACAAAAATCAACATTAATTGAGACCAAATTGACGAACATTACGCGTCTAAACAAATACATATGGCCATAAATAAATATTGCAAACGATTTGTTGCATATGATCATAAATAAACATTCCAAAAAACAGGTCACATATGGTCATAAATAAACATTGCAAATAGCGTGTTGCATATGTTAGGCAAAAAGTGAACGATGCTTTTTTGTGTTGAGTAACTATATACTTTCATGACTCGAAGAGACAACAAATGGAAAATATGAGCCAACGAAGTTATTCTATCACAAAAAATAATAGGCCAATAAATTGGCCAAGTAAGGACGTAAGTCGAGCTAGTGTCATCACCAGAGAGGATGTTGAGGAGACACACCAGGACCATGTCCCAATGGAAGCCAGATCCCTTCTTCATGTTACGCTCCGGTTTAGAGAGAATCAGCCTGGAACACACAAAAATGTCATATAGAAAAGGAAACAGGTAACGATATAGATAAATTGTACATTCCGTTGAAAATGTGACTTCAATTGTATATATTTAACAATGATCTGATAGAAAACACGATGGATGGAGGCTAAAAGCTACCGCCCGGCATGAGGGCATTCATCATATCATTCAAATGATAATAAAAAAAGATGGCTCCTAAGGTTGGAGGCAACGAGATTGGTGGACGATTATCTCACAGACACGTTCTAATCTGCGCATTATTGATCAGTGAGATGCAATAACTACTATCTTAATAGATAGATATTGGCCAAACAATTCCGCAAAATATTGTCTAACAAAAAACAAAGCTGAAAAAGAGTGGCCACATATTTTAAATACATTCGTAAAACAGCAGATACTTCACATTACCAGATTCAGAGAATATTAACTCGAAGGTATTCTTATTGAGATAACACCTCGAGTTTTCACAGAAAAAGAATTTCTCAGGTAAATGTTTAATGAAGAAAAAGATACGCGATTGAGTCATGACTACCATTCGAAGCAGTCAAAGCGCATGGCGCAGACAGTAATCAATTGTAAGAGTTAAAGCGCCAGGTGCAAAGCGCCAGGTGGTGTGAACGCATGGGAGACCATGCATCAGTTTTGTCAAGAAATTTCAAGTACGTAACTCAACAAACCAACTCATGCCCAACTCGTCAAACTAAGACTAAAATAATCGATGTGCCATTGATGGAACTATCATGGAACATTAATTTATTATTTCGGTCACATTACCTTGCATTTAGTAAATAAATACTTACTTCTACACCGAACTACATGATTGATCTTGCTCTTCAAAACAAACAAAACAAACAAACATCGGCATCTTTGGGATGCTTTATTTCCAATCAAGCCTGATACAAATGATCTTAAGCATTGGTTTTTCTAATGTCTTATAACTAACACTATATATAGGACACCATGACGGTTCCCCCGTAAAGCCGGTACCCATTTCCGACACCTGGGTCGAGTGGGGTATTGTGCTTGAGCTTTCCCTTATACCCAACGGGGAAAATCGCAGCGCCAGCGCCGGGATACGAACCCGCGACTCCAACATACAAGTCCGATCCCTTAACCGCTGTGCCCCCGCGAGCACAACAGCTGAGCTCCCTATAGTTAAGTAATAATAACGATATTAGGTTTATTTCTCGGAAACCGATCATCAAGGACGCGAGTTAATCGAAACACGGACTCAGAGGTCAACACCCTGAAATGCAGACATTCACGCTTATCAAACTTGGTGTTCTACTGTCTAGAAACTATCTTACTTGAGCTCGTATCAAAAAATGATATGAAATCTGAGCACCCGTCAGCAAAATTGTTGTTCTGCTGAGGCGAAATTATCTTACTCGAGTTCATATGAATTAATGCAGGAGGTGATACGAAAACAGAACATCCTCACTCACTGGCAGATGTTGCCTTCGATCATAATGAGGGTGAAGAGGAGCAGAGAAGCGGGTGCGCCGGCGAAGATAGCCCAGATTGGGAGGGCGCTCGCCATACCGAAGGGGTTGATGAGCCAGCCTCTGACGTCCGGGTTGCTGGGCTGGATGCCGGCGGGCATGGTGAGCTTGTCGGTGTAGGTGTCCTCGATAAAATAGTCCACCAGCACCATCGTCACGATGGAGATCGGCACGCCAAAGTCACCGAGAGCACGGCGGACCTGACGGACATATAACATTTGCTTACAGATGGGAGCCACTATTAGAACTTTGCTCACAAGCGGGAGCCACTATTAGAACTTTGCATACAGATGGGAGCCACTATTAGAACTTTGCTCACAAGCGGGAGCCACTATTAGAACTTTGCTTGCAGATGGGAGCCACTATTTGGATATCTCAGATGTACGTATCGGGCCAAGATTTCATGGAAGTAAATTACACGTTCACTGATATAAATGTTTCATCCCACTGAGCCAGCATTCTTGAAAATGGGTAAATAATCACCACATTAAGGGGTTCCTTAAATGAGTAGGTGTTCTAATGCAGGAAAGATCAAATGAAGAAGAAGTAAGCTGCAACTATGGAAGATGAAAAAGCGACAGCAGATCAAAAATTACAAGAAAATACAGTAAATATCAGAATGCGATCCGCATATACACCGTTGCATGCTGTGATTTTAGACACAAATTCTCAAGAGAATTACGTTTGCATGTTGGAAGTCATCAATATCATTATAGTTTCAGAGCTGAAAGAGGTGTATAATTCTCTAATCTGTAAACTAACGATCATGAGTAGAAGACCTTGATGATGGCATACCAGTATTACACCGTAGAAGTGAAAAACACACATAAAATACATCAAATAGACAGGTGGGGTATAAGAGGGTACACAATTCAACTTTGGTTTCAGTGAATAGACACTTCAAGTCTACGAAGAGGCACGTAATTCAACAATTTCAAAGTCTACATTGACTAACGAGATAAACAGTTGAAAGCTCACAGCATGTATTGGCACCTAAAATCAATGTATGGATTGTTTCAAAAGTCAAACTTCATGTAACTGTTAACGTTCAAATCCAATGGAATAACCAAACGATGAAAGATTCAAAAGCATAACACAGAAAAGAGCAAAGACTCACCCCGCGACCAAGATATTTGGAGTTCCTGAACCTCTTGAGCTTGATGGCGATAAGGAAGGTGCCGAACATGAGCAGGAGAGACAGCAGAGCCGTGTTCGGCTGAGGTGGAATAGAGGTGGTCGCCGTTGGGGCTTCTGTGGCGTTCATGAAGTCTTCCGTCATGTTCATGAAATCTCCAGTCCCGTTCAGAGGATTCAGAGTGAATTCGGTAAGAGCGTCTACACTTTCCGTGAAGGATGAGTTATCGATGGCTGTTGCTAAGGTCGCGTTGTCGAAGTTCGGGAAGGCAGTAGTGCTAGCTCTGCAACGGAAATACTTACGGTCATAAAACCACTGACAGTTCAAGAAACTTAGAACATGGGATTTGATCCCACTCATCGAAATAGCAACAACAGGTTTCAATTGATGACTAGAAACATTTATAAAAGGCCAGCACACAGCTCCAAGGTAGGGTAGGTGCCCAAAAAATCTGTTAGGTTGCAGCCATCCACTAAGATCATTTTGATCTCCGTAGGAAATTCAATTGAAGACGCTAGGGAGAAGTTGGGTAAAGGAAATTTTTCATTGAGAAGGGTGCATGGGCATGGATGAACAAACAAAAAGGCAGTAGGCAGAAAGAACAAAATATTAAGCCTGAAACCAGTGATTCGGAGGGCAGTTACGCAAGTAAGGGCAGGGTCTGGAAAAAGCAGGCACATCACAAAGACAAGAGTGGGAATTTATCAGTGCAACACTGTTGGATAGAAAAAAGAAGTACAGTAATCAAAACAGCAAAGTAAAACTGGAGTTCCGCTTAAAATAAAGAGGGAGCCATAAAGGTTTATGAATGATGGTGAATGCTGCTTAAAATGAAGAGGGAGCCGTAAAATTGAGTGAATGATGTTGAACGTTGCTGAAAATAAAGAGGGAGCCATAAAATTGAGTGGATGATGTTAGAGGGGGCCGAAAAATTGAGTGAATGATGTTGAACGTTGCTGAAAATAAAGAGGGAGCCATAAAATTGAGTGGATGATGTTAGAGGGGGCCGAAAAATTGAGTGGATGATGTTGAATGTTGCTTAAAATATAGAGGGAGCCATAAAATTGAGTGGATGATGTTAGAGGGACCGTAAAATTGAGTGGATGATGTTGAATGTTGCTTAAAATAAAGAGGGAGCCGTAAAATTGAGGGAATGATGTTAAAGGGCTTCAGGAACGGAAACTGAAATTGTTCCTTTACACAGCAAAGGCGGTCGTAGCAGCAACGGTGGTGGCGATGTCTTCAGTTGTAGTGGCCACCAATGGACTCGCAGTCACACTGATGAAAAAATTCGCAAATATCTGTATTATTAAGCACCCACCCGAACCAAGTAAGACAAAAGAGATACGTAATTTCACTTCAGATAAACGAAAGCTCACACCACGGAGAGCTGTACTTAGAAGCAAAGTTATAATTCGTTACGACTAGTTTAGAAGCACCTTGAATCGTAATTCAATTAAGCACTTGCTTGGAAATGGACGAGTATGCGTAATACATCACCTGAAATAAAATTAAACAAGTCAGAGCTAGAAATGATAAAAAGAATGCACAAATACTACGAAGTAACTAGTATTGTTAGTTTAATAAATTTTTCGACTAAACACATTGACGATATTCGTGAAAAAGTTCGCGATATACATCTGCTCTAACATCTAATCTAGCATTGGGAGGAGTATTTTGCATGCAACTAGGAGAGACATAACCATGTTTGATGGCAAAGTTTGCATGTTACTGGGAATGTACTGGGAGGGAAACATTCATGTCAAAATGAGATAACGTGGGACACGTATTGAATTTGGAGTCACCCAACCCGAAACGATCAAAAATGATAAGCCCTTGGGAAACCCGAATGACAAGCATAACCATTCCACTGTCGCTGCCCGGAACTGGTAAGTGGACGTGTCTTAAGTTCATAGGGATCATACAACAGGGAACAGGTACATTAAAGGGAAGCAAGATTTTGTATTAGTTGATGCAGGGTCACCTGGGAAATCGACTCAGTGACCGTGATGCTGAGAGTGTTGAATAGCCTATTTCTCAGCGTCGTATTTCCTAGTAGCTTGGATGAAACAACAGTAGTGAAGTAGTTGGAACGAAACAATATTAAATAGGGTAGCTGGGAAGAAACAAAATTAATAAGGTAGCAGGAAGAAACAACATTAAATAAGGTAGCTGGGACGAAAAACAACATTAATAAGGTAGCTGCGGTGAAAAAAAAAAAATAACAAGGGAGCTAGGATGAGAAACAACATTAATAAGGTATATGGGACGAAACAAAATTAACAAGGTTACTGGGACGAAAACTAACATTAATAAGGTAGCTGGGACGAAAAACAACATTAATAAGGTAGCTGGGACGAAAAACAACATTAATAAGGTAGCTGGGACGAAAAACAACATTAATAAGGTAGCTGGGACGAAAAACAACATTAATAAGGTAGCTGGGACGAAAAACAGCAATAAGATAGCTGGGACGAAAAAAACATTAACAAGGTAGCTGGGACGAAAAACAACATTACTAAGGTAGCTGGGATGCAAAACAGCATTTCAGAAGTAGCTAGACCGATCAAAGGGGGGGAAAGGCAGGACGCTGGCGGGATGGCAGGCGAACAGAGCACAACAATAACAGTACATGTCGTAGGCGAGAGCGCCAGAAGCTGTAGTGTTGCCCAGCTCCAGTAAGTCGCTTATGTTGGACGCCGGTGTGGTAGTGGCGTCGGCGGCGCTGACAAACGTCACACAAATTCCGACTCATTAGTCTTCTAAAAAAATCTAACTTTGCAAAACACATTTCGAAAAATATCCAACTTTGCAAAGAACAATTCGAAAAAATGCCATATACACTCACAGGGTAGCCAGAAAAATTCTGTAGATACTCACATGGTAACCGGAAGATTTTCTCCGTCGTAGCAGTACTCGTCGAGCAGCGGATGGACCATGAAGATTCCTATGAGCTTCTCAAATGCCCCGTAGATGAAAATGAGGCAAACGAGCGTAGAGAAAATCTCCTCCGTGAAGCGAGTCAAGTGTTTCACGATGGTTATGCCCTCGAACGCTGCCATGAGTATGGCGAACGCGGACATCCAGACTGCAATCCACACGCGCATGGGCAGGTACTCCAAGCCAGACGATTTCGAAAACTGCAAAACCAACCAGTGTTAGAAATCACCTACAACACATACAACACGAACATGTTCCTCGCTTTTCAGGGTCTCAAATGAATACTTTTTTATAAATGAGAACATGGGCTTTGTCTGGAATGTCATGTGAGTTGCTAGTCAAACTTTCCTGTTATGACTTAAGTTGGATAATGAAATTTACCTTGCAATGTTACAGGCCATTCATTAGTCACAGCCCTCATAATTGTAAATTTCATCCTGACCGAAGAAAAAGTTAACGGCTCCAGTAATTCCCCCCAAAAAAAAAAAAAAAAAATGTCTGAGTGAGCCGTTACAGCAGCATTCATAGTTGGTCGAAGGCTTTGGTTTGGTTTAGGCCTAAGCTCTTAATTAAATATATTTTTAAATCAATAACACATTCACAGCGTTTCAGCGGTTGTTACCGGTAGGTTTGGTTAGACTGTAAGTAGCAGAATTGCGAAATCAAATTTACTGCTGGAATATATTTTTATCCTTCCTAAGAAATAGGAAAATGCAGTTGTATGATAACAGATATTTCACTTCGCATGATAAGAGTTATTTTTAAAAAAGACCGTGAATGAGATGAAATGTCATTCATTTATGCCGGTACATGAATGAGCAATTTACCTATTGGGACACATATAGCCCAATAAACGGGGAACGACGAGTTAATGGTAATCTCACGAAATATAATGGCTGAAAATATAGCTCTGTAGAGAAAGTTGAAGACTGGGCACGGGCCTGCAAAATTAGGAGTAATGCATTCTTAGAATGTGTACGGCTGAAAATCACAAATTTATTCTTTTAACGCAGATATTACTGCAACGGAAGAATGACTTATTTTCTCGTTAACAACCTGTATGTGAGACTCAAGAAACACGTAACACAATTTGGTTGCAACAGACAGCACTGGGTGGCGACAGACAGCATTGAGTGGCCACAGCAGAAAGCATGGGGTGGCCACAGCAGAAAGCTTGGGGTGGCCACAGCAGAAAGCATTGGGTGGCCACAGCAGAAAGCATTGGGTGGCCACAGCAGAAGGCATTGGGTGGCTACAGCAGAAAGCATTGGGTGGCTAAAGCATGGGGTGGCTACAGCAGAAAGCATTGAGTGGCCACAGCAGAAAGCATTGTGTGGCCACCGCAGAAAGCATTGGGTGGCTACAGCAGAAAGCATTGGGTGGCTAAAGCATGGGGTGGCTACAGCAGAAAGCATTGAGTGGCCACAGCAGAAAGCATGGGGTGGCTACAGCAGAAAGCATTGAGTGGCCACAGCAGAAAGTATGAGATGGCTACAGCAGAAAGCATGTGGTGGCTGCAGCAGAAAGCATTGAGTGGCCACAGCAGAAAGCATGGGGTGGCTACAGCAGAAAGCATTGAGTGGCCACAACAGAAAGCATGGGGTGGCTACAGCAGAAAGCATTGGGTGGCTAAAGCATGGGGTGGCTAAAGCATGGGGTGGCTACAGCAGAAAGCATTGGGTGGCTACAGCAGAAAGCATTGGGTGGCTACAGCAGAAAGCATTGGGTGGCTACAGCAGAAAGCATTGGGTGGCTACAGCAGAAAGCATTGGGTGGCTACAGCAGAAAGCATTGGGTGGCTACAGCAGAAAGCATTGGGTGGCTACAGCAGAAAGCATTGGGTGGCTACAGCAGAAAGCATTGGGTGGCTACAGCAGAAAGCATTGGGTGGCTACAGCAGAAAGCATTGGGTGGCTACAGCAGAAAGCATTGGGTGGCTACAGCAGAAAGCATTGGGTGGCTACAGCAGAAAGCATGGGGTGGCTACAGCAGAAAGCATTTGGTGGCTACAGCAGAAAGCATTGGGTGGCTACAGCAGAAAGCATTGGGTGGCTAAAGCATTGGGTGGCTACAGCAGAAAGCAGCTCACCGTATAAAGAGCCATGTCGAAGACCATGAGTGGACCTGTAGCCCCGATGATGAGCAGAGGCTGACACGAAAAGAGGGCAAGCACGACGCCGTTGATGGAGGTGGCTAACAAGGTCTCTCCCACGCCGATGAGGCGACCGGTCTTTGCAGCTGCCCACAAAACAAAAGTATCAAAATTTGGGGTCGCGTGGTTTCGGATGGCCCACGTACAAGGGCGTTTGACGTTTGAGGTGCCTGTAGAAGGGCTTGCCCACTTATTTCAAGTAGTCTGGCTTCGTTCTCAAAGTTCCGTCAGGGGGATATAACTACTGTATTTACGGGAATAAGCGCTCCTAGGGGGAAAATGTGTGAGGACCAGAGCAGCGAGTTAGGTAAGCCTTCTTTTTTTTTAAATTAAATGTTAGTTGTCATGTTAAGAAACATTTTTTCGGTTCACTGCTGTCCTATTTTTCAGCACTTCTACTTTCTTCTTCAACTTTTATCATGTTTCATAAACTTCTTTCTCAACTTACTCTTTCTATGCCCCTTCTGCATAGATTTCACGTTCCCTTATATCCATACTAAATGGTGCCTTCCAATTTCCTCTCTTTGGAACGTTATTTCAACAGTTAGGGTAACTTAAACTAACATCTAATCTAACTTAATCGATCTTTAAGTCATTCAAATATTCAGCATGAATATGAGGATATAACAGGCAAATTACTATACCTCGTTAACTTAATTACAAAATTTTATAAGCACTGTTGAAGATTAAACCGACAAATACCAGCTGACGGAGAATACATATTTGAACCTACCGCAGCACCAAGCGGGACATGTTAGTGTGACCCCCGAGAATAATAGAGAAACAAGCTCCCTAAGCGCTTTTAAATAGCTAGCTGCTCAACCTATCGCAGCAATACGCAGACCACGAGAGCAAGATACGAAAAACAAAAGCTTTGAGAGCGCTGGTAATAAGCCATCTACTCACCGTATATGCCACCGAAAGTGATGGCGGGTGAGAGACTGGCAAAGAAGATGAAGATGGCGGCAGATCCGAAAGAATAACAGATAGAAACAAAAGCTTTGAGAGCGCTGGTAGTAAGCTATCTACTCACCGTACATGCCACCGAAAGTGATGGCGGGTGAGAGACTGGCAAAGAAGATGAAGATGGCGGCAGATCCGAAAGAATAACAGATAGAAACAAAGGCTTTGAGAGCGCTGGTAGTAAGCTATCTACTCACCGTACATGCCACCGAAAGTGATGGCGGGTGAGAGACTGGCAAAGAAGATGAAGATGGAGGCAGCGAGCACTTGCGAGCTGATCCCGTCTTTGATGTCGCTGAGGTACATGGGCATGCGGCTCTTGAGGTCCATGTAGACGCCATAGAAGGGCTTGCCCACTCGCTTCAGGGGGTCTCGTTTCGTCTCTTTTTTCACTTTGTCCCGGAGTGTGGACCGTTGTAGGGGCTCCGGCTGCACGGGCGCCAATTCTGGGCCAAAGAGTAAGCGGGTCACTTCCATGGTCAACTTTATTGCGATTTTCGCTTTCTTTAATCTATTCTCAATTTTTCACGTCTCATTTGTTTGTTGATTCATTTATTTAGTGTATTTTATTGGTCTTTACGCTAGCATTCATTCCTAGTTTTGCAAGGCTCATTTATTTGTACACAGGAGTACACAGAACTTCAAGCTCCGAAATGCAGGCAATGCTACAATCTGAAGAGATAAACCATTTAATACACACCCCATCGAAGGTGATCACGATGTACTTCATTGGAAAACTTGTTCAATAAATGCTCCATAAAATTATTCCGTACCCATAATCGTCCTATCACACTATAAACACTTTAACCTTAAGCTTCATAACCAGTAAATACTTGTCTGTCTCGGTCACTTGCTTTAAAAATTCCAAAAGTCGCTTTTAAAATGCCAATATTTGAAGAAGGTAATGATGCTATTGAGGTAACATTTACAAATAAAATTATTACCCAAGAATAAAAAGCATTAGCTGATATGAAATAAATTCTTCGGAACAAAAGGGAAGACCTTCCTGCAAAACAAGAAGACACAGCTCAACAAACGCGACAATTTACCAGAAGAGCATCCCTCTCGAGCAAACAACATCTTATAAAAAACATAAATTTATCACCGAATGAACTGGCAGCAGCGAATCAAGGAAGCAAGAAAGAAGAACAGTTTATTTCCAAAAGAGAAGACACAATAAGTACATCATTGGTGTTTAAGACATCTCCAAGCTCACGAGGTTCGGAAGCGAGGCGCTTCTTGCGCATGGTTTGCTTCCTCTTCATCATCTCCTGCGCCTTCTCCCTGATCTGGTCCACAGGGATGAGGTCCGTGTTGCTCCACTCGGCCGGGGGCAGCACGATCGAGGCGTTCAGAAACTCGTTGATGGCCGACAGCAGCTGGCCTCGAGAGTGGGCACGGTACGCCACCTGTCCATGTCAAGGCAATGGTATTAGGTGTACTGGTTTCAAGGCAATGGTATTAGGTGCACTGGTTTCAAGGCAATGGTATTAGGTGTACTGGTTTCAAGGCAATGGTATTAGGTGCATTGGTTTCAAGGCAATGGTATTAGGTGTACTGGTTTCAAGGCAATGGTATTAGGTGTACTGGTTTCAAGTTAACGGTATTTGATGTTTTGGGTTCAAGTCAATAGTTTTAGGTTTACTGGTTTTCAGTTTTTGCGTCATCACGAGATCTCCAGAAGTATGATCTTAGCTCTCCGTATTCAAGTGCCTTAATACAAGTTCAATAGTCGGGTACAAGAGCAAGGTAAAGCGCAGCTCTCTGGTGGCTTTAAGGCTGAGTTCTTAGACCGTTGAGGAGAAAGCTTTTCAACGAATGTCACAATGATAATAATTATTTAACAACAATTATTACAATAATAAACATTCTAACAGATATCACGATACAATTCGCAGTCGATCACTTATTCGTAATCAATGAAGATTTTATGTGAATTGTCAAGCAAATCTCTTCAGCGTGAGGACTAATACTTGCCATGTCTACCAAATGGTAGACACGACTCGGTTAGATTAGATTAGATGTTAGTTTAGGCCTCCCTAACGGCTAAAAAAACTTTCCGAAGAGAGGAAAGCCCCATATAGTATGGAGATAAGGGAACGCGGAATTTATGCAAAAGGGGCATAGAAACGGTGAGTTGAGAAAAAAAGTTTATGAAACAAGATAATGATAGAAGAAGAAAGTACTAGGCGCTGAAAACAGGACAGAAGTCAACCGAAAAAATAGTGGTCCTTAACATAACAAAAAACATTTTATTTCAACTAAAAGAAGGCCTACGCAACTCTGAGCTCGAGCCCTCCTTATAAAGCATAATGGGATGAAACAGACGAGAGCCTTTCTCAAGAGCTACAAGAGTCGTTTGAGCTAAACAAGCGCACAATCGAAAAAATGAGCCTTATCACTTTAACTGCGATAAGCGCCACCGGTGGTGACTGAGGGAACTTTTATATTGCTGCTGACCCACCAGTAGTCACAAACTCAATTTTTATGAACACTAAATCAAAATTAAATGAAAGCACGATACAGTTAATGTTTGCTACTTTCAACACTGATTACGGCAATTGACTTTAAATTTAAGCCAAATAGTAAACTTCATTTTTACTAACCGCCGTCAAAGTGTTAAGGATTATCTAAAACAAAGCGAACTTCAAATTTAAAGTCGCACCGATGTTTAGCAGTTACATCCAAATCAAGAAAAACTGGCGCTAGTCGTGTAAATATATTACGGTGCTTTAGGATACTTTATTTCCATCAATCCAGGCTTGATACATATCGCCTTGTTCATTGGTTTTTCAAATGCTCTGTAACTAACACCAGAACGCAATGACGGTTCCCTACGGTGAAGCCGGTACCCATTTCCGACACCTGGGTAGAGTGGGGAATTGTGGTTGAGGTCTCTTTTTTCCCAACGGGTAGAAATCACCGCACGGCGCTGGGATTCGAACCGCCGACACCTTCCCATGAAGGGCGCGTTCTTAACCACTCGGGTGACCACCGCTAGTGCCACGCACCTCATTGAAGTGCTTGTCAGACATGAAAGGCAACGAAAACTGGCGCTAATACATCAGCTCTGTTCAAGTTCATTAAAACAGTAAACAGCTAAGAGCACGCACCTCATTGAAGTGCTTGTCGGACATGAGGGTGGAGATGGAGCGGCCCACTTCATGGTAGTCCATCTCGCCGTGGTGGGGCCCCAGCAGCACGAACATGAACCGCACCGGCAGCGGCACCTGCAGCAACATGTGCACTTCATCCTTCACTTTTCAAGTCATACACTAAGCAAAGCGTTATCTGTACTCCAGCGAAAATGACCCGCTACTCAACACATTTCCCTAAGTACTCGTATTTGTTCATACCACTTCAAGAAAAATAGTCAACAAGCACCACTTTACAAAAAATTAGCCATCAGAAATATTTAAACGAAAATGATGAACTACCCGTGTCTTGAAGAACTCGTATTTGCTCAGGACTTGTATTTGCCCACGAAAAATTGGTCCTGAGAAATATTCACTAAAATGAGGAATCTTTGAAAATACTGCCTCACGATATTTAAGGACCAATACAAGGCTGAATATTCCAAGCTAAATACTTAAGGATTAATGGTGAAAAAGTACAATAACAAATTGAAATTTAAAACTATTAACGAGCATCTCAGTTTTGACCGAGCAAATCACTTTAAAGCGCGCAACGCTCAGCAAAAAAACACTAATTCTAAGATATCAAAATGACACGATATTAAACTGAAAATTACCTCAACCATATTATCCATGATGACGCCCTCAGCGAGCCTGACGAAGGCGATGGTGGGGGACTTGAGGAAGTCGACGGCTCCAACGAGGACTGCGGTGGCCTCGGTGCCCTCAGCCAGCTTCTTCATGAGGTCCGTGTTCTGGAAGGTCTCCATGATACGCGTGCCCTCGCCCGTCTCCGGCTGCAAATACAGTCACACGTTTAGCACGTCGGCAGCAGTACGACCCACCGATGGATCGTGCTAAAGGTTTTTCTCACGCAAAATGACTTATCGATGGATCGTGCTAAAGGTTTTCCTCCTGCGATACGACCCATCGATGAGTCGTTTAAAAAAAATTTTAACAATATTTTAAAATAAATGATACTGTATTTATAAAATTTCTAACAACTTTTGAATTTAAATTTGAGTTGAATACTAAACTTTAGTTTAACCCATCTTAGTCAATGTGTTAAGTTGCCGGTATTCAATACAATTTAAACAATTTATTTACCACACGCGATACAGCAGTAGATTGTTTCTTAAGACGTTCCTTGCGTATATGTGTCATTCGGTAAATTGCTCATTCACGTACCGGCGTAAGTGAATGACATTTCACGTTTTGCGATTTAAAGAAAAAAAAACCTCTTGAGCTAGAAATTTCAGACGTACAGTAGATAGCCAAGCGTGTCACTGCAGCAAAGCACTTCTAACAACTAATCTCAGCCTAAGTAAACTATACTATTGAATACAAGTAATGTAGAATGAGCTAACAAGCAACTCACAATATCTTAATGGACGGGGAATCGGCGATAGGAATAAAACAAGAAAAAGGAATACACCAGAGAATGAAACAGCAACTGACAGCGACATTTTGAAAAAAAGCAAAAAGTCACTGCAACTATGAAGTAAATCTCAAGAATCCAAGACGATCAAGAGACTATCTCTAAGTTGATTTTACAGAAGCACGTCAAGAATGAATCTCAATATCAAGATACGTAAATTTTCTAATTGCGAGCCAAAAAATATGGTTTATCAAAGCTAAACAACAAGAGTAAAAGTAAGTTGGAAAAATCATTCCAAAGTGCATCGAAAGTTGCCAGTGAAACGTTCTGCTTAAGATGAACAGAAGTAAAATGTAGTGAGAACAAATACCACAATGCGGGAATGACGATGCACTCGCTCACTCTCACTTCATCGACTTGCCGAGAATTTTGTCTTGTGGTGTCAAGTGAACAACCCAAGATAGAGACTGTGACGGTAGCGATATCGCATCGCAAAGTTTTAAGTGTAAATAAAGTGTACACTGAGATGACAGTAATGTAAGCATGATCAAGTGTAGGAGTCATTTATGGTCAGTTCCAACGCACATTTTTAGCACTATGAAAATGACGAACTTGCACTTTTCTTTGCTATACAGAGTAGGAACGCACAATAAACCCAATTGGTTTTACAAAAGTAAATTCTAAAGGTTAACCAACAATAATCAAAGCAATCACCGTTCATGTACGGCATAGGCACTCATATTCTTTAAAACTCTACAGAACAGCTAAGGTAAGAACAGGAAAACCAATACTAAAAACAAGCTAGAGAGAAGATAAGATTGAAGACTTACGGAATCTGCCGGAACTGTCAACGCTAGGCGCGCTGTAACAGTGAATACGTTCAGGAATTTTTTAAATATTTCACAATTAAATCCAATCAAATCCAATAGAAAAAAATGCGAGAACAAAAACAATTATTTACATTTTATGGGAAGATATACGCTATGAGGAATTAACCATGCGTTAGTCACACGAATGTTTCATCACTCCAATTTTGTTCCAGTGCTTAGGTTTCAGTGTGTTTTGATCATTACAATCGTCTTTCTTTCTCATTATTACCAATCAACTTCAAGCCATTCAAACTATTGGACTAGGACTGCTGATATATCTTGAACTAGCAATTGACTTTATCTTGTACACTAACAAACTGTCTTTTTGTATTGGGGAGAGTATACGTCAAAGGATAAATCGTATTCGTTAAATTCAGACGCTAACGCAAGGCTAATACTTTAAAATACGAATCCAGGTAATTTTTTTACAAACCCACGAAAAAATATGCCCAAGACTGCGCATTACTAGCTAAACGAAGAAACTTGAGACAATCAGCTAGTAAGCCTAGAAGCAGAAGCTTTTAACACTTAGACTGCGACCTGCGCCACCGGTGGCCACGGAGGAGATTTTCATAATGCTACTGAGCAACCAGTAGTCACTCACGTAATTTTTTATGAATGCTTAACCAAAATCAAATAAAGGTTCGATCCAGTTAATGTTTCCTGTCTTCAACATTACTTACTACATTTGACTTTACGAGTTGAATGTTAAACTTTAGTTTTACCAGCCGCAGTCAAAGTGTTAAGCAACACATATCATGATGTCCTGGTAAATTTCTCCAGTTCGTTAAATTTGCATGCCCAGTTAGGATACGAAGAGAAGTCGGCTTTTTAGGAATGCACGACCCAGTTTAACTTTTTCGCCAGAGCATGCATGTTTTTCGCCGTCCAAGGATTAAATCGTTTGGGCGGCGGAAAAAATGAATGCAGGCGGCGAAAAAGTAAGACTGGGCAGCTACAATAAAATCCTAGCGCAGGAGGCAAAGTCTCCTGCACACCACAGGAGAGCAAGGAGTGAGGAGCGACAATAGCGCCTACTGACAAGCTGATACAAGCGATCAAATCCTGGCTCACCACACCAAATTCCACACTGGAGAAAGAATGTTTTACCACATAAAGAAACCTACACACTCCAAATGCCCCACTGGAAGAAGAATATTCCCGTTGATCACAATAGAAACGGCGAAAATCCCAGTGAAAATAAAGAAATACCAGAGAGCAAACCATCCAGAAAATAAAGAAGTGTCAAAGACGGCAAAAAAATTCGAGAAAATAAAGAAGTGTCAGAGCCAGACAAAAATAAAAAATGTGTCGGAGACGGCAAAAAATCGAAAAAAATGAAGAAGTGCCAGAGAGCAGAAGACAACCAACACTCACGTTATAAGTTTCGAGCTGCTCCAGCTTGCCGGCAAAAGACGGGAGCCTGTCCCTGAAGCCGCCGTTGCTGTGAGAGGCAGTCAGGTTGCGCGTATCGAACGTGCTGTGGCGACGGCCGCCGAGGCTCTGGTGCTGCACGGTGAACACAAGAAAAACGTTTACTTCCAAAAAAGTTGACATGAAATGTAATACAGCGCATTGCATTTTAAAAATATATCAATATAAAGGTCTTTAATTGATAGACAATCCATACGCGGTGTACAAATAGACAAACTATACGAAGTTTACCAAGAAACAATCCGTACAATACGATTTAATGGACTAACCACGTCGGGGGCTAATTGGCGTGTCGTAGGCTAATTATGTTATTGAGAGACTATCAGAATATCTTCTCTTGGATACTCGAAGGAAAGAAAAAAACACGTTTATTTCCAAAAAAGCAGATACATGAAATGTACTGTAACAAATTGCATTTTAAAAATTCCTCAATATAAAGGTGGTTAATTGCCAGACAAACCACACGAGGTGGACAACTGCCGTGTCAGGGGTTAATTATGTTATTGAGTGAAACAATCCAAATATAATCGCTTGGATATCCGCGCCTTCGAAGTTACCGACGAGCAGAGCGAGAATGGCTCACCGAAAGCACTTTGTGTCCGACACTACAGTAAAGTCTACACCAAAACTGCACCAAATTCTTTTAAGAATTTTCACCCGAAGAACAGAGCGAAATGTTCTCACCGAAAGCACTTTGTGTCTGACACTACAGTAAAGTCTACACCAAAACTACACCCAATTCTTATGGAGATATCACCCGAAGAGCAGAGCGAACTGGCCTCACCGAAAGCACTTTGTGTCTGACACTACAGTAAAGTCTACACCAAAACTACACCCAATTCTTATGGAGATATCACCCGAAGAGCAGAGCGAACTGGCCTCACCGAAAGCACTTTGTTGATGCCGCTCCTGCGTATGGAGGCCCTCAGGTTGTTGGTAAGGCTGCTGTTGCTGCCCGTGTTCACGAAACTCGACACAGTCTTCAGCTTGCCTTCGGCGTCACTGTCGAGAAAACGCAAACGACTTCAGCTTATCAAGCTGGCAGCGAAAATTCACGCATTAAATTAATCGAACAAACATTTAACACCTAATACACTTTGAGAGCGACGCGACCCACCGACAGTCACTGAGAAAATTTTCATAATACTGCTGACCGACCAGCACTCACAAACTCAATGTTCATAAGTCCAATAAATGGCGGCAAGATCTATTTAATGTTCGTTATTTTCAACCCAAATCTCTAAAATTAACTCTAATTTTAGTTGAATATTGAACTTTAGTTCAATTAGGCAGCACAACGAACAGGGTAGTGCGGGACTCCCTCCTGGCGACGCCGAACTCTCCTCATTTACGTATCTAAGGCGAATTTATTTATACTTCAACATGAACTTAAATATCCAGTAACGAGAACCGCGAAAAAAGGTCAAATATTATCATTTAGGCAGCACAACGAACAGGTACCGAAACTGTCTACGATGAATTTCTGTTTACTTCAACATGAACTTAAACTATTCAGTCCCAAATACCGCGGAAAACCGAACAAAAATGTAAGCACAACGAACAGTGTAGTGCGGGACTCCCGCCTGGCGATGCTGAAGCTGTCCTCATTGACGTGTCTGCGGCGGAGCAGGAGCGTGGAGATGACGGAGTCCTTCTGGTCAGCAGGGATCTGCTCGCAGGCCACCATGTACTCCACCGTCCTGTTCACGATGCCGGTCAGGTCCGTCTCCTCCAGGTCCAGCAGCACCGCTCCTGCACCACCAATGATAGTAATAATAGTAATAATGTTGACGGGTGTTCATAGAATCAACATTAAAGTACGGATGCGAGTTCTTTACCGCTCACGTATCCTTCAGGCTGAGCAGCACCGCTCCTCCACCAGCAATAATAATAATGATGGTAATGATAGTAATAGTAATAATGAGGGATGCTCAGAGAATCAACATTAATGCACGGTCCTCCAAGTCCAGCAGCACCGCTTCTGCGGCAGCAATAATAACAATAAGAAAATAATAATACTAATAATACTGTTGAGGGGTGTTGACAATGACAACATCAGCATTAAAGCAAGGATACGAGTCCTTTACTGCTCCTCTCTACCATGCCTTCTGCGACCGGAAGATTAATTTAACCTTTTATCTTCTACAGGCTGCAAGTCATAGCGTGTCATCACCACGGCAACCACAGACTGACGTTTGATGGCGTGTTGCACGAGTACACGTGACCTACACTATATAGCAGCCTACACGTACACGAGTGGCCTACACGTACACGAGCGGCCAACACATACACGAGTGGCCTACACGTACACGAGTGGCCTACACGTACACGAGTGGCCTACACGTACACGAGCAACTTACACGTACACGAGCAGCCTTCACGTACACGAGCGGCCACCATGTATGCGTAAGGCTACTCACAGAACGTGTGTGATACGCATCAAAGCACACTTTTATGGTACAACAAATGTTCATGAAACGGAACCACGACGCCAATTTTTGCATAGACGCGACGCTACTTTTGCACAGACGCGACGCTACTTTTTGCACTGACCAACGCTACTTTTTGCAGAGACGCGTACTAATTTTTGCACAGACGCGACGCTATTTTTGCACAGACGCGACGTTACTTTTTGCACAGACGCGACGCGACTTTTTGCACAGACGCGACGCGACTTTTTGCACAGACGCGACGTTACTTTTTGCACAGACGCGACGCTATTTTTGCACAGACGCGACGTTACTTTTTGCACAGACGCGACGCTATTTTTGCACAGACGCGACGTTACTTTTTGCACAGACGCGACGCGACTTTTTGCACAGACGCGACGCTAATTTTTACATAGACGCGACGCTACTTTTTGCACTGACCAACGCTACTTTTTGCAGAGACGCGTACTAATTTTTGCACAGACGCGACGCTATTTTTGCACAGACGCGACGCTACTTTTTGCACAGACGCGACGCTACTTTTTGCACAGAAGCGACACTAATATTTGCACAGACGCGACGCTAATTTTTGCACAGAAGCGACACTAATATTTGCACAGACGCGACGCTAATTTTTGCACAGACGCGACGCTAATTTTTGCACAGACGCGACGCTACTTTTTGCACAGACGCGACGCTAATATTTGCACAGACCCGACGCTAATTTCTGCACAGACGCGACGCTAATATTTGCACAGCCGCGACGCTAATATTTGCACAGACCCGACGCTAATTTCTGCACAGACGCGACGCTAATATTTGCACAGCCGCGACGCTAATATTTGTACAGACGCGACGCTAATATTTGCACAGACGCGACGCTAATATTTGCACAGACGCGACGCTAATTTTTGCACAGACGCGACGCTACGTTTTGCACAGACGCGACGCTAATTTTTGCACAGACGCGACGTTAATATTTGCACCGACGCGACGCTAATATTTGCACAGACGCGACGCTAATTTTTGCACAGACGCGACGCTAATATTTGCACAGACGCGACGCTAATTTTTGCACAGACGCGACGCTAATATTTGCACAGACGCGACGCTAATATTTGCACAGACGCGACGCTAATATTTGCACAGACGCGACGCTAATATTTGCACAGACGCGACGCTAATATTTGCACAGACGCGACGCTAATATTTGCACAGACGCGACGCTAATTTTTGCACAAACGCGACGCTAATTTTTGCACAGACGCGACGCTAATTTTTGCACAGACGCGACGCTAATATTTGCACAGACGCGACGCTAATATTTGCACAGACGCGACGCTAATTTTTGCACAGACACGATGCTAATTTTTGCACAGACGCGACGCTACTTTTTGCACAGACGCGACGCTAATATTTGCACAGACGCGACGCTAATTTTTGCACAGACGCGACGCTACTTTTTGCACAGACGCGACGCTACTTTTTGCATAGACGCGACGCTAATTTTGCACAGACGCGACGCTACTTTTTGCACTGACGCGACGCTACTTTTTGCATAGACGCGACGCTAATATTTGCACAGACGCGACGCTAATTTTTGCACAGACGCGACGCTACTTTTTGCACTGACGCGACGCTACTTTTTTCACAGACGCAACGCTAATTTTGCACAGACGCGACGCTAATTTTGTATACACTCGACGCTAATTTTGTATACACTCGACGCTAATTTTGCATACACGCGACGCTAAGTTTGCATACACGCGGCAGAGATGCATAAAAGCACCGTACATTGCGCCTACGCGTATCTACGGGGCCTTTGTAGTTCACCTCGATTAATTAAGGAAGGCAAGCCACTGTTCTCTAAAGGGGTGGCACAACAGAACACAGACGCACCATGAAACAGGAAAGAATAATGAATGGTAGGCCGAATAAAAATCTACAAAACCTTCAAACGTGAATGTACGACATAAACGTAAAAGAGATACTGATATCAATAAAATGTATAAGTAATCCAAACGAAGAAATACACATTTGATCATGAATATAATTTCCTCTATCAGAAAATTGCTAAAGAAGACCTCGTGGAGGACAAAGCTAGGCTCAGTCCGAGGCGCGATCACCTCAGGAAACATGAGCTCACCAAACAGTCGAGCTCTCGTAAAATAATTTCGAAATGGCGCAATTACGCAAACGGGAGAGTTCTCTAATTGAGCATTTATGTGAGATCATTCCTCCCCTCAATAATATATATTCGGCCTCAATAATATATTTATATATAATATAATACATATATACTTTATATATATATATATATATATATATATATATATATATATGAGTAAATCTGCAGTGCACAACAAATTCCAACATTCGAGTAGCGAGCCATTAATATTTTCCCAGTAAAATATGCTGACAACTTTGTAAGAACTAGGAATTACTTGAGAGCGTGGTTTGCCTCCTAATTAAAATTAGGTTATAATTAGGTTATTTAAGAGTATTCAATTGCAACATTAAATTTGTCCACATGAATTATTCTTCGAGTTCAAATCGCATAGAATTTAAAGAAACACAATTTTTAAACAATAGGGACTACCATTTAAAAAACGCCTCACTAGTTATTCATTTTCCCAAGAACAGAAAGAAAGGAACGGAAATGTTTTTATCTAAATCTTTTTTTTCACGTAAAAAAACAGGATTCTTCAAGCTATATAGAGTACTCTAACTCAATATGAACTTGATACAAGAAAACACAATAACACAAATTAGTTATTAACTCAATTAATTACGCAGCTAAACCAACATAATTACTATTTATGCATAAACAATTAAAATGCACGATGCCTGTCAATACACTTGAAGAGGGAAAGTGGAGATGGAAGTTAAGGAAAGCTACAGAAGGTTGGTCACAGTGGACGTTTTACGCTCAATTCAACAATTATTGCGCAAACTAACTAATTCACAACACCCTCACTCTTGTGATGAACAAACCAACTAAGTCATAAGACACTCACCCCTGTCATGAACAAACCAACTAAGTCATAAGACACTCACCGCTGTCATGAACAAAGCAACTATGTCATAAGACACTCACCCCTATCATGAACAAACCAACTAAGTCATAAGACACTCACCCCTGTCATGAACAAACCAACTAAGTCATAAGACACTCACCCCTGTCATGAACAAACCAACTAAGTCATAAGACACTCACCCCTGTCATGAACAAACCAACTAAGTCTTAAGACACTCACCCCTGTCATGAACAAACCAACTAAGTTATAAGACACTCACCCCTGTCATGAACAAAGTCATAAGACACTCACCCCTGTCATGAACAAAGTCATAAGACACTCACCCCTGTCATGAACAAAGTTATAACACACTCACCCCTGTCATGAACAAAGTCATAAGACACTCACCCCAGTCATGAACAAAGTCATAAGACACTCACTCCTGTCATGAACAAACCAACTAAGTCATAAGACACTCACCCCTGTCATGAACAAAGTCATAAGACACTCACTCCTGTCATGAACAAACCAACTAAGTCATAAGACACTCACCCCTGTCATGAAAAAAGTCATAAGACACTCACCCCTGTCATGAACAAAGTCATAAGACACTCACCCCTGCCATGAACAAATTCATAAGACACTCACCCCTGCCATGAACAAACCAACTAAGCCATAAGCGCCTCACCCCTGTCATGAACAAACCAACTAAACCATAAGCGCCTCACCCCTGTCATGAACAAACCAACGAAGTCATAAGACACTCACCCCTGTCATGAACAAACCAACTAAGCCATAAGCGCCTCACCCCTGTTACGAACAAAGCCATAAGACACTCACCCCTGTCACGAACAATGTCACGTTCCATAAGACACTCACCCCTGTCATGAACAAACCAACTAAGCCATAAGCGCCTCACCCCTGTCATGAACAAACCAACAAAGCCATAAGACACCCACCCCTGTCACGAACAAAGCCATAAGACACCCACCCCTGTCATGAACAAACAACAAAGTCACAAACGTCTCACCCCTGTCGAGGCCCTTCCTGAGCGAGAAGAGGGAGTGGAAGTTGAGGAAGGCGACGTGCGGCTTGCCCCAGCGGTCGCTGTGGACACCCTCGACACTCTCCTCAAACTTGATCCAGCGCGCCGTCTCGCGCCACTCCGGCCCCGTGGTCGTGTCCCGCAGCTCGCACAGCTCCACGAACATCTGACGGCAGCAAAGGAATGCATAATGAGAGAGTGAAGTTTGCGAAATGTACACAATGTCAAACGCTCATTGTCGAGTTTCATTCGAAAAAAGGTAAGTGCCAGATGTAAAAAAATTTCACCAGCCCCACGAACATCTGCGGTCAGCAAAGGAATGTCTAAAGTGAGAGCGAAGCTCGTGAAATGTACAAAATGTTAAACTTTATAACACTCATCGGCAAGTTTCATTCACAAAAAAAATAAGTGTGACATGGAAAAAATTTCAACAGCTTCACAAACCTCTGAGGGCAGAGAGGGGGGTCACAAGCTCGTTAAAAAAAACAAAATGTCGATTCTCGCAACACGTATGGTCAAGTTTCATATGTAAGAAGAGTAAACTTGAAAAATTTGATTGGGAAAAAAGTCCAATCTGGCAACGATGGTTAATACATGACGCGTGTGGATCCTGACCGAGTGAGCTACGCGGATATCAAATTGGACAAGTTAGTTCAACACTCCCTAATTATACCTCTGTTCCCAAGAGAGCAAGGCACCATTTATTGTGGAATGAACGGAACAGCAAATTTTTGCACCAGGTGTCTCCCACCTTCTGTGCTTAGAAACCGCAACAGGGGAAAGTTAATGAAAGAAGATAAAAGTTGAAAACAAAGGAATGGGTGCTGACACCGAACACCGAAACGAAAGACTGAACAAATATTATTATTTGTTAGTATAATTTATTTGCAGCCAAAGTTGTAACAGAACAATATCCTATTCAATTGTAATACCATGCAGGAAGAGCTACCTAACCATGAGCTTGGGACCTCACATCTTCCCAGAGGTATATCGTCAGTAGTATCCCACTGGGGCCGCACACATCAGACGGTAGAGGGAATGGTAAACGACACTCGCATGGGGAGCTGACTTCAAGATACTATAGTTACGGTAATAAAATCTAAACCATAAATGTGACTTTTAAAGTTGTACGAAATAGAAAAGTATTTAATGATGTAAGCACCGGCAAATACAAGCTCTTTCAAATTGCTCCTAAAATATAGAGCTAGAAACTACAATCAAAACATTTAACTGGTCTATTTTTAAGAATACATGAGCTCTTTTGCGATAGCAGGACTTCATTGTAGAATCACAAAAACTTTACTTGTCAAATGTCAACAACTCACTTGAAACACACAAGTTAAAATCCTGCACTAAAGCACGGACCTTTTTTGTACATACTACGAGAAAAATAATTTATTTTTCAGAACAAAATATAACAACGAGACTTCCCGGCCTGCTGACGCTCGAAGAGCGGCTTCAGAGAAGTAAAGAGTATGCAGAGAAGACACCTGACACTAGTATTCTGTCCGCAGAAGCACAAAAAAAGTAACAGGACAGTGCCCATCATCACGACTAAATCAGAGGAAATATACAAGGCTGCAAGGAACGACGGTGCTCATGTAACATTTAACTTAACAAATTACATCAAAAAGATCCAACGGGTATTAAAGCAGAAAACTTGGTAAAATGATAACTCCTAAATGAACTTACTGGCCCCAGATGAGGGGGTGTGTGGCATAGAATTATCTTCACTTCACTGCTAAGCGGCGGTATCATGACGATATGAATAGCCTAAACCAAGCTTCTTTACGAAATCAATATCGCAGATAAAATTTATTAGCCTTCAACTTCGTTCACAGTTCTTTCAATTTCAAGGAAAGAATTCTCAAGTTTCTAGATGCCACTTCTATTTCAGGGGTCACGTGACTTGAAACTTCTACCTCTGGTGTCAAGAGAAAAGGAACAGCGCAGCAGCGACGCTATTGATTTGATGCCAAGGAACGTAGAATGAGCTTGAAACAGGCCATTATATAGATATCCTGAACGGTTAAAGTCTAACTCAGAGTAGTTGTTTGGAATACTAATGATGTGAGGATGCTTCAGCTGCATAGATCGCTCCCAATTTAGTGATTGAGACATAAAACTGAACACTGTGACTGTACACCACGAAACACGAAAATTCAAGACAGCGCAGCGCCTATGAAAACTATAAATATAGATGAGGGAACGACCTTAATATGCAAAGTGGTTTGCATGCTCTCATGAATGGTACGTAAAGGCACTCTGTCAACACAGCATCATATAGAACACAAAGGACCACCACCGTAGCAATAAACAGCGAGCTACCTTACCTCAACTCATCAACTTTAAATGCACATTGAAAGCATTGCGAAAGTTTTCAACGATGTGCGATCAATATCAAATAAGATACAAATTTTAAAACATGGAGCTAAATTTCCTTGCCTTAATCGGTGATAGTTCTCGGTATTAGAGGCGCTTTATACCGGAGGTACTGAAGTAGTAAGCGGTTACCGAGCGTCTCAGGGACGGCTGGCACGACAGTGTCAAGTATCAAGTATTTGTATCATAATTACATAAATAATTCTCACATGAGAGCTGGCTAAATAAAATAGAAAAACTTCAATAATATTGCGAATCCGCTGAAGCGATCTAAAACTACGCTGAGAAAATATCATGGTTTTATAATCCAGTCTAACTTTTTCGCCGCCTGCATGCATGTTTTTTGCCGCCTAAGCGATTGAAAAACATGCATACAGGCGACGAAAAAATTTAGTCTGGGAACAGACCATGAAGACTTTTTTCCTAATTAAAACTTACATGTACACCGCACGGACAAAATCATTCGAGTGTTAGGGACAACATCAACAAGGGGCAAAATAATAGAAGGACATATAAAACTGAACATTCATTAGAGCTTCAATTTAAACCAATGCCGATATGTTCGTGATCGTAGATATTCACCATCACAACTTCAACAAGGAGCAAAAGAACCAGAAGAAGTTGCAAACTAAACACTCGTTAGAAGTCAAGCTTCAACAAGGCACAAAATTACCAAAGGATATTGAGACTTGAAGACTCGTTATAGAAGTTCAGCTTACGCTAAGACTTTGTACTCACGTCGTGGGGCTCGTGATCGTAAGTCTTCTTCATGGCGTGAGAGGATCGCCAGCCTGGGCTGAGCTTGTGGTCGTCTCCAATGAGGGCGGCGGCGGCGGCGGTCACTCCGGGCCGCGGAGCTCTCACCTTCGTGCGGTGGTACGCGGCCGCGTCGTCAAACCGGTGACCTGCGCGACAGGGGGGTGGTTATCTTAGATCATGTGTTCTTTGGGTATACTGTTGCTTATCGTATTATATAGTGTAATGTTAAACTGGTGACCTGCGCGACAGATGGTGATTATTTTAGATCATGTGTTCTTTGGGTATACTGTTGCTTATCGTATTATATAGTGTAATGTTAAACTGGTGACCTGCGCGACAGATGGTGATTATTTTAGATCATGTGTTCTTTGGGTATACTGTTGCTTATCGTATTATATAGTGTAATGTTAAACTGGTGACCTGCGCGACAGGGGGGGTGATTATTTTAGATCATGTGTTCTTTGGGTATACTGTTGCTTATCGTATTATATAGTGTAATGTTAAACTGGTGACCTGCACGCCAAGTGAGTGGTTGTTTTAGGTGTGTTATTTGGGTATATTGTTGCTTATCGTATTATATAGTGTAATATTAGACTGGTGACCTACGCGACAGGTGGGCGATTAGTTTAGATCATGTGTTCTTTGGGTATATTATTGCTTGATGATTAGTGATTAGACCGCCCACCTGGGCACCAAATGATTCATTACTTTAGAATAAATTTCGCTTCTCGTATTAAACAGTGATTGGACCGCCAAATTTGATGTGTCTTTGAGTAAGTAATACCTGGGCACCAAATGATTCATTACTTTAGAGTAAATTATCACTCGTAGTATCATATAGTGTAATATTGGGCCGGTGACCAGGGCAACAAACGATTGATTATGTTTAGATGTATTCTTTCAATAAATGATTGCACGTCGTATCATGCACTGAGTTTCCAAATGCTTGTAAGATTATTAATGCCAGAAGGCACTGACGGCTACGCCTAGTCAGGCCGGCGCCTACACTAGCAGAGAATTCTAGTCGTTGACTTCTACTTTTCCTAACGGGAAGAAGCGTTGGACGCGTACCTACTGCTGGATTTCAAACTCAACTACAGTGGCCGCAATAAAAATGTATCCACGCTAAACCGCGTGTACATTTTTATTGCGGCGAAAATGTGCACTTTTTTGTGGCCACTGTATTCCACACAAAAATTCTACCCACAAGGCCTTGGTAACAACAAGCTTTTGGTTAACATTCACACACCAAAAGACAGTCCATAATAACAGTACTGAAGTTAACCATTGATATGAGCAACGGAATGAGACGAAGAATGTCTTGAAGACGCCTCAGTTTCTACACTGGGCGATGCTGCGTTTAGCAAAGGCTGTGATGGCAGAATATGACCTGCTCTTTTGCTCCATTACATTCGCAACGAAATGAAGCTCTGATTGTGAGATTTAAATTTTTGTTCTCAAAGCTTAAAGTAACAATTCATGATTTAGATTAAACGATTTGGTAATTTTCGATTTCATTTTCCAAAAATTTTCGTACCTAATCGCCAAATAAAGGACTTTTTTATAAGAAGTAAAGCATCAATTAGCAGTATTGGAGAAACATGTGATACTTCCGGTACGTAATATAACTAATTAAATTTTAATTAACATTATATATTAGTATTTAATAATTAGTTAATTTGTGTCCAATTAGTAATTGGACACAAATTATATTTTGGCATTTTGGTATTTGGCATTTTTTCACATAATTGGCATTTTTTCACATAAAATTTGAAAAATTTCCAAATAAAATTTGAAAAATTTCCAAATAAAATTTTAATAAAATTTCATATAAAATTTGAAAAAAAATTTATATAAAACTCGAAAAATTTTTATGTGAATTTTGAAAAACTTCCCACATAAAATTTAAATAATTTTCATATAGGATTCAAACATTCAAAACCTGGCAACGCAGCTGGGTAACCGGATCCTAAGGGCACAAAATCGAGAAGAATAACCGATAAATTGGGACAAGAATTGGATAAATTGGGACAATAACTGATAAATTGGGACAATCTCCTGCCGAAAACCTGCCACCAATTACACAACACGTAATCCCAACCCTCTAAATCCGTGGTTCTTAACCTGGGTTCGGCCTGGTACAGTTTGGCTCTAATACAGTAGTTAGTTATGCAATTGTGTTTTGAATTAGAAGAAAAAATGCCCATTTTTTCCCACTACGGGGTTCAATGAATACATGTATGGAACTTGTGGGGTTCAGTACCTCCAACAAGGTTAAGAACCACTGCTCTAAATGCAGTTATTGCAGTGCATGGCTCTTGATAGCAGTCTTTTTTATTGGGCAAGACACCTCCGCACGCTTTCCTCAGCACGTGACTACACCGGCCACGTGACAGCTCTTGCCGCCACCACGAGGAGGAAAGATGTAGTTCGATCCGGCCCAATCCAGAACGTATCAACGCCTCATAGTTCAGTGCAAAATTCTAAGTTTTTTATTATAATAATTCAGTGCCAATATGCAAATTTATTTTTGCTACCATGTTCGTCAAAACGCAATTTTTTTTGTTACTGTGTTCGCCAAAACGCAAATTTATTTTTGTTACTGTGTTCGTCAAAACGCAATTTTTTTTGTTACTGTGTTCGTCAAAACGCAAATTTATTTTTGTTACTGTGTTCGTCAAAACAAATTTATTTATGTTATCGTATTCATCAAAACACAAATTTATTTATGTTATCGTATTCATCAAACACAAATTCATTTTTGTTATCGTATTCATCAAAACGCAAATTCATTTTTGTTACCGTGCTCGTCAAAACAATTCGATTCAAATTATTATTTTTCATTCACGAAGTTCACTCAATATTACTTTTGTATGAATACGTTCACCCAAAGTCACTTTTGTACCAAGAACCAGGTATATTCTTAACAAGTTTTTCATCAGGTGTATTTTCTTCGACAGTGAACGAAATCTTTAAGCGCATCATACCTCGTGCAAAAGCGTCGGGGCTGCAAAGTCGAGAGCAATCGGAACCCAAGAAACTGATCCTCGAAATTCTCATACAACATTGCATACTTTTCGTATACACGAAAAGCAAAGAACAAAATACGGAGAATTGAAGGCTTCAACTTTGAGTGGCATGCACAAAGCCATTTGGTAGTCGGTGGAAGCGCGTCAGGTCGTAAAACCATTCCTGGTGTTGCTGGAGCGCGATAACGCGTTTATGTGTGTCACCATCAGCGCGCGCATTTGGTCCTGAATGCTTTATTGCCATACTATAAGCTGTGAGAGGTGGGCGCTCTTAGCAATTAGAGATCTGCTGATATACTTCACTTGCGACTATTGTTGCGGACTTCTATTGTAGACTTCTATTATGACTTCTATTGCAAACTTCTACTACGACTTCTATTAAAGACTTCTACTACGACTTCTATTACAGACTTCTACAACGACTTCCATTGCAGACTTCTACTACGACTTCTATCGCAGACTTCTACTACGACTTCTATTACAGACTTCTACTACGACTTCTACAACGACTTCCATTGCAGACTTCTACTACGACTTCCATTGCAGACTTCTACTACGACTTCTATTACAGACTTCTACTACGACTTCTATTACAGACTTCTACTACGACTTATATTACAGACTTCTACAACGACTTCCATTGCAGACTTCTACTACGACTTCTATCGCAGACTTCTTCTACGACTTCTATTACAGACTTCTACTACGACTTCTATTGCAGACTTCTACTACGACTTCCATTGCCTTTGCGAGGAAAGCAAGTGTTTCACAATACACAGTACTATGCCTCATGACATACATGAACCAACTTAACATATTTTCACACACAAGTCAGCTAAAATATACAAAAGTGTGAGATGATCTCACCAATGTAATTTGTGTATGATTAGTAAACATGGAATTCACAACATATATATAAAATAATAGTTCAGTAGAAGTCGACTCTGTTTTACAAGCTGAACTAATTCCAAGTTAAAACAATGAATCAAGTAAAATTTTTTTTTTGCTTCACTGCTGCATTTCTTCCTGTCCTGGGCGGTCGCTTAAAGCGGCCCATAGACGATCAATTTAATTGTCAATATCAGTGACTCAATATATTGATGAAATTTTTTTGCCCACTAAGTCAATTATTTGACGGTCGTCGATCAAGCCCACAGACGATCAATTAAATTGTCAATATTCATCATTGTTAATTATATTAGCAATAAAATTGATTGTCTATGTCAATATTGATTGACATAAGTCGTCTTTTTAGGACGTCATATATTGATCATCTTATTTGGCTCGCACGGCTAATATTGTTGATTGTGGCGCACATATTCAGTTCATCCTTGCGTCTTACTTGGAATAATGCATGAGTTTGTGGTAAGAGAATAATTCAAAATTTTCAATAAACCGGTACGCTTTTATGAATAACTGGTGGCATAGAATCGAAATCGGACCTAGTTTTCACAACATCGGAATCCAAATGCTCCATATCGAAGCTGCGGCCACGTAACCTTTTATGAAGAAGGCGCTAGATAACAATCGTCTTAAGTAGAATTTGTTAAGAAGTGGACGGCAAAAATAAAATAAAACTGACACCAACATGTCAATATATGAAAATAACAAAAATGAGGAAATAAACCTATCATAAAAGCATGTTATCTTCGGCGTCAGCTGCATAAATAAAAATTAAACAAAATGTGTAGCGTTATAACACCAGCAGTGGGCGACGCATGGTATAATAAAGATTAGATTTGCAGCAGCATTTGACGGTAGCAAAGCAGGCGACAATCTCTCACACAAACGAAATATTAAAAGCCTAAACCTAATATGCCTAATAAAAGCCTAAGCTGTTCCTATGCAAAAAAAATTATTACGGCAGGAGATGTAGTTTGCGTGCAGTTGGGTATTTTATTTCGTGCTGTAGTTCGGACATCAGTTAATGCCTCTGCTTCGATTATCCTTGAAAACTATATGTTGTTATCTCTGTGCTAGATTCCGTACACTAAATCTGAGATTTGCTAATGCCTATAATACTTGTATTTTGCTACCATTGTACTAGATATAGTTTTCTAATTCTAAGATGGGAAAGCCTATAGTATAAATACCTAACATCTTCATGATGTTACCGCTTGTACCACTGGCTAAAAATATCAACGTTTCAAGGGATCCCCATGTACAGAGTGTTCAAAAAAAAAACGATACCCAATTTTCAAGGGCTGTAATTCAGAAACAGAAACTATCAAACTTAAAAAAAAATTGGAAAGTCATATTTTGTTTTCTTATACTTTGGTGTCCTTGATACGGCTTCAGATCGTAAGTTGAATTACGTATGAACAGGAAAGCGTGATCTTGGGTAGAGTACCTTAGGTAGAGTACCTTAGGTAGAGTACCTTAGGTAGAGTACCTTAGGTAGAGTACCCCAAGTAGAGTACCCCAAGTAGAGTACCCCAAGTAGAGTACCCCAAGTAGAGTACCCTAAGTAGAGTACCCCAAGTAGAGTACACTAAGTAGAGTACCCTAAGTAGAGTACCCTAAGTAGAGTACCCTAAGTAGAGTACCCTAAGTAGAGTACCCCAAGTAGAGTACCCCAAGTAGAGTACCCCAAGTAGAGTACCCCAAGTAGAGTACCCCAAGTAGAGTACCCCAAGTAGAGTACCCTAAGTAGAATACCACAAGTAGAGTACCCTAAGTAGAGTACCCTAAGTAGAGTACCCTAAGTAGAGTACCCTAAATAGAGTACCCCAAGTAGAGTACCCCAAGTAGAGTATCCCAAGTAGAGTACCCTAAGTAGAGTACCACAAGTAGAGTACCCTAAGTAGAGTACCCTAAGTAGAGTACCCTAAATAGAGTACCCCAAGTAGAGTACCCCAAGTAGAGTACCCCAAGTAGAGTACCCTAAGTAGAGTACCCCAAGTAGAGTACCCCAAGTAGAGTACCCCAAGTAGAGTACCCTAAGTAGAGTACCCCAAGTAGAGTACCCTAAGTAGAGTACCCTAAGTAGAGTACCCTATATAGAGCTATATGGTTACGCCCTGACACACCAAACTCTTCGCATTCTCCAGTGAAAACGATGTATTCAACCTTGTACGAGTGATACACACTACGTACATATTCGAGCAGAGCTGGTTCGATTTTAGATAATTTTATCACTTTGCTTGCGGTACGACCCATCAAAGGGTCGAGCTTACGTTCTTCCTACCGTGGAACGACCCATCGATGCGTCGTTTGAAGTTTTTATCAACCTTTTAAAATTAATTAATGGTACCCAGACCCAGTTTAATGTTTGGAATTCATAAAATTGCTAACAACTTTTGACTTTGAATTAAGGTTTAATATTGAACTTCAGTTTAACCCATCGCAGTTAACGCGTTAAAATATTTTACCCGTGTTATTTCACAGGAGTTTAGGTCAAGTTTCCGTGTATGATACGGCCATATATGACACCGCATATGCACTGTAATACATTAAGTGTCATTCGGACTCTGCCAAAATGTGTGCGAGTGGCGCAACAAAACAGCGCATTATTAACTAACGCTCTTTACGGGCAGGTGAACACATCTTAGCAAAATCTGCAATTGTAACCATTAGGCAAATTTTTAGAATATAATTAAAAAAAAAAACACTCAAAAGTGTACGATAATCAAGTGCGGAAGGAATGTTGAGAACGAAATAATATTTTCTATCGTCATGAAAGAACTTATGAACGAACGAGTTAAAGCGACTTTATTTCGTGCTGTAGTAATTCGGACATCAGTTAATACCTCTGCTTCGATTAGCCTCTATCGTGCCTTATGTACAAGAAGTACTTGCAACCCACCAAGTCATTTGCCGAGGCTCAATGTAAAGGTTGAAGAACTACTCCGTTAGCACTCAAACGAAGATGCAAGTGTTTGCAATATCACAGAACAGACAAAGTCGACCACCACTCGAGTCACAAAATTCGCAAGAGGAGCGCAGTGTTGCCTCTCGGGTTCGAGGTGTGCAAGTACCCCGCAAGGAACAGGTACGGACATAATGACCAGGAGGCTTGCATCAGCGAGCACTAAGTTGTGCCAACTGCATCTTAATGGGCACCGCAGCCAGCATATAGATGAGGCGACCAATGAGGCAGACCAGGCACCGCTCAGTGCCAATGGAACTCCACTCTACAGTAAACTCGGGTTTGGAAACGCGAGTCTAAGCATTCGCGTCACTGACGGTCACACGAGAAGTTGGTGCTTCAATCAAGTCCACTCAATGTTCATATACTCGAAGAAAAAGAACACCTATATGAAGGAAAGAACACACGGGAGAATGGTGCTTCGATCAAGTCCACTAAATGTTGATTTGCGCAATGAAAAAAAAACATATTAACATTAAAGAAATAAAAACTGAAACTAAAAATGAAAAACGTTCTGAAAGATAGGCCTGGTGACGCTGGAGCGTTACACCATTCAATGGGCGAAAGTAACAAAAAGTAAACACCATTGGCAAAAGTGATATAATTACTTATAAAGAACTACTCAGTATTAGACAGCTTCTAACAAGCTCATAAACCCCGATCAAAAGTAGCCCGCTCAGCTCGGAGGTATTGACTTGCTAAGCTCCAGAGCGCCAACCCGACCAAAAACACAAAAATTTCAGCCAAGTTCAAGTTGAGTCAAGACCGGCCGCAGCTGAATGCTAAGCAAGAAGTAAATGAGAACACTTTTCGCGTGCTCACGACGGTGAAGTGTTTACAGCTATACATTCAACCTAATTTACAACTATTCAGTAAAATTGATTAGGTAATAATACGTTTCTTACAACATCGCATTTCATTGTTATTATATTAATACAACGCAACAGAGAGAGCCAAACCAGCTTTCACAGACACGTTAATAAAATCAGTTCTAGAATAAAACAATTAGTTCTTGATGATAGCGAGCCGAATTTAACCCTTCCATTCATAATTCCCGTTAGCATTCTTCGATACGACATTCATCCGTAACAGGAACGCATCTGACGCATTCTTGCACGTGTGGCACGGTAGGAGAAACAAGGTAGGTTCAAACCAGTCTTTTATCGTTGACGGTGTAACTTTGCTCACGTCACGGCAACGAACCAATAGCAGCGCTCATATTGCATCTGGTAGCACGGCTACCCCCAAATCTGGCTTCACTATTGCTCTAACGACATGGCGTTTTGGTGACGTCATAAAGTTTGTTTGAAATGAAGCCGTTCTATTGGCTAGCCGAACATGAGGTGGTGTATTTTCCCCCATATAAATGACCCTGCTTTGTTTCCTCTACCGTGGTATCAACTTCACACAGAGAATGGAACACAAAACCCCGAAAAATGAGTAGGGTAATTAATGCATCACAGATACAATTGACCTTGAAGTAGTGGATACCACACGAAAATATAAATTATTTAACGAGTTATGACCACGGTGGGAGAAAGCAGGTAGGGTCGGTCAAACCATTATTTTTTTTCATCGACCGTGTGGCAATGCTGACGTCATGGCAACGAACCAATAGCAGCGCTCATTTCGATCTGACTTCACTGTTTGCTCTAAATCTGGCACCACTATTGGCCTAACGACGTGTGTCGCAATGGTGACGTCATGAAGTTTGTTTGAAATAAAGTCTTTCTATTGACTAGCCGAACAAGAGGTGTATTTTCCCGCAAAGAAATGACTCTACCTCGTTTCCTTTACCGTAATTATGACAGTCCAAAATCGGGTTTGTTAGCCCACCCTGCATAATTAGCGTGTCCGAAGGTATTCGCTTGTGTCTCATACTGTATTAACGCTTGTTCAGTACAGGCTTACGTTTCCTAATTTTGCTCTCTGGTCTTTCGATAACGCTGCACTTTTACGACCTCTTTCAAACAATCTTCTTTCCAGTGTGATTCCCGTTTCAACGATAGCTCGAAATGTGTAAACCACAAACAAAGCGTAGAATGAATTAAATTTACCCGTCAGTTTCTCTGATGTCTAAAACCATAGAGCACCAAGAAGAATTTTATGTAACTATTTGTGTCGTATATTAGTTATACATGCTGCAGGTGCGGACACGAACTTTTGGACTGCAGCTAGCGAGCTTATTTTTTTAAGTTTACGCTCGTTATAGGGTGTAAATCACAACATAGGATGATAAAATAATGATATCCAAACGCTAACAACATGTCAATCTACACATAATGTCCCACAAAAACCGGAAACGAGTATTTATTTTCCCGTATCAGTAATACCATCATAATCAGTAATAACTTTTCTATAGGTTAATTTTGAAAGATAATTTCGCTAGAAAGTAAATGCTAATGATATTTTTTTGATGGGTTTACTGATACGGGAAAATAGATACTCGTTTCGGGTTTTTGTGGGACATACTGTACGTACAGCGTGTCGCTCGAAAATCGGAACCCGAAATAGAAATAATATAATTTGAAAGTTATTCACTACATTCTTGTTCTGCTTTGTCATATTCTTCGTTGAACGCTTTTCAACAAACGCTATACGTTTCAATCAAATATCATCGAGAATATTCAACAGCAATTCCTCTATATTGAAGTAACGTTCCTACATTAGCAACATCTATTCACTGAACCTTGGCCTGTATCTGGGATGCCAATATCTGACATGAAGGACGATCAGATTTTGTACAGTTAATTAGCTAGTGATTTGTCTTTCAATTCTTCAAAGTTTTAAGAACGATTACAATATCCGTCTTCAAGTGTCCCCATAGAAAAAAAATAATCACACGGTACAAGACCTGGGGATCTTAGAGGCCACTCAATGTCTTGATTGAATGCAACGTACGATGCGGTTCTTAAAAACCTCTGTCAGCCGTGTTCTTACAGCTATCGGTTTACTGATAGCTCAACATGTTCAAAAAATGTTAATAAAATTATTTACTACATAGTAGTTGCAAGGACTTCTTATCTTAAACTTAAGATAAAGTTAAATTGTAGCGTGTACATTTTATTATTTGACTTTCCTGAACATGTTTATAAGAGCCTACAGTAAAATCATAACAGGGTAAATATTTTTGAAGATATTTTATCGCTATAAAAACGTATAGCATTTGTTGAAATGCGTTCAACGAAGAGTATAATCGAAACAGAATAAAACTGCAGCAAAAATTTTTTAAACGTTATTTTCATTTTGAGTATCGTTAATAATAAGACAGTATATGAACCTTGCTATGTTTTGCGTTGCGCAAAAAAAGTTTCGCTAAGATCATCGAAATCTTGGCCTAAAACCAAAGTTCTACCGAAAATGAATTTTTAATCCGAAAGATAAAACCCAAACGCAGGTTCTTCTACCAAGTATGCAAATATGAATAAATAGTAATTAACAAGTAAACATTAGGAGTCATTCAGTATTCAGGTATGTATTGTATCAATGCATTCCCAATACTTTACAGAACGTGACATTATCAAAACGTGAGCGATTACAGTACCACCAATAATTTAGTCCGTGACTTTACGAAGCGTCGTGTTGCTTCGCGGACTTCAGGGTTCTGAAGTAGGCAACCTACATCTTGGAGAACACAATTATCAGAGAACCCTAAACTTATTTTTTCGATTTGGTTCGCATTTTGGTACTTACTCCGCAGCCCATTACTCAAAATCTCACGCAAGAATAAAATTTCCTCTGCCAAACATAAACGAGTAACAGAACCAACAGATCCAGGAAAATTGTCAATGAGACCCACGACCAGTGACTGAGCAACTGGTGCAAAATAAAATTGAAGAAGAAGCTAGTGTAAGAACATCCGAAAGTTAATACAAAAAATAAAAATGGGGAAACATAAGCGACCTACGAGATATGCAAGTGATCATTTTCGTCGCATGTTCAAAATATTTACATGAATACAATAAATCAAAATTTTGCAGCTAAGTTTGAAAGCGAAGATAATTTACACGCATGCTGCCATGCTAGGCGATAGGGATCAGACGCTAGTTATTGCATTAGTGCACCTTGCCGCAAATGAGTAGTATCACTCAAACACCCTGAGACTAATGATTCTTCAATGAAGTTATGCCAATGGGAAAATTTTCCAGCATTAATTATCCATCTACAGACACGAAATTCAGCACCCCGTCTCGAAATTTACCAGCATTACTTATCCATCTACAGACACGAAATTCAGCACCCCGTCTCGTAATTTACCAGCATTACTTATCCATCTACAGACACGAAATTCAGCACCCCGTCTCGAAATTTACCAGCATTACTTATCCATCTACAGACACGAAATTCAGCACCCCGTCTCGTAATTTACCAGCATTACTTATCCATCTACAGACACGAAATTCAGCACCTCGTCTCGAAATTTACCAGCATTACTTATCCATCTACAGACACGAAATTCAGCACCCCGTCTCGAAATTTACCAGCATTACTTATCCATCTACAGACACGAAATTCAGCACCCCGTCTCGAAATTTACCAGCATTAATTATCCATCTACAGACACGAAATTCAGCACCCCGTCTCGAAATTTACCAGCATTACTTATCCATCTACAGACACGAAATTCAGCACCCCGTCTCGAAATTTACCAGCATTACTTATCCATCTACAGACACGAAATTCAGCACCCCGTCTCGAAATTTACCAGCATTAATTATCCATCTACAGACACGAAATTCAGCACCCCGTCTCGAAATTTACCAGCATTACTTATCCATCTACAGACACGAAATTCAGCACCCCGTCTCGTAATTTACCAGCATTACTTATCCATCTACAGACACGAAATTCAGCACCCTATCTCGAAATTAACCCCATTTAGCAAGACTTCTCGAGAGTAACATTCGTTAAAGCAAGTTAATCATTTCTCAAAAGGCCAAACCAAGGTAAGGTTTCAGGACAACAAAGACATGGTTAGCATGATCTCGGGCGTCTCATGCGTATCGTAAAGTTGCGCTGCGACAGCGCAACTTGGTTCGCGTAGAGCATCTCATCTACGCGATCTACCAGTTCCACCTTCAGACGGTTCCGCAGCATCACAAGTAATAGAACTTTTTGTTGCTTTAACACGTTCGCTGCCGATTTACCGCTACGTAAATTGCTTATTTACGTTTCGGTGTGAATGAACAGCTTCAAATTATCGTAACATCATTTTTAAAAGAAAATTAAGCATGTAGGGTAAAATATCATCATGCTATTACATTTTCCCACTCCGTATGAGAGCTGCAATTTTTTTCGAGCAGTAAATTCGATTTTTAAACTGCTACTTACAACCTAACTTAACATGAGACCGTTGGACGCACGTAACGCCTGCATTATTGTACTAAAGCAGGGCTTCTCGACCTTTCTATTGGCGTGTACTCCCTTAGCTTAAAGTGGCCCATAGACGATCAATTTTATTGTCAATAAAATTGACATTGATGAATATTGACAATTTAATTGATCATCTGTGGGCTTGATTGACGACCGTCAATTAATTCACTTACAGTGTAAAAAAAATTTCATCAATATATTGAGTCAATGATATTGACAATTAAATTGATCGTCTATGGGTCGCTTAATGATGGATCTTCATGTACCTCTAGCACGGTTAAAGGTTTAAGAAACTATAAAATACACTTCATGTTTAATAATTCTTTACTCTCAAAAGGTTGTATTTAGATATTTATTGTACATTGTAACATATGAAGTATGTTAAATGTACACTTACATATATCCCTGGTTGAGAAGCCCTGCACTTAAGGTACGAAAATAGCACTACGCAGCGCGAATATCGCCTTACATTCTCAGTAACACGCTTCAGAAGTACTGCCATAGCTTCACAAGCAGCATCACTGAAATAGTGATATTCGAAATCTTGAGGTGTATTCCAAGCTACGAATAAGTGAACCCAGAACTCTCGTTTTCACGCGCCGCAGAAGGTGAGAAAGAAAATAAGTCACGACCATCGCTAACTTTGGTTTTATTTAAATACTGCCTAAGATCACCTCAATGAGCGCACTCAGCCTGCGTACCGCCGGCGTTAGCAACTATTGAAATGGACTTTTTTCGCATTAGAAATGCAATGCAGCTACTCCTTCGTGCGATGTCTTTCTAATGCAGCAGTAATTCTAATCCAGCATTCTGGCTGTGATAGTGAACACTTCTTCTAGTCTGGACCAAAAAAAAATATTAAATATTCAAAATCGTCATGATGTGTAACTTTTTGCTTGCTCTAAATTTAAAATATAATCGATTTGCAAGCTAATATCCTTGTAATTTTCGAGCGACTGAAAAATTCAGAAGTCAATTTGATATTCACAGACGTCGCACGTTTTGATTTCAAGTTATATTTTAATTTTGACACGTTTTTCTCCGAAATTACTTAGCAACAACCGTTATTAATGTCTCTCATGTTTCGCTCACCAGCATATCATAACGTTTATTTAACTTGAATATTATCGGAAATTCAAGGCAATATATTACATCGACTAAAACGTGAGGTGTTCCTAAACTTTTGGCCTCGACTGTAGCGTCTACCACGCATCGGACTATCAATAAATTCCAAAACCACATCAGCGCACTACAAGCTACCAGTCCTACATTACAAGTTACGTAACGCAAGACCAGTCGATAATTACATAAAAATTTCAGTGCTCTTCACAAAATCCCGTTAGCATTCAGAGCGCATACCGAAACACCTGAGATGGTTACTGCGTGGATATCTCAGCTATGGTATCTACTTATTTTCCCCACGCGCGTAGTGCTCAATGGAACCAGATGAAACTAGTCCGAACTTACGTCATAACTGATGAGATTCAGTGCTTTAATCCCGAGGCAACATCGGCAACAAGTTAGAATTTACCAGCTACCACGAGTTCAAAAACGAACCAATAAAAAACGAAAACGAAGCTGAAATGAAGGCAACAAGTTGTGAAGCAGGAGCTTGTGTAACAGAGTTTGTTTCCATCAGTAATGAAAGCAAAGTCAATTTTGATCAATAAAACATCTATTTTGACGACCAATTCTTTCGTATTTAAGCACGTAGCGAGAAAACAAAATTAATTTCAGCGTCCAATACATTAAATTATCATTTCCAAAATAAAATGCCACTAGAATTTATCTTTTTTCTGTATCTAGAGAAGAAATGTGTGCACGCTCAACAGCAGGACAAATTCAGCTGTAAACGCACTTACTCGAACAGTAAAACATCAGCAATACATTTTCAAGCGCGAAAAACAATGCTGAATGAAAAATAGAAAGTTTTAGTGAGCGATCCTTACCTATAGTAAAAAACTGATGGGAATTTTAGCCGATAATACATTTTTTGTATCACTGGGCGATTATCAAAACGTGAGCGATTACAGTACCACCAATAATTTAGTCAGCATATGGAGTACAATTTATTGGGTTCCATTAATTAAACTTCTGCAAAAAGCCAAACATTACATGTTTTTGCTTTCACTTCAAGGCAGTGGGTATTACATAAGATAAAATATTCCAAATAAAAAGTTACACAACGCGCTACATAGGAGCACAAGGGCGCTAAAAATTCCAACTCCAACGTGTACCAACGAAAAGAATCAAAATTGTCTTACTCTCCCTCACAATAAAGGTCAGAATCTGCCCGAGCTGCAACACGACACCTTACCGGCACATAAAAAAACTAAGCAATGCCATTTTGAACTAAATGATCGTTTCGTCAATTGTATGAAAATTTTCTTCCCGGAATCCGTTGGAAAGTTACAAGATATAAAATTAGAAACTCGACACAGAATTCTACTTGTACTATTCATATAGTTAAAGATATCTTCTTTGAATACCTATGCAAAAATTATTTCATACTCGCAGACACAAACAAACTGAATTTTTTAAATCAATTCCATATGCAGTGCAAGGAAAGCCTTGAACATATGAGAAGTTTATAAGCAAAGCAACGTACGCAAGGAGTAGCGGACCAATTCTCATCTCCATTTAAGCTAAAACTTTCACAAGACCTAACAAAATATTCTAGTCAATAGCTCGGTGTTGCAAAACTTTTCGACGGAGATCACGACACTAGAAGAGCTATCACAAAATTCGAGTCACATCTCACATCCTGCAACTTTGCACCGAGTTCATGAACAGCCAGGATCATGCCTTGTAAAGAAATCCCTTGTTAACATCGCAAAACTGATGTAATGAAGGAGTTTTAAGTTATTTTTAAACTGCGCACATCATATTTTTGGGAGGAAATGCACACCACGAATAAAAAACAAAAATTAAGAAAAAAAATCTGACGTGGATCATTATTCCTCGGATCCAAACTCGGTTTGACCACTGCTTGCGGAGCAAGAACTTAAGCATAAACAGTGCTTAAGTGTTTATTAACAGTGTTTATATTGCTTATTCCTTATATCCTTGTGTTTCACGTTTAAGTACCCTTAATTGAAGTATTGAAATGAAATGGTTGCATTAATTCATTTCTATCCAGTTGTAGCAATAGGCTTGAATAGAATATTGTGTAACACCTAACGATACAAGAATAACATCATTCTCGTGTAACGCATCATCGTGCAGAGATCACTCACACAAAAGAAGCGTCTAGCACAAGAACACCCGCAATTAAAGCTACCTCATTCAGAAACAGGAAATTTGCTTACACTGAACACTAAGCCCTCTCAACTCACATCGAGCTCTTCACGGCCCCAATTTCGTTCTTGTACGCCAGCCATTCTAAATCTTTCCAACAACATATTGACCCCCTCGATCGGCTTTATGTATTTCTCAATTTACCCCCTACTCCTGTACAAAACGCACACGCTTGCTTTGCATTCTCTCTCTATCTCTCATTTTACGAAATTGAATTTAATTGAATTATTTTTTTAAATTATCAGGCACTTCAATTATTTACCCCCGACTAAAATAATTTACCATTGGTTGAGAACCTCTGTTGTAGGCGGTCAGAAAGTCATTCATGAACGCAAATTGCTCACAAAAAAATAAATAAATAACACACACACGTCATGCAACAACAAAATCGTTGTTGTTCAGCAAAATAAAAATCAACAACCAAAATCGCTCATTTCTCGACTACCCTAGGCAATGAAGAGCTCACTGACTTTCAAACTTGATTGTGCTGGAAAATTACCATCGTGCGAGCCAAAAACTCAAATTTACCATCCTAATCTCGAAAAACTGAGCAACGGTGAGCACCGATGAAACTTTATGTTTGCATCTTAAGACTAGACTGTGCTAGGTAAAACTGAACTTTAATAATAAATTTTAAAGTTAATTGTAGGCAGCAATGTTAAAATATCAAACAATAACTGGATTATGCTTTCATTTAGTCTTAAGTATTTTTAAAATTGAGTTTGTGACTACTGGTTGGTCGACAGCATAATGAAAACCCTCAGTGACCAAATATGGCTCACGTCGCTGTCCAAGTGTTAAACTGAACGCTAGAGCACTGAAATGACAAGAAGGAAAGAAAGCAGTAAACTATGCAGTTAAGTGGTGACAAAAGGAAAGAATTGAAATGACAAGAAGGAAAGAAAGCAGTAAACTATGCAGTTAAGTGGTGACAAAAGGAAAGAATTGAAATGACAAGAAGGAAAGAAAGCAGTAAACTATGCAGTTAAGTGGTGACAAAAGGAAAGAATTGAAATGACAAGAAGGAAAGAAAGCAGTAAACTATGCAGTTAAGTGGTGACAAAAGGAAAGAATTGAAATGACAAGAAGGAAAGAAAGCAGTAAACTATGCAGTCAAGTGGTCAGGAGCAGAGCGGGCTGCAGGGAGTTGAGTCCCATGCAGAGAGCTGGCAAAACTCAGAAGCGAGTACAGGGGCTGCATCGCAACTGCACCGCAAGTTCTAGCACCGAGCAAGTGTAGTGATGACCTCAACGTGATCTGAATACTTATCTCTCTCGTCACCAGCTACAGCCTTCATTGACCGATTCCTAATCTGCAGAAATGAGTGTATCTTTCAATCCAACGCACCGTCGCTACTTCGCGTTAAATGGATTCGTGAGTTGCTAACCGTTAACCCTTTAACGTCAGTAATTTTTTTACTGATATTACCGTCATTATAACCACCATCATCAGACTTACTCTGGCATCAGGCAGTGACCGACATTAGTATGAGGAAGGAGCTGCCACTCGGCAGTGCACTCCAAAGAACACACTAGGGAACAAATTTACCAAGAAATACAATATATTTAGGCAATTTACAAAAGCGGGCCGAAAAGTCCACCCGGGACTAACCGCGAACTACACAGTAAAAAAACTAGTATTAATTTTTCGCCGCCTGAATGCATGTTTTTCGCCGCCCGAATTATTAGAAAGCTTAGGCGGCGAAAAACATGCATGCTCTGTCGAAAAAAATTTGACTGGGTATCGTATCCAGTTTGAGTTAGGCGGCGAAGAACATGCATGCTCAGCCGAAAAAATTCAACTGGGTATCGTATCCAGTTTGATGGTTTAATAAGAACGTACGTTTTCGCATCGCAGTACCAGATATGAAGGGCAAAAAATGCATTTAGCGAACCTGAATGGCTCAATTTACAGAATTTCGTTTTGAACTATCCGATAAAAACTGGTAAACTCGTTCATTTACAACGCTCAATAAATGATATCTCTCTATTTATCGATGGTACGATTTAGTAATTACGTTTTATTAAGCAATAACGAACGAGAATCCAGATTTCAATATGAAATTGTTACATATAGTTAAGAAACAATTATTAAAATTACGTTAAATTACTTTTTGAATGTTTATCAGTTAACAAATGGCACCTTGATAAAGACTGAGATATTCTTGTTCATGTTCAGTAGTATGACAACGATGTTTTAACACGTTGACTGCGGCAGGTAAACTGAAGTTTAATCTATACTATAATAAGACCCGCGTCCGTCCGTCTGTCTGTCTGTCTGTCTGTCTGTCTGTCTGTCTGTCTGTCTGAAGCCAGCCAAAAGAGTGTGACGAGCGTATCTGTGATACAAGCTCGGCCTCATCAACTCTCGAATGAATTTTTTATTTCCTACGGCTTTTCTTTCATACCGCCTTCTTCCTCATTTTAAATAAAGAGGAGTGGACTACAGCTTTTTAACTTTAATTTAAAAAAGCTCAAGTTCAATTTAAAAAAGCTCAAGTTTAATTTAAAAAAGGTCAAGTTCAATTTAAAAAAGCTCAAGTTTAATTTAAAAAAGGTCAAGTTCAATTTAAAAAAGCTCAAGTTTAATTTAAAAAAGTTCAAGGTCAATTTAAAAAAGCTCAAGTTTAATTTAAAAAAAGCTCAAGTTTAATTTAAAAAGATCAAGTTTAATTTAAAAAGTCCATCATTGATGCTTCTCAGCTTGAGAATGAAACCTCTTACAGAACACTTCTTACAGAACAGTACCTCCTACAGAACAGATCTGCACCTTCTCCAATCTTTGTATATTTACAGAATGAAACCTGCTCTCAATGACACCCTAAGTGCTTTCCCGCTTCATGTTGCCAACACGTAATTTAGTTTTTCCTTTATCTTTTACATTTTTTTTTACCGTTGTTTGCGTTTTTTCAAAGTTTAGGTTTTGTATATATACTACTTTAGTGCTTTTATTTCTCTTATTTGGTTTCGTTTTACAGAAATTTTCTTGCTGAAGACGGACAGTTAGTTTGAAACGTTCAGTTTTATTTGATCATTTTTAATAAAAATGACTTCACCTGTAGCGATTTTCGCCTTGCTTTTTAATTTAAAAAGTCTCAAAAAGTATTTAAAAAAGATGATTTTCAATTTTGAAACGCTTATGTTTCTAAAATTTCATACTTATGTAATAATAATATAAGTAAAGTTTATTTGTCAGAAGGCATATTTATTTAAAAGTATTGGCCCTGAAAATAGAGTAAATCGAATATCAGACAAGGCACGCTGCTGTGATGGACTTAATTTGGCATTCTTCAAGTTTTACCTATGAATCATTTGCTAAACAGATCATCGGTACTTATCTCTATTGACAAAAATGATGCAAATAAGCTTTATGCAATAAGCAACTGTGGGACAATTAGCAATATGCACTGACTGAAAAGTTGAAGCCTCAGTAATGTTCAATTTTTCAGTCAGTGCAGTTTGCTTATTGTCCTACAGTTACTTATTACATGAAGTTTATTCGAACCATTTTTGTCAATAGATAAAAGTACCGATGACCTGTTTAGCAAATGATTCACAGGTAAAACTTAAAGAATGTCAAATTGAGCACAAAATTACAGCAGCTTAGTTTGTCTGATATTCTATTTACTCTATTTTCAGTGCCTGTACTTTTAAATGAATATGCATTCTCATGAATAAACTTTAATTATACTATTATTATTACACACGTATGCAATTTTAGAAACATAAGCTTTTCGAAGTTGAAATTGACCTTTTTTTAAATATAGTCTGCTTGAGACTTTTTCAATTAAACTTGATCTTTTTAAATTAAACTTGATATTTTTTAAATTAAACTTGAGCTTTTTTAAATTAAACTTGATCTTCTTTAAATTAAACTTGATCTTTTTTAAATTAAACTTGATCTTTTTTAAATTGAACTTGAGCTTTTTTAAATTAAACTTGACCTTTTTTGAATTAAACTTGAGCTTTTTTAAATTGAAGTTGAGCTTTTTTAAATTAAAGTTAAAAAGCTGTAGTATTCAATTAAAATTTCAAGTCTATTGTTGTAAGTAATCACTATTATAGAAGGAGCCGCGTCCGTCCGTCCCTCCGTCCGTGTGACCCCCTCTTGATTTTGGTATCCAGAATACGCAATCGGCTTATTTTTACAAACAGAAATTTTTTATGGAGCTTTCTCTGCCGAAATTTATCATGTTGCTTTGATATTTTTGGTTGATAATGCGAACAGAAATGTTTTAAATTCGTTTGACCAGTAACCTGGCTGCCACTTGATAAAGGCCCAAGATTTTGGAACTTGAGTTATTGTTTTCGAAATTGTAATTTTCTTGAAGAGTTCCTAGGAGATAATAGACGACATTTTAGAATAAAATTCCGGCAAAAGAGGCCACCATGGATAGAAATGTGTCCAACCACAAGAGAGAAGTAGCAAGACTTTGAAAGCAAGAAAAACGCCGAAGACGATCGGATGAAAAACGCGAAATGGCAAGACGAAGAAGCAATGCTGCTCGCCAACGAGAAGCTAGAGCTAAATTGACCCTTGAACTGTGTTTGGAAATTCTACGGAATAATGCAGAGCAACACCGAGTAGCTAGAGAGAGCTTAACACATGAAAAGAGCGAGGAAATTCTTCGGCATAGCGCTGAACAACATCGAGTGGCACGAGAGAATTTAACTCAAGAAAAAAGGGATGAAATTCTCCAGATTAATGCCGACCAGCACGTGTGCACTAGTGTGGATAATAGCAAACATGAACTGGATCGTGCCTTCATTTAGCTTTCATTAGGTATTTATGAAAATTGAGTTTGTCACTACAGGTCGGTCAGCAGTATTATGAAAATCCCCTCCGTGTACCACTGGTGGCTCACGTCTCAGTCAAAGTGTTAATTAAATGAGAGTCCATGATACACGAGAGAAAATTCACTTCAAAGAATTTCCAGCGAGAGGAATTTTGTAGGGCTTTCCCCGCTGATTGTCAACACACGTCAGTGATTTCACAAAAAAAAATTAAAACGCGTGTAGTGTCCATGGCAGCTAATAAATCTAAATTATTCATAATTAAGCTCAAGTATAAGATAGCTGTGATTCTCACTCTCCGTAAAACTTCATATACCGGCATGAAACCGGAAAACATCGCTGGCATTCAAATAACGCAGGCTAAAATCCCACAGCAAGTGGAACAGCTTCATACACTTTCGCGAAGAAGATCACGATAGCGAGACGAGAATTCACCCGATTCACTCTGAAAGTAGAGAAAATCGAAGGCAAAAAAAATAAGAAAAAATAATTAGAGGTCCTATTGAGAGCCTAGGAAAGTAAGAGTGCAAGTATAGGCTGATATTGAATATCGTATGTCCATGTGTGCCAGCTTTCAGGACTACGACTCACCAAGTTCAGACATATAGATTAGATTAGTCGTTAGTTTTAGCCTCCATACCCGCAGCAACAAATGCGATCCAAAGAGAGGAAAGAGGAAAGCACCATTTAGAATGGAATTAAGGAAATGCGGATTCTACGCAGAAAGGGCATAGAAACAGTAAGCTGCGAACAAAGATCATGAAACAAGATCAAAGTTGAAGAAGGAAGTAGTACACATAGGTGCTGAAAAACAGGACAGCAGTGAACCGAAAAAAGGTGGTCCTAAACGTAACAAAAACATTTTATTTAAACAAAAAGAAGGCTTGCCTAACTCTCAGCTCGGGCCCTCGCTCAGACATATATACGCACAAACGACCAGAGGTGATCCAGTTAATCGCTGAGAGCATCGTTTCGCAGGGATTCTACCAAGTATTCCACATAATGTATTTACTCTCTGAATGCTCAAACTCTTGTATTTTGTTTTTGACGTAGGTGTTTATCGTCTTACATGCCAGTCTAATGAGTTAAATAAAAAAGAACATTCAATTGGAGTAAGTAAAGGTCATACGTCATAAGAGGACACTGAATTGCGGCAAAAATAAAAACATAAATACATGAACAATCGTCAGTCAGAGGCCGCGTACCCTTATTAGTAACACTCTGAATTATTCATCAGTCAGAGGGTGTTACTTCAGCTTTTCCCGTCAGCTTTTCCTCTGAACAAATTTAGCGAGAAGCCAATAACTAGCGGAAAATGGTTCACGCAGTAGCTTTTCCTCTGAACGAATTTAGCAAGAAGCCAATAACTAGCGGAAAATGGTACACGCAGTAGCTTTTCCTCTGAACGAATTTAGCAAGAAGCCAATAACTAGCGGAAAATGGTTCACGCAGTAGCTTTTCCTCTGAACGAATTTAGCAAGAAGCCAATAACTAGCGGAAAATGGTACACGCAGTAGCTTTTCCTCTGAACGAATTTAGCAAGAAGCCAATAACTAGCGGAAAATGGTTCACGCAGTAGCTTTTCCTCTGAACGAATTTAGCAAGAAGCCAATAACTAGCGGAAAATGGTACACGCAGTAGCTTTTCCTCTGAACGAATTCAGCAAGAAGCCAATAACTAGCGGAAAATGGTTCACGCAGTAGCTTTTCCTCTGAACGAATTTAGCAAGAAGCCAATAACTAACGGAAAATGGTACACGCAGTAGCTTTTCCTCTGAACGAATAGCAAGAAGCCAATAACTAGCGGAAAATGGTACACGCAGTAGCTTTTCCTCTGAACGAATAGCAAGAAGCCAATAACTAGCGGAAAATGGTTCACGCAGTAGCTTTTCCTCTGAACGAATTTAGCAAGAAGCCAATAACTAACGGAAAATGGTACACGCAGTAGCTTTTCCTCTGAACGAATAGCAAGAAGCCAATAACTAGCGGAAAATGGTACACGCAGTAGCTTTTCCTCTGAACGAATAGCAAGAAGCCAATAACTAGCGGAAAATGGTACACGCAGTAGCTTTTCCTCTGAACGAATAGCAAGAAGCCAATAACTAGCGGAAAATGGTACACGCAGTAGCTTTTTCTCTGAACGAATAGCAAGAAGCCAATAACTAGCGGAAAATGGTACACGCAGTAGCTTTTCCTCTGAACGAATTCAGCAAGAAGCCAATAACTAGCGGAAAATGGTACACGCAGTAGCTTTTTCTCTGAACGAATAGCAAGAAGCCAATAACTAGCGGAAAATGGTACACGCAGTAGCTTTTCCTCTGAACGAATTCAGCAAGAAGCCAATAACTAGCGGAAAATGGTACACGCAGTAGCTTTTTCTCTGAACGAATTCAGCAAGAAGCCAATAACTAGCGGAAAATGGTACACGCAGTAGCTTTTTCTCTGAACGAATTCAGCAAGAAGCCAATAACTAGCGGAAAATGGTACACGCAGTAGCTTTTTCTCTGAACGAATTCAGTAAGAAGCCAATAACTAGCGGAAAATGGTACACGCAGTAGCTTTTTCTCTGAACGAATTCAGCAAGAAGCCAATAACTAGCGGAAAATGGTACACGCAGTAGCTTTTTCTCTGAACGAATTCAGCAAGAAGCCAATAACTAGCGGAAAATGGTACACGCAGTAGCTTTTTCTCTGAACGAATTCAGCAAGAAGCCAATAACTAGCGGAAAATGGTACACGCAGTAGCTTTTCCTCTGAACGAATTCAGCAAGAAGCCAATAACTAGCGGAAAATGGTACACGCAGTAGCTTTTTCTCTGAACGAATTCAGCAAGAAGCCAATAACTAGCGGAAAATGGTACACGCAGTAGCTTTTTCTCTGAACGAATTCAGCAAGAAGCCAATAACTAGCGGAAAATGGTACACGCAGTAGCTTTTCCTCTGAACGAATTCAGCAAGAAGCCAATTACTAGCGGAAAATGGTACACGCAGTAGCTTTTTCTCTGAACGAATTCAGCAAGAAGCCAATAACTAGCGGAAAATGGTACACGCAGTAGCTTTTTCTCTGAACGAATTCAGCAAGAAGCCAATAACTAGCGGAAAAATTTCCATTACAACTTGGTGAGAATTTATCCATTAACAAACGTCACCTATTTCTGTTTCCGAATGCTTCAGAATACCTCAGAATAATATTCAATATTCAAAATTTTATTCAGTTTACGCTAAAAATAGCTTCCCGTGACACAGGAGGAGTTTAGCCGGTTATCTCAGCAAAATCATACGCAAAGGCACGTGAAATTCGCCGGAGGTAATGTGTGAAAGGTTCCCCCAAATAAATAAAGTTCGCAGCACAACCCCTCCAAATAAATAAAATTCGCAGCACAATCCCTCCAAATGAATAAAGTTCGCAGCACAATCCTTCCAAATAAATAAAGTTCGCAGCACAATCCCTCCAAATAAATAAAGTTCGCAGCACAACCCCTCCAAATAAATAAAGTTCGCAGCACAATCCCTCCAAATGAATAAAGTTCGCAGCACAATCCTTCCAAATAAATAAAGTTCGCAGCACAATCCCTCCAAATAAATAAAGTTCGCAGCACAATCCCTCCAAATAAATAAAGTTCGCAGCACAATCCCTCCAAATGAATAAAGTTCGCAGCACAATCCTTCCAAATAAATAAAGTTCGCAGCACAATCCCTCCGAATAAATAAAGTTCGCAGCACAATCCCTCTAAATAAATAAAGTTCGCAGCACAATCCCTCCAAATGAATAAAGTTCGCAGCACAATCCCTCCGAATAAATAAAGTTCGCAGCACAATCCTTCCAAATAAATAAAGTTCGCAGCACAATCCCTCCAAATGAATAAAGTTCGCAGCACAATCCTTCCAAATAAATAAAGTTCGCAGCACAATCCCTCCGAATAAATAAAGTTCGCAGCACAATCCCTCCGAATAAATAAAGTTCGCAGCACAATCCCTCCAAATAAATAAAATTCGCAGCACAATCCCTCCAAATGAATAAAGTTCGCAGCAGAATCCCTCCAAATGAATAAAGTTCGCAGCACAATCCCTCCAAATAAATAAAATTCGCAGCACAATCCCTCCAAATAAATAAAGTTCGCAGCACAATCCCTCCAAATGAATAAAGTTCGCAGCACAATCCCTCCAAATAAATAAAATTCGCAGCACAATCCCTCAAATAAATAAAGTTCGCAGCACAATCCCTCCAAATGAATAAAGTTCGCAGCACAATCCCTCCAAATAAATAAAATTCGCAGCACAATCCCTCAAATAAATAAAGTTCGCAGCAAAATCCCTCCAAATGAATAAAGTTCGCAGCACAATCCCTCCAAATAAATAAAATTCGCAGCACAATCCCTCCAAATGAATAAAGTTCGCAGCACAACCCCTCCAAATAAATAAAATTCGCAGCACAATCCCTCCAAATAAATAAAGTTCGCAGCACAATCCCTCCAAATGAATAAAGTTCGCAGCACAATCCCTCCAAATAAATAAAGTTCGCAGCACAATCCCTCCAAATAAATAAAATTCGCAGCACAATCCCTCCAAAATAAAGTTCGCAGCACAATCCCTCCAAATGAATAAAGTTCGCAACACAATCCCTCCAAATAAATAAAGTTCGCAGCACAATCCCTCCAAATAAATAAAGTTCGCAGCACAATCCCTCCAAATGAATAAAGTTCGCAGCACAATCCCTCCAAATAAATAAAGTTCGCAGCACACTCCCCCCCAAATAAATAAAGTTCGCAGCACAAACCCTCCAAATAAATAAAGTTCGCAGCACAATCCCTCCAAATAAATAAAGTTCGCGGCACAATCCCTCCAAATAAATAAAGTTTGCAGCACAATCCCCCTAAATAAATAAATAAATAAATAAAGTTCGCAGCAAACTGCCGCTAAATAAACACCAAAATAAATAAAGTTCGGAGCACAACAAGTAACCCCGGCGAGCAACATGCGCAGAATATCGAGCAGGCCGGCCTAGTGCATACAATCCCGGCATACTGATCAGAAAGAGTGGCCAGAATTAATCGGCCTGCTACGTGCGCCAAGCCTTCACGCAACACTCCAGTTTAATTGAACAATTAGAAATTATTTCCCATTTAAAGGGCATCTCGCTTTTGCTGAACACAAGTTTAACTGGAATTTTCTCCACATAACAGCATCTTAAATGAACAACGACTTCACACAACACTTGACTTATTTGTTAAGTTGTACGACTGGAAACCAATTCCCTAAATTCAAAGGGCATCTTGGCTGTGTTAAACACAAGTTTAGCTGGAATTTTCTACACATAACAGCTTTTTAAATGAATAACGATAAGAAACATGGGAGCGACTCCTAAAAACACCAATTTTTTAAATCGATTTTCCTGTAAATAGAGAATTATTGTTACAGCAGCGTACTGACGGCGTCAAAACTGACGGCATCATTAACATACCCTGACAACATTAGTCCTTCAACAACCGCACCAGATTAGAAACTCTTTCCTCGTATTCAAAAATCGTTGCTCAGATGCGGACACGACATTTTGCACTGCAATGAACAAGTGGTTTAACCAATGACAAAGAGCGTACATCATTTAATTCAGTCGGTAATTATGTGAAAGCATTACACTGTAATGACGTTCGCATCTTTCACTACATGATTTATTTATAAATTAAACAGTACACACGTGGGAAGGCAGTAAAAATTCTCTAGTCGAATTGCAGTACTTGAGTTGCGATTTTGTACCGACTTTTTCTAATACTTTAGAGTGTTATAGAAACCATAAATACATCTGCCAGTTAAAAGCGATTGCATGCTTTCGACAATATTCGAAGAAGCATGGGCATTTATTCTAATACTTCCAAAATAAATATTTCCTAGCGTTAGAAACCAAAAATACATACATATGTAAACTAGTGTGCACGGCTGGCTAAAATGACTTAATGCATTCGATAATATTCGATAAAACGCGTAAATTCTGAACAGTTTCACATTAAAACAATGATTTTCTAAAGTTAGAATATAGATAAATAGCAACTTGAAAATTTGCAGTCACTATTATGTAATACTCAGATGCACTACAAAGAGGATGACGTGATGGGAACGATTCGTGCTGTAATATCCTACGTTAACTGCCACAGAAGATAAAGCTATAAACACACCGATACAGAAACGCCATCTTATATAATACTTTAAATGTAATTCATGATGCTCTTTTGCTTTTGTAGCATAAAAATGTCAGTCAATTTTTTCGCATAAACTGACTTTACTTTGCGTGATTAGGAGTACTTCGTATTCTCGCTTAATAACGCTGCTGTTTCCCCATTAATTTGAAGAGAAAATGCAATTAATTCCAACATCTACACCTCATAGCACACGACTATTACTTAGAATATATTCGCTCCGACGATTAGTTCGAGAAAGATCAGTTCCGTTTTGGATCGTGGCCTCTTCATTCATTTTACTTCTTTATTTATGTCGTTGAATAACATACCTGTTCATAACTTCTGTCGACTCGACGACTGCAATATCTTATAATCGAATGTTATAGAATCTCTTGGAAATTCATGAAGCTAAGGTAATTTTTTAGGCCAACGAAGAGCAATGTGCAACTAGGATACTGTATTGTAAGAAGCTTACAATTCCGTGTTTTGGAATGACTCTTAAGCCACACTTGATAAAAAAATGTAGAAAATAAATAATTCTTCCGTTGGTAGATGAGGGGCGTCTCAAACTCACGAAATCTTAGTCCATTCCTTAACAGTACATATAGCTGGGCGCGATTCATACAGCATACTACTCACTTGCATAGACATACCCGTTCTGTCTCGCGGAGTTCTTTTGACTAAATCAACTGAAAGTCATGATTATACAATTCAACCCTAGCGCAAGGACGGTACCTGATATTAGAGTGAAGCTCCAAGTTTAGATCAAAATTCAAAGCTAATAATGGAAAACCAAGAACACAAAAAATACGGTATTATCATACATCTCAGAGGATGAAACGAAGGCCAGATCTAAGAGAGCGAGAGAAGGAGTCACGTTTAACTGCTCTGATGAAGCCAGCCAGCATTCTCGGATGCCGTAACGAATAAAAGAGTGCGCAAAGCACCAGAATTTGCCTCACTCAACCTTTTGCCCGGCAAGTACGAGTTAAAGCGTTGACTGCGAAACGATCCATCGATGTGTCGTTTGAAAAAGTTTTAACAACCTTTCAACACTTTGAATGCGACGTGAGCCACCGGTGGTACACGGAGGGGATTTTCATAATGCTACCGACCGACCAGTAATCACAAACTCAACATTCATAAATACTGAATCAAAACTAAATGAAGGCACGATCCAGTTAATGCTTGCTATTGTCAACATTGCTTGCTATACAATTGACTTTAAATTTGAGTTGAATGTTAAACTTCAGTTTTACCTGCGGCAGTAAAAGTATTAAAATTAATGGTTTTTAATGGACCCGGTTGATGTTTGGAATTTATAAAATTACTAACAACTTTAGACTTTTAATTTGAGTTTAACCCACTGCAGTCACCGCGTTAAGTCGCTTTCATTTACCAGTTCTTTTGCACAGTGCGACAAGAGAAGTCTTCCAAAACATAATACGTCAAAAACGAACCCAGACAAGTTGGTATGTCGATTCAGAGTCATTTTTAGCCACAGTAAAACCAGCATTTAGAAGATTGTAAATAAGCACTGAAAAATTAGTTTGAAAATTAAACGCTTCCTCCAAAAAAGTGAACGGAGCAGAGGCCAAGAGGAAGGAAATATCAAAGTACAACACAAGAGAAGAATGACTAGGCACCACAGCTAAAATAAATACACTTTCTGGTTGACCACATTATTTTCCAAGTGTTGTGCTGCATTCACGCGCTCAATCATTTTACAAGAGAGCTGGAACAGCTAACATAAAGTACAATTTCCAGCTTACAATGCTGGGAAAATAATATAAGAGGGCAAAATCAGCGCACCAGAAAACAACCGAGGATAATTGTGCACTGCGAGAGCTTGATATGAGGGCAAAGTAAGCGCACCAGAAAACAACCGAGGATAATTGTGCACTGCGAGAGCTTGATATAAGAGGGCAAAGTAGGCGCACCAGAAAACAACCGAGGATAATTGTGCACTGCGAGAGCTTGATATAAGAGGGCAAAGTAGGCGCACCAGAAAACAACCGAGGATAATTGTGCACTGTGAGAGCTTGATATAAGAGGGCAAAGTAAGCGCACCAGAAAACAACCGAGGATAATTGTGCACTGCGAGAGCTTGATATAAGAGGGCAAAGTAGGCGCACCAGAAAACAACCGAGGATAATTGTGCACTGCGAGAGCTTGATATAAGAGGGCAAAGTAGGCGCACCAGAAAACAACCGAGGATAATTGTGCACTGCGAGAGCTTGATATAAGAGGGCAAAGTAGGCGCACCAGAAAACAACCGAGGATAATTGTGCACTCCGAGAGCTTGATATAAGAGGGCAAAGTAAGCGCAACAGAAAACAACCGAGGATAATTGTGCACTGCGAGAGCTTGATATAAGAGGGCAAAGTAGGCGCACCAGAAAACAACCGAGGATAATTGTGCACTGCGAGAGCTTGATATAAGAGGGCAAAGTAGGCGCACCAGAAAACAACCGAGGATAATTGTGCACTGCGAGAGCTTGATGTAAGAGGGCAAAGTAGGCGCACCAGAAAACAACCGAGGATAATTGTGCACTGCGAGAGCTTGATATAAGAGGACAAAGTAAGCGCACCAGAAAACAACCGAGGATAATTGTGCACTGCGAGAGCTTGATATAAGAGGACAAAGTAGGCGCACCTGAAAACAACCGAGGATAATTGTGCACTGCGAGAGCTTGATATAAGAGGACAAAGTAAGCGCACCAGAAAACAACCGAGGATAATTGGGCACTGCGAGAGCTTCATATAAGAGGGCAAAGTAGGCGCACCAGAAAACAACCGAGGATAATTGTGCCTGCCTGCGAGAGCTTGATATAAGAGGGCAAAGTAAGCGCACCAGAAAACCACCGAGGATAATTGTGCACTGCGAGAGCTTGATATAAGAGGACAAAGTAAGCGCACCAGAAAACAACCGAGGATAATTGTGCACTGCGAGAGCTTAATATAAGAGGACAAAGTAGGCGCACCTGAAAACAATCGAGGACAATTTCACACAGCGTGCATTTGCTCACCAAAGAAGCAGTCCGGCGCTGAAGGAACTCTCCAATAAAAGACGCGTTGCTGCCGAGCTCCAAGTTAGGACCGTACGAGGACCGATAGCACAGTGAACTGCTTCTGTGCGGTTCAACGCCCAGCAAATGTACGTGAAAAATAATGGAAGTAGTTCACGACAATTCCACGCCTCTAAGTGCTCACTTTTATTGCAGGTTATCTGGCCCCGAAACGCCGCCCATCTCGTGCGCGCACATGCGAAACTCTACAGCATCAGTTCAACTCAAATTCGTCCGGCCCTAACACACAATGAGTTCACTTCGAAAAATACGATGAATTAGCTCCATTAATCACTCGAAAATCAATAAGATTTATTGTTCAGTTTCTAGTAAGAGCTGCCTATTCTTTAGCACAACTCACCACTCGAAAATTAATAAGATCTGTTGTTTGAGTTTTTAAGAAGAGCTGAAATACGGCAACCAGCACCGGGAGGCAGTAAGCGTGGAGTGCTCAGAAGAGATAGTGAGTCTGCCATCTCAGGTCGTACCCCACATAGCAAGTGTGAAGTGCGCCCACCGTAACACCTACTGCACCAATTGACATCTTAGTTCAATGCTCAACTCAAAACACGAACCACTTTGGATATATTCACTAGTTCAACTGACTAAAGATCGCTTCGTATCAACATCAACTCAACATTTTAAATTCGAATGCCTCTAAATAATTGTAGTGCCGATACATTCATTGAAAATTCCCAGCGTCGTCACACTATGAAGAATATTTGCTACGCTTCGGACGTTATTTCTCAGACTGATCTTTTTACGTACAGAGTAGAGTTGATAGTGTTTCACTCGCCCTATTGACACCCAAGCCCTTCTGGAGAGTTACAAATCTTACCCAAGATACTCGAGTCGGTCAACGAGCGCACAAGAGTTTCGGGCCATGACCCTCATTTACGACATGCTTCGCTCAACTGCAATATGAACAATTTGTATGGGAGTAACAACCAGCCACTAAAAGTCACAAGACCTCAGCAGCTGTGATGACAAATAAAAATGAGATGCATGAAGAGTTTTGGCGCAGGCGGTGGTTGAGGCAGCACCGTTGGGAGGTGCCGACACAGCTTTCTGGTTATGACAGCGATTTTACGACAATAATCACCGCTGAATTTACAAATTGATCTCATCAGAGCATAAAGCTAAGCAGTAGATTACATACAACACAGCACTTGCTGTCCTCTCCGCTGAAGTTGAGAATACAGGTGCTATTGTACAAGTACATGGCACAGTCTAATCATGGAACAGCAAAGATATTCCAATTTATTCAGACACTACGAATATCTTTGAAATGAATGTGAGGTTAGAATGGCAGGTGTGAAAGGAATTTAGATTTGTGAATGTTAAGTAAGCAGTGGGGTATTTAGTGGGAATAAAGGTGCCTAAATTTAGAGTTCAACTGATGAAAAAGTCACGTAGATGCATAGCATGTAGAGTCATACATCGAAATGAAGCCGCACTAGACGTGAGGACGATAACGCGATGGTTCGAAGCGTTTTATGCGTCTCAGGGCCTTCAACATTGAAAACAGCAAAATGGCTGCGTTCCACAGAGGAACTTTCGAATATTTTTAGAGCAACTCTACATCAAGTATTGAGGATACACGGAGGATATGCGCGCATGCGCAGTGAGAGACTTGTTGAACAGACCAGAACACGGGTGGCTAACTTACGAAAGAAACATCTCTCACCAATTCCCAACCTCACTCCTTGTAGAAATTATGGGTAAATTAACCACATTAAATTTACATGGGGTTTAAATTTTTCGTAAAGAATATCGGAAGTGATACATATGCAGCATATTTTGGCCGCCCCTGGACTAGAGGCAAGCAAGAGAATGGCGAGTGTTCAAATTAGATATACGTTTGCATGAATGCAAGGGGTGGAAGACCGTTAACAGATTTGGATGTGTGTGTAACATCAGAAGAAGACCGGCACGCCAGCAATTGAAGTGAATACAATGGGTGTGGGTGACTAAACATGTCCCGTAGTTGAATTGGCTTATATCTTAAAAATTTAGAGTATAGAGAAAGCATCAGCAATGATGAAACACGGGTAAACCATGGCAAAGTTTTTGCTCACTAGTCTCGCAGGAGTTTGAGCTAGAAAATTTATAGTTATACGACTTTTGAGAGTGGAGCCTTTTTACGGTGAACTATGCGAACCCCTTCAAACCATCTTCACTATTTCAATCGAAAAAAATATACACTTTTGAGTAGTAAGTATTATTGTAATACTATACAATTTTTAAAAATTTAGAAGCTAACAACTATATGAAACTTTAAAGCATAAACTATTAAAGCTAACTTCAAAGCTACGTACATTTTTCAATCAAAGTCCCAACATGAAGGCCTTCACTACTATGTGTCCCTCAGCCAAATAATTTTGAACGAAAAAACAATAAATATATTATAATTCGAATTAAAAGATCGCATAAATAAATTCTGGTGTTAATAGTATTCGCACCAAAATAAGGGATACCTTGATTAGGGTAGATTGTCAGTTATTTTAAGCCTCCCTATCCGCCAAGGGATACGTTGAGTTTTTATAATACTAAAGCTTATAAATTGTACAACATTCATCCAATAATTATCCTCATACATCTTCCGCTTACGTCAGGGGGCTTTAAAATAAATGGTTAAAAAATTGTTTAAGTATTTATTCGCTCTCATGTTCAGCATGTTGTCAACATTGCTTCGATACATTTTTGGGACCGAAAGTTAAGAGTTAATCTAGAGGTCTCACTCATTTGTAAACGCAGAGATTTCAATGTTCTTCAGCCGCGACGCCCAGCTAAATTTTACATAACAGAGATCAACAGCTAAGTAATTCAGAGCTTCAGTAGCTGTACCTTAATACGACTGTAGCTGCAACGCAAGACCTCAGTAGCTGCAACAGCTTCAACTAAGCTAAGCAGAATATTGAGTTTGGCACTTCTAGCAGCACCCACTACACCCAAAGTCAAAGAAAGCGAAGTCTTTCATTGTTTCATTGGAATACTACCCCCATAGCCGAAACGCTAGAAAGCGAAGTCTGTCATTGGAATACTACCCCCATAGCCGAAACGCTAGAAACCAAAGTCTTTCATTGGAATACTGCACCCGTAGCCGAAACGCTAAAGAGCGAAGTCTGTTATTGGAATACTATCCCTGTAGCCGAAACGCTAGAAACCAAAGTCTTTCATTGGAATACTGCACCCGTAGCCGAAACGCTAAAGAGCGAAGTCTGTTATTGGAATACTATCCCCGTAGCCGAAACGCTAGAAACCAAAGTCTTTCATTGGAATACTGCACCCGTAGCCGAAACGCTATAGAAAGCGAAGTCTGTTATTGGAATTCTGCACCCGTAGCCGAAACGCTAGAAACCAAAGTCTTTCATTGGTATACTGCACCCGTAGTCGAAACGCTAAAGAGCGAAGTCTGTCGTTGGAATACTATCCCCGTAGCCGAAACGCTAGAAACCAAAGTCTTTCATTGGAATACTGCACCCGTAGCCGAAACGCTAGAAAGCGAAGTCTGTAATTGGAATACTATCCCCGTAGCCGAAACGCTAGAGAGCCAAGTCTGCCATTGGAATACTGCACCCGTAGCCGAAACGCTAGAAACCAAAGTCTTTCATTGGAAAACTGCACCCGTAGCCGAAACGCTAGAAAGCGAAGTCTGTCATTGGAATACTATCCCCGTAGCCGAAACGCTAGAGAGCCAAGTCTGCCATTGGAATACTGCACCCGTAGCCGAAACGCTAGAAAGCGAAGTCTGTCATTGGAATACTATCCCCGTAGCCGAAACCCTAGAAAGCAAAGTCTTTTATTGAAATACGATTTGAGCACGCAATTCAATGAAGTGATGTACTATCCTCCATTATTTACCTCTATTTTTACACAAAGTTGCCGTTGTTCATCAATCAATCAGGGTCATTTAGCTTATGCTGCTCTGAATTTCATCACTGCTATAACACCTGTACTTCTACGCACATTTAGCTCATTTGAAATTTCACTTTCAAGATTTACTAACTTACCCGTACATTATTATCCCTGACAAATGAAGGATGAAGTTAATTTCACCCTCTTTAGGGCAAAAGACCACATTTTCTGGCTCTGAGAGGTCAAACCCGCAATCTGCGAACTACGTGTCCAGAAGCGGGGGATGATGTCAGTTAAAGAAACGGAGCAGCCTCGATATAACCGAAAGTGTAACATTTACACATTGTGTATATTTAGATCTAGAAAATGATAAGAAGATAGCGATTTTAGAGCTCATAAAATCAGTAGGAATTCCCCGTACATGCGTATCTTTCGTGGACTGAGAAAAATTATGTCGATCGCTGTGCTCAATGTTCCACGGTGTTTTAAAGCCCACTATCTCCAAGGTTGCACTCTGCCCATAACTGGATTTTACTTTGAAATGGCGACACCTTCTTCCAGTGGAAAGCTTAGGTGCAAACGCTGTTCTCGTAAGAACATGGCGCAATTTTACGCAGGTGTTAAGTTTAGGTGAGGTCTACGAAATGACAGGGTGAGATGAGGTGAATATTGTAGGGCTATGTGCGTGTTAACACGTGGGCTTAACTGAAGTTCAATATTCAACTCAAATCTAAAGTTGAAAATGATTAGCAAGTTTATAAATACCAAGCATTAATTGGGCCCATTAAATATCATTAATTTAAAAAAGCTCGTTAGAATTTTCCCAGCGACCCATCAACGGGTCGTTTTGCAGACCTGAGCACGACCCACCGGTGAGTCGTATCGCAGTCAAAGTGTAAACCCCATCAAACTTTTTCGCTGCCTGCATGCATGTTTTTGCCGCCTAAGCGATTTAATAATTGGGGCGGCGAAAAGCACGCACGCAGGCAGCTAAAAAATTAGACTGGGAAGTCGCCAAAAAATTGGGGAGAAAAGAAGCCCGCCCCAGTATCTTCTACCCACTGGCACCAAGTGCAGCATTGATGAAATAGTCACAAAATGTAAGAAATCGATCGATCTTCCAATAATATAGAACACGAGAACAAAATTTACTAATGGTAAAACTCATTGTTTTAACAGTAATCAAGATTTCAATCATCTCAACATGGCCCTGAAGTTCAATACACTTGTTTTTGGCATCCGAGAGACGGGGAAAACCCCCATAAATGTGCCATTGGATGAGAGCTTCAGGTGAAGCAATGATAAAATACACTTATAGAAGATTTATGAGTTTATGCGTGTGAAGTTATCACTTTGACTGCGGCAGGAAAAACTTCTTAAATTTATCATTCAACGCATATTTAAAGTCAATTATATATTATTATATAAGAAAGTTTTAGCCTCCCTTAACTGCACGACAAAGATGTTCTAAGAGAGGAAGGAGGAAGGCACCATTTAGTATGGAGTTGAGGGAATGCGGAATCTATGCACAAGGTGCACAGAAACAGGAAGCGAAGAAAGAAGTTCATGAAACAAGACAAAAGTTGATGAAGAAAGCAGTAGGTGCTGAAAAACAGGACAGCAGTGAACCGAAAAAAGATGGTCCGTAACAAACAAAAACCTATTCTATTTCAACAAAAAGAAAGCCTACCGAATCTTTAGCTCGGGCCCTTACATAGTTTAAAGCCAATTGTAGCATGCAATTTTGTAAATAGCAAATAATAACTGGATCATGCCTTTATATAGTTTCCATAAAGTACCAATGATAATTGAGTTTGTGACTACAAGTCGGTCAGCAGCAATATGAAAATCACCTCTGTGTGCCACCGGTGGCTCATGTTGCAATTTAAGTGTGAACATGTTGACTGCGATGGGTTACTAAAATGAAGTTCAACATTCAACTCAAATTTAAAGCCAAAAGTTGTTACGATTTTTATAAAATGTAAACATTAAATACCATTCATTTTTAAAAAAAGATTGTTCAAAATTTGTCAAACGACCCATCGTTTCGTAGCTGGAAAAAACTTAGCACGACCCACCGGTGGGTCGTATTTTGTATTGCATTCTTTGCGAGTTGCTTGCATTTGCTGGAATTTGGTAGAAATTAGGTCAATTTGCTTTTATTTTTTTTGCAGGAAAGCGTTCACTTGTGCAAGAACCCAAAGATCTAGGGAAAATTTTCACGATTTTCGTTGCGAGACATCAATTGCATCGGCTAGTTAAATTGCGGATTTGAAACGCAGGCTAATTTACTTCACTATATCTGAGATTATTTTGTGCGGTAGAGACCCGAAGTAATTCTGATAATGAAAACATTCACTTTGAATGAAACTTTCCTCTCAGGGGATACAACTATTGTACGTATGGGTATTAGCACTCGCAGAGGGAAAATGTGAGGTGAGCACCAGAAGCGAGGTATGGTTACAAGGAGAGGAGGAGGGTGTTGCCAGCGCGCGTGAGGGCTCAGATACGGGGCTGCTACGTGATAAGGAGTTTCGTGCAATTTATATTTTTTTCTGAGCATGAGGTTACAGACCGAAAGCAGGCAACCGCGTGAAGTTTGGGAATAAGGAGTTTCGTGCAATTTATATTTTTTTCTGAGCATGAAGTTACAGACCGAAAGCAGGCAACCGCGTGAAGTTTGGGAATAAGGAGTTTCGTGCAATTTATATTTTTTTCTGAGCATGAAGTTACAGACCGAAAGCAGGCAACCGCGTGAAGTTTGGGAATAAGGAGTTTCGTGCAATTTATATTTTTTTCTGAGCATGAAGTTACAGACCGAAAGCAGGCAACCGCGTGAAGTTTGGGAATAAGGAGTTTCGTGCAATTTATATTTTTTTCTGAGCATGAAGTTACAGACCGAAAGCAGGCAACCGCGTGAAGTTTGGGAATAAGGAGTTTCGTGCAATTTATATTTATTTCTCAGCATGAAGTTACAGACCGAAAGCAGGCAACCGCGTGAAGTTTGGGAATAAGGAGTTACGTGCAATTTATATTCATTTCTGAGCATGAAGTTACAGACCGAAAGCAGGCAACCGCGTGAAGTTTGGGAACGAAATTAGGGCACTTACTCTATAATACTTTCCCTTTAACACTTATGTAAGGCGTAAGAGGGAAAAGTGGAACACTGGTAAAGGCAGAGGGCAATAAATGAATAAATAAATAAATAAATAAATAAATAAATAAATAAATAAATAAATAAATAAATAAATAAAGACTTGGAGAGAGATATGGAGAAGAAGTTCACAGACAAGAGGAGTGCAGGAGAGCAACTGTACGAGATGGTGCTAGGTTATCTCAATGCTAATCTGGAGCATTAAAGTGATGATGGTGGTTTAAGAGCGAAAATGAAGGAATTCCATTAGATGTGCGTATGGTGAAAGACTTGCACGAAAAATAAGACGTTCAAAACGAATGATGTAAGCCAACGAATGTAATATTAAGTCCTAGGCAACATCACACCAAAACACGAATATTGTGTAATTTTGGAAATGAATAACGTCCAATAGATGAGCGAGAGCAGACACGTTTGTCAGAGGGTAGGTTCATTGCAAGTAAAATGAGGGGGGAAGCATCGACGTAGGAAAAGTGAGCCGAGCAAAAAAACGTACAACGAGAGATTGAACAAAATCTAGAGCCCGATTTATGTTATGAATGAGATTCGGGAAAAAATGGTCGACCATGACTTTCGTCGTAGCCGAGTGGTTAAAATCGCGCCTTCCGTGAAGGTGTCGAGGGTTCGAATCCCGGCGCTACGCGGCGACGTTCCCAGTTGGGTATAGGGGAAAAACTCGAAGCACAATACCTCACTCTACCTACATAGGTGTCTGAAATGGGTACCGGCTTGACCGAGGGTAACTGTCATGGCGTCGTGATGTTAGTTCCAAAGCATTTGAAAAACCAATGTACAAAGCGAAATATATCAGGCTTGATCGGAATGAAGCATCCTTTAGACACCAAGAACTGCTACTTAATGTCAAGGACGGCCTGCGAACGCAACTAGTGCACCGCAAGACCCGGGGTGACAGCACAGCAGAATGAGCAGACCGAGTCCAAGTAATGAAGCATTATCATAGCATTTTACAACACTGATGACTCCCTAGTCACAACCAAGGCGATCTTATGAGAGCGAAGAGAAGGAACCGTTTACTATGAACTCTAGAAAACGGGGAATCGAGGCACGGACCGTGTTCCCAGAAGGACACCAAATGAAGCAAGGAAGTGTAATTGATTGCATGTTGGTCGTAAAAAAACACATAGAAAGAGGAGCCCTAGTGGATGGATGACATAATCTGCGAAAGATAAGCAGGGTGTGATGCGCTATTAATATCAGGACTGAGATTGAAGTCAGTAAACACTGTCGGTCGCGCTTGAGAGAAGGGCTTTTCAGCTCTCAGCAAGACAGAAAAATAGAAATAAACTCGTGAAAAAAATACGTGTCTTCAAAAAGTCTCCATGGGGCCAGTGGCAGTCACGCAATCGAGCTAGTGTGCAGTTATTGTACATGGTGGTGATGATTAGATTATATGTTAGTTTGAGCCTCCCAAACCACAAAAAAAAACGTTTCGAAGAGATGAAGGAGGAAGGCACCATTTAGTATGGAGATAAGGGAACGCGGAATCTATGCTTCATTTTTTATTCAGAGCTCGAATATCATATTCATGAATGTAAAAACATTTTATCTCTTCCAGCACTCAAATGGAATACGTAATTACATTCCGAAACGTTTGCATCAACAAACGTTCTCTTCAACGTTGGTTCTTCTTCTAAAAATAAGATTGCCTTAGAATCGCCCGATGAGTATCACAATAGAATTAAAATTAACAATAAAAGAGACATCAGTAGACCATATGATAGATGAATACTAGGGATCCAATGAATTTTCGACTTCTCTGGAAGAGACCCTGCCTCACACAAAACCCACTCGTAAAAATATAGTAATTATTGAAACATTAATTTTTACATACTGTTGATCTTATCTTCAGAGCATTCATTGATAATGAAGTTTCGAAACTAGCGCTAGTCTGAATGCATCTTTTTATAAAAATGCATTTTATTTCTTTTTTTGTGGTTTTATTCTTGATGACACTCGAAGTTTTGCCTCTCAGCACATTCTCTCCTGAGCCATGAGCTGTAATGCGGGAGTCGCTGATTGATTGAGTTAAAATTGAATCAACAATTTTAAATTAAAACACTAATTGAAACACTGATTGATATCAGAAAATTTTAACCTCCCTTTACCACAACAAAGATGATCAAAGAGAGAAAGGAAGAAGGCACCCTTTTGTATGGAGTTAAGGGAACGCGGAATCTACGCACAAGGTGCCTAAAAACAGTAAGCTAAGAAAGAAGTTTATGAAACAAGATTAAAGTTGAAAAGGAAAGAAAGAAAGCAGTAGGTGCTGAAAAACAGGACAGAAGTGAACCGAAAAAAGATGGTCCGTAAAAAAACCTATTTTATTTCAACAAAAAGAAGGCCTACCCAACATTAAGTTTTGGACCTCACATAATCCCCCTGGGAGCGCTAATTCCCACACAAGACAAGCAAGTCCATGGTGACGGTGAGGCTCGATGAAATAAAACCTCTGGTTTCAATTAAAATAGCATAGCGAAACTATGTTCCGTCGTTACTGCCATCATAGTGAGATCTAGCGACAATTTCGAGCCAAAGCAGCAGAAAATAAAGGAACTGGTGCCGCAGCCTCAACGTTCCCAGGTACAACGCTCACGCTAGCACTCTGGGTTGACAAAAGCGCAAATGGTACGTACTGTAAGCATAGTCGTAAATGATTTAATATGGATGTGCTAATGTAAACGAAAACAGTCAGAAGACTCTGTGTCTTATTACCCAACTTCCCACACGTGGTGTTATATGGTCCATAAAGGAAACCATACTCACGCTTTCACGACTTAAAAGCAGAACTTTACATCCTCTCAAATACGCCACTGGAAAACTTAGAGCGGAAAGGAGAGTATCAATATTCACACTGTCACAATTTTGAGTAGGACTATACTTCCCCTAAAAGACGCCGCTCAACACTTTGACTGCGACGTGAGCCATATTTGGACACTGAGAGAGTTTTCATTATGCTGTTGACCAACCAGCAATCACAAACTCAATTTTTAATAATACTTAATCAAAGATAATCCGAAAAACATGATTTAAAAGAAAACATGATCCAGTTGATGTTTGGTGTTTTCCACATTGCTTTGAACAATTCACTTCAAGTTTGAATTGAATATTAAACTAAAGTTTTGCCTGCCACAGTCAAAGTGTCAAGGTCGCAACAGTAAACTAAGAGCGCAAAAGAGAATCCTAGAAGTACAAAACACAGCCGAGAGAAGACTGGCTTGCAAAAACCCTAGAAATACTAAAGGAAGCTGTGAGAAAACTCACTTGCGAGAATCTTAGAAGTACAAAAGACAGCGGAGGGGAAGACTGACTTGCGATGTCATCGGTGTGTTTGGGCCCGAGTTGGCCAGAAGAGAGTACTAGCAATGCAAAAGAAATTTGAGAGAAACACTGACTGCTGAGAGCACCAGCAGTACAAAAGAAAGCAGCAGAGGGGCTACTCACTTGCGATGTCGTCGGTGTGTTTGGGCCCGAGCTGGGTGGCCTCCTCCACAGCGACGGGCTCAGCAGCGCTCGAGTACTGCGACAGCGGGTGCTGGTTGCCGGGGTGCCGGCGCCACAGGTACGAGGCTTCGTCTCGGTGACGCCTGCATTTTTACCATTATTACTACTACTATTACAACTAAATTAATACTATTATTATTATTATTACTTTTATTACTATTGTTATTATTATTGGTGACGCCTGCAACGTCATGTGGTGTAGGTTACGGGTCTGTTTCTATTGCTTTTGTTTATTGGACCTAAGAGGAGAGACCATTTATAGGACCTAAGAGGAGAGACCATTTATGGGACCTAAGAGGAGAGACCATTTATAGGACCTAAGAGGAGAGACCATTTATGGGACCTAAGAGGAGAGACCATTTATGGGACCTAAGAGGAGAGACCATTTATGGGACCTAAGAGGAGAGACCATTTATGGGACCTAAGAGGAGAGACCATTTATGGGACCTAAGAGGAGAGACCATTTATTGGACCTAAGAGGAGAGACCATTTATGGGACCTAAGAGGAGAGACCATTTATGGGACCTAAGAGGAGAGACCATTTATGGGACCTAAGAGGAGAGACCATTTATGGGACCTAAGAGGAGAGACCATTTATGGGACCTAAGAGGAGAGACCATTTATGGGACCTAAGAGGAGAGACCATTTATGGGACCTAAGAGGAGAGACCATTTATTGGACCTAAGAGGAGAGACCATTTATGGGACCTAAGAGGAGAGACCATTTATGGGACCTAAGAGGAGAGACCATTTATGGGACCTAAGAGGAGAGACCATTTATGGGACCTAAGAGGAGAGACCATTTATGGGACCTAAGAGGAGAGACCATTTATGGGACCTAAGAAGAGATACCATTTAGGAGACCTAAGAGGAGAGACCATTTATTGGACCTAAGAGGAGAGACCATTTATGGGACCTAAGAGGAGAGACCATTTATGGGACCTAAGAGGAGAGACCATTTATGGGACCTAAGAGGAGATACCATTTATGGGACCTAAGAGGAGAGACCATTTATGGGACCTAAGAAGAGATACCATTTAGGAGACCTAAGAGGAGAGACCATTTATGGGACCTAAGAGGAGAGACCATTTATGGGACCTAAGAGGAGAGACCATTTATGGGACCTAAGAGGAGAGACCATTTATGGGACCTAAGAAGAGATACCATTTAGGAGACCTAAGAGGAGAGACCATTTATGGGACCTAAGAGGAGAGACCATTTATGGGACCTAAGAGGAGAGACCATTTATGGGACCTAAGAAGAGATACCATTTAGGAGACCTAAGAGGAGAGACCATTTATGGGACCTAAGAGGAGAGACCATTTATGGGACCTAAGAGGAGAGACCATTTATGGGACCTAAGAGGAGATACCATTTATGGGACCTAAGAGGAGAGACCATTTATGGGACCTAAGAAGAGATACCATTTAGGAGACCTAAGAGGAGAGACCATTTATTGGACCTAAGAGGAGAGACCATTTATGGGACCTAAGAAGAGATACCATTTAGGAGACCTAAGAGGAGAGACCATTTATGGGACCTAAGAGGAGAGACCATTTATGGGACCTAAGAGGAGAGACCATTTATGGGACCTAAGAAGAGATACCATTTAGGAGACCTAAGAGGAGAGACCATTTATGGGACCTAAGAGGAGAGACCATTTATTGGACCTAAGAGGAGAGACCATTTATGGGACCTAAGAAGAGATACCATTTAGGAGACCTAAGAGGAGAGACCATTTATGGGACCTAAGAGGAGAGACCATTTATGGGACCTAAGAGGAGAGACCATTTATGGGACCTAAGAGGAGAGACCATTTATGGGACCTAAGAGGAGAGACCATTTATGGGACCTAAGAGGAGAGACCATTTATGGGACCTAAGAGGAGAGACCATTTATGGGACCTAAGAGGAGATACCATTAAGGGGACCTAAGAGGAGATACCATTAAGGGGACCTAAGAGGAGATACCATTAAGGGGACCAAAGAAAACGGACCATTCAGTACGCACTGTAAAAAATAGAGAATCTGTGCTGAATGTGCGTTCCCACACAGGAGGCCATGCCCTAAGAAAAATAACGAGTCAAGAAAAAGAGGAATAAAAGACAAAGAAGAGATAAAGAAGATAGCACGAAAACTGAAAGAAGCAAAGTGGATACAATAGACAGACATTCCGAAGGTCTAACTATAGTTGAAGGAACTACAACGTCAAGTCATAAAGACGTCACAAGACTCTTCTACTCTTTCATATTTAGTGAAGTGCGTGGGTTGCAGGCGTGGGTTGCAGGCGTGGGTTGCGTGGGTTGGGATAGTATGCTATATTCCAACCAATCAAGCCTGATACATATCGTCTTGCACATTTGTTTGTCAAAAACCCCATAACTAATACCAAGATGCAATGACGGTTACACCCGGTCAAGCCGGTACTCATTTCTGACACCTGGGTAGAGCGGGGGAATAGTGCTTGAGTTCTCACTTTTCCCAACGGGGAGAAATCACCGTGGTCAACAGCTTGCGCCTTTCACGTAAATAGCCGCTGGTTCGATTCTTGGAAATGGCAGCCCGGTGATTTTTCCAGTTGAGAAATGGGAGAAATTAGCCATAATTCCCCACTCCATCCAGGAGTCGGAAATGGGCACTGAGACAACCGAAGGTAACAGTCATCGCACCCTCGTGTTGGTTACAAAGCATTTATAAATCAAACATAAGAGAAGATCTTCATCAAACTTGACTGGATTAAAACATCCTTTTTTGGCGCAGGAGCAAAATGAAGCTTACTGTCGTTTACTTACTGTCGTTTAAAAATTTTGGCACGATAAAGCCCCTAGAACCAAGAAAACAATGTGATGGACATTAAATACTACGCGTTGTCTGATTGACACGATTATATAAAATAGAAAAGATTATAAAGAAAGATTAAACACAGGAATTGAACAGGGCTTTCAAAATTTCGGATATTAAAAAGAACGCCAAATTTTAAGATGACTGATTCTAGTTCAGAGAGTTGTTACGTCAGAACGAACCATACAGACAGCATCAACGCACAGATTAGATTTAAAGATGTTAGTTTAAAACTCCATTCACAAAGATATTCCTAAGGAAGAAAGAAGCAAAGCATCATTTAATATCGACTTCAGGGAACGTGAAATTTAACCACAAGATACCTTGCACATAGAAGCAGGAAGTTAGGAAGGAAGTTCATGAAACAAGATAATAGCTGAAGAAAAATAGGTGTAGAAAACAGGACAGCAGAAAACATCAACGATATCTACGAGTGAGGTAAAGAAACAATTAAAACAATTAATAAAAATAGAGTAAACAGGGAACAATATCTGGGCAAAAATGGAGACCAAAAACTTAATGGGAGGCTTAAAAGAGACTAAAGTTAAGACAGTCAGCTCACGGCATCACACGGTAGAAGAAACAAGGTAAAGTCAACTGCCTTTTTTACGTCAACCGTGTGGCAATGCTGACGTCATGGCAACGAACCAATAGCAGCGCTCATATTGCATCTGGCAACACTGCTAGCCCCAAATCTTGCATCACTATTGACTTAACGACATGTCAAAAAAGTGACGTCATGAAGTTTGTTTGAAAAAAAGCCGTTCTATTGGCTTGCCGAACAAGAGGAGGTGTATTTTCTCCCATAGAAATGACTCTACCTTGTTTCCTCAACAGTGGGGGCATCATCTGGTTTCAACTAAGGTTTCAATCTGAAGAATATGATGTCACTTAGATACCTCAACCCGTTCACCGCATTTCCGCGGTAGTTAACGGGTGGTTTGGTTCGGTCGTAAGTAGAAGGATAGGGAAATCGACTTTAATGCTCGAATACATTTGTATCCTTCCTAAGAAAAATGAAAAATACAATTGCACGATACATTTCACCTGGTATGATAAAATGTATTTCTTAAAGAGGTCGTGAGACAGATGAAATATTCATTTATACTGCTACGAGAATGAGCAATTTACCGACAAATACACACACGGAACGTCTTAAGGCTTGTAGCGCCGTAAAGGGCTCCTTGTATTACATTGAAACAAAAGCCTACGCTGAGATGAAGCGCAAACGTCTCGGCAGCATTGAAAGAGCTAATATGGGACAATGAGCACTCTTAAAAAATAAAAGTATGACCCATGAAAATTGCCCAAGCATTAAGCATATTTTGAAGAAAAAATGCTCGCACAACAAACATCATGTATACTTATATTGAAAATATGCGTAAACCAGCCTCAAGTCTACTTTTAAAAAACAATTGCACTAGCATCTTGTACACTAATTTTGAAAATATGAGTACACAAGCACCATATTTATATAGAACAACGCACCATGCATACTTTGCACATAATGCGTGTGCAAAACATGAAGGTCACACGTGCGTGTTGTATATTCACATTCGAAGGTTGCACATTCACAGGGACATGTTGAGGAGAATGGACGACGAGACCACACGATTTTTAAACTTGGAATAGCAGAACACTGTTTTTATTCATTGGAATGGCAGAACGCACGTCTTTTTTGACTTGGAAAATCAGAACACACGTCTTTTTTGACATTCACACGCACCTTATGAAGAGAATACAATAGCAGAACGCACCTTTTTATGACTTTAACTTGGAATAGCAGAACGCACGTCTTTTTTGACTTGGAAAAGCAGAACACACGTTTTTTTTGACATTCACACGCACCTTTAAAAGAGAATACAAGAGCAGAACGCACCTCTTTTTAGACTTGGGCTTGTCGCGCCTGGGCGCGTGGTACTGCTCCGTCTCCGTCTCCACCTCAGATCCTGCACGGGACCGGCATTGTGAGCCACAGCGGGACACGGTTTACAGCAGCATTGTTTCCATATAAAACTTTACGGCCAATTTTCAGGTTTCCGGCCACCTTTCAAATAATTCAGATCAATTTTTAGGTAATTCTAGAAAATTTCCAAGTAATCCTGGCCAATCTTCAAATATCCGGCCACCTTTCAAATAATTCTGTACAATTTTTAAATAGTTCTAGCGAATTTCCAAGTAATCCTGGTAAATTCTCAAGAAATTCTAACCAATTCTTAAGTAATCCTAACCAACTTTCATATAATTCTAGCAAATTTTCAGGATTTCTGGTAAATTTATAAGTAATTGCTACTATGCATATCATTTAGCCCCTGGTAACCCTGGGGTTACAAGACGCTGAGTAACTGAATAAGCGAACAAACACGGATAATTATCAGACACAAGACTCGCTTGTTTGTGAGTTATTACAAGTTACAAAAATTATTCAAAACAGGAAATGGCTTACACTCGAAATTGCACAACACGCACCTCCCACACAAATGGCCATCGAACCTGAATAATGGCTTAATTTATTAATATTATGCTAGAAAGCTTAAGACTCCTAAGCCCCAACACAGGTGTTTCAAAGAGAGAAAGAAAGATGGCCCCATTTAATAAAGAGTCAAGGGAACGGGGAATCTACGCCCAAGGCTTCTTCCCACACGATACCCTGGGCGTAGAACAGTACGTTAAGAAGTAAGTATATGAAACAAGATGGAAGTTGAATCAGAAAGATAAGGTGCTGAAAAATAGGACAGCAGTGAATTAAAATGAAAATAATGATCGAAAAACGAAAAAAAAATCCTATTTAACCCCAAGGAAGACCTACCTAACCTTAAGTTCGGGCCTTCACATTTTCCTCCAGAGAGCACCAATTCTCATAGCTACAATAGCTGCATCTCACTGAGGAGTTAGAATATTAGCCCCAGTTCAAACTAGGTGACAAGCAACCCAGTTTAGAATATCAGCCCCAGTTGACAAGTACCCAAAGACATCTCAGTAACGCATCAAGTCACAGCTCGCACAGCACCAATGCACAAAGCTTCATTAGCTGCATCTCAGCCCCAGAATATCAGCCCCCAGTGACTAAGAGGATCCAAAAACAGCTCGGTGACGCATCAAGTAGCAGCCCGAACAGCACCAACCAATTCTCATGGTTAAACTAGCTGCATCTCAGCCCCAGTTGACAAGGACCCATGAACAGCTCAGTAACACATCAAGTTGTTGCCCCCACAGCACTAATTCTCATAACTGCATCTCAGCCCCAGAATATCAGCATCAGTTGACAAGGACTCAAAGACAGCTCGGTGACGCATCAAGTGGCAGCCCTCACAGCCCAATTCTCATAACTACAATACGTAGCTGCATCTCAGCCCCAGTTGACACGGACTCAAAAGCAGCTCGGTGACGCACAAGTCGCAGCCCACTCACAGAGCGGCCGGCGTGCAGGCGGCGCACTCACCGATGTTGAACTTGACTTTAGGCCGCGGTTTGGAGTCGTCCTCTGAGGAGAGGATGCCCTCGGAGTCCACTCCCCGAATGCACGGTCTGGGCAAACAAACAAAGCATTGCGTTAGACAAACACGTACGTTTAATAACATATCCTGTTTGGTCTCTCACTAGCCTAATAAGCCCACTTATGCTTGAAGTAACACAAAAAACCACTCCAGTCATCACATGAAACAAACAACCACTATGTTGCCCAATTTTTTCTTTCGTTCATACAACGATCATAAATTCCGTTTCCTCTTTGAAACAAATGTGAACTTGTTCATCCTCTGAGTATCCTCCACACTACCTAATACAAGCTGCAATGATGCAAGCTGTAACAGGCACGCGTACAGGAGAAATTTCCAACAACGAAGCAGGCACTTCATAACAAAGAGATCTTCATTCCAGTCACAGCTTTCAGCAGTTACCCTCTCTAGATTTCTCAGTCCCGCGAAACTTCAGTACATGCTAAATAGAAATCATTTTCAAGATTAAATGTATTAATGTAAATTCTTCCGCCGGTTAATTTCTTCACTTGTGAGAGCAATTATTCGAGAAATAAATACTTATATTAATAATCTAAGATAAAATACGCATCATTATACAGAAGACAGCTTACAGATCGCTAGCTCAGCTTTCTTGCCTATTTCAATGCATAAAAGGAAGCATAAAAACTATAACAATAATAAGAGAAAGAAGGAATCAAAAGCGCTTAAGATACAGAAAGTAAGAGTAAATTGACAGAAAAGCAAGATAAAGCAAAGGGAAAATTATACACGTAAAAACAAAGACAAAACCAGCATTGTCACATGAACACACTCTTGGAAAAATGTGATGTAAATCACCTGTAAAAAGAACGTCACTATTAGCATTTCACACATAAGGGGCAACATATGGAAGACTAAACGAGCACATCTGTGAGGAACAATCGTTCGTTAGCACACGAAGATCCACAATTAGTACCGGGGGTGAGACACTGTAAAAATCCACATGAGGCGGTGAATATATTGTAGAAACAGAGAAATCAGAGGAACACAATATGCACGGAATGAAGATTAATAAACCTGTGCACACAAACACACAAAAAACAAGCAGATCATTAACAGCATAGAAATAAAAACATCCATTTCAAAAAAAAAAAACATATCTGAAAAAAAAAAAAACGAAATACTCTGAAACAATAACACAAGCTCAAACTAAAAATAAACATTTAAAATTTCTCATTAACAATCATTATGTAGATATTCGAAGTAAAAGAAAACTTTTCTCCCTAGTTCATCTCATTGCCAAAAACACCTAAACTGAAAACAGTAGAGTGTAACACGTCAATGAATTCTAATACTGTACAACGCAGAGCTATTGAGCAAAGCACAACAAGCATATTTGGTTGTCAGAATTATCATTGCCAAGAACACCTCAAGTAAACATAGTAGAGTGTAACACGTCAATGAATTCTAATACTGTACAACGCAGAGCTATTGAGCAAAGCACAACAAGCCTATTTGGTTGTCAGAATTATCATTGCCAAGAACACCTCAAGTAAACATAGTAGAGTGTAACACGTCAATGAATTCTAATACTGTACAACGCAGAGCTATTGAGCAAAGCACAACAAGCATATTTGGTTGTCAGAATTATCATTGCCAAGAACACCTCAAGTAAACATAGTAGAGTGTAACACGTCAATGAATTCTAATACTGTACAACGCAGAGCTATTGAGCAAAGCACAACAAGCATATTTGGTTGTCAGAATTATCATTGCCAAGAACACCTCAAGTAAACATAGTAGAGTGTAACACGTCAATGAATTCTAATACTGTATAACGCAGAGCTATTGAGCAATTCAGAGCCAGCATGTTTGGGTGTCAATCTATCATATTTGTTTAGTCACCTGCGGCGCTCTGCGACTTCACATTTGATGGTACAATGAACGCAACGAAAACAGTCCTGTTTTGTTGTATGTACGTCTGTAGTTTTCTTTATCAACAGGGTGCTCTCTAAACGATGTAGTCAGAGGCCTCATAATCGTGAAAAGTCTTTCTTCATTTTTTCAATTTTCAGTGTGACATAGCAAGACGAGGCACATTATGAAACAAATGCTCAAATTAACCACACTACCAAAGATATTGATAATAGAATAAGTGAGCAATAAGAAAAGCCATTTTTCAGATATTGAAAAATAGAACACATTAAGAAACCAACACTCAAATCAGCAACACTGAAGCTGGAACAAAGAAGAGACGAGAGCTGCAGAAGTGACATTGAGACTGGCATAAAGAAGAGACCCACTTCAGCTCAGCGCTGAGGTGAGCAGGCAGCAGAGGCGTGTGCTCCCGCGCGTGTTCATCGTCAGTTTCGCAGTAGTCGTACACGGGGCCGCCTCGGCCGTACGGGCCCCGCGGTTCGTGGGGCCACTTGGGCGGGCCAGTGGGCTCCTCCCTACCATCGTTGGGCCAGTTGGGGGGCTTGGGTTGCAGCGGCATCCCCACCGTGAAGCCGCCCCCGCTGTCTGCGTGCATCCGACGGCCAGACTCGTCGTCGCTGAAGCTCAGCCCGAACGACCGCGGCGGCTCCGAGGTGGAGGAGGTGTCAGGTGCGGGGGTGATCTCGATGCGGATGTGGTCCGGCCGAGAAGGGGCGGCTGGGGATGCAGGGGAGGCTGGGGATTCAGGGGATGCACGGGAGGCAGGAGAGGCTGGGGAGTCTTTAGCAACAGGGGAGCCAGACACCGGCTCAGCTTTTGTACGGCCACTCTCTTCATTTTTGGCAGGTGACCTGAGAAAGGAACACAAAGTTAACACGTTGACTACTTTTGCAACGGTTAGGTTGGAAGTATCAGAATTGAAAACCTTCATTACTTTTCGATTACACGGCAGAATTGGAACCCTTCTTTACTGTTTGACAACAATTTTATATTTTCTATTAGGTGTAAAAATTATATCAACTTGATGATATTTTAACTTGTACACCACAGTCTATTTTAAATAAAGGCAGTGAAATCCTAATTGAAATGCTGTGAATGGATGCCTACCGATACGTGAATAAGCAATTTACCTAGTGGTACACATATGGGCCAATACGTGGTCAACGTGTCAAGGCCCTGACAGATTGAGACGGTTGTCGCGTGTCGCGAAGATTGGGTTTCACAAATAGCCGGTGGCAACATACTAGCAAAACTTTAAACTAATATTTAAAGATGAACTTTAAATGGGTAAACAGAAATCAAATCAAGAAGCAACAATAGATTATGAGGACTTCTTTTCCAATTTTACGACCTTGCATCAGTGCCCCAGTTCAAAACGTGTTAAAATACGAAGAAAATCACTCATCATCTATACTAAAAAAAACACAATTGTTAAATTCTAAATCTAAATATTTTGAGTCTGTGACTACTGGTCAGTCAGAAGGATTCTGAAAATCCCCTCCGAGGCCACCGCACAGTTCACGTTGCGGTCAAAGTGTTAAGACGTCGGGTAATTTTGAATGTCCTCAACTACAAGCAATGAGTGAGTAGTACAAGAGGCCTTGTTCTCACTTGCTCACTCACAAGAAGCTACAACATTATGCTAATATTTCCTGTTTAGACTGTACGACTTGGCGGAGCATTGCCCACCTGCTGGCTGCTCCGTCTGTGGCGGTGGCGCTGGCGGCAGGCGGTGCAGCAGCTGCAGCCGAGTCAGGACCTACACCAGCTGTCAAAGCAGCTGCAACTGCAGCGGCAGCGCTCTCAGCTGCACCCGCGTCGGTCGAGCCCTTGCGCTGAAAAAGTATTTCTTGTTAGATTCATAATTAAACGATTTTTTGATGAAAGAAAAGATCATTTTTTAAAAGATTAAACGATCATTTTTTCAAAAGATTAAAAGATTATTTTTCAAAAGATTAAAAGGTTATTTTTCAAAAGATTAAAAGATCATTTTTCCAAAAGGTTGAATGATTATTTGTCGCCGGATTTATTACAAATATTTTCTCCTGACATATCAATAAATTGCTTGTACTCGTGATGTAGAAATTACGAAAATAATTAAAAATAGAGCCACACTTGGAGAAAGCAGAAGACACGAGCTCAGCTACTGCGGCACCTAAGAACAGGACTCGAGAGCATGAAATGAAGACCAAAGTAATTAATTCTAATTATAAATAATCCATCTCAAACTCAGATCAGATAATGTAACCTTTATGAATAACGTGAAGATGCGAAGATTAAAAATCTCAAGAAATAAAATGAAATTTTAAGCATTTTAAATGAAATTCAATGCTCTTAGAACTTGAATACATATTGAAGATAAAAAGGACCTCTACGTAGAACTCCCCCGCATAGAAAGCGCTCCATATCGCTGGTTTTCAAAAGCAAATTTTTACCCACTCACTCCAGGGTAAAAGTATCACTGCACATCTTCTGAGATTTTCAAAAGCCTACTTAGCTCCGTTCCATATCAAATCAAGGACCGATTTGCAGGTAACTTAACTTCGCGCCTTCGATCCATCACGAAATGCAAACCACCAAAGTGACCTCACGATTTTCAAAACTGGAGATACAGGAAGCATTGACTAGAATTCAGTGATTCTTAACTTTTTTGGCAGTGACCGAAAATCTTCCCAATATACAGTAACTGCCGCGATCCAAGCCTCCACAACAACGAAAAATTCTCATTCATAATATGATTATTCCTTTGAAAACAGGTTTACACAACACAAACAAAAATGATTACTATCCTATTTATTAACGTAAGCAGCACATTAGAACTGCAGTGACGTCCTGGATTAAGATTAAGATTAAATTAAGATTGAGATTGGAATTGGGATGGAGATTGGAATTGGGATGGAGATTGGAATTGGGATGGAGATTGGAATTGGGATGGAGATTGGAATTGGGATGGAGATTGGAATTGGGATGGAGATTGGAATTGGGATGGAGATTGGAATTGGGATGGAGATTGGAATTGGGATGGAGATTGGAATTGGGATGGAGATTGGAATTGGGATGGAGATTGGAATTGGGATGGAGATTGGAATTGGGATGGAGATTGGAATTGGGATGGAGATTGGAATTGGGATGGAGATTGGAATTGGGATGGAGATTGGAATTGGGATGGAGATTGGAATTGGGATGGAGATTGGAATTGGGATGGAGATTGGAATTGGGATGGAGATTGGAATTGGGATGGAGATTGGAATTGGGATGGAGATTGGAATTGGGATGGAGATTGGAATTGGGATGGAGATTGGAATTGGGATGGAGATTGGAATTGGGATGGAGATTGGAATTGGGATGGAGATTGGAATTGGAATGGAGATTGGAATTGGGATGGAGATTGGAATTGGGATGGAGATTGAGATTGGGATTGAGATTGGGATTGAGCCTGGGATTGAGATTGAGAATGGGATTGGGATTGAGATTGAGCCTGGGATTGAGATTTAGATTGGGATTGCGATTGAGATTTAGATTGGGATTAAGGTTAAAACCAGGGGCTAAGAACCACTGGACCAGACACAAGAAAACCAGCAAGCAGTACCGGAGGCGTGCCCGTGGCAGAAGAAGTGGAAGAGGTTCTCGGTCGCCGACGGTGGTGATGGTGGTGATGGTGGTGACGGCGGTGTGGTGGCATTTTCAGAGGGTGGTGCATGTGAGGGAAGCTCTCCGAGACGTGCACTGCAAAATTAAAGCTTCGTAAGTAGTGATCAGGGTAACGGAGTCACTAAACCAGGTACACATCACTCCTCAACACACTAGGCGCACATCATAGCCCACTACACTTGCCGCACATCACTCCTCACCACCCCAGACGCACATCACAGATCACCACACCAGCTACACATTACCATTTAGTTGTAATTAGGCTTTCAGTACACTATCATTAATTACTCCATATTACATCAAATTTCAATGACCCGATCAAAATATCTCGGGAAGAAAGTTCAAAATCGTAAGATTGCAAAATTTTGCCAAAAAAAACAGCCCACTGTCAAGATGAACTTGAAACGGACTGTATTCCATCGTTATGCTTTGCATGAGATTTGATTTGACACGCCAGAAGCGTTATCGCAGCTGGCAGAACGATACAGGAAGAATAATATAACTCATGTGTCAGCGAAATGAAGCAGCACGTGAGAACATGGAGATATTGAGGGCGCAGGCAGATATTGAGTGATACAAAGATCCGAGTCCGAGACAACGGAGACCAGAATAACAAGAATTGCGACACACAGCACTTGACCGAGACAGAACTGCGGCATGTCGCTGTTTACTCACGTGAAGTACAACACAAGCAGTAGGCACATGCGCAACCACCGTACACTGTCCGCGTCAGTGTCGAAGCACACTCAAAAAGTACCACTACAATTACGATGCAAAACGGACAAATAATAAGTTTTCAATCGCATGCACGCTAATGAAAGCTAAAGCAATTGTTGTGATTACTTGAAATACATGGTGAATTATAGGTAAAATACAGCTCCATTCTGGAATTTAGTCATCTTTGCGGTGTATTTTCGATGCACGAGCATGGTTCACATGGAAACGCACGTTCGAATATTAGGTCAAAGTTATCTATAAGGAGAGGGTGTTAAGAGGCCAACTTGAGCGCTGCTATCAGCCCCAACGAAATGCGTCTCAATAAATCAGGTCAAACGTATTGCATTTTGGACGTCGCCTCGCAAGAAAAAGTTAATTCAGTAGTTTTAACTTGTATTTCACACGCTTTTCAAAAGTCTTCCATCGAGATGACCAACCATTCGAGCCGCCTCAATAGATCAGGTCTAGCGTATTGGTTTGCGTAAGTTCTGTGGAAGTTGTCAAACAAGGAAAAGTCAATTAGTTTTCGCACGTCTTTCACGCGCTTTCTAAAAATCTTCTACTCGGAAGGTCTAGATTTAGAGACGTTTTCTGGAGTCACATTTAGGTCGTGCTTAAAAATGCCTAGGTAGAGTCCCCTCATAGAGAAAAGTAGAAATCCTAACACAAACTTGAAATCAAATAAATTAGCATAAAAATAAACGCGGAATAAATCACTAAGTTTGCACACGTTAAAACAATACTATCTTTAAAAAAATACAGCATACTACAATTAGAGAAAGTATTTTGTCTAGGCAAAAGCTCTGAATATCAACTCAAAAACGATTGACTGATTATGAGAAAGTTTTAGCCTCCCTTTACCACAACAAAGATTTTCAAATAGAGGAAGAATGAAGGCACCATTTAGTACGGAGTTAAGGGAACGCGAAATCTACTTACGAGGTGCATAGAAACAGTAAGCTGCAAAAGAAGTTCATGAAACAGGATAAAATTTGAAGAAGAAAGTAGTAGGAGCTGAAAAGCACGACAGCAGTGAACAGAAAAAAGATGGTTGGTCCGTAACAAAAATAAAAAACCTATTTTACTGCAACAAAAAGAAGGCCTACCTTATTCTTTGCTAGGGACCTCACATAATCCCCCAGGGAATCAACTAAAAGACGTTGAAAGAGTAGAAATGTGTGTTATTTGCGGGAATTCAGGCAAAAATTATTAATAAAATCTTCATTAAGGACGCTATTGACACACGGATCTGTCTTTTTAGCTTGTTAGCTTCCCCATCAATAGAGAGAAGCCGAGACGATATTTTGATAAAGAAAAAGAAAAAATTAGTATCGTATGAATGCTGGTCATTAAAAAGGGACTTCTTTTACTTGAGCACTGAACCAAATGCATTTCACCGACTCCCTTCAAATAAAATATACACAATACTTTTTCCAGGGTAAGAAAAATGAATTTTACACAGTGACTATATTTACTATAAATATAGGCCCCCAATGCATACACAATGCACATACCCAATGCTTCTCTCGTATTTACTCTATGTTACCGCGCTGTAGCTGCCTTTATTTATAGATTCAGAACAGATTAGATTAGATGTTAGTTTAAGCCTCCCTAACCGCTAAAAAAAAACGTTCTGAAGATAGGAAGGAGGAAGGCCCCATTTAGTATGGAGATAAGGGAACGCGGAATCTATGCAGAAGGGGCATAGAAACAGTAAGTTGAGAAAGATTTTAAGAAAAAGATAAAAGTTAAAGAAGAAAGTAGTAGGTGCTGAAAAACAGGACAGCAGTGAACCGAAAAAATGTGGTCCTTAACATAACAAAAAAAACTTTCTTCCAACAAAAAAAAAAAGGCCCACCTAACTCTCAGCTCGGGACCCTCACACATCTCTTCCTGGGAGTGCTATAGATTCAAAACAAATTCAGACCCAACAAAGAATGACAGAAGACCTGGTAAATGAAGCCCTTCTACTCACGTCCCACTACAGCATCACGTCGAGGTGATGAAACAACGCTGGCTGGCACAATAGCCAAGTAGCAGAGAGTATGTCACAATGATGGTTCATACATCATCTTAGAGATAAAGAAAAATAACGTCAAGTGAGTGAGAAACAGTACGTAACTCTATGCAAAATGCACACTCTCTTAACACTTTGACTGCGGCCGGTAAAACTGAGGTTTAATATTCAACTTAACTTTGAAGTCAATTGTAGTAAGCTATGTTGAAAATATTATACATAAACTGGATTGTACTTTAATCTAGCTTCAATTAAGCATTTATCAAAATTGAGTCAGTGACTGCAGGTCGGTCAGCAGCATTATGAAAAACCCGTCCGTGGCCACCGGTGGCTCACGTCGCAGTCGAAGTGGTAAAGCCGTAACTTAAGGACACGTGTCTGTCGTTCCAACACAAAATATTCAAAATCTTCCGTCATATCGAATGCTGCGAACATGAACACAAGAAAATAATGCAGGCATCTACAAAAAATTTCTATTAAAAAATCAACGGGAAAGCGGCAGCTTCCATTCAAGCAAGCCAAAATGAATCAAGTAGAAAACTACTATAGGCTAACAAATAGTTATCATAAAACTGAAAGAAAACGTTGCAAATTACTTCTGTACGATGCGGCAAAAAAAATAAAGTTTAAAAGTAACATTTTGGAGGCGGCATACAAATCAGGTGAGAAAACTGGAGCAGCAGGAGAAGCCACTATTGGGCTCCAAGTAGCGGCAGACCAAAAGCAGTATCTTGGCTTTTGCCCTCTCAAAAATCTTCTGGCTTTTGCTCGCTCAAAAATCCTAAAGTCTGGGCATTTTTTGGAGAAAACTTTACCACAAGGAGGACTGGTTTTACTTGAGCAAAGCCTGAATTGAGGATTTTGTCAAGGGAAAGGCCAACACGGCTGCAGGTAACCACAAGGAGACCATAATATTCACATGGCACAGAGGACGACCCAGAGCGGGGCAGGCTGTAGTTCGACGCGCGCATGTCCCTGACAGCTGTGGAGGTCGGAGGAAGTTATGTTACAGGAGAGGAAGCTCCAAAACGTGCTGACTTGGTGTTGTGTTCGCAAGAAGCAACACTCGTTATGGTGGAAGAATGTTGACTTGGCATTGTTCTTAACAAGTAACACCCGTTATGGTAAAGGAATTGATTTGGCATTGTTCTCAGGAAGCAACACACGTTAGGGTAAAGGAGTTGACTTGGCATTGTTCTCAGGAAGCAACACCAGTTATGGTGGAGGAATGTTGACTTGGCATTGTGTTCGCAAGAAGCAACACCCGTTATGGTAGGGGAAGCTCTAAAAGATATTGACTTGGTGTTGTTGTTCTCACAAGAGAGCTCAATAAAGTGAGTTAGAGCGAGTTAATTTCTAGCGCATTGACTCCTAGATTAGTTCTGCTACCAGATAAGTGGAGCAAAATGATGTGTTATTGTTCTCTAAGGAAGAGAGCTCGGCAAAGCTAGTTAGGGTGCATTAACACGTTGACTGCCTATTGGAGCATAAGATTGCCACCAAGTAAATTGTTCATGAAAGTATCAATGTGAATGAACAGCATTTCAATTATTTCAACATCTTTCTAGAAAAGATTTAAGTATAGGAGGTAAAACTTCACACTTTTTAGGAAAGATACAAGTGTTTTCGAGTAGTAAAGTCGTTTTTTCAAACTCAGTTACTTACAACCTTACTTGACATGCGAGAGTTGGACGCACATGTGCGTCCAGCGGCAGCCAACGTGCTAATTCTTAGATTAGTTTTGCCATTAGATGCGTAGAGCAATGAGTTAGAGAAAAGGATTTCCACAGAGCACTTTCAAATTGGAGAATACTCAAGCGTGGAAAATCTTCAACATTAGAGCGAACCGACGTACCAACAAGAATCAATAACAAGAATTCCCTGACACTTATTCTCCGTTTACTTTGCAAGACAATGGAAACAACAACAAGTACTCGATAGGTTTCGAAAATCCTTACCATAGCCGACGTTTCAAATGCTAGTATAGAGATACGATGGGCCTACGTTTTCCTACAATAAAAATCTAACCAATTTCTCGAGCCTCCCTGCCGTTAAACAACTTCCCAACTTCAATTCAAATTATCACAGAACGTTCCCCGATGTCATGCGCATGTTGAACACTGAAGCTGTGTTGCATAACAAACGTTTAGGAAATTATCGATGTCCCTACGCAACCACATGGCGCGATGGGGAATAAGATGGGCGTGCGTTGGTGACCAAGGAGAAAATATTACTGGAGGTATAAGTTATTCTCAAAAATATTTAGAATGAGTAGCAACAGCCACTATGACGTTCAATGTACACAATCTACGCCCAGTAAATCTGCCGACATAAATGACGCAACGTTCTCATAGATAAGAACGAGAAATGACACCTGAAGCAGCCCATAAAAAGGAAGCTCTGTTGTCTGTAACACAGAAGTGAATTGACGCCAATGGAGATAACCAAGGGAAATGAAACCCTTATACTCAAAAGAGTCGAGTAGAATAATTTGTTTTCTAAATTGTGGAAGAGAAGAACAAACATTACCCCAACTGAAGCAGACAATGCAAATTAGTTTTTAGGAAGAATGACGGCTGAAATGGATATTAATACAATCGCAGCACGCAGTTCACAGTTCCACACGCACGTACGGAGTGGACAGGAGACATAATTAACTCATAACTGGAGATAGAAAGAACCATAAATATAACTTGGATGATAAATTATATAAACGTACGAGAAGTTGGCACAAAATACCCAGTGTAACTTTTCCGCCGCCTGCATGCATGTTTTTCGCAGCTTAAGCGATTTAATCGCTTGAATCGTCTAGGTGGCAAAAAACATGAATGCAGGCGGCGAAAAAGTTGGCACAAAATAAGAGCAACTCCGGAAGCAGCAGAAGACTTCTCTTATCAGTTAATGAAACGAGACCCTAGCGTCTTATCGTTCACAATGTGACACAGATAATGTCAACGAATACATGAACCTCATGTCTCCTCACAAATGGAAACGTTTTTGATGACCAATCGAGGAGTACAATCGTATTCCACACAGAGTTTTCCTGCACCTTAACGTATGAGTGAGCGAATAGAGTGCAACCCAGCTGAGAAGAATCTTCCTCTAACCCATCGAGTTACTTTCAAAATATTGAAAAAAAATGTTCTCTGCGCCACGATTTCAAGCATACGGACAATCAGAAAAGATTCCAACACAAATTTTGAGAAAATAAAAATATGGAAAACTTGCAAAATGCTGCCATGATTTTAGGCCACAACGATTATTGGTGGCATTTTATGTCCAATATGCCAACATGAAAAACAATAGTTTCATTTAAAATTCAACTTTGAAATAAAAAGAAGTTTAGTTTGAAAAAGATATTGCAGTGGATGGCCGCACTTCACTGCATGTTGAAATAATGGGTCTGTGTGTATTATTATTTCTCACAAATTCAACACGATTTGAAACACTACATAGTAACACCGCGAACAAGAACTCCACTCGAAGGTAACGACACATTCCACCATACAAAATCCTCGGATAACATTAACAAAAACATACGCAATCTGAAGCAAACGGCCATTTTACCTTCAGATAAAAACACCTGGCAATGACTAGAAAGGGTATAACACTGTATTGTGAAAGAGCAGGAAGATAGGTTAGAGCTACTAACTTATAAGTTGAAAGTAACATGAAGGAACCACCAACTTCAAATGTAAGGAACTAAATATACAGCCGACCGCGTGATTCCTTGACTAATGAGTGCTGTAGAATAAGGTGTCACTGGTAGTGTGACGGTGGTGTCATACCTACTCCTCACTCTACAGTACTCATTACTATTCATCTCAAGAGAGGCTTACATCCTATAATTCTACAAACCTTGATACTGCCTACTCAAAGAGAACTATCTCGAGCTCTGGTCTCACAATTCAGAACCTTTACGCTAAGTAATTTTTAAAATCCATTTGGTTTAACGCATTTCAAGTATTAACTTTTTAGCATCAAACGGTCTTTCTATCGGAGATTCATCACAACATTAACGTCGGACAGTAAACGGAGAAGGTCCTGATCAACTATTTAGCACCAAACGGTCTTTCTGTCGGAAATTCCCCACAACATCAACTACGAACAGAAAACGAAGAAGGTTTCTACTCACGTCCAGAGTCTTCTTCAGGATGGATGATGTATTTGGGGTCGCCTTGCACAGACGGCCTCCGCTGGTCAGGGTCGAAACCTGACGTCCAGACGGTCGCAGGACAGGTGTCTTCATCTGCACCTGCCGTAGCTGCAGCAGCACCAGCGGCAGTGGTGGTGGTGGTTGCATTGTCAGCAGAAGACGGGATCACTTTCGGGGTGATGCTGGGCAGGCCAGGCAACAGAGCCCTCTTCTCACCCGTCTCTATGTCCTCAAAGAGCTTCTCCATCTGCTCCTCTTCATCTCCAGAGGAGTCCCACTTGTGGTCCGGCGACACCGCATGCTGGGGAACGAACGATATTATCGGTTTCAAATGATGCTAAGTGTAATTTAACATAATGGAAAAGTTGTGGAGTTCTTACACAATTCGTCTCGATTTTATCTAGTTCGGAGTTGTCCAAACACGAGTTTCATTTGGCCTTAGCTTTCGGCTACATTTGAACCAGCCATCATCTCGGACTGAATGTATTTTCTCGAAAATATTTCATGACATCTGACACTAGATGAAATCAAAACCAAAAGGCACGAAATAAGTAAATCAACTACGCAACTCAGAGCACGAGTGCTCGCAGAAAATACAGTTTGCACAGGGCGAATCAGTTGCCAATAGAAATTCGAATCCCCAAAAAATCATATATGGATGCTTTCCTCTAAGTATACTTGGCTTTTGCCATTGATAAAATGCGCAAATTTATCCACTGAAATCACTGCCAACTATTGCGTATTTTTAAATATAAATAAAAGACGGTGCTTCTGTAGACTTAATTTGAAACCTGTCTTTTAAATAAGCATTTTCATCTCCATGTCTATGCAACAGAATACATTTTTCCCTAACAAAACAGACCATAAAAATCAGCTGTGTCTTCCACTACTACATGCATCATAGTACCAAGGACTCTGACCCGAAATTGTCTATAAAAATGGCCCAACTCGGTTAACGGTCGCATGAAACGAAGACATTGGTTATGTGCATCCTCATTGAAATTGCTTACTTGATTTAACTGCACATGATATGTAATTGCATATCACGATGTACGTTCTGCTCTACCTCATTGAGCTGCAAATATCACGTAACAAATTTAAATACGGTGTGCTAGTAACAGCAACCCAGTCTAACTTTTTCGCCTCCTGCATGCATGTTTTTCGCTGCCTAAGCGGTTTAAATCGCTTAGGCGGCCAAAAACATGCATGCAGGAGGCGAAAAAGTTAGACTGGGGAGTAATTCAGCACGATAGCGACTAGCAAGAAAACAGCGCATTCATGATGTATATATGACTGAAAAATTACACTTTCGTACAATAGGATAAACTCCAGATTATTTTCTCTCGCCTTCTCAACTCGACCCTAAAGTCTAATACTGAAATTTTGGGTTGCGTTTGAAAAATTTCATGTCTAATACTGAATTAGCACTATAACCACTGAACTACAATCGGAGACAATGATGGGAATGTCAAGTGTACGGAGAATCCTTCGAGTATCGGTACCTCCTAAAACACTTTGGGGCGCTCCAAAAATCAGAAATTCACGGTAAAAATCCCAAAAGACTCACCACATCTTGCATGGAGGGTATAGTGTCCATTGTGGGTGTGGACCATGCAGCGAGCAGGTACTCTCAGCCGGTGCAGGGCTCAGTGCAGGTCAACTAAGGCAAAACTGTGCACACTAAAATTGGTGGCTGCCTATTCTTGAGAAAATAATTTAACGTGCCTAACTCACAAAAAAAACATACAGCTGCAGGTGTGGAAAACAAGATAAGATATCCCTATTGTATTAGGGACAATGAAATGTCATAGAAAAAATATTTTCAAAACATAAATTAATATTAAATTTCATAGCACAGGAATATTTAATGAGAAAGTTCCTTCCTGAATTGAGCTTTATGAATAGGAAATTAATTAATTTCTATAACTATTCAAGGTTATAAAGTGTTTCTTGTACTATTTTGTATTCTTGACCCAGATTAAAAAAACTAATCAGAGGAAAATCAGGTGAAACCAACATTGTGCATCAAAATACAAGTCAAATTTTTCAAGCAAGGCCAGAAATAACTGAGTGAGAGCTTTCGACTCCAACACTACATCCAATATTAACTGTACAATGTAAAAGACAATATGACTGCATTAGGTGCATGTGCTCTTCTGCTCCAGGCAGAAGATATATGGAGATGAGACCCAGAACTAACCTTTTTCAACACAGCAGCCCCTTCAGAAAATGATGAGCTGTGAGGCTCAATAAAAGAAGTCTCTACAGATGAACCCTTCTCTGCCATAGCATGGTGAAATAAGTATGCAAGATACCCAAACTCACACAATTTCAGTGAACACCATTTTCATTCTAAACTGAGTTATTCTCATATAGAAATGCCTTTCAATTGTTTCAATTGAAAATCACTTTAATTAATGATAAATTTTGTGCCATAATTCACTCAAACTCATAAAGCCAACTATAGGCAGTTTCAAATAAAAATGGGCCTAAGAAGCCTAAATAGCTTGAGCTTGAAAAAAACAAGACACAGAGTTGAAAGCACTCTGTTTTCAGAATGGTAGGATGAATTATTATTTATTCAGGATGGTAGGATGAATGATTTTGTATTCAGAATGGTAGGATGAATGATTTTTTATTCAGGATGGTAGGATGAAGGATTCTGTATTTAAAATTGCAAGACATGTACATGATTTTACATTTCGAATTTTAGAACAAACAATTCTGTAGTTAAGATAGCAGGATCAATCAGTCTATATTTCAGGTTCACCAAAAACTGATTTGCAAATTATATTTACTTCAACTAAATCAACTACATAGTTTCATATTTCAAGTATTTCACCAATCCTAGTACTACCGAGGAAAGATAATGCTTGGTAATGTTTTATGTAAATGTCTGATGTGAAGTTTTTAGATTACAAAACACATACCAACAGTATTTTCTAAGGATTTTATTCTATAACCAAATCAATTTAAAAAGAATCAAGAATGAAACTAAAAGACCAGTTTTTCTCTCATTTGATTTATGACAGTTCAAAATGATCAAAGGATACCACGATATGCACACATCTAGACGATAAATTTACTAGCAAAATTTTTGCACCGTAAATATCAGCCTAACATCTTCATTCAACAAAAAGCAAACATAACTCAAGTACTTCCTGTGATTTATTCTATTATACAACATTGAAAGAAGGTTGGCAAGTTTAGAAAACAAATCATCCTTTATTTTGAATCAAATTTGTCCTTATAAGGATATCAATATATATTTTTACCACTTTGTTCAGTGCAAAATGAGAAAATAAACTTTGAAGTTCATGACACACATAGCCAGTTTCAAAAGGCCTTAATGATTTAATCAGCCACAAATTGAATATCATAACCCATACATGTGCTTGTATTTGCTATCATTTGTTTTTCAATTATAAGAATCCAAATACCTTACTCAATGAAGGAAACCTATTCAAAAATAAATAAATGGTTCAACTAACAGAGTTCATATCTTTCAGTACATCACCAAATTTACCAATTCAAATATATTTACTAAAAACTTATAGATTGACTGACAAAATGAGGTACATCTGTTTATCTTTCATTTCTTATCATTGAATTTTTCCAGTTTTTCCATGGCTTCTCCTAGTGTTAGCTCTGGGCAAGTCATGGAATACTTACATATCACATAGTTTATTGCATCCTCTAATAAAGAAATGTTGTGTATCAGGTACTAGGTTTCACAAATATTTTATTCCATTACTTATTTTTTAGTAAGTTCTTATTATATACACACACAGTGCCTGAACTACAATTCCTTCTAAGAAAATAGTATTTTTAACATGTATATTATAAAATATTTTCCAGATGCATAGATAATTTTAAAATACAATTCAAATCTACTACTTTTCAGTTGGTGTTGCAATGAAAAAAAATTTCATATTAAAAAAAAATTCCTCACCTACAAAAAAATAAGTTTTAAAGTATAAAAAGGTAACCTAAATTTAAACCGTTTAATTACTGCAATACATTGTGATTTTATTCTTTTCAGTGGCATATTCCTTGGATGAACCCTTTCAAGTATAAAGATATAACTATAAGCCAGCATAACCCTAAGGTGTCTGTTTAGTATATACTGTTTTCTTAAAGAATTGTGTTTTTGAATGAAACAAATAATCAACAATAGAAGAAGCTTGATTGCCTTTTTGAAATTTATATATTTTGCAATACTAATACTCTAAAAAATTCTAATGAATAACAAATAACTGTTGGTATAGGTATACAGAACTTTTCAATAGGTAATAAATTTCTCCTGGATAATCTTAGAAGTAAATTAATGAATTACTAATAAAACAACAAATTCTAAAACATTACAATTTAAAAATAATTCATCAGAAATTGGTTAACTTGATGATTATAGAAAATTTTCTCTAACAATAATACTAAGAACTTGACAATACTAGATTTACCAACATACTATTGTATATAGTTTTAATTTTTTTGTCTACCTATAACAAATGTTATGTTTGCTAAATGGTTGCTTATTATATCTACAAGAAAATGCAGTTTTGTTCAGCAATTAAAAGTAAAACTAATTCAAACACTCTAACTAAATATTTGCCAAGCTATTTGATGATTAAAACAATTATTTTTCAATTTAGTTATCAGAAATTATCATATATTGATTCACCATAAGCATATAGCAAAATTTTAATTTTATTACTTTTTTTGTTTCAGATGATTTATTAAAACCCTAATTAATTTCAATACAATTGAACTAGATAGCATCATTAGAGTAGTTATTACTGATCAATCATTTCCTGAGTTACACAATAAAATTAAACAGATAAGTTAAAAAAATCATATCTTTTTTCATTTAAAAACTTCAAAGAAGTCAAAACTGCTGGCAGCATTGAACCCAACATGTTTGCTGTACTTATATCTCGCGATAGCCGTGTGCTATAGGTTCCGCCGCCGTGCGGCCAGGACCCGGGTTCAAAACTCGGCGCTGGCAGTGGCGATTTTCTCTGTTGGGTATAGGAGAAAAATTCCAAGCACAACACCCCACTCTACCCAGGTGTCTGAAATGGGTACCGGTCTTGACCGGGGGAAAGCGTCGTGGCGTCCTGGCGTTAGTTCTAAGGCATTTGAAAATCCAATGTACAAGGTGATATGTATCAGGCTTGATTGGAAATAAAGCATCCGTAGATGCCTTCATTATTTATACAACAAATTAATTACAGCATGCAAATGACAGTAGGTATTTTGATTATCTAAGGAAAATTTTTCTTCATATAAACTCAATTTTTTGCTGCTAAGAACATGTTAGATTCAAATTAATTAGTTTTATATTACCTTGAAGTCATATTTGAAATACGGTACAATAAAAAACTTTCTTTTTTGCCTTCTCTCAATTAAATTTACAGCTAAAATTTAGATAATACATAAAAATAACATAGTATGATGTAAATCAATCAAACAATTGTTACTAAAAATTATTTCATGCTTTACATACTTTTGAATGAAATTAGGTATTACATACTTCCATACTTCAAGATACAACACTTTGATTTGCAATGGATAAAAATATTAGTGTTTGATATTATTTCCATTATAGATATGGGTAAAATCTCACAAATAAACTATAGACCAAGAGTTTTCCTCAAACAAAATTTATTGGCTGTTCTAGACGAACGGAGTTGAGCAATGCCTCCTATACATAAGAGGTCTTAGAACGAGTCCTTTCTCGGAAGACAGCAAACGCCTCTAAATGAATAACTTAACATCCTTACTGAACAGGCATACATATAAATTTCATGAACTGTATCTTTATGCAGAAGTACAATAATCCCCACCTAGAAATACGATCGTCTAGATTGCCATTTAAAATTCTATCATATCAAACTCAATCGATAAAGACTTTTAAATGCACGCGCCACGATCGACACTATCATGACGCAATAAATGAAAACAAACATTCCGGTTCCTCGACTGGGGTTTTATGAATTCTAAATTTATGTTATTTCTCACGTAAATCAAAAAGAGAAAGTAATGATTCAACAGAAAAAAGAATTTCATTTTTTCATTGAAGTAAGTTATAAATGCAAAGGGTTGTAATAAAATTTCGTTATTAGTGAATGTACTCATACGACATTGACCATAGGTCAGCAAAACGTATAAGAATTTCAACTTCAGAGAATGCTTTATTATCTAATTATAAATAAATAGATACTCAAAAAAACTTTTCATTTTTTCCTTCTTTCAATTTTGGAGCGATCACGTATACCTTAAATTTCTGAATAAACACAGTTCAACATTTTGAATATAATGAAACGAGGAAAGGCTCGTTTACCTTCTGCCACTACTTCCCCTAAAAGACTGTGCGGCAAGAAGCATCAGAACATCAGTACTTGAAGAGCATATGACCCAAAACTCTACATCTCAAGGGCCATAATCACTAGATAAGATAATGAGATACAAAACGAGAGCATACGTTGTTTATTTCGGCTGATGAGATTTGATTGACGTTAGAATATATTGTACCTATGGGTCATGTAAACATAAATATTTTTGAATTGATGCTTGAGCTTCTATAGAATGAAAGAACTAAATTGGGAAGTTGTGTGGCATTAAATTTTCTGTCGCATTTTATTATTTTCTTTACATTACAATCTAAAGGAAAAACCCATTTCTTAACAGATATATTTTGCATTTTCTCCATGTTATGTAGAAATAATGTATCCACACTCCTGTAAAATTATTTCTAAGGACTGGAACTTTCTACCTTCCGAATTAAGCATCCGATATATAAGTTCATAGCCAGTTCCATGAACTGAAAATATTTCTACCTAATAGCACACATAGAAAAAGGCACTATTGATAACTTTTAGTGAAGCACGTGCGTCAACTACCGTGCCGATTGCGCCTGAGTGCGGATTAAGGTATTAGTTTTATCGGCAATAAAAACGTGTTGTAAAACTGAAGTCTCTCGGACGGAAAAGATGCGAGACAGATGGTAGACAACTATTAGCATTCAATCGATATTCAAGGTAATGCGCATCTATGAATTGGCTCGGTGACTGTATGCGGGGAAACGATGGTTTTTGAAACTCAAACTAAGACTGCTGAAATGCACTTGAATAAGCGATTGCTTATTTTTTTGGTATTATTACGCTTTCTCCCACTTGTTCAATTCCACATTATTTGATTAACTTGTGTTCAGTGAAAAGGCCTTACTCGCAAGCAACAGAATGATTCAAGTTCACGTATAAATTACCCACTTCATACAGTTCTCCATTACTTATTGTTAGATCACTGTTATGGAAATACTTGACGTGCGCTTCACACAAAACTCACCAAAACAGGCAGGCCTAAGGTTGAACTACTGACCCAGCAGAGCTATTCTACTCCTTTTATCGCACCTCTTACGAGGAAGACATTGTAAAGGCTGCTCTATATACGCAGTAATCAGCAGGCCTAACATATCGTGTATCATCTCACGTGTCATAAAAAGCGGCAATTTACTGCGGATGTGCGTTCATTTCCTTTGCCAAGCTGAAAAATTTTTATGCTTGTGTGCTGTGCAGTAATAAACTGATATCAGACACCGGAAATTGTTACAAGTTCAAACCTTATGAAGTTGCTTTTAGCAAAGCGTCTGACAATAAACCGTATTTCATAAAATCAGATCACAAGAATGGGTGAAAACTACATTGAAGGTTCAGCTAAACATCTTAAAATATTTCCTGACTAGATATAGCAAAAAAAAATGTTCTCAAGAACACATGCATTTCAGAGGTCCATTCCAGAGAACCTAAACACCGAAAAATAGCATCGGTTAACGTTCAGAGGATGGTTCGAGATGCGTCCAATCACCGATGAAAACCAAGACAATACAGAAGAGATAAATTTTTGCAGCAAAACACTTGTGAGGTTCACTAGGTCAAATTCATATATCTTGGTACAAAAATAGACAATTTAAATGAAAATAATAAACTCATTTGGGAAAAATTGAAAAAATCTAAAATTGTTTTGTGTTGTTATTCATGCGAACATATGCTTCTAGATAAAGAAATTAGATGAGCGTGTGAAAGAAAAGCGTGATAGTTATGTCAAAGAGATAACACGTTCCTGGATATTCGGAGTTCATTCACTCCAACGAACAAGAACAGAAATGAACATACATACATAATTTGATGCACAGCACGCTCATGTATGAGTACATTTATAAACCAGAACACAAGCCTATATTTTATAGTCTAGAATGAGTTCATATCAAAAAGATTTACTTCTCCATATTAAGTTAATTATGCTAATATCATAATTAACAACACCAATTTTTCTTTTTTTTCATTCCATAGCATGCTTTTATCACTTAATAATATTCCATAAAGGTACAGAATCAAAACTTCAGTAGATAATAATACACGCAACTTTGCATTTAGGCTTCATCTTATGATGGTTTGCTTACATCGAACATTCAGTTCTACGTCCAAATCTGTGTTTATTTTATTTTAAATTTAGAATAGGTGCATGTGCACAAAAACACAAGGTAAACCCTAAGGTATGTTTTTACGATTAGTTTCAAGTTTAATTTGATTTCAGGTCGAATTTCGATTTGCCTCAAGGTTTATTTTTTTGTGCATAAGCCCCGTGATGAGCAGGCAATACTTCAACAAACTTGTAATTTGTGGCCACCTACACACTCCATGACAATGATACAACACTCGTGAAATTGTTCGCCCTTGAGATCACGAATGAATTCTTTGGTGTTCTGGGAATTCATTTGCATGTTTTAACCTCTAATACTAACGGCTATTGATGTATTGTATATTACGGGTATTATAATGGGTTGAAGGGGAATCCCAATATTTTAACTTCTAATATTAAATACCGTTATTATACATCGTTCTACAGACATACAATGCATAAGCATTCTACGGAACCAATTATCTCCTGTTTCAGTGAGTTAAAGAGCTTCCAAATCTTGCATTTGTGAGATGGTTTGAATAAGTTTTCGGAGCAGTCACAATCAGTCGATAACTTTCAGAGAGATGAAGAGCTCGACGTACGACGTTCAACTGTGGATCGAACTGAACAATTTCAGCACCTCGTAATTAGATGCTGGTTACCACATGAATGATCAGTAGCGCAGCCAGGGGGGCCATGATCCCTTCCCCCCCGTCAACGGGGTCAACGGGGGTTGCCAGCACTCAAGTATTGGGTTGCCAGCACTCAAGTATTGGGTTGCCAGCACTCAAGTATTGGGTTGCCAGCACTCAAGTATTGGGTTGCCATCACTCAAGTATTGGGTTGCCATCACTCAAGTATTGGGTTGCCAGCACTCAAGTATTGGGTTGCCAGCACTCAAGTATTGGGTTGCCATCACTCAAGTATTGGGTTGCCAGCACTCAAGTATTGGGTTGCCAGCACTCAAGTATTGGGTTGCCAGCACTCAAGTATTGGGTTGCCAGCACTCAAGTATTGGGTTGCCAGCACTCAAGTATTGGGTTGCCAGCACTCAAGTATTGGGTTGCCAGCACTCAAGTATTGGGTTGCCAGCACTCAAGTATTGGGTTGCCAGCACTCAAGTATTGGGTTGCCAGCACTCAAGTATTGGGTTGCCAGCACTCAAGTATTGGGTTGCCAGCATTCAAGTATTGGGTTGCCAGCGCTCAAGTATTGGGTTGCCAGCACTCAAGTATTGGGTTGCCAGCACTCAAGTATTGGGTTGCCAGCACTCAAGTATTGGGTTGCCAGCACTCAAGTATTGGGTTGCCAGCACTCAAGTATTGGGTTGCCAGCACTCAAGTATTGGGTTGCCAGCACTCAAGTATTGGGTTGCCAGCACTCAAGTATTGGGTTGCCAGCATTCAAGTATTGGGTTGCCAGCGCTCAAGTATTGGGTTGCCAGCACTCAAGTATTGGGTTGCCAGCACTCAAGTATTGGGTTGCCAGCACTCAAGTATTGGGTCTCCAGCACTCAAGTATTGGGTTGCCAGCACTCAAGTATTGGGTTGCCAGCACTCAAGTATTGGGTTGCCAGCACTCAAGTATTGGGTTGCCAGCACTCAAGTATTGGGTTGCCAGCACTCAAGTATTGGGTTGCCAGCACTCAAGTATTGGGTTGCCAGCACTCAAGTATTGGGTTGCCAGCGCTCAAGTATTGGGTTGCCAGCGCTCAAGTATTGGGTTGCCAGCACTCAAGTATTGGGTTGCCAGCACTCAAGTATTGGGTTGCCAGCACTCAAGTATTGGGTTGCCAGCACTCAAGTATTGGGTTGCCAGCACTCAAGTATTGGGTTGCCAGCATTCAAGTATTGGGTTGCCAGCGCTCAAGTATTGGGTTGCCAGCGCTCAAGTATTGGGTTGCCAGCACTCAAGTATTGGGTTGCCAGCACTCAAGTATTGGGTTGCCAGCACTCAAGTATTGGGTTGCCAGCACTCAAGTATTGGGTTGCCAGCACTCAAATATTGGGTTGCCAGCACTCAAGTATTGGGTTGCCAGCACTCAAGTATTGGGTTGCCAGCGCTCAAGTATTGGGTTGCCAGCACTCAAGTATTGGGTTGCCAGCACTCAAGTATTGGGTTGCCAGCACTCAAGTATTGGGTTGCCAGCACTCACGTATTGGGTTGCCAGCGCTCAAGTATTGGGTTGCCAGCGCTCAAGTATTGGGTTGCCAGCACTCAAGTATTGGGTCGCCAGCTCTGAGCCAATACCAAATTGTAACCAAAGCATGCACTAAAATAATATTATGTAGTTAAATATTATTATCGATGAAATATAAAGGTTGAAAAAACGATGTATGTTAACATTCAAAATGCTAGCTCCAATTGAGCCCAGCGAAAGAAATTTCACATTGAAACGTTTGTGGTTGGAAGTGAATAGATCTCGGGCACAAACGCACTTGGGTATCACTGTCAAAAGCTCACAGTCACGATTACACGATGACAATATTAGAAGAAAGATACGAGTTTGAGTGCTCAGCAATCGAAGGCAAAGCAACATCAAAAGCGACATGGGTTAACCTGCACATGATCGTGACAACATTGCTCACTCTTGCAACATACAGTACGGAGATGGGGAACAAAGGCCCTTGTATAATGCATGAACACTGAAAGAAAAGAGAAAATGACTATTGTGCAGCACTTCTGGTCAGGTCACCTTAGGCTGAAAAAAGGAAAAAGACCCGGGAAAAACTGAAAGGAAAAAGACTCGGCGTACTGAAAAAAGGGATTCGTATATTTGTAAAACATATGCTACGTTGTGCGTCCGATTAGCTTTTTAGCTTTTACATCTATGATCACCTTGGCCGAGTGGTTTAGAGAGCCCGCCCGAGACATCCAGGAATAATTAATGAAAGAAGAAAATTAGAGAGGAAAAATATCTCGTTTGTATTATGGTGAATTCACGATACATTAAGCATAATGAATTTCATCGTGGTCGAATGTTTAGAACGCGCATCCTTCACGGGAAGGGTTGGGATTTCGAATCCCGGCAGTTCATCCCCGGTGATTCTCCCCGTTGGGAAAAGGAAAAACTCAGCCACAATTCCCTACTCTACGCAGGTGTCGGAACCAGGTATCCCAGGTACCGGATTGAACGGAGATAACCGTCATTGCATCCTTATGTTGGTTATAACGCATTTGAAAAACCAATGTACAAGATGTTAAGAATCATTGCTTGAGTGGAATAAAACTTCCTTCTTTACTTACATCATCAAGTAAGTGATTAGTCTTCTATCTAAATATGATGTCCACTTTTCTTTTTTTCTTTCCAATGAACGAGCAATAATAAATAGATCCCCAGTCAGTACGTTGATTGAATAGTGAAATACTACGTCACTTCAGCTTAGTAAGGTATGATAATCGCATTGCATTTCGAATTTTCTTGACATTTTTTGTCTTGAATGGCAAGAAACCATACAGAAATGAAGCTAAGTTCTCGAAACTAAAGTATGCCACTGATTTCCATCTGTCACACGCTGAACTGCTCTTGACTACTGTCGCGCTCCTGTTTTCGAAGACTGCAATTTCTATCTCTTTTAGATAAGTAAGTAGTCCGATTGAGGCCAGACGTTCCCGCTCCTATATTATCTTCACACTTCTTGCCAGGAAATTGGGGTACAGATAGCCTAAATTAGCATCGTTTTATTGCAATACGACGATTTCGAGATGACCTTCTCACTTCTCACGTCAGGCGAGAGGCCTGCTTTATCAGCCTAGATGAAATTTGCACTCAAAATTCATGTCATGTAAAGCACCATAGCAACTTGATCCACGGGTAGCTTCATGTATTGATTGTTGTGTAAAAATAAATTGTAAAAGCTCCTGTGAATGATCTAAACAAAGATTTCCTCTAGTAACCAGTTTTGATCAAATTTGTTTGGATGCTCGTGTCGTAGAGAAATTGGTTTAATTATTTGTTTGCCGACTCTACATAGCTTACTCGTACTTTTAAGAACTGAAATTAGGATCTATATTTTTCCAGTAACTTTGACGATCTCCAAGCTCACATTTCAAATTTCCTGACTTTGCATCCTTCAAAAACCTTCACCCACGGCTAAGCAGAGCCGTCCTTGTGGGATTCTTCGAATACGCAACGCTGAAACACACGACATTTTTTACGCTGTATAGCATGAGGATGGTTTTGATATTACGTGCGAGTGTTATGGATGATTTTATCGCATCCAAGCCACTTCGCCCAACGACGGGTCTCTTTGACAGCCAAATTACATGCTTTCCATGGGATTTATTGCCGCTTCCATCAGACGAACACATCCAGTTCTGGACGGCGGAGAAATGTTTTTTCCCGCCCAAAAATGAAGCCTGAAAAATGATTGGGAAATTGTTACTGCACTGTAGAAACTCATGCCGATTACATGAAGTGGGATTTTGGTTAGTTCCATGTTAGGGAGGACCGTACAAATTGCAGATGAGCCCCAGGGTGCACATGTGACTTAATGAACAGGTGAGTCCATGCAGAGTGCAGAGGTGATCAAAAGCAACTGCTAGCTTAAGACGAGAGTGAAAATCATGCATGGTTGCCTGACAGTTCTTTTATTTCGCCCAAATCCTCAAGTTAAAGCTATTTTATAAGCGAAATTTGATTACAAAGAGCACTCAGCACTTTACAATCCTGCGAGGCTCCAAGATTTTAAGTGCTTTTCATGATCAGGAAATATTTAAGGCTGGAAATAAGAACCGTCCGGCTACCATGCATGATTTATACCCACGGATTCTACTCTATGTTCTATTTAAGACATTCATTTTCTTAGCGAAACTCTAACAACTCTTTATGGTCAAACGTCATTAAAAAAAAGTCCACTTGGTAAACCAGAAGCAGTTGTGCATAAACGAGAGCGTCGACAACCGCACTGCAGGACAAGGCTACGCAGCAGCCACCTAAGCTCTACAGCCGCGAATTCCATGTACTTTGTACTTAATTGGCTGTCGTTGACATGCTTGCTTTCGTGAGTGTATGAGCTCGGTCACAAAAAGAATAGAACGATCAAGTGTACATTATCACTCAACAATAACGAAGTAGCTATCTTCCACTTAAGCTCACATGTAACAAGTTAACTTTCACTTATCCGCAGTGGAAGTTGTTGCGTTTTATTTAATGACGCACGAAAAAATTGAGGCGTTAAGAAAATGAGAGCAGCACAATTTGTGGCATTCACCCACTTATCTGTTGAGTGCATCGTCTGCACTGCTGCATGTGAGTGTGCCTTATAACGCTGAGAGGAAGGCCAGGGAAAGTTGTGCACTCCTCACACTATGTAGACGACATTGCACAGCTTTCCGAGTCACGAAGGATAAAATTACAAAATTCCTTCAAATACCAATGAATGGCGTGGAAATTTTGAGTATTAGATAATATTAAAATTCATACGCGGGCAAATCGGTTAAGGACTTTCCGTGTTCACCAGAAGTTACTCGAGTCAAATTCATTCCCACGTTATCCACCCATAACCAGTTTTCTCGTAGGCTTCGGAGGGGCTGCTGAGCTACACCCGATACCCATTATGTGCAGCGGTAATAGCATCCAACAAAAAACGGATATAATTGTACCCTCGTCAATATAACTATGAACTTTTTGCTCGAGTCTGGCACTGGCAGTGGCCAAATATGCAGGTACACAATTTAGCTTTTGTCGCTTGGCGTGTGCATGGTGGATGCGTAGATTAGAGGAGGATGTTGGATCACTGATCTTATGCAGACCCTAATCTAGTCAAACTTTTTCGCCCGAGCATGCATGTTTTCGCGGCCTAAGCGATTTAATTACTTGGGCGGCTAAAAACGTGCATGTATGCGGCGAAAAAGTTAGAGTGGGAAGGATTGTCAAAAGGAGGAACCATGAAAGTGGGCTGCAGCCTGACCGTGCATAATGTCCTCAGAGACTAATAATTGTGCCTCTGTCTTGCAGCCTTTCTTAGCTGGAGGCTCTTGCTCGAGTCCCGAGCATGTGAGTGCAGATAAGCAGTCACGGGACTTTTTTATTTAATCGTACTTTTCAAAAGTTAAATTAGAAATTCATATCCTCATGAACCACTGAAAAAGTGTACTTAATGACGACAAAATCCATGACCAGTTAATCTAACAGATTGAAAAATTCAAATGAAAAAGTACATAATCTGCATTCCATGTTAACAAAATAGCTTTAGTATAATCTAGAGTAATATATAAATATCCAAGTATGCATATATCAATAGGGGTACAAGGAGACTACTTACGGCGACTCAATACCCAAAGACGATAAAAACTTGGACTTGAAAAATAGGCGACAGCTCACAAAGTTAGTACACTGAAGATAGTCTCGAGCTCAGTGTCAGTCTTGAGTTTTGACCTGAGTCTCAGTCTAGAGTCTCAAGCTTAGTGTCAGTGATGAGTTTTAACCTCTGTGTCAGTCTGGAGTCTCAAGCTCAATGTCAGTCTTGAGTTTTGACCTGAGTGTCAGTCAAGAGTCTCAACCTTAGTGTCAGTGTTGAGTCTTGAGCTCAGTGTCAGTCTAGAGTCTTGCGTTCAGAGTCGCACGAAGTATATGAAGGTCGCATGAAATCAAATATTCCACCCACACTGAGGAAAGTGCGATTAAAATTGCTTCTCATCCACCAGTCTAAGCGCAGGAAGACCCACCTACGTTTCCAAAGTCAGCAAATGTTGTCAAAAATTATTTCATACGAAATTCCAGTGTTCACAAGAAGTTCAAATTGACGTTCATATCTTGAATTAATAAATAGGAACTTTTCGTTAGATAAAAGATGAAATTCAAATGCTATAAGACATAATCACCTCTAATAAGACGTTTCGCTTGTATTAATCAAAGATACAAATTAAAAACACAGCGCTGCGCCATCAGTGATAACGAGCAGATTCAGATAACGCTTAAAATGAATGAACAATATTACTATGACATATAACAGTTATTGGAGGAAAATTGAAGAAGATACGAAGCCTACTTAAAAATCTGTCTCGTACGGAGGCCGAGCAATGGTGGGAGTTCCATTTTTTGGTCAAATAATTCGTGAAACTACGGCACATGTAGTGACGTCAATTACGGCCCATGTAGTGACGTCAATTACGGCCCATGTAGTGACGTCAATTACGGCCCATGTAGTGACGTCAATTACGGCACATGTAGTGACGTCAATTACGGCATATGTAGTGACGTCAATTACGGCCCATGTAGTGACGTCAATTACGGCCCATGTAGTGACGTCAATTACGGCCCATGTAGTGACGTCAATTACGGCACATGTAGTGACGTCAATTACGGCATATGTAGTGACGTCAATTACGGCACATGTAGTGACGTCAATTACGGCCCATGTAGTGACGTCAATTACGGCCCATGTAGTGACGTCAATTACGGCACATGTAGTGACGTCAATTACGGCATATGTAGTGACGTCAATTACGGCACATGTAGTGACGTCAATTACGGCACATGTAGTGACGTTAAATTGAGCTGTTCGTCTTCTACTGTGCATGCCTCTCCACCCAAATTTTACCGTATACGTCTTAAGTCTGTTACGCATATCGATATTTATCATTATTTATTACTTGCAGCATGAATATAGTGGTAAAAAATAATTTCCCCTTCACTATCTCACATATTCATGGAGCGGTCCCTGCACGCCTCAAGCGGTCCCTGCTCGCTACAGGACCTAATTTCGAAACTGATGAGAACTTGTCTGGAAAACTTGAGGGCTTCTGAGCGCAGCGAGTCGCTGACACGGCGCTCTGCTCTGCAAAGTCATCGTTTGACTTTATAAATTGATCAGATGATCACTTCCTTACCACGGTGCTGCCTCATATTAATATTGAGTCGAAAACTGGTGTGCAGCTCGATTCCACTATTAAGCAATTTTAATTTATTTCAACTTGTTTTTTATTTGATATGCCTTGGAGGCTACATTCGATTACTATATATGTTGACCTGCTATTTAACTTTCAAATTTTGCATTACATTTCTGGTATTAATGTAACGTTTTGATTACAAGACTTGCTATTGAACTATTAAATTCTATATTACATTCTAGTAAATTGAAACATTTTGATTACAAGACCTGCCATTTAACTATCAAATTCTACATTACATTTCTAGTAAGATTGTAACATTTTTATCATAAAACCTGCTATTTAACTATCAAATTCTACATACATTTCTAGTAAGATTGTAAAATTTTGATTACTAAACCTGGTATAGCTTTCTGGAGCAAGGAAATGAGCGGTGTGTGGGGGGCAGAGAACCACTCCTATGCAAGCCAGACCACTTTCTCCTGGCAGCCGAAGAAGCTGACCGTTTATGTGGCACAGCAGACCTGTCGTCTGCACTGCAGGTGCATTGGGCGCGACAAACTTAAAGCATGATTTTATCGATATCTACTGGTGTTAAACGTCCATGGATAATAAATTTATTCTAAGTAGTTATTTTCTTAAGCGTTTTTCATCAGCCTCAACTACTGCAAAACATCCACGAAGAATGAATTAATTTAAAGTTAGCACATCCATAATTCTCTTTTGTTTAGGGTTGATTTAGGATTTGACTATTTCAAGGGAAATTTTTTCCATACCTTCGCCATTGGTATTCAGGCATATTTCAGGAATTTTATACATGATATCTATCGAAATAATTATTCCTAAAAATTTCTTTTTAATCACTGGGTTTGATTCTAAAAATTCAACTATGTCTAAGCGCTGATAATATAAAATCTAAATCTTTAGAGAATTTTTTACGACTCCCGAGTCTCGAAATTATCAGCATTGTATGTTAGCACCTCAAATTTCCTAATTAATATTAGAACTGTAATTGGTGAGCAATGAACATTTCCACTGTTTGAGTCCTGCAAGTTGAAGATGTCGGATCGGCATAGTACGGCTTGCGGAAACTTTTTATATTTATTCCACATGGTATTGTAAATCAGGGCAATTACGATGACAGCTGACCTTCTAACCAAATTTCATTACAAATGATAAATGCTGATTTTCTTAAAAATTAGTGTGACGTTTTTCAATAGGTTGGGTTTATCAAGGTATAGTGTATTAAGCAGTGATTCCAAGAGGAGGCGCTACAATTTGAGCCCATCTTGGAAAATATTTATGTATAGCAAATTCATAATTTCGATAATTTAGTTTAAAATTTTAATATATTTCACCAGTAGGGGGCGGCAAGATCTCAAGAGGAGCGATATATGAAAAATTTCCTGGGAATAAAAAAGTTTGGAAACCACTAGATAAAGGGTCGAATATTTGCAGCTGTTGAACAAGTGCAAACTCAGAGCTCTGTTAATCAGCAATACAAAAAAATTAAAGAACAAAAATTTTAATAACATGATGAACCTAAATAGGTGAAAATATGTTGACGCTCAATTCTCTGAAAAAACTACCGTTTTATTTAAATTTAACATCGTACATAAGGTATAATTCATAAAAGATACAAAGATACTTTGATGAATTACAATACAAAGTCATAAGAAGAAATATTAAGATGTTAATTGAGAATATCGCCAAATTTATCGTTTTTTAGCGAGAATAGCTTGAAATTTATTATGAACAATTTTTTGGTTTTTAATTAGGATTTTCTCAAGCGGAAATAATGTGTAGATTCTTCAGTAAATTGTGATACGTGAGATGCATGAATTAGTTTCAATTCGAGCTACGTACGCACAGTAAACTTCAACAAATTAGAAAATTATTTAATTATTATTTGTATTAAAATTTTTAGAACCGATGTTCAAATATCTATAGCACTTTAAAATAAAATCAGGAAACATGAAATACGAAAGATTTCCTCATGGAGTTAGAAATGAATACGTTGACGTCAATAAAAAAAAAAAAGAAATCCAATCAGTTTCGGTGTTTTTTGATCAAGCACGAAAATGCCTGCGACAAAACCTGTTTACAATAATTCATTTAAATTGTAGGCAGTCAAGGACACAATGAAGTAGCAGACATCACATCACAATATCCATTATCGGCTCTTACAGTGTGCTTAACGTTCGTTTAGTTCAAATGATTTGTGTGGTAAAAATGGCGCTCGCTGGCAAATAATTTTTCTTCATTTCCAGACTAGAATTTCAGTTCAGAACACTGCAGAGGTATGAATTTCGGGTAAAAATATCTTCAACATACAAAAAGTTTCAAGTTTCTTAAGGTCTGAATCAGTTTCGTAAAATTATAATGACTATTGAACATACTTTTCAATCGCAACTGAAGCTCATCCGGCTGAAAACAACAGTGCACTCATAAAGGCATCACATGCGAAGAAGAAAACTCCATTAATAGTATTTCATCTAACACCAGCAATAAATGTTACGTTACAGTAGAAGACACGAGTTTTAAAAGTACACAATTTAAAAAACAAGTCCTTCATATCAAGACTGGAGGCCGCTCCAAACCTGTGCCCAATACGTCCGTCTTTAAAAGGCTCGGTCTTCAGCACCACGGAACAAAAACTGAAGAGGTAGAACTCTAGGAACATCCTGCAACTAAGCTCTACTGCCGACAAAAAACAGTTTTCTAACAGCTGTTGCTCATCAAATGCTACGCATGTATTTTTAGTGGCACTCCGTCAAGCAACCATCTCCTTTGTGCTCTTGGATGACGGAAAAGGTGAAGATTACAGTTTTTAAGTCGTAAAAGAAGACTTGAATGATTTTAATGGCCATTTCCAAGCTATAGCACGGCTTTAGGTATTCTAAACAGAAAAAGAATTTCACACAGTTAAGCGACAAAACTACTGAAAATGACGTATAAAATTCTGGGGATAATGTCAGGAGAGCACCTGAAATGACAGCGAAATGTTCATCAATTTTGGATCAGACTTCATTAAGGGAGTCCTCCGAGGCCCCTTGTCTCTCCGATGGTCATTTTTCATGTTTTTTGTTGGAAAAGGACCCTTAGGGGACCAAAATCTTTAATTTTCGACCCCATTTCGACCACATATAAAAAGAGAACGAACAGGAAATGGAAAATTTACGACGTTACTTTTGTTAGATATGTTTTAAGGATTCTAAAACTGCCTTTGTTATTGTTCTAGCGTAAAAACTCAATGAGTTCTATTCCTTTGAAATAGCAATACCAATGGACTAAAAACCAATATGTCAAATTTTTTCAAAAACTAAGGCCTGAATCAAAAAAATGTATAGAAGAAATTGTGTTTGTCGTCGAATTTCGACAATTTCGTATAGTCGAATTTCAAAAGAATCACACCGAAAATAAAAAATTTCATAATTTTTATGAAAAAAAAAATTTTTGTTTTTCTTTTCTTTTCCATGGTAATTACAATTCACTGTGTGAATATGAAATTATGCATGGAGATTAACGAAATAAAAATGAAAACAGCATTCAACTACAGAAATTGTCCATTATATTACACTTCAACAAAAAATTTTGTTTTTGGCCTGTACTGTAGTCACTTATTTTCAAAATTCAAAAGAATAGAAGTCATTGAGTTTTTATGCTAGGAAGAAAACAAAGACAGTTTTAGAATTCTTGGAGCATAACTAACAATAAACATTCTTTTTTTTCCAATTTGTTCACTCAATTTTTTTTATCGTAGTTCAAATCCAAATATTTCGGTATATTTTATATATTGGTAAAATATCGCATATATGAAAAAAAGATTCGAATACAAACTCTCTGAATGTATCTTTGTTAGAAATGTTCCAAGGATTCCAAAACTGTCTTTGAATTTGTTCTAGCATAAAAACTCAATGACTTCTGTTCTTATGAAATATGTATACAGGGTGTTTCAAAAATACACGGCATAATTTCAGGTATGTATTTCCCACATGTAGACAATCAAAATAGTTCATTACAACATATGTCCGGAAATGCTTCATTTCCGAGTTATGGCCTTCACAACATTGAAATTCACCGGAACGTTTTTCTTTCCGCAGGTCGTTGCCATTACAGAAGATGTTCAAAATGACCACCTCCTGCTTGAATACAGACCTCACATCGATGTCTCATTGACCTGCGAACACGATCCCACACTCCAGGAATGTTGCGTATGTCCTCAGAGCGTGCCACAATTCGATTCCGAAGGGATTCCAAATCAGGCACCGGAGACGAATAAACCAATGGTTTTAAATGGCCCCACAAGTAGAAATCGAGAGGGTTCAGATCAGGTGAGCGTGGAGGCCAAGCAATTGGGCCACCTCTACCTATCCATCGATCAGGAAATCTTCGATCCAAGTACCGGCGAGCCGTACGACTGAAGTGTGCAGGAGCGCCGTCATGCAAGAAGTGAGCGTGCTGACGATCGATCAGTGGAGTGTCGTCATAAACATCAGGTATGATGTTTTCCAGGAAGTTTGTGTACGCCTGCCCCGTAAGTCTGTTTACAAGTACATGGGGTCCAACTAACCGATCACCAATGATACCGGCCCACATGTTGAGGGAGAACCGCACCTGGTGATGAGATACAACAGTTGCATTTGGGTTTTCATACGCCCATACATGCTGATTGTGGAGATTTGTTATGCCATCTCGTGTGAACTGTGCTTCATCTGTAAATAATACTAAGGCAGGAAAGTTCGGATTTGCAGCACATTGCTGCAAGAACCACTGACAGTACCTAACTCGTGCAGGGTAATCTGCTGGTGACAGCGCCTGTACACGTTGCAAATGGTAAGGATACAATTGATACTCTTTCAGCAGTCTCCAGACAGTCGTATGGGGAACATTCACTTGCAACGCTAACCTTCGTGTGCTGACAGAAGGAGTTCTGTTCACAATCTCCAGAATCTCCTCCTGTTCTTCTGGAGTTGTAGATCTTGGTCGTCCCCTTCCCAATCCAGGAGAGTCAAATTTTCCATACTCGCACAGACGCTGATGGAGACTTACAAATGTCTTCCGATCTGGACATTGTCGCTGTGGGTACCTCTCCTGGTACAAACGACGAGCCAGCGCAGCATTGCCGTCTGCCTTACCGTAGATCAAGTGCATCTCTGCCAGCTCCTGATTTGTGTACATGACACACAGTCGAACGCCAAACACAACACTGAATTTAACCTTCGCCTAGGAATGATCTGTCAGAGTGCCCTCTTAATGTGTCCTTTGACGGCAACGACCTGCGGAAAGAAAAACGTTCCGGTGAATTTCAATGTTGTGAAGGCCATAACTCGGAAATGAAGCATTTCCGGACATATGTTGTAATGAACTATTTTGATTGTCTACATGTGGGAAATACATACCTGAAATTATGCCGTGTATTTTTGAAACACCCTGTATAAATGACTCAAAAAACTGATATTTCAAATTTTTTGAAAAAACTAAGGCCTAAATCAAAAAATTTCCCGAATAAAATATGTTTTTCTTGCAAAAATACATGTACTGGCCAAATTTCAGACCAATCGGATCAAAATTCAAATTTTAGTGGAGGACCCCCTTAAGACGCACTCATTCAACGTAATTTTATGAATGTTCGTCCATATTTGGATTAAGCATATGTGCTGGGGTATAACGTACATAAATTAATGATTTGCGAATAATCAGGACTGAATGATGAAGTCGCCATGTATTGTGGATAGGAGCCCTGCCTATGACAACCTGAACGACACATGCTGATGTCGAACACACATGCCTCAGCACCACAATGCCTCAGCACCACAATGCCTCAGCATGCATCACAATGCCTCAGCACCACAATGCCTCAGCACCACAATGCCTCAGCACTACAATGCCTCAGCATCACAGTGCCTCAGCACCACAATGCCTCAGCATCACAATGCCTCAGCACCACAATGCCTCAGGATCACAATGCCTCAGCACCACAATGCCTCAGCACTACAATTTACAACCATTTATTTACCACAGGTGATACAGAGATAGAATGTTTCTTAAGTCTAGTACAATGGTCAAATTTGAGTATAGCTACCTGTGGGCCCGAATAAGTTCAGTGACTTCTAGGGCATCCTACCATCAAGGTTAGTCGAAGGAGTACAGTATTGTTTAACCTAATTCACTTAAACTAAACATTAACATCACAATGCCCCAGCACCACAATGCCTCAGCATCACAATGCCTCAGCACCACAATGCCTCAGCACCACAATGCCTCAGCACTACAATGCCTCAGCACCACAATGCCTCAGCATCACAATGCCTCAGCACCACAACGCCTCAGCATCACAATGCCTCAGCTAACTAGCAGTGCTCAGTGGTATTATCAAACTATTCAGGACTTTGTAGCGATATGGGAACAACGAAGGATTTTCTACCAACTTAGTTACGTCAGGTGCTGTTTACCTTGCTGAAATGATCAAATCTTTTCGTAAAAGTGCTCAAATTTGGTAATTTTGACGGGAAAAACAGTCCGCTGTTTGGAAAAGCCTACAGAAAATCTTTTGTTGCAAGCTGTGCTGCTGCAACGGCGTAAATTGTACATCCGGGCCGAGCTTTACTGCACACATCGTCCATAACTCGATCTCCTGGCTGCTACAGAGCACGAGGTCCAGAGTCACAGCCTTGACAGCTCTGTGTTTGCTCTGCATCTTATCTGGCCGCTGCTCTGCACAATGAGTCTGGCCGACTACAGAAGGTTTATCCATATGAAACCACACTTCGTTCTGACCATCACTGGTGTTGCGGATAACTAGCCCTATCGTTAAAAACTCGGGACTTCGGTTACGAAGCACAGTTTTGGACCGGTTGGACATAGTGCTCTGTTCGCGCACTTGCTGCATCACATCAAACACCTGCCGCAGTTCTTCATTTACCTGCCTCTACGTACCTCAAGCAGCCCCACCGCGCGTATCTAACATGTGCACTAACGTACGAAACTTGACCGCACAAAGCCGCGAACTACAGAGAGGGTGTCGTGCACATATCACAGCAGAGAGATGCAGTTGCACTCACTGCACTTTCAGCAGAGGTCGGGGCTGCATGCCGCACTTATGCACGCAGCTGTACATGATCACCACGTCAGGGCAGGACAAGGACTGACTCGTGCAGTGCATACCCGCGCTACTTCAACGTGGTTGCCTTCTTTCCTCGAGCTCGGCCGGTATTCCACGATCGACCTCCGCGCCGACGAGGCGCATTCATTCTTCTAAGGGACTGGTGCAGTTTAGGCCGCGTCGCGTGGTGCGATGAACTCGCGGTCAAGTTGCGTTGAACGTATCCTGGCTTCAACGTGACCTTTCGGCAGTCGGCAGATGTGACGGAATGGAGTCGTCAATTAAGGGATAACCTTAGCGAGTTAGAGACAACCACAAAAACGTCCGCGTGGAGCGTCATCTTAATCTTATGAGGCTCCCTGCGTGTACCAACCGCTGAAATGCTCATTATGCTTTAGTTTTTAAGGAATTCGTCATCTGCCATCAGCAAGCACTTATTGCGCTAAAATTAATCTCAATTTGTGTCCAAAGAACATCGTCGAGGATCACTGGCTTCAACTAAACAGTGATTCTTCTGTTTCGATGTCTGAGGCTACTTTTAACATACCGCTTGATGAGCACTCCTGGACCTTTGAGGTTATGTTTTGAAGGTTCATATAGATTAAGAACTTTCCTTACGGAGTAGTTTCACTTCTATAGAATACATATGGACTGCAGATCAGACAGTCCGAAGACATAAGTACACACTGCAAAATCCTGGAATTGTAGCTCAATGTAATGAGGTTCCTAATTTCAATACAATATATATGAGGTTCGTCTTGCTAGATCTATGCCAGTGGCGCATTTGGGGGGAAGGGGGGGGGGAGGAGAGCAGGTTCCCCGACTAATATTTTCGAGGGGGGTCCGACGTTAATTATCAGCAACCTTTTTATTCGTCTACAGCGCAGCCAGCGAACGATTGAAAATATGTCAGAGAAATGAAGGCAGGCACAAGCAAACAGAAGGTTAAGTTATCTCACATCGCGAGTAAAAAGCCCCGTTTCCGCTCGGTTGTGTGCGACACCTCGCTCGTGAATCACCAGAGTTGGATTTTCCCTCGCATGCAAATGAATGGACAATGAAGAGGCAGCGCAACAGATATCACAGTCATAATAACCATTAATATATTCATGCTTAAGCTTCAAAGTCATGTAAGATCATTACATCTTAAATGCGACATTAAATAAATTTAGTACAAGATAAATCACATTTTTGCGACTTTCTTAAGCGATCTGTACCGTGACCTTAATCTTCAAGAATTGAAATGATAAAAAGAATGGTATGAATAACCTCCGCCGATCAGCTGCACGAATTTTAAGAGCCGTTATACATCATCTACAAACTATTTGACCTTACGAGGCTTTATCTTTTCCAAGTGACGTCGACTGAACGGAAGCATTAAAAATAGCATTCATTTGTATCCGAGAACGGAAATCCTGCATTACTTTCTATTAAATCCCAAACTTTAAATAGTTCGTTCTTTTCCGAAAATGCAGAGCTTAAAATCTAATCGATAATTTATTTTTAGCTTCTGCGCTTTCTAATAATTCAGCAAGAGTGAAAACCTGAAAACGATACAAGACAGTGTAATGAACTTAACGACACCAAACTGCGCAATGTGCGTCTATAGTCTAAAAGCAATGTGTCATCGTGTGTGCGATTTGGTTTATCGTGATTTGCTTTATCGTTTTTGGTTTGATCGTGGAATAGGTCACGAAAAACCGGAAGCAAAGCAAGAAAAAAGAAAAGAAAAACACTTTATTTCCAGTAAGGATAATTCAAAAAACAACATTGGTTTTTAAATATCTTAGCGTAAGAATTCTTAGTTGATATACACACATGGGTATCGTAATACCCATGGCAATTGTCGAAAACAGATGGTTGAGGGAATAGTTTGGAAATTGTACTCCACACTATTTTCTTCCGAAAAAATATATTATTATCTAGGTTTGATAATACATGAAACTGCAAGTTGAAAAAAGTAGAAAATAGCAGACTATTTTACCGGGATGAATTATCGGGGAATGATTGCTTCCCTTGTTTACGAAAAAAGTTATATAGAGAAATTCATTTCTATCATGCGAATGAGCAGGATTTGATTCGTGCAGCCAAGAGAATACACTTCTTGAAGGACATTTGATCTGGCTCAATTGATGAGCCACCTGAGGAATGCTTGAGCTGCGCAAGCAATACTCCAGAAATGTGCTGACTCTGCAGAGCAAGAGTGCGTTATCAAATGAGGTGATTTAACAAGCCATGCGTAGCGTTACTTGGTAAGACACATTTAAAGGAAAACGTAAATAAAGCTAAAGCTTGAATAACAATTGACAATACCTCAGTGAAATGAGAAATGGTTTCAATTGAAGGAAAACGTAAAAAAATAAAGTAAATAACAGCTGACCATACCACAGTAAAATAAGAAATGGTTTCAATTAGTGGAAAACGTAAATAAAAGCAAAGCTTTAATAGCGGTTTACAATACCTCAGTGAAATGAATAATTTTTCAATTTCAGGTGCTGAAACCGCAGGTGAAACTCAAAGTGGGTGCAGTTTCATGCTATGAAGGATTGGCGACTTACGTCTATATGATCATCCTTTAAAGTTGTCAGAGTGACTACGAGATGCCCTGGATTTTCTGTAAATCAACCCTTTAATAGAAATGCTTACAACAAGTTATACAAGGGAGTTTGTTCAGTTTAAATCAAATTTGCGTAATAAATTCAGAAACTAACATTTAAAAATACTGTAGACTCCGTCGCACATTACATGGAATAGGAAGCGCGGTATTTTATCCACGTGAAAAATGAAATTCAACTTCTATCTAAACAACAATATAGTTCTTGAGGTGAGTTATTCGGTAGAGTAGTAATTAAACTTGCTGCTCTGTAGAAAAATAAATAATATATATATTTGTAACTTATACACCCATTCGTGAAATATTCACAAAAACATCGGTAGTATCTTAGAATTGTTACAATATAGAACTAGTCTATAATTTTATCAACAGCCACGAGCTTATTTCCTCTTTTGTTTAAAAATATCAGTTGATACTGTACATAGGCAAAATCAAATTTTGCTTAGCCGTTTAACGTTTGCCTTATTTGATTTTTTCACGGGATTGAAAAAAGTAAGAGTAAGCAACCAAAATGACACAGTTTGCTGATCTACTGAAAGCGTTGCTGCCAGTCTTCATTACAAAACATTCAACGTAAATTATTTCGCAGCATTTAACGCTGGTTGAAATCTGCGCAAGTCCATCTCTCTTGCTCATGACACGTGCCAATCTTGATAGCGCACGCGTCATAAAGCATTCGAAGTAACAAACAGCTGATGCGTCTAAACACACATTCACGTAAAGAGAAAACGATTAGATGTTGTTAATGCTATTCTGATTTTGGGCGAAGAACCTTACCAAAGCAAGATACAGCGCACGAGCTTTGTGCCCCAGTAAAATTGGCCCGTGGATACAGCAGTTCGCTGGATAAATAATGATCCAGGATGTAGACGTCAAGTTCCCTTTTTCAGCGGGTTTCTTGTACCGTGGCTGTACATGTCACCAGGGTAATTCCGTCAGTTAACTCAACTGATTTCTACTGAAGCGAACCGCAATTTCGTACGATATTCACAATTGACCACTCGTGTTTCGTGGCAGTTTGTACAGCTGTAGTTACTTTATAGCATCACAACCCTAAATATCTAGAAGATTCGATTGATTTTTCCTGCAACCTGAACTATACAGACGTGGTATATTGCTCCGAATCGGCCATGAAGTGCTTCACAGCGCCAAACTGCACAAAACCTTTGATGACACTGCTCCGATTTTCAACTGTGTGCATCTAAAAACGTACCTGGCTCATTTTTTTCGTAACATGTTGTTCAAATTTATAACACAAGTGCGTGCATTGCTGACGTATGCGGGAGTAGAACATAAGTCATTATAAGCAAACACATTGATAGGACCTAATGTTCCTTGGGAACGGAGGAAAACATGATTTGGTTGTGCAGCCATTGAAACTGAGGTAACGTGAGTGGATGACCTCAAAACATCAATGCTCTGACTTACAATCCCTCACAACTTCTGCTCATCCGGAGCTATGATCAAAGCATCAATGGAGGGTCGCTCTGAGAAACATAGAAGCATCTCGTAAATTTCAAAGCAAAGAACACGTGTTCGAGCCGGAGGCGACATGAATGCTTCTCTTGTGCAGCTGTACACTATAGGGTCTCTCTTCTGCAGCTCTACACTAGTTTAAAGCGCTAAAATATCTACAGGCGGGTGTGAGTTTTTCTACCAACTTCAATGATTCCAATCGCCAACAACGTTGTGATGACTTGTAGCTCATGTAAAAATGGGAGAGGAATAACTTCAAAAAACTTTTCCATTGCAGTTGCTCAATTTTCAGACCAGGGAAGCAGACATCAAGGAAAGTTTCGGAAAGTGGCTTTAAAATTGTTAAAGCCACTCAAGGTCATTTTGAGAACAAAAGAATAGCATAACATTTTATTTTTCATGAATACAGCTTTCTATTTTGAGCAGTGGGGATTCTGGAAGTCGAATCCTGTTTGAGTGGCGGGCTGATGTGAATCTTACTTTTATCCATAAAATATCGCAATTGAAATTTAAAAAAAATATGTTTCCAAGGAAAATGAAGGAAATAAAACTCTCTGGACATGTCCTACGCGTTCAGAAACAGTCGAAACAGGAGTACTGAGGCTGTCAGGAAGCTTCTTGAACATTCCCTGTTCAGGCGAAAAGAACTAAATCAATAAACTTTAGGTATTACACAAGTTCGTTAGCCTATCTCGTACTTACTCACTTTATTTCTCTAGCTGGCGTTTGAACTAATACAATCTTTAGTCGGAAGTCACTGAAGGGAAACGCCATCCAAGGCATAGTGTAGAAATGGCAGTATTTAGTATTGGTGTTACATTCATTTTGATGTGACTGAAAAAAAATTCTGTTTATTTTCAGCCTGAGGATGATGCATCCGAACGTTTCTTTCTATACTCGTAGGATGACAGTGATACATAACTGTGTAAATTGGAAGTGTTTGAGTTAGTATTATTAGAAATTATCTTCGTATTCGACCACATGATAAATTGAAACAATTTCGTAGGGTTGAAAAGTTGCAGGGAAATGACATGATGAAGATAAATAAATTTTCGGGAATGCCAGAAGACAAAACTCTAATTATATATCTAACAATTCATTTAAAAATTTAAAAAAACGAAAGCCTCCGGAATTTGACATTAATAAGTAGCAGTTTAAAATTACGTTGTAGAATTAAACTTCTCTGCCAATACTCTTATGAGATACGTCATGCGTTAATTAAAGGGATAAATATATGCTTCAGAAGCCCCTTATATTCGTCATTCCTGACTCGAGTATATCACGAATAAAGGAACTGTGGCATGAAAAGGAATTAAAAAAAAAATCAATTGTCATTGCGTGAGTGAAGGATGTTTTAAAGGACCTTAATAATGAGTGATGAGCTGCCGTAGACATGAAAGAGCTGAGGACCATTCTATGGATTACCAATGGCGGGCAATCGATAATATCCTCACCCGTTTAGACAAGGGATAGTGGATATTCATAGTATGGATTTACCCTTACAGGCAGACGGTAATGTCCTCAGTCGTTTACTTTAATTAGCTATTAAGCACAAAGTAGTGTTTAATAGCTAATTCGTTGCAAGGTTCGGCTTAAATTGAACGAGGAATATTTTTATTTCAAAAAGCCTTTTTTTGCTCAATTTATATATTAGATATTATTGAACGATACATTTTTTGAACGAATGAAGTTTAATTTGTTTCTCCTAAAATTTTTGTTGTTTCAAATTGCATTTTTGAGTCATTTTTAGACTCCTAGACTCGACCGGAAGGTAAGCCTCTTTTGATCCAAGAACAGTATAAGAATTTTGAGCTTGCAATTTTTCCGTAATGAAATCATAGATTTTTCATGTCACCCAACATATTTTAATAAAATCTATACTATGATGAGAGCCGCGTCTGTCTGTCCGAAGCCAGCCTGCAGTGTGTGATGAGCGTATCTGTGATACAAGCTTCATTAACTCTACAATTTCCAGAGTATTAATCCATCAGATTCCAGTGTAGGAATGAATATCACGTGAATTCTTAGGAAATAGGAACGTGTATCATGTGATTTGTCGAACATTATTATACATTTTTAAAGGGCCGTGTTCACTCGGCTTCATCAACTCTCGAGAGATTGAATTTTTTCATTTCTTACGGCCTTTCTGCCATTTCGCCTTCTTCCTTATTTCAAATAAAGGGGGGTGGACTAGTACAAAAAAACAAATTTTGGACTAGTGTACGTACGGCGTACGTTTCTTTTTGCCTGTGTTAAAATTAACGATCTCAACGTTCGTTAAGGACATCTATAGATTTTCTGATATCAATTAATTATTCATGGCAACACTCGGGAGTAATTGTTTGTTTTCCTGCCAGCCAACTTCTGCACGTAGCTATTGCAAGAAATAATGATCATTACCAGAGGGTCGCCGCCAAAATTAATTGAGAGGGACTATAACACGGTACACTTGACAAGCTCCCTCGTTATCGAGGAGTGCTACAATGCAACCATTATGTGAGCGTTCACGTCCCCTTCTTTAAGAAGGGATCCGTCAAGTTACAAGTAATGTTGGCTCAAAATTCAGAAGTTAGAAATTTGAATGCCTCAGTAAAGTTGTACTTCCTTAAGAGAAGACAACTTTACGTAGACAAATTTTTTTAAGATGAACTTTTTATCACGTTTGTACTGTACATAAACGATTTTTTTACTTCCAAACATTTTAAACTTCCAAACATTTCCAAACATTTTCACTTGAAATTACTTCTAAACATTTTTAAACTTGAAAATTCGTGTGACGTGGAGTAAGTCGTGAATGATGCTCAAGTTGTTAATGATATTGTTTGATTATGAGCACAAAAATGATTCCTGCAACTCTGAGAGCGTCGCCTGCAACTTCAGATATACATACATCGGACAGCGATCAGGTGGCCATGGGAGGCTAGTGAATAGAAGTTTATCCAAAACAATTCGCTTAGAAATGTGTTGACTTGAACAGAATCGATGAATTTAGGCGTTTTTGTGAGCTTACGCTTCTCAGACCAGAGCGTACCATTTCTGCTGAGCAAAATGCGTATTAAAATTCAGTTGGTGTTCGTCTTATTTTGCTACATCTGGCCTTGTTAATTAACCGCACGACTCAGGTACACATTCAAATGAGGAAAAATGAACACTGACAGAATAACAGGGTGTCTTACAGGCCCTGTTTTAGAGGCTTTTCCATGGCTTACGCAGGGTGTAATCACACCGATAAAATAAAGGCATTTCAATGTTGCTTATCAGAACTGGAAAAACGTTGAGCTACGTCATTGCTTTCTAAAAGAATGTTGAAATATCTGCAGGATGTCATGACAATAATTAAAAAACAATGAACTTTCATTGCAGAGGTATATCTCTTTGCATAAATTTAGCCGGTTGGGATTAAAGAACCAACGATGTTATACATCTGTGTAGGAAGACAACTTTTCAGATCTACATGTCTGGTCCGAATAAAGTCTGCGCTCCCACTCGATGAAGAAAGACGTTTTTTCCCTAAATTAGAAGAAACGATCACTGAAGCGTCGCCTTTACTTCATTATAATATAAATAACAGTTCCATTTAATAATGATGTTAAGGACGAGCGATCACTGACCATCGTTTTCACTCAGCGGACTCCCACACTAATGGTATAAAAAACAAAGACTTGATTCTCAAAGTGCATGATCTCTGAGATTGATGACAGTATATTCAATTTCGTATGCTTAAATTATGTTACGCTAAAAACATTAGCTAACTGCATTGTTTTTGTTCATGTTTTGCTTTTGAATTTACTTTTCTCCTACTAAGTTACACTAAGAAGCCTCGAAGCTTATTTCACCCACGATTATATTGTTAGTTATTGGATGTTTAAAATCATTCATGTGTGCTACTTGAAGCGACACGCACGTTAGTAGAAAATAAATCTTTCAAATTTTTATTTTTGAATTTCAGCAAACATTAAAGACACAGCAGAATTTTTCATGAGCCCCGGAACCACGTTCTTATACATTGTGAACAATTGCACACAAAGAAGTTAAAAAATAAATTTCCTACAACTCGCTACAAATTAATTTGATAAATTAGCATTGTTATGACCATATGAGTGCACTATTCCTACGGCGTTCAACGGAAAATAATAATTTTTAATGCTTTAGGTATCATTAGGATACTCGTTTGTGAAGAGAATAATCGCACACGTCTAACTCTTCGGATTAGCGCTGGAACTGAATCAGCCAAATGCTGAACGATCTCTATTTCCAGTCAAGCTTATTTATATTGAAATTTCATTACATAGTTACAAGCGATTGTATCTAACAGGATGCATTACAAAATTTTTTGCAGATCTGATGATAGAGATCTGATTTAAAGTATTTTTAAGTGAACAAACTGTTCGCGTATAAGCAATTGTACGCCATTCAAAACGGCTTGAAATTTTCTCCATACTTCCTTTCTGTTGCTGCGTGCACCAAAGACCTTATATATTTCAACAGCCTCTCTAGGGCGGTATTGTGTGTGTGAGACCGAGGCCTTCAGAGTAAAAGAAAGCTAGCAGCCTCAATAGACCTCCGCAACGAACCAATGCAGTTGCATTAATTGTTTAATTTATATCTTGTTAGACACACAAATACATGAACCAGGAAAAGTTCGGTGCATTGACTGATAAAGACATGATAAGGCCATAGGGTCACGCACAATTGCAGTGAGGAATGCGACGATGAGTTAATTCCACTTATCTCATGTGGAGGGGAGGCTCCTCACCAGATGTAATATTCAGTGCGCGTTTATAAGCCCCGTAATAGTTTTGCATGTCCGATTTGAGAATTTGAGAATCGTTCCAAGACTTGATGTCGTTACGTGACATTTAGTCCACGCATTCTAACAATCATAAAAATAATATCAGGAGTTCGATTTGCGAATTTACAACAAGCCATATTAAGAGTTTAGGTTGTTTCATGGAACTTCGTCCAAATGCTGAAATGAAAACCTTTTGCATTATTCACGAGATTCACGGTGTCACTGACTGACTGCAAATTGTTTTCAAAATTCGTTAATTCATTCCAGTTTTCTGAAGATATCTGTCAAATTTTTAATTCAAATGTAGGTGCTTGCTCCTATTAGCTATATACCATAATATACCCATGCCATGAAAACTGTGGAATAATATTGGGCGAATGGGGTTCTCTACGCCCATAAACACGAGTGAACTAGCCAAGGGCACACATAGTTAAGGATTAAGGGAAACGATCCCCTTAATTTAGCGTTTTGATCGCATAACTATGTCTGCCCTGTGTGATGGCATGATAAAGTCCGCCTTGACCCACAGTAACATGAGCAGCGATACTCTGCATGGCGATAATCGGCGCATTCAAACATTGTCGTGTCGAGCTCGTTTTGTAACATCAAGTTTCTTTAATTTTCCGGTACAAATTAAAACAGATTCCAACCATCACTCGTAACCCACAAAAGGTCACACGATTTGCAGAACATATTTCAAGCAAGAGAAGATATTAGAGTAACGATGTTCTTCTTATTGTTGAGTGGCGCATGTAAAAATGAGGTTCGTATACACTTCCGGCACTTATGTTCCTGACTCTAAACATTTCAATGCAGGTCGACCGCAGGAGAAATATCGATATGCGGGTTCTGCAGGAAGAGTATTCATGCAAGCCGGTATTGACGGTGGTGTTCAATGCCTCCCAGACCCATTGTGTTTATAACGAACAATGAAACTACCTACTAAGGAGCAGGACTCTCCAGCGGCCACCACAGAACAGCTACTGAAGTTGGGAGGAGAAAGATATCGGTAAGGAAAAGAGAAAAGAGTTCTGATGAGTGGGTGAATGTAGTATCTGAGTATTAAGAAAGGGAAAACGAACTGAAATTAAAGATTTTCATTAAGACTTTGTTATAGATAATAGGAATCGTTAGGACAGGTAGTGGCCGCTCAGCATATCTCCCAAAAAAAATTTAATAAAATGTGCAACAGATTAAAATTACTCCAGATGGCATTCTCGGCGAACAGTCACCGAATTCAAAGTGTAGTGAAATGAATATGAAGGTAAGATATACGAAAGTGAATAAATAATTCGCAACAGTCGCACGCCTTCGACAGCTAAGGTAAAACAATGAATTATGTGTAAAAAAGTTTATAACGAGTTCATCGATAGCCGCAACGGCTAACTATGATTTCCTATCGGCTAAAGGTTTGTAGATAGTAGCCAGTGTCTAAAAACTTATTTATTAGTCAATTAGCGATAAATGCTGCTGTAATGAGTATAGTATAATTTATAGATCCATGTATATCTATTTATATATAAATATGCATACATATGCATACAGCCTTTTTACCTTTAGAATGTTTCTTGTCGTCCCCACGGAATTTATTCTTCTCTATTCAGATTTTCTTACAATCAATGGTCAACAAAGCACTGTAACTGTGTTTTCGTTTACAGAGAAGAAATTTCAAATGCAAATATGCCACACAAATCACTCTTATAAGCTAATGTACCTCGTTTAACTTACAGAAAAGCGTGTTCTTTAGAAAAAACCTGTGCCAAACAGAACCGCCGGCTTCACTTCAACCAAAAACCCTAAGATTTTAGGAACAGTTGAAAATTATTCTGCATAAAGGTCTCAATAGAAAAGTATAAAAATAGTGTAACAGAGCAAGATTTTCACGAGAATACGATGATCATTTGGACGGACTCAGACAAAATCTCAACAACATAAGAGCTCAGAACTTTGCAAGCCAACATCCTCTGCTTGGCTTTTCCTAGCGAAGAATTTGACGTTTATCACTATCGAACTACGATAAGGCACCGTTTGATAAAACTGATACCGAAATGAGGGTAACCACATGTAAATAAATCATTGATATTTCTAGATGAAGAGAGATAAAAAGAAATTTTTGACAATATTTTTTGACAATGTTTGAAATTCGGATAAAGCTCACGTCCGTGTGTTTTGGGGATTTTATGTTCTGCATGGGACGCTTGTTTGCTAAATGAAACTGATTTTTCGGGACTCTTGTTTCTATAATGAAATTAATGTTCTGGAACGCTGGTTTGTTCAATGAAATTAATGTTCTGGGACGCTCGTTTCTTTAATGAAATTGATGTTCTCGGACGCTCGTTTGTTAAATGAAGTTGTTGCTCTGGGACGCTCGTTTGTTAAATGAAGTTGTTGCTCTGGGACGCTCGTTTGTTAAATGAAGTTGTTGCTCTGGGACGCTCGTTTGTTAAATGAAGTTGTTGCTCTGGGACGCTCGTTTGTTAAATGAAGTTGTTGCTCTGGGACGCTCGTTTGTTAAATGAAGTTGTTGCTCTGGGACGCTCGTTTGTTAAATGAAGTTGTTGCTCTGGGACGCTCGTTTGTTAAATGAAGTTGTTGCTCTGGGACGCTCGTTTGTTAAATATTATTGTCCTGGGAAGCTGGTTTAATGAAATATCAACCAACCTGATTTATTACAGTGAAAGTTCAAATCTTCCGTTATATGTCTATAACTGCTATAGAAGCTACCGTCATCAAAAAAATGCCCGCACAGCCCATCAAAAAATGATAGCATTTTAAAATGTTAGATGCAGCACAAAAATTGTTTAATTAGGTTAGTTAACGCAAATTTTTCCGATAATAATCTTTCAGGTGCAGACACCGAACAAATACGGGGTGGGCCGAAAGTAATTGACCCTTTTAATTTGCTAATAACAGGAAAACTATGAACGCTAGAGAGTTGAAACTCGCTTTTTTAGAAAGAATGATATTTTAATGAATTTTCAGCAATATGTTTATCAACAGCAAGAGAAACAATGACTTTGTTGTTAGAGTACTTTTCAAATCATTTGATTTCACGATTTGGTTACATCCCTTCGCCTCCTCGTTCTCCAGATTTGTCCCTATATGCGACTTCTTCTCGTGAGGCTACCTTAAGTCACGAGCTTATGTAACAAATTCAACAAATCTATGAGACCTTAAAAACAACATTTAAAATGAAATAGCCCAACTCTCGCCTGATACACTAAGGAGCGTTACGGAAACGCCAGAGAAAAGAGCCCTAATTTGTCAAAACAGCTGTGGCACTCATTTAAACATTATGTTCAAAAAATAGTGGTGATAAACCATAAAAATTTTACTCATTCAAATAAAACGAATTTCAACTTCTTAGCCTTAATAGTTTTAATAACATATTAAAAGGTTCAGTTACTTCTCGCCTGTCTGTCTGTCGATGCTTATAGAAAAGACGGAAAGAGAGTTTGACACAGAGTGTGTCGGGAAGAGAAGAGGTGAAACGGAAAAGGATAGATAGGAAACTGATAGAGATGCGCTTTACGCATATGGTGCTAGTGTTGTAGGGTTTTCTGTAAGTAGTTCGAGGGTGGTGGTTCTCGCCTGCCCTGTAGATCTATCCTGTAATACCTGTGAGGTTGTGAAGCTTGTATCAAAGATACGTTCATCACGCATTTTTCGTTTTCATTGACGATTGCTTCGATGGGTAAATTCTTATTTTTATTTCGTTAACTAAAGCTAAAAGCGATACAAAGTAAAAGGTATCAAAATACAAACGAAAATTCTGTAAAATGAACGCACAACGACTTTCATTTTACGGCACTGACTAATGTACCCTGAGAATAAAAAATGACCACTTTTTCAAGCTAAAGCAACAATTAATCTGCAAAAACATTTTGTTGAAACAGTTTAACTGTGTTTCCTTTCTTCGTTTGATTACTCCATAGATGTGTTAGGATAACATCCGAATCAATTTAAAGAAATATAAATTAAAACCAACTTGTGGTCGTAACGCAGCGTTCATGTATCCAATATACCGAGTGAGAGTATAATGATCAACACATCAGTCAAGGAAAATGTTTAAAAAATGCAGTATTACTTTAGAAGAGATAAAGGCAATGATTCATATGGAAAAACGTGGACGTTTCACAATAACTGAATTAGCTGAACCGTTTTGCCAGAGCGATAGACGTTTGAGCGAGGTCCCAAGGGATCTGTGTTTGTTCTCGTCTAAAGCATGCTTGCAGGAAAAAAAACATATCCATGATTTTTCAATTAATTTTCATCGCATTTATTTCTTATCTGTGCTCAAACTTTTCCTCGTCAAAAAATAGTGAATGGTTGCAAGGAATATAACTGGTAGCGTACCCACTACTTAATTCTTTGGCCATGCAAAATCTATCGCAATTTTTTGACGGCAAAGAAAGCTTGCTCACTCATTTCACGTTAGTTTCGAAGAATGTAATACAAAGAAAAACGTAAATTAACTACGCCTAAAAATTTAAGAGAATAAAAAGAGCTAAGTAGTTCTTGGTTATATTTGTTTATTAGGTTCAAGTTAAAATTTCATTCTTTAAATAGCTTCAAAACTGAATCTCTGGAATCTCAATTTAGGATAAAAGGAAAAGCAACGTAGCTAAGAATGTCGTGCTAAAATAAAATGTTCTGAGTAATAAAAGATACATCTTGAATGGCCTAAAAGCACTAAATTTAAATGTTAATTTTGATCGAATTCTAACTAATTCTTCCAAACAAACCGCAATTAAAACATTAATATTAAAAAGACACTAATAAAACAAAAAAATATAAAAATTTCAACAAACAATGGAAGGTTTCACATCTGAGTCACATTCATTTATTTACGGACAGTTTTAAAACATGCATCGACTCTAAAATGCGATCGGACGAATTTAGGGCTGAATCCAAAATTTTGTTGTGAGAAAATTTCGCGCTGCTCAAGATTTGTTTTTTTATTAAATCAATGCTCCCTAATAGACGAGATGAATGTCTTGATGAGGCTATTGCTCGTGCGTTAAATTTCGTAAATTCTGTTTACAAATGAAAAGTTTTCTGGAGACATCCCTTCAATTAATTTATTACCGAACTGACGTGCGCAGATGAGGCGCTAATTAGGTCTGTGTGTCTCGATATCAACTCGACGTGAGATATCGTGCTGGGCTTTCGTTAACTGCGATCACATTAGCATGAAGGAAAGTATCAAATTAGGAACACGATCACAACAACACTCATTAATACTCAGACAGTAAATGTTTAAACTGAATTTATAAATTCAACTTGAATTGAAACTCAACTGTAGATGAGCAATTTTGAAAGTATAAAACTATTACTGAATCGTATCCGAATTCAGCTTTAACTAAGTATTTATGAAATTAAGTTAGCGACTGCCGGTTGGTCAGCAGCATTATGATAATTCTCTCCGAGATCACGGGTAGTTCTCGTTGCGGTCAAAATGTTAAAGCTCTCCCAAATTAAACTCGTCAGTGAAGTCGAACGAGTTGACCGGAGTCACAAACTCCCGAGGAAGTAAGCCAAGAGCACAGAATTAGCGTTCATTAATGCAAAGAGGTTTACAAGGGCACAGTGTGTGTTGCTGGCAGTGGGTGAGGTGATGCAGAGCACCGAGACGATGTGACTTCGCATAACTGAAGAACAATGGATCGACAACTCTCAATGCATCTGAAGAAGCCAGCTGTTAAGGACCTGCTCTTCAACCTGCTTCTAATCTGCCCTCGGAGTCCGCGCTAGTCGAGCTGAATTTTACGAACTAAATCATTTACGATCATGGTATTATAAGCGAATGCTTGAGTTAAATGACATCTCCTGCTACTAGTAATTGGCCTGACCTCCTTGCGCCGTCGCTGAGGCCACGTTTAGTTCCCCGTATTTACTTATTGCTTGCTCGCTGGACATCGTCATCCATGGTCTAACACAATGGCGAAGCATTATTTAACTCAACAAAAGACTAGAATAGATGGTGCAGAAAATTCTATTAATGTATTGAAGTGAGGTAACCTCTTGCGCTCCCGTGAGCATCCCTGCAGAGTTTGTGTCTTAGATTATCCGTGTTCCGTGGCTAGTCACGTGTATCGATAAATTTTTGGAAACTTGTAAACGAAGAACGCTATTGATGGACCCTGTAAAGTTCTAATAAATATGATTTCGATACTAACAGTGATCTTCGTTCACAAGTTTCTAAAGATACTTCGATTGAAGAAAAGTGACTTTCCTGAATTCGATACATTTTGAATTGTTCAGAGCAAATGGAGGGCTGTGAATGAGACACAGATCCGCTCATGAAATTGAGATGAAATGATGTCAGAGCGGTTTAATGTTATTGACTATGGGAGCGTTTTTCCATACTTCGTCGGAGGGTTGCACTCAGGGAGGTTTTAGAGGAATTCTAATTGATTCAAGCATACAACATAAGATACGTTTGGTCTTGATAAGGAAAAACTCCTACGTCAGATGACAACTTTCCTGTAAGTACTTGTGATTTGGGGACGGTAACCGCTGCACTGTTTAGACCAAATTTTAGTTTAAGACAACTTTGATCTTTTCTTCGACCACGGTAGTAATGAATGCTTATACTTTTAAAATTTACTACGTGTTGCAATTTTCTAATATTCGGGATTCATCGAATGGGGGTAGCACATGTCTCATGTATTGGATGTTGAGGAAATTCCACTTTCAAGGAAAAGTAGCAAATAGAAGTGAAATAACTTGTGCACGAAATTTTAATACCAATCGAAAGTGCGAAAAAAATTTCCCACCCAAAGACACAAAAAAGGCTCGGAACCAAATTATTGAAATTTAGTATTTTCTTGAAAATCAAGCCACATAAAAATTCAACATCTGCAAATGCCAGACAGTGGCCGGAGTATTCTTTATATTGTAGTTAATTTTATCGGTAAAAAGCCATCATTTGTAAATTTTAAAAAGGAACAATTCAAATTTGGCAACCTGAATGAAAGATCTATGCGTTAGAAAATCATAATTTTTTCGATACCAAAGAAACATAACTGAACAAGTTTATTCTCCAAAGAGTTGTTAATATTCGAGGAAACATCATTAAACATTTTCCGTTTTTTTACACTTCTCAAGTCACTGAGAGTCGTCATTGAACAGAGAACTTCTGTCTTTCCTGAATCTGCCATAAAGAAACCAAAAGAACATGACTACCATCTTAGTCTCTTGGATCTGAACATTCATTTTGCCACTTCTCATGAAAAGAGAAAACGAAGAAAAAGAAGTTGTGTTCTACGAACTGACTGTGGTGAGATGTTTGTGGCATCCTGGGCTGCAGCATAAACTCGTTTTGAAGTCAGACGAACTCGAACCTTTCCCTCCTGAAGCTCTTGCATCTAAGCTAGAGACCACGATAGTTAATTTCTAACAACTTCGCCGGCTGTCACAAAACTGAAGAAAATGATCACGATTTCAACAATAGGAAGTAGTAGTGTACCACAAAATGGAGTTCGATAGACATTGAAATCTTGAACTTTATCTCCGCTGAATGCATTTCGTAGAACATGCTCGCTAAAAAGAAATTCGTAAAGTCAAAACTCTAAGAAACGAAAAGATTAAAATTCCTTCCTAATATATTCATGAAATTGTTACTAGTAAGGACCAATTTTGCCCTTCTTCGCGGCTCACATACGCTCTTGATGTACAGGTATAACTGACCATCACTCGAACACTGCTGAACACTGCAGGAGCCTGACCGACCGCTCTTTCACTACTGGAAGACCCGCCACTGCCTGGAAGCAACTGGCCAAGCGGTGCTTGCGCACACCGTGCCGCAGTGAGCACCAGTCAGATTGTTTGGGTTGCGTCAGGTTTCCGACATGAAACTTGACGGCGTTTCTCTGAAAAAATTTCTGCGACGGCTGACTGCTCATCGACACGATGACGTTTTGAAATAACGAATCAGAATTTATGTTTATGCTCCATAAATTTCTGGATATTGTCTAGAGGGGTCTGAATGCTGATTTATAAATACTGTATAAATGAAATGCAAGGATTTGGAGCGATACTTTTATGTAACTGCTATGATATTGTTAACGCGCCAATTGCGACAGTAACAATGATTACTTAATCGCAGATAAATAAAAACTTATTGAGGTACGGGAATCATGTCTATCATAACGTGAATTGTTTAAAATCTAGAGAAGTATGGTTGCTATTACTGTGCTGCGGCACTAAGTTCATCCATGGATAAAAAGTGCGTGAAAATATTTAATTATCCTGGAACAGAAAAGTTAAATTGCGATTTTTTTCTAAACGCAGCGCCTATTATGACATCAGTTCTTTTTCCGTCACGAGCTCCTGCAAAAATCATTTAGATGCACTGAAACCTAAGGCCACAGCCAATTTCAATTTGATACTTTCTATTAAAAGGCTTCTGCAAATGCCATATAAGGAAATTTTATTATACTAGAGATTTAACTTATAAAATAAACGTTGATGTGGAAGTTACAAATCAGAACTGTGAACACGATGTTATTAAATTACTCCAGCTGAAATTTAAGGACGCTCTGCACAAGTACTTTCATGTTTTATTTCAAAACTTATGCATACTGCTCCCTGCCTCAACATGCCACGGAATCGTCTCTTGTAATAAAATATTCTGAAGATTTGATCGCTCAGTACTCTTTTATTCAAACACGCAAGTCACTCCTTAGTACGCAAATTTAGAATACCTCGCTCGTCGTAACCTTTACGTCTCAGACGATGCAAGTTAATGAACTTTCAAGAGTAAAGGGACCTGCATTACAAAACCCGTTCGAGAATTATGCAGGGGTTGGAGCCAATAGACCCAATGCAGGGCACCCAAACAGGTTACAGGTCGAGCAAGAAGTTGGAGACGTGGCCTAATATATCGCTTTTACTCACCGACTTTCACGGTCTCTCAGAGAATGCGGAAATAGAGACGATTTTTTTACTAGGCTGTAAAGAGATATTGCAGAGTCCCCTTAGATCTCTACCAAGCCTCCAGTTTACGAGCATCTCTAAAACTCATGTATACTTGAATTATTTCCGTATTAGAGATTTTTTTGCGAAGAGTAACAGGGTAAATTAAATAAATGTTCCACATAAATATCAAAGCATTCAATCATAACTGTAAATTAGCAATGTTTTTTGTGCGATCGAAAAAATTGGGCACAGCCTAAATGTAAGACGTCAACAGCGAGGTATTCGCCCCTATAACTCTCAATAATTGTTTTCCATTGTATTCTTGCCTGCAAGCAACTGACATTTAGATGAAGACAGGTTTTCTTCAACCGACGTGGGGTATTTTGCCGGAATGTCCTCATGAGTGGGAACTGCAGAAGGTATCGCTCATGACCCAAAGATATTGACTTTCGTGTAAAGTAACTACGTGCATTTAATACATGAAAAGGCTTTTGCAACACTGCCCGAATGTCCATTTTATCCCTTTCGGGTCATATTTACTAAATTGGATACATCTTTCCCAAAAATAAGTTTCCTATATTTATTAGTTCCATTGATAGCACACAACACCTGGCATAACGCGAGCGTTAAAATGTAAGAAGTAATTAGGATTAAGTATATCATTTGGTGTACGAATGATTTCTTCACATACTCAGCCTATGTCTTACACGAAGTCGTGATATCATTATTGAAAATTTTGTCACCCAAATTGTACGCAAAACTTCATCAATTCCAGGAGTAATTTGGTGGTTTAGCATAACTAGGGTAAGTTCTGAAGGGGTTCATCACACAATTACAGCCTCGTAGCTAGAGGGGAGGTATGCAATGCTCAATGGACTGGTGATCTCCTCGATTGTTTGTGATGAAAGCTGAGACTAGAGACCCTCAGTCGCTGCTGTGAGATGTATAACTCGATGTAAGCGCGTAACAATTATTCAATTGCGGCGTTATCGGGTTATAGGAATTGTAGTCATTCTTACAACTCTGAATGTATTCAGTCGTTCAAATGAGCGTGCGTAGATACAGTGCGTCGATTCTTACATGACCCTTGCCAATTTTATGAGAAGATGTACAGTTTCAAAGTTGTGAAAACATATAGCGATGTAAATTACTTAGAATAGGATACGGCAGCTTCGAACTCATTTATGCGCTCTACAATCTGAGTAAAAAATTTCAAGTCCCATCTTGTAATAGCAGTAATGCATTAAATTCACTCACTAAGGGTCAAGAAATTATCTTTTTTGTACAGTATGTTTGTCGTGGGCCTAAGCCTGAATGAAGCACAGGAGACCTCGGATGATCTCAGCATTTCATGGACTTACGGCATTCACCAACTCTCACCCTGCGTGCTCGGATCGAGAGGCAAAATGCAGAAAGTTCACTTCGTAAAAAGCTCATAAATGAACTGACTGTCTTCGTCAGTACTATACGTGTAGGTCTAATTCTCAGAGTTGCTAGTCTAATGCAGCATCTCAAAGCTGTGTCAGTGGGCCTGATTATACTTGGAAATGTTTTTCAATTATTTTAAATGAATGTCAGTTATTTTATATTGCATGATTATAAATGTAAGTCAAATATAATCAACAGAGGACAATTATTTTAAATTATATGATTACAAGTGTAGATCAATTACTATTATTGTAGCTCGATTATTTGTTACTGTCTTGGAAGCTCATTTTGCGTACAATAACTCCCACGCTTTTTCTGCTCATGAAATTTTTTGTTTATGATTTTTAAAAATCTTTCGAAGTTGATTTTGCATCCATTAGTTTTTAGCTTATTTTTGGTTGTTTGTTTGTTTATGAAATAGCTAAGATGCTGTGGTAATAGAAATAGCTAAAATGCTAAGGTTAATTTAAATTAGGAGGTATCATTGCTGCTATTGTTATGTCACACGTATATCTGTCATTAATTTTTCAAGGCACCGTACACGCAATATATGTACAAGCATACATATACATATATATTTTGTACATGTACACGCAACTTGTAAAACTTTCAGTAACGAGTTTCGATCGTAATCTTTTCTTTTTTATACACCCTTCTACCTTCGTAAAATACTTATAAGATCAATGTTTCCGTATATAATTGAGGGCAAAATTTATAAATCGTTTAGCAATTCCTCGTGGGGTGAAACACTCCTTGCGATGCATTCATTTCACAAATCTCAAAGTTTCAGTTACGAGACATACAACTCAAGCTATTGCATATCTTTGCTATCTTAACCCTGTTCTCTCTTCTACTAACTTTGGCTTTGCTCCGGAATTGCTTTTCGTGATGCATTGTTCGTAAACTTGGTATTTTTTACTATTCTCTTAAGCCAAACATTACAGCACAGACATAAACCTTGAGGAAGCAATATAAGCGCAAGATGAAAGAGGAAATTCGTTTCATTTTTAGATTATTTTAGTACAAGGTGAGGTACATTATTTTCGATGTGTTTTTATGGACACTGAAGTTTTTTGTTTGCACGACCGCATAATAATAATGCATCGCAGATAGCAGTTATAGATTCCAATAATTCAGGCAGGTTTTGTTTTTTCGAGTAAACCGCAGCTACTGTTGGTGTTTTTCGATCCATTTTGAGCATAAATAATTACCTACAAGTTGTTTGTCATCCATCGTAATTGCGTTCGGAAAATTTCATAAAATTCTAATACAAGTCCCTAAACGTTCAACGTTAGTAGAATTTATCTTTACTGAAAGAAAAACCCAAAATGATACGTTTTTTACATTTAATCATTGAAAAAAATGTTTCCAAGGGAGAATGAGAAATCTCAGCCGCACGGTTTTAATTGTAGGGTTTAAATTATGAGAAATCTCTTCCGTTTTCGTAGTTTAGTTTTTAATCAAAAGGATTTAAATGTTCTCCACGCGCCTCAAGCAAGAATGAACATCTTAATTCGTTTTTTTATTACTAAGTACATAGGCTATTTTAGTCGCACAATTTATAACAGGACAAAAATTTTTGGTTCGCTTCACCGACATGCAGTCATTATTGTAGTCAGCGCACATTACCGTACAGCAAACCTCAAAATGTTGCTTTCTTTTGATTCACGCTACACGATTTTGACACGCTACAATTACATTGAGCGCATAAAATCCTATGGGCTCATGTCTCTCATTTTTGGTGTGCTTTTCAGTCAATCATTTTTTTGTTTCGACATTTTACATGGGTATTACGATACCGATGTGTAATTATCAATTAAGGATGTTAATGTTAGAATATTTTGAAAACCAATGTTAAACATCTCATCTTTCAACGCTATTGTAAATAATTTTTTTTTTCAGAAATCACGTATATCCTGCCGGACGCTTGTTGCGTTAGCGACATCACAGGAGGGACATCTACTGCAGAAAATGTCAAATCATGAGGCGGACTCGAGAGACAAATACGGTGCCAGATAACAGCTGAGTCATCCCATGTAATAAAAGCTGAACTTCTCGTCTTGCTCTTCTGATGGAGTGAGAAGCCTTGCACGGACTTGATGCTCCGATACGCATGTCATTCTTAGGGAAAATCATCGATGAGTTAATTCAAAATTTAAGTCGTCTGCTGAAACTAGAGCGAATCAATGTTAGGCATCGTAATCGCGTAGAATAATTAAAATTATGATAATTTATACCCACTAAGAATAGGTCGGTCGCTGTAACTTTTTATTTTCAGCGATGGGTGAGGAAAATTGTACGTAACAAGAAACTTGAATATAACTGAGGTTCAATGGGACTAAATACTTGGCTTGTGATCGGTATTGAGTCTTATTTACAATAACGCCACTATCAAATTACTTCCGTTCAGGAAATAATTTGCAACTTGTGCAGCTTGTTGTACAAAATGCACTTATAATTTCAAATAAAGGACCCTTCAACGCACTATGCAGTGAATTTAAGATAATCAAAATGCACAGCTAGGGTAATGAAATTTTGCAAGTAGCAATAATCAAATGAATCAAAATTCACAGCTAGGGTAGTGAAGTTTTGCACGTACCTATAATCAACTGAATTCAGATAAAATATGAGGTGAGTTGGAATCATTAAATGTTCTGTGATAGACTTGAGTTGACAATGATCATTGACGGTACCCATTAAAATAAATTAAAATAACATGTCAGTTTGAACTTGAAGGTTGATCAAGAACAAATCACTCGTTGTGCTCGTAGCTCAGCACATGTTGGATCAAAAAACTCAACAATAATTGTGTGTAGCTCAACATGTGCGTCATTATCAACATAGGCTCGAATTACTTCAAGCCTGACTTATCCATGTTCGCTGAATTGGGTCAAATTCCTCGCATATGAGAACTTAAGTTATAATGCGAACTACACCAATATGATAGAAGCTGATAAATCCGGAAGGTACTTCTGAATTGGCACGTCATTGCAAAAGCGGGAACGGACATCCTGAGTAACTTATTTAAATGGCATCGATTTGCTCGCTATATTTTAAAAGTTGCCCCTCATACCATACTAATATAAGTACGTGTCTATGGATAGAGAGTCTTTTCTAAGTGCGTTCAAATCGAAATTCGTTCCCCCGAGAAACTCAAAATGTAAAACCCGCGAAAGCAAAGTTTGTTTACCTTTAGTGGCTTACACATGTAATCGGTCAAAGAATGAAAGCCTGATATTGAAAATAGGAAAAAATTGATGTGAACTTTGAAAGTAGGTCCAACAATTTTATTGTATGTATCTGTACTATTTGAGCACGCTTATTAGACGATATTCACTTTATGTTTCTTTAGTAAAACGATTTCAGCAGCAATAAGTGATGCTTGTCTTACGTTCTCGAATTAAATGAATTAAATTAAAATTGAAGGTATTTGTTTTACGTGATTCAGAAATTATGATTCAAGATTAATTTGATTGGAATTCCTAACTGCCGTAGTTAATTTTACATGAAAATGAATTACTTAGTAATAAGGGCTTATTCAACTTAGCACAAATGATAAGTTGCCTCGCATTGAAGCTAGTTTATAAATGCACAAGTGATAAGTTTACGCTTCTTCTGACTGCTCCTTTTCGCCTTCAATTTTCATAACAATTTTATCTATTTTCCTGATGTCTCTGCCAGGTTGGCAATATAATGTGCAAATAGCACGAGACTCTAAACCTTATCACTAAACAGGAACTTTCGACTGTGATTATCTCTATGTAGATTTAACCTAATTCTGAAACATTGGGCTAACCTTGACATCTTGTGTATCAAAAGGTTAATAAAATTTCATTGTCTATTGCTACGGTTGAAAAATTGTGCGTTTGATCGAATGGCGTTCTCCACCACAAAAATATATTAGACATAATTTACATGTGGATGCACACTGGTTAATGAGAGGAAAATTAGGCCGTTTCCTACCATTTAATTTTGTTCGGATGGAAATATGTATTGAACATGAGATATTTCACATATTGACACCGCACAAAATGAAATCCAAACCAAGATGATACAAATCATCTTGTACTTATGTTGGCTTTTCAAATGCCAGATTATTACTAATGCCAGCACGCAACGATTCACGCAAGGATTCAACTACCAAGCCTCGATGACAAAAGAAGTACTTCTCTATCTGAATGATATGTCATAAATTCACCCATATCTTCTTGTACAGAGAATAGCAATCCGAAGAATAAAAAATTCAAGTTAAATGTATGGTATGACTCTTTTTTTCTATCTAAAATCTAAGGAAATTCTCAGGACAAATACTGATCCAGATTATCGTTCTGCTCATTCCTCGAATTGGAAAAAACATTGTATGATTAAAACCAAATTACATTTTATCCCTGGCTTCAATATTTCCTGTTTATGCTAGAATTGAGCAAATCAGGTCAAATATAATCCGGTAATACTGTTTTTAAGCACACCTAGAGCTGTACTCCAGCAATGTCGCGCGCAGGCTCACAATCTGGATGTAATGGACATTACATTGAATATCACTCACCCTGTATTGACGTGTAGATACTGTAGGCCGTTCCCTTCACATGCTTCCTCTCGCATCCAGCATCTCAGGACTTCCATCACTTTGCGATCCAAACGATGGGCTTCGAGACACTCCTGAGGCTTGCACCGAACGAATTTTTTGCCACTCGTAGATAAATTTTCCATCCATCGCTCGGCAGTAACAAAGGCATTGACACAAACTCCAATTATTCTGTAACAAAAAAACATCAAAGATGCCTAAATATCGTACTTGAAGAAAGGAAAACATACTTGAAGGAAGAATCATTTAAAGCCGTCGAGACTCAACGCCCGGCAGCTCGCTATAGGATTTCATGACATGCTGCTGTCGATGAGAAGAGCATCATAACGAGGATCATTTCGATGCATGCAAACATGAAATCTTGGCGAAATGACGACTGAGAACTGGAAATTACAGGATACCTGTTATGAATGAGGAAGGAAAAATTAACAATTCTGCACTGATGAACGTGGTTTGAGGAGTCGAGCTGCGTGTTTCACGTCTAGACGGATTCAGATGATCAAGGGGCGGACTCGGAAGAGCTTTGCGTGACTGGAGACAGAGATCTCTGAGCTCGACCTGATCCTCACGGTAGTCTCTGCTGCTGAAAATAACTGTTCAAATGAGATTAGAGATGAACTTTTTGGAGCTGCTCAGTATGAATTGAAATAAATACTGCAAGTGCTAAACGCTAAGTTCGCCTGACGATCCTGTAGACGTTATTGGGTTAAGGAGAAAAAAAGAAAAAAGAACGAAAGAAGGGAAAACAAGAAAATTATGCTAAATAACTTACTTTAGTCACCTTTTTTAGATGTTCTAGTTGAGAGGGGGTTCCCTGCAAGAAAGAATGCAAAGAATTAGAGAAAGAGCATTTGAATTACATATTAGTGAATGTCCCATGTGTACACTTTCCTAGGTATTTTGTTCTCCTACGCAGTTTGAAGTACGAATTTTAGATTCATTCTTTGTATTCCCTCCAAATTTTACAGGAGATATTTCCATCAACGTACAAGAGGGAAAAAATCTTTGAAGAACGAAATCACGTATAATGAACAATATCGAACAGATTTTCGGTCAAACTTTTTTCTATTATACACAAAAGATCAACACAGAAGTAATTGGAATAGCTAAAGCTAAGACACATATTTTGGAAAAAATATCGGAGCTCAATAAGTAAAAAATTCAAAAACAGGATTACTAAACGCAGAGTAGCTAAAGATAAGCATCATCAACTACAAATAGAATAAAGTTTGTCCTAGTTGGAGCTACTAGGATACAAGGGAGCCAACCTATCTATTTTCGTCTGAACGTACGTGACCTTCAAGTTTAATTAAAGAGGCGATGCAGTGTATGCCTCGGGTAGATCTCTATACATTTGAGTAAACCAGAGTGGTGTACATGTGAGATCTAGCATGCGAAGTTTTTACAAGGCCTCGTTTTTTGCTCGCTGTCCTAATTGGCCAATTTTATGGCGTATACATCGGCCCAGCAGTACTGCACGCAACCATGTAGACCTCACTCCTGACTCTACGGCTGTCTCTACGCCTGCAAATACGTGCATATTTTAGTGATTTCGTTTGAATAAACACGAAATTTAAGAGGCCGCAAACACCCACGTGATGCTACCGAGTATCTAGAGTTTACTCACTGATTTTTCTAACAATACTTGATATTACAGTTATTCAGGTGCTGTCCAATAACATGACCAATAAAGTTGGCAAATGCAGAGCGTTATATTTTAACAGAGCGTTGTGTTGTTATGAATGTAAAAGTGCTTTTTGCCTCAACTCAATTAATCCAGGAGAAACTTATCGAAATAAATGCCCCACCAAATTTTACAATAGTCAAGTCACGGCTTTTACGTGCAATGCAAGTAGCTAATTACGTCTACAGTGGTTCATGATTCAAACTACTCTGAATATTCTTCTTCATTTACACAACGCGAAACAAACAAGCAAAGGGAATACCAACCGATTAAATGTGACTCAGGACCAACAGCCTAACAACCATGTGTAAATAATGCTATTTTATTTTTGTCAATTGGTTGACTTGCTTCGCTAATCTGGATATGGTGACACCGAGTTTTCTCCGCGATGAGGTTCAAGGGCAACTGCCGAACTTCCTAACTCGACTGCACTGCAACGCGCTGTTCAACTATCCTTTCTAGGACCTTGATGAAACGATGTTTTTGCTGCATGAGAGACAGAGAATTGAAATTAATAGGTTCACCTTGTTTGAATTTTTTGCCCGGCATTAGACAACTCAAAAAAATATGCTGCACTAAGAAAATACAGCGGTGGTTATTAGACAGCTTCGTGCATACATGGCTTGGCAATGCAGCCGAAAAGGTCAAAGATAAGCTGAGAAGTTCAATTCTATGCTTGACTGTGTGTTTCTAATCCAATGAGAGTTTACGTCTCTGTATATGGGTCTCCCCGTACGGAATTCATGCATGCAAATTAACAACAAAAAATAAATAAAGAAATAAAGATTCATGGTTAAACGATCACACGAGGTCATCAGTTCTGTTCGTGTAAATCAACGGGGAAATAACAAAGAAATAAAAAATCTTACAAGAACGATAACACAAGGCTCATCAGTAACGTCTGTGCGCTCTAACTCTGCGACAGAGTATCACGCAGACGATCGCTCAAAACGCCTTATGATATTGTTAAGTGTTTTGGCGCTCTTGATGGGAAAGAACAGTTTGTTCTCGCTGTGAAAGCAGACGTGCGATTACTCGAAACCCGATTGCTTTTACTTATTATCAGATTTTTCACTAATATCTGACGTACATAAAAATCAATATTCATGATATCAAAATGTTAAGACTTCCTAGAATTTTTGGTGGCTGAACCGGAGCTAGATAAAGGGTTCCCAAAATATGATATCTTCGTGAGCTGGAAATGGTTCAACAAGAGCCCTGCACTCGAGGTAACTGCTGTGAAAATATTTAATTCTAGTCGTTCATTAATTGAATCACAAAGAATTAGAGTATAAAACCAAGTGTGATAATTGGTGTGAAGTAATATGATCCTAAAGTTAATATCCTTGACAACTTTAGTCGATCAATATTATTCTTTGTTTATCGAAGTATTGCTGATACTGTCGTTGCGGAAACGACAACACAAAAAAAATTATTCAGATTACTCTTATAATTACACTAGAAAACTCTGTACGAATTAATATTGCTTTCTTTGGATCGCTGATGTTATGATAAATCCTATATTTCAAAGGTTTCCAGGTATTCCGAGAAAGCAATATTTAAATAAGGTTACCAGTGTGACCCAGACCTGAAAAGGTGTTAAAATGTTTATTACGTTAGTAAATTGAGTGTCTGACCCCAAATCTTCCAAGTTTTAGAATGTTATTACTTTAACATCGGATCCAAATCTGATCTTATAGAGTTTATAACGTTCGTTTTATGTATGACCTAGATGCAGCAGGCGTTCAGGTCGAAAGGCTTAATGCCAAAAGGACCACAAAAAGTCGAGGTCGTCGGCTTGTGAGAGGCCAAGAAGGATATGTTTGTCTTTTACTTTCTCATTTATTTTATTTCACAGTAGTGTTCTGAAGGAGAGCACCGTGGTAAAATGCTTTTACTTATAGTTTTGAGCGGAGCGGTTGTTTTTTTACCAATCTCAAGACGCAAAACATCGCATGACTGAATGCAAATATTAACGCTTTTGCTTAGGAATAACAGCTAGGTTTTACAAATGAGAGAAGCCTTACCGTTATTCCAGTTAAGCGATATTATTAATAACGATCTAAAATTACGACTCCCTAACCCAGACTGACTCAACATATTCAGTATTTGTACAGTTTATTTTTGAGCCCTTCAAACTACATATGTAGTTCATATTAAACTTTGAAATGAAATTTCGCATTTATTCAGCATTGTTGCAGTCATACGAGTGTTCATGGTGCTCAAAGCTTTTTGCAATCAAAGTGACTACCCCTAAAGAGCCGTTTATGAGTAAAAACTATACTATTCATGGATTTATTCTAAGTAGTTATCAAATAATTGAAAACTGAAATGTTTTCCACGTTGGAAACGAGTGTGTACTCCAGTTTTAAGAAGAGAAAAGAATGGTTTCACTATTTAGCTTGATACATTGAAGCGCGTACCGCTCAGAGATCACCAAGTCATTCGATATAAAGTGATACACAAGATATGAGCTGCGGGGCAAACTTGTAGCGGCAAACGACTCTACATGGCTTATACGTCAAGTAAGCTGTATGTATATATATATATATTTTTATAGTTTTATATATACTGTTTATATATATATATATATATACATATATATATATATATATATATATATATATACATTTATGTATAAAATATATATATTTACCTGGCAATAGCAGTGAACTTACGATATTTCAAACGATACTTTTTAAAGTGATCACTTCCTAACCCCAAATGCTGTCGAGATTTAACAAACCTGACTAAAGTTTTGTGCAAAATGAAGACACCTCTTTCCCATAACTCTAGGTTTGTACTCTTGCAGCATATTTATTCTTGCAGTTTTCTGCGCGTTAAATTGAATGTGCCGATTGCTCAACACATGAGGGCCGTAAAATTTTAGTAACATAGAAATACCCAGACAAATTAGGAGCTCAATTTTTTCTTTTCTATTGCGTTTTACTGTGGAATGATCATATTATGCTTCGTTGTCAACTGCTGCTTTCCTGTGTTCAGTCAAGTCCGGTATTTCCGCAATACACAATTCTGAGGTTCCACTATCAGGTAATGAAATACTGAAAGTTGGAAATAAGGGACAAGAGAATCAGAAGGTCATTCAAGTAATCACTTGATAATTGAATTCCTTAAAAAATCAAGTGCAGCTAAAAGTATGGCGTTCAAACTTTTCTATGGGCCACTATAGTTCTTTCCGGTCAAGATCTTTTTAAAATTTGACCGGTTGATTGAAATTTCATCCTAGCCAAATTTGCGCTTCATTTCAGTAAAACTACATAGTAATAAACATTTTATAATCTCCGATACTCTCAAGTGCAAATCAAGAGTCAGTCGTGAAAAAATTATGGGATTGATTAATTAAAATAGAGTCAGTGAAGAGGCATCCTGCCAAGCAGGATTTTGTTGTTATTTACAATGAGTCTATTGCGAGTTATTTATATCGAATTTTTAGAGAGTTATTAATATCGAATTTATAGTGTGTTGTTTATATCAAATTTATAATAAGTTACTTATATTGAACTTACACTCAGAAAATTTTAGTTTATTTATCACCCTTTAACAAATCTGTGTTCCATTAAACATTATTTCAGTTTACGTACGTTGTCAGCATCACAATAGTTTGCAGGAACCGCATAATTAAACTCTCGACTTAAAGTAGACATCACTTGAATAAATCAAGATCTCAGAGGGTAACACAAAGAGTTTTATATTCAGCGAAAGCCTCTGAAATTTAAAAATAATTCATATTTTATTAAAATAAAATTATTCATTGAATTAACTTTTCTGAACCCCGCAGTTACCAGGCCGAGATAAAAGGAAAAAATTTTTGTGTTGGTAAATTTTTTGCTGCCCTCCAGATGAACGCACAAAATTGATATAGATAGATATTAATCATTTCGTCCTTCTGGAAAAGTAAGCAAGAAATAAATGCTCGTCCAAACACTTTTACGAGTACGTAAAAAATTCAAGAACAGAATCTGGTTGGTCAACCTACGGAAAGATCTCAACACAAGACAAATTAGCTGCTAGAGTAGACAGTGCAGACGTGAACGTTCAAAAGAAATAACCAAGTTGAACAGAAAATAATTGTTCAGAATACGCTATGGGCACGTTCTAATCAAGCATACAGCTTGCATCATAAGTACGTAAAAAGTTCTGTTGAATAACAGCATAGATTACGGTTGAAATCTTAGCCACTTCGTTTTTTATTTATTTTTTTCGCTGGTTAACGTAAAAACGTCACTCATACCCTGATACCTACACTAACCATCGATTTCGCTCATGACCTACATAGGTCACATCGGAAAAAAATACATGTATGCAAATGCTTCATTTCCTTTTCCATCGCATATACCCTAAAAGTTGATGATATCGTCAGTCATGATGACGAGCGAAAAATTGACGCTGGAGAAACTTTCGATCTCGTTGAAAAAATTGGCACTGATAAAGAGTAGCCACCTCGTGACTACAGGTGGCGCTGTGGTCACCTAGTCTGGCACTTCTCACGTGTTCTCAGCGCTGACTTCCGCGTGCCTCCCAAGAATGTGCTTTTGTTGAAGATACGCGATATTTCGTCCCGTAGTAAATAGCCTGGACGTGAATTCCTCAGGAGATAAGGAGAGCTCCAATTTACACGAAATATATCCGTGAAAACTTTGGACTTCTATTTACAGGGCAAATACTTCACGCTGCAAAAACTTCACTTTTTTCGCTTGGGAATACGCATGGTTTAGACTGTTAAATATTCAATCATTTTTCACTTTGAAAATTGTGACGCTGAAGAACCTGTGGTACTAGAATCACGGATTCATTTTTAAATTTTTATGAACATTACATTAAACATACCTAGGCACGTCATGTCAGTTACCACCGCTATAATAGTAGTCTTATTTGAAAGACGGTAACGACAAAAAAGAAAAGCAATCGATCACTGATCATTTTATGCAAACGCACAGGAATTTTAAAATTATTCATTCTGTGTTGAATGGGGAAGGGTCAAAATATATGAAATAAAAAAATGAGATATAATGAACTGAAAAAAAGTTCTTGTTCAGTCACCACGCCTCCGTTCCAGTCAGTCACTGCTGAGTCAGCGCTGTTGAATTGAGTGTTGCCACATATGACAGGACGTCACTCAGCGACACACGCAAATGAGCTTCGGATATTCTAACTAAAGAATTGGCTGCAGCTGCCCTTCTATGGAACATGATATTAAATACAATAAACAAATTCCATTGCTTGTATCAAAAATTTTAATGCTTCGGCTAGAATGCTTTATTTTCTTATGCTTAAACTCTTTCAGGGAACACACCGGAAAGTTATATCTATACCGGGTGCCCCACAAAATGTCCCCGACTTATTAATTTTGATTCTATCTCCACTTTAAATTAATATACATGAATTGTCTTTTTTACACAATGTAGTAAATTTTGTTTCCTTTTCAAATAATTTAAGTTTTTGAAAATCTGTTGAAAAACCACTTTACATGGATGCTATTGTTAGCAGAAGAGTTTTTTATGATTCAGATGAATGAACAAGAGTATGATACATTGATGAATGTTTTTTCATCCACATCAGGCTGATACAAGTCATATCGCACATTATATTTTAAAAATATATATAATTCATGATAAAATGCGATAATAGCTTACCTCGCCACCCCAAATACCAGTTTCATACTCTGGCTTTATCAGAAATTTGCGGCTGACATTAACCTCTTCATAACTGAGAGAAACACCAGATCGGGTGAGATAAAAGGTTCATGAGTAAATTTACTCATGTATCACCTCAAGCTAGAAATTAGCATAACCCATTTGATGTTCTCATAATGTTCGTAATAACTAACATTTATATGATCGATGGCTGTCAAACTACGTACTTTTATATGTTGGAAGCATTGTTGTGGTTAAAGATTAGTCCTACATTGGTTCAAGTCAATCTTTCAATTATATTAGTGTGCTTTCCTAGTGATGCTTTTCAAAGAACGTTCTTGTTTTCATTACATTTAATTTAAACAGTAACAACGTTCCTAATATTCACTCTAAATTCTTCAACCCTTTCATCTAAAAGAATACCGAATTTAGTATTTGAAAATTCTTTATTGCGTTACAAACCTTCTAGTCATTGCAAATGACTATTCCTCTTTCCATCAGTCCTAATTATTTTACTGACCTTTTTTGTGTGCAAAATTGATTTTCCACAGTTCAAAATTTCCCTAACTTTACTATTTGTGTTTATTTTTATTTGTTTTTGAAAGTTATCGTCAAAAAATTATTCATATGACTAAAATTTCTCTCGAACATGTTCATTTTAGAGATAATCATAACCTAATTGCACTACGCAAATCATATTTTGCACAAAATTTTACGTATAAAGTAAATTAGTTGATTAAACTTATTAAACGCCAGCTCGTGTTTAAATTGTTTAAATTGTTTAAAAACAAATAATACCTTACAAATGTGCAAAGTTTTATTAGAGTAGATAGCCTCAAAATATATAGTTTTCTTTTTTAGGACAACAACAAAAAACTTAACTTAAGAGAGGAGTAACTATAAAAAAATTCATTAGCTAAATTCCAATATTAGAAAACGAAAAATCTCTTTACGTCATTCTTCGTTACTGACGACGTTCAAAGACAAAACATCCCACGAAGAAAAACGTGAAGTATAAAATTTATCAGAGACAGTTTTATGAGTTATTGAGAGAGGAATTTCCTTGAGTGTTTGAACTATTTTCTTTTACACCTCTTAAAAGTCTAAGAGAAGTTTCAAACAACGAGTTTCAAACAATGCTAAATATACGGATTTATGCCAAAAAAACAGCATTCTAAATTAATCGACGATGATTCAAATTATGCCAGTTTAACATTTGTATCACCTCATTATGAAAATTCAGAAAACAAATTTTATTATGACCATAAGCTGGCATATCTTCGAACCTAGCAGGACGCATCCTAATGTTAATGTTATTACATGGAATTTAAAAATTTACAACTTCAGATGACTTTATTGAAATTTTAAGGAGGATTAGCTTGCTGTAAATGTGAATTAGCTCAGAAAAGATGCTAAAGCGTTAAGGAAATTATAGTCATTCGCAGTTCATTTTAATATCAGAGAAGAACAACTCGTGCAGTGGACAATTATTGACTTCCAATGAACAATGAGTGTTCCAATGCGAGAGCCATAGGTCCAACTTTGCAATTGTACTCAGAGTTGTACACCTTGTCGCTTGCTGGCGTCTGGTCAGATTCGAAGTTTTTTTTTTTTATTCCTTGGCTTAAGTTCACCTTGCATCTTGAACACAAGCAGGTTCTTGGCTGCAGGTCCATATGCATTTGGACCTACCAATACACCGCCACAGTGTACGAGTTAGACCCTCATGTGATCGCCCTTGTTACTTTTTCTTTAATAAACGGAAAGTTCGATCTCTTTTCCTAACCACGTGGCTTTCGTGAATTCCATGCAAATGTATTAAAACGCAAAATTATTTAGTCGGTTCTTTCAGAAGAGGATAAAAGCATTACGAAATCTTTTGAACAAAATGGGAGAGATGATACAGATGTATACTTAAAATATTAATGGAATACTAAACCAGGTTCAGTTTTAAGTTTGCATGATAGAAGTGTTGGAACCAGGATTTCGAAAATTGTTACAATTGCTACACGTTGAAAAAATAAATAAATTGTTACTTGCTATTTAAGAGCAGTTAGAACAGTTACTTTTCCAACCAGTTGAAAATTTATTTGCGCACACCGTTGGGGCCGTTTGCCTATGGATTAGAATATCCCATTGATTATGATAAAAGTGTAATCAAATATTCTTTCGTTTGACAGTAATTTGAAGTCGATATGTGCATTATTTCGAAAGTTACAAGTGGGTGAACTTACGTGTTGCATTACTGGCGAGGCTTATCTGGAAAAGATCCCAAACTTTTGCATAAGTAAACAAAAACGTGATAACAAATCCTTAATAGATTAGGCTAAAAGGAAAAACTCAAGTTGCTGAGAATATAATGATAAAAACACACATTTCAGATTGTAAAAAAATTCATCCTCAGTGCTCTAGGAAACAATAAATTCGCTTGCGAAGACTTTAAAGACCAAGACGATGGAATTTTTTATAATCCGAAACATTTGTTTTTACCATAACTTTTTTAGCTGCATCGTTTTTCATTTTCATCCTAAGAGTGAGATTTCCCAGAAGCTGGCCTATTTTGTTTTATTATATCATTCATGCAATACAGTGTAAAAATTAAATACATCTTTTTTCAAGTTTCGACATCATTCGTCAATGATAAAAACCACACTCTGAGTAGTACAAACTCAACTGAGAGTGTGTTGTGACTCTCATTGGTGGTCAGAGCGACATTTACGATTTCTGCTGCTGCTATAAGAAGTAAGCTCATAAGGTTAAATATTTTACGAGACAAATTTTCAGCAACTTTTCAAGAGCCCGTACATTTCCCATTCTTGCTATTTACGACCACTCAGAAAGATAATGCACATATGACACAATTGAAATTCATTGCCATCCTAGCTAAAATTTTGAAAGTAGGAGAACAGACTCGCATTTTAAAAACATTTCCTGTATGATGTTATAGGAGGACCAATACCTCCAACAGACGTGAAATGTTAATATTTTATCAACTGACAGCAAACGTTACGCAAGCAAATCAACTTAAACGTTACGTTGGATCAGAATCAAAATGCTCGGCACAGAGACAGACATGCAAGGCAAAATCGCAACGTCATATTGCATCAATTGAGCATCAAGCGTTTCTGGAGGTTGCCGAGATAGTTGTGATCATTTTCATTTTTGTTTCAAATTTCGTCAGATTTTCAAAACTCAGCACCAAACTTCACTCGAACGCAAGGCAAGTATGTGTAGAGCAATGATCGAATGTTGGAGTTGATGAAGTCTAGAATTATACTTCGTTTTATGTGAACCTCATATAAGGCGGAAAAAATCTAGTCGTACTTATTTATAACGTTAATCATAAGACACATAAGTTGAGTGACTAGAACTAGTTTTCTTTTTGAAAGTTGAGGTTTGGATGGGATGATGTACAACTCGAGAATCGTCTGTGTATGTATGTTACGACTACGGCTTATATTTATCGATCGCTCCCCCATTACAATTGCATTGCAGAAATGATTTATCAGATTTTTAGCTAAAATATAGGAAGTAAGTAAGTGAAATTTCAGCTCAATGAGTGGATTACCCCCACTAACCTCTTCTAGCCGTCTGCTGCAGTTGTCATGATCATCCGAGTGGCTGCACATACCTAGATGAAAATGCCACAAGCGTAGGACTGGCATTGAACAAGAGCCTTCATTAATTGTCTAAAGTGTGATGCTTAACGCATCGAGCCGCAGGAAAGAGAAGACAAGTATGTGTGTTGTTGTTGGTTCTGCCCATCAACATGTAGAGTAGGTAAGATGCAGGACCGGTTTTTGCCTCATACTGATTATGTGAAGGCCAGTACACGGAGTAGCTGTTTGTGTCCTATTACATTCTTTAATCTAAGCACTATCCTAATTGGATAGCCTTGCTTAGTATCTCAAAAATAGAGTTACGTTTCCAATATCTGCTCGGCAACATTATTGGCAGGTTCAAAAATCTGTTGAAGAACATATGACAGTAAAATAAATAAGAGAATCTTTTTTAATCACTTTCCAAGTGAAAATTCTGGGAAAATGCTTAAGCTCGTGCACTTCTCATCGTAGCACATTCATTTGACTGCGTGGTTACAACTTCTTAAACATTTCAAATTTGACTAGTGAAATGTCATCAGCGAATCTTTTTGCCGGTTATCTACTTTCGAAAAACGTGGAAAGCATTTGTGCAACAGATAACAGTATACTCCTCCTGGTCTAGAAGTTCCCAGGTTGTATTGAGGTGAAAAGACATCGATCGCATTCTTTGAACAAGTTGTTCACGTAAGCACGCACAGCGGAACGTAAAACTCTATCTTCTTACGTTACAAAGACACTGATACTCGATCATAATCCTCGTAGAAACAACTAGTCCATATTTCAAACTGTACTCTCCCACATGTGCACCTTATCTGTCTTTCTATCTCCCACAAAAACTTAAGGAAGTTAGAGTTTAATTCTACAATATCTATAAAATAGCTGTTTATTATCTCTGGTAGCATTAGTTAACCTGTAAATTACGAGTTTTGAATGCGAATTATTTTCTGGACATATGTTTTGTCCCTATTTTTGATGAGAGTGCTATAGCTTGAGAACGCGAGCGTCTCCCAAACGAACTATGACATTTGATGAAAAAGAATAAATGTGAGTCGCAAGTCTCAATGGCAATATTGGTTGCTTTGAGCTGCAGTTGATTTTACGTACTTACATCAACTCACATGAATTTCCAATTGTTTTACGCTCACACATTATTTAGGTATGATTCAACGCTGATGCTGCTGAATAACATAACATATGAACTATTTGTAGTTAATATAAAATTCAGTAATGACTGAGTTGAATTCGTAAACTAAAATACAGGCTAAATGAAGAATAACTCCATGCAAAACGCAGTAATTTGGGCTTGCAAGTTAGTAAGTATCCAAATCTTAGTTGTCTGGACCGTACAAGAAGTAATCTCGTTTACTGGTGCTGTGGGTCTTAAAATTCTTTCGCCGAAGAGGCGCAAGGCAGAAGCTATTAATCTCTTTTTATAAACCAGTTCCTTCTGTAGGCTGTTGAGTATATTTTATGCCTACAGTGGGCGGTGTACGCGTCTAAAGTGAGTCCCATGGATTTTTTGCTCATTCTGCGCACGTCATGAATCGGGTCTGCATTTTCGGTTCAATAATGTTAGTGATCCACCTCAACTAGATATATCCAACGCAAATAACAACATATACTCTGGAGTATTTCGATACATAGTTTATTCTTGCAAAATGAACTGGAAGTGCATTCTAAAAACGAGATTTGAAAAAACCTAAATTTATTAATGTTCCAATTATCAGAATTTTTTCATTCTATTCGCTAAGTATTTTGAGAGATTTTATTATAAAAATTAGTTTCTGATAATGCTGAACTTACAAAATTGTATTCCTGAGCACTGACGATTAGCTGTTTTTGAAATTCGAAACGCTTGTTTGTGTCACAATCTTTTTACTAACGAAGGCTCTTTATTTTATCATAAAAGCACGTTTTATATTTATCCTACGTATTTTATTCATTTAACAAATACTCATTGGGAAGGTTTATACGTCTTCAGGGTTGCGCTGAACAATAAAATCTTCAAGTCATCTCCAAGGTTCGGATATGTGAGAAAATTTCAGCCGAACTCAAACATCAGTTTTCACGGGGACTTTAATTAATCATATTATTCCACGAGTCTAGATGCAGGAGACTAAATGTTATTAAGGAATAAATCATAAGGGTCTCTGGAGGCGTACAGATCTAGGAATCTATGAAGCTTGTTTACCCATCTAAGTTCTAACGTTTCTTTTACGAAGTATTCCTTTCGATGAAATGAAAGGAATACTTCGAAATAATGCAATGTAGTCCAGTGCCTCCAGGTTAACAGCATGAACCTCAGCAACCGATGGATGACTTGTGAGGACAACAGAAGAAACAAGGTAGGGTCAAACCAGTTTTTTTCTCATCAACCGTGTGACAATGGTGATGTCACGGCAATGGACTTATAGCAGCTCTCAAATTGCATCTGATAACAGTGCTAGCCCCAAATCTGGCATCACTAATTAGCCTAAAGACATATCGCACAGGTATCATCTTCCAGTGAAGCCTTTCTATTGGCTAGCCGAAAAAGTGGAGGTGTATTTCCCTCCCCATCCATGCCTTTGTTTTTGCTAGCGTTCTCGTGAGTAAGGGTGTGTTTGGGGTATCATGCTGCAAACATTGCGTAACTTGTGGCCAAATACTTCTTTTCCAGCGGATAGTACCGGGATGCACTGTCTGCAAGAAAAAAGTTTGGAATCCTTTAAAAAATAAACTAAAAAAAATTTTTACCTACATTTAAAGAACATAAACTGCCTTATAAAATTATGTTTTACGCTCGCGCATCAGCGTCTACTTACCAATGAGTTCTGGTCGAATCCAAAATGAATTTTTCGCTGACGCTTCTGGGAATACTAGACGAATTCTCTTTTATGAGTGAAGATCACAAACAGCTAGTATTCTAGCACACTGCAGAAATTGTTTCCTAAAACACTAGTCTTTTAAAATCCTTACTCACCGAAGATCACCTCTGTTAAAAAATCACTTCTCAGTTAATCTGAAATAAAAACATTCAATTAAGGATACGAAAGGTTAGAGTGACAAGTGTGGTAGTTCAAATTTATTTCCTTTTTTTATAATTTACATTTAAAAGCAATTAAGATAGTATGGTAAAGTTTCTTTGGTTTCTCAACCCCAAACAGAAAAATTACTTGATATACCGAGTTAACGGCATAAATATTGCTAAAATAATTTTAAAAAATTGCTTAAATGCGTAATTATATTATTTATGAAATAATTATGAAGGCTTTTCAATAGTTCGTTTTAGTGAAGAAAAATTTTCAAATACAATTTTATTAGATGAAGTCGAAAAAAATGACTTTTCAAAACAGCGGCCTCGTTTTTGTTGGCTACTGAAAAATGACGAGCTGTGCAAAATACCACATTTTAATAAATTTAAAATGCTTAGTCTCCGATAAGGATAGTACAATGATATATTATTACGATATAGAACTTCTATATTATACGTACAAGTAATTATAAGGGACACAACTTCATAATTCGTACGTCGCGAAGAAATAAGAAATGTAAAAAATCTCTACTGAACGAATCGAAGTGAAGAGAGACTTAACCTTTACGAGACACCTGTGGAAATATATGTCAATAGATCTCCGTAAAAAGCAGTAACAAGAATTGTGCAGTAGGTGCATTAAATGTATAATAGGCTAGCGTAATGAAGTATATTACCGACCAATTCATTTTATCAAAATTTACGCATCTCATGAGATAGAAAAGATTATGTGTTTTATTATATTGTTTTGGTTTTCTCAGCTTTATTTCTTATCGTAAAAAGAAAGCGCAATATAAAGTTCTTTACTCTCTTTATTGTAGTCTAGTGAAACACACGTGTCCAAGTAAACTTAAATGATTACTCGAACACCCCTACTCCATTTTCATAACTCAAACATGATAGTATATATATTATAGATTCATATTGTAAAACAAAGCAATTGTTGTATGTTTATTCGATAACGTGTTTTTTAATATAAATCAGTTCTTTGAATTGAGACTCAAAAGGGTTAATGAAGAATACGGTCTAAAAACTTTGGTTTCCAAAGGGGTTTGTTTTTCAAACTACCATGCTGTTGAGGAGAATGAGTTACGAAACTAAAGAATGGCAGTGAATAATTCTTGTAGCAACATGAGCTATTTTTCAAGCATGCAGTGGTGTAACTATTTGAAATATATCCATTCAAGCAGCGTGAGATTTTTTCTTTTCTTTTCTTTTACGGGTACCATTGACACATGATTCTACTCTAATGCAAATTTTGCATGCAAAATAAATCCAATTCTAATTCTGAATGCGCCAACTCTGATGACAAGTTGTCTGGGAAGAATTTAGAACAATCAGAGTGTGTAAAATTAAACTTCCACCCAAGCTTGTGGATGGATCTCCTACCATCTATACTCGACGGACGATGCAGCGTGCGAAGCATACTGGTATAATGAAACCTGAGCAGTTGACCTGAGGTGTTGATTCTATATACAGTACAGCATATGGTAGCCGCCTCTTGCTTCAGAATCAACAAAAATTGAAGCAAAAACGCTGATAGCTGCAATTGTTGTTCGCGCTTTGGAGCATGCAAAGAGGAGGCATAAAGTCCAAAACGCATTAAAAGGTGTTTATCCTTATAGACAAACGATTAGAATTCACATGTGTTTTCCTGATCAAAACAACCTCATGAAAACAAATTCAGTCCAAATTCAAAATTACTCGAGTGTGAATTAAATTGAAATGAATCGAGATCATTTTAAATAAAAACGGAAGCGTCGAGCCTTGAATTCAAACAAACGAGCCCATTTTCATGTTTTTAATGTTAAATACTTAACTTCTTCCCCATGTTTGAGAGAAATGAACGCGGCGTTTAAGAGAAAACTGCGTGCGAAAATTTTTGATCACGTGAACTCCTCCTGAAAAAATACGTCATGAAAAGCTGTGCAAAAGTACACAAGCTGGGAAAATTGAGAACCTTTACTGGATTTTGGGTGATGAACGAGGCAGAAAACTCACGTGGGCCGCACACATACTGCACACCAGAGCCTCGCAGCAACAACAGGCAGGCAAAGGCTACTTGTCACACGCCCCTGAAACCTGTCTTGAGACTCCAGCATCTAAAAGGCTTGTCTTCGACTGCGTCGTTCTGTATACTCGTAGTTCTAAAGTGACCGGGCCTAAAGAACCAGGTTTTTTCTTATAAACAATTCGAATAACTTAGAGCAAACGCTAGCGCACCCGTGTGGTCGAATCTGAGGAAGAATTTGATGGTTGTTGCATCTCGAGATGTCGATATGCAGGAAAAATTTTCATAAAGACTTAAAAATAGAAGCAATGGAAGTAATGCTGTTTTATCATTGTTCAAAAAATATTTGTAACTTATTGCACTTAAAATTTTTTTGAAGTCAATGAAACAAGGCGTTTATTTGAAAAGAACTGTACATAAGATATTGATACAAATTCATTATTATTATCAGACAGTCACTAAATTATTAGTTGGAGTAAATATCACTCGAAATAATATCTCAAATTTGCTCAAGTAGTCACAAATTCCTATAATACCAAAGTGGTTTATTTTAACTGACAAATTTCCCTCTATAAAAAAGGGAGGCTCTGCCTGTAATTTCCTATAGTTAGCCTTTCTTATGAATAGGAAGATTATGTAAAATATCGGTTATCTTAAAATTATGAATACCTTTCAGTATTTGTAAGTTATTTGTAAGGCTGAAATTGCTCACCTAGATGTAAATTTTCTACCACAACTACCAGTATTGGGGATATACGGTAAATTTTCGTCTATTTCATTTTTGTTTGGTGACTGATGTCGAGCACAATCAGAGTTTTTTCTGCGACTAATTAGAAAGAGGGAAGCATGGCAGGAATTGCGTATACAAGTAAGATCACCCATAACCCATTGGGTAAGGTTGCTTGTACAACTAGTTTAGAGAAAATATTGTTTAAAAAAATGGCTGTTCATGACTCCATATCTACAATACATCGTCAGGGAATTTAAAAGTTAACTCAAAGTTATTACTGGTTCCAAGGCACCGAATTTTCCGTTTTGTTAATTATAACTTAACGCAGGGTGTTGAATTATGACGCATCTTATTAACAAAACCTGTGTGAGCTCAGTGACAAAACAGCAACCCAGCAAATAAGCAAGCAAACAAACCTTCAAGATGATCGATGTTTTAGAAAGACGTCAAGCCTACCATGACTAGTGGAACCAAGTTCATGTATGATTGAAGTTTGGAAAATATTCCTCATCTAATGGGTATTTGCAGAGGATCGTGTTCACGGCACAGCGGGTAAGAATTTTAGGTTTTGACCTATGTTATTCCTGGCAGCAGAGTTTGAATTGCGCCCTCCCTTTTTACTGGATACAGTATAGGGCGTGAACAGTGACGCGCGAGCTACATACAGTATACAAAGTTAATGAGCAAGCAAACAAGATAATTAAAGTTTTAAAACTACACCAGTTTATACTGACCATTCAAAATATAAACGTATTTTACTGAAATCATTATACGGTTTAATGATTTTCCTTTTTAGTCAATTTTCTTAGTTTTTGGGTATTTTATGTAAAACCCATGATTGCAACCAAGAGAAATATATTGAATATAAATTTAGAAATTGCCTTCTAAATATTCTCAAATTTTTGTACTTCTATTTTTCTAAAAAACAATGACGTCGGTCAAAAATTGTCGATTGAACTCAGTCTGCAATACCATTGATGCAGTCGTACGAAGCGTATGACTTACGATGTAATTAGAAATGATCTAACTAAACCCAATTATTGTGTATGATATCTAACTACTAAATTAGACAAAATTATTAAAGTTATGCATAGGTACTGACGCATGCTAGTTAAATTACCCATATATTTTGAGTTATGTCAATTTTCTTGAAAAGAAAAATAGGGACGAAAAACTTCAATACTTGTATTTAAAAACGTGCACACAATTTGCCACGCATTTCAACAACGCCAAGTTATTTTCTTATCTTGAGAGTTCTTCAATAACAGTTTTGGGAAAATACCGGTTATTTTTTCTCGTGATCGCAGTTAATAGTGCTGGGCAGGGTAGAGGAAACAAGGTAGGTTCAAACCAGTCTTTTTTTTGTTGTCGGTGTGGTTTGCTGACGTCACGTCAACAAAACAATAGCAGCGCCCATATTGCATCTGATAGCACTGCTACCCCTAAATCTGGCTCCACTATTGGGCTAACGACATTGCGTTTTGGTGACGTCATAAAGTTAGTTTGAAATAAAGCCTTTCTATTGGCTAGCCGTACAAGAGGAGGTGTATTTTCTCCAATAGAAATGACTTTACCTTGTTTCCTCTACCGTGGTGTTGGGGTATCATGGCACTTCAACCCCTAAAGCAATTAAACACTCATCTCAACCAGCAACAAAACAGCTCACGCGTATTCCTAGCAACGCGCTTCACTATTTCAGCGACCTTCCGCAGTTGAGTTCTATCATTGGGTTAATTTTTACGGTAAATTTTTCAATTCTTCAACTCGTTTCCTGTAAAGTTTAATCTTTTCTCGTATATGATTTGCAGAGAAAGACCTTGAATGAAGGTTTTTTTGTATGTTCCGCAAAAACCGCGCCCTGCTCTCGTCATGGGACGGCCTTGCCGCAAGTCATCTCATCAGATCTTCCTCGCCCAGCGTTCACTTATGAGAGACTTATAAGCAAACTTCGTAACTTTCTTTCCCTTAATATCATGAAGAAACCATTATAGTTTTATTTCAAGGTTTTGATTGCATTAATTCGAACATCATCAGCTTATAGTGCTTTCAATTATGAGAATATTAAAACGGCATAAGGCTTATTTTTTGAAAGCTTGGTACCTGCGCGTATTTTTTACGAAATGCAAGTTCTATCTCTATTGAATACAATATTACAAATTATTTTATAACGTTCTATGACCGAAGACAGGACGTATAATGCTTCTCCGAATATACGGACACTAGTCGTCGCTTTAGTTATTTTCTATGTTACAATTTGTAGCAAGGATACACGCTCAACGAAGAAATTATGTGGGTCCCTGCTCCGACGAGCACACTTAGTCTGCTCGTCTTTATCTCCAGCACAAGTTGTGCTATGCAGAGGGAAGATTGTTCTACCTCGGATCTTAGAGATTTCAATACAAAGGTTGCCGACATCCTTCGCAAATGAATGATATGCATGTATTTTTAAGATAAAATTGGAATTGCAACGTTCAAGTAATAAAAACTAATGTTACATGTTATGTTCTAAGCCCAAAATACAAAATTAACTGTAAATTTTCTAGCCTTAATGGAACAATTGTTAGCGATTTAAACCCAGAATGAACTGAAGTACTCTATCTCTGAACATAAAATTATCCAAATGTCATAGCCTCAAGGCTAGAAGTTAATCCCTGGCTACCTGTTCACTATATACCAATATCTACTTTCCTGCAACCTTTAGAAGAGTGCTTGAACAACAACTCTACAAGCTCGCACTAGAAAATAAAGGTCCTAATCCAGTTTAGATTTTCACACTTTTTGAGATAATTACATGGAAACAGGCAAAAGACTACACAACACGCACCGGCGTGCACGTGTTGGTGTGGCGGAGTTCTGAAGGTAAGTAAATACAGACGTCCTAACAACACCTCCAGAGTGCGGTTCTCTGCTCAGCCGCTGCTGCTGCAGCTGCAAGTTTCACCGCAGCTAAAAATAAACTTGAACTGCTCCTGAGGAACCCCAACACCACACCGTTGAATCTTTGAAACTTTTTTGTATGTTTGAAAATCTTTGAGGAAAATCAAAGTACTTCTTTTCTACTGTCAACGGCAACCAAATGTAAAACTAGACATCCAGCAGTTGATTGCATAACGAAAGCATGCAACCTCACTAGATTATATAAGATAGGTTAGTTTAAGCCACTCTAAACACCACAAAGGTGTTCCAAAGAGATGAAGGAGGAAAGCAGCAACACAGACTCTTGAACTGAGATAACATTGAGACAGATATGAAACGCTACACGTTGAGTGACATAATTATACAGAGTCAAAATAAGAAAGTTTCCTTAGGAAGAATACCCAAATTAATCGAATAGAGTTTTCAACATTTTGGACATTAAAATGAACGGCGTAAATTGTAAGATAACGAATTTTAGTTAGCTATCATTCCAGAGCGGACCAAACACATGGTACAAACGCACAGCTTAGATTAGATATGCTAGTTCTAGCCTTTCCGACCACAACAAAAGGTGTTGCAAAGAGAGAAATGAGGAGGCACCATTTAGTAAGGACTTAAGGAACAGAGAACCCATGCACAAGTGTGTTCCCACACATCCCCTGCGTATAGAAACAGTAAGTTAGAGAGGACGTTTGTGAAACGAAATATAAGTTGAAGAAACAGGACTGCAGGAAACTGAACTTTTCCAGTTTCAATGCCTACCGAACCCTGGGGTGGTCGAGGACTTACATTATACGCCTGAGCTGGCTCCCTCACAGCTAGTCAACCCAAGTCTGGTTCGTATCGTTGGCTACGTTTGGCTCTCGTGTCATGTGCATCAGTTCCTCATGCCATGTGCATCCTACCCACTTCTGTCATGTGCATCACTGTCTCTGGTGCCACCATGTGTATTACACTCATTCGTGTCATGTGCATCAGTCTCTCGTGGCATGTGCATCATATCCACTTGTGTCATGTGCATCATATTCTCTGGAGCCATCATGTGTTTTACACTCACTCGATCCATGTGCATCACAGTCCTTCATGTCATGTCCACCACCGTCAAGCTGTGCCACAATTACAAGAACCATGGAATTCAGCCCGTTACAGGGGCCACAGCTCATGAGTAAGACAAAGATGTTCACGAGGATGATGCAAGCAGCTACATGGCTGGAACTGTACGTACACTCCCTACCGAAAGCGATACTTTATTTCAATTAACCTTGAAACATCATCTTGCACTGCACATTGGTTTATCTAATGTCTTATATCTAACGATAGGACGCTATAGTACTGGTATCCCCCAGTCTAGCCGGTGTTAATTTCCAATACTTGAGTATGGTAGGGATTTCAGGCTGAATTCTCCCTTTTCAAAAGGGGAATATCATAGGGCTGCATACCCTGTGTTCGAACCGGGGACTCCTTCTGATATAGGCGGGCGCTTTTTTCCCACTCGGCTACGGTGACCACGCCGATGAAGACATGGATGTAAGTCCAAATTTAACTCCTCCGTTAGGATGACTTGTGCTTAGCAGACAAATTTGACTTACCTGGATCAGGGCTTCAAGTCGTAACACGAGGACTCGCAGCCTGCAACATCATGAATATGAAGAATTATTAAGGTAGTTATGTTTTTGGACATAGATAGTAGAGTGGCAGTTGTGTTTACCGACCTAAAATATCCCTGAAATTGGTGTTATTTTTTGGGGGAATTTGAACAATCATGAATTTGCAAAAAATTTAAGAAGAAAATAATAAACTTCTCCTTTGTCTTAGATTTCAACATTTTAGCAGCGGGAAGGGAAACCTATGGATGTCTCCTTCTCCAAACGAGCTCTCACATCAGATTCCGAAAACTCAACTTAACCTCATTTTACGTAAATTAACTCTGAGATATTAGCCTGACTATCGAAAGCAAAATAAGGCACGTGCTCTGTGCGTGATTTTGCTCAAATGATCTCAATTTTTTCGCCCCTCTTGGGGGCGCCAATGACACGTGCCAGGCTGGCGGAGGCGCGAGACTCCCTATGGGCAGGCGAGCAAAAAGTCGCGGGTTGAGCGCTTGTGACGCGCGCCGCCCTTGTCCTCTGAGATAAGGTAATGTGCAATTTACCTTCCAATAAGGGGTAATTTTGACTATTAGGCGAAGAAATTTTTTGTACTTTTGATGAATGGGAAATATCTCATAACGAGAAGTATCTTCGTTTTTAACATTGTAGTAACTTTTGATTCAAGTTTGCCTTGTAATATTTTTTTACGAGTACGAACTATGCTATAATTTTAGCACTGGGGAACTTTTGAAGGTAGTTATTTAGATCACCATAGAATAAATAGTTAGCAGCTCACTTGATGTTAGCAAACGTGCAAAAAAAGATAAAATTCAACTGATCTGAAAAATAATTCAATTTAAAATGAGACATTGAAATACGTAGAAATGTCATGGAATAGGCAACTGGTGAGATTCTGGCTTTCATAACAAACCATAAGTTACATAAACCAGAAGGTAACTGAAAATTGCTTAAGTACGCTTACTGCTCAATTTGTTTTATGTTTTTTTAGAATGTCAGTGTAGCCAAAATAAATAGACGTTTGAAACATACGCAAAGGACGCACAGGTGAGGGCTGTAGGCGATATAAGTTCGCAGTTGTTAACGGTGACTGAGAATGAGAAAATAACATCCCCTCTCGCTCTTCCAAAAAGACATTAGTGAAAAGAAATGCTGGTTACTTTTCAAGGGAGCCACCGCAATGCGTGCTGTACCACAGCTCCCTTCAAAGCGCATTACGGACGAAGCGTGTCTCACTAGCGGTACTGCGATTTACACCTTAAAGTACACGAAATTTTTGAGTAATCTATACTATAATAAGAGCCGCGTCCGTCGGTCGGTCGGTCGGTCTGTCCGAAGCCAGCCGAAAGTGTGTGATGAGGGTATCTGTGATACAAGCTCCAGCCCTATATTTTTTGACGGACCGTGTTCACGTGGCCTCATCAACTCTCGAGAGATTGTATTTTTCAATTTCTTACGGCCTTTCTCTCATTAGTCCCTCTTTTTTATTTCAAATAAAGGGGGGTGGACTAGTGAACTTTGAAAAAACGTAGCGTGTTGAAAAAGTCTGATAGAAAATAAGATTGTCGGGCTTCTATAGAAGATTTAACCAGCTGAATTGAGTACGAAAAACGACTGCAAGCTCTGATAGGAGTTGCTTTCTGAATGCCCAAAAAATTTAACCAATGTCAAAAAGAGAGACAAATCTGGTTGCGTTCAGATAAAGAAACTTGTTTGGCCGAGTTCCATCTGATCTTTAGGTGCATCAACAGACAGGATTTTCAGTGCGCGTGTGTGGGTTAAGTTGTTCAAATAAAATCCACGGCAGGAGTAAGCATCCAGAAAATCCAAAACATCAGAAAAAACAACGGATACGATACGTGTTAAATTGCATCGAGCACGTACTTTTTAAAATAGCTGTTTGTAGTTTAAAATTCGTTCCATTTCATACTAAAATTAGTCATGAATTCAGGGAGATGCAGCCTGTTTCCCGGTGGCCCATAGAAAACCTTGCCACTTGTGCTTCGTTGCTTCCATACCACGCTAGAGGAAAAAAAATTAAATAATTCCTATGGGGAAAATATACCTCCTCTTGTCCGGCAAGCCAATAGAACGGTTTCATTTCAAACAAACTTTATGACGTCACCATTGCGAAACGTCGTTAGGCCAATAGTGGAACCAGATTTGGGGCTGGCAGTGTTGCCAGATGCAATGTGAGCGCTGCTATTGGTTCGTTGCCATGACGTCAGCATTGCTACACGGACGACGAAAAAAAAGACTTGCTTGACTTTACCATGTTGCTTCTACCGTGTTTCCATATGCAAGCCTGGAGATACCCTTATGTCTGGATAGGGTGATACCCAAGCGGCACTTATCTTGAAATTCGCTTTCCGGCTTTAAGTTTTGTAGTCAAGTACTCGCGTTATGCTTGTCATGTGGTAGCTCAGTAAATTGTGTTATATGCTGCTCCATGCGTGGAGTTATAGGGCTGCTCTAAGGGATGATTCCTAGTGTTGAGCAATCTCCAAATGAATTAATATTCGAAAACAATTTGTTGAAGAACGTATTTTCAGATCCATTTCGGGAGGCGAGTTCAAGTACAGTTTTTAAGTATGATATTATGTTCTCAAATAAAATATATTCAATTATTTTTCATTCATTTTTATTTTTTGTTCAATGGTAGCTTGGTGCTTTGAAATACGTTTTGGGTCGAGCGTACACCAAATTTATAAAGCGCACGCAGTTCGAAATGAGTTTCAATGCGTTCGAAGAAATCGTGACGTCACACAAATGGTCCGAGATTTTGCGCCATTTGTGATGAGTGGAATACGCCAAATTAAATTAGCTGCAATTCATTGTTAACTACCGATGTAAAGAAGCTAAGTATGCTTCAGACTTCAGAAAATTTTGAGAGATAGGCAGGGATGTTTTTCCTCTCAGATGAGTAAGTGAAAATTTAGTTTTCTCTGATTATATGCCTGTTATGACGGATACTAAGTGAGTAGTCCAGCTTACTCTTTCCTTCAGAATGAATAATTCAACAGAAAAAATTTACAGATGCATTATTATCCGCAGGGTTGATGTATGTATTTTATCACATAAGATTTATATCAGGTAAGGTTACTGATAATTTTCCTTTTCAAATCGATTCTATGCAACGGAAGATCGTCAAAAATCGTCAACCACACGAAAAATCCAACTCATGTTATGTAGGATCATTATGAAGTTTATGTCTCCAAATGAAATCCATTTAATTATCCTTAATTTAATTTCAATTTTTTTTTAAGTTTTCAAAATGAATTGTGTGAGGAAACCTGACTTTGTGTTACATGCGCTCCAGTTAGAACGTGAGAACCCATCTGGCATGGTAAAATATAGGTGAGTTTAGTTGATAAAATCCTTTCCAAGCTTTGTAAACTAAACAGCTAAATTTATTTGTGTTTTTCTCTTAATTTTACAGTCACTGACAGGTCTGTGATATCACATATCCACTACATCTTACCTGCTAATACTCGTGCGCTTGTTGTGTTTATTTACTCATACGAGTGAACACGGCGTGTCAAAAATATACAATAACGTTCGACAAATCACATGACACACGTTCCTGTTTCCCAACAATTCACGTGATATTCATTCTGACTCTGAATCTGCTGGGTTAATACACCGAAAATAATATTTATTGTGAAGCTGATGGAGCTTGTATCACAGATACGCTCATCACCCACTTTCGGCTGGTGGGTGTGACACACAGATATACACACGCGGCTCTTATTATGGTATAGATTTGTGTATATTTGTTGGAGTCCGATTGTCCGCTTCTTCAGTCTCTCTGTCCCATTCATATGGATACTTAAATGACCTTATCTGTGATACGAATTTCACCAGTGCACAAGTATACAGGAATGTTTTTATCACGGCTACTATTAGGATGGATATGTTTGTTTGTCCTCCACATCTGGAGGATTTGTCTAAGTAAAATATCGAATCGTGTCTTTTTTGACGGGTCGTGTACACTAGTTTTACGATAATGTAAATACGTAGTTTTTGAATTGATTTTTTTTAATAAAACCAAAATCGGCAGTTTGAAGCTACGTATTTGGGTTTTATGTTTTTTTAAAACTTCAGTTAAAAACTAAAAGAAGTATACGATTTATCTACTCTATCAAACACTATACAGGTAGAATGCTGTGTAAATAAATTTGACCCTAAGGCTAGGATATACTTTGTTGCAAAAATATAAGATTCCGTATTAAGTCCGTATCACAAATACATGATTCAGGGACTTTTTTTCAAAGATATACTTTATTTTACCCTTAGTAGATGTAATATCACTATATGAGTCCTTAATAAGTTTTCTGAATGAATCAGGAGATGGGCGAAGCAGAAGTTATCACTCTGTAATCTTACCATTGTGTATTTATATCTATCTATACTATAATAAGAGGGGTGTCCGTCTGTCTGTCTGTCTGTCTGTCCGAAGCCAGCCGAATGTGTGTGATGAGAGTACCTGTGATACAAGCTTCATCAACTCCACAATTTCCAGTGTATTCATCCATCAGATTCAAGTAGGAATGAATATCACGTGAATTCTTAGGAAATAGGACCGTGTGTCATGTGATTTGTTGAACATTATTATACATTTTTGACGGGCCGTGTGCACTCGGCCTCATCAACCCTCGAGATTGAGTTTTTTTTATTTCTTACGGCCATTTCTTTCATTCCGCCTTCTTCCTCATTTCAAATAAAGAGGATGAACTAGTGTTTATTAAACTCTGAGATAATTTTTTGGGGTTCGCGCTCGTTTGGTTGCTTGGTTGTTACGGTCCGCGCTGTTAAAAGCATTAACCCGTGGATGCATGGTGAGGTCAAAATAACCTTAACTGAATTTTAAAGTCAAATAATTGTAGGTTTTGTCCGTATATTTGTACACGGCTTTGTAACTTTTCCCAAACAACTGAAACTGGTTAACCTTGATGTGCTATGTTACGTTAGTGAAAAGGTTGGGGTCAAATTGACCCCATGGTGTAAGTTTGTTTAAAATAATTTCGTGCATCCACGTTAAACAAAAATTAGCACACTGCTTCCAGTAGAAAAAAAAGGAGAAAAAATGGAGAACCTGCTTCTACTTGTATCCTAATTTAAATTGAACTTTTTTCGTAGTTCATATAATTTTCGCCTCTCACTATGTCACGGGTGGAAATTCTCGTTCTTCTCGCTTCCATTTATCATGTCCTTCACATTAATTTATGCCATCATTTTACACCAGGTGAGTACTTTAGTATTTATATTTTTAATTAAAATTTTCATTCATGTCGTAGGTCTGTCACCCCATATCATATCACGTCTACGGATGGATAACAAGACTGTATGAATCTTCTTTAATTAAAGACCAATTTTGCAGGAGCAAAAAGTTGCATATTGGAGACAGCAGCGCCGTTTGAGGGTCAACATCACCATTGTACAACAATCCTGATGTCTCTAACTCCGCTGAACTCTTTTGCGCCAGTATTATCTGCGTAGTTAGTAAATAGTACAAATTTGTTTTATGGTAAAACATTTTATTCCTTTCGAGTCATTATTTTGGAATACTAGTCGATACATAAGAACGAAAAAAAGGAAATTGTCCTGAACGTCGATCTCATAGTCTTAGGCGCAAAATAATTTAATTCTGCCCATTTTACTCTTAAAATAATAATTAATCCCTCCAATCACTACATAGTTCCTATACTAGTTTGCTCATACTCCAATATACGTGCGCCCTTACGAGAGTGTTTTCAACTATGTGTCACAGGGATTTGTTTTCTTAGTTGCTTATATTTATTTGTATATCAGCACCAAATTAATTACCGCAAAGAATGAAAGGATGTTAATGTAAAGGTTGATTAGCATCTTTTTTTCTTTTTTTGTTCTCATCAAAACATTTTAAAAGGCCACGATTTCGACGAATGTCCTAACTTTATAGAACATCATTGTTTCATTTTCTTCTTCTAGTCTTTAATTGTTCTCGTTCATTTTGTGTGGCAACTTTCCCCTTCTTACGCTCGTGAGTGCATTATAACAACACTATTTCAGGTAGTTAATTTTTTGTACGGTTCCCGCTATGTTGAAAATTTTACGGCTAGCAATGTACAACAATCCTTTTCGTGTCTTTGACTCCGATGAACTCTTTTGTGTCAGTACTATTAGCATAGGTAGGAAATATCTTAATTTGGGTTTTGTGTCAGAATTTTCACTTAGACGGGCGCTAAAGGATATCTGACACGCGGAAGGAAGGGGATGAAAAGAACAGAAATTTTAATTCACGCAGATTTTCACTCCGCATTTAGTTTATTATATTCCCAACAGGGCAAAAGGAAGCATCAAAACGGCTATGCCGTCAACAAGCCCCAAATTATTTAGGGTTTTCAATAATTTTATTCAAGACATAAACTCAGTTTAAAATTTACATTAAAAATGCCTCAGCTCGAGTCAAAGCGGGGCGGACGAGGAAGGTTAATTTTGAGTAGAGTAAGACGCATGGGGCGCTCCACAGCGCCTCAAGCAGACGCAGTTCACGATTAAAGACGGGGTGGCCGAAGCGAACTCAGCACTGCTTAAGATTGTGGGAAAGTATCCCGACCAAGAGAAGACAGAGGGTGTTCCCGCTGCAAGAAGAATTCGAGAGAAGAAAAATTAGCGATAACTTAATACAACCGAATTGGGTCACTAATATGAAAATCAGATTGTTAACTATGCTCAGAAAATATCAAGTTAAGAATATATTTTGAACTGTAACGGGGCACCACCAAGCCTTACGTACCTAAGGCAGAGCGGCCGACAAACTAAAGAAAACACCAGCGGCCGCAAGGCCGAATGAAGACCATTGGGAAGAGAACGATACGATGGAGCGGTCACCGCTTACTGAAAAAAATAAACAAACTAAACAATCTCAACATACGACCGACGAGAGGATATTGTAAATGAATCACGACAGAGCAAACACAGAAGAACAAAGCTAGCACACACCTGAACTTAATTGTGGCTTCAGTGGAAAAAGTTTCCTTTAAGGCCCGAAAGAATTTAAGGGAAAATAGTTTAAGGTCATTGGACTTTTAATAGGATCAATTCACTTCGAATAGGACACCTAATCCAAACTTTAGTTAGAGTTTAGATCAATTTTTAGAGGTGAACCCATTCAATTAAGGCTTATAAAAAGCTTCAAGCGCGGCAAGCCGCCGGCAATGTTAGACACAAGGGTGTCGTTAAGTAATTTAAATGCCAATGAAGACAAGCAAGAATTTCAACTGCGGCAAGAGAGCCAACGAAAATATAACGAAACGAAAATATGCCAGTCACACAAAATAAACATAGGATATGATATGAAAGAAGAGCAAGAACGGGCACCAAGGTCAGGATACTTCAACCCTCATAGCGCGAGGAATAGCCGGTAACCAGCAGGGTCGACGTGGCTCGGAGAGCACCAGCCAGCGCATCCACCGTCCGCCCAATCTCAGAGCAAAATGACGTCACAACTAGAGCGCATCTGCCACCTTTACGCCACCATGCACCACACTACTACTGAAAGTTATGATTTATTTCTTGAGGAAAAGTAGGGTTCAAATATTTTGGAAGATAATTAAAGACCAAATTAATTTAGAGCCGATGAGAAATTCACGTCATGGAAAAATTTCCATGACGGAAATTGTCATGACGGAAATTGAATACTAGTCGATACATAAGAACGAAAAAAAGGAAATTGTCCTGAACGTCGATCTCATAGTCTTAGGCGCAAAATAATTTAATTCTGCCCATTTTACTCTTAAAATAATAATTAATCCCTCCAATCACTACATAGTTCCTATACTAGTTTGCTCATACTCCAATATACGTGCGCCCTTACGAGAGTGTTTTCAACTATGTGTCACAGGGATTTGTTTTCTTAGTTGCTTATATTTATTTGTATATCAGCACCAAATTAATTACCGCAAAGAATGAAAGGATGTTAATGTAAAGGTTGATTAGCATCTTTTTTTCTTTTTTTGTTCTCATCAAAACATTTTAAAAGGCCACGATTTCGACGAATGTCCTAACTTTATAGAACATCATTGTTTCATTTTCTTCTTCTAGTCTTTAATTGTTCTCGTTCATTTTGTGTGGCAACTTTCCCCTTCTTACGCTCGTGAGTGCATTATAACAACACTATTTCAGGTAGTTAATTTTTTGTACGGTTCCCGCTATGTTGAAAATTTTACGGCTAGCAATGTACAACAATCCTTTTCGTGTCTTTGACTCCGATGAACTCTTTTGTGTCAGTACTATTAGCATAGGTAGGAAATATCTTAATTTGGGTTTTGTTATGGTTAATATTATATTTTTTCCGAGCTCATCATTCGGCATTCTAGTTGAGCGTTAGTGTGAAAATTGTCCCAAATCCCGACCGACAGCCTCATAGTTCTAGACGCAAAATAAATCAAATCTGCCCATTTTACTTTCAACATCAATCCCTCATGCTCGTATCACTAGTTCCTATGTTCACATGCTAATACTTCAATATAAGTACGCACTAATGAGAGGGTTTTCAACAATGCGTCACATGGATTATGTTTAATTAGTCACTTGTATTTAAATGCATTACCAAAATCCGACTACCGCAACGAAGGGAACGCATTTTTCGTGCTTTTCTCCGAATCATTTGTTTCAACAATTAACATGGGTATTACGAAAACGATGTATGAATGGCAATTAAGGACCTCTAAGTTAAGGTATTTGAATACGATTTTTGCATTTATTCCAATATAAGTACGCACAAACGAATGCATTTTTCAACTAAACGTTGCGAGGATTGTGTTCTCTTAGTAACTTATTTTTAAATGCACTGTCGAAACCAGATTACGCAAAGAAGGGAACTCGTTTTTGTTGTGCTATTCGGTCAATCATTTTTTGTTTCAACATTTTACGCGGGTATCACGATACCGATGTGTTATTATCAATTAATTAAGGATGTTAATGTTAAGGTATTTAAAAAATCAATGTTTCAGAGGGTATGAACTTTATTGGAAATAAACTGTTTTTCTTTTCTTATCTTTCTTTCTTTGAACGACCAAAATTGCCCTTAAGCGACCTATATCGCCCATAAGCGACCTATATCGCCCTTAAACGACCTACATCGCCCTTTAGGCGACCTAAACCGCCCTTAAATGACCTAAATTACCCTTAAATGACCTATATCGCATGTTTTGAAAGGTCAATTTTAAAGGTACTTGAGCGACCGATGTTGAAGGTACTAAATCAGCTAATCTTGAAAGTGCTCAAACGGAGAATCTTGGATCAAGGTATGAACTAATGGGTTTAATTAAGTTAATTAATTAGAGGTGCTAGAAAGTTTAGTCTCTGACGCACTGGAGCACTTGATCTAAGAGGTTCTAAAACACCGGAGAAGGTGCTAAAACAGCCAATTTTATAGGTACCATGAGGTTACGCTTAAAATGTCATAATTATACTCGTAATTATTATATTTGATCTCTTAAGGCTCTAGCCATGACAAAGATGATCTCAAGAGAGCGAAGTGAAGCGACCGTTTAGTAAGGATTGTAGATGTGAACAGTATACCCGATGTGAACTTTCACAGGCTCAGGCGCCTTATTCCATGTACCGTGCACTTCTTTAATCCCAAAGCAGAAGCTATATCTCGAGTGGGATGGAGGAGGTAGAGTGAGCAGCTTTCTGAGAAGTAAATTCAGTAACATCGAAGCTGTTCAAATGCTCCCCGACCACTGTATGAAATCATGATGGAAATATGGAGGCGGAATGCCGCGCATAATTCACTCAGCCTTTCTGTATAGGGATACTTTTAATATTAATATTAATGGTGATGTTGATTTTTTATAGATTTACATACACATTATGATGAGACGTGAGCAATATTGATAATAAATAGAATATTATTCGAGAGGTAAGCAATATCATTTACTCAACTTGAACCGTATTTCGATAAAAACACTAGCTCAAAGTTTTGTCTCTTATCACGAATGTGAGCATGCAATACTTCATAAAGAAAAGCGGCGAATCTCTAGCTATAGTTCGAGCATAGGAATTCATCGAGAGCCACTGTACTAATCATATAGTTTCGAGGTCTTCAGAGTTCCAGACCTCGTCATGAACTAGTTGCAAAACATCTAAACTATCTGCCGACATCATGAACTAAGAGCGGGAAAGTATTGAAATAACTCTCAAATATCTTGAACGAACTGAAAAACATCTAAACTAATTGCCAGATACAATGAACTAACTGAAAAACATCATGAACTAACCGACAAACATCACAAAATAACTGCCAGACATAAGCCAATAGCCAGACATCACACACCAACAGCCACATATCACACACCAACAGCCAGAGGTCGCAAACTAACAGCCACACATCACAAACCAACAGCCAGAGGTCGCCAACTATCAGCCAGACATCACAAACCAACAGCCAGAGGTCGCCAACTAACAGCCAGACATCACAAACCAACAGCCAGAGGTCGCCAACTAACAGCCAGACATCACACACCAACAGCCAGAGGTCGCCAACAAACAGCCAGACATCACAAACCAACAGCCAGAGGGCACAAACGAACAGCAACACATCACAAACCAACAGTCAGACATCACACACCAACGGCCAGACATCACAAACCAACAACCAGAGGGCACAAACTAACGGCCACACATCACACACCAACAGCCAGAGGGCACAAACGAACAGCCACACATCACAAACCAACAGCCAGACATCACAAAATAACAACCAGAGGGCACAAACTAACAGCCACACATCACACACCAACAGACTAGCACACAACAAACAGCCAAACATCCCAAACCAACAAACAGGTGACAGGCCCACAACAAACAGCACCACCACACACCAAAAGCAGGTGGAGGCACCAAACCCCACAGAACCAGTCGGCGCAGCCCTGCCTGTTGTATCAGGTGTCCTCTAGACGCTGCACCTCTTCACAAACTCGTTATGGTGCTCTGCAAGGACAGAAGCAACGTCAAGCTCATGAATTTTGCCGATAAGAATTTGTGCGAACTTTCTGGCGGTGATTCTGAAGCGCTTTGCTGGCTGTGTAGAATTTTGACAAGCGCTTTTCCATAGGTGACCCCGGTCGAAGTTTACATCAAGGGAACCTTAAATAGAGTTTTTTTTTAATAGTGTCCATGCACAGCAGGTGCGCACGCGCGTGTTTTGGAAGAATGCATTCCATACATAATTCGTTCGAGAAATTTTAGTCTTGTGTTGTGCTTGGTATTTGGGATGTGATTTCGTGCGCGGAGTATCTGTCAGTGTTCTGCGTTCCGCATGTGAGTGTATAGTGAGTAATATGTGTGGTGTTGAGAGTAGAACTTATACTGTATAATGCGACGCGAATTAAATTATGCCAGAAATAAGGACATACTATTACTAAAAAATTGAAAGGTATAATGTTTTCAATAAGACCATTTTCTTTGTGTCTTAGAGTAACTACTGTTCACGTGTTTTCTACAATTCATTAGTTTCTCCAACTTATTCAGAACCTATGCCGAACACTAAAATTTGCCTTCAAAATGTCAGAATTATCATTATTATAATAGGTAGTTTAAGGCTCCCTAGCCACAACGAAGAGGATCTCAAATGAGCGAAGTGAAGGTACCATTTAGTAAGGACTGTATAGAAAACGAGGAATCTATGCACGAGGTATCCCTACAGAGGACACCCTGCTCATGGGAACGACAAGTTAGAAAGGAAAAGGAAGATGAAAGAGAGAACAAGTGACGAAGCTGGCATGAAAACAAAAGAAGCATAGTGGGTAAGAAGAAAGATAAAAGCGCTTTAAGGTCTATTTACAGCTGAGGTCACCTAACAGTATCCTCCCTTTGGGCGCCAGTTCCATGGCAAAGGATAAGCAAGCCTAAACTAACTTAAGCTTATTGCCTATCTCCTGGTGTAGAGGGTCAAAACGGCAGAAATTTAAATGAAAAAAATTTCTAAAGGTATACCCGAGGTTATGCTTTGACAAGCTCGGGCGCCTTATCCGGTGTATCGGGCACTTCTTTAAGAAATTCTAGATTCAACCATCCTGCATTCATCGACCCTACGTTGGACAATACTGAGCACAAGAATACGGTGTAATTTGGAAAATTAATTCGACGAGGAGTGTTGTTCTCAAGCAAAAAAGATACCGAGTTGGATTCCATTTTCAAATGAGCGATATTCCAAGCTGAGAGCACACATCGTCGAAACTTTTGGCTCAGAAAAATTGGTTTTACCTCACCTATCGACGCCAACTACAAAATAACCGATATCTGTGTCATTCTTAGTTATAAATTCTTACCTTCATCCAAATTTTTTAGTATAAAGTGCACTCATCTGCATATTTCGCAAAAAAATTTTCAATTATATAAATTAAACTAGACACTTAGAACTAATTCCTGTTACTACAGGTTCTTGCATGATATTGTTCCCAAAAATGACACAATATGTTAGCGAGCGATCCATATTAGGAGGCTGGCTTTACATATAATATTAATAATTATGAAACGTGTACTATTCAGAATAAGCGATGATTATGCAATCAGAATTTTCACGTACACATAATTGCATAAAAGGCATGTTCAGCGCCGTTATGTGTATTTTGTGCCCTTTTGCTAGCGCGTTTTCTCCCCTCAGGGGGATACAACTATTGCATCAATGGTAATTAGCGCTCCCAGGAGGAGAATGTGTGAGGGCCCGAGCTGAGAGTTAGGTAGGCCTTCTTTTTGTTAAAATAAAATGTTGTTTGGTATGTTAAGGATCACTTTTTTCCGTTCACTTCTGTCCTGTTTCTCAGCACCTACTACTTTCTTTTTCAACTTTTTCTTGTTTCAAAAATTTCATTCTCAACTCACCGTTTCTATGTCCCTTCTGCGCAGATTCCGCGTTCCTTTATCTCCTTACTAAATGATGCTTTCCATCTTACTCGTTTCGGTACGCTTTTAACTAACATCTAATCTCACCTGATCTAATCAAGCGCGTTTTCTATTGAGGAATGCTTGCATGAACTTCTACCTAAACTTTCGTCAGTTCCGCAGAATTTGTGCCTCAATAAAATTATTATATCAAATAGTGAACTTTTTATCACCTAAGAATGAGTGCTGTAGACCCACGCCTGTAGGCCATGCATTGATATTTTCAAGTCGCGCGTCCACGTGTCAACGATCGTGTTGCTGGGCAAGCAGGTTCAGCCGTGGAAGTCGTCGACTCCTTACCTTCCTCACCTCTTCTCTTAACTCTACTTCACCCGTACTGCTTCACGCTGTCGATCTACGCTTTGGTGATTCTGAACTCACAATAAAAGCCCATCTTCTTACACAGCAGAATTATAATTTTAAAAACTCCACCCACATTCTTCGTGAAAGCTCTAGTTTTGTCGTGGGCAATGAGGGTCTTTTAATTTGTGCTCTCAGGTGTTATTTTATTTTTACGTTTTTTAATCGTACTGAAGACAAAGCTGTAACCTATGTGCCTTCACAGTTAATGACGCGCAGAAATGATGCAGGGTTAAAGTGTTTTTTCTGTTCGTGGTGAACTTGCAGATATACCCGTGCCGTCATAAGAAACGAAATTTTGAGTTAGAGTTACAACTTTTTTGATGAAAACTGTCAAATGACACGCCTTTTTTTGGTTTCTCGATTTTTATGTAACTTAAAACAAATGTATAAAGTTTTTACTGTGCGTGTAGATAGCGCCGAAAGAACTTGAAAAATTGATGTAATGCAGTAACGAATAAAACGTTGGCTGATATCAGCAGAATTGCAGCAGAATTCACCGTGAAAAAAAAACATGCTCAAATAAATATAAGTGTCAATATATTTTACTTTCTCACTCAGATTTAACGATACCGAAAAAACTCGCTCGTAATAGAAAAAATCCGTTTTTAAATATTTCAAAGAGAAGGTATAAAATTGACTGCACATCGAAGAAGAGTAAAACTGATACAAAAGAGGTTCCAACAACAAGTACAAGGTCACAAGTAGTCAGCGTTGACATTTGCAACAAGACTGTCCTCATTAGCACACCTGAGCGCCGACCTCATGGTGCTGGCTCATGTCTAAGGCAGTAGCATGAGTTGCACGTTCAAATGTCAAATAAGTTGTTTGCCTCTCGTTGGAGACTATTTAGTTACTTGCCCTGAGTTAATGAGATAGGTCTGGGCCGAGTTTTTTAATACGGGAGAATTCTAAAATAACTTCAGTCCAAAGACATTAAGAATCCTTCTTTACCCTATTAGTTTCTTCTATATCAATAAGTGGCTCTTAATTCATCAAATATAGAACATACTCAGGTCAACTTTAGCTCAAGAATAGTCCAAAAAATTTTCAGGTACTTTGGGCCTTGTTCATTTACTGGCAGGACTCCGTTTTGCCTTAAAAATTATTCTCTAATTCTGCAAAAGCCTAAGCGAATTATTCCCACTTATCAATGTAATTTGACACTAACAGTGACGATTTTTTTCTTGCAAACATTTTCTCACCTATTGATAAGGCCATTATAATATCGATGTGTGTTTTCTAATTAAGGATCTTTATGTTAAGACATTTTAAGACTCAATGTTATACACTTCACGTAACAACTTCATTAGAAATAAACAGTTTTCTTTGCTTATATTCCTGTTCTTCTAAAACGCAATTGGGGAGTTATCACACGGCGCTGTAGTTCGCTCCAGCAACATGCAACTAACTCTCATTGGTTGATTATAAGAAAGTTTTAGCCTCTCTTTACCACACTGAAGATGTTGAAAGAGAGGAAGGATGAAGGCACCATTAAGTATGGAGTTGAGGGAACACGGAATCTTCGCAAAAGGTGCATCAAAACAGTAAGCTAAGAAATAAGTTCATGGAACAATATCGAAATTGAAGAAGAAAGTATTAGGTGCTGAAAACAGGACACCAGTGAACCGAAAAAAAAGATGGTCCGTAACATAACAAAAAACCTATTCTATTTCAACAAAAAGAAGGCCTACCTATCTTTCAGCTCAGGACCTAACATGCGACCCTTAACTCTTCATCAAGCAAGCAGGGCACCATACATGGCTATTTAGGCGGGAGTTAGAACTGGCACCGGTACACCTGTTTTTTTATGAATTTTATGTATAAAATTACGTATAGTTTTGTATGATTTTATGTATACAATTCATAAAATTATTTATGAATTTTAAGTTCCCCCGTGTATATTCCTGGCTGAAGATCGTGAAACTTACATGGTACAAGGCAGATTGTGTGTCTACGGGACATGAAATTTACGTTATCCAAAAAATATTTTATTGAGAATCACACAATAATGTGACTATGTGACTAATAACTGCCCCATATGAATTGATCTATCAAAATTCCTAAAGCGTAAATATCTCAAGAAGTTAGCAATCATAAAGTCCGATTTGACGCTGCTAAAAAGTATCTTCATCCTCGCATACAGCGCACGCTTTGTAAGAACTCGTATTCAAGTCTACTGCAGTCGCTTCTTTTCAAAAATGTCAGGGAATTATTACTGAGGTATGGCAAGTTCATATCACACAACAGCGTACCTCAAGAAACCTCAGGCGAAGTCTCCACATTTTTCATTTTTAATAAAAACTCCACCGAAATTCTGTTTGATGTTCATTTTGGTTTGGTGTTCAACAGCGTACCTCAAGAAACCTCAGGCGAAGGCTCCACATTCTTAATAAAAAACTGCACCCAAATTCTGCACGGTCAGCAGGCGGCCGGTCCAAAACACGTGTTTCAGAAGTGACTCTCTCTCTTCGCTTCAAAAGAACAAAGCGAATGGTAAACTCAAAAGCGGGGAAAGGTAATGAAAGATATGTACTTTATATTCAAATACATATCAGTAATTTAATTTTGTTAAAATCATTTCTGTTGTTGTAAATCTGGAAGACTCATAAATGTACGAGTATCAGGTAGTCGTTAATGGTGGGATGAAAACCTCCTCCGCACGTGCAGTTGAAATTGAAACAAAAACTAGCCAAACAGTTTCCGACTTCTTGCTCAAGTTCTAATTACTTCAAATTTTGCAACCGAAAAAAAATCAGTAAATGGCTGTTGGTATACATGCTATAGAAATATAGCCCTACTAATTTGCGCCAATTAATATGAAAAAGTATCTATAGATAGATTATAGATTGAAAAAGTATCTTAACACGTTAACTGCATGGTAATATATATATGTGTACCACTAGACAAATTGCTCATTTACGTAACAGTATAAATACATAGCATTTCAATTATTTTACCTTTTTTAGTGTAGGTTTTTCTGCACAAGACAAATTGATGTTGTGTAATTATATTTTTAACTCTTGTGATAAAAGTTGAAAATACATTGGTGCAGGGAAGTCGGTTTTTTCACTTCTACTTCTACGTTAACCGCACAAGCGTAGTAAACGAGTTATACTTTATGCCCCAAACTTACTAGCGCCTCAAACTGGTTGCACATAAATCAACAAAAACAGTTAAAATTTCTATTTTATAATCATAATATCAGCCTGACATGCGATGGGAGAACCGTATAATTTTTTCTAGTTTGAAGCCAAGTATTGAAAGCACTCTGAGCAAAGCAGGAAAACTGCACCAGAGAGTAATTCTAACCATCAATTTGTGCTAAAATTGTGATTCTGAAAGAGCTCAAGCAACCATTGTGCAAGAGCCGAGACAGCCAGAACTTGTGGAAATGCTCATACTCTATCAAGATAATGAAATATATTTTTCCGGTAAAATTCCATCAAACAATTATACAAAGTTATAGAGTCAACCGATCCACGTTTCTCAGAACGTAAAATACTTGTGTAAAATTATATCAAACATAAAGTTACAGAATCAGTCGACCGAGTTTACAAGAACGTAGACTACATCATTTCACGACACAAAGACACGAATCAACGTACAAAGTAAGCAGAATGGGAGAAACTACTTGCAGAATATGAGAGTCGTGTTGTTGGCGGGTAAAATACATCATTTGACTATACAAAGACACGAAACAACGTACAAACAAGCAGAATGGGAGAAACTGCTTGCAGAATATGAGAGTCGTGTTGTTGGCGGGTAAAATACATCATTTGACTATACAAAGACACGAAACAACGTACAAACAAGCAGAATGGGAGAAACTACTTGCAGAATATGAGAGTCGTGTTGTTGGCGGGTAAAATACATCATTTGACTATACAAAGACACGAAACAACGTACAAACAAGCAGAATGGGAGAAACTGCTTGCAGAATATGAGAGTCGTGTTGTTGGCGGGTAAAATACATCATTTGACTATACAAAGACACGAAACAACGTACAAACAAGCAGAATGGGAGAAACTACTTGCAGAATATGAGAGTCGTGTTGTTGGCGGGTAAAATACATCATTTGACGATACAAAGAACACAAAAAAAACGTACAAAACAAGCAGAATGGGAGAAACTGCTTGCAGAATATGAGAGTCTTGTTGTTGGCGGGTAAAATACATCATTTGACGATACAAAGACACGAAACAACGTACAAAACAAGCAGAATGGGAGAAACTGCTTGCAGAATATGAGAGTCTTGTTGTTGGCGGGTAAAATACATCATTTGACGATACAAAGACACAAAACAACGTACAAAACAAGCAGAATGGGAGAAACTGCTTGCAGAATATGAGAGTCGTGTTGTTGGCGGGTAAAATACATCATTTGACGATACAAAGACACAAAACAACGTACAAAACAAGCAGAATGGGAGAAACTGCTTGCAGAATATGAGAGTCGTGTTGTTGGCGGGTAAAATACATCATTTGACTATACAAAGACACGAAACAACGTACAAACAAGCAGAATGGGAGAAACTGCTTGCAGAATATGAGTCGTGTTGTTGGCGGGTAAAATACATCATTTGACGATACAAAGACACAAAACAACCTACAAAACAAGAAGAATGGGAGTTACTGCTTGCGGAATATGAGAGTCTTGTTGTTGGCGGGCATGTCGAACATCCTGCAGTAGAGGAGGCCGTTCTTCACAGCCTCCTGCTTCAGCGCACGCGTGTCTCTGATGCCCCAACTCGGGTCTCTCGCCTGCACGAGGATCACACAGCTTTACACGTTGACCGCCATGGGCTGAACTGAAGTTCAATAATGAACTCAAAAGTCAATTGTAGTAAGCAATGTTGCAACTCTGGTCTCTCGCCTGCTCGAGGATCACACCGCTTTACACGCTGACCGCCATGGGTTGAACTGAAGTTCAATAATGAACTCAAAAGTCAATTGTAGTAAGCAATGTTGAAAGACATAAACTGGATCGTGCATTCATTTAGTTTTGATCAAGTATTTATAAAAATTGAGTTTGTGACTACTGGTCGGTCAGCAGCATTATGAAAATTGCCTCCGTGTACACCGGTGGCTCACGTCGCAGTTAAAGTGTCAAGATACAGTCTTCCAATAATAACTTTTCGGTCACACAATGATTTAAAATTGAATTCATTTGCATTTATATACTAACTTTTGACTGAATTGACCAACACTCATAAAATAGACTTATAATTTTATTGTTGTACAGTCATACATAGACTTACAACCACATGTTGTCTTTTAATTCAATTGAGATACATATATATATATAATAAATCTCTGGGACCTCCCTCTTCAGTTTTTGTAAGATTCCAGAGATTCATTTTGGCCTGAAATAAAACAAAATATTTTAAATAATAAAAATTAATAATTGAACTAAGCTAACCTAACTTAAAAGGGGATAACCCTGTGTTTTTTATTTGTAGCCGATTGCTTTGAAGTTTGCCAAGTACATGTAATTTTAAAAAATTTCCACCTCTCACTATTTCGATTTTGGCTTTAGTTTTTGAGAAAATTTGAAATATTAATTTTATTATATAACTTTCTTGGACATTTCAAAAGAATATAAGTCACTGATTTTTCATGCTAGAAAAAATCAAAGGCAGTTTTGGAATCCTTGTAACATTTCTAACGAACTAATGAATACAGATTTTTTATTTTTTTCTTTTTCTTTAGAAATGCGATTTTCGAAGAGATAAAAACACTTTTTCATCATTTTATACTGTGGTGAAAAAACTGAATATAAAAATTGAAAAAATTGAAACGTAATTTTGTGAGAAATGTTCTAAGCATTCCAAAACTGTCCTTGGTTTTCTCTAGCACAAAAAATCATCGACTTTTATGCTTCTGAAATGTCCGACTGTGATAAAAAAATCACTTTTTACCCTTTTGAACTGTGACAAACAAAATTATATGTAAAATTTTGAAAATCCACATTCATTAATTTGTTAGAAATGTGACAAGGATTCCAAAACTGTCTTTGGATTTTCTAGCATGAAAACTCATTGGCTTCCATTTTTTAAATGTTCGAGAAAATTATATGAAAACTAATATTTCCCATTTTCTCGAAAACTAAGGCCGAAATCGAAAAAGTTACGTGAGCAAAATGTGCTTCTTTTAAAATAATACATATATTGTGCAAATTTCAGAACAATCTGTCGCAAAATTAAAAATCGCTAGGTTGTTTCCTGTAACCTAACCTCAACATCAAGAGGAAACCATACATTAAAAGTGGTGGCAGATAACCCACAGGTACCTAGAGAATTCTTCAGAGGAACAGCAAGAGCCACAGAACTTAAATTGATGGAGTCAGAATTCAGAGCTTACTATACCTACTGTCTGATTTTATATACTTAAAAAATTTGGATGTGTGCAAATAAAACAAAAAAAAACACATAAAAAACTGTTTTTTCTACAAAAAAACTGCCGAAAAAAAATTTTTGCAGCCCTAGGCACAACACACCCTCAGCCCCTGGTCGAAGCGGACGTTGCTCTCAGGTTCGACGACGCCGTCGACAGCGTAAGGCCCGTAGGTGACCAGAAGGCCCCCCGGTCTGAGGACGGTCCCGGCTGCCCTGAAGAGGCCCTCTGTGCAGCAGTAGGGCGCGATGTGCACCATGTTGCAGCACAGCAGCATGTCGTACGCTGAGGGGCCCCCCAAAGGGCTTGCAGGCCAGTCCGCCGGGTCCTGTATGTATTAGAGGAGTTAGATTCAACCTCCCTTAAACACAATAAAGGTGTTTCGATGAAAGGTAGGATGAAGGAATTATTTAGTATGGAGGTAAAGGATTGCGATGTTTATGTACAAGGTGTGTTCCCATAATAGGTTACCTGTGCATAAAAGAAGTGAGCTGAGAAGGGAGGTTTCGAAACAAGATAAAAATTGAAGAAGAAATTCAGTGGTGCTGAAAAAACAGGACAGAAGTGAACCGAAAAAGATGGGTTTAAGCGAAGCCTAAAAAACCTGTTCTATTTAAAAAAAGAAGGCATGCTTGATAATCAGTTTAGGCCCTCACATTTTCCCCCTGGGAGCGCTAATTCCAACAGTTGTATCTCCGAGAGGAACGGGTCCTGAGCATGAAAGTCGTACGAAGAGATAGAGAAGTAAAGAGAAGTAAGAAGCTGTGCAGTAGTACGACTTCCGGAAAAATATGCTCTGTGTTCAGTTGTCATTTTTGGCTTTCTTTAGAGGCGTCCTAATGCATTTGAATTGATGAAATATTACTCGAGAACAATTTACTTCGAGATGCTTTTGAGGACGGTAGAAATTTACTTCTGATCTCATAGCTATGTGAACACTTTAAGAGGATTTTTCATTCCCCAAATTTTGAAAATAGGTCCCATTGAAAACGATGATTTACCAAGAATATCTCTCAAAAGCCAAACGCTCAAAATTTATAATTTCCCAGAAATTTCAAGGAATGAATACGGTAATTTTATAGTATTAATAAGTAAATCCCATTCCGACACACGCCTCTGTAGTAAGAAATGTTGATCTGGAACATCAGTTAACTGCCTCTGAGAAAAACTTCTAAAAATTGTCTTAAATACTTATTACAGTAAAACTTTATTCAATATTGTGAAACTTTAGGCTGAATTTTTCATAGAAGTCACAATCTTTGTCTTTGCTTCAACGGTAATAGATCACTAGAGAATATTAAAAGTTATATTATATGTATAATATGTGCCGTAAACTTGATCGCACATGATGGCGTCAAGTCGTCGACTGTGGAAGTTCACCCTCGAGTAAAACCAAAAAGCCAAAATTCATAATCTGTTTCATAATTCATAATCTGTCTCCTAATTCATAATCTGTTTCATAATTCATAATCTGTCTCCTAATTCATAATCTGCTTCATAATTCATAATCTGTCTCCTAATTCATAATCTGTCTAGTAATTCATAATCTGTTTCACAATTCATAATCTGCTTCATAATTCGTAATCTGTTTCCTAATTCTTAATCTGTTTCCTAATTCGTAATCAGTTTCATAATTCATAATCTGTTTCACAATTCGAAATCTGTTTCACAATTCATAATCTGCTTCATAATTCGTAATCTGTTTCCTAATTCTTAATCTGTTTCCTAATTCGTAATCAGTTTCATAATTCATAATCTGTTTCACAATTCGCAATCTGTTTCACAATTCATAATCTGCTTCATAATTCGTAATCTGTTTCCTAATTCTTAATCTGTTTCCTAATTCGTAATCAGTTTCATAATTCATAATCTGTTTCACAATTCGCAATCTGTTTCACAATTCATAATCTGCTTCATAATTCGTAATCTGTTTCATAATTCATAATGTTACATAATTCATAATTTGTTCCATATTTCATAATCTGTTTCACAATTCATAATGTTTCATAATTTATAATCTGGTTCTATTAGAGTACCTCACGCTTCCTGACTAAAGGAGAGCGTCCCCCTTATGAATCCTTGCTTCTGGGATTTCTTGAGAAACTGGGATTTTTGCTGTTATAAGAAGTGTAAGAGGTCAGGTACATCCTGTGAAAAAATGAGACTCGTACGTTCACTCGTTCGCCCGCTACGGGGATTTAAAGAATGGGGGGGAGGGGAGGGGGAAGTTGTATTTTATCATGTTACACCTCCCCCATGGCACTTTCTTCACGGCGCAAAGTTGCTATGTCATCTCCTATGCCTCTGGATTACTCTATAATGATTTCAGGGGTCTAACTTGAAACAAAAATTTTAAAAAAATTTTTATTTGTATTGTTTATGTTCCTTTGTTTTGCTTATAATGTAAACAATGGTTTTTGGGGTTTCAAAATGCTTCTCCTCCTACAGTTTTTAAGCTACAGTGATGGTTTTGGTATCATTGGATGCGAGAAGACGCGGGCTTTTATGGAAGCTAAAATTTGTTTCCTCAAATTTACCTATTCAATATGAAAAAGTGTAAAAATAGGAAAATATGTCCTTTTTCGGAAATGTAAAAATTTATGACGTCATAACTCATGAGCAATAAATAATGTTGGAATGAATTTTAGCTTCCATAAAAGCCCGTGTCTTTCCGCATTCAATGATACCAAAATCATCACTGTAGCTCAAAAACTGTAGGAGGAGAAGATTTTTGAAACCCCCCCTTCAAACTTCGTTTTCTTTGATTTCCCATTTTCTTTTCAAGAAAATTGAACTTTTGCTCTGAGCAAAAACGTTTCCAAATTCAATTTCCTATCAGTATACCAAATTTCATTGTTCTAGGTTCAATAATAAAGAAAAAAGTCCGTATGGAGGACGCTCTCCTAAAGTTACGGAGTAACTTACATCTAGCACTCTGTCATATCAACATCTGTGGCCCAGACATAAATTTAGCGCTAATAGTTCACAGCTCAAACTAATGCAACAAGGTGTGAAGTAATGCTATTACTGTCCGTCGACTGGCAGAGATACCGTACAATGTCAACGTGGCGACTAGAAAGCATGAGAACCCATTACTGTAAAGAAACTGCAAAACACGTCACTGACTATACCCAGCAGATCGAGTTATTGATAACACCTAGAACAAGCAGACCTTCGTGACATTCGTAATTCTAGAACATGCAGACCTTCGTGACATTTGCAGTTCTAGAACATGCAGACCTTCGTGACATTTGTAATTCTAGAACATGCAGACCTTCGTGACATTTGCAGTTCTAGAACATGCAGACCTTCGTGACATTTGCAGTTCTAGAACATGCAGACCTTCGTGACATTTGTAATTCTAGAACATGCAGACCTTCGTGACATTTGCAGTTCTAGAACATGCAGACCTTTGTGACATTCGTAATTCTAGAACATGCAGACCTTCGTGACATTTGCAGTTCTAGAACATGCAGACCTTCGTGACATTTGTAATTCTAGAACATGCAGACCTTCGTGACATTTGTAATTCTAGAACATGCAGACCTTCGTGACATTTGACGTTCTAGAACATGCAGACCTTCGTGACATTTGTAATTCTAGAACATGCAGACCTTCGTGACATTTGCAGTTCTAGAACATGCAGACCTTCGTGACATTCGTAATTCTAGAACATGCAGACCTTCGTGACATTTGCAGTTCTAGAACATGCAGACCTTTGTGACATTTGTAATTCTAGAACATGCAGACCTTCGTGACATTTGCAGTTCTAGAACATGCAGACCTTCGTGACATTTGTAATTCTAGAACATGCAGACCTTCGTGACATTTGTAATTCTAGAACATGCCGACCTTCGTGACATTTGCAGTTCTAGAACATGCAGACCTTCGTGACATTTGTAATTCTAGAACATGCAGACCTTCGTGACATTTGCAGTTCTAGAACATGCAGACCTTCGTGACATTTGCAGTTCTAGAACATGCAGACCTTCGTGACATTCGTAATTCTAGAACATGCAGACCTTCGTGACATTTGCAGTTCTAGAACATGCAGACCTTTGTGACATTTGTGATTCTAGAACATGCAGACCTTCGTGACATTTGCAGTTCTAGAACATGCAGACCTTCGTGACATTTGTAATTCTAGAACATGCAGACCTTCGTGACATTTGCAGTTCTAGAACATGCAGACCTTCGTGACATTTGTAATTCTAGAACATGCAGACCTTCGTGACATTTGTAATTCTAGAACATGCAGACCTTCGTGACATTTGCAGTTCTAGAACATGCAGACCTTCGTGACATTTGTAATTCTAGAACATGCAGACCTTCGTGACATTTGCAGTTCTAGAACATGCAGACCTTCGTGACATTCGTAATTCTAGAACATGCAGACCTTCGTGACATTTGCAGTTCTAGAACATGCAGACCTTTGTGACATTCGTAATTCTAGAACATGCAGACCTTCGTGACATTTGCAGTTCTAGAACATGCAGACCTTCGTGACATTCGTAATTCTAGAACATGCAGACCTTCGTGACATTTGTAATTCTAGAACATGCAGACCTTCGTGACATTTGCAATTCTAGAACATGCAGACCTTCGTGACATTTGTAATTCTAGAACATGCAGACCTTCGTGACATTTGCAGTTCTAGAACATGCAGACCTTCGTGACATTTGTAATTCTAGAACATGCAGACCTTCGTGACATTTGCAGTTCTAGAACATGCAGACCTTCGTGACATTTGTAATTCTAGAACATGCAGACCTTCGTGACATTTGTAATTCTAGAACATGCAGACCTTCGTGACATTTGTAATTCTAGAACATGCAGACCTTCGTGACATTTGCAGTTCTAGAACATGCAGACCTTTGTGACATTCGTAATTCTAGAACATGCAGACCTTCGTGACATTTGCAGTTCTAGAACATGCAGACCTTCATGACATTTGTAATTCTAGAACATGCAGACCTTCGTGACATTTGTAATTCTAGAACATGCAGACCTTCGTGACATTTGCAGTTCTAGAACATGCAGACCTTCGTGACATTTGCAGTTCTAGAACATGCAGACCTTTGTGACATTTGTGATTCTAGAACATGCAGACCTTCGTGACATTTGCAGTTCTAGAACATGCAGACCTTCGTGACATTCGTAATTCTAGAACATGCAGACCTTCGTGACATTTGCAGTTCTAGAACATGCAGACCTTTGTGACATTCGTAATTCTAGAACATGCAGACCTTCGTGACATTTGCAGTTCTAGAACATGCAGACCTTCGTGACATTCGTAATTCTAGAACATGCAGACCTTCGTGACATTTGTAATTCTAGAACATGCAGACCTTCGTGACATTTGCAGTTCTAGAACATGCAGACCTTCGTGACATTTGTAATTCTAGAACATGCAGACCTTCGTGACATTTGCAGTTCTAGAACATGCAGACCTTCGTGACATTTGTAATTCTAGAACATGCAGACCTTCGTGACATTTGCAGTTCTAGAACATGCAGACCTTCGTGACATTTGTAATTCTAGAACATGCAGACCTTCGTGACATTTGTAATTCTAGAACATGCAGACCTTCGTGACATTTGTAATTCTAGAACATGCAGACCTTCGTGACATTTGCAGTTCTAGAACATGCAGACCTTTGTGACATTCGTAATTCTAGAACATGCAGACCTTCGTGACATTTGCAGTTCTAGAACATGCAGACCTTCATGACATTTGTAATTCAAGAACATGCAGACTTTCGTGACATTTGTAATTCTAGAACATGCAGACCTTCGTGACATTTGCAGTTCTAGAACATGCAGACCTTCGTGACATTTGCAGTTCTAGAACATGCAGACCTTCGTGACATTTGTAATTCTAGAACATGCAGACCTTCGTGACATTTGCAGTTCTAGAACATGCAGACCTTCGTGACATTCGTAATTCTAGAACATCCAGACCTTCGTGACATTCGTAATTCTAGAACATGCAGACCTTCGTGACATTCGTAATTCTAGAACATGCAGACCTTCGTGACATTCGTAATTCTAGAACATGCAGACCTTCGTGACATTTGCAGTTCTAGAACATGCAGACCTTCGTGACATTCGTAATTCTAGAACATGCAGACCTTCGTGACATTTGCAGTTCTAGAACATGGAGACCATCGTGACATTCGTAATTCTAGAACATGCAGACCTTCGTGACATTCGTAATTCTAGAACATGCAGACCTTCGTGACATTCGTAATTCTATATAGAACATGCAGACCTTAGAGTGACATTTGTAATTCTAGACCATGCAGACTGTGGTGATCCCAGCGGCAAGCCGCGGACCTCCACAAGACCTGAGAAAAGCTGCCTCCAGACTACAACCGCATCCGTTCCAGAGCACCTCCGGACCCGAAGCGCCTAGTCAACCAAACACGGGACCTGAGAGAAGCCGCCACGCGACTATGAGAAAAGGTGCCCGTAAGCTACAACGGCTTCCTGCCTCCAGCACCACAGGCCCACAAACTCGCGACCAATCAGGACTCACGCCCGGACTCAAGGCTTGCACTCGAGGCCTACATAAGGCGACCCCAACAAGGCTCGCACTCACTCAAGCCCTCGTCCTCGTTCAAGTCACATCTCCAGCACCAGCCTCGTGTTCCTGCATCTAGCTTCCGAGATCGACTTTGTCTCTCGCGTACCTGCACCAAGCTCCGGAGACCGGCCCTGCCTATCGACGCCCCAAGGTGTTGCAAGGTCTTAAACCTAGTAGCGTCTTGACGCTTCAAGGTGCTTCAAAGCCTTAAAAAAAGTCACGTTGCAACGCCATGCGCCGGCGTCGTCGGCCAAGCCGCTCTACGACATCTCTCGCCCGCTCCGGCCGGTTAGCCTCGCCGCAGCTACTTACCAGCTACCACGGTGAACCGCGTGGCGGCTGGGCCCGACCCAGCTGACTAGCCTCGTCTCGGCGCCCCGCTAGCAGCAGCTGACCTGTTCGTAACAGTCGCACGACGTAGCACCAGTCATCACGTCTCGCCGCTGCGTTCGTAAGTAGCGTCCTCGCGGACGTTACCCGCTATTGGTGCTTGTTTCATTCATTGCGTAATTCTCGAATAGGATTGTATTTCAATCATCACGTATTAGTACTATCCTCGCATAGGATTGTGTTTCAATCATTACGTCATTCCCGAATAGGATTGTGCTCCAATCATCACGTATTTGTGCTATTCTCGCATAGGATTGTGTTTCAATCATTACGTCATTCCCGAATAGGATTGTGCTTCAATCATCACGTATTTGTGTTATTCTCGAATAGGATTGTATTTCGATCATCACGTATTAGTACTATTCTCGCATAGGATTGTGTTTCAATCATTACGTCATTCCCGAATAGGATTGTGCTTCAATCACCACGTATTTGTGCTATTCTCGCATAGGATTGTGTTTCAATCATTACGTCATTCCCGAATAGAATTGTGCTTCAATCATCACGTATTTGTGCTATTCTCGCATAGGATTGTGTTTCAATCATTACGTCATTCCCGAATAGGATTGTGCTTCAATCATCACGTATTTGTGTTATTCTCGCATAGGATTGTGTTTCAATCATTACGTCATTCCCGAATAGGATTGTACTTCAATCATCACAAATTTGTACTATTCTCACATAGGATTGTGTTTCAATCATTACGTACTTCTCGAATAGTATTGTATTTCAACCATCAAGTATTAGTGCTGTGTTCCAATCATTACGTAATTTACGAGTAACGAACAGTGCTCATAGTAGTCACCGAGGGCCCTGTGTAATGGTCCGTGTTCCGTGTACCTAACAGTCACCAATATAATTACCGTGTTACCCCCGTGTTGTCCATATCCTGCCGAATACGGTTGTACCTCAGGCACTCGCTTCGGGCTATCCTATCACGAAAAAGATAGCTCAAAGTCTGCCCGAAGCGTGTTGCAGCCTGGGGGAGAACACCACAAGACCTTAGTGAAATTTGTAATTCTAGAACATATAGAACTTAGTGAAATTTGTAATTCTAGACCATGCAGACCTTAGTAAAATTTGTAATTCTGGAACATATAGAACTTAGTGAAATTCGTAATTCTAGACCATGCAGACCTTAATGAAAGTTGTAATTGTAGAACATATAGAACTTAGTGAAATTTGTAATTCTAGACCATGCAGACCTTAATGAAAGTTGTAATTGTAAAACATATAGAACTTAGTGAAATTTGTAATTCTAGAACATGCAGACCTTAGTGAACTTTGTAATTCTCGAACATACAGAACTTAGTGAAATTTGTAATTCTAGACCATGCAGACCTTAGTGAAATTTGTAATTGTAGAACATACAGAACTTAGTGAAATTCGTAATTCTAGACCATGCAGACCTTAATGAAAGTTGTAATTGTAGAACATATAGAACTTAGTGAAATTTGTAATTCTAGACCATGCAGACCTTAGTGAAATTTGTAATTGTAGAACATACAATTGTAGAACAATACGGTTGTACCTCAGGCACTCGCTTCGGGCTATCCTATCACGAAAAAGATAGCTCAAAGTCTGCCCGAAGCGTGTTGCAGCCTGGGGGAGAACACCACAAGACCTTAGTGAAATTTGTAATTCTAGAACATATAGAACTTAGTGAAATTCGTAATTCTAGACCATGCAGACCTTAGTGAAATTTGTAATTCTGGAACATATAGAACTTAGTGAAATTCGTAATTCTAGACCATGCAGACCTTAATGAAAGTTGTAATTGTAGAACATATAGAACTTAGTGAAATTTGTAATTCTAGACCATGCAGACCTTAATGAAAGTTGTAATTGTAAAACATATAGAACTTAGTGAAATTTGTAATTCTAGAACATGCAGACCTTAGTGAACTTTGTAATTCTCGAACATACAGAACTTAGTGAAATTTGTAATTCTAGACCATGCAGACCTTAGTGAAATTTGTAATTGTAGAACATACAGAACTTAGTGAAATTCGTAATTCTAGACCATGCAGACCTTAATGAAAGTTGTAATTGTAGAACATATAGAACTTAGTGAAATTTGTAATTCTAGACCATGCAGACCTTAGTGAAATTTGTAATTGTAGAACATACAATTGTAGAACAATACGGTTGTACCTCAGGCACTCGCTTCGGGCTATCCTATCACGAAAAAGATAGCTCAAAGTCTGCCCGAAGCGTGTTGCAGCCTGGGGGAGAACACCACAAGACCTTAGTGAAATTTGTAATTCTAGAACATATAGAACTTAGTGAAATTCGTAATTCTAGACCATGCAGACCTTAGTGAAATTTGTAATTCTAGAACATATAGAACTTAGTGACATTTGTAATTCTAGAACATGCAGACCTTAGTGCCATTGTAATTCTACATAGAACAAGCAGACCTTAAAGTGACATTTTAAATTCTACATAGAAGCAGACCTTAGTGACATCAATGTGAAGTGGCTGCAGAACTTTGCCAGACGTGGCGTGGTCGGCGGCATACGCGGCGATGCTCGGCAGCGAGCGAGTGTCGTACTCAGACGGCTGGATGATCACGTTCTGGAGGTGACTGGCGAAATAAGAAGCGTGCTGTCCTGTGCCTGACGCTATCTCCAGCATCTGCAAAACATCCCCATACGATGAGCTACTGGTGACCAAAATTTTAGCCTTAAAACCATTGAAAATGAACAGTTAACTGAAATTATAGCGCCCAAAACCATTGGAAATGAGCAACCAACCAAAATTTGAGTGCCCGAAACATACAAAGAATGTTGAACCGGAGTAAAATTTTACTCAGCTACTTCTTGGAGTTGAATTTTAATAGATATTTCGAAGAACTAGCTAGATCTGGAAATCTAAAAGTGCGCTCATCATAACACTGAATGAACGTTGGAAAAAATAAGCTGCTAATGAACATTGAAACCTGGAAACGCGCTGAGAATAGGAAATAGAAGATATACAGAGGGGCTAGAACTCATCTCTTTTGAATATTTATCATCTTCAGCGTCCACAGACGCTGAAACTCATAACTCATCTCTTTTGAATATTTATCATCTTCAGCGTCCACAGACGCAGTCCACTTGTTCATAAACTCATGTATATTTTGTCGCAGCCTTTGGAAGAAATAACACAGTTTTTGGGGAAAATCTCACTGGGATATACGAGAGACAAAAACAGCAACTTCTACAAACAATTTCTTAGTTTTGAGAGCCCAAAAATTTTAATAGGGCACTATTTTTCCTCATATAGGGTTATATACTCGATTGAACTATGCATTACAGTGAGCTTTAAGCTCCTGGTTTGAAATAATTTCAAGCTGGCTTGATGACAAAACAAAGAGTGCAACTATATTTCCAATAGGGCGATTCGCTGGGTGGAAATGAGGCAGACAACAGTGGCTCTTCACAGTGTTTTCACTGAGTTCCACTTCATAGGATTATGGGAAGTCCATTAGTCTAAGCACATTATCTGCAGAGGTCCCTTGGTGCTGTCGTTCCATGTGGTGACATAAGCTTCACCTATACACACGTTAGATCTAGCTCGTTAACTCTGCTAAAATTTACTTTCTCATAATTAATTTCAACAATCTAGTAATATATTTTCCCGAGAGTTTATTTATAGTACATGGAGAAATGAAGCGCTCATGTGGAATAAGCACAACCTAAATTTTGAAGTATATACGTACTGACGTGAACAGGCCTGCGTTTATGGGGTAAACTATGGGGTAAACTACGGAAATATTTACATTTTCATAACGTATTTCAATAATCCAGTGGTCGTGCCCAATGAGTTTATAAACAGCGCATAGAGATATGATTAATGATTGGTTGATTATAAATTTCTTTTAGCCTCCATTACCACCGTAAGGATGAAGGCACCATTCAGTATGGAGTTAAGAGAACGTGGAATCTACGTACAAGGCGTGCTACTGCACAGCATCCCGTGCAAATAGAAACAGAGTAAGATAAGAAGGAAGGTTATGAAACAAGAAAAAAGTTGGAGAAGAAAGTCAGAGGTGCTGAAAAACAGGACAGCAGTGAACCGAAAAAAAGTGGTCCTTAGGAAAACAAAAAGCATTTTATTTCAAGAAAAAGTAGCCACATAACTCCTAAGATTTACATTTTATATTTCAATAATCCAGGTGTTGCACGAGATTAAAAACAGTACATAGAGATATGAACTGCTCACGTGCAGTAAGGAGCAAAAGTGAAATCGTACTGACCTTGACTGGCCCGTGGTTGTCAGCTAGCATGTCCTTGATGACCGTCTCCAGCACCTGCGCAATGGGCGCCGAGTTGCGGGTTGCCGCGCCTGCGCACGCCTTCATCTGGCTCGCCATTGGTCAGGTCACACGGTCCAACCAGGATCTCGGTTTGATTATTGAGTAAGAGAGTTCTCTATTTGGCTGGACCTCGGTCCGTATTATTGAGCAAGAAAGTTCTCTGTTTGGCTGGATCTTGGTCCGTATTTTTGTGCAAGAAAAAGTTCTCTATTTGGAATGGAGACTCTGTGATTGGATTAGTATTACAGCCCAAAACGTGTCTCTCTTTGATATGGACACAGAACACTGGAAAGAGTTACACAAAATAATTTAATTTTGAAAAATTACTTGATCAACGGCAAAGAATATCAATCATTGCTACATTAAATCAAAGATAGAACTGATTGAAGCGGTAAAAATTGAACTCGAGAAAAAATTACGAAAATATGGTGCTGTGAAAGACATAATCAGAGAGAGCTAGATGAAATGAATCAAATTAAAGCCATCCTGATTATAAAATAGAATTCATTCTATCATTACGTCCGCTTAGTTTTAAAGGTATATTTTTCAAAGAATATATTACTCTATTTAACTATTTAAGTTGACTCATGTCGAATCCTGCTAAGTTTGTACATTGAGTGCTGCATGAGAGAAATAGAATTAATATTCGCGCCTTTTAACTCTAATACAAATTCCTTAAACCTCTTATAAAAAGTGTAATGTATTTGACAAAAAAGACCATACAAGATCAATGAATAAAGACAGACATCTTGCATATTTTTCTTACAGCGCTGAGAAAGCTCACCTAAAACTCTATAAATGGTTAATTTCCTACATTAATTTATGGCCCATGTTTATAGAAACTTGCACTGTTTAGGCAACAGTATTCCAGTTATGGATAACGCAGACAATACGAGACGAAGGTCCGGAGGGTAGTCATTTGTACCCCCAAGTCTTATGGCTAAACCATAAGACCCCTTTGCGGTCAGTGTAGTAGTAATCCAACACGACCGTGTCCGTCTATGGAAAAGACGATCGTGTCCGCATATACAGAAGAAGATCGTTCGGCCTGTACATACCGCGATCGTGTCTTATATAACGCTAAAGTGTCCGTCAATACAGAAAACGATCGTGTCCGCATATGAAAAATAAGGTCGTGCACAGATCACAATCGTGTCCGCCAGTACAGATCGTGTTCGCTAACAGAAAACACGATCATGTCCGTAAATACAGACAACTGACGATCTCGTCTCCATAAACACCATCGTGTCTGTCTTTAATGAACACAGAAGTGTTCACCTACTGCAGCCACCGTTCAATTCGCCGACATGGGTTGTAACGGTGTCTGCCCCCACACGAGCATAGCAGTATTCAAGCAATGAAAGGCGATAGAAATATCTTTGTTGATTACGCTACTACAATCACGTTTACGCATTTTTTCAGCTGGTTGCCCAATGGCTGCACAACTAAGGGAGGGGATGCAGCCTTGAGGGAATAACTAAAGAATTAGTTCATTTGCACTCACTAAGGAGAGGGAATGAGAGAGTGCGTGAGAGAGTGAGTGAGTAAGTGAGAGAGTGAGTCAGTAAGGTCGGTACAGCTCAACGAGTTACTCCTATGACTGTATCTGTTTGTTATCTCTGCTTTCAACCATTGCTACAAGAGCTGCTTTCACATTCGTGAAAGCAGGGCTGGAATTGAACCAAGATTTTACTTGTCTTGGCCCCTTCACTAAATTTCCACGCCACCAAAATTTTCATGGCCGGCAAGTCTTAAAAGCTGACGTCAACAAAGATATTTACAGCGAACCGGCCGTGAGCAATTTTGCAAAACCTGAAAATAACTTTCAATTAGATGTAAATTATCAGAGCTTGCCACGTCTGAATTTGAATCCCAATATATCTAATTTGGTTTACTGAAGACGATAATCTTTGTCACTTCAAGAAATGCAGGACTCTCATCAACTATCAGCCGTTGATGGCTAATGAGGGATTCACAGGATGGAATGAAAGAAAAGGTGCAAATCATACATGGTAATACACCCACAACAATAGACAATACTAATACTAACACATACAAAAATATTTGTGGCAGGTTCTACCAGTACGGTTCTCTTCAATGGCACCCCTAGCCCAACATCTAGTCGGCAATACAGACAAAACAATTGAAGAACAAGAAAATATCCGACAACACGAAATTAAGCCCTCAAAACTTCGCTCACATTTAACAATTTCAAAGAAAATGAACGGAAATATATGAAAATCTACAACACAGAAACAATTGGCTTGAAGTTGAGCTGTTAAAATATCGTAAATAACCCCTATTGAAAAAATGGCAGCTAGTCCTATCTTCTCTGCTGACTGTATTCTCTTTTTCTGCTTAAATTCTTTCAAGAAAATAGGATACAATTTTTTGTATTTTTTGTACGAATTTAACATTGTTCGGTGAAGTAAAGATACTATTAATAACACGTTAAGTGTGGTGGGTAAAATTGAAGTTCAAAACTTTACTCAAATTTAAGTTAATTCAGCATTCAATGCTGAAAATGATAAACATCAAATGGCCTGCGCTAACATTTGGTTATGCGTTTTCACAAAAATTGAGTTGGTGATCACCGATGGATCAGCCGCATCCTGAAAATCCCCTCAGTGACCACAGGAGAGTCACGGAACCCTCAACATGTTAAAAGGAGATAACAGAGCGTACTTTTATACTTCAACTCCTGGGGCTGGATTTTGTTAGTTTACGCCGTCGTCGCAGCAAAGCTGGCAAAATAAATTCTTCAAAATCAACAGTCTGTGCCATGTGTAGCGCTATGTATGTATCGACGTAAATGAGCCAAATATTCAGCTCCTGATATCAGGTAGGCATCACTGGGAGCACCAAAGAAACATAAAAAAGGTAGTTCAAAAATGATTTTCTAGATTAGACAAGTTAGTTCAAGTTAGTTTTTGGCTCCCGTGGCCGCCCCCCAGGCTGCGCTACTACCTCCAACCTAATAAATATCAGAACAACACGTTCAAGGGTTGTTCTTGGAGCCCCTTATGAGCGGTTGCAGTTGAGTGATTCCATCTTCTGATTTTTTCATCTATTCATCTATTTTGCTTTTAGTGTTTCCGGATGTCAGTTTAGTTGAAGTCGCTTGATATCAATAACTGTGAAAGGCCGCTCTAACTTCTAACTTTTCATCTTTCTATCTTTTAGCAAGTGTTTCCGCTTTCAGTTGAGTTGTCACCTCATTTCATTAACCCTAAAAACTCTGTCTATTCAATTTCAACCGTCATTAAATTATTGTCTATCAAGTAAGTCTAATGCGATGTTACGTTTGATGGAATGATCATTTTCACGAATGGAATTATTTTTCACAGAAATAAAACCTGTATTAGTCGGAAAGTTTACAACATACTACGAACAAAACACAAGCCGAAAGAAACACAACTTTCCATCACACTGGAATCAGTAACAAGTGAAATCGGACAACATCATGTCCCTAACCCAGTGGTTCCCAAACTTTTTTATTTAGCGTAATTTACGTTTTATTTATTACATAATAAATTTCCAAGATTGGCTCCACTTTCGCTTCAACACGCCCATTTTGGGAATCATTACCCTAATCCACAACATACCTATGATTACTGTTCCATATCAACCGAATACTCATTATGAAGCACGAAACCAACTCACAAGATAATGATATGAGATGATTCAAAAAGGTTGCATGTGAATATTAGAATTAGACTGGCATTACATGCCACATTCTAAGGTTTTTTAGCAGCTGCATCATGATCGAATGGTCAGCATTGAAGACAAGACGTCTTCTGTGATGAAGGCCAAGGGCAATAAAAAATTGAAACATAGAATTTCATCCGAAGGTGAGGAAGACGGAAAAAACAGGAGCGTCTACGCCGTTTTGCAGAGTGAAAAAAATTCAATAGGGTGTAAAACGAAGAAAAATAAGGATAACACACAAGCGGAATGTGTAAATGAAATTCATTTCTTCCAGCTAATAACTAAATCGATACTTTCACAACGCTGACATAGTCAGCAAATCCCAAACACGCAACATAACACAGAATTACCCGTTCATACAAGCTGAACAATTGAATAACCTGACTACACGTAAATATTCTCTTACATCAAGTATTTTGCACATAGAGAGTTTAAAACCAACGAGGCGCTTAACAATGACTAATATCTGTCAAAAGCACAAACGTTGAGCTCACGTCGACCCACGAACAGTAGGATCACTGGAAACCTAAAATCAGTAAATTTCCGCCAATGAGACCAATTTCCAGGAGATTGTCAGCGCGAGATTTCAAGAGCTGCCACTTACAGATCATATCTCGAATGTTGGCTACATTCAATGATGAGCAGTACTTGACCGCAATAGACCTTATGATCCCAGACACTTGACCAAGTAGGAGAAGGGATAAGTCTGACCAGAAGATATCTTTCCCAAACCCCCCCCCCCCCCCAAAATCGAACACAACTCCACAGGAATAGTGTGCTTTGAAGAGGTGATTTAAGCCTTCCCTGCATGGTGCGCCAAATATGACACATACCAAATTTTGCTGTATATAGAAAGAACTAATTGAAACTAGTGCATTTCTACGGTTTGTACTGCTACTGAGACGCACTATACCTGAATGAACGCGGATGATGTTCGATACGCCCCTCAAGTGGTAGAGTTCAGTTTGAATGCCATTACTGACGAGTACACAACCAAAAATCCCAAAATAATTCATGCAGCGAAAGGTTAATCCTCCTGATAGAGAGGTCCGCAGTCGACGTCACCCATCTCAACGTAGGTAGTCTTGGTCTGGGTGTAGGCATCGATGACGGCCGTGCCACACTCTCTGCCCACGCCGCTCTGCTTGAACCCTCCAAAGGGCACCTCTGTGGGGTACAAGTTGTAGGTGTTGATCCAGACGGTGCCGCACTGAAGCGCACTCGACACGCGGTGGCCGCGCTGCAAATCCCTGCAAGACAACAGGCTTACTCACGACGCAAAACTGTTTCTAGGCTACGAAATTGACGAAGATATGATAAACCCAAGCCGACTGCTAAAAAGTGACAGAATTGGAAGAGGTGTCATCAGGAGCTCGAGAATTTGCTGGGTGGCTGGTGTACGTCAGGTAACCGCGAAAGATGTTTGTTCAAATTCACGAATATTACTGGTAAACCAAAAGCAAGGAAAATGCGGGCAAGCATAAAATGTTATGCAAACAAGACCACCGAGCTACAGTATTTCATTAACAGCTTGCTAGACTGCCATGATAACATTTATAAAGACAAAAGAAACCATGCCTACTTAACATTTATAACAACACTTATAACAACAATGATACAAAGACGAAAGAAAACATGCCTACTCTACATTGAAAAAACGAACACTGAAGCAATAATAACTGATGTCTCTTCAATTCATCGAACTGCAAAATGTGGAGTCCTTCAAAATCTGTCTCCTGGACTCAACACATGAGGTAAAGATACTGCCAGTCTCAATGCTAGATTCGAGCAGACCACTCCAACCCCCTCCTACAGCCCAACCCCCTCCATAGCCCTAACCCCCTCTTATAGCCCTAACCCCCTCCTATAGCCCTAACCCCCTCCTATAGCCCTAACCCCCTCCTATAGCCCTAACCCCCTCCTATAGCCCTAACCCCCTCCTATAGCCCTAACCCCCTCCTATAGCCCTAACCCCCTCCTATAGCCCTAACCCCCTCCTATAGCCCTAACCCCCTCCTATAGCCCTAACCCCCTCCTATAGCCCTAACCCCCTCCTATAGCCCTAAACCCCTCCTATAGCCCTAACCCCCTCTTATAGCCCTAACCCCCTCTTATAGCCCTAACCCCCTCCTATAGCCCTAACCCCCTCCTATAGCCCTAACCCCCTCCTATAGCCCTAACCCCCTCCTATAGCCCTAACCCCCTCCTATAGCCCTAACCCCCTCCTATAGCCCTAAACCCCTCCTATAGCCCTAACCCCACCATGTGCCTGTTTTCAAACAATTTGCGTCAGTGTAGCGGTACAGCCGGCAGTGAAAGTTCCTTTGCTGACTTGGTTACGCTTTGTGCTCTTTCTGGTCAAAGTTCCATCTCTGAAATTTTCAAATACAAAACCTGAGCATTGAATATCAATCTCTGGTAAATCTGCACGGTAGCCAGATGTGCAGCATGTACCTTGAAAGGCTGCCGGATGCGCAGTGTGCATCAAAGAGGGTTGCTAGATGCGTAGTATGCATACTGGAGGGTAGTTAAATGCATAATGTGGATCATAAAAGGTTGCTAGATGCGTAGTATGCATACTAGAGGGTAGTTAAATGCATAATGTGGATCATAAAAGGTTGCTAGATGCGTAGTATGCATACTGGAGGGTAGTTAAATGCATAATGTGGATCATAAAAGGTTGCTAGATGCGTAGTATGCATACTAGAGGGTAGTTAAATGCATAATGTGGATCATAAAAGGTTGCTAGATGCGTAGTATGCATACTGGAGGGTAGTTAAATGCATAATGTGGATCATAAAAGGTTGCTAGATGCGTAGTATGCAAAATAGAGGGTAGTTAAATGCATAATGTGGATCATAAAAGGTTGCTAGATGCGTAGTATGCATACTAGAGGGTAGTTAAATGCATAATGTGGATCATAAAAGGTTGCTAGATGCGTAGTATGCATACTGGAGGGTAGTTAAATGCATAATGTGGATCATAAAAGGTTGCTAGATGCGAAGTTTGCATCATGGAGGGTTGCCAGATGCGTAGTATGCATCATAGGGGGTTGCCAGATGCGTAGTATGCACCATAGAGGGTTGCCAGATGCGTAGTATGCACCATAGAGGGTTGCCAGATGCGTAGTATGCATCATAGGGGGTTGCCAGATGCGTAGTATGCACCATAGAGGGTTGCCAGATGCGTAGTATGCATCATAGGGGGTTGCTAGATGCGTAGTATGCATACTGGAGGGTAGTTGAATGCATAATGTGGATCATAAAAGGTTGCTAGATGCGAAGTTTGCATCATGGAGGGTTGTCAGATGCGTAGTATGCATCATAGGGGGTTGCCAGATGCGTAGTATGCACCATAGGGGGTTGCCAGATGCGTAGTATGCATCATAGGGGGTTGCCAGATGCGTAGTATGCATCATAGGGGGTTGCCAGATGCGTAGTATGCACCATAGAGGGTTGCCAGATGCGTAGTATGCACCATAGGGGGTTGCCAGATGCGTAGTATGCACCATAGAGGGTTGCCAGATGCGTAGTATGCACCATAGAGGGTTGCCAGATGCGTAGTATGCATCATAGGGGGTTGCTAGATGCGTAGTATGCATACTGGAGGGTAGTTAAATGCATAATGTGGATCATAAAAGGTTGCTAGATGCGAAGTTTGCATCATGGAGGGTTGCCAGATGCGTAGTATGCATCATAGGGGGTTGCCAGATGCGTAGAATGCACCATAGAGGGTTGCCAGATGCGTAGTATGCATCATAGGGGGTTGCCAGATGCGTAGTATGCACCATAGAGGGTTGCCAGATGCGTAGTATGCATCATAGGGGGTTGCCAGATGCGTAGTATGCACCATAGAGGGTTGCCAGATGCGTAGTATGCATCATAGGGGGTTGCCAGATGCGTAGTATGCATCATAGGGGGTTGCCAGATGCGTAGTATGCACCATAGAGGGTTGCCAGATGCGTAGTATGCATCATAGGGGGTTGCCAGATGCGACGTATGCATCATGGAGGGTTGCCAGATGCGTAGTATGCATCATAGGGGGTTGCTAGATGCGTAGTATGCATACTGGAGGGTAGTTAAATGCATAATGTGGATCATAAAAGGTTGCTAGATGCGAAGTTTGCATCATGGAGGGTTGCCAGATGCGTAGTATGCATCATAGGGGGTTGCCAGATGCGTAGTATGCACCATAGAGGGTTGCCAGATGCGTAGTATGCATCATAGGGGGTTGCCAGATGCGTAGTATGCACCATAGAGGGTTGCCAGATGCGTAGTATGCATCATAGGGGGTTGCCAGATGCGTAGTATGCATCATAGGGGGTTGCCAGATGCGTAGTATGCATCATAGGGGGTTGCCAGATGCGTAGTATGCATCATAGGGGGTTGCCAGATGCGTAGTATGCACCATAGAGGGTTGCCAGATGCGTATTATGCATCATAGGGGGTTGCCAGATGCGTAGTATGCATCATGGAGGGTTGCCAGATGCGTAGTATGCATCATAGGGGGTTGCCAGATGCGTAGTATGCACCATAGAGGGTTGCCAGATGCGTAGTATGCATCATAGGGGGTTGCCAGATGCGTAGTATGCACCATAGAGGGTTGCCAGATGCGTAGTATGCATCATAGGGGGTTGCCAGATGCGTAGTATGCATCATAGGGGGTTGCCAGATGCGTAGTATGCACCATAGAGGGTTGCCAGATGCGTAGTATGCATCATAGGGGGTTGCCAGATGCGTAGTATGCACCATAGAGGGTTGCCAGATGCGTAGTATGCATCATAGGGGGTTGCCAGATGCGTAGTATGCACCATAGAGGGTTGCCAGATGCGTAGTATGCTTCATAGAGGGTTGCCAGATGCGTAGTATGCATCATAGGGGGTTGCCAGATGCGTAGTATACACCATAGAGGGTTGCCAGATGCGTAGTATGCATCATAGAGGGTTGCCAGATGCGTAGTATGCATCATGAAAGGTTGCCAGATGCGTAGTATGCATCATGAAAGGTTGCCAGATACGCAGTACTCAAATTTCATTAAAAAATCTTCAGAAATTTGACCGCAGAAACAGAATGCAGCCACGTGGATAGAGGAACTTACGCAGCTCGGATGTGCCGTGACAACGACGCACGTAATTTTTTTGAAAACCCGGCTCCGGGTGAGTTCCTTGCTTAACGAGAGAGATTAGGTTATGAGTTAGTTTAAGCCTCCTTATCCACCAAAAGGCGATTCAAAGAGAGGAAGGCACCATTCAGTAAAGAGTTAAGGGAACGCGGAAGCTATGCAGAAAGGGCATAGAAACAGTAAGTTGTGAAATAAGATTAAGAAACAAGATCAAAGTCGAAGAAGAATGTAGTAGGTGCTGAAAAACAGGACAGCAGTGAACCGAAAAACATATGGTCCTTAACATAACAAAAACATTCAATTTGAACAAAAAGAAGGCCTACCCAACTCTCAGCTCGGGCCCTCACACATTCTTCCCTGGGAGCGCCAATTCCCATAGATACAGTAGTTGTATCCCCCTGAGGGGACCTAACAAGAGAGCCACCGCACCTCGTGAAGACTGCTCCCGCCAGCCCGTACTGGGTGTTGTTGGCTCGCTGCACCACCTCCTCCTCCGTGTCGAACGCCAGCAGCGCCAGCACCGAGCCGAACACTTCTTCTTGGACCACCTGAAAGTTGTGTCGTCTTATGGTGTGTATGCGATCAATTGAAAAGATCTGACAATGCATAGCCTGGCAGTCGTGTCGTATTATGGTATTACTTGATAAATTTGAAAGATTTGACAATACATAAGTGTGCGTATTGTTTCCTACAATGCATTGAAGATTTGTCTAACACAAACATGTAGATTCATTTTTCAATATGTGTAAGATTTGTGTAACATAAATCAAAGATTTGTTTACCATAAGCCAGTAGATTGATTTTTCAATACTTGATATAATTGTGCAGCACAAATGAAAGATTTATTTACCACAAACATTGTATACTGATCTTACAATACATGAAAGATTTGTTAGCTACAAGCATTTACAATAGTCTTATAAGCTTTGAAAGATTTTTACCATGAATATGCTAACTGATATTCTAATACGTGAAAGATTTGTGAACCACAAAGCATTGACAATACTCACAATATGGGAGAGATTCGTTTACCATATATAGCAATAAAAAAATACCAGAGCGAGAGAAATACCTTAACAAACCAGTTCATAGTAAACATGTTCATTAACAAACGAGTATATGCCTCTTAAGTTATTTTTTCCGAAATCTCGGGTAACCTGTCGCACTTCCCAGTTCCTACAAAAGTTGTCTTCAAACCAAGAAATGTAGGAACATTGCGAGAGTGGGACTTTCTCAGATCATCATGGACACAATGAAAGAATATTTGAATTTCCTTGAAACATCGTTAAAAAACATAAGAGGCTAATTCAACTTCTGACGATTTAAACCCAGCAAACTTTCACGAGCCCTTCAACTAACCTTAATTTGTAAGCTGACATTTTCCTACATTACTCATCTCGACACCAACACACTTCCTGAAGGATGGATCAGTCCAAATCCAAAGCACAACTTTTAAAAAACACAATTAGTTCTCAACACAACTTTTTGAAGCCGTAGTTTTCTACGTTCACAATGGTACACTGATAAAAAAAGCCACAAATATATTTACATTCACAATAACAGCCTTCAGGGCTGTTACATACGCCTTTTTTCATGTTTACACACACCTTCATGTTTACACACACCTTCATGTTTACACACACCTTCATGTTTACACACACCTTCATGTTTACACACACCTTCATGTTTACACACACCTTCATGTTTACACATGCCGTCATATTTACACACGTTTTCCTATTCACACACACTCATTCATGTCCACACACGCCAGCATATCCAATCCACACACACGCCAGCATATCCATACACACGTCAGCATATCCACACACACGCCAGCATATCCACACACACGCCAGCATATCCACACACACGCCAGCATATCCACACACACGCCATCACATCCGCACACACGCCATCACATCCGCGCACACGCCATCACATCCGCACACACGCCATCACATCCACACACACGCCATCACATCCACACACACGCCATCACATCCACACACACGCCAGCATATCCACACACACGCCAGCATATCCACACACACGCCAGCATATCAACACACACGCCAGCATATCCACACACACGCCAGCATATCCACACACACGCCAGCATATCCACACACACGCCAGCATATCCACACACACGCCATCACATCCACACACACGCCATCACATCCACACACACGCCATCACATCCACACACACACACTTATCAACAGAAGGGCTCACAACAGCAGACACAAACGCGCCAGTGAAGCGACAGGTCGCAGTAGCCCCCCACTTGACAGCCTGCACACTCTAGAGCCTTCAACACTCATTTGTGCCATTTGAGACGATCAACTCCGTACCTTCATGTTGTCAGTGCAGCCGTCGAGCACAGTGGGCTGCAGGTACCAGCCGCCGGCCAGTCTCCCCTGCAGCTGCTGCCGCTCGCCCCCACACAGCACTCGGCAGCCCTGCACACACGCGGGGGATATAAGACATATTTTAGGTGCTGGAGGAGCGATTTGTGCACGCGTTGTAAGTGCTACAGGAGCAATCTCTGCACACTCTTGCAGCACTACAGGAGCAATCTCTGCACACTCTTGGAGCACTACAGGAGCAATCTCTGCACACTCTTGCAGCACTATAGGAGCAATCTCCGCACAGTTCTGCAGCACTACAGGAGCAATCTCCGCACAGTTCTGCAGCACTACAGGAGCAATCTCTGCACACTCTTGCAGCACTACAGGAGCAATCTCCGCACAGTTCTGCAGCACTACAGGAACAATCTCCGCACAGTTCTGCAGCACTACAGGAGAAATCTCTGCACACTCTTGCAGCACTACAGGAGCAATCTCTGCACACTCTTGCAGCACTACAGGAGCAATCTCTGCACACTCTTGCAGCACTACAGGAGCAATCTCTGCACACTCTTGCAGCACTACAGGAGCAATCTCTGCACAGTTCTGCAGCACTACAGGAGCAATCTCTGCACACTTCTGAAGCACTACAAGAGCAATCTCTGCACACTTCTGCAGCACTACAGGAGCAGCACTAGAAGGCTAGTTTCACAATGGTATTCAGGTGCCAGAAGAAAATTCTTGAGGTGATTCATAGATAAGATTAGATTATAAGCTAATTTCAGCCTCGCTAACCACAAGAGAGTTCCCAAGAGAAGAAGAGAAAGATACTATTTAGAATGTAATCAAGAGTGGGTTACCTATGCTCAGAGTGCTTCCCAACACCTTGAGCATTCATAAGAAACAGCAACTTCGAAAAAATTGCATGAAATGAAATAAAAGTTGATGAAAGAATATTTCCTGCAAAAAGGACAGCAGTGAATTGAAAAGGGATGCAGTGAATTTAAAAATGATAGCAGTGAACTGAAAAACAGTGCATGGCAAAACGAAAAACATATTACATTTCATCACAAAAAAATCTACTTAACCTCTGGCTCGTGGCCTCACATCTTCCCCTCCCATAGACCCAATAGTTGTATCCCCTGAGGAGTAGCGCAATTCCTGTAAGTCTGTTAACCATCGTTTGAGTATATTAAGAAAAATTACAGCATTCGCAGTACAAATTGCTACCACGAGTCGTATTTCAACTGTTCACAAAATCACACAATTAATATTTTTATGCTTGAACAATGAATAAATGAAAGCGTATTTTATATGGAATTATTAAACATTATGAATGGTAAATACAAATTGAATGGCTCCATCTCATGAAAGAAAAAAAGGTGGAAAATATATTGCAATAAAACAAGCGTAACATACTGAAGGTACGAATTTTTTTTTGATGTATGTAAACTTAACTTTACATCAAGTAAAGTTACGTTAATGAGGCTTTCGTTGCAATTAAATTTTGAAACTTCGCTGTTCTAGCGAGCAGTACTTATTATCTTCCTAAACAACCCATACAAGGTAGATGCTTATCATTAGGTTATAAGAATAAATTTTAGAGTCTGGTGTCATCAATACCAAACTTGACTCATCTCTTGCTTTACTGAGTCGACGTACAACCAAACTTTGAATTTTTTTAAATTTGGCATCATCAATACGAGACTTGACTCACCTCTTGCTTGGCTGAGTCGATGTACGACAAAACTTTCTTAGCGTGAGCCTCGTGAATAGTGGCACCAACCTGCAAAAATTATGGAGAATAATATACACACTCAAGAATAGTTGAGTGCAGTGCGTTCATGCGACCAATACATAAAGTAACTATGTCACTCACCAAAGAAGTGCTTCCCAGTCGAACTTTTTCGCCGCCTGCATGCATGTTTTTACCACCAAAGTAATTAAATCGCTTGGGCGGCGAAAACATGCATGCCTCGGCAAAATAGCTAGAATGGGTTTGCATACCGTGGGATTTTTTTCGTCACGTTTTTTTTCTTTCTAAATTATAGAAAATTATTTCCAGGTTCTAATTTAGTACAATTATCATTTTATCCAGGTATTTTGAAAGGTAAATTCACTGCATTTGAAAATAACATATCAATGTACTTTTAGGAGCACACTAAGCAATCAAAACTTAGACGACTCTGGTGCTTAAGCTGTTAGCGACGGTATGAAAGACACAAAATTGTAGCTGTTGAATAAAATAAGTGCACACACAGTATAAAAGTCGTATTAGCTAGGTGGATAATAAATAATCAATTCTTGACTTTGTGAGAAAAGGGACTGATTTGAAATTTGTATTACCGGGCAATGTGATCCAATTATGTGAAACAAAGCCCCTCTGATTTCCAATATTGGTCATAAAATAATTAGGCGCATTTGCACAGAGAGTAAGTCGAGACAACCTTAAAGTTCTGAAAACAAATCATGCTATTAATAAGAATATCTAAACATCGGTCACACAGACCGCCAAGTTCAGTTTGTGGAAGACTACGCGCGCCAAATATGACGGTGACTTATGGTAGAGGAAACAAGGTATAGTCATACCTATGGGGGAAAATACACCTTTTGTTCAGCTAGGAAATAGAAAGGCTTCATTTTGAACAAACTGAATGACGTCACCATTGCAACATGTGGCGTTAGGCCAAAAGCGGTGTCAGATTTGGGGCTACCAGTGTTGCCAGATGCTATATGAGCGCTGCTATTGGTTCGTTGCCATGACGTCAGCATTGCCACACGGTCGACAAAAAGAAAGACTGGTTTGATCTTACCTAATTTGATCTACCGTGACGGTGACTTACGGTGGTGTCCTCAAGGAAGGGGTCACCGATTTTGAGCTTCTTAGTGGCAGCCACGAGCTGCTCTGTGAACTGCATCAGGATGGAGCGCTGCACGAACACGCGGGTGCCGTTCGAGCACACCTGACATAAGACAGTAGTATTTGTAGTATTGTCCTTGTGTAACATAAAAATATATAAAATTATTTGCAAAATTTAAGGAGAGACCTGGCGTTGTATTAAATAGTATTGATAAAGTAAACTACCGTGGGAATTCTGAGCCCGCACACAGTATTGTAATTATTATTGTTATTATGGTCATTATTATTGCTATTATTCTTCTCAATTGGTGTTCAAAAAATCCGCAATGCAAAAATAGTCAGTGTAAGGACTTCCGCCTGTCTACATTGCAGTTTAGAGTCGACAATCCAAAAAGATTAGATTAGTCTTTAGTTTTAACCTTCCTAGCCGCAGCAACAAATGCAATCCAAAGAGAGGAAAGAAGAAAGCACCATTTAGAATGGAGTTAAGGAAACGCGGAATCTACGCAGAAAGGCATAGAAACAGTAAGTTGTGAAAGATTATGAAACAAAATCAAATTTGAAGAAGGAAGTAGTAGGTGGTGAAAAACAGGACATCAGTGAACTGAAAAAAAGGTGGTCCTTAACAAAAACATGTTATTTCAACAACAAGAAGGCCTACCTAACTCTCAGCTCGGGCCCTCACATTGTCCCCCTGGGAGCGCTAATTCCCATAGATACAATAATTATATCCCCCTGAGGGGAGCCTTGTTCACATGAACACAGTACGCATATGAGAGAGCTAAAGCAGTAAAGGGTTCATGCCACTGTGTTACCGTTAACGAACCAGAACTTGAGCACTAGTAAAAGCACAAAGAAAGCAACTCTCCATGTGTGAACGAACCATAACTGGCGTACAAGTACTAGCATTAAGAAAGCACCTGTCCTTGCAGGCATGATCCCTAACTGGAGCACTTGTATAAGCGCAGCAAAGAAGGCACCTATCGTAGCGTGAACGAACCATATAACTGGCGTATAAGTAGGAGCGCAGCAAAGACAGCATAGCAAGATCGAACAATGACTGGCGTACAAGTGCGAGCGCAAAGGAGACACCTGAGCTAGCGTGAACGAATCATAACCGAAACACTAGTAAAAGCCCAAAGACAGCATAGCAAGATCGAACAATGACTGGCGTACAAGTAAGAGCGCAAAAGAAGCACCTGTCCTTGCGAGAGGAAGTTGGCCAACATGGCGGCTTTGACGGCGTTAGTGAGGTGCGCGTCCTCAAACACGACGAGGGGCCCCTTCCCTCCGAGCTCCAGCGTCACCGCCTTGATGCCCGCTGCTGCTGACCGCATCACCTGGGCAGGCATGCTTCAACAAAACTTCCATTGTGATGTCCATCAATTTAAACCTAATCTCATGCATTTGATGTCCCTTACATGCTGTCTGCCAATCTGAACTGATTTGATGTTTTTGAGGTCCCTTACATGCTGTCTGCAAATCTGAATTGATTTAATGTATTTGACAATGTGAAATAGCTAAGTGTCATCACTTAAGGAAAGAAATGAGGATCTTTCGTTGTTTGTTCATTGGCATGGACGTTATGTACAAAAAGAACACAACGAAACGGAATACTGCTGAACCAAATTTTACATAATAGGCAAAATTAAATCAACAGCGAATAAACTTTTAAAGAATAAAATGGCATCTTCAGTACATGATTTTTTACATAGACATTTTGCACACATGAACAAATTGATATAGAATATCTATGCAAGGCTTCATTTTTAAATTTCTAAAATATCAAAAAAAATTCAAGTTCTTAGACAGAACTCATTCTTATGGCATGTTTTTACCAAAACCGAATACTGCGTTAGATTTATTCGAAAAATTTTAATGTATTTTAAGAGTTACTCTATTTTAAGAGTTACTCTATTTTTCTTGCATTTAAATTTCATTAGATATCTTCTCTACCCATCAGAGAATGAAATAATGAGAGCTACAGAAGATATTACACTGAACAATGGCTTGACAAACAGGAGTTTCCAAAATTTTCTTATTTTCTATGTCGCACAAGAACAGATGAGCCAGGGCTACCTTATCTGCAGCAATAATTAACAAATTGAGAAATTTCAGTAAATAAGAAGTAAAATAAGGCCCGTAAAATTAAGACCACTACAAATTGACAACTGTAGACTTTAAGAGCCCAGCTCTCGTGAATAATTCTGAGTTTATGACTTTTACTTTATTCAGAGAAGCTCTGAGCTCAATTTTGTGGCGTTACCCTTAGCTCATTTTAGTAGCGTTACCCTGAGCTCAATTTAGTGGTGTTACCCTGAGCTCAATTTAGTGGTGTTACCCTAAGCTCAATTTAGTGGCGTTATCATGAGCTCAATTTAGTGGCGTTATCATGAGCTCAATTTATTGGTGTTACCCTAAGCTCAATTTAGTGGTGTTATCATGAGCTCAATTTAGTGGCGTTACCCTGAGCTCAATTTAGTGGCGTTACCCTGAGCTCAATTTAGTGGCGTTACCCTGAGCTCAATTTAGTGGCGTTACCCTGAGCTCAATTTAGTGGCGTTACCCTGAGCTCAATTTAGTGGCGTTACCCTGAGCTCAATTTAGTGGCGTTACCCTAAGCTCAATTTAGTGGCGTTACCACCACTAAAGGGTATTACCCAGCGCTTTTCTCAATTCCGGGTTATCTACACCATCATTTCGAGGTAATTTTAATCTTTCAAAATATGAAATGGAAACCAAAACGTAGAATCACTCAATAAACTACTCAAAGTTGCGCTTCCTTAATTGGTTTATAAAAGAAAAGGAAAGTTGAGTATCTTGTGCGTCATGCTAGACTGGCTCTATTAGTTTCGTATGTTCCTTTTGCTCTGAGGAGAGAATATTTTCCAAGGCTCCCTTACGCACCAGCACTAATACTAAGAAGGGATAGTGCAGTTGGCTTTTGTCTATAGAACCTACACAAACAAAAAGTGTTTGATGCAATTTACTAAAAATTGACCATGGTTGTCAGTCAACCGTAATTTCATAAAGAAAATTTCTAACGAAATATACGCGAAAATGCAGAGGCTGAATTTGAAAAAAAAGCTGTAGATGGCAACCGCATCATCACGATACTTGCTATTGGAATCATTTCTGCTACTGTCTTTTTTATTTCAAGACCAAAGTTCGTAAAATTGGCCATATATCGAATTTCACTTAAGCTATAAAGAACATTTAGCATCTGAAGACAAAGAATTATCGAACATTAAATTTCGGCCACAGCATAGGCTAATCTAGCAACAATGGGCGGAGCAGTAGGCGGGGCTTCCCTGCTGCAGTTGTGCCGTCACTCACCTTGACGCCGGTGGGCACGGAGCCCGTGAACGAGACTTTTGACACCAGGGGATGGCTGCTCAGTAGCTCACCAGTTTCCCCTTCGCCCTGTCGAGCGTCAGACGCAAACATTGAACATTATCATTAGGCTTGCGTGCTATAGGACTTCTTTTTATGAGGCTTGCGTGGTAAATGTCTTTTCAGCATTAGGTTTGCGAAATACAGAGCTTTTACAATTAGTTTGCGTAATACAGATCTTTTTATCATTAGTTTGCGTGAAACAGGACTCTTTATCGTTTAGCAACTTTTGTGATAAATGACATTGCTGGATTCAAAGTAAAACCCTTTCATGGGTGGAAAAAATATTTGAGATATCTTTGCACTATCAGTTTCGCAATTTTCTCGAGAAAGATGAGCATAGCAAAAGCACCAGCAATGTAAGGTGATATTAAACCCTATCCCTCACATCACGACTGAAATCGTCTTGTATGGCTGTAGCAGTTATGTGAGAAGTATAAAAAATACGGGTTATAAAAGGGACCTTTCCCTCACATTTGCATTTCCTCTCTTCCAAGAATAGTCCCAAATTTTCACTATATAATGGCATAGCGTTAGACTCTGGCTGCGAAGGTGCTCGAATTGATCCCAAAGACTGAACAGTACTTTTTCAGGAGAAAGAAGCTCATTTAGTGATACAAGAGACGGAAAGACGTGTGCAATAGGTCGTAGGGGGGGAGGCCTTCTTACTCAAAGAGCATAGGTTTCCTTTTCTTCTTCGCAGGTGGAAAACCAAAAATCTACGGCAATTGCAACCAAAATGACATTATAAAAGGAAGTAATTATTGCAACCCAAAATAACGTTGTAAGAGGGAGTAATTATTGCAACCAAAATGACGTTGTAAAAGGGAGTAACTATTGCAACCAAAATGATATTGTAAAAGGAAGTAATTATTGCAACCAAAATGATGTTGTAAAAGGAAGTAATTATTGCAACCAAAATGATATTGTAAAAGCGAGTAATTATTGCAACCAAAATGATATTGTAAAAGGGAGTAATTATTGCAACCAAAATGATATTGTAAAGGGAGTAATTATTGAAACCAAAATGATATTGTAAAAGGAAGTAATTATTGCAACCAAAATGATATTGTAAAAGGAAGTAATTATTGCAACCAAAATGACATTGTAAAAGGGAGTAATTATTGCAACCAAAATGATATTGTAAAAGGGAGTAATTATTGCAACCAAAATGATATTGTAAAGGGAGTAATTATTGAAACCAAAATGATGTTGGAAAAGGGAGTAATTATTTAAACCAAAATGATGTTATAAACAGGGATAGTTCACAAAAATGCTCCTGTTTCCTTTCATTTGCCTCCGGCTTTCGGCCGCACCTGTACGACGTTGTAGATGAAGAATTTAATTCGCATCAATTTGCCTCTCCCTTTCGGTCGTACCTGGACGACGAATTTGATTCGTATTAATTGCCTCTCCCTTTCGGCCGCACCTGGACGACGTTGTAGACGCCGTGCGGCACAGCGGCCTCGCGCAGCACCTCGGCGAGCGTGACGGCGGTGAGCGGCGTGAACTGCGACGGCTTGTACACAAACGTGTTCCCGCATGCCAGCGCCGGCGCCACCTGGCGGCATTCGACACGGGTCACAATGTCATGATATGTGAGAAATGTGAGAAAATGTTATAAAATGGGAGAAAATGTTATAAAATGGGAGAAAATGTTATAAAATGGGAGAAAATGTTATAAAATGGGAGAAAATGTTATAAAATGGGAGAAAATGTTATAAAATGGGAGAAAATGTTATAAAATGGGAGAAAATGTTATAAAATGGGAGAAAATGTTATAAAATGTAAGTAAATGTTATAAAATGAAAGTAAATGTTATAAAATGTTAGTAAATGTTATAAAATGTAAGTAAATGTTATAAAATGTAAGTAAATGTTATAAAATGTAAGTAAATGTTATAAAATGTAAGTAAATGTTATAAAATGTAAGTAAATGTTATAAAATGTGGGTAAATGGTATAAAATGTGAGAAAATGTTATAAAATGTAGGTAAATGTTATAAAATGTAAGTAAATGTTATAAAATGTAGGTAAATGTTATAAAATGCAAGAAAATGTTATAAAATGTAAGTAAATTTTATGAAGTGTAGGAAAACATTCAATAAACATGTGATGAGATAATGTAGAAGGGATGTGATGGAGATAAAGAGGAATTTATTGTAATGGGGAAATATGGAAGATAGAATTGAGAAATGCAAATAGAAACGTGAGGAGAAGGCAACCAGAAAAGACGAGGACTAGAAAATGTGAGGAAGATGCAAAGGAGAGGGAAGGAAGAAAAGAGGGAATGAGAGAAAAAAAAGGAAAAGGAGGGAAGAATAAACGTAGACAAAAATACAATTTCACATCTTGGCGTACAAGCTTAATTTTAAAAGGTAACATCATATTTGTAGAAATTAATGACCAATGTAAACATGAAGATGAGTCAAATTACGCTGAAATCCATAGATCATATTAAGCAAATACCCACTGGTCAATGGTCATATTGTGCAGATATTCGTAACTCAAATATGTGGAGATCCATAAGTGATATTAAGCAAAATCCGAATGAAGCTAACAGCAACTACAACAATTTGAGACCTCAAGCGTCACGCGAAGGACAGAAATCCACGAAGTCCACACAAGCGTCACACAAAGGCCAAAAATAAACAAAGTCCACCCAAGTGTCACACGGGGGACAAAAATCAACAAAGTCCACACACGCATCGCACAAAGGCCAAAAACAAAAAAGTCCACCCAAGCGTCACACGAAGGACAAAAACAAACAAAGTGCACAGGAGCAGCGCGAGACGCGCACCTTCCATACGGCGGTCTGCATGGGGAAGTTCCAAGCTCCGATGCCGGCCACGACACCCAGCGGCTCTCGCGACACCGTGGCGAAACTGCCTCCCGCCAGGGGCACGTGCAGCCCTGCGCACGTACGGTGCACGTGTCACGAAACGCCCATGTGGTGCTTCCGAGCGACCGTGTTTGTGGATGTCAAGTAAAGAATGGGTCATCTTCTCACACTTGTTTGTGGTGTTGACATGAATCTAGTGGATTTGTGGGGAAAGAATGGGTCATCTCCTCACACTTGTTTGTGGTGTTGACATGAATGTAGTGGTGCATGTCGTAAGAATTTATCTGTGTTGCGTGGTGTCTATGCGTAACTGGTGTCTGACGGCTCGGGACTTGGAACAGCCCCAGAGTGGGACACTTAATTGCTTTCAGTGTCATTTACTGTTCTATTCAGTACTAAATAACTCGTCTTTGTAGTAATGTACAATTTCTGTCAAGTACAAAATGGCTCGTCTACTCGTACCTACCTACTCGTCCTCACTCATTCATCAGCGTATTGTAATCAACAAGATAGTCATGCACACACATCCATATATTAAAGTGAATAGAAACAAAACATAATTATAAAAAATGTCAGACAGGAATAAACAGAGAAAGATATGAAGTCGATCTACACAGGTTAAAACTATGCAATGAATTGAGCGCAATTACATTGTTCAAAATTGTGGTTTGCATATTGCATAACTTTTATTCTTAGAAAAAAGTAATCGTCTGTTTGTCAGAGTTGTTCAATGAAATAAAACATAATTCGTTGTTCTTAGTTAAAGAATACTAAATATATGAGCCTTCAATTCACAGCAAGGTTTTAGAATTATGGCTCCTAAATTACGTTACGGACTGCAAAAACATGCTGGAGAAGGTCGTTTGCAGGTTGCGTTTTTCAAGCATTCCACGCATTTGACGGCTAATCAAATTAAATAATTTGAACAATTTGTTTAAATTGTTGAAATTAAGACAATATTAAATAAGACAATATAACACAAGCGTCACCTGATATGGAAGGCGCTAGGCCACCGTAATATTCCAGGGCATCAGCGCAGGATTCTATGTCCAATCGAGCTTCCCAGATTGGCTTACCAGTGTCTTGAACCTGAAGAATATTATGCAATGTCAGTTGCATTACGAATGAAAGCAAGCATGCGTATATGTAAGTAAGGATAGGTTACATAGAAAGCCGGTCAAATGAAAAGAATTCAAGCAAGCACATAGGTAAGAACAAGCAAGGCAAGAAGTTGCTCAAAAAAAAGGATTAGCACGTTGCTATTGGTAAGCTTATAGGTAAGGTAGAGAGATGCTCAAATAAAAAGGGCTGGGGCGCGCGCAAAGCTGAGGTTAGAGGTAGGAAGCTGCTAAAATGGAGAGGATTAGAACATTGAAGCAAGTAAGATTACGTACGGTACGCAGCAGCTGAAATAAAAAGAGTTTTAACTATCACTATCATAAAAAAACGATGAAATTATAATTTCAAGTATTATCAAAGAGTTTTAAAATCCGAAACAGCGTTAAAACCGCTTCAAGCAACACACACGCAATACATTTGTATTGTGTTCTGTTATTATTGTCATGGGTATTTTATTACCATTTTATTTTTATTATTATTGTCTTGTTTTTAAGAAATAAATGCTGTATTATTTTTTAATACACGATTCATATATTTCTGTAATTTTACAAGAGATGCACCGAGCTTATTAGCATCAAGTCTGGAAGTTTGAGGACGAAGGAATTTTAGAGGAAACCGAAGATGTTGCGAGACAGGGAAGGAGAACACAAAAAATGTTCACTCGAAAAAGCGCAATGGGAAAATACAAACTCACACAACGTAAAGACAAATCTAAAAAAAAAACAATTTAATGCTTGAGGCCTCTTAATAAAATTGAAAACCCATGAGAGGGGTATCACATTTAAAAATTTACTTAGGATCCTTATGTAACATATACCCGATATAGCCCCGTCGCAATTCCTGAACCATCCAGGCGGGGAATTAAAGAAAAAACATGCATTAATTAACACGTTCACTGCCGATTTACCATTAGGTAAATGGCTCATTTACGTATCGGTGTGAATGAACATAATTTAAATTATTTCAACATCTTTTGAGCATACGATGTAAAATATCATCATGTTATTACACTTACACACTTCTTAGGAAAGATACAATTTTTTTTAGCAGTAAAGTCGTTTTTTAACATCTGCTACTTACAACTTAACATGAGACCACTGGACGCACAATTTTATTCGAGCAGTAAAGTCGTTTTTTAAACCCTGCTACTTACAACTTAACATGAGACCACTGGACGCACAATTTTTTCGAGCAGTAAAGTCGTTTTTTTAAACTCTGCTACTTACAACCTAACTCGACATGAGATCGCTGGACGCACATGTGCGCTGCAGCAAACGTGTTCATGAGATGCGTTAAAATTGCACGGTGCCGCGACGCGTGTTACCTCAAGGTTGACGATGTCAGAGAGGTTCTTCCTGATGATCTCCCCAGCTCGCACCAGCAGCCTGCCTCTCTCGCGTCCTGAGAGCTGCGACACATTTAACACACGGGAATCAAATGTCTTTCAAAGCCCAATTTCTTCTGTTATCAGTACCTCCAATGTCGAAATTAAAAATACATATTAACCTTATATAAGTGTTCTTCCTCAACAATTACGTCTGGAAAATGACCGATATCTATCAAAACTCTAAAAGAGCATTCTTCCCCAACATTTACGTCTGAAAAATGACCAATATTTATCAAACTCTATTTGAGTGTTTTTCACCAACATCAAAGTTGGAAAAAGAAAAATATTTATAAATTTGTTTACCGGTGTTTTTCATCCACATTAACGAGCTGAAACTGGTTTAGGGAAAGAGGATATATTGAGTGAGGCGCTAAGAAAAAAGTCGTGTCTCCACCGCTGTCTTACTCAAGTGGTTTGCCGAGTCCCAACGGCAGGCTGAAAGGAGTAACTTGTCTAAGTAATCTAACACTCTAATTAATCACAAAGACAACATTATAAAGGTACAATAGTAGCATAATAGGAAATAAAAGCTCCAAATTAAGATGATAGCAGCGTTATAATACTGCTAATTTTTTACCAATGAGGGTCTGGAAAGAAGTTTGCATTGGGATGATATAAACACAAGAAGAAAGGGTCACAAAATGCCCTACTTCCCACCCTACTTTCACCTAAATGTCCTACTTTCACCGCATATTCTACAGCAACGCAAATGAGGGAGTCATTTCAAGCTATTGCAATCCTCGTCTAGAGAGCAGTCGAACGTGAGTGTTTCCACCTCTCGACACCTTTCTTGTTGAAACAAAAGGAAGATCTGTTCCTTTGTACTGTCGACACACCTGAGTCTCCCACCACCAACACACACCTGCCGCCCTCACTAACACACCTGCACACACCCACCAACACACCTGGCGCCATGCCGGGAAGGCAGACTGAGCTGCCTGCACTGCATCGTCCACGTCCTCTGCTCCAGACACCGGCACGTCACACAGAACTTGTCCTGTGGCCGGCTCCAGTACCTGGTGAGTGTCCGTAAACTGATCATTGTTCTTATTATTCTATTATTTTATGACCCCTTAGCCACATCTAAGGCGATCTCAACAGAGGCGTGAATGAGCAATTTACCTACTGGTACATACATGTTTCAATCCATAATTAACGTGTTAAGAAATAGTTTTCATAACGCAGCCTTCAGGAGGTAAGACTAACAGTTGCTGACATTCAGACACAGACATACGAAACATAGCGTAAGTTTCGTCATAATGACAGTGCTAACAGTTGCTCAGACACAGACACATGAAACATAACGTAAGTTTTTTCATGCTCATCATGCCAAGCACGGCCACACACCTTCATAACTGCGCGGTCGGCCGCTTTTGGACTACATCGAGCGCCTGCAATGAAATTCCAGGGGCCCGTCACTGAAGTGGTGATGTGGCGGGACATGACTCCGATGTGCGGGGCAGAACTGTTCAAGATCCCGACAGAGCTTTTAGCAGAGCTCCCAAATATCCAGAAACTGCTGCTGGAATAGCGTCTAGATGTTCCAACACTGCTGCTGGAAAAGCTTCTAGATCTCGCTGCACAGCATTTGGAAGAGCTTCCAAATATCTCGACACAGCTAGCAGTAAAACTTCTCAAGTCAAAAAATATGTTAGGCAAAAAGCAGCGGTATCTCTGATGAGGTACAACGCGCATTGCAACAGCACAAGAGCTAAAGAAAAAGTGATAAAAATGTTTAGGAAGCAGAACAACGCTTGCAAACATAAGAAGCCTCAAAAGATTGATGTAAACTCAATTCTGAAATAAGTAGAAAAGCTGTAAAATTAAAAATAGCAGCCACGACAAAAAAAAATCCTTTACTGGTTATAAATTGAAGAAATCTGATAAAATTGCATCAAGAATTGAACTTTTGTTTTTTGGTCAATGGAGGCAGCAATAAACTTATTATAAAACTCTCATGATTTTCGCGAAGAAAATTTAATAAAACTGTACCAACACGCATTAAAACCTAACTCGATGAGCTCACTTGACAAGTTTTTCCAAGTAGCACCAGCGTTGAGTTAGTTTAGTTTATTAGTTAGTCTAGTTAAGCCTCCCTATCCTCAACAAATGAGATCTAAAGAGAGGAAGGAAGAAGGCACCATTTAGTATGGAGTTAAGGAAACGTGGAATCTATGCAGAAAAGGCATAGAAACAGTAAGATGAGAAAGAAGTTCATGAAACAAGATCAAAGTGGAAGAGGAAATTAGTAGGTGATGAAGAACAGGACAGCAGTGAACCGAAAAAAAGGTGGTCCTTAACATAGCAAAAACATTTTAATTCAACAAAAAAGAAGGCCTACCTAACTCTCAGCTCGGGCCCTCACATTTTTTCCCTGGGAGCGCTAATTCCCATAGATACAATAGTTGTATCCTCCTGAGGGAGCACCAGCGTTGAAATACAGATACGAAAGTCTCGTTTTAGCCTCCCTAACCATAACAAAGATGTTCAAAGAGAGGCAGGATGAAGGCACCATTTAATATGGAGTTAAGGGAATACGAATTCTATGCACAAGGTGTGTTCCCGCACAGAATCCCGTGCACATAAAAACAGTAAATTAAGAAGGATTTTTTTTATATATATAAGAAAGTTTTAGCCTCCCTTAACCACGACAAAGATGTTCCAAGAGAGGAAAGAGGAAGGCACCATTTAGTATGGAGTTGAGGGAACGCGGAATCTATGCACAAAGTACACAGAAACAGTAAGCTAGGAAAGAAGTTCATGAAACAAGAAAAAAGTTGAAGAAGAAAGTCGTAGGTGCTGAAAAACAGGACAGCAGTGAACCGAAAAAAGATGGTCCGTAACAAAACAAAAACCTATTTTATTACAACAAAAAGGAAGCCTACCTAACCTTTAGCTCGGGCCCTCACACAGTTCCCCTGGGAGCGCTAATTCCCATAGATGCAATAGTTGTATCCCCTTGAGGGGAAAATTAAGAAGGAAGGTAATGAAACACAATAAAAGTTGAAGAAGAAAGTCAGAGGAGCTGAAAAACAGCACAGCAGTGAATAAAAACAGGTGGTCCTTTACGAATCAGATAAACTTTTATTTCAACAAAAAAGGCCTAGCTCAAGACCTCACACTTTTAACTAAACAGAAAATGTATTTCAAACAGTAATTCTTCCGGCGTAGGTTGCCAAAATCCTGAGCTCGGCCTTCAATTTTTCAGTTTTACAATATTAATAATTTCGAGAAGGCGTTGAGGCCAGTCAGATTGACGACGCTAAAAAATAGCAAGTTTTCCTATCCCTGACCACCTGAGATCCTCTCACGCACGCACCTAATATTCCAGAAGTTTTCCAGCCACACGTCCCTCAACTTAAAAGGTAGCTCGAGTCTATTGTAGCGAAACAAACCAGCAGACGTCTGGTAAGACAACACCAGTGATTATTAACCAGGGTTCGATCGAACCCCTGGGTTCGGCATGATACAGTTTGTGCACTAAAACAATATGTAGTAATACACATGTTTTGAATTTGAAGAAAAAAAAACACATTTTGTTTTTCCAACTACGAATGGTTCGATGAAGGCATTTATTGAACTTATGGGGTTCAATATTTCCAACAAGATTAAGAACCACTAGACTAGACTAAGATCAGTTTGAGGGCCATTGCCCTCTCTATTCGGTTATATTGACTTGAGATAAAAAACACGAAGCTAATTTGAACCGCTACTACAAGAAGGCAGAATTATCAGGCTGTTTCCTTCTGGTCGAAATCCTAATGTTAGGCCATTTTTCAAATTAAATTTGAGCATGATAACTAATCAATATCTGACAATCTCGCAGGGTGACCAGAAGCTGAGTGGTATTGGACCTCAAATTTTATTTCACGCGACGGTTAGGCACAAAAAAAATATATATTTAAATTGAGGACGACCGGAGGCTCATTAGTGCCCCAAACACTGACAGATCACGCAAGCGGCAGTCGCATTCTGAGGCGCAAGTCAGACCGAGACTTGGTTTTTACGACTGTCAGTGTCCCCTGCGGTGTTCCGAGCAACTAAATCAAGGCATCAGTGAAAAAATATACTGTGAATGATAAAACTGCAAATAATAATAATATTGTGAACACTAATAAGAGCATGAATGTTAGTAAGGGTATCAAAAATAATACGACTGCATATAATAGTATGTGAATAATAAGAATGCGAAAAATAATAATATTGTGAATCATAATATTATAAGACTGAATAATAATTAGACTATGAATAGTAATACTGTGAATAATAGAAAGACGAAGAATAATAATAAGACTGAATAACGATAAGACCATATTGTACAGCACAGAACCATCTCACGCTAACAGAACGCACAGTTGCGCTACCTGCACAACGCACCACAAAAGAACAAAGAAGTTATTTTCATTTTGTGCGCAATTGATCTATTTTCATAATTCACACGGCAAGATATGTATGTTTAAAATGTGCAATAATATTTTCAGTGTACTAATCCAATCTTTCATCATTACTTCAAAACAAGTTAGGAACTATCCAATTTGAGAAAGACTGCAACAAAAGAAACTCAACGAAGAACATTAATAAGTCCGTACAGTCCCTCATTGAGTTGAATCATTTTGAAAGTTGTAAGAGAAAATAACTAGATAAATCGATTGTTCTCTCTTCAGCTGAAGTGCCCAAGGAGGATCGTGCGTTGTTTTCTAGAGATCAACATTCAGGACATCACACAGGAGACTGACTACCTACACACTAACATCGGACTAGATACATGAAATTCTTTGGTTTCTTCTTCTACACAATACTGTACAACGCTAAGAAATTAATTCAAGTACTACCCTACACAATTTAATGTACATAATGGTGAAAAAAATGTCCTAGCAAAATTTCAACCTCGACTACAAATTTTTCTTTAAACGAGTATTTGCAACAAATTTGTTAATCGGACACGACTAGCATGATGAATGCCTCGCAGTGATCGAGGAATTGTGAGTTTCGTGGACATTTCAATCAATAATAGCACACCTTAGCGTTTCGAATTCATCAGGAAACAGATACAATAAATAATACAATATCCCTTCAAAGTAAAGAACGATAACACCACACACGGATCACACGAGTAATAACTGATGGGTCAACACGTGAACACGTCTGGCATTAAGTTAAGAAGATGTTGCCTGGCTTGATCCCTTCACTCTGCCATACCACTGCCGGCAATATACAGCACTGAACCAGCTTCATTGATGGACATGTGGCCATTCCTTGCTGCGGTTAAACTTTTGGACTATACGAGTACCTCTGAAACCACAAGCCACTCTTTAATTTCAATACATTTGTACCTTCAAAAAAGGATTCTAGAAGCAGAATAAACGTCACTTTATAATGCACATTCCTAACTCCAAATTAGGATATTGGAAGCAAAATGAAAGAGGAATTTCTCCCTTTCGTACACAGTTCTCTTTTAATGGTTGTAATTTTGCACTCCTCTCACGTCATCATATTCACTAACAAACATTAATTCACTTCTCACTGATCTTTCCTTTTATGTTTTGTCTCTCTACTTGAAAATGCTCACGTAATCTTCCTCACGTATAAAACAAGCATGTAGGTAATACCACCAGCAACGTACATTGAATTCAGTTCACAATGAACCAGCTACTCCAGAATTACTCACCAAAGTCTAAGAGGAACATCTCATATTGCAGTACATTAGAACCAGGGACGGAATGTATCATCAGTGACTGTACAAGCAGGGATATCTAAGAGAGAAATTACAAGCTAAAGATGCATTTTCAACCACGCAGGAAAAGGTCCCATTACAACAATGAAGGAGCAAACTTTGGTACAGAAAACTACATACACACAAACCACAGGTCTTAAACATCGACGCCGTTCATTACCTGTCACCTAGCAATTCCGTAATAAGACATGAAGTTACCTCTGCACATTTAGCACCATAACGATTTCCTTTTGGAAACGGATCACAATCATAGCAACCCCTATGAGGGTCAGGTTAATCATTGCATAGGCAGCATGGCAGGGATTAATGTGTGGTGGTATGAACACACACCACCACAACCTTCGCACGCTTCATGGTTGGAGATGAGACCACACGCAACTCCAGTGTTTGAGGCGGGGAAAAATACACCGCGCGGTCCGAGGTGAAAGTAAACAGGCGTTCCCTCGCATGCTATCGCGCGGTCCGACGTGAAAGTAAACAGGCGTTCCCTCGCACGCTTCAATACACCGCGCGGTCCGACGTGAAAGTAAACAGGCGTTCCCGCCAATCAGAGACCCGGCCGGGTGGAGTCAACCTCCAGCGAGGCCTATATAAACAGCCGCGCAGCCAGCGGAGCACAGTACACTCTCAGCGGCCCTGATATTCACACTAAGCCTCGACGCTCCGCCAGCACCTCACCCGTCGGCTTCACCACCTCCTCGACAGCCAGCCGCCACGTCTGGTTGCTTGCTAGTCGCACCAGTTCTCCGCTACCGCCTCTGGTACTCCTTGGTCGGAGACCCTCGGCCAGCAGCAGCCTCACCGGTCTGCTCTCGTCCCTCAACCACGCAGCGTCTCCCCGACAACCGTCGGTCCGCCAAGACGTCATCTGTCACTGTATTACTCGACTGTAATATTTCCTTGTGCCATTATTGTCGGCGATCTTCATAATAATACGGCGTTTATTCCAGTTGTGTTTTCCTCACCTTGCCGGTTCGTTTGCACCTCAGGCACTCACTTCGGGCAAAGATATTTCACAAGTCAATAGATATTCACAAGTCTGCCCGGAGTGTAAAGCAGCCTGAGGGAGAACACCACACTGGTGACCCCAGAGTGACCGGCAGGTGGAAGCATGGCTGGGAGAGATGTCCGGTTACCCGCCTTCAGTGGTGACATCAAGGGATGGCTCCTTCACTGCGATGTTTTTCTCGCACAAATCCCGAACCTGGACGACGCTTCGAAGTTCGGGGCGCTCCTAGGAGGACTACCCACGCACATTGTATCCGGAGTACAAGAGATACTATTGAACCCCCCGGCAAACGATAAATACGACGCATTAAAGGCGGCGTTGACGCAACGTTTCGTGCGTCACGACGAAGAAACAAACTACAACGCCATCGTTAAAATAACGCTGGGAGACAATACTCCTTCCGAGTTGCTCCTGGAAATGACGCGTCTCAACAACTGTAGACAAGCTCCGCTACCCCCGTCAGTCATCCGCTCGATGCACCTTTCAAAATTGCCAGTGGAAGCACAGCCACTGATTGAAGCTTTAGGAAGAGGAAAAACGGACGAAGAGTACAGGGAGATTGCCGATCAAGTCACAGCAAGGCAATCCGCGTGTCGGTCCTCAACTGCCGAGCCCCTCACCGTTAACGCTGTCAAGCCATCACCGTCTCCGACAGTGTCAAGAGCCGAATTCGACGCAGCTATGAAGGAGATAGCAGAACTCAAAGAAATGTTAGGAAAGGCGTTACGCCCGCAAGAAAATGTCCACCAAGCAGACAATTGGCGGAATCAAGCCCCGGCACCCAGAAACGTCCAAAACGCTAACAAAGGAAGCAGGCTCGAACAAGTTTACTGCTACTACCACCGTACCTTTGGCGATCGTGCAAGAAATTGCACGCAACCGTGCAGCTTTGCGGGAAACGACGGCCGCGGAGGATGGTAAGCGCCCCATCTTTCGCGCAGGCAAGAGCAGGCGAGCTGTTGTACGTTAAAGACGCGAACAACGTCCGATATCTGGTCGATACTGGCTCGGCGGTCAGTCTAATCCCGCCCGACGGAAAATGTTCGACCAGACTTCCGTCCTACGATTTGCTAGCAGCCAACAATACTCCAATAGCTTCGTACGGGACGGCAGGAAGAAACATTCAGCTCGCCCCTCAATTGTTCGTGAGATGGGATTTTGTGGTGGCCGATGTCGGTCAACCAATCATAGGCATTGATTTCCTACACGCGAACAAAATCAACGTCGACACAGCAAATGCAAGATTGTACATCCAAACTACACAAACAGAAATTCCTTGTGAGCGAGCAAACTTGAGTAGCGCAAAAATTCACAGGATCGATCATCAAGCATCGCCGGAGTTCAACGACCTTTTTAAGGAGTTCCCCGAGATACTGGCTTCCCGCGAACGCACTCCTCAGCCAAGAAGAAAAGATGTACAGCATCACATCGAAACGGTCGGCCCCCCGGTGTACGCGAGACCGAGGAGACTCTCTCCAGAAAAACTCGAAGCAGCACGGGACGAGTTCAAGAAGATGTTAGATCAAGGCATCATCAGACCATCAAAAAGCGCCTGGGCGTCTCCTATGCATATGGTCCCTAAGTCGTCCGAACCCGGGGCTTGGAGAATCTGCGGGGACTACAGGTGACTAAACGCAGTTACGAAGCCCGATCGTTACCCCATTCCACACAGCCAAGACTTCCACTACAAGCTGCACAAGAAGACAATTTTCTCAAAAATCGACCTCGTAAAGGCCTATCACCAGATACCGGTGAAAGCTGAAGACATCCAGAAAACGGCCATCACCACACCGTTCGGCTTGTACGAGTACACTGTAATGTCTTTCGGACTCCGGAATGCTGCTCAAACGTTCCAGCGCTACATCGATGCGATCACCAGAGACATGGATTTTGTCACGGCGTATATAGATGACGTGCTGATAGCATCTTCGTCCGCCAAGGAGCATAAAGATCACTTAGGGCAACTGTTCCGTCGTCTGCGAGAAGAGGGACTACAAGTGCACCCAGCAAAATGCATTTTTGGAGTGCCCGAACTAGACTTCCTCGGGCATAGAGTGTCTGCTCGGGGGATCTCGCCACTTCCACAGAAAATAGAAGCCATCTGCAACTTCCCACGACCATCGACGATAAAAAAACTAAGACAGTTTCTGGGAATCGTCAATTACTATCATCGATTTCTCCCAGCTGCGGCAGAAAAAATGCAATCTCTCACCGAACTAACGAAAGGCTACTCACAGAACTCAAAGAAAATCATCAATTGGACCCCGGAACAAGACGCAGCTTTTGTGAGATTGAAGAACGAGATTTCCCAGCTCACCATGTTAGCGCACCCGGCTCCAGAAGGCAAGACAATCCTAGTTACGGACGCCTCTGCCACCGCGGTGGGGGCCGTATTGCAACAGGAAATCGAAGGAGAGGGGGGGGGGGGGCGGTGCCATTAGGAAAGAGAGGAAAAACAAGAGTTTGGCACAGGGTGTGCCAGAAGAAAAGACATAGGAAAGAGAAGATGGACAGTAGGAGATAAGAGACGAACAAAAACGCATAATTTGGTGATCTTGATCAGTTCTTTTATGGGTTAGTAACTTAGAGTATGAAGAACGGGAAGACCTTTCAAGGCTTTGTATGTACGAAGAATATACTAGTCTTTCGGGTTGCCGAAATGAAATCTACAATATTTGCAGTATTTACATTATGCTAATTTTAAAGGCTGGCTAAGATTACCTAGATCCTATTTACATACGCAGAGGGCACAATAACATATTTACATAATTTACACTACTTATCTAATATATACGTACGAGAAATTATTAAATACATTACATACATATACACATGCATTTATATACAATGATTTTTTTTTTTTTTTTTTTTTTTTTTTTTTTTTTATACATATTTAATTTTTTTTTTTTTTTTTTTTTTTTTTTTTTTCCAAACATGTATGTACACAAACTATTACTATGTACATGATTTTTTTTTTTTTTTTTTTTTTTTTTTTTTCTTTACAATTTATACATCAAACTGTCCAAGGAACCGGTGTACTCATTGCAAGCCCGCCCAAGGGGGGAGGGGTTCCATCTGACATCATGAAGAATGGAGTTAATCTGGGTTTGAGTTAATCTGAATGGAAACAATGGAGATATTCTGGGAGTTGCTGGGTTGTTGGTCCTGATAATTAGATGATTGTATTGGGTTATTCTGATCAGTTGTCTGATTTAGAGGTTGGATTTCTATTGAGTTGAGTTAATTGAAGAGTGGAGATTTGGGGTTCTGACTTCCCACCCGGGGGGGAAGACCGTTCCGTCCTCTCGTCAGAACCCCAATGAAAAACAAAGTAAATAAGTAAAGTTGGTACGGTCTTCCCCATGTGCTGTTGGATACAGTTACTTGTATTTGGGTTCAGGTGAGGGTCCTAATGCGAGAAGTTTGGAGCTTTTAAACCGAGAGTTTTGGCTATTGGCACTATCTAATGGAAACGTTAATTGATGAAATAAATCGGGTTCTAATAGTTGTAAATTTTCCCAAATTTTACGTGCGTGGTTGTGTAGCAGGATGTTTATTGGAGGAATATCGGTTTGTTCATGCAGTGTTTTAGATGAAATTCTGTCCACAAGCTTTGTATTGGTTATGAATCTTAGAGCTTTATTTTGTACTTTCTGCAGTTTTGAAATGGCTGTGGGAGACATTGTATGGAGGGGAATGGATGGGTATGTAATGGCTGATCTTACGAATGCTAAATATAGTTTCCTTTTAGTATCGAGGGATAGATGCTGAAATCTGTATAGTTTACTGAGATTGCTATATCCTATTGCTTGTCGTTGCGTTACTTGGGCTGAAAATCCATGGGTTGAGAAATTGAGACCTAACACTTTACCTCTGTTTGTATACGGAAGGTATCGGTTGTTGATGAAAATATCTCCAGTGTTGTGCCGACTTATGGGAATGATTTTAAATTTTTGGTGGTTTGTTGATATTTTCCATTTATTTTCAAATTGGTTGATTTGTTGGATTGCGTGCTCGGTTTGGTGGGCTGCATATACTGGAGAATATCGGCCTGTGGTAATTTGGGTTATGTCGTCGGCAAAACAGATGTAGTCAGAGTTTGGTAACGGTGGAGGGATATCGTGCGTGTAGAAGCTGTATAATGTTGGTGATAGGCATGCTCCCTGAGGTACTCCGGATTCTAATGTGAATTGAGGGCCTATATAGTTTGCTATCCTGATTGATGCTGTTCGATCGGTCAAATAATCTGCAAGTGTACGGAGAAATAGTGGATGGATGCCGGACTGAGAGAGTTTGTATATTAATCCTGAGTGCCAGACTTTATCGAATGCTTTGGTGACGTCACGAAGTACAATGTCTATTGTATGTTTGTTGGCTAGATTTATAGATATTGTTTCGGTGAATGTTGCCAGTGCTGTATGGGTGCCTCTGTCTTTCCTGAAACCATGTTGTCTGCTATTGTTCAGGTTGTGAATGACTAAATGGTTGGTGAGTCTGTTGTTTAATATTTTGTCCAATAGCTTGCCCTGTACGTCTAGTAAGGATATCGGTCTATAGTTTTGAACTTGCTTCTGAGAAGTGAGGGGTTTGGGGATGAAAATCATGATGGCATGTTTCAGACTGTCTGGGAAGTATCCTGCAGATATGGCGTTGTTAAATATGTACAAAAGGTATTTGAGCATATTTTCTGGTAATTTCTTTAATTGTAGTGTGGTAATACCTGATGGTCCGGGGGCTTTCTGTTTGAACGGTCGTAAGGTCCGAGTAAGTTCATCTAAAGTTATTGGTGGGAAATGAAGTAGGTCTAATCTGCTCAAGTTCCCGGTGTGAAATGGTATAATTTGATGCGCTGTATTGTTCATGTGTTCTTTAATTGAATTTATATGTTCAATGTCAAAATCTTCATCGTCCTGCTCTGAGAATATGCTTTTCCAATGTTGTCTAAAAATCGGTTCTTTTTCTTCAGGTGTATGAAGTTCGAGTCTATTGTGCTGTAAGTATGGAATTTTTTGTTTGTTATTTGTACCCATCATTCTTTTAATTGATTTCCAGAATTTTGTCGGATCTTCTTGTAGGTCTATTTTTTGTATTAATAAATTCCAAGTCAGCGTGTAGCTATTTTTATAGATTTTTTGTAATTCTTTCCTGAGATTTGAGAGAGTACTGTGCAATTCTTTAGATGGTCCGTTTATACGTATGTAGTTTAAAATATGTTGGTAACGCACCTGGATGCTCAAGGTTTCGTGGGTGGGTTTGATGCCAGGAATTGTTCTGTGGGTTATTGTTGGTATTACGTTTTTTGATGCTTTTTGTATGTGTTTTGTCCATTTTTCTAGATGCTCATCAATTTCTTCCAGGGTTGGGTTTACTTGTAGATCAGGATTAATGTGGTTTAATTCTTGCCTGTATTTTTCCCAGTCTGCTCTGTGAAATTGATACCTTGGTTTAATCGGGATTTGAATTGGGTTTGCTGTAATTGTTGCTATAATTGGAATGTGGTCAGATGGTGTGATTGGTCCGGGTTGTAGATGTATGTTATGAAAGGCCTGTGGGTTTTGCAGCGCAATATCCGGTGAGGTGGAGCTTCTATGAGTTATTACCGTGGGAAAGAAGGGTCCTATATGGTTGCATTTCTGTCTTTCAATTAAATAGTGCAAATGTTTTCCTCTGTTGTTGGTGTACGTGTGTCCTAAGGCTCTGTGTGCAGCATTAATATCTCCTATGAAGTAAGCCGGGTTCTGTCTATTGAATAGTGTGTGGAAGTCGGCAAAATGGAGGTAGTCTGTTCTTGGTGGGGTATATGTTGTTCCTATTGTTATTGGGCCCTGGAGTGATTGAATGGTAACTGCCAGCATGTCTGAATAAAAATTGTCGTGTAATTTGAACGGAATGTTTTTCTTTATGGCAATGGCAACTCCTGCGTGAGGTTCGTTATTTTTATTGGTATAGAAGGTATTATAGTTGAATATTTTGATGTGATTTTCTCCAGTTATATTATGGCTGTTAATGAGGATGATGTCTGGGTCGATTTGGTTGTAGATATTTGCTAGGGTGATCTTATTTGTGTTCCAAGACTGCACATTTTGTTGAACTATTGATATTTTTTGTAAACTCATTTTGAGGGAGCACCTTTTTTAGGTTTTTTTGTTGCGGTTGTTAGTGATTGGTGTCTAGGAAGTGCTGTAAATTGATCGTGAGGAACTATATTAATTTTGGTTCTCAGGAATTTTATTCTTTTGGAAAATATGTATTCTAATAATGTTGCTGAGTTGACTTCCTGTACTGAAAACTTGAGTCCTTTGTCATTCTCCTTACTAAGTTCACCCATGTACCATTCTTCATCTGGAGCTTCTGGGATGGGGGATCTATCATTGAAGTTCCGGAAGAGTTTTATTGGAATATTGTGTTTGCCATCAATTGATATTATTGAGTTTTCCACCTCATCGCTTATTCTCCTTTTATGTCCTGCTTCAGTTTCTTGGTCATCTTCTACGGTGGGGATGTCCATGGAAGTATCCACTGTGGGCTCTTCTAATATAACTGGTTGAGTTGGTTCAGAGGTTTCGTTTTCTGCGTTATCATAGTAGAAGTTGAATATAGCTGTTGAGTCTCTATCAGGAAAGGTAGTATCAATGTCAAAGTTGTCTTTTAGTGATTGTGATAATATGTCTCCAAATTTCTTTTTCCTATCTAGGGCTGCTATGTGGGCTTCTAATATGAGAGCTGTTAGTTTGATGTGTGTTTTGCTGGTAAGTGTTAGGGAGTGTTGTGGTGGGTTGGTTTGTTGAATAGCCTGCTTCGCTATTTCTGCATAGGTACTTTGACTTAGCTGTTGTTGTTTAGCTTGTTCTTTTTCTCGTTTTTGTTTGATAATGTCTTTTCTGAAGGGGCATCCTGCTGCTAGTGTCCTGTGTGGGCCGTGACAGTTAATACATTGTTTTATGGCATTCGTGCAATTTTGGTAAGTGTGGTTTTGTGATGAGCATTCTGAACAGACTATGGATTCTTGCTTACATTGAAAAGTGGGGTGGTCCTCATATTTGTAGCATTTATAACAAATCAGTAAATGAGTATATTGTTCTTGCTCGCATTGATACGGGGTTATTTTCGTGTGAAACATATAGAAACCATCTCGCAGGATCCTTTGAGCTGTAAGAGTATCTGTTGTTGTGATCTTTATCAGATGCGTGTAGTTTTTAATTTTAATTATTTCTGTGACCTTTAACCAGTTATTTTGATTTTCTATCTCTTCCTTTATTTCTTCAGGAGGTCTTATTCCGATTTCGGTATCTATTTGTCTAACAAACACAGTACGTTTCGCTCTCAAGTCTGGCGGAATGGTCGGAGTTAGGTTGATTTTCTGAAATGCCTGAGTTGCTTTCGTTGATGTTAATTTATCGATTGAATTTATGTCATCTGTGACAGCGTAATATCCAGTTTTGGTTGTGGTTAGACGGATAAGGGGGGCGTTCAGTTCCTTAAATGTGGTTTCGAATATTTTGGCTTTGTCCGTTGTTTTTGTGTTATCTATAGTTTTCAGTTGAATGCGATAGGTAGAGGATTTGGTGGGACGAGAAGTTGAAAGTGTTAACGGTTGATCCGGAGGGTGCAAAATGGTCTGTGGCGCGGAAGCCTGGCCAGACCTATCCGAGAATGACGAAGTTCTAATCCGTGAAGTTTGAGCAGGAGTTTGAATTAAAGGAGCCCGGGGCGGTCGTCCTCCCTGTCCCCCATGACCACCCACAGCCCCCCTCCCCCTCTCAGGGGGGGGCATTACAACAAATACACCGGTCACAAGTAAACAAGCAAATCAAGATCACCAAAAAATACAAAAAATAGACAAAAGAACAGAAAGAAAACAGAGAAAATAGTAGTTATAGGGCAATCGCCCCCTGCGTGACGGCAAAACTGGTCACTTACCACCCGTTCAATTTCTATGGGTAACCTATTTGAACAATTTCGAGGACTTACTCGGCAACCAAGGGTACCAAGAAACTTCCCCAAGCAGAGTTCAGGCGTTAGAGATGTTCACTCGGCGAAGTTTGCGGAGAGCAACTACCAGTAGCCTTCTTTTCAAAGAAGTTGGACGACACGCAACGCAAATACAGCACCTACGACCGGGAGTTAATGGCCATCTTCTTAGCAGTCCAACACTTTGAACATTTCTTGGAGGGCCGGAGTTTTGAGATCAAAACGGATCACCGACCACTCTGCTTCGCTCTTCACAAATCTACGGAGGGCAGCAATCCACGCGTGGCCAGGCAACTGTCATATCTCTCGCAGTTCGACTGTGAGATCAACCACATCAGCGGCACCACCAACACTGTAGCAGACGCGCTATCGCGTATGGTGTCAGCAATCCTGCCAAAAGAACCTTCAATCGACTACGAGGAAATAATGAAGGAACAGAATGAAGATCCAGAATTAGAAGAGCTCCTGAATCCAGCGTCGATGAGTGCTCTGAAGATACGACCTATCAATACACACGGCGACAAAATACCCCTGTGGTGCGACGTGTCCACCGGCCAGGAGAGGCCGTACATCCCCAAGAGTTGCCGAAAAACAATATTCACGCATTTTCACGGAGCCAGTCACCCCGGAATTCAAGCTACGCGAGATCTCCTGAGACAACGAGTAATCTGGCCCGGCCTCAACAAAGATGTCGGCAAGTGGACACGAGAATGTATTCCGTGCCAATCGAGCAAGATTACGAAGCACGTCAAGAGCCCACTTGGAAGAATACCAGTTCCAAATGAACGATTCCAAACCATACACGTGGACATCGTCGGACCGCTGCCCGTATCGCAGAATTACCGGTACCTTCTTACGTGCATCGATCGTTTCACAAGATGGTGCACGGCTATACCAATGATGGATTGTACGGCAGAAACGTCTGCCCGCGCCTTTCTCCAGGGTTGGGTGTCTTCGTTTGGAGTTCCGACTACGATCATCACGGACCAAGGAGTACAGTTCGAATCAACTCTGTGGAGGAACCTCCTAGCAGCTTTGGGCACAAAGCGACACCGGACTACAGCCTACCATCCACAAAGCAATGGCTTGGTGGAAAGACTACATCGACGATTGAAAGAAGCCCTGAAAGCTACTGTGACCGACGCGAACTGGGTGGACGCTTTGCCCCTCATACTTCTTAACATCAGAGCCACACCACACTCAGACGCCAATGTTTCGCCGGCAGAAATGGTGTACGGGCAGACGTTACGCCTCACCGGAGAACTACCTGCAAGGAAGAACGAAACTCTCCCAGCGGGAGAATTCCTGCAAAGGCTACAAGAAACAATGACACGATTACAGCCAGTACTCCCAAGGCAGCAGGGGCCTACAGACATCAATGTCCCAAACGCCCTGCTAACGGCAACCAACGTTTTCGTTAAACATGGAGGGGTCAGAAAATCATTGCGGAGACCGTACGACGGCCCTTTTCGCGTTCTAGAAAGGACCCCGAAGTACTTCACCTTAGACATACGAGGGAACCCTACCAATATAACGATTGACAGGGTGAAAGCAGCGCACCTACCCGACAGCAGCGAAACAGAAACAGAGCACGTGGAACCAACAAGCGCAAAAGTACACGATGCCTACGAAGGAGTTCCCTTCCCCCAGGCAGTGGTGGCTCCTGAACAAGGAATCGTAACTAAATACGGAAGAAGAATCAAACCTCCACAGAGATACTCGGAAACTTAAAAAAAAACAACGGGGGGGCACCTGTGGTGGTATGAACACACACCACCACAACCTTCGCACGCTTCATGGTTGGAGATGAGACCACACGCAACTCCAGTGTTTGAGGCGGGGAAAAATACACCGCGCGGTCCGACGTGAAAGTAAACAGGCGTTCCCTCGCATGCTATCGCGCGGTCCGACGTGAAAGTAAACAGGCGTTCCCTCGCACGCTTCAATACACCGCGCGGTCCGACGTGAAAGTAAACAGGCGTTCCCGCCAATCAGAGACCCGGCCGGGTGGAGTCAACCTCCAGCGAGGCCTATATAAACAGCCGCGCAGCCAGCGGAGCACAGTACACTCTCAGCGGCCCTGATATTCACACTAAGCCTCGACGCTCCGCCAGCACCTCACCCGTCGGCTTCACCACCTCCTCGACAGCCAGCCGCCACGTCTGGTTGCTTGCTAGTCGCACCAGTTCTCCGCTACCGCCTCTGGTACTCCTTGGTCGGAGACCCTCGGCCAGCAGCAGCCTCACCGGTCTGCTCTCGTCCCTCAACCACGCAGCGTCTCCCCGACAACCGTCGGTCCGCCAAGACGTCATCTGTCACTGTATTACTCGACTGTAATATTTCCTTGTGCCATTATTGTCGGCGATCTTCATAATAATACGGCGTTTATTCCAGTTGTGTTTTCCTCACCTTGCCGGTTCGTTTGCACCTCAGGCACTCACTTCGGGCAAAGATATTTCACAAGTCTATCGATATTCACAAGTCAATAGATATTCACAAGTCTGCCCGGAGTGTAAAGCAGCCTGAGGGAGAACACCACAAATGCCACCAAAAGTAATTGGAAATGGAATTACGGGGATCAATTAAAATTAAAAAACTATTATGCGGAAGATATTTTGAAGCTTGAACCCTGATTTATGAGTTGACATTTGCACAAAAATGAACACGAACAAGAAAAAGCCTGGGCATTTAACCGAAAAAAATTGCTCCAGCATATGAGACATAATAAAAACACAGTAACTGCAATGCATACTACTCTGCATCTGCCCACTGAGTTGCTTCACTAATTTACAATCTATGTTTTAAACATCTCATGTCTAAACTTTATAAGAAATAAACTGTGAACTTTTCTTTTTCTTATAGTCGTCCATGCAATGAAACGTTTTATGCTATCAGATAAGCAGTACCACCATGGAACGTCAAATAAATCTAAAACAAATCTATTGGAATTTATCCTTCAAGGAGCGTCTGGTAATGCACGCATTCAAATTTTATGCTTGCTATTCTAATTTAAAATTAAACAGAAGTAACAAGAAATCTCTTTCGTTTTTGTGCACTACTTCCACATTGAAAGAATCTCCCAAATGAAGGAGAAATACTGCATGTAATACAAAGCATGATGCTATTAGAGGATATCTCTGAGACATTGATGTATATTATATGTCTTTCACAAAACTCTAAAAACAAAACCAATCATTGTGCAAATATAATAACCAAACAAACGTTGGAAACATTTTGAATAACATTGTAATTTAAATGGTGTTTTCAAAGTTTCTCTCCGACCAAGAGATTTAAACAATTGTCATAGCTCCTGGGCATAGCAATTCGTCACTACCTTATATTCTGTTAGCCTTTAGAAGTGCAGAGAGCTCAAGCACATCAGGCTGAGAGTCAACACCCCTCAGAAAAGAGGCCATTGTAACCTGGTGAAAAATGAAAGTTAAGAATATTCAAGCATCACCCTGCCACTGGCAGAGCTGCACTCTGAACATAATTTTCCTGAGAGCGGCATCTTGCCTCAAGGCAGTCATTCGAGCTTCATGCTCTTCTCTGTCTCTCTTCAAGCGGAATTCGTGTTCCTGACGAGCATTTTGCCTAATTTGTTCAAGCAACAGCAGCTCTTGAGTGAAAACTTTTTGTCGAAGTGACTCATTCTCCTGCTGGAGATCGCGAATGAGCTCATAGGTAGAGCCATTCGCAGTAGTGGAGGTGGTAGTGGATGTGGCAGCTGGAGGGCTGGTGCTAGCAGTGCTGCAGTCTGATATGCTCAGTTTAATTGCTTCAGATGCTGCTTTGTCCAATGTTTCTGACTGATTTGTAGCCACATTTTTGGAAATGTCTGAAAAAAAGTCCAACAATAATATTTCAGCATAAAACATATGCAATTCAAATTAGAATGATTCACTACATTTAAAAATACTGTAGAAATACTAGAAGTGAAAATTTCAGCCATAAAATCAGTTATGTTTGGGGTTTCTATGCAATTCAACGCAATTCTAAAACATGTGGATAACTTATTGTTCTTAGAGTGAAGTTAATACTTTTTTAAACAAAATGGAGCACAATAAAACAAGTTCAATTTAATGAAGTTGCTGGTAACATCTGATTAGCTTTAATAAAGTTGATGTGAAACATATTTCTACAGGGGTTCATAATTTTACTTGCAAAACTAAACAAATATTAAGAGAGGAAAATTTCTCTATAACCACCAAATGCTGCAATGAGAAATTGTCACATGAATTAGAAGGATTATTTGAAGGACAGATACAGAAAAAGCACAAAATGCTGATCAGTGGTACCAGTAGAAGCAAGCATTTTTTTCCTAGCACTTCAGTGGCTGAGACTAGATTGCACTGAAGGTCTCATGTATGAACACAAATAATAAATAAAAATCCATCACAATGACAGCCAAACAGAAGCTGCTCATCAGAGCCATAAACACCTCACCTGATGTCTCTTTGTTCAGTGTGTAGTCAAAAGCAGAGGCCGGCAGCACTTCTTCAACAATGCTATCAGTCCGAAGGCTGCCTCCATTCGATGCCTCAGATGAGCTGTCCACTTTCTCACCAGTGTTGTTGTTCTCACCTAGAAGTTAAGAAAAATTTGGCCCCAATTCTGAATAAAATAACTAATTAATAAATAAGCCTGCATTATAGAAATTAGATGATTTTCAACAATGAATAAATAGACAGAAGAAGCAGGGGTGGACGTTAAGGCCACCATTTACGTGCCAACGCCACCCATTAATTCCTAGGATAAATTGAAACATTCATACTCATATAATTTGAGACTACAGTCTTTGGTGGTAACAACCCTCTTTTCATTCAAATCAATTTACCACATTAAAGAAGTTTACCAGTACAGAAACAATTTTATACAATTCAATAAGTAATTCTCAAGGAAACAATTTTCAACAAAAACATAAAAATTGAAAAATTAGTCAACAGAAATGAAGGAGATTCATTGTTAAACCTATATATTATATGTGAGTATTCCCAGAATCAAAAAATATCTAACACTTCTACTTCTTCAAGGACATATTCACATATAGAAATTCATAATTGATAGCAAACATTTTTATAATTTTCTTCCACCACAAGAAAACTTAATTATAAAAAATTATAATTTACATGTTTATAAAATACCTTCAGTTTTAGCCAAAATGGAAGCCAAGAGCTGAGAATGCAATGGAAAGTGTTGGAGAGGAACTGATGTAGCAGCAGCAGCAGTTAACAAGCTAGGAGATGATGGCTGAAGATCAGCTGCAGCTTCTTCACCACCACAGGTATCTGTAACACTGTTTGTAACTCAATGTATATGTTGTACATTCTGTGAAAGTATTTGCAACCATTTTAGTTGATTTATCTATACTACAGACAATGCTGGCATCTACAAGACTGTTTGTAACTTGCGTTCTGCATTCAGTGCAAATATCTGATGCAGCTGATAGACAAAATAAGCAAATCAAGTTTGAACAAAAGAGTCATCAAAATTACATTCAAGTCACTCAATAATTAGTAATAAAAAAATTATAGTAGTACCAAAATAATAATATTTATCAAAAATAGAGTATTTAAATTATTCATTAACTGGGTTCAGTCAATATGTTTTTTAGGTGCCTCACAGAAATTGAGAATTTTGTTCCAAAGAATCATTGAAGGAACACATTTAAAAAGGTTTTACAGGAATGTCATTCTGCTTGCTGATGCGTTATTTTTGAATTATTTAACTTTGAAGTTGGCTTTTGTGTGCCAGGGAAGCGAGCGCGCCAAGCATAATTCAATTAATAACGGAAGCTAACGTTCTATTACAAACGTAAAGAGGTTGGGTCGTGAGAGGGAGCCACAGTTCTTTTAGTGAAAATTATAAATAAAGTTTTCTAGTGACGTCCGTTTATATCATCCCCAATGACGCCCATCCGGTACCCAAGATGGCGGTACCCAACTCTGACGTTAAATAATTCGAAAATAATACATCAGCAAGCAGAATGACATTCCTGTAAAACGTTTTCAAATGTGTTCCGTTAGTGATTCTTTGGAACAGAATTCTTAATTTCCATGAGGCACCTAAAATACATATTGGCCCTGGGTTCAGATACAAGATATCCTAAAATGAAAACAAGCAAAATAAAAACTCAAAGTTAGATATACTTACAGCATACAACTTGTCAAGTTAGTATCCTATTAAGAGTTACTTTAGCTTATAAATAATCCATGAATGAAAGTAGCGGCACTTTATTCGGTAAATCTAAAGGATATGACAGTTATCGATTTTGTAAATTTTGATGCCTAAGCATAGTTAATTAGATCGAAATAAACAAGTTTTCTTCTATGAACTTTATTAGTTATAGCGGTAAATGACTTACCGCAACTCCAGTGTTTGCAGCGGCAAGTGATTCAAGGAGCACGTCGGACAGCAACAATGCAATACGCACTCGCTTCCAGCGCGATCGTCATCAAAGACAAAACCAAACCTACCTCTATACCTCGTTAAATACTCATTTGACAAAAAAAGTGCATAGAAGAAAAGTTGTTTATTTTGATTCAATAAATTAAGTTCAAGCACCAAATAGTGGAAAATCGATAACTGTCATATCCTTCAGTTTTACCCTTTTTTCCGACAATAATATTTTAAGTCATTTTTCAATGACTCAAATCAACTATGCCAAACAAACAGGTAAATTTAATCACTCACAAAAATAATATTGGAACTATCAATACAACTTTTCCCATGGTTAAATATATATATTATGTCATAATGGATGAAAAAATCAATTATATTTACAGTAATTCATATAAGACTAGGTTCAGTTTTAAAATTTCATGATGAAACTATATTAAATTTCATACACATATACCCTTAAAACTTGATAGCCAGAATTAAAGTTTGACAAGGCATAAAGCTAGTTATAAAGAATAATTTGAAATATTTAATAATTAGTTATTCAAATGATGCTAATCTGAAAAAACTTCAACTCAAAGAAACAAACTTTAATTTATATGTAGAAAAATAACAATGTAACATTTTCATTTTCCATAACCACATGTTCATATCTTTTCTTACTAAATTTTACTTTTTACAAACATTGTAACTCAATGCAGCATATTGTTAAAAAGACATTATATCTCAGGTAGATTGCAGAAATAGAAATATCCCATAATAACTTGTATACAACACTTAATATAGAACCAAAAATGAAGTACATGACAATTTGGTAAATGTATAGTGTTTGACCATAATCGATTTTCCACTTTTTGATCAAGAAACATTGTAGATGAGACGAAAATAAACAAGTTTTCTTCTATGCAATTTCCTTCGGAAATGAGTATTTTAGAAGTTATAGCGGTAAATGGGTTACCGGAAATCAAGTGTTTCAGGCGTGAATAAATAAATAAGCATCACCCTATTACAAACGTAAAGAGGTTGGGTCGTGAGGGGTAGCCACAATTCTTTTAGTGAAAATTATAAAGAAAGTGGAAATCTAGTATGCATAAATATGAATACTGAGATGACGAATTAATTGGTCGATCCGAACGAATTCATTCGATCGCTCTCAGATACGTCGAACCCACATTATATCGGGGTTGAAGTCACGGACGGACCAGCGGTCATCTAAAGGCCGACAGTTACGTCGAAGCAGCGGTTATGGCCACATGTGTTTCCTGTGAATCTGATTACTTCTATTTATTACGTTTCGTATTTATTACCATTCGTACTTATTATTAGTATTACGTCTTTATTACGATTCTTCCCCCATCTAGTTGAGTCCATTTAGGGGTCTTCCCCTTCTTTTTGGCGGGCTTGGCGACACTCGATCATTCGACTTAATGACTCGGTTGAAATATTTATTTGTGATTTTAATTAGAAGAACTGTGCCTACCCCTCACGACCCAACCTCTTGACGTTTGTAATAGGGGGTTTGCTTCTCTTATTTGTATTTTATTCTTATTCTCTTATTCGTATTGGGACCGCGCGGTATATTTTTCCCCGCCTCAAATACTGGAGTTACGGTAACTCATTTCTCGCTATAACTTCTAAAATACTCCCTTCCGAAGGAAACTGCATTGAAGAAAACTTGTTTATTTTGGTCTCATCAACAATGCTTCTTGATCAAAAAGTGGAAAATCGATTATGGTCAAACACTATACATTTACCGACAATTTTTATCAAGGGCAATTATTCATTTTACCAATGAAAATAAAACTACTCCTGAATGGATTCAGGAAATGGAGCAAATTACATTTATAAAAAACATAACAGACATACTCTATAAGTATTCAAACAGTTGACAAAAAGGTCAATATTGAATTTAATGTTGCCAACAAATTTAATAATTTCGTAGGTATAGATAGGTAATATAGTCGATTTTAAGACGTTTTACATGAATGACAATGTGCCCGGAAATGCATAGTTTTGGAGATATAGGATAAATAACGCCAGGTAAAAATAGCATTAACGGCAGTTCCGATATGGCTCTTCCGGCGTTTTGCGGACGCGGACGACGCCAAGTTTTTTGGCGTGAGTCATCGGCCTCGGTATGGTTGAGTTAAATTAAGATATTTTTGGCTTACTTAGGTTAGGATACTTAACTAAATTAACTTAACCAAACCTAACCTTACCTATCGTTACGTCAGAACCGGATTTCTGCTTATTTACCTCTCCGTTTGTTTAATTTTATAAACGACGTTCCTATAACTTCAAAGTTAAATATCTCCAAAACTAAGCATTTCCGGGCACATTGTCATTCATGTAAAACGTCTTAAAATCGACTATATTACCTATCTATACCTACGAAATTATGAAATTTGTTGACAACATTAAATTCAATATTGACCGACAAAAATCTATAATTTTGAATTAAGGTAAAACAGCAGTCCAAGAGAATGTAGTAACTTACAGCTAGTTCTAAACCCAATACTAGCTATAAAAATTAATTAATTGTGCCACACATTTAGTTTCTGAGAAAGCTTACCTGCTTCCTCCACGTTTTTTTGCGTAAAACTTCATGCAATCCCAACACCTGCGAAGTTCAATAACAGTGCGGGGAGTTATGGTACTAGGGTGATCATTATAGATATCTGTAATGTTTTGCCAAGCTTTTTTCTTCGCTTGTACAGAAACTCCTTTTCTTCGTCCTGTGTTGATAACAGAAGAGTTGAGACGGACTAGTTCTTGTAGGAGGAGTTTCTCATCAACAGTGAACCATTTCTTCTTTTTCACTTGACACTTTTCCATTTTTATGCTAGTTGGATACCAAATAATTAACAAGCACTTACGCATCAAATTAGAAACCGTCGAAACACGTACAAACAGCTTTCTCAGCTGATAGCGACGGACACCTCTGCAACATCTTGGAGAACGGAAATAATGTGGGCACAATGAAGCCCGGTTTCGAAGCCGAAAGTCGCAATTGTCTCCGTTCATCTGGCTCTATTTTAGTAGTCATCGTTTGCAAGCATATTTCAATTTGAAGTTTTCTTCATAACAAAGCGGTTATATTTGCATCTTGTACTCTTAGAAATGAATGAATACTATTTCAATACGTTAAATATTTATTAGCCTATCAGGAGCATTGGAGCTAAAAGTTTAAATAAATGCGAATGTTTACTTATGGTAAACATTTTATACCAGTAAAAAATTGTTGATGATGCTATTAGATTTATTTAAGTTATTAAGATACATTTGTTTTATCACATTAAAGAGCAAATAAACAGCTAACTCCACTATTAGCACTATAACTACGAGGGCTAAACTACCAAAAGCCCCAAAGGTGGATTTATTCTTCATTTATTTGAACAAGTCCTGCGTAGAGGAATTGCGTAGGTTAAATAAATAATTTACAATGTTTGTAAACTTAATTGGCTATTTTTCGCCGTAGCGTGCTCGCCGTAGCGCGCGACCATCGAACTTGCCTCCGTCCAGGCAGACTCTGGTTCGAGTCCCTGTGCTGGTGGCGATTTTCTCTGTTGGGTATAGGAGAAAAATTCCAAGCACAATACCCCACTCTACCCAGGTGTCTGAATTGGGTACCGGTCTTGACCGGGGGAAAGCGTAAAGGCGTCCTGGCGTTAGTTATAAGGCATTTGAAAATCCAATGTACAAGGTGATATGTATCAGGCTTGATTGGAAATAAAGTATCCGTAGATGCCTTCATTATTATTTTTATCACAAATCAATGAGCAGTCGTCCTTATTTGAAAACACTGATTAATGCACGAGATAGAATGCTCTTCATATTCAAGGAGCTGTTGTTCCAATTTTTTCCGTATTATTTCATACATGAATGATATTACATTAAAACAATAAAACAAAGAAGTGAAAGTGATGCTTTCGAAAAGCAACTTCTTCATTTGCATCCATTAAGAAAATATAATATACCCTCCATAACATTTGGAATTTCAATTTGCTTTCTGAGTTATTTGCTCAAACTTCAATTTCTTACAATTTCATTCTTGTAGATTATTTTAAAAATTTTCATTTGATACTAAAATGTGGTTACCGGAACTGTCTCATTAGAACAAATAACTGATAGGCATTTTTTACAGTACATTTTCATTAGATTAACATTTTGAAAACAAAAGAATCTGTTCTTTGCAATTATCAGTTGAATGTGCTGTTCATGAGAATTTCGAAAACGTCTTGAAATTTTTGGTTTAAGTCCTTTCCGTCTTTCTTTTCTGAGAAAAGCTGTTATAAGTAAAAATCAGATGCTTCCAACTGCTCTTGGGGCATATATTGCGTTCAGGAATGAGGCATTCACTCCCCCTTTAATTGGGTAGTTTTATGTGTGTGTTCAGAATTTTATCTTAGGCTATTATAGCTAGGGATCGTGAAAGTAGGTGCTACTGCATGCCATGGTTATTATCCAGCAACTGCCTAACTATCCAGTAGTTTCAGGTAAGCTATATTGACTATATGCGAAAAAGAGGCCTATCTAAATTCGAGAAATAGTATAAACAGTCAGAGAATAGAAAGCCTGTTTTTCTTTTAGTCGGAAGTTCATCCGAGCACTTTTTCAAGCACGATTAAAAAGAAACAATTTAAAAAAAGTTTTCCGTTTTTAATATTTAGTTGTAGATATGATTTGTATATTTTTAAATTCGCTCCTCTATTCGACCGGGCTTACGGGGTCCCGTGAGACTGTAGTGAGAGAATATTTAAAACAGTCGATTCCATTTCAGGAACAGATCGTCTCGTGGTTTATCCTACATTATCCGACGTAAGGAGCTACACTTTTCAAGAGCTGACTCGAATATTTTCTCTAACAAAGCGGCTCAGAGTCAAATCTTAGCACGCAAGTGTACAAGTGTTAGGAGGTTATCAGGGAAAACTAACGCCGGAATATGTATTGCTGTTCTAGCGCAAGGTTCAAACAGATCTCTTCAATAAAAATGCTGAGTTTGCTGAAAAAAAATGCATTGCCGAAAGTCGCTCTCATTTTCTTGTGTGTTCAATCAAAAGAATGAAAAATAATCACTGACTGGGCATTTTCATTGATGAAGCAGACGAGGGCGCAACAGGTGTAAGCCCGTAATGACTTCCCAGTAAAGATATAGCGAAACTTGAAGGTTGCATCTCTTTTAAAAAGGAGTGTTGCAGCATCGACCTTCACACTTCTCTTCAGTCCGGACAGTGCACAGGTAACCAGGATCTTCCTCTGTTAGTTCTTTCTCGTTATTTCAGGTAAAATTTATGTCAATATGCCTTCATATGCACTCATCAAACGAAGTGCATTGCTGAGCTTTCAAACTAGGCTCGAACGATCAGAAGGTGGCTCCTTATACTCGGAATAAAAAACGTACAAGCGTTAAAATATTCTCCAGTGTGGTTAAAAAACTCTTACTTGTTCAGGGTTTCAGTGGTTCAAATATTTCATGTATCTATCTTGTAATGGCCATTGAGGCATCGAACCAAAGGGTATAAAAAATATTTTGTTAAAGAATAAACTTTTCGCTGGTACAATGTCAGCTATGACTAAATACCTGAATAATCTGCTAGCTGAGATTTCAGTAAAGCCTACATGTTCATCAAAGCAGTTGCAGAACATGATTGTTTAAAGAAGAAAATAAATGCACGAATACAATTATGTTTGAATATCGTCATCTTGGTAAGATTTCTCACGCAATTTATAAAAGCAAGAATTTCAGGAAATCATGGTATTTGCCTACACATCAACTTAACTTTGTAGGAGGCAAGCTTTGTTACGTTTAAATGTTTTTAAACACAAGGAAAGGCACCTACAAACATAATCCTCCTTCATTCCTCAAGTTATTGCAATTCGGGATCATTTCTAAGTTTGAATTGTCATAAAATGGAATTTCTTCACCGAAGTGACCGTGGAAAAAACGTCATGCCAACACATGCCAATCTACAATTTACTCCTGAATTAGGGTGCGTTCCGAGAATATGAATTGATAAATCATTTCGCTTTTCGTGATTTTCTACCACACTTGCACATACCTACTGATTTTTAGGCTTTACAAGATTTCTTCTTACGCTTTTTGTACGTATACGATTAAGGTTCACAGATAGTAAAAAATTTGACGATATTAGGCTTAAATTTCGTAAACAATTTTACCACAATGATTCCTGCCACAGAAAGAACCCAACATTAGAATATCACGTTCTATATCGGACGATTTAGAAGCGCACGTGACCAACCTAAGATTCAGAGTACAGTATTGGGTAACCACTCACAATGAAACAACAGAATAAAAACGGTGATGTTTACGAAAGCGCAAACAGTAAATAAACTTTATTTTATTTACAGGTCGCCGTGATGATTCGTCTTCTTCTCGCTGTCGTCGCCGCAGCTGCAGCTGCATCTGCCTGCGAAGTAAGGCAAAGTTCCCGTACTAGTTTTTGAAAGGGATATTTTATTCCAATCAAGTTTAACACATATCATCTAATACATTGTTTACAAATTATTTATGACTAACACCGGGACGCAATGATTTTCAATCTCGAGCCGGTATTCATTTCCGACACCTGGGCAGAGCGAGAGTCATGGCAAAGTTTCCTCCTTCAAAAGAGGAGAATCACCGGGCTCGTATTGTCTGGGATCGAACTGGCAACCCGTTCTGTTTTAGGCGTACGTTTTTAAACCGGGTAATACTTTGTTCTGATAGCAAAAATACCCCAAATCAAGAAACATAACATTCCTAAGCTAATTTAATCAAGTCCATTTAATATAAAAGCTTAGGTTGGCTTATCTTAATTACCCTATCCTGGGTCAAATAAGCAAAAAAAGATTTGCTAGCGTAATGTGCATTTATCATTTTGAGCTGTTCATGGCTCTATCCCCACGTCAGTGTGAGCAGTAATGACCTACTAAAACCGCTGTTAAGTAACTAAGTCGAATACAATTTTTGGGGTATATAAAGTGAATTAGAACTGGGGTTCACTTTACAAAGTGTCGAATAGCTAACAACGGGCCTTAAAAATATATTTTATTTGAAATAAATCGAACTTTCCTTAGCAGGTTGGCTGTAAGTCATTCGGACTCAGCAAATTTTCAACTGAGACATTTTTACTAATAACTAGTTTTTAACAAAAAGAGGAATTAAGGTGTTTCGTCATTCCTACGTTAGATTCCTTGTCTCTGTAAAAATAACTCCACATTTTGCAATTTAAGGACACTTGATTCTGGCAAAGTCAGGGTATGAACACGACTTCCTTCTAGTGCGGTAACTTCAGCCATCCTCAAGCCTAAAGTACGGGATGTCATTCCCACGTACAATGATGCCCTGCATGCATAACTAAATCATATACAAATGAAGCTTACAGCTCGGCATATAGTTAGTACTTCAAGCGCAATAAAGAAGAAACGCTCTTTTAGCCAACCCGAAGTACGCTGATGTTGGCTCCAGAAAACATAATTAGTGAATTATCCAATTACATATTTTTCATATCATCCGATTTCGGATGAAAATGTGAGAACAAAAACTTGCGTTATTTCTCAGAAGGAGCTCTGACTGAGCAGATTGAAGATAAATTTTTTGACTGGAAACTTCTGGAGCCGTGATCCGATGGAAACAGCTGAAAAGAAATTTACTCTACGAACCGATTCACTGCATGTGAACTCGAATGTCAAAATTAATATGAACTACACACATTATATAGTTTATACCTTTTAAATTAACGTTTATACATGACTGAGTCTGAACATTTTGTCTGTGAATCTTTAGAAACTAGTACCCGATCCAGCGAAGGTACATTTTCAAAAGGTTGAACATCATTTTTGAAATTCATTTGTGATCAAGAATTATACGATCTGTGTACGTTAGAAAAAGCTGAAAATACCATTATTTCTTAAAGAAAGATCAGGCTGAACAAATATAATCGTAAATTATTTTTTTCTTTCGTAGGAATTGACGGTGACGTACTCGTTGCCACCTCCGTCGAAAGGAGTAGATGTGGACATCTCCATTTGCCCAGAAGAGAACACGATCACGTCGACCAACCCTGGCAATGACGAGTTCATCCCGGTCATCTTCTTGGAAGACTACGATGTCGTGAGTTAACCCTTTAACGTCCGCATTTTGTACTCAAGTTACCGTTATCACAACCACCATCATTAACCCTTTAACGTACGCATTTTTTTACTTGTGTTACCGTTATCACAACCACCATCATTAACCCTTTAACGTCCGCACTTTGTACTCGTGTTACCGTTATCACAACCACCATCATTAACCCTTTCACGTCCGCATTTTGTACTCGTGTTACCGTTATCACAACAACCATCATTAACCCTTTCACGTCCGCATTTTGTACTCGTGTTACCGTTATCACAACCACCATCATTAAACTGGCACCGGCATCACAACGACTGCCACTCGACAATGAACTTCGAAGAACACGTTATGGCACAAATTTCACAAGGAATAAAATACAGTAGGGCTGTTTATGAAAGTGGATGAAAAAAAAATAAGTACATGATGCCAAGCCTTGGTCACCTGCCGAACTTGCAGTGACTGCTTTGGCATTTCTCTACCTATTGCGCTTTAGCATCACCAAAAATAACATAACAGTGCTCATTTATCTGACTCTGCCCCCCATTGACTTTCTCAGCTGTGTGCCAGAGTAACAGCTTATTTGGTATACCGTTTAACACTTTGACTGCGACGTGCGCCACTGGTGGTGCACGGAGGTAATTTTCATGATGCTGCTGACCGGCCATAAGTCGCAAACTCAATTTTCATAAACATTTAAACAAAGTTAAATAAAGGCACAATCCAGTTCATGTTTGGTATTTTCCAAATAGCTTACTACAATTGACGCTAAATTTGAGTTTGTTGTTTAACATAATATTTACTAGTCGTAGTCAAAGTGTTAAGTTATGTGCATTGAGCTATTTATTATGAATTAATTTATTCATTCACCCCTCGTTCCATTCAATGCACGTGGCAGTGTAACATACAGGAGTTTCATCAGCGCACTGCTCAGTTTTCTTACCTCTTCGTTAGAACAATAAGTTATCATTTTGCACCAGCATCATTCTCATACATAATTCCAAGACTTCCTTAACAAAAACTAACACTATTTTCCCGAACTACTCAAGAATATTTTAGAAAACGCATTGATACGAGAAAGAAAGTTCTTGGGCACAGCTGTAAGTTATTTGTGGCTCATTTTCTCAAAACTTATTGAAAGATCATTTTCTCAAAATTTATTTGTAGCTCATTTTCTCAAAACTTATTGGACGATCATTTTCTCTAAAATTTTTTGTAGCTCATTTTCTCAAAACTTATTGGAAGATCATTTTCTCAAATTTTATTCGTAGCACATTTTCTCAAAACTTATTGGAAGATCATTTTCTCAAATTTTATTCGTAGCCCATTTTCTCAAAACTTATTGGAAGATCATTTTCTCAAATTTTATTCGTAGCACATTTTCTCAAAACTTATTGGAAGATCATTTTCTCAAAACTTATTTGTAGCTCATTTTCTCAAAACTTATTGGACGATCATTTTCTCTAAAATTTTTTGTAGCTCATTTTCTCAAAACTTATTGGAAGATCATTTTCTCAAATTTTATTCGTAGCACATTTTCTCAAAACTTATTGGAAGATCATTTTCTCAAATTTTATTCGTAGCACATTTTCTCAAAACTTATTGGAAGATCATTTTCTCAAATTTTATTCGTAGCACATTTTCTCAAAACTTATTGGAAGATCATTTTCTCAAATTTTATTCGTAGCACATTTTCTCAAAACTTATTGGAAGATCATTTTCTCAAATTTTAGTCGTAGCTCAGTTTCTCAAAACTTATTGGAAGATCATTTTCTCAAATTTTATTCGTAGCACATTTTCTCAAAACTTATTGGAAGATCATTTTCTCAAATTTTATTCGTAGCACATTTTCTCCAAACTTATTGGAAGATCATTTTCTCAAATTTTATTCGTAGCACATTTTCTCAAAACTTATTGGAAGATCATTTTCTCAAATTTTATTCGTAGCACATTTTCTCAAAACTTATTGGAAGATCATTTTCTCAAATTTTAGTCGTAGCTCAGTTTCTCAAAGCTAATTGGGCGATCATTTTCCCAAAATTCATTTGTAGCTCGTTTTCTCAAAACTCGTTGAAAGATCATTTTCTCAAGATTTATTCACTGCCACCAGGGTTTCGGAGCAACTCGCAACGAGGCCGAGGAGATTTGCCTGATCATTAAGCTGAACTACGACTCCCTCGAAGACCACGCCGCTGTGCTGCGAGAGGAGAACCATAAAGTCGTCCCAATCAAAGGAAACTTGGACCTGCTCCAAGTTCCCGTAGAAGACATTGACGAATATGGAGAAAGGATCACGAACCTCTGCGGTGACTTACCCGCTTACAAACTGGTCACTGACGACGCATCCACGAGAATAGTCCCGTTCGACCAAGAGGCAAGGACTTTTAGCTTCACCATCAAGAAATGTTGGTTCCTCTTGTTTGTCCTCAGCTGCACAAACTACACCTTTACAATTGCAACTGGGTCATCTATTGTCTTTACCTGGTTCTTCGGATAAACTCGCCGCTAGTTCACCGGACCTTTGCTCCTGTCATCGGACAGCAAGTGACGACGAACCTACTCAACGACTTGGCTTAGTAATATGACGTTCCCAAGGATGCTGCGCTGGTGAGGGGTTTACACCCCTCATAACTCTCGGTCTCAATGATGTTTACACACATTAAACTATTGCACGCTAAAGTACTATCATTATTACCGTTATTATCATTTCTTTATGATGAAGGGTCCAACACAAAGACATTTTTGAGGTGCTGTGCGTTCGGTCGGCTAGAAAATCGTACCTTGAAACATTCATCAAACGAATGAGAAAATAAGCTAAACAGCAACAGTTACCCGAATTATTTATATCGACCATATGAAAAAAACACTCCACGTACTCGGGTAATGAAAAACGATGAGCGTACATTTGTTTTCATTAAAAAACAGAGATCCATACACAATTGTGTACTTTACATAAATGATAGAATATTCTAGAGAACGAACAAGCTCGAACGATGTATGAAAATTATTAATAGATCTATGTAAAAAAGGCACATTGGAAATAATAAGCATTGAAAATAATACATATTCTACACCAACGTACCTCGGAGACGTTGAAATTGAAAAAAGAACACGTGACAGAGACGATGCAAAATAATATAAGCTTCAGCATCGCTGAAGACAGATTCTGAATGGAACTCTATGAGTAGAAAAAGCGCAACCTGCCCGTTGCATTGAAATAAAACTATTCCTATTGAAGGTGGATATACATATCATTCTAGTAGAAAACAATTTTGTTCAGTAGTAATAATGATCGCTCTGAATTTTTTCAGTGTCTGCAGGGAAAAACAGTTGCGCTCTCTCCAAGCAAATTTATCTATACGGACAAATTAAATGATGCTTTCTAACCATTGCAATATAGATTTTCTAATGAACCTCGCAAAAAATTACACATAAGAACGAAACTGCAAATAAAACCTGAAATCCATGGCTATCTTGTCCAATAATTAGCGCTTCAACAGTCTTCTTACGGCGATAAAGTTGAGAGTCGGATGCCCGAGTCGCACGATTTAAAGGTCTCGACGGTGCGAGAAAATCTCAAAAGTTCTGGGAAAATGTCAAAAGTCCAGGAAAAATCTCGAACATTCAGGAAAAATCCAGGCAAAATAGGGACAAAACTTGCCTTACTACAAAGAAAGTATCAATACAGCCTGCTACAAAAAACGTCACTCAATTTGCGGTAAGATATTGAGATGTCCTCTAAGAAAACCACGTCCTCAATTATGTTGAGATCACACTCTAAGAACGCATCCATTCCTTCAAGAGCTGATAATGAGGATGCCACGCCACCATAACACGTAGAGAGACATTCCACTTCAACGCAACAACAGGGGAGAGAAATATGACTCCATTCTATTACCTACGTTTACATTTCACAAGCATCTCCGTTTCTACTGAGCTGCCGAGTATTATCGGAACGCAAAATCTAGCAGTTCATCATTCACTAACGCCTGTGTTTGTCTTGTCCTCTCAGGAAAAAGAGCGTAGTGCTCTGACAGAGATGCCATTGTGTCACCACTAACATGAGCGTAGTGCTCTGACAGAGATGCCATTGTGTCACCACTAACATGAGCGTAGTGCTCTGCCAGAGATGCCATTGTGTCACCACTAACATGAGCGTAGTGCTCTGCCAGAGATGCCATTGTGTCACCACTAACATGAGCGTAGTGCTCTGCCAGAGATGCCATTGTGTCACCACTAACATGAGCGTAAAACAACAAAGTGGTGTCATTTTAAAACGCAGAGCGCAGTCTCACCTGTGTGGTGCCCCGTTACAATGCAGATTACAATGATTGTGGGATGAATTATTTTGTGCTAAAATATACACCGGTAGAAAGAAACTTTTTAAATCTTCATTGATTTCACTTTTCGATGACTGTTCTTGGCCACTTAGGTCTTTTGACTTTACCCAAGATTTCTTCTATAAGAAAACATTATTATAGTTATAACTGTAAACGAGAGTTTCAGACTCCCCTATCCACAAAAAAACGCAATCTCAAGAGAAAGAAGAGAAAGAATTTGATCATTTAGTACGAATTTTAAGATTTTAGGTTGATGGTTAACTTGAGGATCTTTAACCACCGCAAAGGTGTTCTCAAGAGAGGAATGAGAAAGGCAATATTTAGCATGGCGTTAAGGCAACGAGTAACCTATGCACAAGGTGTGTTTCCACATCCTCAACATAAAAGTAACAACATCAAAAGAATTTTTGATTAGATGAAAAAAAGTGTTCCGCAGAGAGGAAAGAGGGAGGCACCATTTAGTATGGAGATAAGGGAACGCGAAATCTATGCAGAAGAGGCGTAGAAACAGTAAGTTGAGAAAGAAGTTTATGAAACAAGATAAAAATTGAAGAAGTAGTAGGTGCTGAAAAACAGGACAGCAGTGAACCGAAATAAAGACGATTCTGAACAAAACAAAAAACATTTTATTTCAACAAAAAAAGCCTAACTCACAGCTCAGCACCTCAGATTTTCTCCTCGACGGGGAACTCCACAAACATAAAACTGATATACGTACTGGACTTATGTCCAAACAACACCAGCCCAACTCACATGAGATGAAGTGTCACTACAGGGACCATCATAAAAACTCCATCAGATGTATTTGTCAGTCCAGCCCGTAGCACCGTGCACGTTGATCGTGGTTGGTCAAATACGAAAACTAATAAAAAGTCACTTTGACAGATCAAACATGAGATCTCTACAGAACACCAAGCGGAATCGCTACCTTTCCTTAAGGGTCATAGAAATGAAGCAGTCTTAACCTAGTTATTGCACTCATCACTTCACTCGTCTCAAATCCATGCACATTTAGTTGATAGCTGCTCATGAGGGATGATTTACAGAGTGAAGGTTTATGTCCAGTTCTCTTGCTTCCAGTCTATTTTCCTAGAATCAAAGTGCAATAAGCCGTATCACTTCTATTGTCTCGCTCTCTTAATGTACAACTCAAACAAATTTAGCAACTCTTAACTCAACAGAACTTAGAAAAGGTTTATACAAATATTTACTTTCCTTAAATCGCAGGTTCTTCAAAAATTCAAAAGTGAAGTAAATGCTAATAAAATTATTCATACTGATTAAAAAACAAAAAAGCTGGTTTGCAAAGCCTTTTAGATTTTTTATCTGCTGGAACAAAATGACTTATTTTACTAACATTTTCTCCACTTTTAAATTTTAAGCGACTCAAGAGAGATTCCTACAACAGTGCTGTCGTTTTCTCCTAGGTATTAGGGATACCTCTGAGATGGGCATCCCTCCAAGCCGCACTTACAGTAACTGAGACCATTTATTATTCTTTTCTCAAGGTTGAACGTCCAATTGCGCCTGGCATCATTACACAGGAACTCAAGTACAAATTCAATCCGCAAGGAGATTGGATTAGATTATTAGTTAGTTTAAGCCTCCCTATTTGCCACAAATGCGATGCAAAGAGGGGAAGGAGGAATATAGAAACAGTAAGTTGAGAAAGAAGCTTATGAAACAAGATAAAATTTGAAGAAGAAGAAAGCAGTGAGTGCTGAAAAACAGGACAGCAGTGAACCGAAAAAATGGTCCGTAACATAACAAAACATTTTATTTCAACAAAAAGAAGGCCAAACTACCTCTCTGCTCGTGCCCTTACGCATTTCCCCTGAAAGTGCCAATTCCCATATATACAATAGTTGTACCTCCCTCAGGGGCAAATGTATATCAACAAACTCTATTCGTTAGACGTCTCAATTGATACACACGTCGAACCTCAGAAACGAGAGACGAAGAACCAACACTGGAGGTGCAGGTCAATGGTGAACGAAGTACCTCTCCTAGCACTACAAATTTCAAGTTCAAACGAAACTTTTCTAGAATTAATTCTTTAAATGCTACTTACAAAGAAATATTTGCAATTACTTAACACGATATTTTGAAAAAATACGTTAAAGGCAAACGAAATGAGGAGGAACAGCAAACACGGCCAAATGTCAGGAACACCGAGACGCACAAACACCAACCTTCTGGCAAATCCTTAACCAAAAAGAAGACGAATTTCAAAAAATACATAAGAGATTCATCGTTGTTAGCCTACTTGAAATTATGGGATAGAATTAAGGAAGCGCTTCGAATATCTAAGTGCAAAATTCTACATCGCAATAAACGGTCTAAATAAAACGAAGAAAACTACGTGACAACATTCATCAACTCCTGCACAATATTCCAATTATGTAGCGCAACAAAGTTTCCCGATTGGTAGCACCGCAACAAAATTCATGGAAATACGGAATCAGAAATATAATTTGATAATATAACATCAACTCATATACATATGAAAACGTTTGCCTAGCAGCCCACGTCTCCGTGCTAGATGATAGAGATCGAATCACAAGTTCAAAAAACCCAACAGAACTAAGCAAAAATCAACACAAAATTGGCAGTAAAACATATTTGAGCGCGAGGTATTGATTGATTTATTTACCATTTATTCACAATCTTTAGTTTCTACTCAGTAGAACGATTATCACAGGAGAGTTCAGTGAATTATTAGGTCAATAGGTACCACTATTAGAGAGCCTTGGTTAGCACGGCCCACTACGCTGGCAAAAAAAGGCTAAATGAGGATGAAGATTATTTGTTAGTTTAAACTTCCCCAACCGCTTAAAAAGGCGTTCCAAAGAGAGGAAGGCACCATTTAGTATGGAGTGAAGGGAACACAGAATCTAACCACGAGGGGCATAGAAACAGTAAGCTAAAAAAAGAAGTTTATGAAACGAGATAAAAGTTGAAGAAGAAAGTAGTAGGTGCTGAACAGCAGGACAGCAGTAAACCGAAAAATGATGGTCCGAACAAAACAAAAAACCTATCCTCTTTCAACAAAAAGAAGGCCTACCTAGCATTCAGCTCGCAAGCTCATATATTCCCTTTAGGAGCGTTAATTCCCCCAGATGCAATAGTTGTATCCCCCTGAGGGGAAGCGTCGTACGTTCAAAATTTGGGTTCAGATCAGACTTGTTTGATGCTTCAATTCACGAGAGAATAGCCAGTCAATGTTGACTTTCATACCTCAACTGATGCAACCGACTACGACACAAGCGTTCGCTTGCATTAGAAAAGTGAACATTATGACGCATTCTACCACTTGTGTACCTATATCACGACAGTACTATCTCAATGCTTCCATTTTTCATCAGAAAAATACAAATAAAACGTGAATACTGAGACTTCAACTAACATTTTGAGAACAAATACAGCGAGAGTATAGTTTTAGTCGTCCTACGCACACTTGTGATAAGATCCATCACGTCTTTTATAAGATCTAATATATGTACTTCAACACATCCTTCGCCATTAATGGCGCATGTCAGAAATAGTGGGGCAAAGAGACGGATGTCAACACCTTAAATAAATATACGAGCAACATTCTACCATAAATCTCGATGAGGCTTGCAAGAATACGTCACAACACAAGACGCTTTTTCCAAACGAAATGTTGCCTCAATGCAAGAAAATCTCTGGAAATAATCGGTTCACGCAACAGCAGAAAAGTTTGAGTAATTAAACACTGGTGTGCTCTCTCACGACATGGGGCCAGTGGTGGGAGAAAATTAAAGACATTAAGTCTGACAAGAAAATGATAAGTAATACAAAAATAAAAGAACCTTAGCGGAATGGAACTTACATTTTTACGATCTTACTGAGCCTTCATAGACAGCTTGCGTAGCCCTACTAGAAGTTAAATTCAGTTAGTCACGTAGTAAAAAGATACACGAGTTCTTGAAGTTAAACCACTGAAAAAATTCTAGCAAGATAGTTCCTATTTCTCTCACGTAAAATGGGGAAATGAAAGAAGTTTACAACTGACTCCATTGAAAATCCTCATCAACCACAAACATTCTCAGTTTCTGCAAGCCGAGACAACTCTCTAACTGCAAAATTCTGTGTGAAAACTATACGAGATAACGAATCTCACCTAGAGTTAGTTACGGAATTAGAATAGTTTAACACTAGTTATTTAGATATTTAAGCTATATCGACTGCTGACTATGCACATAACTCAAACCAACTTCATTTCTACACTACATGCCGTGACACTTTCATTACACAGCGGCGTAAATTTGTGATTGTTACCTCGACAGTGTTCAACAATTGGAACAGAGTTTGAGGCTATGTAGTTGATACCAACAAAGCTTGAACACGTTCTGCGGGCATCTGAACACACAATGGTTATCCGTCGCCGTGTCTGCATGCTTGCTAGGTACGTTAACACGTTGACTCCGATTGTGCGGTTGCTACGGTCAGTTTGGTTAGATTAGAAGAAATCGTACTGAAAATCCGGCTTTTCTACTTTAATACATTTTTAACTTTAAAAAGTGTAAAGAATAAATACAATTGAATCATAATATGTTACCTTATACTCTAAAATTTATTTCGTAAAAGGTAGCAAAATAGTTGAAATATTCATATATTCTGGCATGTAAATGAGCAATTTACCCGGTGGTACACAAATGTACCACTTTGGAGTCAACGTGTTAAAGTACATGTGGCATGCGTGGGTTGCTATGCTGACCAACGATTCCAACGCTCATTGATTTACAATACCTTGAGTTAGGTGATCAAATCTCATTCTGTTGACAAGCGCCAACACTTGTATGTATGTACACAGTTGACCTACAACTCAGATGCTCATTCAATACCTTGAGTTACGAGATCAAACCCCGATTCAGATGCTCATTGATTTGCATTTCAATACTTTGAGTTACGTAACCAAACCCCCATCCTCGTGACAAGCCCCAGAACTTGTAAATATGTACACAATAGTGGACGTAGGGTAACAACCGAGCTAGCAGCTAGGAATTGAATACCCTAGAGCAGCGCCCTATAGCGACAGAGGAGGGTTAATCGATGCCGTGAGCGAATATCATGACGAGGCCAGGCTCGAGCAGCATATCGTCGTTCATGTGGCGATTGTCACACGCCATCACCACCACCGCTTGTTTGCCAGGCACGCGCCGGCACACGTAGCTCTCGTACTGCCGTCTGTTGATCTGCAATACAAAAAAATACTTTTTTGTAGCTTTTGAAATCGGTAAGGATGACCGACATGCGTTTTCTCTCTGTAGCTTTAGAAATTGGTGAGGATGCCTGACACGTGTTTTCTTTTTGTGGCTTTCGAAATCGGTGAGGATGACTTACAAATACGCCGAGTATATGCTTTCTCATCGGCCTGAATTGTGGTCACGCTAGGTTTAAAGACTACCAGTTCAGGTCTGTTAATACTTATATTTTCTAACACATACATCACCGAAACAAAGGGAAAAGGATGACGGGCAACCACGTCAAGCACATGACTCGGCATCAAACAGAATAGTGATCACAGCGTAGGTGAATACAGTTAGTGACCACTGGTGGCACGCAGCAATCAATGTGTTATCAACACCACTTTGCATAAAACAAAGGTAATAGTGATGCAAGACACACCACGCCGAGACACCTCTGTTAGAAACTGGCGTCTAAGTTGACTCGGCCACTCAAAGCCATCAAGCATTAAATTTCTCAACACTTTGACTGTGGCAGGTAAAACAGATTTAATATACAACACATATTTAAAGTCAATAGTAGTAAATAATGTTTAAAATAGCAAAACTTAACTGGATCATGCCTTCATTTAGTTTTCATTAAGTATTTATGAAAATTGAGTTTGCGCCTGCTGGTCGATCAGCAGCAATGTGAAAATTCCCTCCGAGTTTCACCGGTGGCTCACGTCGCAGTCAAAGTGTCAAGTGCTCGTCATGAGCCGTGTAGAGGAACAAGGTAAAATTATTTCTATGGGGAAAAAATATACCTCTTGTTTCACTAGACAATAAAACGGCTTCATTTCAAACACACTGGATTACGTCACCATTGCAACACGCCGTTCAGCCATTAAGGATGCCAGAACGGGCTAGCAGTGTTGCCAGACGCAATCTGAGCGCTGCTATTGGTTCGTTGCCATGACATCAGCATTGTGACACGGTCGACAAGAAAAAGACTGGTTTGACGCTACCTCATTTCTTCTACCGTGATTGTGACACAGTTGACGAGAAAAAACTTGTTAGCCACTATTTTGTTTCTTCTACCGTGGTCATGAGAGCTGCCCACACAATGCTACGACATTTCACCAACCAAATTACCGCACCAAGACGGCGCGCTATCTGCCTGAAAGCCCTCTACCACTCCCACCACCACTACAACTAACAAAAACGAAAGGGCAAAAACCAGGCGACATTTCATTTTTAAAAAACTGTATGTCAAAAATTAGAACGTTTCGGGCCTAGACCCATCTTCAGCTAAACAATCTGAAATGACAATAGTGAAAACATTAATAAACTAGATCCATCATTGACTAAAACAATCTGAAATGACAATATTGAAGTATTGAAAACCTAAACTAGAGAAACTGTTGTTATCTCGACAGTGGCACACATGAGAATGAAAGAAAGTGACAGGAGGATGGGGAAAGGTTCTAACTAACTATGTGAAGAGGGTGAGCGCTCTGCATGTCATTAAGCTGAGGCTTTAATTTGTGGATGTAGAGGGACTCTAAAATTCTAAGTTTAACTGAATTACTGGAATAACCTAATATGGAAAAGTCTGATGCAGAAATTGATGAATTGCATTGAAACTCTGTGTGAGACCTAATTGAGGAATGGGAAGGATGGCAAAAGCGTGCACTTGTTCTATGACTTATTCCTGCATGTTCCGACCGCCTTACACGCAATGTGCGGCTCGTTGAGCCCACATATGCAGATGCACATTGTGCACAACTGTATTTATAAACAAGGCAGGAGCGGAGACATTCAGGAAGTCCAAAACGTTCTAATTTTTGACATATAGTTTTTTAAAAATGATATGTCGCCTGGTTTTTGCCCTTTCGTTTTTGTTAAAATTGCGTTGCACGCAGAACTTACCAATAATCACTACAACTATTATTATCACTAGTCCAGCCCCCTTTATTTGAAATAAGAAAGACGGCGTAATAAAATAAAGGCCGTAAGAAATAAAAAAAAATTAATCTCTCACGAGTTGATGAGGCCGAGTGCACACGGCCCGTCAAAACATTAGGATTGAAGCTTGTATCACAGATACGCTCATCACACACTTTCGGCTGGCTTCAGACAGACCGACGGGCGCGGCTCTTATTACCATACTAGTGTGCACGGCCCGCCAAAAATGACGGGATTCCATACCTTTCTTGAAGAAATTTTTCAGATGTGGATGACAAACACACATATCCATCCTAACAATACCCGTGGTAAAAATATTCTTGTACTTGTGCACTGGTGAAACTCGTATCACAGATACGGCCATTATAATTATCCGTATGAGCGTCACAGAGAAATGGAAGAAGCGGACTCCAAACAAATAAACCATGGGTATTATTAGGTAGTAACAGGACCCATGGAAATTCCACAGACAATGTACATTCATTGTTAACCCTTTCGGTCCGACAGATAGATAAAACTAATTTTCCATAATATTTTTATTATAATATTGTTTTTTAGACTAAAGTGACATAATCTGATCAAGTTTTAGAAAAAAATATACTATGTATTATGAAATATACATGTGGCATCTGGAGTAGCCATTAGGCATTTTCGTTCCTGAAAAACGGTTCAAGTGAATTTTCTTATACAGTTTCTCGAAACAAAATAAGGGTGGAATAATTATTCTAAATGTTGGTTTTCAATATATTCATGACCATTCATCACACCATGACTAGGAAAAATATGAAAATTACAAAATAATAAAATAAATGATATATAAATGATTCGAAATTCCATTGCTTCAGTAATTAGGTGACAGAAAATCAGTAAAACTGGGAAAAAAATCACAATGTAATCACAATAACACAGATGTAAAACTATGTTTCTTTGGTTACGTTATTGAATGACTGGATCACTTCTTATGATATATCACAAAACAGTTCTTCATAGCGTTGCAGCAGAGATGCACACCGCAATGAGAACATTTGCTCAGGGGCCTGGATGTGATTTTATTTGTCGAGCAAACTTGACAGCGGTTTTTGGAGTTCGTAAATTCCGGCCAATGAATGCCTGTATTACCCAGTCGGACGGAATCAGGAGTTGGGTAATTGTATCTTCGTCGCTTTCCGGGTCCATGGGATGTTGATCTCTCAGAGTACGTCAGCAAACCACATCCTACTTCTTTGTAGAAGTCTAGAAGCGTCATGAAGTTTTCTTCATTACAGCTAGTGAATAGTACGAAAGAATTCACCAATGTCATATCCATCAACCCAAAAAAGATCCGGTGCCACCATTTCACATTCTTTCGGTCGGTACCATAGAGCTGCCGAAGCATATCGTGTTTGTCAACACCACCCATGTGTGCGTTGTAATCTTTCACCACTTGTGGGCAGGAAACCGTCGTTTTAGTACCGTCTTTTTCTTTTCTTTGAACTGTGGTTGTGGTGATGCCGTGAAAGTTGGATATGAAGTTGACAGCTTTCGAGTCCTTCCATTTGAATACAGTGATACCTGAAGGGGTCGAACGGTAGTCAAATTCGCCTCTTTTCAAAACTTTATCATTCTTCAGCTGTGGGAAGTCCTTTCGATTGCTCCTGATAGTTCCACAAGCCAGAATCCCCCTATTCTTCAGTTCTTCCATCAGCGGAATGGATGAGAAGAAATTATCCATGAAGACTTTATGGTTTTCACCACGGACATTCTTCAACAGAGACAGCACCACACTGCCTCCCAGGCCGAATTCTTTCCGATCTTCATCCGAATTTTCTCGCTCTGATTTTCCTGTGTATATATCAGTGTGATATATGTAACCATCATCGTCTGCCAGGCACCAGAGTTTGTATCCTCGCTTGATTGGTTTCATTGGATTGTACTGTTTCAAAGATGATCGTCCTTTGAAACGAATGATGGACTCATCAATTGAGAGATGTTCGCTTTCGTTGCGATTTTTGAAAAAGGCTCTGTTCAGGTGCTCAAGTAACGGCCTCACTTTGAATAACTTGTCACGTTGGTTGGGATTCATCTTCGTGTTGTCATTTAGATGCAAATTGGATAGTATCGCTTGGAAACGATCACGAGCCATGGCTCTACTGATGCAAGGAACATTCAAGTCCTCATCTGTTGACCAGTACGATCGGATAGTTGGAAGGTTATTGTAACCCATGATGATGTTGATTCCCATAAATACTTTCAGTTCATTTTCTGTTATACTGGCAGGTTTATCTTTCTGAACGGATTTCAAATTAGTTTCAAAATGAATTCTTTTGAGAAGTTCGTCATCAAAGAATAAGAAAAATGCTTCCAACGGAGTAGTGGGTTCATTTTGTTGTGCTGGAGGTGGTGGACGGAATTGGGTATCAGCAGAAGGTTCAGGTTTGACTCTCCACTTCCGTTTTGTTTGACGACTGGAAGTCGGTTGTTCTGAAGAACTTTCATGAGCGATCACTGGATTATCTGTAGCATCAGAAACTTCCAAGAATACTTCATCAGGGATATCCTCCTGATTCACAAAAATTGCAATCTCCTCTGAAGGCATATGATGGCTTATAGCGTCGTGGACGATGTCATCAACTTCTTCTTCATCCGTATTCTCCTCATAGTCGGAACAGAAATCGCAGTCTTCTTCCTCCAGCAACACCCGAGTTTCAAACGAATTCAACTTTTTGAGCTTCATGATTATCTGTAAAAAATTGAATAATAAAAAATTATATACAATGATGTCATATAAAAATTCGAAATGAAAAGACAGGCATGTCAACTTATTGCACTCAAATGTGCGAAAGGTTTTTTTACGATAATTACGTAATTTTTCTATTTATCGTGTTGAAAATAAATAAAATAAACAGAAAAAAGTTATAAATATATTCTAAAATCGAAGAAACTCCATTTATTTGAAAAATAAATATAGAAAACAGAAATACGACATTATCTTCGCAACAACCTATTGGCCACTACAGTGCAGGTCTACCTAGCGGCATCTCCAGTCCATCATAAAAAATAGATTGAAATATACATAAAATGACACTAATAATTTAATTTTATTGCTTCTGTACTTTTCTTAAAAATATATGCATTGAATAATATAATATAAATGGCAAAATAATTCACATAAAATATATTTATACTCAATTGAATAAGGAGCATAAAAAAGTGACTAACCTGATGCAATGCTTGACAGATAACTGCCGTTGTTTGGACGAAGCCGGGCATAAGTTGCCAACTAGTATTTTTTTATGGGAATAAATTGGTTACTACAGATGCCAGTCGGTTTTGATAGCCTCTTCGTTGTGTAGGAAGCAATTAATACGTTAAAAAATGAGGTGGTTACTACAGTAGCCACTCGGACCGAAAGGGTTAAGCTAGGTGGACCCGTGAAAAAATTCTGTCAACATTACTTACCTATCCTAACCGAATCTATCATGATAAAAAGTCAAACACATCAATGCATGTAGGGCCATCTTTCAATACACTGAGGAATTCGGTATCCATGATACCGCAAACTCAGACATCCTATGTTTCTTAAGAAGCAAACACCAAACAAACATATAAATAAATTTTAGGTATTATTAGGTTAGGTTATATCCAATATATCCAACCCAATAGAACCCGCACTTGAAATATTCTTAATCCTGTGCATTGGTAAAACTCTTGTTAGATTTTAGGGTATTATTAGGTTAGATAGATTACTACCAGCACCACCAATACCTGTCTGGTCTCGAGGGTAGAGAGGCCCGGTGGCCACCGCCGCTCGTGCGCGTTGTCCATGAGCTGGTCGATGATGTGAGGAGGTGCCCCGCTCTCGCTCAGCGACCGTCTTATCACCGCCTGCACGCGGCACGCAACTTACTCCTTGCTCACTCGCTGCCAAGTGTGTGAACCGTGCCTCTACAATTTTAAATTTTGTTACAAGCAAATAACCGGAATGTGTAGGCTGTGGAGCTACAATTCTGAATTTGATGTTCATACACGCAATAACTCAAGTGTGTAATACTAAATGTAATACTAGTGTACACGGCATGTCAAAAATGACATGATTTAATAGGTTTCTCAAATAAGCCTACAAGACGTGAATGCAAAGTCACATTGTTCAGACAGGTGGAATAATACTGTTCTTAGTTGAGATTCATCTCGCCCATGCTACTACAATTAAAAAGTCTACTTAATCTGAAAGCTAGGAACCATCGGCGTCACATGGGAGACTGTTTTACTAAAAGGTTGTGTTGAATACCATAAATATTAAACTAAATACCAATTAATATTTTGAAATACGTAGTTAGGCTTGCAAGATATAGTGGATTTCACCTATGATGAAAACGAGCAAGACTTCCCGCATACAGCAAGCGCCATCACGGTCTGGTGCTGCTGTGACGATAGCCAAGGAAAAGAATCCAGGGTCAATAATATGTGATATACTTCACGGAGGAAAAGTGTTTTCTTAAGCACTTGAAATGGAATACTGTATACTCAATTACCCATACAATAGAATATATACACCCACAGACACGCACTTGCAACACTCACACTCACGCATCGGTAGAACACACATACACACTCACACCTGCATCACATACACAACACGCACCTGTAGCACACACCCACACATGCATCACACACACAACACACACCTGCATCTCACACACACACACCTGCATCACACCCACACAACACGCACCTGTAGAACAGCATCCGGAGTGGAGATCATGCCGCCCCACCGGGTGACCCTGGCGCGTGCGAGGGAGGCAGACCACCTCACCACCTCGTCCTGCTCCATCTGGTCAGCTATGGCCCGCATCGCCGGGTTGCTGATCCTCATCGCACGCATGAAGTCCTGAACAAGTACACACATAGTACAGCTTTGTTAGCATTATTGTTACCTACCAAGTCCACGCAGCATTCAGCTTTGTTGGCATTATTGTTACCTACCAAGTCCACACGGCATTCAGCTTTGTTAGTATTTTTATTATTATTACTACTGACCAAGTCCACATAGCATACATCTTTGCCATTATAATTATTATTATCATTACTGACCAAGTCCATGCAGCATACAGTTTACTTAGTATTACTAGTGTACACGGCATGGCAAAAATGACAGGATTCGATAGGTTCTTCATATAAATCTTGCAGATGTGGATGGCAAACAAATATATCCATCCCCATAGCACTGGCAATAAAAATATTCCTGCACTTGTGCACTGGTGAAACTCTTATCAAAAATAGTCATTAGGCCTCCTTGACCGCGCGACAGACTAACTGAGCTTCAACATGGCTTTCCCATGATTTTCCATGCTGTTTTATTGCACCTTATACTTCCTAACTCTCAACTTCCGGCATTGTATATAACCTAACCTAACATTACATGTGATGTTCATTACGACTTCGAATTTGATAACTAAATATCTTACTTTGAATAAGTAGTAGTAGTAGTAGTAACATGGGTTTGCTAGCGCTTCAGTTACTCAAACTATATTGCACCGAAGGTCACATAATTTAATTCGTATCAGACTCTTCTAAATAATTACACAAGATAAACATCAATATTATTAGAAACATCAAAATTATATGAGCATCATGGTCATAATTACAACTCAAAATTACAAGTGTCTCCCCATTAAAATTTGTACACAACACAGTACATTCGAACGCACTGAGCAGCCAAACCCCGTAGGGGGTTTCAGCTGCCCACCCATTTATGGCCGGACGCCTTACCCACGCTGAAACCCCCGAGGTATCAACGCAGCGCGCCCGGCCATATTACAGTTTCTTCATCCTCAAAACTTCCAAGACGAAAATCACGTCTGGCTATAACGCCTTACAGCGTGGCTTCCCGTTAACTCTCTTGAAGTAGTACTAAAAGGAGTACATACATTTCCAAGCACGTGAAAGTATGGACAACAAAAACAAAAACGATACGGATGATTAAGTATGATCTTCGATCAGAATTCCGACAGAAATTTGCATCTCTCAAGAAACAACACCTGAGCATCCACATTGAAAGTTACACGTTCGATCTCCGCAAGCATCTTGGTTAGCACCTCATCCACGGCAAAAAGACGGAGGTTTGGAAAGCATACATTTCGGTCAGCTGCTTATCTCGGGCACTCCGCAAGTATGTGTTTGACGGTCAGAGGAACGTGACACCGCTCGCATCGCGGCTGCGGTTGTCGCTCCATTAGATAACGGTGGGTCAGTCGAGTATGTCCTATGCGAATACGGCAGAGCAGCACTTCCACCCGGCGGACGCGACACCTCGACGAGGGCCATTCCAGAACTGTTTCTTTAGTAGTTCTCAGTTTGTTGTCCATTCTGTTGTCCCATTCCTGTTGCCACAGACGACTTACAGCAGCCTTGATCACGGGATAGTAGTCCCGAAAGGGTACCATTTGATTTAGAGTTTCCTCATTACTATTCGCAACACGCTTCGCCTCCTGGTCTGCTCTCTCATTGCCTGACACCCCTACGTGTCCAGGCACCCAACACAATTTCACATGTTTGTGCTCACGCACAAGATGCACCAGCATCAAGACGATCTCACCAATGAGGGGGTGAGTGCTATCATAAGCCGAGCAGAGTCAATGACGCTTTTCGAGTCAAAAAAAAAAAACAGTGAATTTATCATGCGGGTGTTCCTTGACAAGTTAAAGTGCCTCCAAGACACCATAGAGCTCCGCGGTGAAGCTCGAGGTCTCGGGTAGCAATCTTCTAACCCTCACCATCTCTCCGGAAACAGCAGCACAACCTACAGCTATTCCCGTCTTGGAACCATCTGTGTATACCTTAAAAGACTCCCCATGCACCTCCAGCACATGCTCCATAAAGATATGCTTGACAAGTTGGCTGGCATCGACTCCTTCCTTGGCATCCTGCACCCGGGGCAGAAAGTCTCCACTGGTAGGCGCCATGTTGGAGAGTTGTCAAAGAGTACCGGAAGGACTCTCGTGGGTCTCAGCTGCATTGCGGCAACCAATGTTGGGTAATCTCTAGACGAAGGTAGAAAATATGGGAAAGGTAGGTGCCGTCCAAGAGGTGCGTGTACGCTGACCCACGTTGGGGACAGAGGCAGCTGATCAAGTCGGGCAAGATACTGCACGCTCAGCTGCACACGACGGAGCCAGAGAGGAGGTTCACCACTCTCCACATACAAACTCTCCATTGGAGAGGTTCGGAAAGCACCAGTACAGAGTCTGATAGCTGCATTATGTACCGGATCCAGAGTTCTTAGCGCAGTTTCCCTTGCATGTTGGTAGATTATGCAGCCATAATCCAGTTTACACCTAATTAGCGTTCGGTACAGACGAAGCAGCGTGGCACAATCTGCTCCCCAGGATAGTCCAGAGACACATTTAAGAAGGTTCATCCTTCTGGTACAGTCCGCCCTGAGGGAAGCCAAGTGAGGCTTCCACGATAGCTTGTCGTCGAAAATCATTCCGAGGAGCTTGGCACTGAGCACGAAATTAATCGGCTCCCCACGAAGCAACAACTGCGGAGGGTCGTGTCGACGGCGGCCTTAAAAGAGAAGAGCTGCGGTTTTGGTAGGTGAAAAGCTAAATCCGTTCTGTCCAGCCCAGTAGTTCACATTGTTTATTGCCAGCTGTATCCGACGTGTCAACGACGGCAGAAGAGTTGAAGAGGAGTATATCATAAAGTCATCAACGTATAATGACGAGGCAACACCAGCTGGCAAGTTAGATGTGATTCCGTTGAGTGCGATGGAGAAAAGCGAACAACTCATCACACTCCCTTGTGGAAGGCCCTCCTGTTGGATTTGCAGCGGGGATAGAACATTACCCACTTTGACACGAAAAGTTCTCTCCCTCAGGAACTGCTGTAGGTACATCGCCATATTACCCCGGAGGCCGCATTCATGCACACGCTGCAGGATCCCGTGCCTCCAGACAGTGTCGTAGGCTTTGAAAAGATCAAAAAAGACACAGAGTCTGTTTCTGGGCCGTGCCGCTGCTAACGAGATGGTTTTGAAACCATACAAGAGCGTCTGTAGTCCCTCGGAGTTGCCTGTTGCCGAATTGAACCGGGTTTAAAATTTCTTCAGCCTCCAACCATCTGACCAGTCGTACGTTCACAATTTTCTCCAGCAGTTTCCCAACGCAGCTTGTGAGGGCGGTGGGGCGGTAGCTATCTGTACGAGCAGGAGGCTTCTGGGGGCTTTGGAAAAGCGAGAACCGTAGCAGTGCGCCATAGTGTCGGGTAATCGTGAGTGCTCCAGACTTGATTGAAGATAAAGAGTAGTTGGCGGAACGCTGAGGAGTGCATTTTCTTTAGCATTTTTTAATGGATTCCATCAGGCCCAGGCGCGGTGTTTTTACATTTCTTCAGGGCACGATAGATTTCAAGGATGGTGAATGGTTTGTTATAGGAGACACCCTCTTCAGCTGTAAAGTTCAGTCTTAGCTGTTCCTGTCTCTTTTTGTACACACGGAAAGCAGGAGGGTAGTGCGCGTCACTGCTTACGGAGGAAAAATTCTCAGCCAGAGCATCCGCCACTCGCTGCGGATCCGCCGTGAGGGAACCGTTCAGTTCTAGGCAAGGCTTGGTGATGCTATAATGCCCCTTCATTTTCCTGATGCGTTGCCAAATCTTGGACATGGGCGTGTCTGCATTAAGACTGGTGATATACCTGCACCAAGAGTCTTTGCGGGCTTCATCCTTGACATACTGCGCCCTAGCTCTGGCCCTATTGTAGGCAATCTTGTCCGCTAGCCCACCGCTACGCTGGTATTGCCTCAGTGCTCGCTTCCGCTCAACATTTGCCACGGCGCAGCTGTTGGTCCACCAAGGGACACGGTGTTTGGGAAAACCCCCCCGCGACACCGGGATAGCTGAGTTCGCAGCTCTTCTCAGGGTTCCGTTGAACTGTTCGACAAGCTCATCCATACTCCCATACTCAACATCCTCGTCTATCTGCGTCATATCCTCATAGGTCTTCCAATTTGCTCGCTTCATCATATATCGTGGCTCCGTAGGTAATGGCTCACACTGCTCCAAATGAATGACTATTGGGAAATGGTCACTGCCGTAAGCGTCCTCCAGCACGCTCCACCGCAAGACCGGGATGATATCGGGGGTGCACAGGCTCAAATCTATTGCCGACGTAGTGCCAGTTTGGACATGAAAGTGTGTAGCCGCCCCGTTGTTCAGCAGGCAGGAGTTTGTATTAACAATGAAAGAGTCCATCAACCTACCATGTTGATCACTCTGTACGTTGCCCCACGTTGGATGCTTACTTTGAATAACTAAATTCGTTACCTTGAGTAATTGATTTTGTTACCTTGAGTAATTGATTTTGTTACCTTGAGTAACTAAATTCGTTACCTTGAGTAACTAAATTCGTTACCTTGAGTAACTAAATTCGTTACATTGAGTAATTGATTTTGTTACCTTGAGTAATTGATTTTGTTACCTTGAGTAATTGATTTTGTTACCTTGAGTTATTGATTTTGTTACCTTGAATAATTGATTTTGTTACCTCGAGTAATTGATTTTGTTACCTTGAGTAACTAAATATGTTACCTCGAGTAATTGATTTTGTTACCTTGAGTAACTAAATTCGTTACCTTGAGTAATTTATTTTGTTACCTTGAGTAACCAAATATGTTACCTCGAGTAATTGATTTTGTTACCTTGAGTAACTAAATTTGTTACCTTGAGTAATTGATTTTGTTACTTTGAGTAACTAAATATGTTACCTTGAGTAATTGATTTTGTTACCTTGAGTAACTAAATTTGTTACTTCGAGTAACTAAATTTGTTACCTTGAGTAATTGATTTTGTTTCCTTGAGTAATTGATTTTGTTACCATGAGTAACTAAATATGTTACCTCGAGTAATTGATTTTGTTACCTTGAGTAACTAAATTTGTTACCTTGAGTAATTTATTTTGTTACCTTGAGTAACCGAATATGTTACCTTGAGTAATTGATTTTGTTACCTTGAGTAGCTAAATTTGTTACCTTGAGTAGCTAAATTCGTTACCTTGAGTAATTTATTTTGTTACCTCGAATAACTAAATTCGTTACCTTGAGTAATTTATTTTGTTACCTTGAGTAACTAAATTTGTTACCTTGAGTAATTTATTTTGTGACCTTGAGTAACTAAATTCGTCACCTTGAGTAATCTATTTTGTTACCTCGAGTAACTAAATTCGTTACCTTGAGTAATTTATTTTGTTACCTTGAGTAATTGATTTTGTTACCTTGAGTAACTAAATTCGTTACCTTGAGTAATTTATTTTGTTACCTTGAGTAACTAAATTCGTTACCTTGAGTAATTTATTTTGTTACCTCGAGTAACTAAATTCGTTACCTTGAGTAATTTATTTTGTTACCTCGAGTAACTAAATTCGTTACCTTGAGTAATTAATTTTGTTACCTTGAGTAACTAAATTTGTTACCTTGAGTAATTGATTTTGTTACCTTGAGTAACTAAATTTGTTACCTCGAGTAACTAAATTTGTTACCTTGAGTAATTGATTTTGTTACCTTGAGTAACTAAATTTGTTACCTTGAGTAATTGATTTTGTTACCTTGAGTAGCTAAATTCGTTACCTTTTGTAATTGATTTTGTTACCTCGAGTAACTAAATTTGTTACCTTGAGTTATTGATTTTGTTACCTTGAGTAACTAAATTCATTACCTTGAGCAACTGAATCTCCCTCTTCTGCTCAGTGAGAGAGAATTTGTTTTCCGCCAGGTCCTGCTGGAGCTCCGCTATCTTGCCACTCTGGTTCTGGATGAGCGCGCGTAGCTCCCGAACGCAGTTGTGTTCCTGTGGTGTCAGAATTGTCACATAATTCCGTTAAAGGCTCATGCAATTTGAGAAAAAGAATGCTGATTTTAATTTGGTATCTGCTACAACACCAAACAGTAGCTCACCAGCCATCAATTGCAATGGGCACTAAAATGATACAAGGCTCATACAAATTTTGAAAACGAATGCCGATTCCGATTCAACAACTGCTACTTCACCACTGCCAATTCATGCTTATACAAGTTGTGAAAGGTTAGGCTAAACACTTTTAACATAATTTCAAAATCCTTTTTTGATCATTTTCCATAGACTAGAAATTTGATGACCTAGTTTGAGCCTTCCTTGCCACAACAAATTTGTTCCAGATATTTAGAATGATTTCAGTATGAAGTTGAGGGATGAGGAGACTAAACACAAAGTATTTTTCCACACAAGGTCCCCTGTGCACAGAAATAGTAAATTAAGAGGCATGAAACAAGATAAAAATTAAAAAAAGCATTTGCTTAAAAACATAACAGGACACCCTACAAGTTGAGCTTAATTGGTCAACATCAACTACAAGAAGAGATTTATACATGTAAAAACAGGTTGAGGGTGGTTTCACACCAGAAAAAGAATGTAAGTAAAAAAATTTGAAGCAGCACCTTGAGTTCATCCTTGGGTACAACAAGACCGCAGCCGGCCTCGCAAGGAATGGGCCGTTTGGGGTTGTGTTCACACTCCTCTAGGTGAGGACCAAGCATCTCCAGCTTGACCACAGCACTGCAGCCATGCTCTCTGTTGCTGCATGAGATCTGAAGCCTGCAAACAATGTTCAAAGGATGTTGTATTCCAATCAAGCCTAATGTATATCATCTTGGTTTTTTAATGTTTCATAACTAACATCAGGAATCAATGACGGTGACCTGGTACCCATTTCCGACCTCTAGGTAATTGTGGAATTATGGATGAGTTTTCTGTTTCCCAATGAGGGCAACCAAATGGCTGGTATTAACGGGATTAGAACAGACATTCCTTCCTGTCAGCACTCTCTACTACTCAGCAGTGACCAAAAATTTGAAGGAATAATTCAAGGCCATTTCATTTCTACACATTTATCAAGCAAGGTCATGGAGATGATATGCAAGCCCAAAATGCAGTCTTATGTGGGTAACATTTGTTTGCTTTTATACTCAGATACCAACATAATGACATATTTAAACACTATGTAAGCACTTTTAGAAGACATAGAATGAAAGCTATCATTAAGATGGCATATAAAAAGAAATATGTGACAGGTACTGTTTGATTTAGCAATCATGAGAATTGGCTTTTAATGATAACTACTACATCATATGGACTGTTATAAATTTGACAGAGATCGACCAATTCATGAGATTTTATTGCCCAACTCAAGTCATAATGAAGCTGCACAACATTCCACAATGAAACGACTGAGCACACATGTTCATAAATAAAAAATTGAAAAATAATTATATGCATTTGCCATTTTTACTCAACACTGCACAGATGTTTCATACTCAACGTTACTTGTAAGTAGAGTGTAATTATAGAACTGGCAAACCAAAATTAACATAGTTTAAAAAATTTGATTGCTAAATTCAGCACTATTATCAAGGAATAGTTTAGAAAAAGAATGAACTCAATGAACATGTAGTTCAAAATTCTTGACCTGTCTGGGCACCATACATTGTCTTGTATTCTTTCCTTGTAGTGGGCCGAGGAGTCAACTTTAGCATCCCAACACTAACTTAGCCAGCAGGGTGCGCAGGATGCGTGGCACAGGCTTTAGCTGAGAAGTGGTGATGGGCTGGCGGTCAACAGGACATGTTTGCTGTCGACCAAGCCACTCATTGATGCAGCCGCTGCAGAACGCATGTTCACATGCAGGAGCCTGAAATAATTGGCAACATAAGTAAGACTGTAAATAGACCACAACATTTAAAAAGAATTGTAATGAATTTTGACAGTTTCCTTATTTCAATTCAAATAAATATAAATTGTTAATCTAAATGTAGTTTCAGGCATGATACAAAGTTATTGCCATGGTCTGATAAAGACTTTCAATATGTGCAATATTAATTACAAAGCTGCATTTTTTCATCTTGTAATAGTAGAAAACATGGTCATGAATCAAATATTTTTACCTACTACTATTTGAAAGCACTTAAAAAGCAGTCAAACCTTGATTATATTTGTCTAATGGCATATATACAGTGTGTTAAACTGAAAACTATTACAACAACAAATAAGAAATGCAACCAGAATTGAACAGCACTTATTAAAAAATTTCTATGTACAAAATAATATAACCTTACATCTACATATAAATATAGGCCTATTTATGATACAAGACATTGCTTCCATATTGAAACTATAAAAATATGTAATGTAATTGTTTTAAACTCTAAAAATCAATGAATAAATATTTTCTTATGAAACTTGAATCAAAATGAAAGCCATTAATAAGGTAGGATTATGATAAATGCTTTAAAATTACTTTATTAAACCTAAATTATACTAAACAATATCAAATTACTACATCCTTATTAGACTAGCTTATAAAACTTGAAAAACGAACTAAGAAATTGATATTTTACTGAACCATACCATAAAATGGAGTAACTAACATGCACTAGTTAGCAAGAATTTCACATCAACCAACTGTTACGCATGATGATATAATATTAATTCCATTTGAAACTAATGGCAGAATTAATTACCTGAAGAGGATCTTCAAGGACGTCAGAACAAACAGGACAGAGCAACTCCTCATCCACTTCTCCCTCAAAGCGAGCTGGGTCAAGTCCCATCCTAAACAGGTGACCTGATCCTTGAATATGACCTTCCCAGAACGTTAATCAGACAAAAGATAAACTATTTTTCGCACTAGATACGCATTGATACGGTATAAAAACTGCTCTAAAATGAGTTTTTACTCATGTGTTATTCATAAAAGGAGCATAATACTTTGAGAACATTACCCATATGCTAGCTAACACAACGAATCATCTGGGGCCCTTTAAGCTTCCTCCAACTTTTTCGAACTTGGAGAATAAATTGCGGATTGAGTAAAAAAATCGCAAGTGCCTGTCAGACTTTGAAAATAATTTCATGACAAAATACATTGAAATTCCCAATAAAATACATATTATGACATATTAATCAAAAATTCTTTAAATTTTAAATGAAATTGTATTTTTTCATAGTGCCACGTGCCAGATATTTATCACATATCAAGCTACTCTGAGTGAAATAAAATATTACATAGTGTAAGTGCGATTAATATTTGTGCTCTATGAGTAACACATTAATTTCTTTCTTAATTATTTCGAGTTTTTATATGAAAGGCGTTTTAGCCCTTTAAAATTTATATTGATGCACTTTTTGGAGGTCAGTTTTTGTATTCCCGATATTAACTGACTCAAAAAAGGGGTAATGTACTTTTATTTAGTTTATGATGTTGATTTGGTACATTACGTCACGCTTGAGCAGAATATTTAAAATTAAAAGCAATTAAACACCTATAGTCTGAATCGTAAGGGATTCGTTCTGCTAGTTAGAATGAAGTATAATATTTTCCTTCATATCGGAGAGGTTGCAATAAATATTTTTTTAAAAATTATAATTTTTTGTAAGTTTTTCATTTTAAACCTTGGCGAGGAATGTATCAATCACACTATTATTCATGCTTACTTCATCATGCATCTTGAGAGGTGCTTGAAACGAAAGGATGCTTTATGCACATGTATGTAGCATACCGCTACATAAGCGTAAAAATTAGAAATTCGCTATTCATACTTAAATAAATTAATTAGTAGTATTAAAAATATTACTCTAATTTATTATTAATTATTTTCTACTTCTAACTCGTAATCATTAAAATTTTTGTGTAAATACATGAGAGATCAAATAATCAATCGACATTTCGAGTTCTTAAGCAGCCCGTCTGGCAACATACAAGCGCGTCGCCTAGCCCACTCACTTTTGCTTGTGGCTCGGTTGCGCGAACATCTCGTAAGTCCAGTGATATTTAGGGTAAAATAAGAGTAAAACCGGGTAAGAATATGTGCCATGTGTTTTTCGGTGTATTGTGTGTTTTTAATCTAAGGATCTGCTCAGTGTCGTGAATTAGGGATAAAGAAATTAGTGTAAGATCCTGAGATTAGCATGTGTTTTATAGAGTGAATATTGCGTGTCATTTCTCAAACTCCCGCGTAAATTCATACTAGCTATTCAGTTAACGTACTGGTTTTTCTCCTTACTGCAAACATATATTGCGGGTTTTGCCAGTATCATATCACGAATCTTTCATAAACTACTTGTGGACGAACGCGGCCAAATTTGCCGGCGTTCGTTGCCGATAGCGTCTTGTGTTATGGCGGGAAATTCTGCCGTCTTCTGTCACTACTACGTGATTTTTATTTGCAGTTTAAGCATGTGTTCTAATAGTATTTTCTCTTATTTTTTTTACAAATCACTTCTAGCAGTTTTCTTTTCTTAAACTTGTTAAACGCAAAATAATCATTAAAGATGTCCTTTTTAAATAGTTTTTAAATTACGAAGTTATTCATGTCTACTCGCTAAAGTTTGGAACTTTATTCTAATTCCATATATTTACGTAACCTCACTCAACTCGATATCAATCATCTCAATAAAATTAATTTACTTCATCGCATTCGTGTGACAAACACCCATTACTATCTGCCTATCATTGAGTGTGTGCAAGACGCCGGCGGTTTTGGCTTATGCCGACGCGTGAAGCCGCTGGGTCCACCGCCGCACGAAATATTCCTGCTTTCGTTTTCCTTGCGTATTTTTCCTTCTGTGAGATCCAAAACGCAGTGTTCCTGTTTTCTTTTATCAGAGGGAATAATATTCCTTTTTATTCCTTTTCATTCTTGCCAACGATATTTATCAGAAAAATTCAGTAAAACCTTTATCAACTAACTTTAGGGAATTTTTCTCCCCGTATTCTCGTACAGTTATCGAGATGTTTCTAGAGTACATTAAAAATTCTAAATCCACATGCTACGTATTTTACTTAATTGATGTAATTCTCCTTTTTGCTTCATAAGCCATGCCTTGTTAAATCATGTGCCTTCCATGATTTCAGGGGAATTTTCCCCGGTTGCCTTTTTTGAAAAATCAAAATAGTCTACTAAAAAAATCTTAAATTTCATGCTTTGCATTTAAAGCAACAGCAGTTGTATCAGACTTTCTTGAGTAAATTCTTTCTCTCTCTTCTCAAGTTAGCTGGAGTCGAACCTGTAGGAGTTTCTCGGATTTCTCCGTGTGGGAAGATTTGTCATTATTGTGTTGGATTTTCAGTAGGGAATGTCTTAATGTCTCTCCTGGAACGCCTAATCCAGCATCCTGGACTCCTGTGCAGGACCTCTACAACAGCGCCATACACACAACCCTCACAGTCAAATCTCCCTGGGTTTTCACTGAGTGCCATGTAAAATGTTACGTTGTTAACCTGAGTCATGCTGTAACTACACACAACTTACCTTATTATTGAGCCAGCCATTTGGCATTACCTTGGAAAAGGCCAGCAAATCTACCTGAGCCTTAAACCTTTGAGCTACTCCATTCACCCAAGCTCGATTGTCTGCTAGACGTTTGGAAAGCAGACCTCATAACGTGACCACATTAAGTCACTGGTTAGAACTCCTTCCAGTTTTGCCCCAAATACAACTCACTCACCACGATTACTGCATCGCGTGCCGGCCCTCGTCAACTCCAGCCTGGTCCTACGGCACGGATTGCCACCTCAACCAGCTCTCCGAGATCAAGAGCCAAAGAAGCCAGTTCTTCTTTTTTCCTGGTTCCGTTTCCACAATAAACTCCGCCACGGAAACTAAGCTGAGTTCCACCAACGTGTTTCATTATCACTCTCGCAATTTATCCAGTACGCTTCGAGAAAAAGATCGAGTTATTCCTGCCGTAACAAAAATCACTACCTTTTGGCGGAAAAACCCGACATGTACGAGAGCTTCACGTGCACGTACTGTTTAGAACTTCATGTACATTAACATCTGGCATGCTCTCTCATAGCTCTCCACAATACATTTCCCTTCCCTGCTTGCCGATTTTCGTATTTGTTATAAGATGCCATTCAATACTGCAAGGTGAAAGCAATCCCTTGCATCTCTTACATCTGTAGTGATCGCCCTCAGCCGCATTTCAGTCTAAATTTCAGAAATTATTAAAACCATCTTCTAAAAATTAAATAAAGTTAACGTAATCATTCTTGAAATTTTAGATCACTATTTTCATTCAACATTACCCTTAAATCTATTAAAATTTGACCAAAGAAATACTTCGACAAGAAAGAACGGCGTTTTTACCTAGAACCATATCGCAAGTTCATCCGTTTCCGGAAAATTCCGGAAACGCTCGTCCGCTCAAAGCGCATATAAGGCCGGCTTCCCAGGCAGAGTCGTCATTCTCTCATAGATCCTCCTAGCGCTTGGGCCCCAGAGCGGGCAATTGTAAGTATCAAGTGTAACGATAAGTGTGTATTATGTCTCAACTTTCCTGTGTTGTGTCTTAACTTGTTCCGTGTTAGGGAGCTCTCGTTATTGTGTCGTAGAAATATTCACTATGTTGTCTCTGTGCCAGTGTTAGTTAGTCACCAGCCTCAAGCTCACTGCCACATCTTTGTCATTGTTATCGTGTTTGCTATTCTCCGATGATGCTGTATTGTGCTGTCAGTGTAAACCGATGTTGGCATTAGCTCCTTAGATATTTTTAGTGCTGAGCATAGTGTTAAGACACCTTGCTGCCCACAGAGATTATTTTTGGTTTGCTCATCTTTTGTATGTTCCAGCTTCTAATTAATTGTGTTCTCAACTTTTGTATTTTGACTTAGTCAGGTTTAAATAATTTTGGAATTCCTCTGCAATTTTTAGTCAATGTTTGAATTCATATCTTGAGAAATGAAGCTATAATAGGTTGTTTGAAACCAATAGAGATTGTATCTTCTGTAGTCACTCACTCAAGTCAAGTCACATAAATAATCATTCTTTCCTGATCATTAACTGTAGCAAGAATTCCTATCATAATCACTTTAGTGACAACTCTTACTATTGATTTTGGTTAGGTTAATTTGTGTATAAAAATGTTAATAATTAGTCGTTACCTGATTTTAGCTAAATTAGGGTGATTATGCTTACCTCTGGAAGTCTCCGAATATTCTAAATTCCCAACTCCTGGAAATTCTAATCCAGAAATCATCCAATTATCTGACTTGGGGGTTAAATTTAGTTTAACCAGCAATTGGTCGCCCTCAACTGTAGCTACCTGTTCCTTTGACCTCTTGGCAATGCCGGCTACCTCCAGTGGTTGTTGTTCATTATAACTCATAGGATGCCCTAATACTATTCTGATATGTATCCTCATGATCAATGTTTTCTAAATCCTTCTTGTGCTCTGAACCTCCTCCTCAACTACCAATTCTGTGCACTTTGTGCATAGATTCCGCGTTCCCTCTACCCTTTCCAAATGGTATCTTCCTCTCTCCTCTCGTAGGACACCTTTCACGTTCAAGCCAGGGAGACCAGGGATTTCGCATATAATAATAAATAATAACAATAATTAGACTGTACGTGCCCTCTCTGGCACAATTCCTAGCTTAAGTCAAGTAATCTTTATGACAATTCTAGCCTTAGTTAGGATCAGTACAGTCAGCCCTCGACTGCGGCTTAGCGTAAACGTTCAAATTAAACACTGCCAATTTTTAAGATACTCATTGTAAATAGCAGTCAAAGCGTAGATTATTGGGAGGCAAAAGCCTTGAATATTAATGAAGACAAACTAACTTACCTTGCCTACCCAGTAATATTCTTATCTCATGTATTAATCTTGCACTCCAATTCGGAGATGGTCGTACACGACGCGTCACGATTAATAGTACCCGGAGAATACTAGTTTGGTGGAGTAATGGCATGTAGGGAGATTCATGATTGTCCATACGAGTACTTATTGTTGCGACTGCCTCGCCCTTGTTCAGGCGCCAGAATTGGGCCGAGGCACCCGCATATAATCCTCCATTTGAGGCAATCCTGTAATTCAGCAGTAAAGCTCGCAGCCTGGCTTGCGTAGCGACTGTCTCTCCGTGTGTTATCATGCTTGAACAAGTAATCCAAGCTCTCTCCCCGTACAGAAGAACCTCCGAAGCCGACACACAGACAATCACCACCAACATTCAATTAACAATTCCCATACTCTATTAGCCACACGGCTATCAACCAAACCAAGCCACACGGCTATCAACCAAACCAAGCCACACGGCTATCAACCAAACCAAGCCACACGGCTATCAACCAAACCAAGCCACACGGCTATCAAACCACACCAAGCCACAAGGCATGGGTAGAACCCCTGCGGGAACTACCTCCTTCAAGATACTCATATAATCAAAACTGTTACCGCACCTGCGGAATATTACACTAACAAATCCACTCTTGCCGGGATCCACCCCGGATTCCCTCGAGCCACGGCACCTGCTGAAGTGCGGCTACTCCCTGGACCCGGACCTTCTTCCTCAAGAAGTGGATCTCCACACTGCTACCGTAGTCACGGCACTCAGAGTCAACAAATAAAAGACAAGGCGAGAGTATACAGTTCTTTCATTGTCCTGCAGAGGTCAATAGTGCAAGTGAGATTAGATGCCAGTAAGGCAACTCGAATTGCCCACACAGAACTCCTTCTGAGTCAGATTAAGTCATTTGTTTATTAATTAAGTGTTGCCGTTCGACGGCAACTGGTGACCCAAAAGTAGTAAAAGAACATCTTCCTGGTGTAATCAATAAATTCCTCGATATTCAACCTTTAAAAGTCAAATTCAATTAGTTCCCCATTAGGGAGAACTTCATACTGGTATACCCCAGAGCTAGATAAATAATCAAACAACTAAGTTGCCGCAGCCATCATCGGGAGGTTTTTGAGCGCATGTCGAGGCTGTTGCAGCTGTTGCATGTTGAACCTTGGAGGAGGTAGTGTTCCTTTCCATCCTTTTCCTCTAATTCTCAGTAATCAAACATAGTTTTCCTCTTTAAAACTCTTCCCTAATAATAAGTTATTGCTACTGCAGCCTATTCTAACAAATTCTTCATGTTTTTTCTATTGCTACTGAAGCCACCTTTTACAAAACTCTTCATGCATTTCCATTGCTACTGAAGCAAACCATAGGAGACCTTCTAGGATTATTTTTCCATTGCTACTGAAGCTCCTTACTAATAACCTTCGCAATTTCCATTGCTACTGCAGCACCATTGCTACTGAAGCACAAAAGTAAACAAAAAACGTCTATGTGCGAAACACTACCTTGCCATCCTGAGCAACTGGCGTATGTAAGGGAACTGCCGTCTGTACAACGGTTGTCCTTTAATAGTTCTCCGTATCCCGTACGGGTACGGAATGCTCAGCGCAAATATTTCACCATCACTTGACTAAGTCTTTCCCGATCTCCCATTTTTGTATTGCTGCCTGGTCGGTGTGTTGGTAGCCTTGGGGACGCCTGAGGAGCACGCACGCTGACTAGGGTGGTTGTGCAAACGACTCACGTCGCACAATTGCCGTTGTAACCGGCATATGTGTCTTGGGAAGGAAGGAACGGATTTTTTTGTAATATGGCATACTATAAAAACCTGGACTGCGACTTCGCCTCAGGTCAACACCTGTCGAGCCAACGAATTCGTACGTCTTAGTTCGCTTTGAATTTTCTAAAGTCATGGAAGTCGACCAATTCTGGATTCCCCGTTACACCGTTCAAAGAACGCAGTCGGAATCAAGAATTCGGGCGCCGCCATTTCGGCGGATATTCTGGCACCGTATGCTCAGTGATGCTAACCTCACAGATTTTTTTTTATGGTCCCAGTTGGGGATCCGCGCTGAAACTTTCATAGTTCCACAGTTAACCTTCCACTATTTTCATCTATTTTCTTCTGTCAAAGCATCTTTTGGAATCTCTCCTTCGTATTTCTGACTTGCACTTTACAAGTAACAGCTTCACTGTTACCAGACCTTTCGGTCTCCTTTGGGGGGAGGGTAGCTGTAGTGATCGCCCTCAGCCGCATTTCAGTCTAAATTTCAGAAATTATTAAAACCATCTTCTAAAAATTAAATAAAGTTAACGTAATCATTCTTGAAATTTTAGATCACTATTTTCATTCAACATTACCCTTAAATCTATTAAAATTTGACCAAAGAAATACTTCGACAAGAAAGAACGGCGTTTTTACCTAGAACCATATCGCAAGTTCATCCGTTTCCGGAAAATTCCGGAAACGCTCGTCCGCTCAAAGCGCATATAAGGCCGGCTTCCCAGGCAGAGTCGTCATTCTCTCATAGATCCTCCTAGCGCTTGGGCCCCAGAGCGGGCAATTGTAGGTATCAAGTGTAACGATAAGTGTGTATTATGTCTCAACTTTCCTGTGTTGTGTCTTAACTTGTCCCGTGTTAGGGAGCTCTCGTTATTGTGTCGTAGAAATATTCACTATGTTGTCTCTGTGCCAGTGTTAGTTAGTCACCAGCCTCAAGCTCACTGCCACATCTTTGTCATTGTTATCGTGTTTGCTATTCTCCGATGATGCTGTATTGTGCTGTCAGTGTGAACCGATGTTGGCATTAGCTCCTTAGATATTTTTAGTGCTGAGCATAGTGTTAAGACACCTTGCTGCCCACAGAGATCATTTTTGGTTTGCTCATCTTTTGTATGTTCCAGCTTCTAATTAATTGTGTTCTCAACTTTTGTATTTTGACTAAGTCAGGTTTAAATAATTTTGGAATTCCTCTGCAATTTTTAGTCAATGTTTGAATTCATATCTTGAGAAATGAAGCTATAATAGGTTGTTTGAAACCAATAGAGATTGTATCTTCTGTAGTCACTCACTCAAGTCAAGTCACATAAATAATCATTCTTTCTTGCTCAGCTGAATTTTAGAGAATAGAGGCTTCACCTTCCTCATACTGAATTTTATTACATTAGTTCTCTTCTAGTTGTTAGTTCATACTCAATCATATTTTGCCGTTAGAAATTAGTCCCCTGTACGGGATATTTAAATCTTCAGTCTCATGCTGAGTTGTAAGTGTAGCTTGCTTTTGACTCAAGTTACGACCGCCAACTGACAGCTATTTTTGGAATACCTATAAGCCAAACCAGTATAATTAAATTCCATTAGCAAATGACATGACGATTATACTCAGTCGTGTTGCTGCTTGTAATATCAGGATAGAGCTTATGACAGGTTGGTCTGGAACACTGATTCTGGTGTTAAGATGATTCGGGCTGCGACTCGGGCGCTAGAGTTGCGGACTGATTCTTATCACCGGACTCCTGCCATTGTTTATCCTGTTAATGTTGCAGTTTGCGCAGTCTCGCACATGTGTATGAATAGACTCAAATTTTGTGTTCAAAATAATCCAAGTTACCTGCTCCCTCACAGGATCGACGGGACCACACATTCAAGCACTCACAAACACGTATGAAACCAAACCCTAACCTCTTAATTTAAGGAGCTTACCTCCTCCAAGTGTTCCCTCCAAGTTCTCACCATCCAAGTTCTCACCCTCCAAGTTCTCACCCTCCAAGTTTTCGCCTTCAAATCTCCTCCGGGTTCATCCTCCGGGTTTTGCCTCTGAGTTGATTCTCCGAGTTTCCCCTCTTATTTAACTTGTGAAACTGGAAGGCCTGCATCCCTGCAGCTAAGCCGCTTGAACCTTTAGTTGTGACTACCTTTGGGTCGAGAGTCCCTTCCTACCGAGTTTTCCCAACCGGTAGCTATCCCCATACTCATCACTAAATTCACCACTCACTTAGTGTCGGAACCTCCCACACTTACACCATCATCGACTTCGCACTCCAGCACGCGCTTCACAAGCCTGAGCTGAACGAATCGTCTGAAGTCCTGCAACCCCCTCGGACTCTCCCCAAGAAGTCTCGTGAACAAGAGTCAAGCCTCGCACTTCGGCGTGCCACCTTCTCCTCAATAAATCCCCATACCGGCGAGTGAAACTATTCTCTCATTTCCCTCCGGTGTTGGCTTGTGGTAATTTTTGTTGTCGATTGTAGACGCTTGAAATATTGCGTCCGAATACCGCCTAACTCCTTCTGAGTCAGAGGCCTTAAATCATTCCTTGTTGCAATTAAGTGTGCTCTACCCGGAGCACTGGTGACCCTTTTTAATAAGAACATCTTCCTTGTCACTTAATAAATTCCTCGATATTCAACCTTTAAAAGTCAAATTCAATTAGTTCCCCATTAGGGAGAACTTCATACATCGCAACATTTAAACTCAAACCCTACTTTGCAATTTGCGGCCCAAAGGCAGACACTGTTTTTTTCAAATGTTTGGAAGCCTAGTGAAATTGCGAGTCAGACCCCATCACGTTGCTGGAAGAGATCGTCTAATAACTACGTTAGGATCAAGTCCAGCGCTTTGCTCGTTTTCTTGTTTATGATTAGATAGAATTTGCTACATGTTATGCTTGGTGGATATGGTTAGTTATTAACATCCAATTTTAAACGTTTTCTCGATAGGGTTTTTCGAAATTGCAAGAGAGGGATAATAAAGACACTTTCTGGGATAACTCAGCTTGAATTTTTATTGAAGGAAACCGTGATGACCGATGGCGTGCGCTCTACTAGCTCCGAACCAAGTGATTGCAAAGTGATATATGACCAAAGGTCAGAACGTCTCACGTCACAGATAGGCAATTTACGTGGTGTAACTCGAGGGTTTAGTGAGAGATAATATGCCACGTGAATTTAACTTTTAAAGCTCAGACCCAGGGAATTTGTGTTGTGGTGTTTGGTGCCGTCGAGGATCTGCAATAATCGAAGACGCTGAATGAGAAGGTTCTCGAAGAGGAATCAAGGAAAAATTCCACAACTGACAATCCCTACACTGCAATGGTAAATTTCCCATCACGGAGAAAACCCTGAACCTCTTCCATAGATTTAACTCAAAGCTATTAATTTTTTTACAGGCTCAGGAAGAAAATAGAAAGGTTACAAGCTGGCAATGGCTGTTCCTTTATGCTTGAATTACAGTATAAGCATGACCGTACAAGACTTGTGATTTTTAGAGCAGTAATAATCTGTTATTCAATTTTGTGGAATTATGGAAAATACATGTGATTTAAGCACCATGATTCGTGGAATCTAGCTGAAATACGAAACAGCTAAAAAATGCAAGAACATGAATGAATAAGTTTCGTACTCTATAATATATCTATATCCGTACGAGAAATAAAAAGAAAGCAGTCCTAAATTCATTAATATGTCAATCATACTGAAAAAACACTGCAAGTATATCTTGTAGTGAGAAAAAACAAGTATAATATCTACCCCTAAATAAAGTGCAAATCTTGAACATAAAAAATGACATGACACGGCAATTTACGTTCGGCCATCTTTCCGCGAAAAACGCCGGCAAATCTGCCGTGCGCTCTCACGAAGTATTTGATGAGCGAGTTTCAATATCATAATGACAACTGCAAGTATATCTTTTGCAGTAAGAAGAAAGACGTGGTTAAACATCTATACTATACTCTCGACACAAGAAATAAACATGACACGCAAAATTTACGCTACGTCATGTTGAGATAGCACTTGGAATGAGCCACGCTATTCTACGACTCCTACGACTATTTACATGTTTATATATATATCACGACACTGACCAAATCCTTAAACTTAAACATAATGCACACTAAGAAATGACACGATATATTTTACCAGATTTGCTCTATTTGAACACTTAATTTCTTTCACTTACAAGAACGCTGTAACGCACAAGCTAAAGACGCACGAGAGAGTGACGCTGAAACCAAGCGTCCCCGCGCGGTGTTGCCAATTCCCAAAGGCTTTAAACTCGAAAATGTCGACCGTTATTTTATATCTCATGCATTGACACAAAAACTTCAAGGATTACTAATTATAAGTAGAAAGTTATTAATAATAATTTAGAGTAAGATTTTTAATGTCAATAATTATGCTATTTAAGTGCGAATGAGAAATTTTATAATTTTACACTTTGTAGCTCTAATGCTACATACACAAGACTTCCACACGAACCGACAACGATCTTTGTTGTAATTTGAACGATAGTAAAATGAAAATCTTTTACTTAAATTCATCAATGAAAAATCTTGTTTATAAACAAAGACAGTTCACCTAAATAAGTTTCTAAATGTAAAATAGCGGTAAGGTTACTTAAATATACAAAGATTCTTCAGGGAGAGTGAACCATGAGCCGAGCCTAAGACTTAGAAAGTATGAAAAATGTGTTATTATAATCTAGTTTCTTTATTTCATAGTCATTCATAGGTTTTCAGATGCATTTTATTAATGCCAGGTTGCCGTTGCAATTACTCCCTGGTAGAGCCAGTATTCATTCAAACATCTGAGTCGAGAGAGGAATTACGACAATGAGCTTCATTTTCACATGGGAAAGAAACATCAAACTCGTCTAACAGGTTTCAAAATTTAGACCATTTTGATTGAAAGGAGAGAGAGCTCTTAACCACTCTTAATACGCAATTCACTCGTCTACGAAGAGAACAATATAAATAAACAAAATGCGTTTACCAAAGTTTATTCTTAGTAATTAGTATTTGAACTAGAGATACCGGTCTTTTCCGTTAATTAACTCTCAACTTGTAACATTACCTAACTCGCCATCTCTGTGTTATTGTAAAGCATTCACGTAAAAAATATAAATTTGTTGTGTGATCACCCATTTATGTTTAAATAAGATGCGTATCAACTAATGACCATTATTATAAAAGTTTTGTTACAATTTTTCTATTAGAAAAACAAAACCTGTAATTTTCGTAATTCTTATGCTTTTTTCATGCTTTCTCGAAATGATATTTTTGAACATCTGCCGAAGCAAGCAATTCTAATATTAATTCCTGAAGTCAAGAAATTCAACGCTTTATGTCATGTACATGTAAACTGTTGCAAGTGTTTTCACCTACAAAGAAAATGCATCGTCAATGAAATTGTGTTGTCTCTTATAATTGTAGTTACATATATCACCAAATCCAAACTAAGCATATTAGGAATACATCGCCCTCAATCATTTTTTTACGACTAGTCACATGGGTATTACAGTACTCATGTGTTTGTATCATATAAGTATATTTTACTTACTTTAAGATATTTTAAAAACCATCTCTATTGGTAATGAACTTTTTTTTCTTTTCTTTTTTTCTTTCCTTTTATTCAGTTAATAGAAATAATCAAAATATTACAACATTATTCTCACACTTTGAAATCTACCAGTGTTTACCCAAGCGCATGTTATATGCATGTGCAGTACCTGAAATACTTGTTTTACATCAGAGTGCTAGATGAAATAATTTTCATCAAAATATTAGTGTGTAAAACTCGCCCAGATATTATCTACTCCAAATGCTTCAATGTACTGTATGATGCAATGGAAAGCCCAAATTGGTTCTCTTTCTAGGTGTGTGATGGTCGAGGATCACACTTTGTGCTGAAAAGCCAAATCAAGGCTGGTCACGAGACTTCAGTTATTCAGCATAGCTAAACAGCTCTTCTAATGGCTTTAGAAAACAGAGAAGACGAATAGGAGCAAGTTTTTAGTGAAAACCACTCAATTTGCTGAACTTGTATATCACACTAACACCTTGGTAAGAGATGCTGAAAAACCTTTGCATAACCTTATTAAGGAGCGATCTAGAAAGATTTTCGAAGGTTAGCATGCACTTTTTGGAGCCCTTGAAAGCGACCAAGAAAGCAAATTGGTTTCCGAGTGTAGTGACACAATATCATGGTGGCTACACTTCGGACGAACCAGACACGAGTGAACCATTCCATCTAATTACAGCTTGAAATCCGATTTAGTTTCCAGTTTTACCAACGAACGGCACAACTGCTGATGGAATTACCGACTAGAAATTATTTCCGTATTTTTTTTAAACCAAGTATGCTCGGACTGAAAAACGGTTCTTGAAAAACAGTTGTTAGCCCTTCCTTCGCTGCGCACTGAAAATTTTTATTATCATTGAGGCCTATCGGTCCCGTACTCGGCACTCCGCCTCCAGTTTTCTGGTACCCGAACTAAATTCCTTGTGCGTTTCTAACCGGTAATGAATGCCGATTTTCACAAGACAATAAATGATTACTCTTAGCAATCAGTGAAAATTGTATCAGTCAGCAAATTCTCGAACGGCAATTTCATATAAAAATAGGAACAAATTTCCATGCAAAGTGAAAGGACGTTGAAAGGAAAAAATGTAAAACTATGGTAAGTATGTTCGTCGCTTGTGTATTTGCATTAGGTGTCAATATTCTTATTTTGAAAGATGTCCGAGGCTGCTACTTTTCACAAATATTTATTGAGTAAAGCTTTAACTAAAAACCTCCCTAAAACCATTCCTCAAACAGGATTGAGGGACATAAAAAACGTATTATTTCCATATCCAGTCGCCTGACTGTAAATAAACTCTAAGAAATGAAGGTTTGGGCTAACTAAACGTATCATAAGAGCACTAAAAAGAGCCTTTCATTGGCAGTTTGACGTCATTAGACCCTCGATCACTCTAGAAAACTGGTGTGATCATCTGCTGGAGTGACGTCACAGACCAACACCTGTTTTACTCAGCCAAGCGCTGAAGTTTACTGGAACACTTGAGTTGTTCAATGCCGTGACTGAACACTTGTGCCGGGCAGTGTACAGGTAGCTCTTAAAGCGCCATTCGAATGTGTTTTGCTCTGATTCTCTCAAGTTATTCTTTTGGTTTCTTTTATCTTTGCAAATAATAATCCTATCACCTTGTCAGATAAAAGGGTGTGGAAGTTAGCTCTCGCGTTTATTCGACGGTAGATAAGCGTTATCATTATATTATTTGAGGAGAAGCCGCGGCGTGTGGGCGTCGATCGAGCCATCTGGCATAAAAGTGCATTCAGTTTAGCTCAATCTTTCTTGTGGTGGAGCTCGTGCAGAGACAAGTTCAACCTCGGTGTCGTGATTGTATGAATTTCCGGTGTGTGAAATTAACGTTTTGAAGGTGAATGTCAGTGGCTGGAAAACAAACTTTGATCGAGCCATGTTTCAGAACAAATTAAGGAGTGTATTTACGGTGCTTTTGGTACTATTTCTCGCGGAGTCTGCAACGCATGCTAAAGAATATACAACGTTTGTGAAAAATGAACGTAGTGATGGGGATAACCAGCAGGTAGAAGGGGGTACACGAGTTGAGGACCCTGAAGAAATTACGTGGATGATTGAGGATCAGTTACGTTCAATTTTTGACGATGAGAAGCCCTACATCAGCGACGAAGAAGTGCAGGTTGCGAGGGACAACTTGGCTGCCCTCGAAGAGGGGCTGAGGGACACCGAAGACCCCCTCATGCGCCTCAGCAGCCCTCCAGCAGGAGGAGGCCAATCGAGGTCCTACTCCAAAAAGGACATGAAAGAGTTTCACTCAGATTTCGCTGAAAATGCTAACGCTGAGTATTTTCATCCCTGGAATGAAAATACGAAAGCTGAGTTCGATGATTTCGGGATCGAGAATTTGCCTAAGGCGGAGGATGGCAGGTTAGTCTGAGGATCTAGTATTTCAGCTACATTATACTCTTTGCGTCCGACATAAAATTGCCAAAGAAGTACAAATAATTTATAGAGTAAATATTTTTATATGTGAAATCATTAAGTACATATACCTGTCACTTTAACAATAAAATATACAAGCCTTTAAGAGCGAGAAATTGAGGTAGCCTAGAATTAAAGAAGGCGTAGAAAATACGTTCATGAACGAGCTTTTTTATACCTTTTGTTTTTACTTCTAAACTCATTTATTCGCTTGCTAGCTTAAATGAATGCATTGCAATTACGCTTGGGACCTTCGCCGAAAATGTTTGACGATTTATGTGAGAACAACGCGAGATGTGGGGAACATGATATAGCTAAGTTCATGATAGATCAGTTTTAGGGGCTAACGAGGGGCTAACGAGAGACTGACGAGGGACTATCGAGGGGCTAACGAGAGGCTAATGAGGGGCGAACGAGTGGCTAACGAGAGACTAACAAGGGGCTAACGAGGGACTAACGAGGGGCTAACGAGAGGCTGACGAGAGGCTAACGGTGGGCTATCGATGGCTAACGAGGGCTAATGAGGGGCTAACATGGGGCTAACTAGGGACTATAGAGGGACTAACGAGGAGCTAACGAGGGCTAATGAGGGGTTAATGAGGGTGACCAAAGGCTGGATCACGCACAATGTGGGCGGGTACTCCGTCGCACGTAGAGAGCGTGGCGGTGGAGAACAGCAGCGAGATGTAGAGTGCACACTCGTATAGCTGTAATGCGGTATGTAGGTCTGAAGTGGATATTCGGAATGTTTTAAACGGAGAATTTCTCGGGGAAAACACCCCAAAAGTAAGATCAGTCGTGCCAGCGTAGCCAGATGGAACTCGTCATGCCAAATTTTGAAAATTGTTTTTTTTTTAACATTTGACTCTGAATTTCAGGTTTTGTCCTTTCGTTATTTTAACTTTCAACTGAACTTTCGTTACGAAAGTTCAGTTTTGCAATGTATACGATGGATTAATGAATTACTAAAGTGAGTCCTAAACACACTTGAGTACAGTACGACTTCGGAAGACATTGATGGTGCAGTTTTTAGACATAGTAGAACCGGCGAAATAAAAGTAGGCCTCTGAAAAAGTCTCAAGAACTACTAGAAGCGGAAGCCACGCTTTGAAGCCTTGAAATCTGCGTATTAAAATTCAGTCGAGGGTAGAAAACAGTATCCATTTTATTGCATAATAAATTGTATTGAGTAAAAAGTAAATGGATGTGCTCTGGTTGAATGCGAATTTGTGAGAGAAAATTTTTTCCTCATTCTCTTAGATAAGATTAGGATGTTTTCAATTCAAATCACACGCACCGGCTTGCACTCCGTAATTACGAATTTTTCAAGAGGCGAGATAAAAATTATGGATATATTTAAAACGGTAATTAATGAGAATAATGGCCTCGAATTAACGTAACCTAGGTACGGCTACCTGAACGAGAGGATGTCACGAATTGTGGCATTCTGGAGTTGGTAAAATGACAATTAATGAGAATAAACAGATATTCACTTTGCTTCAATCGCAAATTCATCAAAAATTCAAAAGCAAAGAAAAGGACCAATACAATTAGCCATATTTATTTGAAAAAGAACAAAAAATAGAAAACATTTCGGAGACCAGCTCCATCATCAGTTCTGTAAAATACAAAGTATAATCAAACTAACGCTAGCATGAAAACACCATCGATAATAAATTCCAGAATATACAAAATAACATAGAACAACTATGCGTTAACTATCTGAAGAGGATAAGAGTTAAGCATGGTGTTTAAAATTGGTTTTTCCCTGAAAATATGCAAAGATTCTAAAATCCTGAGGTCAAAATCCCGGAAAGAACTGTCAATTATTTTAAAATCACTATCATGAATAATTGCACTACACTTCTCAGCATGGCTGCGTATTGCTGAATGAGGAGGATTGGCAAACAAGTTACCGGTACGAAAACTCCTTCCGCGGTGCTCTGTCACTCGTGCATAAATATTGCGCGACGTCATTCCGACGTACGCCGATGCGCACTGCGCACAACTATACTTATACACAACAGAAGAGCGCATGAGCCCGGGAATTGAGTCCTCGTACTGAAAAAATGAACCAATATTTGCTTTACAAATCAGTATTACTCGTAAACTCACTCCAGGAAAATGCTTACTGAATAAAGACTTTAATTCACGGGCTAGTTTGTTATTTTGACCTTAGGAGAATCTTCGTATATTTTTAAGAAAAACCTACTTTAAACAACATGCTTAGCTCATATCCCTCATATCCCCTTCAGATAGCTAATGCATAGTTGTCCTTTTTTTGTATATCCTGGTATTTATTATCGATCGTGTTTTCAAGCTTACATTAGATTGATTATACTTTGTTTTTTACAGAACTGATGATGTAGCTGGTCTCCGGAATGTTTTCGATTTATGTTCTTTTTTGGAAAATATGGCTAATTTTATAAGCATTTTCTTCGCTGTTAAATTTTTAATCAATGACAATAATAACCTCGAATTAACGCAACCTAGATACGGCAACCTGAACGAGAGAGTGTCATAAATGCTGGTATTCTAGTGTTCTTTAAATAGTAATTAATGAGAATAATGACCTCGAACTAACCTAACCTAGGTACGGCTACCTGAACGAGTGGGTGGTGCATCTGGAGGGTGGACCAGAACTAGCATCCAGCATCCTCGGTGACTTGGGCTACCACACGCACGGCCAGGTGAGTTCTGCCGGTACCTGGATTACCACACGCATGGCCAGGTGAGTTCTGCCGGTACCTGGGCTACCACACGCACGGCCAGGTGAGTTCTGCCGGTACCTGGGCTACCACACGCACGGCCAGGGGAGTTCTGCCGGTACCTGGGCTACCACACGCATGGCCAGGTGAGAAAACCTACTCTTATCATTAACATCATCAGTTGTACACTGTTGTCCGTCATACTGTAAAATCTTCCTACTAAGTAATGAGCAAAATGGAATATGGAAAAGCGGCGTTCACTTAAAATAAAGTTTATACATTGGATAAAAAAAATGGGGGTAAAGTTTGTGTTACCTTGAAATTACTGAGCTAGCTTGCGTGAAGAGCACGACATTAATTTCAGTCCTTATATAAATCTTGAAGATCATTATGCAAAGGACATACTAAAGTCCGTTTCCAAACATAGGTTCATCGAAATAATTGTCGGTATAAAATTGGGTTGAACGCTACATAGCACGGAAAATACGTCTTGAATGGCAACTATTTAGATTTTGGTTTTTCAATGTTAAAAGAGAATCAAGGCAGTTTGATCAGTTTTTTTCATTCGAATAAAATGACTCTGAATTTTCAACTCAAAGTTGAGTGAAATTAGCTTAGGGGATAAAGATAACAGACCAAGAATTACGGAATAAAATGCCATTATTATATCATCGAACGTACCGAGTTTTTACCCACCATCAGCGGAAGTAAGCAAAAGCAATCCAAGTCTGGACTTGCGCATAAACAGGATTATTTTGATAGCTTCACATGAGACGGAAATAAAGTGATTGAACAATAGCACAATTGGAAAAACGACCGAGGCAACATAATATTCAAAAGATGATAGCTTGACTGGATGTTTAGGGTTTGTTTGATTTTTAAAAATAAAAGAGGAAAACTCCTACATTTTCAAAAAGCTGTTAGAAAAGTCAACGGATTAAGTTTTAAAAATTCCTTTAAGAGAATGTTCCTGTTATCTAACTGGTGGAAATACCACAAAGGCCATAGGAATGTTTATGAGAGTGATTAAATCAATTGAGAGCAGTGATGTGCAAATGTACTCTCTTAGTTAGCTGTAAATGGATCTTTTCCAGATAAGCCCGCCACTAATGCAACACGTAAGTTCACCCAGTTGTAACTTTCGAAATAATGCACCTTAACACTTCAAATTACTCTCAAATGAAAGATTAAAGCGTTCTTTTGCGTGGGAGTAATTTGGAGTCAATAGGCGCATTTTTTTCAACAGTTACATGTGGGGGAACTTATGTGTTGCATTATAGTTGTGGGGCTTATTTGGAAAAGATCCCTATAAGTAAGAAGAAAGACCTGACACACTTTGCTGAACAGACAAAAATACCGTCACGAATGCTTTCCAAGGAATTAAGAAGGATTGGCCCACAGATCAGTAAAGAGTTTAATCACACTCAAATTACTATAGCTTTTTTCTGCTGGTGATGGGTGAAGTTTTGATACGTTCGACTTCAATACTAAACGGAATAAGTGAACTTCTTTGTAATACTATAATGCCTTCATCATCGTTTTAATTAAAGTATTACATAGAATAAAAGCCAATATGATATTACATGGTAGAAGCAGGATTTGTTAAGCGTTATGATTGATAACGGTTTGTCAGCTTAAATGTTTGTTTCAATACCCTAATAAAGTTGTGAAAGGTTTTTGTTCGCCCTATACGTGTAAATCTTTTTTACACATTTTCACATCAATTTAATCCAGTTCACTTCAATTTATCAATTTCACTTCAAATCAAATTAATTCACTTCAAATTCATAGTGGTTTTGAAATCTTTTCTACTGGTATCATTTAGGTAGGAAATTTGCTAACAATTTTAAAATTCATTGTTGCTATACATTCAAATAACAACTTTTTTCAAAATAACGTATTAATTTTTTTTGCACACGCTATTAGATGATTGAACTTAACATTTAATTTCTCGTTGTCATAATTCCATGTCACAGAATTTGTGCTTCTACTAAGTATACCACAACGAAGGCAAAAAAAAGTCACGTAGTGTACACGATGTTCTTCTGTCCAAGCGTATCGCGCTTTAAAAATCGAACTTTACATTCCATCAATTCGTAGTATATATTTGCCTTCTAACTGCAAAAATTCCAAGTATTTTCAGTCTATTCTTGTATGACATTGCATTAATTCATAGCATACGAGGCCTGTCGAAAAAGTATCCGACCTTTGGCCAGAAAAAATACTTCAACAACCTGACGGGGTTGGGACCCTAATCCCCTTCAAAGTAGGCTCCTTGTGCTTCCACACACTTAGCCCACCGATCCTTCCACTGCCGGAAACACCTCTGGAAGTCTTCTTTTGGAATGGTGTTCAGCTCTGTCGTCGCGTTCCGCATTATCTCTTCTCTACTCTCAAAACGGGATCCTTTCAGTGGTGTCTTCAATTTTGGAAACAACCAGAAGTCGCAAGGAGCCAGGTCTGGAGAGTAGGGAGGTTGGCGAACGGTCGTAATTCCATGTTTGGCCAAGAAATTGCGGATCAAATGGGATGAATGTGCGGCCTGCCACAACGCCTGCCACAACGCTGCTCACTCTCCGCTGATGTGCGGCCATCTTTGAATCGGTTGAACCACTCCTTAATTTGTGTTACACCCATAGCATCTTCCCCAAACACCTGCTGAATCTTACGAATTGTTTCAATTTGAGAATCACCAAGCTTTTGACAAAATTTGATGCAGTGTCTTTGCTCAATTCGTTCAGTCATCTTGCAAGAAAACTAAATCCGACAAACACTTAGAACAGCACCTTACTTGGCGACCACCAGCCAGTGACTGGCCCAAGTGAATGCGGTGAAAAAAGTCAAGCATGCGCATTAAGATTCCTCCTTCCACCGTGCACAGTGGCGCCGCCTTAGAATCACTACTTTGCGCGGGAAAAATTAAGGTCGGATACTTTTTCGACAGGCCTCGTATTTCACATCCCAATTGCAAAATTTTCTGAACTTTCAGGCTATTCTCGTACGACATTGCATTCATTTAAAGCATATTCAACGCTCTAATTGCAAAAATTCGCAGCATTTTCAGTCTATTCTTGTATGGCAATGCATTAATTCAAAGCATATTCAACACCCCAAATTATTGAAAAAACTCGCCGTATTTTCAGTCTACTCGTGTATCCAGACTACGAGAGTTTTCTATACTTCCCACGCCCGCGTCAGGTGGTGGGTTTCAAGGACCTGTACCGCGTTGCCAGAAGTGATCACCCGCGTCTCCACAAGCGCGAGGCCGAGCATCTCACCTCGCAGCTGCGCAGCCACCGGCAGGTAACTTGAGGGGCAACTAGAGGGGCAACTTGTGGAATAACTCCAGGGGTAACTTGAGGGGTTACTCGAGGGGCCTCCGTAGGCGAGGGGCAACTTGAGGGGCCACCGTCTGGTAACTTGAGGGGTAACTTGATATTTATTCGTTTGTTGTCCGCTTCTTCCGTCTCTCTGTCACGCTCACAAGGATGCTTACGCCACTAGGAGCCATTGTATTTCTCAGATTGGAAAGATAAGTCAACCCTAAAGCAAGCGATCGACATCAATATTGCTAGTTTATACAGAAGAACCCAAAGTTTGATGTAGATTAAGTATTGGAATGACAATATCATCACTGTATTGTGATGCTCAATATAGTGTTCAATTTCACCCCATCACGTGCCTTTGTCATGGCCATTTTGTTTCTTTGAGTGGAAGCCGAGTTTTTCACTTTTAGCCAAACATAACCATCATAAGCCAGTAATCATGATTCTCCCCGAAAGGGTTGACTTCAAATTTCGATGAAAACATTTATAAGAACGTAAAATAAAAATGAAAAATATTGATAGTTGAGCAAGGAATAGATGTGTATTGGCACCAGGTCTAAGGTCTTCATTTTGCAGGTGGTGTGGGCCGAACAACAGCAGTCTAAAGTGAGGGAGAAAAAAAGTTATTTAGATTTCATGAGCTCAGACAGTGACCGCCCGTTGGTGAGAGTGAAACGAAACTTCGCGCCTCTGCTGGACTCAAAGTTCGCCCAACTGCTCAACCGGCTAGATGTTCACGAAGAAACTGCCTTCAATTATCCAACTACGAGAAATGGCCACGACAAGAAGCTAATTAACCCCGCAGAAGCTCGTTCAGAGCAACAACAACACGATCCAGAGAGCAGGAAGCGAGTGATATTGGAACGCATTTCGCGGTTCCCAATGGATGTTCGCTCAGTGAAGAAGAATGCGGACTTGTCCGACATCTTCAACGATGAGCTCGTCGACCACCAGTGGTATCTGGTAAGCTTTGTCCTACTATCTTGACCAATCACTTTGATGAACTTGCAATTACATTGACAACAAACATATCGGTAAAGTACGTTGTGTAGATTTTCCTAGATTATTTTATTTTATTTTTTTAAATTCGAGGATGAATTTTTATGATGAGCCTGATTTACAACGGCCAAATATTGATTGTTTTAACACTGCGAATAATTCTGGGACATATGTAACAATGACGAACATGGATCTGACTCTTATGTTTAAGTCATTTCTCTTACAAATGGAGTGTCACATGCTCAACTGACTGCAATAATGTGGTGCCACGTCGCACGCTCTACATGAACTAAGAAATTTACGAGTTTGTAAAGACCAGCAAAAAAACAAAAATAAATTAAATCTATCGTTCATTATTTAATTCAGTATGAGATCTTTGCAACTGCATAATCGATTTACGCTAAAAGCGTACAACTGCAGAAAGCTGAATATTATACTGTGGAATTACTTTTGGGAGCTTACAGCTATCGCGGCTTTCGTTCACAAGGGTTTTTCTTTGCAGCAAAGCAAGTCAAATTTATAAGGAGCTCATAAGGGTATCAAAGAGTTATGCGGCATTGGTATAAAGGATGCTTTATTTCAATCAAGCTTGATGCACATCCTCTTGTATATTGGTTTATAAAATGCCTTATAACTATCACCAGGACGCCATGACGTATTCCCCCATGAAGCCGGTTCCCATTTCAGACACATGGGTAAAGTGGGGTATTGTGCTTGAATTTTCCCTTATGCCCAACGTGGAAAGTCGTCGCGCAGCGCCGGTATTAGGGATATTATAACTCTGACACAAAAACAACGAGTGGGGATTGACCCTCCCGAGTTGTTTCCCCCTCCTGTTGTTTCCACCTAGCCGAGGTCCTCTTCAATTACTGCGATGCGTCCGGGCGAGATATCAGGCTTGCGTCATTAGGGGTAAACAGCGAAGGCCTCTTATTACGGTCCAGTGCGTGTCATTATAGACCAAAGAGTTAGCGTCCTTAATCCGCAGGCAGCTTGAGTTCTGTCGACTTGACTATACTACATGTTTGTTCGTCGACATCTGAAAATTTCGAACAATTTTCATGCAAACTTTGAGCTCTCAACATTTGAAAATCCTGCAGGCTCCCAGATTTAGAGTACTAAAATTTTAAATGAGAAAAGCTCAAACTTGAGGATTTTTTTGAGGAAGAGCAGCGTGTAGCGTTACCAAGTGGACGATAGAACTTACACTTCTAGCTGTGCCGCTACAACTAAGTAAATTCTTTGAATATCTGTTCTGAGATGAGTTATGAGAGCAGCGTTAGTTGTACCACTACAACGAATTAAATCGTTTGAACATCTGTCTTATGAATTGTTAGTAAAAATAGCGTTAGCTGTACTCCTATGCTACAACGCATCAAATCATTAGAATATTTCTCCTGAGAAGAGTGAGTAAGAGGCGCCTCGGTTGCAGTACGACAAAGTAAACCATTAGCACTTCTGCCTTAATTAGGATGAATAAGAGGTGCCTTGGTTACAGTACAGCAAAGTAAACCATTAGCACATCTGCCCTGAGTAGAATGAGTAAGAGGCGCCTTGGTTGCAGTACAGCAAAGTAAACCATTAGCACATCTGCCTTGCGTAGAATGAGTAAGAGGCGCCTTGGTTGCAGTACAGCAAAGTAAACCATTAGCACATCTGCCCTGAGTAGAATGAGTAAGAGGCGCCTTGGTTGCAGTACAGCAAAGTAAACCATTAGCACATCTGCCTTGAGTAGAATGAGTAAGAGGCGCCTTGGTTGCAGTACAGCAAAGTAAACCATTAGCACATCTGCCTTGAGTAGAATGAGTAAGAGGCGCCTTGGTTGCAGTACAGCAAAGTAAACCATTAGCACATCTGCCTTGAGTAGAATGAGTAAGAGGCGCCTTGGTTGCAGTACAGCAAAGTAAACCATTAGCACATCTGCCCTGAGTAGAATGAGTAAGAGGCGCCTTGGTTGCAGTACAGCAAAGTAAACCATTAGCACATCTGCCTTGAGTAGAATGAGTAAGAGGCGCCTTGGTTGCAGTACAGCAAAGTAAACCATTAGCACATCTGCCTTGAGTAGAATGAGTAAGAGGCGCCTTGGTTGCAGTACAGCAAAGTAAACCATTAGCACATCTGCCTTGAGAAGAATGAATAAGAGGCGCCTTGGTTACAGTACAGCAAAGTAAACCATTAGCACATCTGCCTTGAGTAGAATGAGTAAGAGGCGCCTTGGTTGCAGTACAGCAAAGTAAACCATTAGCACATCTGCCTTGAGTAGAATGAATAAGAGGCGCCTTGGTTGCAGTACGACACCCGCGTGATGCCGTCGCTGCCGCGGCTGGACCTGGGAGTGCTGGGCGCGTGGCAGCGGAACTACACGGGCCAGGGCATCCGGGTCATGGTGCTCGACGACGGCATCGACTACTTGCATGATGACTTGCGCGAGAATTTCGTGAGTGATGCGCTTGTTCCGTTAAATTTTAAATAATGCGATTTTTGTATCATCTTTATTAGAAATGAACTCTTTTTCTGTCTTTTCTTTTTCTCGATTGGTTTTCAAGGGTTTTGACAGACCTGCCAAACGTTAGATGTTCGTAGGAGGGTCACTCTTCCTTTACACTCTCTGAAGTGTATTTTAGCATTGAAGCATTGGATAAGAGGTCATTGACACAGGCCATATTTCAGGATCCGAGCATCAGCTACGACTTCAATGACGACGACAACGACCCGTACCCTCGGTTCACGAAACTCGTGGTCAACTCCCATGGCACCAAGTGTGCGGGGGAGGTTGCCATGGTAGCCAACAACGGCAAATGTGGAGTGGGAGTTGCCTTCAAGTCCAACATTGGGGGTATTGCCAACTTGTGTGATGTTGATTTGACCAACACGTGCGATGTTTATACTGCCAACACCTGTGATGACGTTTATCTTGCCAACATGTGTGATATTTATATTGCCAACACCTATGATGACGTTTATCTTGCCAACATGTGTGATGCTTATAATGCCAACACGTGTGATCACGTTTATATTGGCAACACGTGTGATGACGTTTATATTGCCAACACGTGTGATGACGTTTATACTGCCAACACGTGTGATGACGTTTATATTGGCAACACGTGTGATGACGTTTATACTGCCAACACGTGTGATGACGTTTATATTGGCAACACGTGTGATGACGTTTATACTGCCAACACGTGTGATGACGTTTATACTGCCAACACGTGTGATGACGTTTATATTGGCAACACGTGTGATGACGTTTATACTGCCAACACGTGTGATGACGTTTATACTGCCAACACGTGTGATGACGTTTATACTGCCAACACGTGTGATGACGTTTATATTGGCAACACGTGTGATGACGTTTATACTGCCAACACGTGTGATGACGTTTATATTGGCAACACGTGTGATGACGTTTATACTGCCAACACGTGTGATGACGTTTATATTGGCAACACGTGTGATGACGTTTATACTGCCAACACGTGTGATGACGTTTATACTGCCAACACGTGTGATGACGTTTATATTGGCAACACGTGTGATGACGTTTATATTGGCAACACGTGTGATGACGTTTATACTGCCAACACGTGTGATGACGTTTATACTGCCAACACGTGTGATGACGTTTATATTGGCAACACGTGTGATGACGTTTATATTGGCAACACGTGTGATGACGTTTATATTGGCAACACGTGTGATGACGTTTATATTGGCAACACGTGTGATGACGTTTATATTGGCAACACGTGTGATGACGTTTATATTGGCAACACGTGTGATGACGTTTATATTGGCAACACGTGTGATGACGTTTATATTGGCAGCACGTGTGATGACGTTTATACTGCCAACACGTGTGATGACGTTTATATTGGCAACACGTGTGATGACGTTTATATTGGCAACACGTGTGATGACGTTATATTGGCAACACGTGTGATGACGTTTATATTGACAACACGTGTGATGACGTTTATATTGGCAACACGTGTGATGACGTTTATATTGGCAACACGTGTGATGACGTTTATACTGCCAACACGTGTGATGACGTTTATATTGGCAACACGTGTGATGACGTTTATATTGGCAACACGTGTGATGACTTTTATATTGGCAACACGTGTGATGACGTTTATATTGGCAACACGTGTGATGACTTTTATATTGGCAACACGTGTGATGACGTTTATACTGCCAACACGTGTGATGACGTTTATACTGCCAACACGTGTGATGACGTTTATACTGCCTACACGTGTGATGACGTTTATATTGGCAACACGTGTGATGACGTTTATATTGGCAACACGTGTGATGACGTTTATATTGGCAACACGTGTGATGACGTTTATATTGGCAACACGTGTGATGACTTTTATATTGGCAACACGTGTGATGACGTTTATATTGGCAACACGTGTGATGACTTCTATATTGGCAACACGTGTGATGACGTTTATACTGCCAACACGTGTGATGACGTTTATACTGCCAACACGTGTGATGACGTTTATACTGCCTACACGTGTGATGACGTTTATATTGGCAACACGTGTGATGACGTTTATATTGGCAACACGTGTGATGACGTTTATATTGGCAACACGTGTGATGACGTTTATATTGGCAACACGTGTGATGACGTTTAAACTGCCAACACGCGTGATGACGTTTATATTGGCAACACGTGTGATGACGTTTATATTGGCAACACGTGTGATGACGTTTATATTGGCAACACGTGTGATGACGTTTAAACTGCCAACACGCGTGATGACGTTTATACTGCCTACACGTGTGATGACGTTTATATTGGCAACACGTGTGATGACGTTTATATTGGCAACACGTGTGATGACGTTTATATTGGCAACACGTGTGATGACGTTTATATTGGCAACACGTGTGATGACGTTTATATTGGCAACACGTGTGATGACGTTTATATTGGCAACACGTGTGATGACGTTTAAACTGCCAACACGCGTGATGACGTTCATACTGCCTACACGTGTGATGACGTTTATATTGGCAACACGTGTGATGACGTTTATATTGGCAACACGTGTGATGACGTTTATATTGGCAACACGTGTGATGACGTTTAAACTGCCAACACGCGTGATGACGTTCATACTGCCTACACGTGTGATGACGTTTATATTGGCAACACGTGTGATGACGTTTATATTGGCAACACGTGTGATGACGTTTATATTGGCAACACGTGTGATGACGTTTATATTGGCAACACGTGTGATGACGTTTATATTGGCAACACGTGTGATGACGTTTATATTGGCAACACGTGTGATGACGTTTAAACTGCCAACACGCGTGATGACGTTTATATTGGCAACACGTGTGATGACGTTTATACTGCCAACACGTGTGATGACGTTTATACTGCCAACACGTGTGATGACGTTTATATTGGCAACACGTGTGATGACGTTTATACTGCCAACACGTGTGATGACGTTTATACTGCCAACACGTGTGATGACGTTTATATTGGCAACACGTGTGATGAGGTTTATACTGCCAACACGTGTGATGACGTTTATACTGCCAACACGTGTGATGTCGTTTATATTGGCAACACGTGTGATCACGTTTATACTGCCAACACGTGTGATGACGTTTATATTGGCAACACGTGTGATGACTTTTATATTGGCAACACGTGTGATGACGTTTATACTGCCAACACGTGTGATGACGTTTATACTGCCAACACGTGTGATGACGTTTATACTGCCAACACGTGTGATGACGTTTATATTGGCAACACGTGTGATGACGTTTATATTGGCAACACGTGTGATGACGTTTATATTGGCAACACGTGTGATGACGTTTATATTGGCAACACGTGTGATGACGTTTATATTGGCAACACGTGTGATGACGTTTAAACTGCCAACACGCGTGATGACGTTTATATTGGCAACACGTGTGATGACGTTTATACTGCCAACACGTGTGATGACGTTTATACTGCCAACACGTGTGATGACGTTTATATTGGCAACACGTGTGATGACGTTTATACTGCCAACACGTGTGATGACGTTTATACTGCCAACACGTGTGATGACGTTTATATTGGCAACACGTGTGATGACGTTTATACTGCCAACACGTGTGATGACGTTTATACTGCCAACACGTGTGATGTCGTTTATATTGGCAACACGTGTGATCACGTTTATACTGCCAACACGTGTGATGACGTTTATATTGGCAACACGTGTGATCACGTTTATACTGCCAACACGTGTGATGACGTTTATATTGGCAACACGTGTGATTACGTTTATACTGCCAACACGTGTGATGACGTTTATATTGGCAACACGTGTGATGACGTTTATACTGCCAACACGTGTGATGACGTTTATATTGGCAACACGTGTGATGACGTTTATACTGCCAACACGTGTGATGACGTTTATACTGCCAACACGTGTGATGACGTTTATATTGGCAACACGTGTGATGACGTTTATATTGGCAACACGTGTGATCACGTTTATACTGCCAACACGTGTGATGACGTTTATACTGCCAACACGTGTGATGACGTTTATACTGCCAACACGTGTGATGACGTTTATATTGGCAACACGTGTGATGACGTTTATACTGCCATCACGCGTGATGACGTTTATATTGGCAACACGTGTGATGACGTTTATATTGGCAACACGTGTGATGACGTTTATACTGCCAACACGTGTGATGACGTTTATATTGGCAACACGTGTGATGACGTTTATATTGGTAACACGTGTGATGACGTTTATTTTGACAACACGTGTGATGACGTTTATATTGGCAACACGTGTGATGACGTTTATATTGGCAACACGTGTGATGACGTTTAAATTGGCAACACGTGTGATGACGTTTATACTGCCAACACGTGTGATGACGTTTATACTGCTAACACGTGTGATGACGTTTATATTGGCAACACGTGTGATGACGTTTATATTGGCAACACGTGTGATGACGTTTATATTGGCAACACGTGTGATGATGTTTATACTGCCAACACGTGTGATGACGTTTATATTGGCAACACGTGTGATGACGTTTATATTGGCAACACGTGTGATGACGTTTATTTTGGCAACACGTGTGATGACGTTTATATTGGCAACACGTGTGATGACGTTTATATTGGCAACACGTGTGATGACGTTTATATTGGCAACACGTGTGATGACGTTTATATTGGCAACACGTGTGATGACGTTTATACTGCCAACACGTGTGATGACGTTTGTACTGCTAACACGTGTGATGACGTTTATATTGGCAACACGTGTGATGACGTTTATATTGGCAACACGTGTGATGACGTTTATACTGCCAACACGTGTGATGACGTTTATACTGCCAACACGTGTGATCACGTTTACATTGGCAACACGTGTGATGACGTTTATATTGGCCACACGTGTGATGACGTTTATATTGGCAACACGTGTGATGACGTTTATATTGGCCACACGTGTGATGACGTTTACATTGGCAACACGTGTGATGACGTTTATATTGGCCACACGTGTGATGACGTTTATATTGGCCACACGTGTGATGACGTTTATATTGGCCACACGTGTGATGACGTTTATACTGCCAACACGTGTGATGACGTTTATACTGCCAATACGTGTGAACACGTTTACATTGGCAACACGTGTGATGACGTTTATATTGGCCACACGTGTGATGACGTTTATATTGGCCACACGTGTGATGGCGTTAATGGGTGTGCGTACAGTCAAAGCGTAGGACTGAGATAGCGAGTAGAGGTGTTGTTAAAACTTTTGACTCAGTAACGGAAGCGAGAATCCAACTCGTGAGAATCTCCTCGACTTGCAATCGAGGTCGCAATGAATATTCTACAGTATTCATAGTTCTTCTTGTGATCTAAACTCAGTAAGACACGATCGAAAATAAAATAAAAGAGATAAAAACAGTGCATTTCCAATAAAGTTAACTCATCATGTAAGTTGTAACATTGATTTCTCAATAATTCTTGACATCCCAGTCTTACTTCCTCGCCGTTGCATCTACAAGTTTGACCGCCCTATGTAGGAACTAAAGACCCTGAAATGATTAAATTCCTGAAATTCTGAAAAAAGCTCTGAAATTCTGAAAGATGTTCCTGAAATTCTGAAAAAAGGATCTGAAATTCTAAGAAAGAAAGGTCCTAAAATTCTGAAATATAGGTGCTTAATTGATGTTGAAATTATAATAGGTAGTTTAATGTTTTTGACTACCGGACTGCTCAGGGATTCGAATGCTGGACGGGCACGTCAGCGACCGCATAGAGGGCGAAGCTCTGTCCTTCGCAAGGGACAAGGTGGACGTCGTCTCGTGCTCCTGGGGGCCGTCGGACGATGGGGCGACCGTAGAGGGGCCGGGCAGACTGGCCTCTGCAGCTTTTGAGAACGGGATAAAGGAAGTGAGTATTCCAGTCATGTTGTATGTTGTGTGTTAAGGCCAAGAGGGAGATTGATTGTTCCCAATTACGTTAGACAAGTGCGCGGTATTCGATTCATGTTGTATGTAGTTGTGTGTTGTGCGTTATGGTTATGAGGGAGATTGATTGTTCCCAATTATGTTAGGCAAGCGCATTGTAAAGTACTAGGGCTGCGTTTTTGTTAGTTAAAGTACGCGGCAAATTTAAGGAAACAGTACGATTTGAGTCATAAAAATGCTTTTAGACAGCAATGCGGGTAGGTGTAGAGAGCAACAATTAACGGTCTTGTTTACCTAATACTCCTCTACCGTGAGAAGAATAAAGGTAGAACGACTTATGCACTTAAATTTTGATTCAACAGGCATTGAACGACATCGATACTTTTTGATGTCGCACCTGAAGTAAACCGGGTTGATTTAGTGTAGCAGTAATTTCCCTTCGTTAGTATTGGCCTTGGGAGAATATTCAGACGAGCACATTTTCTCGATATCCAGGTCGAAAAAGAACGATACTCGCACTTATTGGCAACGCCCGGCATCGGATGGGAAAAGTGCAACTTCACGTACGCGCTGTCAATGTATAGGTGGGACAGGAAACAATGAATTTCTAATCTGTGAGACATTAGATGGGAAATACACAACTACCTTTTCACGTGACCACAACTAAGGAAGAAAGACACCAACACATTTTTGTGTAACTAGGATCAAAGCTCAAATGCATTTTTACGTCGCTAGGGTCTGGGCAAGAAAAACACTCATACATTTTTGTCACTATAGGGTTGGGGCAGGAGAGGTACTGATACACTTATGTCACTAGGGTCGCGGCAGGAGAGGTAATAATACATTTATGTCACTAGGGTCGGGTCAGGGAAGACACCAACATTTTTATGTAGCTAGGATCGCAGCCCTAACACATTTTTATGTCGCTAGGATCGGGAAAGGAAACGCACTTACCTATTTTTGCATCGCTAGTGTCGAAGCTTAATACATTTGTGCACTGCCAGGGCCGTAGTGGTAAAGGCACGATCTTCGTATGGGCGAGCGGGAATGGCGGCATGACTGAGGACAACTGCAACACAGACGGCTACGCCAGCAGCGTGCACACTTTAGCGGTTACCAGCGCATCGCAGAGCAACAAGTTCCCTTGGTACGGCGAGCGTTGCGCCTCCACCCTCACTTCTGTCTACTCGTCCGGAGCATACTCGGATCAGAAAATCGTGAGTTCACTCGTGGAAATTGAGAGAGATCATAGGAGAATTCATGATGCTCATATATTGAAGGTCGTCCGTTAAAATAAGGTATCTTATTAAAACTGTTTCTGTTATAAAACTAATAATGGTCAAGAGGTTTGGTTTATTCAGAATGAATGAAGAGATGTCAAAGTTTCAATCAGCGTATCAAGTCTACCGGCAATCATCACGATATATTGCCCAAAAATTTCATAAATCCATCCCTTAAAATGAATCGCTACGCAATGGAACAACGAACAAAAATAGTGAAACTTTATTTCCGATGTAATTGTTCGGTTACTGCAGGACAGAGGAATTACAGGAATAGTGATGGTATTGAGAGGGGTCCTTTGAAGAATTGCCCAAAAAATTGGTTTTGAAATACAGAGAAACAGAGACAAAAGAAGACAGACAACGTTGAGGACCACCGTTAAAAGAGCATGCCATAGTTTGACGTATAATGAAGGTCATTTAAAAGATATTGTATACCATTGTTAAACGTATTTTATTGTTTCATTTATAAATTCATATTAAACTTTGGAATTTTTTCTTTCATTCTGAATTAACCAAATCTCTTTACCATTTGTAGCTTTATTGCCAAAATTGTTTTAAAAAGGCACTTTACTAATTGGGCAACCCGGTATACGAGGTTCGATGAATGTGACTATTAGTGAAAACCTCAAGGAAAATTTTTCTGTGTCTGCTGATAACAATGGTGCAAACCGAAAGTTTTCCCAGTTCTCATCAGTTCGAAGGATTTACTTCGATTGCATTACGGAAAAATGAAAGCAGACTCTAAACGATTTCTTAATGAATGCTGTTAGAAATTGCACACATCACAAGAATCTCTCCTCCCCTGAAATCGAGATTCACTTCCGAAGAAGTCTTTAAAGATTTCTTTTGGAAATGTTTTTTACCAAACGCACATCAATGAATTTTGCGAGTTACAGTATTTCAGTCAGAAAACATGATCTGAGCTTTAATAAAAATTTTCGTTTGGACTATGAACGTGTGAATGGCGTACTGTATGTTCTAGTTGGAGGACTCACCGCGTTTCCACGTAAAAGTAAAGGCCTCCGTGTCTTCCAGATCTCGACCGACTTGAACAACACCTGCACGACGACGTTTTCTGGAACTTCTGCATCCGCGCCCCTCGCTGCAGGCATCGTGGCGCTGGCACTCGAGGCCAAGTACGAAGTGCCAGGGTTCAAATTTTTTTTCATGCATTTCCCCTTCACGTAAAACAGAGTGGTTCACACAAACCTAAACTCCTATTTGAAAACACAGGGTAGCACAAAAAATCATTTTTTTAACGATTCAATTAAACCAAAAGAGTTGGAAGACATATATTTCATTCCTATCACTTGAAACGTTAAAGCATCCCATTTAAGAGACAGTGATAGAATTTCTATTTTTTCAAAATTATGTCCCGTAGATGGCGTACAAATGCATGTTTGAAAACGAAATCACCGAATTCATCTCTGCTGTTGAGATTTCTCATTGGCCGCTGCAGCATCTCATGTTAAATACTGTGAATTTCATCCTGAATTCTCTGTTTTAACTCATCCATAGTTCTTGGTCGAGTCCTGTACACTTTACTCTCGAGATAGCTCAGCATAAAAAAATCACAAACGGACAAATCTTGCTATCCAGGGGCCAGTGAACGTCATCAAATTTTGAGAATTGACATAACCCTCAAAATCCTCGAATGAGGGCTGTAATATTGATAAATTTGATGAGAGAAATGCCGATGTAGCCATGCTACCGATACCAATAACACTCGAACTCCTCGAATGGGTTCTCTAATAATTATTACTTTGACTTTGATGGGATAATATCCGACCTAGCCAAGCTCCCGTGACTAATAATCCTTGAAATCATCGAATCTAACAATATCTAATAACAAAACTATAATATCGATAAATTTAAGGATAAAAATTTAGATGTAACCATGCTACCGCGACCAATAAAACTCCGTTGACGCAGCCCTGCGTTGACATGGCGAGACGTGCAGCACCTGGCGGTGGTGAGCAGCAACTACGACACGCTCAGCGACAACGAGGGCTGGCAGCAGAACGCACTTGGCCTCTTTTTCAACCTCAGGTTTGGCTTCGGGCTCATGGACGCCGACAAGATGGTCACCAACGCCATCAGCTGGACTCGAGTGCCGGAGAAAGCCGTCTATTCCGTGAATGCTTCCCAACAGACGTGAGTGCGAGGATCTCTTCTGAATGTTCGTTATAATTTATTTACCCCATTCATCTCGAAGATTATTTGGTAAGAATAATACAATGAGCACATTTAAATGTAGTTTTAGAGGGTCCATATAATTTCTGAGATTTTTAGGGTATTCTATCAAAATTGAGCGGCGATTTCCCCGTTGGGTATAAGGGAAAACTCAAGCACGATACCCCACTCAACCCAGGTGTCGGAAATGGGTACCGGCTTTACGGGCAAAACCGTCATGGTGTCCTATATATATAGTGTTAGTTATAAGGAATTTGAAAAAAACAATAAACATGATGATATGTATCAGGCTTGATTGGAAATAAAGCATCCTTAGATGCCGATGTTTGTTATAAGGTATACATTTATGTTCTACCCAGTACACTTAACCTTAACCAACATAGTCGAGGACTTTCCAGGAGGTTTGAAACGTATTCGAATCTTGATAAAGTTTTTGATTCATTGTCTTATAACATATAACTCAGAGTATTTGAATCAATACAACGATCTATTCATTGAAAATTTTCTCAAATCAATGTTTTCATTAGAGGGGTGTAGTTTGAGGATAGTGGTCGACCGTAGCTTTACAGAAGCAGAGCATGGAATATATTTGGCTACGTTTACCACCTTTCATATTTTCTGTCTCATTCGTTACATTTTCTTGAAAATCAAAACAATTATTCGGATTACGTCACGTTGTAAATCACTTGACATCAACCATAACAGTGATTTAAATACCCGTTCTGAGTCGCGATGTACACTATCTTCACCGCTGCTTGAAAGAATAGATAACAAAAATTTCCGCATTCTCAGTGGTTATTCTTGGGTAAACGTAAGTACTGACGTTCTTTATTAACTGACGTACTGGTGACGACGTCTCCACAGAGCAGGTGAGTGGCCGCTGGTGTTCGATGGCCACAACGGGGCGACGCTGACGTTCCCTGTAACGGGCGCCCTCGTCCCCAACGGTACGTTCTTGGAGCACGTCCAGGGCGTGCTCACCGTCGCCACGGCAAAGCGCGGCACCCTCAACATCCTCCTCGACAGCCCTAGAGGTAATTTGCCTCATGTGTTGGCCGTAATTTTTTATCTCATGCATTGACCTTCATGTTTTATGCTATTTATGAACCTTCGTTGTGTTTTGTTTTATTTTATGTTGTGTATTACCCTTCGAATTCTTTGATGTTTGTAAACCGTTCTATTTTGTGCTATGTATTAACCGTTCAATTTTATCTCATGTATTGACCGTCCTACTTCATTTAATGTATTGACCGTCCTACTTCATCTCATGTACTGACCGTCTTACTTCATCTCATGTATTGACCGTCCTACTTCATCTCATGTACTGACCGTCCTATTTCATCTCATGTACTGACCGTCCCACTTCATCTCATGTATTGACCGTCCTACTTCATCTCATGTATTGACCGTCCTACTTCATCTCATGTATTGACCGTCCTACTTCATCTCATGTACTGACCGTCCCACTTCATCTCATGTATTGACCGTCCTACTTCATCTCATGTACTGACCGTCCTACTTCATCTCATGTACTGACCGTCCTACTTCATCTCATGTATTGACCGTCCTACTTCATCTCATGTATTGACCGTCCTACTTCATTTCATGTATTGACCGTCCCACTTCATCTCATGTATTGACCGTCCTACTTCATTTCATGTACTGACCGTCCTACTTCATCTCATGTATTGACCGTCCTACTTCATCTCATGTACTGACCGTCCTACTTCATCTCATGTATTGACCGTCCTACTTCATTTCATGTATTGACCGTCCTACTTCATCTCATGTATTGACCGTCCTACTTCATTTCATGTATTGACCGTCCTACTTCATCTCATGTATTGACCGTCCTACTTCATCTCATGTACTGACCGTCCTACTTCATCTCATGTATTGACCGTCCTACTTCATCTCATGTACTGACCGTCCTACTTCATTTCAAGTATTGACCGTCCTACTTCATTTCATGTATTGACCGTCCTACTTCATCTCATGTATTGACCGTCCTACTTCATCTCATGTACTGACCGTCCTACTTCATCTCATGTATTGACCGTCCTACTTCATCTCATGTACTGACCGTCCTACTTCATCTCATGTATTGACCGTCCTACTTCATCTCATGTATTGACCGTCCTACTTCATCTCATGTATTGACCGTCCTACTTCATCTCATGTATTGACCGTCCTACTTCATTTCAAGTATTGACCGTCCTACTTCATTTCAAGTATTGACCGTCCTACTTCATCTCATGTATTGACCGTCCTACTTCATCTCATGTATTGACCGTCCTACTTCATCTCATGTATTGACCGTCCTACTTCATCTCATGTATTGACCGTCCTACTTCATCTCATGTATTGACCGTCCTACTTCATCTCATGTATTGACCGTCCTACTTCATCTCATGTACTGACCGTCCTACTTCATCTCATGTATTGACCGTCCTACTTCATCTCATGTATTGACCGTCCTACTTCATCTCATGTATTGACCGTCCTACTTCATCTCATGTATTGACCGTCCTACTTCATTTCAAGTATTGACCGTCCTACTTCATCTCATGTATTGACCGTCCTACTTCATTTCATGTATTGACCGTCCTACTTCATCTCATGTATTGACCGTCCTACTTCATTTCAAGTATTGACCGTCCTACTTCATCTCATGTATTGACCGTCCTACTTCATCTCATGTATTGACCGTCCTACTTCATCTCATGTATTGACCGTCCTACTTCATCTCATGTATTGACCGTCCTACTTCATTTCAAGTATTGACCGTCCTACTTCATCTCATGTATTGACCGTCCTACTTCATTTCATGTATTGACCGTCCTACTTCATCTCATGTATTGACCGTCCTACTTCATCTCATGTATTGACTGTCCTACTTCATTTCAAGTATTGACCGTCCTACTTCATCTCATGTATTGACCGTCCTACTTCATCTCATGTATTGACCGTCCTACTTCATTTCAAGTATTGACCGTCCTACTTCATCTCATGTATTGACCGTCCTACTTCATCTCATGTATTGACCGTCCTACTTCATCTCATGTATTGACCGTCCTACTTCATCTCATGTATTGACCGTCGTACTTCATTTCAAGTATTGACCGTCCTACTTCATCTCATGTATTGACCGTCCTACTTCATTTCAAGTATTGACCGTCCTACTTCATCTCATGTATTGACCGTCCTACTTCATCTCATGTATTGACCGTCCTACTTCATTTCATGTATTGACCGTCCTACTTCATCTCATGTATTGACCGTCCTACTTCATTTCAAGTATTGACCGTCCTACTTCATCTCATGTATTGACCGTCCTACTTCATCTCATGTATTGACCGTCCTACTTCATCTCATGTATTGACCGTCCTACTTCATCTCATGTATTGACCGTCCTACTTCATCTCATGTATTGACCGTCCTACTTCATCTCATGTATTGACCGTCCTACTTCATCTCATGTCTTGACCGTCCTACTTCATCTCATGTATTGACCGTCCTACTTCATCTCATGTATTGACCGTCCTACTTCATTTCAAGTATTGACCGTCCTACTTCATCTCATGTATTGACCGTCCTACTTCATCTCATGTATTGACCGTCCTACTTCATTTCAAGTATTGACCGTCCTACTTCATTTCATGTATTGACCGTCCTACTTCATCTCATGTATTGACCGTCCTACTTCATCTCATGTATTGACCGTCCTACTTCATCTCATGTATTGACTGTCCTACTTCATTTCAAGTATTGACCGTCCTACTTCATCTCATGTATTGACCGTCCTACTTCATCTCATGTATTGACCGTCCTACTTCATTTCAAGTATTGACCGTCCTACTTCATCTCATGTATTGACCGTCCTACTTCATCTCATGTATTGACCGTCCTACTTCATCTCATGTATTGACCGTCCTACTTCATCTCATGTATTGACCGTCCTACTTCATTTCAAGTATTGACCGTCCTACTTCATCTCATGTATTGACCGTCCTACTTCATTTCAAGTATTGACCGTCCTACTTCATCTCATGTATTGACCGTCCTACTTCATCTCATGTATTGACCGTCCTACTTCATTTCATGTATTGACCGTCCTACTTCATCTCATGTATTGACCGTCCTACTTCATTTCAAGTATTGACCGTCCTACTTCATCTCATGTATTGACCGTCCTACTTCATCTCATGTATTGACCGTCCTACTTCATCTCATGTATTGACCGTCCTACTTCATCTCATGTATTGACCGTCCTACTTCATTTCAAGTATTGACCGTCCTACTTCATCTCATGTATTGACCGTCCTACTTCATTTCAAGTATTGACCGTCCTACTTCATTTCAAGTATTGACCGTCCTACTTCATCTCATGTATTGACCGTCCTACTTCATCTCATGTATTGACCGTCCTACTTCATTTCAAGTATTGACCGTCCTACTTCATTTCAAGTATTGACCGTCCTACTTCATCTCATGTATTGACCGTCCTACTTCATTTCATGTATTGACCGTCCTACTTCATCTCATGTATTGACCGTCCTACTTCATCTCATGTATTGACTGTCCTACTTCATTTCAAGTATTGACCGTCCTACTTCATCTCATGTATTGACCGTCCTACTTCATCTCATGTATTGACCGTCCTACTTCATTTCAAGTATTGACCGTCCTACTTCATCTCATGTATTGACCGTCCTACTTCATCTCATGTATTGACCGTCCTACTTCATCTCATGTATTGACCGTCCTACTTCATCTCATGTATTGACCGTCCTACTTCATTTCAAGTATTGACCGTCCTACTTCATCTCATGTATTGACCGTCCTACTTCATTTCAAGTATTGACCGTCCTACTTCATCTCATGTATTGACCGTCCTACTTCATTTCATGTATTGACCGTCCTACTTCATCTCATTTATTGACCGTCCTACTTCATTTCAAGTGTTGACCGTCCTACTTCATCTCATGTATTGACCGTCCTACTTCATCTCATATATTGACCGTCCTACTTCATCTCATGTATTGACCGTCCTACTTCATTTCAAGTATTGACCGTCCTACTTCATCTCATGTATTGACCGTCCTACTTCATCTCATGTATTGACCGTCCTACTTCATCTCATGTATTGACCGTCCTACTTCATCTCATGTATTGACCGTCCTACTTCATTTCAAGTATTGACCGTCCTACTTCATCTCATGTATTGACCGTCCTACTTCATTTCAAGTATTGACCGTCCTACTTCATCTCATGTATTGACCGTCCTACTTCATCTCATGTATTGACCGTCCTACTTCATCTCATGTATTGACCGTCCTACTTCATCTCATGTATTGACCGTCCTACTTCATCTCATGTATTGACCGTCCTACTTCATTTCAAGTATTGACCGTCCTACTTCATCTCATGTATTGACCGTCCTACTTCATCTCATGTATTGACCGTCCTACTTCATTTCAAGTATTGACCGTCCTACTTCATTTCATGTATTGACCGTCCTACTTCATCTCATGTATTGACCGTCCTACTTCATTTCATGTATTGACCGTCCTACTTCATCTCATGTATTGACCGTCCTACTTCATCTCATGTACTGACCGTCGTACTTCATCTCATGTATTGACCGTCCTACTTCATCTCATGTATTGACCGTCCTACTTCATCTCATGTATTGACCGTCCTACTTCATCTCATGTATTGACCGTCCTACTTCATCTCATGTATTGACCGTCGTACTTCATCTCATGTATTGACCGTCCTACTTCATCTCATGTACTGACCGTCCTACTTCATCTCATGTATTGACCGTCCTACTTCATCTCATGTATTGACCGTCCTACTTCATCTCATGTATTGACCGTCCTACTTCATCTCATGTACTGACCGTCCTACTTCATCTCATGTATTGACCGTCCTACTTCATCTCATGTATTGACCGTCCTACTTCATTTCATGTATTGACCGTCCTATTTCATCTCATGTATTGACCGTCTTAATTCATCTCATGTATTGACCGTCCTACTTCATCTCATGTACTGACCGTCCTACTTCATCTCATGTATTGACCGTCCTACTTCATCTCATGTATTGACCGTCCTTCTTCATCTCATGTATTGACCGTCCTTCTTCATTTCATGTATTGACCGTCCTACTTCATCTCATGTATTGACCGTCCTACTTCATCTCATGTATTGACCGTCCTTCTTCATTTCATGTATTGACCGTCCTACTTCATCTCATGTACTGACCGTCCTACTTCATCTCATGTATTGACCGTCCTACTTCATCTCATGTATTGACCGTCCTACTTCATCTCATGTATTGACCGTCCTACTTCATCTCATGTATTGACCGTCCTACTTCATCTCATGTATTGACCGTCCTACTTCATCTCATGTATTGACCGTCCTACTTCATCTCATGTATTGACCGTCGTACTTCATCTCATGTATTGACCGTCGTACTTCATCTCATGTATTGACCGTCCTACTTCATTTCAAGTATTGACCGTCCTACTTCATCTCATGTATTGACCGTCCTACTTCATCTCATGTATTGACCGTCCTACTTCATCTCATGGTATTGACCGTCCTACTTCATCTCATGTATTGACCGTCCTACTTCATTTCAAGTATTGACCGTCCTACTTCATCTCATGTATTGACCGTCCTACTTCATCTCATGTATTGACCGTCCTACTTCATTTCAAGTATTGACCGTCCTACTTCATTTCATGTATTGACCGTCCTACTTCATCTCATGTATTGACCGTCCTACTTCATTTCATGTATTGACCGTCCTACTTCATCTCATGTATTGACCGTCCTACTTCATCTCATGTATTGACCGTCCTACTTCATCTCATGTATTGACCGTCCTACTTCATCTCATGTATTGACCGTCCTACTTCATCTCATGTATTGACCGTCCTACTTCATCTCATGTACTGACCGTCCTACTTCATCTCATGTATTGACCGTCCTACTTCATCTCATGTATTGACCGTCCTACTTCATCTCATGTATTGACCGTCCTACTTCATCTCATGTACTGACCGTCCTACTTCATCTCATGTATTGGATGTCCTACTTCATCTCATGTATTGACCGTCCTACTTCATCTCATGTATTGACTGTCCTACTTCATTTCATGTATTGACCGTCCTATTTCATCTCATGTATTGACCGTCTTAATTCATCTCATGTATTGACCGTCCTACTTCATCTCATGTACTGACCGTCCTACTTCATCTCATGTATTGACCGTCCTACTTCATCTCATGTATTGACCGTCCTACTTCATCTCATGTATTGACCGTCCTACTTCATTTCATGTATTGACCGTCCTACTTCATCTCATGTATTGACCGTCCTACTTCATCTCATGTATTGACCGTCCTACTTCATCTCATGTATTGACCGTCCTACTTCATCTCATGTATTGACCGTCCTACTTCATCTCATGTATTGACCGTCCTACTTCATCTCATGTATTGACCGTCGTACTTCATCTCATGTATTGACCGTCCTACTTCATCTCATGTATTGACCGTCCTACTTCATCTCATGTATTGACCGTCCTACTTCATCTCATGTATTGACCGTCCTACTTCATCTCATGTATTGACCGTCCTACTTCATCTCATGTATTGACCGTCCTACTTCATCTCATGTATTGACCGTCCTACTTCATCTCATGTATTGACCGTCCTACTTCATCTCATGTATTGACTGTCCTACTTCATTTCATGTATTGACCGTCCTACTTCATCTCATGTATTGACTGTCCTACTTCATTTCAAGTATTGACCGTCCTACTTCATCTCATGTATTGACCGTCCTACTTCATTTCATGTATTGACCGTCCTACTTCATCTCATGTATTGACCGTCCTACTTCATCTCATGTATTGACCGTCCTACTTCATCTCATGTATTGACCGTCCTACTTCATCTCATGTATTGACCGTCCTACTTCATCTCATGTATTGACCGTCGTACTTCATCTCATGTATTGACCGTCCTACTTCATCTCATTGACCTTCACGCTTTATGTCGTGTGTTGACCTTCAATCGTTTTTTATGTTGTTTTAGCCTCCTAATTTCATGTTGTGCATTGACCTTCGTACAGAGCAAGTGATTGCAATTAAGGACTTCAGGCCGATAGATACAGAGACAACATTCTACTCAGAGATATACTGTATATATCTTTGATTATAGCACTCGTGAATTACGAATACTATGCACAAATTTTCTGAAAGAAAATTTGATTAGAATAAGCATAAGATCAGTTTGCTAACGTTATCTTGCTTCTTTTACATCTAATAAAAAGGATTTCAGGAATTTTGGGAACGGTTTTCGTAATCCGTGGTTGCTGCGTTGTCATCTTTTTGGACTCGAACATAAACTGTAGCCCAACCAACGCTATGCATCTGTGTCTACCTAATTTTGAAAGTTTGATTCGATTTTTTATATTTTTCTTGATTTCAATGTAGTGAAAACTGCACGCTCAACTTAGCACTATCATGGAGTCCTTTGATGTCAAGCATTGCAAGAATGTGGAAGACAATGCCGAGAGATGGGAAAATGTATTACTAAAGGCAGGAAAATGGGAGCGCGTTGTGAGGGTTCGTTGGATATAAGTTAACTACCGTATGTTATTGCAACTGGGACTCTGTAAAATTGGTATCAAAATTTCATTCAAGTGCAAGGGATTTTAATATTTGTTCTACAGCGCAGTTGATCACTTCAGCGTTAGCGTTCCACACATTCAATGAGTCTGATGAACTTAATGAGTCATTTACATCTTTCAACCAACTGCAGACCGAACTTTATCGAAGGAAGTTGACGAGCAAAACTGCTGTATTATAATGCATATCATTAGGCAGCAACTACTTGACATGGCGTGTATTATACGCGAGTGATAGTTTTGCTTCCGGGCCCAGAGTCTCTTACCTTTCCCAGTCAAACTTTTCCGCCGGAGCATGCATGTTTTTCTCCGCCTAAGCAATTTGATTACTTGAGCGACGAAAAACATGCATGCAGGAGGCGAAAAAGCTAGACTTGGTTGGGAGGGAGCTGACAAAATTAGCCACAACTCCTCACTCTGCTCTGGTGTATGATTTTTACCAGGCAAAATATTTGAACATGTGCAGTCGTTAGAATACATATAGTGAGCATACGGTTAAGCATTTGTTAAACTGAATGCGAAAATATAATTTTTTTTACCGTCCGACACAAGCTTAAAAAAAATGAAACTCGATTTTGTGTTGGTTTTAATTAAATCTATAGCGTAAGTATACGTTATATCAATATGCCTACCGTAGCAAAAACATTGGAGATGCGTGCAGTTTAGTTAAACGACATGTTATGAGAACACTCGGACACGGATAAAAACTGTACTCAGATGCTCAACTTATACGAAGCTTGATTCAAGTAGTGAACAATTAGAAATTGTTGGAACTTATTTCGATTGTATATGTTGAGGTTCATGTAAGATGTATTAAGAGAGGTTAAGATGTATTAAGAGAATGGTTTCAAAGGTTTCGAACAGAAAACACTAAAAGCTTTTTCAAAAGCAGAGACCTTTATTTTAGGCGTGATATTCATCGCATAGTGTACAATTGGAACTCTTGTTATCGATCTATTAATTTTCTAATGAAATTTACTCCCCCCACACTCCTGTTGCTGATTGGAATAGTTTCGCCGATCATCCTTTCGTGGAATATGATATAATCTCCAGCTAACATAATGTACAAATTATAAAAAAAATAACTGGGTGTACGAAGACGAAAAGTTTATTCGGAACGAAAATTCGTTTCAAATTAAGCGTTAACTGGACCAATGAAAGGGTGAAAAGACTTGAATGATTTTTATAAAACGCTCAATCGTACTTTACAAGTTCATTTTTTTGACTCTTGAAACTTAAATGTATAAAATACTTTCCACAAAAAAATGATTGCTTTGTTGGAGAACCTAAACACGTTGATGACATTGAAATTTTTCTAGAGATCAGCACCTGTACCTCTTCAGATACGATCGCGGAAGATAAAGTGCTAAATGACATTATCATGATCTTATGCGATTATGATAAGGATCTAATGATAAGGATCTTATGACAGGGGTTTTATGACAGAGACCTTATGACAGCGATATCATTATGTAGATGACTGCATGCGCTCAGATATCTTGACTTTGCAGAGTCCAATTAGGTTTTTCTTCGCATCCGTACTCTGCCATGAAGCAAAACGTAACCTGCTGTTATCTTCCCGCTCATAACTTCTCCTGCGACTGCCAAGGCCAAACTTTAAAGAAGTCACTCATGGCCTCGTGTTTTTGCAACATTACAGGGATTTGTGACTCAGTAATTATTTCTCATCAGTTATTTAAGATGACGCTCAAATTTAAACGTCAGTCCTTGTTGGTAAAATTCTTGGAGTGAAAAATTTAGTTCGTTGCAAAGCAAATGCTACGCGTCATAAAATGTGGCGGATAGACTTGTCGCACGTCAATCGCGTTATTTCACGGCTATTTTATTGCTGCTTTATCTTATCACACATCTGAAGTACTGTAATAAAACATCGCGTTGTAAAGGAATACAGCTTAGTTTCTAACAAATTTACGAGGTTATTGCAATTTTAATATCGTTACACTAAACTCAACTTTGGTCGCACGAAAGTGAGGAAATCTCGATTAATTTTTCATATCATGACAGTCGAATTTCATAAAAAGCGGCCTTTGATTTCCTTAGTATAGGATCTGGTGACAGCTAATATTTGATCCTGAGCTGGGATTTGACGAGTCTGTTCTTCATTTCGTTCAACACTGTCTTTCGATGAAAACAAAATAATATCTTCGGAAAACGTAATAACAGTTGCGTACGTCGTGATAAACCACTGCTGCTGTCATGTAGTGGGAGAATTTTGACAATCCAATTTCGGCTAGATTTTAAAATTATAGACGAGCGCAATACACTATTTTATGTTCAAGGAAATTTGCGTTCACCTGAAGGTATACACAAGAGGATTGTGCGGCAGTCACGTCTGGCCTCTGACATCAACACGCAAAGAATAACTCATAACTTCATGATATTTGTTGGTGAAATTTTCAGCCTCAGCAAGTTTAAAAAATTGGAAAATTATTTGTATTTCGAATTTAAAATGAGGTTACGCTTTTTCACTTTAAAGTTTTGAAAAAAAGAGAGTGCCAACTGCGTATGTCGTTACATTTGCTGACGTTCCTTGAGTTTGGACTTGTTTTTTTGTTCTCTGCGCTCTCTTCAACTTGAAACCCAATCGCAGTAATTTCGTTATTTAATCACAATATTTCCCGTTCTTTTTCAAAGTTATCACTCGTAAAGATCAATCGCGATAATTCGTTCATTTTCAAAGTTATCAATCGTAAAGATCAATGCCAATAATTTCATTTTTTTTCAAAGTTTTTCGATCTCCTCTCGTCTACGTCAATAAAATCGTTGATTTGAATTAATAATTGGCTTTTTTTAGAGTGCGTTGAATGTTTCAATGAAACATTTAAAAAAAGGGCTCGGTAATGAATCAACTATTTCTGGAAATGACACAGATTTGAGCCTCTGACTAAGACCATCCTCTAATCCTGCTTAGAGAATCATGGGCTACTCTAACATTACTGATATGCCCCTGTGGTCGTCGTGCCCAACTGGTTAATTAAAGGCGCTCGTTTTTCGTGTGAAGCGTACCAGGACCCGTAATATCGCAGTGCGAGCCCTGTGTTTCTTTCTGATGGGGAAGGAAAAAGTGAGCCACATCTCCTCATTCTGCCCAGTTCTACGAATTGTGTATTGGTATAATGTATTATGTACTGGCATCCTGCACACCTGTCATTGCATCCTGGAGTTAGTTATAAAGCATTTGAAAAACTGGAAACAAAATAGGTACATATTAACCTGATTAGAATGAAAGGCTGGGACTTCTAAGTGGATCTTTGAAACGCTGAAACTTTCCGAAACCCTTCCAAGTTATACATTTATTCCTCGCATGAACACATGTAAAGTAATTCTTAATTCCGGCACCATCCCCATTCAGACTTCCTTGAAGATAACAACCTGCAGCGTCAGTCCAATGTCAGAAACAGCGTCAGTAACAATGTTGAAGCTGTAACGGAGATGAAAATGTTCACCACATTATACACCCTGACTTCGAGTGCACGGTTGTTATGGTTGGTTTGGTTAGGTTGTGAGTAGCGCACTTGAAAAACTGACTTTATTGCTCGAATACATATTCATTCTAACTAAGAATGGCGAAAAGAATTATTACATGATAGGATTTCATTTTTTACGCTGAATCTAATTTAAAAAAAAGCCAGTGAAAAATTGAAATGCTTTTCTTTTATACTGATACGTAGACGAACAATTTGCCGAGTGGTACACATACGCCCCCAATACGTAGTGAACGTGCTAACACGTGGATCGCGATGTGAGGCGACGGTGTACACTTACGGAATTTTCATAATGCTGCTCACCAACCAGTAGTTACCAACTCATTTTTTAAATCTTAGTCTAAGCTAAATGAAGGAACGAATGAGTTAATATTAGCTTTTACTAAAATTGCTTAGTGCAGTTGACTTTGAATTTGAGTTGGATATTGAACTTCAGTTCAACCCGCCGCGGTCAACGTGTTGAATTGAACGATAGCTACTGTAATGCAGCACAAGAACGTACGCAGAGTGTGGTGGATATGGTAACCCTTTCGTGCCGGCTCCCGAGGCTCGTCTTGCCGAGGCTTGACTAAACCAGTTCTCAGATAAATCAGACGTTTTTATTTTGATCCGATGTTACCCTGGAACGAACGTCCTGACTGCTTTTTGGTGAGATTGAATGTCCCAAATAAGTTGTCCATTACAGCCTTCACTACCCATTATTCCCGATCGTGAACACTCAGGAATAAATACGCAGGGCTTTCAGGACTGACGTAAGATCTATTTTTGCTGAATTGTTTTTACTGTAATATTTTACACTAACACCTATTGTATTTAGAGTAACACAAATTGTGAGTACAATAACTGGCATTTTCAAAATTTGAAAGAACAACATTGCCACAATTACATTAAGTTTTGCCTATAATTCCAGTATAAGTGACGTCATTTTTATGAGAAACTCGAGCGTTTTATCTGTGCCTGGCGGAGTAACTAAAATTTCAAAATATTTAAACTTTTAAACCTTTACAGTATTTACTATGTATACTGATAAACTATTATTATCCATCCATCATTCATGTTCTGCATTTCATGCTGTGGAGTGAGTTGTATCGTGCTTTTCGTAGCACACAGTAATGTATAGATTGAATACATTGCATTGCGTGCAGCGGATTGTGCGCATTTGATTGAAAGTGTAGCAGGACAATGAACATGTTGGGCTTACCGTCTCTTTATGTTTCAAGAAATAGCATCACGGGTATTTTTTATAGAGAACATTTACTAAAATTTTTATTTAGAATATCAAATTAAGGCTATAGGGGTTGGCAAAAATTGTATGTTTCCTAACAGCTGAATTGTAAATAATATTTTCAGAACAAATGAAAACTGAAATCAATAGAGAGAGAACGCAGTTAACAATCGAAGTGTAGCATTTTGACTTCTATTTACCTGAAATTCAGAGCGTTCTAAGTGATACCAACAAATTGAGACTGTTAAATACAGATTACTGGCTGCAAAAAGTTATTTTTGTTCTTGATTGATACGTGGTAACCAAAATTTATTACGTAAGTTCAGTACCAAAATTCTTCATATAGCATGGGCTCGCGTTGCCGTCTTTACTTTTTTCTCTTTTGTTTGCTAGTTTACTGACTCAGAACTTTTTTCCGATGACACAAAGTTGACAGGCCGAATGGAATCTTCCATCTTCGCTAAGTAGCGGAATTTTTGTCGATAATAGAAATCATTAACAGAAATCCAGCTCGGCGGTAATACGTTCGGAGAAAAAAGTGTTCACGAATTTGAAGCAGACGGGTCTTGTTAATACGTTTTTCAATTTTTTCCCATATGCTTACGTCAAAATTGAAATTCATTGAATGTGACATAGTCAGGTAATGTTCCCAGCTGGAGGAAACTGGAAAAATGCAGGGTTTTTGAGTCCACAGGAGGGGTAGCTAAGTTAGTTTTCAAGTACAAGAAGAAGTGGAAGGTGGGTTTCAAAGTATTAAAAATTGTGTTTTCACGAACCTCAGCCGTGCAGTGGAGTTGAGACAGCGCCGTATCTCTGAGCGTGTCAGCAAGACAATAAATAAATCAGGCCTGTGCTCCAGTCGGTGGAGGTCGGACTGTGGATTTCCATGGAACAATAGCGTATTCTGGATACATGGGGAAAAGTTTCCAGCAATTTAAATTGGAGTTGGCCTTCAGTCCTCGGTGAATTAGAACTGCCCAACTTCAATTTGAACTTAGTGTGTGCTCACTGTACCTATGGAATGGAAGGAAGGCACACACTGAACTTAGTGTGTGCCTTCCATTAATTTTTACTATTGTCTCTCGCGTGGAATCTTCAATCTGAACTTTGGGCTCGGACATTGAATGCTTATCAATAGTTTTTACTGTCGTCTGTTATAAAGTTCTGCTTAAACTAATTAATAAGTCATCTTCGTGCAGAGATGTTCACAGAGACGCTACTCAAAATTTTCTAGACTTTTTAAGAGTTTGATTCAAATGTGGAATCGAATGTTCTTATTGAAACTAACGCAGGCGTTTAGATCTCATGTGAGTAACGTCGCCTTAGTGGTCACCGTGGTCGAGTGGTTAAAAACGCGCCCTTCACTGGAAGGTGTCTGCAGTTCGAATCCCGGCGGGGCCGTCCGGTGATTTCTCCCCGTTGGGGAAAAGGGAGAACTCAGGCACAATTCTCCACTCTACCCAGGTGTTGGAAATGGGCACCGGCTTGACCGGGTGCACCCGTCATTGCATCCTGGTGTTAGTTTTAAGGTATTATAAAAAGCAATGTACAAGATGATGTGTATTAGGCATGATTGATTGGAATAACGTATCCTTTGGATGCAGGCACCCGCACGACGCTGCTCACGCCCCGCGAGAAGGACGTGTCTGGGGAGGGATTCCTGTCGTGGCCCTTCATGTCTGTCCACACGTGGGGGGAGGACCCCAGGGGCACCTGGACCCTCACCATAATCGACACCGTGAGTAGCTTTTGAGATCACTTAACACTCTGACTGAACGCGACCTGACCCACAAAAGGTCACGGAAAGGATTTCGGTGCTACTATAGCGTGAGGTCTACCGCCGTATATCGCCTAACTCAATTTTCCTATACACTTAATTAAAACTCAATGAAGGCACGATCCAGTTAAAGCTTGCTGTTTTCAACTTTGCTTCCATTGACTTAAAATTTGAGTTCAATATTGAACTTCAGTTTTACCTGCCGCAGCCAAAGTGTTATTTGTAATCTGCGAAGTGTAGCTCTGCGTTTCTTGACTGATTGTCAGACACCATAATAAGATACTCTGTCGGGAAATTGGAATGTTTTCAGTTGTTGTGATTGAATTCTTTTGAGGTGTTCTAAAGCAGATATGTGGTTCTTCTATCGCCTCATTACAGTACATTCGATTCCAGGCAATTCATCGTCAGGGTCATCAATAATATTGAGTTATATTGAAGAGTATTTCTGAAAGATGTCGGCTTAAACTGCATTGCTGCAGAACGGTCATAGGTTGCAGCTGCGTTATTACAAACCAATCAGCGGTTGCAGCAATTTTAGCCCGATAAAGTTGCAATAAATAAAGGATTCTGAGACACACGATGCTCTTAATGTATTCAAATTGCCGATCATTTCTTCTGCTTAGAATAGTTTTGTTATTTGCTTTACGATATAAAATCTAAATACAAACTGTCAACGATCGTGAAAAATTACTGTACTCCAAGATATTTGTGGCCGCTGGTGCTACTTTAGATATCATGTCAAAAAATTTAATTATCTTTAGTAAAGTACGCAGATGACTTAAGATAATCAGAGCAGCGAATGTAAAGGCCCACGATTTCACTTTCATCGATCGTTTGGCCAGTGTAGTCTTTACAACTCGGGGATCTTTTCCAGATACGCCCCGCCACTCATGCTCTCAAACGAAAGAATGTTTTAATCTTCATTGCAATGGAGAACTCAGAACTGAGGCTCGTTTCGTTTGAGAGTAATTTGAAGTCGATCGGTGCATTATTTCGAAAGTTACAAGTAGGTGAACTTATATGTTGTGTTAGTGGTGGGGCTTATCTGGAAAAGATCCCAACTCGGGACATCCTGAAAATATGCATTTTAAAATGACGCAGTGTGTCGACAAATTGGAGAAAACTCTAGTTTTGAAAGACAAGTAACGTCATGGTAAAAATACTGTAGATCTGCCATATACCAGCTGAAATAAGGCTAATATTGATGGAAAGAAGTAAAAAAATTGATTATCATGACTGTAAAGCAACCTGAACGCAGGATATCAAAAATTAATTAATTGTAATTGGGAAATTTCACACAGTTTTTCGTGCGTACGTGTTTGAAAAAGAGACTTATGATTGCAATAAAGAACTAACAATAATACCAGCGAAAAATACACATTTCGTTGTGCAATATTTCACAAAGCAAATATGTGGGTTACATTAGGAAAAAATAATTCATAGTGGTCTAATAAATTTAAACCATCGAATGTTTATAACTACAAAGCTAAAGTACGATGGTAATTTTGGCTCAGAAATAACATACAGCAGGACGCTTTTCTACCCACTGAGCTTGTACTTCACTCCTTCTGCTTAGGCCAACAAGCTTAAAATTAATTTATGCCACCCTGTTAAGGAAATTCGGCAAACGAAATCAAAATGAAAATACTGAAGAGAAAAATCTCCTTGGTACAAGCATAGAGTATACGTAACTGTCTGCTGAACTTATGACAGTTACTCCGTAATTAAAAATTCAGAAAACAATCTGAAAGAGAATACAGAAGAAAAAAATCTCCCTGGTACACGCATATCCGCAACCTTGGGCTAGACATTACAGTTACTCTGTTATGAAAAGTTCAGAGAAGCAATCAGTAAGAAAATACAGAAGAGAGAAATTTCCTTGGTATAAACATATACGTTAGTGTCCTGCTACTTTGTTATGAGACAATCAGAAATAAAGTACAGAAGAAAAAATCTCCCTAGTACGAGCAAATACGCAACTGTCGGCTGAACTTATGACAGTTACTCCGTTGTGAAAGCGATCAAAAATAAAATGCAGAAGAAAAAAGCGTTGTCCTTGAAACAGAAGCGTGTTGTCATTGATACCTCCTTGCTGCCCAGCAACTCGAGAAGGAGGCACTCGCCGCCGCTGGGGCCAAGCAAACGAGATACAAGTCCTAAAATTTTAATCTTATCTAAACTGGGGTCACCTCGAGGAGGAACTTCTCTCCGCTATGGTAGAGGAAACAAGATACAAGTCCTAAAAATTAGATTTTTTTTGTAAACTGGGGTCATCAGAATCCGGTAAAGGGGGGAACGTAGATGGTAAATGAATTCCAGCAGGCCTAGGGAGCTGGTCGTGTGAAAATGCGTATTACAGCTGCTTCACCAGTGTAGTTACGGCCTTAAATGGCAAAGTAAAGGATTTAAATATCAAGCAAATATGTATGACGTACCTTTGACAATGGTGAGGTGAAGAACAGTTTATTTATAATTTATGAATCGTATGATGAACCGATGGCATGAGGGACGTGGAATAAGATACAACAAAGCTAAAAACTGGTGGTATAATGGGAGAAGAAACCGGAAAAATTGGGACGAACGAATGATTTTACGGCTAACGATTCACTAATCCTTCTTAAGCCCCTGGAAATTTTATTAATTATGTTTAGTAAGCGAAAATTTTACTTTTAAATGTGAATTTTTTACCGAAAAAAAGGGATTCGGTGGTCTCATCGAAGAGAAGATACAACCCTGTTCATAAGAGTGGCCCACCGACAGCAACACATGTTACTGACTACTTGTAAGCATTTAAAGTGGCCGGCATTCCTTTGATGGCCTGCATTCCTTTGATGGCCTGCATTCCTTTGATGGCCTGTATTCCTTTGAAGGCCTGCCTTTTGTCTTTACAAGCACAGAACGTCTGCTTAGACAAAAGTTTCCTCGAATTTCACCCAAGGATGAAGCTAGGTACAACGACGGTCAACCCCTGATAACAAGGTCACGACGGCTGGCATATTTTTAGCTCGTATTATGCGAAATGACGTTCTACATAAATTTTTTTGTTGTTGAGGTCTCTTCCAATGCTAACACTTCAGCACTAAAATAGCGTGAACGTATGTAGGTATCTTTCATTATATGCAAGTCAAATTTGCCGAAATAGGTTGACAATGAAAATTATTGAGCTACAGCAGCTCTCAGTTGGTCTCGAGTGTTCAACGTGAAAGAAACATTGGCCAGTGCCTGGCGTTTTGCTGCGCGTGGGTATCGAGTAGAAATAGTATATTTTTTAACAGACATTTGTAATAATAAATTTATTATATACGGTCCTATTTTCAGGAAGGATCGTCGCTCTTTTTTCCACTGAAAATCATTGTCGAATGCTAAGTGAGAGTGAAATACACTAGTAAAGACGATGCTTGAGAATCTCACGCATCAATGAACTACCTACTCGGTCGTATCTTTCCAGCAGCTTTCCAGTACAAGTGTGTGGCCTATCATAAATTATCTTTTATTTACTGTCCTAATATTTAAGAGAATCACCTCCATTTTTCATCTGAGAAGCACTCTCGAATGCTAAAAAAGAGTGAAGTACACGAGACTCTCGAATGCTAAAAGAGAGTGAAGTACACGAGACTCTCGAATGCTAAAATAGAGTGAAGTACACGAGACTCTCGAATGCTAAAAGAGAGTGAAATACACGAGACTCTCGAATGCTAAAAGAGAGTGAAGTACACGAGACTCTCGAATGCTAAAAGAGAGTGAAGTACACGAGACTCTCGAATGCTAAAAAGAGAGTGAAATATTCGAAACTTTCGAATGCTAAAATAGAGTGAAGTACACGAGACTCTCGAATGCTAAAAGAGAGTGAAGTACACGAGACTCTCGAATGCTAAAAGAGAGTGAAGTACACGAGACTCTCGAATGCTAAAAGAGAGTGAAGTACACGAGACTCTCGAATGCTAAAAGAGAGTGAAGTACACGAGACTCTCGAATGCTAAAAGAGAGTGAAGTACACGAGACTCTCGAATGCTAAAAGAGAGTGAAGTACACGAGACTCTCGAATGCTAAAAGAGAGTGAAGTACACGAGACTCTCGAATGCTAAAAGAGAGTGCAGTACACAAGCAGAAACGATGCGTGAGAACCCCGAGCGTCGAGCTGGCTACTCGGGCACATTTTTTCATCAGCTTTCCAGTGCACGTGTGCGCCGGTGAAGCTGCCTGTTGCGTAGAGGGAAGCGTGACCTTCAGCTACCATTTATGAAGGCGGTCCTGACACAGGGCAAGCAAACACCCGCAACTCCAGACTCCCTCACGACGTTTCCAGACCGGTTCTTTATAGTTTAGTCTTCCGACTGGAAAACTTGCAGACAAGCGATGCAACTTGGATTCTGTCGGAGAAGAATCTCGCCGAATTATAATCTGAGACAAAGTGTAATTCTGTTTCTTGTTGGCCGTTCGAGTATGACCGAAAGATGTCATTATCGACTAAAGTCACCCACGAACTCGCTAAAACAAGCAATAAAACTGGAACAGACAGCTACGAGGTGACTATTTTTTCATTGGATGGATGAAATCTTGGAAAGTTATGATGAACCTGAAGATTTTTAAAAGACATGCGATATATGGATTAAAAATATATATCAAGAGAACATCAATCGTAATTTGAACGCAGTTTAATCGCCAACTTTTTGGGATCTCCCACTGTTTTAGTTCATTTTGTTCGATCTCCGAGTACCTCAAAATTTTTATCCCAACCGGAGGTCTGATTTCAAGGCCAGTAATTCACTCACAGCCTGGCTTTTAAGAAACAAAAATATCCCAAAAATTTCACGAAAATGGGGGCAACCACTAGTCAGCCCCCGGAAAACCTGCGGAAACACCCGGGCTGCACCGCCCGCTGCCGACTCATCGCTTAAACACGACCTGGAAATCCCAGGGACGATTTTCACCGGCAAATCACCGAGAGCTGGAAAGACGGGCTCTGTTGATGCATTTCTACGCCGGCGATCACGACTACACACTATGTCCTTCTACTTCCTCGCAGCCAGCGGGGAAAGACGAGGTTATTTTTGTACTCCATGGATGACGTCTCCAATTGGAGGGAAAATCCCAGTCCAGAGGGCACGAGTCCCTTCGTTGTACGAGAATTTTTTTTTTTGGGGGGGGGGGGGCAAAAACGTAATGCTTTTGCAGGTCATTCCTGTAATTTCTGTGATGTTATTTCCATTGTTTAAAATTGACTTGATTTGAAAACTAATTGAGGGTATTTTATCAGTGTAAGAGGAAGAGAATACAATGTTAGTTTCCTCTCGGCTTGGGTTTTGGTGTAGTGAGAGTTAGTATTTATACGTTTCACCAATCATTTTCATAATGGATTAGATCCGTGAGGAATAGTCATTCATTTGGATATTGGTGGGTATTAACTCAATCGAAAATTTTAACTCAAAATAAAACGCTGGTTTAGTCAGTCACAGCTTTTTCAATAAAATAATTGTTGATAACAATGATTATTTTCAGCGACTTTCTTAGGAAAGTAAACAGTCCAAAATTCGAGAGTAAAAATGCCAGATTCGCAAGGCATGAACGTGACTCGTCAAGTGTAGCAGGGGCTGTAGCGAGTTATTTGTATAGTTAGCGGAAAAATTACCGCATGCAGACGCAGTTGTTGGCCTTGTGTATATTACACGGTATTGATTTGTCAATTATTCTCGTCTTGTTTAGGTTTGCCTTAAGTGTTGCCACGGCCTGTAACGCTATGGTTATCCTTAGATAAATTATTCCCTGCTACCTCTATTATCTGAATGCCCTCCTCATGAAGAAGAGCGCCTTCCATTTGTAGTTCCACATTACCTATACCTACTTGAATAATGTCTACTTATATCAAGCGATATCAGTAAATTTCTACTAATCGAGTCCCCAGTAGCAGTCTCTGTTTGGTCGTCAGTCCCATAAGCTGGAAAAAATCGAGGATTGCTTTTTTTTGTATATTAAGTGTCTCTGAGTTTTCTTTGCGGCGGCGAAATTGCACCTTATCTCAATCTTTTACAGCTACCAAATTGTACATATTTGCATTATCTTTATAGCTACCAAATTGTACATATTTGCATTTTCTTTACAGCTACCAAATTGCACTTCTTATCACCTTTTCTTTTCAGATGCAAAATCACACTTTTCCCACCTGTTCTTTACAGCTACCGAATCGTACCTTTTGACATCTTAATTTTTACAGCAGCCAAATTGTGCAATTAAGCATAGAAATTATCAGCTTACTTTTCGTTTTCCAAAACTGCGTAAGTTGAGTGACATTCTCAAAAATGAATAGAGAGTTAAATGTCAGTGATAGAGATCTGGAGATTATTTAAACTGTTGGAGTAAATTTGGAAATTCCACGCTTTTTTCAAATACAAAATGTAATTCAATGCTTCTTTAAGGCACCACAATGACCCATTTAAGATCTTTGGCCCATGCTCTTGATTTCCTGCATGACGTTGCACTTCAATTATTCGTGCGAACAACCATCAGGCCTATAAGTTTAAAATTTTTCTCCGAATGACTCTTGAAAGCTAACATCAATAGTAGAACAGTGAGGCTACGATATACTTGAGAAAAGCGCAAAGTCATTCTTGACATAAAAATAACTTTTTTTATGACCATTGAGTTCCTTGTTGCATGAGGCGAAGCATCATTTTGTTGAAATCAAGCAGATATTCATGTACAACTATGTCATCATTTATTTTTCGAATTTCTTTATCACAAAAATAACCTGAGCTCCTCTCCATATTTTCATGCTGATTTCAAGTATATGTTGTTCATCTTGATTTTCAGAAACGTATTTTTTTACTCACTTACTTGAATGATTGTCTCTTACAAATAATGAGTGGGTTACACTGCCGCCAGAGTTTCCAAAAATTATCGTGGTTCGCTTTCACCTAGTTCTAGTGCTGACTACAGACAAAATAAACTGTCATCCTAAGTAGACGAAAGTTTGCGTTGTGCTTTGAGCTATTTAAGATCTGTTCATCGCTCCAATTTTTTAAAATTATTTATTCCAAATGGGCCCATTGAATTATCGGGTAAAGCCAGGATTACGTGGCTGACTTCTACACCAATATAGACTAGAGTTGAAAATAAGCGTAAATTGTTTTTGAGGAACTTAAACAAAAATTCTTCGAAGTACATATGAAGAATTAGTGGTATGCGCACAGCTTTATTTCCATGTGCAATCAAAGATTAGATGTGAAAGGAAATTCACTTTTCTTGCTATTTACCTCAATTTATTGTTACTACACATTTTTCGATTCAAGTTAAAATATCTGACATTCAAGTTAAAATATCTGACTTTCAAGTTAAAATATCTGACTTTCAAGTTAAAATATCTGACTTTCAAGTTAAAATATCTGACTTTCAAGTTAAAATATCTGACTTTCAAGTTAAAATAACTGACTTTCAAGTTAAAATATCTGACATTCAAGTTAAAATATCTGACTTTCAAGTTAAAATATCTGACTTTCAAGTTAAAATATCAGACTTTCAAGTTAAAATATCTGACTTTCAAGTTAAAATATCTGACTTTCAAGTTAAAATATCTGACATTCAAGTTAAAATATCTGACTTTCAAGTTAAAATATCTGACTTTCAAGTTAAAATATCTGACATTCAAGTTAAAATATCTGACATTCAAGTTAAAATATCTGACTTTCAAGTAAAATATCTGACTTTCAAGTTAAAATATCTGACTTTCAAGTTAAAATATCTGACTTTCAAGTTAAAATATCTGACTTTCAAGTGAAATATCTGACTTTCAAGTTAAAATATCTGACTTTCAAGTTAAAATATCTGACTTTCAAGTTAAAATATCTGACTTTCAAGTTGAAATATCTGACATTCATATTAAAATATCTGACTTTCAAGTTAAAATATCTGACTTTCAAGTAAAATATCTGACTTTCAAGTTAAAATATCTGACTTTCAAGTTAAAATATCTGACTTTCAAGTTAAAATATCTGACTTTCAAGTTAAAATATCTGACTTTCAAGTTAAAATATCTGACTTTCAAGTAAAATATCTGACTTTCAAGTTAAAATATCTGACTTTCAAGTTAAAATATCTGACTTTCAAGTTAAAATATCTGACTTTCAAGTTAAAATATCTGACGTTCAAGTAAAATATCTGACTTTCAAGTTAAAATATCTGACTTTCAAGTAAAATATCTGACTTTCAAGTTAAAATATCTGACTTTCAAGTTAAAATATCTGACTTTCAAGTTAAAATATCTGACTTTCAAGTTAAAATATCTGACGTTCAAGTAAAATATCTGACTTTCAAGTTAAAATATCTGACTTTCAAGTTAAAATATCTGACTTTCAAGTTAAAATATCTGACTTTCAAGTAAAATATCTGACTTTCAAGTTAAAATATCTGACTTTCAAGTTAAAATATCTGACTTTCAAGTTAAAATATCTGACTTTCAAGTTGAAATATCTGACATTCAAGTTAAAATATCTTACTTTCAAGTTAAAATATCTGACTTTCAAGTTGAAATATCTGACATTCAAGTTAAAATATCTGACTTTCAAGTTAAAATATCTGACTTGCAAGTTAAAATATCTGACTTTCAAGTTAAAATATCTGACTTTCAAGTTAAAATATCTGACTTTCAAGTTAAAATATCTGACTTTCAAGTTGAAATAACTGACTTTCAAGTTAAAATATCTGACATTCAAGTTAAAATATCTGACTTTCAAGTTAAAATATCTGACTTTCAAGTTAAAATATCAGACTTTCAAGTTAAAATATCTGACTTTCAAGTTAAAATATCTGACTTTCAAGTTAAAATATCTGACATTCAAGTTAAAATATCTGACTTTCAAGTTAAAATATCTGACTTTCAAGTAAAATATCTGACTTTCAAGTTAAAATATCTGACTTTCAAGTTAAAATATCTGACTTTCAAGTTAAAATATCTGACTTTCAAGTTAAAATATCTGACTTTCAAGTTAAAATATCTGACTTTCAAGTAAAATATCTGACTTTCAAGTTAAAATATCTGACTTTCAAGTTAAAATATCTGACTTTCAAGTTAAAATATCTGACTTTCAAGTTAAAATATCTGACTTTCAAGTTAAAATATCTGACGTTCGAGTAAAATATCTGACTTTCAAGTTAAAATATCTGACTTTCAAGTAAAATATCTGACTTTCAAGTTAAAATATCTGACTTTCAAGTTAAAATATCTGACTTTCAAGTTAAAATATCTGACTTTCAAGTTAAAATATCTGACGTTCAAGTAAAATATCTGACTTTCAAGTTAAAATATCTGACTTTCAAGTTAAAATATCTGACTTTCAAGTTAAAATATCTGACTTTCAAGTAAAATATCTGACTTTCAAGTAAAATATCTGACTTTCAAGTTAAAATATCTGACTTTCAAGGTAAAATATCTGACTTTCAAGTTAAAATATCTGACTTTCAAGTAAAATATCTGACTTTCAAGTTAAAATATCTGACTTTCAAGTTGAAATATCTGACATTCAAGTTAAAATATCTGACTTTCAAGTTAAAATATCTGACTTTCAAGTTGAAATATCTGACATTCAAGTTAAAATCTCTGACTTTCAAGTTAAAATATCTGACTTTCAAGTTAAAATATCTGACTTTCAAGTTAAAATATCTGACTTTCAAGTTAAAATATCCGACTTTCAAGTTAAAATATCTGACTTTCAAGTTAAAATATCTGACATTCAAGTTAAAATATCTGACTTTCAAGTTAAAATATCTGACTTTCAAGTTAAAATATCTGACGTTCAAGTTAAAATATCTGACATTCAAGTTGAAATAACTGACATCTAAGGTACAAATTTTAAATTCACCATAAAATATTTTATAAAACGATTTAAAAATATGAACTTTAAAATATTTAATTGCTCATTAAATTATATTGACTAAAAAAATCATAATTTAGGAGTGGTTTGTATTCACATGCGTAAATGCTTCCATGGATATAAAACACAAGGCAAGTAGACATGAACATAGTTTAATACAATAATAATAAGTTTGTAATGCTCCTTATTACAATATTTCGTTTTCCTTTATCGTTTTCCTTTTTTCCTTTTCTTTTTCCTCTAATACAATAATAAGTCTTAAATGCTCCCTTAACACGTCAGAAGTTTTTTAATGCAATCTATTTTATGTACAAATATACATATGTTTAAAATATTTCCATGTATATTTAAATTGCATTCTCTACAGAAAAATGAATATAATTTCTTTGATAAATCCTTAAATAAAATAATCTAATAGATTTTGAATAAGAACCCCTCAGGGGGATACAATTATTGTATCTTTGGGAATTAGCGCTCCCAGGGGGTCAATGTGAGGGCCCGAGCTAAAGGTTAGGTAGGCTTTCTTTTTGTTGATATAACATAGGTTTTTGTTTTGTTACGGACCATCTTTTTTTTTTTCGGTTCTCTGCTGTCCTGTTTTTCATCACCTACTACTTTCTTCTTCAACTTTGATCTTGTTTCATGAACTTCTTTCTCATCTTACTGTTTCTATGCCCTTTCTGCATAGATTCCACGTTCCCTTAACTCCATACTAAATGGTGCCTTCTTCCTTCCTCTCTTTGGATCTCATTTGTTGAGGATAGGGAGGCTTAAACTAACTAATAATCTAATCTAATCTAATCTTTTGAATAAGAATGCGATATATTTATTAAGAACTACATATGTATAATTCCATGCAGTTGTAATGTCACCCATGTTCAGATCTTGCATTAACAAAACTGCTGGATAGTGTTTTTGCACATGGTTACGCGTGGTTACAGAATGAAAATAATTCAGCAAAGAAAATTCGAGCTCTCATATACGCTGCATACGGTAGTTGGTATCATATTTACAATCCATTCTACTGCAAATTTTTTATGATTTATGATTATGTATATGCAATTATGTATATGTAGGAACATACAGTAATATGTACATAGTTCTATTAAAGTAATCCATATTAAATTTTAAATTGTATATCAGATATTTTAACTTGAATGTCAGATATTGTAACTTGAAAGTCAGATACTGTAACTTGAAAGTCAGATATTTTAACTTGAAAGTTAGATATTTTAACTTGAAAGTCAGATATTTTAACTTGAAAGTCAGAGATTTTAACTTGAATGTCAGATATTTTAACTTGAAAGTCAGATATTTTAACTTGAAAGTCAGATATTTTAACTTGAAAGTCAGATATTTTACCTTGAAAGTCAGATATTTTAACTTGAATGTCAGATATTTTAACTTGAATCGAAAAAGGTGTAGTTTTAGTAAGAACTACACTCAGATCTCTACGTGCTATCATACTCATCCTATTTGTTTAAAATTCATCCAGCTCTCTTTAGCCAACTGCCGGGTACTACCTTCAAAGTAAAGGTACAATCTCGCTCAGCACGTCTGGAGTAAAAAAAACTTTGAAGTGCGAGGAGTTATCACTGTCTTCCGCGTGACGTTTACGAAATTCCTTCCTAGTTCGAGTAGATTTTTTATTATTTTCTTCCATCTGTTGAAGGTATTCTGTATGATTTTGCTCTGAGTGCATTTCTTTTTTTGCTGCTCGCTAAACTCGAATTCCATTTCAGTCGTACCACTGACAGCGGAGAAATTTGGTGGATTTTCAACTGCTCAATTGGAGTTTTTGCAAAAATTTTTCTTCCAAGCAATACATTTTATGCCATGCGGTTTCTTGCTGGATTTTAATTTTGCTTGAATAATGATTATTCAAAAAAATCGAAATTCTAAAATTGCTTATGTTTGAGTCATCAAGAAAACGTGAAGCACAAGCTTGCTACGTTTTCCCTCGAACGTCGCTAACAGTTGGTAATAAGTACGAAGAGCAAATGTGAGATTGCCCCATTAATTAAAGTATTCTAGAAGTAGACTATATGTAGCAGACGGCTTTTTATAGCATGAGTCGACAGTATAAGTTTTTACTTGAATTGGAGGTCATAGCAATGACGAGGAATTAGGAAGCAACTCTCACTGGCCGCTTCAGAGCAGCGTGTGATGGTCATGGGGGCGGCCACGGTCCAATGAATGTTTTTGGCTGATGGTGAAATTAAAATGCTCCCTCTCCTAGCAAAAACGGCACGTACCATCAGCTGTAGCGAACAGAGCACGAACGTGTCGTCTCCCAGAAATATAGAGTACCGGCTTTCACTTAGTGAATGGAGAACATATCTTCTCGTCGCAAATAAGGTACCTGCCTCTTCTAGTAAATGGAATACATATCTTCTCCCAATAATGCGGTTATCTGTCTCATCTAAAAAAATAGAATACAAATCCACTTCTTGCAAAGCGGGTACCTGCGTCACCTAAAAATAGATTACAAATTTATTTCTAGCAAAACGGGTACCTACGTCACCTAAAAATAGATTATAAATTTATTTCTAGAAAAACGGGTACCCACGTCACCTAAAAATAGATTATAAATTTATTTCTAGCAAAACGGGTACACACGTCACCTAAAAATAGATTATAAATTTATTTCTAGCAAAACGGGTACCCACGTCACCTAAAAATAGATTATAAATTTATTTCTAGCAAAACGGGTACCCACGTCACCTAAAAATAGATTATAAATTTATTTCTAGCAAAACGGGTACCCACGTCACCTAAAAATAGAGAACAAATCCACTTCTCTCGTTGTGCAGGGTGTTTCAAATGAATGTCCCGTTTTTGAGAACTTGCGTCTTCAGCTCAAATTTTAATATATCAATTCTTTTAAATGCTTAAAAAGTAGTCTATCGTAAGTATAGGCATTGTTGAGGACAGGTGATGAATAATGAGAGCCCAGCACATAGTTGATAGAATAAGAATGTGGAAAACCGTTTGTTAAAATAACAGACGTTAAATTTTCTCATAATATTCAACATAAGATTTCGTAATATCCAACAGACAGAATAAAAATATTCCATATTGAACTAGGAAGACAAGCTTTTAATGAAATGAGTCATCATTTGAAGCTCCACTGTGTACAATATACTTCTCTTCACCTGATACAGTTTATACGGCACGCATCTTCTCTTAGCACACAAGGCACGCGTTCCACCATGGCTTGAGTGTGTGTGCCTCCCCTAGTCTATATCAAAATGGTACGTACCCTACCTGGTATACACGTACGTTCCTCTAACTCTCCCAATTTATGCATGTATATTTAAGATGCTTAGCATCATGCAGCAGCAGCAGTCTCATGGTAATGTTGAAGGTAGCTAGTGGAAAAATTCTATATCAGACTGAGTTCGAAATTACATTATGGATTTACTTTAAACGCATGGGGATCGTTTCCAACACTGCCTGCTGTAGGTCAAACGTAGTTTCTTCATGTGGGAAAGACGACTGAAAGAATATGGTTTTTTCATGTAAGGAATAAGCACAAAGTGACAGCCATTATGGAGTTAACTGTTCTGTAATGACAGAAGCATTTAAGTTTAGTATGTTTACAGGGGGATAATGGTCTGTAAATGACTGACCTGACGTAATAAGAAAGATCATGCGCGATGCACGAATTTTACCGTTCATCAGAAGCAGTTGAGCATCTCTATTGATCGCCCCCATACTATCAACGGGTCTTAAAAATAGTCTTCCAATATTTTAGCAAAAGGGAAGGGGGTCAGTAAGTTTAAGTGCGAGCTCACCGAGTATAGAGGAGCTTCCCCTATAACTTCTTTTATCCATTTCCTCCGTTTCTTGATGGCTTAATGGTATGATTTGTTGATCTGAATGAGCGGACGACACTCCTAATAACAAATTTCGAGCAAAGCTCCCTTTGGCATTGTTCCGGCCATATTTGGACATTAATATAGTTAATTACCAACCGATACCCACGTTATACTCTCTATTCGGTAATGTAGCGAGACTTGTGTGTGAATGCGTGAGGGCCTCGGCTCGATGTAGTCTTCAGTCACCGTAGCACAGGCAGACCTACTATGTTAACACTGCTACTTGACCCATGCTTGAGAACGCCTCAGCCATACCGGGATAAGGGATGTGGAATGAGTGTGTATTGGAAGCAGTTGAAGAAAAATACTACTGAGACGTTCAGTAAAAGCGTCATCTCGTAACTGGGGAAAACAACTTTGGTAGAAATACCAAAGCGACAACTAAATAGTCTCTGATCGGAGTTGTCAACTGAGTTTATTATATTATAATTATTTTATCCATTTCCTGTGTTTCCCATAATCACTAGAGAAACTGATCATACTCTGGGGAAAATGCCACGAGGGTCGGACTGCAATGGAACTACTATACTTTATTTTTTAAACTGTGATGCTTATAACCTCGGGCTCGAAAAAAAGGAAATCAGCTCGCAAGTTTCTCGTGGGAAAATGCAACCTTGAATAGTAGAGTAGAAGGTTAAACCTGGTTACATTTGTTATAATATTACTCCTATTGAAACATTGTAACAAATAACGTTTTTTGCTGAAGTATGAGCAATTTTACGGTTAACAATAAACTCGATACCTGAAGCATGCGAGTTGCATGGGAGAATATCAGACGGCTCATGTACCAGTATTTTACAATATGATACTAACATTAGGCAAATATGCACCAGTGAGAGGTTGTATACGCCTTTGATTTTTATTCTTCTAAAATTAATCCAAGTTATCAGAAGCTAAAATGAATATTAGTCAAGGTTATTAGTGGCAGAAATAAAAATTAGTCTCAGTTATCACTGGCAGAAATAAAAATTAGTCTCAGTTATCACTCGCAGAAATAAAAATTAGTCTCAGTTATCACTCGTAGAAGTAAAAATTAGTCTCAGTTATCACTCGCAGAAATAAAAATTAGTCTCAGTTATCACTCGCAGAAATAAAAATTAGTCTCAGTTATCACTTGTAGAAATAAAAATTAGTCTCAGTTATCACTCGCAGAAATAAAAATTAGTCTCAGTTATCACTCGCAGAAATAAAAATTAGTCTCAGTCATTACTCGTAGAAGTAAAAATTAGTCTCAGTTATCACTCGTAGAAGTAAAAATTAGTCTCAGTTATCACTCGCAGAAATAAAAATTAGTCTCAGTTATCACTCGCAGAAATAAAAATTAGTCTCAGTTATCACTCGCAGAAATAAAAATTAGTCTCAGTTATCACTCGTAGAAGTAAAAATTAGTCCCAGTTGTCAGTCGCAGAAATAAATATTAGTTAAAGTTATCAGTCCCAGAAATAAAAATCAATACGTCCTTAGATAAAAACTAAAAATTAGTCTCAGTAATTCAAGTAATGTGATAACTTGATTCAAGTTTTGAATACATGTGACTAGTTTATATCCTTACAAATTGAGTTTCTAATGAGGTGACGTTGCAGAACCCATGAGTCGACTATATCCATATACATGAATGCTGGACGTAACTTTCGCGCGTCCGAGTGACATGCAAGTAGCGCCTGCGAGTACCTAACTCATCCGCAATTCGTAGCACTGTCTCAGCGAAGCATTTACCCGAAACCCCGTGCTAAACGAATAATAAATAAATAAATAAATAAATAAATAAATAAAAAACTGAAGATTGCAGAGCGAAATTTTCACACAAGGCAAATGTCATTCGATTAAGAAAATTGTCTTTTGGAGTGTTGACGCTGCGAGGGATTCGTTAAGGTTCGACCTTCTAACGAGCAGCGCTCACCGTTACCGTCGATCGTGATGGAGAGGCTACGGCTTCCTTGATCGCGATTGTATGCGTCGTGGAGTGCCTTGTTTTTGTCCACTTATGAGGACTGCCATCGGCTCTCCCAGGAGTTTAGAACAAAATGGGAAATTCAGGCGTGAATATTCGTTGAAAATAAAGACCAGGGTTTAATTTTAAAAATTTTTATGAAAGCTTCGGCTTGTTGTATCTCTTGGTACAGATAAAAGAAGAATTAGTCATTAGAAAATAGAAGTTTTTTATTCGTGATTCATTGTATTCTGGGACAAAGCTTGTACAGCTGTTTTGTTAACATTAACTGGATTAACTGGACTGGGCATTCATTTAGCTTTCATTAAGTAATAATAAAAAATGAGTTAGTGACTGCAGGTGGGTCAGCAGCACTAAAAAAATCTCGTAAGTGACCACCGGTGGGTCACTTCGCAAGAAATGTGTTAAGTTCTCCCAACTACTATGGGCGCCAGAAAATAACTTGCTTAGATCATAAAGATGGAGGAAATCGTAATGAAATGAAAGTGTTCAACACGTTAACTGAGACGGGCTTAACTGAAGTTCAATATTCAACTCAAATTAGAGTTAATTTTAGAGATCAATCAATTTTAAAAATAATGATCATTAGGTCGTGCCTTCATTTAGTTTTCATCGAGTATTATGAAAATTGAGTTAGTGACTGCAGCAGCAGTATGAAAATCCTCTCAGTGACCACCGGTGGGTCCCGTTGCAGGAAACGTGTTAAGTCCCGCTCTGCTGATTGAAGTTCTCTCCATCCAAAACTCTGCACTTCCCATGTTTAAATGAAGGCTACTGATTACTGGAACTCATTTTAGAAGTTTTTAATCCAACTTCTCACTAGCGCATTTCTGCCTGATGTTAGTATCACTTTGTAAAATACTTGTGCGTGCGTCATCTAACATTATCGGATGCTTCAGGCATCGAGCTTATTATTATTCATCATTAAATTGCTCATATGCCACCAAAAACTGTCATTTATGGTAACGTATCAATATGATTAACATTATAATAAATGTAACGTAATTTGCAGGGGGAGGTGCAGAGGCCGCTGTGGAGCTAGGGGCTATATTGCGTCCAAGGATCCTTGCATAATATAAAAAACGGGAGGTGCTGCGTAGAGATGATGCAAGTGCTCCGCAACTTGTTTGCATCGCTTAAATCCTTGAAGCTTAACGCAGCGGCGTTAAGCGTTTTTTTTTGCGGCGTGAATTTCGTCTCAGTGTAACTTATTTTTTACATGGCTCTTCACATGCACTGGGGGGTGATCTAATATGTACTTGCGTTAAATGCAAATTTTCCATGACATTTTATCTGAATCCGCGATTTACATCTTTTCGTATTGTGAAGCACTCTTTTTGCATTGCCATACACCTTTTACCTAGCGTATAGAATTTTTTCTTTCGTGTAATTCTGATTTGAATCCTAAATTAGTGAACTTAATTTCTTGAACAGCTCTCATGAACAGAGCTTAAAATGCAATAGCTATTATCATAATTAGAGCCAAAACCATTTACTGAGCATTTGCAATAATTGACAGTTACCAACAAATGATATCGTTGCCACTTGATTTAGATTTTATTTTAACTACCATTGAAATTAATCGAAATTTGATATGCATGTTATTCTGAAAGAAAATCTCATATGCCTGTTCTAGGTTTCTCAGCTTTCGTAATTAGATATAGCTACTTTTCAGTGTCATAAATTTTCAATTCGTTTCACCTTAGTGAACTCTGAAAAAAACTTTTGCTAGTTGTGGTCATCACCTGAAAGGTTTTGCAATATTTACTTCAAAATTGTGTTGCTCGCCCCATGTTAGCTCTATATAAATATTTCGGAAATTAGCACTTATGATGTTAGCGGTAATATTGTAGGGCGGACTCCACTGGCTAACAAGAATAACATTAGCTCTATATAAATATTTAGGAAGTTAGCACTTATGTTAGCGGTAATGTTGTCGGGCGGACCCCACTGCCTAAGAAGAATAGCATTAGCTCTATATAAATACTTAGGAAGTTAGCACTTATGTTAGCGGTAATGTTGTCGGGCGGACCCCACTGCCTAACAAGAATAGCATTAGCTCTATATAAATATTTAGGAAGTTAGCACTTATGTTAGCGGTAATGTTGTCGGGCGGACCCCACTGCCTAACAAGAATAGCATTAGCTCTATATAAATATTTAGGAAGTTAGCACTTATGTTAGCGGTAATGTTGTCGGGCGGACCCCACTGCCTAACAAGAATAGCATTAGCTCTATATAAATATTTAGGAAGTTAGCACTTATGTTAGCGATAATGTTGTCGGGCGGACCCCACTGCCTAACAAATTCATTCCTGAAATTTTTGCACGCGTCCACCAAGTACAAGGGAAGCTTGCTTGCTTACGCGTACTTGTTTTGTCGTTGAGAAAATGACCTTCAGGGAGCAATGTCATGCACACAGAACGCGTATTCGGATTTGATTATTTGCCAGAAACTTTTCACGCCTTAGAAACATAATACCTCATTTAAGATACCATCTTATTAAATGTGCGCGTGCTTGTTGCCTTCCAGACTCGACACTATTGTAAAAAGAAGAACAGGTAAATTCAAGTTTATGGGACGAAAAAGCTTGTACTTCAGTTGAATTATATTGAAATAATGTTGAACCGTGAGATAAATGTTACCTTGTATAAGAATACAGCTGCAGAATTGTAGTGTTCTTATATTGAATGCATATCTAAAAAATCCTTTTAAAGTAAGTTTTGAGCGAGCGGAAGCACTGGCAGCTCCTTTTGTAACTGTATGTACGTACCAAATGTTTGAATTTTGTTCGTAGGTGAAAACCAAATTTTGTAGTAGTTGTGTTCGGGGGAATGACCACCCGTTCATGCGTAACTTTTAAAAATTGATGTAATTCTATCATTCAATTTATGAGTAGTGTTACGTCAACATTTATTATCGTTCACGGCATCTTTATTTCAATTTCTAAGGGTAGGCATCGTGATCGAAGTTAGTTTATATTGTATAAATAAAATAATCATAGCCACAGCTGACTTGAATTAAAAGTTTTAGTTTAATCTCAACAACAACTGACAGTTATTAAATGCTTTACAATAAGCACGGTGACACCTGACTTTAATAATCCACTTTAAAGTCTCACGTTTCGAAGGTCCGCCATCGATGGAGTGTATGAGAAGTTTCAAGAGAAGTAAATCCAATGTGCGAGAAAGAACAAGAACTCAAAGAAGTGTTGGATACTACGTGATGTACAGAACTAATGAAACCCTTAATATTTTTCACGGTATCGTTACAACATTTTAAATCACAATATTGTGAAATATTGTAATATTTCACAGTATTTTTTACGTAGCGTCATTTTTATAATTAAAAAGTTGTTCGACCCAATGGTTCGAGCTGCGAATGTCAGTATATATGAGCCGCTAATATCACAGTCATTGAGTAGCTTTGGAATGTGAGTTGGGCAGGTCGCTAGGGGTGCGTTTATATTACAGACCGAATAATTAAAACTCTTCACGGTACTTGTGGGTGATCTGTCACCACTTTTTGGGGTTTACTAAAGGGTAAAAACTTGACCTTCCTCTTCAGTTCTTGGAAGGTCCCAGAGCCTCATTTTGACCTGAAACAAAACAAAAAAAAAAAAAATTAGTAATAAGTAAATTAAGTTAATCTAACTTGACCTAACCTTAACATTAAAAGGAAACCATAAATTAAAAGTGGTGACAGATAACCCACAAGTGCCCTCTTCACTACTTACAAAATAAAGGCTCGTCTGTTTCTCGCATATCCTTTTAATTTAACTTGAGAATAAATATGGAAGCGTGCATTATTGTTTGAAAATTAAGTTCAGTTGGAATAAATTTTTCTTTATAAATTTAACTGCCTACCAACAGTGAATACTTGTCTTCTAAAAAAAGTGTACATTTTGACCTTTCCCATTGATAAAACACAAAAATAGTTATTAACTTCTACATCGAGACTTAACTGAGCAGGAAGAATAATTGAAGGCTCCTGCTCGATTTACGAAGAACGTTCTTTGAGCTTCAACACTAATTTATTCATACATATGAAGACCTTCGCGTGGCTTCCTCGAGGCAAGAAGCTCAGCTGAAATTTTATAGCGAAGAGACACAAACGATCGACAAAAAATGGTTGCCTGGAAACCCAAATCTGTACCGCTGCAATCGTGCAAAAAATTGTTTTCATGATCGCACGTGTACACAAATGTCCCAACTTGTTAGTGATGAGTTCATTGATGATTCGCCAAGTATTTTCTTTCTCTTAAGTAAATTTTACAGAGGAAGATTGAGCGGAGGTCACATTGTCAGGTGGACATATTAGTTTTCATTTGATGCTTGAGACCGAAAATATCTTTGGGAGAATTCGCAGTTACGATTGCAAAAATTTATTAAAAAATGAGTCCAATGTTACTCAAATTGTAAATCCAGGAAAGGAGTGATAAAATTTCAAATAACTAACATTATAAATGTACACACTTCGATTTGAAAAAAATCAGGGTTAATTTCTCGTGCAAAAGAAGTTCGAGCATCGATGAACGTGGTTTGCGCTCTGAAGCAGAGTTTTAAGCTTTTAGGTCACAATAGCAGAATTCCTAATTTTTCATTTTGAATTATTGCAACACCTGCACGCGGTAGCTCTTAAAGTTACGCTCATAAAGCTACATTGAAAATATTTTCTGACGTTGCTGACGACTTTAGGTCTATTGGCGGAGAGGTTTATCACAGGAATAATTTTAAAGACCCTGCATTTTTTCATTGAAATGCATTGAAAAATGAACCCCTAGATGATTGCCTTGAAAGTTCCTGTGTGTGTGGTGGCTGCCAACAATCTTGTGTAGAAAGTACGACTCTTCAACTATTTATTCAGAGTTTTAACCACGGTTTTCTGTAAAAAAGTCACCTCTTTGCATGCCCCATCATCCGCAATTAGAAACCACTCTGAAATGTAGTTCCCCCACTCATCTCGAATTTCTATTTTATATATTTTGCGAAGCATATAACGAACATAATATTCCCATTTCAGAATTTGATTTATTGATCATTTATCAATTTATCAAAAATTAATTTATTTAAAAACGCATGCATTTTCAGTCGCAGTCGGAGGCAACCAGTGAAGTGTCAGAAGTGGAGCTGGTGTTGCATGCTGCCACCTCCGTGCCGCCTTACGCACGGGACCAATACGCACGCCAGGTGAGGCCATACGCACGCCAGGTGAGGACATACGCACGCCAGGTGAGGCCATACGCACGCCAGGTGAGGCCATACGCACGCCAGGTGAGGACATACGCACGTCAGGTGAGGCCATACGCACGCCAGGGGAGGACATACGCACGCCAGGTGAGGACATACGCACGCCAGGTGAGACCATACGCACGCCAGGTGAGGACATACGCACGTCAGGTGAGGCCATACGCACGCCAGGTGAGGCCATACGCACGCCATGTGAGGACATACGCACGCCAGGTGAGGACATACGCACGCCAGGTGAGGCCATACGCACGCCAGGTGAGGCCATACGCACGCCAGGTGAAGACATACGCACGCCAGGTGAGGCCATACGCACGCCAGGTGAGGCCATACGCATGCCAGGTGAGGACATACGCACGCCAGGTGAGGACATACGCACGCCAGGTGAGGACATACGCACGTCAGGTGAGGCCATACGCACGCCAGGTGAGGACATACTCACGCCAGGTGAGGCCATACGCACGCCAGGTGAGGCCATACGCACGCCAGGTGAGGCCATACGCACGCCAGGTGAGGCCATACGCATGCCAGGTGAGGCCATACTACGCATGCCAGGTGAGGCCATACGCACGCCAGGTGAGGCCATACACACGCCAGGTGAGGCCATACGCACGCCAGGTGAGGCCATACGCACGCCAGGTGAGGCCATACGCTCGCCAGATGAGGCCATACGCATGCCAGGTGAGGCCATACTACGCATGCCAGGTGAGGCCATACGCACGCCAGGTGAGGCCATACGCACGCCAGGTGAGGCCATACGCACGCCAGGTGAGGCCATACGCACGCCAGGTGAGGCCATACGCTCGCCAGATGAGGCCACACGCACGCCAGGTGAGGCCATACTACGCTCGCCAGATGAGGCCATACGCACGCCAGGTGAGGCCATACTACGCATGCCAGGTGAGGCAACACCCTCAGTATTACTTCCTCTAATCGCTGCTTGTCTACGTAAGCATTAAACTCCCTTTAGTCCTTGTCGCTGGTCGGTCCAAACTGCCTGCATCGCTCCCTAGCAGGAAGTGGGAATCTACTTCTTAACTGGAGTTGCTGTGGGGTGTTCACTTCTTGGTGAACTAGGGTGGTCTGACAAGCAAGGTTGTGGATTTCACCAAAACTGTGCAACTTGCCAACACCAATCTCAGACGAAAAAATTTAGGGTTATCTTTGAACGATAACAAGTTTTTTTTCAAAACATCGGATAATTGAAGTAAACATATACGAGTGACTCACCCAATCAGTGACTTTAAATTTTTAGCGGTATGATAATCATGAAGATGGGTTGTTTTTTACAGGAGATTCAGTGCCATATAACGAGTTTAAATTGGGAGAGTCAAGGCTGTTTTTAAAACATTTCTATAGGTGGACCTTTATTGTTGTTATGTTTTATTGCTTTTGAAAAATTCATTGCTCCTATATATTTTAAACTTTAATGAATTTTATTTACCTAGGGTTTTATTTTTCCCTCTACTTCACGAGGAAGCTAGAAAATATTTTTTGAAAATGTACCTCGCTAATCATCCCCAATTTTAACTGAAATACCCAATACAATTTACACGTATTTTTCAGTACAACTTTCACGAGTCAACCCGCCTTGAGGGGGCCCTGTAGAGCGGCTGCCTTGCAGCCCATGAAGATACCTCAACAAACTGCAGTGTTTCCTTCAGTAAATTCTCCTCATCGACACATTAACTTCTAGGAAATTCAATGGAACATGCAGTGTGTCTAGTTTGTTCTCTTCATCGGATCCTCAACAAATGTTTCCTTCAGTATGTTCTCCACATTGGATTCCATATCAAATTGCGGTGCGTCTTCAAGTACTACACTCCTCGTTGAATCTTTAAATTCGTGGAACATTCAACCTTCGAGGAAATTCCATGGAACATGCAGAGTGTCCTTCACTATGTTCTCTACACACAACTTTAACTTCGCGGCCGGACCGCGTGTGAGGATTGAAGTAGCGTCTGAATTATCTTTACGCTCTTAGCAGTGAGAAAACTTTGGTTGCCAGTAATTAAAAAAAATGAAAAGCTTCAGGTTGCAGGGACTGAATTTTTTTTCCCGAGGCGTTAGTTGAAGCACCTCATTTGAAAGATACTTTTTTACTTAAGCCACTTATAGAAAATGTACGAGAGGCAGTATTCTTTAAAATTTAAGTTATAAAAGCCATATATTTTGAGATCTGTGGGTAAAAGCATATTGTAGTTCCAGTAAGACACGCGCCCCTCGACATCCTCGCCCAGCTTGTCACAAGCTCGAGCTCTGAGTGGAGGGTGAGCTTTCCGACCGTCCGCGCTGCGTCAGAGGGCAATCTTCTTTCCCTGATCATTTTCTGTCACATTTGTAGGGCTTGATTTTGTTGCCTAATATTCTGCTAGGCGATAATGTAATCAGCTGCACAATTTTTCAAATGAATTATTCACGTGTTTATGTGAATTGCATCATTCACGTATTTTTTGTGAATTGCATTATTCACGCATTTTTATGAATTGCATCATTCATGTATTCTGTGAATTGCATCATTCACGTATTCTGTGAATTGCATCATTCACGTATTCCGTGAATTGCATCATTCGTAACATGATATGTATAAGTTCAGAGTACAGCCTACCTTTATGCAACACATGTGCTGCTACCATTTATAGTACATTTATATTTGTATTTAATAATTGCCACACGTTTTCTAAAGATGTGGAAGAATCAAAATTTCAGTTTTGGTAACATTATAGGGTTTATGAACGTTATACCATAGGAAGCAACAAAGTTTGTACAAACCATTCGTTTGATTGCAAATGAATTTTCTCCGTCTTAACTCACGTGCTGGTTAATTACGCATTAGATTTTTCAAGCGATAACACCACGTGTTCACACTGAAGAACTTACGCTATGGAAACAACGAAATGTGTTCGTGCTCTCATCTCTCCTTCGATATAAGGGCATTACAAGACAACGCCTATCTTCTTAAAACTACGCAGACTCCTCGTTTCTCCCTCGATATGGTACTAACTCAGCCTTCTTTAATTCTTTTTTGGGTTACCGACTCATATTATTTAAGAGAAATATTCACAAGAAAGCAGTTTTGTCACTGTTAATCCTTCAAGCCTTCACGATTCAATTTGTATATATATGCGCGAGCACATGATCGATTCTTGAAGACTTATTCCTGCATCAACACGATGCACCGATATCAATAACTTATCTTTTCCTCCATCGGAAAGTTAAACGATAAAGGTTAAATTTAAATCAACGGTTGAAATTACGTTAAAACTGGGTAGGAGGATAAGAATCGTTTCTATTTATAGAGGGGTTTCCCCACACAGCGAGCTTCTGATTGCCAGATCGCCCAAGTCTTCATTAAGCACGACCGAGCTCCACCTCACTCACGCCGCTCCGAGGTTTTGGAGAAAATACTCGGAACTCCCCTGTCTAATTTTACTTTGTACTCTTCAGGGAGATACATCTATTGCGTTTATGAGAATTAGCGCTTTCAAGGGGAAAGTGCGAGGACCTGAGCTGAAGGATAAGTAGGTCTTACTTTTGTTGCAATATAAAAAGTTTTTGTTTTGTTACGGACTATCTTTTTTCGGTTCACTACGCTTCTGTCTCTCAGCGTCCATTCCTCCCTTCTTTCACTGCTATCTTACGTGGAAACACACTGTGTTCATAGATTCTCCGCCACTTAACTCCATACTGAATTGTGTCTTCCTCTTTCCTCTATTTAAAACGCCCCGGTTTTAGTTAGATAAGCTTAAAGTAACTTAGGTAATTTTATTTTTGTAACGCATCAATGGAAATTACCGTAAGTCTGCTTCATTCACGACACAATAGAGAGTTGAGGGCTGAAATCATGATGAATTCTGCTATACAAGCAGAGACTGCAGGCGGAGTGAGCATGAGTTATTATGATTTTCATCATGACTGCATCAAACGTCATTTAAGTGTCCATACGTGGGTCACTGATAAATGAATGTTGAAATTTAAATAAGCTCTCAGTAATTTTATCGGTATCGCTTGTGATGACTTTCGGTAGGATTGAAAATGCTTAATAACAAAAGCACGCAAAACAATTATTATGAGACAATGGAGAACTGCAGGCTGACGGATAAATTAGTCTCTGTGTTTCTGAGTTGAACGGTCAAAAGATTATCAAATCGATCTTCTTGCAAGCCCAAAAGAGGGGCAGGGCTCAGCATGCTCGCGCACAAATGATCCTTGTTTTTATCCACGTTTTTACAGGTTTGTATTTTATTCCATAAGTTGTATTACTCCACTTACTAGTCCTTTTTTTAACGCGAGTACCGTCGAGATGCACTTGAGGTAATAAATTACTGTCGCTCTTATGCAGGCAAGATAATTTTTTCAGGCTATTTAATAGACAAACTTACTATGTTAAAGCATTCATTGACTATACGTGCAGGGTTACCTTCGTGAAAAATTGTGCACACTATTATTGATAATCAAATTGTACTGTTCGAGGTACTATGAATTATTTATAGCAAAGTGCATTTCCCTTAGATTATAGTATTCATTTTTGATATATAATTAATGCGTTTCTGCTTCATATTTCGGGATAATTTTGTGCTGTGTGAAGAGGTTAAAATCTGTTATATGAAATTCTACCAGTTCGCTTTGGTTATTTTGATTCATGCCTTGGAATATTTCTAAAGCATTTAATTTCGTAGTTATATAAAATTGTTGTGGTTTATTTCTATGTGGAATTTCGTTCCTGTACCTTAGTGTTGGGTTAGTAGAATCATCGACCAAGTCTAACGATAAATAAATATATCATAATGAAACTATTTTTCAATGAAATGTTCAAACAACGTTGAAGGAAACTTAATAAACATGATCGAGAACATATCTGTTTTTCAAATCCTATCCATAATGAAGAGGATGAACGGGAGCTATTATAAAACATTCAGTTTGAAAGTTTCGAGACTAGATCCATTATAAGACAACATTTTCCCTCCTTTGCTTTTTTGCAACCATTTGTGGACATTTGTATATAAATTATGTAGAGTTTTTTATTTCGCTTCCTCATGTTACAATAGTTAAGTTCACTTTCTAACTGCTCGATCTTTTACTTTTTACTGCCCGACTTTACTGCTCGAAAGAAATTTTACCTTTCCTAAGAAGTGTGAAAATGTAATAGCATGATGATATTTGACCTCCTATGCTTAAATCTCTTCGAAGAAAGATCTTGAATTAATTGAAATGCTGTTCATTCACACTGATCCGTAAATGAGCAACTTACCTAGTGGTTCCCTTATGCCTCAATAGGCAGTCAGCGTGTTAAAACATTCACGAAGTTCGTGATTAGTGAAACTCGGAAGTTAAAGACAGAGCTTCCTACTCTGTCATGCGCATCATTCATCGCCTGCTCTCAGTTTCGACAGCATCGCTAGATCTCACACCCCATCCTATTATGGAGGAAGAAATATTACTTCTTTATTCATTAACTAAGATGTATTACATGGACCAATTCATGATGCTTTCATTTTGGTGAGAAATGCAAGAATAAAAGTAGCGCTCTACGTAGGCCGTTGTAAGTGGCTTCGGAATTGCAAGTTTCGATATTTTTTAACCTGTTTCCAAATTATTGAGCAGCTTGCTGCTGAGCTGAATGCAATTACAGACACCAATGCTACACTTTGAAAATATCCTTAAAATCTGTGTAAATTCACGATTGTCAGATTTGCAGTCACACCGAGGATAGCTTGCGTCGAGCTGCATAATTGTGTATTCAGGGGGAGATCATTCCGTCTGTTATGAAAACCAGTTTTCAGTCAGCAAAGATCAGGAAGACTTCGAAAAATAACAAAAAATACGCTCGAAGAGCTTTATTGGGTTGAAATGATATTAGGGGTGCGTTCGGAAATCATTACAATGAAGGATACCAAGAAATTTCTTCGATGGGACAATGTTTGGCCCATGAATAAACTAAGATGTTGAAAAAACAATAAAACAGCAATGAAAAATGTTACCACAACGAATAATATTTCTTGTCCATTATAGCCGATTCCAAAAAGGTGGACACGCATACCTTAAAAAATATTTCATTCCGGATGCTACGCTCTCATGAACATATCCGTCCACGAAATAATTTTATTCGAGTATCGATATTTTGAACGAAACTTGTTATATACAGTCTCATAGGCGTTTGTTTTTTATTAATGGTAATATTCTAACTAGATTCATAATATACCTGAAAGTGACTTTATACTTAACTTTACTAGAAATCAGGCATTAGTATTTTAATGAATGAGAAAATGAATCTCAATCAGTAAAATATCTTAACATGAAAAACCGACAGAGTAATTTTTTTGATGAAAGCTCATTTTTTCATCGGTTAGGAATAGGTTGCAGGGAAAATTCCACAATTGTATACTTCGAAGTACTTTTTCCTACTGAGAAAGTAATCTTGACTCTTTACAAAGGGAGGGGATTCCCAAACCTTCAGTTCCCATTCGATCTGAATCAGCGCAGGAGCCTAGGGCGGTCCACACACAAACGCACCGGTCTCTCAGGCACCGAGGAATTTTGGCGTCACTGACTCGAGCAATCGCGTCTTCCGGCACTAAACCGAGCTGTTTTCTTTCTTTCGCACCTAAGTACTCCTCAAAACTCGCGTAAAAATGATCTCTTCATCAGGTGCACTGCTAACATTTACGTATACCATTGCTGTACATCTTAAAACTGCCTTGTATTTACCTACAATATTTGCGTACTCGGATACTTACTACAACGGTTCCCAAATTGTAAAGTGACATGTAAGCTGAGAATCTTACAAGTATGATAGATAGGAAAAAATGTTATTCAATTTCTCACTCTTAGAATACGAGAATACGAAAAAGATTTCAAAAGTGAAGCATGTAAAATGCGCATCCTCTTCCAAAACCTCCATCATCTAACTTGAAATATATACTTAGCGCAACCGTTGAACTGACGTTGCCGCCGACGTAACTTGACCGAGAACCGGAAAACCCGGAGCGACCTTTCTGGTTCCGGGACAAATCGATGACTTTAGGAGCCGCGAACGTTCGGTGTGAACTCCGCTGCGCAAGAGGAATAATTGCAGCTGCTCGGACAACTCGTGTTGCTGGTATTGAGTAACCAGTTTGTCCCAAGAATGTGCGACTCAAGACATGAGAGAAGGTTCTATTTAAAGTAAATGCAATGAAAAGAGGGACAAAAAATACGATGTAAACCAAACTGTGATTTGACCTCGTGAATGAAAGTCCCTGATATGAGCTTCATATTTTAAGAACTTTGAATGTCGTTCAAATAGGTTTGATTAAACTAGTAGCGGTGTTTATGAATTTTATGCGCAGGCTTCGTATTTTTTATTTCAACAGAAGTGTGAAACTGGAATGAAGTAACTGGGTATGAAAATTAGTGCGACAGGCCAGGCTGGAGGCAAAGAAGTGTAGTTGCCTCTTATTGATAATCGTGCAAATCTAAGGTAACATTCTCATTGCACAGCTTTATCCTGGAACCTGAAATCAAATATTTTAATTTAATTATCATTGTTTTTCCACACTAGTGCTAAAATTAGCGTTGCAAACTTCCTACTTTTTCTAAATTAGCAGCTTATTTCAATTAACAGCTCTTCTAAGGGCTTATTCTCTATTTCAACTTTCAAAAAAATGTTTTTATTTTGAAATACAAGACGAAAATTGCGCGTAAAACCGTACTCTCGCTTCAACGAGCACGACTGTAGTGCAAATATAAGAACGTGAGAGTTTTTGTAGACTACTCACCGATAAGAGCAATATGAACTTCCAGTAGAGGACGGTGTTCCGGGTGTTTTTATGATTTTTCTGCGTCATTCGTGCAGGATTTATTGGCCCCCAAATGCTGTCTATATTCAGTTCGTACTCAACGAGTAGGGCCTCGTTGCGCTTCCTGAATCTAGTGTTCGCCACAATTTCTATGCGTGTGGAACATAATGTTCGAACTTCTAAAACTTGCGTCGTGAGTGAAATTATTGCTGTTGAAATCACTGGAAAAATTTAAAACACAAGTACGGGAACGTAATCGCAGCACAGTATTTCAATGTGATCGAAAGCTCAGTGATCAGGAGGGTGATTTTCAGCATGCAATTTTAGGTAAAAATTCAAAACGATTTTTGTTTTCATTCAGTGCAAGGCATTAGTTGAAAATTGCAGCCGTCCAGTCTTCATTCAAAATCACTCGAGACTTTGGCACTAAATCGAAAAAAACGAGTTTAGAGACTGCAATATTTGAGTCAGTGAAGTTCGGTAACAAACTTCCTGATGATTTACATTAACTTGAAAAAGTACCTCCTTTTAGAAACATGGAATTATTTTACTTGCTTCACTTTTTTAATCTTTTTCTTGCTCTAGGAGTGAGAAATTCAGTAACAATTTTGCCTATCAATCATACTTGCAAGATTCCTCGATAGCATGTAACTCCACAATTTGAGAACCGTTGCAGGAAGTCTTCTGCTCCAAGTACACGGGTCAAGTAGAGCATGTCTTCCTGTCATGTGAAAATGGAAAAATGGCAAGTTACACAAGTTGACGGCGAAGGGTTAAACTGAAGATCAATATTCAACTCAAATTTATAGTTGAAATTTGTCAGCAATTTATAAATACCAAACATTAACTTGGTCCATTAAATACCATTAATTTAAAAGATTGTTAAAAATTTTTAAACGACCCATTGATGAGTCGTTTCGCAACAGGAAGAACTTGAGCACGACGCATCGATGGGTCGCATCGTAGGTAGCGTCTCAAGACAAGACTTTCCCCAGTACTTCTCATGTCTTTTTTCCAACAAAAAACCACGAATCGTTACACAATCTAAGATCACCATTGGTGTAGCCGAACACTTTTACACGCACTCATGCTCATGGTTTACACGTGCTCGGAACCGCAACAACGGTTTCAACATCTATACTCCAGAAACTCCTCCTGCTGCCCCAGGCATGTCTGCCAATCAACTTAGGACAATCACCTGTCTCTGGGCAGTTATTACCTGAGTTGTCTGGAACGAACGTCATGGTAGACGAACGTCGACATCGTGTTTACCATACAGGAATCAGTGTTGCGCCGGACGTGATGAGGTGTGTTGTGTCAAGAGGGTGCTGTGGTAGGTACTGGGTGGCGCCAGTGTTGTGGCATTGGAACTGAAATGACTTGGTTTACTTTTAATATGTAGCTTCGCAATCTTATTTTACATTGAACTTGTAAAGCATCATTGATGGTTCAAAAACGTGATGAATGGTTTAAAATACCTTGGTAGTGTTTTGGTAAAGTGAAATGGCCTGTGCTCAAACTGCTGTTACCAAGTGAGGTTTTCGCTGAAAAACTTGTGGCTTATTAATTTTGACTCATTTTTCATCTATCCAAGATAATTATGACTCTGAAAATACACTTAATTTTACAATCTTAATTAACGCTATAAAAGGGCCTTGAATCTCAATTTGATTTGAACTTTCAATAAATAAGAGAGAACCAGGAAAATGGTATAAAACATTTTTCATTAAAATATGTTCTCGAGACTGAAAAAGACTCGTAAAAATTGGACGTTTCGAGCCTTCGCTCATCATCAGCAATACAAATTCGAACAAAAATTCATGAAACTTTGGAACTTTGAACTTTGGTGAGAGATTCATGATGACCATGAAACAGGCGACGTTTTCTGATGACATGAAACCAAAATACCGAAAACTTATAATGATCATAGAACAAAAGTAGTGGCTGTTTTTGCTGGACGTAAAACTGAAATACTGATATGTTTTTCTTTAAATTAATCAACGTTAGCATTTGAAAAGCAACAACGGATGAAGTTGAAGGAAGACCACGAATTTCAAAAGGCTGTGATAGACGCAATTACTATTTCACGAAGGTCCGATGCGTAATACTTTTTTATTAAGACGGCAGTGCAATTTATTGCAATCGTTATTCCCGTAAACTTAGAAGCAACAACTTCAGATAATTGTAGGCAACTGTACAGCTATTTATGCAAATTTAAATCATTTATAAAAACGGTAAAGGTTATTTGTAGGATAAAAAGGAAAACCAACGTGGCTAAGAATAAGAATTTTCTTAACCATGAGAATATAAGAATAGTGAATATAAGAATATTCTCTAAGAATATTATAGTATAAGAATATTCTCTAAGAATATTCTTAGCCACGTTGGTTTTCCTTTTTATCCTAATAAATTTCCCTGAATTCAATCTATTTCATTTATTAGGTTATTTGTAATAACAAACTTAAGGGACTTTCAATGAAATTTAGGTTGTAATTTCTGTAAATTCGAACCTAATTATTTAGGTTATAAATGCTGATGAGTGTGTATTAATTAGAAACTTTTATCGAAGAAGTGACTCTTCTGATGCGAACTCTGAGAAAACAAGTAAGAAAACTTGGGAGGATCATGTAGGTTCGGTTTATAGACGCGAAGAGATGCGAATATTACTGAACATGGGCTGTCCAACTCTCCTGTGTTGGAAGTGGGAATTTTACTGCCGAAAATAACGATCCAGCAAAATGCGCAGGAAAAAATGCGACTTATCATTCAATGATCTTGCGACGCATCACTGTACGGCCTTGTAATAACTCTGTTTATTTTTTAAGTAAAATATTCATATACACTCCTCGCACAGAAATCCGACGGTCATACCTGCGACTAATACGGTTTGCAGTACCATATATACTTGTTAAATATACATCGTTTGGGAACGCGGGAATGCGCTGATTGAGCTATAGAGGTGAAAATTTCGAAAAAGCACATTCCATGAGCACAATGACTTGCGCTTGAATAGAATTCCTACCTCGATAGAATTTATTCATGATGAAACTGCAAGTGATTGAAAGTTGCGTAAACAAACAAGTTCTACGCAAGATACAATAGTTATGTTGTTTTTAAAATAAACCGTAAGCATATCGAAATATTTCGAAATTGAGTTCTTGGAAAGTCTTGGTGTAGTTATCTTCTCGTTCGTTGCATGTTCGTATGGCTAAATTAGAGTCTAGAAAATACGTCATCACTGTAATATAACAGTAATGTTGTGATTAAATTGAAATTTAGCTGCTTGCATGACATTAACAACAAAACTTTCTGTGTTTATTGCATATACGGCTAAATTACAGTCTAGACTCTAGAAGGTACGTCTTAAGTGTATTTAAACTAAATTATCTGGTATTTACATCAGTAACGCAGCCAGGTGAGAGGGGCCACAGGGGCCATGCCCCCCTCCCCCGAAATGTTGAGCTGGAGGCCAGTTTTAGTCGTCATCATTTTAAATAAAAGAGTAAAAAGATTGTTGATAATTGATGTCTGCCCCCGAAATTATCCGCCGGGGATCTTGGCCACCGAAATTTTCAGCTGGCTGTGCCATTGATTTGCATCACAGTAAGGGCAATGTCTTTGTCTCCCAAAATTTAGAAGTTGGACGTCCGCTAGCTTACTCAAGCAAGAAATATTCTGGGACCTGTCTGACTAGTTTTTCTACCAGAAGTATTCATCGAGAACGACGGTCACGTACATTTTTTTTATCGGGGACGAAGGATTATTTTTACTCACTGACATGGTGGTACTTCCACCACCTTAGTCTGAAGAAAATCAGCTCGTGTGCGTACTTCCGGGAAAAATGATTGCTCTTCAAAAATAGCTCTAGGTTACTGAAAGCTGTTTTGCTGGATTAATCTGACGCAGGGAACGTTCGAATTTGGAAACTACACGGGGATTCATAAATTTGTCTCAAAAATTCGTATTGAATGGTTACTTATTCTTGTGTTTCTGAGCAAAATACTTTGGAAACTCCACCATTTTGGTGACTTAGTGTTATTTAAACTGAAAATATGTGTTTCGTGGTGTGCAAAAAACTCAAGCGAGTCGGTCGGCGATATTTGGCACCAGAGACGTGACAAATTTCTGTAGAGGTCGTGGCAGATGAAATTTGAAGTTTGAAATCAATTTAGCTAGCTGTTTGTACTGTAAGGCTTATCCAAAAGGATAGAAAATAATATTATATTTATTTGTCAACACTAATGTCTACGCAAGAGTGGACACGGGAATGGCAGTGTTATTCTCTAATTTTACGACGCAAAAAAATGGTTGTTTTCAGCAGGGTGAAAACAAATTTTAGAAAATAAGTTCAATACAAACAAATGAAAAGTGAAACACCAATTTGAGAAAACATGTTTGGCTTGAATTCCTTGAAATGGGAAAAAAGAAGCTAAGGTCCGCGAGGACTTTTTAATCTATAAATAGGAACTGAATGGGAGCAGGGTTCAGAATTGGTAGCTGAAGGGAATTAGTGTTCAGTGACGCGTGCTTTCGGAAAGATTAAAGCTTAGGGGAAGACCCGGCGGCTACTGGCATTCTCTGGGCCTCCCTCATGGGGAGGTGGGAGGCGCGAGTGGTGAGCACGAAGCGGGTGCTGCTGCAGCGTGAGGTCTACCGCCAAATGTCGCCTGCCCTGGTGCAGGTTGAGACGTACAAATGAAGCGTTTATCGATAAACTAAATGTATGGAAATAATTAGTATCTATTATTAACCTAATCTAACCTCACGCTATAGTACTACCTAGAGGTAGATCTCATGCGGTAGACCTCACGCTATAGTACTAGCTAGAGATAGGTCTCATGCTATAGTGCGGTAGACCTCACGCTATAGTACTAGCTAGAGATAGACCTCATGCTATAGTGTGGTAGACCTCACGCTATAGTACTAGCTAGAGATAGACCTCATGCTATAGTGCGGTAGACCTCACGCTATAGTACTAGCTAGAGATAGACCTCATGCTATAGTGTGGTAGACCTCACGCTATAGTACTAGCTAGAGATAGACCTCATGCTATAGTGTGGTAGACCTCACGCTATAGTACTAGCTAGAGATAGACCTCATGCTATAGTGTGGTAGACCTCACGGTATAGTACTAGCTAGAGATAGACCTCATGCTATAGTGTGGTAGACCTCACGGTATAGTACTAGCTAGAGATAGACCTCATGCTATAGTGTGGTAGACCTCACGCTATAGTACTAGCTAGAGATAGACCTCATGCTATAGTGTGGTAGACCTCACGCTATAGTACTAGCTGGAGGTAGACCTCATGCTATAGTGTGGTAGACCTCACGCTATAGTACTAGCTAGAGATAGACCTCATGCTATAGTGCAGTAGACCTCACGCTATAGCAGCAGGACGCGTTTAGACGCTCAAACAAGCACAGCTCGCAAGAAATTTACGGTACACGTGATGCACGTAACGCCGGCGCTCGACGGCGGGGTCAATGAAGACACCGTAGAAGCAAATTTGACTACTAGGTTCTGGATTGATTCGTTTTTGGAGCCTTAATTTTTCAGAAACACAATTCATCTTGAGTTTTCTGGCGCGATTGGAATAAAAATGCTATTTAAGAAATCATGTGATTTTAGAACAACATATGTGGCATATAACATTTAGGATGACATTTAGCATAACATCTTCAACAGTATCTTGTCCGTTAGTTGTATCAAACAGGATCTCGCTTAATGAATCAAAGTGAACAAAACAATTCTCGTTAGTGGTATGACAGACACAGAAGGTATTAGAGGCATTTTATAGTATGAAGTAAGTCAAAACTTGCCCTTGAGGCTCAATGATGCATGGAACATCACCGCGTGCTGCGGGAAGTTGAAGATTTGCGGCCACTTCTGAGTAGGGGAAATTGTCTGGAGTTATTTAACCATTTAGTGGCGAGGCTGATTCTAACGAACTCTGTATTCAAATTTGTTGTATTTTGAAGTTTGTAAATGTTGACACCCAAACACTTGTTAGTGGTGTTGTCATGTCACAAGAGTTAATCTTACTGGAATAAGTATCAGCTGTCTAATGTGACGCGGATTTACTTCGTTTTGTTTTATTTTTCTGTGATAAAAATTGGAAGTGAGTAATTAGAATTTGCGTCTCGAGATTTGCTCCAATACGAATGAAAATCTTACATGAAAACGACTGTTAGGAAATAAAAGGTTCCCCTGCGAATTTTTTTTTAATTACTTACTCTCCCTTACAGAAACCAAGATTTGCTATTTTGGGCGCAAGATGTGGCCATCTGATCTTTTTGTGTTCCTATACTCGTTGTTAATTCTCTCACACAGCATATATTGTTATAATTTAGCTATAAATCTTATTTGCTTTCTCTTCTATGCTACAAGTGTCGTATTGGAACTTGAGATGTATGGTTATTGCTGGTAGATTTCGCCGTCTATTTCAATAAGCTCATTACTATTTCATGTCATCAACATCAGCTCTTTCTTTTACATTAATTCATGTCTTAGATGAGGAGAGCATTTAATGTAAAATATTCCCTCACCATACTGTCGTTTTCCTTTCGTTGTTTCAGTAAAAAACAGCTTTTTTAGCCAAAGTAAAAGTCATACTCTGATTTAGTTGCCGGAGGACCGTGATGAGTAAGCCGGCGAAGAAGGAGCTGCGGGATTTACTTTGCATATACGAGTATTAATGCAAATGCTTTCTTTTTTAGATACTGTTCGTCTCACTCGAACTCTGAACGTTGAAAGTGTTTATAAATGCGGGAGAAGGGCTTATGGGAGTTTATAAAATATTAATTTCGTTACGAAATACCGCTGTTAATTTGCAGATTTTTGTCTGTTGGGAGGGAAAGAGGGTTGAGGGGGGGGGGGGTCTAAAACGTCTACGATAACATGAATACTATGACATGATTCCCAGAGATAGGAGCTCTCACTTTCTTAGCCCACACGTTGCTGAAGACAGCTGGCTCTCCCTGAACACAAACCATGTGCGGTTTGAAGAGACGGTCGTACCAACTTCTGCTTTGAGCTTAGCTAGACTAGTAATTTCATCCTGTATAATAACCAGAAGTCCGCACCAAAAGCCTTTTCTTTTAACTAAGAAGAAGACAGAAATTCACGATTCGTTACTGCACTCATTCATCCGTCACAGCTCCACCCACAGCTACGTTCATCAACCGAGGTGACATCGCACAACAGTCTCTAAGACTAAGTCATCTACACTCACCTCAGTTGCAAACGACACCTGCTACGCAACTTAAGCAAATTAAATTGGCGAGTTTCGCAAACTTTTACATTCTCTGCAGTTGCATGATCTCAGTATATCTCATGAAAATTATGCCATTTACAATATATCCTCTGAAGGTGTATGTAGATTCAAAAATTAATTGCTTTCCTTCCAATACTTTCCATGCATTTTTGCTGTCACTTTACTTGGGGAAATTAATGTGAGGCCTGCAACTGAAAATTTCTTTACATATATCTGTGCGATCAAAAAACCCACTTTTTATTATATTGCGCCAAAATCTCAGTAAAATATAGTTCAAATAGCTACTCAATGGTGCGCTAGTCCCTAATTAGTTGATCACAGTTTATTTGTTTTTCTGAGAGTAGCCAATTTTTTCACAATAGGTTAGAAGACAGCGGTTTGAACTATTTTTTTACATAGAATGAATCGTATTCCGCAGTCAATTTTTGCAGTTTATGCTCTGTGAGTCAGCTGCGATACGAACGTGCGCAATGGGAACGCCTTGTCCGGAATCTACACTTTCCATTATACTTTCGATTTCCTCGGAGGACGAACCAGTTTTCTACTACTCGTTAAGACCCTGAACTCGCTGGCCTTTACTATGCAGACTTGCCTTCAGCAGTCCGTGGAGACGCAATATTACAAAAATTGATTCGCGTACATTCGCATTGGTTCCAAGAGACCTTCTGCAACTGACAACATAGACCGTACATCCGTAGGAAATTGCTTGGTTGCAGATAACTGAATGGGACCTCTTGTTGTGCCATTTCTCCATTGAGAGGAAGGAAATCCATACTGCTTTCTCATATTACTAATAACATATTTCTATTATTACCAATAACATATTACTCAACCTTGACTCAACCCTGACGCTCCTATACACTCTTATCTTCGTCAACTTTTTTAAAAATTCGCTCTTTAGATAACCACTGGATATAAATTCAGTTAAGCTCTTGCATAATGCAGAAATACAGATGCAATTTTTGCAAATTAATAGCTCAAATACGTATATGCGAAGCGATGTCTTCGTAAATTTTCCACAGACCGTAGTGGATAATTCTCTCGTGTCCATGGTGAATAAGTGCTAAAAATCCCAAAGCAGCGACTGTATCTCTTATTACACATAATTTCCCTTGATTTTTTTGTAATTTGTGTATATCTTCAGTCAAAACGTCCAAATTGAGATATTAGTGTGAAGAACGAATTTTAGCGTCATTTGCGTACGTAATTAAAGCTTTTACGTGTGCAGCACATAGTGCCTCCAGCCGCCTGGCGCGATTCAAGGCGACTCTATATTTGGCTTTTCGATTGGCTCCATGCACGCACCACATTGCATATTGTTGTTTAACTTCACTGGCAAGAACTAAAGCAACACGCAAATAACGGATCTAGCAGCAGTACACGCCGGAGGTGTTAAAGAAGCACACCTATTGGCTCTACCTAGCAGCAGTATACATAAGCTCGATATGTTAAAGGGAATAAAGAAACGCACAGCTAAAGGGTCTAGGAACAGCATAAGCCGACAGTAACATACATAAGCAAAGACTGTAGGTTGAAAAATTCTCCATTGAGAGGAAGGAAATCCATTCTGGGTTCTCATATTATTAAGAACATATTTCTCTAGCTTAATTTGATTTAAAAAAACGAGGTATGAGTCAGAGAGGTCGATGTATTTGATTACAAAATTCCTTCGGACTTGCTGTAGCAACTGTAGAATTTTACTGAGACAGGGAATAAAGCGAACAAAAAACGACGTAAAATATTTTACAAATTATTTGCTGAATGTAAGTCATTATTTTTGCGCCCAGCTGCGCGTTCTCTTTAGTAGGTGATCATGCAAGTCTAATGAGCGTGTCTTTCTCTGATTTTGCGGACTGAAATACTCATTAAAATGTCAAATTCTTATTCACGGAAAAATTCTTTCGCCGACAAAGCAATAACACTGAAGACTTAATATGGAAGCACTTGCTTCAATCACAGAGCCTTTTGACTGAACTGTTTCGATGAGAAATAAAATTAGCCCCCAATTTCGGGACAAAAAGGTATTCAGATCTTGTCCAAGACCACTTGTAACACTGCTGCGCTGATTGTGATCTGTGTGACACTCATCCAATGGCGAAGGTGAAAAGTGCATGATGAACTCCAATTCGAGGAGACTGCAAGTTAAACTTTCATGCCATTTTTGTTTTTTCAGGCATCAGAACTTTTCGAAAGATACACTCTTATCGCCCTTTTTTTGTTTCTTTGGTCATCAGTGCTTTATTGAAGGTAAATTCTAATTCCATTTTTTCTTCCTTCGCGCATCAGAACTCTTACCCAGTCTAACTTTTTCGCCTCCTGCATGCATGTTTTTTGCCGCCCAAGTAATTAAATGGCTTAGGCGGCGAAAAACATGCATGCACCGGTGAAAAAGTTAGACTGGGTAGGAAGATAAACACTTAACAAAAATTGTTGTTTTAAACGTTTACCAAAAATTATTGTCAGAACTCATCGGAAAATAAACAAGATTTGTTTAATCATAACTCGATGTCGCGCAGCCGCAGCTAGCAGAGTGGGCAAAACTTGGGAGCAGTGGACAGGAAAATGAAACTTGGAAATGAAATTCCCAAACGTAGCCTACCATTTCTGCATTACCTTCTCACATTTCCGATGACTAAACGGGCAAATCTCATTACAAACTAGTTATACCGCAAACATTGCGCGAATAGTAACATTAACAAGGCACAGGCTGTTATTTCAGAGCACTGAAAATAGATTTTTTACAATACTTCACGTTTGCTTTTAATTCTATGTTTTTAGCTTTATTGGCTTTCCATTTTATCCCAAAAGAAAGATTCCCAAGGAATCGACTTCTTCAATCTATGTCACTTGAACTTTTTCCGTTAGTCTCAGAAACTCTCCCAGTATCAGGAAAGACGTAGCTGATACATTCACAACATATACCTTCTGAGAAAACATGACAAGAAAGTCATCTCACTTAACGCTACTGCACAAGCGGAGTGTTCAGCCCTGACGCTTAAGCCCTGACTCGACTCTGTCGATCAAACCCTGACTCAACCCTGACGCTCAAACCTTGACTCAAATCTGGCGCTCCTGACTCGACTCTACCGCTCAAATAGAGCGCACAAAGATCCGTTACGCAGGCTGTGGCGGCCTGCGAAGGGTTCGAGGTGAACAAGGCAACATTGCGCAAGCGTTGGTCGCCTAAAATGTTCACAAAAACTGCAGATATGGAAGAGTTTTGGTCTAGGGCTCCACTTCTGTTGAGTTTGCATTGTCATCGTGAGCACAATCGCGCAAGATCATAGTAAAATTTGGTACTAGGTGAGATGAATTAGGCTAAACACAATTGTACACCTTATAATAGCATTGAAGATAGGATGCCTCAGAAGTCGCTGAACTTATTTGAGCCCTCAGGTAGCTATACTCAAATGTTTCCGTTGTACTAGTCTTGCAGGTAACAATATACTGCTGTTTTGATCGTGGAGAATAAATTGTTTAAATTATTTAGCAATCACAAAGCTTCTACGTGATGCAACTGAAAAGTTATTATTTAATTGAAGTGTTATATTTGAATTCATGTTGCACGTATCCCTAGTAATGCATGCTTACCTAGCTACAGCAAATAAAGTTAGATTGAATAAAACCACACTTCAATTCCTCCTATTTCGACGGATCAGGTTCATTACCACGGATTTTCCACATGGTGCATGGAAACTGCAAAAATTCTATTTGCCATATGACCTGACGTGAGACAGCTGCACACGGAAGAAAATATTTGGATTAGAATTTACTCTCAAGGTCCGTTTTTTACATCAGAGTCCAGGATGTGAACTCGACCATTCCAGTTAGCGTCCACATGGCAGTGTACCCTATCCATGTACAGCGCCGCTATTCTTAGTAACCTCTGTTTTATTATCAACCTTCTTGGGTGAAACACTTGAAGTTCATCGCGTGATAAATTACGGAGAAATTCACTCAATATTTCTTTATTGGAAGACTGCCTATCGTTAAAATTTAATACCTGTGAAGCCTGTAAAACGCAACGTTTCGATGTACAAACATCATCACCCGGCTGAAAATATACAGAAAAAATCTTCAGTCACATTGGTAAAATGCAAGTCTAATTCTTAAGCTATATGAGATTCAGTGTGAAAGTAGAAATCACAAAACAAAAATATTTTAGAAATGACTTGAGAAATGACTTCTTGGGTGAACTTGGAATCCAAGACAAATTACAAACATATCAACAAATGATAATTTATAGGGCCACACTCTCGCCCAAAAATATAACTCCGACAACCTTCCTCCTGAACTAGGAATCGAGATCAAATCACAAAAACATCAACCTTACCATTTTTTTTCATCATCAACGCTATTCTGATAGAAGTGAATAAAAAATTATACGTGGTATCCCAATTTCTGGTAAAAATGATACACAGATTAAATGCTATTCGCTACCCGAATATTTTGCTCGACTTTGAAATGAAAATGTTAAGATGGCACGTGTGTTTGCTTAGGATTCGTTACAGTCATTATGTGATATTCTGACGACATCAAATAATGCTCAATAATATTCTACCCCAAAAAATTGAAATTAAACCTTCATAATCGAAAAAAGTTACCAGTCTAGCAATTTTGAAATTGGATTCTGAATGCGATCATTTTTGATAAAGTTTTCGAACAATCGAAAAAAATAACACAATAAATGAATAGCGAGGAAGGTTTTCATCTTGTTGGCGTGCAAATTTGTGTGTAGGAGATGTTTTGAACACATCAGACTCTGTGATAACGCGCGAATTTTTTCTCTTACGCCACTGACTCTTATTTTTCAGTCATTTCTGCCATGATATGCATCTAAAGCTGATCTTGGCGTGACGTGCGGATACGGGGACAGGACACAGACGTGCGGATATGGGGACAGGACACAGACGTGCGGATATGGGGACAGGACACGGACGTGCGGATATGGGGACATGACACAGACGTGCGGATATGGGGACAGGACACAGACGTGCGGATATGGGGACAGGACACGGACGTGCGGATATGGGGACAGGACACGGACGTGCGGATATGGGGACATGACACAGACGTGCGGATATGGGGACAGGACACAGACGTGCGGATATGGGGACAGGACACGGACGTGCGGATATGGGGACAGGACACGGACGTGCGGATATGGGGACAGGACACGGACGTGCGGATATGGGGACATGACACAGACGTGCGGATATGGGGACAGGACACAGACGTGCGGATATGGGGACAGGACACAGACGTGCGGACAAGGGAACAGGACACAGACGTGCGGATATGGGGACAGGACACAGACGTGCGGATATGGGGACAGGACACAGACGTGCGGACAAGGGAACAGGACACAGACGTGCGGATATGGGGACAGGACACAGACGTGCGGATATGGGGACAGGACACAGACGTGCGGACAAGGGAACAGGACACAGACGTGCGGATATGGGGACAGGACACGGACGTGCGGATATGGGGACAGGACACAGACGTGCGGATATGGGGACAGGACACGGACGTGCGGATATGGGGACATGACACAGACGTGCGGATATGGGGACAGGACACAGACGTGCGGATATGGGGACAGGACACAGACGTGCGGACAAGGGAACAGGACACAGACGTACGGATACGGGGACAGGACACAGACGTGCGGACAAGGGAACAGGACACAGACGTGCGGACAAGGGGACAGGACACAGACGTGCGGATATGGGGACAGGACACAGACGTGCGGATATGGAGACAGGACACAGACGTGCGGACAAGGGAACAGGACACAGACGTGCGGACAAGGGAACAGGACACAGACGTGCGGACAAGGGAACAGGACACAGACGTGCGGATATGGGGACAGGACACAGACGTGCGGACAAGGGAACAGGACACAGACGTGCGGACAAGGGAACAGGACACAGACGTGCGGATATGGGGACAGGACACAGACGTGCGGATATGGAGACAGGACACAGACGTGCGGACAAGGGAACAGGACACAGACGTGCGGACAAGGGGACAGGACACAGACGTGCGGATATGGGGACAGGACACAGACGTGCGGATATGGAGACAGGACACAGACGTGCGGACAAGGGAACAGGACACAGACGTGCGGATATGGGGACAGGACACAGACGTGCGGACAAGGGAACAGGACACAGACGTGCGGACAAGGGAACAGGACACAGACGTGCGGATATGGGGACAGGACACAGACGTGCGGATATGGAGACAGGACACAGACGTGCGGACAAGGGAACAGGACACAGACGTGCGGACAAGGGGACAGGACACAGACGTGCGGATATGGGGACAGGACACAGACGTGCGGATATGGAGACAGGACACAGACGTGCGGACAAGGGAACAGGACACAGACGTGCGGACAAGGGAACAGGACACAGACGTGCGGACAAGGGAACAGGACACAGACGTGCGGATATGGGGACAGGACACAGACGTGCGGACAAGGGAACAGGACACAGACGTGCGGACAAGGGAACAGGACACAGACGTGCGGATATGGGGACAGGACACAGACGTGCGGATATGGAGACAGGACACAGACGTGCGGACAAGGGAACAGGACACAGACGTGCGGACAAGGGGACAGGACACAGACGTGCGGATATGGGGACAGGACACAGACGTGCGGATATGGAGACAGGACACAGACGTGCGGACAAGGGAACAGGACACAGACGTGCGGACAAGGGAACAGGACACAGACGTGCGGATATGGGGACAGGACACAGACGTGCGGATATGGGGACAGGACACAGACGTGCGGACAAGGGAACAGGACACAGACGTGCGGACAAGGGAACAGGACACAGACGTGCGGACAAGGGAACAGGACACAGACGTGCGGACAAGGGAACAGGACACAGACGTGCGGATATGGGGACAGGACACAGACGTGCGGATATGGGGACAGGACACAGACGTGCGGACAAGGGAACAGGACACAGACGTGCGGATATGGGGACAGGACACAGACGTGCGGACAAGGGAACAGGACACAGACGTGCGGACAAGGGAACAGGACACAGACATGCGGATACGGGGACAGGACACAGACGTGCGGATATGGAGACAGGACACAGAAGTGCGGATATGGGGACAGGACACAGACGTGAGGACAAGGGAACAGGACACAGACATGCGGATACGGGGACAGGACACAGACGTGCGGATATGGGGACAGGACACAGACGTGCGGACAAGGGAACAGGACACAGACGTGCGGATATGGGGACAGGACACAGACGTGCGGATATGGGGACAGGACACAGACGTGCGGATATGGGGACAGGACACAGACGTGCGGACAAGGGAACAGGACACAGACGTGCGGATATGGGGACAGGACACAGACGTGCGGACAAGGGAACAGGACACAGACGTGCGGATATGGGGACAGGACACAGACATGCGGATACGGGAACAGGACACAGACGTGCGGATATGGGGACAGGACACAGACGTGCGGACAAGGGAACAGGACACAGACGTGCGGATATGGGGACAGGACACAGACGTGCGGACAAGGGAACAGGACACAGACGTGCGGATATGGGGACAGGACACAGACGTGCGGATATGGGGACAGGACACAGACGTGCGGATATGGGGACAGGACACAGACGTGCGGACAAGGGAACAGGACACAGACGTGCGGATATGGGGACAGGACACAGACGTGCGGACAAGGGAACAGGACACAGACGTGCGGATACGGGGACAGGACACAGACGTGCGGATATGGAGACAGGACACAGACGTGCGGACAAGGGAACAGGACACAGACGTGCGGACAAGGGAACAGGACACAGACGTGCGGACAAGGGAACAGGACACAGACGTGCGGACAAGGGAACAGGACACAGACGTGCGGATATGGGGACAGGACACAGACGTGCGGATATGGGGACAGGACACAGACGTGCGGATATGGGGACAGGACACAGACGTGCGGACAAGGGAACAGGACACAGACGTGCGGATATGGGAACAGGACACAGACGTGCGGATATGGGGACAGGACACAGACGTGCGGACAAGGGAACAGGACACAGACGTGCGGATATGGGGACAGGACACAGACGTGCGGATATGGGGACAGGACACAGACGTGCGGATATGGGGACAGGACACAGACGTGCGGACAAGGGAACAGGACACAGACGTGCGGATATGGGGACAGGACACAGACGTGCGGATATGGGGACAGGACACAGACGTGCGGATATGGGGACAGGACACAGACGTGCGGACAAGGGAACAGGACACAGACGTGCGGATATGGGGACAGGACACAGACGTGCGGACAAGGGAACAGGACACAGACGTGCGGATATGGGGACAGGACACAGACATGCGGATACGGGAACAGGACACAGACGTGCGGATATGGGGACAGGACACAGACGTGCGGACAAGGGAACAGGACACAGACGTGCGGATATGGGGACAGGACACAGACGTGCGGACAAGGGAACAGGACACAGACGTGCGGACAAGGGAACAGGACACAGACATGCGGATACGGGGACAGGACACAGACGTGCGGACAAGGGGACAGGACACAGACGTGCGGATATGGAGACAGGACACAGAAGTGCGGATATGGGGACAGGACACAGACGTGCGGACAAGGGAACAGGACACAGACGTGCGGACAAGGGAACAGGACACAGACATGCGGATACGGGGACAGGACACAGACGTGCGGATATGGAGACAGGACACAGAAGTGCGGATATGGGGACAGGACACAGACGTGCGGACAAGGGAACAGGACACAGACGTGCGGACAAGGGGACAGGACACTGACGTGCGGATATGGGGACAGGACACAGACCTGCGGAGGATATAGGGACAAAACACTGACGTGTGAGAATTCCGTTGGAGGATGAAATCCGTTTACCACACAGGACTCACTAGCTCGCTCGTTTAAACTCCTGAAATAATGTTTCACAATTTGTTCGAAACAAAGTAGGGAATGAACAGGAAATCATGACTCGCACTTGAAGTGCAGTAATTCCTTTATTGTTTTAGGATAAAAAAATACGTTAATTGTATCAAAAAATTTTCATTATGCGAACACGTTAATTACTTTCTATACTCTCGTAAAACATCCATACCTACAAGTTTTAGAGCACAACGCTCAGCAAATATCCTGTTACGGAATTAAAGTATCTTTGAAACCTTTAAATGTCTCATGCTTTTAAAGTGGGAGGCACCTGTAAACTAAAACCGTTTAACTCACCCTACATTCTTTTGTGATTCATGTCGGTAATTGCACCCAACATGCCAGCTCAAGGGGCAATTTTATGGTCGAGTAAATGCCCATTTCGTAGATTTTTATTCTAATTCTAAACTCATCATCACCGGTTAGCGGCTTTTCTGAGCATTAAAATCAGTTCAAGAATCTTCAGAAGCCCCTAGAGGGCATCACGTTGGGGCAAATAATAACACGGACGACACTTCATGAATTTCGAAGCTTCTAGTCCAGTGGTTCTTAAACTTGTTGGAGGTACTGAACCTTACAAGTTCCATGCATGCATTCATCGAACCCTTCGTCGATGAAACAATAAAATGTGTTTTTCCTTCTTCAAATTCAGAGCATATGTATTTCACTATATACTAAATTTGTGCACAAAAAATACAATGCCGAACCCAGGTTGAGAACCACTGCTCTAGTCCGTGACGAGAGCCATTGCGTGCAAGCTCTGGAAAAATAAGGGGATACAAAAATTACAATCATTGTCGGACCCAACATTCCATGGCAGCTGGCTGCGAAGAGGCGACATTTGATGACCAGTTGCGGAGAGCTTGTGGTTAAATTGCGCCCTCTAAGTTGGACAACAGGTTATGGCCTTGAATACCGTGGAGTCTCGTGAGTTTAGGATTAATTTTCCAATAGAGTAGAAGAAATTGAATTCAATGTGTGAATCTCTCATGTTGAAGTTTTTTAATTTGGAAACAAGACCAAAAACTAGAACGGCAAACAATGTCGATTTTAAGAAAATCATCTCTCGGCTTAGTTAAACAAAGCAGGATGTACAACCATACATAAAAATGAATCTTTCGACTCAAGGGTCATTTTCAGTATCTAAGAGTATTAGTAACTGAATGCAACACGAAATCATACATGACAACTTGGAAAATAATGAATGATTTTTTTATAATTCTGACTGGATAATTTGCAAAGGGGAGCAGCTCCAAGTTTCATTTAAAGTCACCAGTGAAATCAACGGGACTCTTCGAATTAATAAAAAAATTACAACTATGCTTTATACACGTACTACGCGTTTTATAATTTGAACAACTAGCATCTTTCCCTCGTAGCTTGCACCTATAAATGTTGCGTAAACGCTGAATAATTCATCTAAGAAACAAGATTGAAAAATTTCCTTTGTTACAAAGGTTCAAGCAAAATTGCTCCTCCCTTAATTGAAGCTTGAGAGCTCAATGCCATCGGCGCGCAAATTTAAACTAGGAGTCGTATCTCGGTAGAGGAAACTCGTATTCCAACGAGCTTAATATTTCGTTTGATGCACACCCTGCACGAGCTCCTCCGAAGACAAATACAGCATGTCCCACAAAAACCCGAACCGAGCATTTTTCTCCCGTATCAGTAATACCATCATAATCAGTAACACCTTTTCTATAGGTTAATTTTAAAAGATAATTTTGATAGAAATTAAATGCTTATTGTTTTCTTATAATGGGATTACTGATATGGGAACATAAATACTCGATTTCAATTTTTGTGGTACATACTGTATTTCTGCCAGTTAGGGACATCAAGAAAATACTTACAATGCAGTTGATTCTAGAGTAATACACTATCGTTTTATACAAACTTCAACTCATTTAACTTAGACAATGCTTGATTCAAGTCTAGAAAAAATTAGCTTAATCCTCTTTCTTCATGAGCTTCGCATGAAGTGATCCCGTAAAACAAGAAGTTCGAATGTGTCCTGCTACATCTTTTTGTGGTGTTGGATCCTAATAAATTCCATGGCAGAGTTCCACAACGGAATTATGCATCCCCGACGACGGCCCCTGGGTTTGCAACGCTTCTAATTGGCTGGCCATGATTCAGCGCGAATGCTAAAGAAAAACTGCAATCTTAAGCCTCCGTTTCAAGGCAGTCCAGAAAAGGTAATCTAGTGCATTCCAGCCTATAAATTTACCAACACAAGCCTTCATTCCGAACAACGTCGGTGCCGCTCTAAAGCGCACAGCATCCATCAGCCTCGTAATTTTGAGATTAAAGATCTATGAAGGATTTTATGCGCACGAAATTAAATTGAATATAAGAAACATGTAGTTTTTTCATTCATGATATTCATACTGTATCTGTGGAGCGCAGAAAATTGAGACCCTAAGTAATTATTTTTCGTTATTTGTTTCGGTATTCTTAAAATTTATGTGTAAAAAGGTTTCATATGCAATTAAGATAATTTAGAACTCATGATCTGCAGCTAGTGTACTCATTAACATACAAATCGTTCAACATATTCATGCGATAAAATCCCGCAGTGCACAGCTGCACAAAAATGCATTTACACAGTCAAACTTTTTCACCGGAGCATGCATGTTTTTTGCCGTCTCAGCGTTTTAATAACTTAGGCGGCGAAAAACATGCACGCAGGCAGCGAAAAAGTTGGGTACTAAATTAAACAGTCATGTAATTATGGTTCCCTTCATTAGCATCTCCTTATCATTTGCTCACTCTACAAAGGACTGCCAAATTGCCGTCGTCCGTTATTTACCTCAAGGTCCGTTGTGTTCGTGCCTCAGTACCCGATTTTCGTTCATCATTTTGAGTTTGCAATGAAGTTATGCGTGTAAATGCACGCAGATATTGACTGTCATGTACTCAAACGCTTCGCTCACCGTTAGCACGTTTCATTTTGATGTCTTAGAACAGCATCATTGTAAAAGAAAACAATGTCCAACATTTCAAGTTCGAACTTTATTGGAAATGATTTTTTTTGTGCATACATTTATACTTTATACTGTTAAAACAACGAAAATCATGCGAAATGAACAGAAGAAATATTTCTTCAGATAAGGCATGTTCTGCTTCAACATTGAGGATGATACCACAACGAACTTACTGAAAAGAGTAAACGCTTTGCTGATTAGCTAAATATTTCATTCTTCCCATATGTTTTCAGGTAACAATTCTTCAATTTTGCTACAAGCAAAGGTAACCCCTAATCAGGAAGGCAGGTCTTACATTCCGTTAATAATGAGATTAATGTGTCAGTCCCTAATTTTTATTTTTCAAGTAAATCATCACACATGTGAATAAGAGTACTTTGAACATTTAATGGACCTGTTTCTTAATAAATAACCCACTATCGGTATTAATGTTTCAAAGTTATAGCGTACATAGAATGAGGGAGATAATCATACGGATATAAATTCCTTTTGAAAAATTCTTTCACTTCTATCGAGGCATAAATGTTTGTTAATACATTACAAAATCATAACATCGCAACGCAGAATGTTTCAGACCTCACGCACAGGTTTTTCAAGACTCGCTCCAATATAAATTGTAATAAATATTGCTGCATAACATTTAGGTAGAAAGCAACTATAAAATAATGTTTCTATTCTACAGTCTATGACAAATTAATGACCTAAAATAGATTTAGAAAGTAAAACTCACGGAGAAAGTAACAGGAGTTTTAATTTTCTTCTGCTCTGGCGTGAACTCTAAGGGGAAAAGATGCGGATGATCATGTTTTTGTAACTCGATAAATGGCTCTTGATGTCTGTTGTGAAAATATATGAATCGATAAAGAAAAAAGCCTCAAATAATGCTCGTGAAATTAATACTGCATTGTATTCTGCATGGGAGCTCTGAAGTGAAATAACTGAATGAATTTAAATAACATACTCTGTTTCATTTTTATATTTTTCGTTATTTTATTGCTCATTTCAATATTCTATTTGTCGAAACTGACTTTTGATTATCCGACCAACTAAAAATGTAGCTGCAACATCGCAGGCGGTACGGCGAATAAAGTTTTTTCAGGCAGGTAAAGACTTCTTTTAACAATGAGGCAGCCATTTTATGTACAACAAAGGATGAATAATTACCTTCTATCAGACAAAGAAATCCATGGCCTTGCTAGTAACTTGTTGCTTAAAGATGACGTTTGAAATACTTGTCTGATGGAACAATAAATATGAAGTTGACTCGGCGATAGTTATTGTCCGGTTAAAAAAATTGTAGGCTACAATAGAAGTTTTGATAAATACGATGCATTAGACCAGGGCTCTCAACTTTTCTATTGTCGTTTACCGCTTTAGCTTAATGGTGTATATTCATGTAACACCAGCACAGTTGAAGGCTTGAGAAACTTTAAAATTACACTTAATAATTAATAATTATATTTACTTATACTGTTGTATTTAAATATCTATTGTACATTTTAACATTTGAAGTATGTTAAGTGTACCCCTAGGGATACATGTGCCCCCGGCTGAGAAGCCCGGCACTAAGCCATTGAGTCCTGTAACGTATGATTACGTTTCTTCCTCCTGAAAGGCGACTGTGGCTTTTGTTAAAAAGTTAAACAATGCGTTTGTTTTCATTCCACGAAATTAAGCGAAACACATCCGACATCGTGATACCTGAGACAGTCAGACAGTCCGTTTTCTGACTGACTGCCTATCACATATTTCATACAGTTTGCCGAGTACCATTTAATCAGTATCGTCGACTTGAAAATTATACATCAAAAAGAAAAGGAAATTTTCTCGCAGCTTTTATTGAAGTTCTCGTGAGGCTTCTTCAACTTCTGGCTGACCGCCTATCACGTATTTTATACGGTTTGCAGACTATCATTTAATTAGTCCCATCGACTTAAAACTAGAGTTTTTATAATTCAAAAAGTAAACGATATTTTCATGAAGCTTCCACTTGAATTCCCCGAAGTCTTTTTCAACTTGAAAAGTAAAGTTAATGAGGAATAATACGAGCGGTTGGTGGCGTGAAATGTTCGGCAAACCTGGCTGCAAAGGCAACACGAGCGTCACAAATTGTGCCTTGCGATCCAAACAAAAGGAGCGCGTGACAAGTGAAGGTCGACTGCCGACGGGAGAGAATTCCATGATCTCATCCGGCCTGTCACTTCGTCTGACCACATCACTTTATTCATATGCCTCTACAGTCTGAAACCCTTACAAAATGACCGCCATAATAATTACAGCTTTGGTTTATGGATCAATGGGAATTTCTTTCCCCATAAAGCAAGAAATTTGTCACTTTGATTTTTGGACGGATGCTATGCTGTTCGGAAAGTGGCCTCACAAACTGCGTTCCCACCAAGCTACTAAATAATTTAACCAATTATTTTTTTTGTCTGCGGGTTTGTAATTACTTGTAGAAAACTACATAGGGAACACAGGTTGCAGTGCTTTTCCAGGTATCGCTACAACTTGTCGAGTTGGATCCATAACGAATCATAAAAAAGTCTACAAAATAATCTAAAGTCGATAAAAAATTACTTGCACTTTAGCTCTAGAATACCACTCTTCATTATTGAGTCTCATACATCAGAAAAATTCACAATCTTTCAACATACGTACATTCAGATTGAACTTTCAGTGCAAGAACATTGCCCGCAGTCTTTGCAGAGAACAGATTTCCAAGGTAATAGCATGATTCGCTAAAAAAAGGTGAGTAGCTGGTCGCTCGTTAGTTACATTGTTTGGGTGCGACGCGTGAAGCAGCCCACACCCACGCACCGAACGTGATGGAATTCATTAATGGAAATTGACGGACTCCAGACAGCGCCGTAATGCTTGTTCGTTCGGCTGGGGAGTTACGCCGTAGAATGTTAGTCTATAAATTGCGAGATAGAATATTGGTCACTGAATTAGGAGATAGAATAATGGTCTGTAAATTGAGGGAAAGAATATTGGTCTGTAAATTAGGGGATAAGATATTGGTCTGTATATTAGGAAATAGAATATTGGTCTGTAAATTAGGGGATAAGTTATTGGTCGGTATATTAGGAAATAGAATATTGGTCTGTAAATTAGGGGATAAGATATTGGTGTGTATATTAGGAAATAGAATGCTGGTCAGTAAATTAGCGGATAGAATATTGGTCAGTGAATCAAGTTTCGACCGCAGAAATGGGGAGTCATTGACGATTTTTATTCCTTTCGCTTGATGCCTCTAAATTCTCATGTTGAACAAAATAAAACATTGTTTGTTGAGGTTTATCCGAACTTTATTGATGAATTTTGGTTTCCGGATACTTCTACGCGGGATTTAGGGACATCATTTTTAATTGGAGTTTTAAAAGTTGCAACGCAATAACTTCACTCAAAAAGTATTGCCCTTATGTCGTCTGAGTTAACAATTCTCCCTCATAATAAAAAAGACGATAATTTAAATGCATGTTTTGTTCAAACACTTGAGAAAGCTAATCTACCTTTTGACACCGCATAATGGGGAAAATATTATTTTGAAAAGATTTACTAGTTACTTCGTCGAAATTGAGCTTCAAGTTTTGCGTCTATTTTGTAATGAAACATATAACTATGCACCAAAACTTTTCATATTTCTATTTTGTCATGACATAACTATGCAGCAAAACTTTTCTTATGTCTATTTTGTCATGACATAACTATGCAGCAAAACTTTTCTTATGTCTATTTTGTCATGACATAACCATGCAACAAAACTTTTCATATGTCTATTTTGTCTTGACATAACTATGCAACAAAACTTTTCATATGTCTATTTTGTCATGACGTAACTATGGAACTAAACTTTTCATATTTCTATTTTGTCATGACATAACTATGCAGCAAAACTTTTCTTATGTCTATTTTGTCATGACGTAACTATGGAACTAAACTTTTCATATGTCTATTTTGTCATGACATAACCATGCAACAAAACTTTTCTTATGTCTATTTTGTCATGACGTAACTATGGAACTAAACTTTTCATATTTCTATTTTGTCATGACATAACTATGCAGCAAAACTTTTCATATGTCTATTTTGTCATGACGTAACTATGGAACTAAACTTTTCATATTTCTATTTTGTCATGACATAACTATGCAGCAAAACTTTTCATATGTCTATTTTGTCATGACATAACTATGGAACTAAACTTTTCATATTTCTATTTTGTCATGACATAACTATGCAGCAAAACTTTTCTTATGTCTATTTTGTCATGACATAACTATGGAACTAAACTTTTCATATTTCTATTTTGTCATGACATAACTATGCAGCAAAACTTTTCATATGTCTATTTTGTCATGACGTAACTATGGAACTAAACTTTTCATATTTCTATTTTGTCATGACATAACTATGCAGCAAAACTTTTCATATGTCTATTTTGTCATGACATAACTATGGAACTAAACTTTTCATATTTCTATTTTGTCATGACATAACTATGCAGCAAAACTTTTCTTATGTCTATTTTGTCATGACGTAACTATGGAACTAAACTTTTCATATTTCTATTTTGTCATGACATAACTATGCAGCAAAACTTTTCATATGTCTATTTTGTCATGACGTAACTATGGAACTAAACTTTTCATATTTCTATTTTGTCATGACATAACTATGCAGCAAAACTTTTCATATATCTATTTTGTCATGACATAACTATGGAACTAAACTTTTCATATTTCTATTTTGTCATGACATAACTATGCACCAAAACTTTTCATATTTCTATTTTGTCATGACATAACTATGCAACAAAACTTTTCTTATGTCTATTTTGTCTTGACATAACTATGCAACAAAACTTTTCTTATGTCTATTTTGTCTTGACATAACTATGCAACAAAACTTTTCTTATGTCTATTTTGTCATGACATAACTATGCAACAAAAATTTTCATATGTCTATTTTGTCATGACATAACTATGCAACAAAACTTTTCTTATGTCTATTTTGTCATGACATAACTATGCAACAAAACTTTTCTTATGTCTATTTTGTCATGACATAACTATGGAACAAAACTTTTCTTATGTCTATTTTGTCTTGACATAACTATGCAACAAAACTTTTCATATGTCTATTTTGTCATGACATAACTATGGAACTAAACTTTTCTTATGTCTATTTTGTCATGACATAACTATGCAACAAAACTTTTCTTATGCCTATTTTGTCTTGACATAACTATGCAACAAAACTTTTCTTATGCCTATTTTGTCTTAATAATAATGAAGGCATCTACGGATGCTTTATTTCCAATCAAGCCTGATACATTTCACCTTGTACATTGGATTTTCAAATGCCTTATAACTAACGCCAGGACGCCATGACGCTTTCCCCCGGTCAAGACCGGTACCCATTTCAGACACCTGGGTAGAGTGGGGTATTGTGCTTGGAATTTTTCTCCTATACCCAACAGAGAAAATCGCCACTGCCAGCGCCGAGTTTCGAACCCGGGTCCCGGCCGCACGGCGGCGGAACCTATAGCACATGGCTATCGCGAGCACTGGCTATCATCTTGACATAACTATGCAACAAAACTTTTCTTATGCCTATTTTGTCCTGACATAACTATGCAACAAAGTTCTTCTTATAACATAGTTTCTCCGTAAGTGTGTAACGGAAATGAGAAAAGCTTGTTCAGGAGAAGATAGAGTATTTCAGTTTGTGAGATCCAGACTTCCTTTTGCATAAAAAATTTTTAAATCATCATGCGAAATTCAAGATATTTTATCATTGATCAGTGCGCTAATGTGCGTTGGAGCAGAAGTGTACAGCTACAAAAATGAAATAGTAAATATCATCTGGGTCAAATTTTTCAAACAAGCTTATTTAAAAATCTGTGGCCCTTCACTCTTTCCTTTATGAAACTAATGACCTTCATTCATTCCTTCATGAAACTGAACCTAAATTTGTAATCCAAATTCATAATGAGCAATGGATTTAGGCTGAGTCAGAAACATCCTTCGCTCGTAGTCAGTGAGCTATAGTCCAAACCAGGACGCAGACACAGCACAGAGTTTGTGGTGTTTGATCACTCTCTGCTTTCGTGCCCGTGTTTTTTACTGAGCTTCTCGAATCACCATTCTCGAGTAAAATCCCCGCGTTATTAACACTTCCAGGAAACCTTCTGACATGACTCAGCAGAAAGAAGGCAAGTTTTTTAGCTACAAGTTGTTAAGCAGTCGGTGAAAAAAAAATACAGAACTGAAATTCCGGGACCTCGGACGCGTTTATTCTGAAAGACACGTCGAAGTATTCTGCAAACTTTTTTGCATCAATTTACCCCCAACAACATGTTAAGTTTTCTCGTTTACGCCTCATGTCCTTGAATAATTTTGTTAAAGGCTTGAAAAAGTTCCTCATAATATTAGGAACATTGCATGGCAATAGAATAACATTTCAACAAATGCAATAACAATAGCTGCAATAATGCAGTGCATGGTAGAACATGATTCAGCTTCTTTAATCAAACCAAAAAAGCAGCGTCGAGCAAAGCACACTGACCTCCCTTTGAGCAAAACACTGCCTGAGTCTTCAGTTCTCGCTAGGTATATTCTTGCCGCTTGGTTGGGTTTTTATTCAAGTACCTTGACTTCTCCAGAAAGTATGAAGGGAGCAAGAACAGACCCAGCACGGGGCGCAACAAATATTTAGTAGGTGTAAAATTCTCTTTTACGCATGGTTGTCTAATGCATGGAATAGAGTCCTTGTCAAGTCATCAAACAAAATGCTGAGATTATCACCTACTTGTGCTGTCTAGCCAAGACAGTCAGCTCCGCCTTAACTCCTCCACGTCCGCGTATCATCTTTGGGTAAGCGTCCAAACCATCTGGCTTTTACGGTTGAGGACAAGCGCGTTACGGACAGCTATAGTTTAAAGCAGTAAAGGAGGCGCGAGCCTCCGCAGTAAAGCCCAATTTTTCCCGGTAATGTTTTCGACAAAAGAGTGAAATTTTACAGCTGAATATGTTTGAAGACCTCTTTGCAATATTCTTAGTTGTGAGCTCTTATTTACCAGTCCATCTGCACACAATTTCCTCCGATATTTTTTAAGTGGGATACGGGAGTGAAAAGGTTAAGAACCACTAGATTAGAGTGTAAATTAACTCATAGAAATGTCTTCAATCCTAATTTACTAATGAGAAAGATGAAACCATTGTTTAATATCTGTTGAATGAATTCTAGAGCAATGAAAGGATAGAGAGATAGAAGTTTATTCTTTGATGAAACGTGGCAACCCTCGTAAAAGACGGATGGTGGAGGTGAACAGAAAGTGTCGAGAGAGAGTACACACGTCTAAGAATTAAGCATTTATGATACATGAAATGTTTTCTTATACAACGATGTTTTCATGTTTAACAAGAACAGCAGATATTTACATATTTAACAAGAACGGATCTCATATTTAACAACAACTTTTCTATTGACATGAGTATTACGATACCCATGCTAGCATATCAACTAAGGATCCTTACGTTAAGATAGCTTAAAAACCAATGATGTTTTTTGCGTCATCTTTATTGGAAAATAAACGGTTTTTGCGATCCATTGTCGTGGCCACGAGACTTAATGGAGACCTACGTGGGCCAAATGTGTTTGATCCCTCTTTACGTTTGTTTTATTCGTAAACATAGGCGACGTTGTGAGGTAACCACAACATTTTCTCTGCGAGGTAACGCGTGTTTTAATTAGTTTAATTCCATATTCACCGCAAATTTCACTTCGTTTGTCATGAATAAAAAAAACCTAGTTTTAGAGAATATAATGACTGAAAACATTTCAAGCTCTTGTTGGTTTTAAATCCATGACAGAAGTAATAATTTTTTTTTCAGACTAAATTCCCTAATGAGACGAACTTCATCTCGGGGCAAATGTATATCCCCATTCCCTTGGTAGTTGTAACATTTTTGGGGGCATGGGGGGCGAGCGGGAACTTCTGGAGAACACGACCAGAAGTTAACCCTTGGTGGCTCTGGACCAACGTCTCAGAGGCTGCCGTCGCCCTCGAGCCAGAGGAGCTGCCGTACGAGAAGCCAACTCAAGAATCCAGAATTAACAGCCTCATTCAAAGACGCCAGCAGAGGCAGAGGGAACAGTCACGACGGCCCATCTCCCTCCCAACGCAAAGTTCCACCCCGAGACTGCGACGGCCGACCACCAATGTAACGGATGGGGCAGCTGCTCTCAGATTTTTTATTTGTTGCGTCTGTGTGCCGGAATATAGTTGTGTTCGGGGTATCCCTAGCATGAATAACGTCTACATTGATGATTATGATGTAAATTACGAAAAGTGCCCCTACGAAAGCGATGTTTGTTGCCCTGTCGATGACGCACCAGATCCGTGCAAAGAGCAACAAATAAAATCAATCAAAAGATCGACGAATGATTTTCCAAAAATCACGCCCGAGTGCGAATGTTTACATCATGAATTGTGCCCTGATGATCTAGTCGTTAATTTTAGAGTCACTGATCCTCGATCTGTAAATAATAATTTAAACTGTACAAACCGAAACGATGTTTGCTGTTCCCTCAGCGACCTCCCCATCGCTCTCGGTCAGTCCAGTAGTCCTATCATAAGTGACGCTAACTGCGTCTGCGTAGAACAATCTGTCTGTGATGTTATGGTGCATTTGACGGGCATTTCTCGCGAAGACTACCTCTCATATCTTGAAGGCAAGCCACCGCAGCAAAAATGTGATAACAACTCGCACGTTTGCTGCGCTATCCCTCCAGACCTCCCAACATCCCACCAACGTCTTTTGTTGCAGAGCCCTGCGGTTGCTTACAAAGATGAGCGACTTTGCTACGGGTATTTCAACACCGGACAATTACCGGTGAGTCCGATTTGTGTCTCGTTCTAATTCTTCAAGATTGTCTCATGCGTTTGTTGAAATCGTGTAAAATTTATTTTCTTTGCGTGAAAAAAATTTCCCGAGTAATTTATTGATTTGTAATGGATGCACGAGTTGTTTCTCAAATTACATCAGTGTTGCTTAGAGACTCCAGTTCCTAGCAAATAAAAAATCAGCATGTATGCTAATGTATCAACATTACCATAATATTCTATGTCTGTTATGAAATTTTTTCAACAGCCGTGGAAGATTGACTCGTGGGTTAGTTGAACAATATTTTAACTAAAGTGTGTGTCATAAAGCTTTAACTCCAAGTTTTTATCTACAGATGTTGTCAACCACGTCATAGATTTAGCTGAATTTGGTTTGCTTAATTATTTCAGCGGTAAATACTTGATAAATAAAGTTAAAACAACGCTCATTGTTACAGGTAGGTTATCACTGTACTAACTTATCCCAATACAGTACATTAGGAAAAAAGAAACCTCACTTGTTTATGACTTACGCTTAAAATTAAATTAGTTAGTAAGACATACGTCAGATAATATAAAATCATCGGAAAATTTTGAGAAATAAAATTGCAGTCACTGCATGAGCGCCGCTGTTATTCAAGGAGCAGAGATTTTTTGACGTTCAGATTTTTCAGCCAAAAAATAATTCCTGACATCTAGATTATTCTGGACTATTGGATTATCCTTGAGTTCCATGACGTGCAAATTATTCCTGACGCTAAGCTGTTCTTAGCGTGCAGATTGTGCTACAGAAGTTACGAGCCTTTTCCGCATTGAACAGTAATTGAAAAGAGCCAGTGAACCACTCTGCAATGTATGAGCCATGCAACGAGGGCGACCAAAAATATAATACAAATCGTATTGCGCGTTCAATCAGCCCAAGTGTGATGGTTAACACTAAGTTCTCAAATGCATTTCTTGAGTACCGTATTCGAGTATTGTAAGCTTTACGAAAAGATCCCCTTATTTTTCGGCGCTTTCCATACGTCTCTGCTTCGTGTAAGTGATTTTTTGTTACATACCCACATTATCTCTTGCAAAATTCTATTGCTAAATGTAGTCGCTGGCTCATGAACTACGTAGCTAGTAACGGTTAAGTCACATTATTTGAAGGTATTTTCAATATCATCAGGCAGCTAGCCGAAAATTTCGGTGTGGGGTGTTTGGGGGCACTCGACAAATAATTTTGGGGAGCAGACATTAATTACCAGCATTGTTTTTATTCGCTTATTGAAAACGGCGACTGAAACTGGCCCCCAGCTCGACATTTCGGGGGAAAACCATAGTCTCGCGCCCCCCTCCTTGCTGCGCTGCGCTGCTGAATATTATATTCAGGAGTAACAATCGAATTTAACTCGCCTGACTAACACTTACAACAGGAAGTAGATGAGCTGTTGAAACTATTTCCACTATCATATTCAGGAGTAACAATCAGATTTGACTCGCCTAACAACACCAACGAGAGGAAGGAAATGAGCTAATGAAACTATTTCCAATATTATATTCAGGAGTAACAATTGAATTTGACTCGCCTAACAACACCAACAAGTGGAAGGAAATGAGCTGTTAAAACAATTTCCACTATCATATTCAGGAGTAACAATTGGATTTGACTTGCCTAACAACACCAACGAGAGGAAGGAAATGAGCTCGACGGTAACCTCTGTCAGGAAACTCTTAAAGTCTTTTGAAGGCTGCCTCTGCATGACAGCCTCTTCTATGAACATTCGAACATCTTAGTTCTTACCTATTCGTTTTAGCATTTCTTATCCTAATTTTTACTTTGACGGTAAGAAAGACATGGTAATCTCGCCCAATATTTTTTGTATGGAGCGTTGACCAGCGGTTATTGATGTCAACATTATTGATAGACGCAGCAGCGGTTTGAATTTCCATTCCATAGAACCCAAGACTTGCGTCTCAAATCTATCGATAATGTTTATAGACTGTAAGTTATCCCTTCTACAATGTAGCCTATTGAGATACGTACAGAATGCTTATACAACTTCATTAAATTTTATCCGACAGCTTCTACTTATTGCGTGGCATAGTAACAGTTTTCAGTGAGGAGGCTATGGTGAACAACATCTGTTAATGACTATAAGGTTGTGCATTGACACAGTTATTAACTGGTTAACGAATTACGTAAATGTATGTACATACCTTCAACCTCACACAAAACTAAGAAACGAAAATTAACATAACTGTTTTAACTCACCCTCTATTCACACTACCTCAGTCTGTGATAAGTTTATAATGGTGTTTATAATATACTGTACCTCTGCGCCAAAGCAGTTGATCATAAGGAGCGCTCGGTCGATTCGGTCGCAGTGATGGCTCAAGATCTTTCAGATTTGAGTTTCGCTTGAGCGTTGAAGTAGATATATTGGAACTTCGCATGTGCTTCTGACCTTGGTGCCGGTACTAGGCTAGTAGAATGACGCTATTAGAATGATGGATCCTCATCCAGCATCTTTACAGCTCTGTCTCAAATCTTACTTGATATCGGAACAATTTTCCAAAACCAATCCAGTCACGACTGTGAGCAGCAAAGAATGAGAATGGGAACGAGTTCAGTGAGACAGACGAGTTGCAATCAGACACATATCTGCTATACACTTTGTATATAAATGCTAATACGGGACCAATTGTTAAAACAATTTAAGACAATTGAAACAATTTAAACAATTTATTTACCACAGGTGATACAGAGGTAGATGCAAGACAAATCCTCGATCTTATAACACTCGATACCTCATGCAAGTGAACACATTTTTCCGTCATATGAAGCACAAACCGCAACTTATTCATTATATCGGTACTTGTAAGGACACTTACGCATGAGGACGAGTTATTCCATATGCAAAACCAACAACAATCCTGATTTACACTCCGCTATATACGTGGGCTAACGGGACAATTTAGAAGTCGTAATTCAGTCAGTTCAAATCATTATTTTCTTTACTTTACACTAGCTCCTAACGAGAAACTAGTTCATATTCCGTTGAAGAACATGAGAGATATTCGAATCTGTCAATATAACTATTACAGCTCTTCAATGGGAATGTACGTAGTACATGTACAATGATCCATTTTTTAATGCGTTATCTTTTTCTTGGTACGTGATCTTTTCCTTGATGAGTCATCCATTTTCTTTATACGTGATCCATTTCTAGGTACGCTTTCAATTTCGTCGTACATAATCCAATTTTTCACATGTGATCTATTTTTTTGTGACGTGATTCATTTTTTGACATGCCATCCATTTCCTTGATACGTGATCCATTTCTTAACATGCCATCTATTTCCTTGACAAGTGATAAGTGTTGGCGCAAGTCTTATTCCTAGCGATGCCATCAATTCGAATTCGGAAAAAAAATTTCTTCCATTTCTCTCTTTCATTGCATTTGTTGGGACCGTGCAGGCCGCAAACGCGTCGGGCCTGGACCCGTGGCAGGCCCAGTTCGGGGAGCTGCCGTGGGCCGCGCTGCTGCGGGCCCCGGACGGGACTGTGCGGGGTGCGGGAGCCCTTATACACCCCCGCCTCGTGCTCACCGTCGCCCACCCCTTCTCTGAACAGTGAGTCCCTGTCAGGTACATTGTATTTGGCTCTGATTATTTTATGTAAAGCCTCTTCTCTGAACAGTGAGTCCCTGTCAGGTACATTGTATTTGGCTCTGATTATTTTATGTAAAGCCTCTTCTCTGAACAGTGAGTCCCTGTCAGGTACATTGTATTTGGCTCTGATTATTTTATGTAAAGCCTCTTCTCTGAACAGTGAGTCCCTGTCAGGTACATTGTATTAGGCTTTGATTATTTTATGTAAAGCCTCTTCTCTGAACAGTGAGTCCCTGTCAGGTACATTGTATTTGGCTCTGATTATTTTATGTAAAGCCTCTTCTCTGAACAGTGAGTCCCTGTCAGGTACATTGTATTTGGCTCTGATTATTTTATGTAAAGCCTCTTCTCTGAAAAGTGAGTCCAAATCACGGTTCTTCAGTCATTTGATAATTGATTAGCTCTAATTATTTTATGTAAAACCCCTTCTCTGAACAGTGAGTTTAAATCAGGGTTGGCTAATCATTTGATATTATTGTTCAGTCTTTTATTACTTTTTAATAAATGCAAATAAATTAATTAATTAATTGATTAATTTTTATGCAAAACCCCTTCTATGAATGGTGAGTTCAAGGCACGTGAATTATATTAAGCTCTAATCATTTTATATAAAACCACTTCTCCGAACAGTGAGTCGAAGTCAGGGTTGTTTATTCATTTTATGAATGAACATTTACCTTTAACTAAACCTCGTTCTTCGGGCATTACAGGTACAAGACAATTGTTAATATCGTTTGAAATTTGAAACCATAAATCTCATTTACATCCAAAATTGTAGTTAATCACACCGTGCCTATTTTCTCGCTGCAGGAGTGCAAAAATTCCCCAATTTCAAAACATCTATCTCTACTGAATCACCAAACATTACAGTAAATGTATCAGACATGATTGGAATAATATGTATTAGGCTTGATTAAAGTAATATAATCAATAAAAACATCCTTTATAAAATACCAAGGGACTTCCGAGAATGACATTTTTCTGGCCGGGAACCATCTCAGCCACGGTTTTCAATATCGATGCGTTTGCGTTTTTTTGCTCGGCAACCATCTCAGTCACGGTTCTCAATGTCAGTGTGTGCCCGGCAACCATCTCAGCCATGGTTCTCAATGTCAGTGTGTGCCCGGCAACCATCTCAGCCAGGGTTCTCGATGTCAGTGTGTGCCCGGCAACCATCTCAGCCATGGTTCTCAATGTCAGTGTGTGCCCGGCAACCATCTCAGCCATGGTTCTCGATGTCAGTGTGGGCCCGGCAACCATCTCAGCCATGGTTCTCAATGCCAGTGTGGGCCCGGCAACCATCTCAGCCATGGTTCTCGATGTCAGTGTGGGCCCGGCAACCATCTGAGCCATGGTTCTCAATGCCAGTGTGTGCCCGGCAACCATCTCAGCCACGGTTCCCGATGTCAGTGTGTGCCCGGCAACCATCTCAGCCATGGTTCTCAATGCCAGTGTGTGCACGGCAACCATCTCAGCCACGGTTCTCAATGTCAGTGTGTGCCCGGCAACCATCTCAGCCATGGTTCTCAATGCCAGTGTGTACCCGGCAACCATCTCAGCCACGGTTCTCGATGTCAGTGTGTGCCCGGCAACCGTTCTCAATGCCAGTGTGTGCCCGGCAACCATCTCAGCCACGGTTCTCAATGTCAGTGTGTGCCCGGCAACCATCTCAGCCATGGTTCTCAATGCCAGTGTGTGCCCGGCAACCATCTCAGCCACGGTTCTCAATGTCAGTGTGTGCCCTGCAACCATCTCAGCCACGGTTCTCAATGTCAGTGTGTGCCTGGCAACAATCTCAGCCATGGTTCTCAATGCCAGTGTGTGCCCGGCAACCATCTCAGCCACGGTTCTCAATGTCAGTGTGTGCCCTGCAACCATCTCAGCCACGGTTCTCAATGTCAGTGTGTGCCCGGCAACCATCTCAGCCACGGTTCTCAATGTCAGTGTGTGCCCTGCAACCATCTCAGCCACGGTTCTCAATGCCAGTGTGTGCCCGGCAGCCATCTCAGCCACGGTTCTCAATGTCAGTGTGTGCCCTGCAACCATCTCAGCCACGGTTCTCAATGTCAGTGTGTGCCCGGCAACCATCTCAGCCACGGTTCTCAATGTCAGTGTGTGCCCTGCAACCATCTCAGCCACGGTTCTCAATGTCAGTGTGTGCCCGGCAACCATCTCAGCCACGGTTCTCAATGTCAGTGTGTGCCCGGCAATCATCTCAGCCACGGTTCTCAATGTCAGTGTGTGCCCGGCAACCATCTCAGCCACGGTTCTCAATGTCAGTGTGTGCCCTGCAACCATCTCAGCCACGGTTCTCAATGTCAGTGTGTGCCCGGCAACCATCTCAGCCACGGTTCTCAATGTCAGTGTGTGCCCGGCAACCATCTCAGCCACGGTTCTCAATGTCAGTGTGTGCCCTGCAACCATCTCAGCCACGGTTCTCAATGTCAGTGTGTGCCCTGCAACCATCTCAGCCACGGTTCTCAATGTCAGTGTGTGCCCTGCAACCATCTCAGCCACGGTTCTCAATGCCAGTGTGTGCCCGGCAACCATCTCAGCCACGGTTCTCAATGTCAGTGTGTGCCCTGCAACCATCTCAGCCACGGTTCTCAATGTCAGTGTGTGCCCGGCAACCATCTCAGCCACGGTTCTCAATGTCAACGTTCCCTGGACATTTGATTTACACTGTACGAAAATATCCTCCGAAATGCGACGAATAAGACTACGTTATTTTTCAGAGCCGGCGGTCTGGCTGGCGTGTCGGCGGTGCTGGGCGAGTGGGACCAGACCCAGCAGACGGAGCCGCTACCAAGCCAGGAGGTGCGGGTCCAGGAGATACTGGTACACCCCCAGCACACCACCGAGCCCATGGCTTACGACGTCGCCATCATGGTTCTGGAGGTGAGCATGGTTCTGCAAGTGAACGTGGTTCTGGAGGTGAGCGTCGTTCTACAAGTGAGCGTGGTTCTGGAGGTGAGCGTGGTTCTGCAAGTGAACGTGGTTCTGGAGGTGAGTATGGTTCTGGAGGTGAGTATGGTTCTGGAGGTAAGCATGGTTCTACAAGTGAGCGTGGTTCTGGAGGTGAGCATGGTTCTGGTTCAAACCATTGATTCTTAAAGCTCTTTTAACTGTCAGACGCAGTTGGCACAAGTCATATTCCTAGCAATGACATTAATTTTAAACTTGGTATACGTGTTTAATGGATTCACAACTCGAATTCATAACGCAGACAACAATTCACAATTTTGTATTGCTGTTTGATGGATTCATATCTCGCATTCATAGAGATCGAAGTCGTTTATTTGAAACATGATTAATGACTTCCGTCTTTTCATAAGCTTTTGTTTCATATAGCTACTTTTTTATTTCTTGAATTTTGTCGCTTTCTAAAATAAGCCTTTAAATTCGCATACGGTTTATCGTTCTGGATGTTTAGTGGACGTCGTTATGATTTCGTTCAGGAGTAATACTGAAGTTTTATTGTAGACGATATGAATATTGCTCTTGAATTCAAGGGTTGCATTAATGTAGAAAAAATGAATATTACACTAAGAATTCAAAGGCTGCGCCCATCTGATGAATGCACAATCTGAATTTTTAATTTGTAATCGGTAGTTCTAATCATTGCATAACTAGACATAACTTTCAAAATAAACACGGGAACCCTAAAGGGTCGGACGTTTACAAAAGTTGTGTTGGAATTAAATAGGATATCGCACAAGGCATGTTAGTCGTTGCACACAACTTAGCTTCTTTCCTATTTTACATGCAAAAGGCAGCGTAGCACTTTTGAAAATCATTTTAAACATCAATTTACTTTGGTTGAATTTGAAAGAAAAGTGAACAACAGACATGAGATATAAGAGAGCAAACCCCACAGATTGAGTCATTTAACTGAACTATATTTCATTTGAAGTATGACCTTTTTACCTGGAGTTCAAAAATTGATTTCCAGTAATGAAATTAAAGGAAGTGGAACTTAACCTAAGACGGAGCAAGTTCATTGAATTATGGTGATAGACGGAGTAGTTTTACACCAACTTTGGAATATGTAACCGTCGTTATGTGCCTAGTGTAGATGCGAGTTCAGAGAGCAACATATCGGGAGGGAATACGCTGGGCACCACTGCTATGGAAGATATGCGAAGTAATAAGTCAAGCTAAAGCTATCATAAGCCATGCTAAACTTTTTCAATTTACACTTTCTGTTTTACATCATCTATGATAAGAGAAACGGGCGCGACGTAATCTTAAGATCATAGAGCTAATAAGCATTAGTAAGCCTAGATGCACGTGGAAATTTTGTTGCACCTGGAAATTTTGCTGCGCGTGAAAATTTTGTTGCACCAGAAAATTTTATTGCACTTGAAAATTTTGTTGCACTTGAAAATTTCGTTGGACGTGGAAATTTAGTTGCACGAGAAAATTTTTTACTGCACATGGAAATTTTGTTGCGCGAGGAAACTTTGTTGCACGTGGAAATTTTGTTTGTTGCACGTGGAAACTTTGTTGCATCTAACTTTGAATTCGCCTCACGAAATTTTTTCTGGAAAAATAGCGTCAAGTTGCAATTTCTCGTTTTCCAGGACGCGGTGGTGAGGACGCCGAACGTGCAGACCATTTGCTTGGGGGAGTCACGTGACCAAGTCGACCAGACTCGCTGCGTCGTCAGTGGGTGGGGTACCATGTTCCCTAGTGAGTGTGACAGCGGCATTTTCGGTGAAAGTCCGAAATATTTGGAATTTTTTTGTAACTATGGTCGCTAGCTCATGAATTATATACCCATAACTATATTTTCCAGCTATAGTCGCTGGCTCATGAACTATATACCTATAACTATATTTTGCAGCTATTGTCGCCGGCTCATGAACTATATACCTATAACTATATTTTGCAACTATAGTCGCTGCGTACACTGAGTGGGGTCGTCTGGATTACCAATATCTTTATTACCTTTAAATTAAACGTCTTTCAATTTATCATATGAAAATTTGTCACATCTGCCTCATATGTTTTTTTACCTTTGAATGGAACATGTTCCAATTGATCACAAGTGAATTGGCCACGAAATTTAAAACACTTGAATCACTCGTTCTTAAAGAATACATTGAAATTATACATTAGTTGAAATTTGTTGTATTTCTTAAATCTAAAAACCATGAGCTCTTTTTGGCGAATAAATGATTAAGCTTACGAGTATTAACTTTTGATGCAGGGGCATAATTTAATCATTTAGGGGTCAAACATGGTAAAATTCGCAGAGTTGACGAATGGAGTCGGCCGAGTTATACGTTAGTTGAAATTTACAGTATTTCTCAATTCTAAAATCCATGTACTTTTTCTGGCGAGCAAATGATTAAGCTTAGGAGTATCAATTTTTAATGCAGAGGCATAATTTAATTATTTAGGGGTCAAATATGGCAGAATTCATAAAATTGACTGATGGTCCCAGGCGCGCGCTGATTATAATCACTACTTGCCATCGTACTCTGTCGTCTAATTATGCAGGGCTTCCTTTGAAATATCCCTACGCGGCAGGGCAACGCGAATGGCTGACTTCGTAGTACTTTCCAAGTTGATTTGCTTTCGCCTCTTTCATAATTGACCACAATTAAATAAACTGAAGTTCACTATTCAGCTCAAATTTAAAGTCAGCTGTAGTTACTAATATGGAAAATAGCAAACATTAACTGAATAAAGCTTTCATTAATCGTTAATTAGCCATATATGAAAATTGAACTTACGACTACTGATCGGTCAGCAGCATTATGAAAATCCCCTCCATGGCCACTGGTGGGTTAATGCGGTCAAAGTGTTTATATTTAGTAAAGGATAAGTATCAATTATTAGGGATCGGTTGCTTAGCTTCTTTGAAATCGAAACCCTGGTAAAAGTGTCAAGATTCAATAAAGGATAACTATCAAATGTTTTATAAATTCTATTAGATCAAAACCATGTTCAAAGTGTTGAGATTTAGTAAAGGCTAAGTATCAAATATAAGGGATCGATTGCGTAACATCCATGAGATGGGAACCCTCACCTCGGTTGCAGCGGAGCAGGTGTACGCGAGGATCCAGAAGCGCGTCCTGGCGCCTGTGATGGACACTCCCCAGTGCCTGGCGGCCCTGCGCCGCTCCTCTCTGGGGGAGGACTTCAGCCTTCACGACACTGCCTTTTGTGCCGGGGGCACGGGTCGGCCCGGCACTTGTATTGTGAGTCTCGGTGCTGTGTGCCCCAACTGCTTGTGAGTCTCGGTGTTTTGTGCCCCAACTGCTTGTGGATCTCGGTGTTGTGTGCCCCAACTGCTTGTGAGTCTCGGTGTTGTGTGCCCCAACTGCTTGTGAGTCTCGGTGTTGTGTGCCCCAACTGCTTGTGGGTCTCGGTGTTGTGTGCCCCAACTGCTTGTGAGTCTCGGTGTTGTGTGCCCCAACTGCTTGTGAGTCTCGGTGTTGTGTGCCTCAACTGCTTGTGGGTCTCGGTGTTGTGTGCCCCAACTGCTTGTGAGTCTCGGTGTTGTGTGCCCCAACTGCTTGTGAGGCTCGGTGTTGTGTGCCCCAACTGCTTGTGAGGTTGGTTGCATGATCCTCATCTTTCTTACCTTCAAATTGAGTTTGTTTGTCTTAGGTGAGTTCATAACTTACTGGGGATCACTCCCATGCAGGCTGTTGAAGCTTTCTTAGCCGCATAAATATATTTGGTTTGTCAAATTTTTAGCCATAAATGAAGCAGAGTTACATTCATAGCCCTTTGGAGACCATGCTTTGTCAGAAGGCTTCGAATATTTTGTAGAACTGCTGTTATCAAACAATTTTCGTGAGGTGGCAAAATGGAGTACAGAAAAATAAAAATAAACTATGTCTCACCTGAATTGTTTGTGTCTATCGGGCTCATATGTTGCAGGATGTCCATGGAAAAATACAGAATGTGTCGGCGAATGAACTAAAACATTAATCCCTTTAAGTAATGGTTTCCAGTAGAACAAAGAGAAATTTTTCTGTTCTCTAGTCCATGAAGTCATACTTGGAAGGGTTATTCATGACTCCTTTGTTCGTATTCGTTTATTTTTTTAGCTTCGATTGGCTACCCAATACGAGGGATCGAAAATAACATTCGAGCGTAGCTGTCGTTTAGCCACCGTGGTCCTACATGCTTTGCTTCTTGCTATTTATGTGCTGCCCTCAAAATATGCCCGATTAAAGCAAAATTTTATCACATTTTTGTAATGCATTCATGAGGCTGGAGCGTCCATCAAATTATCATCATTTTCCAAATGGTTTTCAACCGATATTTGTTTTCTTCATTCGAGATTAGGCAAATAAAAGAATAATCCTCGTAAACTTAAAATACACTCCAAGCATTTCAAAGGCGATTTCGATAAATATGCAGACAATCAAAAAGATGGGATGATATGTGAAGAAATGAGGATAAAAAATGAAAAATTAAGTTCACTAAATCGTTCGAAAGTCTATTTTTAAAGAAGAAATATCAGCGTAAGTGAAGGCTACGATTAACCCAACAAGGTAGATTAAAACATTCGTACAGTCTTAATCGCATAAACTGACGGCTTATTTTTTATTATTTTTTATGAGCTGTTGTTTGCTGTGTTTATCCCATAAGCTGTTAGCTAAGGCCAGATAACGTTCTATTTGGGTTAGTACTGCGAAAAGAAAATATTTTACTCATCTTTTGGTAACCTTCGACTATTTTTGCAAGCATGGATGCTTCCGTATGAACTCGACATATTCGCAATAGAGGGGATGGAAAGTTTCAGAGATGCATTGAGTCGGCTTAATCTTTTAAGAACCCAGAAACAAATACGACCTATTTTTGAAAATTGCCTTAATACATTGCACTTCCTGTTAAATTTTTTCCTTCATCTCTTCGCTGAAGCTTACTGGCGCTCTCCTTACTTTGATGTCTGTGACAACCTGATGCCAGTCAAAGTCGAATGACGGCGATTGTAATGACGCTAAAGTAATACCAATAATGTCTGCGTTAAAGGGTTACTCAAGGTTTTCCTAGGTGACACGGTTAAACTAGGTTTTCCTAGGTGACAGGGAATTAAGGTTTTCCAAGGTGACAGGGTTAATCAAGGTTTTCCAAGGTGACAGGGTCAATCAAGGTCTTCCTAGGTGACAAGGTTAATCAAGGCTTTCCTAGGTGACAGGGAATCAAAGTTTTCCTAGGTGGCAGGGTTAATCAAGATTTTCATAGGTGACAGGGTCAATCAAGGTCTTCCTAGGTGACAGGGTTAATCAAGATTTTCCTAGGTGACAAGGTCAATCAAGGTCTTCCTAGGTGACAGGATTAATCAAGGTTTTCCTAGGTGACAGGGTCAATCAAGGTTTTTCTAGGTGACAGGGTTAATCAAGGTTTTCCTAGGTGACAGGGTCAATCAAGGTTTTCCTAGGTTAGAGGGTTAATCAAGGTTTTCCTAGGTTAGAGGGTTAATCAAGGTTTTCCTAGGTGACAGGGTCAATCAAGGTTTTCCTAGGTGACAGGGTTAATCAAGGTTTTCCTAGGTGACAGGGTCAATCAAGGTTTTCCTAGGCTAGAAGGTTAATCAAGGTTTTCCTAGGTGACAGGGTCAATCAAGGTTTTCCTAGGTGACAAGGTTAATCAAGGTTTTCCCAGGTGACAGGGTCAATCAAGGTTTTCCTAGGTTAGAGGGTTAATCAAGGTCTTCCCTCAGGGTGACCAAGGAGGACCCATGGCGTGCCCGAGCTTCAAGACGGGCCAGTACCTCCTGATGGGGGCGCTGTCAGGCGGCGTGGAGTGCGGTGTGGAGGGCGTGCCTGACATCTTCACAGACTTCACAGGCCCCGTGCTGCAGTGGGTCCACAGTGTGCTCACGGAGAGGTGAGCCCCACCATTCTAGCCAAATTTTACCCGACGCTACATCATCAAAACGAATTGTACTATTTATGTTCAAGAAGCAAATGTTCATTGAAAAATGGGTTTTTACAAAAAGTTCTCTTTCAATAAAAATAGGAAAGCCAAAATCACTGATAAAAATTTCATTATACTGAGAAAGTTTCGGGCTAATACTCATCATCATTTAAATTCCGGAAAATGTACCTGATTATATGAGTTCTCTTTCTGGCTGAATGAGCGCTAGAAAATACAAGGGTTGATATTTCAGCTACAGAGCTGCTTTTTATAACCACGGCTTTAAGAACTATTGCCTGATATTGTTGGAAGTCGGAGCTACCTGTGTAAGCCAAAGATGAAATTGTCACGAGTCGTGATGTCCAATTCAGATTTGGGTTCAAATTTTCAACGCTCAAAAAATAACTCCTGCAACAAATACCAGAAATTTTTCCAATGGCAAACGAGCAGGAACTCTAAGCTGGGAATCATTTGAGTGACTGCTCGTAAACATTCCAGGTACGGGAAGCTGGAAGAACCTCTACCAGAACCCGGCAGCGAGGGTGCGGAAGCAAAACTTGGTCCTGGCACTACGGCCGGCAGCTTCTATTACGACGACGGGGAATGTGACGGGTACCAGCCGGATCACTACCAGGTACTGCATGCTTTAGAAGCATGGTGCACTATACTCTCACCTAGCCTAATTTTTTCACCACCTCTGTGCATGTTTTTCTCCGCCTAAGCGATTTAAGCGATTAAATTGCTTAGGCGGCGAAAAACATGCATGAAGACGGCGAAAAAGTTAAGCTGGGCAGTCTATGTTTTTCACCGGGGCATCCATGACTTTCGCCGCTCTAGTGTAACTTCTGCACTTGGCGGCTAAATTGTGGATGCTTCTGCGAAAAAGTTAGACTTGGTCATGAGGTCCATGGAAGATCCTAAGAGTCTCTGTTTTGAAAAATTTTGTGATCTAATGCTGGATTATTTTATAGTTAAAGATGGAACAGCACTTAAAATGTTTTTTTTTGTGTAGTCTGGGCTTAACTTTTTCTGATATTGAAGCTTGATGTGCTCTCCGTGGTACAGTGGTTAAGGGATCGGGCTCGTATGTTGGAGTCGCGGGTTCGTATCCCGGCGCTGGCGCGGAGATTTTCCCCGTTGGGTATAAGGGAAAGCTCAAGCACAATACCCCACTCAACCCAGGTGTTGGAAATGGGTACCGGCTTTACGGGGGAACCGTCATGGTGTCCTATATATAGTGTTAGTTATAAGACATTTGAAAAACCAATGCTAAGATCACATGTATCAGGCTTGATTGGAAATAAAGCATCCCAAAGATGCCGATGTTAACCTTAACCTTTAACCTTTGAAATATTGAAAAGCTTTCTAAAAGCTGATACGTTGAATTGATATTGAAGATCGGAGTACGAGACATTTCTAATCGTTTGAAACGTTTGTAGTCTTTGAGTTTGCTAAGTAAAATTTTTCTAGCTTGTTTGACATGACCGACACAAACATCATCATGCTCTGCTCTAGCTGTCGTGAGAAATCATATCGCATGAATCGCAGCATCGATATACCCGTCAGACTGCTTACCCAGGAAATCTACTGAAATTTATCGAGAAAAAAACGTATTTTATGTCTTAATGAACAGTATTGTCTTAATGTCTTAATGAACAGTATTGTCTTACTGTCTTAATGAACAGTATCAGCTCTATACCAATACGAAAAAAATTCAACGGCTATTTTTCTTAACGAGCAACGCTGAAACTACTTGTTTCCTATGCTTCCGGTGGAGAAAACGCATTGACTCATTTCGAGTTTCGGAATACTCCTGTTCTTCCCGCTTGTAAATTTAAGAAACATTGAGACAAGGCTCTCAAGAAATAGAGTACTACACAAATCATCATTTTGATGACTTGTGTTTGCACAGCACTCTTCTCGAACGTAAATTAAAAAAAAAAACACCCGCGTGCAAATTTAAGAAACGTAGAGGCAAGCCTCTCAAAAAATAAGGTACTACACAACGCATCTCTTTGATGACTTGTGTTTGCGCAGGTAAATTTAAGAAACGCAGAATTAAGCTCTCAAAAATGGAGCCCTACACGACTCATCATTTTGACTTTTGTTTGCACAGCAAGCCTCTTAAAAAATAGAGCACCACACAACTCATCATTTTGACTTGTGTTTGCACAGCAAGCCTCTGAAAAAATAGAGCACCACACAACTCGTCATTTTGACTTGTGTTTGCACAGTAAGCCTCTTAAAAAATAGAGCACCACACAACTCGTCATTTTGACTTGTGTTTGCACAGCAAGCCTCTTAAAAAATAGAGCACCACACAACTCGTCATTTTGACTTGTGTTTGCACAGCAAGCCTCTTAAAAAATAGAGCACCACACAACTCGTCATTTTGACTTGTGTTTGCACAGCAAGCCTCTTAAAAAATAGAGCCCTACTCAACGCATCATTTTGACTTGTGTTTGCACAGCTAGCCTCTTGAAAAATAGAGCAGTACACAACGCATCATATTTTGGCGACTCGTGCAGCACAGCCCGGCCGTGCCGCTACAGCCGGACCAGGCGCAGCTGGCGGAGCTGCCGTGGGTGGCGCTCCTGCTCAACAACTCCGGCGGGGGCGCCCTGGTCGTCGGTGGGGGCGCGCTCGTGCATCCTCGCGTGGTCCTCACCACCGCCACCAGGGTCAACAGGTCAGCTGGTTACTGGGCCCTCAATAGATTCTTTAATTAAAATGAAATATTTTTTTGCGTGCCCTAAATAGATTCTCTGAAATGAGAGATTTTTTTTACGTGTAAGCTAATTTGAGGGAATCATCGGGTAGTTCTCGTCAGCGCCACCAGGGTCAACAGGTCAGGTGGTTGCTGGGTCTTGAGTTGATTCTCTGAAATGAAAGATTTCTTTTACGTGTCTTGAATAGGTTCTTTGAAATGAGAGATTTCTTCTACGTGTCCTGAATAGGTTCTTTGAAATGAGAAAATGAGAGGTTTATTTTTACGTGTCCTGAATAGATTCTTTGAAATGAGAGATTTCTTTTACGTGTAAGCTAATTTGAGGGAATCATCGGATAGTTCTCATCAACGCCACCAGGGTCAACAGGTCAGGTGGTTGCTAGGTTCTCAATAGATTCTTTGAAATGAGAGGTTTATTTTACGTAGATTCTTAGAAATGAGAGACTTATTTTAAGTGTCCCGAATAGATTCTTATGAATGAGAGACTTATTTTAAGTGTCCTGAATAGATTCTTATGAATGAGAAATTTTTTTCACGCAAATATTAGAAGTAGTTGATGAAGCATATGAAAACTAAGATCAAATTTAATTTACAAATACAAGTGAATTTATAATTCCCCTGTTTCTTGGCGGGCATAACTGTTTTACAGGCGTGAATTTCTTCAAATCATTTACTCATCACTCCATTGATCCTTTCAGCTCGTCTGCTGTGATTACTATTTAAAATCAAAATATATTGTCAATCACGGATATGAGCAGAATACACTCTTTTGTCGTTGATGGTTTATGTAATCCGTTTTAGTCTCTCCTATTATGAATTTTTAAAACAACTTATACATAAACTAAATTTTTCATAAATAAAAAAATTACATTGGTGGATTGGAAAAATGCGGGGCCTTTGACTCGACTTTATGAATCTCCCTCATTCTTGCAAGCCCTTGGTTTTGTTTTCGGCCGTATTCTGGTTGTGTCCTGGCCGAACTCTGGCTGCTTCTCAGCAAGTCTTTCCCCAGCGATTGTACGAGTTGGCAAAAATTTGCATTCAACACTTAAAAAGTTGTGTTGTAAGTTGTACACAATTATCCCGTTATTTTTAATAATTTTCTGGGGAGAGGGATTTTTCAAAATTCATCATGTAATATTGTGACCTGAGATAAACCAAATCTGTCCATAAAATGGTACTGAATATAAACACCAAAAGAAGTCCACCACAACTTTGAAACAAGCGATACTTGAAAAATACAACACGAATCGGAATGAATAGACAGATCCGGAATGAATAGACAGATGAATAGAATGGCTCGCGAATTCATCAAAACTCTGAAATGAGTGAGGTTTCAAAAATACAGCACAAATAAGAATGCATAGATAGATTCAAAGAATGCCTTGATCAATGCAATCAAAAAACTTGAACCAGTACTTACCAGAGACCGGCTTTTAATGGTCACCGAGGTCGCGTGGCTTAGAACTCGCGCCCATCTCGGGAAGGGACATCAGTTCGAATTCCGGCAGTCCCGCCCAATGATTTTCCCCGTTGGGAAAAGAGAGAACACAATTCTCCACTCTACCTAGGTGTCGAAAATGGGTACCGGATTGACCGGGAGTAACCGTCATTGCGTCCTGATGTTAGTAATAAGGCATTTGAAAAACCAGTGTACGAGATGATTTGCATCAGGCTTGATTGTGATAAAACTTCCTTTCTTTGGGCCCTAGTCTGCCGGTGAGCGACATGGTCGTGACGCTGGGGGAGTGGAACCGGACATCCTTGAATCCTCCACTACCTCGCCAGGACCACGTGGTCCAAGAGTATGTCCTGCACCCTCTCTTCAACGCCACCTCCCTTGACAACGACATGGCCCTTATTATCCTCAGGGTGAGAGTGCATATATGTGAAGCGAAATACTTTGGTTGTCACATAGGTTAAACACAATTGTATACCTTAGAATCGCGTTGGTGGTAGGATGCCCTAGAAGTCACTGAACTTATTCGGGCCCACAAGTAGCTATACTCAAATTTGACAAAAGTAATAGACTTAAGAAACAATCTACTTCTGTATCGCTTGTAGTAAATAAATTGTTTGAATTGTTTAAATTGCCTAAATTGTTTTTGCATGCTCTAGATTTTGACAGAGGACACCTCGCGTGGTGTTTGGTCTTTTATGCTTCAAGTTCATTCAATGAGTCACAGCGTCGTGTGGCGTTCACTCATCGTGAATATTTCTCGTCTTGCCAGATTATCTGTAGTGCTATTATTACCCCCGTGTCAATGGTCATTCAAATAGCATTGAAATCACAAGCAACTAAAATTTAAACATTAACCCCATTGGCGTTGAAGTAGCCAAACAGCTAAATAGCCATCGGAAGCTACAATGCATAGTAATTTCACCCAAATGGCATTGAAATATATCGGCCTAGTTGCAGTGAAATATCAATAAATTAGCACACAGACAGTTGTTGACTTGCTATCATCTCATCTCCTTTATCTTTTAAAAAATCTTCCTAAAGAGGGATTTACTACGGGCTGATTCTCGTCGGAATTAGTTATCTGTGATGTAAATTAATTCCTTAGGCTTAATTCAGCCATTCTGTTTGAGGGAAATACTCCCCTAATATTATGAAATATGACAAACTACAAAACAGTCACCGACACTGTAAGACTAGGAGGTTGGTTTTCAAATTTTGATGTTGAAGCAATGACCTGCATACGCTTTATCGCATTGAATCATCGGCGAAAATTTCCATAGAGACTCGACCGTGAGAAATTGTAAAACATTGGTGCATCTTCTCATGTCGCTAACTTAGGCAAGGAATTAGTTGTACAATGCTACTTGCTGGCTGTGTGACACACCCTCCCATTGAGTGTTGTATAAAGCAACTCAGTTGTATGTCACGGCTCACTTTGTGACACACCCTCTCATTGAGTGTTGTAAAAAGCAACTCAGTTGTATGTCACGGCTCACTTTGTGACATACCCTCCCATTGAGTGTTGTATAAAGCAACTCAGTTGTATGTCAAGGCTCACTTTGTGACATACCCTCCCATTGAGTGTTGTATAAAGCAACTTAGTTGTATGTTACGGCTCACTTTGTGACACACCCTTCCATTGTGTGATGGAAGTCTTTTATGCTCAGGATTCCGCCGTCCACGCGCCCAACGTGCAGAGCATCTGCCTCACCAGGACTTTCGACCAGGTCGACAGGACCAAATGCATTTCCGGAGCCTGGGGCATCCCAAATCAAGGTGGGTCTAGATTTTACTTTCACTCTTTTGCAAAATACGATATGAGACTGAACGCGTAGACAGATCCAAAGAATGCCCTGATCGATGCAGTCAAAAAACCTGAACCAGTCCTAACCAGAGACCTGCTTTTGGCTCTAGCTTGCCGGTAATTATAGACCCTGTAACTTTTTTGGAGGAGACTTACTTTTGTCTGATTTTTTTGCGTTTTCCCGGTATTTCTACAAATGAATACGCTGCTGCTAAAAATGGTTCGACTTAGCATTATAATCCTATTTGCGACCGTTTTTGATACAATTATGTTTTTTTAACGAGTTTACTCATCGCACTCTGAAAATGACTAATTATGTTGATGAATAAGAGTTGACTCGTCCAGGCTGGACAACGGGTTAAGGATCTTAAGATCAGTACTCATTGAAAGGAAAATAAATTTTTTTTTTTACATGCTGCTCGAGACTATAAGTTTATTATTGTGTCATTCGTGTAACACCGTAAGGCAGTGACAATTTCATCTTCAAAACTTTTAAATTTATAAATGAGTATTTTTATTTATTCCCTGCATCGCTATCAGCGAAGAAAAAGTTGCTCCCACGAACTTAACGCCTGTTTAAATAAATTCAACTTGATTCGCTGCTCAAGCAATAATTAATCTTCGCTTAACATGCACCTGCTCATTTCAAAAAACAACGTCGCTAATTTTGACACTTCAATTTCATTCACTCACGCTGCTATCGCCACTCAGCCAGTTTTTTCAAGTGCGATGAAAACCGCTGCATTTAAACAGAATGCATGCATAACATTTGCAATGCATAACGGTGCCTTACATAACAATTACCATGCGTAACAGTTGCCATGCATAACGGTTGCTATACACAACGGTTGCCATGCATAACGGTTGCCTTGCGTAACGGTTGCCATGCATAACGGTTGCCTTGCGTAACGGTGCTTTGCATATCGTTTGCCATGCATAACGGTGAGGCTGAAGTCATACCACTGTTGTGGGTTGCCTTCTTGCCGACAGTGAGCTTCGAGTTTGTCAGCATCCAGAAGCGCATTCACATCCCGTTCGTGGACGTAGACAGATGCATGCAGCTGCTGCGCCAGACGCCTCTGGGGCCCGAATTCTTCTTGTTCGACTCTTTCTTCTGCGGGGGTGGAGTGGAAGCTCCTGGTACCTGTATGGTGAGTTGGTGTAGTACCTGTGTGGTGTAAGAAGCCTTCGGGAACACAAAATTGCTGAGTATCGTAAAATTTAGCCATATATTTGTAGTAGTATTAAAAGGTGTTAAGTGCGTTTGCAAGAATAATTTAAATAAATCTGGCAATAATTATTTAAGCGAAGGTCAAAATGCAGTTCTTGGTGCTAATGGAAGCATGATTTTTTGCAGGGCGATGAAGGTTCGCCTCTCGCATGCCCAAGATTCAAGGACGGTCGCTACATGCTGGTGGGTGCCCTGTCCGGCGGCATCCAGTGCGGCACTCATGACGTGCCCGACATCTACAAGTCCTACATGGACGCCAGTTACGACTGGGTCAAAGAAGCCATCACACAAAGATTCCCGCTCACGAGTCGGTCTGCTGAGGAAGAAGAAGCCGTTGCAGCACCTCAGGACTCCGACACCACCGAGTCAGGCTCTGCCCTGGAAGAAAGCCAGTCGAAAGTAGAGGCAAACGTGCCTGATACAGACTCAAGTTCATTAAATATTGATGAAAAATCTGACCCCGCAGTTGTGAACCTCCCAAGTCAAGTCAATAAAAAAGAATCAAGTACGCCGACTTCTGACGATGCTTCTACCAAAGCAGAGACTTCTTTCGATGCAAGAACTCTACTTGGAAGCTTTTCCGAGGACGGCTGTTCCGTGTATGAGCATTCCGGGCATCTGAGCGTGAGTATTCATACTTTCATGAGTTATGCACAATGTAATCACTAACACGCTTTCAAATTGAGATAACTAAATCTTTTCCTAAGGTCTACATGAGCTAATTTGTACGCGGTTCTAGCTTGGGCTGTAAAATCTTTCGAGCGAGGATCATTTTTTAGAAGCGTATCCACTCTGTCTACGCCTGCAGCTCCATCTTAGTTATTGCCTCACCTTCTAATTTTAGTGGATAATATTTTTAAATAATTACTTGCATAACCACCATACCTATTAAAATAGTTAATGTTCAGGAAGTTGTATAATAATTTTATTCTGAGTTTAACTTGAGAATTGATAAACTAGGGTGCAACTGATAGTGCTCGTAATCCTTGCTTGAATTAACAATGTGACCGCTTATTTCTTACTCCGACCATGATAGGGATGAAAGTTCAATGTTACTCATGGATCAAAACCAGATAAATTGAAAAACAGTTGAAAATACTGATCTACTAACTTCGTATATGAAAGAAACACAACGACTCTTTCGCACTGATCACATCAACAATTCAATTACACCGATACAGTACTTTTGAAATATTGATCTGAACATTTTCTTTCAATTTGTTGTCGCATATATAAATGCCCTGGTCCCATGACTAGCTTACGTTCAAACCTAAATCTAGCAAATGCATCATTGTCTATATCCCCTTCCGACAACCACTACGATTAAAATTAAATCTAGCAAATGCCTCATTGTCTATATCCCCTTCCGACAACCACTACGATTAAAATTAAATCTAGCAAATGCCTCATTGTCTATATCCCCTTCCGACAACCACTACGATTAAAATTAAATCTAGCAAATGCCTCATTGTCTATATCCCCTTCCGACAACCACTACGATTAAAATTAAATCTAGCAAATGCCTCATTGTCTATATCCCCTTCCGACAACCACTACGATTAAAATTAAATCTAGCAAATGCATCATTGTCTATATCCCCTTCCGACAACCACTACGATTAAAATTAAATCTAGCAAATGCGTCATTGTCTATATCCCCTTCAGACGAGCACTAAGTTTAAAGTTAAATCTAGCAAATGCGTCATTGTCCCTATCCCCTTCAGACGAGTACGGCGCCCCTCACCCCCAGCCAGGCGGAGCCCGGGGAGCTTCCGTGGGTGACGCTACTGCAGGACCCGACAGGGGCGCTGCTGGGCGCCGGCGCCCTCATACACCCTCGGGCGGTGGTCACCGCAGCCTCACACTTGGTCAAGTGAGAGCTTGGGCATTTTTGGTTCTTTGCGTGGAAGGGAATGCTCTCATGACTTGTGTTATCAGGAGTAGATTTGATCAGCTTGAGACAACTTTTTACGGTTTTTACGAGTGTTAGATCTTTTTGGTTGTTTGGGTTTCTTACTTCAGTGTTACCTGGGTTGGGATAATGTGCGTCTAGCCGCCGATACACTGCCAACTCGGATCAGAATAAATTGAATGCTAAATTTACGTGCGTGATTTAGTTCATGAATAGATTCACGAAAAATGTGAGATTTAAAAACTTTTCACCGTTCAACATTTAACCAACAAGTTGACAGATTACTGCTCTGAGTGAGCTAACTCGCTGCTCTGAGTGAGCTAACTCGCTGCTCTGAGAAGTCGCGAGGATGCACCTCAGGTTACTTTTTTTTGTGTCTCTGCTCTACTTGCAGATCTATTAATCCTCAGCTGAGTTTACCCAATTATTTCCTTTTTCCCAGCCAAAATTCTCAAATGAACTTTTTAAGAACAGCATTTGTCCACACAGGGTACTCAGAATCCGGTTACTCGGTAGGGTTTCGAGATGCTTGAATTATCTTTGTTATCAGTGACAGTGGTTAGCACATTTTCCCCACTCCTAAAAATATTATATCTAGTTCTTAACTAGTCTTGCGGACTGCTCATCTTTGATGCCGTGGCAAAAAAATTGAAATTCCCAGTCGAGTCTGCAGGTGCGGCCAACAAATGGGCAGGGACGGTACAAATTTCATTTCTTCAAAACACGACCATTGAAGCGTTTCATTTCTTTGTGTTTCCTGGTCGGAGATACAAAACACGTGTTGCCTTTAATTGTATTTGAAGTCGGAGATACAAAACATGTGCTTCATTTCATTGCATTTTGAGGTCGGAGATACAAAACATGTGCTTCATTTCGTTGTATTTTGAGGTCGGAGATACAAAACATGTGTTTCATTTCATTGCATGTTGAGGTCGGAGATACAAAACATGTGTTTCATTTCATTGCATGTTGAGGCCGGAGATACAAAATATACATGTCCATTTTCATTCTTTTTTGACGTCCGGCGAGCAGCAGGAGCGCGAGTGCCGTCACTGTCGTGCTGGGGGAGTGGGACCGCCGCACGGGGTCTGAGCAGCACGCGCTGCAGCTGCTGGCGCCCCTGGACATTGTCCCCCACCCTCAGTTCAACGGCACCCACAACGACGTGGCTCTCGTCCTGCTACAGGTGCGCTTTCTTCTTTTCTTATATTTGTAACACTTCATTAAAGCAGTGAATTTTATTGTTCTCTGATCGCTCTGTTCCCACAACGACGTGGCTCTTGTCCTGCTCCAGGTGCGCTGGCTTTTTTTTTACCTTTAACGCTTCATTAAAGCAGTGAGTTTCATTGTTCTCTGATTGCTCTTTTAGATTTGTATGCAGAAAAAATTAGCAAATCTGTAACTCTTCAATAAAAAAGTGATTTTAATCGTTCTATGATATGGCTTTTTCATTTGCATGCAGAAAACGCGAAATAATCTGTGACTCTTAATTGGTGCAGAGAATTTTATCCTCCGGTAATCTTTTTTATGTGTATTTTGGGGACAAAAGCGAACATCAGTTTTGAGGCCAAGAATACAAGAACTAAACAAAAAATTCGCCGTACGATCATAGCCTGATTTTCACTTTTAGTTCGCTCACACCAGGCAGTCAACAAATAACCTTGTGCTAGGAATATAAAAAAATCAATAGAAAGAGATGGGCACGTGATACGCACAACACACGAGAATTTTCAAAATTGTGTTTGACATTCCAAAGCCTCTCACGTTTGAATCAACAGAACAAATCTGACCAATTGTGTTTGCCACTTCAAAGCCTCTTACGTTTGAATCAACAGAACAAATCTAACCAATTGTGTTTGCCACTCCAAAGCCTCTCAGGTTTGGATCAACAGAACAAATCTGTCCAATTGTGTTTGCCACTCCAAAGCCTCTCAGGTTTGGATCAACAGAACAAATCTGACCAATTGTGTTTGCCACTCCAAAGCCTCTAACGTTTAAATCAACAGAGCAAATCTGACCAATTGTGTTTGCCACTCCAAAGCCTCTCACGTTTGGATCAGCAGAGCAAATCTGACCAAATTTAGTGGAAAATTTTAACGAACTTTTTTTGACGTGTCCTCAGGAAGAAGCAAAGAGTGCTCCGTACGTGCAGAGCGTGTGCCTCGCGCGCTCCCTGGAGGAGGTCGACTCAAGTCGCTGCGTCGTCAGTGGCTGGGGGACTCTTGAGCCAAGTAATTGTTTTTACTGAGATATTATTCAAAGCTAGATTGTAACGACTCACAGAAAATGTTTCTGTGGGTATTTGAAGGGTAGGCTGGGGACTCCTCAGCCAAGTAATTGTTTTTACTGAGATATTATTCAAATCTAGATTATAACGACTCACAGAAAATGTTTCTGTGGGTATTTGAAGGGTAGGCTGGGAACTCCTCAGCCAAGTAATTGTTTTACTGAGATATTATTCAAATCTAGATTATAACGACTCACAGAAAATGTTTCTGCGGGTATTTGAAGGGTAGGCTGTGGACTCCTCAGCCAAGTAATTGTTTTACTGAGATATTATTCAAATCTAGATTATAACGACTCACAGAAAATGTTTCTGCGGGTATTTGAAGGGTAGGCTGTAGACTCCTCAGCCAAGTAATTGTTTTTACTGAGATATCATTCAAAGCTAGGTTACAATGAGTCACAGCAAATGCTTCTGCTGGTGTCTGAAGCGTAGAAGTGCTTTTAGCTCTTTAAGTGCGACGTGACCAGCCGGTGGTCACTGAGATGATTTTTATAATGCTGCTGTCCGACCAGCAGTCACTTACTCAGTTTCGATAAATGCTTGATGAAAACTATTTGAGGGTGCGATCTATTTAATGTTCGTTATTTTTAAAATAGATCTCTAAAATTTACTCTGAAGAATTGAATCTTGGACTTCAGTTTAACCCAAGCACTTAAGGTGTTAAAGACGTAAACATGGTTCTTTCGGCAACAATAATTGCTCGCTTCGAATAAAGATTCTTGCTTAAATCTTGCGTCTTGCCTAATGCATTACTTTTCGCTGTTTAAAATCACGTTTTTAGCTCCTGAAAAGGAAAAAATTGTTGCCAGGCAGTAATTTTGAGATGAAAGAGTGATGAATGAAGCTTATTTCGGAATCCTTGCAGTTAACATATTCACTAAATACCGGCTTTTTTGGTGCTAGGAAGATAACTTTATTCCAATGATTGTGTAATGACGGATCAGCAGATCAGTGAGGATTTTACCAAGACAGTTTATTTCAGAGTTGAGTCTTCAGAAAGGCTTCGAAGTAGATGCCGTTTCATTTGAATGCTTCAAGAGACCATCAAAATTTTACGTTAGTTACCCATGCAATGAAACAAATTTATTCGTTGAATAAAAATTTAAGATTTTAAATTATAAACCCGGGAACAAAGTTTCAGGGTCTGGCCGCCATGTAAGTCAGTCCAGGATATAGACATTCACATTTCAAAGCCTTAAAAGTCACTTTCGTCACTTAAGTCCTTCGAAAAAAAAACATTCACATTTTAAAGCTCTAAGAGTCACCTTCGTCAATTAATTCCATGAAAAAAACATTCCCATTTCAAAGCAATAAGAGTCACTTTCATCACTTAAGTCCATTCAAAATAAAAACGTCCACATTTCAAAGCATTAGCTCACCTGAAAAAGCAACTTGGGCGAAATCCAGTCACCTAAAACTAAGTTAAGGCAACGTATTTTATTTTTTTATTAATTAATTCTTTACGTGGCAGACGCGCAACACCCGGAGTCCATCCAGAAGCGGGTGCTGGCACCCGCACGACCGCGCGCTGCGTGCGAGGCCGAACTGCAGCAGCTGCTGGGGCCCGACTTTACCCTTCCTGAGTCCTTCTTGTGCGCGGGGGGGACCGGGGGCCCCAGCGTCTGTCAGGTGGGGCAGGTCTCTTGTGTTGCTGCTGTTACATAAGTCTCCGATGTTTGTGTTGCTGCTGTTACATAGGCCTCCTGCGCTTGTGTTGCTGCTGTTACATACGTCTCCTATGTTTGTGTTGCTGCTGTTACATGAACTTGTCTTACCGCTTATACACGAGCTTGTGTTATCGCTTTTACACGAGCTTGTGTTACCGCTTTTACACGAGCTTGTGTTACCGCTTTTACACGAGCTTGTGTTACCGATTTTACACGAGCTTGTGTTACCGATTTTACACGAGCTTGTGTTACCGCTTATACACGAGCTTGTGTTACCGCTTTTACACGAGCTTGTGTTACCGCTTTTACACGAGCTTGTGTTACCGATTTTACACGAGCTTGTGTTACCGATTTTACACGAGCTTGTGTTACCGCTTATACACGAGCTTGTGTTACCGCTTTTACACGAGCTTGTGTTACCGCTTTTACACGAGCTTGTGTTACCGATTTTACACGAGCTTGTGTTACCGATTTTACACGAGCTTGTGTTACCGATTTTACACGAGCTTGTGTTACCGCTTTTACACGAGCTTGTGTTACTGCTGTTACACGAGAATACATCAGCTTGGTTCAGTTGTAGCTGAAAAAATGTTTATATTTGTTACATTTCAGGGTAATGGTATTTTCTTGTATTTATTTGAGTATAATTTGTTTCTTTATGTTTAATCCTTTCTAGTCGGCTTGCAAAAAATTGATTTAGACATGTGAAAATGCATGCTTCAGCTCCATTACCCATATGGAAACAGATTAAGAAAAAAGTTTTTATTTTATGAATATATATTATAAGAATTACAGCATTGGCACCCTGGTGTCCCAGCAGACATGTTAGTTTATGTGTACTGGGATGATCATGTCCCATGTAGACAGTCACGAACAATAGGGTTCAAACAATCTTAAATGTATATTTCCTTTAGAGTATTTCAACGATAATTTTAATGTATAAAAATATACGAAAAAATCCGTAAAAATTACAGAAAAATGTTTGTAAAAACTAAAGAAAATGACATCGTCAGCAGTATCGGGTCAACTGGGCGCTATTGCTCTCTGACATAGGGCTCCAGGTAGCAGAAAAGTGGCGCGAATAGTTGCTGAACCTATCATGCGCTGTCTGTTTTGGTATAATAGAACGCGTTTTGGGGACATTCTCCCTCTGGACTTTTAAATATCTGGCGGGGCATATATGTCCCAGCAGACTCGAAAGGGTTAAAAGGCTTAAAGTGTCAGGACTAGAGATCAGTGAATTATATGAATCAGATCTATGTGAATTCAATCAATAACTTGTAGGTGGAAGAGCCTACTTACTGCCTCCGACTCGATGAGCTTGCAATTTCACCTTCTTTCTCTTTGTTTAGACGCTGGAAAACCAATGTAATTGCAAACAAAATGCATTTACTGCAGGAAAACTCAATAAAAATTCCTACTCTTCTGAGATATTACAGAAAATGCATAACTTTGCTCCTATATTTGCTGTTTCTCGCGTTACTGAACAGCAAATACAGCTGCAGCTAAATACGTACATATTTTTAACTCACTGAGCCAATGGGTGCAATACAAATGCTTTTATTTGTTATATTTTATTAGTCAGACATTTCCTACTATACATAGGTTTCTTTTTTTCTTTCTGTTCAATGGGTCATAAATCCTAAGTCCAAATTGCAATGAATTGAAACAAATCAGATGTACATGATATTAATCAATTGCTTGTAGGTGTGAAAACTCACTAACATTCCTGGACGTAATTCTATTTAAAGTACTGTTCTTAGGAGGAAATAGGAAATTGATCCCACCATAGACGTTGATCAGGTAATTTACTAGTTGACCACCCTGAACGTAATACTTTTTAAAAGTTTTGTGCTTAGAACCTTAACGATAGAAGTGATTTTTAACCCCACATGGACGTTGATCATGTGATTCACCATTTTCACTTAATTTTAAAGTTTCATTTTCTTTCAGGGAGACGAAGGAGCGCCTCTGATGTGCCCCAGCTTCTCAGGGCAACATTACGTTCTGGTGGGCGTGTTGTCTGGCGGCATTGAGTGTGGTGCGCAGGGAGTTCCTGACATTTACTCGTCAGTAATCCACCACCGCTCCTGGATCATGCAGACCATCCAGCAAAAGTTCCCTACAAATGCCAAGATAGAAGCGGAAATCCCTTCCAGTAGAAATGTGTTCTCAGAGTTCATACCTGAACTCACCGTCAGCAAATTGGACACTGAAATTTCAACTCCAGTACCATCTGCTGGGAGAGTCTTAGCAGACGACATCAGCTACAGCGTTCAAGGCAGCTTTTCTGAAGCAGGCTCGTGCAAGAACTACGTTAATTCTAATGTACTTCCGGTGAGACTCTTTTACTTATGTCAAAATATCTCAAAATTTTATAGTTGATTCTAGAATGAGTAATACCAAATACCAGGACAAGCGACCTCGACTTTCGTTCTGACGTAAAGTGCGCTAAGCCACGAATACATCGAGTCAAGTCCGTTTTATGCAAAAGGCAAACATAAGACCCTACAACAAGTTAGAATAAGCATGGAAAGTTTTCATTCCACTAAAATACAGACAAACAAATGATGCAGGTGGTAAGCATTATACTTTCAGAATTACCTCAGCAATAACCATCTTACCACGTAATCCACAATATGCAACGCAAATCAGAATCAAAACTGAAACGGTTAGAAAAAACAAAACCTGAACGAGAAATTGTTCGTGCTGAACTGCTGCAAAAGATTTCCTGCGTTCGGAATGCTTTGATGTAGTAGTAAACTCCATTGCACGTTTACCGTTCTATTAACGAAACGCTGATGCTTTTTCAATTGGTATCAGTGATGGTTAAGTTAGTATTGAATATAGTCTTCTTGCTTCTCGAAATACAGTGTAGCTTTTCTAGTTACCGATTTTTTTATTAGATCTAAAATTCAAATTGCTCAAACACCGATTCAGATTTACCTTCAAGAAGTCAGACAACTCAAATTCAATTTGCGTGAATATGTGCTTCAATTTTTAAACTCATATCAAGTGTTTCGTATGCTTAACGCTCTGTTTCTATACATAAAGAGTTCATTCTTTTACAACCATGAAATTTTAGCCTGAAATCACTTGACAGTTTCCATACATTACTTCTGACATTTTTTGCAGCTATTTCGAATCACAACGCATCAAAGCTGACATTTCACAACTGAACGTGGTACACCGATAAGTATTTACTTCTGTACTTCTTGAACAACAAATTGACTGACAGAATTTAGTTCAAGCTTTCCTCCGCAAATCGTACAAAATCAAAATGAATAAACCACAGAGTTGCTGAACAAAAGAACAACAAATTCATGCGTTCTTTATTTTTATTGATAATGCTAACGCGAAATACTTATGTCATTTTGCCTTCATTGGTGCGAACTAACACTCTTCGTCCCCGAGCAGGCGCCAGGACCGTCTCCGGATCCCGTGATGGGCGTGGCGCTCGGAGAGGTGCCTTTTGCCGCACTCCTCACGGCGGACAACGGAGAAATTAAGGGATCCGCGACGTTAATTCATCCTCGGGTTGTGTTGACCTCTTCCACGGTGCTGGTCAGGTGAGCTTCTGCGTAGTGAGGGCTGTCTGCTGCTCTGGAGGAGGAAATTACCTATACAGTATACAAATTGTCCATACGGAGCAAATTGCCTGTACAGAGCAAATTGCCTATACAGTACGAATTACCCACACAGAGTAAATTACCTATATAGTGCAAATTACCTATACAGAGAAAATTGCCTATACAGTAGAAATTGCATATACAGAGCCAATTTCTTATACAGTGCAAATTGCCTATACTTTACAAATTGCCTTTATAGTAAAATTACCCATACAGTACAAATGGCCTTTATAGTACAAATTGCTTATATAGTACAAATTGCCAATACAACACAAACTACCTATACAGTTCAAATGGCCTGTACAGTACTTTGTTTACCTATTTGACTATGTATTACTAATTACCTGTACAGTACAGAAAATTTGAATCTAAAGACTACTCAGCATCTGACACAACACTGCAGGGTAGTCAGATGCTGAGCAATTTTAATGTATTACTCAGAGATGACTAATCAAGAATGCGTTCTTATGAGAGGTGAACGAATTCACTGAGTAATCTAACCATTTTCAAGAACTCACATCAAACAATTCGTTCTGAGGTCTCTGTTATCATCGTCAGATTAATTCCCTCTCTTGTGATACCTTTGTTGGGGTTAGGGAGACGTAAACTAACTTATCTAACATGAAATGATTTTGATGACTTGCAGCAACTCGTCAGAGGGCATGAAAGTGCTGCTGGGCCAGCGGCAGCACCCCTCTCAGGACCCAGCGCACCTGCAGCAGCGGGACGTCGTTGACATCCTCCTTCAGGACTCCGCCAAAGGGCTCAGTGTAGCCCTCCTCGTCTTGGATGTGAGTTGTGTGTGCTGGAGTCTCTGGAACTCGTGTGTTGGAGGCTCTGGAACACGTGTGTCGGAGTCTCTGGAAGTCGTGTGTTGGAGTCTCTGGAACACGTGTGTTGGAGTTTCTGGAACACGTATGTTGGAGTCTCTGGAACACGTGTGTTGGAGTCTCTGGAACACGAGTGTTGGAGTCCCTGGAACATGTGTGCTGGAGTCTCTGGAACACGTGTGCTGGAGTCTCTGGAACACGTGTGTTGGAGTCTCTGGAACACGGGTGCTGGGGTCTCTGGAACACGTGTGTAAATGTGCAGAGGAAAAAATTTCATGTTCAAACATTCCATCACAAGTTGGCAATTCCTGAGAACAGGGTAAGAGGTCTAAATGTGCAGAGAAGAGAATTTCATATTGAAACATTGCATCATAAGTTAGCAATTTCCGAGACCAAGTTGAGCAGACTAAATATTTCATCTATTGCAGAGGTAAATTCTCCTTTGAACGTAACTCCTCACGTTTTCCTGCATGTAGGAACCAGCGTCGGCAGAGGCAGCAGTACAGAGCGCGTGCCTCGCTCAGCACCTGACGGAGGTGGACCCAAGCCGCTGTGCCCTCGCGGACTGGACCTCCACGAGCTCAGGTGAGGTTCTCACTCTGAATTCCAGAATTTATAAATGAATTCCGGCATGCCTGAACGATCTTGAAAATGAGATTTTTTAACAATCAAAGAGCGTCAAGAAAAATCATATGAATTTTATTCTTGCCTCAAATGAGTTTAAAGAAAAAACACATGAATTATATTTTTGTTTCAAATGAACTTCAATAAAGATCATATAAATGAGATTTCGCTAATGATGAGCTTCAAGAAAAATCCTGAAATGAGATTTTTGCTTCGCATGAGCTTAAAGATAAATTATAAAAAATTGAATTTTTCATTTAATTAAGTTTTAAAAATCGTATAAATATGATTTCTGTTTTTAATGAGCTTTAAGAAATGAACTCGAATAACGATGCTCGTTGATCTACCGTCTCACTAACGGAAAGAATGTTAAATTTACTTATCCATCTGAACTGAACCCTAAAGCTACTTATCTTCACATCGAAACTAGTATTCTTTGTTAAACCTCACAAATTCTCTAGATGAGGGAAAGAAATATAATAGTTAGTTAAGTGTCGTTTGAAACTAATTGTTACTGATCATTTTTGTTTTACGTGGTATTTTGAGAACATCCGTAAAATACGTTCATTTTAATCAGAGACCAAGTAATCTTAATCCTCTCCATTTCTTATGCTTTATGCTGCTCAATTATTTTTAGTAAAGTTTCCTGCTTCTTGAGTAATTGAAGAACATCTATTACGATATTAATTTCATAAATTTTCTATTGTTTTTAAGAGTAATATTACCTTGAAATATTTTATGCCACCCTTGACCTTTTCATAAAGATACCCTATTATACAAGACCTTGTATTACGAATAATTTCACTGTAATTAACTTTCTAAATTTTTAAAGGATCGCGCGATGCTCTTTTAGAAAACACCTTTAATATAATGTATTCCTTGTCCGCATTTATACAGGAATAGTTCTATTGTAGTTCAGTGCGTAATTGCAGTTTCTTTCTCATTCTGACGTCGGCGACGACCTGATGTTAGTGCCAGTTTAATGATGGTGGTTGCCATGACGATAATGTGAGTAGCAAAACTCAAACGGTAAATATTTATGAGCACAAGATGAGGGTTACTACCTACCGAGGCTTATTGTCCACCTCGCTGCTCTGCAGGAGTTGTTGTGTCGTTGCGGCGGCTGCTGAACAGCGTGGGCGTGTGTGGTGCAACTGACGGGGATCTCTGCTCCCAGTTTTGGCATGCGTGCCCGGTGAGTGGCGACACTATTTTTGGCACCCGGTTTTGGTACTCGTGTCCGGTGAGTGGCGACATTGTTTTTGGCACCCCGTTTTGCCACTTTTGTTCGGTGAGTGGCGACACTATTTTTGGTACCTAGTTTTGGCACGCGTGTCCGGTGAGTGGCGACACTGTTTTTGGCTCCAGGTTTTTGGCACTCGTGTCCGGTGTGCTGCGACACTCTTTTTATATTGCCTCATCTCTAGACTGACGAGGATTTCAAACTGGTGGACCTAAGGACGGTGTGAGATCAGAGCAAGCCAAGCTACTCGACTATTTCAATCAAGTAGCCCAGACGCTGAAACTATTGAAGCGTCAAAGCCATAGAGCTAACTGAAACGCCGTGATCTCTGACAGATTCTGGATAATGTTATGAGCTTTGGGGTGAAAGCTATTTCTCAGAGGGAAAAAATCTAAATGGGGTCGTGTGACCCCTATAACCTTAACGAGATGTAGTTTCGTACACTCGTTGTCTTTGCCAATTATGACAAGAATGATGCAACTTTATTGGAGTTGGTGAACTATTGAGGCGACTGAACTATTCACCAGAGATGAGTTTCAGCAGAGGTGCGAGACGATATTTCAAGGGGTGCGAGAAAAGTCCAGGTAAATAATAGGAAATTGCTTCTATATTGGTATTTTTTTCAGGGGGTGCAATGTTCGAATGAAATTTCTCTAGGAGTGCAAGGCAAAAAAAGGTTCGGAATCTTGTCTTACTCGATGAGCTTGCATTTCCCTCCCTCTTCCCTATGTCAAGGCTGATATGTTAAAGTTGAAAAACCATAGTGATTACAAAACAAACGTAATTTTACATGGGAGAGATCAATAAAGTTCCTTTTAAAAAGTTCTATCTTATAAGACAATCAATTAAAATAAACCAATTAAAATTTCCTCATTTTATTTAAAAAAATGAAAAGTACGCTAAAACAATAACCAATTCATTGTAATCTTCACACTATCAGCGGCTTAGGAGGGCATGGGAGATAGTACAAGTTAGCACAAACTTTTTTAAATATTCCGTACCTATTCCGTAAAAATATACGAATTTCTAAAATTGTAAGTAAATCATTTTATTCTTCTTTTCTTCGACGGTTTAGGAGAGCTCAGGAGCAGCCGTGGTATGCCCCAGCTTTGGTGGCAGTCAGTACAAAGTGGTCGGCGTGATCTCAGAGAGCAATCAGTGCTCTCCCTCTCAGCCTCTTCTCAAAATATCGTCTTCACTGGACACATCTTACGACTGGATACGTAAAACACTGCAGGATTATTTTTCCCCTAACAACGAACAAGGTAAAAACTCTCTCAAACAGCCCCCCAAAAAAGACGATGATACGCCTCTCGTCCAAGATTCTGAGGTAAACCCAACGGCATTGAAAGAGGGTGAAACTGACAATAATATTTCTGGAAAGAGTTTTAAAGCCACAACCACCGAAAAAGCCAAACTTCCAAAAACTGATCCTGCAGTGACTCCACACAACGAGAAGGATGACGTACGGAGTTCTTCGTCGATTAAACCTGTGCAAGCTTCAGGACCGGGCGAGTGCGCTGGCTACAGCACCACAGCAGCGCATGCTATGGTGAGCCTGTAGCCATCATGGATATATTTTTTAATGCAACGTTCGATAGGTTTGCATTTTAGAAAGAGACTTTGTGTTAGACCTTTTATTACTTTTAAAAGTTACGACACTGTAAATTTTAACTTTGTCACAGCTATTCTCTTTAGAATGTTTCGAAAATAATACAGTTAGAGTATAAGCTACTATTCCTCTGTATCATTTTCCCCACCGGTAGGTAAAAAAATTAACCTAATTCCCGAAAACTGTCAACTGAACTTTAGAGCGATCCTTAAAATCGATCCGAGGTCATCACGAATTCATCAACACTAAATTAAATTCTTTCCCCCTACCAAACCCCGTACTTAGCATTGATTCCTTAGGGACGATCTTGTAAATTCCACTCTTCAGCCCATTTGACAAGCCTGACTTCTTCGTTCAAAATCCTACAAACTTCGTACCTCGTAAAATACGTATACGATGCATTGAAAGCACTTCTTTTGTGTCCTAGTGCTAAATTGAACATGTTTTTTATATATACGGCAAAATATAATTGTTCATTTTCATTTGAAGCTTTTTGAGTTTCAACGTCACTTTTGTACATCCTTCACGGGCCTCCAGATGTCAAACCTGGGAGCGATTCAGCCAGGACAAAGCCAGTACGGAGAGCATCCTTGGGTGGTGCTGTTGCAGGTGTGCTTTGACGGACGCTGCTCCGTCGCAGGGGCAGGAGCACTAGTCCACCCCCAGCTGGTCGTCACCACAGCTACCGCCGTGCTAGGGTGAGAGCTTCTAAGCTTTCTAAGCTCGTAGTCGCCATTACGACAATCGAGTTCGGGGTGAGAGCATCTGAACTTTATATGACAAGAAGCTCATAGTCGCCAATACAAGAATCGACGTTGATCCCACGTGAAAGGATTGTTTATTTGTCTATGGAAGCGGCGGTGTAAATTTGGTGAACAAAAGTCTAGGAGATTGAGGTTTCCTTCACCAGTAAAATGCTGGTCCTCACCGCAGCTGCTGCCGAGCTAGGGTGAGACCATCTACACTTTCTAAACTCACAGTCGTCATTACGATCGAGAGTCGAGGTTGATCTCACATGAAAGAATTATTTGGTTGTTGAGGGTAAAGGCATTGTAAATTTACTGAAAAAAATCATGGAAATTAGTGTTCCCCTTACCAGTAAAATGAAAACTCAGTGCTTGACAAAATGTGACAAATTTAAGTGGAATCAGCGACTGACTAAGATTTCAGAAAAGGATTTTGTAATCATGTTCAGACGCATTGCACTCCTTGAGAGAAATGTATAGCTTTGATCAAAAATAATTCTGTATATGAAGTTTAGGTCATTTTAGATGAGCTTACTTTTTGTTAACTAAATGAAAAATTCATGCAATTGATTCCAGTTTTGTTCTAAGATGGACTTTATCAACGTTCTCCACTGGAAGTACGAAGGGTAAGATAAGTTCAAAGTAAATGCGTGCATCGGAAGAACGGCTTGTACATTCAGTTTTGTGACGAGCATGTTCACAGCAAGGTTAAAGATTCCTGCTTCGCCTAAACATCTAATTGGCAGATTTTCAAAGCAAGAAGTCTAAAAAGAGGTGTCTGAAACTTTATTTGAGATGCCAGGGAAAGAGGAATGCTTGACATCATTGTTGCTTTTAAGACTCGAGTGTGATCCTGCGTATGCTCACTCACTCACCCAATTTTATGACACACACGAGACCATTGAATTCCCCAAACTCGAAGCTTACAGTGAAACGTGATATTCTTCAGTATATAAAGTTTAAATACATGAGAGTGAAGTACATTTGATTAGATCGACTGTTATTCAGAAGGCTACCTAAAATTAACTAGCGGCAGAATTCTACAAAAAACCTCTTCTTAGCTGAAAAATGACGTTATAATGTACCAGCGAAAATAGCAGTGGATATCACCATTGCATAAGACAATTGTTTTTTACTGTCAGTTTGAGCTTTGAATATTCTACTTTCAGGATCAACCCTCAAACTCTGACGGCTGTATTCGGAGAGTGGGACAGGAGCGCTCAGCAACAATTCGAACAGCTGACGTCGCTACAACAAAGCAGAACTCAATCTCATCCTCCTATATCCGGAGAACATTTTTCAAGTCACTCACCCTCCGTCAGGAGACCTGAAGCTGTTCGTGATTTTCAGAGCAGACGCAAGCGACAGCATCAGCCATATCAGTTTAAACGCGTGTTACATTCCGACTTGACCGACCGTACGGCCAGACATCGTCGGCAATCTTCACCAAATCCGGCTCAAATCAGGCCGAGATTTGAAGGCCAATCAGGCTCAAATAGCCGAAACATACCAAATACATTTAGCTTTGACATCCCTTTCCAAACGCAGCGTAATGGATTTCCGCCTCAAGCAATAAGCTTTCATCAACAACATCAAAGGCACTTTGTTCAGACCGTTCGTCATAGCCTTGAGCATTTGGAGGTATTCACTAGTCGGCGACGTGAAATGTCTCTCAAGAATGTAGTTTTCAACCCTAGCTTCAATCCAACTTCAGGACTGGGACATGACTCAGCAATCCTCGTTTTACAGGCAAGAATAATTAGAAAAGAATGAAGTATTCCAAAACCTTGAAGCTACTTTACTTACATAATATCGGCGCGAAAAGCCTGCTGTGTTGAGAATATTACACTACTCAGTCCATGACTCTAATTAGTCTCATGAACACGGAACTCGAGCAGTATTACGGTTACTGATTTACGAGCCTGTATTTCTTGTTCGCAGGAGCCCGTGGAGTTGTCTCCTGTGATACAGACGGTATGCTTGGCAGAGTCACTGTCACACGTGGACAGGTCGCGCTGCGTCGTCAACGGATGGGGCACTTTCGAAGAAGGTACTGAGGCATCTGGTGTCGTATATTCTTCTTAGATAATCAACATCTCAGGGGATATACATACGACAATAACTCACACTTGTTCAACCTGAAGTACATTTTTTGTGTAAAGTATGCTAGTTTGATGGTGTGCTAGACTTCGTCACATACAAACAATGCTTCGTGAACATCAACTAGGCTTTGTCAATATCAATTGGGCTTTGTCGAATACTAACTAGACAGCGGATGTAGATTCTCGTGTCAGGGTAGCAGCGACTAACATTGCGCGGTCTGCATTCGAGAATTCGGTAAAGGAAATTCTTCAGTATCATTATCAACAGAATAATAACACACATAACATATAAACTAAAGGTTTTTGCTCTGACCTCTATGCATTGATAAGCCTTCAATTAAATCATCTTCGTCATATTAAGTTCTAATTTTTTCGAATAAATTTTAGAAGTTTTTACTCTTGTACGGAAGTGCTGCTTTAGTCATCAACAAAATATCTAGTCAGAAATGTCGTCAATTGCGCCAATGTAACAGACATACAAGCGTGAAGAAACCACATTCAAGACATTCAAACAAGGAGATTTTCTAACTGATTCTATGGCGGCAGCCAGAACATTTCCCGTCTGTCGCGCTCTACCTGTCATGATGCTATTTCAAATTAAAAATCGAAATACTTTTTAAACTCCCTGTATATTTTTGCAGATCTTACAGCTAATGATGGATCAAGGCCAGAAACATTCATTTTAGCCTCGAACGCATACATTTTTTTAAATATGTGAAGTGCTTTGATTTTTTACTCTTGACTTTTTATTGAACAAGTTTGAGAAGCAGAATATTCTTTTATAATGAAAACTGTTTGGGTTTTCTTTCAATAGTTTTAAATTACATTCCATTACTTTTTTATTTTTCAGCAGTAATTATCATCTTTCTTGCAGCAACAAGAAGGATTACTTTCAACAGTTACAGAAATTACCATCGTGTGTAGCTGTGGATCCTTTCATTTTTACAGCCCATGTTAATACTGTTTTTTAACACTGGTTTATTTGTTTCTCACGACACAGGGTCGGGACAACACGCCTACATTCTGAAGCGCGTCCATGCTCCTGTCCTGGACAACAGCACGTGCGAGGAACGCATGTCGTCGCTTCTCGGACTGAACCTTCACGAGACTCAGTTTTGTGCCGGGGGCCTCGGCAGCCCCAGCGTCTGCATGGTGAGTGCATCGCCAACTCGTGACGATCACAGTCGTCTGATAGGGCATGTGTTTGGAGTGCAGGCGGTCCTTGGGTTAGAAGACGGTCATCTGATAAGACGAGTGTTTGGAGTGCAGGCGGTCCTTGGGTTAGAAGACGGTCATCTGATAGGACAAGTGTTTGGAGTGCAGGCGGTCCTTGGGTTAGAAGACGGTCATCTGATAGGACAAGTGTTTGGAGTGTAGGCGGTCCGTAAGTTAGAAAGAAAGAAAACCGTTGATTTCCAAAAAGTTACTACATGAAATGTACAACAACACATTGGTAAATGTACTACAACATCGGTCGTCTGATAGGGCGAGTGTTTGGAGTGTAGGCGATCCATAAGTTAGAAAAACAGAAAACCGTTAATTTTTAAAAAAAGTTGATACATGAAATGTATTACAACACATTGGTAAATGTACTACAACACTGGCCGTCTGATAATGAGAGTGTTTGGAGTGTAGGCGATCCTTGGGTTGGAAGGCGGTCATCTGATGTATATAGGGCGAGTGTTTGGAGTGTAGGCGATCCTTGGGCTAGAAGACGGTCGTCTGAAAGGACGAGTGTTTGGAGTGTAAGCTATCCTCGTGTTGTACGCACATTATCTTCCGCAAACCTTAACTTGTACATTAAAAAGTATCCCCACTATTTCTACTAAAGTTATCTGTAATTCAAGTTGTACGAAACTGGGAATGATTTGTATCCTCAAACGTGTAAGTTTGTACGACATGATGTTATAATTCGGGAATCGTCTGTGATGTACATAATAATTAATGGTTTTGCTATAATATCTGTAACTGCCTTTAGAGAATGCAAGAATAAGGTTGCAAAACTAAAATGCAGCCAGTGACAGCAAATATTCAATTTTACAATTTTTTGTAGTTTCCAAGAGCTCCTATTAGGTTCCAGTGTTTAGTATCACTTCCCAGCTGAATGCACAATACAAAACTACATCCCTAAACACCAAGGAAGAATCTTGACGTTCTCTCTACACATAGTTAATGATGAATGGTCTAAGCATCGGTTAATCGTTATGATAAATGAACTGTCTTGGAAATTCGTCTGAATTTTGTCAACTAACGAATATTTTTTTTAAACTCGATTAATAGTTTTCTTTCCTAGAAAATGATAATCACCTTTGGTTAATTTAAAAACCAATGATGAGCTTTTCGTATCATCTGTATTTTAAATGAACTTTTTTTACTTTCAGGGCGACGAAGGAGCTCCTCTGGTATGCCCCAGTCTGGCCCGCAAAGGGCAGTACCAGCTCGTCGGTGCCCTCTCAGGAGGCGTACAATGTAATGTAAGAGGACTGCCGGACTTCTACTCTTCGCTGGTGCAAGATGCAGGAGCCTGGGTGCGGTCCTTTATAGCCAATTTTAGTAGTGAGGATACCACTAACGCAGAAAAACATGGTGAAGTTGAACCGCAGTCAGGAGATGACTCCAATAAATCCTCGCTAAAGTCTTCGTCTCCTGGTCAAGCAGCAGAAAATATTTTCATTCCAACGTCATCGAAAGTCGTGAAGAATAACTCGCACGTTACTTCAATAAACTTGCTTCAACCTCATGATATCACCTTCGATCTCACGATGCCACTTTCGTCTCCAAAGGATAACTTGAATGCATCATCAAGTCTGCCGTCTAATTCTCAGGGACCTCAAAAATTAAACAAGCAGAGTAGCGTATCATCGAACGCAGAGTCAATACAGTCCCTAACTTCTGGAAGGGATACATCGTCTAAGAATAATTTAGCCCAGACTTTAACAATAACCCCATCACAAATCCTTCAAGGAGAACGTACGCTGTCTACGCTAGGAATTGCATTAAATTCTTTCAGCCCAACGACATCCGACTTATCAACGACTCCATCTAGCAAAGCAAAAGATAAGCCAGAATCCATTGGAAGTACACGCACTTCCATGAAGCAAGACAGTGAATTTACTACACAGAAAGCTTTGAAATCCACAACTAAATCCTTCGACGAGCCCTTCATAGGAGATAAATTATTAGCTAGCAAAGATGGACTAAAAACAGCAGAAAAAGTAAATCCAAGTTCCGAAACTAAGGAACCATTTGTAGTTCGCGCTTGGCCCGATAGCGCAAGCCAACCCATTCGAAACCCAAAGTCTGACAGCGCAATCGAAACGAACTCGACAACTGAATTTAAAATGCTGAAGAATGAAAAACAAACTGTCAGAAGACTGGCTGAATATCCAAGAGCTCTTTACAACAAATCCAAAAAAGCTTCTTTCAAGTCTTTCCAGCACTACACCAACGATGAAGATCCGGACATGTTGGAGAAAGTTCTGCTTGTTCCACCGATGACATACCAGCCCATGTTCAGCGACGGCCCAGTCGTATCTGGGTCTTACTCGTCCGTAGTGCAGTACAGATCCCGAGGCCACTCTTTTGCACTGCAGAAAAGCCTTAAAGCCGTCGAAGACGTGGAGAAACCGTGCCAAGGATACGAACATTTTGGATCAGGAGGGGTAAGTCACACCTTGCAATATTTATTCTAAGACTTACGATGACGAGCACTTCTCATGCTCTATTGAGAGTATAAGAACCAAATTACGAAACAAAGTTGAAGAATGTGAGTTGTAAATTCTATACATTATATGGCGAAATTATTAGGCAGGTTGTTATTTATTCAGAATTTAAATCAATTAGGGCTTTATAAAGATTTTGGTGGATATTTTTACGGGACTGCGAACAGTTTCGATGGAACGAAAACGTCATTTAGGGAAAATAGATTACTAAATCAAGAGGATATCAAATGTGCCCTTTGTGCCCAAATGTGCAACGTTGAATAAACCATACGTCTTATCTTGCGTGAACTCTTCATCCTATGAAGAGTAAAAAAAATCATCCTATGTCATGCAATGAAGCTTTAGTTAATAATTCTATACAAAAAATATTATACTGTATATAGCGTACACATGTTTTATACGACGCTCATAAAACTTTTTCAGTTGTTCTTGACTACTTAGTAATGTCACTCGAACTCTCAGGTGTTTGGCAGTAACTTCAAAATTGAGTGCGATTAAATGAACTGTTAATCGTTTCTCGCGCGCCTGTCAAAAATCCAATAGATATATATCAGTACCCTGGAAATTGCGTTATTTATTTAATTTAAGAATCCTTGAACACCTAAACTTATTCAGCAATTTTAAGTTAAATCTTTCTCGGAATAACATCACACATCATTTTTGTGTTTCTTTAAACGCTTTGGAGATAAAAACAAACAGACTCACAGATCAAACGCTATCACAATACAGAAACCTATTTCTTTATCAACATAACGTAAGCAACCTGCACGAATGAACAGGCTGTCAACAACGTATGACAGTTACTGCTTACGATTTCCATCTTACATTCACTAGGTTTTGGACACAACTCGGGAAGCACGTGAGCCAGTTCGAGCACAAAGAATAGATTGCCAACAGCACATTACAATTAATGCTTACGATTTCTTTTACATTCCCCCCGTCTCTTCACACTCAATTTGAGCGCCACGTTAGTCATTTCGGGCACAACATCACATTACAGTTAATATTTACGATCCCTCTTACGTTCCCCAGGCTTTCGACACCCAATTCGTTAAGCACGTCAGTTAGTTTGAGTGCAAAGTAAACTACCTACACAAATGAATAGATTGCCAACAACGCATTACAGTTAATGCCTAAAATTTCCATCTTCCATTCCCCAGGCTTTCGACACGCAATTCGGGAAGCACGTGAGCCAGTTCGGGGAGTACCCGTGGATGGCGGTGGTGCTGCAAGACGTGTGGCAGGCGGGGGAGCTAGTGGCGAAGGTGCGCGGCAGCGGCAGCCTCGTGCACCCCCGAGTAGTGCTCACCTCAGCTGGTGCTGTGTCCAGGTGAGCATGTGGGCCCCCAGGTGGTGCTCACCTCAGTTGGTGCTGTGTCCAGGCGAGCATGGGGGCCCCCAGGTGGTGCTCACCTCAGCTGGTGCTGTGTCCAGGTGAGCATGTGGGCCCCCAGGTGGTGCTCACCTCAGCTGGTGCTGTGTCCAGGTGAGCATGTGGGCCCCCAGGTGGTGCTCACCTCAGTTGGTGCTGTGTCCAGGCGAGCATGGGGGCCCCCAGGTGGTGCTCACCTCAGCTGGTGCTGTGTCCAGGTGAGCATGTGGGCCCGCAGGTGGTGCTCACCTCAGCTGGTGCTGTGTCCAGGTGAGCATGTGGGCCCCCAGGTGGTGCTCACCTCAGCTGGTGCTGTGTCCAGGTGAGCATGTGGGCCCCCAGGTGGTGCTCACCTCAGCTGGTGCTGTGTCCAGGTGAGCATGTGGGCCCCCAGGTGGTGCTCACCTCAGCTGGTGCTGTTTCCAGGTGAGCATGTGGGCCCCAGGTGGTGCTCATCTCAGCTGGTGCCGTGACCAGGTGAGCATGTGGCCCCCAGGTGGTGCTCACCTCAGCTGGTGCTGTGTCCAGGTGAGCATGTGGGCCCCCAGGTGGTGCTCACCTCAGCTGGTGCCGTGACCAGGTGAGCATGTGGGCCCCCAGGTGGTGCTCACCTCAGCTGGTGCTGTGTCCAGGTGAGCATGTGGGCCCCCAGGTGGTGCTCACCTCAGCTGGTGCCGTGACCAGGTGAGCATGTGGGCCCCCAGGTGGTGCTCACCTCAGCTGGTGTTGTGTCCAGGTGAGCAAATTAGCCCTCAATCTGTCATCGAGTTCTGTGAGACTATACAGAATATTACGAATATTATTATTCGTAATATGTGAGCCGAATATTACGATAGCACAGAATAAGTTATTTTACCGTATCAAACTGCTTATGGTTATAATTATGTTGTTACTTTTTTTACTGTATAATTTTTGGTAATATTTAATGAAATGTGATATTCAACAATGAGTGTGAAAACGGACGCAAGACTGTATTCTTACTCCAGGATATGTTAGCGTAATGAGGTAATAAGATCAATCAGCAATCAATGTATGCTACTCAAAATGAATAATTTCGATGTTGTTCAATGATGATTCAATTTTGTGAAAAGATCTGTGAATAATTATTAGAAATAAAAATGTGCGTGAATAACCATGAGTGCAAAAAAGTAAGCTCAAAATAATCAAACCTATTCATAAAAATGACGTTTGGTGGTCGTAAGAAGTGCTCATTATTACTGAGTTCAATACGTGAAAATTTCGTTGCGATCAGCAACTCTGTTTCTATTAAATTTTATACTAATTGTAATAGAGTGGTAGCTTCAGTTCCGGTATATTTTAAATCGTTCAATAATTGAAGGGTGGAAAGGTTTAGTGGACTACTTGCATAGGAAATCCATTGTAAGTAGTCCACTAAAGCTTTCCACCCTTCAATTTCTTCGGGACTGACAAGCGATAGATCATACTAGATATACAACTTTTACCTGTTTGTAATTTCCCCAATCACGTGATACAATATTTTTGTTTCGATGGTATACTCGAGCTGGCCAGTATATGCTAAATGTCTTAAATGAATTCGATATCAATAATTTTTACCGAAAAATATTTTCATGAGAATCATAAATTTCAACAATCTTTTCCAAGGTAATGTAACGGAAGCACAAAATTAAACAAAACAATTTGACGCTCTGTAGCTAAATTGGAGAACGCTGCCACATTACCACCTTTTTATTGAAATTAAATAATACAATTGTTTTTTTTTATTTTCCTTTCTCGCATTCAGTAACTTTCCTTACAGCGCTGCATATCGCAGTAAAATGCTCATACAGGTGCGGTAAAAATATTAAAAGAAGGATTTCAATTCGCGAACATTTTTTTGCACTATTCTACCATAAATTTAAAACTTATTGTCATTTACCGAGCGTGAGCTCATTTCTTGTAATCCCCTTAGAAAATGGAAACCACTGAGATTAGAAAATGAATTGTTTCAAGTTCACAGGCACGGTTATGAACTTGAAATTGGCACTTGTATATCTTTTAATGTAACCTCACTCGCCGATCAATGTCTTAAAGAACATTCTGTGATCACTAACGAAAGAGATCTACTTTGCTCATGGAAATAAAGGCCAACAGAATCTTTCAATTTGCTGTAGAACACAGTGAGCATAACCATTGCTATCGATCACTCAAGATTTTTTGGTTTAATTCTTTCCCACGCAGAACGAACGTGAACTTACTGCAAGTCCGAGTGGGAGAGTGGGATCTGTCTGCTGAGGGAGAGCCGCTGCCTCACCAGTCCGTTGCTGTGGCCAGAGTGGTGGTTCATCCCGACTATGACCCGTCCTCTGGACGCTATGACGTCGCCATCATCATCCTCAGGGTGGGTAATGAACTGCATTGTCGATCCTTAAAATATAAAGCTAGCCTGAGGGTATCTTCATGGAATGGATTCATCCTTCTTTAAAGAAGCTTCATTAAAAAGTTTTTATTTAACTCATTGAGTCGAAGAATCTGCGGACATGTTCACTAATAAGTTTTAGGCATTTGATTTTTGGTTCCCATTACAAATGTTGTTGCCGTATCTATGAATCATGGATTGCATGAGTGCAAATTCTGTACTTCATGATGCTTTTTATAACAAATAAGCATACCTAAAAAGGCTTGTCCACTAAAAAAGTCCGTGAGACGAATTTTAGCCAAGAAATACTCCCCCAAGACTGACATTTTAAGTTTCATTGAAATAGAAATCCAGATGCGTCAGTATTTTGCGCAAATTTACAAAAAAATGTAACGGTGACTGGTTAAATTTTACGCTCATTTCTCAGGACGCGATTCGCGTTGGCGCTCACGCACAGCCAATTTGCCTTGCATCAACATTCGCCGACATCGACCCCTCACGTTGCCTCCTCACAGGCTGGGCAGCGATGGACGGAGGTGAGCAAATCTTCATGTGGTTGTATTCCTGCTTCACGAGACCCAATTGAAATTCTGAGCCTTTTACAGATCGTTTTCAGGCAGTTATAAGCCAAGAGTTTAGTCGTTTTCAAGCAGTAAATTAGCCTTTTTCGGAGCAAATGTCTAGTATTTTAAGCCCTTTTAAACGGCTATTTCTGGGCATCGAAACGGCTAATGCAACGGCCATTTTGGGCTTCTCTACTACCTGAACGAGGCTATTCACGACCATTTTTGGCTTTTCCATTGCTTGAACGAGTCTCGTCCTGGCCTTTTTGGACTTCCTTACTGCTTGATCAAGGCTAATACCGGCCCTTTTGGGCTTCCTTACTGCTTGATCAAGGCTAATACCGGCCTTATTAGGCTTCCGTACGACTTATAGTGGGCCTTGCAACGACCTCAAAGAGCTCCACCATCAAATTATTTATACGATGTAAAGAGTTTGTAAGGCCGGGTCTTGTGGCTGCTTCGCCTAGTGAGTTCCGATTTTAGGCGAGTGAAGCAGCGGATTTACTTTTATATTTCTCCGGCTGTAGGTATCGATGGTAAGCGGCGGAGAAGTGGGAACTTTTTCTACAAAAAATTTACATTGACATATATTAAGATTACTGAACATAGAAGGACTAGAATCGAGGTTTGAGGGGTAACTAGGGTAAAGCACTACAAGTTGAATGCTCAGCGTTCGACAACCCAAGTGTTCCAACAGTTATAAGCTATCATTCATATTTATTTTATATAATGCATTAATAAAGTGCCAATTTGATGTTATGCTCAGCAGTTAGCTTTTCTATCCTGGTTTTCATGTTGACTGGATTAATTATTTATAGTATTGTTGAAGATGTTTAACGAACCTTACCTAATCTAACTTAACTAAGTTAGGTTAGTTGAAACTCATTTAGTTCTTTACATTTACTGAAGTAATACGACTTGTACAACATTTACGATTACGAGTCTTTTTACAATCTATTACGCGTCCAAATAGAGGTCGTCGAAAATGCTTGAAAACGACTTTAAACGACCCGAATGAGCCCGCAAACAGCCATTGACTAGACCTATAAAAGGCCAGTTGAATGAAGAGCCCTTTTCAAGCCCTAATAGGCCAAGTATAGGTAGGAGTCGGTTTGAAGTCGTGATTTTTGGCCCTTTTGGGCCGTTTTCGACCTTTTACGACTAATTTACTACCTGAAAAGGGCGATAATTTTCAATTGGGGATTCATCTCCTGTATTATTATATTTCCAATTGGTAATTCATAGGGAATTTTAAGCGTAAGATAAATAGAAGAACCAATATATAAAAATGAGCATTTTTATTATTTTTCATGGTAAACCTTGCGCAATATTATAATTCCATCTTCAGTGCTGGAACATAAAAAAATGTGAAACGTACATAGGACAGGAAAAGTCAGTAAATTCAGTAAACAAACATCTATACAAACTTAGATCCTAATCCTCATTCAACAGCAGTAGAACTGACACATACCCTCATTGGCTTACTTGCACACCCATGCGCCAGCACATACAACCACACACACCCTGTATTGTATTTCCTTAAGCTTGTACTATTCAACGTCGTTGTAGGAGTGAAGTGTTGGGTTTGTGATGGTTTTGAGAGAAACATGAGCGGTGTACGATTTTGACAGGTGTATGACGCATGAGCGGCAGGTTTGAACACATTTTTTCCTCGGCGAATGATGTAGGTAACCATCGAATGGGGAGTGGAATGACTTCCATTCACTACGAATTGGGTTGCAGAAAGTCGGAAGTTACGCTTCGAGTTCTTACTGCTGCTTATAGTCTACGTTTTGTAAAAACTTTTAGCAAGCACAGACAAGGTTCAATTTTTGATTAACGTAAATGCGATGTATGAACACAGAAATAGTGATAGCAGTAACACTCGTATATACTTGAAAATATCAAGTTGAATCATCATTTTCACTTGAATTTTCAAACTAACTTAACGTTTATCATATAAATTTCTTGCAAACACCTGTAAACCAATTTTTACCTGTCTTTTGTTTTGTCTAATTTAAAAATACTACATCGCATAATTTTTTTTAACTCAATACCATGCTTTACATTAAATAGTCGATTGCAAGTAGAGTCGAAGTAACAGCTAGTCTTTGTAAAGCTTTAATATTTTCTCTCTTAAATTTACTTTGCAGACAATCCCTACGAAAAAGCTTTGCTGAAACGTTTACCAGCGCCTCTGATACCGGGCCCAGAGTGTCAAGACATGCTGCAACAACAGGCGTTGGGTCAAAACGAAGATCAAGAGACGCGCGTTTACGCTGTGGCAGTAGAGGATGAACATGAGCATCAGAGCTCGGTGTCGGAGGAGCTTAGAAATCACTCGGTTTCCGAGTCTATGGTTAACATAAACACGCAGAATGACAGCAAGTCTTTAGAGGATAACAAACTCAGATCTCTTCCAAGATTGCACAAGGCCTTCGTCTGCGCAGGGTCTTCATCCTTTGGTGTTCCGTGCCTGGTGAGAATTTTTGTAAGAATGTTTAAACTGTCTCTAAAAAATTGTATATTTTTAATTACATGTGTAGTTATTGCAGGAACGGTACAGCGTGCGTTTTTTACCTGGTCTGCACTTTCCGTAATTACGGAATTACGCTTTTTCGTTCGGATTTGACGCAATATTGCCGATGAATTAATGTGCTCATTCAAAATTTAAGAGACTGAATCACGTCATTAATTTTTTACAACACCAAAGCTATACACGGTACCCATTTTCTGTGACTGTGTACACTGTACAATATTGGTTGAACGTATGTCTTATACGCGACAGTTTTTCGTTTTTTGCGGTGCAGGGTGCCGATGAAATAACGACATTCATTTTTCAAAACACCACCATGCAACATTTTACGACAACACCGTACCTATTTTCTGTGACAGTTTAAAATATTGAGTGTGTGTTTTAAAGTCAACCTTTTTCCATATTTTTTGGCTCAGGGTGCCGGGGGCTCTTCGCTGTCCTGCCCCAGCATGCAGGACGGCCTGTACAGGCTGGTGGGAGTGCAGACCAGCCTACCTTGCCCCAAGCAGGCCCCCGTCACGTTTTCGGTGGTGGCTAGGGCCGACAGAGGCAGCCTCTACGCTTGGGTCAAGTCTCAAATTAAACGAACCTTCCAAGTTATGACCAGCGCCAGCATACAGAAAAAAGTTGTGTTCCGGTGATGCTTATCAATAGTTTGGGTTTGGATTTTAATTATTATTATATTTTGCTGGGTCAAATCTCAAATTAAACGAACGTTCCAAGTTATGACCAGCGCCAGTTTACAGAAAAAAGTCGTGTTTCGGTTTTTATTTTGCTTGGCTGATTTTTTATGCGTGAAAAATTGTTAGCTTGTTTTTTTCTAGGTTCTCAATTTAAGAACATTTTTAACGTAACCTCCTAAAAATCCTTCCTTTTTCAATAGCCCACGCGTAAGAATTTTTCAAAAATTACATTTTCTATTTGCGTACTTAGAACTTTCGAGTTATAGAATTTATATCAATTGCCCATATGCTCTCTATTCATTCTAAAAATTCCTAGCTCCTCTTTTTTGTTTTCAACTTTTCAGCATACCCTCGATAAGGTCTGTACAAATTCTCCGAGGAGGAAGAGAGTTGATGAAATGCAGAGCAGAAAAAGAAAACAGGAGCGTGAAAACCTCATCCCGAACAGATCACACGCGACATTTCACAGCCACTGTGGCAGCCCAAGGCTTTTAAATTTGGAAACTAAAGACTCGTATCATAGTGAGAAGTCAAATTGTGAATTCTCATTTACCGAAGGGTCGCTTCGCTAACTTGATGTGATGATTATCGTAAAAAATCAATTATCAATTTAATTTAACGAGAACGCAAAAGCACTTTATAAAGTCTAAGGTTGCACTTGAGTGAAAGAGAGTGTGAAATCAGAACGACGAGTTGAGCATAACGCAAATAAACAAGATTGCAACACCGATAGGTCTACAATGAGTTGCACATAAAAGTCTTAAGACCAAAAAGTTCTGAAAAGTCCTCATAAAGATCACTGCACATTTTTCACATAAAACTCATGATGAAATAACGGTATTTTCATCACCCAGTCCAAAAAAAACTCAATAATATTCTACTTCAATTTATCAATAGGAGAAAAGTATAACATGACCATTAGTAATACGGACGCGAATTCTCAGTGATGCTATAGTAAAGCACGAAAAATTCATCTTTTTAAAGAAACAACTGGATCATTAGGGGACTTTCCTGCAGTATTACTTTTTATAACTATACTACAACTTTTCCTCGTATGCGTCATAGCATGTTACAAATATTCTGTACGACTCGTAAAGCTAACTATATAGGACAGGAGTTTGAAACTTGAAATTTTAATAAATGAAAATACATGATCGATGTTGGTGACGTGTTGAATATTTTGTATCCTCAAGTGTGCCACGCCGTGCTGTGTGTTTTGATGCAGCAGTTTTCTAAGCTCAACGTAAAATATTAGTACAGGAAAAACATAAGCCCTATGATTTTAGTGATATTCAAGTTAATTAATTTAACTGACAATAATGATCCAAGATGAATAGGATTTCCTGCATGTGGTATGTGGAATGTATGAAGAAGTTCGTCCGAGTCGACTCACTCATGATTCGATGCTGTAGCGCAGCCAGGGGGGGTGCACAGGGGGCATGCTCCCCCGAAATGTTGAACTGTAGACTAGTTTCAGTCGCCGTTTTTGAGTAAATGAATGAAAAGATTGCTGATAATTAATTTCATGAATATGGTGTTTGAGCGGTATGAAAAGAATGAGCGTTATACCAGATGTGCAGAAGATGATTGTGGTATGAGCTGTTTTGCTGGATTGGATCAGGAATGTTATTTGAATATCATTGAAGCTCTGAATATTTTTTTCTTGTACGTGGCTGGAGTAAGAGAGAGTGTCTGGAATGAGCCAGTCATGTAGAGTGGGCTGTAATGACCCACCATGCCTGGGGATGGTGTTTTGACGTACTGGTTATCCAAGTGAAGCTGTCTAATGGCAGCTTGTGACAAGGCTTGGTGGATCCTCAGTGGTTTATTGAACAAGTCTGATGCACAGGCGCTGAACTTTTTTGTTGTGCGAATATTGTGAGTATTGCGAAGGAAATTGTAGGCCGTTACAAAGGCCCTGACGCTGTCGGCAATCAACTTCAAGTTCCAGTTCAAGTTACCACACCAAGGTGGAAATTGGAATTCTGAAGTAAATACGGTATTACTCCAGTGTTTGACTGATTTTTAGCATTGAAATTGATCGAAAGCATCCACAAAATAGAACTTTGTGATTATAGAATTTTTCTTAATCGCAGTTTGCTCTGTACGTTTGTGGCAAAAGGCATTTGCTGTTGCAATTCTTAAATGCCAGCAGTTATCGCATACCTCTAAAACGCGCAAAAGTTCGGCACTTAGTCTTAGCTTGAAAGAGAAAGTAAATAAAAATGTTTTTTACAAGCTGTGGAAGCTTATTCTACCATAAGCTCCAAAAGCTGAGAGTTCTTTGTCTCAGGTCAGACGAACAGAAACTTACTGAGACATCATCTCTCCGATTTGGCTTTTTGTTCGGAATATATGTTAGAAGAAAATTTACAGCTTCTGCGTTACTCTGAGGGAAGTAGAGAGACGAGAACATTAGTCGGGCTTTGTGAATGTTGAATATTTCTGATATTGGGATCCAGACAAGTTTTCGTAGGAGCTGTGTTGCATGATTGCATTTGCTGACATTAATTACAGTTGCACTTTCCTTTGGCAGCGAATTTTATGCATTTCGGTAGTATTTTTGAAAAATACTGAGGAATGTCTCCCCAAACTAGACGACAATAGTCCAAAATTAATAATACTAAAACTGGATCACCAATAATCTCGCCTTTTCATCAAGTGTGTTCTTAATGTGATGAAACAAATATTAAAGTTCCGTTAATTTTTTTGCACATTGTTTCCACGTATGGTTTGAAAAACATTTGCTGTCAAACCAAGCACCAAGGATTTTTACTTTTTGTCGACCGGCTTGTAAAAGGGTCTGTCATGGTCTGAGGATGTTTAAACTACAGAGAAGTTGGTCTCATAGTTGAGGTTCTTGTCAAACTGAACCAGCATTTGTACAATGAGTTGTTAGATATCCAATTTTTTTCATTTGCACAATATTTGAACGAAGAAAGAAATGTTGTTCTGCCTATCCTTCAGGATGAGAACAGCCAGGTGCATTGTTTTAGAGCTATCATTAATTAATTGATATGACAGGTATTCGAAATATATCAAGTATTTTGATTAGCGGGCTATGTCCCCAAACATGAACCCTGTACAAAATTTGTAGACCACCAATGCCGACAAGTCAGACACAAAAAAAAAATAAAATCGCCCGCGCACTGTAGTCACACTACGAGATCATTTGTTGTAAAGTTAACTTCAAATCGTCCAGATATACATTACGACACTCGTATACTCAATGCCAGGTAGAACTGTCACCATTATTCGTTTACGTGCGGTCCTAAGCCAATTAGTAGCAGGTGACCAATTATCTATTCGAGAAGCTTGTGTTCCCACGGTGACTCTAAGTTTTAAGCGAAATAAAAATCGTTTGCAGTAGGACGACAGTGAACATTTAATCTAAATGATTTAACACGTTTGCGTCTGTTGTGGATGCTCGTCTCTCGTCAGTATTTTAGAAGTGTCTTGCAACACATAGTTCAGTCTTTACACACATGAAAACAAATTTTAGGAGCAAAATTGAAAATATTTACCTATATTTTCCAGCGTCTGGAAAGGTTCTACGCATAGAAACAATTCCTGCAGGTCTAAAGTTCCTATATACTTATATACCTACTTCATTTGTCATTTACACAAGTTTCAGATCAAATCTGATAACCTGTACGAGAATATAAGTATTTAAAATAGTAAAACACACTAAAATATTAAAGATAAGCAGCGATTCCTTTACAACAAATGACAAATTTGACTGTCTCATAGAACGGCAGCTCAAAAAAAATCACTTGCTTCCTCATGTTTAGTTTTTTGCTAATAATACTGCTGAAGGCTTACGCCAACCTAGAGCTAGCTCAAAATAGAAGTGAAATAAAATTTAAAATTTAATATTACGCAAAATTGTTGTAGGATACGTTTGCAAGCTTTGTTCGCACGATGAGAATTTCTTTAAACATAAGGATTCTCAATCTTGTCATAAGTAGTCCGGAACTTTGGAAACAATCTACATTCGCAGGGCAGTTGATCGTCATCTATCAATCCGTGGCAGGCACTCCTGCCTGTAATTGGTGATGTGCCTGAATTCACACAAGTAAGTAATCCGTGGCATTACGGTTCGATTCGCTGGCTGTAACTTAACCGGTGATACTCATCTACCTTTGTTAAAACATTCAAAAGTGATAATTTTTGTTTAATTTGTGTTGTGTATTAAATTGGTAGGCGAGTTTGTGCAAAGTGTATGGAGAGAATGGGGCCCGGTGCCCCAACGCGGCGCGCCAAAAGTCAGCCAATTAAGGCTGGTCAACCCGGCAATAAAGTTAAATTTAAGTCGAAATCTCAAAGTGCAGTGAAAATCGAAAGTGCCATAAGTCACAAACGCCCCCAATCACCTGACGCCCAAGTAACTACAGGAGCACCGCAGAAAAGGTCCAACTGTGAAAATTCGAACGACATTGATGAATATTCCTCCATCATGAGTGGCATACTATCAGACTCTTGCACGAGCTTAGCCAACTCTGATATTCCAAATAACCAACTAGGCCTGAAGAAAACAGTGCAAAATATACCAAATCCCATCTCTGCTTGTATAGATCTCAACTCAGAAGAACAATTAGCCAACCTTCCTACAGACACAAGAAAGATATACCTAACCAGCACTGATGCATTCATCAACCTAACTCGCACCAACCCTCTCAGGATCGCCGAAGCAATCAACGGTGCTGTTGGAGCTGTAAGTAATGTGGAATATCTGCGTAGTGGTTCGCTCTTGATTACTACTAAATCTTTAGAACAAAGTAAAAAATTATTACAGCTAAAAGATCTGTGCATGAATGGAAAAAATATCTCAATTACTACTTCTGTGGCTTGGACCACACATCTTTCATATGGCAAAATACTGGCACCCGAATTAGCTGATGAACCCCTAAACTATATACTAACCATGCTAGAGAATCACAATGTGGTTGCTGTGCGAAAACTTCGGTCAATGTGAAGTTTCATGCAATCACGGAAATTAATAATGATATTGCAAACAATCACTAAAGGAACCCATTTAAGAACGTTTTTCATGAACGACATTCTGCTCTCTGATGCGTTATTTTCGAATTATTGAACTTTGAAGTTGGCCGTCGCGCGCCCAAGGTAGCGAGCGTAATTTAATTAAAAACGGAAGCTAACCCCCTATTACAAACGTAAAGAGGTTGGGTCGTGAGGGGTAGCCACAGTTCTTTTAGTGAAAAGTATAAATAAAGCTTCTAAACCACCCATTAGGGTGACGACCGCACGACGGCCAACTAACATGGCGACCACCATGGGCGCCGCCATTTTGGACCCGATGTCAACAAGGTTGCGGTCGTCACCCTAAAGGGTGGGTTAGAAGCTTTATTTATCATTTTCACTAGAAGAACTGTGCCTCCCCCTCACGACCCAACCTCTTTACGTTTGTAATAGGGGGTTAGCTTCCGTTTTTAATTAGATTACGCTCGCTTCCTTGGGCGCGCGACGGCCAACTTCAAAGTTCAATAATTCGAAAATAACGCATCAGAGAGCAGAATGTCATTCTTGTAAAACGTTCTGAAATGTGTTCTTTTACTGATTCCTGGGATCGGCATTATTATTTTCCGTGATTGCATGAAACTTCACATTGACCAAAACTTCTCCTAGATCCAAAGAAAAGCCATGTGCCTCTTTATGTATTGACATTCTTGTGCCCATCACCGCCAAGTGAAATCCGCCTTGGATATGTCCAATATAAAGTCGACATGTATTACCCTAGTCCTATGCCATGTAGTAAATGCCTCCAATATGGTCATTCAAGGATCAGATGCTCTACCACACAGCCCATCGGTAGTTAGTCACTGTGCCACAACTGGTCACAGCGCAGATACCTGCCCTCACTCTGATAAGCAACCAAAATGTTACCACTGTTTTAGGGAGCATCCAGCTACCTCGAGACTTTGCATAGCATACCTCCGAGAAGTAGATGCCTGTCACCTTACAACTGATGAAGGAATAACGGTAAATCTGAAGGAGATGACAGTTGTCGATTTTCCACTTTTTGGTGCCTGAACCTAATTAATGGAATCAAAATAAACAAGTTTTCTTCTATTCTTTTTTCGTCTCAAATATGTATTTTACGATTTATAGCGGTAAGTTAGTTTCGTCATTGATGACGAATGCGCTCGAATAAACAGCTACTCATCGATTTTCGAATTTTTGTTGCTTGAAACATGGTAATAACATCGAAATAAACAACTTTTATTCTATACACTTTATTCGTCAAATGAGTATTTAACGAGGTATAGCGGTAGGTTTGGTTTCGTCTTTCAAGACAGAGCGCTGGAAGCAAGACGCCATTGCAGTATTGCCATACAACTCGATCAAAGAATTTCTTTCCGCTTCAAAGACTGGAGTTGCGGTGAGTCATTTACCGCTATAACTAATAAAATACTCATTTGAGACAAAAAGTGCATAGAAGAAAACTTGTTTATTTCGATCTAATTAACTATGCTATGGCATCGAAATTTACAAAATCGACAACTGTCATCTCCTTCAGATTTACCGGAATAACATTTGCAGAGGCTCGTGCAAGAGTACGTCAACAGAATAGCACTAACTACAGCTCACACAACTCCAATATCAGTGCACAATTAGCTCCTACACACACAACTATCAGTACTAACCTAAGTCTTCCTCTGTCGAGAATCTGTTAAGAATAATCAATTTTCGAATTAAAAATGAGAATTTAGGGAAAATCTTAACCAGGTGTAATAAATTCGAGTTTTTGATCATGTGTAACAAATTTACGTGTAACAAATTTTGTACTTTAAAAAGAAAAAAATACGTCAGTGGGCTTTGCTTTATGTGTTGTTAAAACATTGTAGGGTGCGCATTCAGCAGTACAGAGAGTGATCGAGTCCACACGTTCGTTGAAAGAATGTTTTGGTAAGGCCATTCTGAAGAGCATCGGGCAGTTTTGTATTTATTTTACCACGAAGGAATGTGTGAGGGAACTTGGTTACAAGATCTCTTACAGGGCAGAGAAACCTTTCCACAAAAGTGTTTGTAGACAGGGCGATCTTAAAATAACATGAGGAGAAGAGGCCAGCGAAACTTGAGAGGGTTCGGCTGAACCACATGGAGAGAAATTTATTGGAAGCACTTGTAAGCGTTGGGGCTGAGGACGCTGGACAGAAGAGGGTGACAGATTTATGACACACCATGGTAGGCTTAGGAGGTCCGTTAGAGAGCGAGCGATATATTATCGAAAAGCAAACAACCTCAGAAGAAGGCGGAGATTACGGCGCGCTTGGCAAAACATTTCAACAGCAAATAAGAAAAGGACAGCCTCAGGGAAAACCAATGGGAACGTTAGAGGGAAGTCTAGGAGGACGCTCAAGAAGCCCGTGAGAACACGATTGGTCTCACAAAGAAAAGGGGGAGAACAGCTTTTGAACGGAGGGACAGAGCTGATGAGAGGCGATCAGTCTAACGCGGTGCATCATCATAGAAAGAAGTACGTGTAACCAAGTGTCATACTGGAAAAGCATTTTGAAAAATATAAGTGAAAATATTGAATATATTGAACGTATAGAGGAAGTTGAATAAGTTGTTTTGAGCCCGTAAATTAAAATGAAATTAAAAAAATGTCACGTCTATTTTCCAGAAATGAAAACATCGTAACCAAACTGTGCAGTATATGAAGTAATAATTTGAACGACAGTTGGGCGGGTAAGGAGTATTTCGGATCATAAGATATACAGTTCCTTTTGAAAAGAAGTTTTGAAATAAAAGTCATGAAAAATAATGTCACATTAACGTAAAAATTTAAAATAATTTTGAGCACAATTTTTTGGCAATTAAAAGAAGTAACGAGCTGATAAATCATTTGCAGGCAGGGCGGTCGTCGCAGATGTCTAACGTGATTGGAGGTTACGCGCTAGAAGTCAGAAGTGGAGATTTGGAAGGTGGTCGTCATAAATTTTTTGAACTGAGAATCACTTGTGGAGACTGAACTAGATTCGTGCCTTTGAGAAGGAACGTGTGAACGAACGTTATGACCACATCTGTACTGCTGAACGCCACAATAATTGAGGGGTATTCTGTCATATTCATGTGTGGGAAAGTGAGGGAAGAGCTGGCCGGCCAGATTTACTGGGATATCAATTGTGTGTAATTCAGTAGGGTAGGCTTTGAGGCAGGTTGTAAAATTGAACTGGGTTCTAATGACATGTTCATGGATTGTGAGTCAATGTTATCGTATTGTATCAATTCTGCCGTAATTATAAATTCATGTTGAATTCATATGGCGTATATAAATATCCGTCAATGCAAAGGCAGCTCATCGATACAGGTGCGCACAGAATCGCGCGGATGTAAGTCGTGTATCAACTAATCGGTGAGTACCTTTTCTTTTTAGTATATGTACGGTGATTGCCGATTATAATTCATTTAATTTGTGTTGTGTATATAGCCTGGAGGTGTGCCATTCCTCTATTCCGAGAACCTGATCTTCTTGTTAATGAATTGTTAACAAGGAGGTGAAGGCACCATTTCTCGTGACATCACAATTTGGCAAGATCAACGCGATCGCCTTGTAATTTGTGTGAATTTGGTGAATGTAGTATAACAGTTGCATTGTATTTTTTTTTGCGTTTGTTAGTTCATGTGCAAAACGTACAGAAATTCAGTGGAGGTACATAAATCGTAGTGATGATTTTCTGTGTGCCGGTGTGAGAAGCCAGCAAGCACATAGCTCTATAGATGTAGAAAGTGAAAGTGTTTATAAAAGTGATAAGTTTCAGTGAGAAAATCCTAGTGTGTTCACTCGATTAATTTCAAAGTTGCAGTAAAAGTTTTACAGTGAGTAGGTGTGGAAAACATTTGAGTGATCGCAAAATTTTGAGTTTTTGGAGAAAGTGAATTGGAGAAGATCGACACTATGCCTGCCCGTGGGAGAAGGAACAACGACCGCAGAAATGCGCCAGCAACGCCACCACAACCCGAAGAGGAAGCAGTAAACATGCCCGTGGTAACGAGTTGCGTGGGAGCCATAGGGGCCAAGTTTAGGAGGGGCGACGATGTAGGGGAACATATGGCGAGGTTGAAGTTTTTGACGGGCAATCTGAATAACAGCGAGCAGGTGAATGCCTTCTTCCTATGCCTGGGTCCACAAGAGGCAAAGGAATGCAATAAAATAATTGGTACACTAACGAACCTACGAGAAGCAGAAAGATGGCTGCGCTCATACGCCGACCAAGTGGAACATCCGACTCAAGCGCTGTTTGAAATAGTGACCAAGAAGCAAACAAGCCGAGAAGGAGTTTCAGAGTACCTGACGCGCCTGGAAAGGCTGTACAACGAGAATTATCTGGAACATCCGGAACGAGTCCTTGTAGATTTGATGTGGCTCGGATTAAGGGAGAACATCACAAGACCCTTTCGAAGTGATGCGAGACCTACGACAGTACAAGAATTGAGGGACATGGCAATCGAAGTGGAAAATCGACGGATAGTACCACTACCAAGGGAAACGACAGAGAAGAGGGAACCGGAGAGAGAGAGAGCGCAGCGAAGCGAGAGGAGGCCACAGCATGAGACTGCACGTGTCGGCCATACGATGCGGCATTCACCACAACGGCCTAGAGGGTACCGCCATGAAGTGCCACCCTGGAGAGAAAGGAACAGACAGATACGACACTCTCCTTATCATCGAAGAGGAAATTATGAAGCACCCCACTGGAGCGAAAAAGGCAGGCTTAGGAGTCATCAGCACCAAATATACCACGCAAGAGAGCCACAGCCGCATCTGGAAGTACCACCTGCACCTGCAGTGGACTTAGCTCAGTATAGAGCAGTGCCACCGCCGTGCGTCAACTGTGCAAAATTTGGGCACCTAAGAGCTGATTGCAGAGTGCAACAGTTTGCTGGACAGCCAAAGAACGGAATAGGAGACCGTTAGCTTCACTAATAAATCCCAGCGCGATACTCCAAGTGAATGGTACACCTGTTACCGCACTTCTTGATACCGGAGCAAATATATGCTTGGTAAAAGAGCGTGTGGTTGCGGGGATTAAAAATGCTAGTGTGAAAGGAACATCGACTGCATTAAAAACAATTGGAGATGAACCCGTACCGGTGCTGGGAAAGATTAATGTGCCAATCAAAGTTAACGGTCAGAAAATTGTTCAGAGATGTTTTGTTGTGCGGGAAAATGCATTCCCAGGAGACCTGCTAATAGGAGTGGAAGTAATGAACAAAGTCAACGCAAAGCTAGACTTCGGAAAACGTAGGGCATCATTCTTTGGCACTTACGTGAACATGTTTTCAGCACCAGGACACGCTTCTCCAAAAATTCTGTGTGTAACGAGGGAAGAAACATCTGTCACTCTGGCTGAGGATATTACAGTGAAGCCTCGCGCGCAAACCATGGTGAAGTGCCGAGCAGATGGCAAGTTTGATGGGAAGGAAGTAATTTTAGAGCCTAGAATTAAGTGGGCGCCTTACGTCGGAGCCACCGCTGCAAAGGTACAAAACGGGTATGTTTTGATGCCTGTACTTAACCCTTTTGCCGAAGAAATCGCTCTGACTGAAGGAGCAATAATTGCAACATGCCACGAAATCTCGAATGAAGATGCAACTGCAGAAGAAAACAATGCGGAAAATAGCGAAGTAGAAAATCGCCGCAGAGAGAAGCGCTTTCAGCAAATTGATGAGCTTGACCTCAGTCACTTGGATGCTGAAAAACAAGGACAAGTCAGAAACCTGTTGAAGGAATATCACAAGACGATTAGTGCAGACGAGATGGATATTGGCCATGTGAAAAGAGTGAAATACAAAATTTTTCTGAGTGATTACAGGCCAATTCAAACGAAAGGATGGCGTATTCCGTACTCCAGCCAAGAAATTATTGATAAAAAGGTCTCGGAGATGATCGAAAGTGGAGTTGTGCAAGAGAGTACAAGTGCTTGGAAAAACCCGCTCGTACTCGTAAAGAAGCTAGGAGGAGGCCACAGAGTTTGCCTTGATTTGCGAGCTGTAAACATGCGGGTGATAAACGAACATTATCCGATTCCACACATTGTAGGGACACTGGAGGAGGTGGCTGGCAAAGAATACTATTCCATTGTCGATGCAAAATCAGCCTTCCATCAAATTGAGCTAGATGAAGAAAGTAAGCAGTACACGGCGTTTCAAACTCGACAAGGCAACTTCGAGTTCTCTAGGCTACCTATGGGACTTAAGTGCTCAACATCAGTGTACCAGAGAGTAATTTGTCATGTTCTGAAAAGGCAACTTGGAAAATTCGCCGCTATTTACTTGGACGACGTGTGCGTTAACTCTATGACTTTTGAGAGTCACCTAGAAAATTTGAGGGAAGTGTTGCACGAGTTTCAATGTGCCGGAGTAAAAATAGGCTTGGACAAGTGCAAATTTGCACAAAAACAAGTAAAATACCTGGGATGTTACATCAGCCGTGAGGGACTTATTCCAGACCCCAAAAACGTGGAGGCAATGCAGAGTTACCCTAGGCCGACTACCGCACGTAAAGTGCGCTCGTTCGTGGCAGCGCTTAATTTCTACCGGCGCTTCATTCCGCACTTTGCCACAACAGCTGCACCCCTTAATGCGCTGACTAAAAAGGGGGCAAGGTTCCAGTGGAAGGAAGAACACGAACAAGCCTTCTGCAAACTTAAGCAGCTCATGATAGAAGCTCCAGTTCTGAAGAAGCCTTCTCTAAATGAGACGTATTACTTGAGCTGTGATGCCTCAAATGAGGGCTCTGGCGCGGTCCTTGCGCAAAAATGTAATGGTAAGGAACAACCGATTGGATACTTCAGCAAAAGATTCAATGATGCTGAAAAACGTTATTCAATCACTGAACGTGAAGGATTAGCAGTAGTAGCGGCTGTGAATCACTTTTCACCTTACCTGTACGGCAATAAATTTGTTGTGATTACTGATCACACGGCTCTCAAATATTTGTTCAAAGGTAAAAACACCAAGAACAACAGAATTATGAGATGGGCCCTAACACTCTCTCAATATGATTTTGAGGTGATTTATCGGCCAGGAGCTCAGAACGTGGTGCCCGACGCGTTGTCGAGAAATATTGCGAACGATAACGAAGAAGAAAATCGAGACGACGAAGCCCCTAAAACAGTGTTCGTCACGACGATGTTAGATGAAACTCCCAATGTACAAGAGGCGGAAAGTAAGTTGCAGAAAGAAAATGTGAGAGCAGAACAATTGAAGGATCCTGTTTGGGGGCCTGTACTGAGGAATCTTGAAGGTGACAAATTAGGGGACGCTCCAAGTCTCGCTCTGAAAGCCGAAATCTTCACTGACGGAGGCATCTTGCATTTCAGGAAGACGCAACGAAAGCCTAACAGAACAAGGCACCTGATCGTGGTGCCAGACGCTCTGACAGAAGCAGCAATAACGTTAGCGCATGATAGCACAATTGGTGCACACCAAGGTCGTGCTAAAACGTGGAAAAAGCTCATGGAATTCGGGTACTGGATTAACATGGCGCGTGACGTTAACAAGTACGTCGATTCGTGCATGCGATGTCAGAAACGGAAGATCAACAATCGCATTTGCGTTAGCATGGGTTCATTCCCTGAAATTGACAAGCCTCTGGATAGAATAGGAGTTGATTTAATTGAAATGCCTGTCTCGAACGAGGGACACAAGTACATCCTAACCGTGGTCGATCACTTTAGTCGATATGTTGCAGCGTTTCCGCTCAGAAGCAAGACCACTGAGGAAGTAACGAAAGCGTTGACTAAGTTCGTTACTACGTACGGCCCAGCGAAGACGCTCATCTCAGACAGGGGAACCGAGTTCACGTCAGCTTTGTTCAGAAATGTGTGTGAAAAATTGAAAATAAAATACTACAACACATCAGCATATCATCCCCAATCAAACGGAATGACGGAACGGCAGAATCAGAATATCAAGACTGTTTTATCACACCTTGCCGCCAATGATCAATTATCGTGGCCTGATGCACTTCCTTGGACGTGCCTGGCACTGAACACCAGCTACCAAAGTGTCATTGAAGAAATTCCATTCTATTTATTCTTTGGTAGGGATGCAGAAATTCCTGTTGTTGACTGGTTAAAAACCCCTCGCATGGATTACTCTCTAGGTGAGAATTACAGTGCCGAAGTAAGCTTACGACTCCACAATGCGTTCAACATGGTGAAGGTAAAATCTAAAGCCTCGCACGATAAATCGGTGCAGTTAAAGGAGCGCGGAGTGAAGAACAGTCAGGTGCAAGTTGGCGATATTGTGTTGCTGCATAATCCAACGGGAAAGGCTGAAGTTGCAAATGCATGGCCTACCGACTGGCTCGGCCCTTACCGGATTACAGTAAAAACAGAGACGAATGCCACAATAAAGGCGCTCTATAGTAACTGCGAGAGAAGAGTTCACCTCGATAGATTGAAAATTGCCCACTTGAGAGGTGAAGCTTACCCCTGCAACCAGAATGCCGCGGCGCCGCCAAATGCCGGATGTGAAGCTATCGACAGCGAGGACGAAGATATGCCAGAAAACGCTGCGAATGAACAGGCTACGTCGGTGACGCAGCGAAAATATAACTTACGTTCTAGGTGTAGGTGAATCGTCGGCCAAAAATGATCAGCTGCAATGAATTAAGTTCATGAATTTTTTGATTTTTCAGGATGTTTCCTTCGTGTGTAATTTTAGATGTGTTCTTCAATAGGAAGACGTGTTCGAGTTTCGTATTATCATAGTTTGCACTCGCAAGAGTGAGATGTGTTTTTCAGTAGTTGTATGTGTTACTAGCTGTGGGTGAAGTTGAATTTCTGCTCACGAGCGATCTTGTTGGAAACGAGAGGCTTGTAGGAGTGTTGTGATCTCACGCTGTACTTGAAATTTCATTCTATTGTTGCTAAGATAAGAGAAATTGAGCTTTTCAGTAGTTTGCTGTCGTGTGCTTCTCAAAAGGAATGCCATGTGACTTTTTGTAGGATGCTTATATTCTCGCCAGCTTCTCGTGAAGCGTGCGCGCTTCATACGAAACAGCTCTAGTGAATGAATTAAGTTTCATCAGAAGTTCTTAGGCTGAGGCTATCTCAGGCTAGCTGATTTTATCTATACCTTTAGACCGTTCATTTTCACAACGGGGAAAATAAGTTTAGCGTCATATTAAAATTTCGTATTCTTTTGTACTGTAGCGTTGAATTTCTGACTCCGTGTCTTACTCTTGCCCTGAAAGAATATCGTAAACACGGTATTCCGGAAGGAATTATTCTCCTCTTACTCTGTAGAAGTATAGTACATTTCTTTTCAGACTTAAGGAATTAATTTCTTGGTAGATTAGCGTAGTATGTATTTCAGCACAGAACAGGCCGGAACAATTGCATAACACGAATACGTCTCGTATGAGCAGCAAATTAAGGAAGGATCACGTGGAATATAAGTAATTATTTACAAGAACGAAGAAGATAGAACAACAACACGACATGGGGGACACATTGCACCTGCGTTGGAGATGTTTAAAAGGATTGCCCAAATTCAAGCGTTGCAGTGAGAGGCGACAAAGACGAATGTATAGCTGGAAATGTCACATCATGCTTAAGAAGGACGCCGGACGCACAAGTAATTACCTCGGAGCCGCTTGTGGTTGAGCTGTAGCTGAGCCAACTGGCCACTAACAAGCTAGAGCAGGAAGGAGTTCTCGACTAATTAGCACTCATGCTTCGAAGTGGAAAACACCACAGAACGACGCAGCAACAGCGTGAGGACGGAGGAAGGAGTGAAAATAAAGCAGATTATTTATTCTAGGGTGCCAAACTGTAATAGCGTTCAAAAATGCTTTTATAAAATGGGCACTCTTATGAAACAGTGACAGTACTTTGCATTGTTGAGTATTGTAACTGACTTGAATAATGTGGAGTTTGCGTCGCAACATTTATGCCTGGTAAGGCATTCCTGAAATTCGAATGCAAGTTCCTGTGACTTTTGACTAGGCAAATTATCACATTGGAATATTGAAGCCGCACTTTTAGGCATCTCTATTTATACGTGAAATAAAAAATAAAATTAAAAGAGATTTCGTCGGATAGGCTTTGAGCGAAGCGTACGATCTTCAAAGCATATTAACCCATGGAATTCTCGCACTAATAAGAGTGGTTACTAGGAGAAAATAAAATATGAGCTGGTGTCTGCCAGAGTTTCTACGTCGATGTCAAGGAATACTGAGATTCTACGTCGAAATCGAGGAATACTGAGAGGAGTTCCACCGGATTCCACCGCGCATATAGTATACCACCGCCGGATATACCTCGGACTCTTCAGGATTACTTCGTAGGATGCAGAACCCTATCGCGAAGGGAAACTGCAGTGAAGGAAATTATCGACGATTCGACTCGTATTTTCCGCCAGATCAATATAACTTACTGACGTATCGATATGTCTGATCAACGAATCGACGTTCATGAGTAATCTGGCGATTAAAAAACTGAGTTGAATAAACCTCATAAAATATATGTGAAACATTGCACTTAACATGATTTGGTGGTAATTTGAATCGTGATAATGATACATCTTACAGAATGGAATCGTGCAGTTAGTGTGGTGTATAGAAATTTTATACGAGTCTGGATATGGGGCTCGCAATACTTCCTCCTGAAATTAAGTACCCATCTTCAACGCGTGTGTGAAGCTATTGAAATGGCAGAAGAGAAGCATGGAAAGAGAGCAAATTCGTCAACGATACCAAAGGAGTCAACATCGAACAGTCAACAGCAGTGTCAAGGACTTGGACAACAGAATATACAAGCGGGAATTGAAATCTACGGAATGTAAAATCATCGATACTTTAGGATGTCTGAGGAGTGGGAAAGGTGGCCGTGAAATTTTGTGAATGTTATTAGGGTTAAGTACTCAAGTATTTAGTACGCACTTTACTTCGGCGGGGAAACAACAGATACGTCGGTTAGAAGAACACGACACAATATATCACGCTGTGGCTGATAGTAATGATTGTAGTGTTAATTGTAAGGTACCCTGTTTCTGCGGAACAACGTTTAGATGATAATGTGCTTAAGTAGAATTTACCATGTGTGTCTTATATTGGCTGCATACTGTAGTACTTATTATTCAATAAATAGCTGAAAGCTAATTCAAAAAAAAAAAAAAAATTGTCAGGCCAATTTTTTTTTAACTCTAGGAGGGCCGTCTGTCGAGAATCTGTTAAGAATAATCAATTTTCGAATTAAAAATGAGAATTTAGGGAAAATCTTAACCAGGTGTAATGAATTCGAGTTTTTGATCACGTGTAACAAATTTACGTGTAACAAATTTTGTACTTTAAAAAGTAAAAAATACGTCAGTGGGCTTTGCTTTATGTGTTGTTAAAACATTGTAGGGTGCGCATTCAGTAGTACAGAGAGTGATCGAGTCCACACGTTCGTTGAAAAAATGTTTTGGTAAGGCCATTCTGAAGAGCATCGGGCAGTTTTGTATTTATTTTACCACGAAGGAATGTGTGAGGGAACTTGGTTACAAGATCTCTTACAGGGCAGAGAAACCTTTCCACAAAAGTGTTTGTAGACAGGACGATCTTAAAATAACATGAGGAGAAGAGGCCAGCAAAACTTGAGAGGGTTCGGCTGAACCACATGGAGAGAAATTTATTGGAAGCACTTGTAAGCGTTGGGGCTGAGGACGCTGGACAGAAGAGGGTGACAGATTTATGACACACCATGGTAGGCTTAGGAGGTCCGTTAGAGAGCGAGCGATATATTATCGAAAAGCAAACAACCTCAGAAGAAGGCGGAGATTATGGCGCGCTTGGCAAAACATTTCAACAGCAAATAAGAAAAGGACAGCCTCAGGAAACCAATGGGAACGTTAGAGGGAAGTCTAGGAGGACGCTCAAGAAGCCCGTGAGAACACGATTGGTCTCACAAAGAAAAGGAGGAGAACAGCTTTTGAACGGAGGGACAGAGCTGATGAGAGGCGATCATTCTAACGCGGTGCATCATCATAGAAAGAAGTACGTGTAACCAAGTGTCATACTGGAAAAGCATTTTGAAAAATATAAGTGAAAATATTGAATATATTGAACGTATAGAGGAAGTTGAATAAGTTGTTTTGAGCCTGTAAATTAAAATGAAATTAAAAAAATGTCACGTCTATTTTCCAGAAATGAAAACATCGTAACCAAACTGTGCAGTATATGAAGTAATAATTTGAACGACAGTTGGGCGGGTAAGGAGTATTTCGGATCATAAGATATACAGTTCCTTTTGAAAAGAAGTTTTGAAATAAAAGTCATGAAAAATAATGTCACATTAACGTAAAAATTTAAAATAATTTTGAGCACAATTTTTTGGCAATTAAAAGAAGTAACGAGCTGATAAATCATTTGCAGGCAGGGCGGTCGTCGCAGATGTCTAACGTGATTGGAGGTTACGCGCTAGAAGTCAGAAGTGGAGATTTGGAAGGTGGTCGTCATAAATTTTTTGAACTGAGAATCACTTGTGGAGACTGAACTAGATTCGTGCCTTTGAGAAGGAACGTGTGAACGAACGTTATGACCACATCTGTACTGCTGAACGCCACAATAATTGAGGGGTATTCTGTCATATTCATGTGTGGGAAAGTGAGGGAAGGGCTGGCCGGCCAGATTTACTGGGATATCAATTGTGTGTAATTCAGTAGGGTAGGCTTTGAGGCAGGTTGTAAAATTGAACTGGGTTCTAATGACATGTTCATGGATTGTGAGTCAATGTTATTGATTGTATCAATTCTGCCGTAATTATAAATTCATGTTGAATTCATATGGCGTATATAAATATCCGTCAATGCAAAGGCAGCTCATCGATACAGGTGCGCACAGAATCGCGCGGATGTAAGTCGTGTATCAACTAATCGGTGAGTACCTTTTCTTTTTAGTATATGTACGGTGATTGCCGATTATTATTCATTTAATTTGTGTTGTGTATATAGCCTGGAGGTGTGCCATTCCTCTATTCCGAGAACCTGATCTTCTTGTTAATGAATTGTTAACAAGGAGGTGAAGGCACCATTTCTCGTGACACCTCAGACACAACGCAATACGGTACCTGACATCAATTCTTCAAAGGTATTTCCCAGTCTTTCAGCACAGACATGCAACTCTCTACCTACTCTTCAACAATGCTCTCAATCAGAGTTACCCTCCTTAGAAAGTGCCAGCCAATCTTGCAGTGGCCACTTATTACCAGCCCCACAACCTCCCTTACCCTACAGCTCTCAACATTTGACACCCTCAGAGACCAATCAGTCCTATGTCCCACAACCTAACTCACAAGCATCCCAACACATGCCATCCATTAACTCTCAGCACCACTCACAACTCATGCCACAAGCTCCGCAACACACTCCACAGCCTAATACACAACACATGCCATTCACTAACTCTCAGCACCCCTTTCAACCACTCACACAGCTTTCATTACCTCTGCCAACTAATCTTGATTTTGCTCACATCCTTGTTAAACTGATTCCTATCCTCAAGCTATTCCTCAGTTCTCAAATAACTGACAAAGTGGAATGCTTCATTGAGCTTGGCAGCCTTCTTAATGCAAGTGACATAGTTACAGACTCTCTCACTAAGCTGGGACACACTTCAAGAACTTAACTATGAAGGACTTCTGCCTACTACAATGGAACCTTTGATCTCTCAATGCTCGATATCCCTACCTACAAAAACTTATTGCCGATCTGTCCCCTCAGGTCTTATGCCTCCAGGAAACACAGCAAACAGCAGGGCAAATAAGAAATATTAAAGGCTTCCAACAGGTGATAGCCCGGTATGATTGAGTGGCTAGCAGAGGAGGGGGTGTTGCAATATATGTTGGTGAATCAATCAATCAGGTTCTTCTTCCTCTGGAGCTGAGTCTGGAAGCATGTGCTACAAAAATATTTCTACCGCAAATAAGCATAACTCTATGTTCTCTATACCTTCCACCTAACTTACCTAACTCGTTACTACAAACCGAACTTCCACTCCTGATAGCTGAACTACCCAGACCTTTCATTCTATCTCTTGACTCAAATGCACACCACATCTCATGGAGCTCTCCATCAAATGACCACAGAGGCTCTATTATTGCCCAATTCCTGGAAGACAATAACATATTTCTAATGAATACCTCAGAACCCACCTTTCTTACATCACAGGGAAACTTTAGCCACATAGACCTCACTCTCTGCTCTCCAGATATAGCACCATTGTTCACATGGATGGTACACCCAGACCCTTGCACGAGCGACCACTTTCCAATTCTAGTATCATCTAACTTAACTTCTCCAGACATGCATATATCCAGATGGCTTCTCAAAACAGCAGACTGGACTTCATTCCGGAACTCACTTACCCTACCCTCCTATTTCCTTTCCCCTACTCAAGCATGTGGCACTGTAAAATCTGCTTTCATGTCTGCGGCTGAGCAGCACCTCCAAAAATCACGACCAAATACAAAAAAATGTCTGTCTGTTGGTGGAACAAAGCTTGCTCTGTCACAATGAGAAATAAAAAGAAAGCACTTAACAAATATAAGAAAAACAGAGGCAATACATCACTTTGGATTGAATACAAGAGAGCCCGGGCAATTTTCATTAAAACCACCAAGGAAGCCAGAATGCAAAGCTGGCAAGCATTTGTGTCATCAATAAGCAGCAAATCAACAAGCAGTCAAGTGTGGAACAAGGTGAGAGCCTTCAAAGGAAAACCAGTTACAAAACTCATTGCCCTACGAATCAATAACCATCCTACCACCAATCCTACTAACGTATCAAATGAATTTGCTCATTTCTTCTCCCAAAGAAACTGTGTCACCTCAGCCAATGCAGTATTCCAAACCCACAAGCAACTTATAGAGAGAAATCCTCCTAACTTTCAATACTCTTCATCTCCTTGGTATAATAAACCTTTTTCACTCAGTGAACTGAGAAAGGCCATCAGAACCTCAACATCAACGTCTCCTGGAGCAGATCAGATACCGTTTATGTTTCTCCAGCAACTTTCCAGCCACCAGCAACACAGCCTCTTGGCCTTCTACAACTTTCTATATAGCAATGGTTTTCCACATCAATGGCATGAAGCCATAGTTGTCCCTATTATTAAACCAGGCAAGCCATCTTTCCTCACCTCTTCATACAGACCTATCTCACTGACAAACTGTTTATGCAAAGTCTTAGAGAAGATGGTCAACTGGCAACTGCAAAGCCACCTGGAAAAGTGCTCCTTTTTTGACACCTCACAGAGTGGATTTCGAACATCACATAGCACAATTGATGCTCTGTGCAGACTGGAGACCACCATTCAGGAAGCTCTGGCATTGGGAAACTATTGTGTAGCAGTACTACTTGATATCTCACATGCTTTTGATTCTGTGTGGCACCTAGGACTCCTGGAAAAGTTAAAACAAATTGGACTGAGAGGCAACCTACCCAAATTTGTACAAAACTTCCTCACCTCTCGCTCGCTCAGAGTACGCACCTGCGGCACATATTCTACTTCCTTCCCAGCTACAAGTGGTGTTCCCCAGGGCTCAGTCATCAGCCCAACTCTTTTTACAATCTTTATAAATGACCTGTGTTCCAATATTCCAAACTCTGTCCAGCATTCACTATATGCTGATGATTGTGCCATCTGGTGCACACACGCCAGTCTGGACACAGCAACAGACCAACTCCAACAAGCACTGCACCAAATAGAACAGTGGTCTTACAAATGGGGCCTGGAGTTCTCCGCTAGCAAAACTGAAGCCATCATTTTCACTCGCAAACGTAATTATGCAATTCCAAATCTCCATTTCTGCAATAGGAACTTGACCTTCGTTAATATGGTAAAGTTTCTGGGGCTGCACTTTGACAGATCTCTCACTTGGAAGCACCACATTGGGACGCTAGCATCGCGTTGCCAATCTGACCTGCGTTTGCTGTCAGTAGTATCTGCCCGGGGCTGGGGAGCTGATTTTACAACCCTCAGGCAGCTATACATGTCGCTAGTTTGATCAAAGCTAAGTTACGGCAGTTTCCTTTATGGCTCAGCTGCTGAGACACATCTTGCAAAGCTGGACAGAATACAATATGCAGCTGCCCGAACCATGCTAGGAGCACTCCGGTGCATCCCAACCAACATGCTGGAGGCAGAAGCAAACTTACTTCTTTTAAAGTATCACAGACAGTCCCTCCTAATGCCCTACTGCTGCAGAGTATTAGCCATCCCACAACACCCAGTGCGTCTGCTTTTGCTCAACTACCACCCATTTGCCCTTTTTGATTACTTAAATATCCCACTATCTTTCCTGGGATGTGCATACAGAGAATTCCAGAAGGCAGGACTGAAGTTTACAGACATTCAAACCATCCCAATGTCTTGTAGATACACTACTCCTGATCTCCCTGTCTCTTCCTCTCTCTCCATTATGCCAAGAGATAGTACTCGTGATGCTAACTGGCAAGCCGTGGTATCAGACCTACTGGCAGCACATCCGACCCGCTCGGCAGTCTATACAGTGATGACTTTCAACTAAAGGCCAAACTCCCACAAGGTTGCACAATATATTCTGCAGAGCTCTATGCCATATACACTGCTCTGCTTTTTCTATCAAAATTGTGTGGAAACTTTATCATTCTATCAGACTCTCTATCCTCAATTCTTGCAATCAGCTCACCTAACCGTCCCACCCATTTCCTTATTGTGTGGATTAGCAACTTGCTCCTTGCCATGCCCTCTGGAAAAGTAACATTGCACTGGATTCCAAGCCATAAAGGCATTAAAGGCAACGAAAGTGCAGATACATTAGCCAAGGAAGCACTGGTTCTACCAAATACTGTGGCACTTCCACTCTCTTGCAGAGAGCTCCACTCCAAACTTAATTCCTTCTACTTGGGGGAAAGGCAGTCTGACTGGGCTGCTCGCTCTGCAAACCTAACTGACTTCAAGAGACAAATAAACACAGAATCAGTTCCTTGCCAACTTCCCCGTACCAGCCAAATTGCCTTCACCCGCATTCGACTTGGCATAACGCGCCTAACGCACAGCCACTACCTGACAAGATCTCTGCCCCTGAGGTGCAGCTGCTGCCGCTGTCCTCTCTCACTCGAGCACATCTTCATTACTTGCCCAAAGTATGATAATTTCCGCCTACCGCTGCATCAGCTCTGCACTGCCAACAATGTGCCATTCACAGTAAATGCCATCATCAGCCCTCTTCTGTGTCCTGAAGCAATCATAGACTTCCTGAGAACAACAGACTTCCTCTCAAGAATTTGATCCTGAAACAAGCAATGCAGAGAAAGGGCGCCAAGGCCTTCGTCGGCGACGCGCCTCATCCAACCCGAAGTAACCGAAGTACGTAACATTCGCAGGCAAACAGTGTACTTAGTGTACTTAGTATGCGAAAGATTATTCATGTTAGAATTGGGAGACCCGTAGATGACTGGAATTTAATAAATGCTGGAGGTGTAGGGCCTGAGTGGGACTGCAAGAGGTGGAAGAAAGAGATTGAGAGGCAAACAAAAGAGTATGGAGTGAATAAGTGGAAGCTTAGCATGATGCAGAAGCCTTCAATTGAGTGGGATATGAAAAAGGAAGCACCTAAGTTTGAGATGTTCTATGGTGGTAGATTTGGAAGTCAACTCTGGTTTGCTGTGAGATGTAAGTCATTGAGTGTGAACAGACGTACATGGAGGTGGAATGAGATAATAACAGATTATGTCGGCAGTGTAATAGGGGAGTGGAGGAAACAATTGAGCATTTTGTGCTGGAATGTAGTAAGTATGAGCAAGAGTGAGAGAGTTTTATGAATGTGGCGTTTGAGCAGTATGGAGAGAATGAGTGGTAGGGTAATGTTCGAATGGCCGGTAGGTTCAAATCGTCGGTCATTCTTAGTTAATTTTAAATTTTTGCGCTCGGTAGCTATCTAAAAACTCAACCCGCAAGGCCTGTAGTGGTGTGATCTGCTACGCGTCTTACGGGGTGGCTTTTGGATTGCTACCGATTGTCAAAATTGAAAATTAACTAAAAATGACTGACGATTCAAACTGACCGGCCATTCAAACATTACCCTATACCAGATGTACTGAAGATGATTGTGGTATAAGCTGTCTTGCTGGATTGGATCAGGAGTGTAATTTGAGTATCATTGAAGCTATGAAAATGTTTCTTGTGCGTGCCTGGAGTAAGAGACAGTGATTGAAATGAGCCAGTCAGGTGGAGTGGGCAATAATGACCCAATATGCCTGGGGATGGTGTTTTGACCCACTGGTTATCCCAGTAATGCCGTCCAATGGCAGCTTGTGACAAGGATTGGTAGATCCTGAGTAGTTTAGCGGACAAGTCTGGTACCAGGCGCTGAACTCTTTGTGTGAAAATTGTGGAGGGAATTGTAGGCCGTTACAAAGGCCCCAACGCTATCGGCCCTCAATTTCAAGTTCAAGTACAGTTACATTTATGGCTGCGAGTGGTGATCACGGTATACTTTTTGTGCTAGTTAATGTTCATATCATTTCAAGTGTTCAATATATTTGTATTTATAAATAACTTTTGATAATTTCCGAGTTTGTGTTCGATTTAAATTAATAAATAGCATCTGAGTGTTAGAAGTTGAATGAGTGTACCACATTCCATTGATTTCTTGCCATAAATGAAGAGTGAGGCTAAGAATGATGCTTTACAATAAAATTCTCTATTAAATAAACTGTCAAATTCAGTTCAAGCTGCTGTAAGGAAAACTATTCAACACAAGAGCTACCTGACATGCTTATAACAGGAAAATAGTTTTCATGTTCATAGCCTCATTTAAGACTTATTTCTGAAGTAACAGCTCAAATGTGACATCAAGTATTTAGGATGTCAGATGGGAATAAAGGAAAAATCAAAGTAATGAGACTAAATCTTCAGAGTATTATTTATTGGGAAGCAAAAATGTGTCTGGTTAGGTTTTTATTCTATTTTATTCCCATTGAAATTGATGTGAATGTACCTAGCATCACGTAATACTTTAGAATAATAGCAACAGCAGCTTGTCATGTTGAAGAAACTTTGAACATTTTTTAGTTTATTTTAAAAATACAGTGCTGGTTGCAAAAAAGTATGTCAATTATCATAAGATTAATTAAAAAACATCATTATATAGTAAATGTTAAGGAGATGCTACTAATCAATTTTCAGAATTTTGTTGCCTGTATCATGGTAATTATATTGAAATAAACAACTTTATTTCTATGCACCTTTTGGAGCAAATGAATATTTGACAAGTTATAACAGTAAAGTACTTACCGCAACTCTAGTATTTGAAGGGGGAAGAAATTATTCGAGCATGTCGAAAGGGAAAATCTATTGTAGTCTTTCCCTCTGAACAATTTCTTTCCGCTTCAAACATTAGAAACCATTTGTGAAGAACTGTTTGGTAGAGAAGTTATTCATTAAATGTTACTAACCTAACCTATTATAGCTAGTCTAAATTACGTTGCAATACGATTAGAAACGCTTGTTTATTGAATGGATTTCGTTTTTTTATTTTTTCTCATCAATATAGTAAAATAGCCAGAGCAGTTTCATTATTTCTATTTGGGAACTTTATTGTCATTATTGTTATATTAATAGACATATTAGTAAATAACTTTATTATAGTACCAATGTATGGCTTATAATAATTTTATTTTAATAAAATTGTAAACATATCAGGATTGGTTATAGGGTAAATCTGAAGGATATGACAGTAATCAATTTTTCACTTTTTGGTGCCTAAACCTAATTAATTGAATCAAAATCGACAAGTTTTCTTCTATGCACTTTCCGTCTGAAATGATTATATTACAAGGGTCAATATTTACTTTAATGTTGTCAATGATTTTCATAATTTCATTGCAAAGAGTCAATAAAGGAACACATTTAAGAATGTTTTACAAGAATGACATTCTACCCGGTGATGCGTTATTTTCGAATTATTCAACTTTGAAGCTGGCTTGTGCGCGCCATGGAAGCGCGCGCGACTTGCTTAATTTAATTAATAACGGAAGCTAACCCCCTATTACAAACGTAAAGAGGTTGGGTCGTGAGGGGTAGCCACAGTTCTTTCAGTGAAAATTATAAATAAAGGTTTCTAGGTACGTTTGTTTACATCAACTCCAAGGTGGCTGCCGCCATGGCGCCAACCGGTACTGAAGATGGCGGCAGCCATCTTGGAGTCGATGTAAACAAACGTCACTAGAAACATTTATTTATAATTTTCACTAAAAAAACTGTGGCTACCCCTCACAACCCAACCTCTTTACGTTTGTAATTGGGGGTTAGCTTCTGTTTCCATTGCAAAAACAATGACTGTTTTTGCGCAAAAAAGGCCATTCAGGAGCGCCGTTCGTATAACTTCAAACTTAACTAAGTCGAAAACTAAACATTTCCACGCACATTGTCTTTCGTGTAAAATGTCCTAAAATCGACTATATTACCTATCTATAGCTACAAAATTATGAAAATCGTTGACAACATTAAAGTAAATATTGACCATTACGAGTTATAGCAGTAGGTTTAGTTTCGTCTGTGATGACAAATGCGCTTGAATAAACAGCTACTCATCGATTTTTGAATTTTTGTTGCTTGCATCATGGTAATAACATCAAAATAAACAACTTTTTTCCATACACTTTTTTCTACAAGTGAGTATTTAATGATGTAAAGTGGAAGTTTTGGTTTCTTTGATGACAATCGCGCTGGAAGCGAGACTCAATTGCAGTGTTGCCATAGCAGGGGATCGATACATTTATTTCAGCTTCAAACACTGGAGTTGCGGTAAGTCATTTACAGCTATAACTAATAAAATACTCATTTCAGACAGAAAGTGCATAGAAGAAAACTTGTTTATTTTCCTTAAATTAACTAATTTTAGGCATTGAAGTTTACAAAATTGATTACTGTCATATCCTTCAGATTTACTGGTTGTAGCATTGGTATTTCCAAGTATTGAAGTATTGGTATTGGCCAAAAAATGAGTATTGGTATCGGTAAAGGTGAAAGAAAGGACTGTAATCGATTTTGCAAATTTTTATGCCTTAACATAGTTAATCAGATCAAAATAAACATGTTTTCTTCTATGCACTTCCCGTCTGAAATGAGTATTTTATTTGTTATAGCGGTAAATGACTTACCGCAACTCCAATGTTTGAAGCGGAAAGAAATTAATTGATCGTGTGGTATGGCAACACTGCAATGTAGTCTCGCTTCCGGTGCGCTCGCCATCAAAGACGGAACTAAACCTACTGCTATAACTTGTTAAATACTCATTTGCCGCAAAAAGTTTATAGAAGAAAAGTTATTTCCATGATATTACCATGATTCAAGCAACAAAAATTGAAAAATTCATGAGGAGCTGTTTATTCGAACGCATTTGTCATCAAAGACGAAACTAAACCTACGGCTATAACTCATAAAATCATCATTTCAGACGAAAAGTGCAGAAAAGAAAACTTGTTTATTTTGATTTAATTATGATTAGGCACCGAAAAGTGGGAAATCGATTACTGTCCTTTCCTTCACCTTTACGTTGGTATGGGCAAAAAAATTGTATCAATGTATCACTAATTTTAAGATTTAGCATGAATTTGACTCCGTCTAGATTTATATAGATGATATTTGACAAGTTGATAATAATAGGAAGCAAATTTTTATTGTACAATTTAGTGATGTACCGATGTATCGGTATCGGTATCGGCAGTATCGGCCATTTTTAGTGGTATCGGTATCGGTATCGGTATCGGCAAAATCCGGCCGATACTTTACCGATACTTTCCAAAAATACGTATTTTATCATTCAAATGAAGGTCATAAATCATGAAAGTAGAAGTATTTAACCTAATAATACCCGTTGTGTGTTTATTTATATATTAATTTGGTGTCCGCGTTGAGTGAGTTTGCGGTATCATGGATACCGAATTCCTCAGTGTAACATTAAAAGATGGCGTTTCCATGCATTTAAATATTTGACATTTTATCAGGATAGGTTTTGTTAGGATAGGATAGGTTAGCTTAGATTAGGATAGGCTAGGCTAGGTTAGCACAGGTTAGGTAATACTGTCAGAATTTTTTCTCGGGTCCGCCTAGCTTAACGATGACATTGTCCATGGAATCTCCGCGGGTCCTGCTACTATCTAATAATACCCTGGGTTTATTTGGAGTCCGCTTCTTCCATTTTCTTCGTCACGCTCATGAGGAGAGTTATAGTGACCGTATCTGTGATACGAGTTTCACCAGTGCGTATGAACAAGAATATTTTTCATCACGAGCGCTGTTAGGATGAATACATTCGTTGGGCATCACATTTGGAAAATTTGTTCAAGAAAGTTAGTGAGTCCCGTAATTTTTGGCGGGCTGTGCGTACTTGTAATCAAATAAAGGGCCTATTCATACCTAGTAAATTAGATAGCTAACTGTTGAATTATAGCGTTCAGTCAGGCCCTCTAACTGAATTCACTACTTTGAATTCCCGATGAGTCACGGTCATAACTGAAAGCTATGTAAAATGAACAGTTAAACCCTGTAGCTACATAAAATTTTTATACTTTTACGACTAAACCTTTATAGTTTGACCTAATGTCCATATCTTAAAGTATGTGACAGGCTAAAAAAAAAAAAACAATTTAATAAAGATGAAGGTGCATTTGAAAGTTTTTGTGAATTTAATATAGAAATTGCCGAAAATTCTACTTTAATTTAGCTTGTAAGTCGCCAAATATTACGGAGCTAATAATTTATTTTAACTTAGCGTGCATATCACCGTTCATTACGAATCTTGCATTTTTCTTCTATGTTAAGATGTTTGAACCATTCACGAACAATCTTATAGTTCAATACATCTGAACGGGTCAGTTGATTGCTTTCATCGCAACTTGATGAATTTAATTTATCTCGGCGCAGGCAGTGGCGATTTTCTCTGTTGGGTATAGGGGAAAAATTCCAAGCACAATACCCCACTCTACACAGGTGTCTGAAATGGGTACAGGTCTCGACCGGGGGAAAGCGTCATGGCGTCCTGGCGTTAGTTATAAGGCATTTGAAAATCCAATGTACAAGGTGATATGTATCAGGCTTGATTGGAAATAAAGCATCCGTAGATGCCTTCATTATTTATTTATTTATTAAAAACGAGGAAAATTCCAATGAACTTAATCATATTTACTAGGAATACGTTTTGGAGTCCAGCTCCATAATCAGTTCGTAAAATTAAAATTCATTACGACTACAATAAAAGAAAAAATAAAATGTTGGATACAGTCATCAAAGAAAATCACGAAAACAAAAAAAAAGTCAAAACATGTCCCAGAGAAAGTAAAATCGACATGATCTACTTCCAATTTACGATGGGTAGGAACTGTCAGAATTGTTGTGGGCCAGTTTTCGTTTAAAAATATGTAGCGACTCTGAAATTTTGAGGTCACATCACATGTAGTAGAAGCCGAATCTAAGATTTTGAAGTCCGCAGAGGATATTGGTACGTTGCATTTTACTGCGTGATTACGTATGAATTGTGCGAATTCATTCCCCGTGCAGAAGCTTCAACCCCGAAGTTCGGCCATTCTGATATAAAAATTTTGTGCCGTAATGCCGACGTACGATGATGTGCACTGCACACAACTGTAAGAATAAATCAGAAAGGCTCTTTCTCCATCAAAAACGTATCCTTGTACCGGAATTGTATAATTTTATGGTTGCTTCATTTTCCGGTACAAGGATACGCTTCCGATGGAGTTGCGAACCTCGATCTCTGATTTATTTTTAACAGTTATACAGTTGTGTGCAGTGCACATCATCGTACGTCGGCATGACGTCACGAAATTTTTATAACAGAATGGTCGAACATTGGGGTCGAAGCTTCCGCGCGGGGAACTAATTAGCTTACTCCTCACACTCCGCAGTACGTAATCACGCAGTAAAATACAACTAAATCTTAGATTCGGCTTCAACTGCATGTGACCTCAGAATTTTAGAGTCGCTACATATTTTTAAACGAAAACCGGCCCTCAAAAATTCTGATAGTTCCTACCCATAAGGCCATAACAAATTGTAACTAAATAGTAATCTTGTCAATTTTAGTTTTTCTGGGACATGTTTTAATTTTATTTTTATTTTCTTGATTTCCTTTAATGACTGTATCCAACATTTTGCTTTATCTTTTATTGCAGACATAATGATTTGTAAATTTACGAACTGACGATGGATCTGGACTCCGAAGCGTATTCCTAATAAATATGATCAAGTTCCTTGAAATTGTCGTTTTTTCAATTCTTCATCTTATAGGTGGTTGCGTGTTTGCAGATATTTTCGGTTTCGGGGCTTACCGAATTTTAATATTTTTTTTTCGCCAAAGTATGTACTCGTATTTGGTGTGAATAACACGAAAATGACAATCCTTTTTTGGAGAAACTATTGTATTGGTCCACTTTTGGAGCCAGTTGCTATTATAGCTAGTCTACATTACGTTGCAATACGATTAGAAACACATATCTATTGAATGGATTTCATTTTGTTGTTTTTCTCAACAATATAGTTAACATAGCAAGAGCATTTTATTTTTCACAATCGGAAACTTTTTTGTCAATATTTTTGTATTATTAGATATATAAGGAAATAATTTTATTATAACTCCCATGTAGGAGTTAAAATGGTTTTATTTTGATACAAGTGTGCACGGCCCGCCAAAAATGGGATTCAATACTTTTCATGAACGAATTTTCAAGTTGTAGTTGATAAACAAATACAGTATACCCATCCTAACAGTACCCGTGATGAAAAATATTTTTCTCACTTGAAACTCGTATCACAGATACGGCCATTATAACTATCCTTATGAGCGTGAGTGACAGAGAAATGGAAGAAACAGACACCGAACAAATAAACCAAAAGCAAGGGTATTATTAGGTAGCAGCATGACCCATGGAAATGCCGAGGACAATGTCATCGTTAAGCTAGATGGACCCATGGAAAAATTCCGTCAACATTATCTAACCTATGCTATCCTAATTCTATGTCGTGACTCGCACCGCCGCAAAGCACGTTCACGACGCGAAGGCCTAGCGATCGTCATTACATGGTAGCAACTGCGGTTCTTGTAGGCCCTACACCACTAATGCGTTTTCCACTGTTGCCAATACGTAGAACGGAAAGTCGGGTAGGTTTAAAATGTTTATGCCGAACACATATGCACAAGAACATACAAAGCTCTCTTGACTCGGAGTTCCCCTCCGGTGACAAATCACCATTACTCAAAAATGATTACTTCGGGCACAGCTATTCACCAAATTACTATATTTCATTTAATGTCTTTTAATTATTCAATATGGCCTGAAAGCTGCACAAAACCGACATTGTTAGGAAAATGCGCAAATTACGGCGATCACAACAACCTATCCAATACTACTAACCTATCCTGATAAAATTTCAAACATATCATTGCATGTACAGACGATCTTTCAATGTTACACGGAGGAATTCGGTCTCCGTGATACCACAAACTCAGACATCCTATGTTTCTTAAGAAGCGGTTACCGAACTAATACATAAACTAACATACAACGGGTATTATTAGGTTAGATGATTGTAAAAGTATCGGTATCGGTAGTAGTATCGGTCAAAGTATCGGTATTTTCAAGTATCGGAGTATCGGTATCGGTATCGGCCAAAAAATGGGTATCGGTATCGGCCAAAAAAATGGTATCGGTACATCACTAGTACAATTGACGTTGAATATGTTAGTCAAATTTTCAGTCATGAATTTGCATTTGACCAAAGAGTGCTGAGTTATCTTGAACTAGTGCCTTAAAGAAAAGTATATTTCTTTAAAAATAAGGCAACAAAAAAAGCTCAGTGGCTCACTTTTTGCACTGCTACCTTAAATCTACAGTGTAGTGCTGTCAAGCACCTGACCTGCATAGGAGTTAGAATATATGTTGAATAGGAAAAATAATAATCACATTTTCTATAAATTTTATGCAGAAGTAACAGCAATTTTTTTAAAACAATATCTTAGTACTTAGCTATGCATCAAATTAGTGGTCACATAATTCAATTTTTAGTTGATCAATGTTAAATTCAGCACATCAATGGTTTTGATTTTTTTTTATATATTTAGGAACTTGGAGACATTTTATGAAAATTATATTGTGCTTACGAATGCTTAGTTTTTGAGACATAGCATAAATAACGTTCGGATAAGAATAGCACTAGTGGCAGTTTTGATATGGTTCTTCCGGTGTCAGGTGGTTGTAGAACATGGGAAGTTTTTTTGACAGAAACCCATCAGTCTCAGTATGTCTAAGTCAAGTTATTTTAGATTTACTAAGGTTACTTTATTTAACTAATCCAACTTTGCCTAACCTTACCTTCCGCTATGTCAATACCGTATATGAGCTTATTTACATGTCCGTTTGTTCAATTTTATATATGTTCTTATAACTTCAAAGCCCAATATCTTAAAAAGTAAGCATTTGCAAGCCAAATGTCATTTGAGCAAAACCTCTTATAATGTCTCCAATTACTTGAATATGGTAACAAAATTTTCAAAATCATCAATGTGCTAAATTCTGTGTTGACCTTTTTGTCTTAGGTTATTAGTGTATACCCACCAAAAACTATAGATTTTACATTTTTTACATTATGTTGTTGCTGCTCCAATTGTAGTTCACATTTTCAATGGTTCCATCAAAATATTACATGGAGAACACTATATTATAAGGTTACTTACTCATGCTAACTTGACTTTTCAAGCATTGTTTGCAAATGTTCTGTTCTTCGAGTATTTTCTTATCAATATTTCTTGAAGGTTTTGGGGTAAATGTTTAGGAGAGGACCATAATCGATTTTTACTTTTCGGTGCCTGAACGTAGTTAATTAAATATAAATAAACACTTTTTCTTTTATTCACTTTCCTTCAGAAATGAGTGTTGAACGTGTTATAGCGGTAGGTTTAGTTTGGGTAGAGTACGTTTGGGTACTTTGTAATATATTATATGCTGGCCCCGCAGAGCCTGAACCCACTTCTAGGATCTTTTAGTTACAATAGAAATTATCACCCTAAAATAACGAATTATAACTGTCTGTTCATTTTCGTCTTAGATGGCAGGAATGATTGAGCGCATCGGAAGGGAGAGTATTGTAGTGTTGCCATCTGATGCGTGATTATGGTCCTCTCCTAAGCATTTATCGGTTTTGACATACCATCAATGTATGTATTTAAGTTATTATTTCAGTATCTACATTAGTGTTCATTGAATATTTATATATTTATATTCTATTTAAACTCATGCAATATTAATTTATTTTCAGATTATTTTGGTAATCTATAAATGCATCATTTACTTAAATCTTTGACTATTTCCTGGTGATTTTCATGATGGCTGCCGAAGTTTCTACAAACAATGAAAATACAGAGCTTGCAAGTTCTTTGTCTGACAGTGGAATTGATTCACAAACTACAGCAAATACAAGTTTTACCCCTGGCTCTTCCAATGAAGAGTTTATTACTTTAAGTAAGTTCTAGTAATAGATGGGTCAACTGAACTCCAAAGTTTTGCTGCAAAGACTGGGGAAATTTATGTAATATTCACCAATTTGTCTTTCAAAGTTACTACTAGTGAGGCACAGCTATACATCCTTGAATATTTTTGGTTAACTAATTGCGATGACTTTGTGTGTTTTTTTCACATTTTTCAATAACCACTAGTGCTAACATACCAGGATTATCCTGTGCTCAGTTGTCTTAATAGTACTGTTCATGTTCTGTGTATCTTAATTTTCATTTTATTATACCTCACCCAACTTGACTACTTGAGGTGATAGTCCCAATAATAAAAGTATGTCCAAATCTCTGATTGGCATTTAAGTACTTACTTTTTATTCAAAATACCTCTATATTTGCCTTGCACACTACATTGGTGCAGGTGTAGTTCTACGTTTCAGTTGTTGAAATACCTATTTGTAATTTGAGTCAGTGTACTTAGTAAGCATTCCTACACATATTTTGAAGTAATGCTCCTAAGAGTTTGCAGTCAGAAATTTCCAAGTTATTGTACTGTATGCGTCTAGCACAAATATTAGATGTTCTTTTTTCAAATTCTAAGCATTTTAAATTATTTTGTGATGGATCTCTCTCTATCAATCCCAGTGGGAATTTGTGAGGCCCAAGGTAAAGGTTGTGTGCTATTTTTATTGAAATAAAATGTATATTTTTCATTTTGTTATGGACAATCTATTTTTGTTTTACTGCTCTTTATTTTTTTCTCAGCACCTACAATTTTCTTCTTCAACTGTTATATTTTTCACAAGCTTCTTCCAGTCTTCTTATATCTATACACTGGGTATGGAAACATAACTTAAGCACACATTCTCCATTTCCTCAATTTCATACTTCTGTAAAGAGGGATTTCTTCCTTATTTCCTTCTTTGGAACATTTTTGTTCTGATCAAAGATGTTCAAGCTAGCTCATTTTCCAATTATTTCTGTAAGCTCTTTCATAATTGTGTATCTTCTCAGATGATTCAGATCAGTTCACCTTGTCTACAAATGGTGGTGACTGTGCTGCTACTGAAAATGATGCTGAAGATGACCGGCCTGAGGAAATTCTCACCATACCTAAGTATACCACAGTAAGTCACGGTGTTCAATTTTGCATTGCTTTCATGTTACACGTTAGTACTCTTACCTTCAATGAATACTGGGAACGAATTTCTCTGTTTAGAATGGGAATAAGATTGATCAAAACTTAAGGTTGAAGGGTGAAAAATATCAAGAACTGCCAAGTGGGAATGTATGATTAGTGGGTAATCTTTCCTAATTTTAATCTTACAAGTACCCATTTGTGAACTCTATGTAACTATGCTGTGTAATTACAAATACATAGTATTAATATAGGACTTCACTACAGTTTCACATAGGATGTACTTCAGTAAAGAGAATTGAGGATGAATCTTTAATTAGACTGGATGAAATTGGAAAATACTGTGATCAATTTAGTTAATACTGTACTTTTTATCTCCTACAGTTTAAGGAAAGGTTTGCTGGTAATAAAAATGTACTGAGCTTTACTGTTGATGCTGATAACAAACCTTGTATGGGCAGGTGTTCACGGACTTCCTGACAGTGCAGGAATTTAGCATGGAGACAGGGCAGCCTGCTATTGATTCCCGCCCTAAACGGACTTGCTTCAACTGCCTGGGGGATCACAATGTGTCTGACTGCAAGGAGGCTCTCAATTACAGCAAAATAGCTCAGAATAGACGTGCTCATCAGAGTAGAAAGCCAGCCTCTTCTGTGTTAGTTTGAAATTTTAAGTTAAATCTGAAATTTATATGTATGAAAAGCAAACCTTATTGATATTCTTAGTAGCTTGAGCCCTAAATTTTGATATGCAATAGGTTTTAAGAATTGGAATAGAAATTTGGAAAAATGTGTTTAAAAGTAAAGTAACAATTGAGTATTGCATAGTGTATTATTCCATGAACATTTTTGTTTCATTATTGCTTTCAGTCACATTAGCGTGAAAACATATTCACTGTCACATTTAAGATACAAATTTCAGAAATTGAAACGCAGTGTTTCTATTTCAATTGTTGGTTTTACCCTATTGATGAGAAAGGGATTCAAAGCTTTCAAAACTGCACATATGCAAATGAAATAGGGAGAGCTAATCTTGGTATTTTTTTGTATCTTCAATTTTCATGCATGTGGAAAACAAAATATTGAGGGTTAATTTCTTTGTACTAGTTTGCTCTTGTATCCTTTACCCTATGTGAGTTGGTTTTCAAATGATTTATTTTAATTCATAAAAGGTTCATCACTTGAGTAGACAAACAAGATTGATCTTGACCTAGTTAATATAAACTCCATTGTTAATGTTATGGCTGGCTTTGGAGCAGGTGCAGTCCAAATCTAGTTGCATACATGTGTTGAACTAAAAACCTATTAGCATTGAATAAAACTTTTTTTGTATGTCATGCTTTAAACCTTAAGAAATAATACTACAAAATATCTCTGTGTATGTTGCCAAGAGCAGTGTTTTTTCATCTCAGAAGCTATGTGGATTGTAATGAAAAATTCATTTGTTCTAACTGTACACTTATTGTGACAGAAAGTAAACCATTTCAATCTATACATATTGTAATTGGTAGCAATGACTAGGACTATGACAATATGCTATAAGCATATTGTCACAGCCTTAATCATCGCTCACAATATTTGTGAAATTTTCTTTTTTGTGCTCGCATTGTGCATATCTGTGAGACGCATGTGTCTGAGGAGACTTGAAAGGATTAACATATAAGCTTGCCTGTGCAGCCGGTACCACGAGCTGGCCAGCAACAAGTATGGCCACTTCACACCAGGCGTGCTGTCCCCTGCCCTGCGTCATGCCCTCGGCTGCAGGGACTACCAGCAGCCTGAGCTGATCTACCGCATGCGGCTGCTGGGTTACCCTCCTGGCTGGCTTATGGAGGCCAGAGAGCAGCAGGGCGAACTCACCCTCTACGGCAGTGATGGCAGAGGTGCGGCCTCAACTGCCTTGTGTTGTTGTGCTTTCAACGGGCTTAGAAAATTTTGCCTGCTGAGCTCGTTTTTTAGCAGTATATAGGGAGGCCTAAACTAACATGAATCTTTTAGCAGTTTATGCTTTCTATAGAGTTGCAATTTTTGCGTATAAAGCTCGTCTTTTAGTGGGTCATGCGTCCAACAGAGCGGAGATTATTTTGCCTATAAAGCTTATCGTTTAGTGAGTCATACATCCAACAGAGCGGAGATTATTTTGCGTATAAAGCTCATCTTTTAGTGGGGTCATGCATCCAACAGAGCAAAGATTATTTTGCCTATTAAGCTCTTCTTTCAGCAGTATATACTCTCTAGTGAGCTGAAATTATTTTGCCTACATTATAATTTTTAGCAGTTATAGACGAGCTGGTCTTGAAATAAGTCTTGATAGTTTGTATGTATGTGGGCTATTGTGGCACTAAATCTGTATTAGAATTGAACAAATGCATTCACGCAAATGTGTTGAATATTTCGTTTAAGATGACGATCTTGAATAAATTTTGAGTACATCAGGAATTGTTGGACGGTGATTTTGCTCAGCTGTTTACATGGTTAAGTGTTCTATGAATGTTTGTAGATTTAGGTTGATAAATTCTATCCGAGAACTTCTTGTAAGGGCAAATATCAATGAACCAAAATAGAAAGTTATCTCTGCAGGTATTTTACTTCAAGTGTGTACCAACAATATATGAGAATGTTGCGGTGAAAGGGTAAATTGCTGCTAATAAAGACAGAGATTTCCTTACTAAAAAATAGAAAATGTTACGTTCATGTGACGCCAACCTTGTATTTATTTTGATCGCAGCAAGTTGATACCCTCAAATGGTTATAACTGACTTGTAACTTCAACAAACGTTCTTTGACTTTTACCATTAATATGTAGCTTCAATCTGACGGGTATGAATTTTAACACATTGATTGCGATGGCTTAAACTGAAGTTCAGTATTCAACTTATATTTAAATTCAAAAGTTGTTAGAAATTTTACAAATATCAAACATTAACTGAGTGTATTAAATACCATAAATTTTAAAAGATTGTTTAAACTTTTCAAAAGATCCATCGATAGGTCGTTTTTTACAGCAGGAAAAACTTGAGCATGACCCACCAGTGGATCATACCACAGTCATTGTGTTAATGCAACCTCCCAGGGGAACTATGTGAGGGCCTGAGCTAAAGGTTAGGTAGGCTTCCTTTTTGTTGTAATAAAATAGGCTTTTGTTTGGTTACGGACCATCTTTTTTCGGTTCACTGCTGTCCTATTTTTCAGCACCTACTACTTTCTTCAACTTTTTTCTTGTTTCATGAACTTCTTTCCTAGCTTACTGTTTCTGTGCACCTTGTGCATAGATTCCGCGTTCCTTCAACTCCATACTAAATGGTGCCTTCCTCTTTCCTCTCTTGGAACATCTTTGTCCTGGTTAAGGGAGGCTAAAACTTTCTTATATAATAATAATCAAAAAGTGTTAATGCAACTGAAGTTTCAATTGATACTGGTTGAGGCTTTGCGACCTAGCACCAACTCGCCAGTTTGGCACCAACTCACCAGTTTGGCACCAACTCACCAGTTTAGGGGCTTAATTTAGAGTTTTGTGAGCAGCTGTTGTCATGGTGGACGGCGAGGAGGGAGAAGTGTCGGGCACCGCCAAGTACCGGCCTGAGAAGCTCATCAACTATCCAGGCTTCAACTCGCCGCTGCCTGACCACTTCCGGGAGGTGCGTCGCGTTCTCACCCTCACATCTTGCTCTTCTCACCGATTAATTTAGTTATCTCTGTTAGGATTACTTTAGTTATCTCTGCTTTGATTACTTTAGTAATCTCTGCTAGGATTACTCCAGTAATCTCTGCTAGGATTACTCTAGTAATCTCTGCTAGGATTACTTATGGTGCCTTCCTTCTTCCTCTCTTTGGATCTCTTTGGGGCTGATAGGGAGGCTTAAACTAATAATCTGATCAAATCTCTGCTTAGATTACTTTAGTAATATCTGCTAGGAGTACTTCAATTATCTCAGCGCTAGTTTATCTGTCGATGATCCCACGAGTTGAACAGTATGATGGTCATAACCCATAATCTGATTTGCTCTTTTATAAGAGGCATCAAATTATATGACAGACTTGTTTATTAGCTGCAATAAATTATCTAGTATGATTGTTTGAGCTGCTGCAAATTTTTTAGTGTGCTTGTAAATAATTTTTAATTAATAATCTAGTGTAAGCCTCAACAAACTTTATGCACAGTATGCATGTTTATGAACTGCTACAAATTATTTGTATGTTTTACAAAATACGTACATAATAGAATCTGGAATCTGCCGTAGGTTGTGGGTTTTTGTGCCTGTGTTGAGTGTTCTTATCTTCTTGGAAGCAAGAGCATCTGTTGCTTCCTTATTGCCTGTGTCCAACAAACCACAGCGTACCTACAGAACGATTGTATGTGAACGTTGTTTTTTATATCGCCCTTTGTTCTAATATTCCTACCATATTGTTATTTTGACAAGGTTTAGATCATGCATGATGTTGTTGCTCAGTCATTTTAAAAAATGTGGATCTATAATTTCGTCCAAGTGTTCACATCATGTCGACCCTCAGGAGAGTCACCTGTACAGGCTGCCTAGCATACAGCCAATACATCACATCGACCGCTGGCATGAAATAATGAACAAAAACAAGGTCACGCCCTACAAAAAGCGCAGGATGCGACCCAATGACACGGACAACACCGTCTCTTCTGCTGACCTCTCTGAGGAAATACGTAAGTTGTTATAATAGCACATTAGTTATTGTTCTGTGCTCTGCGTTTGGAATAGGCATTTCTGTAGTTTCTACTCATTATTTCCTATGCTGACCCTTTCGTGGTTAACTTTTACGTATTCTTTTATTAGTAAGGTATCTTGCTTGCACTATTATTATTGTACTTCTAAACAGCTAATGCATTGATGAAGCGTTCAATATCTCGAGATGTTTTGCGGGCAATTATTGTATATCTTGTGCATCCTAGCTTCCGTAAGTCTTTTTCTCAAAGTTAGCAATGCCGCGTTTAGATTGTTAATCTGCCACTGAATAGTAACTAAAGTTCTTCTCTTTCTCAGATAAGTTGTTGCATCGTATGGTGTGTGATAGTTTGAAAGCTTTCTCACTTCACTGTACTCATAGACTCTCAGTTGCTATTGATATGGGACTAATGTTTTCAAAATTAATCTTAGGTGTGGTTACATTCAATAGTGAACTCTTGAAAGTGAGTTTAAATTACTTTCAGTATGTTTTTAACTGATGAGTAGTGTACTGAAGCAGATCTAGTTCCCTTAATATCCAACCCTCAATGCAGATCGTGTGCTGCACCCCAGCAGAATAGAAGGAATACCTCTAAACCGTTGTTGGTGTTCAGGTATTGAGAGCAGCAGCAATTCTCCGCAAGTTGTCGAGGAAGATGAGGCGAACGTGCGACTCGCCGGCCGTACAAGCAAACGCCGCATCGATGAAGTATGTTATGACCACCTTTTATTTTTATTCAGTCTAGTTGTGTTGTAGTCAAAGTTCATTTCAAATAATTTTGGTTTCCCTGTTGAAAATAGCCAAGGTGAAACTATTCATTTTATACTCGGGTAAAGTTATTTATGCTTAATAGCTGAAATTCTGAGCCAGTTTTGAATTTATCCACTAACTCTCTTCAATCAAAGCTTATGTATGATATTAACTATGTTATCTTATTCTCTCTAAATCTTTTATTCAGTTTTTACTATTCATGATTTATCCCTAGTTTTTTAATTTTAGTGACTCCTATCTTTGTTTGTTCTAGTCTCCTGAAGAAGGGGAAGTTTCGTCAGACGACGACTCGCCTCCCAGCCTGTCCAAGAAGCCAAAACTTTCAGACGAGAAGGCTTCTCCAGCAACTGCTTCTGAGGAGCACGTAAAACTCAATACCACTGTCGACCTCACGGAAGATTCAACTCAGGAAATGGCTGCGGTGGACTCAAGCTCTACTCAGTTCACCATCGACTTGGAGCCATCTCCTGTAGATAACGGGAGTGCTTTGGAGCCTGATTTGACCTCTTCATCCAAGACTGAAGAGGACCTACAAAGTAGCTGTAACGACAGATTGGAAGAGTCTGCGGCTGACGAAGACGATGTTGCTGACCCTGGCCCTCCTGATTCATCTTCGACGCCTGCTTCTGCTAAGGGACGTGCCAGGTCATACGTTCGGGCTGCATCCAAAGGCTTCGTTTTAGGAGCCGTGTTGCCCAAGTCTATCACTCCTTATAACTCCCTGCCACACGCCGATAAATGGACTGTAGACGTCACAGACCATATCCTTTTCGAAAACTTGCCTGATGCACTCGGCACCTGGAAAAACATGAAAGACCTCATGAAAAAAGTCAAAAACAAAGTATCTGAATTACACGCAGATGAAGACTGATGTTATTCTGTGATGAAAAGCGTTGGAAGAATGTATATTGTACAGACAGTAGAGATAGTCATGCTGGTTTTCGTGCTAAGGTAATTTTAAAGTAACTTAATTTATTATTTGACCGTAGGTTTATGTTCACTTCAGGCGGTAGAGTATTCCTCTTGAGCGTTATAATTTGTCATTTCTTGCTTTTAATGTGCGTTGCTATTGCTTTAGGTAAGCCTTGTGGTCTCATCCCACACGTACGCAATAGCTACAGCTTTGAGTATGTTCAAAGGAATGGCTCTTTCTTTCTGTGCGAATTTATTGTCCTGTGGGAGTAACTTGTTTTATAGACTAGCCACGGAGACTTAACATGTTAGGTTTGTTTTCAGGCAGGATTTTACCTTTATCTTATGTACTAAAAGTTGATTGGAATAGTTTTTGAAGGAGTTACTGACGTCATGATTATTTCATGTAATATCTTTTCGTTGCTTTTCCAGAAAAAGAACCTGGAAATATAAGTAAATGTATGGTCTTGGGTATTGTTGGATCGAGGAAAATGGATGAGGTTACTTATACATTTCAAACTACCGACCTCGTCTCGGAATCAGAAGTTATCAAAGGTCTGGTTTTCACTCTGTACCAGTTAATGATTCCTTTTTTCAGGGAAATCTTAAGACTTCGTGCGACGTAGGGTTGACTTCTATTCTTCATGGAAATGGAGTGTCGAAGTTTTGAGACTAACTTTATACTTTGACATTCGATAAATTAAACTAGACAGTATTTCAATAAGTACATTCAGTCTTTGTTTTGTGTTAGCCAAGCTGAGCTTTTTGTTCCAAGAAGGTTATGCTTTCTCCGTCTTTTTATCGATTTATAAGTTTGTAATACACTTATTGAGTGAAATGTTATTTTTACCCAAGCGTCGATTAGAACAGTGAAAAACAAAAATTTGGTTAGCTAGTGTCCATTGTGTTATTATCAATTGAGCCTTCACAATCACAACAAAGGTTCTCCAAAGAAAGGAAGGCACCATTTAGTATGGAATTAAGGAAACAGGGAATCTATGCAAACGTTTTCCCACGCAAGATCCCCTGCGCATGAAAATAGTAAGTTAGAAAGGAAGTTAATGCAACAAGATAAAAGTCAAAAAAGAAAGTGATAGGTGCTGAAAAACAGGAAAGCAGTGACCAGAAAAAAATAGTCCGTTGCAATACAAAAAACTTACACAAAGAAAAAGAAAGCCCTCGCAACTTAGGACCTGACACTTTTCCGTTATTTACTGCAAAGAAAACATTGGAAATAGGTTAAAACAGAGCCTATGAATTGTGCAGCAATAGGTGTGACTTGAGATACGTTGGTTTGAATGTGGTTGTTCATAATGTTCGTTGATGGCTTCACAAAAGTAAATGCTAAGATTTCACATGAAGTCCAACGTTTTGAAGTTTACAACAGCGCGTATGATACAAGTGAACTGCTTAATGTTCATGATACTATTCAAGTTATCGAATAACTGCTTAAATTGCTCATAATGGGGCTTAAATATGTAGAATGATTTACAAAGGGAAGACAGAAGACCTAATGAGCTAACGTGTAAGGGTGAAATGATGCATTGTGCTGGTGACGAAATGATAATAAATTTGGGCTTACATGAAAGACAACAGATGGAAAAGTGAGATCTGTTGCATTATGCTCGAGTCTGCTGCTAAGGGGACAAGTATTGTGTCCCACGGTGACGATGTGAGGACCATAACAAAGTTAGGTAGGCCTTTTTTGTTGAAATAGTATGTTTGTTTTTGTTACGGACCATCTCTTTTTCGGTTCACTGTCATGTTTTTCAGCATTTTAGACTTTCTTCTCTAACTATTACCTTGTTTCATAAACTTTCTCCCAACTTGCTGTTTCTATGCGCAGAGGTCGTTGTGGGGGAACACACCTTGTGCGTTGATTCACTGTTCCTTTAACTCCATGCTAACTGGTGCCTTCTTCCTACCTCTCTTTGAATCTCCTTTACTGTCGTTTGGGTGCTTAAACTAACTCATAACCTAATCTTATGGTAGTGAGTCGGAGCTAGAGGAATGACGCAAGGAGAGAAAATTAAGCTTGTTTAAGAAAGGAGTTTTATGCAATGGTGCGTTGAAACGTCGCCGTGGCACGATTGCTGAGTCAGCACCAAGGCATGAACACGATAGCTACAGGTAAAAAATTCTGAGAAGAGATGCTGGTGTTAAAAATGTTTGAAAAAGTAAATTTTTGTTGAAGAAAAATTTGGATGTGGCGCGGAAACCCTGTGAGTTTTTTAATTGATTTAGAGACTGAATAGACCAGTAAATAACTGGGTCATCGTACTATTACGTTAGAAGTCGAAATGCGGCTGTTTTTTGCATTCTTACTAGATTTATTTAAAAGCAACCACAATGGCGCGTCAGGTTAAAATCTGAAAGAAAAACCAATAATTATTGGCCCAGTAGCGTTGAGCTCACATGACTTGCTTTGCAAAAAATTGCTCGTCTAGGACCTAGTCTAGTGTTTTCATGATTGCGAATTTCCACCTATTCTACTTCAGCTACCCTAAAATTTCATGGGATTTGTAGATATTTCCTAAAACGAAGGGCTGCTTGTCAACACCCAGGCTTAGTAAGTAGCTTTGAGAGGTGCCTCAACCTGGTGCAGATATACGCAGCATTTATTGCTTGTTCTTTTCTCTTGCAAGATTTTTTTCTATTCTTTTTCTTCCTGACTTTTTTGCTCGCTAACTGAAACTCAAGTCTCCTTATGGAGATGCAATTATTGTATTCATGCGGATTAGCGCTCTCCTAAGGGAGATGTGAGGTCCAAAGCTAAAGGTTAGGTAGGCTTCTCTTTTATTGAAATGGAATAGGTTTTTTCATTGTAGACTGTTATTTTGGTTCATTTCTGTCATTTTTCGGCTCAGACAAGAGATTGTCACCGACTTCAAAATGTAAAAGGAACCGACCCTTGGCTGTCAACTTTAAATAACACATTTAGGAACAAAATTAACGAAAAGCGTGAGTTTATTATGACTATTTCTGAGAGCAGACAGTATAGTCCCATGGGGCGTTAAAGAGTTGAGGCTAAGGCTGTGGGAAATATCACAGATCGCTTATGCAGATAAGTGAGGGGTCAACATTTCTCATGCAAGATCGGATGTTTGCTTTTGGAGTCACTTTATTTACAACAGAGTAGACCTTACAAAATTAGCCGTAATGAATGTCTCTTCTTTAGAAAAAATGATCAAACTTGAATAGACTATCATTGACGTAGTTTATCTATATTTAAATAGAAATTTAGACACATGGAGGGTTAGCACATTTAAAAATGAGCGAGGCTTAGGTGCTGACCTATCTGAGGACTGCAGCAAGCTTCTTTATATTGATTGATCGTTCCATTATTGGAATCGGATCAAAGAAATGTATTTACTGCTTCATAACCCAAGATGAGCGAGTAGGTGAAGTGGCAGCTCAACGAGTAGGAAAGCTCCATCTCTAGCATCTCCTGCTCGTCATCTCTGTTTGCTAGAATCACTAGAGAGCTGCGTTCTTGTGAAAATACCGCGAGTACCGAAATGGAATCGAACCTGATTATTCTTCGTCCTGAGAGTAGTCCTTAATCTTAGGTGCCAAGAAGATTTAAAGCTGTGATGGAAGAAGTTAGTGGATTTGTACGCATTCACCGCTGATAAAGCACTGGACTGTTTCTAGTGAAATTAATCATTCTGATATATCCGAACGAAGGAAAAGCGCATTCTAAAATTGTACGGTGACTCCGATTTTTCTCTCAAACGTTGATTTAACTATTGATCTGTTTATTATAATACCTATGTATGTTCATAAATTAAAGATGTTTTATATTGAGACATTTCATGTATCGACTTTATTGGAAATAAACTGTTTTTCTTTCTCATACCCTTTATTTCAGGTTTCTCGATTGAGCTAATAGTCAACAATATTAGTGCTTATGTTGTTCGTTTATCTTTCAATAGAAACATCGCGCATTAGCTACCATTACAGACGATGCTGCGTGCAGTTCATAAACAAAATTAAGAATATCTTTCATGAAGTAAAACTTAAAAAGCCAAAAAAAAATTCCTTCACCCATTTTTTGTTAAAGTCGTGTACTGTGCATGAACGTTTGTAAGTGATATCCTCCTAAGATTTGCCAACAATATTACAATTTACGAGCGGAAAACTGCGGTATATTTGTGAGTGACCCAATTCAAGACAAATACAATTCATTTTGGTGTGCATATTAGTGTGGTAATGAGCCATAGTTTGTTCAGTGTCTGGTCTTCTGCCCATTTCATCTCTTTTTAAACTTCCAGACATCTTTAAATTATTTAAAATTAATCGTGATAACGGACTTAATATATTTTAGTGCACAATACCCAAACACAAATCCTAGTTGCCCAAGATACTCAACTTATCAAGTGTGCACAGTTGGGCCGTCTAAAAATTGGTGAGGAAAACTTTGCCTACCAAATCTTGGGAAACGCAAGGTGCGGCGCCGGGACCGCACTGCGTCAGAAGCTCCAGGAAAGTGGCGTGGTCATGCGACCGAGAGCGGCTTAGCATATCGGAGTGAGAGCTGCAGCGCCGCCTCTGATTGGCGCAGCGCGTGCGGACGAGCGGCAGCGGGTAACCTCCTTATGTCCTCCACACGGAGGCGCTGCACGTGCAACGCTAGTGTACGAGAAGTTCCCTACGGCGAGAGGTGTTCAGTGTGAGCTGCAGTGGCTGCAAAGTTTGGCGTCTCGTAGGAACTAGTTTGATGTCAATCCGCTGAGCAGTGGATATTATCAGTGATAAAAAGTTAAGATCAATCAGCGTAAAAAGTGTCACAATTTTTTCATGACTGTATGAAGAAGCGCGCAAAAATAGTTGTTGAACTGAAGCGCTGTGAATGAGCAAACTTCCGTATATTTCTATTTTTATTCTATTGCAGTACACTTTTACGCAAGAAGTGCAGTTTATAAGTTCAATAACGAGGATAGTTTTCTCTGAAGGTGAGTAGCGTTGTGTGATTTTGAAGACTTGAACACCATCCCGGACGGTTGGCAGTTGAGCTAGTGACCCAAAAATGCGCATGTTTCCGTAGAAAACGCTCAAGTACTCGCGCGTTACGCCACAACTATCAGGCTATCAAGAATTAGATTAAAGTCTAAACAATTAGGTTTGGGGACGTTGCTAAGAGTTTAGACTTCATAAGGGCTACTATTCGATGTAATTTGTTCGTTAAGCTTTACGTCAAACGCTTGTGTTTTTTGCAATAATAAAATAAATTAAATCTGGTCAGCACTCTTTTATTTCTACGTTGAGAAAAATTGCTCAACTAATAAAGAGCAATTGATCTGTTGTTACACTATACTAATGGGAATGTTCTGCCAATGCAGAACGAATAATTTAAACAAATTATCGACGTGGAATTGTAAGTATCAAGTAAAATAACATTCGGTCAACAGAAATAACTTTCTGTACTGATCAAAAAACAGATATGTTCTGAAGTGAAAAAGACACACCAATCTTTCAGTGCTTGGCTATCATTATATTATTTCCCTAATGTTTATGTACTTTTTGGCCCACTGGTTTCTGTGCTAATTCGCCGGCCTTTGTAGCTGAGCAGTAAATTTTTATCCTCAAAGTAAAGTAATCTACGTTGGTCGTGAAAATTAGTGGTTTCAGAAACAAAGGTCTTAGACGGGAGTGCAGAATTTCATTTACACAAGCTATAAGATTTGAAGCTCGAAATTTGAGTAGACGATCCCTTAGTTGAAATCGGCGTAGTACTGCAACAGTTAGGTGCCGTGCTGCAGCAGTTCGGTGCAGTACTGCAGCAGTTAGGTGCAGTACTGCAGCAGTTAAGTGCAGTACTGCAGCAGTTAGGAGCAGTGCTGCAGCAGTTAGGTGCAGTACTGCAGCAGTTAGGCGCAGTACTGCAGCAGTTAGGCGCAGTACAGCAGCAGTTAGGTGTAGTACTGCAGCAGTTAGGCGCAGTATTACAGCAGTTAGGCGCAGTACTGCAGCAGTTAGGCGCAGTACAGCAGCAGTTAGGTGTAGTACTGCAGCAGTTAGGCGCAGTATTGCAGCAGTTAGGTGCAGTACTGCAACAGTTAGGCGCAGTATTGCAGCAGTTAGGCGCAGTACTGCAGCAGTTAGGCGCAGTACTGCAGCAGTTAGGCGCAGTACTGCAGCAGTTAGGCGCAGTACAGCAGCAGTTAGGTGTAGTACTGCAGCAGTTAGGCGCAGTACAGCAGCAGTTAGGTGTAGTACTGCAACAGTTAGGCGCAGTACTGCAGCAGTTAGGCGCAGTACTGCAGCAGTTAGGCGCAGTACTGCAGCAGTTAGGCGCAGTACTGCAGCAGTTAGGCGCAGTACTGCAGCAGTTAGGCGCAGTACTGCAGCAGTTAGGCGCAGTACAGCAGCAGTTAGGTGTAGTACTGCAGCAGTTAGGCGCAGTACTGCAGCAGTTAGGTGTAGTACTGCAGCAGTTAGGCGCAGTACTGCAACAGTTAGGCGCAGTACTGCAGCAGTTAGGCGCAGTACTGCAGCAGTTAGGCGCAGTAGCAACAGTGCAGTGTAACAGACGTCGAGTGTGTATTTACCTCAGTTTTCCTGTGCTGCGGCTGCAGTAATTCCGTCCGTCAACTGAACGGCTTCAATATCTAACGGAAGGCTATGCATCAGTAACCATGACTATACTCAGTCGTGTCCATACATTTGATTAATCATGTAACCACTGTTGATTAATCAGTACGTACTGCAGCAACGTCAGTAATGTATTTTGGAGACTGAATTGTTAGTGTTGCTATTGATTTGTACAGCAATCTAAAATATTGCTGCTGCATACTGCGGTAAATAGATCCTTGAATCTCTTACGGCGTTGAACTGCACAAAAAGTTTGAAGACGCTGGATGGATTTTTGAATGGGTGTAGACGTCTGTGAAGATGCATTACTGTCGGATGAAATTTATGCTTTTGCTCACTGTAGCCCCTGATTTTGTTTAATCCCTTCATACGACAATTTACTGAACTTTCCAACTGAGTAATTATAACACTATAGTCACTATAGTCATAGTCATCGAATGTTTATACAAATTCACCTAAAAGTTTGCGTTACACTTATCATCTTTTTACTAAAGCATATTCACCGAATTTTTTGCCGTATTCGGGAATTTGAGGTAGTCTCAGCAACATTTTGATATTATTTTGTACACAATACACTGCTCTATATCCTACTTGAACTTCTTATAGCGCCGAGCTGCAGACAGCCTTTGGAGATACTTAGAGCCTGGTAGCTCTAGTTGACCCGTAACGAAGTATCACTTGGATGCTGAGTGGATACTAGTTTCCTTTTCGAAAGAAAATGAAATTTGTTCCCATTGATCAGTTTGTTCGTGTTGCGTGTTTTTATAATTCTTGTATCATAACAATCGTTGCTCGCAGATATCAGTGATTAGAAATTTTTGCCCTATACGTATTAGTTCACTCTTAATTTCTTGTTTTAACACGTTCACTACGTATTGGTACATATTTGCACTACTTGATAATTTGCTCGTCTACGTCCCAGTAACAACGATCAACATTTCACTAATTTCACTACCTTTATTTGAATTAGACTATTGCGTAAGAGTTAAAATATCATCGTGTAGTTATATCTTTTCCACTTGTTAGAAAGGATAAGAATGTAATAAAGCAGTAAAGATGACTTTTCAATTCTGCTTCTTTCAACTTAACTAAACCGACCGTAACAACCGCGGAAATGTGAACGTGTTAATTAATAAATTCCTTACGTAAAAAGGTTACTGATAATCCTTACATTTCAAAAATGCGTTATTACATTCAGCGCGAGGCACCTGCAGAAGCCTTGATGGGTTTAATTTTCATATCAGAAAAATAGCAAAGCTGACGAGGCCTCAATGTATTGTTCTATGCGCGAGGCTTACTCTGTCAACTGGACCATGACTGGAGAGTACTCTAGATGAAGTATTGAATGGTGAAGTTAGCCCGTCCGTGGAGTAACGGGACGCCTGCGGCCAGCAAGTCGTTCAGAACTTTACGCAACGACAGATGGAGTCTTCACCCGAAGCTAAAGCAGAACTTTTCTGGAGCAGAGAAGCCGTGCGCTCGGGAACGATTTTTGATGCGGTCGGCTGCACTGATAGTGGCTTGTATGTTAAAAAGTTACTAGAAATGACTGAAGATTTGTTGGAAATCTTTTCGTGAATTCACGCGTGATTCACAATTCTATGGATGTGCAACAAGACAGTTCAACGTTTCAAACAGCTGTGTTGACGGCACTATTACAGGTCCTCCGGCTTTTATATAAAGAGGTACTTGTCATGAGAAAAGGTCCCGCTTCCTTACTAATTTACATTAGTAAGAAGATCAGGCTCTCGGAATTGAGGAATTGGCCTACCTTCAGGGGATACATATACAACACAAAAATTCATGGACAATAATTGACATTACAGTACATATACTAAAACAAAGCGTTACTTACCGATGATGGTTGACTCGACTTACATCAGCGCGTTTCTGTGCGCTATTTTGCCTCGGTGAGCTGTGTTGCTAGCGTTAACGGGGTTTTTAAACTCCATTAAATGCTAAAGAAACTTTATAATGGTACACCCTGGTACAAAGCATTAGCCGTAAATTACTGGAACTGTAAGTGACACATACTAACACATACTACTCTGCCTAATTGACCGGTCAATTTCTTCAAGTAAATTACACATCGAACGCATATAATGAAATAATGCCTAACTGTCGGGTTGGCGCATTCCAACGGCACAATGGATGGCTATTTGGCCTCGGCTCACTGCTTCTTTCGTCCACGAGCAGCTTCAGTTCAATCCCTGTTTCATACACAGTGCATATACTGTCTTTGGACGATTTTATGAAGGGGTCGTACTTGCAATCAATAGGAAGAAACCGCCCTCCTGTAGGGCAACAAATTTTTGACGCTTACTTTGGTTCTACAATTTTCTCATACATATATATATGCACATATTCCACATTTAATTCAACTGCACCAATTTCCTTTTACGTTATATGAACCTATCGTTTCCAGCGGTGTCTATCGTAACAAAAGAACGAGCCTTACCCGCCCTGACGACGTTACAAAATATTTTCTTTTTAAACCACCTCTTCGGTACGGGACCTTCTCCCCTCTGCAAAACAAAATGTAAACTTTTAATTTGTTGATTCAAGAAAAATATATTTTAACAGGCTTCGCTTCTCACTCATTTTTCTGAGTATAACATTTTTAAGTTGACACCTATTCACGACGCAGAGTATAACATTTTAAGTTAATGCCAAGCCACTACGCACCTTATCGAGAGGCTCGCAAAAACTCACTGACTCTTGTTTTTCGTGCTAGCCAAAGTGTTCTTTTGGGGCTACCCTCTTTCCAATCATGACCAATGGTACCTCTCGTGCACTTCTAAACACTCGCCTGCTCTGTCCCATTGGCTGTTCTCGAGGTTGCACGCATCCTATTCGCTGCGAGGTAATCTTGAAGTCAAAACCCGTTGGCGACCAGGCTTCCCACGCTCGCGATAGCCGTGTGCTATAGGTTCCGCCGCCGTGCGGCCGGGACCCGGGTTCGAAACTCGGCGCTGGCAGTGGCGATTTTCTCTGTTGGGTATAGGAGAAAAATTCCAAGCACAATACCCCACTCTACCCAGGTGTCTGAAATGGGTACCGGTCTTGACCGGGGGAAAGCGTCATGGCGTCCTGGTGTTAGTTATAAGGCATTTGAAAATCCAATGTACAAGGTGATATGTATCAGGCTTGATTGGAAATAAAGCATCCGTAGATGCCTTCATTATTATTATTTACCCTCTACCCTCTGCCCTCTACCCCTAGGCCGGGCCTATGGTTAACAAATTTTGCCTTTGTGGTAAAACAACACTGCCCTTCTTGTTCGAGCTCTCGAGGTCTGATTACAAAGCAAAACATTCGCCCCACTTCGAGTGCCCGCTTCGCTTACACGGCACATAAATCTATGTTGAATGTAAACATTCAGGCCTACACACATGTTAGAGCGATCCACTCGTTCCGTTGGAATGCGCCTGAACACAGTTTTATAAACTCACAATTTTAGTTCAAGCAAACAATAAATGCGCACAAAATTCGTTACACACAATTACAAGATTTATTACACATGATCAAATTTTTCCTAAATTTTCATTTCAATTCGCAAAATTGATTATTCTTAACAGATTCTCGACATATTAATAGCAACCTTTGAGGTATCCTTAGTAATCAATCGCACGTTTTAAAAAATAAGATGTAGGAAAAATAGTTTTATGAGATATAGGAAAATAACTTTACGCGCTTGAATTCTGCGCGTTTTTCATAGGGAGCATATCTCCAGGCCGGCGACTTTAATGATATTTTCTAACATTTATTCATTGGAGTGGAAAACACACTCGCCTGACGAACGCATGCAAAAATCTTCCATGTAGCCGCAAATAATATTCACAATGAATTAAAAGTTAATATATAACACTACACGAGGCTCCAAGATTTTCTCCAAAAGCATGAAGCAAATCCTGTATGTGATTTAATCAAAAGAAATATCACAAGCATTAATACGTTGTTATAATTTCAATATATTATACGCCCTGAAATTAATTGAGTGAAACTAAACTGACTTTACACCTGAGTACTTTACGATAAAAAATCTGTTAAATTGAACTCTGGTATGATCGTATTATTCTCAATTCTCCCCGACGTCACCTTTCTCCCCAACAGCATTTTTTGTCGCCGACGATCTGTCGACCAAAGGCAAACGTTATTGCTGTTTGAAAAAGAACTGCGCATGACAAACGACTTTCCTAGCCCGCAAGTGTAGGTCGGCAAACGGACACGCACGTCAACACGCCAGGGGACAAAGAGCTACGGTGAAACTGTTCAATTTTGACGAATGACAATTGCGGCTTGACAAGCGCTAAACTAATTCTGCAGTTACAGGCGCTTTGAGACACGAATGCCACGAGTTGTTCTGGCGTCTTGTGTTTGTTCGGTTCCAGAGGCCGACGAGGGAAAAAATTTCCTTTGCCTCTCATGCGGGATGCCGCGCTATTTGTTGAGTTTGTGTTCTTGGGGGAAGAATGATGACTTTTAGTTTCTTGGCAGATGCGAAAATGAAGTTTCACTGCTTTCAAAATTTGCGTGTGTTTGTGAAACTAACCACTTCTTAAAATATGTAGCTAATACAAACAGAATTTTTTGTTTCCATTCGTGTTTGAAAACAACAGCACTAAGATAGTGGAAAAAATGGGAATTTTTCTCGGTTAAATAAGTAAAATGCATAGAAAAACGCGAAAACTGAACATTGTTCATTATAAATATGTGCCACTCTCAATTTTTTATTCTCTTGTTTATGAGATCATGAACTTGAGTTTTAATGCACGAAAATTTCTTTGTAGCAGTTTTAATATTTTATTAAAAATAACAGTTTTCATGATGATGCTAACTGGAAAAGCTACTTACTCTATTTTATAAAACAAAGTAAATAAAATTCGCTTCTACGATAAACAGCGGCAGTATCAAAAAGACTCTATTGTGAATTTAAGTGAAAGTAAAACAAGCTTGAAATTAATCTGAATTTCTGAAGTGCAGTTCATATTTGAACAAATTGAACAAGTTATTTAAAAAAAGAGGTACATCTGTAGAGTCATTACTAAGATCTAACCCAATGGAACGGTTTGTCATATAACTACGTGTGAGCCAGAAAAGTTCAATGACATCTAAAACATACTATTGGAACTATATTCAAATGGGTGTAATTTGATTTGAATTAGAGCACTTATTCTAGACATGCATCAAGAATGATGAAATAGATTTTTTACAAAGTTTCCTTCCCAGGGCAAGCCACAAAAATTCAAATTCTGACGTTAAATGTTAAAACTTAGAAATAATTTGAAACATTTTCGTGCGGTACCTATATTATTAAAAGGAAAAGTGCATCAGTGATACCAAGTTTTCACATTTTAGCATCAGATTTCGTATAAATTAAATCGTTGAGAAAATAATAATATGGAAAATTTACGTAGAATAATAACTGAAAGATACGTTCGGCAGAAAGCGAGATGACTGGACGCTAGATTTTTCGGTACTGATAATCGAAAAATTATTTAAAATCCCCGATGGCTCTAAGGCTTTTACAATGCTGTCATTCAGGCAGTATTAACAAGCTCTGACTCCTTTCAATAGCAACAGAGTTAAATTATTATGATGTACGAATCAGTAAAATAACGCTTCTCTGGTATAAGTAAAATAACGCTTCTCTGGATAACTGCGATTGAGCGAGTGTTTCACAGTGCATTCGTATTACATATCATTGCACTCGATGCGTTTGATTTATTTTTCCTTTTGTACGAGCACCAGGCACAGCATTTTCTGCTAACTAGAATGTCAAGAAGTGAACTCATGTAATGGATGAAGAAGTAGTCACCATCTTTCAGGCGCACGACGAGCATTACGTGTATTGTTTTAAAATACACTTACCTGTCATCTAAAAGATTGCATTTTCGTTCGTTCATTCATGTATTAATCACTGTTTCCGTCGAACAAAAAAATTATAATCCTGTAAATCATTGTGAAGGCTGGGGCAATCAGAAAATCTAATAGCCTATCCCTGTGAAGGCCAGAGCAAGATACAGTTTGGAATCCCATATCCTCACTAACAGAAGGACAGGTTATCGATTCCCTTGCTCTAGTCAATCGAAATGTTATTATATTTTTTCTCTGGAATGAAATATGTGAAAGGCAGAATTTTATATTCTAATCTCGAGTAAGCCACAAATTCTTCAGCTTTGTAATGAAAATATGATTTGAAAAAATTAAACTTTTTAATGGGTACAAAAAATGACTGTTGCAGCACTGCACAATATAAGTGAAAATCTTAGAAAATTTAAGTACTAAAGTCTGATATTGAAATAAGTGTGATAAATAAGTTCTAAGTTCAAATGAGTTCAAAGAGATAAATGAGTTCTGAATTTCACATTCATTGCTCGATAAGGCCATTGCTAGACCTTTGGGATGTAAAATAAAATCAATCTTCTGCAAAAAGCAAATTAACTTTTGAAAAGCGTATACGTGGCCAGTGTTTTACAATGGCATCAGATCACGGTGAACAAGGTTTTGTGGTTTGCTGCACTTCAGAAGGTTGAAAAAACGAACGTTTAAAAATCCAAAAACATCCGATCAACTGCTAGCATAATTGCGACCTTACATAACATATGATACAGATGTGTTAACAATTTATTTATTTTGTAAAATTGTTTCACCCACGTTAATGCAGAACTAACTCAAGGTATCTTAACTTTTTCTGCAGAGGTTATCAAAAATTTCTACTGTGTCTATATTACGTGAGCTAACTAATCAGGCCTCTTCCCCCGTTACAAACATTAAATTTATGACAATTAAATGTCATAAATAAAACTTAGCTGCACCTGGAACGAAAAGAAAAATACATGAGTAATCGCTACTAAAATGATTAGCATATTTTTTGAGACATTTTGCATTGTATCCGAACTTTACGCAACTGTCAGCGTTGATTTCGAAGATGCGGCAAAGGAGACGATGAGAAGTTAAATTTTTATATCTGTAATTACTTCAGTGGGAGATGCAGGCTTCGTGTCGTGAAGTGTTGAGAGTCACGGTAGTGTGTGTCTGTGATGCTGCAGCACCTGCGTCTTGCTCTCAGGATGTCCCACACGCCAGCGGGCACTACGCATCATCTGTCTGAAAGCTTGATTTCTTCGCTCCCGCTGATATACGTTCGCCGCCACCGAGCAATTGAATAAAATACAGAAGACAAACACCGACAAAACCTATTCCTGATGAAGATGCTATATGGTAGTAATTATGAAGCTAAGTGACTGATTTCCAGCACGGTGGATTTTACCAGTTTTGTAGAATTGTTGGAATGAAACATAGTTTTGAATAAGCTTTGGATAAGTGATACGAAACACGATCAACTTTTAGAAAATACAAAATAAAAAATTTAAACTTAACGTTTGTATAAACTTAAATTTTAGGTCACATTTTCACAATTGAATCTATCGCACAGTGCATTTATTGAAGTGATTTCTTATCGAAGGAGCAAAAACAACCTGGTTGATTTTTTACAGCTCTGAAAATATTCGTGTAATCGAATAGCAGGATTATACTTAAAAGCAAGAAAACATTAAATAATAAAATTAAAATATGTGAACATGATGTCCATGCATAACAGTGTGCAGGCGTATTAATTTACATAGCTTTCGTTTTCGTTCGATGCATAATGATGGAGTTGATCTATGAATGGGGATAATTATATGTAATTGAATACATAGTTAACGCTTCGCTTCAATTTGCACGATTGAAAGGATTTCTTAACTGCATTTCTCCACGTGTTTCCTTGAATGAAAGTTATCCTAGAAAGCTCACCTGTGGAAAGCGAAGTGTGGGAAACCCAACAATTGTCGGACGTTATTAGCCAGAATGCATGAGGGACGCGGGATGCTGAACGCCTTGTCTTGCTTTCACGAGCCTGATCCTTCAGCCACAACTGCCTTACTGCACGTGCTGGACGCGTGCGATATGCTCTCGAGAAAACTTGGACATTCAAGCTGTAAAGGTGAAGAAAAATTAAGAGCTGACGGTTTAGAGGTAGCACCCGCATAGAGAACTTGTAGAGAATGGTTGCATATTGAGGGATAAAAAATGAACGGCTGACGCTGTAGAAGAAATTACCATATGAAGAACTTACGGTCGGAGTGCTGCATTAAACATATTTTACGTTTTTCTCTCAATGTCTTATTCATTTGTTTGGCAGGGCTGTTTGATGCCAGTAATGTTTTAACTACTAGAAATATGTTCAGAAATATTTAAAAACAAATGGGATGAATTTTATGAATTGGCTGCAAATAACCGTTTTCTTTTTTGTATTGCTGGAAATAAAGCAATGTACAGCATGTAATTTTTCATTAGATTTATTAGGGTCGTAATCCACTCACCGAAAGTCACAAGAAAGGAACTCTTTCACAATCCTACGTGACGGCGCTTTCTTAATAAATGATACGTCACGTTTTCAAATGGAATATTTTGAGTTTAAAGACTGCAAATGTTTTGGTTGAAAGGCATTTGATTTTCCCAGTTTAACCAAAACACTCCTCATGATCGCTCCAGTTCCTAACTGGGGTGCAGTGAATAAAATTAAGAAAAAACATTGTGCTAAAATATTCCGGTTTGAGAGACAGTGGCTAAGGGTTAATGTTCATATTATTCAATAGAAAATTAATAAGCTTCAGATCTGACATACAATATTATAATAAAATAGTAGCGAATCACAAAAGAGGTTAAATCATACAATTTAAAATGATGAATGGAGGTAGCTTGGCAATCTTTTTAGACATCAGCTTTATTGAAAATATAGTGCTTTTTAAGCTCCATTTATTTTTCTTTGGTTTCGATTATAAAAAGTTAGAGCATCAATGAATTATAAAATATGCCAACAGTCTCTAGATGCTCGTCATAATATACGCCTAAATAAACTTCTTGAACATCAAACACCTGCAGGTTTTTCTTTGTATTTCTAATATTTTAAAAATACGAGACAAACACGTGTCTCCAAAAAAAACAGTTCTCTATTTTTACCTAACACTCAAGGATGATAAGTAATTCCAGTAATTTACTCCGTAATCTTATTTCTGAATTTTAAAATTATACCAGAATCCTTTATAAATACGTCGGGTCTGTGAAGTATTGCTGTTTTAGAGTATTTGATTGTATGTTATTTACCTTAACCTTTATGTGCTGCATAGTGTTAAGTCATGACATGTAAGAATTTTAATGTGTTAAAAAAATGCCGAACTCGTCCGTAGGAAAGTAGCACAGGTAAGCTGAATTGTGAAGTCTTACAACGGAGCTTTGAAAGAACGTATTTCAAAAAAGATCGACGGATGGAAGTAGCTTGACCTTTTAAAAACTCTTTTCAGGATGCTACTCAAATCTTTCAAAATAATTCACATTTTTCATTTCCAGTTAATTTTTTTTATAAGTATTCTCAACATTTCAAAAATATCTACAGAATTATTTACACTAATTCAAACAGAGATCACAAAGGCTCGCTCCCATTAATTCATATTTTATTTGGGGATATGCCTATGGTGTCTCGAAAAAATTCATCAGAATTAGATATAAAAATTCAGAGAGGGATCACAACGGAAAATGAGTGCGTCGTAAAACGATGTACTGATGATGTAAATGTACCAACATCAACATCACACGTAAGTCTCATCATATCACTGGATTCTTAACATCACACACATCACATCACATCACTGGGGTATCAACAACACATACATCACTGGGCTCTCAACATCACATGCAGGTTACATCACATTACTGGACTCTCAACATCACACACACATCATATCAATGGGCTCTCAACATCACACGCACACCCCACCACTGGGCTCTCAACATCACACGCACGTTACATCACATCACATCACTGGACTCTCAATATCATACACACATCACATCACATCACTGGGCTCTCAACATCACACACACATCACATCACATCCCTGAGTTCTCAATATCACACACACATCTCATCACATCACTGGGCTCTCAACACCACACATACACCACATCACTGGCCCCTCAACATGACATCAATGGACTTGCAGCGTTCCAGAATCCGCCAGAGCGCGCATCATAAGCGCCGAGGATATGGAGCGGAACACACTTAGTTCTTCACATTCTTACCTCCAACGCGGGACTTGTTCAGCTATCCCCCACGCCTCATATCTTGTGTTCCCGTTGAAAATGTAGCTTGTTCGCAGCAAAGCAGGAGTGCGAGTCGCAGAGAAATTGAGAAGGAATCTCTTGATTTTTGGTTTTAGAGCCCGGAGGAAATGTTTCGTTGGAAGTTAGTGTGAACCTTTTTGACTAAAATTGTCTCAAATTGAAACGGATTCTATCATGAATACACTTTTCAAAATTCTTACTGAATCAGCAAGGAAAATTCTTTGTAGCTCAAGTTATAATTTGTTCCAAATAAAACCCATTAGCAATGCAAATTGCATCCTTAATTCAACCACTTCTACTTCCGTACTCATTTTCTCTTCTATTATTTGGCCTATATTCGCTATTTCAATTTGTGAAATTCACTTGATTGCTAAAAAAACATTCCACAAAATTTAGAAAAATTTTAATTTATACGCATTTTAACATTCGAATGATTCATTTAGAGCATAAAATTGGTCAGAAATACAAAAAAAATCCACTTACTCTAGTGGGTTTTTCAGTCATTTTTTGCATTACATTTGAGTAAGATTTCACTTCATTTGTAGTCGACAGAAAGTGAGGTAGCTAATACATTCCCTATTCCTTCATGCGTGTATCATCATGCTCCAGATATTTCAGAACACGTTTAACGGCTCTCGTGAGTTCAGATAAGCGAGTTTCCTTTCTCACCAGCATTTCACCGTACGTTGGAAATTACTTTCCTGATTTTAGTTTTACGGCATTACTCTCGTAAAGAAATAGTTATAACTGAAGTTAAGTAAGAACATAAATTACAGTGGTATTAATGCTTAAATTTTCGTTTTCTTAAATTGTGTATGTATTAGTGCCGTTACCGCACCAGCATTTCACCTCACATTCGAAATTACTTGCCTAATTTTAGCTTTACGGCATTATTCTTCCAAAGATTTAGTTGTACTCAAGGACATAAATTACAGTGCCATTAAGGCCAATTTTTTACTTTCTGAAATTATGCATGTATTATATGCCATGTTGCAGAGTAATCTACATGGAAAGGTGTAAGACTTGAGAATAATTCTTTTGACAATAAAGGGGAAGAGCAATCTGTGGGCTTAAGACATCAAAATTATAGTGAAAACTATACAAAACTTGTAGCGCGCTACGTGAGCTTAACCTTTATCTTAGCTTTACTAACTGAGGTCCTCAACTGGGTTGCAGTTTTGAATTTGAAACTAGTTACTTAGACGAAAAACAACTATAAGAATCCTCCACTACAGCGTCAAATTACGAACGAACAGAAATATGTCCTCTGTATTTTGCGAAAATTTTTAAAGACTTAGAAGCTCACCGCTCGGTGTGTTAATTATCAGGTAGCGGTTAAATAACTGATAAAAAACAAACTGGGAAAAATGAATAAACAAAGAAATAAGTTTTAGAATAAAACGTGAGAAAAAACTAAGAATTCCAAAGTTTTTCGGAGTAGCAGAATTTTTTCCAAATGACTATGCTTGTTATAAGTCCGGTTTGCTCCTTTGCAACCTGCATAACACGTTGCCAATGGTATTACTTCCAAATAACTATGCTTTTTGAACGTAATTAAGCATCAAATATCAGATCAACACAAGTTGAAAAATTATCTACTTCTAAGCGATAACGTTAGGCTGCCTTATTTATAAAGATTATTTGAGCATTATGCATACATTTTAACACGTTTATTAAAAAAAACAGTGATAAAAAGATAAGCATTTTTTTCATCGTCACTTGGACCGGAAACACAACATTCAGATCTTGACACTATGAAATATGATATATTTACATTTCCTAATTTCCTATTATTCACCAACAAAAGCCATGTCAAAATAGGAAATAATCCGTCAATTAAATTTCCTGTTATTCTACATCAGAAACCTTCTAAAAATAGGGAATAATTAAAACCTTAAGAATAACGGAGAACAATTATCCACTTCAAATTCCTGTCATTCATCAGCAAAAACCATTAAAAAAAAGGAATGATAATAACTCAGATCAATTTACATAATTTTTGAAAAACCGGTAGCGCTTTCGCTAGATCAGTGATTCTTAACCTTGCTGGATGTACTGAACCCTACAAGTTCCATACACTCATTCATCGAACCCTTCGTAGTTGGAAAAATAAAATGCACTTATTTCTTCAAATTCAAAACATATGTATATAACTATATTTTCTATTAGTGTGCAAACTGTACCACGCCGAACCCAGGTGAAGAACCACTACGCTAGAGGAAGCGTAAAGAAATCACGGGAAAGAGAAAAGACGTTTCCTGGCCGTCATCTGCGGTTGTTTCGTTGTCCTCAATTGCGATGTGCTGCTGAGACGTCCACATGACGCTCAGCCAGCCCTTCTCTGGAGACTCTCACTGACCTCATACCGTCGGGTTCTCTGTCAAACGCTCCAGGCGGAAAGCATCCGAGCTCCTCTCTTATTGCTCGAATATGACACTAAAATTGCACGAAGGACTTTAATTTTGACGAAGTCGCAGGCATAGTCTATTACTTATGGTTTGTCTACCAGTGAAGGATCTTCAAGTAGAGAAATATTTAAAATACGATTTGTTGTTATGCATTTCATGCATTAACTTGTTTTCAGAAAGAAGCACTTTTTTATTTATTCACTTCAATTATATGATGTATAGTGGGTACATATAGATAATAATAACATAGTCATTGTGTATTTTGCACGGCAAAAAATTTTTCGGTTTCAGTTTTGGTCTCCTGTGATATAAGAAAATCATGTACTGCGGTAGAAATAATAATTAAGCAATAATTTGGAGCAATTAACTCGATGGATTGATATAAAATAGATTCTGCATACTGGGTGGAAGTTCTGAAGTCAAGCCTTTTTACTCCTTTCTTCGTTTGCTTACAATGTTAGTTACCGGTATGTATTTACACAAAGGATTCGATTTCGTCTTTGAGTGAATAAAGTAAATTGGTCTTCAAGTAAATCGGTCTTCACCACCCATTTGGTCTTCATTACTGTGCATCATTTTGACATGAACTCGTCAGGTTTACACACGATAAGTTTCAAATGCAGCGCAAATTATACAAATCTTTCAGTGTTTATGAATAACGAATTTCCTTCTTCATTACAAACTTAATACCTCGGCCCCTAGCGTCTTCCAAACTATCCCGAATCGTAAACAATTTTAAGCAAACATCTTTCTTCACGGCCCCCAAATTGACTGTTGCTAAATACCGACAAACGACTGTGGCTTGAGTTGCAAAGGAAAAATTCTCAAATAAAGATAATTTTGAACATGCAAAACTTGAGTTAGACTGGGACAATCATCCCACGGATATACGAAGAGTTAATTGATGAGTAGAAAATAGCCAATACATCAGCTAGTTTTTTTTTTTGTGGAATTTCCCTGAAGACAGTTACTCTCATTTTGTTCAAGTACTTCCACTGGAGCAGGCTCTGATGGACTTGATGAAGCCTCGATGTTAAAGAAATAACCTCGCCTGATCATCGATAGTTTTTGGCTTCAGACCATAAATCTCATATGGCTAAAACTGAGATGATAAAACAAATTACTTTCACTGGATTTTGTTGTTCTTCCGTGGTGATTCATTACAAGTTGTGAGAAAATAAGAACGGAAATTTTAAAATCTTATATGTTTAGAAGAACAAATGATGCACATAAAAAGCTACCCTGACTAATATTAGCTTCTAATGCGATAGTTTCTTAAAAAAATGAAATTCTGTTTTGTTCCTCGGCTTCCACCTCGTCGTCAATACTTGCATTAAAGAGAGATGTATAATTATGAAAGTGAGCATTTCGTTAAATTTAACAACAGCGCGCTACGAGCATTGAGAACTTGTATACGTATACGTATAATTACATTTTGCAGATTAAATGGCTCTTCGAAAATTATATCCATGATTTATTTTTTTGTACTTCATTGTTTCATTTTGTTCTTGGTGTTTTTCTTCTTTTTCCTGTGAGTTATTGAATGAAATTTATTCCTTTTAGTATCTCATACACTCGAATGCTTGCAGTACTATAAAAAAATGTTGAACATTTACTCAGTTAAAAAATATCATAATGCTTGCAGTAAGCATAAAATTAGCTGTTGATAGAGAAACGCAATTTTTTATTTCTTCTCGTTAATTCAGAAACTATCTGAGGTATAATAAAGTATGTTCGACCTATAGAATCTCTCTCACACCAGGGCAGCTGTCACAGTTTCTCGAATTTTTCTCCCGTACTTGGGCTTATGCGTTCACGCCAGTGTAATGTGCCCACAGTTCTCACCATAAGACATCTGATTTTTATATTAAATCTTAAAGACCAGATTTACAACAATAAATGTGGCATATGATGTTTAAGCAAAAAATTCATTAGGCCACCTGTTTAAAATGTCACTGATTTACTCCTACACCTAGAAACCAAAGACCTTGTATCGATTTGGTCATACATTTTCAGGGCATTTGTGAGTGAGTACTTTTAACAGCACGGGATAGGTGCAGTAATGCAGTTCTTCTTCGATTTTTATTCTGATTTCCTTTACCCAACCAACTTTGTTCGCTCAGCATTTCTCGAGCCATTTGCAGAAGAGAAGCAAATTTCTCTTTCTCGCATTGGAACTGGTTCTAAATGTTTAAGAACTCTAAAAAATTCTAACGCTTCAATACTCGTACTCTCAGGTTCATATCGATAAGGCTTATGTCATTCTCTTTTTGATAGGCAAGATTGAGTAGCAGTCGCGTTTTATACAGTAAGCTTTTACGCCAATTACCCTACAGTATTATTCAAAACGTCTATAACACTATCCAAAAACAAGTAAACGCTAGTTCATTTGATCAGCCGAATGAAGCTTGGGGTACACATACGAGGAAATGTAGTTGAATTTCACTCACAATTGCAGTCATGTGTGTAGTTGTAAATTTAGAGATGAGAACTCGTAAATGTGAATATGATAAATAATACGACTCGTTTCAATTTGTTATGGAACATTTCAGAGAAGATGCAGCGGGTGCGTCCTCTACTCCTGCTGTTGCTGCTGCAAGCTCTCTTCGTCGCTCACACCACCGCCCGCACCGTTGTTGACCCGACCACCTCGAGCCCCTCAGGTAGGTCACTACCCATTCCCAATTTAAGCACTTTAAACAATTTATTTACCTCAAGCGACACTGCAATAGATTGCTTCTTAAGTCTAGTACAATGGACATATTTGGTGTTAGCTACCTGTGGGTCCGGATAAGATCATCGAATCTATAGAGCATTCTATCATCAACGCGTTTCTAAGTGTACAGTTATGTTTAGGCTAATTCACTAAACCTAGTTGCGCACTAGACTGATCAATGAATTGGCTCACTCAAGATTCTATGTTTAATTATTTTTTACCATAATAGTTTATATGGGCTTGAAGTGAACAGAATATTTTAGAAACGATTTAGTTAAATGAATTAATTTTAAGCTTGCACAAACTGACACGACAAAAAGTTTTGAATGTCGCTGATAAACGTTCAGACCAACAAGACTATGATAAGGCAGGCATAGAATTCAAGTATATATAGTACAAGAGTGTGTAAGAATAACAAATTGCTTAAGCGTTTCGATTATAATCAGCTGCCCTCTCGTGGCAATGCCATTAACTGTGCACTAAAATTTTCTCCTCAGTTACGCGAATAACGATATAATCAGTAGTACATTTCTTTCATAGCAGGAATTATCTAAAAAATTGTTCTTATAGCTAAGTTTTTCAACGTAATTTTGTTATTAATAATCTTTTAAGCCCTGAAAACCTCTTCTATTCCTCCCAGATTGTTTAGAGATAGTAATTTTTCTGATTTTTCAAGCCGCTGTTTGCTGGACAAACTTACAGCTAAATACACTCTGTCAACCGACTTTAATCTACAGTAAATAGCTACGCTTTGTCACATTTTTCCAAGGCCATAACGAGATGCTGTCGGTTGTGTCGGCTCTTAAAGTTACGTTGTGCTCAGCTGAATCAGCCTCTGCTGTAATAAGTTATTCTATCAAAGATCTTAAATACGGAGACTTTAATTTAAAGCTCATCGAAGAGGCCATAGAAGCGATTGGTGTAAACACCGCACTTATATGCAGATGAATGATCTGAGCAAGCAATATCAATGTAACTTTCGTGAAGGTAGAATCACAATTAGCTTAAAAAAAATTAAATCAAGTTATGAACATTTAGTATTAAATGAAGTAACATAGGTCAGCCAATTAGACGAAGGTAAAAACACCTGCCTGATTGTTACTAATAAAGAAAGAAAAATTATCGTATAAATATTCCCACAAAAAATAATTCATGAGCGTACAGAGACAGCAGCATTTGTTTTCATAATTACTTCAATTTTAATCAAGAAATGACTTCTACGTTAATGATTATCGCTATATACTTTCCATTCATTTGCGTGTGTTCTGTGCCCGTCTTAGAGGAAGAATTCATCACTGAGAGCTATGACGCGTTGAATGACGGAAATGGTGACCCAGCCAACGAAGAAAAGTATCAAATTGAGCTGGACGAACTTGATGGGAGTCCTGTGGATAAACCTCCCACGGAGACGAAATGGGACCCAGATGATTTCATGAGCATGGAATTGTCTCGTGGCAGCAGCGACTTCTCTGACTTCTCGGCTCCTGCATATAAGATAATAGAATATCGCGATGGTGATAAAAATAACAGACCTGAATTTGGTCCATTTGGTTTCTCTGAAGAGGAGGATCGCGATGGCTCATCGGGGAGAGAAGAGATGGTGGAGGTGGAAGTATCTATTCCTCTACCAATACATAGCTTGCAACAGCAGCTACTCGACAGTGGTAAGCTCAATAATTACGAACTAAAACTCGTCTTATTCATAGATAACTTGATTGAATTCCGTTGAATGATAAGGAGGGGAAACAAATTTGTTTACACTGGTTGTGGAAGCTTGAAACTGGTTCATTATCCCTGACTAAAACTTCACTATTACAAAATGAACACGTATGGGCAACCTAATGTAGAAGAACTAAGCCATAATTATGCTTTCTCGTTGTATATGAAGAATTAATGCGTACATGGCTGCTTTTCAGCAGCAGAGCCTGACCCTGTGAAGAACTCGGTGGTGTCAGAGGCGTCAGAGGAATATTTCTGGGACTCTGAAGGAGACGCTGACTACTTGCGGTGAGTTGGTGCTCCTACATTTCAAGTTGATCTTATATAAGATGTATTTTATAAACTTGACTTGATACTTGATATAATTGAATTAATATTTTATATACTTGACTTAATACTTAGTATAGTAAATTAATTCTTAATATAGTTGACTTTATAATTTATATAGTTGACCTAATACTCAATATAGTTGACTTAGTATTTAATGTAGTGAAATTAATACTCACTATAGTTAACTTGATATTTAATATAGTTGACTTGATACTAAGTGTATTTTGTTTCCTTTTAACAAATCCGTTGAGTATGAAATTGAATCAATCTCTCATGATTGGTTATAATTTTTTTTACAAAACTTAGATACGTCAGCTTCTTCTAAAAAAGTGTCTGAGTTTGAAATGAGATTAATGTCTCAACATCAGCCCCTCCGAGTCGGCTTTCCCGAAATTGATTTAGACAGGTAGAAATACATGCTTCAGCTCTATTAGCCGTACGAAAACTTATTAAGCAGAATAATTAATTTATTTTATATTTAATTTTAGAATTAGAGCATAAGCACTCTGGTGTCCCAACAGACAAGTTATTTTGTGTGTGCTGCAGGGGGATAATCATGTCCCAGTAAATAGTCGCGAACAATAATAATAATAGGGTTCAAGCAATCTTGATTGCATATTTCCTCTATGTATTACAATAATAATTTTACTCTATAAAAAATTTGTATAAAATCAGTAGAAAAACCTTGAAAAACTCTGAAAAAATATCTGTAAAAAATGACATCATCAGCGTTAGCGGGTCAACTGTGCGATATTGCTCTCTGATATAGAGCAACAGATAGCAGAAAAGTGGCGCGAATAGTTGATGAACCTATCACTGTCTGTCAGAACGCGTTTCTGGGTCGTACTGTATATAGCCCTCTGGACTTTTAAAATATTTGGTGGGACACATATATCCCAGCAGGCTCGAAAGGGTTAGAGCTTAGTTTTGTTTAAAGCTGGTATATATATATATATATATATATCCAAGTCCGTCTAACAAAGTAGGTGAATGTGAAATCAAATTTTTTTTTCAAAATCAGATTCAAGTTTTTCAAAATCAGATTCAATTTTTTCTTTTAAATTACTCAGGTAAACTAACTCCCGATAAATTTCTTTTACTAGTAGAACATTTTTCTTGGGACGATTCCAGTTTTTCACTTTTTAAACTCAATTTGGAATGAAGATCATTAGAAAAAAATAATTTCCAAACAATTTTTTCAAACGTGTTTCACAATTGAGTTCCCGAGCCAATTTCGAATATCACTATACTGGATGTCATTTCTTTTACATGCTTTTACTTTTCATCACTAATTGAATGAACGTTTCAATTATATCTAACATTAGTCAATGTTTTCCGATCACAGTTATTGACACGCAAATCAATTTCATTTAAAAAAAAAATAAGCTGCTATAGAATGATGGCAATCATAGCTGTGCATGAAACTTTTCATTATAAAGAACTTCGATTCCTGATATTTATTGACCGTTCAAATTTAAAGGTTTGACGAGACAGAAAAGCTTCTGCACCCATCATTGGAGATAATCCGAGAATCTATAGCGCCGCGGCAATCCATACCTCAACTCCGACGGCCACCCAAAACCGACCATAACGATGAGGGTCCCCTGAATGTCGTCATCACTAGAGGGTCTTCTCAACTGGACAGGACAGATCGACTGCAACTACTTAAAAACTCACAGGTTTCTCTTCATTTGTTTCACCATGCTTTGACATGCCTTTGCTTGAACAGCGATCCCTGAATATCATTACGAAAGGGCCTTCTCAACTTGACAAGACTGATCGACTGCAACTTCCTAAAAACTTGCAGGTCTCTTTTCATTTGTTTCACTATGCTTTGACGTGCAAAGCAAAGGCCTTTGCTTGAAGAGAGATCCCTGAATGTCGTTATTACGAAAGAGCCTTCTCAACTTGACAAGACAGGTCAACAGCCACTTCTTAAAAACTCGCAGGTTTTTCTTTATTTGTTTCACTATGCTTTGATGTTCCATTGCATGATCGCATATTATTTGAATGAACGGCTAAAAAAATGTAACTGCAAAATTTTGAATTTTAGTGTCATCAAAGTTTCTGAATATTTTGGATTAAAACAGGGGCTAATTGGGTACTTGTCCGGATATCTTCTCACAGCCCATGACCTACGTAGGAATTTATTTTGTGTTCTTCACAGACTCTATAATTGATTAAAAATTGAGTAAAAAATTGTGTTCAACTTTTCTTTCATTCTATGATCTATTAAGATTACAGGAAAACTTCATGGCAGATAACTTTGGTGCATTTCAATTTTTCAGCACGGTTACAAGTTACGATTTGTTCTTTTGCGATTATGGAGCGCTAGGTTTTGTTACACAGTACCTCACAGAGAATAAAATTTTTCTGCTCGTTTGGGTTTCAAATTCACTAACTCACTGTACATTTCTATGTTCCCTTAAGTATGATGAACAAAGTTTGAGCGACTGCATCATTCATATTGGCCTATTACCTGCACAGTGCGAATTTTTTTTTATTCAGGTATTTAGTTTTTACATGCAAGTAGAAGAGTTTCACGCTATGCTTCTAATAATTAAATGCATTCGAAAAAATTAATCTTTTAATAGTCCAAGCACTTTTGCGTGCATAGAAACATGATTAACATGTCAAGAATCATTGCATGATGATCTCCCTGTTGGGAAAAGGAAGAACTCAGCCACAATTCCCCACTCCACCCAGGTGTCGGAAAAGGGTACCGGCTTGACTGGGAGTAACCGTCATTGCGTCCTGATGTTAGTTAAAAGGCATTTGAAGAACCAATGTACAAGATAATGTGTATCAGGCTTGATTGAAATAAAAAATCCTTTTCTGATGCTGTGAATATTTTCCAGGTGGTGGCTGAACGACTCGGACCGCGTGACACCCCGGCTGCAGAACTGAACGTGCTGCTCACATCTGCTGTGGATGCAGCCGCCAGCAACAGAGATCAGGAGCTGAAGGAAGCATTACAGAAGGTCTGTTTAACGATGATCACTTTTATGACAAAAGACCTCCTCTTAAAACAATGGAACGACTTTCACGACAAAAGACCTCTTCGTAAAATAAGGGAATGGCTTTCATGACAAAAGATTTCCTCGAAAAATAAAGGAATGGCTTTCATGACAAAAGATCTCCTCGCAAAATAATGGAATGACTTTCATGAAAAAAGGCCTGTTCGCAAAATAATGGAACAACTTTCAAAACAAATGACCTCCTTGTAAAATAATGGAACGATTTTTATAACAAAAGACCTTTTGACAAAAATTTTTGGGAAAAATAACTATCGTAAAAAAAAAATTTATGTATTATCGACTGGATTTTCTAGCTGGCAATTCTAAGCTCAGATTAGTTCGAAACTTTAATTGATGTCAGTTACAATTTTGGGCTGTTAATCGTAACTGATTAAAAAATCAGTGCCTCGTATATTCGCTGAAGTCAATTGCTCTCATTCAAAGTTAGGAAAATAATTTATTATGGAACGGTAATCAAGCGTTATGAAACATTAGGGTGAAAGAGAATTGTTTTAAATTTGAAGTCTCTCGTCTTATAAAAGACATCACTTACAGCTGGTATGCGTTCAGTCTCACTTCATAGCTAAAGGAATGCAAATATCTATGCATATGCATACTAAATTTGCATGAATTGAGGGATACTTGAATAATTTACCATTTATTTAACTACATTTCGTGATATTTTGAGCCTATCTTGTTCGGACCTATTTATTTGATCTAGGTAATTTAATGGCTATTTCAGTCAAGAACCTTGATTGACTTCGGGTTACTGTTTTTTTTTTTAACTTGAGTGCTCTGATAAAATAGCAGGCCCAGAGTGTTGAGGCCGCCCTGTAGGTAAAGTAAATAAAGATGCATGATTGTTGTCCGTTCGTATCATGTTTATTAACGAAACTAGCGAATTTCGAAAGAAATTTTCTATCAGTTTTTTTGTTCATCATTCATTGATTGTAAAAAATGATAAAAGTCACCTTAAATATACATATATTAATTTGTTGGTTCACTTGAGGAGGTCAAGTCAACGATCGGTTTTAGTAAGATGCAATCGAACCGCTGCCGCGGACGAACTGGAAGCCACACGAGGGGTCAGAAAGAGATGCTGAAATTAACATTTCCCCGCTAGCTTTGCAGGGTTCAATAGCTATCGAGCTGGTAATTCTGGAGCTTCCCTGTTAAATCCCAATCGAGTGCCTCAAAATGGTCTCGCATATAAAATCCTCGCTAGTTATCACAAACATTTAATTACTACGAGAATTTCATTCAAGAAGTAATAAACAGTGATTCCAAATTTTTTTTGCAGGTAATGGAGGCTAATAACGCTTACGGTACGACTGCGGCAAACAACTTCTCCAAGAACAATAAATCCGACATTCAACTCGCCCTAGAAGCAATTCTCAACTCGCACACTGTGTACAGAAATGAAAACGACAATTCAACTAGCCTGTCTCTAGGTTACGTACCAAAGAAATCCAATGTAAATTTGAGCCTCAATCGACTCTCTACTGTTAACCAAGCCTCTCCCGCTGATGATCAAACCTCAAAAGTAAACATATTTATCATCAATATAATTAAAAATAATGACTCTATGACTGAGGAGGACAAGAAAGTGAGCGACGCGCAACGTAAAGATACGCTTCACGATTTTTTTAGAAATAATCCCTTTGAATATGAGAGTGAAAGTAATTCTCATGGATTGACTCTGAACCACAATACCATTCTTGAATTACTTCCTGACTTCGTGAAGGCCACCACAGTCTCTCCTGTCGTACCGTTGTTCAATGCCTCTCTTCATGAGTCGCTTGAAATGAACCCGTCGGTCTTGGGATTATTGCCTAACGAGGTATTTACGCTGAAAAAAGCGCAGCATGCAGTGTCCGAAGACATGACTGATGAATCAGAAGAGCAAGCCTCCGAATTTATCGATAACCAAAGCACAAAAGAGGAACTGCAGATCTATCACTCACTACGTGACAGTATCGATGATGCAGAAAAATCTAAAGGTGACAAATCTCATTATCAAATTTTTTCAAATGATCATTTACTGAGCGAGGGCGAAAACTTTTCTGGAATAGAAAGTAATGTATTCATGTCTGACAGAGTTCAGCCAGCCGTTGGATCTGCCCGGAGGCCATCAATCAGAGATGATGAAACAACTCAGGGGCAAAATTCTGAAAAATATCAATCTTCTGCTGAAAGAACAAGTTCATCTTCTAGTTCAGTTCAAGTTTTTGATAGCGATCTTTCTAATCAGGGACAAAAGAAAACAAGTAGCACTGATAAAACAAAGACCGATAAAACAACAACAACTGATAAACCTTCAGATGAGAAGAAAAAGGAAACTAGCTATCTGAGCAATGTTCAAAGTGTTGTGAAAGCCCTTGCAATAGGAGCCCTTCCAAGTGGTGTTGCAGTAGCTTCTGCATTTTGGCCGGTGTGGGCTCCTGCTGTGTTCGGCCGTCGAAGGAGGAAGAGAAGCTCGGCTTCTATGAAAACGAATGCCGACTGGTTCAGCATCTTGAATGGTTCGAGGTATAACTCTCGAAGTAGACTCGACGATTTCCATCGTGGACGAATGAGCAATTCAACTGGGCATGCTGCCAAAACTTCAATTATGAAAACTAGCGACTTGGCTGCGTTGATTCAGTCAGCAGCACCGAGCACAATGAAAATCGCCGAGAATTCGTACACTTCTGTCAATCCTTCTTTGTTCCTTGAAAAGGGTACGACAAAACCTTCTTATTCGGAGCCCCACGGACCTAAAACACGAAATTCTAGCAAGAAATCAACTCTGGCTGCTTCAAAACCAAATACTAAAGATAAAATGGAGTTTTCGATTGGCAAGTTGCAATCTATGCTGTCTGAAACCACAACGCGCGAAAGCATTTTTATGACCACTCCCCACTTCGGAGATGGAAAGAGTCCAACTGAAGATGTCCAGTTAGTGAGTAACTTCCTCACGTCTGCTCTTAGTGGCTGGAGCTCCGAAAATAACACTTCAAAAGAAACTGCGAAGCAGAATTATATTCAGATAAATGTTTCCAATTCCGACCAAAATGGCACAGTGTCTGGGACTCCTGGGAGTCCTATTGTTTTAGTTGATAAAGAAACAGGTTTAATAAAGCCCATTTCCAACGTGAGCAAAAATGATACTGACCTTCTTAACAAAATTGACGGGGATTTAAACGAGAGGTTAGACATCTTACGAAACCGGTCTGAGACCACCACGTCTTCTACTACAGAAACACAAACAACATCCTCGACCACGTCGACTAGAAAAACCACCACAACAACCACGCGACCTCCACTCAGAAGTGTTGCAACTACCGCTCGGACGAGAAGGGTAACGAGACCTACAACCACCACTACCACCACCACCACCACCACCACCACGCCTGCTCCGTCTGGAGCTTCCAGCGTGTTTGCGATGCTTGCATCTGCGATACAAAACCCGTCTCCGGAGGTCGCAAGCGCGATGTCGTTCATGGGAACCATCACAGTTTACGGAGCCGCAGCCCTCATGCCGATATGGCTGCCGCTCGTCGTCGGCAAAAGAAGGAAGAAGAGAGCTGCTTCTCCTGGAGACAGTGAACTCGACTATTCTGAAGCAGAACGAGTCGTCAAAGAAGGTCTTTTCGAGCTTTTGAACGAACTTGAGAGAAGCTTCAGCTAGTTCGTTTCTCCATTGGAAATTCATAAATGGAACATTTGTTTTCCACAAATGGAACATTTGACCACGTCTTGTCGGTGTGTCGTTTATATTTGAGTAAATGAAAATGTCAGTGAGTGACTCAAACGTCTTGCGTACATAATATGCAGAATGAATGAAAAATAATGCAGCTACAGCCAACTACTGTATAAATATCTGTTAATTCAAAATTTCTTACTGTTACAATTGATACTGCTATCACTTGAAATTGTCTGTTTTACTCAAGACAGAATTATCTAATCCAAGTTAGTTGAAAAAAAGGAGCACAGAGTGTAGTATGCATGAGATAATATTGAAGCTTCGGTGGACAAAGTCAAACTAAATGCGCTAATGCAGATGTATTCAATATTTTACTGTGAACTAACTCTCTGCGCTACGCATGCAAGGACAACAAATAAAAGCGTCTACAAGAAGTCGTTATGTGCTGTGTTGTTGTTTTAACATAAAAATTAAAAATAGATGAAGTTTCCCATCTGTGTTTAATATTAATGTCTTAAGTTAATCAATCGAAAATTTGATATCTTTACTTTCGGTTGGCATTTTTGCGGTCTTAAGCTAACGAAAACTGAACTGTTGTCAGAGCTTAATAATCATGATTGAGGAATTATTTCTCATAACTATCATCAAAAAAAATGAATCAGAACATTGCTGAGTTTACAGAAGTAATAAAAGGTGATGAGATATACAGGAGAGGATGCGTGTCGCATTGTAGGTTATCTTCTATAGCACGAAAAGTTTCGTTTGAACAACCAATGGAAACATGATAGTTCCAGGACTTTAAAGAGAACATTTTCTGGCATTAATTTCTCGACTATTTATATTTCTCTACCTGCGAAAAAATTCATGAATGCGTTAAGTTATAAATAAGTTGCCAGATTTTTATTGGTATGATAATTTATTTATTGCTAAACATAAGAATTTTTGACTGTTGTATTAAAAACATGGCAAAATAATTGTTATAATGTTAATTCCAATTAAGGTTCTTTCATTTTCAAATTAGAACGTCCCTAGGTCTTCCGAATGAGCTCTGTGTTTTACATTAGCCTAATTTATGTATACATAAAGAAATACTGGTGCTACATCCGAAAATAGCTTCCCTGTTTGCATATCATTGACGTTCCCACTATCGAAGATATAGTAGCTCCATTAGACCAAAATTGCTTTTGAGTCCAATGTTTTGTTATCACATCGAATAGTCTGGTCTCGGTCTAAAAAACAACTTTTGTTGAAGACTTACGGAAAATATTAGAAAACTTGAAACGCAAGTCAGTTGAAAATTTGAAAGTTCCACCTAGGCTAACAGTATTTGAAAATGTATTATGAGTGAATGAATTAAGTCGAACCTTTTGTTTATATGAATTAAAATGGAAAAAACTTTGTTAGTACTGTTGTTCGAAGCTAGGTGGGGTTGATAATGCGTTATATTTCAGTGAATTCTGTTGTTCATGACATAGTTTGTACTACGCTCTGGCCTTGTAAAATTTGAATTTCTAAACTGGTACATTGGAGGCTGCAGTTGAGTATTCATTTTTCAACAACAAAAAGCTCTCTTTCGAGCATTAACATCGGCTAAAAAATGTAATAGGAAAGTTACAGAAATGTTGACTAATTCGAATTTTATTGAATGTATCTTGAATAATTCGAACTGATACTTTCCAAACTGAATTTAGCCATTTCCACGTAGCATTTTCAAATTCCCTTTCTCTTATAAGCCAAGAATTAAATATAAGAACAATGATTGTAAAAGAAGAATTATCTTCAATATTCTAAATCGAAGTGTTTTTTTAACCTTTTTACCAGGTGAGGTAATTAATGACGATGTAGTTTGGCCTGTCTTTAATGCCCAATACAATGTCACATTACGATTACGTGCTATACAATTAATCAACCGTGCATTCTTATAAAGTAATTATTATGTTTTTTATTTAGACGTACTCGTCACCATGAAACAGTAATGAGCTTGAGTTATTTAAAATATATATTTTTTTAATTATGAAAAATAATTTTGACACTTTGACTGCGGCAGGTAAAACTGATGTTCAATATTCAACTCAAATTTAAAGTCAATTGTAGTGAGCATATTGAAAATAGGAAACATTAACGGGATCGTGACTTCATATAGTTTTTATTTGGTATTTATGAAAATTCAGTTTGTGACTATTGGTCGTTTTGAAGCATTATGAACATTACATCTGTGACCGGTGGCTCACGTCACAGTCAATACGTTAAGCAATGATCTTCTAAGCCATTTTCAAGCATAGCAGACTATATATACTGTAGAGCTTTCAATATCGCAAATTACTCACCGACAACTAATATGAGTTACCAAGAAACCTGTTAACTATACCAACTTTAAAGCCAGCACATGAATTATCACAAAATAAAGAATAGCTACGTTTAACACGACGAAATCGCCGGTCGTGAAGCAAAGACATTTCCCGGTTTACCATGCTACGTAACGAAGTATGAGACTGCTGGTCAGATCTTCATTTAATAAAACCTGCAGTAAATTGTAAATCTTTGTCGGAAAATTGAACGCGCGGTTTTATAATTACATGCATTCTAGGGTATCGATTTAGTCTAAAAAATGACTCATTATTTATAATAGTAAGTGTCTAACAACATCTACTAGCAAGGAATAGCAACATGTAACATACAATCCTGAAGGACGGGATAGGAAACACTCCAGCTTACTTTTGAGCTTCAACCAAGAATCAAGCATTGAATACCACTTCGTGATCGTGAACCCCACTGTTCGCATCTCTCGAACGTGAGAACTACAAGTTAGCGAATTAACTAACTATTAGAGATGCGTATAAAAATGAATGAACATCTCTTATCTTGCGTGAGCATAATGTATAGCCAGAATAATAAAAGACGTGTTTATGGGCAACTTTTACTGCCCGTTAAAACTGCGCCGGTGTCATCCCATTCAATTTGCTGGCAGTTATTTGCGTTAGATAATATGAAAAATTTTTGCACTGATATACCTATGGAAAGATTAAAGTCGTCCGGGGAACGCACTAGGGAAAAAGTACAGAGTCTGCGTAAAATTTACTCCTTAATCATGTCCGTTGATTGGCCTGTGATGTGCGGTACTTTGGTTCTCTCGACATAAAATTAGAAATTGGGTCGATTTGCAATTTGACTTCCCGTTATTAGTAAACAGGTGGGTAGAAAATAGTGAGATAGATAGAATAAAGATAAATATATTAACGGATTCACAAGAAGAATAATGAGAGATATTGGGAATTTCAGATTGAATTATTACAGAAATTCCGAACCGTAGATAGAATTATGATAGCTGAACATGTGAAATTATGCACAGGACTAAAGATTAGTTGTTTGCTTTTGAATGCCATGTATTTCTACTCCTAAATTTAATTGGTAGCTTATGTTAACACTTGAAACATATTTTCATGGTAAGGCAGTTCAACCCCTTCTCTGCATAAAATCCATTAATGAAGACTCCAGAAATTCCAAGAAAACTTTTGGAATTAAACTCCAGGAATTGAGTCTCTTCCATGCAAACACACGAGTTTTGACTTCAGAAAATTGGCCCTGAGTTCTTCTATATGTGCTCCAATATTTTTGATCCGAATGAGTAGCTGTTTCAATACAGTAATTTTGGCAGTTGTTTATAAGTTAGCCCTGAATTTTCTTCGATGATTGAATTCGTTGTTAAATTAGCTTACATCCGCTGTTTTTACTCATCAATTTTTGTTCAGTCTATCATTGGTGAAGGTACTGTTAAATTACTCTTTAAACTATTTGGCAATTTCTCTCAGAAATGCGCCAGTTAGTCTTGCTCGAACGATGTTTTCCCTTGATTTTAGAAGTGTGGAAGGTCACAACTCTCGTTTGTTGGGTCACAACAGTTAATGGACCCAAATTATGGTATTGAAGCAACTACTAATTCAGATCAAAAATATTCGAGCATACAAAGAAGAACTCAATGCAAATTTTCAAAACTCGTGTGTTTGCATGGAATGGCGGCAATTTTTGGAGTTTAATTTAGGCTTTAACTGCGATTCGAGAGAAAAGTATAACGATTGGAGAACTTTGTTGCATAGAAATAAAAGAATAACGTATAACTCGATGAGATGATGACTCGGCTTCTTATAAAAAACGGATGCGTTTAGACAGGAGGCATGCACATGCAGATGGAGCCCGGGAGCTCGACTGCATGCTTTCAAATTTTGACTATTTTTTTCCTCAAACATGCGGGTAATTAGAGCGTAGAATAATCTCGTGGTAATGCACGTCAATCCAATATCCCATTACGTGCTATACAATAAAACAGACATGCATTCTTGTAAAGTAATTATTATGTTTTTGTTATGACTCTGATCATAACGCATGAGAAACGATCATTCAGTGGGGGACGTTCTACTTTGAATTGATCATATCAGCTCAGAGGAATTTCGATATTCGCGATAGCAGATTATCATTAATCGCGGTAAAATAAACTGCACCTTCAGTTTTCCAAAGTGGGAATACCTAAGTCGGAATATTACTAGGAAAAAATACCTCATCTCTCAACGAAGAGACCCTACAATGACTTATAAGATCCTGCATTAGCTTGCTAAACGCTGGTGTGTTTCCAGATTTCTATCAACCTGCATCGAAATCTAGGAAGGTTAAATCTTTGTTGCCTTAGTATCGTAGCATCGTAATATATAGAGTTACTTCTATCTCCAGCGTATTATTTTATCAAACCCCACTATATTCATGCATCACTCTCTGATTTTTGGAAGCATGACTGCTTTCTTTTCACAAGTTGTTTTAATAACAGTTATTGTACTTGACAAAACTATTGATGCTTCACTGTATGCCAGATGATCTGTTACTTCTTATCTCATTCAGAGCTTTCAAGCAAAAATACGCTCTAAAATTTCGAGAACTTTAAACGAGATCGAAATCATTAATTATTGTTTCGCATTCAGCTTTATAATAATTTTGTGTGTGTAAAAATGATGATTCGTTTGTATTAAAATTGGAAGCTCTTTTTCGACAACAAATATTACTATACGTATTCGGAAGTTATCTTTCAATTTGTGAGCAAAATTATAATCCTCTTAAGCGTCAACGCAAAATTAGGAAGTTAAAAGCTCTAAATTAAAGAACTATTCAAAGTTTTATTGATTTTCGTTTCGGGAAATGTAATCTACATAAAAATAAAATAAGCAAGGAGGATAAAAACATTATTCATGAAGTTTTCTTCATAAAAATAGAGCTTTCGAGTAATAACTATACTCATCTTCAGTATCTGGAACAAAAATAAACATCCACAAATTATAGCAGCAGAGTATATAAACATAAAAAAGTGATACAATATTAGATGGGAGTCCTAATTTAAAATATACAGAGGTGCAGACGAATCTGCTTCATTTAACGTAGGCCTAATGTGGTGAATAAGTATACTTTCTAACAAGCGAATATCTCGTTTATTGCTATGGCCTATAATTTCGAAACAATTTTCAGTGATTGGGTGGTCAGCTGCATGCGAGTGGTCTCTTGTACTGTTTTTTGTTGGTGGTAGCTCTCCCAGTACGTACTGACACCCCTCTATGCTCTGCTATGCGCGTCACCAAGTGGCGAGTCGCCTCCCCACAATATGTAGCATTACACTGGCCACACTTATATTTATAGACGACGCAGCTTTGCTGGAACTCAGGCATCCTATCAGTAAATCGGAAAAAACTGCCAACACTGAACCTATTGCGAAAAATTATTCTAGGATTTATTTGTGGGTAATATTTAGTAATAAGTGTTTTTATTTCGTTTTTTACATAGCGATTGGTAAACAGATATATATGGTAAAGACACGTACACAATTTTTTTTCGGCACATCAAAATTAGCCATCTTTCGCACACGGTGAGAGTCAATTGCCCTACGAAAAAATGTTTCAATTAAAAACAGGGGAAATGAATTTTTGCAAAAACATGAACGTAAATATTCTAGCTGTGTTTTAAAAAAAGTCATACGTCGAAGAACACAGGTTGATATTTGATGATATTTGTACCCTCCTTGATTATTTTGTTCAAAGTTTTACTTTAATGAGACCACTTCAAAATAGAACATTACGCTATCTTTTTACTGGTTTCACTCATCGAGATACACGATTGAAATTCCTTACTTTTAAGCCGAATTATTTTATATCATCTATATAAATCCCCGTAATAATTACTGGGATCAAGCAGAAAAATGCTGTCGGTGAGCACTTCCGTACCGTCTGTTATTTCAGTTTTTACTGACAACAATATTCAGGAAAATGGTATTGAAAATATACATTGAGAGCAACCAATATTTATTTCTGGAATATACTCTTACGCTTATCATGAGCACGGCATTAGCAGCCTTGCCGCTTTTCTTTTTGGGAAATAACGCTCATGCTTTTAGTAGTTAAACTTAAAAAAATTCCCAAGCTTCCTTCTACGACAGAAGATCCGATGAAAACTTTCAATCGTACTGCCATTTTTACGGCGAGATTCTTTCCAATAACCGAGTTTATTTCACGCCAACGCGTCGCCGCGCAAACTGCAATATCGAGGGGCGTAATTTCTTCATAATCGTCAGCAGATCTTTCATTACGTGCTTGCTGCCGGTATTTTGACGCGAGTAACGGATCACAATTGAGATGAGGGAAGAAAATTTTCTCAGTTCACTGCTATGAGATCTGGAATACGAATTGCATAATTTTTGCACGCTCTGTGGAAAACCGCGTCTACTCATACCGTGGCTAATCAGGCTCCGATGGGGTTAACGTCGCGATTAACTACGGTAGCTCCCGTCGCGACCAACGTGTTAACAAAGCTGAAGCAGAAGCGCACCTTGGCAAAGCGTAGTCATATTACATTAAAATTTGAGTGCGCACATTTTTGCATTTTAACTGCTCAAACAATATTTGTGCTTAAAATGAGGATGAAATGATATTTTGTAGAACGCGAAGTGCGTGTCGATTTTTTTAAACAACGATTAACTTAGCGTCCCACATTTCTGCATTTTAACTGCTAAAGTTCAAAATTTAGCTCGAAGTGCGTGCCGGATATTTCAAGAATTGAGGCTCATGTGCGGAGGGTAGTCTCACAGGTCTCCATAAGGCTGAGGATCCTGAGGGTAATTGGTGGAATTTATCAGGACCCTCAGTTGGTGCGGAGAGGCTTTTGCGCCTTTCTTCTTCCTCTGCTCTAGTATTGTTCGCCTGTTTGGGGCTCTGCGGCTGATTGCCACCTGCGTCTCTTGGATCGCATTGTAAGATCTGCATCAGCGCTATGCCCGTGTCTGGTGCTGCCGTCTCTGGCGCACAGAAAGCTAGTTGCCCAACTCTGCGTTTTTTATAAGCTATTCAACAATAGAAGGCACTGGTTGTTCCATATGCTTCCCCCACGGGCCGAGCGGATTCGGGCTACCCGTACTGCTGCTGCTGCTCATAGTTTTGAGCTGAGGGAAGTTAGATGTAGGACTTCGCAGTATAGGCGTTGCTTTGTCCCTTGTTCAGTTGCCCGCTGGAACTCCCTTCCCTCTGCCGTGTTTGATTCGGGTTCGTTGGGTGGTTTCAAGGGTGCTGTCAACTCCTGGTTGTTGCGTGGTTGATGTCTCCTTCTCCTTCTCCTGCTTTCTTCCTTTAGTTTTTTCTTTGTTCTTTGTTTTTGTTTCACTGTTCGAGGAGTTGATGCTGGCGGGGTTTCCTATGTGAAATCTAGGGATCCACGATCCGTCCCGTTGGGGTTGCTTTGCTTGATTTAATAATAATAATAATGATAATAATAATAATAATGATAATAATAATAATAATGATAATAATAATAATAATGTGTTGTATATTGTATGATATCGTATGCGACTGAAATTTTGAGCGTAAGACAAAAGGTGATGAATAAAATTTATTTTGCATTTTTTTATTTTTTTAGGTTGAACCTAGAGTTCAATTTGTTGGACGTAAACTTTTTTCTCAGCGGAGGAACGTCTATTTATTTCAGAACAAAATCCATCGATTCCGACACGCTCAGAGGCCGCCGAGTGGAACCTGGATCGTCTGAGTGCAGCTTAGAGTCGCCTCCAGGTCTCGCAGGAGCAGATCTTCAGTCGATGCTCGACTGCCTTCGCTAACACGTTGACCGCTATGGGTTAACCTGAATTTCAACATTCATTTCAAATTTAATCAGTTCTAGTAGCGAATCTTAAAAATTGCAAACATTAGCTTCATCGGATCTTCATTTAGCTTTGATAAAGCATTCATGAAAACTGAGTTTGTGACTACTGGTCGGTCAGCAGCATTGTTGAAAATCCCATCCGTGGCCACCGGTAGCTCCTGACGCGACCAACGTATTAACAAAGCTGAAGCAGAAGCGCACCTTGGCAATGCATTGCCATACCACGTTTAAATTTGAGTGCGCACATTCTTGCATTTTAACTGCTCAATATTTGTGCTTAAAATGAGGATGAAATGATATTTTGTAGAACTCGAAGTGCGTGTCGATTATTTTAAACAACGATTAACTTAGCGTCCCACATTTCTACATTTTAACTGCTGAAGTTCAAAATTTGTGTACAGAAAGAGGATGAAATGATTTTTTTGGAGCTCGAAGTGCGTGCCGGATATTTTCATTGTTTATTCTGGGTATGAAAGAGGCTTAATAAAGACGCATTTCTGTGTCTAATCGCACAAAGGAAGCCCAACAGTGATTCCATCGTAATGCATCGTGTAAGATTTGAACTAAAAGTGAAGACTTAAAAGCCAGTTTCTAGTGAAACAGTCTCGAGTTACCTGCGTTATGGAATTTAAAACCTGGTTTATTTCTTGATAACCTCAACGAAGTGTTCAAAAATGAGAAAATCGACGGCTGCGGTGTTGTTATTTTCATTGCAGCTGCTAAACATCGGAGCTGCGGCAGCACCGCCACTAGTGGATTCCAGACCACCTCAACAACTGAAATTTGAGGTACGTTTTAGGATGGACTCTAGCATAACTTTTTCAAATATGAAACATGAGATAGCAGCGTGGCAACCTGAAGAGGTTTTCAGAACTTGATACTACTCTCAGCTGATCGTAAAAAATTGACTCGTGTAATTTTCTCCAGCAATTCGTGGATTGCAAGATCAATGCACGCAATTCATTTACAATTTTTGAAAATGGTTCTCTAATGTTTAAAAGACTTTGTATGAAATTTGATTTTGTGTTATGCAAGGGATTTATTGAATTGGTCGATTTTACTGATACGGTGTGCGAGAGACATAAGTTATTTTTTTTTGTAAATGCCAAAGCAAAATCGCAGAAATTATACGCTTTTTACATTAGAACGATATTTTCACTGCGCCAAAAATTGTTTTCAAGAGTCGTGATAACAAGACTATAAAAAGCCAATTGAACTGTGAACATTTCAGGAAGGATCTTAACACATTCTCATACTTTTGTAAGTAATGCTTCAAATTTAATTAGCGATAGGTATTGTTAATTACAAGCCTGCTATGTCGATATCGCAGCCATGCCAAAATAGTGTTGTTCTTATCTTTACTCACTCTCTAAATCATTTTTGAAACGAAAAATTTCAAAATAAACTAAATGAGGTAAATGAGTTTTTACAATAAAATACTGATGGTTTTCGAGTTTCTGCACAGCTGACCTAGAGTGACCGGAAAAGGTGGAATTATCCTTCAGTAATAAAATACTGAAATCATCTCCCTTGAATGAAATGACAGAAAAGGTACTAAATTAATAGTCACTCAGAATTTGATTCTTAGTTATGAAATTGTAGCTGTGGTGAAATCGGAAAATACATAATTTTTGTGTTGATTGAACATTAAAATTTAATTCATATTTTGTGCAAAAATTCTTGAAAAATATAATAACATATTGTTACCAACTCGGGCAGCTACAAAGTGCTTTTTTGAAAACGATTTTATATGAAATAGGTGAAAACGAATATTCTACCATAATGCTCTTTTTTAAAAGACTCCGAAGGCTATGTGCATTTCGAATCTCAATTTACGGTGAAACTGTGTGAGCAGGCCCTAACTGACTACAGCGAGACGCTGCGGTGCTCGAACAAGACAACAATTCACGTTGTCTTTGCAGTACAATGGGCAGCGAAAAATCTTCCGTCTACTTGGTGCTGATTTTCTTGAAGTTTTTGAAGCATTTATAATCATATTTTATCGAAGTTTTATATTCGAATTTTCTTGAAGTATTTACGAGTATATTCATATTTTTTCGAAGTTTTATATTAAAATTTTCGTGAAGTGTTTATATTCATATTTTCTCGAAGTTTTATATTCAAATTTTCTTGAAGTATTTATAATCACATCTTGAACCAATTATATTCATATTTTTCTTGAAGTGAAGATCTTGAAGTTCGTGTTTTTGAAACAAAATTCAAACACGGACATGAGGAAACCATGCAGATTTTTCGCACGCTCACTGCTCAATATCGACGAGGCTTTGTTAATGACTTCAGAATAGAGCATTTAGGCGCTGGCCTCCAGCGCCCTGCACAGCTCGTCGTGTTCGTGGAACGGTTTCTTCACGCACGCTGGCGCAAAAATAGTGAGACTGTAAAGATGAGCATCGGAATGCGCTTCAGAATAAACAAAGGCTCGAGTAACAATCCCAGAGATGTAAATAACGTTGCTGAAATGTTTTTTTCGTGCGCCAATTGAGTACTGACTATTTCTTGAACCAGAGCATTCGCCTGTACAGTTTGAATTATTCCGAGACTTGTGTGACTGTTGATTCAAATTGCGATGGTTCTGTTATATCTAGTGAGCTATAATGATGATTATATATAAGTTGTAAACGTTCTCTGCATCAGCACAAAAGTCGCTCAAAAATTACACTTTGAATGCATGTGGTATGAAGACATCAAAGCATACGTTGTGAAAACATCTAATGGTATTCTGTTATTTAAAAATTAAATTGTATGCCAAAGCAAAAAACCTCCCCCTATGCGAAGTCATTAAAATGGCGCAGTGATACTTAAATGCATTCTGGACAAAAAGTGTTCCACTTTTCTTTCCCCGTTTAAAGTTTGAATCTGATAATTTTGAAATACAATAAATGCATTTGTAAAGCTATGAAAAATACTTGAAATATCTTGTATTTTCTGTTTTTTCACCAGTTTTTTCTGTAAGAGATTTGCAGTATGCTTATTCCGTCTTCGAGCTGCGTCTCATTCTTCTTGATGCAGTTTTCTGTAAATATAACTTTATTTGGCCGTAAACATCTTGGGATATTTTATATAAGAAGTTGTGCGACGAACTATTAATTCCTTTCGAAGCTTTCGCTCCTTGTGCTTACCGTTGAAAATTTTTTCTACGATCCTGCAATTGGATACAAAATTTGAACAGTGTTTTCCCTCAGAAATTTCAAGGTAAGCGTGAGAGTCGAAGAAAAGTAATAACCCGTCAAGAAATTTCACTATAAACTTCGTTTTCAATTTCTGATGCGATGTGAAGTTAAATAAGAGGATACATTTCTACGAAAAATCTCATAAATCCGTAAGCTAAATATAATAAATACTAAATTAAATATTTAATATAATATTTGAAATAATTTAATAATTAAAATAAGTAAATATTGATAAAGTATGAATATTGAAGCTTAATTTATAGGCTCATTTTCTTCAAGTTAGAGATATTGACAAATAATTCGCTAATGTAGTCTAGAAGCCTTCCTATTGTAATTTTTTGCCGGAGCATCAACTATATTAGGCGTCCAGTTATAGGCTCTAAAATCACAGATGCGAAAAAGTTAGACTGTGTTCTTCCCTTTCCAATGTAACGCACCAATACTCGTTTTAACTTATAGCGAAAAACCTCAAAGGCATTCTCCGGTATTGTTTAAAGTATTTATAATCTTTCAGTCATCTTGCTTTGGATAAAACACCCAAGAGAAAATAGTTTGACCGTTTCTCTCATAAACATAAGTAACTCCTGACGTGGCTATTGTACACCTCGTATGGTTTGTCTATCAACAATTATTCACCCTTAACTGCCTAAATTTTTTACTCAACTTCCCAGCATCACAACCACAATTACTAGACTGATGTCAAGCTATCACCAATATTAGAATGGGGACGGAACTACCGTCCGGTAGAAAGCTTCAAAAAATGACATCAGGGCACGAATTCGACAAGAAATAAATTGTGTTTAGCATTTTTATTGAGTGTGCCGTACATGGCACGTTGAGCAGTTAAGGGTTAAGGACCTTTATGTTGAGAACTTTTTAAAACCAAAATGTACCACATTTCATGTACCAACTATCTTTGAAATAAATGTTTTTTTCTTTTTTTCTGATGGACAGCTGGACCGTGACGAAGCGCACGGGCCAGTTGTTGGACCATCTGTTGCTGCTGCCAAAATCGGTGCCAACACAACACTTGGCACGCAGTTCTCCGCCGCTACTCCGGCTCCTGTGCATCCCGTCAGTAGCGTGTTCGGTGGGTGTACTATAGACTTGCGCTTTCCTTTCATGATATACGTTCAAAACATGAAATTATCAACTTACATTCATCATTGGAGAGTGTGTGGGAGAGCATTCAGGGCTTATAAGTTGAATGTATATTATTAGGTAACAGAGTATGCTCAAAACATGAAGCTATTAACTTTTGTCTATCACATGAGATTGGTTTTATCGCGTGTCGGACGGTATTCAGGGTTTAATAGTTACATATATATTTTTAGGTATCAGAGTACGCCAAATTTGGGCTCCGATGAATGATATAACATCACCAGGTTGCATTTACTTACTCTGAGAAACGGAAAATATGAAGCATAAGGTCTTCTATACCTCAAGTCATTTTTATCGAAGGTTTTAACAGACCTGGGAATTTCATTTAAATATGCTCCTGAAAACATAAATAATAGTTCCAGAACTCGTTGAAGTGTATATTCATACGAGTTCAGTTCAGTTTTGCTAAATGTCTCTTCAGCTAAGCTGGAGCCGAATCATACGACTTCAACTTCAATAATAATTCTCGCAAATGAACGACACTAAGCACCTTCGCTGTAAACTCAAATTTATGGCGCATTTGCGTTTTTTCGTTGAAAGGATAGTTCAATCAAACTTTTTCGCCGGAGCATGCATATTTTTTGCTGCCTAAGCGATTTAATTACTTGGGCGGCGAAAAACATGTATGCAGGCGGCGAAAAAGTTAGACTGGGGTGTATCTATAATTAAAATGGAAACTTAATGTGGATCAACTTTTATGTTTGTTGTAGTTCTGCAACTGTGGATTTTCGTCTAATTTTACTGCTTCCTCATATAATAGGCACTATTTAAAATATGGACTTAAGTTGATCAAAAATATTTTGGTGCCTTAAATATGTGTTATAAATATTCGCTACAGGTGAAAAAATCTCTAACTACTTTTAGAAAACAGAGCAGTTTGTCAAGCCCCCATTTACTGAAGCAATGCTAAGTATCATAACAGTAATTGAAAATAGAAACAATGTCATGAACGTACGTGATGTTATTGGCCCTACTGTTAATACGATGAGCTCTCTATCAGCTATTGCGACGCAATAGCCGAGGCATAATACTGTATCTCTAGCTTATAACATTCATTGCGGTATGACCCACTGGTGGGTCGTGCTTAAGTTTTTCCAGCTGCAAAACGATCCATCCATGGGTCGGTCGTCGGAAAACATTTTTAACAATCGTTTTAAATTAATGGTATTTATTTTATCCAGTTAATGTTTGTTATTTATTACATTTTTAGCAACTTTTGACTCTAAATTTGAGTTGGATATTGAACTTCATTTTAACCCATCGCAGTGAATGTATTATTGCTTCAGATGAACTTCTGAGTGACGATGCACTCTTCGGCAGCGTGAAGCCTTGGACGACAGAAGATTTCTTTGACTTTCTGACGTTCGCAAGCCAGGACGATGGTACCATGAGTAATGCGGTGAGACAATTTGTAATTCACGTACATTTCCAAATCAAACTGTTTTTTTGAGCTCTTTTCGCTTATGTTCTTGGTGCGCAACAGTGTAATCTGATAAGCTAAACAGGATATGATCGTCAATGCGTCGAGGGATCGATTATAAGTTATATGTAATATCGGTAAGGGGTGAGACAGTATCAACTTAACTGGAGTAGGTGATTTTATTATCCAAGATTTTAATCCCACATCGGGAGATTGTCTTCTATCTTGCCTTGTGGTATTCTTCCTCATGATTTTATTTGCCCTTAATTCTGCTTTGTTTGCTTGCAAAAGAAACTTTGCATTAAGAAAAATATAGCACTGGCTGGATAATTGTCTAATGGAAGGTTAAGAGGCGATGGGAGGTTGCATTCGTAATCATTTGAACATAGTATGTTCTCTTCAAGCTTACACGGAAGCACGTTCTGCTAAAATTGATTTATTACACTTATGCGTATAAGTTTCAACTTGAACCCTAATAGAATTTTGCATAAATTCTCGTGGGTTAAGATCGATTTAAACTTGCACAACGCCCTATTTTCGAATCAGCTTCCTACAATTAAGTGAAGGATTAGCGTCCAAGCATTCTTTAGGGTGTTAGAATTTGAGAAATTTTTGAAGGTCCACTTTCTTTTTTTGAGGTTTTATTGCAATCGTTACAAGAAAACTCGTAAATTTCTCATGAAATCTAAAAGACGCTAGGAAACTGATTCCAGATCCTAAAAATATTACGATAGTGCCTCCATTTGCTGTTTACTTCTACGTTTCCTCTTTAGCGTTCGGGCAAAGAAACGTACTGCACAAGAACACAACAGTAAATAAAGTTGTGATATTTATCGGAAATGCCATTATTGTTTAACGCGCGAGGGAAATAAGCGATATTTTTGTTTTTCAATTGAATGAGAGAAATTCCTTTCATGTAAAAGCTTATAAATTTTTAGCCAAATCTTCAACGACAATATGGTGATAGATATTTGTTTTAACTGTAGCGCTCACGACACGATTTAGGAAATGTCCTTTCACATTTATATATTGTTCGCTTTTCGACCTCCTTTCTTTTGAAAGGCTTCACAGTAGAGACGCGAACGGCAGTAGTGTAGTGATACCAAACTAGTAATAGTTAACTGTGATCATTTTAAGTTTGGGTTTCAAATGAGTTTGTTCTAACAGAAGAAAACCTCCCATTACACAAATTTAGTTGATGTAGGTTTATCAAGTGATACATATATGTACACCAGCTCTAAATTCTAGTTTACTATAGTCGAACATGCATACGAAAAACCAAAAAATTTTGATCCACAGTCAGCGTTCGAAATTTTAATGTAATTCACTATCTCTGCAGAGCAAAAAAATCGGCATCAGGATAAAAGTCAACGAGATCCTACAATTGACACTCAATAACACTCAAAAATCTAGGTAAAACAACCTTTCTTAATTTTTGCTGAAGAAATCAACGCCTTAAACCGCACGAAATTAGCTCTTGCGCACTTCTCATGAAGCATTTTTCAGATTGGCGAGTCCGGAGATGACGAAGACGAAGAGGTATTCCGGCTCAAGACTTCTCCTGCAACGTCAACGACTTCGACGGAGATGACACCAGGGAAAGACGGCGGTGAGAGTGTGGTCAGCTAGGCCATTTTCTGAATCCCAGGCAGGGATTTTAGCCAGGAATTTCTTCCTATGACTCGTACCAAGTATGTGTGGAAATACAGTACTTGTCGTTACAAAGTTAGAAGCGTTGCTTTTTTATCAATAGCGACGGTATGTTTCTTAAACAAATTTATTTGTAAAATTTCTTTTACGAACAAAGTTGCTCATCTTTACTTATTTTTAAAGCATAGGTTTTTTTTAGTTTTTTATGACTCCAAACTTTTTTCGGCAGATTATACGCAATCCACAGATGATGGACAAGAGTCAGTGGGCCCAAACTCTACAAAGAACACTACAGTTGACCAAACTGACGAAGAGGCAGAGTCCACATTCGCAGACTTCCTCCGCGGTTTTGAGACGGAGACGACAGCTCCGAACTCCTCAGTGCCAATCGAGGAGCAGAAACCTTCGTTGTTAGCTATTCGTGTTCAAGACCCAGAGAAAATATTAGATATTTTACAGCTGTTCGAACGCTACTCTAGCCTAAGAAATACGTCTTTACTACCTTCCATTCGACGAAAAACTACTGAAATGATAAGATACTCTCCATCCACTCTTCGAAACGTTGCTAGTGATCCCGACACGAATTCTTCATACCCAGAAGTTTCCTACTCAGGTGTAGGCATTACAATATCAGACTTTAAAACGAACTTGCCTCCCTTAAAAGTTTCTCGTCCAACTCCTTCATCCGACTCTTCTGGGGTCCTGGAAGCTTTCACAAATTTCATTGAAGACGTCGGTGAGGCGGTTGGTGACTTCCTTACTTCGGTGGGAAACGCCTTCGCAAACAATCCTGTGTTAACTGTCTTGACCTTGGGAGCCCTGATATTTCTCCTCTTCCATTTGCTCGTCAATTACACGTGGTTGAAGAAAAAACCTCGACATAAAGGACATGGTCAAGGGTACCATAGGAGAATGGATGTGGGTGAAACATTTTACGACGACGCAGTTAAACTTCAAAGAATCCTTGATGTGATAGAAGATTATGAACGGAAGTACGGTGAAAAGATATTCATCTAGAGTTGAAAGACGGAACTGCCATCTGTGAGTGAAAATGTTTTAATAGAATGCAGTCAATAAGTTTATAAATCTAACTGGAATCATTACACACTTCACTTTACTGCATGCATAGAAAATGGTTGGAGTGAAGGTCAATGATCACAGTGATAAACTGCTGTCGTTGCAATGTATTAATATTCAAAATTTCAAGCTACACCTCAAATACGGGTTGTTGTTACCAAGCGTACTGTATTCAAAGCAGTGATACTGCCATAACACAGCCTTAATTATGGTGCTCGGGCTCTGTTTCAAAGTCGTGATTGTTTAGGTGAAAGTTCAAAAGATTCAATTTCATTTACCTTATGAAAATAAAAATCAATGTTCCCACTAAGCTGTCATTACGAAGGGGCAGTGCTTAAAAGTAGCTGTTTGCTCGAAAGGAAAACCGATTCTTAAAGATGAAAACAAATTATTCGGATGTTTCTTAATTAACTATTTTTCTCATCTCGGGCGGCAAAGAAAAGTTAAAAATATTTTTCGTTATTAATAGAGAGTAAAATTATAAATGAAATATATCTTATCGTTAGTTTTCAATCTCATACAATACATAAAATCATTTCTTACTCTTTTTGTATTTGTATATACATGAGTTTCTTTGTTGTCACGGGGCAAAGTCAATTACGCACACAGCTATGGGATCTGAGTGAAAAACGCAAACACACTTCATAATTTGAATTTAAATTAACTTATCATTAAATTCGTTATTCTAGTTCCAGTACTTCAAGAGTGCTTTATTCTCATTTCAATCGTCATCACAATGGTGCATTTGTTGCGTAAATGTGAGGAATTATCCTCACTTTATACTTAAATGTTACAACTTAAATAAGTTTTGATGAGAATAGTAGTTTAGTATCATAATTTTGTACATTAAGCAATGCATGAATCGAACATTTCCCACCTCAGTGGAAGGTGACGGGTCTGAGTCACGGTAAAAGAAACAAGGTTGGGTCTAACCATTCTTTTTTTCGTCTACCGTGGGGCAATGCTGACGTCACGGCAACGAACTAATTGCAATTCTCATATTGCATCTTGTAACGCTGCCAGCCCCAAATCTGGCATTATTGGCCTAACGAACGTCGCAACTGTGACGTTACCTAGTTTACTTGAAATGAAGCCTTTTTATTGGCTAGCCGAACATGAGGAAATGCATTCTCCTCCATAGCTATGACTCAACCTTGTTTCCTCTAACTGAGTTCAGAAGAATATAAAATATATGCTTCAGGAACAAAAAAATTAACCAAGTTACAGGTAACTAGCTTCACATGGCTTCAAAGTAATCACCGTTCATTGAAGACATGAACAAAACTTTCATTCTCTCTGATAAAACTGCAATGATTCTCCGGAAGAGATAGTTGAGAAGTTGCGTGACTGCGACGAGCCGAGCTCACTTTTTACGATGGTCTTCAAATTTTGTAGACCACGCTGCGCGAGAAGACTCCCTGTAAAAAAGTATGAATATAGTATCAATATTACCAAATGATTATACACTCAAAGTTCTCTGTAGCAGATTAATTCTAAATTTCAAGCATAAGATATCTTCGTCTTATACGGACTGAGGGACGCTAAACCACTGAAGGAATTGGAAAAATAAAATCTGCCTGCTCACACTGCAGATCCTTGATGCTGTCCAGCAAAATTCTGTTGCCAGTGCTGTACGAAAGGTAATAAAGAAAACCTCCCATCGCACAAATTTAGTTGATGTAGGTTTATCAAGTGATACATATATGTACACTTGGGAAATTACACCTCCTCATGTTCGGCTAGCCAATAGAAAGGCAAAAATATTTTTTTATCTACAAGCGAATTAATGGTGTGAAAATAATTTCACTGTTTACGTACGAATTAAAATAACCAGCAGTAACTCACCCATATATCTACAATCTGCAAAAACAGTTATTTTAAACACAGAAAGTTTTCTAGTGTATGAAACAATAATTAGAAATTATGCGGCTAATTATTTCCCGAAAAGAAAGTATTACAGTTGCACGTATTGCTCTGAACAATTTAATGGCCAGCGAATATCACCGGTTGGCTTAAAGAGCAAAACTTTAAGAAAACTTACGCGGAAAATTAGTCTTGTCCGTCATGGCAAACTTGTGGTTTGTGGAGAGCATCAGTCGAACAGAAAAAAATATGAATGAAAACAATTTGACCAATAGTATGAACGTATGTATGAAATGAATTTTTGTCTCATACTTCAATGAATATCGTAAGAAACTTTTATAAGCAGGTTCAACTCGTCTGGAAAATTCTGGAGGAAATTATTCTGTAACTAGAACACTAAATATCATAAGAACATTTTCGGGCTCACAAGCAGCTATACTCAAATGTATCCATTGTACTAGACTTGAGAAGCTACTACTACTGTACCGCTGGTGGTAAATTTATTGTAAAAATTGTTTAAATTCTTATGCGCTTCAAAACAAACGAATTGCTGAGTTAAACCTATGAGGTCTAAAATATATGTAACTTTTTTTGTGTTTAACTAAATGAACATGCAGAATTTTTTTAATGAGTAAGAACGGTCTCGTTTTTCATCGTGGAGTACTCAACGTTTGTGGCAACTTTTTTCTATTAACCTCTGACATTGAATTCCCCTGTTCTGTCCCATGACACTAAACCTTAAATGTTAAAGTTCATGCCAAAATCAGCATAGAATACGGAAACCTACTAGCATTTAAAAACTGTCTACCGTATGTACTTCAGCGTATCATAAGTGACTTATTACAAATAAGCTTTTTCTTAAAGCTCAAGCATTTAGATTATGTAGTGAATATACATTTAAAGTGTTTCTTTTAGTATTACATGGCTCTATGTCAAATTCCTATTTTTTTAACTTCTATTCAAATTTGAAATTAGATTAAATATCTTCAGACAATTTCGGTTTAAAATGAAAATGGCAGTATCTGAAAAAATATAACAATCATAGAGAATGCATCAGCAGGACAGAAAATTTCGTGTGTGATTGCAGAACGAGAAGCAGTGTAATGTGTATATTGTTCATCTAGATATTCTAGAGAACATGTCCGCCCGAACAGTTTACGCTGCACCAAATCTACCTTTTATCATGAAGTGAATAACTGAAAATAAGCAGCAGATAATAAAACTGTATAAAAATCCAAACGACCAATGCTGAATAGCTCAGAAGTTTTTGAAGCTTTTTACGAACGCTTGCAATATATTATATTCTTATGTATCAGCAAAATATCAAACGTACGTATAATCTATATTTTCAGTATAATAAGTAATGTTAAATAGAGCCAAGTACAATTTATGTGTAAGCGGATATATCAAAAAATTGATAAACTGATTGAAAATAAGGAAAGATAAATATAAAATTAAAAACATCATTCACTGCAAAGTAAAGTAAAAATAAGTTCATGACATAAACAATGAAGAAAATGAAACCTGAGAACTGCGACAATTGCTAATTCTTAAACTGAAACTTCATTTATACATCCAGCATTTCGGTAACTGTTTTACAAAGCATCAAAATCTCCACAATTTAACCTTCATGTGGACGATTTACGTATACACACAATTACCATCATTATACAATCAACCTTCAAATTATACATCAATTTATTCTCAGCTCAATTTATGCGGACAAAAATTGGTCTCTGTTGTTCAGAGATATTCACAATCTAAATCAAGTACCGGGGTATTTGAACTCCAAGATAATTTTTCTCCAATTAAGTTAGAATTCGCAAATGATGCGTGACTCGAGTAACGTGAGTATTTCTGCACTAAAGAGCAAGTGCTGGAAGCTTGTAGATGAGATCATAACTGTTCTCTAGCCACGGTCGAGGAAAGATGGTAGAAAAAAAAAGAGTCATTTCTGTGTGGGAAATTGCACCTCCTCTTGTTCGGCTAGCCAATTGAAAGGCTTCATTTCGAACAAATTGGATGACGTCACCATTGTGATCTGTTGTTAGGCCAATAGTGGGGACAGATTTGGGGCTAGCAGATATGCCAGATGCAATATGAGCTCCGCAATTGGTTCGTTGTCGTAACGTCAGCATTGCCACACGGTCGACAAAAATGACTGGCTTAACCCTACCTTGTTTCTTCTACCGTGGCTCTAACTCAATAAAGTCAAGCTCGTATAAGTCATTCTACGTTTGGGTGAGTTAGTTTCGAAACAGAAAGACTAAACATAAATCCTGAACGTACAAGAGAATGATCTAAGCCATTTAGCTTTAACTTATGAAGGTAGCCTTACCAGCACCGCAACTCCCCGTTTTTGAGGTGTCATACAATACGCTATCACCATTGCGTCCACAATTCTAATAGATAATTAAATTCCATGCAGCTGTGCGAAAAATATGGACATGAGATGCTCCTCCGATTATAGCTACATAGAGAACAATGCTGAAATAAACTTATGCATTTGAGAATGAGATCGTTCAATTCATGAAGCAACAGTTGACTGATATGTCTATAAGATAACATAGACGGACCTATCTTTTGCGGACTATGGGTATCGAAGATGAGTGTTGGTGAGTCAGGAACTTAAGCAGGTCAGTGGAGAGGGTGAAGTCAGGGGCGGGCAATCCACCGTCGCCAACCCAGTCTACGGATCTTCTTCGTCTTCTTCGCCCAACAAAGACAGGCAAAAGAGCCGCAAAAGTTGCAGGTATGAGGCCAGCACCAACAGCTGCCATCACCGCGTAAGGATTGCCTCCTAAAAACCCGCCCCCGCCGCCACCTCCTCCACCACCTGACTGTGGTGGTCGTGTAGTTGTTGTGACAGGTCGTCTAGTGGTAATTTGCGTGGTTCTTCTAGTAGTGGTTGACGTTGTTTTGGTGAGTGTAACATTCGTGTTAGCCTCATTGGTGTTGTTACTGGCATGCAGAGATGTTGATGATTCAGCAGGCAAAACGTAAAGAGGGTAACTCACATGAGTTGATGCTGACATGGGTTGCAAGGGTTTTTGCTTGTTTTGGGAGTTGTTGGCGGGGCGGGGGTCAATAGAGAACACAGTACTACTACTCCAGGGAGTCGAAGAGGAGCCGCTGCTGGGATAATCATCCCATGGCGGAGTAATCGGAGGCTTAACTGAAGAGGTCGGTGTGTTGCTCTCAGTCACCCCGAGGACCGTAAGTCCAGTACTTGTGTGTTTGTAGGTCGAGTCATGCCCACTGCTGGATCCCCCTTTCGAAGGGTACCGTTTCTTGTCGTTTTGGTTTTCTGGTCGATAAACTGGTGGCTTATATAGGGCCGAAGTTTTATCAAGCTTACTGCGGCTGCTAGATATTTTATGCCAGTCTCCTGTCTTTTTATCTAGCTGAGCCACAGTTGACGTAGAAAACCGTGACCAACCATCAGGCTTCCCTTCGTTCGAGAAGTATTTCTTCTCAAGGTTCTGAGGATGTCCATGATTTCCTTTGTCGACAAAGATGCTGTGGGAAACTTGGGCCTTCGGTTTGCTGGTCTCAAATTTAGGAAGATCGTGAACTGAAGCGTAAGGCCACTCCAGAGCGTTGCTAAATACAGGAGACGGGAGCTGGGCAGAGAACTTTCTTCCCTGCAAAATTCTACCAGGAAATATATTCACTGGAGCTATTATGTGTACTCTTGATGGTAGCTCTTTGGTCAGCTTCGAGAACATCACAGGGTCTCGGTAAAAATGATCGTCGAAAGAGTTTTCGTGATGACTTCTCTTCTCCTCACGATCAGAATAAGATTTTTCTTTTGGCCTCAAGTGAGAGCCCGGCCAAAAGTCTTCGTAGTCCCGAAAGTCTCTAAATAGCACTCGTTTGGACTTTCTGTCGTATTTATCATCCTCGAAGTAGGACGCAGCAACATCAGGTTTGCTCTCAGGTTTGGTGAAACCGAAACCATTTTCCAAATTCAAACTTTTCAAGTACCGTTTGATTTCTTCAACACTTCTAGGTTTTTCAGAAGTAGGCTCTTGAGGAACTACTTGAGCAGGGATTATGGAGGAACAAGCTACTCCTTCTCGACACTTGATGGTGTAGAAGTTAATTTTTTCTCCAGTTTCTCCGAGAGACATTAGAGTTGGTCCACTTGCTTTCGTCCTTTCGACTATCGGAGTGTTCTTGACATGCTGGTTGAGCTTTGACGGTTCCGACACAACTGTGAACGGCATTTGAATCATGAACGATCCGAGCGAATGGTTTGGGGACGACGGGGATGGAATAGCTCGAGGGGAATCTTGTCCTCGGCTGATTCCAGCATGGAGGCGAGTGGAGAAGATTACGTTGGACGCGTGGGAGAAGCAGCACAGCAGCGCGAAGTGCGTGGCAATCGCCACTGTCCGACTGGTCAACACTGTAAGAAGAGACAAAAAATGAACAAAAGTCGTACACGTCTTGTCCTTCCTCTTCACGCTCAGTGACCTGAGCTTTTTAGGTGAAATAAATCGGTTAATTTTGCTTTATATGTGTGATGATTCATAAAGCAATCCTTAAATACGTGCGTCAAAAAGTTTGAGCTATTTCATTCCGCTGGTTGTAATGTAAACTGTATGCGGAGTAAACGCTTGAATAAAACTTGTCCGAACGTAATACACGTCCCGTGCAGATATTATCAGGCAACTCAAAATGAATCACTATAAACAATTTGGAGCAGCGTAATTCGAGTCTACACATTCGTAAAGCATAAAGAAAAATCCTGAGCAACGTCAACTAATTAAAATATAAATTTATGCTTAACTCAACGCCTTATTGTATCACTCGATAACATTAGCATTAATTAAAGCTATAACTGAGGGGATCTTTAGTTTTTAATTTCATACTCAGGAATATTAATGTCGATGCGAAGAGTTACCAGACACACACAACTCACTTTTCTGTCAATTCCGAGCTGGGCGAGAACGTCAATGTCAGGATTCTATTCCAGGATTTTAGGCTTTCATTTGACAGCTGGTGGAGGTACAGGATTCTGCACAGAAATTATCACAAAAAACGAAACTCTATTTCGACGTGAAAATATTGGCACTTCCAATTTCAAATCAATAACAAACACATCTGAAACTCGTAAGACAGCTCTTTGAGGCGGTTTCCAACTGCCTAACTTCTTTTGATCTTAATGAATGCCAACTACTCATGTGTACGTATGTTTTCTCAACTATGAAACATTATGCTGCATAATTAAATATGTGAATGATACCATCAGGGTAGTCCGCCTTCCCCAAAGTACTTGAAGAAAATCCCCAATAATATTTCATTTCATTCGTGTTCCTGCGCATACTCATCTTTTAATTTTAATGGTTTTTTCAGACTGAACCTAAAGGAGCCAAAAGAGCCAATTTTCATCAAAAATTAGATGCAGCATGTTAAAAGTTTATTTTCTATGTTTTCGAGGAAGAGCTATGTAGTTAAGGAGTAAAATGGACAATTGGCGTAGCGTATCTTATATACGTGAAAGCACAGATTAGCTCGCGAGCATCCAAAAAGTTATTCTTTAAAAAATGGTCGCAACGATTCGCTAGTCCACATAGTCAGATTTCATTGCGATGCTCCAGAAAGGCCCTAAAAGGGTCTTAATTTTTTCTTTTCCCTAGAGCTGCTATTAAATTCTTATTGTAGATTATTTATCAACGCCATAGAGGGAAAGAATAGTTAGTACATTGCATCTACTCTTCAGCCTATGAGTTTAACATCCTGTGCATATTTTGTTATTGAGAGACGAAAAGACGGAAGATACAATCTCCAGCCAGTACTTTGACACTTGACGATCAGACATCAGCGTAATAACCACGGTAGAGGAAACAAGGTAGGTTTAAGCCAGTCTTTTTTTCTTTGATGGTGTGGTTTTGCTGACGTCACAGCAACGAACCAATAGCAGCGCTCATATTGCATCTGGTAGCCCTGCTACCTTCAAATCTGGCTTCACTAATGGCCTAACGACATAGCGTTTTGGTGACGTCAAGTTTGTTCGAAATAGAGCCTTTCTATTGGCTAGCCAAGCAAGAGGAGGTTTATTTTCTCCCATATAAATGACCCTACCTTGTTTCCTCTACCGTGGTAATAACCCTAAAGAAGCATCGAAGAAAACACATACGATGAACAGGGAAGGGAAATGGAGACAACTCACTGTGAAGAGTTTTCATCGTTCATGCCTAAAATGTACGTCAATAAAAAATCATTTGTTTTGAACGAGTTTTACGAACCATCTTACAAGCACCATACCTTAAGAAAAACTCAAAGTTTTCCCACCACTTTCACATATTTGAGTTAATTCGCGCAGATATTAGCACCCATTTTATTATTGAAACTTAGTTGTGTTTCATTAGTGGGTGAGACTTTAGTGTTTTAGTGTGATTCTTCAGTATACAGTCCGGTGGATTTTTTGCTCTATCTCTAGCCATGTATACAAAATATGGTGTGGTCATGCAGATGAGTGTTCTACAGCGTCCAGTACAGCAAAACTAACCAGCGAGCAGCACTCGGAAATGCGTACTGTCCAGCATTTGTAAATTTAATTTGGCAGACCCCTATTTCTTGGTAGAAAGTGATATAGTTTGTTGAATTTCATTGCAATATTTGGTTGTAAATTAATATAACTTTGTTGTTAGACTCGAGAATTCTCGACTTGGCGGCTCGATCTATCCCACGGCGACTCTCTCATTATAGCGCTCTCTGAAGAAGTCAGTTGTGTTGGACAGTGTAAAGACCTTCGATAACTTCAGTTAACGTAAAGCAGGATAAACCTAATCTCACAAAGAGAACACAAAAAATTAGTTAATGTGCAAAAATTTGTAAGTAATTATTTCAAATCTGGTATTCGAATAATATAATTCAAAAAATACGGTAATCATTGATATATAGAACTCAGGAAGAGAAGGAGATGACCGTTTCAAAGATCTAAGACCAAAATTGGTTGATGAATCGCTGGGTCATCCGCCTATGACGACCCTGAGATATGTTATATATGTATTCATAAGGGGACATGTTAGGGGACCCGCGAGGTGAGACATGTTATATTTATTTTAAAATATCATACACTGTGTGTGTGTGTGGAGAAACGTAGCGACGAAATATTCCTTGTGATCCTCGTTAAATGAAACACAATGACTGATAGCTGCATCGACTCTAAAGTGCATAGATCGAATAAATTTGAAGTTGAATCCAAAACTAAAAAAAAACAAATTTAAAAATTTTGGATTCAACTTCAAATTTATCCGATCTTCGCATTTTAAAGTTTACGTACATTTTAAAAATCTTCCGTCAATAAATGAATGTGAGACGGCGGTGAAACTTTCTATTCTTGGTTGAAATTTCCTATAGTTTTTGTATTATTATGACTTTTAAATCTCAATGTCTTATATCCAGTTTACTCAGAAGATTTAAATTTAGAATGTTTTAATACTTTGATTTATTGCATTTCAGAACACTGAAGATGGATTTTTTGTAATCCGAAACTTTTGCTTTTTTATCATGATATTCTTAGCCACGTTGGTTTTCAATTTCATCCTAAAAGTGAGATTTCCTAGAAATCAGTCTATTTCATTTACACCTGGCAAAGAGCTGAAGTTGTGCGTTTCTTACACTGAAGAGAGATGAATGAAATTTTATAATACTGCCGGTACAACCTGCGTAAAACTAAAATTTCACTATAACATTTATTTTTTCAGGTACTAACCAAAGTTCTTGTTTTATGAATCAATTAACTCTCGCTAATCTAACCTAGAAAAACCTTTTTAGTATGCACCCAAAATCTCGAAGTGTCAAAGCATTAATTTTATTGACACAAATTCTGTGGCATCTGTTAAAGCAGTTTTTCCATCATATGATAACAACCGTAGCTAGGATACACCTTTTAAACATCCATTGGCCTGGTCTTTCTTTATCAAGTGATAAACATTTAAATCCTTCCCTGTTAGTTTTTTGAACCATCTTACAAGTACCATACCTCAGAAAAACTCAAAGTTTTTCACCACTTTCACACATTTGAGTAACTGTAATTCGCGCAGATATTAGCACCCCCATTGTTTTATAGAAAACACAGGCGATAAATCACATAGCATGCCACATCGCAACGAGCCTCGCCCGAGCCCCATGCCACTGGTGCTGACTGTGTGGTTGCCACCGCGCGACTGCCACACGCCCTCACGACGCTTCGACGACGCGCTCGATGAAACCATCAAACTTTCCCTCAGCCACGCTGTACTTTCCCTGGCTCTCCTGCGCCGCATCCCCACGGCCATGGACGCATCTGTTGGTAACGCGGTCCGTGATTCTGCTGCTCGTGCGTGCAGATATGAAGAGATTACCGTTCTCTGTTGAGCACGTTCACTTTTGGAGGTAGGATGCCCTAGGAGTCACTGAACTTTTCGACCCACAGGTAGCTATACTCAAATTTGACCATCGTGCAGGCATTAATTGATAATCGTCTTCTGTTGAACACATTCATTTTTGATGGTAGGATGCCGTAGGAATCACTGAACCTATTCGGGCACATAGGTAGCTATACTCTAATTTCACCATTGTACTGGACTTGAGAAACAATCTAATTCTGTATCGCTTGTGAAAAATAAATTGTTTCAATCGCTTTGTGCCCTTGTAGGATCGTGATCCAGGATTGAGTAGGAAGTGTGCTAACTCAGCCCCCATGTTAATTTCCCCTGAATTAACCCAGCCAAATTTTGTACGGTCACTTTGGAAAAAATGTTAATCACCCGTATAAGGTGTAATTAAAGGAAATAGTTGAAAAGGAAAAAGAAAATACGGTTATGAAAGGAAATACAACCGTATTTCATGCAGGGCGAGTGCTCGATATCTGCAATGAATGACACGAGTTGTAAATGGCAATGCAGTATGTCAGGTTTTAATAGCAATTCAATAATTATAATTGTTTTATTTGATCTTCACCTGTTTCCTATTCATGAATCAAACTTTACATTATCCGGCGGCACGTTTTTGGACAAGTATTACAATGATTTCTAATCTGGTCCATCTTTTTGAAACTATTTTATTGCTCCGTATACATACTACAGAATCATGAATTCTTTAACTATACTTCGCACCGAGTTTAATTCTATGTGAATTGGTGCATCAATGAAATTCGTAAGCTGTAAAAATTTACCGAGTGCCCGTATCACAAAATAAATACTATCATTTGAAATTGAGTAGTTCCAAAGCTCTAAAGGAGCACTTTTTGACCCAGTTCTTACCGTTCAAAATGTGCTGAGTGTGATGCAAGGGAAATCGCCTTTCAGACGCGAACCTCACAAAACTGCAGGCAACGAGAGTCCCAGATTTCTAAAACAACAGACCACCACAACGCAAAGTGAAGCTGCGCAAACGCATGCGAAGTGTTGCTGTGCATGTCTTCCTGCTTCATGGAGCAACGTGCGTGAGTCACTTGGTTGTCACGAGGTGTAACGACAACGATAACTCCTGCCTTTTCTGATCGTGGGTTTGGAATGAACTTTTGCAAAGACGTTCGAGATTTCTCGTAAAGCGTAAAAACTTTTGAGGTTTTCCTTTTCATCAGTGAAATAACATCCAAAAATGTTACGTACATACATATGCGAACATTAGTGAAGCAAATGCACATATGCAACAAGAAATGAGTGAAAATCATGAAATATAACCTAAAAATTTAAAGGATGTTCCTAAACAAGTAGTCCATTTAACTCCTGCTGTCCATAAGAGTCTTGTATCCTACGCATTGCACCGCCCCTCATTGACTTGAATACAAGTTAATGTTCGTTTTTTCTCTAACCTCTACGTGTACAGCTAAAAAGAAGTCGCAGTTATTCAACAAATGCGATTCTTGATTTAAAGTGCGAATGTCAGAGAATGTCTGAGACGAATTTTCATCAGTTGAAGTTGAAATTTGCTTGAAATTATGCCGTTTATTTCGAAGATCACGGTGAGTTTTCAATAATTCGGTGGTTTTATTGACACCTCCTAGGCCCCGGCACGTGCTCGGTGTATTTAGGCGTCATATCTTTGGTGGCTTTATTTGTGCTTGAATGCGTTTCTTATCATTCGTTTCGATGGACGAAATTCATTTTCAGAGTGACAAACAATTTCTCTGGTTTGCATGGAGTGATATAAGCGCTATGTATTGATCGACCATTGTACATATTGTTTCCAAAGATTATTGATATTGCGATCCTTGGAAAGCGCCTTTCATGAGGAGATAATTTGTAGTTAAAATTGTAAATGTAGTAGGATGTGAGTACTTTGACAGTGCTCCATTTTAAAGTGCAAGCATCTTGTCATCCATGATCTGACTCAGTGGTATCTTATTTTGTGTGCCCACGTACAATGACATCTTTTCCTGCCTAACTTCGCGTACTGGCATCTTGTATTGCCTAATTCGCGCAATGGCATCTTGTATTGCCTAACTTCGCGCTATGGCATCTTGTATTGCCTAATTCGCGCAATGGCATCTTGTATTGCCTAATTCGCGCAATGGCATCTTGTATTGCCTAACTTCGCGCTATGGCATCTTGTATTGCCTAATTCGCGCAATGGCATCTTGTATTGCCTAATTCGCGCAATGGCATCTTGTATTGCCTAACTTCGCGCAATGGCATCTTGTATTGCCTAATTCGCGCAATGGCATCTTGTATTGCCTAACTTCGCGCAATGGCATCTTGTATTGCCTAATTCGCGCAATGGCATCTTGTATTACCTAACTTCGCGCAATGGCATCTTGTATTGCCTAACTTCGCGCAATGGCATCTTGTATTGCCTAACTTCGCGCAATGGCATCTTGTATTGCCTAATTCGCGCAATGGCATCTTGTATTGCCTAACTTCGCGCAATGGCATCTTGTATTGCCTAATTCGCGCAATGGCATCTTGTATTACCTAACTTCGCGCAATGGCATCTTGTATTGCCTAATTCGCGCAATGGCATCTTGTATTGCCTAATTCGCGCAATGGCATCTTGTCTTGCCTAACTTCACGCAATGGCCTCTTGTCTTGCGCGACCTTGCGCCGAGGGATCTTGTCTACATTGGTTCCCTGTCTTGTCATACAGCGGCCACGGAACGTGAGGATGGCACGCTCTGCTCCGGCAAACGGAGCGTTCGCCACTTCAGTTTCGCTCGCTGCAATTCAGTGAAAGTGCTGCGAATAATTCTTATTACAGGAAATGTTGTAATTACACGAGAGTTCTTCTGCATGCAGCTCTCACTGGAAATGTTCGCATTCCTGTGGGCCTGGTGGTGATCGATGCAATTTGAAGATCCGCGATGAGTTGGACTCTAGGTGTGTTTAAAAGAGAAGACAAATTTAAATATATGGAGAAAATTTGCACGTTTCTTCACCGACAAGGACTTCCATTTTTTGAAGACAACCGCCTAATTGTGGAGGCCTTGGGCGACGATAAACATATTTAATAGGATTCGTCAGTGTTTTCTAATTCTTTTTCATTTTAAGGATTGAATTTTTCTTCTGGTGAAAACAGCTTTTATCAAAAAAGACAATCTCTTCCCTTCGCGTGCCATCCTTCAGGAAGTTGAGACGCTGAGTTCTGTTGACTGCTTTCTTTTTACGGGGGTGAGTAAGACGTCGGCGCTTCTTCAGCTTCAAGTGAAAATGTTTGACGTCACTTTTGACCATTCTCTTCATAGATTTTTACTGTATTAACATCCATCTATTAGGTCATTTTCCTTGAGGATAGATTTTGATTCATCCCGAGTCTATCATGCGCGGAGCTTCTGACTTACAATGCTTTAGTTAGTTCATTGAATTTGTTTAGCGAACCGAAAATAATAGAATTTGTAATATCTAACACTTTTAATGCATAAGACTTTGACCCAATAATAACTTGACGTTTACTATTTTTGCCAAATTTTATATCAATTACATAGCAATAATCAATTTGCAGATGAAAAAGTATTTAGCTATTGCTTAGTCAACAATTCTAGATGAGAGGCGATTTAAAGTACTGTGCATAATAAGGCGAAAAGAGTGTAACTTTTGCCACGCCCTGTGCGGTAAATTTAAGTTAAATTATCAATTTGATCTATGTATGCAATTACGCAAGTGACCAAACCGTCCCCAGCTTCTGCTGTCGTGCTGACAGTGCCTATCGCATCGAACAGTTATGTCTCTCTGGAGCATTTTTTTATGTTTTTTGTATGAAATTGTAATCAGAGCTCAAGTAAATTTCAACAGTGCCGTCATTAATGTAAATATAATTGCCAGTTTAATTTTTATTCATGGAGATGATTTACTTGTTAGAAATTGATTTGGAATTTCCATGAATTTAAATGCGAGTGCATTCAATCACAAATTTTACGTAAAAATATATCATCACTAAATAGATTAGAGATGTTATTTAATATTTTTTACTATAGTTATACATATTTTCGCGTTTCTATGCTATAATCATAATACGTGCAGTAAAAAGATACGTTGAACATCGTATTGCCCGGCAAATTTTTGGTTTTAGTTTTAGTTGGTGGTATTAATTTTTAGTTGAGGGGATATTGGCGGCACGTATAGTAACTAAGGAGCGAGCGACTCCCAAACTCTTCAACCTTCATTTGAACGTCGCCGCCTGAACGCCTTTACGATATTGAAGTCAATAATAAAAATTCAACTTCACTGCAACAAGCTCGCGAATACTTGATGTCTGCTCGTGCTTTTTGAGTAACAAAGATTGTGAACGAAAACTTGAACAATAAAGGATGTTTTGTGGCAAAGGATGTGCTCGCCGTGGCACAGTGGTTAAGGGATCGGCCTTGTATGTTGGAGACAAGGGTTCGTATCCCGGCGCTGGCGCGGCGATTTTCCCCGTTGGGTATAAGGGAACACTCAAGCACAATACCCCACTCAACCCAGGTGTCGGAAATGGGTACCGGCTTTACTGGGGAACCGTCATGGTGTCCTATATATAGTGTTAGTTATAAGACATTTAAAAAACCAATGCTCAAGATCATATGTATCAGGCTTGATTGGAAATAAAGCATCCCAAAGATGCCGATATTTGTTTGTTTGTTATTCTAACCAAACCTGGTGCATATCATCTTATAGAAATGTATGCTTAGATATGCATTATAATTTAAAAATTGAACTATAATGCAAGCGGTTGTCCTATATTTTCAAAACATTCTTCAATAAATTAGGTTATATATATTCATTGAAAATACTTAAAATTTTCAACCATTTTTAAAGAACTTATCAATGTAAATTTGCACGTACAAGCAATCATATATGCATGTGATCGACAGTAAAGCAACTTTAATCAGTGAGATGAAGTACCTCACTATTACCATTTGAGTATAGCAGAAGTTAATCGCTATTTTTTAATAAAAATAACGGGGAAAATTCCCCTTGAATTCTTTCTCTGAATTTAAAAATAAGTTGGTTTTCCAGTGAGGCACTTGATACTGACAATGTCATGTAAACGGTAGCTCACTGCGCCATATCATCGACTCACTTTTTGCTCGTTTTATAGTTGGTAGGAGAAACTTTACTCGTTTGAGTTGGTGATGTTGGTACGAGCAATTTTGCTCATTTTAGTGGGAGGGAGTAATTTTGCTCATTTTAGTTGGTGCGAGTAATTTTGCTCGTTTTAGTTGGTACACGAAATTTTGCTTGTTTTAGTTGGTACACGTAATTTTGCTTGTTTTAGTTGGTACACGTAATTTTGCTTGTTTTAGTTGGTACACGTAATTTTGCTTGTTTTAGTTGGTACACGTAATTTTGCTTGTTTTAGTTGATGCAAGTAATTTTGCTCGTTTTAGTAGGCAGGAGTATTTTTTCAACATCTGCTTTGTTCTGACATAGGAAGAGAAAACACACACTTCGGGATGAGCCCAGTTCATCATTCACACGGTGACTACAGAATTTAAAACCTTGGGAATGCTGAGAAAGAAATTTCAATGAATTAGCAGAGTTCTACCAGAAAAATAAAAAGGTCTGTGTTCTATACGAGTCTACTTTACCTGTACTGGTACAAGCTTGCGTAAGAGTAATTAAAATTATGACTGCATTCTGTAAGCGTCCAATTAAATTTCTAGTGCTGAACTTGAATGAAAATAATGAACTTGAATGAAAGTGCTCTGTTATGCTTAGTGTATGTGTCCGTTTTCAAGTGGGATCCGATGCTGAAAAATGTGAATGCGCCACAGTTCGAGCACGGGAATAGTTTTCAGTTCTCACTCTGCACGCTATGCCCATACCGTGACACCTAATAAGTTAACATGTCATTTACAGTCACACGTTCAACAATTGTCGCTTGTGCACATCACGAGGCTTACTTATTTCACGCAGTTGGGGTTCAAATTCGCGCGTTCGCGCAAATTAGAAAGGGAAATTTCGCTCAGCCTGTCGGGACATTCGTTCATTGTAGTGCCAGTGAAATCAGTCATAAAACGATGTTCAGTTTTCTCTGCAACTTTACGCATTGCGAGCTTCCTGAGTTTAAAAATAACGAAAGCTGTGGTGTATGGATTAGCTGAATCAATGGAGACTGTAAAACTGAAACATTTCCATTTTGTAATAACAGTAAATTTATGGCATAAATTCTCACTGTAATTTCACTGGAAATATTTCAATACATTATCGCTCATGATATAATATTGAATTTTCCGTCAATTTCTCAAATCAATCTCTTCGTTTTGCCACTTGCCTCCATCAGAGTAAACTATGAAAAACTCCAGTAGGTGTTTTGGACTGTGTAAAGAATGTCCTTGCATAGTTCTGAAAATCGTGCTACATCTCACTGTTTGTTCACAATTATTTTTTTCGTCATGTACCAGTTTTCAGATATGCACGGACAGTCTACTGTTCAAGGCTGTCAGTTAAATGTACTCAACGCGAGTATACGAGTATGATCAAACTTGTACCTACCTTTCCTTCAGTATACTTTCCACAAAGACAGAAGACGGTTTCACGAACGTTAGAATTATTTAATGCAATATTCCTGTGACTTTCCAACTTACACTGCCAACAGCTAAGACTAAATATTCCTTTGGTAGGAAAAAACTCCGTTCGTTTACGGTGTAAGCTTTGTATTGAAAAACCTAAAATAGACAGACCACGAGATCTTCCCTACTCTTCCCATACAACTCATACCAAAGCTCTTATCACGCTGTACAAGCAGGAAAGGTTTATCATCTTGCAATTCTTCATTTTTTCAATTGTAGAAAATATTTAGACCCTATTCGGCCCAGTGTTCCCATAAAAATCGTACAAGAAGCGTGAAATAACTTTCTTACTTCTCTTACTACATGAATGTTATCGTCTGAGTCAAATCTTCTGAGCGTCATAATCTTGCCAAATTCACAAGGTCTGCTTACGCTGCGTCGAGGGGGTTTGAAGTATTCATCATTAAGTGCTGCCACACATGACATAATCAAGTCATTCCAGTTGATACTATAAAAGCAATTAAAATCGCAGAATTTTTGTGCGACAACGCATTTATCCTGTCCGACTTTATATGATGCAAATTTCAACATAAACTCGAAGTAAATAATGCTTTGCAGCTCATCAAGATCGTATATTCATTTGATTAGGGAACTACTTTACGAATACATTCCATAAATTTATGAACTCCTGAACTAATCTTATGCTAACTATAGTTAGAACTATTGAACAGCTCTATTCTTAAGGTGACATCAGAGCCCTAAAGCATTAGACCAGAACCAGTCTGCTTCGCAATAAGAGATGTCGATTATAATTATACTCTAACCTTGGTAGCAAAACATAATTTATTGACACTATTTAAACTTGGGAGTAAAGCCAAAAAGTAAACCACGAGGAACAGAAGAAGGTTACTCAAGAAAGCTGGCCATGTGTGCACAAGAATGCTATGCGGAGAGAAGTGGTGCGTTTTAATGTCGCTCTCTCTGTGTGAGTGCGACGGACCTCGACGGAACTTCTCTCAGCAGGGTGGGGCATGACTAAATTGAGTCAGTCGTGTGAATAATACGCAAATTTCCCCGCCCACATTGATTCTGGGAATAGGTTCAGCATCCATCTGTAAGCTTTCACCATGTGACTCGAGCTCGCAAATAAATTCAGAGGTTTGTTTCCATGAAGAGAAATGATCTGTCTTAAAGAATCACTTTAAAACTTTTCTTTCACTGGTGCTGTTACACAACTATTAGAAACTTTGAACGTCAATTCATAACAAATTCAAAAAATTAGTGCAAGTGATAGTTCTCAACGTTTATTTACACACGTTAGACACGCAGAAAAGTCTCAAATTTTCATTTGCATTACCTTTTTTTATACCATAATAGATTCATTCAGTTGCTCTAATGTCTTTTTCCTGAGAAGTAGTGTGCGATTCTCTCTTCCATTTACTTGTGGATTAAATCAGAGAAATTCTTAAATGGCGCAAGAGAATCTGGGATAGTGAAGGGTATTCACCACGGCATCCCTCATTCTCCCGCATTCGCTCAAACAAACAAACAAACAAACATCGGCATCTTTGGGATGCTTTATTTCCAATCAAGCCTGATACATATGATCTTAAGCATTGGTTTTTCAAATGTCTTATAACTAACCCTATATATAGTACACCATGACGGTTCCCCCCTAAAGCCGGTACCCATTTCCGACACCTGGGTTGAGTGGGGTATTGTGCTTTAGCTTTCCCTTATGCCCAACAGGGAAAATCTCCGCGCCAGCGCCGGGATACGAACCCTCGTCTCCAACATACAAGGCTGATCCCAGAACCACTGTGCCACGGAGAGTAAGGATTTGTTGCATTGGTAAAATAAAATTTGAAAAGCTCCTCGTGAGTGAAGAAATACAAAACCGAATAAAATGTTAATAAGTTAAATTTAGAAAAATGTGAAAGATATTTGATAAGTCGTGCATGGTTTGTTTAAGAGCTACGTTACTGTACTGGCAAAGCAATTTTGAAAATCATGCTTCAATACAGCTTGTTCCTCGGTGGTTTATTGCTCATGTTCATATAAAGCGTATCCAAGTAAGTTACATCAGTAAAATAAAAAAAAATATCTCTCAAAAATTTGAAAACGAATTGTTTGATTTCAAGCGGTTGCAGTCGCTGTTTATTTTAGGCTGCTCAGAATGTTCAAAGAGTGCACTTCTTTAATAGCTGACCGAATTGTGACTATTACTTCACCCACATTTGCCGCTTGTGAGCGGTTGCATTTTAACTTGATGTATATTCGCAATGCACTTGCGAGCAACTCATCTTCCTGGGCTATATGTGAGCAATACCTCAATGATTGTAATTTACTTGTCAGTTTATTTATTGCTGCTGGGTTGGCAAAAAAGGAATTGTGGCTAACTTCATCATAATCAGGGAAATGAAGAACTCCGCATATATAAAAAAGGAATGACAGTACTTGAATGCGTAGACGTACAGCGACCGATCGTGTAGTTCCCTTCCAACCATACGGTAGACATCTTAATTTCACCCTTTAATTCCAAATGATGCATTGCGGCAACAAGGGTAACAGGCATCTTTGGGATGCTTTATCTCCAATCAAGCCTGATACATATGATCTTTAGCATTTGTTTTTCAAATGTCTTATAACTAACCCTATATATAGGACACCATGACGGTTCCCTCGTAAAGCCGGTATCCATTTCCGACACCTGGATTGAGTGGGGTATTGTGCTTGAGCTTTCCCTTATACCCAACGGGGAAAATCTCCGCGCCAGCGCCGGGATACGAACCCGCGACTCCAACATACGAGCCCGATCCCCTAACCGCTGTGCCACGGAGAGCACTCGAGCACTCGGCAACAACATTGGCTTTCATTTACAACATAGGCCTATGTTAGTTTGTCTGGGTTCTGAAGGAGAGCTCTTACCGACTAAATGTGAAGCATGTTTTGTTGCAGAATACATTATAATTGTTTTGAGAAAAATCTGTTCGATCGGCGGATATGAAAGCACCGATGGAAAGTGAATTTGACGCTCTTAAAATTATTTTTCTGCTTCTATCGTCCACAGGGGATTCCTATCATATTGTAAAGAAACCGGTGCCCCAGGATAATTTTGTTGGGCTGCCTCTGCTATAAATGGGCTTTAGGTAGTTCCTTAACTTGAACCCGAATTTATGCTCAGGTTATCCTGTGGGGGACTCTCCTTGTTCATAGATTTCCAATTCTACAGGCATTACTAAATTGTATCTTCTCTTTGCCTTCTTAATAATGGATTTCATGTAGCTGAAATCTTAAAATGACTAAAATAACAATACAAAATTTGTGAGACATTGTAGTGTTGTTTGAATTCTCCTATATTGAATTACTGTTTCTTTTAAATCATTTGTAGCCTAGAGGAAATATTTTTATCATATCCAAATTAGGGATAATTTGTGTGAGGTATCCCTCTAAATTCTGTATTTTATATATGAGATATTGATTCAAATAATATCATGGATATGATAGTGGAAATGTTTTATCATAAGTTTGAAATTTTACTTTGTTTAAATCCTAAATTTCATATTGGGTATCAATTGAAATGTTATCATTTAAAGTTCTGCTTATAAGAAAATCTAACCACTTTAGTGACATTTATTAGCTATGCTTTTATGTTTACTTAAGCTACACATTCTTATGGTAACTCCTCTGCTGATATGGTTATGGAGAAAAGGCAGAAAATGTTAGTCAGATTTTCTACTTGTTGAGGTTGGATTTTACTTCCTCACTTATTTTCCTAACTTAGAGGAAAAAAGGGTAAATCTGGAGATGACAGTTGTCGATTTTCCACTTTTTGGTGCCTGAACCTAATTATTTGAATCAAAATAAACAAGTTTTCTTCTATTCTTTTTTCGTCTCAAATGAGTATTTTACGATTTATAGCGGTAAGTTTAGTTTCGTCTTTGATGACGAATGCGCTTGAATAAACAGCTACTCATCGATTTTCGAATTTTTGTTGCTTGAAACATGGTAATAACATCGAAATAAACAACTTTTATTCTATACACTTTTGTCGTCAAATGAGTATTTAACGAGGTATAGCGGTAGGTTTGGTTTCGTCTTTCAAGACAGAGCGCTGGAAGCGAGACGCCATTGCAGTATTGCCATACAACTCGTTCAAAGAATTTATTTCTGCTTCAAAGACTGGAGTTGCGGTAAGTCATTTACCGCTATAACTAATAAAATACTCATTTGAGACAAAAAGTGCATAGAAGAAAACTTGTTTATTTCGATCTAATTAACTATGCTAAGGCATCGAAATTTACAAAATCGACAACTGTCATCTCCTTCAGATTTACCAAAAAAAGTATTCCTACAACAGAAGTGTAATGATAGAGTAATCATTGAAGTGTTTTCTTTTAATGAGCTAAATTCAATTTTTGATTTGAAGTCTGTGTGTTCCAATATAATTGTTTCAACATGTTGCATTCATTGTCAATATTTAATTTAGGCCTACTGTTGTTTTGTTACCTAATTCTAAATTTATAATATTAATGTACAATTAGAAGCTTTTATAGCAAAATATACGTAGACAATTTCAAGCATGAGAAATGATAGAAGAAAATGGTATATTTTTCAGTTGATAAGATTCACATTAAAATGTTACATTTCTCAGTTTATTAGATTTACATTATGTAAAAACTAAAGTATCTTCTTTTTTTTCCAGATGCCTGCCTCATTTTCAATTTGTTGTTCTGTTTGTCATACTTGTGAAGTTTGGACATGTTCCACATGCCAGACCAAAGAGTGCAGTTCCCGCTTGAAGCAAAGAAATGGCCAAGTTCTTTCAGCTGATGCATTGGCCAACACTTCTGCTGAAGAGCCAAGAGCTTCAGCTAGTAGTAAGTGGGAAATTATTCTATTTCTTAGGAAGAATTTAATTTGCTATAACACTGATTTGCCTAAAAAACTTAACCCGCGCACGGTCGCGCATCCCTCAGAAAAGTAGTCAATTTACCCGCGTTACTCTGCCGTTCCCTGTTCACTTACCGTAATAGGCAGAGATGTAAAAATATGAAGTAATGAGTAAAAAATGTTGCTTTACACTTTGATGTTGTCAGATTTTTGATAACTTGAACCGTTTCTTTGTAATATGGAGTCAAACTCCGTAGATTTTTGCACAACATTGCTTCAAAGAGATCAATGGCCATTTTTGTGTTTTGGGAACAATGTAATGTTTTTCACTGCAATTTTATGCAGAAAATCCTTCCAAACCTGCTGATGTTTTTATTTTTCCTCTACAACAATTAGAAAAAAAGTTATGACCATTTATGTCTACTAGGTGTTATCCATTCTTCGTTTTAGTTCCTACGTAAATGCATGTTTGCATGTCTGGTTATATTACTGTAAGTATAGTGTTTCGAAACTTGTAATTTTCACACAATATGAATAAAATACTGCTCTACACGCTACTGACTTCAGATTTGTCTTATTTGCCATTTTTACGAAATAAGGCGAAATAAGGCCCTGAGTAGTTTCGCTGGTAACTGAGGCTGCCACTGACTGTTCGCACGCACACCCTCTCACGGTCGCCTCATTTACCACACTGACTGTGCTTACCCCTCCCAACTTCCAAGTGGTTGGAGCTCTGCCTTAACCCCCACAATGTGGGGGTTTCTGGCTCCAGCTGTGTAGCACTCGCTGAGACGATCATTTTGGTGTATAACAACTTGGGGTTATGCCTTACGTCTGGCAACCAGTGAGCCTGGTAAATGAGGCGACCAGTTACAGTGCGCGGGTTAACTGCCATGTGAGCCGCAAGAGGTATACAGAGGAAATTTTTTCATAATACCAACCAGTAGTCACAAACTTGATTTTCTTAAATACTTAATATTAGCTAAATTAAGATATGTTTCTCTATGTTTTACTATTTTCAAAATTGCTTAATACAATTGACTTTAAATTTGAGTTGAATATTTAACTTTAGTTGTAACCATAAAAGTCATCAGGGAGCCGTAGCAATCGTAGTAAAAATGAAAGAGCAAGACAAGCTACTTGAATCATTTAAGGTATATATTCGAATAAAACCTAATTTCAAACGTTTCGGCCACAGGCCATCATCAGTGATTAGAAATCTGAAAAGTACAAAGTAAAGAGTAAGAATAGACAAAAAGACAAATCAAATCTAAGAATGACCATTCTAAAAACAAGCTATAAAATTGCGTTAATTGTGATTATCTATTTACAATGGCTAAAGGAAAAGAACTCAGAGTGTTATTTAAAGCCGGCCTAAGTTTAAAAATGTACAAGGACTCTAAAATGCGCATATCTGTATATAACTGGGGTTTTGCTAAAATTAATTTCCATTAATCAATTTTTAATTTTAGCAAAACCCCAGTTATATACAGATATGCGCATTTTAGAGTCCTTGTACATTTTTAAACTTAGGCCAGCTTTAAATAACACTCTGAGTTCTTTTCCTTTAGCCATTGTAAATAGATAATCACAATTAACGCAATTTTATAGCTTGTTTTTAGAATGGTCATTCTTAGATTTGATTTGTCTTTTTGTCTATTCTTACTCTTTACTTTGTACTTTTCAGATTTCTAATCACTGATGATGGCCTGTGGCCGAAACGTTTGAAATTAGGTTTTATTCGAATATATACCTTAAATGATTCAAGTAGCTTGTCTTGCTCTTTCATTTTTAGTTGTAACCCATGGCAGTTACTGTGTTAAAGCAAGCATTTCTGTCTAGTTTGGCAAAAGTGAATTTCAGGATTAATGGTAAAAATATTGTAATTTATTAATAGAATATATTAAATTTTTTGGAAGTAAATTATAATTTTATTTTCATAAAATTTCCAGATCTCGTGTAATTCTTGTGTTTTATTTTAATGAAAAGTAATTGTATTCAGTAAAAGTAATCATTCTTTTTGTCATAGTGTAATCTTTTAACATCTGCACTATTGTAGGGTTTCATTATCATAACTACATTGAAATTTTTATTTACTTTTTTCAAAATACTTTTGCATATAAAGTCAATCATATTTTGTATTTAGCTGCTAGAACTTGTTTTGCTGACTTGTTTACACTTCTTTGTAGTATTGGTCATTTTAATTATGTGAAGGAATAATTCCATAGATAAACAATTTTTTATTCAAAGTATAGAAAAGTTTGCTACCGGGATAGGATTTTATGACAGCCTATATTACTGATATTTATTTATTTCTTTGGCAATGTAATTATTATACATTTCTTCAGTAATAATTGTAGTAAGCATGAATGAATTTAGTATTTTGATATGGTATGGCATGATGTAACTAAAACAAGCAATTGAAAGGTTAATTTTTAGATCAAGCATGGAAAAAGGTTTCATTGAAATAATACTATTTGTGCTAATGAGTATAAGGCACCAAGAATAAGTGTAAAAAATTTTTTGTAAGTAAAGAGGGATACAAAAAGACAGCTGAAGAATGAAGAGATTAAGTACTAGCATCTTGGTGTTAGTTAAATCGTTTATCAGTGTGTTTAAAACTAACCAAGGTTTAAATGAATTTAGAGCATAGAATACTGGATGTTAACTGCCATTGTAGATTATAAGAATATACCAGAAATGAAGGTGGGAAAAGCATGTCGGCCAGTATATCTCAATTCTATCTCACTGGGGCTATTCAGGTGAGACTTATATGTAATTATGATTTTCTAATTACTTTCATGTATTTTATTGTTAGAATATCTATGGTAACTTGCAAAGTAGGCTGTTCCCTGAGCTTTAGGTGTTGTCTTAGTTACTTTTGATTGCTGTTAATGGATAAACTATGACTAGATATATAAAAATGTATGGGTAGATCAGTAAATGCTTAGGTGAGTTAGATTGAAATAGGTATGGTGAAAGTTGAAAAAATAACAGTGAATTTGTTCACTGCTCCTAATCAAACCTTATTTACTGAAGCTGTCTTATATCATCATATCTATAAAATAAAATAAGAAATTTGTTTTTGTGGCATTGTAGCATTTTTAACTGACTTGTTTAAACTGTTCTATTGAATATTTACTGATACACTTTTGTATTTCATCAGTAAAGTATGTATTCTTGAATTTTTATCATTGTATGTTTGCACATAGAATGTGTTAGCTATATCTGTTACATATTTCTCAATGTTTTTCTTCAATGCAATGTAAGCTTGATAAAGCCATGCTACATTGGGTTCAGGAAACAAGAGTCACAATATAAAGGGATTTAATTATTTTTTTACAGATTGTCCTGTTGAGTTTGTCAAATGTAACATAAAACTGGAGCCACTGGAGAGCATTTGTGAAGCATCTGAAATGAGCCAGTCAAGAAGTTCTGGTGAGTATTTTACCACTTAGCTCCATAAGTTAATAAGTTAATGATAGCAGTTATTCTTCAGGTGAGCTCAAAGTACAGCTGTATGGATTCCTTGACACGTTGATAGCGATGGGTTAAACTGAAGTTCAGCATTCAACTCAAATTTGAAGTATTTCAGTTAGCAATGTTAAAAATAGCAAACATTAACTGGGTTATGCCTTCATTTGGCATTGACCAAGTATTTATAAAAATTGAGTTTGTGACTGCTGATTGGTCAGAAGCATTATGGAAATTCCCTTAGTGTACACTGAGGGCTTACATTGCTACCAACGTGTTAATAAATATTACTAATTTTATGCCTTGGTATGTTTAAGGAGAGATGTAAGAAGAACAGGGAAACTGATACCTGAGCTTGTAGACCACATGAATATTTTTTTTTAGTTGAATGCCACCTAATTAGTTAACCAATATGTAGTAAATATCTCAGTAAAAATGAATAAAAATATTGGTAGCCTTTGTTACTTCAAATCTATCATGAAAATGCTCTTTTATATGGGACATTTAATTTTATCAAGCTAAATTCAATCATAATTTCAAGTTTAGCTTGATTAACTTGACAGTAAGTTTTGTGGTGTGAGGCATTTTTGAATGCCATCTCTCATCAAGCACAGTTATAGAATTTTTACTGCAATGATATAACTACAACAACGCTAAATATTACATTCAAATGAATTGGAAATAATGAGGAATAATTTTTAAAACTAACTTTTGAGGTATATCAAAAAGCAAGTTAATGTATGACTGATCCCTCTCAGATGGATACGAGTGTATCTATTAGAAGTAGCACTCCCAGGGGAAAAATGTGAGGGACTGAGCTGAGAGTTAGGTAGGCCTTCTTTTTGTTGAAATAAAATGTTTTTGTTATGTTAACCCTTTAACTCCCACATTTTTATACTCATATTACCGTTATAACAACCACTATCACTAAACCGACACTTGCATTAGGTAGTTACTGTTATCAAGATGGGGAAGGAACTGCCACTCGGCAGTGAAGTTCAAAGGACACATTAGTGAACAAATTGAATAAGAAATACAATATATTATTGTTATTTTCAAAAGAGGACCGTACAGTCCACTTGGGCATTAAAGGGTTAATTAAGAACCATTTTTTTGGTTCACTGCTGTCCTGTTTTTCAGCTCATATTTCTTTCTTCTTCAACTTTTATCTTGTTTCATAAACTTCTTCCTCAACTTACTGTTTCTACTACTTTCTGCATAAATTCTGTATTCCCTTAACTCCGTACTAGATAGTGCCTTCCTCCTTCTCTTTGGATTGCTTTAGTTGCGGATAGGGAGGCTTAAACTAACTACTAATCTAATCTGTATGACTGATCTTGATTTGCATCTATAGAAGCATGTTGATGCGACAGCTTTTTATTTTATTTGAATTTTCCACCAGGGAGCAGAACCTCAAAACCTTTCATCATGCGTTTGGATGAAGAGATTCAAGACCTGGAGCGGCAGCTGGAAGAACTTCGCAGGGTGTGTGTAATGAATGCAAATGTTAAAACTACACTTGTCTCTCACGAGTTTCTCAAGGACCCAATTTCTCCTATTCACAAGTGCTATTAGATAAGTAAACTATAGGAATTATGTACTTGTAAAAATTAGAAGTTAGATGTAGAAGTATTCATGACACTGTCACAGGCTTTGCACAATTTTTCTGAAAAATATGCCCTAACTTGTCAAATGGAATAAAATATCAATGAATGTTAGGTTGGGAAGGGGCAACAAAAATCTAAAGGAATGTAAGTCGAGTTTTCAGATGAGCTATCAATAAGAAGGGGCTGAAGGAAAATGTTGCTTTGCCCTAAGTTCAAATTTCAAGGTGGTTATAAATTTCAAGATTTTTCACTTTATATTTTTGGGTTGCCTCGTTGCTATTTTTTAGAAATTGTTAATGCTTAGGCATACATGTTGAAAAATTACTCTTCTAATTAATGTTCTGCATTCCTGCTTCAAAAGCTGATATAGTGTATATACGAGTATGCCACCACAATCCTAAAGCTTCAAATATTCAAGTTGTACTCTCAGAGTTTCTGTCTGTTCAGTGCATCTGCTATATCTAAGTATAGAGCTTTGCACACCAAGCTTCTTGCATGGGAAATAACTGGAAATATTCTGCCATTCGACTGTCCCGGTATCATTGCAGCTTCTGAAAGATATCCTAGCATTTTCGAAGTAATTTCTCACCATAAGTAAGAGAACTAATTTTCCATTAACAATTTCAAGATGGTGGCATTGGAAAGTCCTGGAAAAAATCTTCACGATCGTTAACTTTAAACTCGTCTAAAAAATAGACCTTTTTATTTTGACTTTGTGCACTACTTTGTGACGAGATCGTTTTTTATTATTTATTTTCTTTCATTTAAAAATGAAATGCATAGTCTTGAGAAACATAGCAACCCAGTCTAACTTTTTCGCTGCCTGCATGCATGTTTTTGCTGCCTGAGCGATTTAAGCAATTAAATTGCTTAGGCGGCGAATAACATGCATGCAGGCGGCGAAAAACATGCATGCAGGCGGCGAAAAAATTGCACTGGGAAGGTAATATGTATTCTACTTGTAATAAATTAGTGACTATTTCAAGATAATGTCACATGAATAGTTCTTAAACTTTATGTAGTCGAAAGTTGCTTGTGCAGTTACCACAACTAATAGTACTTTGCAAGCAATGTAATTTTGTTATTATTTGCATGGCAGGCTAAAGTTGCTGTGGCTGCTGCATTTAGAAATGACTCGGTCATCGGTGCCTCATCTGAGGACGCTTCTGAGGTTACAAATGGAGCTTCAGCCCCAACTATAACTGGTATGTATAGTATATCTTCTTCACACCTACATGGAATAAGTAATGATTTTATTCCATGTCAGATATTAGAGTGCCTCTTCTTGGCGTTGATGTCCCGGCCCGCTGTTAGGATTTCTCAAGTCTTATTATGATGCAATAAAGCTCGAGTCTCGGGAACTTAGGGCCGGAATCGGCCGCGGTCTAGAGGAAATAAGGTGAGTTCGTTCAAGCTATCTTAGAATCTAGCCACAAGGGTGTTTTAAAGAGAGGTTGGATGAAAGCACCTTTTAGTATGGAGTAGAATGCTGAATCTATGCGCGAGGTGTGTTGCCATGCAAAACCTCCTGCGCATAAAAACAGTAAGTTGAGAAGGAAGCTTATGAAACGAGATGAAAGGTGGAGAAAAAAGTAGAAGGTGCTTAATTATTATATTATTCAAATATTTCTTATAGTCTCATTTGTGGATTTGATCTAACTAGATTTTATGTTTATTTTCCAGTGGCCAACGCAAACTGCGAGTCTGTGGCAGATTTACCGTCTGTAATGAATCTCCACGAGCGAGAAAAAGACCAAAGACAGTGAGTGTTCATCTTTGGATAATTAGTTACACGAATCATTCTTCTCTCAACTTATTGAAATAACTTCATCACCATGGTGAATTGTAGCTATGGAATTGCTATTCTTTTAATTAATCATCTATTTCTTCACTGATCGCTATTCTTTAAATTGATCATTTATTTCTTCATTGATTGCTATTCTCTAAATTAATTATATATTTCTTCATTCATCGTATTCTTTGAATTAAGCATTTATCTCTTCATTGATCGCTATTCTGTAAATTAATCATCTTTTTCTTCATTGAAGGACTGACAGACGGAATGCAAATGATCGTTTGGACTTCCTGGAAAACGATATGACCAAGTTGAAGGATAAGATCAATGCCATTCAGCTGAATGTCAAATCTATTCAAGCAATTGTTAAAGAAAACAACTTTATATTGAAGAGACGGGACTTGGCAAAGCCTTTTCTGCCAAACACATTGCGATGTCGCCTCTCCCCTGCCCAAACAAGCGAAGAGCTGGACCGGATAGCTCAACATCCTGATATGGTGAGTGAGCAACATTGCTTCTCATGTCATATTCAGTACGTTTCTCATTTTGCACCTTGTTTTTACCATGTATTTATCTTTTAATGTCCACTTTTTCTTGGCTTTCAGTTACAGCTTCTAAGTGAAATCAACGAGTGTACACTGTCGAGAACCGTAACACAAATGCTGAAGTCCCTGATGTCCAAGGAGCTGGCAACTAAGTATTCATTGACGGGCCTGAGTCGGAGAAGGGAGCACTCAAAAATTTCCTTCAAGAATTCTCCAGCATACCAAGCTGTTGAACGTAAGTATATTGCCTCTCTTTCTAGGTCTTGGCACCTTATGGAGTGAAGAGGTATACAGATACAATGAAAGTATAGCATGTCTGTGTATCACAGATGCAGTGTTGTGGTGGTCAAAGAAAGCTTGTTTTACCAGATGCAATGGAGGTTTAGCATGTCTGTGCATCACAGATGCAGTGTTGTCGTCATCAAACTACCACTCATTACCGCGTAAGGAAATCTTCAGGGCGATAACGTCAGCATTGAAGAACAGCTCCGATTGGGACGGCGGCCGCACCAAGCGTATCAACAGCAAGAGGGCTGAGTGGCAGGCTGCTGGTCAAACCAATGCTGCTGCTACTGCCACAGAAGGTGATTCTCAACTCTATATTAGTCTGCCTTTACTCTATAACAATCTGCCTTTATTCTATAACAATCTGCCTTTATTCTATAACAATCTGCCTTTATTCTATAACAATCTGCCTTTACTCTCTACTAGTCTGGTTTCTGTACCTTTTCAACTGGGCACGGTTCACTTTATGGCTATGGAACTCACATTATCACGTTGCTTGCAATACGACCTATTGCTGGGTTGTGCTTAAGTTCTTCCTGCTGCTACGTGACTTTTAAAATTAATCGTATATAATAGACCCAGTTAATGTTTGGTTACTTATGAAATTAACAACTTTTGATTTTTTATATAAGTTAAATATTGAACTTTGGTTTAACCCATTGCAGTTAACGTTTTGAGATCAAATGCTCAAGCACTTTGTTGAGCATATGGTATGTCAGCGTAAAGGAATCAAGGTTGTCGCACATACACTATAATTTTGCTCTCTCATACATCTAATAGCATTTTTGTTTCGTGCGTCGGAAAAACCATGAAAGCGTACAGGCTAGTAAGAGATGGCGTGGCTAGTTTGGTGTAGTGTTTCACTAAGTTATTTTAAAAAAAAAGCTTCTTCATGGGTGTGGGAAGTGGACCTGCCTGTAATGCAACTAGAGTGTTTGGGCAAGCAACGGCTTCTCACACTCTTGAGTTTCTAGAAAAAATGTGATTCTCAGAGTTAGAGTGGGGTCACGTTGGAGGGCGTGAGGGAGAAAAAAAAGACTCGATTGTTTCTGCATTTCGACTACTTGGCAAGGTTACTTAAAGAAACAACAATTTTGTTGAAACAACAATTTTGTTGAAACAACAATTTTGTTGAAGCAAAAATTTTGTTGAAACAACAATTTTGTTGAAACAACAATTAGAGAAGCAATTTTTGCTTTCTAATTTATTTTATGCATTTTATTTTGTATGCATGCTTATAGAACTAAACGATTCTTGTAATATGCTTAGCTTCATGTTTATGGCACGATTCGTATTTCAACACAATAACCATTACAGGTTTGCTGCTACTTTTGTTTTGACCAACTAAGTAATTAGTCTTTATTATTTTCATTTGCACATTTCTTTATAATTCTCTCATACTTGAATGTTGATAGTAACGGTCAAAGATACATGTTGATGTAAGGTGTTGTGTTCTGTGATACAAGTGTGCACTAACTCATTAATCGAAGGTAATTTTTCATCGACCATTTTTGATTTTAAACCATGAAATCATAATATGGTAGACGTTAAAATATGCTTACTTTCTCAAGTATTTCAAACAAAGACATATCATTTACGCAATTCATCTTATCGTAGGGATGTAAGATTCTGAAATATGTCACTTTTCCTTTGTATTTAACGTTGTACAAAATGCAAGTGCCTATTTGTTGTGATAAAGACCGAATTGTTTTTATTCACTTTTCTTTACTAATGTTAACTCATCAAACAGCTTTTTCCCGTTTGACAAATGTTCAATGATTAGTGTTGCCTTGTGATGTTTTCTAAGTTTTTCTCATTGCTTCCCTGCATAACTTTCACAGTCAGGAGGAAATAACCGAGCTACCGAACTTCCTCATTCTAGGACCAGTTCCCATTACTTAATACTACATTTATATGAATGATCTTGCTGAGTGCAAATAGTTCACATGCATGACCTTATTTAATCACTTCTGTGTATTTTAGGGGACGTGCAGGAGCGCACAATGGAAGAGAACACAGAGAGCACCAAGGAAGAGTTGCTGGAGATGGCTGTGTCTAGTGCGACCGTCGGCCTGCCTCCAGCCGCCGTCTTAGGCGGCGGAGAAGTTACCCTATCGCCTGTCCTAATCCCACCCGCGCATGCCGGATTTGGTGACATGGAGTTCTAAAGGAGAGTCCTGCGGAATTGTCTCGTCCATCCATTCATCTACGATCTAGTCAAGTATCACAAATACGGAGAAGAGGGCGAAAAGTACGATTTTTTTAATGTGGTGTCTTAAAAGCATGCTGGAACGTCGCGGTGCTTGTTGACGAACGCGCCGAAGAGTCCCAGAATCGTTCTCTGGTTGTGATTTTTTGTGTTACGTTGTCAAAGAAAGTTTCGCCGATGACGAAAGTCAACTTGAATTATAAATGTTGATATGTTACGGGTAGAAAGGAGTATGATGTTGGCTGACCATGAATGCAGTTCAATTTGAGCTTAGTAGGTGTGGGAAGAGTCTGGTATCAATGCCAGTAGCTAAAAATCCCTCGGGTTACATTCTCATTATCTTTCATGGATGCTGTAGACATCTATTGGCTTCATGCTGGAAGGATAATTATGCAATAAATTGGGGAAATTTTGTGCTGAGCTGAATTGTTGTCGTTATATCTTAAATGTAAGTAACTTCGTTCTACTACTGTATACTCATGCTGCTAGTACTTCTAAGGAAAAAAAATACATTGGCTTTTTGAAAAACGTTGAGAAATGTAGTGGTATTCACGCTAACACGGAAGCTTTAACAGTGACTTATTTCCACTTGTATACCAGAATTTATTTCTCTTGTAAAACATTCAGTTTCATCGAGATGAAAACTCCATACTTAGCGCTGGGGTGGTTATATATTAGAGACTAAAACACCATCAGAAAGTTCATGAAGAGGTTGTCATTGCTTTGCATTTTGATTTTGCAGGTAGCTGTGTTGCAGCTAGAACATTGTTCTCTTGTGAGACCGGGAGACGCCACTAATGGTGATACTGCTCCGTTGTATGAGACCAACATCCTAATTTCTATTGACATCCTACTGAAGAAATGTGATTCTGAAATACTGGCTTAGGAATTGAGTTGTGTGCAATTTTTCTGTCTCGTTTGTAGTAATTCATTAGGACGCACGTATTTGAGTATTGTTATTGGAGAACCAATTATATGTACGTTCACTTAATGGAGCTTCTATTGAATTTATTAATGTATAGTGTGTTTTAGAGGTTGCCGCCCGCCGCAAGATGTGGAAGATCCTAATTGTCCGACCCATTAGAAATCAATTAATGTATATATGAAAATTAGCTCGCCCAGAGAGGTCAGTGAGCTAAAACTTGACCGATGTTCCCTGCCGTCACATGTGAACATAGGATGGACGAGGTGCAGCGTGCGACAGTACGTTCCAAGGCCGCGACGCTGCTACAAGTGCCAACAGTATGGGCATGGCGCTAAGACGTGTCGATCCTTAAGAGGAGCATGCCCAAATTGTGCCGAGGACCAGCACGAACTGCCCTGTGATAAGCCCCCGAGATGTGCTAACTGCGATAAATCACACCCTGCTGGCTCTAAGGAATGTTTTTACTTCAAAATGGAAGAAGAGGTGTTGGCCGCGCAAACATCGCAGAGAATAAGCTACGGGGAAGCCAAGCGTGCTGTGAGCAGCAGGTACGTCAGAACAGAGACGTCCTATGCCGCTGCAGTGCGGGCCCCTCCAAGAAGACCTAGCTTTGTTGTGCCAGTGCACCCGGCAGTGACAGGAGCCCCCAGTGTTGCTGGTCGGGACCTCACCGCAGGTACTGATGCCGCGCGTGCTGCACGCCGTACTCTCGCTGCTGTACCCCGACCTGCTGATAGACCTGAGCGGAGCGATCTTCCTGATCTGTCACGTTGTGCTCAAGCAGACCCCCCAGTTTCTGTGTGTCTGAGTTCGGCAGTCTCCTCGGTATCGCGGAAACGCATACCGAGTGTGAGATCGCCACCCGTTGGTGGTGCCATGACAAAGGTCGCTAGGACTGCGGAAACTGTAGCATCTGATAGTAAGAGGCGCCAAGCTGAGTCAGAAAAGCGTCGTGGTGGTACGCACGCGGAAGCCCAGGCGAATACCGGCTTAACCCTTGGCCATGGGGAAGCATCGAAAGAAGTGACCCGTTCAATCGACGAGGAGCTTGCGACCCCCTACAGTACGAACAAACAAGCCGAGATGCCACCTCCCCAAGATGTAAGGACTATTCACGAGAGTCGCAGAAGTGTGAGAAAGCCGGAACCCTCAGTGGCACAGCGTGTGCGTTCATTGGACCGCGTAGGAAGAGTGCCAGAGGAGACTGCGCCTGACTTTACACGAGTGTGGGCTTTGCCCTCGAAGGTTACGCCAAGACCTCTCCCAACCGTGCCCTTGCACGCGTGGGGGGAGAGACGAGCACCAACCAAAGCACCATCAAATCAAAGACCGCCTGATCCTAAAGAGCAGCCCCCAGAGAAGGGAACATGATGCAGAGTGTTTTACAGTGGAATTGTAGAGGATACCGTAGGAATTACGGTGATCTCCTGACTATCATCCAGCAACAACAACCACTGTGCATATGTCTCCAGGAGACCATGCTGGGAGACATAACTCCGACCCCACCAGCCAACTATAATATTGAAACTTTCTCTCACGTACCAAATCCTGTCCCTGGATCTGGACTAGCTGTTCTTGTGAGGAAGGACTTGGGTTATTCCAAAGTGCCGATGAACACCCAGATCCAGGCAATGGCAATCCGTTTTTGGTTCAACAAGAAAATGACCACCATCTGCAATATGTATATCCCCCCAGCTGAACCTTTCTCGTTGCCCGATTTTGAGAATATCAGTACTCATTTGCCTGGGCCCGCTTTTGTGGTAGGCGACCTCAACGCAAAGCACGTGGCTTGGGGCAACGCCCAAAGCGACCAGCGTGGTAGGCTCATCAACCAATTCATTACGAGATCCAATTTCTGTTTGCTCAACACTGGGGCCGCCACTCATTTTCACGTCCAAACAGGGACGACCTCCGCCATCGACCTCAGTTTCAGCACCCCAGATATGTTCCCCGATGTTCTGTGGAGCGTTCTGGATGATACTTATGGCAGTGACCACTTCCCCATTGTTATGGAAGTAAGGGAGTTTACTCCAGTGCCAGCAGAACCTCGATACTGCATGAAGCGTGCTAACTGGGATACTTTTGAAGCCCTAACCCAGATGGAAGAAATGAATGACCTGCTGGAAGTTGACGACATGGTGGAGCGTTTTACCGGTATCCTCAGGAGTGCTGCTAGTGCTGCTATCCCGATGTCACGCGGTGGTGCACCAAAGTACCGTGTTCCTTGGTGGAATAATGATTGCGCTGTGGCAAACTATGAGCGGCGGCAAGCCCTGAGACGCTCTAGACGTACCGGCGAGCTGGCAGATTTTATTGCATATAAGCGAGCAAGAGCGAAGGCCCAATTCATCAAGGACGCTGCTAGGCGGAGCTCGTGGCGCAAATATGTTAGCAGCCTAAATACCGACACACCTATGACCAAAATTTGGCAACGTGTGGGTAAGATGAAGGGAAAATACAGCTGTGGCAGGCCTTGTTTAGAAGTGGACGGCATACTCACGGCGGATCCTCAGCGGGTGGCGGCGGCGCTGGCTGATAGTTTCGCGCATAATAGTAGCGAAGCCCAGTATCCACCTGCTTTCCGAGCACAAAAACGCCAAAGAGAACAACATAAACCAGACTTTGCAACAGAAACAGTTTTCTCGTACAACGAGCCTATCACCTTTCTTGAAATCTACCGCACCTTGAGAACTTGCAATAATACTGCACCAGGCCCCGATGGGATTCACTATCAGATGCTCAAGAGGATGCATTCATCAGCCTTACGCCAGCTGCTTCATATATTCAATAAGGTCTGGACGACCCACGTATTTCCAAGGGACTGGCGCACTGCAACAATCCTTGCCTTTGCCAAACCTCAGAAACCGGCCACCCGTACAGACAGCTACCGACCTATCGCCCTAACGAGTTGTGTGTGCAAGCTATTGGAGAGGATTGTAAACGTTCGCCTTGTACGATGGCTGGAAGCAGAAGAAATTCTGAATCCTGCCCAGTTCGGCTTCAGGCAGCTTCGGGGGACCACGGATGCTGTCGTGAGACTGCAGAGTCATCTGGTTCAGAATACTGCCGCCCGCAAGCAGAGCTTGTGTGTCTTCTTCGACCTGCACAAAGCATATGATACCGTTTGGAGACATGGGCTCCTCCAACGTGTTTATGGATGTGGCCTTCGGGGCAATTTGGCTTTCTTTGTCCAGCGGTTCCTCCAGGAGAGGAGTTTTCGTGTAAAAGTGGGAGCCACATTGTCGCCTTGGCAAACCCAGCAGGAGGGCCTACCCCAGGGTAGTGTGCTGAGCTGCACCCTCTTCTCTCTGGCCGTCAATGACATCACCTCCACACTGCCAGCCGATGTCTCGTCGTCATTGTACGTTGATGACTTCATGATTTACTCTTCATCAGCGTATTTGCCTGCGCTGGCGCGCAGAGTGCAGTTGGCTATCAACGGTGTGAATGACTGGGCGACTGAAAATGGTTTCGTATTCTCCACTGGGAAGACTGTGGCCCTGCATTTTCAGGGACGCTGCCGACGGGACCCTCCACAGTTACTTCTCCGGGGAGTACCGATAAACTTTGCTCATAGTGCCAAATTTCTGGGCCTAACTATTGATGACAAGCTATCGTGGAAACCCCATCTGGCCGCGCTGAAGTCTGATTGCAACAGAAGAATGAACCTGTTGAAATGTGTATCAGGCCTGGCGTGGGGAGCTGACCGTGTAACATTGCTGCGCCTATACAGAACCCTGATCAGAAGTAAGCTGGATTATGGATGCACTGTATACCAGTATGCAAGGGAAACTTCGTTGTCAGTGCTTGATCCGGTGCACCACACGGCCATAAGGCTTTGCACTGGCGCCTTTCGGACCTCCCCGTCAGTCAGTTTGTGTGTGGAGAGTGGAGAACCTCCTCTTTGGCTCCGCCGTGTACAGCTGAGCCTACAGTACCTGGCTCGTCTAGATCAGCTGCCCCTGTCTCCTACATGGAGAAGCGTGCACGCGCCTTCCGGACGACATCTGCCTTTCCCGTATTGTCTGCCATCATCAATGAACTATCCTGCGCTGACGGCCGCCATGCAGCTGGGACCCATGAGAGTGCTACCTGTGCTGTTTGACTGCTCTCCGACATGGCGTGTCCCCGTGGAGAGCTTCTGCCCTGGATGTCGAGTGCCGAAAAAGGAGTCAATGCCGGCTAACATCCTGAAGGGAATTTTCATGGAGCATATACTGGAGAAACACGCAAACTCTGTGAAGATTTATACAGACGGCTCTAAGACAGGAGACGCTGTGGGCTGCGCCGCTGTGTCCGGGGAAATAGTGAGGGCTAGGAGACTGCTCCCAGAGATCTCAATTTTCTCAGCGGAGCTGTATGGTGTGATGGAAGCGCTGCAGCTGATCGAGGAGCACGATTGTCATTCTTTCACCATCTTCGTTGACTCGAAAAGCGTAATAGATGCTGCTCAGATGTACAACAGTACCCACCCCATTATTGCGGAGATCGTCACAAAGCTGGCACAGTTCGTAAATGAACGGAAGAGTGTCGTTATATGCTGGGTGCCCGCGCATGTGGGGATATCTGGCAATGAGAGAGCAGACCGGGAAGCTAAGCAAGCTGCTGGGTCAAGTGAGAGAACACTAAATTTGATGGTCCCTTCCCGTGATTTTTATCCTCGCATCAAGGCGGCGGTGAAGGATCTGTGGCAGCGAAACTGGACGGCCACAACTGACAATAAATTGAGAAACATTAAGCCCACTGTCCGAGAGTGGCCATCTTCTAACTGCCGTGCTCGTCGAATGGAGGTGATACTCTGCCGCCTCCGCATCGGCCATACTCGCATAACGCACGGCCACCTCATGGAGCGACAGCCGCAGCCGCAATGCGAACGGTGCCGTGTTCCCCTGACTGTTGTGCATTTTCTCGTTGAATGTCCAAGATACTCTGCTATACGCAATGTGTGTTTCCCAAGTCTTCGTGGCTGCACGGAGGATGTGTTGATTGGAATACTCAGGGAAAACGAGCGCTCAGGCTTTAACGCAGCAGCGTTGCAGCTGTTCCTGGAGAGGTGCAAGCTATTTTCTGAGATTTAACATGAAGCCACGCAGTAATGCACTGTAACCAAGCGTGATATCGTATTGGAAGATTGTAGATGAAGAAACTGCAATATGGCCGGGCGCGCTACGTTGGTACCTCGGGGGGTTTCAGCGTGGGTAAGGCGTCCGGCCATAATGGGTGGGCAGCTGAAACCCCTACGGGGTTTGGCTGCCCAGTGTGTTCGAATGTACTGTTGTATGTACAAGATTTCAATGGGGAGACAATTATACTCTTGAGTTGTAACTATAATTACGATCATATGATTTTTGATGTTCAAATAATGTTGATGTTCATCTTACGTGGTAAATCGGAAAGTCTGATACTAATTAAATTATGTGACCTCCGGTGCGATATAGTTTGAATAACTGAAGCGCTAGCAAACCTATGTTACTACTACTACTACTACTAAAACTTGTAAGGTCCCGAGCTGGAGGTTTGTGAACCTTCCTTCTGTTGAAACCGACTAGGTTTTTATTTTACTTTACGTTTTTATCAGCGTCTATTTTTTCGACTTATATCAGGCTACATGAAATTCTTTCAATTCTGCTGTTTCTAAGCTCAAAAAATTGTGTGTGGGAGCACACTTGGCTGTAGATTCCCCCACACTTTAATTTCATACCGAATGTTGTCTTACTTGATATTCTTTTTGGAGTACGTTTCATGTGGTTAGGGGGATCTCATACCAAATCATAATGTTATCCCATCTTTTACTGTGAGCCACAGACTGAGTCTCTCTCTCTCTCTCTCCATCAGCTTACCCTTGCTAATTAATACGTAAACCCAACCGTTCAGTGCAGAATCAGCGTGCTGATTTTTACTTAAGAATAGTTATCATTTCATACCTTTGTGATGTACCGTTGTGTTCACCTCTCTATTCCTTTTTATTTTCAAGAGGTCAGTGTTCCATGCAATATGGTATCGTCAATATCATTCCCCGTCTTTGTCTCACACCAATTGTCTATATCGTTGTGATGTCTGTGAGCCAGTTCGATAGTGCGTGTTGATCTATCACAGAAAACTGCTTTGCACAATTGTTGGCTTTCAATCTTGAGGATTTGGTGCTTGCTTGTGGATTTGGTGCTTCAATTGTATATAGCGACAAGTAGGTGGAAATCAGAAATTTGTGGAAATTAGAAATCGGTGAGTCAAAGTAGCCCCAAGGTAATGCACTTTTCTAAATTTTTTACTGTGGTCGTTTTTGGGTTGAATGTTAAAATTTTTTCAGCATGTCGAATATTTGGTGGCGTATTTCTGAATGTGCGTTGTGTCTTGTGTTGTCCGTCTAAAACCCTTCAGGGGAATTTAACTAATGTGTCTATGGGAATTAGCGCTCCCAGGGGGACCATGTAAGTGCCTGAGCTAAAGGTTAGGTAGGCTTTCTTTTTGTTGAAATAGAATAGGTCTTTATTTTGTTACGGACCATCATTTTTCGGTTCACTGCTGTCCTGTTTTTCAGCACCTTCTACTTTTTTCTTCTACTTTTTCTTGTTTCATGAACTATTTTAGCTTTCTGTTTCTGTGCCCTTTCTGCATAGATTGCGCATTTCCTTAAGTCCATACTAAATGATGTTTTCTTCCTTCCTCTCTTTGGATAGCCTTTGTTGCGGAAAGGGAGGCTTAAACTAACTAATAATCTAATGATAATCTATCCGTCTAAAATTATTTTGCGTCAACTTTTCATGATATTTTTAAATCTGGTAAAAGAAGATGAGATAAGACGCGGCCTGCACAAATATGAACGAGCTTATAAACCTATTCGTGCACTTGAATTATTTTTGCTTGTATTCATACCTATGTAGGTACTGACTCAGTTAAAAAAAACAATGAGGCATCCTATCGAAGTACCTTCAAGTCCATAGCATTTTCTCTAATATATCTTCTGTTGTTTTAAATATCATACAGACTTATAAATCTTTGAATGAGCATGCATAAATCTTGAAGCACCGAATATTCTATCCTACCTTTAAAGGGAATTTTCAAAGTCCCTTTACCACGTTTTACTGGAAAAAACAAACTAAAATTAATAAAGTATCATAAATAAAACACTCGACCCTGGTCCTGGGGGCCTAGTGCCCCGAGGACCAGTCAGAATGGCGAGGGGCGGCAAAGGATCGCGACCCAGCCAGAGGAGCTCTGTGGGGGTGTGGAAGACGCCTGCAAGAGAACAAAAGAAGTCATCCGCCAAGCCCAATGAGGTAAAATCGATCAGGACGCCAGTTGCAGAACATGCAAATACACCACAGAGCAGCACATCCCCTTGCTCGACCTCTTCAGCAGGCGCAAGTCGTCAGACTGGGGAACGGGAGCACGATGGAGGCATGTCTGCTCGGATCACCGACATCGAGAACAACATCGGCGAGGTAGTGAAGTATGTGGATGGGGTACTGCCGGAGCGAAGTGTTGCTCGGGTGAATACAACGAGCCATGCCTCTGGTGCACCCAACCTAATCTCCAATGAAGAAAGAATAGAGAAGCTTGAGAAAACCATTGAAGAAATAAAAGAAGTTCTATCGTCCCTATCTTCCTCTGGAGGACTGAAGAGCTCAATCAACCCTCCAAGACAGAAAGATAAAAACAAGTTCATCCCTTTGGATATTACAAAACAGCCACCACCACCACCAGTATTCACGCGCTTTTACACCATGAAGTTTGCACCAGAAACAAAGCGTGCAATCGACCCTTACTCAATTAAAAAGTTAATTTTGGCTCTGACAAAATTGCCACCGAAGTCCATCACCACCAGCGGCAAAGACAGCTTCACCCTTGAAGTAAGAAGCGAGAGCCAAGGCCAGACACTCATGACTATCGCAAACATAAATTCAACACCGTGCAAGGTCTTCCCCCACCCAAAGCTCAACAAATCAAAAGGGCTTATCTACATTAAAGAATATAACATGGAAAACTTTACTGAATTTGCAGCCGGACTGAAAGAAAATTACAACATTAGCGATGTAATAGATGCAAGTTTCATTAAAACGAAATATGAACAGACCAGCGCCCTAATCATTGAATTCAACTCTGAAACTCCTCCCGACTACATCTATATACCAGGTGAGCGGTCCGATACAAGGGTATATCCGTACATCGAGAAACCCATGCAGTGTACGAACTGCCAAATGTATGGGCACACCAAGAAACGTTGCACCCGAGCACTCACTTGCGGAAAGTGCGGAGTGGCGGGACACAGCAGCGACCAGTGCCTTGCAGCGGAAGCTATGTGCTTCCACTGCCGAGGTCCCCACTGCGTCAAGGACAAAGCATGCCCAAAACAAATTGAAGAAGAGCAGATACTTGCCATCCAGAACAGCCACAAGGTTGGAAAACGCCGCGCCAGACAAATGCTCAACGGCCCAACGAACGTGCCTGAAAAATCTTCACCTCTACATCCCACACATTTCAAATGCACATTGGATCCAAAAGAAAAACGTAAAATGTCTCCGTGGGTTTTCGAGAAATGCCTCCAGGTCGAGTTGGGTGATAAGCCTAAGCGAATTACCTCCCAAGATGAAAGCTCTTTTATTATCGAGGTAACCGGCAAACAACAAAGCATCCAGATCTGTAACATTACATCCCTAAACAATATCCCAGTCTCCATATCTGAACACCCACACTTCAACTTAGTCAAAGGACTCGTGTATCTCTACGAGTACGATCTCTCTGACTTCGACTGCTTCCGAGAGGGGCTGAAAGCGGATCACGGACTTTACGACGCGGTGAAGGCAACCTGGATCCGACCAAAGAACCCCCTCTCTCAAGCTCTTCTACTCACTTTTAGACAGGAACTCCCTGACTACATCACCATCCCTGGTGAACAATCTCAAACAAAAGTACTCCCATACGTGCCACGTCCCATGTACTGCAAAAAGTGCCTCGAATACAACCACACACAGAAACGATGCCCTAGCAATATAGTGACCTGTGCTAGGTGCAACAATGCAAACCACGATAGTGGAGATTGCACCAACACCAAAATAGAATGCCACAACTGCGGCCAAGATCACTACTCAGGATCCTACAAATGTACCGAATTTAAATATCATCAGGAAATTCTCACCATTCAACACAAATACAAACTAACTAGAGCCCAAGCAAAAGTTAAACTTGACTCAGAACAACCAAACTATCGCCACAGCTATGCTGCTGCCGTAACGTCAAACAGCTCAGAAGCACCCAACCGACAGCCTCCTGTACCTCAGGAACCCGAAGCAGTAGCACCTCCCACAGCTACTTCATCCGGACCCTCTGAGCCTCAGAGTCCTAAAATCTCCGTACGGAGGAAGAGAAAAAACTCCGAAGATCAAGAAAAACCAACCGAAAAGAAACAAGTAACTGAAGCAGTTTGTGTTGACCCATCCACGGGAGAAACGTATACAACCCCTATCCAAATCATATCAAACTACGACTCTGCAATGAGTGATAGCGAAATAACAAGCGAGAACAATCCGACCGTAAGAAGTGAAACAAGAAAAATTTACCAACAGTACCAAGTGGAAACCCAACTAAGCCAAAATGAATAGTGGAGCCAGCGCACTGCAATGGAACTGCCAGGGTGTTCGGGCGAAAAAAGACGAATTATTACAACTAATCAACCTCCACAAACCGCTTGTAATTGCTCTTCAAGAAACCAAACTGTGGCACAACTGTAATTTCTCAATACCACAATACGTTCTACTCACCAAGCATGGACACCTTAATATCACACCCCATGGAGGAGTGGGCCTTCTAATCCACGAATCCATCCCCTTTCAGGAAGTCCCCTTGACCTCAACCATGCAAGTCATCGCAGCTACCGTCCAACTCACTCAGCGAATAACCTTTGTCTCGTTTTACAACTCAAGAAACCACACCTTATCTTCAGAATTGTTGAGCGAGTTATTGGCCCAACTGCCTCCTCCAATCATTTTGATGGGCGACTTCAATAGCCACAACACAATCTGGGGATGCCAAACTACGGATGCCCGGGGCCGTCTGGTAGAAGACTTCATCAGCCAACATAACCTGACTTTGCTCAACACGGGAACCCCGACTCGAATATCGTACAACTCAGAATCTGCAATAGACCTGACCTTAACCTCTCCTCGCCTTGGTGCTGACCTATTATGGAACGTATCCGAATCTCCAGAAGACAGCGATCACTGTCCTATTGTACTGAAACTAATGAACTCACCACGCAACGAGCTGAGACGCACCGTATGGAACATCAAGAAGGCGGACTGGACGTCTTACGAAGCCCACCCCTTGTGGGAGGAGCTCCAGATACCCAATGAAGCTACATGTGCCGAAGCACTTGAAGCATTCACCAGGACATTGACTGCCGTAGCAGGGGAATGCATCCCCACAACCAAACTAACAACCTTTTTTCCGAAACCCTACTGGAGTGCAAGACTTACAGAAACGCGCAATAACAGAGAACGCCTCTACCAAAGATATAGACAAACAAAATCCGTGCAGAATGCCCTGTGTTGGAAGAGAGCTAGAGCCATCCATAGAAACCTATTGCGGGAAGAAAAACGAAAAGCCTGGATTTCACTCGCCAATACCTTCACAAAGAACACACCAATCAGCTCTATATACGAAAGTGTCCGAAAAATCAAAGGAAAATCGCAGCGGCATGTATCAATACTAAGGGAAAACAATGTGACATACTCGACAGTACCAGATATAGCAAATAAACTAGCAGAAACTTTTAGCCATATCAGCAGCACGGCCAACTACCCTCAAGATTTTATACAAGAAAAACTACGAGCAGAAGCGAATAAAATTGATTTCTCGTCTCACAATAGCGAAATGTACAACGAAGCATTCTCCTCTGCCGAACTCGACGCCGTTTTGAATACCGCAAAGAAAACATCACCCGGAGCTGACGGAATCTCATACGAGATGCTAAAACACCTCCCAAAACAGGGCAAAGAAAGCCTCTTGTCCCTCTACAACAAGCTGTGGCTCCATGGTTACTTCCCACCCAGTTGGAGAGAAGCAGTAATCATCCCGTTTCAAAAACCCGGAAAGTCTCCATACTCACCATTGAACTACAGGCCAATTGCGTTAACAAGCTGCCTCTGCAAGACTCTAGAACGACTCATCAATAATAGACTCCTTGACCATTGTGACATGCACGGTTACCTGACCAATATTCAATGCGGCGGCCGCCCTAACCGATCCACCACCGACCATCTAATCCGTCTGGAAACCACCATCCGAAAATCCTTCATCCACAACGAGCACTTCATAAGCATATTTTTTGATCTTAAAAAAGCCTACGACACCACCTGGAGATACGGAATCATGCGAGACCTTTACAATCTAAACCTCCGCGGACGACTCCCTTACTTCATAAAACAGTTTTTGCATCATCGGACCCTCAGAGTACGGATAAACAATCACGTATCCGACCCATTTCCACAAGAAGAAGGTGTCCCTCAATGCTCCGTCTTATCAGTAACCCTCTTCATCATTAAAATTAACAATATTACCTCCTTGATCCCAAAAGATCCCCGGTATCACGCATCGTTATACGTTGACGACTTCCAGCTCGGGTACCACCACAGCGACCCCAAAATTGTTCAGGCCAAACTCCAAGAGTGCATCGACAGGGTAGGGCTCTGGACTCGAACCAACGGCTTCTCCTTTTCAATGGACAAATCCAGAGCTGTACATTTCACCTCTCTACCGGGTATGCATTTGTCACCGCCACTCAAAATTGGAAACCAAAATATAGAATACACTGATGAAATAAAATTCCTTGGGCTAACATGGGATCGTAAACTTACCTGGAAGACCCATATCACCAACATAAAAGCAAGCTGCCAGAAAAACGTGAATATGCTTAAATCTATCGCCTCGCACGAATGGGGTGGAGACCAGGCAACTTTGCTCCACCTATACCGACTATTCATCCGGCCAAAATTGGACTACGGGTGCATGGTCTACTCCTCTGCCTCGTTATCAACACTCAAACAGCTTGACCCCATCGTGAATGACTGCCTACGGCTAGCTACAGGCGCATTTAAATCAACACCGATCCCTAGCTTACAAGTTATTTCCGGCGAAATGCCCCTTGAGCTGAGAAGACAGCACCTCTCACTAAAGTACCTCTACAAAATAAAAAGCCACCTGTCAAACCCAGCGCGCAATTGTGCCATACGGCCCATCGACAGAAGACTGTTTAATAATAAACAATCCTCACCGCCTTTCGCCGTTCGCACCGTCGAACTCATGGAATCTCTCGATCTCCACGAGCCTCACATAAAGCCTGCCTTCTCTTATCGGCTACTGAATATCACCACGCCCACATGGAAAACCGCCCCCGCCAAAATAAATACAGAACTGACACTCTACAAGAAGGAATGTACCCACCCAGTCCTGTACATCCGGGAATACCAGCGACTGCGGCGCGAGGAATACAAAGAGCATGTCCCGATCTTTACCGACGGTTCCAAGTATGATGACAAAGTCGGCGCCGCAGCACTGTGTGGCGGTACGAGGGAGATGATGTCCCTTCCTGGAGTTACATCAATTTTCACTGCAGAACTCCACGCTATTGAAATGGCTCTAAAACTTATTCGCGACCGCAACCAAGAGAGATTTGTAATCTTCTGTGACTCCTTGAGCGCCCTCACAGCTCTGCAAAATAAGCGTACCCCCCATCCCCTTGCGCGGTATCTCATACATCAAATCGACAAACTAACCCAAGACCACAAAACAGTTAAACTCTGTTGGATTCCGAGCCATGTCGGCATCGAAGGCAACGAGGCAGTTGACAAACTCGCTAAAACGGCAGCACTTCGACCAGCAGAAAATGTCATGACTTTCTATGGAGACTGGTACCCAATCATAAGTAGCAAAATACGTGCCCTATGGAAGGAAAACTGGCATCGGGGAAGAAATTTCCTATTCAACGTACAACCCGATCCGACCTCCTACAAACGAGAAAACCTGACGAGAAGAAGCGAAGTGGTACTGAACCGCTTGCGATGTGGCCACACACAACTCACACACGGATACTTGATGAATAGCACAGTCCAAGAACCTCCGCCCGGCTGCCCTCTTTGTTTGGGGGCTCGCCTCACCGTACATCACATCGTCATGGACTGCCCAGCCTTACACAACGCAAGACGCCGTCACATAAGTCTATTTGCCGCTGACCACCACCCGCCTCTCACAATCAGAGACCTGCTGGGTCATGACGCCCCTATCGCCGAACTTATGGAATACCTTCACAGAATCAACGCGTACGACCTCATATGAATTATACGTGCCCCTGCCAAATTACTGCAAGCTAGCTATCGTCATCGGATGCCAAGCATACGGAACTGCACACTTGTGGACCTCTCAGAGTCCAACAGTCATACTACTTACCTTATTTCCGATGTGCGCTGAAATGAGTGTTCGACACCACACGAACTGATAATACTAACATCAATCCAGTTGTCTGTAGCAAGTCTCGTTGCTCATAATGTGATCGCCTAGCCGATGTGTGATTACCTAGCTGAAGCTAGGGGGGTCCATAGTTGCAAGTTGCTGGCGACCCTGGTGGAAACGTAACCCTAAACTTATTATTATTATTATTTAAAGTTGTCTGCATTTGAACTTGTTTGTGTGTTTTGATAATTCGATACATGATTGACTTCTAGTGAAAATGTGAGGTCCCGAGCTGAAGGTTAAGTAGGCCTTTTTTTGTGATGAAATTAAAATGTTTGTTTTTTAGTAACGGACCATCTTTTTTTGGTTCATTGTTATCCTGTATTTCAGTACCTCTGATTTCATTCTTAAACTTTTATTTTGTTTGATGACTTTCCTTCTCAACTTACTGCACCTATGCGCAGGGGATCTTGTGTGAAAACATACCTTGTGCATGGATTCTGCGTTCCCTTAACTCCATACTAAATGGTGCCTTCATCCTTTCTCTCTTTGAACATATTTGCTATGGTAAGGTAGGCTGAAGCCAACTTAAAATTTAATCTTTGATGGCCACGGAGACACTTGTGTCAAGGGCTTTTTACATTGACGGTTTCTTCGCGCTCCTCACCGTCACTCCATCCCGCCAGTCAAAGAAGCTCCGCCCACAGCAATGCAAAATGGCCTTCATTGCCTCGCTCACAGTAAGGAGTGGCATCATTCAGCATGCTAAATATTGGCGGTGTGCACTGCCATTCAAGAGCGCTCAGTTGCACTTGAGACTGTAGAAAGGACATGTAGTCGTGGCTTGCATATTTTGATGCAAGGAAAAAATTGAACTCCCATCGAGAACTACAAAGAACTTCCATGTTTATGGAACGTTAAGCTCGCATAGTATAAAACAGAGTGTCCAGAGAAGATGCTTAGGGAAGTACTTATCTTACTTTTCAAATTATGATTTTGAAATGGTTAAAACGGAATTTCAAACACTGAGGTGCCAATATAGGGAGCAGCTGTCACTGTTCAAAATATTGAAGAAATATTCACTGCGCATGTAAACGTAAAACTAGTTGCAGTATTATTAAAAATGAACGATGTTTATTGCTCTCATTAAAAGTTCTTCAAATAGACGAAAAACATTCGGCAGGTGTCATTAGGTTACTGAAATTAAAGGAAAAAGTAAAAAAGTACACCTACAAATTAGTAATTGGTAATTATTCATTAAATTTTCACTCTTTTTTTGAAGGTAATTGGATGTTATTAAAATTCTGGATTATATTAGCGTTTTACTTCTGCAAATTATTCTGTATTTATTCTAAAAATTATTCTGTCAGTACTGCATGAGCAATACGGACGATTGCTGTCTCTGGGGAAGGAGCGTTTGAAATTGAGCGGCAATGTTTGAGCAAGTCGGTGTGCACTGACGCTCAATCCTCTCGTAGGAGGAGCTGTAGCAAGTTAACCAGCGCTCAACACCGTCGCTCCACACCGCAGGTGTTAAATGCGCTTTACATACTGCCATAACCATGAGCATTCTGTGACATTTGCGCAGAGTTGCCGTTCTGAGGTTCCCCCTGGATAACAAGTGCCGTGTTTATCGGGTTGAGCATTCCTGGTGAAATAATTAAGGTTGTGGGCTAAATATCACGTAAAAAGAATATTTACGTAGAAAAAGAATTTTTTTTGTTCCTTTTTTGGTCCAGAGCTGTTATTTTCTCAACACTTAATACTTCCTTCTTTAATTTTTAATTTTTACCCCGTTTCGTAAACTTCTTCCCACCATCTAGCTGTTTTTACGTGCAAAGTGTGGAAGCCCACTTTGTGTATAGATTCCCCATTCCTCAAATTCCATACTAAAAATTCCATACGTCCTGGACATTTTTCGGTAGGGTTTGGGAGGTTTAAATTAACGCACAATTTGACCTCCGTGTCGCAGAGGCAGCATCGCGTTGCTGTAGTCATTCAAAAGCCTAAAAGTAATTGGTGTTCACTTGTGTGTCTCGGCGGCAAGCCAGTTTCCCATGACCAAATCTTGTTAATCATATCCATAGAAGTCGGTAGCTCTGTAAATAGGATCATTCGTACCCAACTGTGTAAATTTTGTGTGGTCAAAGCAACGATTTTTTTTGTGGCGTGAAGCCCTCTGTTAAGGTGACAGAAAACTCACTTGATTAGTCGTAAACTTCTATTTAGACCATTCCTGGTACCTTCTGGTATTTTGTGTTTCTTGTGTTGTTCTACATATGTTATTGACTTTAATAACTCGTTATATTCACCTTGCAATAATTAAAATGAAGTTACTAGTCAACTGCACGCAGGTTGGACACAATTCACTGTCAAGCTCCTTGGTGCGATGAACCTTGTGCGTGCAGATTCCATGATTTTTTATGGGGATATTGGGAGTTTATATGGGTGAATTGAACTCGTAGTATACTACTTTGAAAATGAAGGTGCAATTTTCCTGTGCTATTAAATACATAGTATTAAAAATTCCGTGTCTATAATTCAATAAAAAAGTTGCGTACTGGGCATTTTTTATAATGCTTGAAGACGTTGAGGACTCTGCTGGATATGTTTAGTTTAGTTATATGATGCCATTCAATTTGAGGATGTGTTCCACCGAGCGTTGTTTTCCGTGTTGCATCTCAAGAATTTAGAATCTCACTAGCTCATATTCATGCCAACGCTCAAATATTCTATTTAGTTGCTGTAACATTAGTCCTAAGGGTCTTATGATTCACTGCTTCAAAGTGATCTGATTAGTTTATTTTCTAATTTAAAAACATTTTTGTTGTTGGTGCATGTGATAGTGTGAAAACTAGGAAATTTCCTGACTATAATTAAAGGCGTGAATTTATCTTCGTATTGAGTTTAAAGTTTTGAAACAGTAGGGATGTAGTTGGTGACCATTCCTTTGTACCGGCAACTACGCCCACCTCTTGCGTTGGTTCATGTGTTGAGTTGAGGCAGTGGAACATTTTGTTTTCAATTTAAGATACTTTCCTTTTTTGAAAAATAATAGAACTGAGAAGTAATTTTAGGATTGGTTGTATTTTAGGGGGAGTATTTGTGCTTCAATTTCGTCGTTGCCATCCAGAAGTAATCCTATGTAATTACATTTGTTGGACCGATTTGTTTTCTGCAATGTGTAACTCTTTTGGCACGTAAGTGTTGAATTATAACGTTAAACACTGATGGTATTTTCATTTTTTCTGATATATTACGTGTTGTAGAAATTGTCTGAAGAAAACATTGTCTCTGTGAGCGAGCAGTTTTCTGACCTGATTTCTGGCGTTGTTCCTCCACGCTAAAATACAACTGTTGTATCTATGGAAATTAGCGCGTTTCCTGAGGGAAGATGTTGGGTTCCGAGTTAAAGGTTATGTAGGCCTTCCTTTTGTTGAAATACATAGAATAGGTTTTTTGTTTCGTTTTGGACTCCTTTTTTACGGTTCTGTCTTTCAGCTCCTGCTACTTTTTCTTCAACTCTAGCTTATTTCATGAACTTCTTTCTCAACTTACTGTTTTTATGCCCCTTCTGCTTAGATTCCGCATTCCCTAAACTCCATGCTAAATGGTGCCTTCTTCTCTTTGGAAAGTCTTTTGTTGCGGTTCGGAAGGCCTAAACAACATCTAATCTTATCTCTGGCATTGTTCATAATTATTCTTTTCCGAATAGTTGATTGCAATCCTCAGGGGGATAAAATTAGCGAATCGATGGAAATTAGCTATTTTAAGGGGAAAGCGCGAGGTCCCTTACTGAGGATATGTAGACTTTTTTTGAATTATCCTAGCTTTTTGTTTCGCTACGAACCTTTTTTTCTATTCATCGCTGTCCTTTTTTTTTAGCACCTATGACTTCCTTCTTCAACTTTTGACCTGGATAGAAATAAATGTGTTGCTTTATGCAAATACGAATTATTAATAAATGTGCAGAGAAATACGTCTCTATTGAGATCATTACTATATTAAATAAAGTCAATGAATAAAAATATTTTGAATGTTTCGACCTCCTGGGTAATTATCAACCTGAAAATTATTGAGAAAAAACTAGACAAATGTAAATCAAAATAACCAATCATGGGACAAGAAAAGCACAGACATAAAAGAAACTAATCACTGATAAAAAATGTCTGGTATCATTATAACGTTAGTTGCAAAGGGAAAGCTGATTGCATATCATTTAAAACTGTTTTTTCTTTTAAGATGTGAAGAGATTCTAAAATAAGGAGGTTTATTTGCTTGGCCCTCCCAACGCCCCCTTACCTTATTGTGGTGGGAGGGTTTGTGTGTTGTGAGGAGGAGTGAGGCTATGCTGTCGGGACCCCGGTCCTGGTGGGTACAACCGCGGCAGACAGGCTCACTCGGAGCAGCCAGACAAAATGGGGGCCCATGGGAAGGCCCCCCATGTAAATAAAACCGGACCCCGGCAGTTGCGGGTGATGAAGCCCCTGTTATCCCGGGCGTACATAGGGGCTGCCACGGGCCGGGGTCGACGGTGGGAGGGATTTTCATTCCTATTGGTCAGTGTGTGCCCGCCTTAAACGCCGAGACGCGTCAGTAGGCTACTGACCGCCCGGGGGGTTCTCTTCCGGCTTGAGCCAGCCTGGATAGGTGGGGGGGAACCCCCACTGACAAGAGTCTCCTAAACACTTGAGCTTGCTTCTTCTTCTAATACTTTATCTACTTCTACGTTGACGACACGGCCCTCACAAATGGATACACTCACTGGAATTCCCTCTCCTGAACCCGGCAAACGAGTCGTACCGCCATCTAAATTTCCTACAGGTGGCGAGGGGACAGGCCTGCGTGACGGAAGTATAGAGTGGACAATACAGCCATATGAACCACACAGACCTTCGAGACCTGCCGAGGCCTCATCTGATTTTTGAGTACCGGGAGCAGGCAGAAGGAAAAACCGTCGTTGGCAACGCCTGCCCTCGGCGGTAGAAGATGAATTTCCTGCCGTGGAATACAAAAAGTTCTTTGTAATAAAAGCCAACGATAACTCCCCAATGGCTGAAGTAGATGTCGCGAAAGCCTACAGAGAAATATGTCACCGACTCGGGGGTGAACCCGCTAAAATTAATGAAGTCCGTAACGGCAGTTTATTGGTGGAAGTCAATAATGTTCACCAGAGTCGCTGCATCACCACCATTAAGTCTCTTGACGGAGTGGAGGTAACAGTATCTCCGAATGAACGCCTCAATCAAACGAAAGGAACAATATGGTATAAGAACAGCCCAAGGTACACAGACGCACGTATCTTGGAGGAGTTGGAGCGATTCGGCGCCAAAGAGATATATAGCTTCAAAAGGAGAGAGAAAGGTGTGCTGACTCCAAACTCAGTATACCTCATAACATTTGATCGTTGTAGGCTGCCCGATACTGTGTCAATCGGGTGGACGCGATGTCTGGTGCGCCAGTACGTGCCAAGGCCGAGGCGCTGTTTTAAATGCCAGGCCTTCGGACACGGCGCCAAAACCTGCCGCGCCCAGCGAAGCACGTGCGCAAATTGCTCAATGGAGCAACATGAGCCGCCTTGTGTCCGACCTGCGAGATGCGCCAACTGTGAGGGTGCGCATCCAGCCAGCTCCACATCATGTTCCCACTATGAGATTGAAGCAGAAATCCTCGCAACTCAGGTGAAAGAGAGCATTAGCTATGGAGAAGCCAGGAGGACGGTGACATCCAGGTATGTTTCTCCCCGCACTTCTTACGCTAACGCCGCCCAACACCGTAGACTGAATTCTCAGCCAATCTATCAGCAACCTGAGCAACAGCACTCGCGGAGTGTGGCAGCACGGCGAGATGAGCAGGAGCCAGAGCCTTTGAGCCTTGTGGATACCTCTGCTCTGAGGAGCCAGAGTCTGGCCCAGAGGCCTGCAGTGCGCGTGACCCAACCTTTGGCTCAATCAGGACCCTCTAATAAGGAAATTTCAAAAGACCCAGCTTCCACCACTCATCAGAAAGATTCATCTAACGAACAGTTTCAAACAATCCCCTCAATTATTACCTCCCGTAAAAGAACTAAAAGTGACATATCGCCCCCACAAGATGTAAAACAAACAAAAACTCCAAAAACACTGAGATTTATGGAAGACACCACAGCAGACAACCAAAGCCAAGCTATCCCGAGCCAAGAGAGGGATCCTGTCTGGGATTCAGTGGCTACAACCGGGGGAAGGGCAGAGCATGAACGCAGCGCTATGAGGGAGTCCGATCTGCCATGCGAGGGCCCTGCCGTGTAGACAAGAAGGAAAGGGGATCCGGGCGCGACTTGTCGCTACCGAGCAAAGAAAAGAATAGCTCCCACATTGACAGTGAAAAGCAGCGTAATATTGTTACTCAACGCATTCGCTCTTTAGAGCGGGTCACGACCGTCCCAAAAGAAGTAGCATCACACCTGTTAAAAATCTTCCCACCCCCAAAAAACTTCCCCACCGGGCCTCTTCCGGCGGTACCTGTCCACCCGTGGATTGACCGACCTCCTGTCTCTACGTCACCCGGACTGACGCGTGCCGCAGGTGAGGGAATTGAAAAGAATCCTACGTATATAACATCTAAAACTCACAAAAAATGAACACCTTCTTACAATGGAATATACGTGGCTACAGACGGAATCACGGAGACTTGAGAGCACTTCTGGCAGAGCACCAGCCCAGTTGTGTTTGTCTGCAGGAAACACTGCTGGGGAACGTTACCCCAAGGCCTCCAAGCAACTATAATATAGAGTTGTTCTCCCCAGTGCCCAACCCGATACCTGGAACGGGACTGGCGGTGCTTGTGCGGAGAGACGTTGGCTACAGTAGAATTGCGGTCAACACCAGGCTGCAGGCTATCGCCTTCCGTGTCTACATTGGAAAACGTATGATAACAGTGTGTAACATCTACATACCACCAGGCGAACCCTTAGCCTTGCAAGATCTCAGCCTCTTGAGCAATCAACTCGCGAGGCCGGCCTTGATCCTGGGAAGCGTCAATGCCAAGCACATACTTTGGGGAAACGTCCGGAGCGATCGTCGAGGTGAAATCGTGGAGGACTTCATCGTCGCTTCTGATTTTTGTCTTCTGAACACCGGAGCCCCCACGCATTTTCATGTGCAGACTGGGACTTCCTCCGCCATCGACCTGAGTCTTTGCACTTCCGACATCCTTTCCGAGTTCCAGTGGTTCGTAAGTAGCGATGCACATGGTAGTGATCATTACCCCGTCTTAATGCACTCGGTCCAAAACCAGCAGATGCTGATAGAACCAAGGTTTAACTTCAAAAAAGCCAACTGGAGAAACTTTGGAGCGCTAACGACGATGGAGGACCCAAATGAAGCTCATGGCGGGGATGAATTGGTTGACAGCTTTGTGAGTGCAATGCACGAAGCTGCCAACAGTACCATTCCAAGGTCTAAAGGCGGTTGCCCTGTGCACCGCGTCCCGTGGTGGAACAATGACTGCCAGGCCGCTAATATCGAGAGGAAGCGCGCATTGCGGCGATACCAAAGAACAAAGGAACTAGCCGACAAGATCGCATACAATTAGGCTAGAGCGCGAGCTCAGTTTACAAAAGACGTCGCCCGTAAAGTATCGTGGCAAAAATACGTCTCCACTCTCAACAGCGATACTCCTATGGCCAAGGTATGGCAGCGAGTAAATAAAATGAGGGGAAAATGCAGTTATAGACAGCCGTGCGTAGAAGTTAATGGTGTTCTCACCTCAGACCCGGAGTGCGTGGCGAAGGCACTGGCCCGAAGCTTTTATAGTGTCAGTAGCGGACGACTTTACTCTCCTGCCTTTACAGTGTTGAAACAGCAACAGGAGCAGCAGCAGCTGGACTTCTCAACAAACTCCATCTACTCTTATAATGACCCCCTCACAATGGTTGAATTTTACAACGCCCCGAGGAAATGTAAAAATACCGCTCCCGGACCAGATGGTTTCCACTACCGGATGTTGAAGAAAATGCATACCACAGCCATTAAATTCTTGCCATATATTTTCAATAAAATCTGGATCACGCATACATATCCTCAACAATGGCGTACATCATTAATCATGGCTTTCGAAAAACCAAACAAACCTCCATCCAACCCTGACAACTACCGACCCATTGCCCTAACTAGCTGCCTTGGAAAATTGATGGAGAAAATGGTCAATGCGCGACTCACCAGATGGTTGGAGGCGGAGGAGCTACTAAACCCCGTCCAATTTGGCAGTCGGCAGCTTCGAGGGACCACAGACGCTCTGCTCCGCTTACAGAACCACCTGGTAGCCAACCTTGCCGAGCGTCGCCGAACCATGTGTCTTTTCTTTGATATGCATAAAGCCTATGACACCGTGTGGAGATATGGAATACTTAAGACACTACATGAGTATGGACTCCGTGGTAACATGGCCCTGTATATTCAAGAATTTCTTGGTGAAAGAACTTTCCGCGTTAAGGTCGGCGACACCCTCTCTTCCTCGCAGTTGCAGTGTGAAGGTTTACCTCAGGGCAGTGTTATGAGCTGCACCCAGTTTAGTGTCGCCTTAAATGGTATCACCTCCACCTTGCCTCCCGGAACGGTAGCCTCCTTATATGTGGACGACTTTATGATATACTCTTCATCAACACATCTTCCAGCTTTGACGCGAAGAATGCAATTAGCCATCAATAACGCTAATAAGTGGGCTCAGGAACATGGCTTCAACTTTTCACCGGAAAAAACAGTTGGACTTCACTTCCAGGGCCGTGGCCGTAGTGATCCCCCACAGCTCACACTGCAGGGAAGACAAGTGAGATTTTCACACAGCGCCAAGTTTCTGGGGGTGACGCTTGATGACAGGCTCTCCTGGAAGCCCTACCTAGCTACCCTCAAGGCTGACTGCGTCAGAAAGCTGAACTTGCTAAAAAGCCTGGCCGGCCTGACGTGGGGGGCTGACAGGATGACCCTACTGAGACTATATCGTACTCTTATTAGAAGCAAGATCGACTACGGCTGCATAGTGTATCAATATGCTAAGGCGACTTCACTTTCGAAGCTGGACCCTGTGCATCATGCTGCTATCAGAATCTGCGCTGGCGCGTTTAGGTCGTCCCCTTCCAGCAGCTTATGTGTGGAGAGCGGTGAACCTCCTTTACGGCACCGCCGTGTGCAGCTGACCCTTCAGTACTTGGCACGATTGGAACAAGTCCCCTTGTCTCCTGCATGGACCAGCGTGCATGCGCCACTAGGCCGACATCTGCCTTTCCCTTACTCTCTGCCCTCATCGGAAGATTATTCGGCAGTCGTGGTTGCAATGCAGCTGAGGCCAATGAGAATACAACCAGTGTTCTTGGAAAGTTTTCCCACGTGGCGTGTCCCAATCGGGAGTTTTTGTCCGGGATGTCAAATGCCTAAGAAGGATTCTATGCCTACCCACATACTGAAGGGGATCTTTTTGGACCATATTGCCGAAAAACATGCCCGTGCGATGAAGTTCTATACCGACGGCTCAAAGGTGGGAGACGCTGTAGGGTGTGCCGCTGTGTCGGGGGAGATGGTGAGCGCCAAGAGATTGCTCTCAGAGTCGTCCATTTTCACTGCGGAACTTTATGGTGTGCTGGAGGCCCTTCAACTAATTAAACATTGTGAGCATGATACTTTTGCTATTTTTGTGGATTCAAAAAGTGTGGTGGAGGCCACTCGAGAGCATAATAGTACCCATCCGCTCGTTGGTGAGATCGTCATGAACTTAATAGATTTAACACGTGAGCGTAAATCTGTGACGTTGTGCTGGGTGCCCGGCCACGTAGGAGTGTCTGGCAATGAGAGAGCTGACCAGGAGGCTAAACGGGCCGCAGAGGCAAACGAAGAGACTCTAAATCTGATGGTTCCTTTCCGGGATTATTACCCTCGGATCAAAGCGGCAGTGAGAGAACGATGGCAGCAGGAATGGGACAACGCTGCTAACGATAGTAATAAATTAAGAAGCATTAAACCCACTATACGTGAGTGGATATCGTCCAGTTGTCGTAGTCGCCGGTTAGAGGTGATGCTTTGTCGCCTCCGTATTGGCCATACGCGGCTAACACACGGCCACCTGATGGAGCGGCTACCACAGCCGCAGTGCGAACGGTGTCGTGTGCCTTTGACTGTAAAGCACTTCCTCGCGGAGTGTCCCCTGTATGCTGTTGCCAGGAATCTGCATTTTCCGCACCTTCGCGGTCGTGCACAGGATGTTTTGACCGGAATACTTGGGGAAGCTGAGCGATCAACTTACAATGTGACAGCGCTGCAGTCGTTTCTTGGAGCGTGTAATCTGTCTTCAAAAATCTAGCCTGAAGATTCTACGCATGGTAATGCGATGTAAACACTGAACCGTAAAATGGCCGGGCGCGCTGCGCAATGCCCCTGGGGGTTTCAGCACGGGTAAGGCACCCGGCCATAATTGGGTGGGCAGCTGAGACCCCCAATAGGGGGTTAGGCTGCTGCTCAATGTGCAAACTGTGCATGTACCTTAGGATGATTATATGAACTGATTGAACCCTACGCATGAGGAGTATGGTGTTGAACTAGCAGCTCTTTCATTACTGCTGATGCTGCTGCTGCCACCAATGAAATCAAGTGTTGTTCAGATCACGCTCGTGGCTGTCGCGTCTTTGTTTGTTTGTGATGACTTCCTATATTTTCTCCCACCGATGCCGTATCATTTGTAATAGTTTCTTGGTGGTGATCGCAGTCTTATTGGTTTTCTCGTTATCGTCCTTTCCATGTCTTTAATTACTGCCGATATTTCCGTGATTTATGTTTCGTGAGTACATTATTCCTCACAATTCTTTTATTTTCTAGTCACTATTAATCACGATAGCTTTTCAATGCTGCCACCAGCCACTTGGGCAAAGAATATTTATATTTATAAGACATGTTAATTTAAGATATCGGTTAAGCGTTTTGGCAACGTAGCGGAAGGCATATTAATATAAGTACATAGCCGTATTTCTTGGCTTCGTGAAACAATCATTTCCTCTTTATCATCATCATCCCTTCCTCCTCTCTTCCTCCTAATTACGGGGGGAAATTAAGGACACGATAGATCTAAACATTTCACTATTGACAATAAAAGTAATCAAAAGTTATGAATTACATATCCTAATCGCTCGCATCCTATCCTACATACTTGAAGACCTGAAGGAGGGGACATTATTACATGGTGGACATGGATTGATACTTAGCTGTGGTTCGACTGCTTTGTAGAGTGGCCCGGACTCCAGGCGACGGGCCGCCATTTTTGTATCGCCCGAATCGACCGTTGTGGCGATGCTTAACTGACATTAAAGCAAGGTTTGCGGGTCACTTAATAGAATTTGGAAGCAAGGCACAATTACGTTCGCTATGAGGTGGTTATGTTGAAGTCCTCAATATATTTAGATAAAAGCACGCGCCTGGTCCGCGAGGACCAACGCAATTCGTTTCGTCGCAGCTCACACCTCTGTCAGTGGCATTCGGAGCCCCCCACCTAACTGATTCCCGTCCTCGAAGGCAACCCTCTCGCTGGCGCTATCGCCGCTTCTCCCTAGATGCCGACTAGCAATTACGATCTAATCAGATTGATATATGATAGGAAATTATTTCCTAAAACAATTTAAATACGCTGTTACTTACTCTCGTTAACATATATACATATATACTAACGATCCCCGGAAATGTTATTTATAAGAAGTAAACATTACAAAGGGTTATAGTTATGAAGTTCCTGGCATCTTCTGTTGGGCTGTCGTTGTCCTCGAAGTCCAAGCGGAGATTCTTCCCGAAGGTATAGACGATTTGAAAGAATAGGCGATTTGAAGTGCTCCCACGTTGATACTCAGACTTAATATTGTTTGGTCTTTTAGAACCATTTAGGAATACGTTATTGGCCAGATAACGATTCCAGATTCTTAGCAATATTCCGTACAGTCATGCGGAGAAGCATGACAATATCCCCCATAGCCGACCAAATTACAAGCTCCCGCTTGTGCTCGAAAGGCTTATCCTCAATATTGAACCTCACTTGCAGCCGACGTGTTGAAACACATGGATCGTGAAAGAGGCAGCATGCAGACGACCGAAGTTTGCTCATGTGGCGAGCGCTGAAACGAGGACGCCAAATATAGACACCATAATAGTTTTTCTTCGGCAGAAACGTTTCCTATAGATGATGTCGACCTCCTCCTCCGACGTTGGGATTTTCGCGAAAACCCTGAGAGTAAAAACTCTCGGAAGTGTAATTACTACTTCCATAATACCGCAGGCTCATTCGTCCTGGGTGGCATTGAGCTGTTCCTTTTCACTTGCAGAAGTCTTATAGAGATCTCCGAGTAGATACTCAGTGGGCCATCAATCGAGGTGGACTACTATCTCGTGGATTTCGTCTTCTTTTCTAGAGGGTGTAATAGAAGACGCTGCCATTTATGCTGAGATCGCCGAAGTGCAATTTACATACGTTGTTTTTACATCTGGGCCTCCGTAGTATTTCTTTCTTCGCGTAGATACTCTCCTAGGTCGCCGTCGTACTCCGTTGTCGCTGAACTTGCAGAATCCCGAAGTCGTAGTCGAAGCCTCATGTTGAACTATGACCTTGAAATTTTAAAAGGGCGCCGTTTTCTGCGCGCTGGTCCCCCGTAGAAAACTTCCCGAGGCGGTCGTATCCTGTGCGCGGGACCCTCGCAGAAAACTTTCCGTGGCAGTCGTTTTCTGTGCGTCGGACCTTCGTAGAAAATTTCGCCGCAGCAGCCGACTGAATCATCTCGTGAATATTTTCTACACCTCGTCGTTTTCTGTGAGTCGGTGCGCGAGCTCAGGTGGTTGTCGTCTCATGCCGTGCTTCAAGCGTCTGGTAGATGGTGGAGTAGGGAGCAGGGGCGCAGCACCTGTCTAGAGCGTGAGGGAGCGCGAGTTTAAATCCGTGGTGGTGAGTGTGGTCGATGGTGTAGACTTGGTTGAACCCGTGATGGTGAGTCCGAGCTGACCGATGGTGACTGGTCTTGTGAAGTCGCCTGCCACGCGCCCTCAGTCGCGCCTGACTGAGCTCGTCCACCACGCCTGGAAGGTCAGTCGAATTAAATACTTGATCTTATCTTGCCAAAATTTTCCCCAGCATCAAACCAAATCCACCCAGTCCCAGCTCTCTCCTTCAAAATCTCCAAGTATTTACAAAAGACTTAAACATCCTACGCATCTGAATTTTACGTAATTCGTTAACAAAAAAAAAACAGAATGAACATAAGGTTCAAAATATTAAATGATCGCGAATATTTAAGCTAAATACAAAAAAAGCCTGACGAGTTACAAACACATTTATGAAACTATAAAATACACGGACATGAAATAATTGAATATGATTAGCTTTCCCCATACAAATTTAATCATAAATTTACATAATTTAAATTCAGTCGTATCCATCGCAACGAAGTCTAAATTTTTACGTTTAGCATTATCAAAATACGTATGCGTGAACAAGTTAAGAAAGGATTTTCGAAATAGAATTCATTTGTTTGAAATAAATCATAACCCTAATGAAGCTTTAAATTTCTGAATAGACAATTCACTCTCTCATTCCGATGGATCTTGGATTGTCGTATCCGTCTAACTGTTTGCATGTTATTAATACATATCAGAGATGATAAGAATCATTATATGATGCGTCTCGCAGGTAACTAACTACTATATTAAAGGTATATCCGTTGAAAATTTTACGCTAAAATACGAATGTGGTTCGACGAAGTTAAATTATTGAATTTTGAAAAATCTTATCTAAGAATTAACACTAAAAGCAGACAAATGTCTCTAAATTACGCCTATATTAGTAGAAATAGTGCCGTTGGTATATAGAATTGAATTTATTGTATTTAAACATCAAAATTATATCGTTAAAGAATGCGTTCTGCGGAGATGGAAACAAAATCATCTAAAAGTTGGTTTTGATCATTACTATTGAAATTTTGAATATGCAATTTTATATAAGTCGTAGTGTCCGCAGTAATTTGCTTGATAAATGTAGAACAAAAAATTGTTTCATGTGATAATGATGAAATAATTGAAAATTTTATATTCTCCCATGTAATCAAATTTATTTTTCATCTGTAAACATAAAATATTTAAAAGCCTAAATTAAGAAGTTCGTGGTTCACGATGTTTATCGATCGTGCTATTGAAGTCTAGGAAACACGCAAGGCTGTTGAGTGAGTGCATGGGAGCGGTCGTTCGGGCGAGGACATGAGGGCTTTGTTTATGATTCGCATTCCATTGGCCTGCGACGTGGCTGGCGCCACAGTCCCCCACTCCTAATGACTTAGGAATGTTTGGTCTTAACATTCGCCTACAACATGGCATGTTGCTACCTCATAGTTTTAACGTTGGATAGTGCAGAAAATGTTACATACGGTAATCGAGATTAATTGATGAAGGGGTACATTGAACATCCGTATGCATTATGACATTGAACATCCGTATACATTATGACATTGAAATATGAAACATTGATGCAACATTAATTGATCGCTTCTGAAGACATCCTGTAAATGAGTATTCATTAGGAAGAGAGAGATGAGATGATTCAGATAAAGAAATTATTTTTAGTCGGCCAAATATCAATTTTTTAAATTTGAATGTTTGAATGCACATATATTTTTATTTCGGAGGTGTGAGTTCGGCATGAGATTCTACAGTAACATTTACATTTAAAGCAAAACTCAAATCCCACCGCTGCCACCATTTGTGATGACTTCCTATATTTTCTCCCACCGATGCCGTATCATTTGTAATAGTTTCTTGGTGGTGATCGCAGTCTTATTGGTTTTCTCGTTATCGTCCTTTCCATGTCTTTAATTACTGCCGATATTTCCGTGATTTATGTTTCGTGAGTACATTATTCCTCACAATTCTTTTATTTTCTAGTCACTATTAATCACGATAGCTTTTCAATGCTGCCACCAGCCACTTGGGCAAAGAATATTTATATTTATAAGACATGTTAATTTAAGATATCGGTTAAGCGTTTTGGCAACGTAGCGGAAGGCATATTAATATAAGTACATAGCCGTATTTCTTGGCTTCGTGAAACAATCATTTCCTCTTTATCATCATCATCCCTTCCTCCTCTCTTCCTCCTAATTACGGGGGGAAATTAAGGACACGATAGATCTAAACATTTCACTATTGACAATAAAAGTAATCAAAAGTTATGAATTACATATCCTAATCGCTCGCATCCTATCCTACATACTTGAAGACCTGAAGGAGGGGACATTATTACATGGTGGACATGGATTGATACTTAGCTGTGGTTCGACTGCTTTGTAGAGTGGCCCGGACTCCAGGCGACGGGCCGCCATTTTTGTATCGCCCGAATCGACCGTTGTGGCGATGCTTAACTGACATTAAAGCAAGGTTTGCGGGTCACTTAATAGAATTTGGAAGCAAGGCACAATTACGTTCGCTATGAGGTGGTTATGTTGAAGTCCTCAATATATTTAGATAAAAGCACGCGCCTGGTCCGCGAGGACCAACGCAATTCGTTTCGTCGCAGCTCACACCTCTGTCAGTGGCATTCGGAGCCCCCCACCTAACTGATTCCCGTCCTCGAAGGCAACCCTCTCGCTGGCGCTATCGCCGCTTCTCCCTAGATGCCGACTAGCAATTACGATCTAATCAGATTGATATATGATAGGAAATTATTTCCTAAAACAATTTAAATACGCTGTTACTTACTCTCGTTAACATATATACATATATACTAACGATCCCCGGAAATGTTATTAATAAGAAGTAAACATTACAAAGGGTTATAGTTATGAAGTTCCTGGCATCTTCTGTTGGGCTGTCGTTGTCCTCGAAGTCCAAGCGGAGATTCTTCCCGAAGGTATAGACGATTTGAAAGAATAGGCGATTTGAAGTGCTCCCACGTTGAAACTCAGACTTAATATTGTTTGGTCTTTTAGAACCATTTAGGAATACGTTATTGGCCAGATAACGATTCCAGATTCTTAGCGATATTCCGTACACAGTCATGCGGAGAAGCATGACATGTTTAATAGTTGCTGTGATTTGCATTGCAATGTTTGTGGCAGTGAGACCTCGAAATTTGAGACGCGCGGAGACAACCTGAATTGTGAGACCTTCGGCGCGACATAGTGCAGGCACTGAAGCGCTAGCAAATTGATGTTTTTACTACTACTACTACTACTACTTATTTGCTTGGATACAGAAGATATTACTTTGAATCGCCTAATCGCACTTTTCTGCATGAGAGCGGACTGAAGAATGGGTAGGAGTGGAAAGTACCTGGTTGATTCTAGAACTACTGCCGGCATGCTCTGCAACACGAATACAGAGGGCTCGAGTAGTCGACCGGCATGCTCTGCAACACGAATACAGAGGGCTCGAGTAGTCGAACCCACGTATTTAGACGCATACTGTGCACAATTATTATTGTAAATGACAGAGGAGAGAATATCTTTTGGAGATTTATTTTTTTAATTGAAAATGGTCCTATTTTATACGTGTTAATCTACATTATTTTAAAATCAATCTACAGAAAATTTATCGAAGGAAGAACAAGTTCCTTTTTGAGTTTCTCTTATTGCTGACCGAAGAATGGTAACGAGAAAAAAAATTCCTTTTTAGGGGCGGTAGGTAATGTTAAATTAGGAAAAAACTTTTGTTCAAAAGTTTTTAACACAAGAGTCTACTAGCTCTGATGGGAAGCCATAGTTGCTAAAAACTTTCAAATATTCAAATTCCTTGGGGATAGCTGTATGTGATGACCACGCACGATGAGTTCTTGACAACAATGTTTTGATGCTTTTCAGATAGAGGGATCATGTACCATAACTAAAAAAATTAATCCTTAACCCGGTAAATATTTAAATATTTGCTTACGGAAACAAAACTTTAAAACCTGCCATCTTTGCGTGATATAGTTGTGTCTAAAAATGAAAGACAATTATTCTTCTCGGTCTCCATTGTAAATTTGATATTTGGGTGCCGTGAATTAAAAAAGTTCGTGAAATAAATTACAATGAGAGCTATTCCAGAACATCAAAGAAGTATCGTTAATATAACGTTTATAAAACACAGGCTTAAAATTTACTGAACAAGAATCTAACCACCGTTGTTCATGAAAGCAAATAAAAATATATGCAAACCTAAGCCCTAATGGAAGACCCATTCCTAAACCCTCAATTTGCTCTAATATTTATTGTCAAACATATAAAAACGAGTTTAAGACGGAGAGCTGATGAAGAGATTTGAACAAGGGTTTAGTTAAGCCGATAGCGATATCAATACTAGTAAATAAATATTCTAATCAAATGTCAAAAGTTTCATGTAGCGGCATGTTGGTAAAAAACTCTCAACATTAAAATAAACCATAAATAGCTCGTTGGCGTTTTCGAAAGATGTTACATCGTCGACAAAAGATTTTGAATTTTGCACAGTATAAGCATTGCATGCAAAAAAGGCTAAAATGGGGACTAAAAACTTTACAAAATTAAAATTAGGAGTCTTGTAGGCGCAAAGTGCTCGTCATAGCCGTGTGGTTTAAGGACCTGCCTTTCCGTGAAGACATCGAGGGTTCGAATCCCGGCGCTGTGTGGTGACTTTCTCCGTTAGGTATAGGGGAAAAATTCAAAGCACAATACCCCACTCCACCCAGGTGTCAGAAATGGGTACCGGTCTTGACCGGTAGAAAGCGTCGTGGCGTCCTGTTAATTAAAAGGCATTTGAAAAACCAATGTACAAGGTGATATGTATCAGGCTTGAATTGGAACTAAAGCATCCTTAGATGCCGATGTTTGTTTTAGATTGGACGGAACGCCGAATTAGAATTAAAGTTAGGCTTGTGAATTTTTTGCAATCCATATAAGATGCCAGAAACCAGATCCCGAAACAAAAAGGCTTTTGTACTATTCATCCGATATTAAATAAAAAATTTTTGGTTGTCAAAAAAGTTATTAATTTTATCTTCAACATGTTTGGAAAATTTTAAAATTGGTTTGGCGATAACATTGAACCTGTTCTCAAAACTCGTAGCGTCGTTCAACAAATACATTTGCTGAGTAAGGTCGCGAGAGCATCACGCATTTTGCTCTTGAATAAGGCGTTATGCGTTTGGCGCTATGCCCGACCTGAATGAAGGGGAAAATGTGAGGTCCTGAGCTAAGAGTTAGGTGGGGATTTTTTTTGTTGAAATAATATTTTTTGTTATGTTAAAAGAACCATCTTTTTTCGGTTCACTGCCCTCCTGCTTTTCAGCATCTCTAAGTTCCTTCTATAAATTTCATCTAGTTTCATGGCCTTCTTTCTTATTTTACTGTTTCTTTGCGTACGGGATCCTTTGAAGGAACACCCTTTGTGCATAGATTTTACGTTCCCTTTAACTCCATACTATATGGTGCCTTCATCCTTCCTCTCTCTCTCTGAACATCTTTGTTCTGGTAAATGGAGGCTAAAACTAATTTATAATCACTTAACCAATCCGACCTGAATGCGCGTCATGTCATTCCGACTTCAGTTTTCAAGATTTTTTGAATGATGTTTCGTTTCCAAGTGAAAGCGAAAGACATATCCACTCTGGAAAATAAAGGCGGTAAGAGTTATCTCCAACTTAGAATCCACAACCCTAACCAATGGTTGTTTAAGAACCTAAATCTTCAGAAACTGCAAGATTATTACTGATTTTCTCAAAGAAGGCTTATGTACAAAACACTCGGAACCTATGAGAACTCTGCACTTCAACACCAAATTAACGCTTAAGCCCGACTATTACGTTAACTTGACAATGAATAGAAACAAACTCATTCTCATGTAGTAATCAATAGCTAAATCTAAAATGGCTTGCTTTTTGCTAACATCAAATTGTAGAATTCAATCCGTAACCATATTTGCTATGCTCTCACTTATTCAGCATTCAAGACTTGGCTTGAATTTTGCATGATCACAAATTACCGGTTAAGCGCGTGAGAAATGAAGATTGAAGGGTAGGCAAGCGAGCGAGTAAAATCAAATTACATATCATGTTTGAACTGAATTCCTCATCTTGAATAGTGTACAAGATGAAACTGTAATCGTTGAGCTACCAACATGAGTACGTATGTTTTTGTAAGCGTGTATGTAAATGTGTAGGTGTACATCATGGTAGGTGTACATGAAAGTGTATACCTAGTGAAAGTGTATAAGTGATGAAAAACATTGACCAGAGTGTCAAACCTCATTGTATTTTGGATTCGAATTAACATACTCTCTACATGTTTATCTAATGCTAAATTAAATATTTAAATGTACTTGGTTATTGTTTATGTTAGTTTAGGATTTGATCATCTACTGAAAAGTTGGCATTGCTTATTTGGTCCACGTCCAATGTATCTTTGTATCTTCGCTGCAACAATGTACATGCTTGTGGTAAATGTAACTTCCAAAAATGCTAACGATAAAATTATACTTCAACGTCGGTATAAGCGTACATAAACGAGTGCGTTCGCTTAAACTGTTACTCATTGTTAGGAGAAAGAAGCACGTTTACTATAACTTTGTGCAACAGTGTTTCAAGATACGTGCAATCTCACCAATGATCATTTCTGCATTAAGACCAACGGAACGACAACTAACCAACGGAACGACAAACTAGAACCATACGGTCAACACTACTGTAAAATTCACTCATGAAGACTGGACTATAAAGGTTAAACTCGGAAAAGTAGCTCAAAAAGACGTGAGCATTTGCAAATCGCCAAGCTTGAATATTTTTGTTCGCAAATGCGTCTGTCGGGAGATGGAATGAGGGTTTTTACGTGCCATGTTATCCTGTATTTTTGACGGAGGGAAGGCTATCAGCCGGACGAAATCCTGGCTCAACTCAGCGTAGATTTGATCGGACGAGAGCATGAGCGAGAGCATGTTTAATGCACGAAGCGAACACCCTGGTAATTTAGTGTATTCACTTAAAATACGTGAATATTTACTCACCATTTATGAACCGTATGGAAAGGTAGAGGCTATGTAGGAAAGTTCTTTTCGATACTTCTTTACACCATTTGTTAACTTTTCGGAAAGAGTACGTACCAAAAATGAAAATCATTCTTAATAATTCTTAACGCCAATCATGAACTGCTTGAAGAGAGTGCACAATATACTGGAAAGTCATTTTGAATACTTCTCTAGTGAAGGGTCTTTTCAAACAATTCCACTCCATTCAAGTTGTTTGTACAGGGCATCGACTTTAGACGAGATAAAAATAGAGGTTAAAACAATTTTAGAACAAATCGATCAAACCTCAATACTGGCTGCAGAAGGGCCTTATTAAAAATCCTACATAAATAATACAATGATTATAAATGAATTTCTCTTGTCGATCACTAAGTTTTTCAATGTAAAATTAAACCTTTAAAAGGTCGCGCTGTATGCATGTGTGTTTAGTAGTCGTTCTGTACTTGCAAACACACAAATAACAAATAAAGTTGCTACCTCAGGAAAATGATGGAGACTCAGATTCTGCTTCTGCTTCGCGTATGAGGAGAGGAAATGAAGATGTTTCCGTCGTAGCTCAGGGCTCAGAATGTGCCTCCTTGCTCTAACGAAGCAAGCTACATGACGTTCTATAGCGTAGCTCTCGGTAATTTTCGTGGCTCCGTTTGCCTTCTGTATGGAAAAAGATGTCACCAAAACCAATACAATGCTACCGAAGCGTTATTTTTTTGCGTAGCTTTTGGTAATTTTCGTTGTTCCATTTATCTCCTGTATAACAAAGCTACGAAAAATATGTCACGAAAACCCATATATTATTACCAAAACGTCATTTTTTTTTTGCGAAGCTCTCGGTTTATTTTTGTTGCTCTATATACCTTCTCTTTAGCGAAGCAACGAAAACTATGTCACAAAAACCCATTTAATATATCTGAAACTGAAACTTTTTTTCCACCCATAATATTTTTTGCTCCCAATGTTGCATGAAATCATGATTGATGCGTCGGGGATGCATATACAACCTCAAAAACATGTCACGTCGCATTTTCGTTTTAATTTTTAACATTGCTACAAAATAAATGACGATACTCTGTTCGTATTCGCGCATTAAAAACTGTCATCCATGTATCAGTCGTACAGGATGGAAGTGGTGACAAAGGTCCAAAAAATTTGAAAATATGGCCAATTGTAGAGTAAATTAACGCTTCACTGGCCACAAATGGCATAAGCAATGACTAGTTCATGACCAAAGTTAGACATATGAACTTTAATTTCTGTAATGTCAAACCTGGAATTACAAATCGCTCCACTAATTCAGTTTGCGTAATATGTCGAATGAAATTCGATGCGCAGTGCATAAAAGATGCTAATGAGAAGCGTAAATTACTCAATGTAGAGCATACCTCGTGGATTATAGCTAGACGACTTGGTGATCGTCCTCCCATTGCTATTTTTTTAGTGAGGCTTAGTAGTTCAAAATGTTTTGCAATTATAAGTTCAGCGATTTGACGAAAATAGACGTTTTTACCATGACTTAAGGGGTGTTTACACTAGGGGACATTTCGGCCGTGAGGCGCGACTCGTGTAGACGAGGCTCACCAATGAGGCTCATATTTGTGTGTGTGAGCCCGAAGTTCCCTATTCGCTCTGATCGAATTCGTGAGGTGCGCCGCACGTGAGCCTCGCAGCTCAGTCCTCGATCTGACGGTCAGTGTGTAGTTAGCAGTCATCAGGTGAGGTGTAGCCCTTTGCTCATCGATTATGGCTGACATAACGGTGCCACGAGAAACTACATTGCTTTTAATTGAAATTTACTAAGCTCATCAATGCATTTGGCAGGCCAAAAACTGCGAATAAAAGGAGGCTACTTTCCATTATATTTGAATGAAAATAAACGAATATAGTATCATTTCACTCATGCAAATAAAAAAGAGATTACGTAGCTTATGATGTAGCAGCAATATTCAGATAACCTCGTCGACTGCACCCCATCTTTCAAAGCTGCTGGCCACACACTGACTGATTTTGAGCAGCGCGCGCTCCGTGGCACGCTCAATGTCTAGTCTAAACGCACATGGCTCATGTGAAGCTCCACACGAGGCGTCTACACTTGAGCCTGCAGCAAAATGCATACCAGTGTAAACAGGGCTTTAGTTGCATGTAAACAGCCTCTCTTCTAAGTTATCAAAAAATAGGGCTTACAGAAACAATTTTTGGTGGTGAGTATCAGCATTCATGGATAAGGATTTTCAGTCAGCAGCATTTCTTGAAGAATGTTTGACGCACCACCCAACACAGGGCCCTTCAAAACTGTTCGCCATCATAAAATGAATTTAACTGGTAATTTTTAAATTTAAGTATGAAAAATCTTATCTTAGATAATCCGTCGACGCGTCGTTGCATGAACATGCTTGATGACTCACGTACCAGTAGATTTTTCGTTATATTCCTTTCAGCTAACGTGTTCGAAATTCTCCTCTAACTACGTCGATTTTCCGAGCTAAAAATTCGCTTTCTACGGGAAATCTACTTCGATGTTAAAAATCTTCAGCATCAAAGCCCAGCGTAATTTCATGGTTGAATGAACAGGAATGTTGGCCTCTCGTCGCATTTTTCGTGAATTATGCGCTGATCGACGCAAATCCCATCGCTCAGAAAGTTAGATTTGGAATGCATGGCACTGGAAAAATGTCATATTCGCTCTGGGGGTGCGTTGGACCTAATTTTGCGCGCATCAAAAATTAGTTTTATTGTGAATTAGCAAGAAGGAAACGATTGAAAGTTTTTCGATTTATGTGTACTTAGTATCATGCACGTGCGTTCTAGAGTGAATGAATGACTTATTTTACGTTTAGGTGAACTGTAACTTGTCTATTTTGTGAAAGTGTTTGTTTGTAAACTGAAAGTGCAGTGTGCGGTAATTTTGACAAGTATTGTAGTATATGAACTGGTATTTAATACCGAACTTGAGTTACATTTTTTTTCTCAATTTCTAGTGATTTCTCACTCAGCAAATAAATATTATTCACGTTACGTCGAGATAAGTTATTATTGCTATATATTGAAGCAAATCCTCCTTAATAATTGAAATTTCGTCGTTGATTTCTTAGTATGCTACTTTTAGTGTTTTTTTCTGAATTAAATCTTTCTTCAACGTATTTATCGGCAATGTTGTGTGCCGTCATCCCAATTGAGTTGTAGACATGGTATTTCAGTTTCTTAAACTAAGGACAAAGAGTGAGTCAGTAAAGGGGAAGCATATAGAATAAAGGTGTTGTAAGTAACCTCTTTGACCTGTATTCTATATCTTTTATGATCATCCCTGTGGCTGCACACACTCAGGTGAAAATATTGTGAAACCAGGACTGAAATCGAACCAGAGACTTTCATGGCCTTTAGCGTGATGCTTAACTCATGCTGACGCGGAGAACTCTGGCGTATTTTCAAGCAGCAGATCACGCAAAGCGATGTTTTTAGCGGAATTTGTTTACTACTTGGTTAATCAGACCATCAGTAAGAATGAAGAAAAACGGACGGATGCCGTCATTATGCTCTAACATATTTGGAAACGGAATATGTTCCAAATGCACGCTTTCTAATTAAGCGCCTTCTTTTGTGTCAATCATGCACTTCTACATAAAATTTGAAAATTTAAGTTTGGGTACAAAATTCAGCCTTTCCCAAATGCCCAGAATTCGGAGATTTATTTTTGCGAGAATTATTCATAATTCATAATGATATTTTAACACCCGAAAGTTTTAGTAGTTTTATATAATTGTTTTCAATCCTTTCGTGCACAAAAATGCCCGTGGCTCAACACATTTTGGGAAATCATTATTCGTAGCCTTTCGTAATTTTTAAAGATAATTAAAAAACATAACGACAAAATTTTTGAATGACTTCTTCTTTGAGCTCTAAATTCAACATTTATCTGATGATCTGCCTCAGCGATTCGTCGCTCTTTTTTCAGTTCTTCACAGGCAGGTCGGGAGCGCATAGCTGGATAGTCCGGTGGTAAAAAACTTTTCTCACTCGGTAAAGCCGGGCTTTAGAGCTCCAGCGAGTGAAGAGCTACCGATAAACTCGTAACATAATGGCAAAATATCAACCTGTAAAGCTCTCTACTAAATTCGCCCCATAAAATAGCTAACCTTCAAAAGAAAGCGCTTCGAGTCTCTCATCGTGCGCGCATGTGGTCCTGGTCTGAACGCTTTACTACCGAGAGCTTCCTGCGCTAAGTGGTGTCCGGCGTGAATCTTTTATCTAGGCTTGAGTCGTTCTTGATAGCTTTTATAGTAATAGACGATACCAATTTATTCACTGAATGGCCTCACTCGAAAGTGCTATAGGTTTTGCAGTCCGTTCAAACCGATCACCTCGGTGTCGCTTAAACATATAGAGGTTTTTGCTGTTCTATCTGTAGAAAATTTTCTTTTGACTGCAATATTACACTGGGAAAGTTTTCAATGAATTCAAACTTTTTGGTGAATTAAATTTGTTAAGTTTAATTTTGAAAACTTCAGGTAAACACGCCAAAGACTAGAGGTAAACACGCTAAACGCAGCAGCAATCAATCAAAATGAAATCATTTCCGTAAATAATTTTACCTTGCAGAGGGTGGTCAATTTACTGAATTATTCTGCAAAATACACTAAATATACGGTTCTCTGATTTTCGATATTCTGTTGTTATTTGATCATGTTGAAAAACACCACATATTCGCTCTGTGTGCCCTATTCTCACGGGAGGATGGTGAGACCGGCATGGAGAGTTAGTCCTGAGCTCACTGTAAGTCCTTCAATTGGTGTATTAAGCCTTTAGCTGCAAGCGGTCCAGAAAGATAAAGACACAAGTAAACGAAAAAGTTCAGCGCAGGTCGAGTAGTTCATAGAAGCCTAGAAACAACTCTCGCGATATAACAACATCAACACTTTCTAAAGGCTTTGTAATTGCCGTTGAGAGATGGACTTACCACTACCTACTGCGATATTCTGCACATTCATGATATGTATCACTACAGCCATCAACCTCTCACATACGGCAGAGCACTTAAACAGTTGTCCAAACGCAAGCTCAGTTTACAGCAAATAGTGCCGTGGAGGGTTTGTTGCCGTATCGCAATTAATTTCTAACTTTGAATATAAGCGTAATTTCCCCGTAGGTCATAAAGCCTAGTAGCATTCTAGGGACTACAGTATATTATTCCGCCGGTGAATTGCACCCGCAGTCGTTACGAACGGGTGGTTCAACATTCGGTGAAAGTGGAAATCGCAACGATTAAAAGCACGCAGTGAAATCTGCTGTAAGATTAGCTCTAGGTACGGATTTACTTTTAGTTAACTACACAAAAAGATGAGAAGATGCTTGTTAAGACTTGAAGTAAGATGGTTTCTTGACGGTCTGTTCCATGAAATGAATTTAACTGATTTTTGCATAACATTCCTTACTTTATTGTGAATTCAATGCATATTGAGGAGTCATGATCTGTAAGAGAGTGATACATTGCACAGTAATTACTGCACTTACGCAGGAGATTTTAAATTTTTGTCAGGTTCAAGCCTTAGGTAAATTTAGAGAGCTAGTGATGATTTATAGAGCACTTGAGCCCGCAACCCACTTTGCTCACCTGTTCCCTAGTACACAACTCTACAGCGAGCTGCCTGAGCTCGGAAAGAAAGGACTTTTTCATACGCTACTCCTTGATGCTATACTTACCTTTTCTCAGCAACTTTGATGCCTTCAGTGGAAAAATGAAATTTCACGTTGTTTCTGGAGGGAATATCTGCAGTGATCCGCTGATCTGCGAGTGGAAAGTATCACTATTAACATATTTAAAAATTATCACTGCGATTCCGCACTTTCAAAAAGCCGAGTTCTGGGCCCTGAAGATGACTTCTTTTTGCGTAATCAAGATCCCAAAACGAGAGGTATAAACGCATTCAGCCTTAACCGGGAGAGGTGTCAGAAAACATATCCTTATTATCTGAAATAAGTTTCGGTGAGCACGATGCTAATTACTGGTGACAGAATAATATAAAAATGACAGCTCTACGCGCTGTCGAGAAACTTGTGTTCACAGAGCCCGTGAAGAAGAGACGGTTTGACTCCTGCAAGATAAACAAGGATCAGACATCATTTTTGTGGTAGAAAGCGATGTTTAGGGATAAAAGCTCATCTAGGTTGCCCAAAGGCAACTCAAAGATCATTTGCTGTTCCAGGAGTGCTCAAGTACTGCAATCGGTTCCCAGTAATGATACTCCCTGTCTAACTTTGTCGCCGTTGCATCTAAATTTTCTGCCGTCCCTTGCAGAAGCAATACTTGGATGGCTAAAATAATTGATGCCCCAGCGAAAAAGTTACACTGGATCAGAGAGTGTTAGAAGCCTGTAGAGGTGGCATGGGCAGTGGCGGACTTAACTTTCCATTTGGTAGAGCGGATAATTTTGGAAATTGCTCATAAATGTTGTGTATTTTATTTTTTTTGTTTTGCTGCTGTAGTACTTATGTTTATTTTTCAAAAAACCAATTGTCACATAAATACGTGCACCTCACTAGCAAAACACACAAAATATCACCAGCATTTAATGAAAACATTTCCTCCGTTTACACAGAAGAGCATTTCAGAAATCGCTTGAGCAGCCGCAGCTTGGATTTGGAGTAAGTAAAGTGGATGTCCCAGCTGCGAGCAAAAAGCAGCCTGGTTTCTGCGCAAGGGAGTGTGGAGCAGCGGCGGCGGCGGCTTCGGAATTTATTGTTGCGGAGCGCAGGGCTATTTAGAATTGGGAACTGGCGCGTGACAGCGTCTGGCAGCCCAAGCCCTGGGGACTGACAGGGCAATGCAGGCAGCTCTGAGGGAGGAGGGGCGGTGCTTTGCGCGATGAGTACGATTCTCAAGGGCAGCTTAAAAAGGAAAACCTACGTAGCTAAGAATATCGTGATAAGAAACAAACATTTCGGATTGCAAAAATCCTTTTTCGTTTAAAAGTGAGGCTTCATAGAAATTAGTCTATTTCATTTATTTGAGTACGATTCGTTGCAGTATTTAACTTTCCCTGGTGCACGGCCAATGTTTTTTGTGTGGGTTGACACTTGCATTGTTTTGCAGACGCGACTTGTAGCAGAACTTGAATTCGTTGTGGCTCGTCGCAAAATCCTGGTGTTAAGGTTTGTACGGCTTGGTATCTTCGGACGGGCTCACTCCGTCATCTGCAAATTTCAACTCTCATATATAAGAGTTGAAAAATGCAGATGACGAGGAGTGCACGTTCAAAAATCCTTAAATAACTTTTTTTTCTTTTTGAACGATTTATTTCTTCATTTTTGATACAAATAATGCTAACTAAATTTTTGCTTTTTGATATGATCATTCATGGCAAGGATTTGATTCTCCATGGTTTTATAATCGTGGGACAATTTGACGTCTTTCTTTTTTGATGGGTGCATGGCACGGGTCTTTAATGTCACTAAATTAAATTGAACTTTGTGTGTGTACGCACTCTATTTGGATTTCTCAGACCTCACAAGACTAATTGATAAGGAACCAAAATCGTGTTTGTGGTTTTTAATTAACTTGCCAAAAGTCAAAGAATTTTGCCATACTAAGGTCTCCAGAGGCTTCTGAATTGTTTTCTGTAATTGTTCAAAATTTCTGTATCTCATGCGAATACATGAAACATTTTTGGCTGATTTCTGTTCATTAAACGCTAATGGATATTTTCCACTTCTCCTCAACGAAACAGAGACTTCGCACCATCATTCAAAGCGCTGCAAAACATATAATGTGAATGAATCCAAATAAATTGTGCTTGGCATGGTCAGAGTTTTGTTCATTCATTTGATTCACTCTCTTAAAGAAAATGTCTACAATTTAACATAAATTTATAAAATAGAAAGTAACCGAGAAATGGCTCACGCTGCTCCCTGTTTATTCGAACACTAAGACTATATGAGAGTAGCATCATCAGCTTGAGAAGCTAGTGTGATAGATCAGATTGAGGTGTGGGGTGTGTCCAGTGCAACCACAAAGGATACAAAGGTCGGTGTTTTTTTGGAGTGGGATTTGTTTGCTGCAATTTTGTTAATGAAGCATAAATGAAGCACTTGATGTGTGTAAATTTCACGGCAAGCAAGTATTTGCTGGCATTTATTAGTTGATACTAGTACATCTATATCAGAAAAAGTCTTCCATTTATGAATAAATTCATTATTTTATTTTGAAAATTACTTGAAGTATTATATCTGAATTTAACATGAAATATAAAGGAGGTAAACTGTAACATTTGTTACTAGTTTAGAACTGGAGTATGTTGGATACCACGCCATGTTGTGTAGATCGCACGCTTAAGTAGCACCACGCAAGCCCGCCGTCACACTCCAACTAAATGCTAATATTTCATCTTAATCGATAACATAACATTCTGCCCATCGAGCGCTGCGCTATTGTCGAATTTCGGCCATGAGCTTTGTGGAAATTTTGGCACGCAAGTTTTGGTTCATTTGGTTGCAGCAATGTCGGGGGTTAGACTGGTGCGTACTCATCACGGTAGAGGAAACAAGGTAAGGTCAAATCAGTCTTTTTTTTCTCGGCTGTGTGGGTTTGCTGAGGTGAAGGCAACGAACTAATGGCAGCGCTCATATTGCATCTGGTAGCACTGCTACCCCAAGTCCGTCTCCACTATTGACCTAACGACATGGCGTTTTGGTGACGTCATAAAATTTGTTTGAACTAAATCCTTCTTATTGGCTAGCCGAACGTCTCGAATTTGTGTTTTTGACTTAGCTGGCGTCTGCCGCGGAATATTTTATTGTCCATTGCTCTTGTCTCAGTCAAGTTTTTGTCGTTGGAAATTAGCTCAGTTGTGTGGTATGTGCAAATCCCGGCATAGGCACTCTTGTTGCTGGATTAATAATTTTGATTAAATTGTGTTCAAAATATGAATACGAATTTATGAAATGTTAGAATTATGTACATGCATTGATGATGATGACACCAAGAAATTCAGGAATAACTGTGCTTACAAGAGATTTGTATCCCTGCGTTCATTGGTAACAATTAGCGATTTTGAAAAGAATTAAATTACGTTATCCTTCTCACTTCACCCTTTAGTTTTGAATGAAAATGTTAAAAATCTTCTATTCTCCTCCAATTCAAAAATAATATAGGCTTGCACTAGCAAATAAAACATGACCCGTACTCCGGTCTAGAATCACCAGGGGATGTGTGCTAATATCTCGAGACAATTTTGGGCTCCACCATTTTTCAAATACCGTTCAAGGTCAACACAATTGACTTGAGAGAGAGAGTTAACTCTCCCCGTTCATTATTTTGGTTGGATTTAGATCTCGACCCGTCGATCTTCCCAGCATTTATTTGAGACTCGTCTGTAGTGTCTTGTGAGTACAAGAGTTTCGAGCATGTTAGATAAGACCCAGAAATGGTACGCGCGTTAAAGATGTCGAAAAAATTGGAGTTCCAATCTTGTTGCGTCTCAGCGCCGCCGCTCTGGGAGTCCCACTTGACAGATCAATTCCAAGCGTCAGTCTCGAGGCGATACCAAAACAACTGCGGACGTTCTGACAGCTTCCGATGTGTCGTCGGTCTGTTGTCTCTAAGTCGCTCGTCCTCCTTTGTGGCGTAATTCTGTGGCTCACATTCTGCGTAGTTCATTAGTGGTCAAGAAAATAATAGCGAGGAATAAGGCTTTGAAACTTAGCATTTTATACTAAGAGCTTTACTGTTAAAATTGAACGTTTCGACTCGATGAGTCATTCTCAACAAAAGTGCTCTGGAAAAAATGCAATATATACATATTGAAATCGTTTTATACATATCATTAGTGGTCGTTTTCTCGGTTATTTGAACTGTGTCAGCAAACAAACTCAGCTTCGACGAACTCAGCTTAGACAAACCAACCGCTAATTGTAGTTGATTAAATTCCTATCAACGAAAGCCATTGTCACGTCCTTTTGGATCTCTCCGTCATTTTTGTGCATCTTGGACTATGTAGTTGCTCCAGTTTCGTTCATTTTAGGTGATAACGTTGTTTCAGTTTATGATCGAGAAAATAGTAACAGAGTGAATTTTTCGAGGCTGTAGTATAACTCTTATAGTGTTTACAACATAACACAAACTATGTGATAGATGCTCCTGAGAAATAAAGGCACCTACATAGATATTATGGAGTTATTTTGCAGGGTTTTGCTTGTCATAAAGGCTCTATAAGAACGTTTTGTTCATGTACGTATTTTCTGAATAATTATTTTGGAAATGTATTGACCTAAGTAACGCTTATTTTTGTGTATTGTAAGGCATAGGCTATCTATACCATAATACGAGGGGTGTCATGAGCTTTGCGGAAATTCCCAGTCTAACTTTTTTGCCGGAGCATGCATGTTTTTCGCCACCTAAGCGATTTAATTACTTGGGCGGCGAAAAACATGCATGCAGTGGCGAAAAGTTAGGCTTGGTTTTGTTTGTCTGCCTTTTTTTGGGGTGTCTGTCTCTCTGTCTGTCTGTCCGAAGCCAGCCTGCAGTGTGTGATGAGCGTATCTGTGATACAAGCTTTATCAACTCCACAATTTCCAGTGTATTAATACATCAGATTCGAGTAGGAATGAATATCACGTGAATTCTTTGGAAATAGGAACGTGTGTCATGTGATTTTTCGAACATTATTAAACATTTTTGACGGGCCGTGTTCACTCGGCCTCACCAACTTCCGAGAGATTAATTTGTATTCATTTCTTACGAATTTTCTTTCATTTCGCCTTCTTTCTTATTCCAAATAAAGGGGGGTAGACTAGTGTATATAAAGCGAAAGTCAATCAATGAGACACATAGTCACGTCCTTTCAATAATTGACATTTTTGTGTCTTTTTTCTACAACAGTTTAATGAACTAACTCCGCTCAATTTGGAATACTTTTAAATATACAACTATGAGCACAGAGTAAATGTAGCTGGGATACTGCTAAGTGAGTGGCGGTCATTAGATGTTTTTTGATAACCGTGATCGAAATTAATTCAAGTTATTCTAACTCCGCCTTACTTGTCTGGATAATGTGTCTTGCAGGGGCCAACCTAAACTAAAAGGTAGTGATCCATTTAGTTATCCATTGTAGTTATTCAATGAAGTTGTCCAATGTAGTTAGTTATCCATCTACGTAGTTATCAATGTAGTTATCTAATGTAGTTAGTAATTTATCTACATGGTTATCAATCTAGTTAGTAATCCATCTACATAGTTACCAATGTAGTTAGTAATCCATCTATATAGTTACCAATGTAGTTAGTTATCCATCTACATAGTTACCAATGTAGTTAGTAATCCATCTATATAGTTACCAATGTAGTTAGTAATCCATCTATATAGTTACCAATGTAGTTAGTAATCCATCTACATAGTTACCAATGTAGTTAGTAATCCATCTACATAGTTACCAATGTAGTTAGTAATCCATCTACATAGTTACCAATGTAGTTAGTAATCCATCTACATAGTTACCAATGTAGTTAGTAATCCATCTACATAGTTACCAATGTAGTTAGTAATCCATCTATATAGTTACCAATGTAGTTAGTAATCCATCTACATAGTTACCAATGTAGTTAGTAATCCATCTACATAGTTACCAATGTAGTTAGTAATCCATCTACATAGTTACCAATGTAGTTAGTAATCCATCTACATAGTTACCAATGCAGTTAGTAATCCACCTATATAGTTATCAATGTAGTTAGTAATCCATCTACATAGTTACCAATGTAGTTAGTAATCCACCTATATAGTTATCAATGTAGTTAGTAATCCATCTACATAGTTACCAATGTAGTTAGTAATCCATCTACATAGCTATCAATGTAGTTAGTAATCCATCTACATAGTTACCAATGTAGTTAGTAATCCATCTATATAGTTATCAATGTAGTTAGTAATCCATCTACATAGTTACCAATGTAGTTAGTAATCCATCTATATAGTTATCAATGTAGTTAGTAATCCATCTACATAGTTACCAATGTAGTTAGTAATTTATCTACATGGTTATCAATCTAGTTAGTAATCCATCTACATACTTACCAATGTAGTTAGTAATTTATCTACATGGTTATCAATCTAGTTAATAATCCATCTATATAGTTACCAATGTAGTTAGTAATCCATCTACATAGCTATCAATGTAGTTAGTAATCCATCTACATAGTTACCAATGTAGTTAGTAATCCATCTATATAGTTATCAATGTAGTTAGTAATCCATCTACATACTTACCAATGTAGTTAGTAATCCATCTATATAGTTATCAATGTAGTTAGTAATCCATCTACATAGTTACCAATGAAGTTAGTAATCCATCTATATAGTTATCAATGTAGTTAGTAATCCATCTACATAGTTACCAATGCAGTTAGTAATTTATCTACATGGTTATCAATCTAGTTAGTAATCCATCTACATACTTACCAATGTAGTTAGTAATTTATCTACATGGTTATCAATCTAGTTAGTAATCCATCTATATAGTTACCAATGTAGTTAGTAATCCATCTACATAGCTATCAATGTAGTTAGTAATCCATCTACATAGTTACCAATGTAGTTAGTAATCCATCTATATAGTTATCAATGTAGTTAGTAATCCATCTACATAGTTAACAATGTAGTTAGTAATCCATCTATATAGTTACCAATGTAGTTAGTAATCCATCTACATAGTTAACAATGTAGTTAGTAATCCATCTACATAGTTACCAATGTAGTTAGTAATTCATCTACATAGTTAACAATGTAGTTAGTAATCCATCTACATAGTTACCAAAGAAGTAAGTAATCCATCAACATGGTTACCAATGTTGTTAGTAATCCATCTACATATTTAACAATGTAGTTAGTAATCCATCTATATAGTTATCAATGTAGTTAGTAATCCATCTACATAGTTAACAATGTAGTTAGTAATCCATCTATATAGTTATCAATGTAGTTAGTAATCCATCTACATAGTTACCATTGTAGTTAGTAATCCATCTATATAGTTATCAATGTAGTTAGTAATCCATTTACATAGTTACCAAAGAAGTAAGTAATCCATCAACATGGTTACCAATGTTGTTAGTAATCCATCTACATAGTTAACAATGTAGTTAGTAATCCATCTACATAGTTACCAAAGAAGTAAGTAATCCATCAACATGGTTACCAAAGTTGTTAGTAATCCATCTACATAGTTAACAATGTAGTTAGTAATCCATCTACATAGTTACCAAAGAAGTAAGTAATCCATCAACATGGTTACCAAAGTTGTTAGTAATCCATCTACATAGTTACCAAAGAAGTAAGTAATCCATCAACATGGTTACCAATGTTGTTAGTAATCCATCTACATAGTTATCAATGTTGTTAGTAATCCATCTACATAGTTATCAATGTAGTTAGTAATCCATCTACATAGTTATCAATGTAGTTAGTAATCCATATACATAGTTACCAAAGAAGTAAGTAATCCATCAACATGGTTACCAATGTTGTTAGTAATCCATCTACATAGTTATCAATGTTGTTAGTAATCCATCTACATAGTTATCAATGTAGTTAGTAATCCATCTACATAGTTACCAAAGAAGTAAGTAATCCATCAACATGGTTACCAATGTTGTTAGTAATCCATCTACATAGTTATCAATGTTGTTAGTAATCCATCTACATAGTTAACAATGCAGTTAGTAATCCATCTACATAGTTACCAAAGAAGTAAGTAATCCATCAACATGGTTACCAAAGTTGTTAGTAATCCATCTACATAGTTAACAATGTAGTTAGTAATCCATATACATAGTTACAAAAGAAGTAAGTAATCCATCAACATGTTTACCAAAGTTGTTAGTAATCCATCTACATAGTTAACAATGTAGTTAGTAATCCATCTACATAGTTCCCAAAGAAGTAAGTAATCCATCAACATGGTTACCAAAGTTGTTAGTAATCCATCTACATAGTTACCAATGTTGTTAGTAATCCATCTACATAGTTACCCTTATAGTTTTCCAATGCAGTTATCAGTTTAGTTATCCAATGCAGTTATCCATTGAACAAAACTCCAGCAGAACTTGCTGTTATGAGTTGCATTGGGGAAAATAACCAGGATACAAGGATACTCATTCAGTTAAGAATGGAAAACAATTGCGACAAAAACTTTAAATTGCAAATAAATGACAAGGAAGTAATGATACGTGTTTGACACTTTGGTTCAAACGAATTACTTGTCCATCACACGTAATTTAAGTTTCATCAGGAATAAAACCACAAACAACAGAATATAATTCATTTTTCTGAAAAGGGGGCATTCTTAACTGTGATCAAAGGGCCTGCCAATTGTATATTATATAGGCTGTATATATATTTAGCAGTTATTGATATATCAATTTTTTTATATTGTTGATCTTATTTTCAGAGCATTCATTCATAAAGAATATTCGAAACTAGCGCTAGTCTGAATGCCCCCTTTTCAGAAAAATAAATTTTATTCCGTTGTTTGTGGTTTTATTCTTGATGAAACTTAGATTTCCAAGACACGTACCCATCTCAGTCACGTAATTTAAGCTACCATCCGGTGATTTATGAGGAACCTGCTTTAACATTTAAATTGAACTTCGTGGCCTTTATTTTGGTCAATAAACAACTGTCAGAATAGTTCACACCTAAAGCGACGTTCTTGTAGCACACCGCCACATTTGTTGAACAAAACTCCCCTTAGCACCCTTCTGTAGGCCACCAATGTTCGAGTGACTCATCAATCGTTTCATCCAGAGCTGAAGCAGCTGTCGGTTGGGACACTGGACCCGATTTGCCTGACGAGCCGGCGTCGCGCGGTCTAAATGTCGCTAACTTCAGAATGTATCGAACCGGAGAGACGGTGGGAGGGCTGAACTGTCTACACAAGAATGAAATTCAGAGGATAGATAAATTAAGACTGAAAACTATGGGACAGACGTTTTGTTCAGACAAGTATTTTTTGAATAGATTTTTTCTTAGAGAAGTTTTGAGGGAAGTGAAGCTTATTTTTATCAATTGTAGCGAATAGACTAGTGTAAATAAAGATAACGGACTCTCAGCCAAGTGCTGTATCTATCGACTCGAAAATTTTTATTCTCTTCCGAAAATAGGATACGTACGTCATATCTTAATATGACGGCATTTAATGGTAAGAGCCGCGCGTCCTCACGACAGTACGTATACAAAGCGTGAAAAAATTCATACCCTAAGGATTTTTGCGGAATAAAAGTAAAAGAAGTACATACTCTTTCTACTTTCCAATTTTTCACAAAAAAGTTTACCCATGTTTTTTCTACGCTAAAGGCTCTTCACACCATCACACTGTCTGTGTGCCCCCCTTCACCCTATGTGCCACTTTCTTTACACATATAAGCACCGGTCACTCAGACCGGGGTGCTCTATCGGCTCGCGTTCTCCACGCCACTGCCACCTGTCCGCCTCCGCTTGTTACCAGTAAACGTAACACGAGAAGAGCGTTTCCCTATTCCTCCAAGCAGATTACCCCGTGGCTCCAAGAGCGGCAGCTACATCTGGATGCTTCACTGTTCCAGCAACGAAAAGAGACTTGATCTGAATTTATTACTGTTATGCCAAACGATCTCGGAGCCGCTTTTGACCAACATGAACTTAAATTCGCAACTGAAGACTGCATACACTGTGCTACTGATCTGATGATGTCCAATCCTGATATTGTTAACACGAATTGTCAAGTTTCTCCTTCATGGTGTTGGAGAACAAGGACTTCTCGGCAACACGTCGAGCACGGACTTTTGGACCCTTCTGCAGCTCAAGGATCGTTCTACTCCGACGTATGACATTTTTTAGGAACCAACAGCCGTCATTGCAGCATCTGATAACACTTCTAGCATTGCTTTAGTCTCTTAGTGCTAACAGAAGTCTTCTTAGTGACCGACTTTTTACGGGTACTCTGTGGGAGGCAGCGCAACAATTTTTTTCAAGCTGATTATCCCAAGCACGTTTTAAACATGTCTAATACAACACATAAAAATGTCGGATATTTTCTTGAATATTTGTAAAGTTCAGTGTGACCCTTCCTGATCGCAAGAACCCGAGTAATGATCACAAAAACTCGATCACAAGAACCCGAGAACTCGAGTAATGAAGAGTCAAAGTTAAAGGGTACGTTCAGAGCGGACTATGAGAAGGAACAATGCAAGCAGTCCCTTCTCACCCCGCCGTATTGGGTATCTGTGCTGCAACGGGGGCAGTAACACACTTCGCCTTTATTAGTTTCTCCAATTTTTCCTATAGGAAGAACATGAGTAAAATTTTCACCTGAAACCGCTCGTAAAATTTATTTCATTGATGTTGCGTAGATTTATATTATCGCTACAGCCTTGCTGGTTCAGAAACCAAACAAAGAATTTTACAGCATTTTCTTTAACTTCCTAATTTTCTTTTCCGGTGAGGCAGCACGCTGACGGAGACAAATTTGACAGAAATTGTTTCATTTCTCTTGCTCTATTTTGTCCCTTGGTCTAGCCCACAAGAGAGTAAATGAAGTTCTTTCAGGCCCAATACGAGGGAAAACAAACTTTTTGCGTTCAGGCAAACGCTATAGAAACTGAGGGCGTGCAGTGGAGTCACGTCTCGCAGTGCTCTATGAGCAACGTAGCTTCCAGTCGCACTCACAATGCAAAACGGCTCCGTAAGGCTCCCTTGGATTAGAATATTGCCTCGGTATTTGTTGAGGGAAAATAACACGTTTTGCGGCCAATGTTCGCATGAGAAATGTGTCTTCTTTGGCTGGTCCGTTCTGCGGCGCCTTCCGAGGCTGTTCCGTGTTCCGCATAACTGAACAAGCCACCAGACAGACACCGTAAATCCCACTTGTCCGAGTCGCGTTCAATTGAGCTCTTCTGAAGTTCTGGTTGAAGTTTTTTCTACAAGTGCATGAAGTAATCATTTTTTGTGTTCCTTGAAACCTGAAACTTACCCTTCGTTAATAATTATGTTTATAGACCAACAGCAACACCATTGTGTAAGCCAGTTTTCTTCGAAAACTCAATTTGAATCACACAGTAAAGGAACGTTAATAATCATGTTCATGGCCGGAAATTCACGTTAATACGTTACGTTACGTATACGTTCATAGACCACCAACAATATCTTTGGAAAAACCAGTTTTCTAGGAAAATTTTATTAAAATTACAAAGCAAAGGAGACGAAATCAGTAAAACTGATATCGTTTGTAACAAAGCCCGTAAGTTGTGAAGAAGCCATGAATATTTCTACACCAACTATGCTTTGGCATTTTAGAGAGTTCGTCATTATAGATATTCCTTAAACATTTCTTGAAAAGTTGAAGTGTAAAGGTGACGGCTGGGGATATTTTTAGACTTATTTTAATTAGCGCGTTTTGCCATTTTGAATAATTTCATACAAATTTTCAACACAGCGTTTAATTCGAGTAATATGAATAGTTTGCAGGCGAAAAATTTATAATTTATAATTTTCGGATTTTCAAAACTTCACCAAAAAAATTGTAATTCATGATCTTGAAAGTACGTCTAAAAATGTATCAAATGAGTCATACATGATTGATAACAAGAGTCTATACAACGATACATTGAGTCTTCATAGATTTAGTAACTCCATAAAAGAAAACCTTAAAATAAAAAAATTATGACAATAATAGAAATGACATTAATCAAAAATAAATAATAAAAATAAAACCCAGATCTCCATAATCATAATTATATTAATAAAATTCAAATGTTTCTATAAATGACTTTATTTTGATATATTGAGTTTACTGCAAATATTTGAATTTAATGCCCTGCTGTGAGCGTAAGGGCGTGAGCGCACCCTGCTGTAAGCATAGTGGGCGTGAGCGCACCTTGCTGTGAGCGTAGTGGGCGTGAGCGCACCCTGCTGTAAGCGTTGTGGGCGTGAGCGCACCCTGCTGTAAGCGTAGTGGGCGTGAGCGCACCCTGCTGTGAGCGTAGCGGGCGTGAGCGCACCCTGCTGTAAGCGTAGTGGGCGTGAGCGCACCCTGCTGTAAGCGTAGTGGGCGTGAGCGCACCCTGCTGTAAGCGTAGTGGGCGTGAGCGCACCCTGCTGTAAGCGTAGTGGGCGTGAGCGCACCCTGCTGTGAGCGTAGCGGGCGTGAGCGCACCCTGCTGTGAGCGTAGTGGGCGTGAGCGCACCCTGCTGTAAGCGTAGTGGGCGTGAGCGCACCCTGCTGTGAGCGTAGCGGGCGTGAGCGCACCCTGCTGTGAGCGCACCCAACAGCGTCTGCATTAAGCATTGAGGAGTTAGGAACATTTCGTAAAGCTTAAGAATTTCCCCATCAAAAACTTTCAGACAAATTAACAGTTGTCACCGAATTAGCTTTGCAAAAATTTCTTGCATGGAGTGTTTCTTTCGCTCTAACAATGAATGCTCGTGTGATTGCGATGCCTTTTAGTTCTGAGACAAAGAATGCTCGTGTGGTAGCGACCACGAGCATGAATAATGTAATGTAGGAACGCAGCTTTTACCTTATGTAATGGGAGCCCAGAACTTCCATTCTCTTTATTTTAAAGTCGCCAATTTTTAAGGGTAGTTTGCTCACTTATTCATGAGTCTAGCAAAATCGCGCAAGCATGAACATAGTCTACGCATTCCGTGCCGTTTTCAAGTATTGTTTTTTTAAACGAAACTAAACACTTTGCATATCATTATTCGGCTCTTGATCTATTAGTTTTTAAGCAACTCATTTTCGTCGCGTATTTTTCCACGAATATATAGTAGTAATATATGACTGAGAAACTACATTAAACTCGATTAAGATGATATATCAATCTATTCACGGTTATGCCTAAAACATTTCTTCTCCAGCGCGTTCCTATGACATGAGAATCATATCGAAAATTATTGTTCATTCACTCCATCACAATAAATCGTTCTCGTTGAATTTAACTCCATTTTAACGAATTCAGAAGGCCTTACACGCTAGAGTTGCTCCTAAACAACATGTAGTAAGTTGGTATGACCACATAGCGTTCATTAGACATTGTAAGTATGGACATCCTTCGTAGCTTTAGTAGCTCATGCCGTACAGTGCAATTGAACTGAAACAACTTCCCGCCATTTTACGGTATAAATTCTTACAACTTTACAGGGTGCTGCTGAGACACGTTAGTATTCACCTCTGTAAATTGAGATACGACGAACTTGCCGGCCTGGGCACATTAATAGGACTTCTTGGTAGAGCAGAGACCACGTTTTGAAACCTTGGCCTTGGCTAAAGAAAGTTTTCATTGCGCAAGAAATTGCGGCATGCGGAAAATGCAGAAACCTTCCCCTTCAAAAAATTTTCTTTTGCTAGGAAACATGTAGGCTCTTGAATTTAAACTTTGGGTTGTTTTACATAAATGCTACAGATTCTCCTACTGTGTGTCTGGTTTGTTGGAGAACGAGAGACTTACATTTAGCTTCTCAAGTTATGAGGAATCGCTTGTTTTTATTGGACGAATTTACAAATACGGAGCATATTTGCTTTTATTCATCATTTTGGTCATAAATTGGCGCGAAAATCGAAGTAGATTTTGACCGTTCTCAATCTTTTAAAAATAGCTGTAGGTAAAGACACAAATAACCTGATAAAACTGAGAGAAAAATTACGCTTTCTTTCTAAGCAAGCAAAATGAAAGCGCTAGGATTATTTTTCGTCATTCCGCTATAAAACGTTAGAGAATAATAACAGTAGAGAGGGAGTTAATTCTCTGAAGTTCTCGCAATGCGTGAAACAGGTGTAATTTCTATGCTCCGATTCATATATCTTATGAATTACGCGGCTTTATAAAATAGCACAATCCTACGAGTAATAACTCCGAACTCTTTTTTCAAGTATTCGAAGTAGGTTTCACAATAACGATAACAATGTTTTTTTTTGAGGCAAAGTCCAAGCAGTGCAGCCGCGCCTTTTTAATGTAGCCTAAGACCTATTCCTGAGATAGATCTGTTAGTCCTAGCTTCAATATGTTTTCACTTCATAAAGACTGTTGCCCAGTTATTCAATCCAAAACAAAAGCAGATTCGCATAGACACTGCGAAAAAATCCTCATTTTAGGGAATATACCCCTGATTGTTCAGTAACTGAATATTATGTTCGTCGTGAACAGTATTCTTTTTATTTCAGACGAAACATTTATGGCATCCATCACAACAGCGGATAACATTCTTCAGACCAGTAATTGGAGTCACATTAGACACTCTGAGAAAAATCAACCCCGTCATTGTAAAATTCATCATCTCTACATGTGACTTCATTAATAATGGCCTTATTTGTTAGAGCCAAAAACCCATCTGAAGAGCGTAAAAGTCATAATCACGGTCGTACAATTTAATTTTCTCCCAACTCCCGACAGAAACAATCGAGTTTCTCGTTGTGGTCGCTCTCGGCCGGCCAAAGTTTCTCCATCAGCGACCATCTGCGACGGCGGGGAGACCTGGCTGGCTCTCCGCCATCACCGCACAAATACGGGGAGTTGACCTTCGTTTAGACTGAGATTTGTAACCTGGTTCCTTGAAATAGGTCGGAATTTCCATTTCCTGCCTAGTAAGTGTATAAAATACGGATGGTTGATTTTCATTTTAACGGATATTTGTAACCTATTTCCATGAAATAAGTTGGAAGTTCCATTTCCTGCCTAGTAAGTGAATCGTATACGGGGAGTTTACCTTCGTTTTGACTGATATTTGCAACCTACTTCTTTAAAATAGGTCGGAATTTCCACTTCCTGCCTAGTGACTGCAAGAGTGCAAATTCCACATTGTTCTCATGCCCGTATAGCCATCGTGACACGAGGTGGAATTTGTATGGAGACACCTTACAACCACGGCTTGTTGACCTTCATTTTGACTGAGATTTGTAACGTTCTTCCTTAATATAGGTTGCAATGTTAATTTCATGCTTACTGATGAAAAAGCATAAGCTACCCAAGGCCCAGAAACTTGCACAATTCTCGTGATGCGAGGTTCAACAACTTTGTGCAAAGTGACCAGCAGACACCCGCAAAACTTCATATTTTTTACAAACCTTCACTAACCCTAGCTACAATTCAACGACTTGGAAGCTTACTGCAGTTTACAGCTGCGAGGCGAAGCAAATACGGCATCAGTATTGATGTATAGCTAGGAACGCAAAAATTTCACTGGTAATGAAAAAACGATTTCAATTTAATTAACTTCCAGCATTACTTCCGCTACGAAATCGCTAATTTTTGCTACAATTATTAGTAGCAAAATTTCTGCCGAATAGCAGCTGTAAATATCAATAAGAATTAAAATATTTATAGTTTAGAAAATTAATCATGTTCATTGCCACTTCTGTGTTCAATAAATTATTAATATGCCGTCAGAGTGAGTATTGAGTAGAATGAAGAACAAATGAAGAACTCCGCGGTAAATATATTTTCCCTGGAATTTTTAAAAAATTTCTGAGATTGGCAAAAATGGCTGAATATTTCAAAATTGTCGCCAGATAATCAAAAGATTGTCTGAACTTTAGGCCTTCAGGATGAGTTTCTACAGTTTCTGAGTTTCTACAGAAGCGTCATCACTTAGTTCAGTCAATCGATAATTCAAGTAATCTAACCGCCAAGTAAACAAAATACCGAAAAAAACATAAAACTTTACATAATATGAATCGATCAGCATTTTGTTAGCCTGTAATATACATTCATCAGCTCGAACAAATTCGATAATTAATGGGTATCTAGTATCGACGGAGATGGCGTAACATTCTACGGACGGGGATGAACTGGCGTGTCCTAACAAAGAGTACTGTGCTGAAGAGCTCTGAGCGTCCTGTGTAAATAAATGACGTCGCAATCACTTGCCTGAGAGAACAAATTGCTTGCTAATGCTGGAAAATTGCCCGAGAACCAAAAGTAAAGCGCACTATCTATTCACGGTCATATTGAGTGGATGGTGCTTCTACTCACCAGCTCCGCTGGAAGAGAAGCCGAAAATTGGTACTATGCAGGGAGGCAGGGAGTTGGGTACACCATCAAAAGCTGTCACGTGAATGAAAACCTCGAGAGCACAATTTCTACATTTCCATCACAGTTTAAAACCATAACGGAATCACGAGGAACTCTCCACGTGATACGGAACCACAAAAAATAACACTGAAAAATCTTCCAGATTATTTAGAACTGCAACAACGAACCAGTTGGAATTCTGTAAATGATTTTGAACTAGAAGGGAACTTGTAAAAATCCTTATTATTTAAAACTACAGCAATGGAAGCAGTAAGAATTCTTCACACGATTTGGAACTAGAAAAAGACCGATGAAAATCCTACGCATGATTTAAACCCAAACAACGGAACCAGGAGGAACTCTTCTCATGATATTTATTGACATGGTATTTCTCATGAACCGTATTTCATTTCTCATGAGCCGCATTGGCATGATATTAGGATACTCATGTGTGTGTATCATATAAGTGTATTTTACTTAGTTTAAGATATTTTAAAACCCAATGATGTACCATGTTTTGTACCATCTGTATTAGAAATAACCTATTTTTCTTTCTTTTCTTTTTATATGACACCATTGCAGGGTCAACCAAAAATGCGCTACGTTACGTGAGCCCAAAACAACAATGGAGCCACAAACAACTCTTCACATTATTTAGAACATCAACAACGGATGCAATAAAAACAAACCCTCTCCACTGCTGCCAAACAAAACAACGGGACCACAAAAAAATCAATAAATGACGAAAGTTTCGGTGCTCTAACGAGCGAATCATGCGCTCGCCCCACACCCAGGCTTTGCCATACATAGTGTTTCTCTAGCTACGAGGTGCGCTGCAGACAGGCATGAAATACACAATACGATATGAAATATGGTCCGATATGGATTTCGGTACTATGAAAAGACGATCTGGTATCACTCCCCATGAACCAGAAGTGAGGTGCCTAGCTTCGGCTTAGCTTGTATTCATCGTGGACGTTCACTCGATGTCATTTGTATTTTATGAGCTTATTTGATAAGACTAGATCTCGGAGCGACAACGAGTGACATGCCATAGCTTGACCAGGTAACAAGGTCCACTTCGGTAGCGAAATTATTTAATTGAAATTGTCCCGTGAGTTTGTTCGCTGATACCTTTAGAAATGACTCAAACTAACTACATCTGCCCGTAAAGTAGAGTGAAAACAAAAAAATTAACTTAACGTTATTGCAATCCCACAATCATCCCCTATATTATTCTTCAACTTATATTATCATTGTTAATATAGTTACTCTGAGTAAGAAATATTCATTTGGAAAGTGCCCTAATGTTAATGTGGAGCCTAGACCATTTTAGCCCAAGGAATTATTTCCACTGATTTACGTTTGTTGAGACCGATGGCTTGTAAAAGATACATAATACAGAGCTTTGAATAGAACAGGCTTCAAATAACGGTGAATAACATTGGCACGCTCTGTATAGAACGAGTGACCTCTTCATTACTTTGAATTATAGCAATCTACAATAATCCAAAAACTACACAGTGAATTTCCAAAACGAGACGGTGATGCAGAACTTCAATTGTAAGTATATCGTGCACATTTCTCTCCATTGTATTAGGATGGGTAGATATAACATAATTCCTTACAAGTATTTTAACGCTGTCAGTCGACCTTGCAACGTATATATTTGCGTGGGGCACAGTCTGATTCCTCGCGTCATGTTGTACAATTTATTGGGTATAATTAACATTTCTCGTAATTTTCATCATCGAACTTCCAGAGTCATAAAACTAAAATAACTGTTTACGGGAAAATACTTGTACGTCAGTTAGGAACTGTTAATCATTTTAATGTACACTGTTTATAATGTTGCTCTTTTGATTATTGCGCCTTCAATAATTAAACATGTGAAAATTTCAACGTAATTCAAAATTCAAGGAGCATCATAGTTACGATAGACAGTGATTAGGTGTGGTTGCCAAGTCAACTTTCGTTACGTATATATTTATATATATGTACATATATAGATATACTAACAGTATATATTATATATATATTATAGATACCTAGCATTTGAAGCTCTATGGCCTCTTTAGGAAACAATGTTATACATCATTACGCGTTATTTTTTCGTCGCTGTGTTTTACAAATTGAATGTCAAGTTTTCCCTTGAAGTCAAGGTAACCCTCTCTTTGGGACTTCCTGCCTCAGTTTAGAAACCTCTGCAGTGAATGAGCAGCTGGATCGCTCTTATTTCAACCTCGGCTTTGATTTCAATGCCACTCCAAAAAATTATCACTTTTCACGGAGTGCCAAATGAGCTAACTAAGATTAAAGGCAAATATTTCAAACGATGAAACATTGAAGCACAAGTAATACTGGAATTTTAATTATGGACATCATTCATCAAAGGCTGCTAAATTAACTGGCAGTGACACACGTGGTCTTTCTTTCTATTCCATTCTTATTGATTTTGGATAACATAAATCATCAGAAAATAATTTTATTCGTATGCACCGCACATATAAGAAAGTATGCCTGTAACTGTCAACTTTTTACCATGTAAGTTTTCATATTTGACTATGCGAGTAATTTAGATGGAAATATGTTTCGGCAAATTTTGCGACCCCCGGTCCGTTGCCGCTTGCCAGATAAAACGCACCACATTTCAAACAATAAACCTTTCCAGCTCAAATCTGGCCAGATCGCAAATTTTTATCGAGAAAATATTCTTATGATGTTGTACAGGTATATTCGATACCAGGGTATATTTGATATAAAAGTATAAGTTATACAAAAAAGGGATATATAAAACAAAGATATAAATGACACAAAGGCATATTTAACAAAAAAGGTTTATATGATATAGAAGTATAAATTATACATAGGTATATTTGATACAAAGGTTTATTCGATACAAAGGTTTATTTCTTACAGAGCCTTCTTAGAGACAGAGCCATATTTGGTATAAAATTATGTATGGTACAAAGTAATTTGATACAATCACCTCCTTTATCTCATAAGTGCTCGGGTGTGACATTTAGCACCTAATCTCTTCAGAACACACACACACACCGTTTCCGGGACACGAGACCGAATCTGACGAACGGCCTTGTCTTTGTTACGTGCTTCATCAGAGATGCTGCGGAGCTCAGCGCTATGATGTCGCATTTTTAAAGACAACATCTGAAGCTCAGCTCGTCAAATGGAATGAAAGCACAATCGCTGCTCTGATGGAGGTAATCTCCCGGCACGATAACGACCGAGCGAAAACGCAAAGATGAAGCCGAACAGGACTGCGTTGCAAGAACTTGCTCGTTGATGGATGAAAATTTTGATGAATGAAAATTGAACAAAATGAACTCAAGCCGATTAGGACCGCGTTTCAAGAACTTGCTCGTTGAAGGATACAAATTTTGATGGATGAAAATAGAACAAAATGAACTCATGCTGAACAGGACCACGTTTCAAGAACTTGCGCGTTGTTGGATGAACAGTGAACAAAATGAACTCCCGCCGAACAGGACTGTGTTGCAAATACTTGCTCGTTGATGGATGAACATTGAACAAAATTAACTCACTTCGAACAGGACTGTGTTGCAAGAAATTGCTCATTGATGGATGAAAATTGAACAAAATGAACTCACGTCGAATGTGTTGCAAGAACTTGCTCGTTGATGGATGAAAATTTTCTTCGCATCTGAATCACTCCTTCCAATCGGAAACTCAATGAGTCTTATTCCTTTTTGTCAGAGCGTTCTTGTTATAAATTTCTAATCGTACTTGTGTTAAGAAATTTGAAATTGCACTCTATTTTGTTGTATTGACATCATGAACATCAACGGAGTACTGAATATAAGCGGATGGTTGAATTTATATACGAGGTTTAGTCCGGCCGTAAAAATTTATTTATTTCAGCCAAACCATTCGTAAAATGATATGGCTCTTGTGAGTACGGCTCCTGTGAGTACGGCTCCTATGAGTTCAGCTCTTTTGAGTACGGCTCCTGTGAGTGCAGCTCTTGTGAGTGCGGCTCCTGTGAGTACGGCTCTTGTGAGTACGGCTCTTGTAAGTACGGCTCTTGTGAGTACGGCTCTTGTGAGTACGAGTGCGGCTCTTGTGAGTGCGGCTCTTGTGAGTACGGCTCCTGTGAGTGCGGCTCTTGTGAGTAAGGCTCCTATGGGTTCAGTTCTTGTGAGTACGGCTCTTGTGAGTAAGGCTCTTGTGAGTAAGACTCCTATGGGTTCAGCTCTTGTGAGTACGGTTCTTGTGAGTAAGGCTCCTATGGCTTCAGCTCCGATGAGTACCATGTTGGAAGCGCTGTCTCCGTTTCAAATTTTCACCAGCTCCAGCACAGCACAAGAGCTCGAGCACGTACCTAGAAGTACGGGTAGCATGCACGTCTGGTAAATAATCTGTATTATAGAAATAGGATGACGATGCCACATTTATTCAAGGCTAGAATTCAAGTTCCATCGGTTGAGGACTCTATGAACATAACATTTAAGCGTCAATTTTAGTGAAGGATTCATAGACATTTCAACTATAACGGTTTGCATAATGATGGAACCTCGTATCCAACGTTCAGTGTGAACCTTCATCTGTTGGCAAAATTTTTCTTCTAATCGTTCAGTTAAGAGAGCGGTTAAAAATTAGTAACTTATCATATTACAAGAAATTGCGGGAGGCAAGTAATGCGCATGAAATGTGACACAAAATGAGTATAAAATATACGTGAAATAAATTAATATAAAGATAACATTTAAAACTGGGCCCGCCAAATGAAATGAAAACTCAATCGTCACTCTAATCTAAATAGAATTAATTAAATCTTAAACGATTATACGACTTCTTGCCAAATACAAATTAAAGTACATAAATACAAACTAAAGTCACAAACAGCAAATTTGTATTTTCGTAAGAAATGAAATCACTATCAAACAGAACATCAGTAAACGGGTTTTAATGCATTTTGTAATGAGGCATGGACATTGTCTTGACTGACGAGCGTCATTCTAGTCGAAAGAAAAATAAAAAACACTCGCAATTCTATCGGGTCACTAATTCTGTTGGTTAATATGTAAAATCTAACATTATCTACGAGCGGTTTTTGGTTCAGACGGTAACCTGATTAAAATGGGAATGGCAAACTAAACTATAAGTGCAGTGTATGATTAAAAACGTTACTGCGTTTTTTTTGTTCCCGTCCGTCGTCCATTGTATTTCAAATGTTGTTGTCATTCATCAATAGTTATTCCGAACCCACTGTTATCGGTTGAGCAACAGGTAGCTATTGGAGTTTAAACCTTTAACTAAATTCTAAAGAGGAACTCGCATTCTATTGGCTCACCAGAAGATATTTTTGCATGCTTCTGCACACGTTTCCATCCGCCCCTAAAACGCGGCATGCAAAGACAGTGGACGCGTAATGACCTCAAATTGCCTACAAATTCGGTACAAGCGAACATTTCTCTCCGTCCTCAGGAGGGCACATGGGATGAAAGAGGCTTCGCCCAAGAACCCCCAGCAAATTTGTCGGCAGAATTTTCCAGTAATGCAACTTTTGAACAGGAGCCACGAACAAATGACGACTTCGATTTCCTTTAGGACGAGCGGCTGGTCTCGAACAACGTAGGGTACGAGCTACCGGTGTTATTTTCTTATTTATTGTCATTTTCTGCTTTATTTTCTTTGGCTGGCTGGCTGTGCTGCAGCGTAGGCTTTGTTGCGCACTCCCGTTGCGAGGAAGAGGCGGAGCCGAGATGCAGGCCTGGAAAGACTCACCTATTTTGAAGCATTTAAAATTCAGTGAGAAAAATTCTAAACACACTGCAGTTCAGTCTGCGCGACTCGCGAGGACTGTTAAGCCGAACTTCAAAAAACAACCGTCGATCATTTTTACGGAAAATGAATACTGATGCTACGCAGAATATCAAAATCCATCACTATGCGCAGTGAAACAAACATTTTTTAGAGCGTGAAAATCTCGGGTATTTACAATCTCAAAGCGATTGACCGTGAATCGTTTTCACAGAAAATTAATACTGATGATACGCAGAATTTCAAAATCCATCACCATGCTCATTACAACAAACATTTTTTATCGCGTGAAAATCTCGGGTATTTAGGACCTCAAAGGGACCGACCAACCGCAGAGTGGCGTGTAGCGAACACCACGCCGGGGAGTGAGAGAGAGAGCAATTTGGAGGCAGGCGGAGAGCTACTGCGGATCCGGAGCCTCAATGGGCAATTAGCGCTGCAAATAAGCGTTAGTTACGCATAGTGCTCCGCTCGAAAGTGACTTTCTTTCCTCCTTTATTAGCCCAGTCCAGTTTACTTTTCCAAGTCCGTCCCTGTCTCTCCCACTGCCAGCCTCCTTCCCACGTCTCACCCCTGCTGTCCGGCAGACAACTGTGGCAGATAACAAGCACCTGCTGTGCTCGTTAGCGGTTCCTAAATTGCGTTGCAAATTAACAGTGTGAGCTGCGCTCGCTTTTTATGGTGTATGTGATAGCACAGTTCACTGTGACATGTGACGCCGACATTATATGCTTCAATTATTGGAGTGAGTCCTTACGCACTACAGAAAACGACGCGTTGTTTCTCTAAGCGCTTCAGTATTTGCATCGAGCATCATGTGGATCTGAAAATATTTACTGTACCTTGAAACATTTACAGGACATGAAAACATTTACTGGACATGAAAAGATTTACTGGATCTGGAAACATGTACTGGACTTGAAAACATTTACTTGGCTAGAGACCTTCAACGAGACCAAAGAGCATTAACTGAACTAAAAAGCATTAACTAGACCAGAAAGCATTAACTGGACCAGAAAGCATTAACTGGACCAGAAAGCATAAACTGGACCAGAAAGCATTAACTGGACCAGAAAGCATTAACTGGACCAGAAATCATTAACTGGAACAGAACGCATTAACTGGACCAGAAAGCATTAACTGGACCAGAAATCATTAACTGGAACAGAACGCATTAACTGGACCAGAAAGCATTAACTGGACCAGAAATCATTAACTGGACCAGAAATCATTAACTGGAACAGAACGCATTAACTGGACCAGAAAGCATTAACTGGACCAGAAAGCATTAACTGGAACAGAATGCATTAACTGGACCAGAAAGCATTAACTGGACCAGAAATCATTAACTGGACCAGAAAGCATTAACTGGACCAGAAAGCATTAACTGGACCAGAAAGCATTAACTGGAACAGAATGCATTAACTGGACCAGAAAGCATTAACTGGACCAGAAATCATTAACTGGAACAGAACGCATTAACTGGACCAGAAAGCATTAACTGGACCAGAAAGCATTAACTGGAACAGAATGCATTAACTGGACCAGAAAGCATTAACTGGACCAGAAAGCATTAACTGGACCAGAAAGCATTACCTGGACCAGAAAGCATTAACTGGACCAGAAAGCATTAACTGGACCAGAAAGCATTAACTGGAACAGAACGCATTAACTGGACCAGAAATCATTAACTGGACCAGAAAGCATTAACTGGACCAGAAAGCATTAACTGGACCAGAAAGCATTAACTGGACCAGAAAGCATTAACTGGACCAGAAAGCATTAACTGGAACAGAACGCATTAACTGGACCAGAAAGCATTAACTGGACCAGAAAGCATTAACTGGAACAGAACGCATTAACTGGACCAGAAAGCATTAACTGGACCAGAAATCATTAACTGGAACAGAACGCATTAACTGGACCAGAAAGCATTAACTGGACCAGAAATCATTAACTGGAACAGAACGCATTAACTGGACCAGAAAGCATTAACTGGACCAGAAAGCATTAACTGGACCAGAAATCATTAACTGGAACAGAACGCATTAACTGGACCAGAAAGCATTAACTGGACCAGAAAGCATTAACAGCGCCCGAAAGCCTTACCTGGAAGGTCTGGAATGTTGGATCTCATAAGAAGCTCAAGCAGCATTAAGCAAGACTGAAATGTTGGTTCACACAAGACGCTCCAGACGGGTCAACTCCAAAGACCTCAGACCCCACTGCAGAACTTACACGTGCTGGCTCTACCTTCAAGCCACGTAATAGCATCCACTTAACAGGCTGGCTCACACGCTAGAGCTATTTTGAACCTCTAATTATCGACTCAAACTCCGAAGAAGAAGAAGACTCCGAAGAAGCATTTGCTACGAGCCCTGGCATTGGCATAGAGCACCTATTGCGTCTGAAGCCAAACACGAAATTAGGCACGAGAGCAGCGCACCTGTTATTGCAGAGCTGGGGCCGCCAATGATATGAACTGCATTGCGAGCGACGTTTGCACCAGCAATGAATACTTGCTGTCTTTACTGTCCTTCGCATTTAAGCTGCCGCAGTCGTCGCGCCACCAGCTCAGGTGTTCTCCCGAAGTTACCTATAATTACTCTCATGTCTGTAACAAGCTACAAATGTTTACGAGTTTTGAATAAACTGTATCCAAGTTACCAGGTTTGGGGCATGTAAATGGTCACATTCTTGCGCTCTCTGTTTTTAAAATTACGCGAAGATGAAACCAAAGCATTTCCTAGGCGATAACGGTACGATTTATCAATGATGGTTGGTATAAAACAGCTCTCTAGCTGCTTAATTACTTCTATGGAACTGTTGCGGTTATTAGAAGTCAAAAAATTAAAAAATCAGACTAACCATGCATTCCTCACCCCTTGAAAATCATCGCTACACCTTTAAGGTTTTTTTTTGCAGTTCGGTACACCAATGGACTTAAGGGTCACTTAAAGCATTAGGCACTTAATACGTCTGGTTGCAGAAAAATCGACGATGGACATTAGCAACTTAGTGCTGTAAAAACCGCACCCGCGCCCCCGGGCCACATACTGCGAGAAACCCCGATTAATAAATCATACTAATTGTTGGTGGCCGCCTACTTTATGTAGTTCGGTGAAGTTCAGTGGAGTTCACCGGTGGAATCGCTGCAGTAGCGGACATGACGCTTGTATCACTGCACTTATACGAACTGCCGTACTATAGCGCCAATTACAAATAGGGTGTTGGATTTCAATGAAATGCTGTGATGTTAACTTCATTGCATTTCTTCAAAATCACACTAGTATAAAACTCAAATGTTTATGAATTATGTTATGTTACACCACAGGTTTCAAAATAAATTTAACTCCAATTAAAATGGGTCAAATGCACGCACCTATTTCTTGAGCAGTTATGAAGGGATTGTTCCCCTACCTTGAGCGAGAATGTTCACAGAGATGCAGCCCGTATGATTCTAATTCGCCCCCAAAATTGAAAGATCAACAAGCCGAAGGTCTCATTAAATCTTTATCCTTATTAAATGCTACTTGAATTGGGCCATTAAATTTTACTAAGATAATGGCAAAATACCTATCTCTTGTTCATTGCAGTGCTTTCCAAAAACCATTACAAGGAGTCACTGAATCAAGTATTTGATATGATATTAGTTATGCTCAAAATTATTGATGAGGATGGAATAATTCTCAGTTGTTTCCCCTTATATAGACTCTAATTAATTTAGCATATGAATAATATTTTAATCACGCTCAAAATTATTGATAAGGAAGGAATAATTCTCAGTTATTTCTATTAACATAGACTCTAATTAATTTAGCACATGAGTTTGTCATTTCACGGTCGTAAGCTTGTCGTTTTGATTTATCTAATTCATCCCGATATATAAATGCGTATATGTAAGCTTGATGAACGTATTCCTACGTGTTCTAATTGCACTTAGATAATGTAATATGTTAAACACACTCCACAGCCATAGTGATGACTTTCTAGAAATCTAGTTCCTAATGGAATGATAAACAGTTTTTATATCAAGTTAAAGATATAATCATCATTCTATACATTAATCCAGCACTCCGCCATGGCGCATGCGGCTCACGATATGGTAGGGTCTCAATAAATTTATTTTAATGAATTATTTTGCTACCTGTTATATTTCGACACCTCAGTCATAAGGTAAAACATTACTGGACAGCTTTCTCTGTGGGATAATAAAGTTGAAGTTGCAATGATTCCACCGCTAAAAAAAGTTCCCTTGTGTTAAGCAAACCATATTATTTCTAAAACACCTCGCCTCGCCTTCTGAGAATCTCTGCAAAATAAAAAAGCTCCCAGTGGCGGTGCAGAAGAGAAGTTAATTAGATTATATGCAGTCTCCCGCAACGCAAAAGTGACAATGAAGTCAAACTAGATGACACGAGACCAAGGAGAAGTAAACACGTCCCTAAAAGGCTCAAATTATTTCCGGTGGCGGCAGCAAAACAGGACTCGAGCGAGCGACAACAGCGGGCGCATGGCACCAGTTGTGAGCAACATGGTTTCGTGAAGCGACCTCGGACACTTTTCAGGGTACGTGTCCGAGGCCATTTACATTCATGTTAACTTTAATATCCATTACTATTAATAAAAATTTTAAATAAAAATTACCGCTCTACACTATTTTTTATTCTCTATTCGCTACATATTTCTGTTTCTTCTTCATTATTTTTAGCGCTCTACAATATTTAGTGTCAACACTCCACACTATTTTCAGTATCAAAAAATTTCAAAAATTGTCATTTCAGTTGATTAAATGTATTAGCTTACGTATTGTTTCCAAGACGCGCTGAGTATTTAATACAAAACACGATGAGTGTTCAAATGTAGTTTGAATATATTTTATTTCACAAAATTTCCATGTTCGTTCAACTACGTTGGCCAGCAGCTATATTTTTGGTAGTTGAATAATTTCTATACAAGGGGAAAATTTATTAAAGAAACAGAATTTCCGAGCAATGCGTGTGAAAACTTGCCAAGGGCCAATAAAAAGGTTAGAAAATCATTGAACAAAGAAAACATATTAGGTGCTTGCATTTTTGCGTTATCAGTGAGAAATTATTCTCAAGCAACTAATATAAGTTTTCTTTGTTCAGTGTTTTTCGGATTTTTTTATAGGCCCTTAGAAATTTTTTACACGCATTGTTCGGAAATTTAGTTTTTTAAAATAAATAAGTGAAAATGAATCTTTTTGGAGTAATGTGAACAAATATCTGGGCTTACAATAACCGGGCATTTTTTTACAAATGTTGAATTTTTTAACGAAATCAGAACGAAAAGACTAGCATTGTAACAGAAAATAGATTTTTATCATTATATGTCCTAAAAGTACAGAAGTAAATTATTTTTTTGCCAGAACTATTGTTGCAAATAAAATTTGATAAAAAATTGCACTTGAAAAACAAAAAACTTGACGTTACGTTTCAAGATTTATGTTGTATCCGGAGCACGCAATTTAATATAAGATGGACGACAATCAAAATCGAAGCTCATGCCTCACAATTTTGATGTATTTCGATAAAAAGAAATTGATTTACGACATACCATCGAAAGCAGAGACGTGAAATAATACTATGGTAGCTAACTGTCCGACTCCTCTACAGCGTTGGTGGACATTTGAGTGTAGCTACCTGTGGGGCCCGAATAAGTTCAGCGACTTCTAGGACATCCTGCCACTATTTCAAGGCGTACAATCATGTTTAACCTAATTCAATTAACCTAGTTGTGCACTAGACTGGTCAATGAATTAGTTCACTCGAGATTCGATGCTTAATTTTACGAGATAGTTTTTATGGGCTAGATGTTAACAGCATATCCTGGAAACGGCTTGAGAATTGAACATCGCAATGTTCAATTTAATTCAGCGGGAAATAAACTCCAATTCATGTCATAAGTAGAAGTGTCCAATTACAGAACCTAAGACAGTAAAGTGAATACTGAACAGCATCCAGTGTTCAGCGCTTGAGTATTCTGAAAACCATAATATTCTATGAGGCAGAAATGGCCTTCATTAATTTGAAGACATGCTCGTGTACGTCATTCAAACTTGAGGATTACTTTTGTAATTATAGTGTGTACATCATTGCTCAAATCACACTCAATGAATAAAATATATTTTTATTCTAGCAGAATTCATCGCATATTACAGAACGTAGAATTTTACTTAGAAAATTATTAGTAAAACCTCTGAAACATTTTCGGTGGAAGCTAGATGAGAATAAATTTTCCACGGTCAAACCAAAAAAACCTAACAACGAATTTTCTGAGGACGTGAAAAGAAATTTAGCAAGCATTCATTTTAGAGAAGCATTATTCACAATTCGTAGATTTTCTTCGTTCATAACTCAGTAGTAAAAGTGAATTTGTGTGTGTCACACAATGCTGTGTAAATACACTGAATGTGGATTTAAAAAAAGTAGAACATAAGAACATTACCAAATAAGATTATTTTTGCATAGAAAACTTCTAAAGGAATGTCATTTCAATAGACAGAAAAAGTAATCAATAGACTATAGATCGAAGCTCTAGTGTACAGCAGGGCAAAAGTGCACCCCATCATGAATAACTTGAAGCATTGGCGCGAAACAAATTGTTTCGGGTGCAGCTACCATGTCTACTGCACTCGTGAAGAAAACCTAAAATTTAATGGCGTTCCCTTTAATATATCTCCTTAATGATCTCTCGCGCACTGAGCTCCAACATGACAAATGTTTCTCACGGAAAGCTATAAAATAGATTAATGATAACAAAGGAGTGTTAAATGTTGCAGAGCAGAAGCAAATTTGCGCGAATTGCTGGCGTGTAAGCAAGAGCGAAGTGGCATTTGTCAGCTTGTAAAGATATATCAAGTCGAGCTCACTGAATGTCATCTACTGGTCGTATACCTCGCCTGAAGATCATATGTCCAGCGCGGTACAAAAATATGCTAACGCTTTTGGGAAATGAACAGCAAACACTGTTAAAAATTACGGTGTGCTAATATGGATGTATTTTTTCTGCCCATCCTGCATGAATTTTTAACGAAATTTAGTTGAAGAATTGCGTAAAACACTTTTTCGTGACCCCGAGACAACGTAAAGCTCTTGTGCGGAATGATTTCTCCACAAATTCGCAATATCGAACAGTAATATTTCTGTTTGGAGGTCTCGGAAGTTCTGCACGATTTTAACTAGTATGAATTTAATGCAACGTCTCTTGTAGGAGTGCTTGTTCGATGCAAGAGCTGGTAACCTACATGAAAAGCCAGTGCAAATTTATTATTCGTCAAGCCTTATCACAGTTTAGAATTCAGGGCCAAATGTTCTCTGTAAGATGGAAACTTTACGAGACTGTTCGCAAAGGGCAAAGTAAAAAATGCCGTCGATGGAAAAAGTTCGTAGATGCTGAATAAACTTCTATCTTAGAAATTTTACATCTGAAGTTGCCTGTAGCACTTAGGCAGATCTTCAAAGCTGGAAAGAAATTTGGCTCACTAACCACAGAGGTAGCTGCATCAGACGAGCAAAAAAGTACATGATTTAAACCTCGTAACTCAAACCCTGTAACTGCCCGTGAGAATAACAAATATTTTTGTCGTGTCAAAATAACTGATATTTTCATCCGTATTTCTTTGTTGATTTATAATATCAAAGTTGTGCCATAGAAAACGGCGCGTTTTTGAATCAAGTTCCCCAATTTTTTAATACAACTTTGTTCTTGAAGTTTACTTATTCAGGGTGTTAAGTTTTTTTGTCGCTTAATGATAACTAAAAACAACCTTAAAACGTGTATTCGTAATTCACTGAGAAAATTATTGATTTTAATAATGGCTTCCCATATTCTAAGGTCATCTATATATCCTCAGCTGTCAAAAAGGGAATGGAGAGATTACACTACAATTAATTTTTGAAAATCAGGCTATTTCTAACTGGAATGATGATAACATTGAATTTAGAGCTGGTTTCAAGTGTTTAATGTACAGAGATTCTTGTATATGTAGGTCGTTTTTATTACAAAAATAGGTCGTTTTTATTTTTATAATAAAAACGACCTATGTATACTAGAATCTCTGTACATTAAACAATTGAAACCAGCTCTAAATTCAATGTTATCATCATTCCAGTTAGAAATAGCCTGATTTTCAAAAATTAATTGTAGTGTAATCTCTCCATTCCCTTTTTTCGTACAATTTTGAAATGTATTCTTTTTGTCTTTTGGCTGTGTCTTATTTTCTGTATTTCAATTATCTTTCACAGGTGTTGATAATGGCTTGAGTTGAGCCGAAACGTTCACTAATTAAAATGATTTTTAAATCACCTGTCTTTACTAACATTTTTATTTTTATTTCAATAGTTTCTCTAATCATGAGACGCCTTGAATAAAACTGTCTTTTCAACTACTTATAATTATTGTTTCTTGTGTCATGTCCAAATTAAACAAAACGATAGACTTATTTAATCAAAAATAGTCCATCCAAAAAATAGGAACAATTTAAACCATCCTCACGAATTTCATATGACAACTTTGCAAAAACTTCACGTATTCAATACAGTTTCAAATGTCACTCCGGAATCTTCAAGTTGAATGATTTTTTTGCTCATGAAGAGCCGGGAGAGCCATTTCTGTAAATGATTTTACTTGCTATGGAGCAGTCTATCGCACTGTTTTTCAATGAATTTCTAGCAAGCTTTAGTTCCGTCGAAAAATACAACTTTAGCTCACCGGCTTCTATTGTTTTTGCAGGAGAAACAAACATTTGGAAAACGGTTTTATTTCGAGTTTTTGTCAGTCCATTGAACACAGCGAGCACCCGCATTGGTACTCAGCATCAGCGTCTTCTGCATACCTTATAGTTAGGAATGGTTCTTTTCAATACACTGACATCCATAAAAAATGTTAGGCTTGGAATATTTTTGATGCTAAAATTCGGTGCAAGCATGCTAGCAGTCAAGACTTTACTCAGATGGTTCAAAAGTCTATGAGCCTTTATATGAAGAGAACTATGATCATATACAGCTTATACCTACGTAATTTGTAATCTGTTCATTGTTTCTTGGTTTTCAATATGCAAAACTTCGTTGCGAAGGTACCTACCTCTCCAAAGCCTTTTTTCCAGTTACTGGAGTAAATTTTTTTAAATTATTCGTGTATCCAATCTGAAAATGCAAGAAGCATCCGTGTATAACTTATTTAAATTTCGCTGGTCTCACGCTGACAGCGCAATTTAGTAGAATAACACAGCTCTTTACATGTCTCAACTGGAGCGACTCATCAGTGCTCTCATTATTACAGAGCAATAAGGACTTAGAGATCACGTTTCAAATCTGCAGCCGCGAGAATGCGCCACAGCGATGAGATTGTCAACTTTTTGTTAAAAGCTCCTCTCTTTCGATCTCGTATCTCCCGGTTGCATCGCCCGGCTTTTGTGCCGCGGGGCTCGCTCGATGAGAGGGAAGATATAACCACAATGAAGGCCCAGACGGGAACCATAGCTAGGGGTCTGAGCGTTAGGCTTTATTGCGTAAGTTAGACGACAGACAGAAAAGTTGGACAACCCGTCAGCAATGTGATGAAGGCAGCCGACTCTCGGATAGTATAAACAAAGCTCCACCACTGAAGTCTGACACTAAGAGTCGGCCAGAGTTGCAATTTGGTGAACTGGGAAGCAGCATCTGCCGTCCTCAAACATCCGCCCTTCTTGAAGGTCTCCGTAAACATTAGCTTTCTCCGGGGCTCGTATGCATGCCACAGAAATCAGCCTGACCTGACAGATTTGTCGAACAATAAATGTTTCGTGACAGCTCGTACAAACATCGCACGTCGCTTTTATTCGACGCTCGCAATACAAGAACTTCCTCAAATTCGAGACGCTTGTTCTGGTGACTTTGTTCTCGCAGTCGCGACAGATTAGGCAGCCCAGTGTATCATTGCATCTGGTGCCTCAAGAAGTTTATAAATTTGTGAACGTTTCGTGAAGCAACAAGAATTCACCTATAAATGTGGCTGAGTCACATTTGTGAGTATGGAATTACCTGCTCAAGAAAATGCTTTAATATTCGTTCCTGCAGACAACTACTCTACGCTAAACTCACTTTCATTGCTAAGCAACAAACGGTGCTCGTATCAGTGCGTAGATATGAAACCTGTATTGTCATCACGTAAGACAAAAATATAGATTCTTCTCATATTGGCGATAACTTTCATTCACAAAATAATTGCAACTAAGGGTTACTATCTTTTTCCGCCTACCTTACACTATTTGGTTCGAAAATTTTCCCAATTTGAAACAATACTGCATCGTCCAACTCTTTCACCCAGTGTCCAATGCTCGTCACTGTTTTAGCGTAGTAGTTAAATAATACTCGAGGTCACTGCAACCGAGAGCGCCCACATTTTATGCGCAATGGATGGATTTTCGACTCCCTGGAGTGAGAGCCCGGTGTTTCTTCCCGGAGGGAAACGTATTCACTCGCACTAATTTCCCCACTTGATCGAGGTAGATGAAATGAATTCTGGTCCTACCTCAGAGTATGAATTTATGCTTTGGTGTTAATCATGAGGCGTGTGTAAGACAATGTTTATTATGACGTGTTCTAACTAGATTTAAATAAATATTCTTCTGAAGAATCTTAACAGACCAACAATTTCCGACTAATAAAACAGGTCAAAACGCCCCAAACAATTACTTGGTCTCTAATCGATTGACAAACGAAGCTACTAATTTCGAGACAATTCAAAACTTCATGCAGAATTAGGTACAAGATTGATTGCAAGCTTTCGGAATTAATTAACATTTTTTTTATCCAGCAAAAGTCAATTCCCATCCACCATAGCAGGTGACGCTCCCGCCGCTGAGGTAATACGGGATTTTTAATTTTTGTTTTCCGCTTTTCCTTCCTTGTTGATGCGGTGCTGCGCTACGAGTATACCAACTTATAATATTATTATTGATAACTGTATTTGAGCATTCATCCAACCTACACCGTTGATGGGACTCATGTTCAAAACGCTTATTTTTGCCTCCTCTCAGTTGCAGCCGGACATAGCATGCAATTTTTTTTGCAAATTGCTTCTTGTTTAAAAATCATTTAGAAATCTAAGAAGACTTGAAAACCAAAGGCGTGAAGTGAAAATCCCAACGTTAGTTAATGTATACTAAAAACCCATGAATGAATTCCTGTTACCAGAATTCTGTTTAAAACTTTAATATGCAAATTTAAAATACGATATTAAATAATAATTAAATTATGAATATACGATTATTTTCGCACTCATTTTAATTTCACAAGAGAACTTTTGGACAAGGAAATTATCCTTTGTTCCATATAAAATGTATTTCTAAACGGGTTTCCAAACGAATTTCTAGAGCAAATTCCATTTGGACAATGAGGCAAAATAAACGATTTCGTATTGGAGTGCTAGATTGCCTAGATGACTGTTCTGTTAGGGTTAATTAAGTGTTCAGATAATCCTTCAATCCTCTTATTAACAGAAAATCAGATTAATTCGGTCATGTACCCGACTAAGAAGGTATTTGTTGTTTTAAACTTGATGAAATGAACACGAATCCGTCGAGCTCCCTTCTGATCACAGACGTGACTCGAAATGATTCTCACAGATTTAAGCGCCTTATGGGCGAGGGTCTCCTATTATCTCCAATGAATATCAAATTAATTTCAATCCCTGGTAACATATTTACGTTCCGACAAAACTTGACACTCATACCATCGTAGAGGAAACTGTTTCCTCTACCGTGACTGATACTACCACATAACGTAAACAAGATTCACATTGTGTTCAGTGTTGTGAATACAAGATTTAGTGAATCTCGTGAAGACAGGATTCATGAAATTTATTATTGTGTTTTTGTGTGTTCTCGACTGAGCAATCTTATATAAAGCGGAGATATAATCAATTAAAAAATCGAGGATATTTTTGTGGGACACCCGGTACATCTCTCGAACCTGAGACTGAACGAAAAGTGAGCATGAAAGTTGGTTTCCTCAAATTACTAAATATCTCTCGAACCTGAAACTCGAGGGCTTCACTCATAGTAATGACTAATTTTCCTCTCTTCTTTTTTCTGATAACAAAATTATTTCCTTCGTATGAGTGCAAAAATGTTAAGTCTCTTCTACTCCGACGCTAGTGCCCATGTAATCCACGAGAGTTCTGCCGCCGCTGCGTCCTTTGATTTCCCGGCTTTGTTTGTCCAGCTTTGTTTGAATGGTCAAAGTCAATTTTCAGGCGTTGCAGAATGTAACTGCAAAATTCAAGTTGAAAAGACCCAATTGTTTCAATGCATGAGCATTTTACGTTTATTATCACGAAAAGATCGAGTAATCAAACGGAAACTGATACCCAAGATTCAATTCGAGATTACGACACAACCCAACTCAGAGCCTCGAAAAAGAGCCATTTCACTGGAAAATTATCACAATTCTAAAGGGACACAAACATGTGGGATTTTTCTAAAGAGACCCAAACATGTGGGGTTTTTATAAAGTGGCACAAACATGTTAGATTTTTCTAAAATGACACGAACATGTACCATTTTTCTAAATCGACAAAAACATGTTGAATTTTTTAAAATCTGTTTAAAAAAAATGATCCCCAAAACGCAAAAAATAATTAGCCTACAAAGATGGTACCTCACTACCGTGGGAAACACGTTATAAATATGTTGATTCACTATTTCGTTCGCATAGGCAAAATATTTTGAAAGGTATAAAAATTATTCGAATAATCATCTACGGTGGCTTAAAAACTTCCACTCAATTTTTTATGTTTTTGCTCTGGTGAAGCTTTCCTATGTTTCCACAATCACTGAAGTTGTAGCAAACTAATCAAGTGGGAGAAGTGTACTTTCAATTAATTAAATTATGTAGATAGTTTCCCTAACTTTTTTCATTCCTGTTGGCATTATAAACATATCTTTTAATACCAAAATCTTCCTTTACTTCTAAAAATTTCAAGAATAACTATCAACTTATTAAACGATGACAAGTTTCGTGTCAAAATTCTTAAATTAAACTTTTAGTTACCAATATACTGCTGAATAGTTGATAAATACTGAATAATAAGAGTACAATCATATATGCAAAAAAAATTTATACATGTGGAACAAAAAGTTTGATTTTTGAACCCAAAAATCAGTCACTCAAGCCACTGTCGCTCATCTCCAATTCCTTCGTCCAAATACTGATGAGGAATATCAAGTCGATGGTTTCTTTGAGAATAAATTAAATCCATTTCCCTTTCAGGTATCAAAACATAGTAATTGGGTGACCGATTTCAGAGCTACAAAATATTGGTGATGGAGTATCTGAAAGATGCGTTCTTGAACCTTGCCAATTTTTTATTTTTTTCCAGTCGATGTCGTAGAGTTTGCCTCTTTTTGATAAAACTTTTGAAATAGATGCGAAGACGTTTGAAATGGAAGAGACTGTCAACTGTATTTTTCCTTCAAATGAAATTAACAGAGCTGACTCGTAAACTTGACTAATTCTAAGTTGGAACTAAATTGTTTAATGTCAAAAATTTAGTTAAGAAGTTTTCCCTTTCATTATTAAAGGTCGCCACAGAAGCCTCGCGCAAATATTATGTACTGTTAGGTCTCAAATATTTCTGCCCAGGACGTGTTTACAACAAATACATATTACAGACCTTAAATACTCCCCATGCAGCAATGACTGATCCCGACTGAGCAGTCTTAATATATTTGATACTACATATACTACGATATTATGAGCCTTCATCATTCAGGTAACTTCGTTTCAACGTTAAAGCCGCATTAAAAAATACAGAAAAACTGTTTGTATTCCGTTTCATACCTGACTATAAGTCCGGACTATTTACAGATCAGTACAGAGAATCCCTTTTGTTCTGAGTCGCCCTCCCGATAAATGAGGCCCAAAAGAACCCTTCGCTCTCGCCAAATTACCATGGGACGGCAGACAAAATGGCAGCAACTTTTCGTTCTCATCAATAAATTTTTAACATTGGTTGGGTGAGTTCATTTCTACTTGTATTTATTCCTCAGAAACTGATGCCTCCAGCGAAAAACGAACTCGGTGGCTGATACAAAAGTTTTTCCTATTGGGCTGATTTTTCTGTTAATTGACTTTGCAATTAGTAAGCGGAAATTTTTGAAACTAAATGCTGCAACACAGCACATATATAGACTATATAATTTTATTCAGTGCTGTGTAAGACATGATGGATTGTTACGTTACGAGATCCTACAAACTCTAGATATTAATATGAGCTTTGCACTGGTCCGTGTGTATTTTTTGAATATATATACAGATCGTGCTTATGTGCTCTTATCTGCTTATTTTTTTGCTCACGAGAACTTTTACGTGCATTGTTTGATATTCTTTGAAGCGCTCTGGAGCTTCATGTTGGCAATGATGAAAGGAATTTTTGCATTTTCTGTCTATCTTAACCAGCGTTGTGCACCACACTCAAAAACTGTACTTCGCAATTAATGTTCGTTTATTAATTTTTGCTCAATTTTTTATTCGCATCTCATATTTTGTATCAAAAGCTATCAAAATCTTACGTTCAAAAACATATCATTAACGTGGCAAAGGCTCACTCCATGAATGACGCTTTACCGCTCTCTATTGAGCTCTAAAGTCATTAGTATCTGGCAACTAAACACAACCGTTGAATGATATGTTTTCGAAATGCTACGAAACATTTAATTTTCGCCCTCATTAAAGATGGAGCACTGCTTTTTTTTTAAAGTCACCAATATTTATGAAGAAGTTGTTTCTTTGTACGTTCTCAAAACATCCGTCATTCAGTGAGAAAACAATATACTTTTTTTACCTTAGATGAACACAACAGAAACTTATCAATAGCCCATTGCCCTTGGAATAAAAAAGCAAAACTTCTAGGGATTGACAACCATGAAAGATGTTGTGCCGAAGTCGGTGCCCGAGACTTTCAAGAACTTCAGTTTTGCGGTTTCTTTGACGGCTTCTTCGTCTTATTGTTAGCTCAAACTTGCTATTTTCTGTAAAAAATTGTTTCTCTCAACACTTTCATACATTGATGAAGAATATGTTGGAATTACTAGTCAATATTAGGAATTTAAAGTTGACGCTCTCTTACATATGTACTCGTAGCAACGAAGAAGAGATCTGGCAAAAAAAAATGTAGTTTGAATTGCTGTAACAAAACTTTAAATGCTCCCAAACAACCACAAAAAAGGATGCTCTGTTGCAATTCAATGATCATACATCTATATCCAGGTCAGTGAAACTCAGACGGTCATGTTTGGCGTAGGTAAATAAAACATACAAAATAAACGCAAAATTTAGAGAATCTATTAAAATTTCATGTATTAAAATGTACTTTTTTCAGAACTATCGGTATGGGAAGAATTCAAAGACCGACCATGAGTGCTCAAATCCATCGAACAATTCGAGACAGCGAGGACTATCACTTTGAGAAAAACCAAAGAGAGGAGCGGTGATAACACTATTTCGTATCCGACGATTGATTATTATAAGTGTGATATGAAAATTTAAATTATGTTCATTCATGTGGTCTAGTTCGATTAGTGTCGACATGCAGAGCAACAACGCAAATAAAAATCCTTAGCGAATCCTATCGTCAGGCGACAGTAGATAGTTTTATCTTAAGGGTTCATGGTAAGACTTGAGGGTTCATGGTATCATGGTATCTTGAGGGTTCATGGTAAGACTTGAGGGTTCATGGTATCTTATCTTGAGGGTTCATGGTAAGACTCCTACAGAGTGTTTCATTTCTAACAATATTATTACGAATTGATTCGTATCAAGATCTGACAAAAGTCCTACATAATAATCAAAACTACTAATACAAAACTACTAAAACTCTGACATCAGAAACAACATGAAACATTCAAAGCTCTTGAAGCGAAGAAGTTTTATTTATTATGGTTTCGTAAACAGAAAATGATTTACTTGTTCTATTTCCGAACAAAATAAGTTTAATTGCCCCGAAAAAAAACGTAAATAATAGCAGCTTTGCTTAGTCACATCACCTTCCCGCACAGAAAATGTAATACAGGCACAAAAAAAATCCAAAATTAACAAGGCAACACTATATAAGAAGATTTTTTTGCCGGTATGTAGAAAATTGTCATTCGAAGGATTAAGTTTAGACAGCAGAGTTATCGAAATTTTCCCATCGCAAATTTGTGTCATTCCTTGAGAGTAACTTAGCTGAGCTCCTAATAAAAAAAATCTTAAGCTCGACCTGCTAAATTTTCACCTTGCTTTGAACATCCGGAGCGTTCTCACCGCGGTGCACACAAGAAGGCGCTCGACACAGAGGAGGCCGCCGTAGTTCTCGTTACTGCGGAATATACACAAGACTTGCCCCAGAAAGGCCCCATTACGTAGAGGACAACAAAGACCTCTCGAAGCTGTCTCGCTGGTGATCAGTAAGCTGTCGAACGCTTTCCTCTCTGTGTGTGTGTGTTCGACAACCTCTAAAGACAAACAAGAGAAACAAGTACCTGCGAGATGGCTTCTATTTCTCTCCCATCTTGGCCAACTTTGTTCTTTAATTTGGCCTTTCCTAGCGTCGCACCATTTTTATTTTTTCACAAAAAGCTACTCTACATTCGTAAATGGTTTTGAATGGTTTAATATGAGTGCGCTGTGCTGTGAATGGCGATGATCAGGGTTCCCTATGTGAACATAAAACGGATGTGGGGTTTACAGGCGTTCTCAAGAGTTTTGATAACCTCTGTTTACAGGGAATTATTTACTGCGATTGCACGGGAATGACGCAATTCAATATTTTCCTTGGATAAGCATTTCAGATGGTGATAGCAAAGGAATATATCCATCCTGATTGTACCTACGATAAAAATATTCTTGTACTTATGCACTGGTGAAAGTTGCGTCACAGATACGGTCCTTATGAGAGTGTTTCTTTGCATCTGTTCTTGGGGGATTCTTCTTGCATTTCTTCTTCCAGTACAGAGTCATTTCCATGCGTGAGGTTACATTTTAAAGGTGAGAAAGATTTCTAACAAACTGTAATCCATCAGATCTTCAATTATCCCTTCAGGCAGTGAGGAATATTAGCTCTAATAACTTGAGTGATTATAAACCCTCGTATTGCGACCGGCGAGCTCTTGCTCAATAAATTTCCAAGGAAGCTTTTTTGAACACCGATGATGAAGCTTTGCGGTTCGCTTTGATGGTGTCTTTGATAAGCGCAGCCGCCTCAATCATTCAGAATGATGCGTTCTCTGCCATTTTGGAAGTGAGTCGGGATTCTAACCTAATTGTAAAAATATCTCAGTTGAATGTTTGCCATTAAATTTTTCTTCCATGACCCTCTCTTTTATTCAACCTAGGAGTCGGAAATAGATACCGTTTAGACAGGGGTAGGTACCCGTCATCGCGTCATGGAGTTAGTCAGAAAAAAAGAAAGAAAAACCGTTTATTTCCAACGACGTTGCCACATGAGATACGTGCCAACATATTGGCTTTTAAAATTAGTCACAAGCCACGAGCAAAAAACAATTAGTTGTAAGCCACTTGCGAAAAAACTTAATCTGATATGTGACATGGATCAAACTTAATTGGACTAAAAAATCTTTTTGTCCGTATGCAACCTTTTTTGGTCTCATGATCTCATGTTCATAACCACGGACTGTGTCAGTGCTAAATTTATAAGCCAAGGCAAATATTGCGAAGACGACCTTCAGCAACCAAACCGTTCTTAATTCGTTAATTGCATAGAACGGTGATGGCAAGAACGCATTCATCAATGGATTAAATCAAAAGTAACCGTTTTACCGAGTGAATTCAATGAAATGTTCGATTTTGTACGCATAGTCTTAGGAAATTAATGACCAATTTCGGAAGCAATTTGAAGAAGTGTGTGTGGCTTAAAATTCGTAATGTTGTTCTTTCATCAATAATAACCTTCTTTCAGAATTACAAATCTCGAACTTTGGGTATATATCATAAATTTTGCATGTATAGACAACTGTAACATTAGGGGATTCTTTTTCTTTTGACGCACTAGCATTCAAGGAATAAAACTTACGAAAAAATTATGTTACATAGCCAATCCTTTTATTTATTGGAGGTCAAGTTGACTATGTTTGAGTGAAGTTTCAATAACTTTAAAATACTGCTCCTTAATTAATTACTTAGTTTAACTGAGAATCAGTGATGGAAAAATAAATATTAAGCCGGTTCGAAATTCTACCGAAGAATACAACTCTGATTTTAAAATTAGTTGTCTGCTTCAAATCAAACCCACAAGCGCTTGTATCTGCTTGGATATCTCTGACTCCTAATAATGCTGCGACCAAGAAAATATGAAGAAGTACATTCCCAGGACATCCAGTAGTGGATACAGCCTCTCACAGAAGATTTATTGAGCTTTCTGAGTCATAAGCAATAACACATGGGTCGAACGCGCGCATTATTGTGCGTAGGGACGAGTTACTGGAAGATGACACTCAGCATCTCAAGGAAATCCTTCGTCATCCTGAGAGACTAATGAATGTGAAACTCCTCTGCCGTGAGACGCATGCGAGACAAAGGACGATACTCTGTTGATGACTTGTTTACGGTAGGGCGCTGATAGTGGTTGTAGTTATTTAAAACAATTTAAATTACAATATATTCACATCAAGTGATACTGCAATAGATTGTATCAGTCGTGATGAAAGTTCCACCTTTTCCTTTTCCAAGGAGCATCTATTGTAATTCGATTTTTGTTTTTCCGAAGAGCCTCTTGTCCAAGCTGCTATTTCTGTTTCAATGAGCAATGAACAGGAATAGTAGCTGCATATGTAGCAATAACTCACAAGAGGCTCCAACAGCTGCTGCTGTATATCTGTAGCACACTAAGAGCTATTAGCATTGTGGGAAGGAATTTACCAAATAACTTGCGCAAGTAGTTTCAATGGTTAATAGTTTAGTAGCTTTAATTTTCAGTTTTTAAACTTTTTTTCAAATGATGTTCTGTTTATATTGCTCATTGATCTGTGAATTCCTTGAAGGATATAAGTCGAGCAAACTGAGTGGAGGCTTCACCTCACATTTGCTAGGCGATCATTTTATCCGTTGAGTATTGCAGAATAAATGCATAAGCCATTAAGCCATACCTGTTGATAACTTTCCGAGATCTTCTTTTCATAAATCGAATGAGCTCAAAAAATGTATCTTTGTTCCGAGCGGATAATTGAATGATAAGCTGTAATTTAAACTTATGTCAAATGCTCAGTTTTTATTGCTTAGCGGAGAACTTTGAGTTCTCAACAATATTTATTCAACTTGTTACCTTTTTTTTCACTCATTTAAAGAGGCGTTGTCATTTCATTAGCATGTTATTTATTTACGTTTTCAGTTAATCAGGATATCATGCTTAATTACGACGCAATTCTATTTCAACAGTTACGACGGTGATATGAGGAGTAGAGTCTGCAGAATTTTCGCCGCAAGATTTCAGCTCCGGCGAGCATTCTCGTGTTCGATGTTTTCTCGTGCAAACAATTCCGACAGGAAACACATTTTCTCATTTGCGTTCAGTTTACCGGTGACTGCGGGCCGGATGATCATTATGTTCAGTTTGGCTCGCGAATTACGGAAGCTTGGTTCATGAATATGACTGAATTGTCAGTCAATGGGCGCTACTGGAGGCCTATATTCTTTATTTCAAAAAAGTTTCATATTTTGGAGTTCAAACTGCGGTTTCCTTTGCGTGAGTATCACGAAATTATTTCCTTGCATTTCCACGGGAAATTTATTAGTATCTTCAGGGCCTTGACTAATTGGAAATTCCGTGAGAAATTATTTCTATATGAGATAATTGAGAAGTAATGCGGCCATCCATCTTCAATTGTGAGATATCTTTTTGTATCAAGATTGAATATCTTCCCCTTTTCGAAGATTTGCAAGTTTACCCTTACTGAGCTAAAAGAGCTGGGAACTCCTCGAATGACATGTCGGCCATATTGGATACAGAGCAGGAAGTGATAGTGAAGCTGCCCAGTCTAACATTTTCGTCGTCGACATGCATGTTTTTTACCGCCTATGTAATTAAATCGCTTAGGCGGCGAAAAACATGCATGTTCCGGCGATTAAGTTTGACACTGGGTGTAACAGCACTGTGCGTATGTTCGATTGAAAAATTGGAGTACCTTTGTAAATATCATACATGAAAGGTGCATGAATGCTTTTAGGTCATTAAAGTACCAATTTAAATTAGTATTTTTCGCTCGTGTGAAGTTAAAGCAAATAGTATTTGGAACGTTAGGCTTCATAGCACCTGCATGAAGCGTGTGTTTTTTGAATAGCTTTAAAAAATCAGTTCCGATCACCCCATGAACCTAATTTTTGAGTTTTTAAATCTTTGTATATAAATTAAACAGATTTCTACCACTTGATGAAAATAATAATTCGGAAATAATTCTCGATTTGTGAAATTAAAAATAAAATTAGGGAACTAACGACAAAATTTTATAGTTTTTATCTAACGAAAATAGCCAAAATTTATAAAGTTTCTTTTGGTAGAAAAATTTTTATGCGTAAAACAATCAACATGTACATTTTTGTAAGATTAATTTTGAGGTATTTCAAAAAACTCATACATTAGTTTTAAGAACACATATATTTTTGGGGGTTAAAATAGGGGTGTTTTAGCAAGTTTTTGTCACTTAATCTCTGTCCAGGGAAAAATTAGTCATCAAAGAACCCCCATCCTAAAGTGATATTTAAGTGGTATATGGTATATATTTCACATGCTAAAGTGATATTTAAGTGACTTTATCAAAAAATTGCATTCCCAGTATTAACATGATATTATATTTTTATTGTGTATTATGCTGCTTAAATTACTATGAAATTATAATTTTACATTGTATTTCTCTCTTTATGACATTTGTTGCAACGATATCGCTATATTGTAATTATTTTATATTCTATACATGAAGATCGTTAACTTTACATTTACCTCACATTAAGAACTATCGCCCACTTCACAGTCGCATATCGTAATTATCACTTCACAGAACGCAAGGGGATGCATCCTAATTATTCTATATTCTAAATCATTAGAACAATAACTTTACATTTACCTCGCATTAAGAAGACTCGTCCACTTCACAGACGCCAGAGAATGCATCGTAATTACTTTATATTCTATATTAAAACGACAATAACTTCACATTTACTTCGCATTAAGAAGACTCGTCCACTTCACAGACGCCAGATAATGCATCGTAATTACTTTATATTCTATATTAAAACAACAATAACTTCACATTTACTTCGCATTAAGAAGACTCGTCCACTTCACAGACGCCAGAGAATGCATCGTAATTACTTTATATTCTATATTAAAACGACAATAACTTCACATTTACTTCGCATTAAGAAGACTCGTCCACTTCACAGACGCAGGAGAATGCATCGTAATTACTTTATATTCTATATTATAACAACACTAACTTCAGATTTACCTCGCATTAAGAAGACTCGTCCACTTCACAGACGCAGGAGAATGCATCGTAATTACTTTATATTCTATATTATAACAACACTAACTTCAGATTTACCTCGCATTAAGAAGACTCGTCCACTTCACAGACGCAGGAGAATGCCATCCCTTCGGAGGGAGCGCGTCTCTTCAAGCCGGCATGTTTCGCTGCGCTGTCGTCAACGGAGGTTTACAGTAGAGGTAAAAGCGAGCGGCTCATCTCTTCAACGTTTGACGGTGCTGCTAACAACTCGAAAAACACTCTCAGAGAACGGTAAAAAAGAATTAACTCTCTTTCAAGTGCAATAAGAAGTGAGAATTGCCTCCGGCGTCCGCTTTGCTCGCACGCTTTGCCAGCGTAACTTGCCTGATAAATTTTGATTATTTCGAGATAGAAACTTGAAACGCAAAGCAGAAAAGATCTGAATAAATATAGACACATGGGCACTGCAATTCTAGGGTGTGAAACCCTACATTTTCACTTTGATCTATAACAATATTCTTCACCGGTTGGATTTAATTTCCGTCACCACTCAACCCAAATTTTAATCAACCCGAGGTCAACCGATGCGCTTGCATGTAATGCGTAGCTGGAAGAGCTATTTTCGCCGGCTAAAACATCTATAATAACATGGAAAGCTCACTGGCATAACAGCGTAGCAAATCAGTTCCATTTTATGGAGCTCGTCCTGTAAAACTCGCCTTTGTTAAAGAAGGCGTGCCGTATCTCGCTGGCCGTCCAGATGAAAGAAAGAAGGGGCGAGATGCACCAGATAATGAGCAAAATGCGGTCAAGTGAGCTTGTAGTTCACTGAATATTTTAAGTAACATGCTACGAAGGGAAAAAAGGCTTGGAACTACGAAAGTGTTGCTGGTTTTCTTTACCAAGATGAATTCTGAGAAAAATGGAAAGAGTTATCATGAGGGCTTTAGTTTGTGTCTGGTAAATGTATGATATCAAAAACTGATCGAAACCGAAGAAAGCGGGAAAGCAAATAATTTATACACAACTGATTTGAACTTATTTAAACACACAAGTGTTATGTCCACTTGGTTAAGCATTTCGATCCGGTATTCTAGCAGTGCAAAATTTTTACGTTCTCATTGGTAAATTTTATTAATGTTGTTCACTGCCTCTACTTAAATTGCAAAAAAAGAGACCAAATTAACGAGAATTATGAGCAGTTTAGTTCCCGTTGAATAATCCTCTCACTGTTCATCTTGGTATTTACTCAGAGGCCTGACAAGAACTTGGAGCGCAGGCAGCACATTCAAGCGACTCTATTAACATGACTATTTCTCACAGCTCCATGCAATCATCATATGAATCTACCTCGAGCAGTAGCTCCCCTCGAAAAAGTGTTGATGCTTCATTTTAGCTCGGGTAAGTCGAATTTAGGCATCATTTCCGTGAAGCCCCAACTTAATTAACTCATTAAAGCAGTCTTCAGCCACGCTTCCTTGGGCCAAGAGACTTGCAGCGTTTTGGGGCAACGCTCGATTGAAGGCAGCTCAGAATTACTTCATGACTTCCAACGCTTTCTTGCCGCAAACGAGCGCTCCTTACATTCATGAAAAGATTACTCTAAACTGCTCCTTTCCTCAGCCAAAAAGACCAAATTCTTCTGGATGGGGAATTGGCACACGAAATGTTTATCTCAGAGGAGAAAAGTCTCAAAGGTTTTTGGACGGAAACCTGGAAGGGAATAATGAGCGTTGGATGTTGGCCTTTGGGAAGTGGAAGTTCGTCGAGCAACGAAACGCTTGTAAGTTCCAGCGAAGCGAAAAGTTCATTCGAAACTCGTGAAAAAGTTTGAATGATCGCGTATGCTACGCAGCAGCTGACTCGTTTGTGACCTCAAACTAATTCTAAATACCTACACTTTATGATCTAATTGGAAATAGTTGCCGCTGTACAGAGCTGATAATATTACAGAGGAGCTGATTTGTGTACGTCCCCAAACTAATCCTGAATGTCATACACTTTTTGAACTGATTGGAAATAGTTGCCGGTGTATTTCGAAAGTGTTTCTCTAAGCCTTTGAGAAATTTTCAGGAAAATAACTATCTTACATTTAGGAAATTTACTTTGATCTGATTGCAATGCGATGTGCGAATTTTCAATTTGGTTGTAGCATTTCTGAGCGATTAGGTTTAAAATGACTTTACCTTCAGACATATAATGATAACATTGAGAACTCAAATTATGTGCACGTTTCCAAGAGATTAAATTGAACACACGATATCTTAGGATTCGGTGACAATTTTACATATGCGTTTATATAATGGACTGCCAAAAAAAAAACAGAAGTAAAGTAATCACATCTTCCTCGTCACTCTGATGAATGCTACATTTTTCCAACATTTGACCTACCGTAATGCATTCATTCTCGTCAAATTTCATTGAAAGTTTCATTTGCAACTGGATGTATAATCAATATTTTTTCTATAGTTCCGACTACTGATGCGCAATGTAAGGCTCTAAAGCTTCAAAAACAAAGCTTTTGATTAGAGTGGTGAAGCTGTGAGAGTATATTTTTTCTACCTCTTATTTCCGCGTTTCAATTAGGTTACGCAGCATGAAAAACATAAATCAATCTTATATTTACATTATTTTTGGCGATTTACACCCAGCTTGTTACAGCTTACCAAACTACGCAAAAATATTTCCATACACGTACGTGTTGGCCATTATTGGATCGTAAATTTCAACATTCAGAATCTAATAGCTGGTTCGATCCCAGAGCGGTACACTGAAATTTTCCCTGCATAAATGGAGCTCCTCTGGTGATTATAACCAAAGATGATGAAAAAAATACAGGAGGAAAGAGATTATCTCACAAAGATTACGTTTCACTCACCTAGTCCTTCTCTTTCGTTCAAATGCTGAAAAAACATTTCGAAAACTAGACTGCTCAAACAGAGCGATTAAGGATGATGTTTTCTTAACCACTGATGGTTAAGAAATTGGGACATGCGCACGCCTGCCCTAATGCGTCTCGGGATGGAGTCGCAGTGGGCTTAAGCGTAGAACATTTTTGTTCCACCACGCTTGTTCTATTTGCAAGCAGAACAGGTTGCTGTGATCCTGTGGCCTTGTATATAGAAGCAGGATTATTTTGACCGAGAATTTCTTAAAGAAGTCTGGGTCATCAAAGCGATCTGTACAGAGTTTTGGGCTCGTGCCAATGAAAAAAAAGGGCAACCAACAAGTAGACTCACGGCTGCATGCTTTCGACAGTTTCCTACTAGCATCACAGCGAGTATTACTTTTTAGGAGAGGAGAAACTTGATAAAATAAGAGGGATTCAAATAATTGCCATGTGCAATAACACATTAAAGAATAAGCCGCCGTTAGAAAGACAAGATATCTTTTGACTACAGAAAGTACAAACTATGCCGTTTGTGCTGTTAAAAAAGAACAGACGAAATGGCCAGAAAAATATCATCCAAAATGGCATAAGTGGCATGAGAAATAGCGAGCAAAATCCTCCTGACTGAACAAAATTCTAATGCTCTCATCCCTATTGCAATTATTTTACAGCAGCACTGACATAAATTTGCATTCACTTGAACAAATTCTACCTTATTCGAGGGAAAACTCATTGCAGCATTCAGGCCGAGTTTCAGTTTCTGATCAGCGAAGGCTTGTAATGTTCGGTTTAAGAGTTTGCTGAAAGGATAAAATCAGCAGCTCACAGTTGTTACTGAAAAGAAATATTTTGATATTTGTTTGCCGAACACAATCACTTTTTCAAAGCTCGAAATGGAAAAAAACTCAGCTCGCAATTTGTTAATGAAGTTGCCGTGAACTGGCTCCCGATGAGGGCAAGGAAATTTGAAGAAGAAATTCAGGAAAATTTATTAGAGGAGAAACAGAGTTACAAAGCTGGTGTTTGCCGGGCAAGTAAAACAGTCAAACTAGAATTCTCAATTGAAAAATTGAAAATTCCCAATCTTACAAATTTAGAAAATTTTGGCCATCATCGTTACACACTATGTATCATCAACGTAATCTGCTCGGAATAGTGTCATGTAATTTGCTTTTTGTGATGAAAAACTTCGAAAAAAGGTGCAAGAGTGTGATTGTTTTCTGCCTAACTTGGTTTCCATTTTAACCCTGAAAAATTCGTAAGATTTCGTTCTTTTCGGGCGTTCAATGAAATGCTTCAAAAATAATTTATTTTGAGGTAGCGGAATGGGTTTGGATAATTTCCTCATCAACTCAGGGGGCTGCCTGGCTCATTAAATACTATTGACTTGGGCGTAAATTACAATATTGGCAAAAATATAAAATAAGGAAAAAGTTGATTGATAATAAAATGCAATGCGAAAATCGCTTCACGTAAAGTCATTTTATTAAAAATGATCAAACAACGCTGAACATTTCGGACTAACTGTCCATCTTCAGAAAAAAAACTCTGTGGCACGAAACCAAAAGAGGAAGAATTAATACACTGAAGAAGTATGTATAAAAAACCTAAATTTGAAAAACACGAACAACGATAAAAAAATATAAAAGGTAAAGGAAAAGGTTTATTGATAAATTCTTCCAAGGAGAAATCTTTGCACATTCTATCATCCAGAAAAACTAACGTAGGAATGGTAACGTTGTTTTTGAACAGTTGCAATATGGCAAAAATTATAAAATAAGAAAAATTTCATTGATAAATACTTTCAAGGAGAAAACTTTGCACATTTTATCATCCAGTGAAAATACTGCTGGAATGGTGGTATTCTTTTAAACGGATCCTACTCTGATCTCATTAATCAACAATTTAAACAATTTAAACAATTTATTTACCACAAGTGATAGAGGAATATATTTTTTCTTAATGTATCGAGAGTTCAAGCATTGCTTTCGTTGGGCGATAGCGCGGTCGATAGCGTTGGCGCGGTAATTTCTAGTCCTGAGTTCGAGTCTCGCGAACTCCGCGTACACTAATTTTTTCTTAAGTCTAGTACAGTGGACACATTTGAGTGTAGCTACTTGTGGGCCCGAATAAGTTCAGCGACTTCTGGGGCATCCTATCAACAAGGCTATTTCAAGGTATACAGATTAGGTTTAACCTAATTTAATACGTACATGACGTACGGCTGATCTATAATCAATCTAAAAACCACATCAATGGATATTGTTAGCTATATTTGAAGAAATATCTGAGCATGGGATTTAGTAAATAAATTGTTTAAAATTGTTTAATTGTATAACAATGTTTCAGTTATTTATGAGTCTCTTTCGTCAGTAATTTACCATGACAGACAAAAATTTAATCGTAAAATGACGAATGTTATACGTCAGACGCTCAGGTGACTAGCTGTCATATTTCAATAATGATCAAGAAATTCTAGGAAAAATAGAGACGTGTTATTGACTAAGTTTTCCTCATACATAAACAGTCAATGAATTTAAGTTAATAAGAAATTTTCATCTTTTTCACTCAAAAACGTGAATATTTTCATTACCATCTTATGGCTTGAGTAATCTGATATATATTAGCTTTAGCACATATACATTTTTAGTTAAAAACCTCCGTTTTTGAAGCGTTTATAATAGATTGAGTCATGGATAACTGTTAGGGGTTGATGCCAAGGCTTAATATGGATACAGAAGGAGTGTAGTCTGCTAGAGAAGTTATGTAAAGTTGCCTCGTAGCACTACAGTACGTGAAACTGTCATGAATTTGGTTCATGATTATTTTTAATGGGGGCACGAAATCGAATTAAGAGTTTCAATTGATTATTTGGGACAATAATATCTGTGCATAACTAAATACTGTACCTTAAGCTCGTGAATCTGTTCACCGCTGGAATAAAGTAAGATGCTCCTTCTGGCAAATAAAATCAATAATTTTTATTCGACGTAAGTTAGGTGTTGGCGAATCATTATTCAAATTATCTGAAAAACTTTGCATTTTTCTTTCATGACGGTAAAATTGTCGGTAAATGTCACATCATGTATAAATAAAACTTTAAAGACCAAGTTAGCATTTCGCTTCGGTTGCTTCACATAGTGCCTGTACGGGTGAGTGTGCCACATCTTAAGCGCTAGGATCATCTTCATGTCACATCTTCACGATTTCTGCATACGCTCCTGAGTTGAAAAATATATGTAAGACCAAAAGTCCCTTTGACTCAGTCTTAGTGTTTTGCGCTAGAGGGTAACTGGTTTCGATGAATCATTATTCTCAGAGAGTAATAATTTGAAAAACTCATAAGTTCTTTGGTACGTTATTCATCTTAAATTCAGTAGTTTTATTTTTTCACATATACTCTTTCGATTAAAACTAATTTTAATACTTTAGGAGAGCATTAACGTAAAAATTGTATATGGTAAGAATTGCAAAGCGAGATAAAAGCAGTAAGATAAGAGAAAATGGAAAGTCCATTATGCTCATGATATGAGCCACCCAAATTTGAAGTATAATTTCAGATGAGCTCTGGTTTAATAATGCTCATTTTGGCAAAAAAACATTCCATCAATTTATGCCTTCAATGTTTATGATGCTGCCTAGAAATAATTAATAATTTCAGGGGAAGTAGGAGGCTCTGATATCTCTTAGTCACATTTCGAAATACATTCTACAAAATAGAGTTTACTGAAAAGCACGAATCCAGAAATAAAACTTAGGCTCGCGCTATTCAACGTAAATTATTATCCCTTCAAAAGCCTATGAATTAATTGATGAAATCATTGAAAGAAGCCCAGCTTCATCATTATTTATATATGAGAGAACCTGAATCGCATGCAAGGAAATGAACAAAGCTTCCTATTCAAACTTATGAACAGCATCAACAAATTAAGGATCCGTCAATGAGGAACGCATCTTTTGTTTTTATCAACGATCCTCATCGAAGAGCATGGAACGACTTCTGTGGGGCCTGAACGCAACTGAATGGACCAGCACCGAGTTGCGCAACATTTGAAAATTTGTTATCAACCTATATTCAAATAAGAGCAAAGTACTCCAGTATTCGAAACATGAACATCACAGATCAGTTGTACCAGATTTAAGAAACAACCTCCTGCAGTTTCGCTTGTAGTAAATAAATAGTTTAAAATTGTTTAAATTGCTTAAGCCCAAAGATATCGAGTAAATCCGTGTGGAAATGTGGGATCAATTTTTGGGTCTCAAGTCGAACTGCATTATCCCTAAAAACCATCTTATTGTTGTTGTTAGTAGTAAGATTGACCACTGAGTTGAAGGCCCCTGTTATAATTTGATGAAGTAATGTTATGGATAATGGGCATCATATTGATTATTTGAGCTGTTGTGGGTGCTTGTTTTTTTTAGCATTATGACACTTGACGCGCAGTTGTTGTGGCAGTGCTTTTTTCGGGTATAAAATCATATGAAATTTTATTTTAAAATGGCGCACACATAATTCACGCGCATGTAATTAACTCGCAGAAAAAAATTCTATGAAAATCCTACCGTAATTACTATATCGTTCTGAGCTCGAAGAACATACGTTTTTCAACACCTTGCGTGAACTTTTGCTCGAGAAGTTATCGTTACACGGAATTCACCAAACGCGTCGAAAGCACTCCTGTTCGTATGTTGGTTCATGCTTATATTACTTCGTCAAATGTAGTGCAGTTCTTTTACTTACCTTTATAAAATCATTGAGGTGACCCACTGTGTAAGGATCATTTTGGTGCTTGAGTTTTGGCAGTCGAATGTGCCTCAGGAGCACGGTGCATGCTGACCGAGCCTGTGGTTTTTGGTCTCAAAGATTCCCGTTCTGAAATCGAATTACCTTCTCGCGGCATAATTAGACTAAAACTTGAAAATTTAAAATGAGGAATATTTCGAATGGTTTGCGCCCGTGTTGCGATTACACTTCAAACGGATGCGTTTGATGTGTAAGCTTAATCTGTAAGTAAAGAATATCCGTCATTTTTTCATTCGCTCTATGATTAAATTCAGAACTGATTTTTTCATCTCTGAATAACCTGAGAATAAAAACCCAACAATTTCTGTGAGGACTTATCAACGTTCCGAATGGAATGCGTAAGAGAAATTTGTTTTAAAAAAGTTTTAATGTGTTGTTTGATATTTTAACAGTTTGACCCGAATTTCGTCAGTTTTCGTGCAATTTTTTAGGGAAGAATGAGAGTAGGTTTTGTTTAGTTCTAGAATTATTTCAGGAACTCAGTCTCACAAAGTATATCATGGAAAGCCTGAAGCTCAGCGATACTGTGCTGGAAAATGTTTTTTGTGAACTGGAAATTACACAAAAAATAAGACAAGAATGTTTTTACCTATGAATAATTATTCGATAAGGAAGAACTTTCTATTGCTTAAAATCAATTGAAAGTTATTGCTCACTGGAATTGCAGAAAAATAATTTCTTGAGAACCGAAAAACTGCAGAAGGATAAAAAACTAAATAATGAACAACAGTATTGAAAGCCTTATTCTTCAGAATGCTGAAAATTCGTTCGAGCTTGAACTAAAGTTTAAATAATTGTAATAATAAATAAATTTTCTTTCCAGAAATATGAGCTTGAATTAAGTTTTCAGATGCAAATATTTTTCGATTATGAGAGATAATTTGGAAATTCAGTGTGCCCTTATTTCACTGATTACAACACATTCTAACTACTGATTACAGCGCAATTTTATTACTAATTACAGCGCATTATAATTACAGATTACAGCACATTCTAACTACTGATCACAGCGCAATTTTATTACTAATTACAGCGCATTATAATTACAGATTACAGCACATTCTAACTACTGATTACAGCGCATTTTTATTACTAATTACAGCGCATTATAATTACAGATTACAGCACATTCTAACTACTGATTACAGCGCATTTTTATTACTAATTACAGCGCATTATAATTACAGATTACAGCACATTCTAACTACTGATTACAGCGCATTTTTATTACTAATTACAGCGCATTATAATTACAGATTACAGCACATTCTAACTACTGATTACAGCGCAATTTTATTACTAATTACAGCGCATTATAATTACAGATTACAGCACATTCTAACTACTGATCACAGCGCAATTTTATTACTAATTACAGCGCATTATAATTACAGATTACAGCACATTCTAACTACTGATTACAGCGCAATTTTATTACTAATTACAGCGCATTATAATTACAGATTACAGCACATTCTAACTACTGATCACAGCGCAATTTTATTACTAATTACAGCGCATTATAATTACAGATTACAGCACATTCTAACTACTGATCACAGCGCAATTTTATTACTAATTACAGCGCATTATAATTACAGATTACAGCACATTCTAACTACTGATCACAGCGCAATTTTATTACTAATTACAGCGCATTATAATTACAGATTACAGCACATTCTAACTACTGATTACAGCGCATTTTTATTACTAATTACAGCGCATTATAATTACAGATTACAACACATTCTAACTACTGATTACAGCGCATTTTTATTACTAATTACAGCGCATTATAATTACAGATTACAGCACATTCTTACTACTGATCACAGCGCAATTTTATTACTAATTACAGCGCATTATAATTACAGATTACAGCACATTCTAACTACTGATTACAGCGCATTTTTATTACTAATTACAGCGCATTATAATTACAGATTACAGCACATTCTAACTACTGATCACAGCGCAATTTTATTACTAATTACAGCGCATTATAATTACAGATTACAGCACATTCTAACTACTGATTACAGCGCATTTTTATTACTAATTACAGCGCATTATAATTACAGATTACAGCACATTCTAACTACTGATCACAGCGCAATTTTATTACTAATTACAGCGCATTATAATTACAGATTACAGCACATTCTAACTACTGATTACAGCGCATTTTTATTACTAATTACAGCGCATTATAATTACAGATTACAGCACATTCTAACTACTGATCACAGCGCAATTTTATTACTAATTACAGCGCATTATAATTACAGATTACAGCACATTCTAACTACTGATTACAGCGCATTTTTATTACTAATTACAGCGCATTATAATTACAGATTACAGCACATTCTAACTACTGATTACAGCGCATTTTTATTACTAATTACAGCGCATTATAATTACAGATTACAGCACATTCTAACTACTGATCACAGCGCAATTTTATTACTAATTACAGCGCATTATAATTACAGATTACAGCACATTCTAACTACTGATCACAGCGCAATTTTATTACTAATTACAGCGCATTATAATTACAGATTACAGCACATTCTAACTACTGATTACAACGCATTTTTATTACTAATTACAGCGCATTATAATTACAGATTACAGCACATTCTAACTACTGATCACAGCGCAATTTTATTACTAATTACAGCGCATTATAATTACAGATTACAGCACATTCTAACTACTGATTACAGCGCATTTTTATTACTAATTACAGCGCATTATAATTACAGATTACAGCACATTCTAACTACTGATTACAGTGCATTTTTATTACTAATTACAGCGCATTATAATTACAGATTACAGCACATTCTAACTACTGATTACAGCGCAATTTTATTACTAATTACAGCGCATTATAATTACAGATTACAGCACATTCTAACTACTGATTACAGCGCAATTTTATTACTAATTACAGCGCATTATAATTACAGATTACAGCACATTCTAACTACTGATTACAGCGCATTTTTATTACTAATTACAGCGCATTATAATTACAGATTACAGCACATTCTAACTACTGATTACAGCGCAATTTTATTACTAATTACAGCGCATTATAATTACAGATTACAGCACATTCTAACTACTGATTACAGCGCATTTTTATTACTAATTACAGCGCATTATAATTACAGATTACAGCACATTCTAACTACTGATCACAGCGCAATTTTATTACTAATTACAGCGCATTATAATTACAGATTACAGCACATTCTAACTACTGATTACAGCGCATTTTTATTACTAATTACAGCGCATTATAATTACAGATTACAGCACATTCTAACTACTGATTACAGCGCATTTTTATTACTAATTACAGCGCATTATAATTACAGATTACAGCACATTCTAACTACTGATCACAGCGCAATTTTATTACTAATTACAGCGCATTATAATTACAGATTACAGCACATTCTAACTACTGATCACAGCGCAATTTTATTATTAATTACAGCGCATTATAATTACAGATTACAGCACATTCTAACTACTGATTACAACGCATTTTTATTACTAATTACAGCGCATTATAATTACAGATTACAGCACATTCTAACTACTGATCACAGCGCAATTTTATTACTAATTACAGCGCATTATAATTACAGATTACAGCACATTCTAACTACTGATTACAGCGCATTTTTATTACTAATTACAGCGCATTATAATTACAGATTACAGCACATTCTAACTACTGATTACAGCGCATTTTTATTACTAATTACAGCGCATTATAATTACAGATTACAGCACATTCTAACTACTGATTACAGCGCAATTTTATTACTAATTACAGCGCATTATAATTACAGATTACAGCACATTCTAACTACTGATTACAGCGCAATTTTATTACTAATTACAGCGCATTATAATTACAGATTACAGCACATTCTAACTACTGATTACAGCGCATTTTTATTACTAATTACAGCGCATTATAATTACAGATTACAGCACATTCTAACTACTGATTACAGCGCAATTTTATTACTAATTACAGCGCATTATAATTACAGATTACAGCACATTCTAACTACTGATTACAGCGCAATTTTATTACTAATTACAGCGCATTATAATTACAGATTACAGCACATTCTAACTACTGATTACAGCGCATTTTTATTACTAATTACAGCGCATTATAATTACAGATTACAGCACATTCTAACTACTGATTACAGCGCAATTTTATTACTAATTACAGCGCATTATAATTACAGATTACAGCACATTCTAACTACTGATCACAGCGCAATTTTATTACTAATTACAGCGCATTATAATTACAGATTACAGCACATTCTAACTACTGATTACAGCGCATTTTTATTACTAATTACAGCGCATTATAATTACAGATTACAGCACATTCTAACTACTGATTACAGCGCATTTTTATTACTAATTACAGCGCATTATAATTACAGATTACAGCACACTCTAACTACTGATCACAGCGCAATTTTATTACTAATTACAGCGCATTATAATTACAGATTACAGCACATTCTAACTACTGATTACAGCGCAATTTTATTACTAATTACAGCGCATTATAATTACAGATTACAGCACATTCTAACTACTGATTACAGCGCAATTTTATTACTAATTACAGCGCATTATAATTACAGATTACAGCACATTCTAACTACTGATTACAGCGCATTTTTATTACTAATTACAGCGCATTATAATTACAGATTACAGCACATTCTAACTACTGATTACAGCGCAATTTTATTACTAATTACAGCGCATTATAATTACAGATTACAGCACATTCTAACTACTGATTACAGCGCAATTTTTTTACTAATTACAGTGCACTCTATTAACTAATTACAGAGCACTAAAATAACTAATTACAACGTATTCTAATAACCAACTACAGCGCAATCTAATTACCATTTAAAAGCGAACCCGGGGCAATCTTTTCCACTCGGCAAATTTCTGGTGCTGTACTGAGACACGGATTTTTATCTTTTCATTTAACAGCCCGTTAAACTTCCTGTAGAGGAAGTGAGCGTCACAGTGTAGGATATGTGCCAGTTGTGCTCAACATGGAAATTGCGAGGAAGTCATCAAATTTGACTATTGTGCTAGACTTGAACAATATACTCTTGTATCGCTTGTAGTGAATAAATTGTTTAAAATGGTTTAAATTGTTTAAATTGTTCAAATTGTTTAAATTGCTTAAATTGTTTAAATTGCTTAAATTTTTCAAATTGTTTAAATTGTGTAAATTATTTGAACTTGTTAAATTGTTTGAATTGTTCAAATTGTTTAAATTGTTTAAATTGTTCAAATTGTTAAAATTGTTTAAATGGTTTATATTGTTTGAATTGTTTAAATTGTCCAATTTGTTAAAATTGTTTAAATTTTAAAATTGTTTGAAAATGAATGACACGAACAACTCGCGACTGATTTTTGTTTCAACGGGGAAAAATAAGGAAAAGTTTTCCCTTCGAGGTCGACACTTTGTTTTTGTTGTAAAAAACTTGCTTCTTGCAGCAAGATCATGGACGAGTGAGCGATCAACACCTCTGAATTTTGGAGGATGAAGTTTGTTTTGAATTTATATCTGTTCAGGTGCCAGGCTGTAGCGAGAAAGTTCTCGGCCTCGTATGAATATCCGGTTCAGCGATTTGCGTCTGCTGGATCTAGCTCAGCAGTCAGGTTTTTCCCTTACTGAATAAATCAACTTGCATCTGCTTTCTCGGCATCCCTGAATAAATAAGAACGCATATCAGAAAAGAAAGCGAAAAAAAGTTTGAGCCAAGTTCTCATCACACCATAAATGTGACGCAACGATGTCAGCTGCTCGAAGTTCAGTTTTCAAGTTTATTCTTGCTGCTGTTGCTTCTGAATATCCATAGTCTTCTAAAGTGAGATTTGGAGAACCAAAGCAAAAATTTGATGAGATATGGTAGTCGAAAAATGAATTATCACTATAACATTTTAATGGAAAAATGTTGAAATCGCCGCTATGTAATATGAAAATTTTCATCAAATATCACTAAAAGCCTTCGAAACTTTCAAACTTTGTTTGAAACCTTACTTCAACCATCAAGAAATGAAATTCGTGAGAGACCTTTTCATTCACATTGTATCATGACAAAATGCAGATAGCTCATAAATAAGCACTACGGGACCTCACAAACAAATACCACGGCCTTTATTTACTTTGCAGAGAAGCGAAACTGAACTGAAAGGAGCCAAAGTTGACAGCGATGTGCTTTCACTTATTAAAAGGGGAACATGTTCACGAGGCGGTTTGGGGACAAGTTTTCTCCCCTGGCGATCGTGAGGAGGTGAATAAGTGAGAAGTCTACGAGTGCGTCAAGTGCAGGGAACAATTATTAATTTAGACTGTGACGGTGTGATTTGATCTATAGAGGGCAGATCGCAGCGCTCAGTGACCTCGGGCTCTTTCTCTGACACGTCCATTCTGAACAATAATTGAATGAACCACGAAAGGCGATTTTACAGATTTATCAGAAGTTAATAATTTTATTATTGAGGTTTTCCACTATGCGAGACCTCCTCCAACTACGCAAGTTTGAAAAGCGATAGAGTCTCTGAATACGAGGGACATCCGTTGGATAACATCAAAGAAAAGACATCTTTTGGAGACATGTCAAATAATGCAAGTCCTGTGAAAGTTCTCGCCCACACGAAGCCAATATTAAAAAAGATAAATGTTTTGTTACACTACGCTCGTTTTGTAATTAGCGTTTTAGGAAATACTTAACGGAGAGCTGTTCGTCCTAAAATTAAAGCAAAATAAGAAGCCAAACATTGCAAAGTAATAAACCAAATATTGTAAAGCAATAAACCAAATATTGAAAAGTAAAAGCCAAACAGATGCCAAATGTGCACCACATCTTGACTGCAGAAATTAATAGCGCTATACCGATTTGCGTTCTAATCAAATTCAACCAAAGCCGCCAACAAATTAACTTTTTCTCAATGCATCGTTATAGAAGAAATGTTCGATTTTACATTTACATGTTGTCTTAAGCTCAAGAAAGTTGGAGATGATCACTGCAGTTTTAAGCTATTCAGCTGAAAGCTAGTAACTTCAGAGAAAGAGGACATGAAAATAAAAACATTCCCTGTTCGTACAGGACTAGCACCTGACTGAGCAACACTAAGTCACGTATTAAAACTAATATGAATTTATTACGGTCTGGGAAAATATAATTAAGACAACCTTCATACATTTAATGTGCTTAATTTACCGTAGCTCTTTAGCCAGTGTTTGAACATACAGGTGAAATCAAATCATGCACATATAATAGATGATAACAACAGGTGTGTTCAGCAATCCTCTTGAGAAATATTCCAAGGTGTGTAAATTTTCATTACTTTCAATAATATTTATCAATGTACTTCTGTGACATACTGATCCCAATATCAGTGATTCTAAAACTTTTTACATTTTTAAATATTGTAGGTACATGTTTGAACACTGTAGATTAAAACTTTTAAAATTTTCAAACATGTGTACCATGCTTGAATTCACTGTAGAAAGGATGATAGAGCAATAGGTGAACACTCTAGCATTCGCCCGTTTTTGCCTCAAGCGATTCCTTTCAAAATTACCAGCGAAATTTTCAACCTTCACGAGGCTCACGATATTCAGCAAAATTTTGTAAGCAAATCAAATTATTCCCTTATCTCTCAGTTTTGAACAGCCCCGAATTTAGCGTTGAGTTTACATCACTCACGCTTCGAAGTCTAATTACGTCCACAAAGTCAGTGCAGTCCCAGCGCTTCACCACGTCATACACCCCAACGAGTCAGATATCGTAATCAGAGTGCAAGGGACCACATTCGGTAAGTCGTGAACAATATTTGAGAAAGGCGGATAATAGGAGGAACTAATCGGCAGATCAACGCCCCTGTAAGTCTCCCGAACACTCCATAAGTAAGGAGTGGAGGAGCAAAAAGCTATGAGAAATGAAAACCTAAGACGGATGCCCAGGAAAAAACCCTCAGCCGTTCTTGCTCATAACCAAAGAGAATTGTGGAGAAGATCCTAGAACGAAATAAATGGTCGACGAAGGGCCCATTGAAGTCAATGTCACCCCACGGGTAATAAATGATTTACTGAGCTGGGAGAAGCTACGAAAGCACCTGGGAAGAAACCGTCTAAATTACTAAAGCGTTTGAACGAAAGTGACTAAATTACAAGCGTTTCTTATTGAAAAATGTTAGCGGAAGAGTTTTGAACGAATAATATTGTTAGTGTATTTACTACTTAATTACCGTAAAGAAACAGTAATGAATGAATTACAAAGTTTGAAAAAAATCAAACTTCGCAGCAAGTATGTGAACTACGTTGTGTTGGTAAACATGATGGTGGAGCGCAGTGGAGCCAGTAACATGTTTAAGGTGTTTTTACCATTAATTGTTGGTAAAAATGACGATGGAGTGCAGGAGAGGCAGTAATATGTTTGAGGGTTGTTTTACTTCATGTTATTGGTTAACATGATGGTGAAGCTGAGTCGAGCCAAAATCAAGTTCAACACGATGACCGCATTTGACTAAACAGAAGTTCAACATTCAAATTAAATTTGAAAACGATTGTAGTGAACATTTTTGTTAATAGCAAACATGAACTGGATCGTGCCTTCATTTAGCACGAATTAAGTAGTTACCAAAATCGAGTAGCCATTAATTGTCGGTCAGCTGCATTATGAAAACTCCCTCCGTGGCTACCGGTGGCTCACGTTGCGGGCAAAGTGTTAAGGATTGTTTTTTCAATATATGTCACACGCAATTTTTGCAGCAGAGAACAAAAACTCAAAGAAGACGCGAAATTATAGAAAGGAAATTTTGTAGCTCCGACGAAGGACGAAAGAGACGTCGGAAAAACGTCGACTGTTGCTGCCAGACGCGAGGTGCGGACACTTGGCCGCGATGCTCAACATGTCGGTGTAACGTCAACGTTTTCAAGTCGCGAATCGAATATCCAGAGACTCGGAACGAATGAAGAATCTTCGAAAAAAGTGATGGAGGTGAAGGTCTTCAAGCCTCCTAGATTTAAGGCATGTAGCTGCTAAGGTATGATAGTTAATTTCAATTGATTGACGAAGAATTTCTGAGAGTGATGAATAAGCTGGACGTAGAGGTCTTCAAGACTTATTTGTAGCGTTAGAACATTTCGCTGATCAAGCTGAAGGTAAATTTGAAACGATTATAGCCGGAATTTTGTTTCACCGCTGAAGAGGCGCGCAGACACAATTTTACTAAAAATTCGTTAAGTACTACGCACATTTGAAATATGATAATTATTTTGAAACATTCTACATACATCCTTTGTGCGCTCCTGCAAAATTTCGTATTAATTGTTCTTGTTCTTAGTTGCTCAAGATGATTCTTATTTTTGGCAACACATTCGGTTTTTAATAAATTGTTTCGATTTTGTGCTATTCTGATGCTCATGTCGACATAAAACGTTCCCAAAAATTTTCCACCATGTTCAACCACATGAGTTTGAAAATTTGTTCAGGCTGTTAAATAAATGCCACTGTTTTATAGTCGTTCAGCGATAGTTATTGGAAGAGAATAAGTCACACATAAAAACAAACGCGAAATAAAGGCACTCGGGAGGACAACATTCTTCCCAAGATCCCTACCTTCATGTTTACTGTGCATGTTTTAAGAAGCTAGTTCAAGCGAAAGCAAAGTACGCATGTTTTCCTTCATATTTTTATTCTTGCAAAGCGATGTTGTCGCAAGTTCTTTTACCTCTGAGCCAGAAAAAAGGAACCCTTTTGATATCGTCGATATAGTTGAAATTTTCGAAAAATTTCTCCTATCAAAACCTAAAAATTCTGAAGCTCAATAGCGTTGTTGAAAGGTAAAAATTATCTTTAAGGATGAAAATTATGTATCAAAAACAGTTTTTTATATTGTAAGGTGTATGAGTTCTGTTATTCACTTAGAATAGAGACCTCAGGAAAGGAAAAGAAGGAATATGTTTTAACTTTGCCTGAAAATGTTGCTAAGTTATCAAAAATCAAACACGGCAATTCTATTAGTCGAATAAACCAACTCGGAATTCTACAAAATCAGGTTACGTAAGCAAACAATTAGGCTTTAAGGGAGAAATTTTTATGTGCCAGCGCATCATTAGATCTAGCATACGAATGCTTAAACTACCTGTCTATGCATTTTAAAAACCTCATGGGAAAAATAAAAACCTCAGTCACGAGAGCAATTTCTTATGAGCAAACGTATCATTAGATCTAGCACAAGAATTCTTAAACTATCTGTCGATGTTTTCAAAAAACCTCAAGGGAAAAATAAAAACCTCAGTCACGAGAGCAATTTATTATGAGCAAACGCATCATTAGATCTAGCATACGAATGCTTGAACTATCTGTCGAGATTTTCAGAAAACCTCATGGGAAAAATAAGGACCTCAAAACCCAAGACAAAAAGCTAAAAAACCAGAGCCCCTCGTTACTTCGGCCCGAGACATAACTAACTTCGTCGTCTATCCCATCCAGAGAAATTGCCGAAGTCCAGCAGATGCCCCGACCGTGTTCTGACGGCGATATTTTCCCATGGAAGTCCAACTGTCATTGACGAAAAACCCAACGGCACTTCTGACAACAATGAGGAGCGAGTGAGAAATGAAAGCTTGTGAAATGGATATAATGGGGCACGCAACAAAAAGTTGAAGAGAACCGCGTCAGAAACTTTGGTCGTGAAGCAACGTTGTTCAGAAAGATAACTGTTCGACATAAGGACAGATTTTTGAGTTTTTATAAATGAATCTTTTGCTTAGCATTTTGATTGGAGTGTAGTATGATCGTTCTGTCATCTGTCATAAATATAATCATCGGTAAAAGGTGCATGTGGCAGTGGAATAAGGTATTTGCTAAAATCAGGACATCGGCTATTTCTATAAATAGTTTAATTTCAATTTCGCATGTATCTGAGCCCCTGTAGCTCATTCAAATAAAATCTTGCCCTCTATTACGAACAGATTTCTTCAGAGCTGCTCTGAGAAAGATGTGGGAAACAGCCTGAGAAAGTGAAATGTTTTTACGACTGGCGCTTGTTTGATAATTTCTCTTTCATCATTCACCTCCAGACTAAATGAACTTGAGTAACTGTAAAAAAGTTACCACTATATTCGAAAATTTATAAAACGAAAACTTATGATGAGAACGGAAATGTTTGGAATTTTGCAAGCAAAATAAACGGTTTATGCTGGGAAAATGTTCACTTTGAGTGGCTGGAAAGCCACACTAGGTGATAGAAGTTAATCTTTATTTATGAATTGATAAAAAGAGCAACGGAAACGATTTCTATTCTCACCTTGAGTTCATAAATTTCTTCTAAAAAGCACAACTAAGTATTTTAACATTCATCACATTTGGTTCGTTCGCATCTAGATGCTCTTTTTTAAACAGATAACGTGACTGTTCTGCAGCAGTACCAAGGGTTTCAGCAGAATTCTCTACCCTTCAATTCCGACCGCCTGCTCACCTTTCTTTCGAGGGCTGCAATTGCACCTGCAGACTGCGCCAATTGTGGCTGTTCTCTCATGGGAGTTTGGCGCTTCCACTCCGCACTAAAGCCACCTCATCACATCTAAACTATGCCGCGTAATTATTGTCAAAGCTAGGAATTAAAGCTGCCGTCTTTATCTGACAGCTTGGACAATAGCAAGACTCGCAGCAGAACACTGTCTGGTCATAATTACAACGTTAACTGCCTCTACATTTGCGCTCTTTGACCCTCGACAGGCAGGCTTACTTCCAAGTTCTGTAGTGGCTAGCGAAGGTTCTTGGAGAGCTCTCCGAATCAGGAGCATTGGAAGCAATTTTCCAGTTGGGTCTTCGATGGCTCCTTTGTCTTACGGTCCTTGCATTGTTAATTTCAGAAAATCCTTTCTTGGAGGGCAGCGAGAGTTTACTTCTTTAGAGACCGAATCTAGACAATGAAATTTCTTCTGTATTTTGCCTTAATTGTGGTTTAGGGTTTTTTAAAGTGTATTTCCATGGTTGAAGGTTATAAAAATGTGCTTGTGTAATTTCTGTTTTTACAGTTAACATAGAAATTGTTCTTACATCTTCCATTATGATTCATCACTCAGAGTGAGTTACCAATCAGGAGGTAAAGAACTCATTATTCAATTTTAGAGCAAAGACTAACCAAAAATGCTTTAAAATTGATTAAGAACGAAATGCAAAAATGAAGTCTTGATCCAATCCGTAAAATGCTGTACATACTGGAATGCAAAAATTCCCCAAATGGGGAGTAGTTTTTGTTTTATTTTATAAACGAAGTTACTTTGAACATTAATTCCCCGGAATATCTCAGAAAGTTTGAGGAACGAACATAACCTAGTGTCATAAACATTATTATTATCATGCTCACTATGACGGCAAGATGATCAAAGTGAAAGAGTTTCTCGATAATTTGACGGAAACAATTTCTGACCCTTTATCGTTCAGGAGATTTAAAACGGTCATTTTTAGGAAATAGCATGACCATATATTTTATTTTTTACTGAATTCGTTCCCTAATGTGTTCATTAATGTTTACTTATGTCTTTTTTATTCTAATGTCGGTGACAACTGGATGCCAGTGACGGTGATAGCGATAACGGAAACAAGAGTTCAAAAACGCTGACGTTAAAAGTTAACCCTTGACTGGTGATATTTAAGGAACAATTTCAAAATGAACAGGTATCCTCAGATCCCTCAAGCAATAGGTCATCAAGAAGTTTGAAGAATGTAATACACGTCAGTGACTTCATCTGAGCGAAGAAAACCATCGAAATTGAGTTAAATAAAATTACGTCGTTTGGTTACCTTTTAACGTCTGCGTTTTGAACTCTTGTTTCCGTTAGCACTATCACCGTCACTGGCATCCATTTGTCACCGACATTAGAATAAGAAAGACATAGGTGAACCTTAATGAACACATTAGGGAGCGAATTCAGTAAAAAATTAAATCTACGCTAATCCTATTTTTCAAAGAGGATCGTGAAGTCTTCAGAAATTAAACGGTTGAGATTTATGTTGAAAGACAGCTGCGAAAATTTTGAATTAATTCTATTATTATATACTAGCAGGACCCGTGGAAATTCCACAGACAATATCGTCATTGTGCTAGGTGGACCCGTAAAAAATTCGGAGAACATTGCCTAAAAAATTCCAACATTACATATTCTAGCCATATCTAAGATATTCTAACCTATCTTGCCCTAACCTATGGTAACCGAACCTATCATGATAATATGTCAGACATAAAAACCGAGGACCCATGAAAATACTGCGTCAACATTACTTAACCTATGTTAACCTATCCTACCCTAACCTAACCTAACCTAACCTATCCTATCCTATCTTATCTTATCCTATCCTATCCTATCCTATCCTATCCTAACTTAACCAATGTCATAGTTTGGCTAGGTGGACCTGTGAAAAAATTCGTTCAACATTACCTAGCAAATTCTAATATAATATATTCTAACCTAACCCATCCTAACATAACATCTACTAGCCTATCCTATCATAACCTGTCCGAACCGAAGCTATCTTTATAATATGTCAAACATAAAAAAATCGTGAACTCGATCTAAAATTTCATCAACATTACCTAACCTATCCTAACGTAACCTAACTTAACCAATGTCATCGTTTGGCTTGATAGACCCGGGGAAAAATTCGTTCAGCATTACCTAGCAAATTCTAACATAACATATTCTAACACAACCCATCCTAACCTAACATATCCTACCTATCCTATCCTAACCAAAGCTATCCTGATAACACACATGTATCAATGCATTTAAAGAGAAACGTATCAATGCATGTAAAGAAAAACGAATCAATGCATGGAAAGGCGATCTTTTAATATAATACTCAGGAATTCGTTCTCCATGATTCCTCAAACTCGGACGAAAGCGTAACGGACGGACTGAGTAACTAAAGAACTAAGGAAGGAACATGCAGAATATTATACAGATTAATTTATATTGTTATTATTTTGCTCCTGGATTAACCATCTAAAACTTGGAAAACGTCAAGAATTTGCGTGCATACGACTGCAAGTGTCCTACAATACTGGTACAACTTAGCGCTGTTCAAATGAAAATGAATTATACTGATTTAGCTCACGGCGAATGAGTTTTCATAAGTCGCGTCATCTTTCTGCTCTCTTAAATTTTGGTAGAAACTTTCTTGGATGGAGAAAATTGACATTAGACAAATGAGTTATTTAATGATGAACCAAAAACTAAGTTATTCGCATTTAATAATTTACAGAGATGTTTTGTCGAGAAAAAGGCAAGACCTTCTCAGCAACGCAGAGCTAACAGTTACGTAAGCATACTGTAAATGTAATTTCATTGCTTCGAGGATGGTTTCAGCCATGGGAATCTTATAATATAATTATATTCAAGGAAATAATGGAATGTGATTACTGCATCGAGACACTGCGATAAAATTTCAGGTTATCGTTGCAAAATCTTAGGCATGGATGGCGGGTTCAATTCCAGCACGACTATGTCCCGAAACTTGCGAATGAAAATATTAAGTTCGGGTTGTCATAGTCTTCGATGAACATTGGCTAAAATTCAATTAAAAATCTGTAATGCGAATTGAAAGTTTGAATACGTCATCGAAGTTCGACAGACCATGAGGAATTTATACATGCAGCAATTAAGATTGAAATTACATCCAGAACGAGCATGCGCAAATTTATTTCCGGAATGCAAGATTGTTTGCCGAAAATGATCAAAGTGAGAGGACGTGCCATTGATAAATAAAACTCTTGTTATGTTCTCTCACTCTATATGCAGTGATATACTTTCCAATTCACGTTTTGAATCATGTTCTGGTTTCATTTTCCTTTAAAAAAACTGTTATGAAAATAAAGTTCTGAATGTTTTCTCGGTATAACGCAAACAACTCCAAAATTATAAACTCATTAAATACTTACATTCTACGAATCATCTTTAGCAATATTAAACTTTGATGCACAACCGAACAGTTACTGAAATAGCTATGCACTTCAGGTAACTACTAACATGTAAATTAGAAAAGAAATACTGGAATACTTTGCACTACAAGGGCTCAAAAACAGCTTAAAACAGACTGTTCGCTGTTTTTTTCCTAATAATTTATCCATATTCCTCGAGCCGAGTTCGTCAAGATCCTGTGCAAGTTTGAAAACTTTCAGACTCAGTCTCCAAATATCGCGTGGAAAACTTTTCTCGCTGTGGCTCTGAGAAAACGCCTCGACAAACATGGACTCAGAATATTTCGAGTTCATATGCGCCCATGTATTTCTTTGACCATCTTGCAGTCTCCTCGCGCTAGGAATTTAACAGGGAGTGTGTTACTGCTGCATATCTTCGAGCGCCTCACTCGGTCTCGCTGTGACGTCCGTTTTGCAGGTGTGGCTGTCGGAAGTGTGAGAGGCTCACTTGTCTGACTCTAAGCTGCAGCTCTGTAATAGAGCACTTTGCCCAGAAAGGCTTCTGATTGAATAAAAGCTTCATTTTGTCACATATGATTTCAGAATAGAATCTCAACTGGACTTATTTGAATAGACGACGTGGGAGTATGAGTAGTTGCAGCGTTCATGACAAAGTAAAAATAAAAATAAGTAGCACGATATCAAAGGGATTTTAGTGAACTTAGCTTCGCTAATTGTTCAAAGAATTCCTCAATACTTCGCTAAAATATTTTTCACAAAAACACATTGCTCATTTCTTCAAGGCTGCTGTGTAATGAATTTTAAATGGTTCTAGGCAAAGTTGAATTCATCATTGAGCGCTGTTAATTAAAAAAAATTGAAGAAATAAATAAATAAATAAATAAATAAATAAATAAGACGAATTAAAAATGTAAGCCGGGAGCAAAACAAGTTTGTAAAACTAAATTTAGTCTTAAAATGTCTTGAATAACTTGACAGTTTTCCTTTTGAACGCTCTTTCGCTGCTTTTAAGATATTTCTGTACAGTTTATCTAGTGATTGGCAGGTAGTTTTCATAAGCTAAATCTTGTGTGGAATTTTTTCATCAAACTTTGTACGTTTCTTTGGGGAGTGACATATTGTTCAGTCGTCAGGCCACCAAAGACGTCATCGCAAGGTGTTAAAATAAGGGGGTTTCGGGGGTCGGTCAGCTGTTTGAATCAACGTCAGAACAATTTCTCAAAGCTAATCAGTATAGCGATATAGCCATACCAGTAGTAAATGAACGGCAGTCTCCGATAATCAATAGTTCAAAACAGCACTTTTAAGTAACTAAGTGAGCCCAAATCGACTTCAAATTAATCCGGTTATTGATATTGAAAATGAGTCATATGATTCTAATGTTTACGGTTATTCCATCGTTTGATCGCGTGCTAAAAACATCAACACTTCAGAGTCAAGATACCTAAAATGGAGGAATTCTTTTAAAAGCTCTTTAAATATTAAATTAATTGTTTGGCGGACCAAATTTTTTGCCAATCAAACTCAGTGCCAATAAATCCATTGAAGCGCTCTCCAAAGTCATCATTGTCTCCTGCCATTGTTGAACTGTTTTCCTCCGGAATCAAATTTATCAGATTTAATAGTGTTTAAAATTTAAGCTTTCAGTGATCTTTCTCAGCAAATTGTAAGCAATAATTTGACAACAATATAAATCTTAATATAATAATCCACGTAAGTTATGTCAGTATCATCGGAACAATAATTAGATTGAATTGTTTTCCAATTTACTGACGCACCGAGAAATTAAGAACTTACAACCAACAAAGTGACTCAGGAAAAGAATAAGTCACAGTAAAATAAATAGTGTGATAACTTTCGTTGAAATAAAAAATTATTCGAGATCATTCGACGGTTTTGTCATTCGAATTGCAATATCGACGAAGCGAAAAATTCATCAACGAGTCGTCTCATAACGAAAAAAAAAATATTTCTCACCAAAAAGAAATCTTTTGTAAGTCACTCATGCCCTCTAGAGGTTTCAATTTAAATAAATTCCAAAGTTTACTTGGAAACTTGCCTAACTGATGGAAACTTGCCTCAACCTCGCTTCCCGTTTCTAATTTCAGCAAGTCTTGGTTACGTGACAAATTTTGTGTGGGGGAACAACAACATTGTTTAATATTGTTGTTGAATATTTAGTTTGGCCAAATATTCAACAACAAAGGTTGTTGTTGTTGAATGGGTTGCAAGGTTGTTGAATTTAGTTTGGCCAAATATTCAACAACCTTGCGTGGAGGAGCATTCATTGTTTGTACATTTCCGTGAAATAAAATGAACTGAGATGTAAATCTCGAATTAAGTTGCCTTTCTGTGGCCACTGAAGAGCATTTATTGCTTCAAGGTTGCCTTAAGAGGACAATAAATGATGGCTAGACTGGTGAAATTATTGTAAAATGAAATAAAGAACTTCATCATTTTATTCAATAATAGACGAGCGGCCTATTATATGTCATATCTTTGAACTTGACCCGCAAATGATTCCTCTTTCATCGTGAGTTGTCAAACAGAGAATAAAGAATTCACTATTTGGTTTTCAGAACAATGACTAATCGAGAATTATTTGAAATTTAATAAGAACAACATGCAAAACTGAATTCTGGAATGTATGTTATATGATGGCTAGACTAAAGATATTTTTTCAAAATAGAATAAAAAACTTCATCATTCCATTCAATAATAAACGAGCGGCCTGAGGGTCTCAATCTCCCTGGCATTTCTATCCCGAGTTTTTAACTTCCTACAACTATTTCTTCCCTGGAACTATTTTCTCCCAAAATGCGGTTCGAGTATAAGAAGTTAAGATGTTTGAATTTTCGTTCTTCGAAAGCATAGTTCCTGCATTCAGAGGATTTTTTTATTTCGCGATAACGTGATCTTCATGGCTAGCAGCGGACCACACGTGATGTTCGAAAAATATTTTTATTTAAAGTATCAGAATAGAAAGAAAGAAAGAAAGAATGAATGAGAGAAAGAAAGAAAAATCATTTATTTCCAAAACAGTTAATTAAAGCTTACAACACATTGGATTATAAGGAAATAAAGGGAAGGTACGCTACCTTTATTGAATAGCTGATGTAACGTTAGACTCTTGTCCAGTTCCAGCATGAATACAAATTAAATCTTTGTTAACCGTGGAAAATAAAATCTGTTCTCCTAGGGTATAATAATTAGAGTTCTGTTTTTCGTTTTAATACTGCTCAGCAACGTCGCTTTTTCGGCATACGTTTATTCAGCTTCAACTTAACGCTTGCTAAGATAATTTTGTTTTTTAACTCTAAGTCCACTTTAACAGGCATGATTATTAAATTCTGTTGAATATTTTCGAACAAATTCAAGTGCTATTTTGCTTTACTGTTTTACATTTTTATCATAGTTATTAGTTCATATATTAAACAGCTTAGATCACGCCATGTTCTGGCTATGTGCAACATGTTGGTGCCTTTAAAGCTTCCAATAACGTCGTAAAGTGCACTTGCAAAAAACTGGCATTCACTGTGACACTGGCAAACAGTGCCACAAAAAGTCTTCAGGCCAAAAAACCTGACCTACAAATTTCCCAGACATCTTCAACAACACATCATCTGTGGCCTAAGTTGCAACCCTCAGACAAGGGAACACTCCCTCCCCTCTCTGCTAGAGTCTCCTCGTTTCGTTGCAGGAAATGAGGGGAAAACTTCGCTTGTTGCTGTAAGTAAAGTGTTTTTTTCTGGAGAATTTACTCTATTCCCAAGAGCACAGCTCCCCTCAATTCGTTTTAATTTCGCTGACTTCCTCTCTGTTCTCAATATATCTTCTTCCAATCTTCCCGAGTAACACTGAAATCTTCAAGTGCTTACAGAAATGGGCGGTATCGCTGGAAATCATTCTGCACGAGTTAAACAATGCCGGTGGCTTATTTTCTTGTTTTTCGGAGCAAATAAAACCGTGCAAATCAAGGTCCGGAAGATAAAATATTGGAGAAGTGTTGGACGGGAGCCTCAGTTTTCGATACTGAGGAGCGCCGGCAGAGTTAGAGCTCAATAATGTAGTGCGTTGTTTTTATAAACGTGGGGTTGTTGTGTGGCTAGGATGACCAGCTGTAACATTGGGTAGCTTAGGTTATGTGCCGGTGTGCAAAAGTATTTGAACATGTTCACTGCGATGGGTTAAACTGCGATGGGTTAAAATTTTTTACTCAAAAGCGTTCAGAAATTTTATAAATACCAAACATTAACTGTGTGCATTAAATACCATTAATTTTAAAAAGATTGTGGGAGTTTTTAGCCGACCCACCGATGGGTCGTTCCCCAGTCAATGTACTACGTGAGTTGTTTGTTTTTTCTTCCTCTTCTGTATAAGCCTTCAATAATGATATCCCTTGAGTTGCAAAAAAAATTTGCTTCATTTCATTCATTTCAAACTGATTCTTTGTTGATGCTTTTGTACATAGTTGAAATATATTCTGTAGCCATGCGTTTGTTTGTACTCGGTTTTTGAACTCGGTACTTGGTGGGCCGGTCGATGATCATATTTAATTCACGATCATAACTTGTGCTTCGTGACTATCGTTAGCGACCTTTTTATTGATGTCAAATTATTTTTGCCTTAAGGAATTATTTCTGTATTTAATAGCCCACGACATAAAATTATTGTGAATTTTGATGTAATTTTTGCACTCGCATGCTAAATTATTCTCCTGCTCACTGCAGGTTCCTTGTTCCCTTACATAATAATTTCTTATGTTAATCTTCCGTAAAATGAATACGCTTCATTTCCGTAAACTGAGTTATACCAAACTTATGAATCAGTATCACCATGGAAATCTCAACGGTAAAATTCAACTTTACCATGATAATTGACTATATTTTTTTACGAGGCTGAGTAAGAAAGTATCTCTATGAAACTGCACGAGTTTAAATGAAGTGCGAGGATATAAAAGTAGCAGGGAAGTGAGAGGCCCGCCAGTTCGCACGATGGTCTTCATTAAGATTTGGCTTCCTTCCAAGGACAGCTTCAAATAAAGGCAAGGTTCTCGGATCTTTTCATATAGATTTTAAGGTTATCTTCGTCGATAGACATAAAGACGACGCAACATTGAGGCTGTATTAACGTTTCAAGCTGCGCTACTACGATATTTTTTTCTTCTAGAATTTTACGTAAGAATGATAAATACATTTTTTGACATTAATGCTCTAAAATGAACGCTGTATAATTGCTGACAAGGTTACTGCAGCCTGTGTGACAAACCAACGTTAATCGTACTTAAGTAAAAATATATTTATCGAACCATCGCTGTAGGCAGGTACTGCTGGCATTTACGAGTACAAGGCCTATGAGAGTTGTAAATGATTCAACTTCAGTGTATTCGAATAAACTTTTCCAGCACGATTTAAGGCGTAATAACTCAGAATTCTGCCGATTGTTTGGCGGAGTTCACTTTTCTGTAAATTAACGAACAAATTCAAATGCATGGCAGCAGGCCAGTGCAGTGAATTTTGTACAATTTTAAGCTTCTTTCGAACAGCACAATATTCTATGGCTCTTATTTTACGCACGAAAACTATAACCGACATTGAGAACGAATTCTTACGCACATGGTGATCATGTTACTCAGGCTGACTATTCCTTCGCCTCCTGAGGCGGAACAGTTCTCGTCTTCCGAGGCCGAAAACATCCTTGTTGCATCCTGTTTTTGTCACTATAGCGTTGGCAGCAAAGTAGTCGAACAGTTAACCCATGGAGGATGCAATCAAGTCTTCCGTGGCTTGGACTATATTTAGGGGAGATTTATTTGATTTCAATGAAATCCCTGGATTTGTTTCTCGTGTCCTGCTAGTAGTTCAGATGATGACAGGCGCTGATTTGCCGGGCTTTACAGTGACGTTTGTTGACTGTTATCCAAGGTTGGTCTCGTACCTACATTTAAAAATGGTATGCTTCCGTTTTCTCTCGTATACATCGAACGGAACTTGGGTCTGGTACCTACAGTTAAAAACGGGATGCATTTGTTTCCTCGCGCACACATCAAACGGAATTTTTGTCGCGTCTACATTTAAAAATGGTATGCATCCGTTTCCTCGCGTAACTATCAAACTGAATTAATAAAAACATAAGTCCATCCCCTTAATTGACTGTGAGTTTGAGGCTTCAGAACTGCGAGACTTGAAGTTCTTTAAGAGTTGAGGATTTTCCGTGTAGTTGAAGGAATCTTGCATTTCTTTTCATAACAAATATTTCGTGCGATTACTGCGGTCACTCCCTCATGGCAGATCGAGTACGTGGAAAATACCCTGCTTAGGGATTATTTAATTCGTCCTTCTTGCAGAGCCACTCAATAATGATACTGTAACCCAGAGCGGCTACTTTCCAGAGAAAATCAAGTAAGAGAGAGCAAAACTGTACCACCACTGAACAGGAATGTTTAAGCTGCCTTTTCATAAAAAAATTGCATTTGATTCCCTGCCTACTTCTTACACATTGATTTATTATCTTGAAGCATTCTTGGCCCTGTCCGAAATGAAAAGTTAGTTGAACAAAAATGCATCTTCTATTTCGGAAAGTTGACTCACTTGCAAATTTTTCAAGGTTATTCATTCTTTTTTTAATTGATTATCACACTTGAAAAAAGCATTCCGTAGTATAACTTCTACTGATTTTGACATCTTTGAAGACTGCAGCAACTAATGAGCCCTAAACACTAGTGCTAACCTTATTAATGTCTTGAAACGCTCAGCATCAGGAACTAGGGATGGCTTCTCCTTACACTCTCTCTCATCCTACAAGTTCGCAACGCGATCGTGCCATCGTCAGCGATGTCTGTGCTCATTAATATTAATTTCCCGAGCCTCTCAGCTTTGTAAACTTCGTAGACCGTAAAACCTGGCATTAGATTGAACAGCATGCCAAGAGTATCTGTTAATTGGCACTTACCGAGCTACTCGGAGGGTCTCATTGATTGTATCCAATATCGAGCTACTCTGAGAGTCTCGCTGATGGTATCCAATATCAAGTCATTTGACGATTGTTCTATTCTTGTGATTACTGTCCCGCAAATTCGATTTTCGAACTTAATCTACTCTGAGAATGGTTAGCAGTTCTAATTATTGATATTTTATATATGATCACAACAGTGGAACATAAATTTCGTTTTTATAAACAACCAAACGCAATATAACTGTTTTCGATCAGTTATGGAATAATTATTTATAGTTCCAACTGGATATTTGGAATTCTTCGTACTGCGTATTCTGAATTCCTTTTCGAATTATCAACGTATAAATTATTGAACTCTTTCAGCAGCATGGATATTTTCAATTAAATTTAGGAAATCTTGTGCCAGCCTAAAAAAAGCGCAATCACATCAAGCATAACAAATCTGTTAAAGGATTAATTACACAAGGTATCGCTCAGGCATTAGTTATTGAAGAACATTAATTCATTGCGTATTAGAAATATATCAAAGAATTAATTATGCAAGATATCACTCACGCTAAAGTTATTGGGTAGTATTCATTTATTGCATCTATTATCAAGAGAATTGATCGAAATATTAGCCGTAAACTTGGTGCACGTGACAGGGCTTTTAGTGCTACACAAGTTCTCGCCATCCCTAAGAATTTGCTCCCACATCTAAGCTACCTGATCGCCTATGGCTGCGTTTAATTGAACTATAAACTAAGTCTTCATGCTAATAAAATAAAACTTGCGCGAAATTCCCCAGGACAAGTCCGTGCTTCAATTGAAATTAATTACAATGGCCTAACTTTTGAGGGAGTTAGTGAAGTGGAGTATCTTAGAATCGCTTTAGGGATTAGATTAATAACTTTTGGAGCGCACACGCGCGGCAGATGTTGAAAGGAAGAGAGGTAACAAATGCTTCAATTGAGCAGTCTTTTTAGTACCAGAAGCTGAATTTCTTCGTGCGAAATACTTACGACTCCATCGGTATTGTTTCATCGGATGATAGCGTCAGCGTGGAGTTGAAAAAAAGTGATCATTATTCTAACTAAGATTTTAATAATGTTTTGAGAACGGCTAAATCATGAGACTGCAATTTGAGTAACTCGCGTTTAAAAGATATTGTGTTAGCATGAATGCACTGGTGTTTCTGGGAGAAATTGATGACTGTAATTGTGCTTCTTGGGTGCTTGTGCGTGACTTGTGTCTGACGGCACGGGACTTGACAACAACTCGAGAATGGGCCACTTAGGTCATTGCTGTTGCTATATTCTTTTCCATAATATTCCTTCTGATTTACCTTTCTTGACTTAGTTCGCTCTCGCCTACACTTAGTGTATTGAATGTCCTGTACTGATTACCGGTGTTTGTAGTTGGTTATTAGGATTAAAGAAGTAACTGTAGGTCGTGCTGTTGCCGTGTTATTTTCCATAATATTCCTTCTGATTTACCTTTCTTAACTTAGTTCGCTCTCGCCTACACTTAGTGTATTGAATGTCCTGTACTGATTACCGGTGTTTGTAGTTGGTTATTAGGATTAAACAAACAACTGTGGAAACTCACTGTTGTAGTGTAGAAACGCACTAAGTGCAGCGTTCATCCATGTGAAAAACGATGCTACTTCCAGAATGCTGCAATGCTCTTGAGCAGCCTCGCACCAGCGGGTTTTTCTATTAATAATAGATGACTCACAAACATTCTCTTTGAGTTCATTACAGGACCCGAAATAATTAATTCCACTGAATTAAATATTACCAACAAACTCGAATCGCTCCAAGTTATATTTTATCACGCACTCAAGTAATCAAAATGGTTGATTTTAATTTGATAATTAACATGTTCATATTAAATTACCATGTTCATATTAAATTAACATGTTCATATTATTATTATTTTAGTGTCTGCCTAAATTTTTGGAATAGATCATCTTACGTTTGTCCTGCAAAGAAATTTTTGCGAAGGAAGTTTGCTCTTTCAGTTTGTAAAAGATGAGTCATGCTTGATTCATCCTTGAATTTTCGGTAAAATGAGGCTGAAAAACTTGGCACGACGCTTATTTAGAAATTTTAACAATCTGTGGAAGAAGGAATTTTCAACTTTGCTTGCAAAATTATGCAATTGAGTTACTAAATTATGTTTGCTCCTGGAAATTATACATGAGAATAAGTCAAAATAAGTTTACATACGAATTTTTTAATGTCGTTTTCCTATCAGGTGTTGACAAATTTTCAAGATAGTAAAGCTTGCAAATTATTTCGTAACTTCTTTCAACACCCGCATTAGTTATGAAATCCTAAAGTTAATGTTTGAGTTTCAGCTTGAAGTTAATATAATTATAAATCTTGATGAAAAAGCTCTATGATGACATTTCTTTTCCCTCTTAATTTTCAATATTAGCTGGAAACCAAAACCCCTAAACTGTATGTCTTAGGGTATTATATTCCCATAAAATACTAAAAAAAATTCTGCTTCTTTCTATCGTGAAAAGTTGAAGAAAATTGTCTTGCATCATCTCGCGTCTCAAATCAATTTACCGCTGAAAGTGGTCGAAATGAAAGATTATCTTTTGCTTCTAAGATCAAAACTTGGACAGGATTTACCACCGCCGGGGCTCGCGCATTCTGCGGTGGCTGAGGCGGCAGAGGTCGGAGAGCTCAGTTCCGGTGACATGAAAGATTTGAAAAGAGAAATTCCGCGCAACATTTCGCCAAAGTTCCTGGCAAAAGCTCACGTTATGTTTTGAACAAGTAATGCTAAAGTTTCGTTTTAATTTCAAAGGCCTTCATATCCGGGGATTATTTTCTTCTGGGGATAATTTCTGAGTGAAAATTTGGCTGGTGTCTTAGGTTAGATGCAAAGGCAGCTTTGAATTTTCCACCGGAAAATTTGATGAAGCCGTTTTGGAAGAAGGTGATTCAGTGCATGAGAGATTTTTTCATGCTGTCAGAGTTTATCTATCAAGTCGACATAGAAATGCATCAGCTACACACACAACACTATAGGTGCTGATACAGAGAGCACACTTGTGCACCCCGAAAGAGTAAGGTCTTTATTTTAGGGTGCGTTCACGAGACAGAACTACTGTTCAGTCTTTCTCTTGAATTTCTCTCGCTTTTATTCGCGCACACATTAGTGCCTACTAGAATTCGTAGCCATTTTTGTACTATTGTATACAGCCAAAACATATTTATAGAAAATATTACGTGTTCATGTGTTCACAATCAAAGGTACAATAATTCCCTTATCGGTTAATGGAAACTAGAATAAAGACTAATACAAATATTTTCTCTGTTGCGTATTCAAAAGTCGTTAACAGAATAGATGTCACGAAGAAGCTTCATGCAGTGTGTTCTTTCCATTCGAAGAATATTCCTGATAAAATAAGGAAATCTAAACACAACACAGATGCAAAGCCGAAAAAAATGAAATGATATAATCACACGGAATAAAAATTTTCATTTTTTAGGTTTTTATAATAAGACTCACTTTTTATTCCTAGAGCCCAACCCTAATTAAAAAAAAATTATCAGGCGTTGTTTTCCTCAATAGACCTCAGTGAGATAACTCATGATTTACAATAACCTCCGGAGGCAGTCGAACTGTATTTTTACCACTGATGACCCAAAAAAGTTAAATAAAGAAGGGATTATACCAAGACTTGGAGATACTGCATCTTAACGTGTCTGCTCAGACTAGCAAGCGGAGGAGTTTTCACAAACCAGCAGATGTTTCAGTCAGATTTTAATGAGGCTATGAATTATAAATGCAGCTTCTCTCGCGTGAGAAAGAAAACTCGTGTTCTCTGTGGCACAGGAATTGAGCGTCAGGATCAGAAAGACTGTTCCGTTACTGACAAACGATGGTTTGATTCCAGTTGGTACCCACGGTATTTTCGCCATCCATTCGTCTCTGGTGGTGATGGCTGGTGGAAAAAAGAGAGGAACTCATCTACTCACAGAGCTCGCTCTTCACTCACGGGCTCTCCCTTCACAAGTTAAGAAGCTGACTACGATATATGCGACACACGACATATGTGCACTACTATGCAAACATATACCATGTACTATATACTATGTGCTATGGGACATATGTGTGCTCGACATATGCATGTGTCCGACATTTGTGCACTACTAGGTAAATAGCTCATTTGCATTCCGGCATAAATGAAAAGCATTTCAATTATTTCACTACTTTTTAAAATTGATTTTAGCATACAAGGTGAATTAAATTTTTCAGACTTTTTTGAAAGGGTAAGAATGGATTTGAGTAGTACAGTCGGTTTTTCATTTCTGCTACTCACAACCTAACCGAACCAAGCGCAGCAACTGCACAAACATAGTCAACTTGTTAAGAAGCTGGAAATCATTGCACAACTGGATTGTAATAATGGAGCGGCTTATGAAGATGGGGTCGTTTTCAGATAAGCCCCACCACTAATGCAACACATTAGTTCACCCTCATGTAACTTTCGAAATAATGCACCTATCGACTTCAAATTACTCTCAAACGAAAGAATGTTGTAATCTTTCGCTTGTGAGTAATTTGAAGTCGATTGGTACATTATTTCGAAAATTACAAGTTGGTGAACTTACGCGTTGCATTAGTGGCGGGGCTTATCTGGAAAAGATCCGCGGCTTATGAAGATGTTTCCTTTGAGTGTCGCTTCGTAAGACGGGAGCATCTGAAGACGAGGTTTATGCCAGACAAGCATTAGGTGCAGGATAGAACACGAGAGATTTGCGTGGTTGTGCTTCTGCAAAACGCAATTCGCGCGCTCTAAATGCACAACATTTAAGCCTGCTGTCGCTCCAGAAATTCTATTGCAAGTCGGAATAGAAATGGTTGACAGACCCTTTAGTCCCAAGTTGTCTCGAAATGCTGCGATTTGCTCCCCAGGACAGATAAATTGACTGTAGGTTAATAAAAGACTGCGTTATCTAAGAGTTAATAATTAAGGTAAAATATACCAGAGTAGATAGTTACTTAACTCGATCTACTTTTCATGGACAGGATTTAATAATCTTTTCCAGGGTCTCAAATTTACAGTAGATGAAGCACTGAGTGAATCCCGGTTTTCATTTTCTCTTTCTGGTTCAGAATAATACTCAACTCCTTTTAATGCGCATAGGACACGTAATGAATGCTTTTGTACGACTTGATCTCATCTAAAATTACGGTTTCATCTCTTCACTAAACAAACGTAATTAAATGGAGAGAACACTTTTGAGTTTCTAGTCTTCAACTGAAGCGGAAAAAATGCTTCGTTTAATTAGACGAGGCTCTACCTGTTGGCAATGAAGTTAGATTCATCTTATTCTTTTGCCTGACTGTGAACAAGATTTCGGAAAAGAAGCGCAAGAAGCTAATCAAACTATTTTAACTCCACAGTCTTATTTTACAACAAATTAATGCGCTATGAGAAGTGAAGTTATTTCACAGCAAGGAATTCATATTTGAATACTTACAACTGACTTTATAAACGACATCAAAAGTCGGTTATTTCACCATTCAGATTTATTGCTTCCCGAGAGCTCTAATTTCTTTTCGCAGGGGTAATGGTTTATTCGTATTGGAAAGTTTCAAACAACAACTGCGGGAATTAACTCTACAAAGATATTCTGAAGAACATATGCTATGCTTGCATCGTTCATAAAGTAAAGTATCACACAAGATTACTGTCTCAACCGTAATGCCATCCTCATGCAATAAATAACACTGTATCACTACTTCAATCCTAATTGCTCGCTTAGCATTACATGCTTGCGAAAAATCTTTGATTTTCGAATTTTTGCCAATAAATTCTCGCTGATGTTCCCTTGGAGATTTGTGATATTTTTGCACACGTATAGCTTTCTCTGGGCGCATCATTCGTCTTCATTTTCATGCAATCTCATTTTTGATGTATGAAATGAAATGTCAAAACTTCTGACAAGCCTCTGGTAAGCATTTCCCCATTGTAACATCAAATTCACCATCTCTCTGTTTTGAAATTTCCTTGTACAACTACTAGTCAAAATTAACATGTCAAGCTAACTTTATTCGTTTAAAGGCATTGAGTGCCACATTGAAAGCCCTAGTGTCTACTGAGAGAATCTTGAGATGAAGTTCGTACTTCTTGCAGTCATTTAAATGTAAACACCATTTGTTCTTGTTGTTAATAATTATCGTAGCAAGTGTGTTGAAACGCACTTGTGCATTAACATTTTAACAGTTTTTCACTCACATTAGTTTAAGTGCGGGGCTGTGGTCGTTAGAAATCAGTTCAGGGGGATCTCGAAACCAGATTAGACGCATCTATTGCCTTGATCTCTCTACGCTCGTGTCCAACGATATTTAGAATCTATTTACTCATCGCGCTCATTAATTCCTCTTCGACAGGTTCTTGTTTCGTGATCGCTATCCCTGCATACCAAATCTCATCACCACAATTATAATTTTCTTTATTATCGTTAAGCTTTCTCCGCAAGGCGTTTAATTTGTCCACTAAACTTTGTAACTTCCATGTTTTGTAGGCAAAATACGGACAAAGAAAAAAGAAATTATTCAGGTAACAGAAATGAATTTGACCCTTAAATATGAAAAGTAAATTCTTGAGATTAAGGTTTTACCTATTATTCATTCGACAGGAGTTTCACGTATTTACTTCTAAATTGCACACTTGATTCAACCATGAACAATTATTAAACTAGAGGTAAACCAATTAACTGAATTGTACGTACCAAATAAGGACCATTATTAAAATTTAAATCATAAATATTTTTGAGCATATTCAAGCCTTGATTGATTATGTCTTTTCAACGTTCTCGAAAAATAATTGCAAAATTGAATTTTTCTCTCACATTTGAAAATAAAGGATTCTCAGAATAGCTCAGCTGCTCACAGGTTAATAGAATTTTTCAAGAGTATCCAAAGCTACCAGTCCGATTTAAGGAGCAGAGCTATATATAAATATATATATATATGTGTGTGTGTATTATATATATAAATGTATATATATGGGGAGTGAACACGGAACTGAAAATGCTTCTCAAACAACATCGTTAAAGATTTTAGGGTCGTCATTCCTGAGTTTTGCTTACTACTACGGCGGAATGTTCCTAATATTGAATGTAATAGAACACGTTACGAGTGTTCGATACGGCAGAAAAATTGGAATTTCGAAGAATTTGCCGAGTAATTTTGCCTCCTCTGATGTATTGATTCTGCTTCAGATATTTTGCCTACCGTGTTAATTGAACCAAGATATTTTGCCTACCGTGTTAATTGAACCAAGATATTTTGCCTACCGTGTTAATTGAACCAAGATATTTTGCCTACCGTGTTAATTGAACCAAGATATTTTGCCTACCGTGTTAATTGAACCAAGATATTTTGCCTACCGTGTTAATTGAACCAAGATATTTTGCCTACCGTGTTAATTGAACCAAGATATTTTGCCTACCGTGTTAATTGAACCAAGCTCAATTGAATCAATTAAGCAACACTTTTCAGTCGTTCTTTCTTTCATACATCAATGGGCAGCTGATATCATGACGGGTTCTTTTAGAAGAGGGTGAAACTTTCCATTCTTTGTCGTTATTTTGACATAAGAATCGTTCGACACTGATTGCCCCTAGATTGTCCGCAGATTAAATAAGTTTCAACCAGGATTTTAAGTCCAAAAACTTTCCTCATCGGATTTAGTTTTACGACAGGGAAATTTTAAGCCAGTTGAAATATTACTTCATGAATGCTATTTCTACGTATAAAATTTTATCGTCACAATAATATCTTTTTTATTTGTAATTGTTAAGCTTTCTGTGCACCAGGTTTTCTTTATCCACCAAGCATTTTTGCAGTAATTTTTTCGAGGCGAAATGTAGACGAAGAAAAATAAAATTATCAAATATGGTAAGTAATTTTAACACTTGAACATCGAAAGCAAATTTTTAAACCAGTCTTAAGCCCCTCTTTAGCTTATTTCCACTAACGTGTATCAAGTCTTTGGTGACAAACCAAATGAATAAATAAATATGTATGGTGCACATGTACGTATATGATAACCGATGTATTGATATACTTTTTGAAGTGGACGAAAATGTTTATTCGTTACATTCATTTTTGCAACGGCTCAAATTTTATTTATTTATTGAAATCTGTTACCTTCGGGCAATGTCCTCAAAACAGATTAAACTCTGAATTCTGAAAAGCATCAACAGCGAGAATTTTCCCATAAAATCAAATGCACTCTCGATCAAAATATTTTCATCGTAAGCTTGACGACAGTTCAATTTCATTCGAATATTGTTTCTGGAAAAAAATTGCGCTCGTAGAATCAGACGATCTATTCAATAAGTCTTAGCTAGCAGACTGCCTTCATGCCGAACCATTCATCTCATCGGGAAATATGCGGCATGCCTTTAAAGAGCCTCTTTCATCTCGGCGGGATAACAACATTTTCTAGCGCGCACCTCCCATTTTTACTAAAGCCTAAAACTTTTGTTTAGCCAACGACGTCATTCTTGGCGAGTACAGTCGAAAGACTTTAATTTTTGTACGCCTGTGCAGCTCTGCAGAGGACGACAGTAACAGGACTAGACGGCTATTCAAGCTCGCTATAGTCGCTAGTTTTTGCAATTGTTGAGAGTGGCTGTATCGTGCGGCGAGGCACTTTCAGTAATAGCTCCTGTGCCACCTAAACTGACTGGGCCATAGTCGCTCGTGACGCCTGCCCGACGGAATACCTGCGCTGTGCCGCACATCAACTTGGTGCCTCGTTTGGGTCTTGCTAACGGTCCTTGGGCGGCAGGAGAAATCTTTCTGGAGGCAACTTCAGTTACCTCGTCACTCAAAAATGAAAATGACGCTGTTAATTGTTGGGGTATTTTATGAGGATACCTCCGTACTTGTACGATTACTTGATGCTCCGTTTCCTATTCTTATAGTCATTCATGGACACAAGGAATCAAATGCGCATTTAAATTTTCCATGTGTTGTTCCAATATATCTGAAAATCCAATAGAACTGGACAGGATTTAATAATCTTATGAGGGAAATGCTGACTGAACACAAAAAAAAATTGAGACATTCTTACTGACTTCACCTTGAATTACTGTGTTTTAAACCAAACCTCACGGTTGTTGGCAAGTGCACCGCACAATTTATGCAAATTTTATCTCTCCATAACCGGACGCTATTAACAGAAATAAGAACTTTTCAAGTAAAAGAAAAGATTTGAAATTTTATTCAAAGTTAAATTGCAACTTGAAGGCTGTTCCGGCGTGCTCCGGCACCCTTTGAAGAAAGAGCGAAGTGTTTTGAAATTTTCTCCGTGCAAGTTCCTCCATAGTTTCTGTACGGTGACTCCGTAGAGTTTCGAATGCGTTCTCCTAATGGCCTGGGCAAACACATGCACATTCGGGGAGCAGTTCTAGAAATTGAGATAGAGTTCATCACTTGAGTCTCACAATGAGGCCATTCGGTGTTCCGCCGTCTAGTCATGCAACGTCCCTCAATAATTGACGTATACTCAAGTCTAACATCTTCAAAGCGAGCGGGATACGAACCATACTGATGGTGGTCGTATGAAGCTCTTATCTTTTTCTCGTTGTGTTAATTTTGAATTCACTGAAGACAGTTTCTTTATTTCTACATAGAGCTTTTTGGTTTTAAATTGTGACTACAACTAAGATCTTAAAGCCCTTATGAGTCGGAGCAGCGATTACATACATAATTCGGTATCAACGTTTGATTTTGCAATGACAATACCTAATATTTATCATTATACTTCAATTAAATGATAGTATTCGTAATTTAGTTAAAAATTTTATCATAATTACAGCCTAGTTTTCAAAATAATATCGTTAATATAATAGTTAAAAATAAAACATTACGCTACTCTTTTTCATGGCACAAATGATACGTACATGACATATAAATTTTTTTGCCCATTTATTTGATTTCTTAAAAACAGTTGGAGCTGCGTAGTGACGGTTTAAAGGGGATTATTATCTGTCTTGGATTTTTGGCCTGAAAAGAAACTTCGTGTCACTCAGTGACATTTAAACCAAGCGACATTTCTTAAGAATCAGTTCGGTTTAATACTGCAAGAGATTAGACTCATAACATTCCCTCAACATCGCCAGAATAAACAACAATTTTTTCTCGGAAATAGACTCATTGCGCAAAAATTTCCGCTAGAATTTCTTTGTCATCGTAAAGCGAAGTTGGTCGGAAAGCGAGTCAAGGAAGTCCTGGTAGCCGCTGCAGCACAGTTCACAAAGTTGATGATTAGGAAATGCTTGGAGTGGTAGCAGAACTCCTCGACCCCGGGGTTTGTGAGGGAGGAGCATTTGGAGATGAAGAGACCTGGAGAGAGAGAAGTAACCTCGCCAAATAGCCGCTACCGTAAATGGAGGCGACGGCTGAGCGAGTGTCTGCATCGTCGGCATTCCGAGAATACTCGTCTGAGTGCCTGGCTCGGGACAGACTTTCTAGCGCACGGGCAAACTCGGGCTGGCGAGAATGACGGCGCGGGTCTGCATGATTGCTCGTCAAGAATAACTTCCTATAGATTTTCGGGGACCTCGGTGCTTAAGACTGACGGTTTTAATGATTATGAGTCAATATTTTACTAAACCTTCCGTCGCTGTGACACAAAACTATTGACGAATAACTTTCAATTGATTTTTGGGGAGCTGGTTGCTTAAGATTGACGGTTTTAATGGATATGAGTCAATTCTTTACCAAACCTTCAATCGCTGTAATACACGATCAATGATGAAAATCTTTTGATAAGTTAAGGAGGTTATTGAGTGCTTAAAGATGACGGTTTTAATGAGTTGAATGACTTACAGTAATGGGAGTCAATTTTTTACTGAGCCATCGATCGCTGTAACAAAACCATTGCTGAATAACTTTTAATAGATTTTTGAGCGCTAAGTGCTTAAGTGTGACAGTTTCAATGCGCTGAGTGAGTTAATTTTATACTGAATTTTCCATAATTACAACACAAAACTAAATCCGATAAAATGCAGGTTATAAAATAAAATTGACTGGTATTCGCCGATCAGTAATCCTTGTATTTTAATGTAAAAGTGACTACATCTTAAGGTAAGGAGTAACAAAAACTTTCAACATTGAAAGCACTGGCAAGTATATTCCAACTAAACATTGAAATGACGCACTTTTATTTTTCACTGAAATTAGCTCAGAAAACTAATAACATAAAACGCTGAATGTGGAGTAGGACGTAAACAAACACAATTTCCTCGAGCGATGCAAAACGCTCAAATGAAGAGACAAATCAAGGGGGCATATGGTGTCAAGTTTAATAGCTCAATTCTTATTAACAATAGCCTGGTAGGGCTCTGAAAGCGCACGTATTAATTGTTATTGTGTCATTTTACAATGGGTTCGGGCTTTAACAAGCCAGCTTTACGAGTTAAGTGCCTCTCATCACATCATTCAGGTGTTCAGACGGCTCGTAACAGCCTTTGTTCACTTTCTTTTATTCGTGTTCAGAGGGAAATTTTAAATTCTACTCCAGTGTATCCCGATGTCTCCGTGCCCAGTTCCCTCCAATGCCTCACTCCAATAGCGAGGGTGATTACTGCTCTGTATCTTGAGTAAATTAGAACGAGGAAGAGAGTACTTTTATATTCATATCTTGTACGCTAAACGAAATGAGATCTGAAGACTGAGGACAATAATTTAGATAAAAGGACATCTCTCATTTAGAAGAACATTTTATCATCACAGTATAGCTGTAATAATGTTGCTTTGAAGCTGGAGACGGACTTCGCTCGAGCGTTCAAGCATTTATAATTTACGTTTCAATGCATCAAAAGAGTTTTGTGGTACACGCATCCGAATTCAAAATTTCTCGTTTTCAGAAGTATAAAAATGTGACTAGTTTATGCGCGAGTTTTTGAATTGAAAAATGGGCTTTAAAATTGAATTGCATTCGTTTCTCTTACATGAATGTACATTCGGTGCAAAACGTATAAAATGTGAAATGTGAGCGTGGTTAGTATCAAATGACATAGCCACAACACTTTAAGTGTTTAATTTAATTTAATTTCCAGGAAGATAGACTTTCACTTTGCCGATTATTTACTATCACATTTTCAAAAGTAGAGTTTTGTTCTAGTTTTTCTGTGCTCGAAAACTCTAAGTGTTGATGGCACGATGTAAATAATATGATTTTACTCTGAATTTTGACCGCAATGATGGATTGCTGAGGGCACAGTTTCTGTTAGTTTAAATATCTATCCCGAAAAGGATAACTGATAATGAAAAGCTTTAATTTGAGAACCGCAAGAAGGAAAGATGCTCATTAGCATATTTTCGTGCAGCAATACATTTCAGAAGAAAGGGAAAGGATACCATCGAAGTGTGAACGGTTCTTAGGATCCCACAATGAACCGTCCCGTGGGACTCATTTCGCGACGATATTTTGCTGTGAAGGGAAAATAATCACAATACCGACAACTTTTTAACTAGCATCCATTATACCGAGAGTTGCTTGATCTATTTGACTTATTCATCGTTGATCCAAATTCTTCTGACAAAGAAGCATTTTGCTCTTTTCACTTGATGCCCTCAGAGCACTGTAAGGGTACCGTACAAAAGCAGTCTATCACGGTGCTTTATTCGAAGAACACGCAGAGTAGGGCTTGAAGAGCCAGGATAAATCTAGGGCACGAAGTTTAGAGATAAAGCTGTTTTGTCAGTACTGCTGTCGTCGCTATCGACTGAGCCGAGTGGCTCGAGCTCGTAACTCGTAGTCGCCTCTCGGCGAATCTTCGTTCTTCATAGCAGCCCCGCGAGTGGACGATGAAAAACTTTTCTTTATCAAAGATGCCACAGAGAGCGATGTACTACTCCTTTTCTCGAGTAAAATTTGGGGTGCGAAAATCTTCTTTTTTAGCAAAAATGCCACAGGGAAAGCGATATACTACTTCTTTTCTCAAGCAAAATTTGCCGCATTCTTGACCATCAAAGCTGTGCTTACTATGCGTCTCTTATCACTAGTTTGCGTAAAGCGATTCAGCTGCTGGAAGAAGACGCTCTTTTCGGCCATTTGCGGATTTTCTATCCGTAAATTAAGAAAACATTACAGAGAATGAAGAACATCACCGAAAAAGTCGAGTAATGGCATCTTAACAGAACTGTTCATCAATACCAGCCATCGAGACAGGATGAAAAATGGAACAAAAAGAAAATAAGTTCGGATAGGAAACACAGCCATTCTGCTAAATCAGAAAAGTTGAGGACAAACTAGGACTATGTAGCATGAAGAAAGTTTCTCGAATGTGAAGAAAGATGACTCGAAAAATTTGAAGGTGTCTTATTTTGGGTCAAAGATTTGTAACATGAAAACTAGATTTTGTGTCTCCCTGCTGGTATCGAATTAAAACTAACTTATGATACTTCAAAAAACTTAGCTAATTACATAGTTTACGCTTCAAAGGATCGCTTACTCCATGAATTACACCATCTTTAAAGGTTACTTTCCTCCCCAAGCGATGAATGTTGAGGAATCCAGAAGTTCTATCGAGAGGAAGGGTATCTAAATAGTCTACTTTACCTTTCCCTCAGATGAAATTCCTGGATTCCTCGTGATACTCTGTTTTACCGTTTCAGTGATTAGCAATCCATTTTAGTGATTGGCAATCGAAAGAGTCTTAGCTCTGTTTTACAGTTTCAGCGATTGGCAATCGAAAGAGTCTCGAGATACTCTGCTTCACCCTTTCAGTGATTGGAAATCGGGATAAAAAGCAGAACTTAATGTCACTGCAAATGCTAAGGTCACATTGATTGAATAAAATAGGGAATAAAATTTGTAGGAAGAAACTTTCATTATTGTTTTATTATAACTTCAAGCTGTGTAAGCATGATCTCAAAACGACCATTATCATTGCAGAAAAAACGCTCGTTTGTGCTGTTAAGAATTTATCTCAAGAAAAGTCTTTTTACTCTCTAAATCTTTGCTTTATATTTACCCATGCAAAAAAAGCGACCTAATTTTTAAGAAAGTGTTAAAAGTTCGAGCCAGAAATTACGGAGATTAAGGCATGCTCGCGAAAAAAAAAACACCCAACACAACGTGGAAGGCAAACAGAAAGACGCAGGCAGCTCATTCTCGCGGAGCAGGTCCGAGCAATGAAAGCAAGATGGATGACAAAATTTTCCATAGTAACACAGTGCACGACAAAGATTTTATTAACACTTCGACTGGGGCAGGTAAAACTAAAATTCAATATTCAATTCAAATTTGAAGTCAATTGATGTAAGGAATTTTGAAAATAGCTAACATCAACTAGATCGTACCCTCATTTAGTTTTGTTTAAGTATTCACGAAAATTGAGTGTGTGAAAACTTGTTGGTCAGCAGCATTGTGAAAATTCCCTCTGTAGCCACCGGTGGTGCACGTTGCGGTCAAAGTGTTTAGTGAGAATTATTCTTACACGTAACATTTCCCTCAAATTCTGTAGATATTCGTATCATCGCTTCAATATCTGTTGGAAGTAGAAAAATATTTGTCTTAGCTCGTTGGTCGCGGTGTGAGATGCCGGTGGCCACGGAGGGGATTTTCATAACCCTGCTGACCGACCAGTAGTCAGAAACTCAATTTTCATGAATACTTAATCAAAGTGAAATGAAGGTACGATCCAGTTAATGTTTGCTATTTTCAAATTGCTCTGTACAGTTAATTTTAAATTTAAGTTGAACATTGATCTTTAGTTTAACACATTGCGGTCAACGTGTTAAGAATCAGAATAAAAACCACCACTACAATTTTGATTTGTAAAACTACTCGTCGGTCATCGTACTTGCTATGAAGTTCTAGTGATGATTCACTGCGATGATCTTCAATAATTTACCGGTAGAGTGCTTGTAGTTTCTCCATTGTATTGGAAACAATTACATATTTGTTTGAATTATTATTTGATTCAAAACGGGACCTATTGATACAGCATTAAAAATAATTCATTAGTGGTTTCGTCAAAACACATGCGGGAATTTAAATGTTTTTTAAGGTGGCATATCAAAATTAAATCATGTGCTGCATACATTTAACACTTAATAAACTGAACAAATCTAGCTACTTCAGTATCTCCAGAACAAATCCCCTTTCTATACTTCATTTTAAATTTTCATTCATTCTTTAATACAAGCTCAACTGCTAATAAATATTACATTCATGTGAGACAAATTGATTATGGAACAGCTCCTACGTTACGTACAATAACCTGACAAGTATTTCATTTGAACTCCCGGACACTCGAATAACTCCGAGGTGAACCTCATACACGGAAGTGCTTGGAATTGTAGAAACCAAAAATCTTGGCCGAAGATGAAACCGGAACCTTGGCGTCTCATTGGGGGCATGGCATGATGGATGAACACTGGTCGGCGCCGCGTGTGGTGGCGATGGCTTCCAATTTAGCTGAGTAGCCTGGATACTCATGCGAGTAGTCGCCGCATTTGTGCCTCGTGTCCTGACCACGGTAGAGCAAAAAAGGAGAGTTATTTTTATGAGGAAAAATACACCTCCTCTTGTTCGGCAAGCCAATAGAAAAGCTTCATTTCAGAAAAACTTGATGACGTTACCATTGCGATATGTCGTTAGGTCAATAGTAGTGCCACATTTTGGGCTAGCAGTGTTGCCCAGATGCAAAATGAGTGCTGCTATTGGTTCGTTGTCATGACGTCAGCATTGCCACACGGTCGATGAAAAAAAGACGGTTTGATCCTACCTTGTTTCTTCTACCTTGTTTCTTCCTTGTTTCTTAAATCTTCTTGACAGACTCTGGGCTCCGAGCGGAGCAGAGGGATAGATTATATGAGCAGGTTTTTGAGGTATGATCTTGGTACCTTTTTGAGGTATGATCTGGTACCTTTTTGAGGTACGTACTTTTTTGGTAAATTTTTGAGGTACGTACTTTTGGAAGCTTTTTGAGTTACATACTTTTTGGTAAATTTTTTAGGTACGTACTTTTTGGTAAATTTTTGAGGTTCGCACTTTTTGGCAGCTTTTTGAGGTACGTACTTTTTGGTAAATTTTTTAGGTACGTACTTTTTGGAAGCTTTTTGAGTTACGTAATTTTTCGTAAATTTTTTAGTTACGTACTTTTTGGTATATTTTTGAGGTACGTACTTTTTGGTAGCTTTTTGAGGTACGTACTTCTTGAACAAAGCGTACAAGTAAATTAACGAGGAGCAAGCACAGCATAACGGATAAAATATACGGAAATTCTCGAATATTAAGAAATTTTTGAAAAAAATTGGGGTGGCAGTTTCTCTTTGCGGTTGTAGTTTCTGTTTGCGGTTGTAGTTTCTGTTTCTCTCTTTTTTCTAGTTGTCATCGGCCCTCATTTTGTTTTCCATTCACTTTCATATACGCTTTATTTCAGAACTGTTGCTGATATAAGACCTATGTAAGCGCACCGTCTGGAAAAAAGGGATCTGTGTTTCTTGAGTCTCTTCCTCGTTACAGTTCCTTGCTTGAGTCGACAAACTTTTCAAGCTCGTTGTTTTTGTTTTCTTGCTGCCAAGAATTAAATTTTCGACCTAAAGTCTTGCCTCTTTATTCCTACCTCGCGAAGCCCTCCGATATTTAAAATACCAAGGAATCGTTTGACTCTGATTCGGTATTGACATTTATGCCTTCTTTTCGCTTTTGTACTAAGTTTGAAGTTTTTTTCTGCGAGAAATTCCATTTTGAGGTATATTTTGAGCAGCTTTCAAGATGTGGCATCAAACCTATAAAATGAAATAAAAACCGGGTTGTTCAGTGCGATGTATCTTTTCTCGATCCTCAAACAGCTGTGCACAATAGCTGTGCAGAAATATTATAAAATGAAATGAATAAAATATGTAACAGCATAAAAATGGATATAGAAACAAGAACAAACCGAATAAAGATGAATATAGAAACAAGAACAAACCGAATAAAGATGAATATAGAAACAAGAACAAACCGAATATAGAAGGATATGGAAAGAACAAACCGAATGACCCATTCTCGGGTCGTCATGGTTGTGGGCAGTGTTCTTGAGCCTGACCATGCAGAATAGGATAATCGTTGGATCCAAGTCCAATCTCGCCATAGCATTCCCTGTTAACTTATCCTCCAATGCCAGGTCGGAACGCCCTTCAGAGGTGTGTATGTTTCTATAAACTTGGGTGCGTGTATGTCATATTGTGGTAAGGTGTCATGTCCATACGCTTCGTATATTCATATTTTGTATATATTTCAATTAGCCTAGTAGGCTACTACTCGCGTTCTCTCTGTTTGTTGTAGGTTACGTGAGGGGACAGTCGCCGACGTTCTCTCTCCCTCTCTCTAGTACTTTTACGTTCTTTATAAGACTACTCACTGCAATATTGTCTTGCCCGTACTCATTGATAATCCTAATGTTCAATAAATAGTTTTCGTCAACATTCTTCTGACCCTAGGGAAAAGATGTGGTGACGGCGGATTTAAACAAGATCAGATCTTGTTAAGTCATCAAAAAAGAAAGAAAGAGAAAACCGTTTATTCCCCAAAAAGTTGAAGCATGAGATACATGCCAGCATATTGGCTTTTGACACTTTTTCAATAAAAGACATCATTAGACAAACGTACCATACGAGGAGTACTAATAGTTAAACTATTCGTAGTCTACCAGTAGAAAAACCATACGTGGTGTACTAATAGAAAAATTATACGAGGAGTACTAATAGATAAATCCTACGTGGCGTGCAACTAGGTTACCCTGTCTAGGGCTAGTTAAATCCAAAATATAATTTCTTGGATATTTTAAATCTCAAGAGATGGCTGACAGCTTATAAATAATTTAAAAGCTACTAGAGAATTTCTTGAAATTCCTAAATTATTAGTTGAATTGAAGTAAGAAAAGACAAAAACGCTATACCGAAGCAGATTGAAACACCGTCGTTAATGACGACCAAGTATTGAGAAAAGTTTAATCAAATGGTAAGTTATAAAGAACATCGCGCAACACAACACGCACATCTAGAAACGCGTAAACAAACTCAAACGCAAAATGAAATTCATGGCTTGTTCAACATACGGACAGAAAGAAAATTTTTTCACGAGTTCTTTATTTCATTTGTCTGTTTATATTTTTCATTTTTCTATTCACAGAAACGCTCGCTGCGGTAGTGATAGATCTATTTTTGAATCATTCAGTAAGTGCAATAAATATACTTATTTCTGATAAATAGTTCAGTGTTAACTGGTCGCAGAGCTCTAGGTAAAATGTAACATATCTTGAGGGTTTATTTTTACGCAATAAATAAAAATAGAAACATATTTACGCATATGTGTGTTCTTATATATATAGATATATATATATGTATTTGAAGATGTACATACATCGGCACACACACTCACACACATTGGCATTCATATATGCATGCGCACTCACACATACATGCACCCACTTACACACACATTCGTATATATACGTATTGAAAATGAATATAAGAAAAATAATATTAAGCCTAAAAATGAATCTCGCTCTTGCTACATTTAAAATGGGTCAAGCTCAGTGTAATCGAAAGAAATAACATGAAGAAAAAATAAGTAAAGGAAAAAAGACTTCGAAAAACGTTAAAATGAAATGGGTTTCAATTTCCTAACAGAAATTTTAAGAAAACACAAGTTACGGTCGAGGAACAACAACAACAAAATAACATTATATATCATATCCTCTCGGTATTCTCGGCAACATCATGCGGATATATGGGTACATGGGATAAAATGGAGAGACAGTGACTGCCGAATATCACTTATGAGTAGCAAATATCAACAAAATTGTGGCAGAAATGCATAAAACAAACATATACTTAAAATATAAATTCATGGCTTGTTCAACATACGGACATAAATTTAATTTTTTCCCCGATTCACATGCTCAAATTACGTTTTATTCCATTAGTCTAGTTGTATTTTTCATTTTTCCTATTCACAGAGACTAGGGCAGAGATAGATCTATTTTTTAATCATCTTGCAGGTGCAGTAAAATTAATTAACCGGATTGGTTTTCACGAAAAAAATAGAAATAGAAACATGTATATATATTTATGTTGATATACGTATACCTACACAGGTACACACCATTATATCCATGAAGAAATAATAAAGATTGAAAGATACAAAACAACGTACCTCGTTCTACTTCGGAAATGACAGTCGAGCTCACAGTAATCGTAAGAAATCATGTAGAGAAAAATCACGAAAAAGAAAAAGACGTCGAAAAACGTAAAAATGAACTGGTTTTTAATTTCCAAATAGAAATTCTCAAGAAAACTCAGGTTACAGTCAAGGAACAACAACAACAAAGAGAACCTCTCGGGTTTCACATCCTATCGGTATTCTCTTCTGCATTATACGGACATGGGTACATGGGATAAAATGGAATACTATAGTGGTCGAATATCACTTCTGAGTGGCAAATATTTACAAAATTTGACTCGTAGAGGTAAATTAATCAGTGATCCAGAGTAATAATTTTAATCACTGAAATTTAGAGTTATTTCTGATTTGAAAGTTCGGTGCTAGATTGCGCTGAACACACTGAAAATTAAAATAATTATAAAAAATGCTAAATTCCCCCCCTCCACCCAGCACAGCCGAAATCGATTGAAACATCTTCGTGAATGATTTAGAAATAGTGAGACAACGTTAGCCAAAATTAATCTTTTAAAAACATAGCAGAACCCTCGCGTCTATAGACCTGTGTGCTGATATACACACAAAAATGTTTTTCATATTTTGTTTATCATACGGATGTTACACATAAATACAGAAAATAGAAAATAAAAAAGACGAAAAAAGATGAGAAAATACTACTAATAATGGAAAAAAACGACCTTCATTCCGCTGCATTGAGCTGACGGCTTTGTTGCTCATTATAGTCGACAGAAATAATTAAGATCAATATTAGAATCACTTAGCGAACGTAAAAAGAAATAATTACTAATTTTCTAAAAGAAATATCAGGAAAATCAAAATTCCATTTAAGTGGGAAATTCACGCTGATGTGCTGCAGGCCCTATGACAGAGATGTAAAATGACGTGACACATTCACTCTAAATTCTTTTACAGTTTTAAAGTTTTTGATATGCTGCGGAAGCTTGTTCCGCAGAAGAGCTCCAGAAACATGAGAGAGCGTTTTGTCCCACGTCAGATGAACGATAACTGACAAAGACATCATTCTTCCGATTTGTTTTTTCTTTGGGATATTGGATGGAAAAGAATTTACCACATCTGCATTACTCTGAGGGAGGTACAGAGATGAGAACACTCGACGAGCTTTTTCGATCATGAGTCTGTTCGCTATTGGGGTCCAGTCGAGTTTTCTAAAAAGAGTGGTGATATGATCGTGTTTCTTGAAATTTCCGTTGCATGCCACTTTGGCGGCGAAGTTAATACATTACTGCAACTCGTTTTGACGATATTGAGGTAAATTTCCCCACACTGCAGAAGTCCAGACACTATAAAACTAAAGACTGAATCACTAGTAACCTAAATTTTTCGACAAGTGTGCTTTTAATGCGATGAAAGAACATTAAGGCTCCGTTAATTTTCTTGCGCATTGTTTCTACGAGTGATTTGAATGTCATATTTTTGTCAAACCAAATACCAAGATTTTGTACCTTATATACTGATTCATTTCATTGTCCACCAATGCTAGCGTAAATGGTGTTAAATTTCTTGTCGCATTCTGTGATCCAAAAATAATGCATTGGGTTTTGCTTGCGTCAATTTTGAGGCCATTATAGTCATAACAAAATTTCAGATTTCGTGGAAGGTTTTCAGATTTGGCTTGTGTTTCTTTCAAATCCGCTGTCGAACTTATCATGACAATTTGGACGTCATCAGCATACATCGAGATTTTGTTTCCCGGCATAGTGGGGAAATCATTGATAAAAATTGAAAATATGAGAAGGCCGAGGATTGAACCTTGGGAAACGTAAAAATTATTTGGTATGAATGGTGACATTTAGTTATTCAAGCACACTTCGTGAGAGCGGTTTGGTAGGCAGTTTCAAACCACTGAGTATCTATTGTGAGATTTGAGATTTATTTTTTGAGAAAGTTCAAGTTTTTTGAGCTTTTTGAGAAAGTCCAAGTTCTCGGGCGCCAATCACGAGCGGGCGCAGAATTTAAAAGAATCACATTCAAGATCATTCATCACTCACAAGCACCAAAACCTTCATTGTAGCATAAGGAAGTAAATGTGTAGTTGCATGATTCGAAAATCTTTAAGATTATGAGTAAGTTTAGAGAGGTGGCATATTATTTTCCTTAATGATATCTTCTTATCTTTTTTGCTAGAGGATCAACCAAGATCAATGCAAATGTTAGGAGAGAAACTGACAATTTTGCAGACGATCCTTATATTTTCTCTGTACAACCCTTTAGAATTCCGGCCAATCATCATAGTTTAAGCTACCCACAATATATAAATCATTAATAGTTAGGTTGATTTTTAAACTTACTGTCTGCATCTGTCGAAGCAATATTTTCCGGTTGCTTATTTATTCCTGGTAATTTTAACTAGTAGAAAATTTAGGTCTAAAGCCTCTTGAAATTTTCTTATTCAGGCTCCGGCTTTTTTTCTGCACGGACAAAATCCTTTAGAGTCGAAAGCATTTTATCTTAAGAACGTTAGTGCCATAAATATAATAGTAGGTCTCGATTGTTCGATACTGCAGTTTCATTTGTTGTAAAGAAATGAGTTCGAGTCGTTGAATTTCGTGGCTGAGGCTGCAAGTTTTGTTTTACTCGTATATTATAAACTGGTTTTATATATTAAATAATTCAGTTTGCATTAAATATGCTAATTAACTCTTCAGTGTTCAGGTAGCATATACCACCTCTGGATTTAATAATTAGAAGAAAAAACTCAGCACTTTGACCGAGTTGTTTGCTGACGGAGCGTTTTTATCACAGAGAAAGCTAGTAAATTTTTAGAAGTACCTCATAATTAACGAACAGAGGATTGTTTAATTTAAAACGCCCCAGCTGCAAAACAGCGAAAACGAGAGAAATGAAGAACCTCTCAATTCGCACAATTCACATCAAAAATGGCTACTTCTCCGCTGTTGGGAAAATGTGTTGGTGTATAGAGCACACTTCAACAGAGTTTGCAATTAAATTTTTTTCGTAATCTTCGTCGTTGAATTACCTCGTTGAAGTTGTAATTAAGCCACTACAATGGCTCTTTGCTCATCGAACAATTCTAATGAACCTAATTAGAGTTTTTTGAAATTACATCCTAAATTTGCGGCTACTTTTAAAAATCAACAACAACATTTATTCAGAACATAGGTGTGTTTTTTCAACGCGCACGAATTCTGACTTCATACTGACGCTGAATTTTGTTTTATGAGCACACAACTTATTTTGTTTCGTAATTTAGCAAGAAGTAAAAGTCTCATTCTTAATAAATCAGTGCTTAGCATTTTGGTCTTTTTTCTCATGCCTCATCACTCCCGCCATGACCCACAGACGAGTACTCTGTGTGGAGTCGAAACCCATTTTAAAAACTTGGAATGGGATGTAAATATCGGCTAACCTCCTTTTACTTCATTGCAGGAGAATCAGTAGCGAGGCTTCAAAATTTGAGTTGAATGTTAAGCTGCAGTTTTACATAACGCAGTCAAAGTGTTGAGAATGCTCTTAATAGAGTCTAATTACTCTAATGAGTTTGAACCAATCAGAGTTAGCCTATGCAATAGTAAAATTGTTGTAACCTAAACATGAAAATGTGTATAATTTTATGACTACTCTTATCCAATATTATTTTTTTTTGTCTGTTAAATAATACTGAGTTAAAGATTAGAACTTTAACACCTCGTAAAACGCAAATAATTGCACGAGTAAATTTGTCAAATCTTTCACAAACGAGAGTCTTTTTCTCAGTGAAAGCGAGCTTAGAGAACAAAGCATAAAACGACGGTGAAAAAGACAATTCTGAAGAAAATAACTCTAAGACTCAATGCTACTGAAGGGATTAAATCCTCGAGCATGCGAAGGATTTGGTCACTGAGAATCATGATCATCGACTTGTGAAGAAAGTATAGGGTGATTTTTAAATATGCGTTCTAAAAGAATATTTTACGACTCCTTTATAATAGAATATACTTCATATAAAGTATTTATGAAATTCTGAAAAATGTTAGTTTTAATGAATATGTTTGTAAACAAGATACACAGTGCGGCATAAAAACCACATTCAAACGAAAAACGCATACGCTTTTAGCATTACTTCAATACTGACAAGCTGAACAAAAGAACAGCACATCTTCGTAACAGCTGCCTACTCCAACCAAGGCAGGATTTTTTCTTTTGGGAATACCTTAAAGGAAGAGTTTATCGTGAAAAAACGACAAATCTACCCCAGCTCAAGGCATCCATCGAGGAAGAAATCCAGCGAATGGGATCTACAGTAATTTCACCACCGCTGTAATGAACAGCCGGCGTGATCGTGCCGATTTTTGTCTATACTCAGGGTTACGGCACATGAGGAATAATATATTCGAAAAGTAATCAGGAAAACTATAATTTTTCAGAGTTTCACAAATAGTTTTTATATATGTTCGTTCGTTATCAAGGGAGTTATTAAATTTGATCTTGTTCCCAACTTAAAAAATCTTCTAGTATTATCCCGTATTTGGAATCCACATTAGGTAAATTGATGCTTTTCGCATCTAAAGGCCCTGCAGCTCAACAATTTATCGCAAAGAGTTAGCACATTCATTGTTATTGCATAATGAATGTGGGGGTATTTAGTAAACGAATAATTTCCCTCACTATCCACGAGACAAAAAACACGTGCTCAACCTCGGCTGACGCTCGGCTGTTGCCCCTCATGTTAAACCGACGGAACAAATTTAAGCATTCCTTGCAGAATTCAATTCCCGATGAAAAAGGAGACGGAACCAAGGCCAAAGGAGAAGGGTCACTTCAAAGGCACGCTCTTGGCCGATATTCGACTCTCGTGCTGCTCGCATGGCCACCGAACTGAACACCTGTTGAACGCAATCACTGCACCACCGCTCCCTGTGCTCTAATATTATTGCACTGCTCAATTGGATGAGCGTTTCCGGTGTCAAGGGTCGCCAGGAGCAAAGTGTGCCGCTAGATTAAATGCGCATGAATTTGACGTCGAATGCTTTCATTATTTCGTTATTCAAGGCTTTCAATTCCCATGGAACTTATGGTGGTAAAGGCCTGAGGAAAAATCAGTTTGTAGTCCCAGTCAATGCAAAACTTCTCTGTATCTTGTATGACAGTCACAGTAAATTTTGAAGGCGATCAACCGGATGTTTAGTACATGGACTGCAATAGGATACATATCTTCGATTTCAATAATTTAGTTACGAGGTTTGCTTCACCGTCATCAGATCAATGTGCTTACAAAGAAAATGGCCGATAGCTCCAAGGAAGTCAAGGTATGCAGGAAGTGCCCGGCTTAATTTTGCATATATTTTTAACTTTCACCCAAGTCGCAAAGGTAGTTTTTGAATAAAATTCAAGGTTTCGATTTTAGAAACGCACAACGATTTTGAGTAAACCAGAAGAATATCAGAGGAAAGAGATTTTGCCACTAAACCCTAACCACCTTCCTTCAAGCTTCTTAATGATTCTGAATTGTCTTTAGGGAATTCAATACCATGTACATGTCTTGTGACGCGATTGTGTAGAGAGTTTTACTGAAAGGGCGAACTCAAATGCGGGTTCGTTGCTGTGCGGTTGACTCTAATTTTACTTCCAAATTATGAGTATCTGATCGTTTCAGATTAACACTTCACCCGACACCAAAATATCAAAAGCCGAACAAGAGCGACGCTTCATCTTGAACAAGTAGATAATAAACTCCGCTCATGATTGATTCAACCCAGAAGTGTTCGTAGAAAATAGGAGTGTACAGAATATCGTTGATGTGAGAGCTCCTCTATGCTCGTCTGTTGAGCCCAGAGTACCTTTATCGTAAGTCATAGGGATGACAACGTTAAACTAGGAGCAAAAAATTGATTATGGCAACGTTAAACTAGGAGCAAAAAATTGATTGTGACAGCGTTAAACTAGGAGCAAAAAATTGATTAAGGCAACGTTAAACTAGGAGCAAAAAAATGATTGTGACAGCGTTAAACTAGGAGCAAAAAATTGATTTTGGCAACGTTAAACTAGGAGCAAAAAATTTATTGTGACAGCGTTAAACTAGGAGCAAAAAATTGATTTTGGCAACGTTAAACTATGAGCAAAAAATTGATTATGACAACGTTAAACTAGGAGCAAAAAATTGATTATGACAACGTTAAACTAGGAGCAAAAAGTTGATTGAGACAGCTTTAAACTACGAGCAAAAAATTGATTATGACAACGTTAAACTAGGAGCAAAAAATTGATTATGACAACGTTAAACTAGGAGCAAAAAATTGATTATGACAACGTTAAACTACGAGCAAAAAATTGATTATGACAACGTTAAACTAGGAGCAAAAAAGTGATTATGACAACGTTAAACTAGGAGCAAAAAATTGATTATGACAACGTTAAACTACGAGCAAAAAATTGATTATGACAACGTTAAACTTGGAGCAAAAAAGTGATTATGACAACGTTAAACTAGGAGCAAAAACGTAATTATGGTAACGTTAACCGTGAACCTGGTTGGAGAAAATGTTTTGTATGAATATTTTTTATAACTTGTCAACATATTTTTGTACTTACAGTATGTTAACATAGCAAAAATCTTTCGAATCGTGATTACGTTAAACATGAAGCTCGTCTACTATGGAAAGGGAGTCAAATTTTTCACTTTATAAATTATTTATTTATCTTGACACCTATTCTATGGAAAATAAAGGCTGGAACATTGTAACAATACAAAGGAGTTTTACCCAACGACAGGCTTTTATCCGGTCTTGAATTCAGCCTCTTTTTTAGGTGGCCTTCTAAATGTGCCAAAGATTATGAACGTCATGGACATACAGTAATAGTCTACTGCACATACTTTAAAATTACCTAATGATTGAATAAAAGCCCTCTATCGGTACGTCCCCACGATTCCAAATAATAAACAAAAAACTTTCACCAATGCTGAGAGTTTATTTCTCGCATGAACTGGTAGCTCGAAAAGAGTGTCTCTCACTCCTGGCACAGGATCTTGAAATATTGTGGGCTTTTCCAGCCAATATGCCAGCGAAGTCCCGTTAGTGCATCGTACCGCATTCCCGCGTCACTTCGGTGAGGTGATATAACTTGGGGCGCTGAGTGAGGGCGTCCGAAGACTTATTACCTTTTGCAGGCCGGACAAAACTGCGTGGTTGCTGCAGCTTGAGGTGAACGACCGGAATTCATTTTCAATTTCGAATTTCCTGTTCATGCATTTTCGTTTCCGGGACGTAGTAGTGCTGTAATAGCAAAGTAATTTTAAGTTCTCAGAGTACGTAAATCAGATTTATTCATTTTGAGAACTACGATTATTTCAGAGTTATCGCACACACAATTCCATTATTCTAGACGCACTGTTTCACTATGTAATGTCCATCCTATTTACCACCAACCCTAAGAACATCGACACTCGAGAATAATCTAACTTTCGCGAAAATTTTCCGTTTTTCAGAAATTTTCTGCTCATAACTTCCACTGATGGAAAATTCACCGTCTTAGCCGTTCACCGAGCTCAGGACGTGACTGCCAACACTGCTAAGTTTGACAGTGATACTCAAGTAAGGAAACCGAAACATAAACACAAATACTTTGATTCTTATTAAGAGCTCTTCAACGAATTTCTGTGCTTTGTGAAACGAAAAGCTGAAAATTAACGAGAAAACACAAATTATTTGATGCTTCTTCAGAACTATTCCTTGGATTCTTGTGGTTTGTGAAACGTAAAAGCTTGAAAATAAGGAGAAAACACAAGTCATTTGATGTTTCTTCAGAACTATTCAACGATTTCTTGTGCTAAGTGAAACGAAAAAGTCTGTCTGATCTCCAAGCTTCGCTGCAGCCAGCGTTGGAAAGGTAGCGAAGTGTGCAGAGCAGAGCTCAGTTATGCGAGAATTACCGGGTGATCTCACGTATGTTTAATTGTGTGAACTTGAAGCCCTGTTTTTACCACGTTGCTTAGAATACGACACACCGGTGGGTCATGCTTAGCTTTTTCATGCTGCGAAACGACCCATCGATGGGCCATTTGAAAAATTCAAACAATTTTTCTTAAATTAATGGTATTTAACGGGGTCCAGTTGAAGTTTGATATTCATAAATTTTCTAATCACTTCTGAATAATCATTAATGGTATTTAATGGGTCCACTTAAAGTTTGGTATTTATAAATTTGCTAATCACTTTTGACTTTAAATTTAAGTTGAACATTGAACTTCAGTTCAACCCATCGTAGTGAAGGTGTTAAGGGAGCGAGGGGCACGGAGCCCAGGCCCCACAGCTGTAGCGAAGAGCTCGATAAATCTCCCCCGAGCTGAGCTGTGCCGCGGCAAATGGCTGACCCGAGTAACTGGTACGGGAACTCCAACATACGCAAAGTGCCGTGGGATAAATAAAAGAGTTTACTCGAGTATAAACTTCACGTTATTTGCTCACTCCTCAAAAGAACTTGCAGTCGGTCCGAATTTTTAGCTTGATGAAAAAGTGTCCGTTTTTTTATTAAATGCTGAGAGTGTTTGCATAATCTGCTCCTACGAGTCTACACAGATTTCTGAAATAGAGCTAAGGGTAAAAAGTGTTCCAAATTTATCTTCGTTGTCTGGTAATGGGCGTCAATTGAACTAATATTCTTATGATGTAGATATGGAATTAATCATAGAAACATTAACTGTGGAAACGAAACCTGTTTTAAAACCAGAAACAGGGCCTCGAAATATTTCTGTAGCGCGTTTAGTAGTTCCAGGTCTGAGTTTTATCTAAAAATTAAAAGTCTTTACTTTTATCATCATATTAGAAACTATAAGTTGTTTTTATTACTTGAAAAATGTAATGAATGTGTGATAAATTCTTTCCTCGTAATCGACTACAAGTGGACCCCTAGGGTTAAATGGACGCTTGGGAATTTAGTTAAAGTCTGCCAAGCTAACCTAACCTTACCTAACCCTACCTATTCTTACGTAAGCTAACCTAATATTATTAAGCCCTACCCATTCTTACGTAATAGAACTTAATATTACTAAACCCTACATATTTTTACGAAATCTTACATAACATTATTAAATCCTACCTATTCTCTTACGCAACCTAACTTAACCTAACCCAACGTAATTCAACCTAAACTGACGGATTAATGAAATCATTCAAGATTAAAGGTTTACGGTAAGAGGTCACATTACGTGACAGTAGAAACGCGTACAAACCTGACGTTCCTGACGTGCTTCTAATTGGTTTTTATTCATGTTTTTTCTAAAAACTAATGAACAATTACAATACCATTCTTTACACTTTGACTGTGGCTGGTGAAATTGAAGTTTAATATTCAACTCAAATTTAAAGTTAATTGTAGTGAGCAATGATGAAAAACGCAATATTAACTGGATCGTGCCTTAATTTAGCTCTGATTTAGTATTTATGAAAATGGAATTTTTTAATATTGGTCAGTCAGTAGCATTATAAAAAAACTCATTGACCAACGTTGGCCCTCGTCGCAGTCTCAGTGTTAACACGGATGTACCTGAAACGGAAGCAAATCGAATTATTACTTCGTTTTTAACAATCTCCTAAGACCTGAATTGACTTTCGAAAAGAAAAACAGTCAAAACCTGCGTCCCCTCACAGCTGCAGCTTACGCAAGAAAAATTCACCTTAAGACGAGTCTGAGTAGATAATTTTGTACATATTTATATAACGACAAAAAGACTGTCACTCCATTTTCACGCTGTTTAATAGTGCTTCTAGACAACCGTTACAGTAGATTTAGTATTATAAGAAAATTCTCTTACGCGAACAACACAGTTATTACATTAATTTATCGGTCTACTTAATTTGGTATTTGCATGAACCTTCTATTCAGTTTCTAATTTTTTTAAATTTTGCTAAAATAATAAGCCAATTCTAGTATTTCAACGAGCGTTCAACATTCCTGAATTTGAAAACTTACAAGGAATGCTAGGACTGAATATGAGCTGACAAATAAGCGTTCAGAGCGTTAATTTCATTTAGAACTTATACATAGTTCACTTATTTCAGCACTTTAAAGCTATAGTTTGAACTTTTTTATACAGTAAGTCTTGTATGTTATGATTCATCGTCGTATTCAGCTCAAGGAAACGACAGAGTAAGTTAAGGGGGCATTACTCGTTTAGTACACAAAATTTTATACGAAGTGAAACATTTGATTTCATATAGTATCTTCACGCAGATGAGTAGGAATGCAAATTAGTGAAAATGTTTTTCCGAATGATTCTTCGCAAGTATCAATTATATGAATTATTTATCGTAGAACTGTTTCTTAATTTAAAAATGTGAACTGAATAGTGCTTTTAAATGTTTTTAAAGCATTCTAGATTTGGGGCTGCTTATGCACAAACTTTTAAGATAATTGAGTGCGATTAAGTTTGAACCAATATCTATGAACACCTGCGGTCCTTTACATACATAAACTCACAACCATGAACCTTTATACAATCATAATTAATATTTCTCGTTGAAAGACAACGCTCGAGATGATTTCCGTATTCATCAATTTACAGAGATGCTTTTTGTCTGATATTTAGCTTAGCTCCAATCCTCATCAATTCACAGAAATACTTTTGGCTTGATAATCAACTTAGCCCCAATCTTCATCAATTCACTGAGATATCATACTTTTGGCTCGATAATTAGCTTAGCTCCAATCCTCATCAATTCATGGCGATACTTTCTGCTTGGTAATTAGCCTAATTCTATTTTCTACTCGCAGATTTGCTGTGACGCTACTTTCCTCTAACCAAGAGCGTCTCCAGCACCAGACCGAGCCTTACCAGAGCTGTCGTCTGGAAGAAATCGGTTAAGGTCAGAATCTGGAAGCCAGTTGCCGCAATTCAAGGGCGTTTTGCATCGCAATGACGGCCATCTTGGACTGGTACAGCGAAATTTTTGGGTCGTTGTGGAGCCTGTGACTCAAGGAAGGGATTTTTTAAGTCTCAGAACTAGGCATGCAAGGCGTGAGACTCGCTATGAGCTTCCTCAAGCCCCGACACAACACATTGTTATAGGGTATTAGTGCAATGGCAGCACCTCGGCTTACTGCTAAAAGTGAAGCTCCATTTCTGAAAACATGTCTCGACTTTTGCTTCGAGATCGAGACGCCTTAAGCGAAGAATTTCAATGCGCATTATAGAAGCTCTTCTTGCTCGGCAGCAGCCACATTTAGCACGAAAAATTAATGTTTGGTTGGTTCTGAAAAAGTTCGGTAGATATTAAAATTGTTGGCTCTGATTTCATATTGAGCATTTTAGTGACATGACCAATATTTACGTAAGTTTGCTCTAAATTTATCTTAGGTGGGAAAAGATCGTAATGGAATCTTTCTGGAAGCTAATTTATTCATAAAATTCCATATTCAGATGCGCTTCCTCGAGCACCACAATTTCTCCTCATATTCCTCGGGTTTGAGAAATCCATCGCGCATCAAAAGAATAACTCCGACTTCGAAAGCCTTGATCTGGAAATAGCATTGTGTCGGACCGGCAGCGACGAAATGGCGCAGCGGAAATTTGGATTCAACTACGTCTCGTAACGACCATATTCAGACACCTAAGTGGCCAGGAAATTTACGCCAACCTGTTTTGAGTGCTCTTTGGCCTGAGTGAAGGGAGGAATAGAGATTCTAGGTCATGCTGGTCTTCGTACACACGCTGTTTTGAACAGCGGAGCTCAATAACACGCTGGTCTGTTCCGTAAATCTGTCTTGAAGAGCGATTCATTTGTTAATAACAGAGCGTGGGATTGTGAAAAATACATTTGCAAATCATTTTCACATCGGTTGTTGTTAGTGAAATAATTAGGGATTAGACTTCAACGATCATGTCAATGTTCAGGGAGCTGGACATTAATATAATAACTGAAATGTTACTTACAAATATTGCAGACTACTGCAATTACTCACCGTTTTAAAAGGATTCGAAACTGAACACACATGTTAGATCAGACTTGCTTATAAGTGAACTGACATAATAGGTTTTGTTTGCTCCATTTAACAGTGCAGTTGTTGTAGAATTTATTCATCTGATGATCATTTGGTTCGTGATTTTAGACGTCTACATCCCTGCTAGCAGGAGATTGTTTTCTTCGGCCTCAAATTACATCGCTGTAAATAAATGTAGAGAGAAATATGTAAGTTATGTTGTCAAAAACACTCGAGGAAATATGTTCACATAAATTCATAGCACTGCAAAAAGCCTCGTATACTGAAAAAATAAATTCATACGCTGCGATAAATTCTCGTATCCAGTTATCTTGACTATGTGTGAACGTCTTGTGTAACTGGAGTATCTAGTGAAATGTTTATGATTCTTTCTGTAGACATTTAATTTTGAGGCCTCATTCGTAGAAAACTTGTAGCTTCAATCACAAAAAATGCCTGAATTGCATGGTTTTCTCTTCGGAAAACTGCATTTTCTTTTGCGCCACAATTCCTCAATTGGATTTGTGTTCCGAGACATGCTAGACTGTCATGAGGCTTGTTTTGGCTGAAACAATATCTTTTTCCCGGATCTTATTATGGTGTTGTCCTATGGAAAGGTTATTCCGCTTAGCCACTTATGAAATCCATCGGAAAAAGACTGTTTTGCCGAAAAATTCTGGAAATACGTTCGTTTTTCATTTATTATTCAAGGACATAGACTCGGATGACGCGTAAAAATAAACAAAAATAATACAAATCACAGCACTAACATTTCATGATATTGATCAAATATCTTGAAGATCACAAGCTTCAATACGCGAGACCAACGCCAGTATCTGATGCACCAGAAAAAGTTCTAAAAAAGCAATATAACAATGCTACAAAAAACAAAAATCAACACTGGAATATGCAGCTCCACGAAAGGTTGACTGAGCCACTGATGCTTTAAATCAAGTGAACAGTTGAAACGGTTTCTTGATTGGATACTGACACTTCAATGGACGCTGAAGCGCTCAAGTCGACTGGAAAAATATTGAAGTGTTACTTCCTTGCCTTCGCTGGCAATCTGTGGAGCCATTCGCGCTCGTGACGGTCGTCGCGAAAAAAAAACTTTAAACTCAAACTGACAAAACATTTGCTTAGCTGGCGGTGTTCTTTCGAGTGCTATGAAGCCTAAGTGGAACAAGAATGTCATCAAGTCAGCTGACGTGTTTCTATAGGCACCAAGCGTAGAGCTAAATGTCCTCAAGCACAGAGCTAAATGTCATGAAGCGCAAAGCTAAATGTAATCAAACGCAGAGCTAAATGTCCTCAAGCCCAGAGCTAAATGTCATCAAGCGCAGAGCTAAATGTCATCAAGTGCTGAGCTAAATATCATCAAGCGCAGAACTTAATGTCATCAAGCGCAGAGCAAATTCTTCATCAGGGCTTGTTAAATACAAATACATTCTGAGGTCATCATTGAGTTCATCCTCACATAAAATGGAGGGCGAGTATATTAGGAAGGGGATTAAAAAAGATTAATTATCATATCTATCAATGCTATTCGCTGAAAAAAAAAACAGTACCGTCCTACATACATACATATACCAGGCTTCTCCTCCCAATGGGAGGGTAGCCGACAACAGGCCACAATCACCACCTTTAGTCACTAGGAGGCGAGAGAGGCAGCACTGGCCGCACCAGAACTGCCACGGAACTGCACCAGAACAGTACCGTCCTGATAACGATTATTATAGCGTAATATTATTTATTACAGTTTTTAAACTTGTAATTATTTCTGTTTCTAATATTCCAAGCAGTTTCCTTAGCAGGGTTCATCTTATAGCGTAAAATTTAGCACCTTACACAACCTTCAACCTGAACACAAATGATAAGCGTTTAAACGGTAGAAATATTGTGATGGCGTCAAACGTAAATTACTGCTAAGAAGCACCTAAGTTTTCGAAGAAACAGGCGCACTTTGCAAATTGGGCTTCGTATACCACGCGTGTCCACTGTACCCGCAAAGCAGAAACAACAGCAAAACAGAATGCAATACAACGCCGTAAAAGTACTGGCATAATACTTGGAGTTGTTGCAATAGAATTGAAAGGGAGTTTTTCCCCCATATTGCCCTGTCCTAGTGCAGCCTGTAGCTGCGTTCGGAAGCTTTATATTTTCATTCGATCTTCGTTAGCTCCCATTTGAAGTTTCTGCGCCGTGTATACTGAGAGGAAACTCTGAGTTTTGGGAGCTGCAGCAGTGCAAGACGCATATAGGGTAAGTTTTAAAAAGTTTGTAACTGCGCGTATTTTCGCCCGATATTTCATTACTTTTACGATTGATCATGTAGTTCGAGAGAAGTCTCCTAAATTACTTCTCAAGTAATTGGAGGTAAAACAATCATTTCCTCCATTTTTTAATCGTATAGTCAGCTTTTTTTACATGTTCTAAGTTACTGTTAGACACAACATTAATATTTCGTTGAGTATATTTAACGAATGACTGTGAGTCATGAAATACCATATTACACAAAGCTTGTTTAATATCTAATAACATTTGAAATAGAAACCTCAACCAGAAGCATTATGTTTCAAAACTTTCAACCCTTATTTCAACACTATGGTCAAAACCATCAAAATGATATTCACTCATTCCTCTATCCCCTACTGGGCCTCCAACTATTTTAGTTCCGAAATTATGAAGAATGTTATAGTCTTCCAGCTATTTGGTTACCGACAGATAATCGTACAAAACTTGCCCATCATTTCATGGAAGTCACGTAACTCGCTCCAATTTGCATTATGCGTCCTGATCAATTCCATTAGCTGAGCTTAGAGAAGCTTCAAAAAATGTTTCTCTGTCTCGTTTGGTTGTAGAGCAAACTATGTATCAGCCGCCGCATATCTGCTTCCAATACTGCTTTTCATATCAAAGAAAACGACTGCTCCGAACACGGCCACAAAGTCCTCTTAAATTTTTTTAGGAGCCCAAGCGAATCCTCGGGAAACAAGCAATCCGTCGCGAGCGAAACTGATATTGCTGTGCTCACTCGCTCCAAATTTGCTCATTGACGTCGTTTTACGCGCTTCATCGGCGCTCTAAAAAGCCTGGCCGACTGTGATTGCATAAGTGCAAGTGCGTGGCAATTCTGGCCACGCGTTGGCAAAATTCGAACGAGGAGGCAGGCTTTTGTGCTCCTCTCGTCTATGGACAGATAAATTCTGTGTCCCAGAGCAGGCAGTCATTGTACGAGGATTTTCGTAGCGTCAAAAGGAGCAGTCAGATTGTCCTCATCGAACATGTTCAATTCCCTTCGAGCGTCTCTCATATGGCAGTGTAAGATGTTTCTGCAATGAGGTCATTTGTAACGGGGTCTCATTTCCACAGCAAGCGCTGAAACAGAGAAGCCGTAAAACTGCGCTTCCCTTAGAAATGCAATGGGAATACATCACAATAGGAGCCTACGTTCATTTATGCATTCATTCGATGATTTTTTAGGAATTGTTATGATTTGCGTCGTGGCCCAGATCGAGTCTAGTATTCGAATATTTATTCAACTCGAGTTCATAGATGTTCGATAGGCATTTGTGTAAGTTCATTCAGCATAAGTAATAAAAGAGAAAGTGCGCTTTGAAGTTGTTGCAGTTAAAAATAAGTATTTACCTAAAATCTTTAAATACCAATTAATCATTCAGTTTCGTACTTACTCCATAAGAGTCGTTTACCGAGAAACAAATCAAGCAACATACTTTGAGCTCTTTTTCACTTGCCCGTTAGGACCGATGAAATTTTTTTCATCATTGGAATAAAGTCGGAAGATGTTCCAAAGAAGCAACTACCTTAAGTAACTAGCACACAAAGCCCCAGGGGCAGAGTTTATTTAAGATATCGCTTCTTTCAACAGCACGGCTGGAGCTCGTATTCCAAATAATTGCAGCAGAATTTTATTGGCAGAGCCGCCAATCGAAACGGAGGCGGCTGCTATTGAAACAAGCTGCGAGTTTAGCCGCCTTGTATATGTAGGCGCCGTTCCAATTCAGGGCACGAGTGTACTAACAAGAGCTGGTATTTGCATGGTGGCGGAGCTCTGAGATCTAAACACGAAGTGCTCATCCGTGCACAATAATGGAAGACCGTCTTGGCAGGCGCAGAACGCCACCCAAGCGCACTGTACAATGTGGCTCACGTACAAAGAAAGACAAACGTTGTAACTTTCGCAGCACAACTTCAGATGAAGCGAAAGATTTGGCAAAAAATTTCATGTCAGATTTTGGTAAGTGCCGTTCTAACGTGAGGAAAAATGGACTAACTTTGGGAGTTGTACCGGTGATTATTTGGACGCGGCTTGAATAGTTCTGGACCGAGACGAGGTTTGGCACCGTAGCAATACCTGCTCAAACTGTTACGAGCGACCAACTCTTGGGGACTAGCAAGCAAAAGACTTCCTAAGGCACCTAGTTGGACTTTCTTGCATAAGCGCCTGGTTCAGAGCAGAGCTATGCAAAGGATTTGTGCGCACTTCACTAACACTTCGACAGCTTCAGGCAAACTTCTCCTGAAACGTGCGAAGTGTTCGCAGAATATGGCACCTCAATTTCGCCTGCAGCCCATTAACGCGACTTGTTCTAATTGAGGAGATTTGTGCTAAGCTCAAATTATAACTCACTGTTCGCTAAATAATTTACTAAGGGCAGGATTTAGCTTGCGACGTCACTGAAGACGAGAATTTGGAAATACTGAATGAGGATTGAGAGAATTTTCTTACGGGTATTGAAGAGTTGTGTGGAAAATTGTCTTTACAGCATAATATCATTAACACTTTCGTCTATGAAACTGAGGAAACGTAAGCTGCGTATTTACTGAAATTCTCCTTGACACCCAGGGAGAGGGTTGAGCGGTAACCTCAATTAATTTTTTGTGTTGACTGTTGATGTTTTTTGACAGGCGTTTTGATTCACAATCTTGTGATTCGAACGTAGATTACGTAGATTGCTTTTTTTCTCGATAATTAATAATTTTTCACGTGTAGATTTGAATGTTCAAAATTCCTTTATTGCCATATTCCCAAAAGGTAGATTGTTGGGGAATTTCACGCGTGTGATGCAAAGGAGAGCTAGTGTTTAAATGTACCTTGTTTCTTGAATACGTTTCGATATATTATAATTCCATCTTCAGCACCGAAAAAGTTAACAAAAGAAAAAATTCAGGCTTAGAACACACGGAAAAGATAGTAAAATTAATACACATACATGTATGAAAACCTATACCCTAGCTCTCATTTAAATGACAGTTGAATCGACACGTTCCCTCATTCGCTTACTCACACAATAACGCACAAGCTCAGACAAACATGTACTCATGCAAACCTCACATACACAGATACGGACACAGGAATATGTCAGTAGGTTGAAGCGATGTACAGCTTGGCTGCACCCAAGTCTTTATTTATGCTAGGTTTATGGGTGGGTGTGAATGAACTATGGGTGCGTATGCGTAGGCTTATAGGTGGGTATGAATGAAAACCACTCCCAGCGTTCCGCTACAGCTTTTGAAGGACATTTTTGAAGTTCATACGAAGAGTGGGGAGAGTTCCTTACTATGCGAGAGCGACAGTTCCTTATTTGTATCCCTTATGATCAATTTTACTCCTGATAGACTCCCATGTTACTTCAAGGTTTCACAAATTTAGCTCGAAATTTTACAGTTCCTTACACCGATTCTACATTTTTATCGAATTACATTATACGAGATTCGAAGATGATTCATCTAAGGCAAAATTTGTGGAAAATTATTATATTTTAAAAAACATTATTGTTAGTGTGCAAAAATAGTTGGTTGCTTTCGAAGCAAACTTTGACTAGATCATAAATGAAGCGTTTTTGAACTTAAACAATGCTGTTTTTCTCACTCTATCTTCCTTTGAAGCCTTTCTTTTCGCTGTTGCTCATACATAGAGAGTCCGATGCAGTACTGTAACCCGGCATTGAGGAGTTTAATTAGTATTGGTTTTAAATAAGCTGTTAGTGCGTTTATATTTATGTTCACAGCACTGCAGGCACACAGCTGTTAGTGGGTTTATATTTATGTTCACAGCACTGCAAGCACCCAGCTGTTAGTGCGTTTATATTTATGTTCACAGCACTGCAGGCACACAGCTGTTAGTGCGTTCATATTTATGTTCACAGCACTGCAGGCACACAGCTGTTAGTGCGTTCATATTTATGTTCACAGCACTGCAGGCACACAGCTGTTAGTGCGTTTATATTTATTAGCGACCCTGTACAGCAGGCGTAGCGTCCGAGTTAGAACAAATACAGAGCCTGAAGGTCATTATGACGTCATTTTCTCCAGATTTTCCCCCGCGCTAATGTCATTACTGCCGGTAGTCAGGGAGCGTCTTCAAGACATTTTAGTCACCGCTCCATTTTTCGCATAAGCTTCAAAATCTCTCAGCGAAGATGAGGCTCGTTATTTATTAGACCACAGTAAACTTTGGCACCTATGGTTTTGCAGCAAAACTATGAAGGTAAGGCTTTGAAGCACAGCGTGTTGGTTCTGAGTATAAAATTTAAATTGTACGTGTAGCGTGATTTGGAAAAATATTCAAAATGTTTATGTTCAAACAGTAGCTCGGACTAGCTATGCAATATTTATTGGTGTGACGATCCAAAAAATCGTCGACTTATAAATTACTTTGAAATAAAAAATTTACATTAAAGTTAGTTAATTTTATATATAAACAACATAAAAGACAACACTCTAAAATATTAGGCATAATTGAATTTTGCTCTCTGAATTAATTTAACGAACTGTGGTAGAAAAAATACAATGAAACTTTTAATGATTCTGCTGTATTTATTCCAGCCGTCTGAATGTCTTGAATGAAAGCTGCTCCAAGATCTGCCCTAGAGAAAATTTCACATCATCATAGAAGAATAAAAAACTCGAGAGGAAAATTTTAGGAACTTCATGAGATACTTGAGCTCGAGGGAACTGTAACCATTTTCTATACAAAATGACTGCTATGTGCATCACAGTTTGATTTTACGCTCTGATCAAATAAATTTAGATCATTCACAGTTCATCTTACGGCTACATAAATAAGCAACCGCTCACTCGACCACAAAGTTATTCTCTCATGAATAATTTCAAAGTTATTCTCTCATGAAATTATTCAAAGTTATTTTCTCATGAATAATCTGAAAGTTATTCTCTCATGAAATTATTCAATGTTATTCTCTCATGAATAATCTCAAAGTTATTCTCTCATGAAATTATTCAAAGTTATTCACTCATGAAATTATTCAAAGTTATTCGCTCACCACACTTAGCTCTGTGATGCAGTTCTGCTTCTCGAACAAATAACAAATGACGAGGGGCCTTTTTGTCCTCAGACTCTTGAGTGGCATTTGCTTGCCGCATGTTCATTTCTTCATAATTGTGTCATCGAGTGCTCTCGGCTCTGGAGTAGTTGACAGTCTCCATAATTTAGCGTCATTAATTGATTCAAAAAGGTCATCCGCATAAATTACTGGATTGGTTACACTGACATTACAATATAATTACTGTGAAACTGTGTAGCAGTGATACGAAAGTTTCCGATTAAATTTTTCGGATTTTGGACTTTGCTTTGAGTGCATGTGAAAAGGCATTTTGTAATCGCTTGGTTATATATAAGAGTAACTCTTAATTGTTAAGAACTGCGGACATATCTTTGGGTATTTTAAGTCTGTATTGGGCTCCAGGCCTGTAAATCTTGCACGCCCGTGGTCGGCCCCTACAAACCTCGTGGATTTCCTGGCTAAATGGGATGTCGAGAGCAAAAATTCTGTTTGGTCAGCAAAAAAAACTTTACTTTGTTTGGTAAAAGTCGACGGACTAGGCTGTCGCTGCCAAGGTGCAGAAATGTTCCTATAGAACAGCCCACAAAATGATCTTGGGCAACGAAATAATACGTACAGTATGTCCCACAAAAACCCGAACCGAGTATTTATTTTCCCGCATCAATAATCTCAACGTAAGAATACCCGTATCAGTAATAGCATCATAAGAATACCCGTATCAGTAATACCATCATAAGAATACCCGTATCAGTAATACCATCTTAATTTTGCATGAAATTAAATGCTTATGGTATTATTATGATGGTATTACTGATTCGGGAAAATAAATACTCGGTTCCAGTTTGGGTAGGAAATACTGTACAGATCATTGATGAAACTGAAAATTAGCCATCTCTGCCTTGGTTCAATTAGAAAGTCTTCTTTCTTCCAGTCAAACGGTAGAATCAATGAAGAAAAACTATCAGGCACAATTTTTATATGTTGCTGTGCTTCTGATTTTTTTTCACACCAGTCTCGAGCAAGAAACATGGTGGTGTGGATGAAATACTGTCATGCTCAATGCGGACTCGACGTGTAATGACTGGAGAGTGAACCACGGCTGAGGAAACAAGGGGCAGCATTTCTATAGAGGAAAAATCCCCTCTTGTTCGGCTAGCCATTAGAACGGCTTATTTCAAACCAAATTTATAATGTAACCATTGCGATTTGTCGTTAGGCCAATAGTGAGGCCAGATTCAGGGCTAGCGGTGTTGCCAGATGCAGTATGAGCGCTGCTGTTGGTTCGTTGCCATGACGTCAGCATTGCCACACGGTCGACGAAAAAAGACTGGTTTGACCCTACCTTGTTTCTTCTGCCGTTGAGTGAACTAGTAGCAAATCTGTATGTGCATGATAACATCAATAGCTAAAGATAATGTGGAATTCAACGTTTACAGTCATTAGAGAAAGGAAATAAAGGTGATTCTGGGCATCGTTAAGGTTTTTCGTTCAAAGTTAAGCGATTGAATCAGTGTGAAGAGACTTGGGTGCAAGTAGAAAAGATAATCGGAGGCGATATTTCTGCACAAACATTGTTTCCGAATCTAGGCTGAGAGTGCTCATCAGCGTTCTAGATGTTCCGACATTATTCATGAAGACACAATTTTAGCATCGTGTGCACCAATCTTCAGTGGGATTCAGACATGTTATGCTAATAAGCGAGGCACGGCTAATTTTAGAAAATTACACACTGTAGGAGCTCGTTTGGTATGGAATTCCACTTGGGAGCATCTGAACTCATTCATTTTAAAGGCTACAACATAGTTCGTTGCAGCAAATAAAAAACGATAAAATCATTGCCATAGGAAATAATTTCTGGTATAACTCTCTGAAACCGGCTAAAGAGTACTAAAGCGCATTGTTAATAAAACACGGTAATAGAAACTCACAGCGAGCACAAATTAAACATGAAACATATCATTGAGCGCCTTAAAGCTGAAATATTTTCAGAGTTTGTGGGCCGTAAAGTTGCGGTAATGACGAGAAGCTGATTAGGGAGTAATGAAGAGCATGTGTGTCTGTATTAGCAGGCAGGAGGGTGTTGAGCTCACTAGGTGTGTCAAGAGAACAGATTGCAGTGAGATAGATAGGTTGTTGGTTAATTAGGTTGTTGGTTAATTGTTCATTAGGTTGTTGTTAATTGATGGTTGTTGGTTAATTAGGTTGTTAGTTAATTGTTAATTAGGTTGTTGTTAATTGTTGCTTGTTGGTTAATTAAGTTGTTGGTTTATTAAGGTAGATAGGTTGTTGGTTAATTAGGTTGTTGGTTAATTGTTCATTAGGTTGTTGTTAATTGATGGTTGTTGGTTAATTAGGTTGTTGGTTAATTGTTAATTAGGTTGTTGTTAATTGTTGCTTGTTGGTTAATTAGGTTGTTGGTTATTTTTTAAATAGGTTGTTGTTTATTAGGTTGATGGGTAGTTGTTAATTGTTGGTTGTTGGTTAATTAAGTTGTTGGTTTATTAAGATAGATAGGTTGTTGGTGAATTAAGGAAAACAGATTGCAGAGAGATAGATAGGTTGTTGGTGATTGCCGGGTAAGAGAGAAGTAGGGTTCAAAATACAACACGAGAAAAAATTATCAAAAATCAGAAGTTGTCAAAAAAAGTGCTCTATGAAGGAATTAAAGCTAAAGAATAGAAAAAATTATAGAATAAGAATAAAGAAATAAAAGCCAAGCATTGGAAATCCATGGAGAATTGTTGTAGCTCCACAACATTTTTGTGTTTGACGATTCAGTTTTAGCGATGAGATCTGCTACAGAGCAATTGACCCACAGGACATAAAAACTCTCTTCAGGGTTGCTGTCTCGTTCTAAAATTAACGGGTTTTCTAAGATACGTTATGAATCAGCTCCCATCATCTACGCAACGCAAAATTCTCCTATTGTGTATGGAACATTTGAGACTCCCGAACGAGTGTACTAATATAACCTTGCATAAATTTTCTCGTTGTTGTGAAGTAACAACTGTGAAGTAAAACTTACTTTCTCAAACACGAGGCTTAGCGCTAAATTTCTATGCGCAATCCCGCATTAATTAGATAAACCAAAAAAAACCAGCAGAGTAAAATAAAGCTCAACCTGTGGAGAAATAACTGTATTCCATAGATTTTATAACTTCTCAAAAATTGCTACATTTTATACCGAAGTTGAATATTGAACACTACCGTATTCAGTCGTATTGCCTCCCGGCTTTTGCGAAAATATTATTCTTTGTTTTGCGAAGCGTTATGTGGTCGCAGTAACCTTTGTATTTGAATTCATATTGCAAATTTTTACCGATACCATTATTTGTACCTCATTCATACATCGGAGGGCAAAACATATCCTGCATTTAGATAATCCATTTATTTCAGGAAGTGAGTTTTTACGATTTGCTAGACTGATCGAATTCATAAGTCGCTACAAGTCTTCGAAATATACTTCTAATTTCAAGCATAGTCTATTATTATTGTTCCATAGTCCATCAAGCATGCCTCTATTATTCATATGTTACATTCGTAGACATTCGAACGTAAATAGTAATGCAAGAATGTTAATTAGAAGTGCTAATGAAATGCTCACTCGTAGTCAATTATTGTTCGAGTGTGTCAACAGTACAAACTCTACGGAGTTTACGCCGAATATTAAACTATCTCTGTTGTGCATCAGTTCCATTTCACTGAAAATTTAAAAGCGAAGGAAATGTTAATAAAAGTGGTCATTTTTATGAAAAAAGAACCAAAAATCAAAAAAGTTTCGGAGACCAGCTCCATCATCAGTTCTGTAAAATACAAAGTATAATCAATCGAACGTAAGCATGAAAACATGATCGTTAATAAATTCCAGAATATGAAAAAAAATGAAACAACTATGCATTTAATATATGAAGGGGATATGAGCTAAGCATACTGTTCCATTTCATTGGTGCATTCTTTTCACCAAGCACAACATTTAACATAAAAAAGTGAAAAGTAGCCTTTTTTGTTACTTAAATTTGCATGTTATTTTTTTCATATAACTAAAATACCCTCCACGACTTCTCAGAAGATGTCTTTACGTTTGATAAAATATTGAAGGGAGATCGTCGCTGAAGAACATAGCGAGCTGAAGGACTTACAGCATATCAAAAGAAATTTTCAAGGTGATGTGGTCGAGTTTGTATCGTCTTATAGACATACCCCACAATAAACTAGATAGTAAGACGATACAAATAGTATACGATACAGATAGAATACGATGCAGATAATATATTTTTAATAGGTAGTAAATTCGATTTTTTAGCGCACAAATTTCAAAAGAATCTTTTCCCACAAGAAATAAATGATTATTTTATCCCATCGATTATTCAAAAAATCGAAAATTTTCCATTGCATTGAGCTACTGCTCATTCCATTCTTTAAATAATTTTGAATTCAGACTCTTAATCAAAATTTTCACGCTTGAATACAAAACAGTTTCCCTTGCTATGGCTCTTAGCTCTTTTCCTCATTTCCGGGAAAAATTGAAGTATCAGGTTTTAGGTAAGACAGTCTTGTAAAGAAAACAAAACAAAAACACAGTTTTCTTAACCAGGATGTACAAGTGTAGCTCGAAGTTAATATTCGATAAATTTCTTGGCAATAAAATGCGATTGAAGACCCAATTATCCTAAGGAAATGTAAATACTTATTTCAATGGATCTACGTAAGCTAGTCGTGGATGAAGGATCGCTGTCTGATTTTGTCATTGTATTCAACCGACGTCAGATGTCATTTGGAGTGAGCAGTATTGGTCTCGCATATACAACTCAGTATTGTGAAATTTTCTTTAAAGAAGCTGGGCGAGAAGACATAATTTACTGTTGAAGGTATTTAAAATCTGCTGTTGAAAGAACTTAAAATTTCTAGACGAAGGCGCTTGAACGTTGTTTGTAAAATTCCTTAAAGTCTACTGTTGAAAGTACTTGAACCTTAACGCGGTAATATGAAAGATCATGTAAGCTAATTTATCTTTTTTTCAAATATAAGTTCTAAAAAACTCAAAGAATCTATATCTTCCATACCACTTGTAACAAAAGTTTAGCGGACGAAATTTCCGCAGTCTGTGTGTAGAATAAAATAAAAATATACAGAAAAAACTGTCGCCCTTTAGTGAAGTATTTGAAACCCAGATCCGAGTTAAACATGACTACTTGTAAGAATATGCAAGTGAAAATGTACTTCGCTTTTGACGATTCCTGTAAAGTAAAAGCCTTTGCACGAATTAGCGACAAAATCAATCTAAGCCGCAACATTTATTACCGCGTTGACAGAATAGAAGCACCCGAGAAGCAGTATTGGTTGTGCAGCTGCAAGGGAAGGTGTGTGCCGGTGCGCGTTCGTGACGGAGCTTCTTCTTGGCTTTAGTGAAAGAACGTTCAGAAGCTCGAGTCAGCGTAGGTTGTCCGCAGCAATAACAGCGAGCTGTCGTTGGAAAGTTTTGCTTATTGAAGGACCTTGAAATAGTTGAAAATATTGAGCGCACTGAGGAATTTCGTTTTTTTTACGAAATTGAAGAGTGTTTTGGAAATTTTACTGGAATGGAATGTTGGTTTAAGAAAATCGCATTTCTTCTAAAGAATTATCGGATAATAACAATTTAATGATCTGGTTTTACTTGTATTCTAATTTCTCTGCGAGTTGTGAATGGAATACCTAGGCAGTAGTAAGCCTCTGAAATGACCAATGAAGTATTTTTCAGAGATATTGGGATGAGGCTAATTGAAGCAAAATTCCAAGTGAGGTTAATATGAGAAGTATCATTTTCTTGTATTACTCATGACATGTTTTGATCGACGGTGGAAAAACAAAACGTGTTAAAATTAGTTCGAAAAATTACAAACGTTTAAGTTTAAGGATTTTCAGAATTCGGGGGAGAAAACATTTGCCGCAGCTGAATGAATTAGGAGCCATTTTTGTGACACCAAAACTTGTAGCGCAAAAAAATTGTAAATAACTTTAAAACTGAGGCTTTTTTAGAAAAGTCTTATGAATCTATGTTTAGTACAATGGTTGTAAGTCCTAACACCTACATTTCTTGCTTCATGCAAAATTAAAAGTAAACTTTCTTTCAATGATTTCTTAGGGAAATCGAACTTGTTGTGTTCCCAAACTTGAAAGCGAATTTTTCACAAAGTTCTTCATTTTTTGTTACCTAGTGTTGCAAAAGAATTTGCATTGCGAAACAAAAGCATTAACTTAGATTAAAATAAACTATAAAAAATTAAATTAAAGTAAATAAGGCAACTGAACAGCTCTTAAGAAATGCTAGCGAATTATTGTCGAGGGAGCCAAAATTGATAGTCATCAAATCGTACGAAATGAAACCTGATGGGCAAGAGGTTGAATTTTGCCCTTCATTCATACACTTTAAGATCATGCGTTCCATATCAGTACATAGATAAAAAACGATTTCTAAGAAATCGTTCGATTGCGTAAGCATCTGTGCAATGTAGCGTTAGCGTGGCTGCCATTGAATTGATTCGTACGGGGTTGAACATTCAACGCTTTCTTCCATTCTTCTTCTCGAGCGATTTTCAGTGATCGCAGGATTTCTCTGTCTTTGATGTTTTTAAATACAATTCCTAAATAGATGTTGTTTTTAAGCTATGAGGTATATAACTGATACAAAATTTTCGTTTTCTTAGGTTGATAAGTGAATCTTTTTAAACCAAAAGTGTTTTATTTTTTATTCATGATAGAATAAACGACGAGGATGCCAGCGTTAGATGGACAAATTCAGATGGGTCAAAAACACAATTTTTCCAAAACTGATAAACTCTAAAACAGAACTAGTCAAAAACATCAAATTTTATAAAATTAAAAGACAATAAAACAGAATAATTCTGGTTCACTCTTCTCGTAACTTCCGATAATAGACAAAAAACTCCTGTTTAACATTTTTTAGCTTCCACCTTCATTCCTCCTGACGACTTCGTAGGTATGAGCCTTTGAAGCCTCACTGAAGGCTAATGCTCGGCAGGCCACGGGTCTTCAAACCCAGTGCCATATTGAGGAGCGCTGTTCGGTCTCGAAAGATTTCAAAATTGTGCAGACATGCGCGAGCGAGACCAGCTCGTCTACAAAGCAACTCAATTTTCATAGTATTGGGGATTCTATTTCAAAATTTCTAAATTGAATTATTTTCGACGCCTAAAAATGCGATGGTTAAAGTGTTTGCGCGTTATGCTGAATCGGTATTTTTGCTTCTATGCAGCGTTATTACTATAATGCTGATCGTATTTAACGCGGACTGTTTAAAACTTATTATTAGGTCACAGATTCAGTCAGCATTTTGAGGTTATGTTGTAGAGGGGGCTACGTTTCAGGCAGCTAGGTTGAAAGTCCGCTCGCATATTTTCTCAGACCTTAAAATAACTCTAGTTATCATCCGAAAGAGACCATTTGCACATCACTAACTGGGTACAATTAACGTCTTTGGGAGCAGTTAATTTTAGAACTGCTATATGAAAGTAACCGACTCACTCTGATTCTGGCAGTCCCGTTGTAACGTTCTCAAATAACTGAGTACAAATTAGTTCTTTAGAAAATGTTCTTCAAAGAAGTATTTTCTGCAGGTTCAAAACGATTCTTTTCATAAAATTTAAGCAGCATAGTACATCAATATAGAATATTTTACGTTCTCAAACTAACATCCGAATCTCACAAAGGAGTTTTTTAAAGGCTGAATTCAATGTTTGCGGCCCTGACATTAGACAATTTATTTTTCATTCAAAATGTTATTCCTGTGTCACTCCCTGAGGAAGTGAGGGCGTTGTACAAATCTTTTGGTGAATTATATAGTTGATTTATTTGTGTATTTGGACGTTGTTTTTGCAAGCTGTGTGAGGTCGCATTCTTGAAAAGTTTATTAAACTGATTTGTTTATTACGTTGCAGAAAGGCAGAGTTTGGAGTTGTATTGACCTTGGTGGTATGTGCTACATACAAAAATAAACATTTAATTCGTTTTCTTTTGTGGGATATGTTGACTCATGTAGTTCTGGTTTGACATTTCATTTGAAATTCTCGGCCACACAACTTTTATTCACGAGTGTATCTATGCTAATTTGCTATTCTACAGTCCTTGAACAATAGGTTATAGAAATGAGCGTTGAAATTGCCTTTTATCTTTCTAAGTGAATCTTTAGTTTGTCATCAGAGATACTTGGAAGTTTATTTAAGAGTAAATTTCAATTAAACAATCGATTCGAATGCGACTTTCGTTGAACTCAAGAAAAGATTTAGGAAATATCCGTTTGAGTCTGACATCCAAGTATTAGTTACGCGGTAAATGTAAAGAAATTACGAAAAAACTTTCCTGAAAAGCGATCAAATTGAACATTTTATAGCAATTATATTGAAAACGAAAATTCAAGTTATATTCTAACATTGTACTGAAATTATATTTTAACAATTGCACTGAAATAATTATATATGGAGACTGAAATTATACAATAATAATTACACTAAATTTTTTTCAAATATAATTATATTGGAACCACCTTGATACAATCGCCAACACCACTCCTGTAATTTAATTTTGATTCCCTGGTTATCTGCTAACGTTTGGTCTGTGCTATGGACTTACAGCAGTCGCGCACGTATCATTCCCTTAAGCATCTCCAGGACGCAACTATACGGTACCGCTTCAGCTCAGGAAATTTGCTGTTGCCTTCACTCACGGAGCCAATTGCTTCCCGTGCCATTTTCCGCTTGAACAAATTTCCTGCTCTTCGGCTTATCTTGATTTGATTTGTCACTGGCAGAACGACGCTAGTTAGTGCACCAAGGTTGCCATTTGATGCTGGGGAGGCGTTAGTGAAGGCTCACGAGAATTGCAGGCAATCGCAGGCGAGCGCTGCGCCTAAGATCTCTTGGCTTCATTCCAGGCGGGAATGCACGTTTTGCTCTTCGCTTCTGCGCTCTTCGATGGAATGGTAAAGTTCATTTCGGGATTGGATTTATTCATCGGTTCTGCGCGGATGGCAAGAAAACCTGCGTTTTCATCGAACAACAGCTCGTAGTTTTGCATAACCCATGATGCACAGAACGTCAGGACGCTGCTCCGGGAGAAAGAGTTTGTCATTCTTTTATTTTCGATCTGACTCACAGTCAAAATTCGGAGAAGAGATGCAAAAATTTCATTTAACCCCAAGTCCTTGGGGAATTTTGTCAAACAACGTTAACCTTTAGAAAACAGTTAATTGACGAAAGAATCGATAGCACATAAAGACCCTTTAAAAAATAGATTTCCTCTTGAATTGAGTTTGAAGGTTGGTTAGAAAAAATTGTAAAGAGGCACTGAATGACATGTAAAATTATTGAGTCAGACTTAAGGCAAATAGGCTGTTTCATGGATTAAAATTAAAGCGTTGCCAGGACAAAAAATGAAACAAGAGGCACTGAATGACATGGAAAAATATTGAGTCATTCCTAAGATAAATATGCTGTTTCTTTGATCAAAACAAAGCATTCAAAAGAAAAAATGTGAATTAGAAGCACTGAATGGCACACAAAATTATTGAGTTCGTCCTAAGAAAAATAGCTGTTTCCTGGATTAAAATTAAAGCGTTGCAAAGACAAAAAATGAATCAGAAGCCCTGAATGACTTACAAAACCATTAAGTCAGTCGTAACGTTTGATGTGCTCCGTCTACTACAACAAAAAGATGATCCTTTGAGGAATGAACGCACGGTGGTAGCCGACGGCGCTTTGTTAGGATTATGCTTGAGTGATAGAGGATTTCTAAAGATGAATCCCAGTGCCGCGCTGCCCAAGTGATGTTTATAGCTCCGTGTTTAATACGTAGAATGGAAACCGAAGCTGGCTTTAAGCCTCCTCAGGCTTCAGAAATCCATAAGTTATTTATGGGATCTTCAGGTTAGGTAATGATTTTTCGTTCTTACTCGTGTTGAAATTCTCCTAGAACTGAGTTGATTCAGTTCAAATGTGCGCATTGCCTTTGTATATTCATAGGGAGGTGATACAGTTACATTTACGAGCATTGAGGTAGCTTATTTTTCAGTTCTACGACTCAACAAGTGCAAAATCTATGGATATTTTACGGTTTGATGCTTTTATTTATGTAATATTTAATTTAACCATATTTCGAAACTCCCATGATTTTCCGAGAATATTACTGCAAAATACGGAAATTTTTATTTAACGAGCAATTCATACTTATTCATAATTTATGTTTATAGCCTAATTATGATGTTTAAAATTCGATGTTTTTGCTTGTACAAATGTTGATACAATGCAATATTAGAGGGGAAAAAACATTTAGTGTTTTTAGTTTTCGTAGGAAAGCTGCCTAAAATCTGGATGTTACAAGCGTCATCATTTTGAATGATGTAGATAAAATTCAACCTTCTTCACCTTTATTACGATGAGCTCACAGGCAAGTGTATCTATGTGGGTGTATTTTCAAAGTCATAAATTTCAAAGCGGAGGAACATCTCAATCAAATATAAATACGCTAGAACGCTTAAATTCTAAAGGAATGTAACATTCATAAATCCAACCATCAATCCGAGGGATGAATACTAAACTAGATTAATTATCAGTCACAAATATTGTTTGGGCCCTCAAATGATGCGATATAATACTGAAAACTATTCTTCTTCAGCAGCTGTTTATTGTTTTTCAGGTAATGAATATTATTTTTGCGCTTTATTTTTGAGTTTAAATTGAAACCTTTGGCTGTTTCCAGCAGATTCTATTTCTATATTTTGGCATGAGTGCCTTGAAAAATTGGTTTCCAAACAGATCTAATTTAAAAACTCATTCGCTGCGAGACAGTGTGGTGCTGAATTGAAATCAACAATTGACAATGTGCTGCTGAATTGACATCAACAATTGACAATGTGCTATTACATCAACCTCAACTTTCGAACGTACAACTCATTACAATATCATTGAATTGAAGGATGCATATCAGGTTCAATCGCGGAGCACGTGCTTTGAATTACGCTTTTTCTCAACCTAGGCAAAACTCGAACTTTTTGTGCAGGCACTTCTAATGCACTTTCCTTTGACACAGCAGAATTAGCACCCGCATGCAAGGCAGACAAAGCCGCTCCGAAAAGAACGTATTCGAGGGCGAGTTTCCGGCTCAGCAAAATGTCGCAATCCGGTGTTTTTGTTCCGCCTGTCAGCTGTTACCACAAGAACACGCAAGATAGAGGACCAAAATCGCTCAATGTGGGAGTCCGAATTCAAGTTTAATACCAACTGGTCTTAAATTCAGAATATTTTGAGCTCTTCGAATTTTTCTTACTTTAGAGTTTTAACTTGAGAGTTTTTCAACTTCGAATTCTTATCATTCATTCACAGCGATTTTGTATTCCTAAATATGAGTGGGGAGAGTCAAAGCCCTCATGAGAAAAACAGAAAGGTTTGTTGTACACATGTATTTAATACGAGCCTTTGGTATCATACGAGTGAGTCCAGCGTACTCCATCATGTTCTGCAAATTTTCTTTGTACTCTGTAATTTGAGGTCGTAACCTAAATAAGCGAATTTAACCGATGCTCCTTGGACAAAAGGTTCCTTATTCTACAGCGATTTGTAAGGCTAGAATTGGGATTATTCACGGAGGATGACATGCTAATTTTTGCTAGCTGACCTTCGTATAAGCAAATAGTCCAGCTATTACAGACATACCTAATGACCAGAACAATTATGCGTTCTGATCAATGCAGTCCGGTGTTAGCTACCTGCTATTAATAAAATAATGATACGGTTTGCCCAGGTAATTCTTTGAGGGGTTGGTGAGGTGTGGGGAGGTGACCGTTGGAAAGTTCCTTCAGGTCCTTCTCTTCACTCGAGCACTTGTCTGCACACAGCAAACTTTCTTGTGTAGTTCAGCAAACTTTTTTGGGTTGTTCATCAGCCTTTCTTGTGTAGTTCATCAACCTTTTTTGTGTAGTTCATCAGCCATTCTTGTGTAGTTCATCAACCTTTTTTGTGTAGTTCATCAGCCTCTCTTGTGGAGTCATCTAATTTTTTTGTGTAGTTCATCAGCCTGTTTTGTGTAGTGCATCAGCCTTTTTTGTGTAGTTCATCAGCTTTTTTGTGCAGTGCATCAGTTTTTTTGTATAGTGCATCTGCCTTTTTGTGCAGTGTGACACATCAGCCTTTCACAAGATGCACATTGGTTTTTCTTGCGCGGTTCATCAGTTTTTCTCATGTAGTACATAAACATTTTTTGTGTCACTCATCAGCCTTTCCTCATGCGGCACATCAGCGTGTGTCGAGTGGTACATCTGCTTTTTTCAAGTGATACTTCAGTATTTCTTGAGGCCCATATCAGCATTTCTTGTGCGGAACATCAGTTATCTTTCGTGGCACGTGTCTTTTTTGCATGATACATCACCCAGTTTAGGGTGATAGCTTTTGCTCGGATATAAAGCATCAAACTTACCTGCATTTCTTGACTTGCTCTCCCTATATCTTCTTGGTTTACCCTCCCTATATCTTCTCGGTTTACCCTCCCTATATCTTCTTGGTTTACCCTCCCTATATCTTCTTGGTTTACCCTCCCTATATCTTCTTGTTTTACCCTCCCTATATCTTCTTGGTTTACCCTTCCTATATCTTCTTGGTTTACCCTCCCTATATCTTCTTGGTTTACCCTCCCTATATCTTCTTGTTTTACCCTCCCTATATCTTCTTGGTTTACCCTCCCTATATCTTCTTGGTTTACTCTCCCTATATCTTCTTGGTTTACTCTCCCTATATCTTCTTGGTTTACCCTCCCTATATCTTCTTGGTTTACCATCCCTATATCTTCTTGTTTTACCCTCCCTATATCTTCTTGGTTTACTCTCCCTATATCTTCTTGGTTTACCCTCCCTATATCTTCTTGGTTTACTCTCCCTATATCTTCTTGGTTTACTCTCTTTATATCTTCTTGGTTTACCCTCCCTATATCTTCTTGTTTTACCCTCCCTATATCTTCTTGGTTTATTCTCCCTATATCTTCTTGGTTTACCCTCCCTATATCTTCTTGTTTTACCCTCCCTATATCTTCTTGGTTTACTCTCCCTATATCTTCTTGGTTTACTCTCCCTATATCTTCTTGGTTTACTCTCTCTATATCTTCTTGGTTTACCCTCCCTATATCTTCTTGGTTTACTCTCCCTATATCTTCTTGGCTTACTTTCCCTATATCTTCTTGGTTTACTCTCCCTATATCTTCGTGTTTTACCCTCCCCATATCTTCTTGGTTTACTTTCCCTATATCTTCTTGGTTTACTCTCTCTATATCTTCTTGGTTTACCCTCCCTGTACCTTCTTGGTATGCCCTCCTTATAACTTCTTGGCCTACCCTCTCTATATCTTCTCGGTTTACCCTCTCTATAACTTCTCGGGTTACACTCCAAATATCTTCTTGGTTTACCCTCCCTATATCTTTTTGGTTTACCCTCCCTATATCTTCCTGACTTACCCTCCCTATATGATTAATTTCAATATGTGGGAATAGTAAAGTTTTCTGAGCATAATCCAGTTTCCCTTTGTAATTTCATACATAAACATTTCATTAATAGAGGTGATAAAGACTTTATCTAAAGACCACGTTGAACGAAGAACTCAAATCGGTTGTTCTCGCTTGACACACATCACATGACAAAATCGATCATCATGGACAATTTTCTTTTGTAAATTATTTAATTGGTTGATCTGGTGTAATTTTCGAGTAAGTCAACAGGGTTACTTATTTTTTATCGTAGAATCAGGTAAGCATGGGATTCTCTAGAATTCACTGAGCTTATTTGGGCCAAAACATTATAGTTTTTAAAACTGTCCACTGTAAAAATTCTTTAGTTAAAAAGAAGAACGAACGTTTTGAGAGACGTATTTTTTTGGCAACGTTTCGGAATTCATGGATTTTAATTTCAGAATTTATCTGTACTGGAAAAAATACAGAAGATAAATTTTTAATTTTCCATTGCACTGTAAAGCAAATAAAGAACAAGATCTATGGTTTTTAATGCAACTGTATTTGTGCACTATAAAACCTCTTTTAAATAGTGATTGCATTGTAACAAGATAGTTCATTGCGCCTATGTCCTAACTTTCAAAACACAAATCTTAATGTGTCTGAATAATGTTCTTTTGTGTAGGGTTTGAAATTTTCGGTTTTGGGTACGGTTTTTTAGATAAAGTTTTGGTTCTCTGGAATGACTGCCTTGTATGTTTTATGTTTAACTTCATTATTTTATTTATTCCTTTTTATATTTTGTCTCTTGTATTGTTTTACTGCACTGATGATAGAATCTACGAATTCTGGAACGCCTGCAAATGAATATATTTTTCTCGATGTTGGTTCTTGATTGTTTCAAGAAGGAAACTAAATGTGAGACGATTCCACCAACCGATGTAGACAGGCAAGTGAAATATCACATTCCGCGTACCAGTTTCTTTAGTTAAAATTGTATATTAAAAGCTAACAAAAATTGTAACTGCGGCAAAGTCTGCTGATTCTAGTGATGTATTAAGTGCACTCCTAAAATAATTAGCAGTGAAATTGGCTACGCACTATTCTTAACATAAATTAGGTTATAGAAAATAAACGTATTCAAATAAGTTAAAATAGAAACTTAGTGTCTGCTGCCTCATACCTTATTTTCTACTCAAGGTGAATAAGACTCACAAACTCAAATTAAAGAGATTGTTACGAGAGATGTCAAATGCATTTGATGCTAACAATTAAATTATTTCCATTTAACAATTGATTTATCAGACTAGAAGAGCAAGATGGTAGAACATTCATTGTGCTCTCTGGAGAGGCAATTAATCTTTGGCAGAGCTCGAGTTCAAGGCTTAGCGTGAGGCTGGGCTCCGGTAGCTGGCTGGGCATTGGCTGGGCTTGGGTTCAAGGCTTAGCGTGAGGCTGGGCTCAGGCAGCTGGCTGGGCATTGGCTGGGCTTGGGTTCAAGGCTTAGCGTGAGGCTGGGCTCAGGCAGCTGGCTGGGCATTGGCTGGGCTTGGGTTCAAGACTTAGCGTGAGGCTGGGCTCAGGCAGCTGGCTGGGCATTGGCTGGGCTTGGGTTCAAGGCTTAGCGTGAGGCTGGGCTCAGGTAGCTGGCTGGGCATTGGCTGTGCTTGGGTTCAAGGCTTAGCGTGAGGCTGGGCTCAGGTAGCTGGCTGGGCATTGGCTGGGCTTGGGTTTAAGGCTTAGCGTGAGGCTGGGTGAACGTACATTTATGGGGGCTTGGTTGGGTTCAGGTTTAAGGCTTGATTAATCTCATAGGTTGGGCTAAGGTTTCACATGTTGCACAAAGTTGAGCTAAGAATTAAGGCTTGGTTCAAAGTTGGGCTTAAATTTCAGGGTTGCTGAAAGTTTGGGTTTAAATTTTAGTGGAGACATAATGTTAGGAGGAGACTCAAATATTAAATTTCCAATAAGTTGATTCGTAGGAAATCTCACTCGCATGATAAAAGGAAGAGCCAGAGTAAAAATGTAGCTTTTTATTATATGAACTTATTTATGTTTCAGCACTGGAAATAAAATTATAATGTTCAGGAAAGTTGAGAAGAAATATTTATGTTCAAACCTTGGTACAAGGCTGGAATGAAGAGACAGGCTGAGCATGAGCTGATCTTTGACGGTATTGCATCATGAGCCTCTTACAATTAATCTCTAAAGGCATAAGTTGATAATTTGATTGGGATCGAAGCAGTTTTTCTTCCTCGTAAAAATATCAGGGGACATCGTTAGCTTTTAATTGTGAAAATAATTTTGATATTTCCGAGAGACGATTTTCTGAGTCTCATGAAAAATTAATACACAAATATTTTTTTAGCTCGTGATGCTTGCTCGTGCATTTGGGGGGCCCGTGACCTTCAAATCTGTACGTAAAATACACCAACTTGGAAATAAATCATTACAATTTTCGACCGTTGATTCATACATTTATGCCTCAACGATTAAATTTTATGGACCGACGCGTGAAGACGAATGTGGTGAAGCTGCAGCATAAATACAATGTACTTACATCTGCATCTGTACAATGTATCTGCTTCGCTCTCTCTATAATGCATATCAGTGAAATATTTTTGGGGCTCATTTCATATCATGTTCTATCATTCACTCAAAATTTTTCGCTCAGAATTTTTTACAGCATTCTGTTGTCCACGCATTTTTTTAAGACTCACGCATGAACGTTATTGATTATTGGCAATCAAAGCAACCAATGTATAATGGTTTTGTCGCAGTGATGCGTCACTTGCTGTGCTTGAAAATTTGCTGATCATCTTAACATACTTTCTACTATTGATCAACTGTCAACTAAAAAATTTGAGATAATTTTTGTGCATGAATTTATAAAATATGATGGCAATTCTTAACTATTCAATCCACAAAATAAAGCTAGCATTTTCTCCTGAACAATTTTCGCAGGTGAAAAGTTTTTTCGTTTTTCTTAGAGTAAAAAATGTATTCAGCTGTATTCAATTATATAATGACCCGTATTGAATTTTTGTATAGTCAATAATGTATTAAGCAATGTACAGTATTCAAGAATTTTTTCAACCGTATTACATAACTGATGAAGGTACAAATATAGATACAGCTAGGACTAGGACTAGGTATAATTAGGCGGTATGGCCAGTTCAAGGCACGGCAAATGTTTCCTGATAGATAATCGGGAAATGACAAAGCCATACTTTGCATGTGAAGATCCGTGCTTCCAACAATGTGCTCAACATAAGATTATTTTATCATTCATCCACTTCCCTGTAATTAGTAATGTGCGAGAACGTAAACATCATTAGGTTTTAATTTTAAAAATAATTTCAATTTTTTGGAGAGACTATTTTCAGAGTTCCATAAAAAATTACTACATAAATGTTTCCTAATATTGTGATGTTGGGGCATGAATTCGGGGCTACACGTGACCTTTAAATTTGTACGTAATATACCCCAACTTGGGAGCAGTCATTCCAGTTTGTAAAACTAGAATGCGTAATATTTGAATACGTAATAATTATCTATTTATCTTGAAGATTCACAACCCGTCAATGACCGCGTGATCCTACTAATGCTTTCTTAAACTGTATATCTCTGCCAATATAAGTTCTCAATCACTATCTTTCATTCTTCATTTCCGTGCATTGGTAATTTCGCCGGCGAGTTTGAAGAACAGATCTCACAGACTCTTGACCTTCGATGAGGCCAATGCTCTTTGCAGAAAGAGTTAATTTTTAGCTTTTGATAGACCAATGAATTTTTTGGCGGAATCCACTCATTTTTTGAGTATCGGCGAGATTTGGCAGGGACTTTAGTGCGCTTCAAATCGAAGCAATCAAGACTCACTGGGGCGTTTTCATCGCCTCTAATTATCTTTGATTGATGGGCTTCTGAAAGCGTCAAATAGGTGATTGCCTTCGCTCAGGACGAATTGTCCTCTATTTTTACGGGGAAGAAAGGCGGTCCGATCCCAATCAACTTATCAAGTCACGCTTCAATTGCAACCCGCCCTGCTCTCGAACAATACTCGTTACGCACCACCATGCGGCTTCGCTGGCGTTTTTACACCCACGAAATCCCTCGGAAAACCGGCGTTGTTTTGAATTTCAAGGCCAAATTGAAATGGCGGTCAATCCTACTGTCGCAAAATGAAGACACTCAATGTCTTCATGAAGAATAGATAAAGAATAAGTTTATTTTATTTGGCAAAACTCACGGCACTTTCAATGCACCCAATGCATTTATCTAGTGAGTGGATTTGGTTTTCATTTTTGATTCATGAGGATTTTTTCAGTTTCATTTGTTAAGAGGAGCTGATGTTTTTTTGTTCTAAGCACTTTGCGTTCCTACCATCGGGAAATACTTGAGTGATACTTCCATGTTTTTTCTTCGGGTGTGATTCTGGAATACCTTCTCACCACTTAGCAAAAGATTAGCGATTTGGTCTTGTGAATGAATATATGATAATCCGCAAAAAAAAGTTCAATTAACTAACATTATCAATTTCTCAAATTTTTGAGAACAAATACCTTTATTTATTGCTAGTAATTTGAATAATGTTATCTGCTTAAATTTTGACACACGAGTTTTACTAAAGTCTTAAGTTAGCACTGACAACACATATGTCTGTACAACCACTTGTTGTAATTTGAAACGAAGAGTTATATGTGCATATGTGCTGCTGGCAACAGTAATAGTGGTGATGGTGAAGTGAAGAAGCGATGCTAAATTTACTTGAAAAGTGATAGTAAAATTGTGTGCTGGTGCAACTCAACTAACGTGGCCTCTGGCCTAACAATTGAAGCCTATTTTTATTTGAAAACTAACACTTAACACGTTGACTAAGTTAGCGCTCCTGTTGCATCGGTTGTTTAAGTTAAGTTGTAAGTAACAGAGTTGAAAAACTGACTTTACTGCTCGAAAACATGCCCATCTTTTCTTAAATTTGAGAAAAATTTAACGGGTCGATAATATTTAACTTCAGCTGCTATTATCTTTTCAGAAACAGGTAGTGAAATTATTAAAATGTCATTCATTTATACCGCTACGAAAATAATATAATTTATGTTGTAGCACACAAATGTCGCAATATAAGTCCTAGTGTGTTATTAGTCCTAACAACTAAAATCGTGTGAAAGTGGCTACCGACCACAGTTCCATACAAAGCAATCAGTGTTAGGAAACTCTATTTTCATATTGCTAGAATAAATGTTTGGTTATTTGTATGAATAAATAGTCCGTAGAGTTGATTGCGTGAACGACATGGGATACCTAAATTTGTGTTGTAAAAGCCGTGGAATTTTTTTATCTGCGCTGCACAAGATACTTAAATCTGTGTTGTAAAATCCGTGGAATTTTTCTGTCAGCTGCACAGGATACCTAAATTTGTGTGGTAAAATCCGTGGAGTTTTTCTGCTCGAGCGGCACAAGGTACTTAAATGTGTGTTTCAAAATCCGTGGAGTTTTTCTGTCTGAGCTTCACAAGATACTTAAATTTGTGTTGTAAAATCCGTGGAGTTTGCCAAGTCTTTGGAGTTAATTATCTCAACGACGTGTAATACTTAAACGTGTGTGCCAAAGCCTGTGAAGTTTACTGCATGAACACGGGTGCTTGGTGTACTACAATTTATGTATTTTCATGGCATGATAATAGTTTGCCTCAGGTGCAAAAATCAATTCCAAAGAAGGTAGCGAAATTATTGGAATGTTTTTCATTAATACCGGCACGTAGATAATATAATTTATCTAGTAGTACGCATACGTCCCTATACGTAGTTCCTGAGCCAACAGTGAAGAATTTTTTCGGACACCATATAAAAATTTAGAATTGTCTATGGAAATCATAACCAAGTGCGTAACAAATGAATTGCATCTGTCTACTCTACAGCATATGATCCAGCATATGATACTGCTTCAAAATTTTTTAATCAGAGTGCACACACATCAAGAATGCACTCTTGAAAAAGACGAGGTGGGGCATTTAGGCAATTTTAAAAATACAGCCAAAAATACATTTTAAAACACAAATCCCAGAACCTGTGATGCAACGGCATCGTTTAATCTGCATTTTTCCCCAACGATTGATCATAATCGCGTCTCATAATTTCAGAGATTTTATCTGAAGAACGGATTTCATTTGGCAGGGCCCTAACATGTTCCAATCCTTCAATGAGATCAGATGCACTCCTCAACATTCCACAGGGAAACGAATGAGCGATCAAAGAGCCGAGAGGACGCAGAGTCGCCTAAGCTCTAGCAACTTGTCTGATCAGAGCCTCCGAGTTTGACGGATCGCGTGCAGAGAGAGAGAGAGGGAGAGAGAGTGTGTGTGTGAGAGAGAAGGAGAGAGGGAGGGAGGGGGAGAGAGAAGGGGAGAGGGAGGGAGCATCCCTTGAACATTTTTGAAAGCTAAGACCTGAGGAAGGCAGAGCGACGCCTCAAAGGGCCTCTGCGATGTGCAAATGAGATTTCAGGGACTCAGTAAAACCTGTGCGAGTCAAGATTGCGCTGCGTGCTCTGAAGTTATTGCAATACTGCAGCCCTCGCACGGATACCAGCACAAGTCGAGTGTCGTGCGTGCCGTCAGTGCAATTCCTCTTAGTCGAAATGGTGAAGATCGATCAGAAATTTTAGTGCAGCATGGAATTTTTTTAAACAATATTTCAGCCTTTATTATTTCTCTTCGTGGAAATGGTGAAGATTGATCAAAAATTTTGGCGCAGCATGGAATTTTTTTTTGAAACAATATTTCAGCGTTTATTATTTTTCTTCGTGGAAATGGTGAAAATCGATCAGAAATTTTAGTGAAGCATGGAAATTTTTTGTTTAAAATAATATTTATGCCGTTACTATAGCACAGTGTTTAAAATGGTGAAGCTCAATCGAGTGTTTTACTGCAGTAGATAAATTTTTAAACATTATTTTTATCTTTACAATAGCTGGGTGTTTAGTAATTGGTCATCTTTATCAGTTGAAAATTGTTGTGTGTTTACATGACGATGTTACAGCATTGACAATGCAATTCATCAGAATTATGAAAATTTGCTAGCGTTCATTTTTAGCGCAAGAAAAAAGCTCGAGCTTTTTCTTCAATTCCTCATTCCGCTCATACGAATGAGAAAGGCCACTCGTTTGATTCTGCCTGCATTCACTTGCCTATGGAGATACCAGTGAATTATACCCAAATATTGTTCTATGCGAACAGTTAAAAAAAACCATCGTGTTTTTTACTCCTAAAAGGTGTGCATCCCAGTTACAGTTCTCCAGTATTTTATATCGTCCATTTTATTTCTAAACTGCTGTTCGTGAGCAGGGTTCATTTTGAAGGTTCATGATCAGATTCAAACACAGCAACAAAATGCCTCAAATTCTAAAAGCAAATGCACAGCGCTGGGTGACAAACTACACTCAGAAATTGACAGACATGAAAATTATTCACGAACTTCCATACGAGTCGAATACCAATTAAGAAAACGGGGCAACTCGCAGTGCAAAAAGTATGACAGACGAAGGCTTGCCCTAGCAAAACTCTGCATCTTATTACGCGGCATTTTGCGCTGCTCTAATGAACTTAATGGTAATCCAAGTCACCGAGGCCACGTCTGTCGCGACTCAAAATGCCGCGTGCTGAAGTAACTTTGTCTTGTCAGATGCAGACTCTAGAAGGACGGCAGCTGTTCGCCGGGCTGTAAATTCTGAAGACTTGGCTCAATACGAGCTGCCTTTGCTTCGTAAAACTCGTCCTAACTCTCGTAAAATGAAGCAAAATTTTACATCCGACGTGGTCTCTTGGCTGCGATGAGCGCTCTCGAGTCCCAGGGCATGAATTGGTGACGAGGCTGTGCTGTCGGTGGTGCGAGCGAACAACCGCCACGTCTTCCAGGAAACTGCACCTGGAGACATCAGGGGACTGCTACCGAGGTGTCAGAGTGTGGGGCATCTGTTGTATTTTGTGTTGGGAGGGAAAAACTGTAGTTTTTATTTAAATTTTCAAAGGAATACTTTCTGGTCTTCGTTTTTTGATCGAACTTGGCCGACAAAGTAACTTTTCAAGAACAACCACAGAGAGATTGAGAGGGAAGGATTGGCTTTTATTTGACTTTCTTATGGAATAGTTTCAATTCTCTGTTTCTTAATCGAGCGTGGCTGACAAAGTAACTTTTCAGTTAGAATAATCATAGAAAGATTGAGAGGGAAAGACTGTAATTTTATTAGGATTTTCAATAGAATAGTTTCAAGTAATCGTTTTTTAATTGAGCGTGGCTGACAAAGTAACTTCACAGTTAGAGCAGTCATAGAAAGAATAGTGTTTCCCTTTGGCTTATATGGACGTGTTGCTTCATCCGGGTTCGGAGAACCGATGGTTATGTTACACGATTGAATTGTTCATTCCAAGAATTCATTTCAGATTGTCGAAATTATTTTTTACGCTTGTGGTTTATTTTCCAAGTGATGTTCTCGATTCGTTAAAATAACGGCACATCTTATCAATGTCTCCCGTTCAAAAATGATTTAGCTGATTCGAAATAACTACCTTCCATACAACAGTAGTTGTTAGTTTTAGAGTGCCTGTTCGTATCACTGTTGCCTATGGTATCGTCTCGATAACCATTTGTTACAAATAACTGTTCGTAAAGTTGTAGCTGTCATCTCATCTATTCGTATGTGTCATTTCCCTCCCCTTTCCATAGCAACTTTTTGTACTACGATAGGTGCTCATTCCATGACAGCTGTCATTTCAACAATTCGTACATGTCGCTATCACTGCTATTTCCATTGCAACTTTATGTCCTACCAAAACTGTTTGTTCCATGGTTACTGTTCAAACAATCCCAACTGCTCGTGTTTAATCTTTTTAACTGTTTGCGAAATCGTACGCGCCGTCGATGAAAGAAGAACAAGGCTCACACGAACACGTCCAGAGACCTCCAGCCCCCAAGTCCAGGTGCTGGAACTTAACCTTCGAATTTGTGCTCACTTTCTCGTTAGAGTTTTAGGAGTCGAGGCTTATGGCTCAGCTTTGCCATTAGGCGGCTCAAGCAATTTACCTTCCAGCTTGAAGCATTTATAACATTTTATCGCGCATAAAACCGACTCTGCTGACGGGGAAACTTAAAGACTGACCAAGCAACGCTGTTGTTGTGATACACGCAATTTACGCGGCTGCTAAAACTCTACATCTTGATTGCTAAAACGAAATTTGGCCAAGCCATGTTGCTGTTGTGATGCATTTTGAGCAGCTGCTGATTTCTATGCCTTGGTAACAGAAGCTGAAGCCCATACTTTTTACACGAATGCTTTCATTTATTTATCTCCTACATGTCAAGTCATGTGCCAACGATGTAGCTTTTACTGAACAGGGATTGCTGTATCTGCTTGTTTTCTTTGCACTCTTAAAACATCAGTAACTTGAAGTTTTTTCTCATTTTGCATTTAGGTGTAATCTAAAAGTAGTATACCTGGACGTAAATATATACATAGTACACTTTGACATGAATGTTGGATAAAAATATTCTTATTCACAGCCTAAAAAATATTATTAAGAGACACGTTTTGTGAAAGGACAAGTACGGGCCTCATAATCTTTGACTTCTCAAGCTCCGCATTGCCAACATTCTTTCGATTTATTATTAGTAAGAGATACCACAGTTTATACTGACAATCTGCCCAGTTAATAATTTTGTAAAAAGTTTCTGTTTTGGCGAATGCTAGCACAGCATTTCTTATGTTTCAAAAGAGTTTTTTTTGGATTATATTCCATTTCACAGCAGAAAATATTGAACGTATTTACTGGGTTTTTCATCCACATTGACATGTTTATTTCAATTTGTGATAAAATTTCAATACATCTTTATGCATTCTGTTCATATAACTTTATTCCATTGCATAGTAGAAGAAGCAGAAAATAATTATAACAACTTCTATCACCCATGGTACGCTTTTTATAGGTTTTTAAAAGAAGTTTCGGTGTATCTGGTGATGTATTTTTAGCAAAAGGATCTGGTTTACATAAAAGACTCTGCTTTCATTAACATTTTCATCAAATAATACTCTGTTTTTAAACTTCTATTATGTCATTTACGTCTCAAAGAACACTTTCAATTCGGTGATAATGCTAACATTTATAAAAATTGATAGTCTAATGAATAATAATTTTTACTAACATTACTTACATACGTAAATCAAGTCTTGAATTTAAGTCTGCATAAATTCGAATGTAAAAATAATTCGTTTCTTTTCGAATTATGTTCGCGTTTGCTGGAGTGAGTTGATGTTTTATACTGTGTGTTGATGTTGAAACTAGTTGAATGCGCGTCAGTGGAGTCCTTTTGAAATGAGCCGTGCGGAGCGTTCGAATTCACGGTTTTATCTGCATCGAAATGCTGTTAAATTTAAAAGAATTGCTAGCTTCTCTCAAATGTGCTCGCTGGAATATGCTCTCGAACTCTAATGCACTGCATTTGGATTTTTAAAATATTGAGAGGTGTTGCGAGTTAATTAGACGAGCGTGTTTAATTAGACGTCGTCTCTGCGCGGTGTGGCATCAGCCAGACACTCTATAGAGACGCGTCACAATGAGGCAGAACATCAACATTGCAATCATTTATATTTCTGTTTGAATATCCACACTCTTTAGAGACACTTCACAATGAAGCAGAATATTAAACACTGCGATAATTTATATTTGTGTTTGAATACACAGGTCTTCTGTCCAAAATAATTTTTGAATAATTTTTGCAGTAAATAATTTTAAAAGCTTAATGAAGCTTGCTAGCAATACTGCTAGGATAGTGACGCAGTGCAGCGAGAAATTTTTGAAAATTCCGCAGAGGTGCTTGCAAAATATATTTCGCCTGCTTATATATTAATGACGTATCAAGATCCGCACATTGGGGCGAAGCTTGAATTCCAATTCTACAAATATGGATGTCGGTTATTATTTTTTACCAATGCTGAATTGCCATTCACCCTGAGTGTTAAAAATGCGAAGACGGTTTGCCTGTTGACTTTGACTACAAATGACTTTGACTACAAATGACTTCGACTACAAATAACTTTGACTTTGAATATACAGTAAGTTAGTTTTGCTCGAGTTGGTGAGCCGATTTTCTATTAGGGTATATGTAAAAGAAGAGAGCTGAGATTTTTCCTTAACACTTTGACCGCAATTGGTTGAACTTGAGTTCAACATTCAACTGAAATTTAAAGTCAATTGTAGTGAGCAATTTTTAAAATTACATGCGTTAACTGGATCGTGTCAATTAAGTATTTATGACAATTGAGGTTGTGACTAGTGGTTGGTCAGCAGCATTATGGAAATCTACTCCGTGGCCAATGGTGGCGCACGTTGCGGTCAAAGTGTTAAATTTGAAATGTAGCTGTATCTTGGTTACGAGTGAGCTAAAGAGCCTCTTGTCCAGAACGGGGGTTTGCAGATTATCTATTTCGGTATCTGTAGAAGAAGAATGTACGGTTTTATTAGAGTTTAAGTTGCAGCGGTATCTTGGATGTGAGCAAGCTAAGAGGCCTCTTTTCCAAAATGTTGTGCAACGCTCTCCCCCTGAGGTTGCTGTAAGTATGTAGGTCAAAATTTGCGTGCGGAAATGACGAAGTTGCTGTAAATATGCAGGGTAAAATTAGCCGGTGGAAATGACTGTTAGAAGCTCAGGTAATCAGTGCATGGAAGTCCGTTCGTACTTATTCCCTACAACGACTACTCTTGCTACAAGTCATGGGACTAACTTCAACCTTCAAGCTTTAATTCAAACGGGATGAACTGAAAAAGATTAAGCTCATTCCTGAGTTATAAAATTTCGGTCCTGATCACTTTCATTTTAGGTGCCCCATTTCCATTTTGATTACGGCATGAATTCTCTTTTCATGACCTTTATATACCTTTACTTTTCATGACCAGTATATCTATCTGATCTGTATATTTTAGTTTGTCCAACAATTCTGTAATTCTAGTACATCAGCACCATGGATACAAGCTCCAATTTTAAACTGAGTAGCTTTGCAAATGGATGATTGTTTCAACAAAACTTTGACCTTCAATGCTTATTCAACTGCATGAGCAATGAGTGGGTACATTTATGGAAATAACTATCAGGGAAGCATTATTCCGTTCGCCTGACATAAACATATTGCCATTTAGCGATGAACATGTGATTAAAAGATAGGCAATAGAAAAGGTAGAATATTTTTCGTCTTCTGCACGACGTCAGGCAATTTATCTTCGAAAACCTAGTGGAATAATGATTTATTTTCCACGGCAATAAAGGTTTTTTATTGCGTATCATTAACAATGAAGATGAAGAGGGTCTAAATTACAGAGTAATTGTAGGTTTTGCTTACGCTGGAAACAGCAGAAAGTGCTCGTAACATCCAGCGTACATGTATCATTTTATCTGAAGTCAAGCAGATGATTTGGAAAAATTAAAAGTGAAAGTTTAGATCTGCAAACTGACATGGCAACACACGCAAACGTGTAGGAAATTTTCCATTTTTTCATAGCGTCATGTTGTTTATTGAAGTCCAGAGGATATTTTTGCTAGCGCCATGCAGTTTATTAAAGTCCTTAGAAAATTTTTGTCTGCGTCATGTTGTTTATTCAAGTTCAGAGGATATTTTTCCCAGCGTCATGTTGTTTATTGAATTCCAGAGGATATTTTTGCCAGCGCCATTTAGTTCAATGAAGTCAAGCGGGTATTTTTGGCCAACGCCTTATATTTTGAAGCTGAAGTCTAGAGGAGATTCTTAGTAAGTTCAGGAGGGACATGAATAGAGCGAAAGTGGGTATATACTTCAGATTTTTCATCTAATTCTTGTGATTTAGAGTTTGATGAAAATGAACGAAAGACAGTCCCTTGATCTTTCATTATTAGGATTTAGAAAATCTTACCTCGTATGACGAGTGGCGTTGGTGGGAAAAATACAAAGAACACAATGGTTCGAATGGGGACATTACATGAGAATGAGAATTAGCAGAATAAAAAAGTGGCCTTACGCTGGAAAGAATGTCCAGCTACATCCATGAATTCATAATTGTGGCATGCCCATAGACCTCGATAGGCATCATCCTGAAGTGCTAATCATTGGAATATCCCTCAAAAGTTCTGATACCGTTAATTAGTCATGATTAAAAATGTCTAAGCCATTATAATAAATGCATAATAACGTAAGAAAAACTGTAAAAAATCTGTTTAGTTCTCACTGCCGTAGCGCTTAACTTTGGTTCGGTGAACAGACTTAGGAGGAAAGTTCAGCGTTCTGCTCTGAGATGTTTTTTGAAAACATTTCGTGGCTGCTGAAATGCATTGCGAGATCGCAGGCAAAAACATTTGACGCAACCGAGCACCCACTCATGCCTGTTGCTAGAGAGTGTTATTCTCCAGCGCCAGACTATATCAGTATACGTCGAAATTTGTTTGCACTGCGACACGCATCAATATACATTTGACAAAGACGAGTTTTTTGATTGGGTTAAACCTCCTATTGATGGACGCAACCCCATAATGGAAATTTTCAAAAAGTCAACCAATTTGTTACGCTAATAGTGATTTGCATGTTAGTCACTGTACCACTCTGAAAGAACAATAAAAATTGTTTGTTGAGCAAAAGTTCCCGTCGGGGAGAATTTTACCTCCTTTGACGGAAATAGAACCCTTTAAAAATTGGCCTAGTACTACTGCAGTATCGGTGCAGTATCACAGATGCACCAGTGGCGGTGCACTCTCAAAGTTGCCACATCAGCTTTTTAAAGCAGTTCTCTTCCTCAAACGCCACTGCTGTAATTCTGTCAGTGGACTCCTCTGAGTGGCATCGAATTGCTACAACTACTACTATTGAATTGATTGTTTTAATCGAGGCTTTAAGCTATAAGTTCTGTAAAAGCTTGCTTGCAGTTTTTACTGCGCTGAACGTTCTATTCACGACAAGTAGTACTTTCTGTGTAACTTGCAGGTTTAAACAGGCCTTGAAATGCCTTTACTGTATAGAACTACTAAAAAACACTGAAGATACCGTTCTGTTTTTCATCTCGGGAATTTTCGCCTGAGTGAATGTTTCAACATAACCACAATCATTAACAACTTTTGTACTTTATCAGTTATGAATTGAAATTAACTAAATTAAAATCAAGGAAAAAGCATTGCAATCGTCAGATGAAAAATAAAAACGGAGATAAAGAACAAGTGTAATGGCAAGATTTTGTTTAAGTATAAATGTTGTGGGAACAACTCTGAGCAATGAAAATTTCAAATGTTTCAAGTCTTGTGCGCACGGTAAGCAGAAATAGCATAGTTTTCTAAACTTTTTACCAATATCAACCACAAACTTATTGGCATCTGCAGAACTATTGTGTTCATCATCATCTTCTCAGTGGCCTGTTTAAAATTTGTTAGTGTATACTTGAGGTTGTCGTATTTTGAAATTCAGGTGAGAGAGTTACTGTTTTCATTATCTCACTCATAATGCTTTAAAATCTATAGCATTTAAGAACGAGATGGACAATAAGTGAGTCGTGTAGGTCTTGTATACTAGAACAGGATCGAAATAATGTACTTATTCATAACTTCCAAGGCTTTTTATTTCTGCTGTCCACATTGAAAATTAGTTCATACTGTGAGTACATTGCAAAACATTTCTTCCTAATTTACAGTAAAATAGATATATTTGTCACCATATGGTTTCGAAAGTTAGAGGAAAAGCTAATGCCATGAAAATAATATTTTATTAGATTATTTTTTTGCACTGATATATTGTTAATTATTGTTTCGTATAAGCTCAGAAATTGAATCCTTGTTCGCTAGTTGCAGCGTAGTCGTTTGTTCCACTTCAACATTAACGATGTACTTGACTCTTTTCAGATAGCGAAAACAACGAGCGCGCTGTGTATTTATATGATGAGTAATACGCTGGCGACATAAATCAAGCTTTCACATCTGGTCCGTTTATGACATCAATAATGTCCCGTGGAACGCAGCTTGGGCCGAAAGGTTGGGAACCATTTCTGCCCGATATTGGACACGACGTGCAACTTCTGCCAGACGTACGACCGTCTATTACGGAGAGCTTTTTTGATCCCACTCCGACCTAACGCCGACCGTCGCGTCTGGACCATGTAGTGGTCTTGGTAATCGCTACGTACTTTGTGATGAGAACACCTTCCAAACTTGCTTCCGGTAGAAACATATTAAATGGTGAATAAAATTTGGTCTCGGTGATCGCTACGCATACTGTGAAGAGATCAACTTGCAAACTGGCTTCCGATTGAAAACAATGATACTAAATGTTGAATAAATTTAGTACTTAGTAATCAGTCTATGGGTTTTGATGGGAGCACCTTACAAACTCGCTTACAATAGCACCGGTGAAAAAAAGGGAGAATAAAATTAGCTATAAGCGATGTAACTCTGCGCAAAATTAATATATAATCGCAAACTGACTTGCAACGAAGGAAGTGATATTTTATTGTGAATAAAATTATAAGTTCTCATTGATTTGAGCTGTGAAGAATAATGGAAAAGTAACTTTAAGTAAACCATAGTGATCTATTTCGTGTTTCTGGTGTTCTCTGAATGCGTAAAATGGTGCGCTGAGAGGTTTTCGGAACTTGAAGATGTTTAGGCTTTGTGTTTCTACTTAATAAACGAAATGCAACAAAAAATATTATGAAATGGTTGTTTGAGAATTTATAGCACCTTTATGAAACCATGGAGTGTTTGACATAGTGAATTTGGATATACTGTTGTTTCTAATTTAGGGTTTAGATATTTCTGAGTGAGAGTAACATTCTGTTCAGTAACCCTTCAAATTTTTGCCTAAATTTTAATTGAAACATTCAATGAAGTACGCAGAAATCATCAAAGCAAAAACAACACAAAGCATTTTACGAGTATAATTTTGTGATGATGTAGAAATACTCAAATTTTTGACGGTAGTAGAAATGGAAAATCGACGTTGCAGTGGCGCACCATACAGTTGATGTCTAGCGCAGTCAATAAGTGAATTTTGAGACCGTCTTTTTGCCAGCACATTGGATGCTGGAACTGCGTCGATGTGATCTAGGAACATAAGCCACGCTGAAATGATTTAGCTTTCGGTTGCAGCTTACCATAGATTTAAGAAAACAAGGTGATAATATTACTTCGATCTGGTTTTGGATGAGAATATGTAGTATCTGTGACACCTAAATTAAGTATTTCATATCAAAACGATAAGTTTTAAACGTGCAATTTTAACATCGCTTCATTTTATGTTACGTTGAGTCGATCCAGCCTAGTTCATCATTTTTCTCTGGAGTTCACTACATCCGAGACACACCAGCACACTTCAAAGAGATCCAGGCCGGACTCCTGCAGCAACCTTTTGTTCCTTCACTTCTTCCAGCTGAAGATAGAAAAAATTCGAAAAAATACCAAGAAGTTCTTGAAGATGCGCGTTGGCATTGATCTTCATCTGGTCGCCATTGCGGTGCCGTTGCTGCTGTGCGGCGGCGCGACTGCCCTCACCGCCGTGGAAGTCGAGGCTGCCACTCTGGAGGCCATCAACAGTGAGTACCGGGAGCTTATTGGTGCCTCTGGGTGTTGAATTTATATCTTGCTTATTCGTTGGACTTATGCATTCACGGATGTCCTTCCGTACTCACATAGAGACCATCAACAGTGAGTACCGAGTTGCTTATTGGTGCCTCTGGGAGGTCGTATTTATGCCTTACTCATCCGTTGTACTTATGCATTATCGATGTCTTTTCCAACCCTGCGTGTTTTTTGACTTGACTGCCATTTTTTAATATGGATGACTTTTTTGGACTTTAGTCCTCCTCATACACCGCTGTCTTTTCCAACACTGCTGTCTATTTTGACATTGCAGTCTTTTTTATGTTCGGCTAACTTTTTGGGATTTGCAGATTTCTCACACAGAGCATTCTTTTTAACACTTCCGTCATATTCACCAATGTTCTCTTTTTTGATATTAACTTTTTATGCGGTGGTCTTTTTTAGTTGCAGTTTTTTTACGCTCTGCAGTCTTTTTTAAAATTTACGTCGTTTCCAACACTGATATATGTTTTTTAATCCCGCAGGTTTTTTGGTTCGCCCGTAATTTTTCGAACTGCAGTTTTTCTACACTTTGCAAATTTTTTCACAGCTACCATCTCTTTTGAAATTACTTTTCCTTTTAATATGAGTGACTTTTTTTGAAGATGCCGTTTTCTTACACGCTGCAGACACTATTAAAGACTACTTTTTCACACCCATTTTCTATATCAGCTATATTTCACTTACAACGATTTAGCGGTTCTTATCATCGCATTCATAAAAATCATGTTTGTCAAAACAGTCATCTTAACTGCCTCCACTGTCTTTAATGATGCTGACATTACCTTAATTACTTAATCATTACCATCTTAGTAACCATGCGCTGTTATCTTTTGATTTAATACCGCATTCCTACCACTACCATTTTTTCAAATACAGCCGGGTTTAATAAATGCTGTTATCCGTACTCGCATCGTTTTCTTTGGGATAATGTTCATTTTTACCTTTGTTAAAATTCCTACTTTAGGCATTACGCTAGAAATTCGGGGTACATCCAGAACAGCATTCACTGGCATCACACTGGCAGAAATGCAATAATTTATTCTTCGAGTAGTTTCACTAAGAACCTGTAATAACAGAAAAGTTCCTCAAGCACTAACTTCGCAGCGTTTAAAAACTTCGACTTACGAGCGTGAACATTTAAATTATTCCTGTGGCTTCGATAGCGTGATCACCAGCAACCAACGTCATAACTGTTACACGAGTTACGAATTTTGTAAAATACAAACAATGCTTTAACCAACAACTCCACCCTAACTACCGGCGTTGCTGCCATTAATAATTTCGCCAGCAGTGGCAAAGCCGGCATCATTACGTGCGTACTTGGCGTTATTTTAATGTTCAGTCCTACGAGCTAAATTATTTCTCCTGCGCTTGTTATAATTATCTTTACAGCGAGCTACCACGCTATTCTTGATAGAACACATATTTATGTCATCAAAAATCTATAATAGGATGGCATTATAGGTTTTTTTTGCAATGGATCTAACTTTAGGGGAAACACTCTGTGATATTGTTTTCAGACTTCATGCGAGCTCTGTGCATTTGTAAAGATTATTACGGATATGTTTGCACATATTCCACTAATACAAATAAGCCCTAGTATCCTTCAAAGTCGTGGCAGATGTTCAAATGTATTTCAACCAGCTCAGCAATGTCTGGATAATACTGTGGCGGAAGAATATGAGATGTAGTATACTTTTACCGATATTTTATGAAAGGTAAAATTCAAAGCACTGATCGTTTGATAGAATAAAGATTAAAATAACATTAAATAGCTCGAATTTTTGTGCATGGAAACATTGAAGAGAGGAATAGTTGTCAAATTTTTATCCAGGAGTAGCTATGGGCTTTATATTACATGAAAAAATATTCAGTGGGATAAAAAATGTACGAGCGAAGAGGGTTGATGGTGTTCTAAGCTGAGGCATTTGTTCGAAACAAGCTTAACGATGATTCAGCAGAAAATAATTATTGTGTAAGCCATTTTAACACGGATCACGGTATTTGCTTGGTCATTTGTTAACTCAGAGACAGAGGCTTATTTTTTTTCTAGGACAATTACAGTGAAATGTATAACCAAGAAATCTGCTTGAAATTCGGTTGTGGATATTTCTAGTGTTGTTGAACAGGTTTTGCTAAATATTCCTTGACGAGAGACGAATGTACACCAAGCCTGTGTGTACTCTACATGAGGACATAGCTCAATTTACGCAAACTTTAGATAATTATCGTTCATTTTCAAGTATCATTGTAAACTAATGTCATGGACAGCTGAACAAAAATATTCACCTAAGTCTGTCCCTCCATTAAATTATCAAGGAAGACTTGTGCAGCGATCTATAATGTGCCACAAAGAGACCTGAGAAACGAGGTGATGTTATCTGTCTAATGTGGCTTTGGCGAGTGAGTGAAGAGGTGGTACAAGTGCTGCCATGAGGTGCATAAATAATATTCCTCGCATATCTAGACTTGGGTTTGAATTTAACGTTCACAGATAGTCTGAATAAATCATCAAGGGTTGTAAAAATGTCTTGATAGCACTTCTTTCTTGAACGTTAATGAGGAAAGAACTTTTTTATTAGGCATCGGTATTGCATCTGATGAAGAGGGTTGAAATTAAACACGGAAGTTTGCGTTATAGCGACGCTTCTCTTTGGAATATCAACATAACCTTCTAAGAGCCTCTTGCGTTTACAATATATTTGAATTACTGAATGTTAAATTCTATCGGTGTGCACGAGACTCGCATTTACACTAGGAATTATTCTGAGCGTTAAAGGTGGGTTCGCCAGGTTGTGCAGTTGGGAGTATATTTGCGCAAGATTAAGTTGATGTTGTGCTTGCTCGGCAAACATTAATATTATAGTGCAATCGTCGCAGAAAGTAATCAGTAAAGAGCTTGGGTGACAGGAACGAACGTTTCACGATCACTCGGAAAATTTTGAGAAGAGAATTTAGAAGCTGCGCCTTGGTTTTAATGGGATTTTTGCGATCGCTTCGTCGGAAGTCATTCGAGTGGACTAATTATGTAGCACGGAGGTTTCTTATACTCACATAGTCTATAGGTAGTGTTAGTAACTGTAGCAATGTGAGGAATAACTCATAGTTTTTCTATTAAGAAATTTAAAATTTAATTTCTTTTCAAAGAAGTAGAGCGCTTTAGTACATCGAATTGGTACTAAGCATGATATTTTCCACCTTACGTGGTTTGTTAAGAAAGAAACAATAAATTGTTGAAGCCATTAGCATTGGCTGGTATTGAGTAATCATTTCGGAAGCTAGAAATTGCAAGTGCTAAAAGAGTAAGATCGATTGCTCTCCGCTTACTGTTTCACAATTGTCATCGCACATTCAATCACTTTTTTTCGTCGATTGGTGCAAAAGTTATTTCGATCCGGTCTGAAATTATGGTGATCAACCGGTGGTCACTGAGGAGATTTTCGTAATTTAGTTGTCCAACCGGTGGTCAACAGAGATTTTATTTTCATTTAAACAGAACCAAAGCCCGGCAGCGGCACTTTTAAAATAATTTTTTATGAATTCGCAAGCTGAATTTTGAAATCGAGTTTGATGAAAGTTGAATCAAAAATATCTGCGTAGCTTGCTGCTGTTACCGTGTTGAACATGATTCTGCGAACGGATCATTGCATTGTACGTGGTGCTGACCATGTCAACTCTTGCGGTGTACTGAGCGTCCTGTCATTATACTGAAATCATGCTCGGTCACCATGTCGCAATACTGAAATCGTGCTCAGTCACTATGGCACTATAATGAAATCATGCTCAATCACCATGTCACTGTACTGAAATCATGAAAGGTTACGTGCAGTTACGACACTGAAATCATGAAAGGTTATCTGCAGTTAAAACACTGAAAACATGAAAGGTTACCTGCAGTAACAACACTGAAATCATGAAAGGTTACCTGCAGTTACAACACTAAAATCATGAAAGGTTACCTGCAGTTACAACACTGAAGTCATGAAAGGTTACCTGCAGTAACAACACTGAAATAATGAAAGGTTGCCTGCAGTTACAACACTGAAATCATGAAAGGTTACCTGCAGTTACAACACTAAAATCATGAAAGGTTACCTGCAGTTACAACACTGAAATCATGAAAGGTTACCTGCAGTTACAACACTGAAGTCATGAAAGGTTACCTGCAGTAACAACACTGAAATAATGAAAGGTTGCCTGCAGTTACAACACTGAAATCATGAAAGGTTACCTGCAGTTACAACACTGAAATCATGAAAGGTTACCTGCAGTTACAACACTGAAATCATGAAAGGTTACTTGCAGTAACAACACTGAAATCATGAAAGGTTACCTGCAGTTTCAACACTGAAATCATGAAAGGTTACCTGCAGTTACAACACTGAAATTACGAAAGGTTACCTGCAGTTACAACACTGAAATCATGAAAGGTTACCTGCAGTAACAACACTGAAATCATGAAAGGTTACCTGCAGTTACAACACTGAAATCATGAAAGGTTACCTGCAGTTACAACACTGAAATCATGAAAGGTTACCTGCAGTTACAACACTGAAATCATGAAAGGTTACCTGCAGTAACAACACTGAAATCATGAAAGGTTACCTGCAGTAACAACACTGAAAACATGAAAGGTTACCTGCAGTAACAACACTGAAAACATGAAAGGTTACCTGCAGTAACAACACTGAAATCATGAAAGGTTACCGGCAGTTACAACACTGAAATCATGAAAGGTTACCTGCAGTTACAACACTGAAATCATGAAAGGTTACCTGCAGTAACAACACTGAAATCATGAAAGGTTACCTGCAGTAACAACACTGAAATCATGAAAGGTTACCTGCAGTTACAACACTGAAATCATGAAAGGTTACCTGCAGTAACAACACTGAAATCATGAAAGGTTACCTGCAGTAACAACACTGAAATCATGAAAGGTTACCTGCAGTAACAACACTGAAAACATGAAAGGTTACCTGCAGTAACAACACTGAAATCATGAAAGGTTACCTGCAGTAACAACACTGAAATCATGAAAGGTTACCTGCAGTAACAACACTGAAATCATGAAAGGTTACCTGCAGTAACAACACTGAAAACATGAAAGGTTACCTGCAGTAACAACACTGAAATCATGAAAGGTTACCTGCAGTAACAACACTGAAATCATGAAAGGTTACCGGCAGTTACAACACTGAAATCATGAAAGGTTACCTGCAGTTACAACACTGAAATCATGAAAGGTTACCGGCAGTTACAACACTGAAATCATGAAAGGTTACATGCAGTAACAACACTGAAATCATGAAAGGTTACCGGCAGTTACAACACTGAAATCATGAAAGGTTACCTGCAGTTACAACACTGAAATCATGAAAGGTTACCGGCAGTTACAACACTGAAATCATGAAAGGTTACCTGCAGTTACAACACTGAAATCATGAAAGGTTACCGGCAGTTACAACACTGAAATCATGAAAGGTTACCTGCAGTTACAACACTGAAATCATGAAAGGTTACCTGCAGTTACAACACTGAAATCATGAAAGGTTACCGGCAGTTACAACACTGAAATCATGAAAGGTTACCTGCAGTTACAACACTGAAATCATGAAAGGTTACCTGCAGTTACAACACTGAAATCATGAAAGGTTACCGGCAGTTACAACACTGAAATCGTGAAAGGTTACCGGCAGTTACAACACTGAAATCATGAAAGGTTACCTGCAGTTACAACACTGAAATCATGCACGATCACCATCATTGACAATACTGAAATTACGCACGGAGCACTGATAAAATGAAATTAACATTGCTAATTTTCCGCAGAGAAATATTCTTATGTTTTCAGAACTGGCATAAATTTCTGACCTGAAGAAAAGAAGTTCAGAAATGAATTTGGCCTCACAGAATGAAGCATTTCAGCGTAGGCTGAGTAGTGAATGATAATTATAAGCCTTCGAGTCTTAAATAGCTAAGGCCACCTCCAATTCGTTGGAATAGAGCTCAAATTATGAGAGATTATTCTTCAAATTTTCTTACGCAACGTTAACACTCGAGCTATTTTTGCTCGAGGAGATTTGCGTCCGTCACGCACTCGGCAAATTACTCGCAATTTCGATACTCTGATGGAAACCCGTAATTCAATTTGAATAATGACAGATTTATGAGGCAAAATATATATACATCATTTGAAAATGGGCGACTACGTACGTGACGAAGGGAATGAAATTTCTCCATTTTGATAGCACAATGCTCGAAGTTGTGTAGAGAGGAATACGCACTACTTATCTTTTGATTTTGCGCGCTCCCAAGAAATACACGCAGTTAACGCATAACAAAATGTTAGTACTCTCGAAGGCACCACTCCAGCATAATATTAGCAGACTCGCGGGTACAACTCTCACTTAAAAAGTAAGAAATGCGATATAACAAAAAGATATAATATGAAATAATAAATAAGCACAATAATGATATTCTCGTGGATACAAATCCAAAACAATATTAACAGTCTTGTTAGTAGAAAGCTTCTAGGAATATTTTGAAAGAGAGCTGAAGTTTTTCTTAGAGTAATAGCGATTAATTTTTAGCACTTATTATATTATGGATGAATACAAATGAATTTTCTATATAGTGACAAAACGGGGTCTTAAATAAAAAAAAATCCTTCTCGATTTAATGAAGCATGTATTTAAACTTTCACATTTCTCAGCACATCCAATGTTTACCGAATTAAAATGAACGCTATGAGATACGAGAAAGTACATAAAACTTATAATTGAGTTTCAATAGTATAAGCGGACTCCATTTAAATGAGGAGGAGAATTTTAGCAAAGCGATCATAGCGGAACAAACAACTGAAGACCACGTGTAAAGAAGCAAAAACTTAATGAAGCGAACTGAAGAGATATCCCTAATACAAACTGATCTCCCTTTATAACCTTTTATAAAGCTCACTAAAATTAAAACTAAAGACACAAATTAATTCCTTGAGAAGAATTTTTATGGCGCCGACGAACTGTGTTGTATTGTGAAGGCTTGTAGATTTTGCTTAGCGTATGCAAGCATGATTATATCTGATATACCTTCCTGTTCTTCTGATTTGGAAACAAATCACATCTAATAACTAAGTGCGAGAAGATCCTGTGACTGGAAGTTCGGTAGACATCAGGACGTAGTTCGGTAGACATCAGAATGTAAGTTCGGTAGACATCAGAATGTAGTTCGGAAGACATCAGAATGCAGTTCGGTAGACATCAGAATGCAGTTCGGTAGACATCAGAATGTAAGTTCGGTAGACATCAGAATGTAGTTCGGAAGACATCAGAATGTAGTTCGGTAGACATCAGAATGCAGTTCGGTAGACATCTGAACGTAGTTCGGTAGACATCAGAATGCAGTTCGGTAGACATCAGAATGTAGTTCGGTAGACATCAGAACGTAGTTCGGTAGACATCAGAATGTAGTTCGGTAGACATCAGAATGTAGTTCGGTAGACATCAGAATGCAGTTCGGTAGACATCAGAATGTAGTTCGGTAGACATCAGAATGTAGTTCGGTAGACATCAGAATGCAGTTCGGTAGACATCAGAATGTAGTTCGGTAGACATCAGAATGCAGTTCGGTAGACATCAGAATGTAGTTCGGTAGACATCAGAATGTAGTTCGGTAGACATCAGAATGTAGTTCGGTAGACATCAGAATGTAGTTCGGTAGACATCAGAATGCAGTTCGGTAGACATCAGAATGCAGTTCGGTAGACATCAGAATGTAGTTCGGTAGACATCAGAATGTAGTTCGGTAGACATCAGAATGTAGTTCGGTAGACATCAGAATGCAGTTCGGTAGACATCAGAATGCAGTTCGGTAGACATCAGAATGTAGTTCGGTAGACATCAGAATGCAGTTCGGTAGACATCAGAATGTAGTTCGGTAGACATCAGAATGCAGTTCGGTAGACATCAGAATGCAGTTCGGTAGACATCAGAATGTAGTTCGGTAGACATCAGAATGTAGTTCGGTAGACATCAGAATGTAGTTCGGTAGACATCAGAATGTAGTTCGGTAGACATCAGAATGTAGTTCGGTAGACATCAGAATTTTTACCTAGTTCACAGAGTACAAATAATTCCTCATTATTTATACTTATTAATAAGGATACCATTTATCATTCATCCCTACTCATTCAATTCACCTTCATCAATTAGAATATACAATATTTCAAAATAATTCAACCCCATTCATTTGAATATTATCCATGATTCAAACCATCCTCATTAGGAAGAATAATTTATAATATTTAAATAATTCATCAGTAATAAGGACATTATTCACCATTCATCCCCATTCATTCATTTCATCCTCATTAGAAATAAATTCATAATTTTTTCATCGCGAATTATCCAATTCTATCCATTATGTCGGTATTTTATGGCAACCATAATGTGGCTCACAAAACGCTTCAACTCCCCTGCAGTAATGCATGGCGTAATAATTATTTGAAGAGTAATCACAATATCAAGCAGAAACAGTTATGTGAAAATATTTTCCATTATTGAGAATCTGTAAATTAAGAGCAAAAAATTTCCCAGGAAATGAAATAGTTAAGCGAATTGTTTTTTGTTTATTAAAATATTGTAGCGGTCATTTTTTGCATTTTTAATTTTCAACCGCGCTCTTGCCAATTTATACGTCTAATGCTACTCTAAATACCTAATATCATGTCGACTATATGGTGCTAACCCACTTGTGAAACTTAGTGCCCTCGAGAGCGAAATTAGAACGACATTTACGTCCGTGACAAATCAGAGACGAGGTTTGCTACCGTTAAAAACTTTACACAACGACTGCACTGTGCACGTAATGTAACCTTTGAGTAGATCATGTACCGTACAGTGTGTTCCACAAAAACCCGAACCGAGTATTTATTTTTCCGGATCAGTAATACCATCATAAGAATACCATAAGTATTTAATTTCTTCCAAAATTATCCTACGGAAAGGGTAATACTGATTAGGTTGGTATTACTGATATGGGACAATAAATAATCGGTTCGGGTTTTAGTGGGAAGCATTGTATATTGATACGGTGGCGGGACTGTCATATGTAGGAAAGCAAGCGTTTTTTTTACAACGAAATAATTTTTACGTTCGAATTTCGTCGCATGCGTGTGAATAAATAACATCTCAAAAAAGCGCGGGCATAACTTAGTAAAATATCAAAAAGCCATACACTCATTACGCAGACCTGGGCTGCAACTGAATTTTGAAATCATTATCATCTATTTTCAAATACGCCTTAAGTTCATGAAGCAAAAATATTTCAGATGTGTGATTTATCAATGCTAGTTTGAAAAAAAGATATTTTTTAAAAATTGGTTATCGAGCATCCATAATATCATGTTAATTTATGTATGCCGTGCGTACTCACTATTCTTCGCACTACAGTGCAATTTGCAACATTTATTTCCATATAAACAACAGATAAAACGTTTATCGATATTAGCGTACGTTATAATGAGTAGTAAAATCATCCATAACGTTTCATTCGCTCTATTTCAACAATGTACAGCTCATTACGACAGTGTGACGCAACAAGAGCTGACAATACTCCCCTAGTATTTACTTTAGACTGCGTTCATCAACAACGATCAGATGAAAGTACACACAACTCGGCGATCTCCATTACAGAAAGTGAAAGATTAAGAGTAGCTCGAGTCCTGAAGAATGCAAGCAAAGCTCCCACTAATTAAGGAAGAGTTGGTGTTATTGCCGCTTCTGCAATTACCGCTATTTTTGCCGCAGTGGAAGAATTGATGAAACCACTGCCAAAAAGCTGATAAAACTTTGATTACCGTTCCGTAATTACGGCTAACTAATGAACTACATTTTTTTAGTGTTTAGTGTAATAGACTTCGAATACAAATTTTAAACAGGATTGAGCTCAAAAATGCAATGTAGAACTTTCACAATGAAATCTAGAGAGTACTTGAAAATTTACAACTTGATCACACTAAGAAGTTTAGAATTCATTTCATCGAATGGAAGACACAACAAGTAAAACAATAAATTAGAACGCAGTTGAAGCTTCTCGTTTGTCCGTTCTTAGATTTAACAGCTTATATATAGTTTACAGCTCTAATGAGAAGCCTAGTTCCTATTTTAAGCCACAGAAAATTGAACGAAGCGCAGAGCAAGCCATTTATTTAAAAATTTGACTGCGATGAATTTAACTGTAGTCTAATACTCAACTCAAATTTAATGTCAAAAGTTGCTAGCAATTTTTTAAATGCTAAACATTAACTGGGTCCATTAAATACCATTAATTCTGAAAGTTTGTTAGATTTTTCGAACGATCCGTCAATGGGTCGTTTCACAGCAAGAAGAACATAAGCAGGACCCATCGATGGTATCACAAGCAACGTATTAACGCTATGTACAGCATAAAATGTGTACCATGTTTTAGCACCGTATAAGTGAATGTTACCGAGCATAGGTTTTTGCCTTAGTGAAGTAGGCTTTAAGTACATTCAGAAAGCTTCGGGAATTGTGGAAAATGACAGAAGAAGTACTGGTATAACGCCCCCAAAGCTGGTTTTTAAACGGCTTAAAAAGTGCAATATCACGATGCAAATTATCGGAGGATTAGCTCAGTGGAGCATAACATGCGCTTCGCTGTCGCTGAATTAGGCCACTCTTGATTGCGTGGAATAATTCATTTCGTAATTTGAATTTTTTTGCAGTCCCAGCGGAGGAGATTTGGATCGCGGGACTCTAGAGATCCAGCCTCAAAGCCACTTGTTCTCTTGCGTTCACTTATTCTATATTCAAATTCCAAATCTCTTTCAGTGATTTGTTGATGTTAATTGCTGTAGAATGTCTTGATGAAACCTAAAAAAATTGTGTTCCACTGGAAATCTCCTTCGTCAACTCTAAGATTAAACATAGCTGTATAGACTTCGTATTTAAGATGACATGTTACTCGAAATTTCGTCTTTGCAATTCTTGAAATTTTATGAAAAGATTCCCCCTATGCAACATGCGTATCTTTCTATTAAAGAAAAATTGAAAGAAAAACCACTCTCGGAGTAAAAGTAAGCTGTTTTCTGAACGCCTACTACTTGCCAGTTTTGTGTGAGTTAGATGAAGACGTCAAGATATATGTATCGCATCCATCATGAGTATTAAACGTTAAATTTCATTCGTACCAACGAAGAATGCTTATAAATAACCTGAAATGCTTACATTTGTGGCGCAGCTTGACAAAGGTGAACGTCAAGAAAAATAAATCTTTTAGCTTGTTTAGTATCAATTCTCATTATCCGGCAGCACGGTTGCAGAAACATTCAGTTGCATACCTGAATTTTCTTCTAATTTCAAACAGAAACTAAGTAATCAGTGCTCAATAGACAACAACTTGTGTAATGAACTGTACTCCGCGTACTACTCGAGTGGTGGGACCTCACATCACGCTGGCTATTCTTACACTTACGAATGACTTTTATTCTCCCAGCAATCGATGCACAAAAATAAGACTTATTTCAAATATGATCACTTTGTTTTGCCAGGCACTGAAAGACTTAATCCTCCTCACTGCATTTGCTACAGTACCCATCGTCGATGATTTATAATCTAGCATAGCAGATCACGAAGAATTTCTTCTTTCTCGACGCAATTGCTAGCTCAAAGTGTGCAGTGAGTGCTGACGAATATTATTGCATCAATTGCATGGGCTCGTTTTGAGTTATCAACGTTCATAAAAGATTCCTGGTGCAAGTTTTGAATATTTTTTCCTATTATTCAATCGGAGTCGTGGAAATTTAGGAATCAGTTCACTTCGCTTGAAGAAATAAATTCAGCTGTTTTGCATAAATTCTCAGTGTTTGTTTATATGCTGCCAATGCGCCTTCTGGCCTTGAACTTTATAACGCAACTCTCGTACTCCGTAGCGCCTTGGATATTTCCAGTCGGTAACTTCCGATGAGCAAAGCACCAAGTGCAAATTCTGTTCTCGTACTCAAAAGATTGGACAACTCTCATTTTATTGCAATTAACAGACAACGCAGAAATTCCAGTACTACGTGAAGAATGTGGTCATCGCATTGAATCATTTAGTTAAAAATGCTTTACTCATACTAACAGCAGCAAAAGTTGAAAATCCTTCGTGAGGAAAAATAAAATCAAAGTGCTCTTCTGGTAAATTCCATCTCGTGCTTATTTAATATTGCCGTTTTGAGATTTTATGGCTTACTGAAGCCGTTTCATCAATGATTGGTGAGAGCCACGGATAACTTTTATGGGACATCAGACCATTTTGTTATGCGCCTCGAATTCAGAGACTTAAAAGTACGGTGACGAGTGGCTGAAACTTCATACTCTACAGGAGAGGAGAAGCAGTACTCGAGAGGGATCAAGTTGAGTGAACGAGAACTGTCCTTACTCCAGAATTTAATGAGGGTGAAGAGCTCTTAGGAGATTGCAGCTTTTTTGAAACCTGCGAGAAAATATGGGAAATCTGTGGGGCGTCACTAATGGTGTATTAGAGATGCGTAACATCTCAGAGTGGCCCTACAGTTTGGTAAATCTTCTTCGAGTAGTTTTTGCTGATGAGTTATAGCATTGGGTTAAAAAATAAAGTATAGGATGGATAAACAGTTGATTGACTAAAAAATAGGTTGTTTCACACACATTTCAAACGTGAGTTTCAAGGTCTAAAATTCAGAGCACAAACCAAGAGTTGACGTTTTCCAGCTAACTCAAGCTGAATTTTCAGCTGGGCGCACAAGGAAGATTCAGTTTACAACATCCACGGCCATGATTGCCTTTTTTAAAGAATTCTATTGCCCGCACTCCAAAGGTTCGACATGGAACTTCGATACAAGTAAGAGCACAAGAACAACCTGAAGGATAAATAAAAGCTAAACAAACGATGTTTTTAAACGTTTCCTTAAGTCAACACGTTAAACACGGTTTCGCCTCTCTGCTTTAATGTGTCGATGCTATGCTTATGTTAGGATGAAAGTTTCCGCCGTTAAAACATCGCAAGACTAGAATAGAAGTATGAAATTGAATGCGAAGAAAAACTGAGTCAATCGTGAAAGTCTTATTTTGAGCCACGCATGTCTCGCGGAGCTCTTTTGGTTGACAGATGGAAAAATTTGATTTGGACGAAGGAAATTTCAGCTCCAAGCAAGAGGAACACTATAAAATTGACTCTTAATGAATTTTGTTGTTGCACGCTTGCACCAAAATGAAATCAACTAATTCAAAATTTGCTGGTTGTGGCCTCAAGATAAAAAATTTAATAACGCACTTGCATGAAAGTTTTGTCACTGTTTTTCTATGATCGGAGATTACGAAAACATTTTTTTTTCTTTTTTAGTTTTGAAATTCAAGCAGAGCTGAATCTGTTTTTCTGCCGCGTAACTTTTTGCTATATATTCACTGCTAAAGTCAGTTGTAAGTCTAGTAATATTCGTAAATGAGTCTGAAATATTCAAAGGCAATCCGATTGAAAAACTAAGAGTCATGTTTCAATCATGAGCGGATTTGATCAGTCATCAATAATGATACGCGCCAGTCACTGGGGAGAAAACACTTCAGGAATAGTTCCTCCTTATTAGATATGAACAATTTCGTTGCGACACAAAACGAGGTAGAATTAAAAGGGCGATTTTTGGGAAATCTAATACGTAAAATGAAAAGAAGAACCAAAATAAAAGGGAACATTCTTTTAATGGCAAACGTTTTGGAATCTCTGATTCCATCATCAGTGCTGTAAAACGAGGAATAAAAAACGATAATGAACAAATTGCGAAAAATAAAACGAGGTGTGGCTGACATATCATGCTCAATTTATCACGATGTGCTAGAAGGAGAGCTGATCAAAAAGCGTAGCACGTCTCACAAGGAGACTCAAGTCCATTCTTCGGGCCGAATGCTTCACTTAATATTCAAGAGAACGAAGACTTACGAAAATTTTTATGCGGCTTTCCACTAAGGCGACAGCAGGCACCGAATGGGCTTTATGAAGCAGTCCCGGGCCGACGACAAAACTCCGAGTTTACTGGGCTCACCCGCAAACTTTCTGGGAAAACTTACAGGCAGCTGGAGGTTGCAAGTGTAACGCCCTGCTCCAAGAGAAAAAACTTGGCCTAATTAGAGAACACGAATAAGGGTTTTACGAAGAGTTTTCGGGAGTTGTAATGTCTAGAAAAGGCACGTGGCATTGCGCTAGTTTAAACTTTCGAGTCTTGAAGAATGTTCACCAGTTTGACTGGTTTCTATTTTTCGCCGTTTTCTCACAACTAAGAGCTAAATGAGCACGAACCGTGCGCAAACTCGATGTATGCATGACTGTAAATAAGAAATTCGATGAAAGCTTTTTGGTTGACGTATAGCGCGGCGTATCAAGAATACAGAGTGAGCTTCGAAAGCACTCCTGAGGATTCCGACAGATGTTGAAGTGGTGCACTTAAATCATCCTGTGCTGAAAGTTACCATTAATTATGTTTATATTTAAAAAATTTCTATCACGTGAATACAATAACTTGAAGAGTAGTGAACATTAATGTTCGGTCTTTATTTGTGCTACACGTTCGTAAATAGGCGAGAACGTGTTTGCAATACAGCTCAATTGACACACATACGCCAAAATTGATTGCACTAGTGTTTGATTAGTATGATGTGACTCACTTCACTCATAGTGTATAGTATATGCTTAATAGATTACAACACTGATTCTAAATTGAAAGGGATCTATTCACTGTGAGTTTATTTCTTAGCAATATAGGTACTAAAAATACACCGAAGCTAACTCAGAGATGTAACATACGTAAGAGGAGAGACCAACATGCCCGCCGATGTAGTGATGGTATAAAATTTTATGTCAGCTTGAGCATTAAGTACCCCGAAGTACACCGCCGTAATGGTACAGAGCCTCCAAATGTGTCCTATGGTAACCCTGTACCACAACTTGAAGTGTGTGCAGTGTACTAGAATAGTCCGCGCCGATACATCACGTCCCGCTTGCCGTGTCAGAGGACTCTTCAAAGTGTATGGCCAGTGCAGTAAAAATTTTGGTCGATAACGATTGCCCATTCTGGATTACGTTTACCGATACAAGTGAGTTAAAAATCGTCTGACACCAGGCACTTCGGGGATCGCTTTGCCTGCCATAGACACTTCAATATCAGTTCTGGACGACGGATGCACTTCAATATTAATTTTGGAGGACGGGGACACTTCAAGAATTGTTCTAGACGACGCAGACACTTCAATAATAGTTTTGTAGTACACAGACATTTCAAGAACTGTTCTAGACGACGCAGACACTTCAATTATAGTTTTGTAATACACAGACATTTCAAGAACTGTTCTAGACGACGCAGACACTTCAATAATAGTTTTGTAGTACACAGACATTTCAAGAACTGTTCTAGACGACGCAGACACTTCAATAATAGTTTTGTAGTACACAGACATTTCAAGAACTGTTCTAGACGACGCAGACACTTCAATAATAGTTTTGTAGTACACAGACATTTCAAGAACTGTTCTAGACGACGCAGACACTTCAATAATAGTTTTGTAGTACACAGACATTTCAAGAACTGTTCTAGACGACGCAGACACTTCAATATTAGTTTTGAAGGACGCGGAGTCTTCAAGAACTGTTCCAGACGGCGCAGTGACGACGCACTTCAATATTAGTTCTGGAGTACACAGACATTTCAAGAACATTACTGTTCTAAACGACGCAGACACTTCAATATCCATTTTAGAAGAAGCAGACGCTTTAAAATTACTTCTGCATGGCTAGAGCCGCCAAACAGTTCACTCCTTTGCGAAGGATATCTCATATTTAAAGTACAAGGGCAAGCGGCTTTAAAAAAAAATGAAATAAAGAACTTATATCTCAATCAAGGGATCTAAATTTTGGGGAGTTAATGAAATATCAGATCATAGCAAGATAGTTTTTATATTTTCTGTTGAGTTTAAATCAGGTTAAATTTTCAAGAAGTAGATTTGAAGAGCAACACTTCTGAAGCCTATTACCACCATTGACAGTAAGTAACACCATTGAAGCTTAGTAACTTTGCTGGTGCTTGATATTACTACTGAAGCTTGTAAATACTATGGAAGCCCATTGCAGTTGCGTAACTACGCATCCTTGAACGATGTATGCGACTTGCCACAAGATCGGTTGGTGCTGTTTGAACGAGTTCACTGCAGTTGTGTTCTCTCAGATAAGCAGGCAGATGGAGGCTCAGGAAAATTTATAGTTTTTCACAAATAAAGTTATGCTGAATGGCTCATTAATATTTCATAAATTATTAATACGAGTATTTCAAATGCGCAACTATGTTCGATTTTTGATGTTCAGAAAAGATTGATTTTGTATGAGTAAAGGCACATGATTAAAAGTAGGTTTATAGTTCATTACATTGAACCGTATTTCTATTCCTAGGAACTACGACGAGGAATATCAACATTGCCGTTGCCTAGGAAAATTTAGCATCTACATAACATGGCATTTAGCATCAGTTGACAGCAACCGTGATGATATTGCTGTTGATTGGATGGATCTGAGTTCAAATTGAATCCTTTGAATCTGAACAGATTTAATGACTGGTTTACGTAAATTTATGCGAATGTGCAGGACTCTCTTCCTTCCATTAATTTCTGCATAATTTGCCTCTTCGTTCGAAGAAACATCAGAGACATTGTCTGTGCTCTCAAAACGGCTCAATAAAAAGGAATCACGTCCAGGAATCAGGTCCAGGAATCAAGTCCAGGAATCAAGTCCAGGAATCAAGTCCAGGAATCAAGTCCAGGAATCAAGTCCAGGAATCAAGTCCAGGAATCAAGTCCAGGAATCAAGTCCAGGAATCAAGTCCAGGAATCAAGTCCAGGAATCAAGTCCAGGAATCAAGTCCAGGAATCAAGTCCAGGAATCAAGTCCAGGAATCAAGTCCAGGAATCAAGTCCAGGAATCAAGTCCAGGAATCAAGTCCAGGAATCAAGTCCAGGAATCAAGTCCAGGAATCAAGTCCAGGAATCAAGTCCAGGAATCAAGTCCAGGAATCAAGTCCAGGAATCAAGTCCAGGAATCAAGTCCAGGAATCAAGTCCAGGAATCAAGTCCAGGAATCAAGTCCAGGAATCAAGTCCAGGAATCAAGTCCAGGAATCAAGTCCAGGAATCAAGTCCTGGAATCAAGTCCTGGAATCAAGTCCTGGAATGAATAAAAGAGCAAAGAAAATCGCTTTAATACAAATCATATTTCTTTAAAAAAAGAACAATTCAATAAAAAGGAACGTTTCGACCAATTTTCGGTCATTTTCAACCATCTGAAAAAATACAAAAACACCGCGTTATAACGAGTTCAATATACATCAGTGACATTATGACATTAAAATATGACATTGAAAAAGAATATAGGAAAAAATGAGACAGACTACACTAATTGCAGAGGGAAAGCCGATTGCGTATTGTTCAAGGTAGGTTTATCTTTTAAAATGAACAGCGATTCTAAAATGCGAAGGTTAATTGTACCGGATGTAGAAGAAACTATTTTAAAATCGTCTAACCGAATTTGAAGGTCACAACTCTCTGCATGAGAGCGAACAGCAGATTGGTGAGGGGAAGAGAGTAACTGTTTAGTTCGAAAACTCCTGCCGGCATGCTCAGCCACACGAATATCCAGGGCTCGAATGGTCGAACCCACGTATTCAGACGCACACCGTGCGCAACAATATCTATAAATGACGGAGGAGAGCATGCCTTTAGGTAGTTTGTCCTTGTAATTGAAATGAGACCCTATTTTATATGCATTGACCAATACGATTTTGAAGTCGACATGTGAAAAGTATTTAGAGAGCAACAAGTTGAGATCTTTTTTGAGCTTTTCGGACTGCTTGCCAAAGAACGGAAATGAAAAATAAAATTGTTTCTTGCGAGCAGTAGGTAATGGTACGCGGGAATAAAATTTATGATTTAAAAAATTCTTGATACATGAAATTACTAGTCCTGAAGGAAAACCATTTTGACTAAAAAACAATTTCAAAAACTCAAATTCGCTGTGAATGATATCAAATGAAGAGCAGACACTGTAGGCCCTAGAGAGTAATGTTTTGACACTGTTAATTTTAAATATAAATGGACAGAAACTAAAGAAACTTATTCCTAGGCCAGTGAATGTTTGCTTTCGATAAACAGAGCTTTGAAAACTGCCATCTTTACGGGTAATTTTATTATCCAAAAATGAAAGAGAATTGTGCTTCTCCGTTTCCATAGTAAACTTAATATTGGGGTGTTGAGAGTTCAGATACGCCAAAAATAAATTACAATGCATGGGATTTCTAAACAGTAAGAAAGTATCGTCTATGTATCGTCTATAAAATACCGGCTTGAAATCCACAGGGCAAGAGTCAAGCCATCGTTGTTCGTGATAGCACATGAAAATATTAGCTAAAGTGGGCCCCAGTGGGAGACCCATACCCAACCCATCAAGTTGTTGATAAAATTTGTCACCAAACATAAAAAATGAATTAAGAACAGAGCTGAAGGAGGGTTTTGAACAGAGGCTTGGTGAGGCCAATGACTAAGTCAACACTAGCAAATAAATAGTTTAGGCAAATGTCAATTGTTTCATGCAACGGGATATTAGTAAACAGGCTCTCGACATCAAAGGAAACCATAAATAGTTCGTTAGCATTATTAAAGGAAGTCACTTCCTCAACAAAAGATTTTGAATTAGGCACGGTATACATGTTACAAGTGAATGGTGACAAAATAGGGACTAAAAATTTAGCAAGATTGAAGCTGGGGGTTTTGTAAGCTGCGAATATTGGACGGAATGGATAATCAACTTTAAAATTAGGTTTATGAATTTTTGGCAGGCCGTATAAAATGCCTGGACTGGATCCTGAGACAAACAGAGTTTTATACAATTCATCAGTAATTATAGCCGATTTCTTAAGTTTGCGAAGGAAATTATTAATTTTATCTTCGACGCGAAGAGTGAAGCTTAGAATTGGTTCCGTTATGACCTTGAACTTTGTATTATCAGAGATTAGGTTGAGCATACTAAGAAAATACTTCTCTCTATCTATCAGAACCACACCTCTTCCCTTGTCAGGCCGAGAGATCATAATGCTCTTATCAGCTGAGAGTTTCTTTAAACGATCTATGTCAGTTTTGCTGAAGATACTCGAAAATATTTTGTACGGTTTAAAAGAGTAGTAGTACCGATACGCAAGGCTCTTTAGTTCGGATCTCATTTTAAGGAACTGGTCACGATTAATAGATTGAAGATTAAATGAGAGTTTCTCGAAATTAAAAAAATATTTACAAAACTCTAATTTGTAAACAGGCAAACAGAAATCTAAACCGAATGCTAGGAGGTAATTGACACGCGAACATACGAGTAGGTGCACAGAACTGAAATTGAACACTACTTTAGACGGATCACACGGCTGGACACTGTTGAAGATGCCCAGGTTTTTCAGTTTTTTCTCGTGGGTCGACTTTGTAGAGGTGCGAAAAGTCGTAACTCTCCTTTTGAGATGCTCGGTGAACAGAAGGGCGGTCAGAGGAGGGAAATCATTCCTCAGCGTATCCTGGAGACTCTTCAACTCGACCGTCAACTTCTTCAACGATCTCTTCTTGCACGCTATTTCATTAACAAGCAGCTTCGTTTGCCAGGACTTGTAAAAATTGGATGACATCAATGACTTCTTATAGAGTTTAAACCGTAGAAACTTGGGAATGATTTCGTAGATTTTGCATGTGTTAAGAAACTCAATATCCAGTTCCACCTTGGCATGTTTGGTAGACAGGTTCTCTAGTTTTCTAAAAAAACGAATACTCTCTGCACCATAGCAACGTTGAAGATACTCGTATGGATATAAGTAAAGGTTTTGCTTTTTGCAAAGTCTAACAATGAATAAAAGAGCAAAATTCTTTGCTCTTTTATTCATTGTTAGACTTTGCAAAAAGCAAAACCTTCACTTATATTCAAGTCCTGGAATTAAGTTCAGGAATTAAGTTCACGAATTAAGCCCACGAATCAAGTCCACGAATCACGTTCAGGAATCAAGTCCAGGAATCAAGTCCAGGAATTAAATTCACGAATCAAGTCCTGGAATCAATTCTAGGAATCAAGTCCATGAATGATGTTCAGGAATCGAGTCCAAAAATCAAGTCCAAGAATCAAGTCCAGGAATCATGTTCAGGAATCTAGTCCAGGAATCCTGGACAAATTCATTATGGACGGAACTACCGTCTTCTTATTTGACTGCTCACCGTCTTCTTTTTTGACTGCTCACCGTCTTCTGATTTAACAAACTGAGTTTTCGATTTCGATTACAATTGAGCAGCAGAGATAGCCCTAGTTAATTTCATGATTATGTTGACGGACTTCAAGTTTCAATTTATTTTATATCTACTTCGTTGGCCTAGTGCAAAGAAGGAGAATCATTGCAACACTGCGTATCTTCTCTCAATGTTTTTTATTCGATGTGGGTCTATTAAGAAATGCTAACTCATACATTCGCATTGTGCGCAGCGGAGTCTAACTACGTAAGTACGTAAAGATGTTGATAAAGACTGGACTGTCGAAATACGCTTCAGTATGATGGAGCGACAACCCATTGAGCCCATTGTACTTCATTATGGTGAAGAAAAACCAAGAAAATTTCTGTTAAGGGGTTCTACTACCCTAACACTCCTGTCATGAACCAAAATTTACAAACTTCTTTTATCCCATTTCTATTGTAACTGGGTTAACGAAAATGCATACAAATATGTAAAATTGAATTCAAAACACATTTGCCTCCATAAAATTTTTCGATTTTCGCAAAAAAAAAATGATTACGCGATTATAATAATAATAGATATACTTGCGCAAAACTTTTCTCACTCCACAATTTTCAACTTAAAAGCGTGATTTTGGTCTCATTCGACGCGTAAGAACTGTAATAACACCGTAACGTAGGATTTTTATGCATTTCCGACTATTAAAAAGTTATTGTTTCACAAGTCCAACATGAAAAAATGTTCAAAAACTTCAGTTTTTTCCCTATGAAAAATCTATTTGAAATTCAAATAGAATTTCGCTTCGCTGCGCTATTTCTACCGTCAAACCGCATCGACTGAAACCAAAATCACGCTTTTACGTTGAAAATTGTAGAATGGGTGTGGTTTTGCGTAAAATAATAAAAAAATTTTATATATATGTTCGCCCAATAATTTGTTTTCTATGACGAAAATCGAAATTTTTCATTGGATCGAATCTGTGTAGAATTCAATTTACATATCGGTGTTCATTTTCGTTCACCTAGTTGCAATAGAATGCTGCAATCTGAGATTAGAAAAAGTATTTTGGATTTTTTTTTAATACATTTTTCGGACATATGTAACTATAAATTTCTTTCTTATCCAAAATTCAAAAAAATCCTTAGTTACGGTTTTGGTACAGACCTTCCGCGTCGAATGATACCAAAATCACGTTTCTACGCTGAAAATTGTAGAATGAGAAAAGTTTTGCGCAAGTATATATGTTTTTTGAAATAATCGCGAAATAATTTTTTTGCGAAAATCTAAAAATTTTATAGAATTTAATGTGTTTGGAATTCAATTTCACATATCTCTATGCATGTTCGTTTTTCATTTTCAAGGTGCAATAGAAATGTGTACAGTGAAATTTGAAAAATGAGGTAGAGTGCAGCGTAGTAGCTTGTCTTAAAAGAATCTATGCCCACTTCCTAAACTGAAAGTTTTTGGTTATTCTTGGTGATTGTCATCTGTAGGCGAGTCGACCGCGAGGTTCGCGATATCAGTGACAGATTCAACACATTGACATGATTTTTTCATGTCATCTTACAACGCCAGGATAATCAATATATCCGATGGCTTTTTTCCGTACTTATAGGAGAATTCGAGTGTGTCTGAGATGTAATTATAGGAGGGTCCGAGACGCATTAGAAGAAAACGTTTTTTACTAAAATACGTGTCCTCGGGGGCTCAATGTGAAACATTTTGTGTAAGGTGATTGATTAGAAAGTGATATTGACAGAGAGATATTCAACGAAATTCAACGTTACATCGTATGGAATAAAAAATAACGATTTTTCAACATCATCTCTAGAACACTGCACGGAAAAAGTTGTTGAATGCTGAAACTAGTCTTAGCTTGGGTGTGAATAATAAGCAGAAGGCACAATTTAAAATAGAATACAATATAACATAATGGAAAACGGCTGCAGAAATGAGCCACGAAGTCCATTCTCGGGTTGTCCACAAGTCCCGTGGCGTTAGATACCAGTCACGCACAGGCAACAACGAAAAATATTAAAAATAATCAATTTTCGCTTACAAGCACCCCTGCATTCATGTTAACGCAATATCTCTCGATGCGTTCTAAGAAGCTTAACTCTTTGACCTCAATATGTCAAACTGAACTTCAAAATTTAACTCAAATTTAAAGTCAATTGTAGTAAGCAATTTTGAAAAGAACAACCCTTAAGTGGATTGTGCTCTCATTTAGGTTTAATTAAGTATTTATGAAAATTGTCTTGTGACTACTGGTCAGTTGGCAGCATTATGAAAATCCCGTGCGTGGCCACCGGTGGCCCACGCTACTGTCAAAGTGTTAATACCTGAGAGGCTTCTCAGCTGTCATAGATAGAGAATGCCAAAGCTTTAAGCCGCTCAGCAGAGCAGCGAAGTTAAATGAAACTTGTGAATTGCACACACATGAAACTGGTGAATTGCACACACATGAAACTGATGAATTGCAGATAAATTAAACTGGTGAATTGCACACACATGAAACTGGTGAATTGCACACACATGAAACTGGTGAATTGCACACACATGAAACTGGTGAATTGCACACACATGAAACTGGTGAATTGCACACACATGAAACTGATGAATTGCACATAAATGAAACTGGTGAATTGCACACGCATGAAACTGGTGAATTGCACACACATGAAACTGGTGAATTGCACACACATGAAACTGATGTATTGCACACAAATGAAACTGGTGAATTGCACACACATGAAACTGATGAATTGCACACAAATGAAACTGGTGAATTGCACACACATGAAACTGATGAATTGCACACAAATGAAACTGGTGAATTGCACACACCAGCACCGAGCGAGAAGTGTTAATCGGAGACACACCTGAGCCTAAGCCGATGAAAACCGTTTTCGGCTCAGCAAAATCTGCAATCCGAGGGGCGGTATTCTAGCATTTGATGGTGCATGTAATGGATTTTCATAACTATTTGCCTATTTTGTTTTCTATCAATACGAGTGCTTGTTTTAAAAATTTCATTTGTTTTAAATTTTTCCCATTTGTAGTTCGTTTTTATATATGATCTATTAATAATATTCACATAAAACTCACTTGTTATGAATTTTTATTATTTACATTTTATTCTTACACGTAGCTAATTGATTGAAATTGTTGTAATTTTTTAATAGAAACGCATCCTCAAAGTTCAAATTAGGTTTTTAAATAATACAAATGCGTAGCGTGAGTTTTCGAATTTTATGTGGAGAAATATTCTAGAGCCGTCGTAAAGTAAAGAGCAAAAATTAATATCTAACCAGACAAATATATATGGATACATATTTATGTATGTATTTATATTTATTTATGCATGTACACATGTTTTGGTAATTGATGGCTTAAGTTCTTTTGTCGTAAGCTCGACGATGAGAGCCGACAATATTTCACGGTCTTTTTAAGAAAAGCTTTAATTTCTTATTCCCGATTTTTGTTAGTGAAGTGTATATGTGCACACCTGGTTACAGGATGCTTTTTAAAAGGCCTTGTCTCTTCTGAACGATTATTGCACGTAAATTCTACGCATATACAGGGTTATAGGATGTTTTACATAGACCCTTTATTTCTCTTAATTGACTATTGTACGAAAATTCTATACACGTTCACGGTTGCCGAACGCTGAGTGCTTTAATTGTGGTCGAAAAGCTCAAGCTGAACGATTTAGCGACTACATTTTGTGAATTGTTTGAAAAACCCTGCCTTAGGACTTGCCGTCCGAGTGTCGCCTTGAAACCTTCACTTTGTGTTCCACCGTCTATGGCATCCAACGTCCTGTCCTCCTGTCTACCCGGTGCTGCCGAGATCGACGTTAAATGCGTGAAATCAAATTCACTTCCACTAACAATTGCCTTCCCTTTAAGTTGACAATTTCATAAACTAGAACGTCGTAAAATTAAGTTTGAATTCCTATTACGAGAAGAATATAATTACGTGTTGTTTCAGCCTGGTTTCCAGTGAGTAATGAAGGAAAAGATTTTAGACGGAAATTTTTCATCATAAGAACTCTCTGAGGATATGCCATTCACGAGTGATTTGTAAAATTTTTAGAGGGAGGTAGTGTTGTTTATTTATATGTATGTATACTGTATATACATCGGATATCATTCTTCTCATTTTATGTTCATTGCTATTAGTCAATCAAATATTTATGTCATATGCTGAAAGTTGCGCTAAACAACGAAATACAAACAAAAGTCAAATAGTTTCACTGAATTTTATGTCAAATTAAATACCACTTCGACACTTCCCTCCAGGCAATTTCAGCGCACGCTTCAATACCTAAAAGAGAACAAATTATATAAAGTTAGAAAGATTGGAAAAAAATGAATAATTACTGTAACAATATATAAATATCCAAATTAGGTTTACATAGCTGAAATATGGCTATTAGAAGCAAGTTATTTGACGGTTAAATGGGATCAGAAACCCGCGGTTTCATCATCGATTAACACTTTGAAGGCAATTGGCTTAACTGAAGTTCACTATTTAACTCAAATTCAAAGTCAAATCTAGTAGGTAATTTCGAAAATAGTAAACATTAGCTGGATCATGTCTTCATTTAGCTCTAATTGAATATTTATGGTAATTGAGTTTGCGACTATTGGCTGGTCAGGAGCATAATGAAAATCCCCTCCGTGGCCACCGGTGGCGCACGCTGCGGTCAAAGTGAAAGTGAAAGTGCTCCTGGTAAATACTCCTCGCTTACCCACTCTGGGATATCAATGTGACACTCCGAGGCATTTCCCTTGTACCCTTGCCCCTCCTGACGGGCAGCCAACCGAAACAGCTGTGTCGCTGGCAGCCAACTGAACCAGCTGTGTCGCTGGCAGCCAACCGAACCAGCTGTGTGGATGGCAGCCAACCGAACCAGCTGTGTCGCTGGCAGCCAACCGAACCAGCTGCGTCGCTGGCAACCAACCGAACCAGCTGTGTCGCTGGCAGCCAGCCGAACCAGCTGTCTCTCTCACCAACGCGCAACGCTGCTTACGAACTACAGGGTGAGGCAGTCAATACTGCATTTTTAGGCTTCCACAGCCTTCTCTAAAATGCAGAATGGACTGCTGCACCCAGAACAAATATTAAATGACTGGGTTACAGTGCTCGTCAGAAATGACTGGATTCGATATTTCTTTGATTGAATCAATTTTTCTGATGTGGATCACAAACATATACGGTACATCCATTCTAATATTACACTCGATTACAATATTCTATTTGTGCACTGGTGAAACTCGTATCCGAGATACGGTCATTAAGCATCCTTATGAGCGTGACAGAGAGACGGAAGAAGCGGACACCAAACATATAAATAAACACACCAAGAGTATTATTAGGTATAATAATAACAATAATGGTGATAGTAATAATAATATTATATACGATATTGCGAGTACAATGCGCGTACCTGGGCCTAAGGATTACCGATTCCTTCGTCTCTAGACGTCGCTTAATTATGCGCGCAAAGGTTCAATAATTGGTCCCATCAGTGCGAACAGTTCTGGATGAAATATGAATTTGATGCTCTACATCTTAACGGAGTAAGATCAGCTGCTGTCGTGCTTCATTTATGGAGCTAAAGCGCCAAGACTGATAAGGAGAGACTTCGACGAAGATCTGAGGTTTAAATTTTACAATTTTCAGTCAATTTCATACAACGCTGAACTTTCTGAGCAAACACTTATGAACAGGTTTAGAATTTCTCAATTATCTACTCGCCTGAGATAATAATTAAATTAACATTCTGTTCGTGTTCTATAATATTTTGCTTGCTTGTTAGTTACTTAGTTACTTAGTCCGTCCGTTACGCTGTCAGCAGAGTTTGCGTTATCATGGATATTGAATTCCTGAGTGTTACATTAAAAGATCGCCTTTACATGCATTGATATGTTTGTCATTTAATCCAGAATATAATAGGTTAAGTTAGGTTAGGTTAGGATAGGTTAGGATATGTTAGGTTAGGATAGGTTAGGTTAGCATAGGTAATGTTGATGAGATTTTTTTACTGATCAACGGTCTTTTATGTTTGATATGTTCTCAAGATACGTTCGGTTAGCATAGGTTAGGGCAAGATAGGTCAGAATGTGTTATGCTAGGATGGGTTTGGTTAGAATATGTTATGTTATATTTGTTAGGTAATGTTGACCGAATTTTTTCACTGGTCGCCTACACTGTGAAAGGTCGCCTATACTGTAGACGACCTTTAGGATGACATTACCTTTAGGATGTTCAAGGGTCCTGCTAGGATTTTAATATTATCAGTGAAATTTATTCTAAATTACAATTCCAAAATCTAAAGCTCTTGGCTAACTCTCAGAAATTTTTAACTTCTTCAATGAGACGAATGTGGTACAATTTAGTTATAAATAGATATGAAACTCAGTTCTTGAACATTACGTGACTAACTTTCATTAATGATAGACACATCATTTCAAATGCATGTCTCCTTGATTAAAAGAAAGCGGAAAAGTCGACAAGTCTTCAAGAAATGTACTCTCCTCGCATGTCGTAGATTGGATATGAAAATTTCTCGCAACCTGAATTCGGAGAATCCAATTCTGTTCTTAAATAGCCGACTCAAATTAAGAGCGCCTGCATGGTTGGATGCTTTGACGAGTTTTGCAAAAAATGCACCCAAATCAATTGCAGTCTAATAGAAACATTCAAGCTGAATGAATTCCGATATTTACCAATCTGTGGTTCGTGAATACAAAAGAAGAGTAGACACGAAGACTGGTCATCATCAGATCATAGCGTGACAGGGACAGCAAGGCTACGTGCGCTAGGAGGTACACTAGCATTAACAGGGCGTAAAAATGTCCATTTCGTTTGTGAATGATAAGCAGCTTGTATTTTGAACTATAATCTTGATATGATGAGTGTTTCATGTTAAGTATCTTAGCCACGTGCGATTCGCTCGGTCGAAGTGTGAATTGAGTCTGTCAGCTTTGCACAAAGAAGGTGCGAATCGCCAGCGTGTTGTACAGTACTTTCATTCTAGTATCTATCTTACTAGTAGCTGAGAAAATAGCCAGTCATTTCTAATTTAGCTTTAGCTAGTCTGATACTAGAGTACTTGGGTTTTATCTCTGTACTTTATCGGCAGAAAATGTTGTCATTCATTCATTCACGAAGTCTCAAAGAAAGCGCGAATCGCCAGTGTGTTGTACAGTACATTCATTCTAGTATCTATCTTACCAGTAACAGTAAAAATAGCTAGTCATTTCTAACGTAGCTTTAGCTAGTCTGATACTAGAGTAATTGGGTTTTATCTCTGTACTTTATCGGCAGAAAAGGCTGTCATTCACGCAAGCTTTCATTTTTCTCATTTCGTTTGCCCAGGTAGAAATTCTTGAGACACAAGTTTTAGACTAGGCTCGTCATGGAGCAGCCTGACCTCGCCTTACATTTCCTTAGAGTGTACGGGGATCTGAGGCACATACTTCTCCTTTCAGTAGTTGCTAATTAGTCATTAAGAGCATTCTACGTACCACTGACTGGCAAAATTGAATGGAAAGCTCCGTAAGAGTGCTTATATCTAGATATGGTTAGTGGCAATTACAGCAGTTCTGGAGGTCAGGTTTTCACGCTCAAATTAAGTTGTAGCTGCACATCTGGCATTTAAATTTCTCTTGTGATCTCGGCTAACCAACGCGCTTCCTTTGGCCGAAATCTTCATAAGTTAACTTTTTTCGCTTGTATTTCAATAAAAACTCATTTTGATAACTGATATTTCCTGACGTTGTTTTTTTCTAAGAGTGAACTTGAAAATATCGCCAGAGAAGCCACATGTGTAGTAGCCATGTAAACAGAAGAAGTGTTGCTGCGAGCTGTATCGTACTGACGACTGGGATGACTTGAACCTGGCTCCTGGTGTGTTAATTATTTAATTGCAATAATTTTTTTATGAGTACTCAGTGAGTACTCAGTACACCCAACCTTCCCGTATACATCTAATTGAAAAAGCTGCTGGACACCCACAGCTTTAGTGAGAGCGAGATTAATATCTGGACAGAGAAGCAATTAAAATACTAGTCCAAGAATAGAAATACAAACCAAAGCAGCGGCAAGACAAGTGATAACAAAATTAACTTCAAGAAAGAATACAAGCACAGACGGCGAAGCATGAGCACCAAACCTTTAGTGAAATCATGTTCATGAATTGAGGACTCTTCAATGAGTTGTAATCGTTTCGTATTGATAAATATAAATTATACCTCTAGTTAGATGAACTATAAATGCATAGTGTTGTGAGATAGATTTTAACATTTTTGGCTTATTTAAAAAGTTGCTTTGAACAGCACACGACGCAGTTCCTCTAAATAACACTATACAATTTCCTACAGGAGTTTCTGCAAGCGATATCTATGAAGTCCCAAGGGTTTCAAAATAGAGATTGACGACGCACGGTGTCCAGCGTGGATAGAAAAACGCTAGAAAAAATCCAGGTTTTCCTTGCTTGCTCATCCATCATTCGCTCGCAAGTAAATAGAGCTGCTGTCGAGTCACAAGTTCTGCGATTAAAACAACCGCATGATGGAATAACGTTGTTGGTTGCACATCTCCACAATACCCGTGAGGTCTGTGTGCTTTTGTTCTGTAAAAAATGACTTTCGATGTCCGCCAAATGTAGAGGCAAACATGAGGGTAAACATCCATGAGTGATTGTCAATATTATCGTCGGAAGTACCGCCGCGACATCGCATGCGATTAAATGTTTTTGTTTGCGATGAAGGTTTGAATTCTCTATTGCTTGTCATCGCTTGGAAAATGAAATTGTTTCTTTCACTTTGTGCCACAGTGGTTGGATTTTTTATTCACGGACGAAAAAGAAAGAGGAGAGAAAGATTTGTGGAAATTCTCGTCTGATTTTTTTATGAGTTCCACAAAACAGTTCATTGTGGTTTGAATAAATTGACCTTTTCTCATTACTTCCTAAGAGTAGTACGCTTTCTTTGTTCATTAAGATGTATGACCGCACTCTGTTCATCCAACCTCTCCGTATACATCAACATTAGCATCTTTTATTCGTAAGAACACATTGTGACCCGAAAAGATCATGCTCTGTTAACTATGTACGATCACGTCATGCCCAGTTTTTGTCTGTGACGCACAAAGTAATGATACCATAATAATATAGCGATTACAATGTGAAAAAGCGATGATCTGATATAATTATAATATAGTGATAATAAAGTGATGATCACGGGATAAAATGGTAATACTCGTATCATAATATAATAACATAGTGATGATATCATATAAAGTTCGAGCTGTTTTTAACAAACCGCGAATTTACAAGAAGGGATTTGGGCCAGAAAATTCTAAATTGCCACGCACTAAAATGAACTTGCAGGCAGACACGTGCAAATTAAATCGTAGGAGCAGCGAATTAGCTCTCGGTCAGGAAGTCTTGCTTGATATTGAACGTAATTAGGAGGAAGAAGTTTTTAATTTTCTCTTTTAACTTTAATAACTGACCTTATTTTCCGTTGTATAACTTGCCGTGAAAAACTACCGGGAGAAGCTTTAAAATATTTGACATCATTATCGGAGGGAAGCTTTTCGGTAACCTACTTTGATATCACGTTTAGTTTTTGAGATGTTACTACATCATCATTAAATTTCATTCTTTTTAAATTTGCTCAGCATCGTTCTGGCTGCTGTAAACAGAGACTTGACGTTTTAAATTAACTTAGCTAATTAAAATTTTTACAGTAACAATACTCATATTGCATCAAGCGATGTAATATTTAATGTGTATAAATTTTTTTGAAGGATTTGGATTACCTACAGCAATCAAACGATGCGGAGACCAGTCATTTCAGACAATTTAAATTCATAAAACTTGGAACAATTTCGTATGAATTTACTGCAATTATTCGGTAACAAGAAGTTGAGTCTAAATTCTTTCACTGCGTGAGTTTATTTAATACTGGTCTAAAAATCCTTTTCGCAAAGCCTTGGTCGCTTGTTTGGCTTGTTACCAAGGAAATAAATTGCATTGTGTGGTATTTTTGGATGCTTTCAGGGGTTTCATAGAAATCATTGGTTGCTTTGACAACACGACAGCCTAAAGTTGGCGCGTGAATAATAGGAATTTCAAGCATATCCTTTCCAACTAAGAATACAATTGCTGTAATTAAACTACCAAAAAAGAACATTAGGTACAACAAGCACTAATTTCGCTGTGTAAAACGGGGCGTGTTTCCCACTAAATACGTTAAAAAGAAAACAGAGCAAATACCCCAAGGAATTCCAATTTTCGAAGTCGATTATTTCTAAATTACCGATTCAGTTCTGTCAGAGCTCCTATCCCTCAGCGGAGCTGATACATGAGTGATGCTAAGCAATTCGTGTTTGTGGCCTGCGTAGTCAAGACTCATGCTTGCAAAACTTATAATGAAGAACAGAACAGCACACTTCAGTGCAGTTGCAGACCATTGACTTGAAGAGTGGCTGTATATAAAGGCAGCAGATTAAACATTCCCGTGATTTACTCCCGTAGATGAGTTGTTTAACACCTAATAAATTAAACATTTACGTGATTTACTTCAATAGATACGTTATAGAACATTTAACAAATTAAACACTCATATGATTTACTTCATCGATAGGCTACAAAGCACCGTACATTTTCCCTTTGTATTAAATACGTTGCTTAAAAATAACCAATTTCCCTCGTCTTTCCCCACATCCTACTCAGAAAGCGCGTTCGGAAACGCAGATGCACTGTAAGTAATCCTTGCAATTTTCTTTTTTAACTCATCTTGGTCGGTATTGAGTTACAGGAGAGACATCATACCTTGTTTTGAGGGGTGCGCTGTTAATAAGAGCGTACACCACTTATTTCTGCGAGCTCAGTAGCGTGGCATCAACGGACAGGCGACCTGTCGTAAACAGTTAGCGACTCTGCGGCTTTGACGAGCTCGGTCTCATCCCAAAATAGCGGGGAAGGCATCGACATGGTACGAGCGAGTGTGGTGGTTTGGGTGACACTTTGCCAGGGGGTGGAATTGCTTCTTACATACAGTTCCCTCATACATGCTCATATACAATTGCTTCATACACACTCAGATACTATAACTTCACACATGCTCACATACAATAAATTCATACATGCTCACATTCAATTACTTCATACATGCTCACATACAATAACTTCATCCATGCTCATATACAATAACTTCATACAAGCTCACAGACAATAACTTCATACATGCTCACATACAATAACTTTATACATGTTCATATACAACAACTTCATACATGCTCACATACAATAACTTCATACATGCTCATATACAATAACTTCATACATGCTCACATACAATAACTTCATGCACGCTTCAGCTTGCTACTACATGTAGGCCGTCGCCAATCTCAAGGCCAGGTGGTGTCAATGACAAAATGAGGTGATTTCAGAATAGGGCTTAACACAAACTTTATTCCTGAATGGTTATGTAGAGTTAGATGAAGGGAATTTTTAGAGTCGAAGATTGAGAGTTTTTTGCTGCTGTAGTTTCTACTTGTAATTAGAGGCTGCTGCTCTCGGTGCTCGGAAATGAATTGTCTATGACTCTTCTTACAGAAATAAAATTTTGGTAAAAGATTTGGGATAAAATACTTCAGATATCACGTGCTATCCTGTAGGGCTGATGAAGTAGAAAATAACAGAATGAGTTTGGAATTTTGATGGCAGCAGTACGACGGGTACAATGCCATTCATCGAGAAGTTGGTTCTGAAGATGAACGTTAAGATGAGAGTTTCTGGCAAATTCAGGTTGTTGGGTAGAATATAAATTTATGACTAAATTAGGTCGGAGCACTCTTGCCAGTTTTAAAATAACAATGATAGCAAAGATGGCTGATTTAAAAAGTCATTTTAATTAGAGCCTACATTAGTGCCTAACTTTTCACTAATTGAAATGATTTTTAAATCAACTATCTTTTCTAACAATTTTATTTGAATATAAATCTGTCTTGCAGTGAGGCACAGACATCTGTTTACTTGATGCAAGGCTTTTTGTTTGAGGTGAGCCCGTGAGAGGGCACGACTGACCCCTCCCCCACCGATGCCCTGCCGTACAAATGCCACTTCTGAGTCGCCGAGTTTACGAGGCACCCTCGAAAACGACCAATAAAGGCCTTTCCATGCCATCAGAAAACTTTTGTCTGATGTATTTGAGTTGCCACCAGACTTCTCTTGAGCCTGACACTTTCTTCAGAGTTCCAGCGCAGAGAAATGCGACGATAATGCAAAGGCAGCTCCAACTATTGTTCTTGTTGCCGGACTGCATAATGTGAATGCGATGGCGTAATAAGGTGGTGGAGGGAAGGTTGTCTCGAATGCCTCTGGTAAACAGAACTCTTAGGATTGTGTTGCACTTGGAACACAATGGCGGTAAGGGCTGCATATTATTATGCAATCCGCTTCCTATTCAAGTAATTCGACACTCGGTTCGAATAAGGCTATGGTTTTTAAGGTTTCTCCTGTTTTTTATTTTTTGCACATCAAATGTTGCTTTTGATGCCGATGTAAAATAGGGATGGAATCTTAAGAGTCTAAAATGGAAACATATTCAATGGAAAGACTTTTTGAACGAGCTTTGACACACCAAATAAAATATGAAATTGTAAAAATAGCCTCTGAAAGATTCAAACTGTGATTTCATATCCAATATTGAAAGAGTTGAGAAAATCTCGTTTATTTTTCAAAATTCTGCAGAGGATCAAACGAAACATTATATGCCATGAAATCCGAGGGTGATAAAATTCGTCTCATCTGAACACAGTTGCGTACGCAAAAGCGTAAAGAAAAGGCTCGCTGCAACCAAAAAGCAGAACTCGCGTCTGTTTAAACGAAGATCAGATTTTATTCCACTAAAAATTACCTTTTCAAACATGTTGCTTGAATTTAATGAAAAAATTATATAGATTCAAAGGTTCATTAACGCATGAGTCTCAGATATTCTGCTTATATCCAGGTTTGAGAAATCTGATGGAAACAAGCAATTTCTAACAGATTGACTCAATTTGCTTAACTGGAGTCTTTCTCATGGATTTTTTGCTTTAGGTTGACCTGAGCATCGACGGGAATATAAAAGAATGTTTTAGTCAGGGACAGGAAATTGTTATTTTGGAATGTCTTAATGAGAGACACGTGGATCCGGTAATTTGCTTTGTATAAAAGGATAGGTCTTGAGAATAATTCCACATTATCGAATATTAGCAACTGAAGTCACGTTTTTGTGCAGTAAGTGCTTTTGTTACTAACTTCTCGAATATGGTAGATTTGACCATATGGTGATGTTAGCCACATTCGAAATTTTTCGTGTTCACAAAGCGTTACGAATGGCTATATTGCGTTAGTAAATAGATTTCGTGTGGCGGCATGTTTAAAAAAATGGGTTCGTGTTTGAGAATTAAAAAGCAATGCTTCTAACATGTTAGGCGTGAACTAAATCTGAAAAATGATATTTGCGCGTACAGGGCTGTTATAATAAGGCTTCAAAATATTTGGTGGTAATGTGAAAGATGGATCTCATCATGGGAGGAATAATGACAGCCATGTGCTCGAACATTTCTGCGACCTCTATTGGACCCTTTTTCTCGCTCACGATTTTGCGTGCCCTTCCTTTTATGAGTCCTCCATTCAGTCGAACAAGAACGAACTGAGAGGCCAATTCTAGGCTCTCTTCCCGAGCTCTGTTTCATCAGTTGACAATCACGCACAGGCATACGAGTAGCAGCTGGGTAGAGCGGGGAAGCATGAGAGGGAAAACAGTCAAAGAAATGCTACCATTGCTACAAGCAGCATTGGTTACTGCCACTATTAGGCTGCTAGTGCTACCATTGCTAATAACACCCATATTGTCACTATTGCAACCACCTTTTCATCTTTTTAGGAGGAGAGGAGAATGAAGGGTGCGGAAATTACAAGTAAGAGTCATACTTAATTGCGCAGTCACGCCGAAAAATGCAATGTACCCATATTTTCTGCCGGCTTCAAAATCTTGGACTCTGCCTCAACCCCTTATGGACCTTATGATTTTATAGTCTCTGCATATTTTTGAACGAAAATCTGATCTTAACAATGCGGATAGTTCATACCCGATGCAAATAGTAAATAGATGGAAATCTTTTCAATTCCATTTATCTTTCATATATTTGGTTTTCGTGCTGAGTTTTATTTTGTCCGTTTCGATAGAAGAAGGGGGCTGGTGCACGGGTGAGTGATCCCATAACATACAAGCTTTTTTGATAGCGTTGGTTTTGCAGGTGACTTAATTGGTTTTAAGAAATAATAATCATTTGAGAATACCGTTCATGCTGGCCGCAATTTGAAATAAAATTTAGAGGGAAAATTATTTGGTGAGTAAATTTCATGAAATTCTACTCGAATTCTAAGTTTTGGGCTTTTGAGCCTTGTTCTTTAATCAGTTTGAGTAGAAAAAGTTGTGCTAAATTTAAAATGGTGTGCTAAATTTAAAAATGTGTGCTAAATTTAAAATGGTGTGCTAAATTTAAAAATGTGTGCTAAATTTAAAAATGCGCACTCAATTTAAAAAGGTTTTGCTAATTTTTTCACCAGAAATGTCAGCAGGAAGAATATTATTTCAGCAATGTTTTCACATATATACTTCTGAATATTAGTTGTTCCAATTCTACTCACTTCTTATTACTCTACAAATTTGATGTTTAATTCCCTCTGGGGAATTCCTTATTAATAGAACGAAATAGGGCAGAATCTCATTAAATCGGTCAAGCCTAAAACATGCGGGAAATTCATAAAGGAATTCGCTAGAGCAAAAACTCAGCAGCACAAAACAGTTGATGCAGAAACATTTTTCGTCGTCACGAGGCGGGCGCGTTATTAGCCAATTCTTGCCCCATTCCGCCATTGATTGCTGCGATGAAATGAAATTCAAACGTTCCAATGTCCGAAGAATTTTAATTTTTCTGATTGTGATAATAATATTTTCATGAGATCCTTTTTGAAGATTTTCCAATGGATTCCTTTACAAGATTTTTTCTTCGTTCCTCCAAATTAAATTCTTTTGTGAGATCTCCTTTACTGTTTTTTCATTAAGTTCTTCTTATCGCATCTTTTTATGAGGCACTTATTCAGATTCCATCAAGAGACACTACTCATCGATTTCTGATATTGGCAGGAAAAATTGAGGTGAGAACGATCAATTTCCACGCAATGTGCAAATTGAAAGCGCTCACGAGACAGGAATGAATATATTACGAACAATATCTCAAATAACTTGAGTAACTAAGAAATAATTCTGTTGAATTAGATATTTTGAAATTAGTTAATAACGCCGATGAAGACTAATCCTTAAGCTTGAAAAGTTGACTTAAAAAGTGACTACGCTTAAGTCACGTGAGACATACGCATGTGAGCGTTTGCCACGCTCAGTGCGGTTGAGTACATTTTTATTGCAAGAGTTCTTAAATTTATGCTCTTGGATCGTAAAAAAGAGAAAAAAATTTCCGCGAAATAACTTTAAACATCATCAGGCATATTCATTCGATAACTCGGTTTCATCGTTCTCAAGTTTCATATTGGAACTCAATCAAGTGAACGGTATGAGAAATTTCAATGTAAACAGCCCTCTCATTCTAATATATTTCCGAAATGCAATCTTCACATTTGAAATAAATTTGTCAGATGAGTAGTTAAAAATGAAATATTGGACTGGTTTAATGCAAATAATTTAAGCATTACAGAGTTATACGTAACCGATTAGAGAGAAAAGTTTGTTAAGCATTCCTTTTCACCACAGGACCTGCGTTCCTTGTTATCTGAGTTCCTCGAAAGTAGATGCGCTAAAATTAGGAATCAGTGCTAGCTGTCCATGTCAACCATAGTCTGTGCTGAAAATTATTATATGGCATGTTAGTTACGATAATTTGTTTTCTTTTCCTTCGGAATCTCTCATTGGCAAAGGGTTTGCTTCATTTTGAAGCCTTCATTATTTTACTCAACGCATCTCTTAAAAAATCACCGCGAATATTTAAATGGACAATGCTCTATGACTTATCAACACAGGACACTTTCATGAACAACAAGTTTCACGCAACATCCATGTTCTCCATTTAACTATGAAAATAAACTCGTAAAAAAATCACGCTTAGGTTTTTTATTAGAAACACTACCTTCACCGCTGCAGTTGTGCGTAAGGCGTAGTGCACTGTACCATACAACCACAAGCTCGAATCGACTCGATCATTTATTTCGACTAGACTAGTGGCATGGGCATTACGATACCCATGTGTGTGTACCAACTAAGAATCCTTGCATTAAAATATTTTAAAAACCAATGATGTGCTTTTTTATCAACTTTATTGATCATAAAGTGTTTTTCTTTCGTTTCTTTCGACCAATGCAATCATGGTCACACACAAGGTGGCCTACACGAGCGGATGTTTTGAAGGTGGTGCGAAGTAGTAAATCTCAGGCGCTCAGGGGAGACCGCGATAGAGGAACTTGTTAGACGGAGGCTCTCCAGCGTCCCCGGTGGCAAGGGTGGGATCCCTTGAGGTTGGCTTCGCCCGAATGGAGGTTAACTTCCGGGCTTAGGCCCTTAAAGCTTAAAACTGGCTAGAAGATTACCCAGACGGACCAAACTTGATTTGGCGATGTTGCCTGAAAAATGGGAAATACTGTATCGGGAATTTTGTGAGTAACTTTGTTTGGGTAGAAAGGGAGTATTTAGAATAAGGTTTTTCGCCCCATGCATTGAGCCCGATTTGGTTCGAAAGTGATTAAAAATCTCACAACTGAGAAGGCGTATAAAAAGAGTAAATGACGTAGCAGTATATAACGCGTGCTTGCTTAAATATACAAAAATATAAGTTGTCAGTGAAAAATCGTGTAGAAGATTTTAGATTTTCATTTAAAAATTACCATCCATCATTTTCTGCCATGTGGGTTTTTAAATTCTGAGAAAGAACGTAACAATTTTTTCAACATGCGGTTCAAAGATCATGAAAACCTGCAGAAAATAAATTTCCGAAGCCTGGAAAGAAACTTGCGTCTACAATCGTTTCTTGCAATGCCTCGAGCTTGAGGATTTTATTTTAGATTCGAATTCAAGAAGAAGCTCTTTACGTCGACCACCAATCTATGAAGCACGCGTCTCCTCGGGACGCAATCAAGGACAAGAGTCTTGTGGCAGCGAGGAAAGCCAACTGCAGATGCAGTTAGCAGTTTTCCCTCACGGTGACTTCAATTCTCGAACAATTGGGGCTGCGGGCAGCCTGTAACCTGTCACTCTGACCCCCTAGGAGCAGCGTAGAATTACTATATGCACCGAAGCACTGACAAACGTATCGCTCAATGCTCCGAAGCACTGGCAAACATATCACCCAGTGATCCGAAGCACTGACAAACGTATCACACAATGATCTGAAGCACTGGCAAACAAATCACCCACTGATCCGAAGCACTGTCAAACATATCACCTAATGCCCCGAAACACTGGCAAACGGATCACCCAATGCTCCGAAACAGTAACAAACGTATCACCCAATGTTCCGAAGCAGTAACAAACATATCACCCAATACTCCGATGCACTGACGAACCCCCATTTTAGTTTTTTTGCGTCAAAGGACAGCATTAATTTTTGTCGCTGTCACAAGCAAATATTTTGAGTGCTTCTTAGCCGCACAAAGGTTGTTTTGCTTCCAATACAAACGTAACAGGACATCTGGGTATTTATTTAGCTTCTTGTCTTATCGTTTTCTGACGATATTTGTATTTTTTAACTGGCAGCCCCGTTGTTCAATTTTATAACTCTGTGTTTTATCGTTTTCCGACAACATTTTTGTTTCTTTAACTGAGAGCTGCGTAGTTTGAAGGCCCAACTAAACTGCAGCTAAAAACTTTCGCAATTTCTTAAAATGCGTACCTGGATTTATCAGGAGACTTAAAAGAACAATCTTCCAGTGAATGGGACAGCTAAGATGTATAAGCTCCATAGCTATACGTAAGCATATATACGTTATAAATATGGCTTAATTTAATTTAGCCACACAATGATTCAAACGTGATCGTAGGGATGGAGATCGGAAAAGCTTATCAGAAACTATAATAAAAGGCTTTTAAATGTTATGGAGATGAAAGGTCACGCCATTGATAATTAGAAATGCACTCAAGTGGTAGATTCACCTCAGTAAAGTGTAATGATACTCACTGTATGAACAATTTTGTCTTATCGTGTTTCTGAAGTTCAGCTCGTTAAATCTTTCAAAAATAATATTTTGTTCTAGAAACTTTGTATTATTGTCACTAATATGTGTTTCACGCCCTGTGAAAATCTCATACCTGTGAAAATAGTTTTTAAGTAATTCAAGAAAGTTTTGAAATACGACGGGTGTAAGAATAATTTCGTCGCTAACTGTATCTGACGCCTGACACTGTGTCTAAGGGTAACGCGGATCTTACTTGTGCTTATACGACAGACGATGTCTTACTTGTGCTAATGAATCACAACAGGACGTCTTGCTGTTGAACAGATTGATGTCTAAGAATCAATCTTCAAGCATGGAAAAATGTTTTTCATGTCACGTTTGTTGAAGTTTTTTATACAATATTGTTACACACAAGGTTTGTAGCATTTGCAATAAGTACGCACGAAAAGTTTAGCTGCAAGTGGCAAGCGGGTTTCAAAATACAAGAAAACTAATCGTATTGGAAAATGGAGTCCGGAGGAGGTGTTACCAGAGCAGTGAGCAGATAATCCGTGACTTAGAGGATAATTTGGACAAGTTCTCGAGTGATTCTGAGTTCGTAAGAAAGGTAAAATGAGGCTGGATGCGGTGATCAGTGGTCCATTGCCTAAAGCTTCTTGAGTATCATTTATTTTAATCTGAGATTCGCTTTGTTTCAAGTGAATAGCAAAATTTTTATTGGTGTTCGACTGTAAGAAAATTAAACAAATTGAGGAAGAAAGATTTTGGAAGGTATTGATGGACTAAATAATGGATTCGGATTGAGTGGAAACTGAAAATTCCTGTTGTTTGCTTGTAACTGATTTTATTCATAAAAGTTGGCAAGTGAATTTGGATTGTCACCTGAATGCTCACACATTTGAAGTAATACTTGGTTATTTTTCCATTCATGATCAAGAACTTTAAATTAGAGAAGTTCCAAAACAGCAAAACACTGGACCAACAAATTTCATTCGTAAAGAAATTGTGGAACAATAGTGATGTAAAGCTATTGTTGCCGCATTTCTTAATTTTGACCGAGGTTAAGAAGTAGAACACCTGTGACCGTGATAAGCACGGATTATTTGATCGCTTGTTTTTGCTGGAGTGACTTGTAAAATTGTGCCGACATTTTTGTGGTTATTCGATAGGTTCATCTACTGTTATATTTGATTTGAACTGCGACTTTAAATATTCTAAAGTGATTTATAATGTTAGATTTTTAGGAGTATAGGACCAAATTTAATTGCATTAGTTTACTCATATATATTTTCTTTATTTGCAGAACGAAACTCATATTATTTTCAACATGAAACCTTTCATTGTAGCCGCTATAGCTCCTGTAGCCATTCTCCGAAACTACTGCAACAGTTCTGGAGCCGTTCTCTCGTTGTACTGAAAATTACTGTTTCCTGTTTCACCGTGATGTCGAACAGAGGAAAACAAAATTGTGAATTAATGACTATTGTTTCAACCTGAATGTGCTCTTGTTGATTTTGTATTCAGTGAAATAGTGGTAACGAATAACTAAGGCCGGTGATGCCAAACGAAGGTGTGTGGCGCCTTCAGTTATAATGCGTAATTGATGCAGGCGTCGTATTTCATTGGCTAAGCTCGTTTGAGTGTTACAATTTTTGCAGGCAAATGTATCATAAGGTCACAATTGAAGAGAGTTTAGGGCGAGTTAACTGATACGTACAACCTCAAGTATACTCGTATGTTCGTTTGTTTACGTTGAACCTAGTTTCATAAAAGTTGTGCGGAGAACTCTCCGTTGTTTGAATTGTATGACACTGATGCAGATAAAAAATATTTTTAGCTTTAACGTAAATGCTCTTAGCTTGTTGAATAGTACTCAGTTGATTGAATTAATGCAGTTAATAGCTCATGGTTTAATAAATGTTATGACACCAAACTGTAAGTCTTTTTCAAGCAGGCATCTTTGGAGAGGTCTACGCGTTTCATACTGGGCGAAATGGGAAATTTATTGCGAAAAAAAACACAAAACTAGAACGCAAAAAATGCTGCAAGTTTTGTGACCTGGTGCTGGGTAGAGGTGAACACAAAGTGAGAGATATTTTATGGCGAGTCATTGGGGTCTACATTATTTTCCCTTAAAGTTTCGTTGTAATTTTGATGCATTTCACTGTGGGGGTGCACCTTATTCACGAGGCGGCAGTGGGGAGATTTGGGTGTTGTAAGCGTTGTAGTGTGCGTAAAGTGTTACATTTTAAGACTCCACAGTTGTGTTGAACTAAAGGATTAAGCAAATTAATTTGTGACCGATATTACTTATTACAGGTCGCCAGATTTAGCGGTAAAGGGCAGCGTGATGAAAGTCCTTCCATTTTTGAAAGCTGACTGGTCCTCACAATATGTATTGCAATTGGAATTATCCGTGAATTATTTAACTTCTGCTTGATTTACTGCTCAAACGAATACACGTAAGCTATCCCACACGGTCGTGATATGCTTTTTACGTAATGCGAAACATTATAATGCAAAGTTCTATTTCGACGAGCGTAAAGTTGCATATTACGCTGAAAATTCAGCGTTTTTATGAACTCGTGTAGCAGGCCGTTACCTCTAGGCTGGCTTCCAACTGAACAAGAACAAATGAACAACTTCTGAACGTAATGGTTTCCACGTTATTAAAGTGCAGCGGTACGAAAGTGGAAGTGCGTAGTCTCATTTGAATCGCTCAAAAAAAGGTACGTTGCAAGCCGTAAATGTTCCAGTTTCAGGTTTTTAATAGAATGGTGTAGAAAATAATCCCATTGTGGCTCGGAAGGCACTCATAGGGCGGTGACGGGGCGAAAATAAATGATCCCCATAGAAGAGGACGTGAGGAGGCCACTGGAGCTTGGGATGTTGTTGCTGAAAATATTTACACAGTTATTTACGTGCTGAGATCATTAGAAGTTTGTCCGCATACTGAACTTAAAAGTTTGTCGGTTTAAATATGTGGTTTATTTCTCGGGTAATATGAGAGCCTACGCAAACGAAGTGTAGAAAGAGTTGCTGAAAGTAATAGGAGTTAATTTACATGAAATGTAAACTGTTTTCATAGTTTAAAGGCCAGTTCTCAGGTTTTTATCCCAACACAAAAGCGGGCTGAAGGAAAATGTAAACTACAAAACAGTCGGTAGCAAGCAGGAGGTGTTGTAGAGCCAAGAGAAGGAACAGCAGCCACAGCAAGGAAAACAAGTACAACCAATGTAATGGAGGGTGGGATGGAGCGTTGGAAGGTGAGGCATGTGGTACAACAAATGTAATGGAGGGTGGGATGGAGCGTTGGAAGGCGCGGCATGTGGTACAACAAATTTAATGGGTTGTGGGAAGGAGCAGGCGATGAGTTAATGTATTATTTCGTGTTTAAGAGCAGTAGGAACGACCTATAGAGTTCATGTCAGAAAGGAAGGCTAGAAAAGACTCTCACTAAACAACAATCTCGACGTAGAACTGAGCACACTACTTTTTCTCATGTGATCTTTTACGCTCATTCAGTGTGAGCTGCAACTTATCATTCAAAAGAAGACCAAGCGCTAAATGTGAATGAAAATATGATCAAATTTGTTTTTTAAGAAGCTATAAACACTATAAATTTGTATTGTGACTTGTTTAAATACGATGGTTCTCCTCATCAGTCTCAGGAAACACATCCAAGCGACAGTTTGAGAATCTGAAATTCTCCAAAATGCTGAACTCGTCAGTGAGTAACTGGGGCAAGAGATACAGTGCTCTCTATTCAAACAAATAAAAACAGTTGTGTTGTGAACGCGTTCTGGTATATTTGTTGGTATAAAATGTTGGATTTTCAATTTTTCCGCTATTTTTGAAGAAAGGACATATGCAAGAATATCTTCTGTGGAGCGTGCTGCAAAAAGGAGAGGAAAGAAACAAAATAGTTTGTTTGGACTAAATAGTTTGAATTACAGTAGAAAAAATTGTAATTTAAGAGAGAGAGTAAAAGAATTACAATCCTATCAACTATAATTTCTCTCCAGAATTCCTTCGTGGATTTATTCATTGAATTCTAATATTAAATTAGTTAAGGGCACATTCTCTCCCAACTGAATCGTTTGTTGTCTGTAGTGAAACAAGGAAACGGCATCAGGACTGTTGATGAGTTTAATTGCAAAGTTAATAGAGCGGAAGTAAAACATTGGCTATTTCTTTTGTTCGGTGTAGCTGAATTGTCCCCAAATAGACACAACAATCAGACTCAAATTAATTATTAGATTGTTTGAATCTCAGAAGAGAAGACTACACAAAGCAGCTGTTAATTCCAGGTTCACAAGCTCGAGATTCATTCAATGAATTTCCAAGTGGCACTTGAGCGAAGAAGGGGAAGGTGAAGTTGACGTTCAGCGTGCACGTATTTTCTCGCTCTTTATGTTGAGTATGTAGTGCCCCACTTTAGTTACCCCTAAATCTTGATTTTAGTCTTTTCATGTTCAGTAATCTTAAAATGTATTAATGTATATTGATACAGTTAAAAAGTTACGAGTTATACTCTGCGTATCACCAATACCCACTTCAAGAGAAGTATAAGTATGGCCGCAACTTCATGTCCCGCAAAATGTAACTCAATGGCTGAACTTGAAGTAGCAACAAGTATACGTATTTGACCGAATAAGCAAGAATATGGTGAATGATACCTGAAAACGTTGCATTACATGTCCTTCTGCAAGAATATCACTCACGAGTTTGGAAGATACATTGATGATGGACATATATTATTTTCTGTTATCATTTGAATGCGAATGGATTTGTTGGTTATGCATGCTCTGAACAGTGCTGCCAAAAGCTCTCATAATATCTGGACAGTGCGGCCAAAAAGATTCAAGTATCAAACTATCAATTCAAAATGTTAATAAATGCCTACAACTTTCTCTTTGGCATTAGAGCAGAGCAGCAAACTTTGAGCTATTAGCCTCTAGTGCAAGTCCAGTTCGGCTATTGCGGCGTTTTTTCCAGATCAAAAACAGCTCTCCTGTTGAATGAAGAAAACAAAGAAGACTGATTGGAAAGACTATACAGAAAACCTTCTCACTCATTAAGCTTGTACTCGAACTTCACTCACTCATCTTAGGCCAAGAAGATGAACAGAGATTGGAAAAAGTTATTTTAGTGGCGGAGCAATAAAATTGCGTTTTCTTAATGGCGCACAGTAAAGTGTAAAACGAAGTGCGGGTGGCAACCTGCCCTTCACGCTCATATTGTATTTTGCTCTCAGATTTATTTTCGAATAGCTGCAGCGCTGAGTTCAGGTGAGTGCCGATTTACATGGATAATCTGAATTGTGTAATATTTGAACCAATATTGAAAACTTGGAAACTTACTTTGGTGGATGGCCGTCAGAATCCAATTTCAGAGAGGAAGTTCCAAATTTCGGAAAGAATGTTGGGGGTGCGTATTGGATATTAAAGAACTTAGGTCTTGTATAAATGAAAACAGAAAGAAAAAATTGTTACCTTAACATGATGGGTAGGATGTAAAGGTTGTTTAATTTATTAAATGAAACATCTGGGAAACAAATTGTTAGTTATCATTTCGCTGTGCCGCAGCAGTCTCTATTTTAAGGAAATATTATTCGAAATCCACGCAGTAAATATATTTTCTGTCGGAACTATAAGATTCGCTGGGTCATTAGAATTCATATAGGAAATTTTTAATAAAATAAATGGAAATTTAGTAGGATAAATTGAAGACGCAAGGTACACTTTGGCTGCAGCGAAACCGCTGCGAACCTACATTATTTGGCTCCTCGCTCATCACGACGAGCTGTCGCAACTCGCAGATTCTAAAAAATGAGACCATTTCGCTCATACAGGAACGATGAAATTCTAGGATGAATGAAAAATAGCCACTTATATGCAAACGTCTCAATTTTTGAACAACATATCCTTCATCAGGTACGATGAGAAACGAGAAAAAAGTAGCATTTTTCGATATGAGGAGGAGCTTGATCCTTGTAATTAGTACTCTTTACAGGTGTTTTTTTGGCCAAAAATTTTTTAGCTGAGGAGTGCTACTGTATGCAAAATTTATTGACGTGAGGAAAAGTAGTTTTCGATAATGGCACATTAAAGACACCTCATTTGAGATCCTTCATTTATGACACCACATTAGTATATGTAAATTATACGTTAATAATATACGTAAAAATAAAATATTGTTTGTATTCGAAACTTTCGTTTTATGGTATACATAGAGTATAGTTTGTACGGTCGTATAAGCCCTTGCATTAGTGCTATAACCCAGTTACGTGTCTCATGCCACTCTAAATTTAAGCCACACACGCAATACACGCAATTGTACAATCTTCGTCGAGTGGCTGGCAAAACATCAACCTTCCTCGAGTACAATAATCGTTGCGCTACGAAAACAGAGTTTGAGTGTTACGTTCTGCTTGCTGCGGTCCCATTGCTTAACACCACGCCATTAAGCCGCTACCACTTTGCTTTCCGTTTTTTGCATTGCGTGATACGAGCTGAACATTTTCGCATTGCATTCTGCGCTCTCATTACTCTGCAAAATAGAGAAATAACAGTTCCATCCTTTTGGCACCACTCTCGTGCCTTTCTGCTATGCTGATAAAACAATAATAACAGTTTTAGTTTTTTCGCTGCGTCCCAATGCAATGTGGACAAAAACATTAGTGTTGAGAACACCACCGTTATTTTGGCAGCGCTGAAAAAAAAACATTTTGAAATGCGTGGTTCAAAAATCAATTTTATATTCGAATTTCCAGGTCATTAACCTTTCCGTTGGCAGAGACAGGGATTTTTTAACATAGCCAAGAACTTAAGTTAATGTAAAGAGACCATTCTTTAGAAGTGTGCCAAAGCTTGTCGTCTCAATTTGACTGTGTAAAGATACCCACAAGAAATCGTCATTGCATGACTTTAACAACGAATATTCAATGAGCTCTCTCTGCAACAAGCTCATTTCCTTCACCACTCGCACGTGTACGTAAAAACTGAGACCTGCTTCGATCGCCATGTCAAAATACTGATAGCATTGGCCATGCTTGGCGCAATTTCTTCGACTGAGCAATAAGATAGAAGAACTCCTGTGAACTGTGCAAGAAAGAAGCTGTATTCAAGCCTAGAGTTTCACCAATGGCCATAACACAAGTTTGCGGTGTGTTTTCGAATGCTATCTTAATCCAGGCGATAGACATCGCAGAGCCGAGCGTGGTCAAAGAAAGCGTTTGTTTTTATGGGAGAAAAGCGAGCGTTGCTGCGAAATTGCCCTTACCGACAGCCTGAGATGTGAATAATATGAGGAATTCATCCAAAAGTCAGCAATTCTTGCGTTATTAGTGGCCGCATCGCTTCGCCAATCAGCAAAGTTTAGTTTGGCTGGCACCTTCTGAGCAGCTGGCGACAACGCTGTTGAATCACGATAGATTTTGTTAGTCGCTCTCCAATGGATATTATTGAGAAAAATGACAGCGTTCAATATTTATTTCGCTTGAATTTGATCGTATTTAAAATATTAAGTCTGTTCTCATCAGCTCACTTCAGCACTAATTTTTTTTAATCTATAACAAATATTGGTTATCGAGCAAAATGAGAGCCTTCAATAATTATATGGAATCAATTTGATCGCATTTAAAATATTAAGTCTGTTCTCATCAGCTCACTTTTGCACCAATTGCTGGGAATATGTAATGAATATTGATTTCTGTATTGTGTTAAAAATAAAGGTTATAATTACAGCAAATGCATTATTGTAAAATGTGTTTAATGACTCGTTGTAAATTCAGAGAACTTGAATATTGAGGAAATAATAAAAAAAAATCCAGAACCAAGGAGTCCGCCTCTTCTTATTAGATGACCATTTCAATCTTGATCTCAATATTCTACCCAAGTGTTTTCCCGGTAGCCCAGTCCAAAATGTCGTTTTGGAGGTCAGAGAGTCGAAGAATTACCATACTTGTTTTGCGCTAATTTTACTGATGCTGCAATTCTCTTCTCAGGGTGTGGACGTTGCTTTTTTTCCACGAGTCTTTCTTAGGAGATTTAATCTCATTTTTCTCACTTGCGTCATATTACCGTACGATTACGATACCTTTGCTTTGTTACATCTTGCAGCAAGTGGAGACTCGCAGTCTCTCACTCGTCAAAAAGTCAGTAAGCAACCCAGTCTAACTTCTTCACCGGAGCGGACATGTTTTTCGCAGCCCAAGTAATTAAATCGCTTGGGTGGCAAAAAACATGCATGCAGGCGGCGAAAAAGTTATACTTGGAAGGTGATTCCTGAGGACGTGTGAACGAAGAACTCAAGTACGAAAAAACATGCGTTGTTATGGGCTTACGTCTTCGTGTGAAATCACACGCATTGTACGTAAATTATTTTATTAATGAAGGTTGACTGGAAGTATGGTCATATGTTTCCATCCTCTCCTGCACTTAATAATAATACAGTGATTTTCGTCCAATGTGACTTTGAAACTAAAGTTTAAATGTAGTTTTCCAAACAGGCATTTAGGGTCCACCTACGACGCAAGAATTATTTTGCGCTCATAATTAAAGCTGATTAATTTGTGGTACTGTACGCTTTATAAATCAGGATAAAATTTTGGAGGAAATTGGTTTTTGTTTGCAACCCCATGATGTACAAAAAATTCCCTGGAAGGCTTAAAGCTTAGAGACACCACATTCCTTTTCCGGAATCATCGGCCTGAAAGATGTGATAAATTTTACTGAATTAATTTCGATAATATACTGAACAAAAGTCAAGGTTGTGACCAATTTCACTGATATAATTTCGATACTATACTGACCAAAAGTCATGGTTGTGATCACTTTCAGTGATTTAATATGTATAATACACTGACCAGAAGTCATGGTTGTGACCAACTCCACTGATATAATCTATACTACAATAAGAGCCGCGTCCGTCCGTTTCTATGTCTGTCCGAAGCCAGCCGAAAGTGTGTGATGAGCGTATCTGTGATACGGGCCGTGTGCATTCGGCCTCATCAACTTTCGAGAGATTGAATTTCTTTGTTGTATAGCCTTTCTTTCATTTCACCTTCTTTCTTATTACAAATTAAGGGGGGTGGACTAGTTTGTATAATACACAGACCAAAAGTCACGGTTGCGAGGGCCGTTGGACAATTTAGTTACCAGAACTTGCATAATTATTCCAGTGATGGTGTGGCGACCTGTAAATTCGAGCACTCAGCGATGAGCGGCGCTGCGCAATTGGGTCGCACCCAATTATTGGCCTCATCGACACTGAAGCATTGTCCGTCTAATGGAAATTTGATTGGGGCTCCGACGACCCTCGACGGTCGGGCCAGCGCAACCAAGAATTCGACACTACATCAAGCGGGCAATATTTCGGTACAGGTTCGTGCACGTTCCAAATTTTACGAAGATTTTTCAAGCTTCCCCGTGATGGGAACTGGATCTTAATTGAAACTGGGAATAATTAACAAAATTTAGGAATTGGGCCAAATGAGGTGAATTGTTGGCGTTCCAAGGTATTCACTCAAGTCTCAACACGTTGACTACGTATTGGGACATATGTCTACCACTAAGTAAATTGTTCATTTGAATACCGGCATAAATGACTAGCATTTCAATTATTTCAGTTTCCATTTAAAAATAGATATTGGCATACGACGTAAAATATTATCATGCAATAATATCTTTCACACTTTTCAGAAAGGGTAAGAATTGATTTGAGCAGTAAAGTTTTTATTTTTAATTCTTCTAGTCACAACCTAACCGAATCAACGGTAGCAACTCCACAAGTGAAGTCAACGTGTTCAAGTTCAGCTAATGGCGCTGTTGAACTGTTCTGAATGAGCCGTATAAATGAAACTCTGATCCTCATAAGTATTTAACCGTATGAATGAAACTCTGCTCCTCATTAGTATTTAACCGTATGAATGAAACTCTGCTCCTCATAAGTATTTAACCGTATGAATGAAACTCTGCTCCTCATAAGTATTTAACCGTATGAATGAAACTCTGCTCCTCATAGGTTTGTGAGCATTTTTTGACCAGGTGTGAAACTGAATCACACCGAAAACATTCTATGATTGCGATGACCATATAACTTTTGTACGAGTAAGATCATGAGCGCCCATCGTGCTCCGTTAAGATGGGGATGCTGCCTATGAAGAAATAATACCTTTAACCTCATTTTTGTCTGTGTCCATGAAAACGAGCGTAGAATGGAGAAATTTTTAAAACAATATCATGAAAATATGGTAATACATCTCACGTTTATGAATTGATTAGTGATACCAATCATATTTTGAAGTGTCTACTTTCATGAACAACGAGCGTAGAATGCAGAAATTTCCAAAATACATCATGGAACCATTGTAAAATATCGTACGTTGGGGATTTTATTAGTGATAGGAATCAAAATTTTAAGTGGAGTACAAGTATATGTTCTATTTTACGTTTCCGTATTTTAATCAGACGCAGAGGAATCAGAGCCTTTAAATTGGAGGGAATCCTGAGCAGCGCTCGCTGCGCAAACTCGCCATGTCTTGGCAGTGTAAACTTCATCGAAGTTCCAAAGGTTTATTTCGATGTGTAATTATAGTGGTAACATTGGTTCCAATTGTAATTGAAGCTCATTGCTATGATGTGGTGCTCATTTTATGGAAAATTCGTGACTGGAATGAGTTTAGCACAAATTAGTTGGCAATTTTATTGAATAAGCGTTTTACAATGAATGCTTCGTGAAAACTGTTATATCTAAGAAATCATAATGATATGGGAACGGGTATTATCAGAGTGTATGGTGGAAATCAATATCGTTTAAAATAATATCTTTGTTACTAAAATCAGGCGCAACATTTTGTGTTGAGTAAAGTTTCAGAACACAAAAATTAATTGTTTATTTCCAGAGCGTACTTCTCTTTTACAAGGGATCCATAATTTATGTTTCTCACTTGCACTCCCAACTTAAAACCGCTGCCAGCTTTCAGAACGTCATATGTGGCTTTTTGCGCCAAAAACTCAAATTATCAAAACCCTAAAACTTTTCAGACAAAAAATTTCACGTCATGGCTGAAAACACGAAACAATGTATAGTTAGATTTTCCCTCGCCGTCAGTTTCCAGCAAAGTTTTGTTTGGTATCTCCGAGTACGCACTAGAAAAAAGGCAATAATTTTTGCTTCCATGCCAGATCAGGTGCGATAAATTTGAAGGCAAGACCACACTTGCAGGTGTGTGCTGCACAGAATTCAAGTCACGTAGTTTCATTCAGAACTTCGTGTTTTATTTGCTCTCTTGAGCGTGAAATCCGACACGCCCTTCCAGGCCACGAAAAGTTATCGGGGGATCCGTAGAGCAGCAGTTCATCGCTGGCTGTGGCCGATGCCAAGGCTGCAGGCAGGCACATCGAGACTGGTCTCGGTGCTGCTACAGGGTGAAGTCTACTGCCATACATCGCCTACCTAGGTGCAGTTTGGGATGTATAAATTAAGTGTTTATCGCTAAATTAATACATGGAAATAATAAATATCCATAGGTAACCTAATCTCGGTGCTGCAACCGCGTGAGGTCTGCTGCCATACACCGCCTACTCAGGTGCAGTTTAGAATGTACAAATTGAGTGTTTATCGCTGAATTTAGTGTATGGAAATAAGTAATACTCATTAGTAACCTAACCTAACGCAATGGTACTGCCCAGAGGTAGATCTCGTGCTATAGTGTGGTAGACCTCACGCTATAGCACTAGCTAGAGGTAGATCTCACCCTATTTTGTGGTAGACCTAACGCTATAGTAATAGGTAGAGGTAGATCTCATCTTATAGTGGGGTAGACATCACGCTATAGTACTAGCTACAGGTAGATCTCATGCTGCAGTACGGTAGACATCACGCTATAGTATTAGCTAGAGGTAGATCTCATGCTACAGCGTGTAGACCTCACGCGATAGTACTAGCCAGAAGTAGATCTCATGCTACAGTGCGGTAGACCTCAAAATATAGTTCTAGCTAGAGGTAGAATAGATCTCATGCAACAGTACGGTAGACCTCACGCTATAGTACTAGTAGAGGCAGATATCTTGGCACAGTGCGGTAGACCTCACGCTATGGTACTAGTAGAGGCAGATCTCATGCTACAGTGTGGCAGACCTCACGCCACAGCAGCACCCTATTCTCTAAGTAAAGCGAGGCGTCGAGGTAATAGTAGCTTGCCTTCTTTGTTCTATGTTGTGCAGTCATTGTTTTTCGGCGACTGACCATTTGAACAGAGCTCGGGTGGCGGGTAGGTGCATCAAAGGAGCTTTTGTACGCTTACAAACAGCAATAAATGTAACTTATGACCTCAGTTATGCTTTTAGTAATGCATTCCGTAAAGTAACTTATTGAGGGTGCCTTGGTCTACCGAGACTATACTCGCTGCGCGGTATAAATTCAAAACGTGTAGACTATGACACTCAAGTCTAATTACGAATGGCTTTCCATCTAAAGCAGCTCTATTATTCGCTTTGATCGCTGTGCTATTCATTATTATTGGCGCCTCATCCATTAGTGCAGGCCAGTCAATTCTCCCGACACACTCACACGTATCAATATGCTATCACCTGAGCGTTGACCACGCACTGAAATGCGAGTGGCGTCTAACAAAAACGCCCGAATTTCGCTTTCATGTGCGGATGTAACGTTATAAAACAATGTACTGTAACGGTTTTGAATTGTCCAATATTTCAAGTCTAATAAACTAAAACTCATTGAGATTACTTAAACATCTTGCTGCAATGTTCAGTTTGTGCATTTGTTTTACCGTACAGAATGAACCGTCTGAAGAAACTGGATCTAAACTGAACGCTCACGACTGATGTACAACTGTAATCAGTTTACAGGAATTGTGAGATCGAAAAGTGAATAATAGCATTAATGCAAATAAGAATATAAAATGAGTTTGGCTAGATCCATTAAAAACAGTCATCGATGATTGAGTCATCTCTCTCAATTCATGCGTTTAACCGAAGTGGCTCTCTTGCAAAAATTAGTGAAAAACACTGCTCTAGGAGCTGCAGACCATAGCACTGCCGCAGGAGAAGTGCGAGTGCGGGGGTGCGAACACACAAAGCAATTTCACTTCTGCAGCGCCGTCTGGTGGGCAAGCCATCAGTCTCAGCGTCAGGCTTTTTGCACCTCCAGTGGCCGTTAAATCAGCCTCTGAGAAGAAACTTTTCTTCCGTAACGCTTGCTTTCTTCACTAACGGCTGAAACCATGAAGTGCCGCGATAAAGTTGGGCTGTTTTGTTTCTCAGAAATTGCCCTGGGTAAGAAGAATATACATCACAGTGATTTAAGAATCCACGTTAGGGGAATTGTTGTGGCAACATGTTAACTTTTGCGCGAAAAATATTTTTAATTATTGAGGGTATTTTTTGGTCAAATGTTTGTTTGATACACTGTTATTAATTTTTAGTTATTTTTTTTTATTATGGAAAGGAATTTTCATATTTTTTAGCAGGTCATTGCAGAAATTTAAATTAATTTATTCGACCCCTATCTTTTTCAAAAAATTGTCGTTATCTATTCAAAAAATATCATATTAACTAAGTGAAGTATCCCAAAGAAACACAACAGGTTTCTTGGTGAATACTGTTTTAAGTGTCCATCTTCTATTTTAGCTTCGATTTCAGAGGACATATCTTCAGGAGGAATGTGGAGCACAAAACTAAAACAAATGCAGCGTTAAATTTAATTTTTACACCCGTCGTAAATATTTTTATAACCTTGTGCTTGATGAAATTGTATTCACATCTTCTGTAACATATTTCGTTGATGACATTTATTCTTTGGCATCGATGAGACTGAGAGCTAAAGTAAAAACTGCTTAAGAAAGACAATTAAGGTTTGTAGTTTTTCTTTTGAGTCTTCAATTTGTGGACAATCTCTTTCAACGCTTAATTTAGATTCTGTTCCATAATGTGTATACCACGTCCCCATATACTGTTATTTAAGTTCCTTGATTTACTTCCATGGCTGTCAAATTTTAGAGAAATCGTTTTGTGGACAATTTTTTTCAACGCTTAACTACATTCTGCTCCATAATGTGGGTACCACGTCCCCACATACTGTTATTTCAATTCCTTGATTTACTTCCATGGCTGTCAAATTTGCCTGCCACTAACAGCACCGAGATTTAATGAAAACTACCTAGGTGGCTTCACGGACACTGGAATAAACTAAAGGTTAGACAGTATTGAATAGAATAGGATAGCGTTGATGGTAGGATGCCCTAGAAGTCGCTGAGCTTATTCGGGCACACAGGTAGCTATACTCAAATTTGAACATTGTACTAGATTTAAGAAAGAATCTAATTCTGTATCGCTTGTGGTAAATAAATTGTTTAAATTGTTTAAATGTTTATGCTTCTACCAAGCACTTAGCAGTTCATCAATTCATTGGAGGCAATGTCGACTTAATTCTTTTCACGTACATCAATAAGGAAGTTCATGGCAACATTCTCTGATGCTCATGTTTCAACCCAATACTTTAACTTCGTAGTTCATCAATTTATTGCAGGTAATTTTGCCTTAATTTTTTTGCCCATGTTTCAATAAGGAAGTTCATGGCAACGATCTCTGAATGGTAACTCAGCATTCCTCCGAAGTTCTGACTATCTATGGTTGAACTGTCCGTCTTTGATCGGCTGCTAAATCTGTGTGCTATCAAAAAAAACAGCTAAAATGCTCTCAATTTATGGTCCCTAAAATACCAATATGATATTGAAAAAGTTACTCTGAAAGCTTCCTTGAATTATTTCATTTTTCCCAGTTTGAAATTCAAAAGTCTTAACATAATTTTCATTCATTTAACAACGGCTGTCTTACAATTTTCATGTCTTTAGACTTGATATCAAAATTAGTGGTCATTTCGTCTCAACTCAATACTTCTCTCGAGCTCTGAATTTCCTCACGCACAGAAAACAGGGCTGCGTTTTACCATCGATGTTGACCAAAAAAGAAAAATTTTAGGCCCAATGAAAGTGATCCAATTGTTGAGTGACAAAAGAATTTAATGACTTTCTTCTTGTTTCCATGTTCTTTACGTAAAAAACTGAATGGAGGTTCCAATGCATTGAAAATTATTTTCAGTAATTGAAAAGTAGGAAGAAGAAGAAGAAAAATTTCAGTTTCTTGTGTATGAAACATCGAGACTGAACGACCTGCAGCTTCCAAACTGATTGACAGCGAATCCGAATTTTTTCTAACGGCTAAGCCTTGCGCTCAAACACATATGTAACCTCTACTTTTAGGAGATGTAGACTTGCTTCCACAGCTGTCGGCCAGCTGTGCCCTTTATTGCGAGTTGTTTGGTCTCTTTAACAAAACGAAATGGCCGTAACTTAAAATTTGACCTCAGGCGAATTCAGCTGTGACGCAATATTTCAGGACGCACAGAATATTTCAGGACACAGAACGACAGGAAAGACATGGAAAGTTAGCCATGCAGTAACTAAGTCTGTTGGACTGACAAATCCCGAGCAAGATTAGAGACTCTTCTTTCATTATTATAATTCTATCCATTAAGAGTAGCTATTTCATTTCTGCTGGAAAATTGTACTATTTACTGACAAATTGAGAGCATGATAGGAGTGACAACTCAGCTGTTTGGCACCACACACTACGTCGAGCTGAGCAAATATTGTTTCGGCGAATGAAGGCTGCATCGCTTGTGACGCCGCTGCATCACGGATATTGGCCGTCATGCTTTAAAAATGTGGTTGAAAGAAAAAGGGGCTGAAGAACCTGTAACTTCTGCCTTTGGTAATAGGACAGTACCATGAACAACATTCTTTCGAAGAAAAGTGGAAGATTTCCATCGAAGAACCTGTAACTTCTGCCTTTGGTAATAGGACAGTATCTTGAACAACACTCTTATGAAGAAAAATGGGAAATTCTTATCTTCTAGCATGGTTGTTACCAGACTTTTATTGAAGTAATATCGTAGGTTATCTCAAATGAATATAGAGAGAAAAAGTAAAAAAATTAAAAACAGCTCATATGCTACCGTAGTGTTACGTATTATCGCCTGTTGAACATCGCAGAAAAATATATATGAAGGATAAGCGGCTGAAAATTAGGCTAACTTTCGAATAATTCAAACTTAAAGCGAGGGATGTATCAGATTTGTTGATCCATAGCTTGCTCACCTACAGCTTGCGCGAGAGTGACAGATGAAGCAGGAACTTGAATATCGTAAAATTTAGCGGAATAGAAACGAACACAAACATCATTGACAACTAATATATATCAGGTTGAAATTTTTGTTTTTAATATTGTAAATATTTGAAGTTTTTACCTTTGAAAAGAGTCTGATTCAACGTTCGTTTTAAAGAAACATTTTTGTTTCGTACATATTCAAATGCAGCAACAAATGATACCCACGAAAAATTAGCATACGACGTACCAGAAATAATAAATTCTTTTTTGACTCATTGTTAAATAGATTGTGGTTTTAATATCTTTGGTTCGGTTGCATTCATGCCTCACTGCTGCGTCTCACATTTTATGTTTCAACAAATTTTAACTCTTTCATAATTTTCTATTACTATAATAGCATCTTCTTTTCCCAATTATGATCATCATCAAGATAAATATTGCGTTAAGTATATGTTCATTTAGCCAGCTGGCGTGCATACTGCATACGTGACACATGATTGCTTAAATATTAAGATGAATTATTCAAGTATAAGAAATTAGAATTCAATGAGCAAAAGACTTTACCATTAAAGAAATAAAAAAAAGGAGTCACTCGATCCGTTGAAATTCAGACTTCATTCATCCTTATTATCAGATTAAGTTTTTTTTCAAATGATGTGTTTCCTTTTTTTGCACTGCACCATTGAAATAAGAGCTAAATTACTCTAGATACGTTCCATTTAGCGTGAAAGTGTCACTGAAAACTTTGATCGCAAGTGGTTAAACTGAAGTTCAATATTCAACTCAAATTTAAAGTCAATTGTAGTGAACAATTTTGAAAATAGCAAACATTCACTGGGACATGTCTTCCTTTAGCATCAATTAAGTATTTGAAAATTGAGGTAGTGACCACTGATCGGTCAGCAGTGTTATGAAAATCCGTTCCGTGGCCACCGGTGACGCACGTTGCGGTCAAAGTATAAATTCATTTACTGTCTCTAGCCCTGTACCACTGATACTCGATCTTTGGTTTCTTATTCGTCCACCTCCTCACATGGAGCTTCAGTTGGCCTACGAAATTAACCAACTTGAGGCCAACCTCGTGATTCCTATATCAAACATTGCAACTGCAAAATTCTATGACAGGTCCATAATCGTTTTCTTTGAAATACAGCCAACTGCATAGCCTAAAATCATTTCGCGTTTTTACCCAGCTCACAACCTCAGTTGAACCACTGCACTCCTCAGTATTAAGATCCAGATAATAAAGGACAGCGCAGGCTACGAAGCTCAGGGCATAATCGCAGAGTTACTTCAGAGCTCACAGGGGCAAAGTGGCGGGCACAGCCCCGTAATTGTGGTGATAGCGACACACTGCATGACATTGCCAGGATAACTCAACATTGCTGGGAAAAAGAAATTTTGTAACGTTCTTTTCGCATGACCTTCTACCGCAGGAGACCGTCACTGTGTGACCTGGAGCTCACCTCACGCTGTTTTCTTAATGAAATTAGTCCGTGGCTCGTTCAATGCTGAGTTGATCTCTGTGAACTTTAGCTCAGAGGTTCTTAACCTGGGTTCGATCGAACCGCAGGGGTTCGGTATGGTACAGTTTGTGCACTGATACGGTACATAGTTCCCTAATGTGTTTTGAATTTGAATAAAAAGCAAGCTTTATTTTAACAACCACGAAAGGCTCAGTGAATGTACTCGTTGGTTTGGAACTTGTGGGGTTCAGTACCTGCACCTAGGTTAAGAACCACTGCCCTAGCTTACCGTAGCATAAATTCTGTTTGAGTTAAGTTGATGATTCTTCACACATCGGATTAAAATCTTGTTCAACAATTCACTTTTAAATTCGTACAATATGATTTCTTGGCGCTTCTATTTGTTTTTCGTCGTTCTGAAAATTCGGGGAGTAAAATTAGAGTCATTTTTATTCTAAATGCTTGGATGTTTTTGACTGCTATAAATGCGGAATGAATTAAAGGAAATTCATTTACATCCACCGCTGTATTGGTCGTTATCAAGCAAGCTGAAGAGTGGTACTTGGAAATGTTTCCATTAGAATCACTACCGTTGGAACCGCTATTTTTCACTGTATTTTGTGATTTTAATGAGCCTGTTTTCTCGATCATTTAAGTATATAAACTACTCAAATATCTAAATTGTGTCACATTCAGGCTGCTCTGCTTGCAACTTTTACACAATCACGTACAGGAACCTTTTCAGCTGCTAATTTTTTTGAAAGTTATTTCGATTAAAAAGATATTACGATAAAATCGATATCATAATTCTGCCCATCATAAGTATCTATTCCACTTCTTCTTGAAAATTTCACCGTTAAAAACAGAATTACCTCGTTGAATCTCTGAAATTGGCGTTCAAAGGTACACCGAATAAGAAGAGTTTCATCATATCAAAATTTAATTTGAACTCGAGAGGACCTCGACACAATCCTCTTTAGTCCCCAAAGCGGAATTGGTTCCTGCTCTGGTAATGGACCTCATCATTCGAAGGTGGCGAATGAAATTTATGTATATTTGCGTTCTTCACTACATTGTTTGCCCTTGGTCGAGCTGAGGAAGAGTAAGATGCGAGCTGAATATTTTTGTTATAGCTTTTGTTGCCTCTAGGCCAAGGGTTCTCAAACTTTTGTCAACCAAGGACCACTTTTATTGCACAAAAATAAGCTGAGGACCCCCTCACATGTGTTCCCCTCAGGAATTTATGTATATATACATTGTACGCACTGTTTCATAATATAAAAAGTCTTGGAAAGCTGTAAATAAATACTTTAACTGCATCCACTGTTAAATTCGTTAAATTTTGCGGATCCCCTGTCAAAGTGCCACGGACTCCAGGGGGTCCAAGGACCTCAATTTGAGAACCCCTGCGCTAACCCAGTCTAACTTTTTCACCGCCCGCATGCACGTTTTTCGCTGCCTAAGCGATTTAATCGCTTAAACCGCTTATGCGGCGAAAAACATGCATGCAGGTGGTGAAAGAGTTGGACTGGGAAGCAGTTCCGCGCCTCAGCCAAAGGAGGAATTTAAGAATAGATTCGCTGTCCGAGCTACGCACGTGCCAAGGCTGAACTGAACTGGAAGCGAAAGTAATTCATAAACAGCTATTTTCGTAGTTTTATGTATAGAGTCAATGCCTGCATAACACGCTTCAATAAAATATCCCGCATTTCAAACGTCAGCAGGAGACTGCTGAAATTTTTTTTGGAATACTAAATGATATTAAAAAGAATTTTAAATAGAAATACAGTACAGTTGTATTTCGCTGACAGACTGCATGGAAGCTGCGGATTTCATGCGAGATGATTCATTTTTAGCTTAAGGCCACGTTTTTTACTGCGGAGAATTTTAAAATTGTAACCAGACTGCCATGTGAGATCAATAAATAACAACAGACAATTTTAAAATAAAATTTTGTATTCAAGGAACTACTGCATGCAAGACTAATAGAAAATATTTTCTGTTCGCAAATAAGTTACTATGTTTTTGGTCTAAAGATAGGGACAGACGTTGCAATAAAAATATTTGCTTGGTATTTTTAGAACGTGGTGATGAGCTTGGGCACGAGACTCTGCAGATTTTATTTTAAAAAACAAACCATTTTTCCTTTCCCGCATTGTTCATTTGACCGTTGCTAGTCTTTCTGAGCGGTATACCGAAGAGATGCAAAATGCTCGCTTGTTGATTTTTTGGGAACATGTGTGAAAACTATTTAAAAAACTTTCTATTCTGTTGATCGTTAATTTGTTTTCAAGATAGAGAATGTCATGCTTGTTTAAAAAAGAGAAAGGAAACGTAGAAAATAATTTACGTAAATGCGTGACACTAGAATGACGTAAAGAAGTACAACGACATGCAGTAAAATGTTTTGAAAATTCACCACCGAGAATTCTAGGTATAAATGAGAGAATAAAACATTTACTTCAAAAATAGCACTACGGGGACAAAAACTAGTAAAATAGGACGTTTCGAGAGTTCGTTCAACATCAGGTAAGAAAGTAAAGAACGAAAGTCATCTTTTAAACGTCAGAGTGAATAGAATAAGAAAATCAGACAAAACACGAAAGAGCCATAAAATTAGAAAGCAATCGAGTGGCTTTTTAAAATTACACGGAAGTGAACATTTTGAAATACCGTAGTGACTAGTATAGGGTGTTACCCTGCAGGAATATAAACTCACTTAAAAATTAAGTCAGTGCTCTCAATAAGCTGAGAGTTGAGAGGAAAATTCCCCCTGCAGCATATAGCGTCGATGTGACCTATTTTTACCCACAGGCTATGCGAGGTTCGTATCAATAATACGCTTTATTCTGCAACAAATATTACGTTTTATCAGGAAAAACATCGAGCGTTACTCCACGGAAGAAAAGTTTTGCCGACTTGTTTCAAGTCGGAAGTGAGGTAATGGAATTAGTGCCTGAGCGCGTTTGATGCTTCTATGCTCTACAGCTGTCAAGGACACTCACTGAACATGGGTAAAGCTACACAAGCATGGTGAAATGCATCACGCTCTATCTCGCCCTCTTGAGCTCAAGAGTGGGCTGCTCTCGCCGAGTCTTATTTCGGAATGATAACATGGCAACGATCGTGCTCGAGTTGTTGCGCTCCGGAAAAGCCGCCATCTTGTCAACGTGTGCCGGGAATTCCAAACCTTCATTCCAGGCTGACAATACTCGTTGTTGCGAGTCCTACAGAAGGGTATGGAGCGCTGCTTGAGCATCTCAGGTACGAGTTCTACATGAAACCTTATTCAGGGCAACGTGCTTTGCTTGCGCTATGCTGAAATATCCGGTACGAGTTCTACGTGAAAGCTTATTTAAGGCATGGTGCATAGCTTCGCTATCATAGCATAACTCTTTGCTGAAATATTGTGCTGCTGCAATCATGTTTACTGACGAATAATGTGTAGTTGTAGAGAAGCGCTCACTCGCTGTTCGTTCTAATGCCAGGAGTATATTAATACTTGTTCGAGATGTCTTTGACTATCTTTTCTCTACCTGTTCTAAGAGTTTTTGAGTAACTATTCCATGAATTTTAGAGTAACTAGCCAAAACGTATTTGAGTACCACCGCCAGGAGCTTTTGAGTAATTGTTCCACGAGTCTTTGACTAACTGCTTTAAGAATTTTTGAGTACCTCTGCCAGGATATTTTTAGGAAATGTTTCAGGAATTTTTGAGTAAATATTTCAATAGGTTTCGAGTAACTATTCCATGAGTTTCTGAATAAATATTCTAAGATTTTTTGAATAAATATTCCAGCAGTTTTTGAGTAAATATTCTATAAGTTTTTGAGTTTTTATTCCAGGGTTCGTTGAAAACTTATTTCAGAAGTCTATAAGTACTTCTTCCAAAAGTTTTTCTTCGTACTTTTTCTTTGAGCTTTGAGTATCTATCCTATAAGTCATAGAGTACCTATTCCATGAGTCTTTGAGCATCTTAAATGCTTTGAAGAGCGCACAAGTTATTGAAGTATGAGAAAATGCCAAGAAATTTACCCAAATAGTGAAATTGTCAGTAAAATATGCTTCTGAACTATGTATAAACTACCTCCTTGATAAGGCAAAACGAAATAATTTATTAATTATTTAATTGTAAAATAAAAATAATAGCCACCTGCAACTAAGAACAGGGTGTGGAAAAAAATTAATGTGTTGGATAAATTAGAATCCCATTCCGTAGAAATAAACGCTGTCATAAACGGGATATTCGCTCGCACAGAATTTGTTTGTTTTTCCCACCCTGTAGAGTAAATCGGAATAAAAAAAATAAGGGGCAAATCGGAATAAAAAATCCTCAACACCAAATCATTTCTGACAAAAATGCTTTGAAGCATAACTCGGTCACGTTGGACTCACCACTGCACTATTCCATCATGTTTTTGTTTTGTTTTTTGACCGAGATCACTTTAATAAAACTGTGCACTAGAATAATCTGAAAAACAAAATCTTGAAGCATTTATCAAGTCGAACAAACAAACACTGAAACTGTTACAGCTTCTACGAGTAAGGTTTGGAATGCATCATTTAATATTTTACATGAAGTGCGTAATTTTAAATCAATAGACTTTTAGCAGCTAGTCATTTTGAGGAAAGATTACTCAAAATAATATTGTTCGATATATTTTCTGTTTATGTAATATTTATAGCATAATTCATATGAAAAGCAGTATGAGTGCCGCTACAGCAGTCCAAATGAAATTGCATTATTTATACGAAAAATAGCCGTTTCAGCAGTTCTTATGAGATTTGGAATGCAAAATACTCGAATTTATTTCAAATTGAATGAATTTTCTTCGGGAAAGTTTTTCGACAAATGGATTTCGAATTGATGAAGTAACAGAGCACAATGGGCAAATTAGAGCCTACTTCTGCAGCCTGGAGCGCGCACCTCCCATCTATACTTTGCAACGAGAAATTTACTTGTTCGCAGCCATTTGCCTCGCAATAATTCTTCAAAGATTCTTCAGGCACAGAAAATAACTTCAATCTATTCCATAAAGTTACGGAGAGTCAAAATTTATTTCGAAAGGAGGACGTGACTGGACACGTCACTTGCTGCGCTTGGGTCACTCGCAAGTAAATTAATTAAAATAAACTTATTGGAACCTGAGAGCATCAGAGCATGTGGAGCTCATAAAATTTGACATAAAAGGTACAAATGCGCAGGTATGGACAAAGTTAAGGAAAATGTACTGGGATGTATAGAGTTAGTTATAATGTACAGGTATGTACAGAGTTAAGGAAAATGTACAGGTAGGAACAAAGTTAAAGAAAATGCACGGGTACGTACAAAGTTGATGAAAATGTAACGCAAGTAAGTAAGAAAATGTAATTTAAGGAAAATATAAGTTGAGGAAAATGTACAGGTATGGACATAGTTGAGGAAAATGTAACGTAAGTAAGTAAGAAAATGTACTGTAAGGAAAATTTAAGTTAAGAAAATGTACAGGTATGGACAAAGTTAAGCAAAGCATGACACGCACCTCACCCGTCCGTGTTGCACGCATGATGGTGACTATAATTTCATGTTCGTTTGTTACAATGCGCTAAATATATCAAATCACATTAAAGTTTCATCGGATCAATGCACCCTAACGGCTGCCTTGTAATTATCTACTCTTTCCTTAATGAATCACTCGACTTACTCACTAACGGCGAGATTTTCCGCGTAATTTCTCGCGCTTTATTTTACGAGAACTTTCAATGAAGCGAATTGCCAAACTAGCTTCTGTAGATGGCCAAGAGAATGAATTATTCAAGTGCTTCGGAGAATTGCATGGGAGGGTCTATTCACACCACCGGAAATGTTTACTATTACAATTTCCGCTTTGTGAAGTGAATGTAAAAGAGTAAAAAGACGTTTGTGACTGTCTGGAGTCTGGCGTAAATTGTCGGCTCTCGGCAATCACACAAGAAATTCAAATTCTAGTTCTGACGCAAAATGCACTCGTAGAATGAAACACATTTTGCAGAACGCCCTCAATAAATATGTTTAGAAATGCACGTAAGCTCCGACCACCTTCAATTCACGGCTGCACCGTGACGCTGAGGAATCTTTCCAAAAAGTGCGACGCTTGAAAACACTTTTCAACTTAATGATTTCCTTGGAAAAAGTGTTTGACAAGGAAAGTTCGTGTCAGCGAGGATTTGCCCGTCGACCAATCTCTGGTAGATTACCTCCATTTCAAAAATTCTTTAAATTCTGAGGTTGACTCCTGCGTCGAACGAGGCTCTCATCGATCAAGTGCTCCTCGGACAGGCGAGCGGAGTTAGAATTTCAGCAGCACTTGGAATTGACCGGCACAGTCTCACAATTCCTGGTCACGCGTTACAATAAAAGTTTCAGCGCCCATAAAAGTGTCCCGGTCTTATTGTATTCATGCTTTATTTCTGCATCTACAATTTAATAAACTGTAAGAACTTAATGTGGAGCTTAGCATTTTAGTACTCTAAACCACAGCTGCTTATTGCATTCAAACTCTGTTCCGAGGGATTGGAAGCTGAGATCACGATTCCATTGAGCGGACTTAGCGGAATCATGAGCGTTTTATCAGCCCATATCATTTGGCTGGCTCTGTTCTTTTCACTTATGGAAAGTGCTTCTCAGCCGGATGTTATTTACGCCGTGAGAGCTCAAGTAGCCGAATTCGATCAGGAGATCCGGTGCTTTCAAGGCAACTCAGAAGCTCGTAGCTCTGAAACAGCCCTCTGAAGTCGCCGGGATTTGTACTCCCTGAAACTTTCTTACATTCTCCGGACTGCGCTGGACTCGGTCTCCTCTGTAAATCCTTCCCCGGCCTCTCTGGGAGAGAAAGAGGGTCATCGTCGGCGATAAAAGGAGTAATAGAGCTCCCGTGCAAACATTCAACGAAAAATTCTTCTCAATTTTACGGCGTTTGCTTTCCTGGAGGACCAGTTTTCACGTATTTATGTCTCGTGCTCCGTTGTGATACGGACGAAAAACTACGGCCCATGCGTGTCAGAAAGATTCCATTTTTCATGCGGCGCGGTCAAACGGAGTAGATTTGCATGCTTTCCAATCGTTATGATGTACAGGCTTTGCAGATGGTATGCTTTGTTACAAAAGTTACGTTAAAGATATGACAGAAACGAATGAGTTTAATGGAGTTCGACTGATGACTTGGCTTCGCAAAGGATTCACTGAAAAATAGTGAAGTCATACGAGCAAAATTAAATTGGTTATAAATTTCATCAAGACCTAGCAAACATTCTCCCTTTTTTACAGCAATGTATTATTTTCTCTGTAAGGTATAGAATAGAAATTGAAGTGACGAAAGGTTTCTCTTTGACAAAATTTGAAGTAGAACTGATGGATTTTTCATTTTTCCAAAGCATTGGTTTTGATCTAGTAATTGGTAAGAATATTTACGTACTATTTTACTCAAACTAGACTCTTAGGAACAACTACTTCCCTTTATATTAAAAAAGCATTACATTATCCAGAGCATCTATATTAATTCTGCGTGTTACTTGTGTTCGAAGAATAGGACATCTCCTATCTAGAAAGCGTTGTGTCTCATGCAACAATCGAGCAAGAAATCATGGAGCGCATGTTCTTCTTTCACGAGAGTGGCACTTAAAATTTATTCCCCGTGACACATTTTCAAGTCAAAGTTCTTCATCACCGCAGGGGTGATTCAATTTAGGAAATTTGTCGCTGCCTCAGGCTAGGGAATATTATTTCCCAAAGGCTGTACGGAATTATAACGCCCATTGCTCCTAATTACAGAAGTCCCAGAGACCATGCAGCCTCCCTCAGTCTTCTGGAATCTCTCTCCCCCAAATGGCCCGTGGTGGACGCTTCATAGAGCACGGGGCTTCCGAGCAAAAGCTTTTCCGAGCTTTGAGGAACCAGAGCAATAGGCTTCGGAACTGCGACCCACTGCAGTGAGTGACTTTTGTAGCATACGGACGCCGGAGTACTTGAATTTCTGGTAAAAACACGCAAGGACTTGGGGCTCGTTGTCCTAATTAAAGCTAGCACGCGTAACTATCGTCGGGATCGACTGCTACAGTACTTGTTTATGAACAACGGCCCACTCAAAGAAACAGTTCAGAGGGACGGTTGTGTCTCGAAAGAAAAGTCACTGGATTACATGATGCTTGAACTACCGCAGGGTCACAGAAATACACGTTTTGCGTAATAGGCTCATTAAAAAACGAAACTCTGTTAAAAGAAGCCTTATTCCTGGTATTAGTATCAAAAATTTTTAACTCATTGATGTTTCTGCAACCATCACAGTTGGCTGACGGTTGCCTCTATTCAATGTTGATACCGCGGATGCAGGCTCTAGTAGACTACTGGATACTGGGCATGCAGACTCGAGTAGACAACTGAATACTGGGCATGCAGACTCGAGTAGACAAATGGATACTGGGCATGCAGACTTGAGTAGACAACTGGATACTGGGCATACAGACTCGAGTAGAATACTGAATACTGGGCATGCAGACTCGAGTAGACAACTGAATACTGGGCATGCAGACTCGAGTAGACAAATGGATACTGGGCATGCAGACTTGAGTAGACAACTGGATACTGGGCATACAGACTCGAGTAGAATACTGGATACTGGGCATGCAGACTCGAGTAGACTACTAGATACTGGGCATATAGACTCGAGTAGACTGCTGGATACTGGGCATGCAGACTCGAGTAGACAACTGGATACTGGGCATGCAGACTCGAGTAGAATACTGGATACTGGGCATGCAGACCTTCACATCTGTCAGCTGTAGTTTATACCCTCCCATCTACCAGCTGTAGTTTACACCCTCACATCTGACAGCTGTAGTTTATACCCTCACATCTGCCAGCTTTAGTATACACCCTCACATCTGACAGCTGTAGCTTATACCCTAACATCTGCCAGCTGTAGTTTACACCCTCACATCTACCAGCTGTAGTTTACACCCTCACATCTACCAGCTGTAGTTTACACCCTCGCATCTGCCAGCTGTAGTTTATACCCTCACATCTACCAGCTGTAGTTTATACCCTTACATCTGCCAGCTTTAGTTTACTCCCTCACATCTGCCAGCTGTAGTTTATACCCTCACATCTGCCAGCTTTAGTTTACACCCTCACATCTGCCAGCTGTAGTTTACACCCTCACATCTGACAGCTGTAGTTTACACCCTCACATCTGCCAGCTGTAGTTTACACCCTCACATCTGACAGCTGTAGTTTACACCCTCACATCTGCCAGCTGTAGTTTACACCCTCACATCTGCCAGCTGTAGTTTACACCCTCACATCTGCCAGCTGTAGTTTATACCCTCACATCTGCCAGCTGTAGTTTATACCCTCACATCTGCCAGCTGTAGTTTACACCCTCACATCTGCCAGCTTTAGTTTATACCCTCACATCTGCCAGCTGTAGTTTACACCCTCACATCTGCCAGCTGTAGTTTATACTTGTTATATCATGGTTTTTCATCACGATATTAGGATTAGTAACTGTAGCTGCAAACTACAGTATCGGTAGCTGTAACTACCGTAACTGAAGCGTTAACTTCAGGAGTATGAAAAGGAAACTCTTAGCTAGGTTCCTATTCTTGTACTGAATCATCCAAACACCGACACTGCTTATAAGCTATAGCGCTCGGAAGTTAAACAATGCTCTTCCGGTGCATACCAATGCGATGCGCTCCCAAGGCACGGTTTCCGGCGCGTGCGGTCAGGGCGCTTCCGACCCATTTGAACCCAAGTACGATATAGACATAGGGCAATCCGCAACCAGCGCTTCCGTCGGCTCCGTCTTGCGGTTAAGACGCTTCCGCCGGTGCCGCGATATCCCAAACCAAGTGTGATAAGGACATCATGCCTGAAAGGCCTATATTGAGATACTACAATACCCTCACATCTACCAGCTGTAGTTTATACCCTCACATCTGACAGCTGTAGTTTACACCCTCACATCTGCCAGCTGTAGTTTACACCCTCACATCTGCCAGCTGTAGTTTACACCCTCGCATCTGCCAGCTGTAGTTTACACCCTCACATCTGCCAGCTGTAGTTTACACCCTCACATCTGCCAGCTGTAGTTTATACCCTCACATCTGCCAGCTGTAGTTTATACCCTCACATCTGCCAGCTGTAGGTTACACTCTCACATCTGCCAGCTTTAGTTTATACCCTCACATCTGCCAGCTGTAGTTTACACCCTCACATCTGCCAGCTGTAGTTTATACCCTCACATCTACCAGCTGTAGTTTATACCCTTACATCTGCCTGCTGTAGTTTACACCCTCACATCTGCCAGCTGTAGTTTACACCCTCACATCTGCCAGCTGTAGTTTACACCCTCACATCTGCCAGCTCTAGTTTACACCCTCACATCTGCCAGCTGTAGTTTACACCCTCACATCTGCCAGCTTTAGTTTACACCCTCACATCTGCCAGCTGTAGTTTATACCGTCACATCTGCCAGCTGTAGTATATACCCTTACATCTGTCAGCTGTAGTTTATACCCTTACATCTGTCAGCTGTAGTTTACACCCTCACATCTGCCAGCTGTAGTTTACAACCTCACATCTGCCAGCTTTAGTTTACACCCTCACATCTGACAGCTGTAGTTTATGCCTTCAATTCTGTCAGCTGTAGTTTATGCCTTCAAATCTGTTCAATGGACGCAGTAATAAGTAAATCTATATTCACATGTATTATTTGCAAAGAAAAGAATGGGGAAGCAACCCTATACACTTATTTATTTACCGTACCGACTGACTTTCATTCTATTCTGTATGCCAGGAATATTATCCTCTAAAACAACTCCTATGCTACCCGAAATTGCACTCCACAGGCCCCGCAGAAAAAGACAGTTTGAGCTTTGTATAAAAGCTGATTGCGTTGCATTGACGCGCTTTATTTTTTGGATATAAAAAAATATCCGCTTTTTAAATGAACCCAATTTAAGTTTTTGCTGCTCCGTTTAAAAAATTGAGTAAAAAATTTTACCCTAAAAATTGCACTAATATGAAGCTTGCAGTATAGAGTAAAGTAATTTCATTAAAAAAGTAAAATACCGGTAAAAAAGTAATGGTTGCGTTATACAAAAATGGCCTAGCGCACAGGCGTAGTAATTAAGTATTTTGGATGCTATCTACATTTGGTTTGTACCATAACATTAAAATTTAGCAACTCATCGTATCACAAAGCACGTTGTGATAAAAATGCAATACACATCTAACGCAAAAAATTAACCGGTGCTCTATTACTTATTCGATAACTCTATCCGATATGACGACACTAGCATTCAACACTCCCACACCTGCTCTCACGCGGGCTAACTTTGGCGCCGCAACGACGTAACTTCTCAATTATGCCCACAAATTACCGTATAACGCGTGATAATTAATGGAACTCATCGATTATCCGTCAGCAAAGTTTGACCGCTCACGTGTGTGTAATTTGCGTTCACGGCGATTACTAAAAAAGATTTCTGTGTGTGCTTTGCAAGAGACCACTTCAGAATTTCGGCTGAATTGTTAAGGCCGAGTTCTGGCCATCACTCGCAGTTTCACAGAGCACTGAGGAGAGCGGCTGCGTACAACTTTTAGAGAGACGCCTAAGCTTTTCTTCATGCAAATACTGAGCCGTATCCCGGAACGAGATAAGCCTTTCTTAAAGAACATAGAAAGGCTCAAAATTGCCAACGAATTGCATGGAAAGTGCCTTTATTTGAACTCTCGCTCATAAATTATTCCACAGCTCACATTTGGAGGTGAAAGAAAAGCTGCATTAGAAAAGCTGCATGAAATAATTAACGAATATTTACCTAGAATCAATGTGTAATTACTTGCGAGTTAAATTGGATTCACGGAGGAGAACTTGTTTAACTAGGAATATCTTTTCTGGTAAGCAGTCATTCCACGAATGGAAAGGCAAAAAAATCCTTTAAAAAATTGGAGAGGAAAATGAAAAGGTTTAAAAAATATTCTAATAGTAGTCTTCTTTGCTATAGCTTCTTTAGACATTATTTTCTAAAATCCTGCTTGCATAAAAATCCTGCTATTTACAAATAAATTTGTCAGGATTAACTCATCACGTTGAAGAGTTCAAGTGTCATTGGAGTAAAACGTACATTAAAGCGGGAACGCGTTCTGAACTCACTTGAACATCCAGTCAACCAAACACGGGCGAAACAACAAAATGGGAGCATGGTGCGAGCTCTCCGGGCTAAAATATTCCATGTGAACTCTCGCTGGAGTGCCCTCTTGACAACACGCGCTAAAATGACAGCCAATGTTTCGTGAAATGTATCTTCGTCGGACACTCGCTGAGTGAAACGAAGTAAAATTACCACTGAACAACGTTATAGGGAACAGGTCTTCATTGTTCACAATGAGCAGAAAAAATTGTGATTGAGAAAACGCTACGATAAGCGTTCGGGTATAAGCTCATTCAAAGTTATTACTTCGCAGTGAATAACTCTAGACTCGTTCTGCGGTATTTCTGAAATTTTCAACTAAGTAGAATTAATGATATGTTCTTACATCCCCTCTTTTCATCAAGAAAATGGTGCAATTATTGGAATAGAAATTCCCGTTTATACTCCACTTCCGATTCCTTCAGAAATGCCACACGGACGCTGGCGCGCAGCGGGAATGCTAAGACGCAAGGAAGCCTCATTGTGAAGTGCTTCATCACGAGCTCGAACCGCGGAAAACTCGTCAATAAAACTTTAGAGAAGAACTCGTGTGCGTTCCGTAGATGAGTTGGCAATAGCGAGTCTACTTTTTATGTCGAACATCATCGTGGAGCTCACAAGATAGCAATCAATGGAAATTTTCTACCGAGTTTTGAGAGTGGATCTCGATCTGTGAGCAAGAAGGTCTGAAAGTTGTGGGAGTTTATTCAGTCCGCTGTTAAGGAAAGAACCAAGTTCTTCTAATTATTTTGTTTGAAGCTTGTCTAAGTTGTTCAAACGAAATGTTTGAAGCCCCTCTTGTTTCGTTCCGTAAAACATGAAAGTGTACTAAGTTCGCCGTTCGCAAGATTAGGGACTTTAATCAAGGGTTCCGTGGCCCGCAGTTGTGAGACCTCTCCAGAGCTTCCTTAAAAAATCCCGACGTAGTCATCAAGCCCGAAGTTATTCGGGCATTGAAAGCTTTTGAAAGGCTTCGAGTTTGCCGAGCTTCAATACTTGAGGCAGTCACAGCCTCGGGGCTCGACAATTATGCTCGTTCTGAGCCTCGATGTTGCGGGTTTTTCACTCACGGAACACTACACTCAATTTTTTTCTCGACGCGCCGCAAAGATGCTGCAGGATAGGACTGCGCTCAGTACGCTTTAATGAAGCTGCGTGTGTTGTTGAAGGGTATTTACAGTTTGTCTTTCGTAAGGCGTTAGGAAATAAAACTTGTTTTGAAGGGATTTTTTGCCCCGATGTAATTCCTGAATTTTGGGAACACGCTTTGTATCGAAAAGGAATTTTTAAATTTTCGTTTAATTTAAGGCACATTAAATAGCGCAATCTTAACGAAATAACTAACTTGCTCATGAAAATAGAGAATTAAAAATAGAAGTTCTTACTTCGTCACAGCGCCAGTTCAGTGTAATGAAAGCATTTAATTAAATCTAATTCTGTGACCCTATGCTTAGCGAAATTATTCCCACTTCTCATCAAATATATGCTTTTATTCAAAACCATTTTCAATTAAATTAAGATGAGCTTTTAAGGTACTGTGAATACAAATATCAAAGGAGGCCACTCACAATAGTTTTACAATAAATCACTATCCGACTAAAACTACCAAACCTTCGTAACATTATTCAATCTTTCATCAAACAGCTGACCGTATTCGGTCAAAAGATAACCCCAATATATCTGAGTTTTAAACAAAATTACCATTTTCCTTCCGACTGGTGAAGCCCAAAACCGCAAGATGAAAATAATTCTTCAGTTAATAAAAGTTACCAGTTGAATCAAGTGTTTGGAATCGTGTTTTCTCAAGCTGAACTATATATAAATCCACAACATGTAGTGAACTGAAAGCTTGGCGGTTTTTTAACAATGCGTTTCTTCTTCGTGTGTGCTGGAAAAAAGCAAGACCAACAAAGAGCGCAGTTGTCAGTTCTAATGCATGTGGGCTGCGTTTATTCAATTCTTATTCTAACTCTAATTCTACGTTTCACACGAAACGTACCGGGGACGTTTCATAAAGAGAAGTAGTGACTTATATGTCACGTTTCTTGATGCCGTTATGCAAGCTTGTCTTATTAATACTGAATTAATCATTTTTTTTGCAATGGCTTACTTGAAACGCGATGTACCTATGACGTTTAATAAAATGAAGTAGTGACTCATGAGTCTTGTTCCTAGATACCATTATGTAAGCTTGTCCTTTTAATACTGATCTAATCATTTTTCTGCAATACTTTACTTGGACCGGGATGTACCTGTGTCGTATAATAAAATAAAGCAGTGCTATATGAGTCATGTTGTTTGATATCATTATGTAAGCTTGTCCTTTTGATACTCATCAAAACGCTTCTCTGCAATAGGTTACATGAAGCTTGATTGCCGAATTATTTAAACTCAGGTTCAGTTCCTGAGAGTTATCTAACACCTTCACCAATGTCACTCGTCTGTATACAAAAAACTCGCTAAAAATCAAATAAACTAATAAATTTTTGGCTTCATAAACATGTTGGACAAAAGGCTTTTCTTTTACACACCGAGATGATTTATTGCGGCGTTGTGTTCAACTCAGGTCGATACTCATTTCATTTAATTGGGACTGATATTGCTTTCTATTCATTATAGATGAATGATATTATTCGAATTTATACAGTTTGATATTGCTCTCTATTCAATTCAAGTCTGTACTTCGCTCTATTCTGTATAGATGAATAACATTATTCGAATTTATACAGTTCAAGACTGCACTCTATTCAATACAGTCTTCACTGAACCTTACTCAGTTTAAATCTATTACATTGTACTGTATTTATTCAGGTAGGTCTGGATAGACCTGATTCTGCACAGTACATACAGTGCAGTAGACCTAAACTATATAAAGTGCAGTACAGGTTGTATTTATTCAATTCGATACTGCACTCTATTCAGTACAATCTATGCGGCACTTCACTCAGTCTAGGACTACTACAGTGTACTGTGCACATCCTATAGTCTACACTGCACTTTATTCTATTCAGACCGATACTGAGCCACGCACTGCACCTCATGGTTACATTTCATTAAATTCATCTCAGTGTTTCACTTCACTGTATTGGACTCAATGTGATACGTTGTTCAGGTAAAATGAACGTCGTACTTTAATATGGTATTATTTTTAAAAGGGCTGAAATGATAGACTTGCCCGATGTAAACGCTTGGTTTTCAAGATGAATTTTCAGGGAGTGACTTTCAATTGTTTTTCTATGAAGAAACATTCCAATCTTCTTATTTAAATAACGTGGTATTTTGAATTACAGACACAAGAGGCAATGTGATATAAGGAAAGAAAATAAAACCAATTTCAGAATGTGCGTATTGGAGCTTTGTTTTCAATCTGTTTCAAAATTATTCTCACGTCTCCCTTGCTCCATAAATGTCGTCTGCTACGCTGCTTGGAAAAAACACAACCCAGCCTCACTTTTTCGCCGCCTGCATGCAAGTTTTTCGCCGCCTAAGCGATTTAATCGCTTAAATCGTTCAGGCGGCGAAAAACATGCATGCAGTCGGCGAAAAAGTTGACTGGGGAGTTGAATTTTCATGTCAAATTAACGAGGATTTTTAAAATTTTACCGTAATACAATGAAAATTTCTGGGTCTGTTCGAATATTCAACGTCAAAGTTGAATAAAAGTATACTCCTGAAAACTGTCTAAATGAAAATCTTTCATCAATCAATAGAATAATTCGACTTCAGTTATAGAATTAATAAATTAACAAACAGTGTGAAATTAACACAGTATGAAGAAGACGTTTATTTTAGGCGAGTGAAAAAATTTGGGTGCATCTCCGGCCCAGCTCCACCTCATCCTGAACGCACTTGTGTTGCACTTCTGCACTATTTTCCCTTCAACGCTTGAGTGAGAGACAGCACTAACTGAAAACTGTCTCTAATTATACGAGTTCGAAGTGGATACAAAATAAGTTCGACTTACCAAGTGTACTAGCAGAGCAGAATGTTTTAGAGATCAAATATTCCAATTTGTAAGCAGAAAAGTTAAAGTGAACTGACGAGAGAAGTTTTGAGACTGCAGAAGAGTGGACTGACGTCCACGTACTAAATAATTCTCTCTTGAACTAACTGCTCACGAATGAATCCAACGTGCTTTATTGACTGAACTTTAAAGTCTACGTAAAATGAATTTCTTTGTAAACTTCAGCTAGAAGGATTTGTGAGCCAACCTCATTAGTTCGCACACAAATGAATTCCTGATGAAATGTTATGCATGTCCTAGGCCAATTTCATCGTTTGCTGAGATCAAGATATGCAAAAAATGTTCCCTGTGAGTGAAGTACTCTCATCCTCTTCCGCGTTAAAACATAGATGGTATTGAATTTTTTTTGTAAGTCACTCAATATTGAGTTCATGAGCGTACGTCAGAGCTTCTCATGGACTGATGCGTGCGAACAGAATTAGTGTGGCACAATGTATTATTATACCTCATGAAGAATTGATTGCGTCATATAAAGTAGGCTTGCCTCTTCGCCCACTAAGTTGAATGTTCGAGTCCGGAGAGACTGAGTACAGATTTTCAGCTGCGTGCAGCTTGTGAGGAATTTTAGTTTGTTTTATGTAGTTGATGCTTGCCAGCAGTTCCTCTAATATTTAGAGAAAAAATTTGTTACTTGAGTAAACCTACCTGAAATCAGTGACAATGCTTCGGTTATAATGATGTACATTTTCATGACCTTATTTCTAAATGAGTGTTAAAAAATTTTTGAGACACGTCTGCTCACTTTAGCTTTACCTCTTAGGAAGAGCAGTATGTGAGCGAGACGGATTTAGTTATCGGAAAAAATAAGTCGAAAAATAATGACAGTAAGAAACTTCAATGCTAATAGAAAAATTCGAAATAATACGATCGAAAAAATGAAAAATTTCAGGGGACAAAAGATTAATTTTACTTGAACCAATGTTTAGTTTCACGGGTTCAAATGAAGAGTCATGGAAAGAAATATATAGTAGCTTATGTGATACACCTTACGAGCTTCACGATCCCTGTTACCTCTAGCTTTATTCTTCGTCGCTAAAAAAGTCGAAAAATAAATATTCCTACACGTATTTGTAATACTTTCAGTCAGACAGAGAATTTTTGTAAAATAAATGCAAAAAATTCTCAACAGCTTATCGGCTCTTGTCTCATCTTCAGAGTTCAAAATATCGTGAACTTGCACCATTCATAGCCATTTTCATCCAATATTTTCGGTAAAATTCCCATAAACAAAAAATCTCTTGGGGAACAGAGACGATGCAAATTTACGTCCCACAAGCCTCCTATGCATCGCTGCGACCGCATGAAAGATGTATGATCTAGGCCAAGTTTATTGAGTTATTGCTGCGATGCTGATCACAGTTGGTGCTGTGCAGCAGCTGGCCCTTAAAAACAGCTGGCTTAGTCTACACTACACCAAGTTTGCCCGCCCCGGAAAAGAAAAACTGAGTTCTTCGCCCTGGAAAAGAAAAACTCAGTCGTCCGCTGAGGAGAGCTTCGGCGTGCACATGATTGCTCTTCGCCCGGCTCTCGGTGGCTAAGGAATGGGTCGAAAGTGTATCGTGCAGGAGATGAATTTGCCAGGTTCAGCTTCTTTCCCTTCAAGAACACCGTCGCTCTTGTAAAAAATGGCCAATTCAGCGGAGTGATGGAGCCAGTCCTGCATTTTGTGCACAGAATAAACTCGCCTCGAATTCATGCTGGAGATGCGGACGTTGGCATCGCAGAACCCCAAGGCGATGCTAAAGCAGCCCTCATCCAAAATTTATCGCTGCACGCGGTTCACCTCTAGGCACTGTGTCGAGAGGTCAAATGAACTCTGATGAATTAAAGGCCAACAATAATCATATTTTTTGGTTACTGGCTTAGTCTGTAAAATTTTGATAGCTTACCCAGGACAGATTACGACAATGTGGAATATTAGGAACAAACCCAATGCTAAAATGAAAACGTCATCAAAGTACCATAAGCTACACTATTGGGGCGTAAAATCAGTGCTCCATTTGTTTTCCGCTTTTTAGCGAGTTAACACACTGTGCTGTTGAATGCTGTGGAGCCGGTAAAAGCCTTTATATTTTTATCGCAGTTGTCATTGTATCAAAAAAAAAAACCGTGCGCATTGCAGGTGTTTAATTGAATGATTACTTGGCGAGCATACTGCATGTTCAATTCCAACAGTATTTACTAGATTTGGCCCTAGATTAAGAGTAATGAAGTTATCTATGACGAAAACCACGATTTGAACTACGGATCATAGAGGCACAAGCAAAGGATTTAACGGGGACGCCGAAATTATTCTAGTCACAAGTTCAGGAATTAACTCGGAAATTTTCTGGCGCAGCGAACAGCGAAATTGCCCGAGGGTTTCACCGGTTTTACACCGCGCCAGGAATGCTATGATGCTTCTCATGGCTGCGCATAAATAGTACAATGGTCGCGTTGTGACGCCAAACGAGACTCGATGTTTGTCTTATTCTAAGGCGGAGCACAATGCCCGAGCGGAATTTAATCTGTTGTAAAGCGTTCGTTTGACAAAAATGCTGTAGGGAATTCGTGGAGCAAGCGTGTCTTTGACAAACATGTGCAACTAATTTGAGTTTGGTTTAGGGCCTCGATTCAGGCAAGATAGAACCTGTGAAAGGTGTTGATGAGAATTTGTTTTACCTGAAATTGTGTTGGTGGTGCACACGTTAATTTAGTTTCTACTGTAAATATACCATTGGATGTAGCAGTTAAGGCGTGCACGTTTTCATCATGTTCTTGTAATTTCACAGTTTGTGAAGTCCGTATACACACATGCTCAACATTCACAGTTCTCTCATTATATTGAGATATCATTGCAAGGAACAATCAAAGCGCCACAATCAGAATGCTGTTGTGTTGTCACACAGCACTGTGTGTATACTTCAAAAACTCACAAACTTGACATTTCATAGCTAAATTTAGCTAGTAACTTCCTACTACAAATTAAAATAACACGTTTAAAACAGCCTTTTACTGAATTTAAATTCGGTTGGTGATGTATATTACCGAGTAAATTTGGTGCAGCAATAAAATAGTGATTTGGGATTTTTACCCTTTTGCTAGATACCATGGTTACATTATAAGGAGGTACCATGGTTACATTATAAGGAGATACCATGGTTACATTATAAGGAGGTACCATGGTTACATTATAAGGAGATACCATGGTTACATTATAAGGAGATACCATGGTTACATTATAAGGAGGTACCATGGTTACATTATAAGGCGATACCATGGTTACATTATAAGGAGATACCATGGTTACATTATAAGGAGGTACCATGGTTACATTATAAGGAGGTACCATGGTTACATTATAAGGAGATACCATGGTTACATTATAAGGAGATACCATGGTTACATTATAAGGAGATACCATGGTTACATTATAAGGCGATACCATGGTTACATTATAAGGAGATACCATGGTTACATTATAAGGCGATACCATGGTTACATTATAAGGAGATACCATGGTTACATTATAAGGCGATACCATGGTTACATTATAAGGAGGTACCATGGTTACATTATAAGGAGATACCATGGTTACATTATAAGGAGATACCATGGTTACATTATAAGGCGATACCATGGTTACATTATAAGGAGATACCATGGTTACATTATAAGGCGATACCATGGTTACATTATAAGGAGGTACCATGGTTACATTATAAGGAGATACCATGGTTACATTATAAGGAGGTACCATGGTTACATTATAAGGCGATACCATGGTTGCATTATAAGGAGATACCATGGTTACATTATAAGGAGGTACCATGGTTACATTATAAGGAGATACCATGGTTACATTATAAGGAGGTACCATGGTTACATTATAAGGAGATACCATGGTTACATTATAAGGAGGTACCATGGTTAAATTCTAAGGAAATACCACGGCTACATTATAGGCAGATACCATAGTTACATCTATGGAAATACCATGGTTACATTCTAGGCAGATAACATGGTTACAATCTATGGAAATACCATGGTTACATTCAAAGCAGATACCATGGTTACATTCTATGGAGATACCACAGTTACATTCTAGGCAGATACTATGGTTACATTATAGGCAGATACCATGGTTACATTCTAGGCAGATACCATGGTTACATTCTAGGCAGATACCATGGTTACATTCTAGGCAGATACCATGGTTACATTCTAGGCAGATACCATGGTTACATTCTAGGCAGATACTATGGTTACATTCTAGGCAGATACCATGGTTACATTCTATGGAGATACCACAGTTACATTCTAGGCAGATACCATGGTTACATTCTAGGCAGATACCATGGTTACATTCTATGGAGATAAATCATACAGTGACCGTTTGCTTCAGCCAGTGATGCAGAGATAGGAGAATTTTATCTTTGCGTTCCGAAAAGAAAAATATATGTATGGAAAAAAACGCTACAGATAAACTTTCTTCTCAGTTTCTTATTTAAAAGTTAACTTCAGAAATTAAATCATTTTAATTACGTTTAGAAAACCAGGGTATGCAATTATTTTTTTCTTGCAAAACTGGTTTGGCCGTCGCTGTACATGTAAATTGTTGATGCATTAAGTTCACCATCTAACGTAACTTCTCCGTGATTCAGGCGCGTCTACAGTGTTGTATTGTGTACCACGACGTTCATATATTTCAAGGTACACAAAATCATCAATATTGTTTTTGACTAACTCGTTGTATCTTCGCACTGTCGTGACACCGTACCTCTCGCTACGCATGTATCATGTTTTTACTTTTTAGACAGTGCATATAATGATGAATGAGGGATTGCGTCACGGTAGAGGAAACAAGTTAGGTTCAAACCAGTGTTTTTATCGTTGACGGTGTGGGTTTGCTGACGTCACGGCAACGAACCAATAGCAGCGCTCATGTTGCATCTGGTAGCAGTGCTACCTCCAAATCTGGCTCCACTATTGGCCTAACGACATGGCGTTTTGGTGACGTCATAACGTTTATTTGAAATAAATTCTCTCTATTGGCTAGCCGAACAAGAGGAGGTGTATTCTCTCCCATAGAAATGACCCTACCTTGTTTCCTCTACCGTGAAATTCGTCTACAGTGTTGTATTGTGTACCCCGACGTATGTTTATTCTAAGGCACACAAATTCACGAAAATAGTTTTTGAACAACTCATTGATTGTCCACAATGTTGTAATGGCGTAGCTCTCGCTACACCATGCCTCATTTAATTTCTTTTTCGACAGCGCATCTGCTGATGAATGCATCGCTTTTTGCTGCGTCTGATGAGAGCAATTCAATCACTTAGTCAGATAATTGATCCCTGGGGTGAGCCCTCCCTTTGAAATGACTTTGCACATAATGGTCTCAAGGAGAAAAATGAGCCTCAACGAACCCTGATGTTATGAGAAACAAATTTTCAGTAAAATTAGCACGGTCATGTTCTGAGAATTTGCTCGCTCATCGTACGCGAACCTGTACAAGGTGTCCACGAAAAAGGTTTCCACTCATGAGAATCTATATTATAATAAGAGCCGCGTCCGTCTGTCCAAAGCCAGCCGAAAGTGTGTGATGATCGTATCTGTGATACAAGCTTCATCAACTCCTCAATTTAGAGTATATTAATCCATTAGATTCGAGTAAGAATGAATATAACGTGAATTCTTAGGAAATAGAAACGTGTGTCATGTGATTTGTCGAACACTATTACACATTATTGACGGGCCGTCTGCACTCGGCCTCATCAACTCTCGAGAGATTGATTTTTTTATTTCCTACGGCCTTTCTTTCATTCCGTCCTTTTCCTCATTTCAAAAAAAAGGGAGTGAACTGTTATTAATAATAGGTATTTATAACCCAAAACAAGAGCTTAGGTCGGCCGTTTTTCTCCTTATGTTCTTTCAAATTGCAACCGAAAAACATGGTAGAATAATATTGCATCACAGATATGAGTAGAATCAGCGGATTCGTTTTTCGTGCACAATGTTCGATCAGTATTAATTTTTTAAACATGTGTTTATAGACGGTCAATGGTTCAAACGCAGTTTACGTGGAATAAGTTCTGAAGTTGTTGTAGAGCTTTCAGCTTAGGACGTACGTTTTGACTACAAAACGAGAATCGCAGAATGTTCATGTTTTGTGGAAATAGAAAGACGAGCAAGCTTGACTAATATGAAAGCCTTCACAAAGGAACTAATTTAGAAACATCAAAGAGGTGCCTAAGTGTCGCGTTAGAAACACAGGTACTGTCGCTCCACGAAATGGTTAAACATTAGTGTTCATTTCACCTAAGTTATAAAAGAAAACTTGGAATAAAAGAAAACTCTTGACCGCTTACAATTATTCATTTCCAAAAGTATTTTGTCATGACTAGAATAGCCTTTTTTTCTTAATATTTTATTAAAAATTAATATTGTTATTCTTTTATTATTATGCAATTAAAGAATATTGTTCAATAATATTACTATTATTTGTTAAAATTATTATTCAATTGATAATGAAAGTTATTTGTTTTCATTCTTTAATGAAGAAGAGTGTGAAGATTACAGTTTAATTTTCATATTTTTCAATATGCATATCGAGGCAGCAAAAATGTAAAGTTTTTATGATAAAAACCCTACAAATATGGCAACAACTTTGATTGTCAGTCTTCCATTCCAATAATTGTCTCATAGATACAAATTCAAAATTGAAGAAAATCTCAATTTGCGCTAAAATTAGAAAATAAACCGTAAAATACTTACCGTAGAACAAAACACTTTCCTCGTGGACACTTTCATTTCTAATTTCCTATCGAAAAACGGACGAGTTAAAATTCAAGTTCTCATCAATCGACGATGCTGCTATCAGCGAAACTAATTAATATTCTGAATCGCTGTAACCGAGCAACTTAATACAGGTGTCATTCATAGCTCATGATGGCCGACCTGGGCAAACAAAGCTCGCTCGCACATCAAACACGAGGGACGACCGCGGGTTTCGAGGTGAGACAAGCTGTTCAGCTTTTGAAATATGGTCGCCGGAGCTGAATTATTTTCTGTCGATGTGGGCGTGTGGGGGTATTCAGCGGGACAACAGTTCAGCACTAAAATCTGTCCATTCATTACTTTTACAGTCGAACGCTCCAATTTAATATTGCATGTACTCGCTATAGAGTCTTTTTTTTGGGTGTGAAAGTTCCAGGGCTTAGTTAAAAAAATGTGTTCATGTCAATTTCTTGCGGCCGGAGATTCATTGAGACAACAGTCTGGCTGTTCATCACTAAAACCTGTCCATTCATTACTTTTACTGTCGAATGCACCAATTTAATAATAGTGCTCGTCATTCACTCGTTGAGACTTTTTTGGGTGTGAAAGTTCCAGAGCTCGGTAAAAAAATATGTTCAAGTGTTGTCAACTTTCTGTAAGCGAAAAGGGTTTTGTTGTTTGTTTCGAGGATATTCCAACATTTCAGGGAGCGCCGCCTCGTAGTTAGTCTTCGAATCGCCCTTGAAAGCATGCAGTTTAATGCCGTTGAGCTCTAATGTGTGTGCAGGCTATTTTTTCCACGTCAATCCATTTCAAAGGCCTCTTGACACGCAGCAATTAGTCACCTAGAAATAAAACTCAGCGACAAAGCTCTCATACTTTTTAAACCAGCTCATAAATCGAATTTCGTTTCTGCAGTCACTAATTAAATAGGTTAGCGAATATGAAAATATGATGCAAATTCGGATTCGAACATTTTTGCTACACGCTTCTGACCAGAGAGCAGTGCTGGAGAGTTTATTCGAGCTCGATAAAATGCGTTCGTTTTTTCTTACATTAACAGAGAAAACGCGCACATGTACACTCAAGCGAATATACTCTATATACTCTTCACAGATGCGGAAGAACATTTATATTTAACATTGTGTCACAACATCACGCGAAAAATATCATCGAATGACATCTTTAAGATATCACGTTGTACTTTTGGGCCTATCATTTTCTCACTCTGTCGATTTCAGTGATGATTCATGGATATATTATTTCAACACTATGCCAATGTAGGGAACTGAGTACGTTTCTGAACTTAATTGCATTGAAAAAATAATAACCCCATTTGAAATCTGTTACCCTTTTTATTTAAAGCATTCATCACAGTTCAACAGGCCTCTAACGTTAACGCGTAAAATTTTGATTTACCAACCATGGAGGCTACAACTCATTACAGTTCAACAGGCCTCTAACGTTAACGCGTAAAATTTTGATTTACCAACCATGGAGGCTACAACTCATTACAGTTCAACAGGTCTCTAACGTTAACGTGTAAAATTGTGATTTATCAGCCTTCGAAGCTGCAACTCAACTTAATAATTGCGGCAGAGTCCTTTCAAGATAACGTCCCGTAATGTCACGAAGCAAATTTGCAGCAGCTTCATGAAAGCTTTTATTGATGATCTGCAGCCCGAGCTGCGCCCAAACACGGTAGGGGTCCGAGCGTCCTTTGTTGGCACAGCTCGTTAGGGCGGCGCGTGCAGAGGTCTGGTAAGGAGACACGAGTTCTTTGTAAGTAGGTGATGACAGCCGCAAAAAATGAAACTATTTTTTTCTAGTACTGGTCTTTGAAATTTAAGCTGTAGTGCACAAATAACCGCTAAGAAGAATTGAAGCTGTATTATTTTTAATACAGCTCTTAGAAATTGACTCTGTGGAGCACAAATGACCGCTAAGAAGAAGTAAAGCTGTATTTTTGCGCTAATACAAATTGAAACTGTGAAGCGCAAATGACTGCTACATACAATTCAAACTTTGTTTTTCTTAATATAGCTTTTAGAAATTGATTATGTAGCGCACAAATGACCGCTGAAAAACTTGAAATCGTATTTTTTCTTCAAATATTGCTCGCAGAATTTGACACTGTAGGATACAAATGACCGCAGCAAAGAATTGAAACTATATTTTCGAATAGAGCGTTTTAAAATGGACACTGTTACACCCATTGCTTAAAAGAAATGAAGCTGCATTGTTTTGAGATTTAGTGCTCAGATAAAGATCCTCCCAAAGCATACTAGAATTGAAACTTTTTCATTTTTAAGATTTCCAACATGAAAATGATGCTGGATCATAAAGAAAAAGTTTCTTGAGTGAACAAATTGACGCTAAAATTTTACTGCGAGTCAGAACTGGCATCACACAGTTGCATTTGTGTGGCTGGTCTCGACAGAAGATAAACCATCCCTAAAATTTATAGAATGTTCACTAGTTATTTAATAGAATTTATTGTAATAATTGATCAATTGAAGCGAAAAAATTCGTACTTCATTTTTTTAAACTTATCAGTCGTCCTTCGAAAAGAAGAGCGACTACCCATGTCAGAAACAGCTTAACACTAAGAAATTATAAGAAAAGAATTATCACAAAAGACTAACAAAACATTTCTTCAAATTTTTTTATACCATTTGAAGACGTCCTGTATCATTTCCGGATGATACTGTAAACGGTAGATCTTTCGCTCGAAATCTCCATTGTTTTCGTATTAAAAGAATTTGATTCCTTCATCTGTTGCGAAAAAATGTGACAACATTCGATCATTTATTGAAATTTGGTGAAAGAGAAATTGAAGCATTACAAAAATATCGAGCATTCATTCTTTATTCACGTGCTATTTTATGAAATTCGCTGAGCTAATGAAGGGCTTATAATCAGTTTGAGCGTATGAAAGCGTTGTGTTTTATTTTAACTGGTTCAGATAAAGTCTTTGATTATTTTCTGTCTGGCATCTCGTCAGTCAAAATAAGATATATTGTGTGTGAGGTGCGCTAGGGAAAAAAATGAAACTATAAATGTTCACCGGAAAAATATTTCGAAATATCATTTAAAAAATGCAAGAAGCGTTCAAACAATTATAAAAACTTTTACTCGCATATATGTCATGATAATCTTTTCTAGGTGCTGAGGAAGCAGGCAGTATCAAACTCTCCCTCTGCCGTTCAAACTAGAGACTATCAAACACGCTGCTTTTTAAGCCAAAGGGACTCAAACATGCCTTCTCTTTAAGCCGGAGTTTATTTATCATCATCCAAGCCATAGAAGGTAATATCAAACACTGCGGCTCATATTGGTGACTATTAAACATCTACTTTTTAAACTAGAGTGAATCGAACAAATCATCTCTTTAAACCGGAGCTTGCTCATCATCATCATCCAAACCGGTGAATGTCTTGGATTCTGGCTTTTGAACCTGACCATCTCGCACTATCGTCCCTGGAACTAGTGTTGTGAGCGGCAATTAATTAAGTCTGATATAGCAGCCAGGCCCTGTACTCCCGAGTCACAATGAGAGCCGCAGGCAAGATCATATGTCAGGTGCCGGCGTATTTGTCAGTGCCGGTCGCACCTCTCGTTGCTTTCTACAATTACATCAAAGCGCTGAAAAATGAGCCAATTGTTGCGACGTGTTCAACCTGTACAATCGCATTTCCTGGACGTGACGGCAAAAATATCATTAAACGGTGCTCGGGGGAGGAAGGGAAACGCGCTGAAAGCTGGAGTGTGTGGCGTTGGTTGCAGGCCTTTGCAATTGGATGAGTGGCGGCCATTTTAGCGTTGATGAACGTTCATGAACTGAATGAATTCAATTTGAAGATTTGTTCGGTATCGGGGAAATAGAAAACGTGTCATTTGATTTATTTATACTAGAGTTCTTTACAGAGCAGCTTGAAGAAAAAAGAAACCTGTGAAAGTGGTTATATCTTTCCCAGGTTTTTACTTTTCCGCTTCATACAGTTTTAGATTGTCTATCAACTAACCGACTTCAAATAATATCTTTTATGTTTTTCACAGGTTTTACCCAAGGTTTTCTTTTTCTGTCTTTTGAATACAAAACACAATAACGATACTATTTACAGGCGCGGACCTTTGATAGAAATTGCTATTTTCTTCGAGAACTTCATTAGAATTCTCAGTCTTTTATTCAATAAGTGAATATTAGAAAACGACTGCAATTGTTACAGGAAGAACAACAAAACTTTTTACCGCTGTTTTGCTGGTCATTAAAAAGTTGTAAAAAAGTAAGATTCATCCACCAACATCTCACCTATTGAACAAGATAATAACAGGTTTTGATCACAAAGGGTCTAAAAATTTTCCGAATTTTCGAATTAGTTTATTTTCAAGACAAACTAAGTCTAAAATATTTCGCTCGATCTAAGCTTCATTTCTGTTGACTTCATGCAGGCAACGTTTGTAAATTTTCCTCGATGATTTCCAACGCTCGGCTGTTTTTTGTTCATTGTCCTTTGAAGTATTGAAAGTTCTCTTGTCGTGAGCCAAAGCTAAATCTCTCTCAATGCATCGTTCATCTAGAAAATCCAATTTAGAAGGAGATCAGTAAAACTCATTCGATCATCAAAAAGTTTGCTTCGCCTCACAAGGTTGGGAATTATTACTCAGTTCAGAAAATTTTGTAGCTACAATCAAAATCTTTCCTACTGAATAGGCCATAAAAGAAGGACTTGATTATAAAACAGATACTGCTGCCCGAGAGCTTGCTTCGTGAGGAACGACCGAAGTTCTAGCAAGAGTTGTACACTTTTGGTTGCGCATCGGGTGGGTTATTTAGCGGTTGCGCAATGTAAGTTTTGATCCTCATTTCTCAAAACTTATTTAGCAGGAAAGCTCAAACTAACCACCACTCGTTATTACTTTACTGTTGTTACTAAGATATTAGAAACATTTTTTCCCTTCATTAATGATTCTACGCGCAATTCATAGCAGTGCGTGTGGCAAATAATTATTAAATGCCTCACGGTTGTGATTATACACGTTTTTATGCCTGAAAAGAACGAGCAATTTAGTAACAAAAATTATGTGAAGTACTTCTCAATATGAAAGAAATAGAGAAGAAGTACTTTAAAAACATTTACTCTGAACGTTTCGAGCCTAAGCTCATTCTCAACAAAAAGTCTGCAAATAATATAATAAACAAGTTAGTACACCCAAAAATTACAGAAGCGCAGAATATAAGCACAATAAAAACAAACAAACAAAAATAATAATAATTTATCGGTTGACTATTTTCAGAGGGTATGCACTCTGCATTTCGTTGAGGGAAGGTTTAAGTTTATGAATGAATAATGACTCTAAAATACGTAGGTCTAAGCTGGCGGTACAAGTATCTAATATTTTAAATTTGCTAATGTCAATTATCTGTTCACAGGAATTATTACTACAATGTTGTCTGATGCTAGAATGACTAGAAGAGGTAAGCAAGCGACCTGTTCGATGACTCCGACCTGCATGTTCAGCAACCCTGACGTAAAGTGCTCGGTGGGTGGAACCCACATACTGCAATGCGCAATGCGCACAACTGAAATTATAGACGAGGGAAGATCGCATGCCGGTCGGGAGCACATCTTTAAATCTAAAAAATGATCCAATGGTACGCTTGTTCACTAAAATAATACGAAAGGAAATGTCTGGGAAAAATTTAGTCAAAAGCATTAAAAGATCTTTTCTCAACTTTTCCGATTGATATCCAAAATATGGCAACACACAATAACTATAGTTTAGAGCTTGAAGACGAGATTTCGGAATAAATTTACTGTTCAGGAATTTATTAATGGCACGAAAAATAACAGAATGTGGATAACCATTAGCTGTAAAATAAGACTGCAAAAAAGTAAAATCCTTATGGAGGTCAGTGTAATTTGAACAAATATTATAGGCACGAGTAATAAGGGTGGAGATGCTATTCAGTTTGAATCTCTTGCAACAGAAACGTTCGGTGGGTTCCACCCACCGAGCACTTTACGTCAGGGTTGCTGAACATGCAGGTCGGAGTCATCGAACAGGTCGCTTGCTTACCTCTTCTAGTCATTCTAGCATCAGACAACATTGTAGTAATAATTCCTGTGAACAGATAATTGACATTAGCAAATTTAAAATATTAGATACTTGTACCGCCAGCTTAGACCTACGTATTTTAGAGTCATTATTCATTCATAAACTTAAACCTTCCCTCAACGAAATGCAGAGTGCATACCCTCTGAAAATAGTCAACCGATAAATTATTATTATTTTTGTTTGTTTGTTTTTATTGTGCTTTTATTCTGCGCTTCTGTAATTTTTGGGTGTACTAACTTGTTTATTATATTATTTGCAGACTTTTTGTTGAGAATGAGCTTAGGCTCGAAACGTTCAGAGTAAATGTTTTTAAATTAATTTTTCTCTATTTCTTTCATTGTGAATTTGCTTCGCAAAATCGATTTTCCTTTGTACATTCGAAATAACTATGGCGAAGAAGCTCATCGTCTTTACCACAAATTTCTCAATACATCTCGTAAATTGGAAAAATCCAAATTAGATTACAATTTTCTCTGTGAATGCAAGATCTACAACATCATGCCCAAATTTCTGCGCTTCAAGCTGTACAAGAGGTCCCTCCATACAACCAGCTTCTACAAATCCTGGCAGACCAGCCTCCTTTCTCGGGAGATCAACTTCAAGAAGAAGACCATGGCAAAGTTAACCACCGATCTATCTGAATGCCGCAGCAGAATCTTAGAAGCCTTTCCTGGAGTGACCCGTGCCGCGATCTATAGTGTTGTAAAAGATAAAATGAAAAATTTTGTAATAGAAACTAAGAGAACTCACGATAGAAAACTGTGTAATTTAGGAATTTCTAACCATCTTCAGCCCTGTGATCCAAACAAAGTTGTGCATAATTATAGTTCTTTTCCGTTAAGCAATCGTCTCAAATTCTTATTGGCATTTGGTCTAGATTTTTGCCTACCCGTTTACAAGATCAATTTTTATAAGTACTTCCTTAATTTTGAAAAATTGGCGTTAGCAATGCAGCACAAATTTCCTAACCAGACTAAAATTATTGAATTCACTGAACAATTGCAATCGCTCTCATTCAAATACTTTTATGGCTTCAAACCTTTCAAAATTTTCTCGCCAATATTTTTTAAGACCGACATTTCAGAGCTGAAACAACTATCATCCAATCCGAATGTAATTGTAACAAAACCTGACAAAGGCCGTGCCGTCGTAATTCTGAACAAAACTAGTTATATTGAGCGCATGCAATCAATTATTTCTGATACGAGTAAATTCCTCCCAATTGCTGAGCCAATGCAAAAATACTCTTTGAAAATAGAAGATAAGGTGAACAAATTTTTGCGCAAACTCAAAAATTTAAATTTATTGCAAGAAGATATTTATAAGAAACTAATTTGTTCAGGCACTGGCCCAGGTATTCTCTATGGATTACCAAAAATTCATAAACCTAACTTCGCAACTGCGTTACCTTTCAGACCGATTTTCGCCGCTTATAATTGTGCTACCAACAATGTGTCAAAATTTTTAGTTCCGTTGCTTAGCCATTTAACTCTAAATGATTTCACTGTTCAAAATTCTCATGACTTTGTACAAACTATATCTAGTCAACCTGACGCTGATAAGTATTTTATGGCTTCCCTTGACGTTGAGAATCTTTTTACCAATGTACCTCTTGACGAAACCATTGATATTTGCATAAATTCTCTGTTTTCTGTTCCGTCATCTTCAGTTATAGGTTTAACAAAAAATTATTTTAGGTCTCTTTTAGAACTATGTGTGCGAAATTCTTTCTTTATTTTCAATGGTCGTATATATAAACAAATAGAAGGGTTGGGTATGGGTCTCCCTTTAGGCCCTACTTTCGCCAACATTTTCATGTGTCACCACGAACAGAAATGGTGAAATCAATGTCCAACTTCATTCAAACCAGTTTTCTATAGGCGCTATATTGATGATACTTTTGTTCTTTTCAAAAACAAATGTGATGCCCATTTTTTCTTCAATATTTCAATTCCAGGCATCCCAATATCAAATTCACTTTAGATCTGGAAAATAATAGCCAATTAAATTATCTTGATGTCAATGTTCACCGATCGGGTAATAAATTCATAACCTCAGTCTACAGAAAACAAACATTCTCCAGGTTAGGTCTAAGTTACTTTAGTTTCTGTTGCAAGAGATTCAAACTGAATAGCATCTCCGCCCTTATTACTCGTGCCTATAATATTTGTTCAAATTACACTGACCTCCATAAGGATTTTACTTTTTTGCAGTCTTATTTTACAGCTAATGGTTATCCACATTCTGTTATTTTTCGTGCCATTAATAAATTCCTGAACAGTAAATTTATTCCGAAATCTCGTCTTCAAGCTCTAAACTATAGTTATTGTGTGTTGCCATATTTTGGATATCAATCGGAAAAGTTGAGAAAAGATCTTTTAATGCTTTTGACTAAATTTTTCCCAGACATTTCCTTTCGTATTATTTTAGTGAACAAGCGTACCATTGGATCATTTTTTAGATTTAAAGATGTGCTCCCGACCGGCATGCGATCTTCCCTCGTCTATAATTTCAGTTGTGCGCATTGCGCATCGCAGTATGTGGGTTCCACCCACCGAGCACTTTACGTCAGGGTTGCTGAACATGCAGGTCGGAGTCATCGAACAGGTCGCTTGCTTACCTCTTCTAGTCATTCTAGCATCAGACAACATTGTAGTAATAATTCCTGTGAACAGATAATTGACATTAGCAAATTTAAAATATTAGATACTTGTACCGCCAGCTTAGACCTACGTATTTTAGAGTCATTATTCATTCATAAACTTAAACCTTCCCTCAACGAAATGCAGAGTGCATACCCTCTGAAAATAGTCAACCGATAAATTATTATTATTTTTGTTTGTTTGTTTTTATTGTGCTGATATTCTGCGCTTCTGTAATTTTTGGGTGTACTAACTTGTTTATTATATTATTTGCAGACTTTTTGTTGAGAATGAGCTTAGGCTCGAAACGTTCAGAGTAAATGTTTTAAAGTACTTCTTCTCTATTTCTTTCATTGTGAATTTGCTTCGCAAAATCGATTTTCCTTTGTACTTCTCAATATTTAGCGAATACCCGAGGTTACGTCGCACAAATACTGATTGTAAACACGGTATTGAACACGAAATCATAAAGTTTCAATACCTATCGAACCCTTAAACGGAAAATGGTTTCAGGTTGTCAAAAATTTACATCAGTGTCAATAAATATATAAGAATATTTTGCTGGAAGATTGCGGTATTTTTTTAAAGTTTTGGGTCTGCACATAAGATTTGTAATTTATGATGCACGTAACAAATAAATGAAAATTACTTGGCTGCAGCAACATGGAAAGAAAAAAGAACGTTTTTGAACATACACTGTACATGTCTTCGTACAGAAAAATGAATCAGTGTAAGGATTTTTAGGAAACAGAACTTGTTTTAATAACATTAGTTTGGACGAACGCGATGCCACTCTGAAATATTTTTGGCATTATCGAACGAATTCAGCCTTCGGGACATGTTCCGTGAATATAACTCTAAAAATTTCAACAGTTTTGCCTTGCAGACACGAACCGGAGTTCCAACTATAATTCTTCCCCGAAGTAGAAATTGTCATCGAACAGCATGGTGAAAACTCACTCCCTCCATTTTCCTGCAAAATTATATAAAATTTTTGCTGGAAGTAATCCATTAAGAATGTGAAGCACTCCGCACATTATTAAAATGACGCATTTTACAAGCACGCGTGCATGCTGTACGCTATTTAGTTTGCATTCGTGTGCCGTGTCGGCGAAAAAAAGTTCTCACATCAACGCGTTCTCCAAGTTTTACCTGAAAAGGTTTCGAATTCGATGATTTATTAGATGCAATTCCACGCTGCTCCGCACATGCAATCCAGATTCGACCTTTGTTGTAATATTGGAAATTACGTTAGCTGCCGTTTTTATTGGCAGACTATACACATGATTTATGTCAGTTGTAGTATTTTTGTTCGTGTTACGTAGTGCAACGCGGCTTCTATCTCTTTTTGAGCTCACTTTAATCCAATCAATTGTCTTCTGTGTTTATTGTATGGCTTTTGTTCTGTTTATATGTTAATTAATGCATTCATTTCAATTCATTTCCTTGTTTTCAGATTCATTCTATTGCTTGTGTTTAGCCTTTATTCAGCGGCTTGTGTTCAACTTTCTTTTTGCGGAGAATTTTTCATTTTCATTCGTCTTAAGTAACAACAGGAGTTCGTTGACAATGAGATCAAGTGAAACTTTTAATCGCTTTTTAAGCATGTGTAATGAGGCATTATCAACTTTTTGAGCCTTCGTAACATTAAAATGGCTCGTGTTAGTACTTACTCTAGCTAAAACTACTCACGTTTTGAGTGAGAGAGTTGTCCTAGGACTGCGTCGAAATTTTTTCTTTGTTGATATCCAACACTGGTCAGCGTTTTGAGGCAAGTTACCTGTACTTATTGCCTAGGACATCTCACATGCGGTGCAGATAAGAAACGGCTTGATGGCAGCATTGCGATAAACATGAGAATTAAACCAATGTCACTAAAAATGTATGTGCAGCAAACAATAACGTCTACTTAACATTAACTCAACTGTTTTTTTTATTGGATGGGACAGAACTATCGAATATATGAATTTTCAATGAGGCTTAAATTCCGTGACGAAGGAGGGAGATGTGAGTTTACGGTAGTTCTTCTATAATATAGACTAAATCATAAGTCAATGAAATCAACTAGAAGGCATTTGCTATGTCAATTTAACTGTAAGAAAAGAATTGAACACGAGCTGCGGTTGCAAGGACTGCAGTTTTGGATATTCTGAGTATGAATTATGCTTAAAAATTGCAATAATTTATGCGTGTACACCTGTGAGCTGTGAATATGAAACGCGATTCAGCTAGACACTGTTTAGTCCGAGTCTTTAAAATTAAATTGATGTAAAAGAGATAACAAATATTTTCTATATAGTTAGTTTAATTGGCTCAGTTTTTAGCATTTTTGACGTATCTCGTATTGATCCAAACTAACATTGCACCTTTGTACTCTTTTTGTCAGCTCTGTCCTTCTCGTTGGAAAAAAATTGAACTGAATTTTGATAGATCGTACTGTGCGTTTCTTGAGAATATCTTGGAGTTATTGGTTTGGTTTTCACATTTTTTACATATCCGTTATCACGTATTTTGTTCTCTGGTTCGCCTTTCTGATATAACCTTGTTTTTAGGAATACGTAACCCTGATATGTTTGCTAGTGTTCGATGTAAAATATGACAATAAAAATGAACTGTAATGAGAGCCTTAGACGATTTTTTCATGGTGACCGTGAACAACTTAGAAATGTTGAAATTATTGTTGCAAAATGTATTCAAAACTTTGAATGAATAATGATATTCCAGCTAAAATAAATCGCTGATAGAAACGAGAATATTTTTCTCTTTATCTTCATATAATTTTCGTGCGTTATGGCTGATATAATTCGCTACAACAATGATTTAGAAATGATTGTTTTATAGCGAGTTGGATTTTTAACATTTTCTCTACACATTGCGTGTCTCGTCCAGCGTAGCTCATTGAACTTCCTCGGTAGTTTGACTGATGTCAATACATACTTGAAGCTTATCGTCAATCATATGATTTTAATACATAATTTATTTTGGAGTGTGAGGTATGCAAGCAATGCATTATTTCAAGGAATTCTCGATATATCGAGGAATACTGGATATATGAACTATTCACAAATGAATTTATTTCAGGAATCTGTAAGGAATATTAACTTGGTGGACGAGTAATTCCCTTCGTAAATCCAGTGGAAAAGAATGAACACTTGTAGGTTTTTATGAGAAGTATTCATATAGTGTTCTCTTCTAATTATATTGATTTAAATTTTACATTACTTTGAATATAATTTTTCTCCAATAATCATAAAAATATGCAGACGTACAATTAGTTCTCGCAAAATGAGCAAACTAGGAGTATAATAGTACTGATCGGCCCATGAATGATTTGCGTAATTAAAATTTCGTTTGCAAGCAGTCTTGAGGTAAATTTTAGTTGTAAGCCTATCACAGTGTTAGTGGTCCACGCATGGTGTACCACTCCACGTTCATTATGTACAGTACACGCAATTTTCATGAATTTCGGCGAAGGATTTTAATGCAACGCGCACAAAATGTTGTGATGATGGTAGAGTAGATACCACCAGCGCGTTCATTCGACGAGCTTCTTCGGCTCGTTTCATTTCATCAAAAGATCCACAAGAAGAGGAAAGACAAACACAACTTCTCAAATAGAAAACTTTTCGCATCCTCGATTGTTTAGTATCAGAAAAGTTGTCTCCGCGGGAGGAGAGAGTAAGGTATTCTAAAGACATGATCAGCTAAAATATCTAGGAACGAAATCTTAACCGTGTATGTAACTCATAAAATGAAAGTAAATGTGATTTCGAACTTTGTATGAAAGCTGAACGCCTCACGAAGTTCACGCTGCAATGGTCGACCATGAAACCACTTGGTTTCTAATCACCGGCACCAATATACCAAGTAATGCACCAAAATTCGAGTTGCCTGGAACAGAAACAAAATAAAGTTCTCAACTGTGAGAATATATGCCCATTTTAGGATTCCGGGATTTTTAAGACTAGTATTCATTTATTTTATAGCATATGTAATAATTTCTTCAATTTCACCATGAAAAAATAGAGTGATAGTTGGCAGAGTCGCGCTCACTGTATCCTTGACTTTCGTGAAAGTTCTTCGATCGATGTATTTTAACGACCGTGAGCGTATGCTTGTAATAAATACAAGATGGCACGAATGAGTACAATGATTGTACATTTAGTTTAAGAAATCATCGCAAGGAAAAATTTCACTATAATATACAAACAAAATAAAACTTTTTTTTGGCTATAGTACTGTACAGTTCGTCCTCTAAAAGACTGAGACAAATTATTCCTATTTCGCTAGATTGAAAACATGCAATATTTTCTTTTCACGTTGTGTTGGAGTGGTAGTTGATTTTTCTGGTTGATGATTGGGGGAGTGGCAGTTGATTTTTCAACTAATATATTTTTTCGATGAGATTCACGTAAATTCTTGAGAGACCGTATTAACGCAGTTCTCAACCAAGCGGATCACTCAACAGAAATTTCATTCTCATATCAGCATACTTATAATTTTTGCTAGATTATCAAACATCGATACAGAAGACCATGTAGAAATGAACTTGGGCACTCCATCATCTTCAGTTTAGAATGGCTTTAATAAGTAATAACTAGAGCAGTCAGTAACATGAATTCGTAATGTTTCTTGGGTTCATCGAGCTAAAAAAATGGTAGTGCAAATGAAAACTGAGTTGAGCGCTCAAAGCAAGGAATTAAGAGCAAAAATATTCCGTTACGTGGTGGACAGATAAAAATTCATCAGCAACGCCATAGCAAATTGAAGCTTGACGTGACAAGCCTCACTAAAATACACTTCAACTTCATAAAATGTGAAATAAAATCACGAGCTGTGAATCCCGTGCTCATGTTTTTAACAAAAATTTAAAAATTATGAAGAAATGTATCGCGGAAAGTAATTTTGTTTGAAATTTCTCTCAATTTTTTAGGTTTTGAATTGCTTTCGGATTGAGGAAAGGTCACGGGGAGTGTGGTGTGAGCTATTCCAGAACACTCATCCCTTTAACATTTAAATTGCGCATTATTGCCTTACTGATTCGATGCCAGGTTTGTGCACCTCGGAAATTTCGTTGAATAGTGAACGAGTCGGGCTGTCAATTTTGCATTAATAATAAATTGGAGGCACGCTTCTAAAGAATGAAATTCTGAAGCGTGTGAAAATACAACCAAAAATGCAAATGCGGTCCACTAACGGAATACCGACAGTATACTAATAAAAGTATTTTTATAATAAGTTCCTATGAATATATATTCAAAGAACTTTTGCTGACAAAGCGACGTTAAAAATTTCAAATCAATGAACGTATTCAAAGAAATTTTTTCCTTCCGACTGAGATGTTACTAAATTTGTGATCTGCATGCCATGAGCACTTACATATGAACAATTGAAAGAGGAAAATAATGTTCAAATAAGTAAAAAGTATGTTGACTGCAGCAAAGCAGAATGAGCCAATCATTACCGAGCAGCTAAACAAATTGGGCTAGATAATATACTCGAGCGTCATATCTTTGTCGAGAAAATTATTGATGAACCTAATTTGAATTCACCCTGCTCTGAATCGGAAGATGGGTGACTTCAGAGTCGTGATAACGAGCTTGTGAATGTCCTACTGATTTACTGATGACTGGATAGTTTTGAGAATTCGAGCTTGCCAATCGTGCTTGTCGGCTTGAAATTTAAATGAAAACTTAGAATTAAAAAATTGATAGTTTTGAGAACTCACGTCGGTCAATCGAGCTTGTCGCTTTGAAATTCAAATGAAAACTAGAAATTCCAAAGTTGATAGTTTTGAGAATTCACGTTAACCAATCGAGCTTGTCGCTTTGAAATTCAAATGAGAAGCCCTTCGAGGAATTACGTACTGATGAAGAGGCGAGGGAGATCGTAAAGCGCACGAAATACGAGTAGAAAGTAAAACAAGGAGCACCACGTGTAGACAATAAGAAGATACTAAACTATGGATGAGAACTGGGCGAGTTCACAACATGAAGTCAAAAATTGGGTGAGAATTAACACTCTGACAGTAATTGGTACAACTGAAATTCAATATTCAATTCATATTTAAAGAAAATAGTAATAAGCAATTTTGAAAACAGCACTCATTAACTGGATCATGCCCTCATTTAGCTTGAATTAAATATTTCTGAAAGTCGAGTTTGTGACTACTGTTCGGTCAGCAGCATTATAAAAATCCCTCCGTACCCACCGGTGACGCACGTTGCGGTCAAAGTGTTAATTAAAAACTGTTCGAAACTGTTCACAACGGATTGAATGAGTTGTTGCAGCTACGTTAACAAGTGCAGATATTTACTCTTGTGTAATCATTGTGTCTTGCGATTGAATTTTGGCACAAATGCAGAATTTCTTGACAGTTTCGTGAAAACCATGCGATAAAAATGTGCTTTACTGCGTTGAGTTGCTCTCAGCACGTTCTAATTCAGTGTCGATTCCATGATTAATTGTCTGAAAACTGAAGCCAAAAAATCTTAGTTCATTTCCTTTCAACTCAAAACCTGAGGATGATGATACAAACTATGAATTGGAAATAAAAAGAGGAACCAGAGTAAAAATTCCACCTAGAATCTGATCGAATGAGGCCTACAGTATTTCTTGTCAAGTAAATACTAGTAGGCTGCCAATATGGCGCTCTATCGAGCTTACGTTAATCTCGTATCATCACTGGCTGACTATATGGCGACTTTTAGCCTAAAAATGCATTTTTTTCCATAAAAAATTTCAATAAATTGACATTTTTTCCATAAAAAATTTCAATAAATTGACTAAATAATTAATTCAGTAAACATTAGGAGTTTTTAAACTCATGGCAACGGAAGTAAATCCATATCAGGAGTGCCAATGGGCTTTTTACAAGAATGCATCGCACTGGTATTATGTTTTTTTTTCAACGTGTATCTACAAGCATTATCAAACCCAGATTTCGCCACAAAGGGAATGCGTTTTTCCATGTTTTCCTCTCAATAATTTGTTACGACTACTGTCATGAGTATTACGATACCTATGTGTGTATATCAACTGAAGATCTTTTTGTTACGACAATTTAAAAACCAGTGATCGTTTTTGTTTCATCTTTATTGAAAATTAGCTGCTTTTTCTTTTCTTGCATTTTGTTTTCTTTTGAAGCTAGTTTTATAAAGCATGGCGTGAGCGCTGTTTTACCTCACTACTTTTGGGCATCGATCCAGCGTCGAGCTTGATTAGAGCTCAGCCATTATTTAATGCGCAGCCTGTCACTAAATCTGGATTACCGAAACCTTCTTCGATATATTGCCCTGAGTGAGCTGCACCACAGCGGACCATTAAAAAAGGACCTACTCGACTTAGTCTCATCTATTTTCTCACAGTTTCAAGAATGTATCCTTGGCAAACATATTGCCTAGTGAGAATGAATGCAAATAATCATGAGGTTTTATTTTAAAGATAGTTCTCACCTTGTGAGAATGAATGCAAATAAAGATGTCGTTTCATATTGAAGACTTCTTACTTCTTACTCATAAGTATTTATGGAAAACACTACTTGTTTATTGTACCGTGCATGTTGATTTTTAAATGGAATGAAAAATGCGGTCGATTTCATACTTGACAAAGTTACATTGAGGATCAGAGTGGAGAAAATGTTGAGAAGGTCATGCTTGAGTCTATAAATAGAAGGTAACCACCATGCACTCTTCATTGTGTCATCACCGAACTGTCCATCACCGAGACGCCTAGGAGTTCTACGTCTTTTTTATTCTTGTCCTTTTATAATAAAACTCTGAAAGACCAGCAATTCCGGCGCAAATTATAGTTATCCGGGTCTTTATGAGGAGAGATTTGGCTGGATCTTATGCGTAATTTTGCAGAGCCTATCAAGATGATCAGATAATGGGAGCGGCTTGAGAGCCGGAAGGCATTCAATTTTCTGCTCCTCTGCCGTCAGAGAATGGCCTGCGATGGCCCCACTCCCAGATGCTCACGCTTTCATGACGGTAATATGGCAACTTTTGTCACTAATTTAGCAAACTTCTAGATATGAGTTTCATAAAAATCTAACGTAACTTTGTGCTTCACTCCACCGCATTCAATCTTGGCTACACTACTTCGATGCACCTCGACAGAAACTTTGGAAACGAGGTCACGTCTACGTACTCTCGTATCTATGATACAGCCGCTCTCGAACGACGGGAAGTAATATCTTGAAAAATACGGAATGGTTTTCAATTGCAATTTGTCTGGTCCCTCTCTTCCAAATTTATTTGCTGAATTTGTGACAGGTTTTAAAACTTTTTTCTCTGTTCTGCTGGTGTGAGAGATTCCTAAAATATTTACACTGCTATCAATTTTGTAAGGAAAATATAACTTGAGTATCATTTGACCTAACGACGTCAGAGAGTTCAAATTCGACAATGAATATAAAAAACTTGAAAGTGTTTTAAGAGTTGATGACTTGAGAGACGGGATGAGAGGGCGAGAATAATTGGAAGAAAGGGGGAAAATTTGCATTTTTTAAACTTTTTAAGAGATGTAAATAATTTCAATGTTTGGATGAGTTTTCAAGATAAAATCTTCACAGGACTGGAGGCAAACGGGCGTCTTATGACAAATGCAAATAAAATTTTAAATTAAAAGTTAGCGCAGTTCATTTGCTAAGCCACAAGAACGCGGCACGATCTGCAGATAAATTACCAGCGCATTTATAAAAATTAAATTACTCTAGGATAAAACATGAACTGAACGCGATGCTCGTTGCAGATTTGATCGAAGACAATGGTGATGACTAAGAAGCAGGCGTAATGATCGTAAGTGCCGTTAATTAAACATGCCGACGTATCAGTAGTCTTGCTGTAACAATATCGATTAGAATGAGAATGAGTTAAACTCGAAAAAAAGCAGCTTCATCTCCTTGTTTATCCCTTTCAGGGCAATGTTTACTCTGGACCTTTCAGCACCCAAGCGATTTGTATAAGCTTCTTTCCTGCCACAATTTCGCCTGCGTAGAGTGTTATCGGATTTACTCTGCTTGGTAGAACGAAGCTTTGCTCTCGTGTATGCTTTCTCTCCAGCTTTACCTATGGGCACAGCCCTCACTTGCAGGCAACGTAACAAGCCGTGTTTCTTCTGCTACAATTTGGACTGCGTGCTTGTTACTTTGTCGTGTTGATCGAATGCTTTTACTTTGTCTTGTCGAACGAATCCTAGCATTCTTGTGTGCTTTCTCTCCAGCTTTACCTATGGGCACAGCCCGCGATAGTAGGCAACGTAAACACGAGTCGGCTTCTGATGAAGGAAGATCTTTCCCACACTGCTGAAGATCTTTCCCACGCTGCTGAAGATCTTTCTCACGCTACGGAAGATCTTTCCCACGCTGCTGAAGATCTTTCCCACGCTACGGAAGATCTTTCCCACGCTGCTGAAGATCTTTTCCATGCTGGCGCAATCGCCTGCGGTCTGTCGGTTGCGTGTCTTATCACGTAATGAAGGCGCCTCAAACTTTCATGAAAACAGCCAGAAGTTTTATAAAAGCGTTGATGAAGATAATCCAAGTTAAACTCGCTGCATGTGTCTGACATCTCTAATTAGACCACCATAATGGAATGCTTATGAGTAATTTCAAGGAGACAGCTCTCCAGAATATGAAGAGACAGTTTCAAGTGCCATTTTTACGGTCATAGAGCACTAATTTTCAACCCGAGGCTACAGGTGCAGTAAAAAACGACGGTGTTTGACTTACCTCGGTGAATCTTAGTGTGCAGTTTACTGAATATTTTGGCAAAAGATATCTGTATATCAACATAGCAAACCAAAATTTGAGAGATTTTTACACACAACGTTAATTGCGCGTCATCAAAAATCTCTCTTTCCCAAAGATATCTGTGTTTCAACCTGGCAAACCGAAATTCGAGAGATTTTAACATACAATGTTTATTGCACTTCATCAAAAATCTATCTTTTCCAAAGATATCCGGATTTCAACATAGCTAACCGAAATTCGAGAGATCCCTATATTCAATGTTAATGACGTGTTATAAAAAATCACGGACACAGTTTTGGCAGTCGTAAGTTCGTTGTTCGAGAAGATAACGGCGCTCATTCGGGAAACCGAAGAGCACCCCAGAAATTCTGTTGGGTTCTTCAGTCTGGGCATTTATTTGCCCATTACTTCGTTGAGAAGCATTTAAAGTGTAATTAGTGCGCAATTTAGTCTCCTTGGCATGGCTGCAGAAGCAGTTAACAGAATTGCGTCCATTCAGATACACGAACGTTGCAAGGAAGAAGTAGGCGGCCCGCTGAGATTTGCTCGTACGTTTAGGTTTCGTGAATTGTGCAATGAGAGTTCTGAATTACTATGCATGGAGACTGGCATTAAAATTTTTAATTATCATGGAAGAAGGTCGTGTTGCTTAAGAAATTTATAAAGATCGGATATATCTCTACTGTATTTCCTTCAGACCTTTCGAATATCCAGTATTTGGTTTTGGTATTCTTTGAGTTTGATGTTAATTCAACAATACTTTCTCGTAAAGCATATTCCCTAATGTTGTTAATTTCAGTCTGGAAATAATAGCAAACAACTTAAATTTTGACGGAAATTAAATTAAAAGGTAGCGAAGAATGAGCGTTTCATAGTGCAAAGTTTGTTAAACCTTAAGATTCACCTGACAGATTATCTAACAAAATGAAATTTAACAGTGAAACTGGTGAGAAAGTGGTTGAACTTTTCTCATGAACATCGAACTGTTCACTTAACTGTAGCTTCGAAAATATATTATTGATTTGAAAAAACTGTCTGTTCATTTTTACACGAAATTTTACTTACTCATTTTACACATACTCCTTTCATGTTAAATTAAATTTTGGGCCGTTGTGAGCTAGGACCCGACAGTTTCTCTGCTCACCAATACACGCTTCAGTGAGCTACCTGACCTCGGCGAGAATAGACTTTATAAAAACTTTTTGTTAGAGGTCTGCTCCGCATTTCTCGACAAATTTCATACCTTATAAGTTCCTTTTATTGTTAACACAGATTAAACCAATCTCGCAATGTAAGTAAATACCCTAGCTTCACCCTGTTACCGCTAGCCGTATCATGATGATACGTGTATTAGCAGATGCACCGGTTACGTGTACAACTATTTTCAGCCATCATAATTTTCAACTCTTTTCAGCCATTATGCACTCGCTGACCCGCTCTCGTATCACCAAGGAATTCACGCTCTGACGTCCAGGAAAAGGCTTTTTGTTTGCAATATCAGTATTCTAAAACAGGAAGTGAATTCAGACATAGCCATTGCCACCGCTGACCTCATGCACAAACGTTCAATTGTAAAAACATTCAATTGCCTCTTAAAAACATCGCTTCGTAGAACAGTCTAACACCGGCTGCAGTAGTACTTGAAAGTTTCAACTAGACGTAACCCCAAAGAAGCTCTTGTTTACCGTGATTTTATCGCGCAAGAAACATGAAAGCAGAGACAGGAAGTGTTCGAAATCACGTTCAAGTTGACCAAGGGCTGCTCCAGGATCTTACATCGCTCCTTTGAAGTGCACAAATACGACGTGAAGTTCACAACCGGCAAGTTTTGGTATATCGGTAGCGGGAGCGGTGGTCTTGTACAATAACTTAGAAATCAGCCTGATACCGGAAATGTAATTTCCATTGAGCAAAACTATTATTAAAAATGTACTGAAGATCACACGAGCTTCATAATTTGATTAAGGGAGCTTTCACCAGACGTAAGGTCGCCCTCGTTACACTTGAACGTCCATGGGTTGAGAATAATATCACTAACTCCAAGCTTATAATGTTGGTGAAACATGAGGAAGACGAAACAGTCAGACAAGTGAATTTTTGAGTCTTCAGTTGTCAGTTTCCGACCCCTGATGAGGATACACCAACTCGAGCGTCCAGTTGCAGTGCAAGTGAGGCGATAACTTTGTGTGACAGCTTTGAACTTTCAAAGGTTGAAGCCAGTGAAGGTCGAGGTAAGTTTGTTCACGGAAGAGTTGAGGCGAGTAACTTCACATATACAAAAATGCCTTTAATCAGGTGTCAATTTTGAAACAGACGTTCTGATATTCAGTCAGAAACAAGGAAAGAATCATTTGATGAAGTCATCTTACCAGAACATACTCGTATTTACTGCAGGTTGGGTGCTGACGTACAAGACTTGATGACATGCTGATGACAGGCAGTGACAGGCAGTGACAGGCAGTGACAGGCAGTGACAGGCAGTGACAGGCAGTGACAGGCAGTGACAGGCAGTGACAGGCAGTGACAGGCAGTGACAGGCAGTGACAGGCAGTGACAGGCAGTGACAGGCAGTGACAGGCAATGACAGGCAGTGACAGGCAGTGACAGGCAGTGACAGGCAATGACAGGCAGTGACAGGCAGTGACAGGCAGTGACAGGCAGTGACAGGCAGTGACAGGCAGGGCTAACTTGTGGCTCAAACTCGCTCTCTGTTCCCGCGTGCTGTGACCCGCTCTCAGTGTTTTCCATTTCTGACAAAAAAGGGCTCATGTATCAGTTTATTATTATTATTAACCCTTACGAAAAAAGGGTAAAGTGCCAGAAATAAATTGATACTCTTGAATAGTTCAACAATATTTTCAAAAATTTTGAAAACCGTCAACAATTTGTCATTTGTTTACGACAGTATTTGCACTTCGTTTTTTGTTCTAAGCGGTGAACGGTATAAATTATATGTATATCAAAATATATCATCAAAATAATGATAAATCCCAGCCCTAAATGGGAATTGAAAGTTGATTTTGAAAGTTTATTATTGTAGTAATCGAAACAAGACAACAGAATATTACACATTTCCTGAATTTTTGGCCTCTTCTAGGACAGGGCTTCTAGTATTTCACAAATTAATTAAATTTTTCGGTGGGATGTAATCCCTTCATTTCATTATGTGCATAATTTGACAGGGATTCGTTGTCATCAGACTCTAATCTATTTTCGTCCGCTTGCCTTGGTAAGATTGCTGTTGGTTTTAAACTGGTTTGTGATCAAGAGATTGTGCTTGAATATAAGGTCATGTCACCTTGCTTTTGTCATCTTAGGTGGCTTCAAAAAGGTATAGTCGTATTTAAAAGAATCTCATATTCAACGTGAATGTTCAAAAACAATTACAAGGAAATTTTTTCGACTTTGGTGGGTTTTGCAGTATTTTGCTTTGCACCCATCACACTCAGAGCATCTCGACCTACTAATGGAAATGTGACCCATATCTTGAAGCTGCTCCTCCAAAATGACGCTGGTGAAGATCTGGTCTTCCTTCTTAAAATTATCCCGAAGAAACTGAGAACAATTTGCTTCATCCAGATTGAAATTTTTTCACCAGAGAGCACAACGCTCATCCATTTTTTCTAGGCCGAAGAGGAAGCCCTTTTCCTTCGCCCATTTCTCTCGTTGAATCTCATGTTTTTAGCGACCGTAGCACCAGCTTCCTGTTCCAACAAGCGAAATTCCGCTGAATTCTGTTGCATCTGACGAACTGTTCATGGAGTAACTCTCATTGGATTTACCTTCAATCGCAGTATGATAATGAAGCTTCTCGGACGTTGATCAGCTCTCGAGTCATTTCGGTGGAGCCTGCGATGGCCCTTTGGGGAAAGTTTAGCTAGACCGACCTGCCTTTTTTAACGGGAAATATGTTTGAGGCATTTTCATTGACTTCTTGATAACTGTATGGGACTTTTTTATTTCAGTGCAGTTGAACTTATACTTGCCTAATCCTTTTTATAGGCGAAAATTATTGGGCCCTTTTTAATTTTTGTGCGAGAACTTTCTTTTCCTTGAGTATTGTAAAACTCAAAATCTTCAATTTGTAATGTATTTCAAAATTGTGTCATGTAAATACTATTTGCTATGAAATCTGTTACTATATTTTAGGAAGTGAAAAAAATTAGATGGAATTGTTATGTCGCCATGACTGATTTGGAGAAAAATTTTTGAACTTCTAAATAACGTTTAAAAAGAAAGCAATGAAAAGATACACGTGTTGCTTACACTTTTTGCCACGTTTGTCTCTACATATCCTGTTGAACTGAAGTTAGAGTTACAGGAAAATTAAAACTTCTCTACTGAATTGCGGATACGCATAAATATTTTCCCGAGGGACATTCGAGCTAAAGCTTTAATGCCACCTTTTAAAATGATTTAATGAAACAATCATATTGCTGAGCTGAAAGTGCTTCCCAACAGGCAAGTATACGTACAGGATGTCTTTCCAAGAAATCTTAGTTTATATATTTTTTTACAACCGCAGTATGCTTTTCTATTAAGGGATAGCAGGGTCCCGAAGAATTTGTTAGTGGCAGTTATATTGCTTTCAAATGATTGAAAAGTTTACATTTTTTACATATCAGCCTAGCGCTTTCTTTTCCGTTTGAAAGTTTATCGTCCGGACAGAGATGAGACATGCCTGGAGTGGCATCATTAATTTTTTGTTGACTATATATGACCATCTTATATTTCGTTTTCCACTATCTTCAAAATTTATCCCCAATGAGTTCTACCGTATGATTTTCTTGAGTGACTGTCCTTAAAAATTGGAGTAAATTTGCATTGTTGCAGCTCCTCATTTTTGAAAAATTTGTACAATGTCGCATCAGTTTAAAATACATCAAAATATGCAGCAGCATCGCAGTTGTGAGTTTTCATGTCTTCATTGAATCATATGACAAAAAATGCGGATTTAATTTTCACAGGAGTAGGAAACTTATAAACTTAAAAAAAATCACGCGCACAATTTGATTATTTTCTTCGTACACAATTCGAAGAGTCAGTTTTTAAAAAGTTTTTGGAAGCAATAAGTAACGAATTTACTACGTTTATTTCACTACATGAATTTACTCGTAAAACTGCGTTGATTCCATTCTTCACTCCTAACAACTAAAAACTTACTGTTTGACAAAAATTTCATTCAGATATTCAAATGTGCGAAACATTAACATTCGCTCAATACTTTCAATTTATATCAACGACCATTACATGATGAAGAGAGTTTGGAACTTTGAATCACTGCTCCTCGGAATAGCTGAAGACTGATGCGACTTTTTTGAGAGACTTCCCTCAAACGGAGACGCAGGGCTTGACTTGAGTGGGCCCAACTTTTGGACTCCTGCAAATTACGCTGATCAGAGCCTTCACTCCTTCAAATGCCACCAAGGTCACTATAGTCATCGCAGCAATGGCGGATGCCACCAAGGCCCGTTGCCATTATGCGCATTATTAATCAAGTGAAACGCAATTTTAACTTCGGAGATCATCGATGGATTCTTTCAGTTTTAAATCGACTTGAGCGAATCTCCTCAGATTGTCTCGAAGTAAAGCTCCTTATGAATGGCGTGCAGTCTGCAACGGATTTGGCTCATTCAGCGTAGCGGTGAGGCTTTTGGAAAAGAAAAATGGGCGATTCCCTTATTTCCGTACCCTTATTTTGACTGACTGTACGTAGAGTTTCCTTTGAAAATAAGAATCTCTCCTTACTAGTATATTTCTGAGTGCGTGGCCTATGAATTTTTAAAGCACATTTACGAAACGAAGGAAAATTTCGTTTTTGGATTTTTTATGGTAATATAGAGATAACTAGGACGACCGTGTGAAGCTATGGTTCATATATAAATCGCTATGGAAACCAAAATGTGAAAAAAAATTCCTTGCAGCCGTATGCAGCTATGAAAAATGAGGGCATCTGAAACGAACTCTTTTTTAAGGAAATAAAACCCGGAGCACTAAAGGAGCTCCCAAAACGTAAATAAAAAAATTGAAAGAATCGGAAGTTTTAATCAAACAATTTCTAACCTACTACCAAAAGTCAGTGGCTAAATTAAACTGATTATTTAACACTGGTTTTATTTTTATGATAAACAATGATACTAAAATTCCAAATTTCTCAGCTCAACCGCGATTTATCAAAAAGTTTAAAGCTGTTCATATGGTCGATTCTGTTGCACTTTTCTGATGGCTCTCTATACTCAGATCAAGGAGAACCGTTTGCTAAATTAATATTTTAATTTACCTAATTTTTGTTACGGTAATTTCTACCACGGTGCTGTACCACCCTCGAACTTAAGGCAGGTCATTCTCAATTACTCTGATGCGCATTGCGCACAAGTAAATTTTTACACAATCTGTTTTAAACAATCATCGTAGATCTCACCCGCTGACAATCGGCAACATGTAGATAACAAATTGTTTTTGGATGTACGTGCGTGGTAATTTTTGTTGACAACGTTCTAGTTGAGTTTTATCGTTCCAAGTTCTATGTTCTTAACTTATCGTACGAATTGCGCTATTTATCCATAAGATTTTATCTTTCATTTGAAATGATGTGCTAATCAAGAAAATGCACTTGTACTTTTTGGCTTGTTTGAGGAACTATTTTTTACAAGACTCGCTTGCTCTCTCCTTTTCTTTGAAAATCAGGAAATCTTCCACCACTGTTTATGAAGAATGTTTTGTCCTGATCTCTGAATATATTTTCAAATTGAATTGGCAGTCTTGAATTTAAGCATTCGAGTTTTTTTTACGTAAAAAACAATGCTAGACTCACTAGCACGAAGCCTAAATACTTGTGACTAAAACCATGAGTCTTATCGTTACAAGTTACATTAAGTACTCATTTCGTAGAATTTAGGTCTTAAATGCCACAGTATTTCGGTCTTAAACTTCACATTATTTAGGTTTCAAACGCAGCCCTTTCGTGACATTTTTTGCAAGTTAGTGCATTGAGTAGGCTGGGAGCGGCTCGAGGGCGTATTTCAGTGCCCTACAGAGTTCGAGTGGAGCAGTACTTAAGGGACAACAGCAAGGACCGAGTGGGTCTCTTGAGAACACTTCTCAAGCCTCCAGTTTCCAGACAGACACACGGAGAAGTGTTCTTCAAGAAGAACTGCTAGGGATCAACCTCCATGTCTAATGTCAGCTGCATAACTAAACTGAAAAAATTCCTGTATTTTCCTCCAAACCATCTTCAGATAAACTTTTTGAAGTACAACGAAGTCTACGTTTTAAAAACCTTTTCAGGATCCTCCGAGAAGGGCAGAGCTCCGTTTCCCGTTTTCGAAAGTCGGTCCAAAAGGCAGATTGGAAACTTCCCTGGTGTCATAACTCGACCGACTCATCTGTGGTGAGAGCGCTCACACTCTCGTGTCAACACCAGCTGCAAGGAAAAAAGTCCTTTAACTCGGGAATAAGAGACGCGGGACCATCTGAAGCACAGCAAAGGTCGAATATGTTAGGCGCTTTATAGGCGCCTTGGCGCCGTTCATTGCAGCTACTGCGGCGATCATCACGAGGATATGCCGGGTGTGCTGCGAATTGATGCTCCACTTCGTCGTCTGCTAGGAAGCGAGCAATCATTTTCAGAGGGGATAACCTCGTCGTCAACTGAAATTTGTGGATGATTTCTTCCCTATCTTATTCCGCTTTACTTCCTTTTCATTTTGACCGGGTCGACATCACATGATGTTGATAGTTATAGTTATCGTTCTATTGCGCAGGATCATGAGGGGAAATCGTCATTCGGTGCAAGTGTTTACAGGCGTCTCATCGTTTTATTTGCACGAAGAGTAGCAAGGAAAGCAGTTGCTCTTGTTTTGTTTGTCTGGATGTGTTTCTTGAGTTCTATGAATTTTATGGAGGACGTAAGAAGCTGATTAGCTGCTAATAATTTATTCTTCACCAAATTCATGATTCACGAAACCTATTTGGCTCGAGGACTGAAGTACAACGTCTTGTTCGACTGAGCGTCGCTGATATGGAACGCAATTTGAAACCGAGTGTTTTCCAATACATTCATGTTAGGAAGTAATGAGAGAGCCCTGCAGCGCTTGATATTCCGCTTAGCAGTTTCATCGTAAATGCATTTATGGATATTGACGTCTTTATAGGCCAAAAGCTCACCCCGGAACTCTGGTTATATTGGAAGAAGCTACAGCGCATCGCTGGAGTGTGATCGTGCGAAGGAAACTGGAAGAGCAAGCAAGATCAATTTTTGTCCTGTTTAAGACGGAACACAATTTACTTCAAGTGCCCGATAAGTAGAACAAGCCGACTTGCTGTATCAAACATTTTTATAATTTATAGAAATTGCCGAATCATAGATAAGCGGATGGCGATACATTCATCGCATCTTTGAAGACCAGGTCGATAAAGTTTTCAAAAGGGCAGTAAAGTATAGAAAAACTTGACAACTATGCTTTGGAAAGGAAAAGCAATGAAATGCGGTACCTTATCTGTAATGAAATTACAGGTAAGGCAGAATTCTGCTGAAAAGACTTCGGATGAATTCAGTTCAATCATGGTTTGGATAAAGTTTTTACGTGGGTCGATTTTGATCGTGTTTACTTTATGGACTTTAGAATATGAAAGCAAATATTTTTGCAAAGAGTATGGAGCATAAAATATTGAACTTGAGCCAAGGAAAAATGGTCTATCGGACGCACAATAATGTAAATAATATGAAATTTGTTAGTATTACAAATACAGTAAATTGTGAGGTGTAGGCCCCCACTACTATACTTGTCATGCATGGAACTATGAATCCATAATGATATTGAACTTTTGACGTACAGAATAAAAGAGTTGAAAAATTATTATTACTATGCATTGAATGACAAAGTCAGCGCTATGGGGAATGTTTCTGCTATTAATGTCAATGGATTAAAAGTGTAACCAAATATTTGTATGGAATCAATTGATCGCGCTTCAAAAAGTAAGTACTTGTAATTCAGTTCGATTCCTGAAATTTTAAACGTTTAGGTGCGAGAAGAGACTACACTTTTTGTGGGCCTTTTCATCGTTTAATGACTTAGGGTACCCGCACATGAGCACCTTTTTATTGTCAGTTGCCACAACTAAAAAATTGTCCAAAATAGAAAGCATGCATTCCTATGGCTGCCCGCACACGGACAACTTTTCGTGAAGCGACAACAAACAATTGTGAGCTGGTTGCGACCGGATCAATTTCTCTGACAACACAATAGTTGTCGGCAACTGTTGCAGGCGATAGAGAACGTTATTTCCAATGGGAGCGCGCACACGGACAACTTTTAGTTGCCGCCACCCAGCGCCCAGCCGGTCGCAGGTTGCCAGATTGGCTTTGTTAACTCCAGATTTTTTCTAATGTGACTTGTTTTGGGGCAGTATGGTGCATAGATAAACTGTTAGACGTTAAAGCTATTCTAAAATGGCTCGGCGAAACAACCATATTTCACATCTGAACAATAAATTCATTATATTAAAGAAAAAAAAAGAGTCTGTGTTCAGCATTTTTATGATGATTAATAAACTCAGTGGTGGGATGGCATATATCCTTATTTTAGCTGACGATCCTGCCGTGGTTTTTCAGTGTCTTCCTGACAAGAGTTGTCTGATACTGCTATATCCGCAGTCTCCATGGTGACACTAAACGATAGTTGCCGCCATCCGCTGGCTCGTGTGAGGGTGTACCTTAATGACAACTTTTCGTTGCAACAATTTTTTTTGTTTTGGCAATATTTTGTTGTGACAACTGATAATTAAAAGTTGCTCGTGTGCCGGTACCCTTATTGCGCATTAAAAGCTCTGGAGAACACAAAAAATGACACTAAGGGTTTCATTATACTATTGTTATCTTCAAAATTTCAAATTGCCGACCAGAGTAGTTTTGCACGGAATGACGGTAGAAAATGTTAGGACAATCAAAGGCTGCTGGGGCCAAATACACGGGCGTATTTGCTGAGGTAGCGGGTCCGTCAGGCTGCACTCCAGTCTTGTCTGCTTGCTTCTTAGATTTCTCTTAAAACGCAGAAAATAAGGACAACAAACCGCGAAAATGGGGCAAGGTTTGGTTTGAGTTCACTTTGTTTTGTAAGCGTAAACTTCCTTTCGATAGAAGTAAGGCAGAAAATTACGAAGAGAAGCTCGTGTTTTAATTGTTTTTTCCGTTGCGTGTGTCCAAAGATGAGAGCACAGGATATGAAAATCTCATGCTATTCGGCACCGCGGAAAATCTGCGAGCGTTGACGTTTTTTGGAAAAATACACACAAAAATTTTATATCATATGACGATAGAAGTGACGAACATCAAAAGTTCGAGAATCCCTTCGCATCCATAAATTGACCTCGTGCCTGCCTGACCAAAAGATGCAATCACAATACAGAACGTTGTGGATAATTTTACGGGTTTTTGTTCTGCCTCCTGTGCAATAAAGTTACTAATTCAGTTTCGACAAGCGTTTATTGATGTCAATCGGTCAATTGTCGGTCAAAGGAAAAACATTTTCCTTTAGGTTTGCAATTTCCCCGTTCGTTAATAAATTTAAAGCAACAAAACTCTCATTTTAGGACCATTGTTGAATTACATCAAACAAGTTCACGGTACTGCGAACACGAAATGATTTTTTGTTGCTGAAAATTAACGCAAGTTGTTCGAGATAACTACATTCCGACTGAACAAATAAACGTTGACACATTTTGAAAATAAAAGATTTGGCAGTTTGCACGGCTGCATGCATTGAGAGCTCAAAGGCTTTTGCAAGCTTTTCAACTGTCGCTGAGACGAAGTAAATGACCTCATTCTCGGTGTGGACGGTCAAAATTTTGCTATTGAAGCCAACACCCAAACCTACATGTTTACTATAACGACGTCAGCAGATCAGGAGCTCAAACGTTTTCGAGATAACTTTAAAAGCCTTGTTCCCTGTCTAACTATTTTGCCGCCTGCAGGCATGCTTTTCGCCGCATAAGTGATAAAATCACCTAAAGCGCTAAGGCGGTGAAAAATATGTATGAAGGCGACGAAAAAGTTAGACTGGGTTTACATGTAGTTCTAGCTCGACATGTCATCGTGTCTTTCGCTGAGCCTCACTTGGATTTACTCGGACCCCAAAATTGTGGCATTATTTGAAACGCGAAAAAAATTTCCCACGTCTCTATGACGGAAAGAGTACGACTTCAAAAAAAAAGAACTGAAGAAGAGATGTATCGACGGCGGGAAAAATTTTTTTGCTCACATCAGTCGCAAAGTGGCAATCGTCATGTTCGAAGGAGCGAAATGAGCTCGATCATGGGTTGCGTCCTGCTATTTTCAGAGCTCATTTTGCCCGGTAAAGTGTTCAAGAGCATCCGAATTAGTTACATTAGAGTGAGTAGAATGGGCTGATTTTTTTTTTAATTCTTGATACACTACTGTCCTTATAAGTTAACGTTATTGATTTTAAATATAAAATGGAACACTTGATCCATCACTTAGTGCATTTCTTTGTGAAAGGATAAGCGGAAGACGCCTATTAGTTCGAAAATTGAAGTTACACAACGGTCGAAATTCAAGCCAAATTCATACGAAAATTTCTCAACATATATAAAAATTCCCTTAAATAGATGGAATAAGTTCTCAGGCTTCAGGTGAAAGGAAGTTCTTAAAAAATTAGCTGGGGAAAATTCAAAGCAGTAATTCCAGTGACGCATTTAGGATTGCACCTCAAATTGCTTGCCATGAAAGTTAATTTTGACTCTATTGTATGTGAAAAATTCTCCGAGGTAATCTTCGAATCTAACAAATTAATTATGTTTTTCTTAATTTTTATTGATGAATTAAATGATTTTGAGAAATTAAATGTGTTATTTATATAATAAGATAACGTTCGACGAAATGTTTCTGATTTTTTCACGAGTTTTGAATGAGAACACTCATTTTTATTTTTTCTCATACGTTTTCTGAGACATACCTGAAAAGTTTAAATATTGTGATATCGTAATTAAAAATTTCGCGTCCGTCCTGATAACTCAACAATTTTGAAAGAAATATCATGACCCGTAAGTTGGATGACCGCTGATATTCACCATTATACACCCAAAAACTGGAAGAAAGCAAATGGGTAGGATTGGATAATCCATTGGTTTAATTTATTGCGCAATCTGAACGTGTAAAATTTGACATTTTCCTTCAGTGTTACATTTATTTGAAAAACGCCCGAGCTCCTTGTAGCTAAATGAGTGCTACTATAGCGTGAGGTCTACCGCCATATATAGCCTACTCAGGTGCAGTTTGAGATATAAAATTAAGTCTTTATCGCTAAATTAAATGTATGAAATAAGTTACATTCATTAGTACCCTAACCTAATCTCAAGCTATAGCTCTAGCTAGAGGTAGATCTCATGCTATAGTGTGGTAGATATCATGCTAAACCAGCACCTCTATATGTACCCCTGCTCAGTTCAGGAACCAGAGATCCCGTCAATCCGCACAAAATCTCTTTGTGCTATCTCAGCATTTGCGCCACGTAGAGCTTGTGTGTCAGGCCTCCAAAGACTTCGAGATGCTGTGTTTGGATGCCCAAATTGGGAGGATGTCGCAGCTGTGGCATTAGGAACTAGTGGTGCTCTTTGGCATGCAAGGAGCGGAGCCGAGCCTTATGACCTCCATAGCGGCATGCTGGCAAACGCTAATGAGGCATTAGAGCCCAGCCTATCACTTTTGCCGCTTGTGATGCCAAATCAACGGAGTCAAATTAGGGCCGTAACGTGCTACTCTCGATAGCTGGTGACCGCGATGAACGTTGCGATGTAACAAGAAGCGGGGGCTATGAGTTGCTTTGGAATTCCTGGCTGTGAAATTAGAGGATTGCATTTAAGAAACGTAGGAATAATACTTGGCGTCCTGGCGTGAAAGCCGCTCCTTTGAGGTAATAATGATACGTAGTTTGTTGTCTAGTGGCTTGTTTGGCTGGTTGCTGTGTCAATCTGACCGATTCTACCCTGTAAACTGGATCCCTGAATCTCTGAACACTACATTATGACTTCAAATTTATTCATTTCCTCATTACCATATATTTAAGTTGACTGAAATTTCCTCCGATACTATCATGACAAATTAGAAAAGTACTGAAAAAAGAAAGAATACACATGCCAGCATGTCATGTGAAAACAATTTTGTACGCAAAAATTATAACTTCAACTCCTGCATAGTCACCACGAAATATCCGTGAATTTTAAAGCGATCCAGTTTAGCATCCAGCACAAGTTTTTGTGCGGCAATTGCAGTTGAGGGTCGATAAGTCATCCGCAAATAGTAAAATCAACGGACAATTTTTTCGTCACCTTTGGCGCTGTGTGAAGCGCCATATTATGTATTGGCTTATCTGCCAAAAAATTCTTTTCAAGGTAGGTGGAGAATAAAATTGCTATAAAAACCTATCGTTCTATGAATGAACCTTCTCTGTTATTGAAATTAGAGATATTTTGCTCTCAACGTTACTGTCCTTTTAGGCACGCCCACTTGGTTTGGTTGCACAATACAAGAAATTCATATCACTGCACATTTAAGTGAGTAGACATCAACAGACAGGCTTTTTTAAAGAATACGCTGAAGTGAAGTCATATTTTAGGTCATTGATTTCCTTAAAGGCAAGAGAAATGTGTCGCTATGACTTTTTTGCACTTAGATCCTGAATTGCCTACTCGAGTAATTTTTCTTAAGGCAATAAGTGGCATTAGATCTACTAAATCATGCGTTTCAAAACTGCAATGAATAATGAAGGAAAACTGAGATAGGTTACAAACTTATTCGAAATCACGAATGTATTCTGGAAAAGAGTTGGGTGAAATACCCGTTGATTGGTGAAAGATGTAAAGATAAAATTGAGTTACCTTAACAGGACAGCCTTTTACTCGTATAAGTGGTATTTGAGCGCGCAAAAGAAAGCGTATTTTATCAGCATTTCGGCCTTTCATTGGATGCTTTAATTTGCGACTCGTGAAAGTTATAAGAACCGATTTTGGAATCCGCTTGCTTTTCATCGTATCACAATTTTGAAATGCTCCCTATCTATGAACTTCGTGATTTCACTACATTTCAAACTCCGCGTCAAATGCGCTCTATATACTGAGGATTATTGCTTTTCGCGGAGCTCACGTCAGATGCAATGTGAAATCTAAACGTAGGAACCAATGGTGAAAGATGCTGCGGACATTTTTCAAATGTCAATTGTACCCATAGCGGTACTTTAAAAAAATCTCTCTCCCACGTGCAAGTGACTGAACCTCATTTTGAAAATAATAAATAAAACGCAGTTGGTTTATCAAAATGGTTAATGTTTCAGTTCGAGTCCTGAAATTTTAAACGTTTAGGTGCGAGAAGAGACTACACTTTTTGTGGGCCTTTTCATCGTTTAATGACTTAGGGTACCCGCACATGAGCACCTTTTTATTGTCAGTTGCCACAACTAAAAAATTGTCCAAAATAGAAAGCATGCATTCCTATGGCTGCCCGCACACGGACAACTTTTCGTGAAGCGACAACAAACAATTGTGAGCTGGTTGCGACCGGATCAATTTCTCTGACAACACAATAGTTGTCGGCAAATGTTGCAGGCGATAGAGAACGTTATTTCCAATGGGAGCGCGCACACGGACAACTTTTAGTTGCCGCCACCCAGCGCCCAGCCGGTCGCAGGTTGCCAGATTGGCTTTGTTAACTCCAGATTTTTTCTAATGTGACTTGTTTTGGGGCAGTATGGTGCATAGATAAACTGTTAGACGTTAAAGCTATTCTAAAATGGCTCGGCGAAACAACCATATTTCACATCTGAACAATAAATTCATTATATTAAAGAAAAAAAAAGAGTCTGTGTTCAGCATTTTTATGATGATTAATAAACTCAGTGGTGGGATGGCATATATCCTTATTTTAGCTGACGATCCTGCCGTGGTTTTTCAGTGTCTTCCTGACAAGAGTTGTCTGATACTGCTATATCCGCAGTCTCCATGGTGACACTAAACGATAGTTGCCGCCATCCGCTGGCTCGTGTGAGGGTGTACCTTAATGACAACTTTTCGTTGCAACAATTTTTTTTGTTTTGGCAATATTTTGTTGTGACAACTGATAATTAAAAGTTGCTCGTGTGCCGGTACCCTTATTGCGCATTAAAAGCTCTGGAGAACACAAAAATGACACTAAGGGTTTCATTATACTATTGTTATCTTCAAAATTTCAAATTGCCGACCAGAGTAGTTTTGCACGGAATGACGGTAGAAAATGTTAGGACAATCAAAGGCTGCTGGGGCCAAATACACGGGCGTATTTGCTGAGGTAGCAGGTTCGTCAGGCTGCACTCCAGTCTTGTCTGCTTGCTTCTTAGATTTCTCTTAAAACGCAGAAAATAAGGACAACAAACCGCGAAAATGGGGCAAGGTTTGGTTTGAGTTCACTTTGTTTTGTAAGCGTAAACTTATTTTCGATAGAAGTAAGGCAGAAAATTACGAAGAGAAGCTCGTGTTTTAATTGTTTTTTCCGTTGCGTGTGTCCAAAGATGAGAGCACAGGATATGAAAATCTCATGCTATTCGGCACCGCGGAAAATCTGCGAGCGTTGACGTTTTTTGGAAAAATACACACAAAAATTTTATATCATATGACGATAGAAGTGACGAACAACAAAAGTTCGAGAATCCCTTCGCATCCATAAATTGACCTCGTGCCTGCCTGACCAAAAGATGCAATCACAATACAGAACGTTGTGGATAATACGGGTTTTTGTTCTGCCTCCTGTGCAATAAAGTTACTAATTCAGTTTCGACAAGCGTTTATTGATGTCAATCGGTTAATCGTCGGTCAAAAGAAAAACATTTTCCTTTAGGTTTGCAATTTCCCCGTTCGTTGATAAATTTAAAGCATCAAAACTGTCATTCTAGGAACATTGTTGAATTACATCAAACAAGTTCACGGTACTGCGAACACGAAATGATTTTTTGTTGCTGAAAATTAACGCAAGTTGTTCGAGATAACTACATTCCGACTGAACAAATAAACGTTGACACATTTTGAAAATAAAAGATTTGGCAGTTTGCACGGCTGCATGCATTGAGAGCTCAAAGGCTTTTGCAAGCTTTTCAACTGTCGCTGAGACGAAGTAAATGACCTCATTCTCGGTGTGGACGGTCAAAATTTTGTTATTGAAGCCAACACCCAAACCTACATGTTTACTATAACGACGTCAGCAGATCAGGAGCTCAAACGTTTTCGAGAAACTTCAAAAGCCTTGTTCCCTGTCTAACTTTTTCGCCGCCTGCAGGCATTTTTACCACCGCATAAGTGATATAATCACCTAAAGCGCTAAGGCGGTGAAAATTTGTATGAAGGCGACGAAAAAGTTAGACTGGGTTTACATGTAGTTCTAGCTCGACATGTCATCGTGTCTTTCGCTGAGCCTCACTTGGATTTACTCGGACCCCAAAATTGTGGCATTATTTGAAACGCGAAAAATATTTCCTACGTCTCTATGACGGAAAGAGTACGACTTCAAAAAAAAAGAACTGAAGAAGAGATGTGTCGACGGCGGGAAAAATTTTTTTGCTCACATCAGTCGCAAAGTGGCAATCGTCATGTTCGTAGGAGCGAAATGAGCTCGATCATGGGTTGCGTCCTGCTGTTTTCAGAGCTCATTTTGCCCGGTAAAGTGTTGAAGAGCATCCGAATTAGTTACATTAGAGTGAGCAGAATGGGCTGATTTTTTTTTAATTCTTGATACACTACTGTCCTTATAAGTTAACGTTATTGATTTTAAATATAAAATGGAACACTTGATCCATCACTTAGTGCATTTCTTTTTGAAAGGATAAGCGGAAGACGCTTATTAGCTCGAAAATTGAAGTTACACAACGGTCGAAATTCAAGCTAAATTCATACGAAAATTTCTCAACATATATAAAAATTCCCTTAAATAGATGGAATAAGTTCTCAGGCTTCAGGTGAAAGGAAGTTCTTAAAAAATCAGCTGGGGCAAATTCAAAGCAGTAATTCCAGTGACGCATTTAGGATTGCACCTCAAATTGCTTGCCATGAAAGTTAATTTTGACTCTATTGTATGTGAAAAATTCTCAGAGGTAATCTTCGAATTTAACAAATTTATTATGTTTTTCTTAATTTTTATTGATGAATTAAATGGTTTTGAGAAATTAAATGTGTTATTTACATCATAAGACAACGTTCGACGAAATGTTTCTGATTTTTTCACGAGTTTTGAATGAGAACACTCATTTTTATTTTTTCTCAAACGTTTTGTGAGATATACCTGAGAAGTTTAAATTTTGTGATATCGTAATTAAAAATTTCGCGTCCATCCTGATAACTCAACAATTTTAAAAGAAATATCATGACCCGTAAGTCGGATGACCGCTAATATTCACCGTGACACACCCAAAAACTGTAAGAAAGCAAAGGGGCCCGGTAGGATTGGATAATAAATTGGTTTACTTTATTGCGCAATCTGAACGTGTAAAATTTGACATTTTCCTTCAATCCTACATTTATTTGATAAACGCCCGAGCTCCTTGTAGCTAATGAGTCCTACTATAGCGTGAGGTCTACCGCCATGTATAGCCTACCCAGGTACAGTTTGAGATGTAAAATTAAGTCTATATCGCTGAATTAAATGTCTGAAAATAAGTAACATTCATTAGTACCCTAACCTAATCTCAAGCAATAGCTCTAGCTAGAGGTAGATCTCATGCTATAGTGTGGTAGATATCATGCTAAAGCAGCACCGCTCTATGTATCCCTGCTCTTCGTGGAAGAAAGGTCGACTCAGGAAACCAGAGATCCCGTCAATCCGCACAAAATCTCTTTGTGCTATCTCAGCATTTGCGCCACGTAGAGCTTGTGTGTCAGGCCTCCAAAGACTTCGAGATGCTGTGTTTGGATGCCCAAATTGGGAGGATGTCGCAGCTGTGGCATTAGGAACTAGTGGTGCTCTTTGGCATGCAAGGAGCGGAGCCGAGCCTTATGACCTCCATAGCGGCATGCTGGCAAACGCTAATGAGGCATTAGAGCCCAGCCTATCACTTTTGCCGCTTGTGATGCCAAATCAACGGAGTCAAATTAGGGCCGTAACGTGCTACTCTCGATAGCTGGTGACCGCGATGAACGTTGCGATGTAACAAGAAGCGGGGGCTATGAGCCGCTTTGGAATTCCTGGCTGTGAAATTAGAGGATTGCATTTAAGAAACGTACGAATAATACTTGGTGTCCTGGCGTGAGAGCCGCTCCTCTGAGGTAATAATGATACGTAGTTTGTTGTCTAGTGGCTTGTTTGGTTGGTTGCTGTGTCAATCTGACCGATTCTACCCTGTAAACTGGATCCCTGAATCTCTGAACACTACATTATGACTTCAAATTTATTCATTTCTTCATTACCATATATTTAAGTTGACTGAAATTTCCTCCGATACTATCATGACAAATTAGAAAAGTACTGAAAAAAGAAAGAATACACATGCCAGCCTGTCATGTGAAAACAATTTTGTACGCAAAAATTATAACTTCAACTCCTGCATAGTCACCACGAAATATCCGTGAATTTTAAAGCGATCCAGTTTAGCATCCAGCACAAGTTTTTGTGCGGCAATTGCAGTTGAGGGTCGAAAAGTCATCCGCAAATAGTAAAATCAACGGACAATTTTTTCGTCACCTTTGGCGCTGTGTGAAGCGCCATATTATGTATTGGCTTATCTGCCAAGAAATTCTTTTCAAGGTAGGTGGAGAATAAAATTGCTATAAAAACCTATCGTTCTATGAATGAACCTTCTCTGTTATTGAAATTAGAGATATTTTGCTTTCAACGTTACTGTCCTTTTAGGCACGCCCAGTTGGTTTGGTTGCACAATACAAGAAATTCATATCACTGCACATTTAAGTGAGTAGACATCAACAGACAGGCTTTTTTAAAGAATACGCTGAAGTGAAGTCATATTTTAGGTCATACCCGTTGATTGGTGAAAGATGTAAAGATAAAATTGAGTTACCTTAACAGGACAGCCTTTTACTCGTATAATTGGTATTTGAGAGCGCAAAAGAAAGCGTATTTTATCAGCATTTCGGCCTTTCATTGGATGCTTTAATTTGCGACTCGTGAAAGTTACAAGAACCGATTTTGGAATCCGCTTGCTTTTCATCGTATCACAATTTTGAAATGCTCCCTATCTATGAACTTCGTGATTTCACTACATTTCAAACTCCGCGTCAAATGCACTCTATATACTGAGGATTATTGCTTTTCGCGGAGCTCACGTCAGATGAAATGTGAAATCTAAACGTAGGAACCAATGGTGAAAGATGTTGCGGACATTTTTCAAATGTCAATTGTACCCATAGCGGTACTTTAAAAAAATCTCTCTCCCACGTGCAAGTGACTGAACCTCATTTTGAAAATAATAAATAAAACGCAGTTGGTTTATCAAAATGGTTAATGTTTCATTTTGAAGACTAGAGTTTAAAAACAACAGTATTTATGTATCGTCTCAGGTCAAAAATACAGACGTGAATGAGAAAAGTTGTACATAAAAACAGGTGCATCAGTTCGCTCGTATATTTAGTTCTAGAGCGGGCTTGGTTCATAAGCTTCAACAACATGATGGTGATATTGAAAAATAAAACTGCTTGATCATGGAAGAAAGAAGACAGCTGTACAAAAGATTTTGATAAGCATGACTGAGACAGCGACAATTAGCACGTCTCACCGATCAGTTTCTTCAGAAAAAGTTTCATAGATTGAAGAACTTTGGGCGATTCGAATTCCATTCGTATCAAGTGGGCGTTTGAGGAACGTTTTATGACCCCATAAAGCAATCATGGTTCATCCCATTGAGGCGAGCAGAGACATCTTTGTTGGTCGGGCATTTAGTTACGGTATTGTGGGGGAAATTAAGTTTCAGTTCAAAGCAATATGAGGAAAGACATTAAATTTCTGTCGAAAAGTAGTTGCCCTAGAGAATTAAATCGCCGTTTATAAGTAAAGTGCTAGAAAATACTTAATCTCCAAATGATAGTTTTGTGCTAGAAAAAATTGAATCTCTGCCGCAGAGTGTACAGCTGGATAAACTCAATACTAAAAAAGACAGACAAGGAACCAGAGAAAGACTCAACATTTGACATGTCCGTTGGCTTACAGAAGTGAGGAGCAAAAGAGAAATAGTAACTCTGCTTCTTTTTTTAAAAAAGAAAGCTTTAGGAAATCATTTCAAATGAAAATAGAAAATGTGGATAGGATTTATGACATCTGATGAAATTTATCAATGTGGTATAGACGTTTTGGATCTAAAAAATTAAGGGAAAATAGGAGTGAAACGATGCAGTTTCAAGGCAGAAGTTGGCAACCAATTCACTCTCTGGTGCACGGTACTAAGCCTGCGCAACATAGCAGCCTTCACGACTAACACAACTCAGTCGAGTTGAACAACCGACTGAAGAACAAGGGCACAATAGAATATCTGACAAATGAGCAACGTAGAATGTATTTTATCGTGATAGGAATACGGAGAATGTTTTGATCCGTTCAGTCTCTATTATCCCGGGTGTTGATAATTTCCGGATGAAATAGCGGTGCAGAGCGAGAAATTCCTTTGATTAGTGAATTTCTAATAGAAAACATCGACATTTAAGGTAAGAAACATGGACTTTATTTATTAGATGGATGTGATGAAAGCCATTGCCCAATCATCATGGACAGTATTTTAAAATAACTAAACAAACTGATTTATTCCATCTTCATACACAATGTGCTGATGACGCAACAAATTAGACAATGTTAACAATCTTCATCCTCAAACTTTTTTGTATACCCATATAATATTACCGGAATAATTAACATCTGACAAACAGCGAGGAAATTATTCAATATAAGGTATGTTCCTTCCAAGTTACAGTGTTGTCATGGATATGATATTACCATCAATATTATCATGGATAAATTAGTGTCATAATCATAATGCTCACATCGTTATCATTGCTCTAACTAAACTTTACTTCTTCATTTCTTCATTTAATTCAATTTTGAGAAAACAGCGGGAAAATTATTATGCATGTACGAAATGTTCTTTCCATAATGCAGAATTATTATTATTGATCAAATATCTCCATAATCGCAATGCCTACATCGTTGCCAATGCTCAAACAAAACATTACTGGAATAATTAACTTCACAAAATAGCGGAAAAATGATTCAGTGTTCCTTCAAATTTACAATATTATCACGGACAAAATATTGCCATACTCATAATGGTCACATCGTTGCCAATGCTCAAACAAAACATTACTGGAATAATTAACTTCTCAAAATAGCGGGAAAATGATTTTATGTGCGTTATGTTCCTTCAAATTTACAATATTATCATGGATAAGATAAAACCATGAATATTATTATGTGTAAATTACGACCATAATCGCGATGCCCACCTAGTTTTGCAATATCATTATGGATAAAATACTATCACAATCGCGATGCCCACCTAGTTTTGCAATATTATTATGAATAGAATTTTACCATAATTGCGATGCCCACATCGTTACTCCAGCTCTTGTAATAACCTTCCTCGATTCCCTGAGCAGAGCCCGAAGGCATCGCCCTCCAATTAGTCCGAGCTGCAGTAAAATGCGCCGCTGGTGGACAACTTCTCGCTCGTTATCACGGCTCGTTGCAGGCGAGGTACCTGCTACGAAAATATTAGCGAATATCGAAATACCGAGGCGCATGTTACTCCAAGTTTTCGTGTTTAAGTGGTACTGAATAAGAGAGTAAGCAGCCTCCAAGCGTGCTTTGTTTTGCTGAAGAGCAGGATCATTGTTGGTGTCCGTTCTCTGGCATGGTTCAGAGCTGTCTCTGAATATGGATTTGTTTGTGCAGTCCCGCATTGCCGGAACCAGTACCGAGGCCGCCTCTGAATGCTTGTTTGCCAACTTAGAGGCAAGATATTACTGCTATTGAATCCTTGGTTTACCTTCAGCATTAGGTGCTTCAGTGAAGAAATGTTCGATCGCTTCAGAAATGTCTTCAATCGTGAAGACAACCGACAGTAGAATTGACCCGACAACCACTTTACATCATGATAAATTAGTGTCTCTGGGAATTTGTTTGCTTAACAATGGTGATTGTTTATCGCTTCTCGAGGTTCATGTTAGAAAATTCTTAGATAAGAAATATTGTCATTCTATGCCGTCTTTAGCATTATTATCGTCCTCTAATTCGTTCTAATATCTGTCAATTCCTTATTTCAGGGGGCACTCCGTAAAAATTCCGGTCGGATTTATTGAAACCGGTACAGCATTAATTTGCGAATCTTATACTTCTTATTGCATTGATCACTGAAAATACTATTGGATCTTTCTTTAACCTTATAGATACTTATGCTTGCCCAGTTATCTCTGGTCAATAAATATTGCTGTACGCGTTGTGCATCGGACAACGTCGGTATAACCAGACGTGCTCTCCAGACTAGAGTGGCGGAGCACAATGAGATCAGCATCTGAACTGGTGCCCAATTTCCCTACCCGCCCTATTTAGCAGTTGGGGACCAGCAGTCTTGAGATACATTAAGTGGTTCTAGTCAGTTTGAAATATTTTGGCGCGTGTTGAACACTTTAGACCTCAACATTTTTAAGTCATTTGTTTTCAAAACCAATCCATCCCTCAACAACCAGCAAAGTTCATATCCCCTAATACTGTTAGATAATAACATTCATAATTTATTTTCAAATATTCGTTCTTTTCAAAAATATTCCAGGTTTTTTTTCGTGAAAGTGTAATTTCAAAAATTTTATACTTTACTTCATTTTTATCTGTTGGTGGGGGGGGGGGGGGGGGGAGAGAGGACGTAACGTCAATTTTGTTATAAAACTCTTTATTCCTATGTCTTCGCAATTTTTCTTTCATTTTCATTATTTTATATCGTTAAATCTTTATTACATTAAAATCATTGTAATGATACGTACGTTGAATAATGTTAATAGCAGATATGAGAATAAAAGATGCCTTGATTGGTGCTCTTGACAGGACCGATGCTGCTGCGTTTCCTCCGGAAGCCAAAATTCGCAAATTTGGGCCGTTGAGAGCCCTAGGCAGGAAATGTCTGACGTTCGCGTATAGTTGTGCCGGGGCTGTGCAACAATTCCTAGTCTAACTATTTCGCCACCTGCATGCATATTTTTCGCCGCCAAAGTAATTAGGTACCTTAGGTGGCGAAAAACATGCTTGCTCCCGCGAAAAAGTTTGACAGGGTTATTGCTGCAGCTGAGGTTGGGTGGCCGAAGTAAGTGCTTATTCCTCCAAATAAACCTTTCCAGGTCAAGTTACCCTTATGGTCTCAGAAGACATTTTTGGGTGTAGTGTGTTTTTGATCTGATAATAGCGATTACTTCGATACTTCGATAATATTAGGAACTGTCAAAACAGATGGTCTAATTCAAATTTTTAAGCTAATCACTTTAATTAGATTATTCACTTGTTCGTTGGTTAACATAAAATTGATTGACATAATTTTTTATGTAAGATTTTAATAACATTCCATATCAGACTTGGTTCTGATTTCGATTGCAATATGGTGTGGATACACTCTGAACGCTTTCATCTGACAAAAATAACCTTCGAACTTTATTATCCTTGGAATTTTTTCAAATAATAAATATCTATATTTCTACTATGTTTCACTTTCTAATATTTCATTATTTCACCTATAAGTTACAAACATAGAAACAACCGGTGTTCGCTGCAGTTATTTTGAGCTTGACATCTTCCTAACCATCTCTGAGCATTTCTATCTATTTTTCTAGATGCTGAACCGCGTGAGTGCTCAAGACGTGCGGTATCGGAAAAATCTTAAACGACGACATTACTGTGAACATCCTAGTGCTCTACGGAACGAAAACTGAAACATTAAGGCGCTCATTCAGAAAATGGAGCTAAAGACTGGCAGTTACAGCTGAATTCTTTCTCTGGTGCAGTCTGTGTTGGACGAGAGTGAGTCATTCTCGGAATTTCTTTAGAGTTTCATGGTTTGAATTTAACAGAGCTCGCTTCCAAGAGGCGACATGAAGCTGACTTGAAGTGAGTTAGAATTTCAGTTCGTGAAAACAGACATCAGGTAAAGTTTCGGATCTGAGCTTCGCTTCTCTCGCACATGAGTTTTTCCTTGCAACATCCGACGCGATGTCATTGAAATAATTTCAGCAAAAAAATGCAGGTGAAAAGACTTATATTAAAATAGTGACGATAGAAACGAGAAAAACACATCGCCCTGCAGTGCTTTACTGTATTTTTCATACATGTACGTGAAAGAATTTGAGCAGGCCAACAACATTTTTGTAAATACTCTTAATAAGTGCTTTCATGAGACAAAAAAAATAAATAAACAAATATCAACAACACGTAATTGTGCATTAATGCTCCTTGGAGTTCACCGGTAAATCACCTAACACCCCATTTTCGTTTCGCACAAAGGGTAAAAAAATTAAACAAATCTCAACAGCACGAAAGTGTACATTATTTTAGGGGCGAAAATGTTCATAAAATTTTCGCCTAGTAGTTCACCTGTAAATCACTGAACACCATTTTCATTCTACACAAAAGGGCTCACAAATTTGTGGACAACCTTACACCGCTCTTTAGTGAAGGATCTTTCCTTTTCCCCGATCTAGACAAGAGCGCAAACTGAAGAACAACACCTAGCGCAAGAGCGGCTGTTCAGCAATCAGCCGAGATTCAAAGAGAACAATTATTCAGAGCGTGAAGGTGAAGATGGAGAGCGTTGTGTGCATAATACTCCGGGCGCTCGTCCCTTTCTCTCGCTCCTCCAATTATTAGGAGACAAAGAAACACAGAGGCCCTTTCACAGGGAGTCTTTGGGGAGCATAAATAAAGGAAACAATTCATTGTTTGAACTGAGAAGCCTTCAACTTCCTCTTTAGCCAGAAAAAATGAACGCTTTCGCTGAATTTTTCGCTCATCAAACTTGGTGTCATAATTCTTGTACATTGTGATCCAGGAAAGTATAGTTTTCAAGTTTTTTTATTGTTTCTTATGCTTGGATTTAATTTCACAACGAAATAGTTTCTTTCAGCGTGGCTGCTCTGTGTATTCTCTTTCTGTTAAACGCCGTGATTTTTATTTCAGAAAAAATTAACAGGAGCTCTCGAGATCAAATGAGATGTATTTTAGGCAAAATTAATTGATGTTTGCGCACTTTTTTCAGAATAGAAAGTTATCACTTCATTAAAACTAATCTTTGACTTCTAAGCTCCTACGACCTTGTAGCTGAATCCCTCCAGAAAACTGTCCTGTTTTCGTACAAATCATATGAGAACATCAAATAACTATGCAACACGTGCTTTATTGCCACCCTTCTCACCACGTTTTGAAAAATCATGGAGTAAATCTTCTTAAATTGCTCTGTTGTCATAGTACCTTCATATCAATTACCTAGAAGTCGTGAAAATCGCAATTTTTCCTCGGTGCAGACGAATTACTCGCTGGTTGCATGCTAACCGTAAAACGCCGTCAAATTCATCAGAGAAGAACACTAATTGAAAACAAAATTGCTTCATTCCAGTGCTACGGAACGAAAGGAACTTGCAATAATCAACTAATTATTGCAAATACGCATTTTAGTTTCTTTAGCTACACTAAAAAATTACGCACGATTTTCTACAATTTTAACTAACAATTTTCATCCCACCTGAACACATCGTCTCGTCAGCGAATACATTATACGAGGACCAGATTGAGGAACGACTGGGCTTTGACAATTTCCATATCAGGAAGACCATTTTCGCAAACAAAGACCACTTTCAAACCACTGCGTGCGAGTACATATCTCGATATTTCTCTGCATGACGTTTAGCCCTGGAAATATTTTTTCGATATCAAGCGTGTATTCCGGTTTTTGCGATCGCTTCTCGAGAGTTATAGCTTCCGTTATCTGCGCATACAGTAAAATCGTTTCCAGTTTACATTGATGGATTATATGTATGTAAAAAATGTATAATAAACTAAAGTTATTACATAAAAACTGTCTAAAATATATCACAGCAAAAATTTTAAAAATAAAAAGTTCTTTATAAACTGAGGTATAAAAATTTATACTAAAATCACGAATGAGAGAAAATCTTCCGAGCATGAGCTGATATTCACATTTCTAGAATTTCGCAGACTGTTTTCTAAATCGGGGCCATACACGCAAAACTCCCACTCCCTCTCTTTCTCTCTTGTGCTCCGAGAATAACATTTATGTTCCGGTGCACTAATGAGCAAGACACCACAGCTCTGAGCCGACACGCTAATGGCAACTTGATACTGACTCTCATCAGATGTTTCCCCTGGCGTAGCCAAAGCGAAATACTGAGCCCAAGACTCTTCTGCAAAATTTCAAGCCAATCTGAGCTGCCAATTGAAAACTCTTAGGGAACAATTTCCTCTAATTGTTGAGTCGGCAAATTAAATTAGTGGGAGATTAGTTCAAGTGGCAGAATAAGGCTGCTAGAATTTGTCGGTCAAATCGTTGAGCTGTTCGTTATGCTATTAAATAGTTAAGCCCTAAAGATTGTCACGATTGCCGTCATCAATTTGTGAAGAAAATTATTTCGAAGGTAGTCGCATTCTTTTGTTAATTTAATGAAAGATTAATCTTGAAATTTGCGAATAACCTGAATACTGAATTACAGTTTGAGTAAGAACATTTTAGAAAATCATACCTAAGAAGAGAACTGCTTATAAGATTGAACAAACTCCAGGTAAATTTAAACAATTAAACAATTTTTAGGCAATTTTTAAACAATTTATTTACCACAAGTGATACAGTAGTAGATACAAATTTTCGAATACATATGACGCGTCACAACGAAAAAAAAGAGTCATGGATCAATTGCTAGGATGGAAACACGCTTCTTTCTTTAAACTTCATAAGGCGAGGTAAGAGGCGAATCATTTGCAAAGTTTGTTTGCCGAAAATGCTAGACTATTTCATCGATTCCGTTGCACATACGAACACTTTCATCTCCTCGTGAGAGACTTTCTAAAGAATTTGTGGTTTCAATTCCTATGGTGAAAAAGCGTCAACTACGGATCATTGACATTCGCATTAAGGTACTTAGTTGGCCACGGAAGTAGTGAGCATTTTAGATTCACGCTAGCTTTAAAAACTCGTGTGCGGGGGCAAAAAAAAACAACATGGCTGATCCAAATTCATATTCCTGGTCGTTACGGAGTTTTTTCTAAACCTTTTGTTAAGCTTTTACCAAGGCTTTTGTGCCATGTCAATGTGCGATGCCATGACATTATGCTATGCCATGTCATTATGCTATGCCATGTCATTATGCTATGCCATGTCAGTATGCTATGCCATGTCATTATGCGATGACATGTCAGTATGCGATGCCATGTCATTATGCTATGCCATGTCATTATGCTATGCCATGTCATTATGCTATGCCATGTCATTATGCGATGACATGTCAGTATGCGATGCCATGACATTATGCTATGCCATGTCATTATGCTATGCCATGTCATTATGCTATGCCATGTCATTATGCGATGACATGTCAGTATGCGATGCCATGTCATTATGCGATGCCATGTCAATATGCTATGCCATGTCATTATGCTATGCCATGTCATTATGCTATGCCATGTCATTATGCTATGCCATGTCATTATGCTATGCCATGTCATTATGCTATGCCATGTCATTATGCTATGCCATGTCAGTATGCTATGCCATGTCAGTATGCTATGCCATGTCATTATGCTATGCCATGTCATTATGCTATGCCATGTCAGTATGCTATGCCATGTCATTATGCTATGCCATGTCATTATGCTATGCCATGTCATTATGCGATGACATGTCAGTATGCGATGCCATGTCATTATGCTATGCCATGTCATTATGCTATGCCATGTCATTATGCTATGCCATGTCATTATGCTATGCCATGTCATTATGCGATGACATGTCAGTATGCGATGCCATGACATTATGCTATGCCATGTCATTATGCTATGCCATGTCATTATGCTATGCCATGTCATTATGCGATGACATGTCAGTATGCGATACCATGTCATTATGCGATGCCATGTCAATATGCTATGCCATGTCATTATGCTATGCCATGTCATTATGCTATGCCATGTCATTATGCTATGCCATGTCATTATGCTATGCCATGTCATTATGCTATGCCATGTCATTATGCTATGCCATGTCATTATGCTATGCCATGTCATTATGCTATGCCATGTCATTATGCTATGCCATGTCATTATGCTATGCCATGTCATTATGCTATGCCATGTCATTATGCTATGCCATGTCATTATGCGATGACATGTCATTATGCTATGCCATGTCATTATGCGATGACATGTCAGTATGCGATGCCATGTCATTATGCGATGCCATGTCAATATGCTATGCCATGTCATTATGCTATGCCATGTCATTATGCTATGCCATGTCAGTATGCGATGACATGTCAGTATGCGATGCCATGTCATTATGCGATGCCATGTCAATATGCCATGCCATGTAGTCATTAGTTATCACGGTATATTCTCGAACTTAGGATGATTATGACAAAATATTTGAGGAACAAATTCGTCGTAAATTTTATGCTTCACACATATTGAAAATTGAATTCAAGAATTTTCCTTTTTTTTACTTAAAGATGCTCATGAATAGAAAGTTGACAAAGCACTGAGACGGTACTTAGTGAACTTCATTCAATCAAGATCCTTTTCATGGCTTTGAGAAACTGGATTTAAAGAGTCAAATTGTTAGGTATTTCTTGTTATAATATTTTCGGGAAACACGAAAAACATTTAAGATGACAACACTCTTCATTAGGAGTGCTTTATTTGTACTTGAAAGCTTCAGAACAAACCTCGGATGCAAAAGCATATACTGTAATATCTTTTCTTTTTAATTATTATCTCAAAGTAATCTCCATGAGAAGCATTGAATTCGTCTTCCAAAGCTTCACTCAAATCAGAACGTTTCTCAGAAGTCGAAATACTTTCTCTCTTTACTTCTTCATTGAAATAGTAAATGAGTTTTATCTAGAGTTACATTAACACCCAATCTGCACTGAACCGTTTATTAAAATACACCCACAAATTACGTTATTTTTGCGTAAATGCTTATTTATTTTACCTTCCCTCGAGCACCCTCTTTTAAATTAGCCAATCTCCCTGTGATCAAAGTCGCCGACTATTTCTCGGGCGTCCGTTTTTCTGTGTCGCTGCAAATAGCACAGTTTGCTATGTAAATTTACGTATCGATAAATTAGTCAAATGAAGGTCAGGTGCTCCGGGGCAGCTGTGGAAATACGCGCTAGAAAGCTCCTTCTAATTTGGAATGGTGAGTCTCCCTGAATCGATTGGATCTATTCAAAGCAGATTTGGTCTTGCACGAACTGTATCGAAAATTTAATTGCTGTTGTCCCCTTGCTCGAGAGGCGAGCGTGATTGCATGGAGTTCGATTAATCTTCTCACAGCGCAAAGAGTTATTTAATTTTTAAAGTTCTGGATTAATTACCACATAACAATTAAATTACAAATTGGCACTCTAACGCTCATATTAAATACGTTTATCGCAGACTATTTAGTGAATTACTACTTCTAACAAACGGAACAATATTTGACTTAATTTTTAAAAAATTCATCGATTAATTTTTTTTTCTCCTTCAGATATTATACCAGCGATGAAAAGCAAAAAAAAAATTATTGGATGATTTTTAGAAAATAAGCAATAAATTGTTCACGGGCTCTCCGGCAAGAAATAAAAATTTTTGATTTTTCATGCATCTTTTTCAACATAAACAAAGCACGCGCAAAGTTTGCTCGCATCGTTTGACATGAGTTAACCCCGGCCACGCTGCAGACAGATTCCGTTGATCTGAGCGCAAAGAATGCACTAAATAAAGCTGAGTTATTCTTTTCTCGGCGAAAAACTCCTCATTTTCGAGACCCGTCAGTGCATTTTGTTGCCGCGTCCCTTGATCCTGCGTTTTTGTGGACCTCGAAACGCGGCTCAAACAAGCCGAGCTCTTGTCAACTGTTCGTGATCACAGGTAATCCGCTCACCAAATGCAGGTCCAAGTGACCTCAAAGACCCTACTAACACTATTTTTAGATCGAAATAGCAGATTTTCAGTTCCGCGTTCATGGCTTTAGGTCCGTTCATCTTGCCTGAGTGCCTTTCATATAATAAGGACCAGGACTTCAGAGAATTAGTTGAACTCCTGAGAGGTTAAGAAATTCTCGCTTGTTTCTTTTTTGCTCAAATAGAGAGAGTTAAGCTTTCATTGAAAGACATCGTTGAAGATTTACTAACAAGATGTCGTACATGCATTTACTGGAAGGTATTGACAGTTGGCGCAATACCCTCTCTGCAGTGGAGTAGCTAGTAAGGGATTGCGCTCTTTAATATCATGCTGTCCGGATCATATTTGAACACGAAACAGTGATTTCTGAGTTTAATTGCCAACCATAGCGTGTTTCTGCTGCTTATGTTAGTGTGCCAAGACAAAGAAATGGTATTCAACTCAAGTTTATGACCGCGTCATTTTCAGCTTTAGTACTGCAAAAAGAACTGCAATTACCGAACTGTTTTAATTATATCGTAGAATGGCAGCTACGGCTCAGGCCGCGAACAGCTTCAAGTGTAAAATTATTCGACTCGTTTCTCCAGGAGGGGCTTGGGATAATTAAGCAAGGGAGGAGAGGCATGAACTATGGCCTAGCGTGACCCAAAGTAAGGGTGCTTCTAATGGCAGCCACCGAGTCTCGTCTCTTGCAAAACGCTTGTATATTGTACGGCCGCGTCTCACGGAACATCGGCAGTTAAGCTTCGAGGAGAAAAGGTTTGCCTTGACTGTCGGCGGCTTCTTTGATATCGTTCAATTACGGCAAGCTCCACACGGAAACCCTGAAAATTTCGCGAATTGTCATAATTTAAATCTCGAACGTGAATCAGTGAAGCTTGAGGCGCTACTTGGATTGGCGAAGCACTAAAGAGCAGGTGCGACATAAACTGCCGGTCTGATTGCCTCAGTCTAGAGTATTTTATTGGGTCAGGGAATGGCGGGTCTCTTGTTTGAGCTCCTCGACTTACGATCTTCTTCATAATAACTCACGGTCTCACAGGCGCTCGAGTTCAAGGCGTGTTCGGGTCTCCTGCACGCACAAGAGGCGTGCAATTGGTCAGGAAAATGTGATAAATGCCGTTCGATGGCATGCTGACGCAATCTGCATACTACATAATAATGCGATAAATGTCGTTCGATGACATGCTGACGCAATCTGCACACTACATAATAATGCGATAAATGTCGTTCGATGACATGCTGACGCAATCTGCACACTACATAATAATGCGATAAATGTCGTTCGATGACATGCTGACGCAATCTGCACACTACATAATAATGCGATAAATGTTGTTCGATGACATGCTGACGCAATCTGCACACTACATAATAATGCGATAAATGCCGTTCGATGACATGCTGATGCAACGTGCATACTACATAATAATGCGATAAATGCCGTTCGATGACATGTTGATGCAACATGCATACTACATAATAATGCGATAAATGTCGTTCGATGACATGCTGACGCAATCTGCACACTACATAATAATGCGATAAATGTCGTTCGATGACATGCTGACGCAATCTGCACACTACATAATAATGCGATAAATGTCGTTCGATGACATGCTGATGCAACATGCATACCACATAAAGATGTGATAAATGCCGTTCGATGACATGCTGATGCAACATGTATACTACATAAAGATGTGATAAATGCTGTTCGATGACATACTGGCGAATCATGCATTTGCATGCGCTGAAAACATTTTCCATCCTATGCTAAGTTCTGCGTTTTTCCATTATTGGTAAGAATTGTTTTCATTAATAACGACAAAAAAGCATCCAAGCTGTCGTTCAATGTGTGCATCAGACCCGCGTTACTGTTCGAATGTAATTCCTTCTACATGGAAGGTTGTAGGTATACTAGCGCTCTAATGAATTATTTTCTAAAGCGTATTGATGGATTGAGTCATAATAATCTTTTTTTTAACACTGGGAAAAAAAATCTAAGGATATTTTTGCTCTATAAAGCTCCTGCTATGGTTATATTTTTTATCGCAATGCGCGAAAAATAATTTAGCCTCAAAAAATTTGTTACGTTCTTGTATTCCAGGAACCAAAGACTTAAAATTCAAATCTCGACTTGCAGTGCGTCACTCGAATACAGCTCTCCCTCAATTAAAGCTTCGTGATCGTGCATAAAATGACTCGATAAATCCCTCAATGAAAATCTGCCTTTCAATTTTGAGGTGGACACGTTTTTGAGTTTTTAGTTGCTAGTAATCCTTGATTTTCTTGTCGCGCATTCTCGCAGAAGACAGGATTTTCGACTTGAAATGTTGATAATATTGCAAGCTGGTTGCTGGACATAATGCTGATGACAGGTCGTACATACGGAACACTGGACAGAGCAAACGAAAGAAACGTAAGTGCTACAAATAAAAAAAAACAGATCTATGGCATGAGGTTCAAGAAACACTTCACTCATTATGAGCAGTTCATAATTCAGTAAGAATTATTGCCTAGCACAGTGTCATTGACCCACAAGGATAACGATATGTTATACATGACTGAATATGATCCGTTCCTTTGATATATGTGATGAGAAATCATTTTTTTGAAGAATGATTGCAAGCAAGCTTCGCGCGGCATTAGCGCTCAAAGATTTATGCTCTGCACTAAAGGTGCTCTGTGAGATTGATGAAGAGATCTACAAACAATGCAAATCTATGGAGAATTATTCATTGAAAATACACCAGGTAACTATGAAATTTTACAGCACACACGTGGGTTCATTTGTAAAATGATTTTATTCGTTGTTTTGGTTCGTGTTGAGTGGAATTTTCGGGGAGCATTCCATTCTAAGCGCTTGGCGCGAAGTTGTATTTTTGTAGTAAATACAACTAACAAAAAATCGAACGCAAATTCCTGTTAGACTGTTTTTGCTTAGTGAAAATAACTATTTCAAAGAGTACTTTATATTTTTTACGATTTTTATCCTGGGTACAACTTTCATGTAATTTCTAATGAAGTAAATGTTTTCCGTCGTCGTTATTATTTTTTAAGAAATTCCTTGTGTATGTTTTATTCGAAAACTTCCTCCCTTAATAAAAACGCCGAGTACAGTTCGGTTATCTACAATTCGATTTGGAAATGATTATCAATGCAAAAACATGAAAAAAATCGTATTTTTTTGCAAGATTTTGTAAAACCTAAGAACTCACGTGTTGGTTTCAGACAGCTGGGAAGTTTTAGCGAAAGAATTTTTAGAGATAAATCTGAATGGAACAAACGTCGATTAATGGAAATTGTAAGCTTATCTAAATATTTGGGTGTCAATTCAATCGCGTAGTGTTGAAAAACTTTGAGTGTATCGCCTGCACGGAAACAATATTTTCGGTTGTACTGATACCAAAGTCTGCAAAAACATCTCAAACGCGAGGAAAAATAAATTACTGTCACAAATCTTTACTTAACACTAACAAAGTTTCTTTAAATGTATAACATCGGCATACTGGGGACATCGGCATTATGACTTTGACATAATAACACCTTCCTGCTGCTGATGCCACACAATAATACCTCTGAAACATGGATTGCCTACGAAGAGCGCTAAGGTGTAGGGAATATTGCTACTAGTTGTGAGAGCAATTAATCAGAGGAAAACTGAGTAGCCTGGGGTCGGCAATACTCCCGTAAATAATGTATCATATTAGTGGTTGATAATGAGGCTATCTGGCTCACATTAACCCTCAGATGGCTACCATGCGTCACCATATTTTCTGTTGAATGGCCTACGTGGTTTTGCTTTCCGTGGTGAGATAGAAACTGGAGTGCAGGAGCAGTGCACTGCTGGTCCAGCACTAAATTACTGGGTCCTAATAATCGTCCCTGGCCTCCGATCGTCCGTCAAACTTGACTTACGAGCACCGAGACCAGGACTTCTATGACTTTCTTGAGGGACTCCGGCGAGTCGTTGGGCTTCCAGGGCTCTCAAAACTCAGCCTTAAGCAGTAACTGAAAATCAACGAATTTCTTGGTCGTTTAAAGGTGCCGAGAAAAGTGAAAGCTTGGGTGTTATTCCTGATGAAAAAGCATAAGCGTAATTTATTGGTTGTTAGAAGCTGCAGACAAAAATTCAAGTTTGAATATTGTCGCTAGGCCTGAGGAAAAAGCATAAGCACAAGTTCTCGATCTTTCAAAGTTGCCGAAAAAAATGAAAGCTTGGATGTTTCTCTTAAATCAAATCAAAGCGCATAATTTCTCTTGATTACTTAAAACTGCAGTTAAAAGTGAGAGTTCGGATTTCGCTTCGAAGCGGAATGAAAAAGCATAAATATAGAAACGAATGTCGATTTTTGTCTGATCTCTGAAGTGACTAGTCCGGTACATTCTTTCAAATTCTTTTTGAACTTTGGCATCCTATTTTTATTGAACGAAATTCAACTTCAGCCAGTTTTCCTCAACATATTGATAATTATTGAAACGAAACGATATTAAAGTTTTTTCACAATTGCTTGACTCAACTGAAGAATTGAATGTAAGCTACCTGCTTTCAGCATCAAATAGTTGCGAAAAGACTGTAGTCTTCAGTCTAATATTTTGCAGAACTGAGGGACATTCCTTATTTTGATGTTAAATGGCATGTATTTTCAGAAATAAATACATTCTGATGTTTGGCACATGAAATAAAAGTGCAGCTCAGTGACATATTCCAGATACGTTTTAGAATGGAAACAAAGATTTTTGTGCTGCTTTAAAGCAACTTCCCATACTATTCAAAGAATAAACATATTATACATTTCAAACCACGCTAAAGAATTCACGTTATTTATTTATTTCTATATTTTTTAAATGAGGTAAATTTACATTCATCGTCTAAATTCTTGCCTGATTATGAAATTACTCCCACGAGGATTCAGAAACATGCCTTCTCATACGCGAGACATTTGGCCTCCCGCCAGACGTACAAGCTGTAGGCGGGTTCATGTTCGATGCAGTGACAGCTATTGCAGGGCCAGAGTTTCTTGCCAGCTGAATTCTTCGGGAAAACCAAGTGTAATTTACTGTCGGCATTAGAGAGCTCGCTTCTCACGATCATGTCAGAAAGTCCTTCCTAAAATGTTGTTGCGCGACTCTTGTCAAAAGTTACTGATTTTTTCACGACGCTTCAAATCTCGAATCTTTGAGGTTTCAGTTTCTTTTTGTCATTCAGTTCCAACATTTTTTATTTTTACTTGGAAATTTCGGGTAAAAGATTTTAATTTGGATCATTCAGCTTCATGACGCCATTTGAAGAAAATAATCCCCGAAAAATGTGAAGATTATTTTGTTTTGGCGAGAACCGGAAATTAAAGATGAGCTTCTCTAAAATCATAAATTAAAGTGATATATTTGCGATTATTTTTAAGCTAGTATTTATCACTCGTTAAGCAATTATCACAGATAACTATTGAAGGGTTTTTAAGTGTCTGAAGTCACTTTTCCTAATTTTTTCTATTATGATACAAATTAGCACATTTGATTTTGAAGCGGTTCTATGTGACATCAATATAAAATTTAAAAATTTACAAAGTATTTACATAATCTCAACCCTCATTATATTAACAAACCTTACTCATTAATCACATTCATTTACTCCTAAAAGGCGTAAAGCTTGACGTGCGTAAGTGTACGGACATTTGTGAAACATTTAAATTATTCCCTCGGTCAAGAAAATTAACCTCTCAATAGTCCACGGATATTAATCCCAATATTTCATTACCTCACTGACGTATTCTCGAATTTGGTTGACATCGCTCACAACGTTTACTTGAGTAGGCGGTGAAGTAGTTCTGTTCATTATTGCTTTATAACGCCTTCCATTCTGTGCCCTGAGGCAAGCGACGATGTCATCGTCTCAGATGCTAAAACTCTCAGCCAGAAATTCATTAAAACTTTTTATGAGCGAAAAGGCGTCATCTGAGGCAAATACTGTTGGATAAAAGCATCTTCTTTGCATCAAAGTCTTCTTGATGAAAGCTTGACAAAATTATTGAAAAAGTTGGGCTTAGTTAATGAGAGATTTAGCGCAGGTTCGAGGGCAAGCTTGAAGAAGATAATTTAAAAGCTAGGCTCTAGCCTCAGCACCGTCAGATGAAACTATTCCCCGTATCTTTAGGGTTAAAAAGAGGCCATAATCCCTAGCTAAAACTAAACAAGATATTTACAACGAGGGATGTCTGATACAGTAATATGGAGTTTCATTTTTAAATGAAGAAATATGTTTTGTTTTTGGCATACAAAACGATGAACAACTATGCACATTTGTTGAAGATGCTGGCCGAATTGAATGATAAATTATACATGCTTATAGACCTAACTTAATATCCCATTTCTGATTTCAAAGTACATTGAAGTTATGAGTTAAATATGCAGGTTATGATTTCAAAAGATATTTATGCCGTGATATTCGAAGTCGTATGTCATTGCATTCCGAGCATCGATTTTTGCTGTTTCGCAGAAAACTTTTCCATGCATTTATCAAGAATTGAAATTATAATTATAAACAAAATTGGCTAATTTTCATAGAAACAGGCGTACCCATATTAATTCTCAGGTATAATTTTGCATGCAGCTAAAGGAATCTTCACTTGAACTACAGTACCCTTCTTTTATCTTACAGCTTTCAGAATTACATGCACAGAACTTGCATCTGAATCATCTATCACAACAGCAGCAGCAGGTCTCCGGAATATAAGTCAGTCGGCTTAGTTGTTTGTCTGACTTGCTGTATCGGCCTAATAAATATGGAGTAGCCGGTGTCAGGTTCATGGCTTGACTCTGGCTTAGCTCCAATATTGATGGCCTTAGGAGTGTGAGGGAAATGCGGATTTTGTGAGAGTAGTTTGAGATTACGTGACTGGATCAAGAATAGGCTTGGAAAAAATGGCAGTTCGGTGAAATTTTTGCATGACTCTCAGTGGCTCTTGCAATAATGTCAGTGACTTTCACACTTTTCATAGGAAATATTTGAATTTTCAATGTTTGCATCATATTTTTGATGTTTTGGAGTGCATTTTTAATGCTTGGAGATGTTTATTTCGATTATGGGATTCTCAGTTGGAAAGCTTTTAGAGAATATGATCAATTCTTCCCGTTTTACAAAGCTTCTTACAAAATTTATGGGAAATTTTAACGCTTGAATGGTTTTTTATTATCTCATTTTGCTTGCACTCAAAATCTCAGTGAGTGGTTTTTAAATTATTCTTGGAAAATAAGACCATCATAATCCCGCGCTTACAGAAATAAAATCATCAATTTGAGAACCAGAATAAAGGCAATCTTTATGACAATCTTTCAGTCTCGAAAAAAGAGCTTCTAAGAATTTAATAAATTTGAATTTAACTGGTTAGTATAATTTTTTGAGTGCATATGAAATTTAGGGTCAAGATTTGACGTCAGTGGGCATTCTTTCATATTGCATAGCGATGTGCTTTTTATTACAAATCATTTGTTACAAACTGTAATGCTGGAAGAACTCATACTTCGTAATGTAATCGTATTTTAGAACCGACTTTTGCACCTAGAGCAGAAAAAGAATACGATTCTTTTACTTTCAGATTCTCATTAAGGGGTTCATACATGTTCTAAACTATTATGCAGGTGCGGTGCAGAAGCTTTATTTGACGGGTCTTGAGCAAGAAATCATTTTTATGGGCTGTATTTTACATGCTTGCACTGTGCCGCCAAGCTTAACAACATATGTGCTTCAAGACTCAGTTGGTTTATCCTCATTCTCGAAATTGGGAAAATTTCAGCCTTACATCGATGTCGAAGCTATGGTCTTGGTGCAACCAATATCTTGTCCGCAACCGTGGCTGACATCGTTTTTCAACAATTATATTGACCACGTATTCTTGATTTATATCTAACTACTGGATGTTCAAATCCAGCGCAAAAAAATTTAAATCATTGAGCAAAAGTGAAGAGTATTATATCTAACTTTACTCTCGGGTAGTGCACTCACTAATTTGACTGAGTGCAAGGAACAAATTATGCTATCAGATATTGCTTTGCCCTGCAGCTCTGGGTACGCAAAACTCAAGCTTTTCATTTTTTCACATTCCTGGCTGGATGGGAAATTTTGAAAATGAAATCTGTTTGTCAAAAAATGACAATATAAGCAATTTTCCACTCAGTAGAAAATTAAAATTCGTATTATAAAACACCATTACGCAGTTCATTAACCCGTGAAGCAAACCTCATCCACGTCGGAATTACGGCTAAAACTCATCCAAAATCCTAAATTGCTGTCATTGGGCTTGTCTTTATCGATCTACAGACACTCTTCCTTTTTAATGATGAGCGCATCTCAACGGAACGAAAATGTAATTCAATTTTGCTCTGAAATCAAACACCGAACTTCAAGTTTATGTCTGCGGGAAGAATCAAACGAACGATCAGATACATACGCTAGAATTTTTTCCTGTGCTGCCATAGCATGAGGTCTACCTCTAGCTAGTACTATAGCTTGAGGTTAGTTTAGGTTAATAATGGATATTACTTATTTCCATACATTTAACTTAGCGATAAACACTTAATTTGTATATCTCAAACTGCACCGAGGTTGGCAATATATGGCAGTATACGTCACGCTATAGGAGCACCTTTTTTCTGTCATTTAAATACCATTCTGAACTTTCAAAGGCTTACACAGAAGGAAGCTCATGCAGTGTTGTTCAGCGTCTGACTTCCAAAACACCAGCATCAGGACGGACAGAAGCGTTGCAGCGGTAGTCGAGTGCTGGAGTCCGCGATGCGCATTCTTAGCAGCGCACGAAGCCCACCGATTTGGCTTCATTAGCAACAAAGTTTTCCAATGTCTTTTGGAAGGTCAGAAGTGAGGCATTTTACACGTGGCAAAGGAGAATTGAAAAGAAAAATAATCATGAAGGTGCTCACTTTAGTGTTTGAGTACTGAGAAATTAAGAATGAGAAATTTGGGTTCTTCTTTTCAACTTCAAGAAAATATAAGTATTTTGATGGAAATTTATTTCGCTTAGACCCTCGCATCCTTGCAAGCACCTAACGACATTCGGCGTGATAAGTCAGTGGGAATTTATGTTCCTTTTCATCACTTTAATTTTTTTGTATTACTAAGTTTCACTTCAATTTTCTTGCAAGAGCTTTAACAAAATGCTCGAAAGAAAACTGAAAAAGTGTTTCAAATGTACGAAGAAACAATTTTAAAATTTATCAGTGGTCTCAGATTTCTGAACAACATCGACCACCAGCGTTGGCGCGCAAGAATAAGCTCTTCAGTTTGAGGTTGAGGCTCCTTTTGCCGCTTCTGGGCGCTCGTTTGACTAGGAGCTCTATTGATGGTTCTTTTCACGGTGTGAGTGTGTTGCTGTGTTCTGAGAGGCGGCGTTGTGCTCTGGTCTCTGGAGTGAAGAAACCTGCGTCGTGCTGGCGAGCTGGCCAAGCTATGGGAGATGTCACAGATATCTGTGTACAGGAGCCAGCACTATGGGCTCAAATTAGCTTTAAATTGCGCGTTTCTTATAGAATATTTTTAAATCTATTTGGCATTTGATTTTTACAATTTTAATGACTATCTTTCAGTGACGAAAAAAGTGCCTGAAGCAAATTTGCGTACAGGGGCCAGCACTCTGGGTTCAAATTAACTTAAAAATTGCGCATTACTTTTAGAATATTATTTGATTTATTTGTCATCACATATTTACAGTCTTAATGATAGTAAATAAGTCACGAAAAAAGTTCTTCAAACAATTTGATAGATTTTGCTTCAAGTGTTGTGTTTTGAGTGTGTACGAAATATAGCGATAAGATTAGATATCATTGGGTTTTGTTCTTATTGTGTAGCGATGAGCTTTTTATTGCAATGTATGCGATTTGATTTGTTATGACACATTATTTTTTGAAATTTTTTCAAAATATTTTCTGACCCTCATCACCGAAAATTATTGAATGAAGAAAAATTAAATTATCGTCCTTTGCAACAGTGAAGATTTAAAATACTAATTTCATTTGTTATTCGTTTATAAATATGTATAAAGAAGTACAATCAATTTTCTTACGTTTAACATGAAGTTTCCTTTAAGTGTACTCCAGTTTTAAAAATCTTAGTTTCAAACTTCGACCGTTTTCTCGTCATTGAATTGTGCACTGGATAATTTTTTAATAACATACATCAATAAAAAATAAACAGTAATGGAATGAGGAAATTTACACACCATAACAGTCACTATAAACTGGTTAAAAAATAAAATATCTAAAGGAATGAGGCTACTTATGAGATTTAAAGGAAATATTGATCAAATTCTTGGGTCATTCGATCACCGGGCTTAAGAGTAAATGCGTGAAGATCAAAACGCAGTAAATCTGAACTCAGTTAATCAAAACACAGTAAATCAAAACATAGTAAATCAAAACCCGGTAAGTCAAAATCCAGTAAATCAAAACGCATTAAATCAAAACACAGTAAATCAAAACACAGTAAATCAAAACACAGTAAATCAAAACCCGGTAAGTCAAAATCCAGTAAATCAAAACGCAATAAATCAAAACCCAGTAAATCAAACGCATTAAATCAAAACCCAGTAAATCAAAACCCGGTAAGTCAAAATCCAGTAAATCAAAACGCAATAAATCAAAACCCAGTAAATCAAACGCATTAAATCAAAACCCAGTAAATCAAACGCATCAAATCAAAACCCAGTAAATCAAAAACAGAAAATTAAAACTCAAAAATGAAAGAAATCCAGTCGAGCGGCCTGTCACAAGACTGTTTCCAAGTACTAGGGCTCTTAACCAACATTTGCCAGCAATTTACAACGTCGCAGCTTAACAACCGGCAGCGTAAATTCTCCTAAGTCAACTCACACTGCAAGTTGCACCGTAAAGGTTAATCGTTTAAAAATTCCGCCCTAATCCTGAGGATAGGAGGGCCAAAGTTTCTGGGAAAGTTTTTCTAAGTGAGAAACCTCGTTTCGTTCTTAGTCCCGTTGTACCTCGCGCCTTGGTGCTTGAACAGCGAAAATTACACCGGCGCCACTATTTTGCTTTCAGCTTTGCGTGACTCGAACCGTCCGACTGCTGCCTCTAAGCCGGGCATTTGCTGTCAGGTCCACCTCGAAGGCTCATACTCAAGCAGAAAAAAGCACGGATGTTTTCTAGAGAAGCGAGTGTGTATTGCAGACGCACGTAGACGGCAGTGCGTAGCACTCTTGCAGCTCGAAATTATTCCCTGGAGTAAAGCGAGCGCTATCATTCAGATCTAACGGAGGTGAAAGCGATGTGTCTGCTGATGTATCAGATATCTTCAAGTTTTATGGCCTGCAGCTCAGGTTCCAGCTGAATTATCGAAAAATGAGGCCCAATGCTTGACAATAACAGCGCAATGACATTGTCAAGAATCTTTGTTTAAAATTTGAAGTTTTGGAAGGGTGCTTAGATGGATTATATTATGTTTAAAATGTGTTGACTTCCGTTTTTTTTGTTGTTTTTTACGCTACACAAATGCCATTGATTATTATCTCTCTTCTTAATTTAATTCATTTATGAATGAAAGAATACATTCCTTTATTTGTGTGAAAAGGTATAATTAATTTTTCTTAGATATAGGAATGAAGGGACTTCACACTAATCTTCACACGAATTACCGCAAAAGAAACTTACAGCTAGTATAATTTTTATAACTTTAGGAATACAAGCATTAAAATCATAACGTTTGCATTTCTTGAACACTTGATTAACGAACGAATGGCATAGATGACCATTGCTGGAATACTCAAGAGACTTTAAACAGGAAATTTAGATATTCATACTATTTAAGAGTCTCCATTTTTTCCGGAGTATCGTGTATTTCCAATGGTTATCGAAAATTCTCAGAATATCTCAAATCTTCTCAAGCGATCTCATCACCTTTCAAAAGCATTAGAATGAAGGTTCCTTAAAATTCCTTTAAGCGACAACAGATCTCTAGTATTTATAATGAGACGCTCGAGGTCACCGGCACCAACAGTTCTCCTCAGTTGACTTCCTGATCTTTAACCAGTGTCAGATTTCTGACCTCAAATGCGCCGTTTAGGCTTTTTTAGAAACCTGAAGAGCTCTCAAGAGCAACCACAACGCCTTTGATACTCAGGAACCGCAAATGAATCACAAGAGACTGAGGACATTTCAATAGCGCCACCAGGGTCTTTTAGAAGACCTCATGACCTCCTGAAAGCCATGAAGGTTTCTCAAGGGACCACTGATCTCTTAAGAGATACCATATCTTGTCGACGGCTTGTTTTGAAATTGCTGGGTGTTTATAGACGTCTTGCACATGATATCGAGAATATTTAAATGTTTCATTTACGTGTGCGACGTCTGGTGCTTTGAAGTGTCTCCAAATACAGCTCAGACAGATGTTTCACAGCGGGAAGGATTTCACTTGCGCCACTACTATTTCGATTTAGAAGCCGTCATTGAATATTCTACTGGAATATTCTATTGGAATCACGGACACCAATCGCAATATCAGCGAGGACTGGGGAATTTCAACACGAAGGATGACAGAGAAATCAGATCTAGAATCCTGTTTTGAATCGATGTCTGACATGACCATGGATAATGGGTATGAATGGAAATGTACACATGAACGGAATGAAAAGTTAGGTTTGAATGTATTCCAAGTCATATAATATTTATGTGAAATCCAGAGAGGAGGGAACGTCTGATAAATAACAAAACTGAAGCTGTACACAGATGACTTATGAAGTATGGTTGTCATGTATATTCATGAGAGCAAGTTTTATGATTTAAGAGACAGAATCGAATATTTAGGCACAGATGTAAATTAACCAACTTAAGCTTCCCCCGTTTATTATAATAAATTGAAAAGAAGGGTCAGCGAATTCATTTCTGACCGACGGAATGCTATCGTATATCTAAACGGATGAAAATATGACAATTCTAAAGTTTCAAGCACCGAGCCCCGGTCAGCTGAGCCTGCAATACTAATTTAATTAAACTTAAGCCTCAAAAATAACTGCAAAACCTAAGCCATTTTCCAAAGAAAACCATCAGCTTCACAGGTATTTTAAGATAAAAATAGCATCTGAAAACTTGAACTAGATTAAACGAGAAAAGCGAGGGGCTTGGTTTCTAAATACATTTGGAGAGAGATTTGGACGGAACAAAACTCGATCATCTCCATTCCTGTCCAAATCTCTAGGAAACGGAGAGCCAGCGTTGAGGATTTCAGGAAGAAAAGCTCATAAAATTCAGTGGACTTCCCCGTTATTGTCTGGGGACATCATAAGCAAATACTGGAACTCGGCGAGCCTTGCTGAAGAAACCATCGTGAGATACCCTGTTTTTGAGAGTTTCTTTGGGAACAGAAAACTATGATGCTCGAGTTTTCCTCGGGCGCTTGAATATGACGCTTTCTTCAATTCAAATTCCTCAGCGACCAGAAAGCTTGAGTGGAATGTGCTTGGCCGCAAAGCCGCGACGCCTGCTCGTAAAGTAGAGACGTTTTTATGCAAATAAGGAGCTATTCTTGCCTACAAATTTACGGTTTATCTCGGTCACGAGCGGCGATGATGTGCCCGAGCGCAAACTACGGTGCTGCGTGATGACGGCTGAGGGATCCAACTTATGACCCAAATACATTCTGCGATGGCAAGGAGCGTCCGACGTCGGCACCGGCAGATTAAAGAAAGAGTTTTGCGCCGCGCGCCGTGCAGAATGTTTGCAACAAGTGAGCCATGATGAGATTCGAAAGTGCTCGCTGTGTCGCTAGTTTCGGAAATTGCTTAGCGAATGCGAACACAGAAGGCTTGAGGAGCGAGACTTGTGATAGAGTCAGATGGTGCTCTCATAATTTCATCTCGCTGGCGTTTTTAAGTTAAAACGAATCGCATTTGGACTTTTTTTGCGTTAGATTGAATACTTTTTCTTTCCCTTTTTACTGCATTGGTATTATAGAATTGCGGTTTTAAAATCTTAGGAGACTGCTCTGAGCTTCAAATTTGATGTGATACACCCCTGGAAACAATCAACTGTCAACACTTGTACAACACTTGAAATAGAGAGCCTTTTTATGCTAGTGAACAGAAGATAATGTCGTCTATTACAGCCTTTATGACTGAAAATTTTGAAGTATATTTGAACAAAATGAAACGGGAGATTTGAATGTACTCCAAGTCATATGATATTTATGTGGCATCCAGAGAGGAAGGAAAGTCTGATATCATCATTATGATTATGATGAAATTAAAAACGTTTTATGCACGCTGTGCTGCCAGTGGCCAGGTTCACAGCCTCCAAGTAGAAATAATCGTACCACTGGTTTGCTTGCGCTTCAGCAGCTCAGATTATATCACTGGTCAACCACCAAAATGCTTCGGAGACCAAAGTAACATTTACCATATAATTTTAGGTTGCTGGTAACAAATATCATGATTAAAATTGTTTGGTAGCTATACTTTTCGTGATACGCCTACATGTCTCAACACGTTCCTACAGGCTGGCGGACGTGGATAATACTCACTACGCTCAGTCTCTCTGCCCTCAGTATTGTTTCATCAGTCACAGAAGGTGTTTGTTCTGTACAAAGGCAGAGAGTAGATATGGATTAGAGTTTAAAACATAATGACATATACTTGTATATTACAATAAATTAATCAAATATTGCAAGCCTCGTATCTTTGAACCTGTAGCCAATACACATTTTTCAACGTGATATTTGGATTCATTGAATGAAAACACAGAAGAATCAACTAATATCGTTTAAGAAGCGCACAACTTTTCCAAAATTTGTTGACCAGTGTTATCTATAAATCGCACCTAGAGTCTCATAATCAAGTGCTTGTTTTCCTAACATTTTCACAAAATTAACGTGGTACACAGTTGTCGCTTGGGCGACTGCAGCCAAGGGAGAGTTTACGGGATCTTTTGGCCTCAAATCTTTTGTATGTCAAAGGCGACTGGAAGACAAAAAGACAAAAACTTCGTGAAGGAGTCAAGTGACGGTTGTTCATTCTACAGTTAATATTTTTGGGCGAAAAAAGTAGACAATAAATGTTTTACTTTGCATGAAGAGCTTCATGTATCTGCGGCGTAATTTTGATCACTTGCTAGAACTAATCATTCTTATCAATAGTATTTGAATGCCCATTTGAACAGCGCAACAAGGGACGTCAAAGAGAACAAACTTTCCCTGGAAAATGCACAATTCAGTAAGCAAGCCTCGTCTACCTTGTTATAATATTTCCATTTGTTTGCCCAGGCTTTGCAATCGTGGCTCAGAATTTTGCAGTCAAAGTTCCTGCTTAAATTTAGGAACTAGCCATTAAAGGAAATGAAGTTCAAGAGAATAATCTTGGGAAGTTTAAACGAGTCATGTGGGGCAAACTGCCCAGAAACGGCACCTTAGCTGAGCCAAGCGTGCACCCGTGAGCAGACATCGGAACACCTTAGAACAGTGGTTCTTAACCCCTGGGTCGCGACCCAGGACGTCACTGTTGTTCTAATGTGCTTATTATAATGATAAAGACGACAGCAATTATTTTTGTTTCTGTAGTGTAAGCCAATAGTAACCTGTTTTCAAAAGAATGATCATTTCATGAATGAAATTTTTTATTGTTCTGGAGGCTTGGGTTGCGGCTGTTACTGTATTTTGGGCACATTTTGGGTCACTGCCAAAAAAAGTTAAGAGCCACTGCCTTAGAAGTTCGGCAGGCTTACCATCAGAGAAAAAATATTGCACGAGAAACAGGTGTGTTAGCCATGAATCACATTTCTAATATACTTTTTTAACAGTTTGCACAACTTACAACATTCAAAGACTTGATTATAAAAAAACGGAAACATGTATTTTAGGAAACATGTTACAGATATCATAGAAGTTTTATCTCTTATGGCTGTTCATTTAGCGATGAACATCGAAAAAAGATTTCACGGCCTACAGTAGACCTGCAAACAATAGCCTAGCTTTGCCAACAAACGGTGCCTTCTTTCTAGCCGCGTGGGTCTTCGAGGAAGTTGCACCGCAATTCTCTAAGTTTTCTTTGATAGTGTCGTTCCCTGTGGAAGTACATCTGAATACTCACGAGAATTTAGTACGACTAGCAAAGCGTTCCACTTACAGCAAACTTCATAAAAAATCTTATAATGGTCTCATGGAGCTCGAGAGCGGGTAGGCAGGCTGATAATAATTTGAGTTTGAGATTGTGCGCATTAGGCTGAAGCGGAAATACAGAAGTTATATTCTGCAAATGAGGCCTTGTTCGAGGCCGCGAGCTTGCAGCGGTCGGTTTGCGTACCAGAGTCGGAAACAAGGTCCTAGCCTCGCAAATTAGAGACTCCTTGAGTCTCTCTTAAGACTTACGAACATACAAGGACTTTTGAAGTTTAATTTACCTGAGAAGTTAGAAGGTCGGGCTAGAGTGGTCGCATGTGGTCTTGAGAGAGAAACTTGGCGGAATAAAGTTAGGTAGGCTTCTGGTTCTCATCCTGTGGTACACGCTGATTTTATGAGCGACCTTTTGAAGTGCCAGCAAACTTCGGGGTAAGCTGTTATCGTTTGCTATTCGCTGATGTTTGGAATAAGGAATGCTAATTGTTTGCTGGCTAATTTCAGGCTAAAAGATCTCATTTGAGAGAGAGATATATTAGATAGAGACAGAAAGTATCAATTACAAGAAGCGATGAACATACGAGTATTAGTTTTCAATGGGGCTCATCGTTTGGTTCAAGAGTATTGAATGTATTAATTTTCAAGAGGGCTGACGACTTGTCTTCGGTTCAGGAGTTTACACGAATAAAATAGAAATATGTACCTGTGATGTTTAGTGGTCTTAAATTTTCTCTAATGATTGATGTAAGTATTGAATGAAAATAGTTTGTTTCTATTTATAAATGTTTTGCAGCAGTTGAAAAACTATGCCAGTATTCTACTATGCCTGGCTAGCGCTTCAGGTTTGGATACTAACTGTACGAGATAAAGTCATTAAGTCAGGTTTGGATACTAACTGTACGAGATAAAGTCATAAAGTGAAACGACAGTTTAATGGCAGTGTGTTTGGCACTTTTACTGCGGCAGGTAAAAATGAAGTTTAGTATTCATCTCAAATTTAAAGTCAATCATGTTAAGCAAGGTTGAAAATAGCAAACATTAACTGAATCGGGCCTTCATTTAGTTTTCATTTAGTATTTATGAAAATTGAGTTCGTGACTACTGGTCGGTTAACAGCATTATGAAATGTACACCAGATCCAAGTACTGCACAACATGCTGAAGAACATAACATTTATACGGGTTGTTTAAATTGTGAAAAATCTAACGTAATTCTAATTAAGCAGTAGCAGTATAAAAAAAACGAAAGTTCAGGTAGAACATCCATTACAAATTTTATTTCAAACACATATCAAAAAGGCTTTTTTTGGTGTTATTTCAGAGAACGAATCTCTTCAAATAGAGTGTATTGACACTCACATTCTCGCTCTGATATTTTAGAAAGCCTTCTAAGAAAAATATACGAACTCATTTGGCCCAGCTCATAATTACTCAATGCCAATCATTTCGTTTGGACTGGTGAACTTCATTTGGTGTAGGCCAGGCCTCTAGCTATCAACTTTAATAATTACCGTTGCGAGGCGCTGCATTTTTTTAAATTCACCGAACTTAATTAACGTCGTGAGTCAAGACGTTCTTGTGACTTTCATGATTGACTCATGACCTTCATGATTGACTCATGACTTTCATGACGTTCTCATGACTTTCATGAATGACTCATGACTTTCACGAATAACTCATGAATTTCTTGATTGACTCATGACTTTCATGAATGACTCATGACTTTCATGAATGACTCATGACTTTCATGAATGACTCATGACTTTCATGCGCGGTGCCGTCAGGTGTTGTAGAAACTAGCACCAGCACCACGGAATATGGTCCACTCACTAACCTATATCCGCAGCGATTACTAGCGCTAGTTTATATGGCTGCGGAGGTTATGGGGAAAAATGAAACGACTTAAATTTCAATGTTTTCCTTGAGTAAATTTAAATCCCAGATGTTGATGTCAAACAAATATATCCATCCTGATAGTACCCGCAATAAAAATATCAGTGTACTTGTGCACTGAAGAAACTCCTATCACATATACGGTCATTAAGCATCCTTATGAGCGTCACAGAGAGACGGAAGAAGCGGAAACCAAGGGTGTAATAAACAAACACACCAAGTGTATTATAGATAAACACACCAAGTGTATGAAAAATAATTTCACCAAGAGTATTATTACGTAAGATTCATACTCTTTAAAAGGGAGAAGGAAAGTTTAGGTTGAGAAGCAATGTAGAACGCAGAGCATTGCGGCATTGCTTACCTTCCGGACAGGGAAATTTTTGAGTTTTCTCAGGAGCCTGAAGCCTGAATGGTTGATTAGCTGCCGGTTTTTGCAGGCGGTCCAATCACGCAGGTTCTCTGAATTTTTGAGCAGAGCGCACATTTTGAGCGCACCCTTTTTGTGCGGGCTGCACTTGGTATTCATTCGATCGAACCTTATTGCGAAATAGATGAAGTAATAGACGAAGCTCATAGCTATTTGCCGAAATCTTTTTGAATGTTTTTGGGTGCTACTATAGCGTGAGGTCTACCGCTATAAATCGTATACCCAGGCATATTTATAGATCTACAAATTTTTTATCGCTTAATTAAATGTATGGATATATGTAATATCCATGAGTAACATAACCTCACCTCACGCTATGGTCCTAGCTAAAAATAGATCTCATGCTGTAGTATGGTAAACTTCACGCTATAGTGTGGTAGACCTCACGCTATAGTGTGGTAAACCTCACGCTATAGTGTGGCAGACCTCACGCTATAGTGTGGTAGACCTCACGCTATAGTGTGGTAGACCTCACGCTATAGTGTGGCAGACCTCACGCTATAGTGTGGTAGACCTCACGCTATAGTGTGGTAGACCTCACGCTATAGTGTGGTAGACCTCACGCTATAGTATGGCAGACCTCACGCTATAGTGTGGCAGACCTCACGCTATAGTGTGGTAGACCTCACGCTATAGTATGGCAGACCTCACGCTATAGTGTGGCAGACCTCACGCTATAGTGGGGTAGACCTCACGCTATAGTGTGGTAGACCTCACGCTATAGTGTGGCAGACCTCACGCTATAGTGTGGTAGACCTCACGCTATAGTGTGGTAGACCTCACGCTATAGTGTGGTAGACCTCACGCTATAGTGTGGCAGACCTCACGCTATAGTGTGGTAAACCTCACGCTATAGTGTGGCAGACCTCACGCTATAGTGTGGTAGACCTCACGCTATAGTGTGGTAGACCTCACGCTATAGTGTGGCAGACCTCACGCTATAGTGTGGCAGACCTCACGCTATAGTGTGGCAGACCTCACGCTATAGTGTGGTAGACCTCACGCTATAGTGTGGCAGACCTCACGCTATAGTGTGGCAGACCTCACGCTATAGTGTGGTAGACCTCACGCTATAGTGTGGCAGACCTCACGCTATAGTGTGGCAGACCTCACGCTATAGTGTGGCAGACCTCACGCTATAGTGTGGCAGACCTCACGCTATAGTGTGGTAGACCTCACTCTATAGTGTGGTAGACCTCACTCTATAGTGTGGCAGACCTCACGCTATAGTGTGGCAGACCTCACGCTATAGTGTGGCAGACCTCACGCTATAGTGTGGTAGACCTCACTCTATAGTGTGGCAGACCTCACGCTATAGTGTGGCAGACCTCACGCTATAGTGTGGTAGACCTCACGCTATAGTGTGGTAGACCTCACGCTATAGTGTGGCAGACCTCACGCTATAGTGTGGTAGACCTCACTCTATAGTGTGGCAGACCTCACGCTATAGTGTGGCAGACCTCACGCTATAGTGTGGTAGACCTCACGCTATAGTGTGGTAGACCTCACGCTATAGTGTGGCAGACCTCACGCTATAGCAGTACCTACTATAGTCTGCTGGGTTACTTAACAACATGTTATCTTACGTGTGACAGTGCAAAGCTTTCCATAGATATAATAATTCAAGTGAAAGACTGTTTTAAAATCAGAAGATACTTTATTTCCAATACAGATGATACAATAAACTCATGTTAGGTATTTGAGATATTTTAAAGTCATGGTTCTTACATGCTACACACACATGAGTATCGTTATACCCTATTCACTAGTCGAAATAAATGATTGAGGGCAATGTTTTCCTAATGTTGTTTAATCTAAATTTGATTATATGTGTAACTACAATTATAAAAAAGAACACAATTACGGTAACGATGCATTGTTGAAAATACTATATTTAGTGCACACTCACATTTAGTGCACTAAAATACGAAGCTCAGGGACTTGCGATATAAGGAATTTGTTGTAAGTAAAATGAGTGGATTAAAATTATGCTGCGTCTAAGGCAGCGAGGTTGACATTCAGAACATTATTCACTCCTACGTACATACTAGTATTCAAATCACGGGACTTGAAAAAAATGTCTTTTATCACGCAACGATTTTAGGATATTCCCATGCTGATAATAGCGGCACAAAACAGTCTACCTGAGTCAGAAACATAAAAACTATTGATCCACATCGGCCATCATGACATGCACAACACAATTGGAGGAATACGTGAAATTAAAAACCTAGATATGGTTGTCATAACATTTACAAGAGCGCAAGAAATGATATGATAATTTGGACCATACAAGCCTAACAAGAACATTTTAGGATGCGAATAATAGATGAAAACATGAAAGTCCTATATGGGTTTTGAATTAGAAAAAGTTACATTATCTCTGAAATATGATGCAAATGTCTGTAATGGATGAACAATGAACATACAAAGATACCATCACAGTCCAGTTTCAGTTTGATGCCTGCACAAAAACGGAGAGGAAAGACATAAAAATGTTTCCTATAGCGGGTTTATTTAGGTTGAATAGAGGTTTTAATTCATGAAAATAACAAAGATAATTAACTTTGTGGGCTGAAAACACCTATGACAGTTTACGTGTACATGATATATAAGCTTTCGATTTCTTGACATCAGGGAATCAAGAAAAGTAAATTCTTTGACACGTAGAGATATTTTAAATTAGACTTATTTCAAATCAAAACCTTACAATTGTGTTGGATGTTCTGATAAAATTTCCCATCTATGTCTTAAAGGAAGGGATTCCGCTGTCTTGTGTAGCCAATAATCCTGCGTTTCGTTGTAGCTAAACTGACTAATATTTTTTTAATGCCATAGCGCACAACTAACGAGGGAGAACATAATCATTACTTCTGGGTAAGCTACGCTGCCTGAATTTAATGATTTTCAAGTATTTTATTCATTTTACTTTCTATCGTAAACATCAACTCCAGCCCAACATTCCTATATGTAAGCCTAGCCAAAATTACCATCCAAAAGTCAATGACTGTAACTTCAATCTCAATTTTCAGTTCAACTTTCATTACCCTAATTTTTCATTCCAACAGTTAAGCTACCCAATGTAATCCAATCTAACCTAACATTCTTTAGCTAAGACAACTTTGCCCAACCCTGCCGCTTTAAGCCATCCAAATAATTCGGGGTCAAGGTCAGACTTTGCTACGGCGAATAAATTCCGTCATTACATCCATATGAATTTCTTTTAGCATTACATTAAATGTGTCGTCGACTGGCGTCGGTGATCCTAAACCAAAAAATTCTGAATGTCAGAAAATTCGAAAAATTTAAAAAATCAAATACTTGTGAATGATGAAGATGATGTCGCCGATACTTAGCTACAACTGATAAGTCATTTAAATATTGGTAAACTGTTATTGCAATAAGAATGAGTTTTGTAGGATATTCTGCCCCGTTAGTTCAGAAATATAATGGCTAAAAAAATTTTTAACAATCTCATCGATGTCAAACGCTGTTGTCTAACATAGGAATTATTCGTGATGCTCATTTCACAAGCATTAGAATTCTCATAGAAGGAGGCCAGGCCTATGCAACGCAAACCTGATACGATGATCAAGTTCATTAATGAAAGTACATAACTTTCCGCATTTAATTACCGAGATTAACTTCTATATATCATTCATACGTGAGTGAAGGGATTCCATTGTCTTAGTTGATATTAAGGAACTTCATTTAGCTTAATTTAAATGCTAGTTGTTACAAAGGAACTTCATCTAGCTTGAATTAAATGTCCTTTATTTTAAGGAACTTTATCTAGCTTCAATTAAATGCTACTTGTTATTAATAAACTTCATAATAAATTGAATTAAATGTACTTACTGACTTATTTCACTGGAATGCTAGGCTCTAAACCTGTGTTTATTTCAAATAACGACAAGCGTTAATTATAATCTGAAAACTTAAAGTGTACTACTGGGTATTTCAGTTGTTGCATTCAGATAAGTGTGACACAGCACAGTATCAAGAAAATTAATCGGGAATCTTAACATCAGTTGGACATTGGAACCAATTCAAACGGTAATTTGTAAAGAAAACAACTTTAGGAAAGGGTGTATTACATTGAAGCAAACTGAAATTCTCACAAAGCGTGTCAGAAGCCATGAAGAAAATGTATGTTTTAATGGTTTGTAAAACCAAAGCTGAAGCCCGATCATTGCAGTGAATTAACGTATTTTTCGCTCAATTAACAACAGCTCCAGAATTTGGAAAACTTTTCTTCAAAATTTTCCAGAGAGAAGCACTCACGCAGTGGACGATGCTGAAAATGGGCTGTCAGCTCTTGGCTAAATAGAGGCCTAGATTCCCTTCAGTAGACTGCAGCATTCTGCAGCTGCCAGTGGCCTCTATTTCTGCTCAGCGCTCTTGCAAGCAGCTCTTCCACAACAAGCAGAAAATTTCCTTTATCTCGAGCAGCATCTCTATTAAAGTCATAGTCATTTCCTGAAACTCAGAAATTTTCGAGAGCAGCCTTCTCAATTCATGCCCTCAGGATTTTGCCTTTCGCAGCTTTCCGTTTGATCAAACTGGCGATAGTTGAGACCAAATTGGGCTCCGAAATATTGGAGCAGGCTCAGAATTGTCGCACAATTTAAGATCTTCTGAGAATATTGGAGAGTGCAGGCAGTTGCATCTCATCAAAGTTTTGTGTTAGAAGTGGCTTACTTCATGCATGCAACGAACTGGTAATCAAAGACCTGCATTGATAAAGAGAAGATACAAAGTTCTGACGACGTGTAGTTTCAAATTTAGCCAGCGAGGGCTTGTAGTTTTGCTCCGTAATTCTCAGTCATGTGGAAGAGGTTTTCTTGGCACTGAATTTAGTATCTCTTCGGAGGATGCTGAGCCCTTTCATCAGTGCGATAAAAGGGTTCGTACACTACAGCAAGGATGACCTTATCTGTTGAGGTTCCCGTGCAGTTATATCTAAATAACAGCGAAGCCCGCGCTTAAGGGTATGGTAATTCCATCCAATACAAGGACTATATTCTAACTAATGAAATTGGTTTACAATTCTCTTGCTCATTGAACAAACACCGTTGACCTAGGCCTGATCTGGCTTCTCTGGTTTAGAAGGGATTAAAATGTTGAATAATCACGGCCTGCAGAAACCTTCATGTGTATAACAATTCGATCAATTAATAGTGCACTCACATGAGCTCGCTGCTTTTTTTTCAAGAACTGCTGAGCAGCTTCGTGCGACATGTGTCATTTAAAACTTGATTTTTTGTGGCATAAATTGCCCAGATATTTTGCTAAAAGTGTCCTATAGTTATATGTAAATCTTTGTTCTTGTTTTGAGATGTGTTCATGCATTTATGGTTTGTGATGTAAATGTGTGTTAAATTGTCGTTTAATATTCAACCAAATTTAATGAAAATTAGCCTTGCCGCAAGACGTTCGAACAAAAGGATTTTAGTGTTTTTCCTTGTTACTTTCAACATTGTACTACATTATTCCGGTAAATACAAAGAAGTTGCGTGAGCTAAGCTGCGCGTGTACCACCTAAAATCAATGCGATACATTTTTCAGTAGTCACATCATGGACATAGATTCTAGTAATGTAGTCTCTAAAATTTAGATTATGGGGACATTCCGCTGTCTAGTTGGATATGTTTCATGTCACAAATTCTTCTTTCGAATTAATTTGGGCGTGGAAAAATTTAGAGTGTGGAGAACTTATCTCGGTGACAGTGGTTCGAGCGATATATTTATTTACGGCGTTGCAAAGGCGCAAGCAGTGAATCATTAAAAATCCTGTAAAATGCCCCTGAAATTACACATGAATCATTTAAATTATAAATGTATGACAAAGAGACGCTGTCGATAGCAATTTGAGCAATTAGTGGGTTTCTTCACTGTTTGAAATAAATAGTTGGAACATTTCAGTTAATTCACAAATTACTATGAGTGCAAGGTAAAGCTTTCGAAAAAGTTTTCTCATTGAGCGTGGGCATACCGAACTTCGTGATCAGATTCACTTCTATCGTCGCACAGCGCGTTGAAAGTAATCGATATTGACGAGCTCTGGCTCAAGCGCAGGGAGCGAGAGAATCATTTTCGCTACGTTGATGCTTTCACGATATTGAACTTCACTTGAAAGTTAACGCGCGAGAATTATTTCGAAATAGGGAAATTTTATAAGTTAGTGAAGCCTTATTTCTCATTTTGGAGGCTAAGAAAAGTTTGCGCGCTCGATTTAAATTTTGAAACGATTTGGCGAGACGGCTTTTAAATTGGTATGTAACTCAAGTACGTGGGCTCTCGTAACCATATAACTGCTTAGAAGGATCAAGTTCTAAGAAACTGACTTAGCACAAGGCTGAATCACCAGAGCTGTTTGGTATTATTTTCCAATGAAATACTAAAAATGCACATTTTATTTTGTTTTGTCGGCATAACCTTTGCTAACGTGTTTATAAATATGAGAAGCAATCAAAACCTTTTCTAATTTTTAATCCAAGCAAACTCCACAATTCAGTCGGAATATTAAACTTCTCTTCGCCGCCAAAGAAAATGCTCTAAACGTCGGGAGGAATCTGCTACTCGTGATGCGCATCTACAAAATTCGCTACATCATTGCAAGACTGTCGTAACTTGAATTTCGTGATTATACCGGAGATGCATTTTAAAGTATCTAAGTCATATAACTTCAATAATTTTAATCAAATCAACAAAACTTTCCATCGTGATTAGGGGATTAGGCGCTTAGACTTACGACTTTACTGCCAAAAGACGCAGAATTAATTCAGAATTCATATAAACGTTGTAATTCTGTTCTCGAAATTTTTGAGTTGTGACAGTCTTGCAATGATGCAGCGAAATGAGCTCAAAGATCGTATAATTCATCAGCAGAGTGTTTCTGCTCTCATTTACTTCTCGTGAACATCCATGAACTTTCCCGTACCTCAGATAATTCGGACTTGCGGTCAACTGATATTCAAACGAAGGAATTGATTAGTACAAGCAAACCAATTAAATTCCGCTCTTTGAAGAATTGCGTCAGATTTATACGATGATGTTACTTCTTTCTTATATAACAAGCGTTGGATTGTTAAAATAAATTTTTCATTTGAGAAGAATCCTTTATTGAAAATTACTGATGAGTTTTGTGAATGAAAAGGATTTGCTGCACTCTATTCACGTGAAATGTGTATCGCTCAGCGCTATTTTTAGTCTTGACTATCTCAGATCTCAAATGAATTTTCGAGAAAAATGTCTCCAAGAATTACTTAAATATGTGCATGAACTGAAAAATGAAAGCACGGGAGTGGAGAAATGTCTTCACGTGGGTGTATAAAGGATTCCATAAATTTGAGAGAATATGCGACAATAGTTTTTTCATGTACGTGGCTGATTCGTAAGTAAACATTTAATCAACACACAGCCATAAAGAGAAATTTATTATTGTGTCATTACTTAAATATTGATGTACAGCAATGTTTTAATGTATTTATGACGAACATCATAAACGTGTGAAGAGCTTGCGTAGTTTGTTCATGTGTTGTTTTCAAATTTCGTCAGCTATACGTTGGAAACGTCTTGTGAAAGACTTTTATGCATGAACGACCATTGAAAATGTTTCTGCTCAGATCTGATGAGAATTTTGGCTGGAATACATTCTACATAATGTCTCCACTGGCAACGGAAGTCGATTAGCGACTGTTGACGATTTACATTTCTGGGGAAACTATTTTCCTTGCTTGAAAATATTTTCTTCGAGAGCTAGGTGAGTAAAAATTATGTTCCAGTAAGTTGCCATTTTGGTACAGGAATGTTTGCGGATGAAACTTGGATTGAGTATAGTTCAGACCTGCTGCGATTTTTAGTGCGTGCGGTAACCCGGATAAAATTTAATTCTGCCCCGTTTTTTCACCGTATCCCTGGATCACGAGAACGATTTCCTGTTTTCTGTGCTGCGGGCTCTTGTTTTGTGCGATAAGTTGCAAGGCTATAGAGCCGCTTCTTATTTAGTGCATCCAAGAATAATTTCATATACGACAAACTCTTCAAAGGGGATACGACTAATGCATCTACATATGAGCATTAGCTCTCCCAGGGGGAAAATTTGAGGTCCCGAGCTGAGAGTTGGGTAGGCCTCCTTTTTTTTGAACTACAATGTTTTTTCTTTTATTTAGTTAAGGGCCATCATTTATCGGTTCGCTGCTGTCCTGTGTTTCAGCACCTCTAACTTTCTTCTTCGACTTTCATCTTGTTTCCAAATCTTCCTCCTCAACTTATTGTTTCCGTGGGTGCTTAAAGGATGAGTGCACCATCCGGTGCTAAAAGGCACCTTGGGCCTTGATTCCGCGTTCCTTTAACTTCATACTAAATGGTGACTTCATTTTTTTGTCTTTGAATATCTTATTGTGGTAATGGAAGCTGGAACTTACATACAACCAATCATTCAGATACGATGAAGCACAAACTAATAATAGTAATAATAACACTAATACTAGTAAAAGTAATTATAAAATTCACTATATTATATGCATTTTTTGAGCTGACTTCTGACGTACCAAAATTAATCCCATTTCACTCTCGACCAGAAAAGATTTATAGAAATTTAATAAAACGAAAAAATTAGAGAAAGAGCAATAGAAATAACTGAATTTTTATCACGTCAACGATAATTAATCAGTAGGTTTTAAGTGTGACAGATAAAATGAAAACAAACTTAATTTACATGATGTATAGAAACTTATTAGATTTGTAACGTTCAAATAAATTCCGTTCGACTAACATATTATTATGAAAGCTTACACCATTTCCATTAATAAGATAATTTTCAACTGATCTTTTGACTAATATTCATGTGTACGAGCCTAGGGATCTTCATTGACCAAATTTTAAAAACCTCATTCTAATCAATAAAAGACTCTTATTTGTGAGTGATATGTGATGGTTCTTGTTAATTTGGGTCAGCCACATCATTCCGAAAAATTTTGTATGCCAAAAAATATACTTATATCCAAAAGTTGAACATTCTTCTTGGGCACAGAAATGTCAACGGCTATTGGCCAAAAATGGGAAGCGAACAATTTACGACACCGTAACTGCACTTTTGGGAGTGTTAATTTCCTAAGTCAACTTGCGTCAACTGCATCCTAAGTCAACTGCAACACTTGCTAAAAATTACTCAGCATTCACTCCTGCAATACGATAACTTTACCACCACCAGCTTTAACTCCTTATTTTCCATAACTTCGTATTTTAGTGATAACCAACGAGCAATGATGATAAATAAAGATTCCGAAGTATTATTGCATGTTGAGAGGAAGTTCTTCCCTCAAACGTTCAATGATGAAAACTCAATCATACCGAGGTATTATTGCGAGTTGAGAGGAAGTTCTTCCTTTGAACCAAACTGTGAATTTTCTTTGAAACGCATTTCTAAAGCCTCGTCCACAAAAGTTCAGAAGAGACTTTGAGCAGCAGTAATGATAGCGAATCGCTGTTTAGGTACACATTGAAGTAAAATAGAAACTGTCGAAATAAAATAGAAACATCAGCATTCGATACGGAAGTCATCGAAGGTAATTGAATGGTAAAGTTTTGTGGCTTAGAATCAGTGTGGTTTCAGAAATTCACGTCACCAAGATTTCGTACGACAGTTTTAAGGTTGTTGCTGATAACAGAATAGCCAGATTATACAGTATATGAGTCCCAACGAATCGTAAGGTACGCAGCGTTTTTGGAAAAACATTGAAAAACGACTTTAATATATTGCGAATTTGAAACCCGTGTGTCTGAGCATCTAACAGAGGTATCCGACCATTTTGCAATGATCGCTCTGTCCCTAAGACTCAAGGAAGGTTTGGGCATGACAGTGGTTGACATAACTCGTATTCGCTATACATGGCGCCTGGTACCATATATTGTGCGTAGTATGGAAATTAAAAAGAAAATATTGGATGAAAAGAAAGACCCATTGAGAGAATTTTACGCGCAGGTGAAAAAAGATTGGGTGCAAAGAACACATCGTGTGTGTGGCATTCAATTCTGATGCCAGAGAACTTAGAAGAAACTAATATTTTTCCGTACTGCTGTAAATCATTTTTCATGTTTCAAAATGAAATTGTGAAAATTGCGTCTGCATAAATTTTGAAGATTTAGATTCGCTCAATAATCCATGTTTTCATAAATTCTGTGATAAAAAATAAAATAAAAATCGCATCCATGCAGCAAGATATGCTGCATAAATTCCGAAAGCAATTGCACTCCTTGTGCAAATGAATCAGTCCCGGTCTGCGGTACGAGTAATTTCTTCTCTCAAATCATGCCACTGCCTCAATCAACATTCACCTCGACTGTTATCGCCTGGGATTCTTTCCAGCGACATCGATGTGTGTTCGCTGCTTTGTTATGATCTTTCAAAGTTTTGAGTTCGGCAGTCTGCTGTGATGTTTGTGAGCCTTGAGAAGTGCATCCGCACTGCATCTTTGCTCACTTTCGTCTTCCGATCAGTCGATCTATGTTCCGATAATTATATATTTTCACAAATGTTTAAAACAAGATTCGAATCCAGTTGAATGATAGTTTATTTTCTGGCAGCAGTTCAGTTTGCACACATCATTTTTTTATGATCTCGAATTGCATCTCCTATTCTAAACGATGACTTTGAACTACTAGAAGTCTCCACGGTATTGACTAAAATTAATGAATGTAGAACTCAAAGACTTCGCTTCAATAGAAAACGAAGCAGAATATCATCAAAGGAGTTATTGGTTTGGCCGGTCTCAATTCCATGCTCCCGATGGTGCTATTAGTCGAATGATTTGTTCGAGTGCGCTGGGTACGCGAAGATGGAAAACAGATATATCAGTTTCTGAACCCAAAAACAAAGCCATTTGCATGAAAGCGACTGAAATAAAAAGGGAAGCAGCCATCGGAATATGGAAAAGTGAGAAGTTCAGAGTAATTGGGACCTATTTGCGTTTAGTGAAGTGATTCTATTAAGAGAAAAATACCAGTTTACATTTCCGAAAACTGACAATTTGCGGACGATGTTTGTATTGGGTTGACCATTTGTGGACAGATGTTCATGAGTATTTTGAGTGTATCTAGAAAGTTTTATGCAAAAAATTATACACAGCTTGTCAATGCCGAGAAAACGTTCTATGAATGGGTACAAAATAAAAGTAATACTTCCTCCATACGGTCGAAAAAACTATCAGTCCTCATAGACTTGAAAGTCCATGCTGCGAAGCAGCCACAGAGCAGCCTGATGCCAGTTTTTCAACCATATAAGAAACAGTTCAATTACTTCACGTGTAAGTCGGTTCAGAAATGCTCCCAGCATTTTTGCACTAAAACACAGCAATTCATTAAAATCTATATTTCTGTCTAATTATAAAATGTAACGTTTTGACGTATCAAACATCATCCTCAGGCTGGAAAAAAATAATACAGAATAATTTCAGTCACATTAAAAAAGAAATTATAAGAAACAGCGAACGTTGATACGTGCCAAAGATCAGTTGGTCTTTTTTCTTTAAATCCGGAAATTTTCTGCTAACCATCGAAATTTGGTGTCAATAGCGAGCCTACTGTGAGCTTATTAGAAACGATCCTAATACTGAAATACATCCCAACAATAATGTAGGAATGAGAACTAGCCACTGCAGGTGTACGGTGCGCATGCATCCTTTATGAAACACGTTGAAATGAGGCCACCGAAAGTAATTAAAAGTCATTCGAAATTAAGGTCAGAACGTTGAGTGGCGGCGGAAAGTACTCCGCACACTCGGCCTCATTAAACAGGGTTGATGAGCTGCTTGACAATTTTTACAACGATTCTGGTCACGAGTGTCTGTTAGTTGCCGCCGAGAGTCATACGCAACCGATCATTGCATCGAGTGTCTGCAGAGAGAGTTGGAAGTCATCCACTTTCGGTTCTCAATCCGATTAGGGTTTGGACACTGGAGTTTTACTGGCTGAAAATCTCATATATCATTTTTTTTAAACAAAAACTAACCAAACCATAAAGAACACTCAGCGTCTGAACCCAAGAAGTGTTTCTATATTTCATATGGAAATGAACTCAAGAAGTGTTATCATATTTTTTGAAAAAAATCATACTTGTTAGAATTTGGGGACTAGAAATGTCGGTCTGTGAATCCTGGCCGGGACATCGAGCAGCAGCGTCGGCGGCTCTCAGCGAGTGTGCGATTCTTGGTCTCCTTTCGCCCTCTATACCCAGTCTAACTTTTTCGCCGCCTGCATGCATGTTTTTCGCCGCCTTAGGGATTTAGGCGATTAAATCACTTAGGCGGTGAAAAACATGCATGCAGGCGGCGAAAAAGTTAGACGGTAAAATTTCTCTTCTGAATCACGGACTCCTATTGGCAGCTTCACCCAACTCTTTTGCCAAATATGAGCTTCAAAAAATAGACTGGGTTACTGTAGTAGAGAAAACACGTCTTTATTGCTGAACTTTCGTTCGTAGTAATTTAATATGTATTGAAAAATTTGGGACTTTACTTTCCCGTGGAACTCATTTGCATGCATAGTTCTGAGCATGAAATTCCATGCATGTACTCGGCATGAAATTCGAGTCCATATATGAGTGTGAAGCATATTCAACTTGAATTGCATAGAGTTTAAATAAAGTCTTCCCGTAAAAAACAACGAGTTATTTCTAATTGATGAGAGAACAATGGCTATCTAAGCCGCTTTTGAACTATTGCCTCTGAATTTATTCCTATAGCTTTACGAAGTGTTATTTCATTTTAAGATTGCTTGTTTCAAATTAATCTATTTCAAATGACTATTGGTACTAGTCTACTACAGGGACCATTGTTTTTTAACTTCCGAAACATTTGTTATACTTCGGATAAAGTCGCATCATCTGTTTATTTCGTTAGATGCCTTGCAACTTTCAAAATTTTCTGCATCGTATAACCAGTTCCTTTTAGTTGGCTTTTCCATATTTTCCCTGAATTAAACAATCTCGTAAAGAGCAGCAACTTCTTGTATTTTCCCACTTTAATTACGTATTTTAATCAGGTAGGAATATATCCCACGACCCATGTGTGAGACTTCTTTCAAGGTATTAAATTATGGTGGAATCACATTCTTGCCGTTGAATGAAACATTTAACTGAATGGAATAAAACGAATTCTTCTCTTTTTTCAAATGTACTACGAAATTCATACGATGCCATTTACGCAGACCGAATAAAAGTTTGGTCATTAGAGATACTTATTTAACTAGTTTAACCTCGTCAGTTTATTTGTAAATTTCCTATGGATTAAGCAGGTTTCAAAATTCCAGCAGGATGTTATATCCTGCTGCGCATGAAAGCTTTACAAGATCTTGAAATAAAATGTTACTGAAATCTCCCTTTCGAATTACCCCCAGGATAGTTTTTTATAAGTAAAAATAATAATCAAACAATAATAACGGTAAAAATAATGACCAAAGTCTGTCTAAAAAATGTACATGACTATGCGCATTATGACCAAAGTCTGTGTAAACAAAGCTGAGACTGTATTCACAATAGCATGGTTTTGTATACTGTAAAACATGACCATATTCCTGTACGAATAATGTCTGGGATTGTATAAAAAAATAACCAGTCTATTTGAATAATGAACAGGATTTTATCAATAACGGCCACGGCTTATGCAAATAATAACCAGGGATCTCGTTCTATTTGAATAATGAACGAGAATATATAAATAACATCCAGGGTCTATACAAAAGAAAGGGTCTATTTAAATAATGAACGAGACTTTATCAATAATAACCAAGGTCTTTGTTAATAATAACTTATTCAAATAATGACCAGGGGTGTATTAATGATTACCAGACCAGTCTACACCAACAATAACCAAGGCTAACCAAAAAATAATTCTCAGGGTCTGTATAAATAATGATGAGAGTCGGCACGACCGGCGCACGATGTCTGGTTTGAGGCAGACCGCTGCATGCAATAAGCCCGTGGTCTGTAATCCCTCCGGCTTGCGGCCGGATTGTGGCTCCGTAGAGTGAATTGTCAAATCGAACCGTCGCAAAACTTGGTGGTCCTATTCGAAAATATTCCATGTAGGTGTTTTTTATTTTTTATCCATTGATAATTACGGGTGTTCTTGGAATAGGATTTGATGTCGACGTAAGTAATTTTTGTTCTATTTTTATTAATAATTATGGGTGTTTTCGAAATAAAATTGGCGTTTACGTAAGTATTCTGTGCTCATTTTTCATTTATAGTTACGGGTATTTTTTAAACAGGATTTGAAAGAAGAGAAAATTAATAATATTCGGTAGAGTAAATTTTCAAATCACACCGTCGCAAACTTCCCTGTTGGTGGTCCTTTTTCGAAAATATTCGTCGTAGGTATTTTTTGTTCTTTTTTCATTTGCAATTACGGGTTTTCTGTAATAGAATTTCTTGGATGAGATAATTAATATTTCTGACATTAAGATTGAATACTGCTTACGTCTTATTAGGATAGATTAGTTCCAGGTAAGTGATTTTTTTTAGGCTCAGTCTATGAGAAGGCATACATATAGTCTGGCACTAAAAATACGGTTCGAAAACTATTAATTCCTGTGAACAAAAGTCGATTAATTTGACATCTAAACTTTATTCTGCCATCCGGGTTATCGGTATTTTCCAGTTTTGAACATATTGAAGCTAACTGAAAAATCAGATAAAATCCTTTCGTTCTAAAATTGATAACAGCTATATACTTTTCATTAGATTCCTCCTCCATTCAAGAAGACACCAGATGGAAGATGAACCCGTACTTCCTTCTCAGAAATATTTTTCTAGCCTGAGAACTTTAAAAGAATTCATCACTTAGACTTCACATGAAATTATCCCAAATGCTTTAATTGTTAGTGACGTTGCAATTCGACAATGTTTTTCAAATTTACCCCTAGTCAACGAACCTATACAACTTGGTAACTTACGGTTATCATCCCGTTGAATCTATCAATTTTCCTCACAAACTAATCTTCATAAGTCGCTCCTTTCATTTCTCTGCCCTCCGGTAACCGTCTAGTCTCCTCCCGTCTATAAAAGTGCAGCGAGCTATCATCCGACGTAGAAAATGAGCCTCATATGACATGATTGATCCACTCCGGTACTCTCACGTAAGAACGTTTTTCAAGATTGAAAGTTGCCTTATAATTCCTTCGGGAACAAATTCCCAGGACGTGGGCTTAGCGAGTATCCTATTCTGGAACCATAAAGTTCCATTTTTAAAAGTCACTGTTTTGTGCCACACGAAACACTGTACTGCAAGTATTTATAAGCCTATTTTTATATAAGGGAGCCTAATTTTGCCTCAGTGAAAATGTTCAAAAAGTCGAGTGGTAATTTACCAATTAACTAGGAAATGAGTTTCATTTCTACGGTCAACATACTGTTACCAAACCGTCTAACAGGCTGCGGACAAAACACGTGAGCAAATTTTTTATGAGTAACCAAATATTGAATATTTCCTTATCAATTTGCGGCATATATTTCTTTATAATTCACTGAACCATCGGCTTCTGCGAGATCGATTTGCCCGAAAGTCTCATGAAACTTTACGTGGTTCTTATTTTTCCAATAGATGAGATTTTGAGCCAAAGATAGCGACGCAACCCTCGCCATTACCAAGATTGCACAATGCCTGAGCTATTTGACGACGCCGCAGCGACCTCATAAAATATTAAAATTCGACAAGCCTTATGACTTACGCTGAATAATCTATACAAACCAGAGGACGGACTGTACAGCGTTAGAGAATTATCAGTCATTTCTCTGACTAGATGCGATGACTTTCAAAATATTTGCATTGCATTTGAAACAACCACACGTTCAAGTTTTGTATTAAATGTACATAATTCTACTAATATTTCATCAATTGTATAATTTGGTTTATTGTTCAATTTCTTTATGGAGAAAAATAGGATAAATATTTTTTGAACCTTGTATTACCTTCCAGTCTTAACTATTTTTGTCAGCTGCAATTACAGTGAATTTACCTAAATTTGTCGCATATTAATTTCCATCGGATTTTTTTGAGAGCAGTGACTTCTTATTGGAGGTGGTAAATTTAGAAGAATTTTTGTCCAATAACGTACGATATTTACAGCTTGTTACCAGCGTTGTCGTCGGTCGTCGGGTTGAAGTACCAGAAATTCCAGATGCGCTGTATCACCGAGATTTTAACATACAGTATCATGAAGTACGACAAGCGATGGTCGGTCTGATGAAACAAATGGCTGGTTAAGCAATTCGAGAAAATTTATCTCAAAATTATTTTCTCTTCCAAAGCAATATAACATTGGCATTTTTTACGACAAAATGATAAAATAAGCGCCTTATTCATTTTTGATGATTCTCGTTGAAATTAACCTTCAAGTTTAACATATCCAACATGATAGTCTTGCTCCAAAATTAGTGTGGGGCTTCCACCAATGGGTATCAAAGTTTTCTTCCCTTTAATATTATTACAAAGAATATTTTAACTCTTTCATCATAGAAGGATTGGAAACTAGACAGCTGTCACAGATTTGGTTCCCGTCCCTTCAAGTCTTATCGAATATTTCCACCTGCAGCAACAGCCGAAGCTCCAGGCCCTGAGACCCAAACAGAATGTCATCGACTCGAAATGCAAACGATACTGCAATCTATGCTCTCAAATCGAGGCTGCACATTTCAAGCTTCCCGATTTTATTTCTAAATTTTTTAACTTTTTCGTATTCCAGGTAAAAACATGTTTCAAGCTTCCTAATTTCCTCTTAGATTTTAATAGTCTTCTGTAGATGAGGTTAGAACATATTGCAAGATTCCCAATTTCCTTTTCATAATTTAGCAGTTTTTTGAGTTGGTATGAGACCTTTTCTCTATATTAATCCCCGTACTCAGAACTGATCCAAAAGCACAAATTTTCTACTGCCCCAAACTGAACCTCAGGACAAGTTAGCTCGGTGTCTAACCTGTACGTTTCTTTTGCAGCTGCTCACAGACGCTAGTGCTAAACTCGCATTTTACTAAATACGAACGTTAAAAAGGTTTTAGGGGTCAGTTTTTATTTTCTGCCTCTTCTCTAAACTGAAAACATGAGTTTACGACGCATGAATAAATATGTTTTCGGACTGCTGAAGAGCACTTGCATAATTTCTCGTCCTTACCTTTACAACATACATTAGAATTACTCAATCAAAAGTGAGTTGAATTTGACCTGTAAATAAATCAATCATAGAACTCAAAATGGGAGCCAACCATGAGCGCCACCCAGAAGAGCCCGACACAACAAGTTCTGTGCAATAGATCCGAAGACTCCAATCTACCCAAAGCTCTAACAAAAATATCCATGCAGAATGCATGATGTACGAACGAATGGCAAATAGAGACCTAACTTGCGTCCAGGTCAAAAAAGGTTACGGTGGCACCTGAGACTCCTGTATTTCACCGGAGTAAGTCGTAAATAATTCACAGATGCACTAGAAAGTCAGATCAGATCGTCTCCGTCTACGCAATGGCGACAGACTGGGGAAAATTTATTGGTCTCCTGATCTTCACAGGCACTTTATCTGTGGAAACTTGGGACCTTGAAAACCGCACTTTCCGTGTAGACTCGGTATCGCAGCTGTCCTTCAGACTAGCGGTTGTGAGAAATTTACAACTTTGAATGAATTATGGATGGTTAGATCTTCGTGAAGATGTAAATCAGGAAATTATTTTTTCGTCCTCAGCTCTAAAATCTAGGATTCTTATTTGATCCTAAAGTTTTTGCTCTGTGGATGACAACCTTAGAAAATTTTAGAGCGAACTTAGCTGAAAAATTTCCCCCCATATCTTTGGGCAAAAATTTTTCTTTTAAACCCGCCACAGGCTTAAAACAATAGTGAAAAAATTCAAATTATTCGAAAATAAATTAATCCTCGTTAATTACATAAGAATATCACCTGCGTAGAATCTGGAAATGTATAAATAATTTTTTATTAGTATTTGTGAAATCTTATTATGATTTATGGCGTTTACATAAATGCTCGTAACCTAGCAGAAAACTGTGAAATGGATATTGTTCATTGTGTATCTGAAACATAAAATAAATCAGTGAACATCACAACGTTTCCATGAAAACATTCAAATGCTTAAGAACACAAAAAGCTTGTGCGACTACCATTAATTACGACAAACAGAAGTCGTGAAAGCCCATTCGATATTAATTATTTTGATCGGACCCGGTAAAAGAGACTGCCATTAGCTTTTTGACGATGAACAAATAATCAAATATTATATTAGTATGGGTAGGGTGCGTGTATTATGTATTTCTGAGTAGATGCTGATAATTCGCGTACTGCGTATTGGACAATTATGAAACAACATGAACTGCATCCCTACAGATATCAAATTCGATTAATCCACCGTGCTTTCGTTTTGCAACTACCACAATGAAACTTTGCGATGAAAATTTTTGAGATCAGTTCAAAATTATTTTGACGTCATATTGTAAACACAAGGGGGTATATGTACTGAATGAACTGTCGCAATAATGAATTATCACTAAATTAGGTTTTATATCTTGTACTGATGGCAAGCTTTGACGCCAGTCTTGAAATTGCTTTTTTGGAGGCGCTTACACGACCACGTACTTCGCAAACGAATCCCTCGTTTATGAATTGTTGCATAGAGGACCAATAACCACTTCACCTTGTTGAGAATTATGATCATCTCTATAACATGATGATGAATTTGTGATAGTTTGCCTCGACTTAACATATTTCTCCCTTAACTCATCACTTTTTCTGAAGTTCTTTTCTATTATAGCATTGAGCACGAGCGACTTTGAACTACTTTATTAGTTAATGGAGATAACTAGTACCCAGCCGCTAATGCTCGAGTTCATCATAATGCAGCTCTTGACTTTATACCGTTGTAGTCCGAAGACTAGATCCGGCACTTGCACATTAAGCCAAAGCTCCTCCAGTTGGAAGAACAGACGGCGCGCATCGGTAAGCGTGAATTTAGATTTGGTGCGTGTGTGTAAGCAGAGGTCTAAAGGTACAGGCAATTTTTCTATAAGCTGGAACGCGAGAAATATTGCGTGATGTAATTTGTGAGGTGGACACAGGGCTTGTGTTTTCAGCGTTATTTATGAATACAGTAATTGCGTGTGTGATTGGATGATTCGCCGCTGTGAAGTTTATGACAGCTCGACAATGGTGAGTTTTGTAAATTACAAAAACAAAGAGATACGTAGCACAATGAAAACGCGGACCATGAAGGAATATTTCATTCCAGAAGTTGACGATGAAATGACTCTTTTTAGACACTCTAAAATGAGCCTGACTCATTTTGAACGTAAATTAAATTTCATTCGATCCATCTGGAGAACTGACGACTATTCCTACAAAAATAATTTCAAGTTTACTTTCAGTGATGCTCATGCGATGCTGCGCGCTGCAAACTCTGCATACACGCAAATCCGCCATTCATTTCATTTCGTACGATAGCCTTGATTAAAAAAAGTCTCTGGCGAGCAGATAACATTTTCATTGGAGGCGGCCTTAATATTCGTGCCACTCGAGCGTTTGCAGGCAGATAACATTGTGTTGCACGGATGATACGGCATGCGCCGCCTCCCCACTCCCTGGCATTGACGAGGCTGGAGTCTTGGGCTTCTAATTTTGGATCGCAAATTGAAGTTCTGACTGATGTCTGCGTGTCGAATTTTTTGAGATTTCTAATGAATATTTTACGATTAGGAACACATCCTTTTTTTTCTTGACTCGATCTAACGTACTTTAAACGAGTATTTTTCGCGGTAGTTTTTTGTTAAGCGAATTAATTTCTGCTAAAGTTATCCGTTGTTGTGTAGAGACGCAATACTTTCGTAGTTTCTCTCCGTTAATCTCGTTTTCAAGAATCAGAATAAATCGACTCGCGACGACGCGAATCGTTCTTCATGAGAAGTACTCTCACTGATGAAGTTCATCGCGCTATGAGCGCTCTCTCATGCAAGGCGCATACTTTTAAAGGCAGAGTTTCGGCGCTGAAAAAAAATCGGTGTTAATTAAAATTACTTAGCAGAAAAATGCACGCACGTTTTTGTTCTTGTTTCACGAAATTATGAATTGGCAAGCCTACCACCCACAGTCGTACGCATATCCGATCTTTAAGGAAGTTGTGTGGTAAGTGTGGACTCAATACACTCATTGAAAATGTGAAATATCTTAATAGGAAGCTGGAAATGAAACGATCGATTTAAATGTTTATATGAAATTTTAAAATTTTTGAAAATTCTTCAAAATTTATAAAATACTTCAAAATTTTTAAACTTTTCAAAAATCAAAAAATTCTTCGCAACACTGGGCACGAATTCAATAAACTACTTGATATTACATTTTATCGTGAACGCAATTTATTGATAATGGCGGAGCATATTTCAAGGACTGCATTTCTATGACGAAATCAACTGATCCAATTAATCTCTCATGAATGGGATTTGTACATTTATGGTCGGGACTGGCTTCCTTCAGAAATAATAGCTTGGCTTTTTCTTTGCAGTTACTTACTACACGTACCAAGTTCCTTGCGTCCGCTACATACGATTCATTAACACTGTGTGCACGCTTACAAAATAATCATCGTCATTTGTGCTTCATCATCTCTTCGTGTGAGCTTCAAGTCGAACCTTGTAAATTTTATTTGCTAACCAGAGCTTATTTCACCAACGTGCTGCGTACATGGTCTATTGAATAACTGTCGCCTCTGTACTGAACACAAACTAGCGTTCAAATCGCCTTCTCTTGACGTACAACCCCGTGATAATAAGAAAATAAGTTTAAAAGTTTACTTGCAGAAGGTTTTACATCTTGTGGCTTCATAGCGATATTACACCCTGCAAGTTCTGCGTACACGCCGGACATAAATCCATTTTAGTTCGTACGATAGCCTTGATTAAAAAATAGGCTGTAATCTTCAACCAGAAGATTTTTAATTTTTACCTTTTGATCTTGTCGGAATTTGTTGTACAAATGGCGACAAGGTCACGCGACCAGGGCGTGTCGCCGGGGTATCGCGAAAGCCGACCGTAAAATAGCGCGCAAGTTCACAACTTGATATATCGCCTTGTGCAATGCAGTGGTCACGATGGATGTTGAACTCGTCATATAATGCGCTAAATTAATGACAGAAATGTATCACATTGTATGTGTTCGGGGTTTTACTTTCATGGATGAGGATAAATTCCAAGACAAAATGCTGCTTCGGAAAACTTAACAAAATTTTCATGCTAATGATATTTTTATTTTTGTTTTGCATGTTTAGATCCTGAAAGAAATAGAATCTAGCAATTCGTGTAAGTTCATTTATTCTAAGATATCTAAGATGGAAGTAATATTTTCAATTTACACAAGTAATAAAATTATATTGTCTACGCTCGTTCACTGCTCCACACTATTTATTAGCACGTGTTGTTTAGATGAACTAGAGCAAATAAAGAAACCCTGTCATATTCCAAAGCAATAGGAAAAAAAACAACCTAAATACGACTTATCAACTCTATTGAAGCTACACAACAATACACCGTGGCTAGAGAAAATACTGTTTTATTTCTATGACACAAAAGAAATGAAAACCCTTTTAATTACCTCATTGAATTCTTACACTCACAGAAAGTAATTGCGAATCGCAAATAAATTAACGAAGGCGGACGAAAATACAAATGTAGGCATAAAATTGCTGAAAATTTCACGTACTCTCCAGAATGTCCGCTTTGTGCAGTTTTTGTTGTGATTTATTTTCAAATTAGATTCCCACCAAATGCGATGTAAGTGATTTATTCCTGCGATTGCACACTAAAAAAATTACAATGATGTTTTGCGAAGAAACAAGGATTTTTTCAAACAGCGTTTACACTGACGTCTCAGGGAGGTTCAGACTGACGCTTAATGGATCTTCATACTGAGAATTCAGGGATCTTTATACTGACACTTCATGGATGTTTATACTGACACTTCATGGGTCTTTATACTGACGCTTCAGGGATGTTTATACTGACACTTCATGGGTCTTTATACTGACGCTTCAGGGATGTTTATACTGACACTTCATGGGTCTTTATACTGACGCTTCAGGGATGTTTATACTGACACTTCATGGGTCTTTATACTGACGCTTCAGGGATGTTTATACTGACACTTCATGGGTCTTTATACTGACGCTTCAGGGATGTTTATACTGACACTTAATGGGTCTTCATACTGACGCTTCAGGGCTGTTTTTTCAAGCCGTTGCTGTTCATTTACGGTTACGGAACTGGAGATAGAATTATCTTTTCTTTCAAACCTAATTTAGGAATCGAAGAAGCATCTTATAAATAAAAATTTGCAAACGTATGAAATATGCCATGAAGAATATAAAAATATGAAATGGCTCGATAATTAATATGCATCGAAAAACAACGAGAGTTTTAATTCTTAAGGGGTTTGGGTCTGAGGCACATGAAAGGAAAACACTCAAGTCCAGCCCCCACTTTCAAATCTAAACCAGCTATTTGAATATATTATAGAAGTGCTCACAAACAGCTGCATTAGCGTCCTTTGAAAGAGCGGGCGCAGCAGTTAACGCTCAGCAGTTAACGCTCAGCAGTTAACGCTCAGCAGTTAACGCTCAGCAGTTAACGCTCAGTAGTTAACGCTCAGCAGTTAACGCTCAGCAGTTAATGCTCAGCAGTCAACGCTCAGCACTTAACGCTCAGCAGTTAATGTTCAGCAGTTAACGCTCAGTAGTTAACGCTCAGCAGTTAACGCTCAGCAGAAAATGCTCTGCTGTATAGCTCCACCGTCTATGCAGGTATATGACATCCCGAACTGGTGTTTCGAAGAGGCAATTCAGCTTATCAAGCACTAAATATTTAGCGGTCATTTACAAATTAGCACTTACTGAAAGGGTAAAACATATAATTCTCCTGGAAACACCATCAGATTTAAAATCGACAAGGACGGGACAATTTCCTGACGTTTACGAAAAGGGTTACAAATATAATTTCCCTGGAAGCCCTTCAGATTTGAAATCAATAAATACAAGTGCCATTTACGAGCCAAACTTGCATCGGGCACGATAGTTGCGAGTCCTGTTATTTTTACTACTGAAATAGCTCGTAAATGTATTGTGAATATTAAAAATATACGACGCAACCATGTTATATCAATGTCAAGGAACGATCCACTCTCGTATTTTCTTCAAAAATTATTGGACTTTCATTTTTATTCTGAAACTTTTAGCTAGAAATATTTAGTAACGTGGTGTGACTGCTTTTGCATGCATCTTAGTCGTAGAAATTAAAGCAAGTCGCGATGAAATTTTTCCTAGTCTTTGAATATTTAACATCTCATGCATGTAGCATCGCCACCTCTAACTTTCATTTTCAGAGTGTGCTAAGTGATGCAGCTCGTGTATGCTGCAGTTGAAACACGTAGGTTGAATTTTTCAACTTGCAATTTTCAGAAACAGATAATGAAATTTTTAAACCTGAAAATCTCTTAAGAGAGGAGATGAGCAAATTACATCAAAGCAGAGGTAAATGTTTGTTATTTCTCTGCTTAATTTCAATACTCGCTTCACCAAGGCTGGATTTTTTGCGCTACACCACCACCCAGCCTAAACAAGTAAGGGCCATGAAATTAAACCACAGAAGAATTGAAATTATCGTTTGAAGTTCTTTCTCAACAAGAAAATTAAAAACGAGAAAATTTTTATTTTCCAGTCTTCGATCGTTGCACTACATTCTTTAATCCAGTTGTCCTTAACCTGGGTTCGGCATGGCACAGTTTGTACAGTAATAGAGTATATAGTTATATACATATACTTTGAATTTAGAGAAAAAAAATCACATTTTATTTTTTCAACCACGAAGGGTTTGAAGAATGCATGTATGGAACTTGTGGGTTTCAGGACCTCGAACAAGGTTAAGAACCACAGCCTTGAGCTGCGCTGATGTCAGAACTGACCTGACAAGTCCGTGACTGCCTGCCTCGCACGGTGGCAGTACGTGACTCCAGGTCATAATCAAGGAGTTTGTGCCGCATTCTTCTGGGTCAGGCGAGCAGAAAATAAATACTTCATCAGCAGCCTACCGCCGTTGTGTAAATTGAAATACGCTGTGTTTTTTTAGGTCTGAAATAATACCTTCGCAAGGGTTCGGAGCTAGCCCTCTCGTTCCTCAACTGCAAGATTTCTCCTGATATTTTTTAAGGTACAGAGTATATGTTTTAAACATCTTTCGAAGATCATAGATCTTTTTAGAATTGTGTTAAAATAATGAAAGTATGAAACATAAGTGGTTAAATAGGCAAAAATTCCAATTGTAAATCGCAGCTTTAAATAGAAAAAAATTGACGTATCTCCAGTCAGCCAAAAGAAGGTTCAGCGACAAGGGAAAAATGTCACAAAGTTACGACAACTTTAATTAGCAGTACAAAAAAAACATTCGCTCGCAGTAAAGTTACGAGACACATTGATCAGCTCAACGCACCTTTTTGAAAGCCGTAAACGTGAGTTAAGGCCGTAGATATTGCGATGTTCCTCTAAATTTTGTGATCAGCAGGACGGCGAAGCGAAAGGACAAAATCAGAATTAGGATGCGAAGGTGAATACAATGAGATAAAAGCTCAAATGCTTTTTAGAAAATATACCAAAATTAATTTTTTTCTTTAGAGAAAACTCTTGTGGAAATATTTATGCACCAAATGTGGTCGTAACGGTGTGCTTTAGGCAAAGGAAACTTTGAAAATTCTAATAGTAAAGCTGTGAATCAAATACTTCTTTTGAGATCTTTTTTATAAAATGAGGGGTATAAATTGGATGGAAGAATCTCTTATTCTATTACTATTTTGACTATTTTTGCAAATGTTAGTTAAACAGATTCATTAATGAAAAGGAAACTGTAAATCTGAGGATAGTTAGCTAAAAGCATAGTTAAAGGTCCCCATTGATTTTCGCATATACTGTCAAATAATAAGTGCATGCAAATGAACATGTAATAACTACCGGAAGTCGTGCAAAAGCATTATCGACCGAATTCTCAATTTAATTTTTAATTTATTTCTCTTGATTCCTCGATGTCCTCAAAAGACTCTAAAAATAAACTCTGCATCATTTACTTCGCGTTAACTTTCCGACAAGAATTCATTAAAACAATCAGTAAGAGGAAGAATAATTATTATTTAGAGTAAGGTTATTGTTTAAGCTTGATAATGAACACTTCTAATATTACGTTGCGCTAATAATTAAATATGTATGAAGAGATATAAGTAATTTTCTCTTCGCTGGTGGTACTGAATTATCATTTTGAAGCTGGCTGGGAGCAGAAATTATACTCTGCCTCTAAAACAATAGTGAATATTTTGAATCATAACCTCTTTTCAATTAAGATTCGCAGAATCGGTTTTCTGCTAACCGACGGTTTTTCACTCGCCTTGAAATCCATTACACAGATATTTTACTCTCCCTGAAAACCAATACACAGATTTTTTACTCTCCCTGAAAACCATTACACAGATTTTTTACTCTCTTTGAAACCCATTACACAGTTTTTTTAACTCTCTTTTAAACCCATTACCCGGTTTTTTTACTCCCCCTGAAAACCAATACACAGATTTTTTACTCTCCCTGAAAACCAATACACAGATTTTTTACTCTCCCTGAAAACCATTACACAGATTTTTTACTCTCTTTGAAACCCATTACACAGTTTTTTAACTCTCTTTTAAACCCATTACCCGGTTTTTTTACTCTCCCTGAAAACCAATACACAGATTTTTTACTCTCCTTGAAAACCATTCAACGGGTTGCACATAGATGTGCGTGGGCTGGAAAACCTTGCAATCAGAACTGCTTTTCCCACTCCGCCATTTGTAAAGAGGTGGAACCGCCCCCGCGCTCACACGACGCTCTATGGATGCTCTGATAAATAAACGAGGCGCAGTTTGCTGCTAAATGAACAGGACAAAACGCACGTGAATAAAGCTGTGTGCAGTAACCTTTGTACGCAACAACAATTGATGTCTTTTTCTTTCACTTGAAGCTCCAGGTATTACAATAGGAGCTCTTTCTCGAGCTTAGCAGAAGCGTTTACAGAAGATTTTGCTATTGTGGGTGCAGAAGTGTTGTGGCTACATTCACGGTGCTTAGTTTATGGGCAGAAATCTTCAAGTTTTGTTTCTAATTAATCTTAATTTCTATTAAATAAAGCGTGCATTTCTGAGTGTGTCACTGATATTCAGAAAAATTGTGTTTATTTGTGCCATCTCAAATCTTTGTATGAAGCAATTAGTTAATGCATTCACGTGATGGTCCTGAGTCGAAGATTTATTTGAATTGTCGTCGGAAAAGCTCAAAAAAGTAAAATTGGAATCTTGTTTCTTTTTATCTTTTTTCTCTCTCTTTTTCTTCCTATTTCCCTTCCCTTCTCCTCACTCTCTCTTAAGCTCATTCTCCAAAGATAAAAATTATTCTTCGCTTTACGAACGTGTTCATACAGAGTTTCACGTTTGAGTCTTACATTTAAACAATATTTGGCTGTATCTGAAAAAATATCTTCGCTGTGATACGGAGCAAGCCCTCTTTAAGGCTTCTCAACTGCAAGGTTCCTCCTGAGCTATTCGACGTTTGTAAATCTTCAATTGCGACTAACGCAACGTCTGGGGGGACAGGTGAAAAGAAAGAGAATTTCGTGGAAATGAAACTTTAGCCAAAGGTCAAGAGGCGTGACAAAGTTATACATAAAGTTCTTCAACTTTTTCAACAAGGTAGTGCCTCGTGATACATACAATTTGATGCAGCAGAGACTGGTATTAAGCAACAAGTTGCAAGGACATATCAGAATCGATGTCTTTGTCCATCTCTAGCACGCCAGCGCAGCTCTGAAGTAGCACTTCAAGCTGATAAGTCCGGGCGATATTGCAATTGATTTACGATAAACCATTGGCCTGTAGTTGTAATGGTTTGCTCGGTCGGCGTGTGTGCCTTGTGTCTGCAGGCGCTGAAGCGGGCACGGGCGAGAGTGGACAGGACACGAACGTGTTCGACCTGGGCCGATTTTTAAACTATATACATATGTAAATGTTACTTTACCATATACTATGTCCCACTTAAACCCGCACCGAGTATTCATTTTCCCGTATCAGTAATACCATCATCAGAATACCCGTATCGCTAATACCATCATAATATTACGTGAAATTAAATGCTTATGGTATTCGTATGATGTTGTTACTGATACGGGAAAATGAAAATGCAGCTCGGATTTTTGTGGGACGTACTGTATATTATGCTATACTAAAATATTAATACTAAAGTAACGTAATTGTTACTTCAAACCACGCAGCGTAAGTTATTCTGTCGACTTAGCTTTGCCAGGTGCTATTTTGTTCGTCGTAATTCGAAGGTATCGGCTTTTTCAAGTAATATTAGATGGAAAATACCCGTTTTATGCGTGTAAACAATTTTCAGGAAAAACTCCATTTCACCATTGGATTTTGACTTAAGAGACAGCACGCGACCTAGCCAAGTCAACGCAAGAGCTTCACAGACGAAAATTACTTAAAACTTTAGCTCGACCCCTCCAAATGTGTTCAGCAAGATTGCCATACGAGACACACCTGTCGTGCTTCCTGGTCATGAAGTCGTGGATTTTCCCTATTTTTGACGGCGAGACAATAAATTGTCCCGCTCAGTATGACTGCAACGAGGCTTTCTTCGAAATGAACGAATTATTTTTTTATTTTATTTTTTGTTTCTCAATGATTTTACGCGGCGTGTTTTTTGTCACCTTAGGGATCCGAATCGCAGCGATAACTGTGCCAATTAACTAAGTAATATTAGCTTGCAATGTTACACTAGCTTGCTATGTTACATTAGCTTGCAATGTTACACTAGCTTGCAATGTTGCACTAGCATGCAATGTTACACTAGCATGCAATGTTACATTAGCTTGCAATGTTACACTAGCTTGCAATGTTACACTAGCATGCAATGTTACACTAGCTTGCAATGTTACATTAGCTTGCAATGTTACATTAGCTTGCAATGTTACACTAGCTTGCAATGTTACACTAGCTTGCAATGTTACACTAGCTTTCAATGTTACATTAGCTTGCAATGCTACACTAGCTTGCAATGTTACACTAGCTTTCAATGTTACATTAGCTTGCAATGTTACATTAGCTTGCAATGTTACATTAGCTTGCAATGTTACATTAGCTTGCAATGTCACATTAGCTTGCAATGTTACACTAGCTTGCAATGTTACACTAGCTTGCAATGTTACACTAGCTTTCAATGTTACATTAGCTTGCAATGTTACACTAGCTTGCAATGTTACACTAGCTTTCAATGTTACATTAGCTTGCAATGTTACACTAGCTTGCAATGTTACACTAGCTTGCAATGTTACATTAGCTTACAATGTTACACTAGCTTGCAATGTTACACTAGCTTGCAATGTTACATTAGCTTGCAATGTTACATTAGCTTGCAATGTTACATTTGCTTGCAGTGTTACACTAGCTTTCAATGTTACACTAGCGTGCAATGTTACACTAGCTTGCAATGTTACACTAGCTTGCAATGTTACATTAGCTTGCAATGTTACACTAGCTTGCAATGTTACACTAGCTTGCAATGTTACATTAGCGTGCAATGTTACATTAGCTTGCAATGTTACATTAGCATGCAATGTTACACTAGCTTGCAATGTTACACTAGCTTGCAATGTTACACTAGCTTGCAATGTTACATTAGCTTACAATGTTACATTAGCTTGCAATGTTACACTAGCTTGCAATGTTACACTAGCTTGCAATGTTACACTAGCTTGCAATGTTACATTAGCTTGCAATGTTACACTAGCTTGCAATGTTACACTAGCTTGCATTGTTACATTAGCTTGCAATGTTACATTAGCTTGCAATGTTACACTAGCTTGCAATGTTACACTAGCTTGCAATGTTACACTAGCTTGCAATGTTACATTAGCTTGCAATGTTACACTAGCTTGCAATGTTACATTGGTTTGCAGGGTTACACTAGCTTGCAATGTTACACTAGCTTGCAATGTTACATTAGCTTGCAATGTTACACTAGCTTGCAATGTTACATTAGCTTGCAATGTTACACTAGCTTGCAATGGTACACTAGCTTGCAATGTTGCATTAGCTTGCAATGTTACATTAGCTTGCAATGTTACACTAGCTTGCAATGTTACACTAGCTTGCAATGTTACACTAGCTTGCAATGTTACACTAGCTTGCAATGTTACACTAGCTTGCAATGTTACACTAGCTTGCAATGTTACACTAGCTTGCAATGTTACACTAGCTTGCAATGTTACACTAGCTTGCAATGTTACACTAGCTTGAAATGTTACACTAGCTTGCAATGTTACATTAGCTTGCAATGTTACACTAGCTTGCAATGTTACACTAGCTTGAAATGTCACACTAGCTTGCAATGTTACACTAGCTTGCAATGTTACATTAGTTTGCAATGTTACACTAGCTTGCAATGTTACACTAGCTTGCAATGTCACACTAGCTTGAAATGTTACACTAGCTTGCAATGTTACACTAGCTTGCAATGTTACACTAGCTTGCAATGTTACATTAGCTTGCAATGTTACACTAGCTTGCAATGTTACATTAGCCTGCAATGTTACACTAGCTTGCAATGTTACACTAGCTTGCAATGTTACACTAGCATGCAATGCTACATTAGCTTGCAATGTTACACTAGCTTGCAATGTTACATTAGCTTGCAATGTCACACTAGCTTGCAATGTTACACTAGCTTGCAATGTTACACTAGCTTGCAATGTTACACTAGCTTGCAATGTTACATTAGCTTGCAATGTTACACTAGCTTGCAATGTTACATTGGTTTGCAGTGTTACATCAGCTTGGAATGTTACACTAGCTTGCAATGTTACACTAGCTTGCAATGTTACATTAGCTTGCAATGTTACACTAGCTTGCAATGTTACATTGGCTTGCAGTGTTACATCAGCTTGCAATGTTACACAAGCTTGCAATGTTACACTAGCTTGCAATTTTACATTAGCTAGCAATATTACACTAGCTTGCAATATTACACTAGCTTGCAATGTTACACTAGCTTTCAATGTTACACTAGCTTGCAATGTTACATTAGCTTGCAATGTTACACTAGCTTGCAATGTTACATTGGTTTGCAGTGTTACATCAGCTTGGAATGTTACACTAGCTTGCAATGTTACACTAGCATGCAATGCTACATTAGCTTGCAATGTTACACTAGCTTGCAATGTTACATTAGCTTGCAATGTCACACTAGCTTGCAATGTTACACTAGCTTGCAATGTTACACTAGCGTGCAATGTTACACTAGCTTGCAATGTTACATTAGCTTGCAATGTTACACTAGCTTGCAATGTTACATTGGTTTGCAGTGTTACATCAGCTTGGAATGTTACACTAGCTTGCAATGTTACACTAGCTTGCAATGTTACATTAGCTTGCAATGTTACACTAGCTTGCAATGTTACATTGGCTTGCAGTGTTACATCAGCTTGCAATGTTACACAAGCTTGCAATGTTACACTAGCTTGCAATTTTACATTAGCTAGCAATGTTACACTAGCTTGCAATATTACACTAGCTTGCAATGTTACACTAGCTTGCAATGTTTTTAAGCAAAATTAGCGGGCTGACCCGAGTAAAGAACGACTAGTTCACCCAAAATGAAAAATATTGCCTAAAACAAGAGGATAAGAAAAAAAAGAAACTTTCAAATTGGTATATTTAAAACTGTCGTGTGTGTTTGGGCTATTAATGAAAGCAGGAAATGCAAAGACTACACCACAATTTTTCTCGTTTATTGCACATACATTCAATATTTTATCAGAATTTCACAGTCTCCAACTGCACATGACTCAGGATGACAGTACTTGGAAGATTTTTGCAATTGCATTTTACAATCGCGTGAAATTCAGCGATGCTGTTTTGATGAGATGAATGTTCACTTTTTTAATTAGCTGCTGGTAGACCGCTATAGCGTGAGGTAAAGACTGGTACGAGACGCTGAAATTATTATTTGCTGTGCGCTGAGGAGGCAGTTGCTTTCAGTGCAGTAGAGTGCGTCTAACACTTTGACTGCGGCAGGTATAACTGAAGTTTAATATTCAACTCAAATTTAAAATCAATTGTAATAGGCAATTTCAATAATAGCATATATTAACTAGATCATGCCTTCGTTAAGTTCTGATTAGGAATCTATGAAAGTTGAGTTTGTGACTACTGGTCGGTCAGCAGCTTTATGAAAACTCCAGTGACGACCGGTGGCGTACGTTGCAGTTAAAATGTTAACACTTTGAGTTTAATATTGAACTGCAGTTTTACCTTCCGCAGTCAAAGTGTAAAGCTCTGCTTAGTGGCCAAATAATCACGGTTCTGTCAATCTCTTACAAACTAAGCTCTAAGTTCTGTAAATAAAAATGAAGTCACGATAAAACATACATCATTGTTTTCGACCTCAATGCGCTTTTTCGATACTCGTTGCATAAGGCGAAGCCTCAAGTTTATGATCGTTGGGATATGAACAAACTGGAAATATAAGAGGTTTTCTGTACTGATAGATCAAATTAAGGAAGATTGGAATCTCTTGCTGCATATTCTTGTTATGATACATTTCGAATGAAGTATTGAAAGCAATCCACCCCGAGTACTGTGCGATACTTGACTTTAGCAGCTTCATTGATGTCGTTTGGTAAATTCATCATTTTTCAATCATCCTGATATACCTGTGAAATAAGAATTTAATTTCTCACAGTATTCACCATATTTTTTTCTTGGACATCAATGATGTCACTACAAATGTGTAAAGAAATGAACTTGAATTCCTGGTAAAAATATTGGAGCGTAATTTGAACTGAGTGCATTGAAATTTTAACTGAGCTACTCAACCTCCGCCACAGATTTGAAATAAAGGTACAATGCGGCTTGCATGATACGTCCCACATAAAATCCGAACCGAGTATTCATTTTCCCGTGTCATTAATACCTGAAATTATTTCCCGTATCAGAAGTAATCAGTAACATCGCATAATTTTGATTGAAATTAAATGCTTATGGTATTCTTATGGTGGTATTACTGATACGGGAAAATAAATACTCGGTTCGGGTTTTTGTGGGACATACTGTATATTATGAGTTAAGTTAGACGGTGAGACGCGTTCTTGTGCTTACTTGTAAGACGAACCTAAGTTACGTTCCTAAAAAAACAAACAATCGTGCTTCGCCAACAGTGTTCAACGAGAAGCTTCTGTCAAAATCCACAATGTCAGTTAATTTTAATCTCCGTATTTTGAACTTGACTGTGATTTTATGATTCCTAAAAAATTTTTGAACAAGAAGTTTTCCATTCATGGCGGATTACTCAATATTAGCTGAAAGAGAGATAAAATGGAGAAATGAAATATTTTACGGAAATTTAAGTTGTTAGTTCTTACTCGAATGAATTAAGATAGTGCTAATTTTTATTGTTCAGTATTTCAAACTTGAATATAATTCATTGACCTGTGAGTTGAGAAAATATTAAAAAAAATGCACTTTTTTGAGCGAAAAAATGAGATCAATTTGAAGGACAATGTTTGTCGCAAAAACAGCCGGCGTTCAGAGACCAGCACAGTATAGCGTAGCCCGCATCTGTGACCATTGTTATCGTCTCAACATTATCTGCATTCCAGAAAACCAATGGTTCAGGTATTCCTGAAAAATTCAGGTATTCTTCATGGAATCTTTGCCCAGTACCAAATTACCACCGAGGCTCAGAAAAACGAGCAAGTGTTAAAAAATCCGCAGCTTCTGCAAACCTCATGGACGCAACGAGCAACAAATCTTTTCTATGTCGACGGCACGGTGGAATGATTTCCGATCCATCCTTGCTTGCTGGGCCGCGTTTCCATGAATTTCCGAGTGAGCTCAAGACAAATGAAGCCTCAGATTACTTCCTCTCGTAACTTTAGAAAGGAGAACTGACTGAAAGCAGTAACTGAATGGCGCTCGTTACCGCTGAAGTGGCGCCATTGCCTGCCACTCGCCGCTGAAAAACTGCCCCTCTTAAGCGCAGCTGGGTGCTGGATGGACACGGTCGCCTAATAAAGAACCTGATTATTTCCGTACATCGTGCAAGGTGTTCCTCTGCGAGATCTTACGACCACGGGACGAGTTTTGTCTCTTCTACCAGGATAAACCTTATTTCCACACATCGTGCTAGGTGTGCCTCTGCGAGATCTTACGACCACGGGATGAGTTTTGTCTCTTCTACCAGGGTAAACCTTATTTCCACACATCGTGCTAGGTGTGCCTCTGCGAGATCTTACGACCACGGGATGAGTTTTGTCTCTTCAACCAGGATAAACCTTATTTCCACACATCGTGCGAGGTGTTCCTCTGCGAGATCTTACGACCACGGGAGGAGTTTTGTCTCTTCTACCAGGATAAACCTTATTTCCACACATCGTGCTAGGTGTGCCTCTGCGAGATCTTACGACCACGGGATGAGTTTTGTCTCTTCTACCAGGATAAACCTTATTTCCACACATCGTGCTAGGTGTGCCTCTGCGAGATCTTACGACCACGGGATGAGTTTTGTCTCTTCTACCAGGATAAACCTTATTTCCACACATCGTGCGAGGTGTTCCTCTGCGAGATCTTACGACCACGGAATGAGTTTTGTCTCTTCTACCAGGATAAACCTTATTTCCACACATCGTGCGGGGTGTGCCTCTGCGAGATCTTACGACCACGGGAGGAGTTTTGTCTCTTCTACCAGGATAAACCTTATTTCCACACATCGTGCTAGGTGTGCCTCTGCGAGATCTTACGACCACGGGATGAGTTTTGTCTCTTCTACCAGGATAAACCTTATTTCCACACATCGTGCGAGGTGTTCCTCTGCGAGATCTTACGACCACGGGATGAGTTTTGTCTCTTCTACCAGGATAAACCTTATTTCCACACATCGTGCGAGGTGTTCCTCTGCGAGATCTTACGACCACGGGATGAGTTTTGTCTCTTCTACCAGGATAAACCTTATTTCCACACATCGTGTTAGGTGTGCCTCTGAGAGATCTTACGACCACGGGATGAGTTTTGTCTCTTCTACCAGGATAAACCTTATTTCCACACATCGTGCGAGGTGTTCCTCTGCGAGATCTTACGACCACGAGATGAGTTTTTTCTCTTCTACCAGGATAAAACAGTTTCAGGTTACCTGATTTTTAAGTTTATTTCTCTAACGAAAAAGTTCACGCAGGTGTATTCAGAGGAGGTAAGCAGTCATAAATGAGTAGAAATTTTAACTCAATATTTCTACATGCTACAAGGCTGGATAATATGCATATGACAGGCGATACGCAACTACACTCAGGAGTTTTAATATCAATGAGATAGTTGTGGGCTTTTTATTTAATTTAACTTTTACGTATTTTTGCTGTGGCTTTATTTCCAGTTTTCATTGATCAAGCTTGAGCCCATAAGTTGCTCTTTCAATTCAGTTCTGAATAAGGCTTGAACAGAATTTATCTCTAAATAATAGTATGAGACCAATTTAGTTATTTCATTTTAGCTCTAATTGCGATACAAAACTCGCTGCTCAACGTCGTGCCCTAACAACTCTCTACCTGTTTGAAAATTGTAATTTACTTTGATACTTCATTTCGTTTCCAAACCCTTTCGGTAAATTTGAAATGATTTGAAAGCCAGTCATGTAAACTACAAGTTTCTATACAGAACAGAACGGTGATCGAGATACAAATGAATCCGAGGGTCGCTTGGAAATGTTTAAGTTTTACAAATGCATCAATTTTCGCCTTGAAGTTCAGACGTAAATCTTCAACAACTGATCATAAGCGAATTCTTCGATTGGCTATGAAAAATTGGCTGCACAAAATGACCACTTGTCGGGAAGTAATGAATACTTTGAGCTTTCCCAGCATTCTAAAGACTGATCACATTTTGATTCGACTCTGGCTCCGAGGTTTTGATTTCAAAAATCACACGTGACTTGCGTCTGAAAATTTTCAGACATGAAATTTTGTGTTTTGGTCATTACTTCTTTTTTAACAAACTTCAAATGAACCGGGGAACTATCGTTTCACATTCCAATACCCAGCTTTTTAAGAAAATCAAATGAAAACTTATCCATCATTCAATTTTATTTCACGCTCTCAGTGTGCTTCGTTCAGATACACCAATTGGTCAATATTTCATAGCGTAAGTACTCATTCGAGGTTATCGATGCTGTAATGCGGTGTGAGACTGATGGAAGTGTTATAAATTTATGGTTCAAAAGGGTAAATTTATTGTTCAAGAGCTTAAATATTATATTCAGGTGCATAGAGGCCTCTTGGAACAAGTCTCGCTGAGCGGCTTCGCCGCTCAGCGAGAATGAAAATATCTATTATAACTGGAATTTGATGCTGATTCCGAATCTGCAATTTGTTTTGACCGCTCTCGATTTTTTCGATTTTTTGTGATTTATTTGAATTTTAAATTTTTATACATTTTTAATGTTTTTTGGCCTGCACCACCTCATGATCCGAACTCTGCCATTCTCGACCTAACCTGGTCGGACTTGACATACTTTGGCCTGCACCACCTCATGATCCGAACTCTGCCATTCTCGACCCAACAGGGTCAGACCGTGCCTTGAAGACCTGAGTACCGGATAGGGCCGGGTTCCACCCAACCTGTACGGACATGGCATTCTTTGGGCACCACCTCAGTTGTTGCTAGCCGCCTTTCCAAAAAAAAATTAAAAAAAATCGAAAAAATCGAGAGCGGTCAAAAAAAATTGCATATTCGGAATCAGCATCAAATTCCAGTTATAATCGAGCCGGCCTCTTATATAATCCAATATTTTTCACCTTTAACCATTGTTGGTCCACGTCGGCTATTCTACGTTACTTCACATAATCATATTTGTAAAAAGTTTGAAAGTACTCAAATAAGATACGGGCTTGCCTCCCATAGCACTGCAAAGTCATGAAATAATTAGCTTTACTCAAATTTATTTCTATAATCAATGAAGAGTATTTTTCATTAGTCAACATGAGCGCTACGTTTGTTTACAAAATACATGAGAAATATTTCAATAATCTATACAGTCGTGCTATCTGCGCTCCAAGTTCACACGTGAAACCAAAGCAGGCAATATGAGACATACGAGTATTTCCGAAGTAGATAGCTAAGAAATAGCTTTCTTCTTGGTCGCAAGGGCCGTTCAAATTAAGGCTTAGTATCACGAAGCATGAAGCAAGAAGCACATAGAGCTTTCCTCAATAGCACTAGTGCGTTAATGACTTAACGTTTCTTGGAACCTGGACATATCAAATGACCGAAATTTTGACGTACATCAACATAAATTCGAATATAAATCAGTCAGCGTTCCTCGAGCATTGTGTGCTGTGATGGTTGAGTTTTATTTCTCCGAGACTTCAAATCTGAGGCGAGCAAAGCACGCCGGACGACGGACAACATTCCGCAGATCTGCGATGTTCTTCATCGCGATAAGGATGAGTGGTACGCAGGCCTCGGCTTGTTCAGCTCCGCATCTTTTATTCATGAACAGATATCCCGGAGAACGAATTGCGTGTCTCTAATTGTTGAGATTAACTTTGCGATTGTGTGAGCGTTGTGCTTCCCTTGCGTTTCATTGCTGTGTAAAATGTGATTATTTGATTTGAAATCGGGCTGTATTTTTAGTTCGTTGTATTATATTTATTATATAACAACTTTCTATAATATTGATACTTCAAGCAATCAGATTCTTAAAACAAAATTTGCTTAAACTTTAACTATTCGTTTTGATGTGTTATTCTCAGATGAAAAGTTCAAGCCAGATGAAAATTTTCCTAAGCTGGCAAGCTTCAGCCATTTTTCAATTTATTTTTCATTTTATTGAAAAAAAATTTGCGGATGCGAAAAATACGAGAGGAAAATGTCTTTGGAAGTATAGCTATTTTTTGAGGACCATTTGGTGCGACTCATTCCCCCTGGATCTTATTCACGTTTTACTTTTTTGTGCTCGTTAGAATTCTATGCAAAATGTAGCATTTCAGTGAGGCCAAATTGTTTAGTCCAGCGACTTTTGCCTCTGTTTGTTAGCGGGCGCAGGGTGACGTTGTTTCGGATTTGGTTGTATTTTAAGCAACCTCAATGAAGCTTCATGCTTAATAAGTAATGATATTAAGAGGTTAAAAAATTACGCGTATCTTTTGCAAGGGACTACATCTTGCGGCGCATGGTGACGTTATTTTGGATTTGGTTTTATTTTAAACAACCTCAATGAAGCTTCATACTAAATAAGTAATGATATTTAGGAGAGAAACCTTACGCCTGTCTTTTGCAAGGGACTACATCTTGGGGTGCACTGTGACGTTATTTGGGTAATTTTGCCTTTGGTTGTATTACATCTTAAACAACCTCAATGAAGCTTCATGATTAATAAGTAGTAATATTAAAAGGAGAAACCCATATGTCCCTAGCTATGTGGACACCACTTTAAAAAAATGAAACTGAATGTGATACACTTCTTTTGGGGGGTAAAATAAGGCTTTGGTTGTATCTCAACCAACCTCAAAGAAACTTCATGTTTAATAAGTAATAATATTAAGAGGAGAAACCCATCTGTCTCTGGCTATGTGGAGACTACTTTAAAATAGCGATGAATGTAACACGCTGTTTTATGAAAGCATTTTATGCAAAATGAACTTCCGTGAAGCTCATGCAAAGGAAAACATCTAATTTACTGAAATTCAACAACCGTCTCTTCAACAAAATTAGTTCGTGCAAATATTTGCATGTTATTCTTACTTGTGTAAATATTATCATGATATTTTTGCAGGCCTTAATATTATCATTGTATATTTACTGTCATGAATATTTTCGCCGTTTTATTACCAAGCCTAAAATATTTAATAATTTCATGACAATTAAAACCGAGAGGCATGAATTGAACCACCTCGGTCATCTTGAAGCACTTCTAGTTAAGCTTGTTTGCTAAAGTATTAACTTGGACAATTCATATTAAACGCAAAAAATCAAACTAATGAATATATAAATATCTGGCAAAGTTTTTGAGTCTCAAGGAAAATAACATTAGACTTGGAACTTTAGTACCTCAGCTCAAGCTGAACTTGGAATTGAATGTTTCACGCTGCAAACCTGTAGAATTTATTTTAAGTGTGCACTAAGTAGAGATCACCCTCTCTAATGTACACTAAGTAGAGATCACCCTCTCTAATGTACACTAAGCACAGATCACCCTCTCTAATGTACACTAAGCAGAGATCACCCTCTCTAATGTACACTAAGCACAGACCACCCTCTCTAATGTACACTAAGCACAGATCACCCTCTCTAATGTACACTATGCACAGATAACCCTCAAACACCTGAGATGAGCACAGCCCCACCAGCAATAAGCAATAAGCACGGCTGCACGGCCCACTATATATTCATAGAATTTTAGCTGCGGCGCCAGCTCCAACCGTTCGCTCAATTTAAAAAAATGACTGGTCACGAATCGACCGGCTCGTTAATTGGCGCTTCTCGTAAAATGGGTATTGACCTGAGCCCAATGAATGGCGGTCTTCATTAGCAACTTGCTGTATTTTGGCGGAGTGCCTTCTTTTGATTAGTATTTAGCCAGTGTAGCCTTCTTTTGCTTAGTATTCAAGCCACTAGCCTTCTTTTGCTTAGTATACAAGCCGCTAGACTTCTTTTGCTTGGTATTCAAGCCGCTAGCCTTCTTTTGCATAGTATTTAGCCAGTGTAGCCTTCTTTTGCTTGATATTCAAGCCACTAGCCTTCTTTTGCTTAGTATTCAAGCCGCTAGACTTCTTTTGCTTGGTATTCAAGCCGCTAGCCTTCTTTTGCTTAGTATTTAGCCAGTGTAGCCTTCTTTTGCTTAGTATTCAAGCCACTGGCCTTCTTTTGCTTAGTATTCAAGCCGCTAGCCTTCTTTTGCTTGGTATTCAAGCCGCTAGCCTTCTTTTGCTTAGTATTCAGGCAGGGTAGCCTTCTTTTGCTTAATAAATATTCAGAGCGGGGTACCAGAGAGACTGGTATCTCTATAAAATATTGGCCAAAGTTGCGACGATCAGCAAAAATGACTGGAGTGCAACATTCGAGATCTAATGCTACACCTCAACCTTGTTGAGTGTGATCATGCATCAATGTAGCTAACTATTCATTTTAATCTAATTATTCCCAACTAATAATTTATTTTAAATTTCAAACTATTTCAATCGCAAAACCGCTGCTCAAACTTCAAATTTGGGCAACGTGAGATGAGTTTATTTGATGGAATATATTTCATGGGACAATTTTCTGAGTTTCAGTCTAACTTTTAGGGTCAACAAGTCATACAACTCTACGACGATGTGACATTACGATTTTCTTGAGATTGAAACGTAGCGGCGTTCATTGAATGCGAACATCGGCTCTAAAGAATACTTAATTATTTTTTATAAAAACGCAATCACTTTAATATTTAGTTTCAAATTTACATTCCCACTTTCCACAGATGCACGTCTTTACAGACGTGAGGAACCGTGAAACTGTGAAAAAATTTCCCACAGAAAGTGTGAAAATTGAATGCTGAAATAATTCACTGAATCTTTTGGATGAGTTTCTTTTAATCCAGGTAGTTGTCATATGCGAAGTCATTTTCTAAAAGCCTGCTGTGAAATACTGCAAGCCATAATAATGACAATCCAGAAATGTCAGTTCTTTAGCGAGGCATGATCAGCTAAACTAGAGAGCTTTACATGGAATATTCATTGGATATATGAGCGATGCCATTTCTGCAGATGCTCAACTGTGATCAGGCATCGATTGTTCGCGGCACACGCCTTGGCATTCCTGAGGGGACTCGGTGTCTGTTTGTAAATGATTTATAGGAAAATATGGGTCATTTCCAACTTTTTTATTAACACTTTGACTGCAACGTATGTCACCGGATGGGATTTTCATAATTGTTTGCAACTGATTTGGAGGAAAATATTGCTCATCCCAAATATTTTCTGTTAACCACTTTGACCGACCGCAACGTGCGCCACCGATGGCCTCGGAGGGGATTGGGATTCTCATAATGCTGCTGACCGACCGGTAGTCACAAACTCAGTTTCCTTGAATACTTAATTATAACTGAATGAACGTATGTTTGAATTAAATCTTGTTATAATTAAAATTGCTGACCTCAATTTACATAAATTTGAGCTGAATATTGAACTTCAGTTCAACCTATTGCGGTCAGAGTGTTGAAATGAAATACCGAGGAACGGGGCTTTCGATTTTCTACTTCTCCTTAATGAAATACGATACACTCTCTGGGTATGAACATCTTATTCGCCAAAGTTGAAAAACACTTCTTATTGGATGCAAGGTAATAGAAAGAATGCTGGATAATTAGAGCTTGAATAACCAGGGTTCAGTCATGTCTTCATACGGCTGTCTTTATCAATGGAAATTTATTATAGATTCAAAAGTTCGGCAGAGGCCGTAGAAAATCAGGTTCAAAAATAAGATGTATATCAAGGAATTTTATTTATAGGTACATTATTGTCCACTGTCATTCCTTTTACTATGAAGTGAGTCGTAGAATCTAGTACTCTATCTCTTCGCTTGATTGGAAGCTAGATGACACCAAACGAAGTCGAAGTTGACTGCTTGTCTCTGCTCAAACCACCATCAGTTCTGGTTTTCTTTTTTTCCTTTAACTTCTGATATTAAATAAATTTCACTCAAAACATTACAATAGTTCTCGTCGCTGTTTCTAATAATGATGCGCTTGTTTAGGAAAACGTCACTCTAAGTTTAAAAAATTTCATTTTTCAGAAGTTTTGAAATAAACATTCTCTAAATCTTTTTTCATTTATTTTTACCTTTTAAAACGCTTTGATTTACGAGTAGGGTGCGGTAATCCTCTCCTCATATGGCTAAAAAATTAACCCTGTTGTCCGAACAGTAACCTGATTTTTTTCAGATAAGCCCCGCCGCTAATGCAACACAAAAGTTCATTCACTTATATCTTCCGAAATGATGCACCTATCGACTTCAAATTACTCTCATCTGAAAGTAATTCGAGAGTAATCTATTAATCTTTCGTTTGAGAGTAATTTGAAGTTGATAAGTGTATTATTTCGAAAGTTACAAGTGGGTGAACTTTTGTGTTGCATTAGTGGCGGGGCTTATCTGGAAGAGATCCCATTAACCAATGTTCTCGTTTGTTAAGATATATAACGTTTGTGCTATGTAATGGGACCAAAATTTACTTTCCGCTGTGGGCACGACTTAAACTAAAATCACTTAGAATTATTCTCCGTTTTCTCATTTTGTATTATTCTCATTATCCTCATTTTGGAACAGCATTCCTTATAATTTTTCCGTAACTTCTCAACAACGCTTTTTTTACGAATTAAAGTAATAAATGAAGTTGTAATTTTGAAGTAATGAACTAATTAGAAAATTCAGTTGTGAATTTATTCGGCGACTGTGATGGAAATTTTCAAATCGATTTAAAATTCTGTCTCAAAACGTTCATCAAACAGAATGAGAAGCGTCATTGATTTTGATGAGTTTACAAAAATCATCTGCCTCTTGAATTGATAAGCAAAAAAGATCACATTCGTAAGATATGTGCATCGTTCCTTCTACCGGCTGAGCTCATAAGCATTGAACGAACCAATCTTCGTATTTTTCTTCAGTAGGATGAGCAAGCGACAGGAAAAACGTCAGCCAACAAATACAGATGTGCAAAAAATTTCTCCCGCGCTCAGTGTCTGAGACATGTTTTCCAAATAATGATATCAACCTATGTTTACTGCTAGCGACCTTAAACGAAAAACCTTGCTATTTTTAAAGTACACTTTTTGAGTCGCCAAATCCATGAAATAAATAAGGTAGTTTTTTGGCCTGTGTTCTGGGAAGATCGGCATGGAAGCAGAGCTCGGAATATGAGATTTTTTGTGAGCGACTCATGGGATAATTTCATTTATGCGTCGCTTGAGCTTTCCGTGAAATTCAGTGTCTCCTCAGTGAATTTATCTCTGAAATTTCAGGTTAAGCTCAGATCTCGTGCGGAATTATGAGCCTGTTTTAAATAAAATATCAAATTTAACGTCCGCTGACTCATTATCGCACCACAATTTTACCCATGAATATTTCTCTGCCCGTGAACTCGACAGGAAGAAAGTGCTGTTGGTTTTGCACAGAGTTAGGCTTTATAAAGCCGCTCCATTCGATGAACGCAAGCTTGCAAGATTGAGAATTCACAAAGAGCGTCATTTAGCCAAACGCCACTCTCTAAATAATGAGATAATAAGTGCCTTTTAAGTGCGCACAGCCACATCAAAGAGGTTAATCGACTCAATAATCGGATTGCCCATTGCTAATGCCCCTGCTCGACGTAGGGCAGCCAGCCGACGATCTATTCTTGCATCTGGAGGGTGGGACAGCAGTGCTCATATTTTACCGCAGACGTTACTTTCCAAGAAATGAAAATTTTAATCTTACCACGTACGTTACTTTCCAAGAACTGAAAATTGTAATCTCACCACGTGCGTCACTTTTCATGAACTGAAAATTCTAATCTCACCACGTACGTTACTTTCCAAGAACTGAAAATTCAAATTCTTGAACATCTTGAATAACGTACGTTATTTACCAAGGACTGAAAGTTCTAGTCTCACCAACGTACGTTACTTACCAAGATCTGAAAATTCCGATATCACACCACACGTCACCTTCCAAGCACTGAAAATTTTAATTTTCCCACATGCGTTACCTTCCGGGGATTGAAATTTTCGTTCTATTTACGAGCTACTTTTTAAATATCTTACTGCTTTTTATACTGGTGACGTTTTACAAAACCTATCAGACAAAATCTCAGATATTGACTTTTGCACTTAGGGTTCAATGCTGCGAAAGGTTCAGTTCAACATGCTCTGGTTCAGGATATTGACAGGATGAACCTTAAATCCTATCTGTTATCAAATTTTGTCCCGACATGTTTCTAGACTGGCAGAAAAATTTCTTTTTCTAAGCTTCGTTCAACATTATCAATTATCATAACTCTCCATCAATCAACTCTTGAATCTAGACGAAGGATAGAAACCACTTTTTGTAAATAACTCGATCGCCAAACTACGATGACCAAAAGGCTAATCAGAATATGAGGACAGAGAGCGAAGTGATGAATTGAATCCAATCATGAAACGCTGAAGTAGAGTTTAAGTTCGAAGAAACCAGGTATATAATAATGACAATAAGGTACTTTATATTATTCACCTGAATTCATGTTGCTTAACTTATTCAGACAGTCTCGCGACCGTGAACCCTCCGTGCAACAATCAATTTCATAAAATCGAATTTCACAAAGTGGTATGTTATTTATCACATCAATGCTTTGATAGAGTAAGAGCTACTGTGTAATTTATTACGTTCAGTCATCACTCCTGTGACACCATTAGACAGACAATTGAGTTACTGTAGAGCGATGGAAAATGCGCTCTTATCCGGCCAGTGGCCTTGCAATTGGATCGAAGATTGACGCATTGTACAGCATAAAGCCTTTGTTCTGCCTCGTTATTGAAGAAAATTAGTCGCATTACTTTTGTTCGGAAAAAGCAACATATCAATATAGAATTGTATAGTACATAAGTCTGATGCCAGCGCACTGCCTGTGGCTTGCCGATTTTGATATATTCTATTGATTTTTCTCTGTATTCTGTCGAAACCCTATTATAATAATGACTCCTGTCATATATTTCGTTTACTAGGGAAAAATAAAAACGTGAGGGACAGATATTTCAGAGAAGCAGAAAAAATTTGCTGTTTGTCTTCAATAAGTGGAAAATCTTCTCGAGACATTTTTACGCCCATATGTTCAGGCATCAGATCGATTCAAAGCATAACTGTGCGTTGGAAACAAGGTGGCAAAACTGATTCACGCCGTGTCAAGAGAGAAAGACGTTTGTCGTATTCTTGATGGAAGACACTACGCCCTGTGAAAACGTTGATATATAAAATCGAAATTCACTTGCGTTGCAGATATCTTGTGATTTCATGAATTTCTAAAAAAATTATTGTTTTAAAGATTGTACGTCGTGAGCTGAAGTACACAAATTTACACAGATGCAGATTCACTAAGAAACCGTGGGTTTCGCATAGAATTGTAACAAAAATCTATTGTTTGGCAAGAAACATCGAGACTGAACTGTCGAGCACTTGCGAATGATATGTGTGTGGTCGCATGAGTTACGGTTCGCATTCTCTCAGAGCGACGCGAGAACCGAAGTACGGCTAGAATCTCACGAAAGAAATGGATCCATCTTGCGTCGTCCTCCCCCAGATGGCATCTGGCGGGAATGTAATGATGTGAAACTGATTTTGGCAGGATCGGCTTGGCTCTGTTACTATTGTAGTCACAAATTGAGGTCACGAGGCTCTTTGCAGGTTCTTGAATATCGAGTTTATGTTTCAATACATTTTCATTTTTCTGGTGAGATCGGGATATTCTAAGAAAGCTTTCAATTCACATAGTAAATGAATTGTTTTCGGGGCATAAGATATCATATTTAGCACTTAAGAGATTTCTTTAACCCTTTTTGTAGGAGAAATTACCATAAATGTTAGCAAAATCTCAACTTCAAGTTATTCAAAAGCTTTCAGAATACGTGCAAGGTAAAATTCAGCTTTAATTCGACCTCTAGGTCAAAAAGCTGATTTATGCTAAATCTCTAATTGAAGTTATTTATTTGAGTGATCTTTGGGAAAGTTTTCCTGTTTGCCCACATTCTCGATGCGGTTTTAGAGCACTGCAATGCGTAAAGACGTAATGGGATCAGGAGAAACTCGAATGAGGAATTTGATAACACAATAAGAAAAACTGAAATACAAACTAAAGTATCGTAGTTGAGCAATAATTATCCTAATAATATTTTACCTATGGGATACGGCCACAATTTTACTGACTTTTGTGCTTTCAAAACCCAAGAAAAATATTTCGTTCAATTTTATATTAACGAGGCATGATCACTATTTCACCCTATTTTTTTTTTTTAATGAAATATATATACCATTTCACCCAATTGCCTATCAACGAAGAGGTTTAGACCCGATTTAACTTAATTTAACATAAACGAAGGGATAGACAATATTTTGTCCAATTTCTTATTAACGTCAGTCAACGGCATAAAAAACTGATAACATTCGTCCCCCTTACTTTTTTAATTCAATGCGAGATTCTTCCGTCAGCCTCGAGAGCTCGAGTCAATTTGATCGCAAATGATCCTTAATATCCGTCCTCAGGAAGAATTTACGACGAACTACGTTTAAATTCTAACCATTTCGAGAGTGAAATTTTGGCTGGAGGCACAGAATGAAATAAGGCTGGAGGCCTTTTTTAAATCATTCGAAAGCTCGTGTTTTCAATCTATTGTAGTTCCTCTTGAATCAAATCTAGAACTCCCTAGGTTCAACTGTACGATTTAAATGAGGTCTAAGAGCGTTCTATTTGCTCTTTATATATATATATATATTATATAATATATATTTATATTATATATATATATATATATACATATGTCAACGAAGTAAAATTCTCAAGGTCTATACCAGTAACCTGTTGCCGAGGCATATTGCGTAGGACGACGAATAATTCATTTGAAATTTCATTAATGCTTTATGCCTGTCATTAAATGAGCTCTTATTTGAATCGAATGGATCTTGCAATTGAGATGATATCGGAAAACGGACGTCGATAAATCGCTTCTTCATGAACGTCGCGTGAGAAATCGTTGTATTCCTGATAGCTCTGCACGCCATTGCGTGTGTGTAGCTCATACAGACGTACATCAAATGCAAATATCTTACCTAATAATACCCCGGGTGTGTTTATTTATTTATATATTGGTTTGGCGTCTGCTTTCGTCCCTATTTACGCTCTTAAATGCGGATGCTTAATGACCGTATCTGTAATACGAGTTTCACCAGTGCACAATAATTATTACAAGAATATTTTTATCGTGAGTGCTATTAGGATGGATGTATTTTGTCATCATAATCTGGAAATTTTTTTTCGATGAAAATATTGATTCCCATCATTTTTGACCTGCTGTGTGATACTACATAGTATGTTTAATAAATGCTAAACTGAGATTCACAATAAAAAAAACAGGTTATGAACGCTGTTTTTCATTGCGGACTAAACTCACTATTTTTCGAGAAGAGCCTTCATCCTAAACGAAAATTTTCATATCAAACCAAATTTAGTACAAACTTATTTTTCGTGAAAAGTCATCATCCGTAGCAAAATTCAGCGAGAACTAAATTTAATAGAAGTCTATTCTTCGTGATGAGCCTTAATAGTGAGCGAAGTTTTTAATACTGTCAACTAAACTAAAGAGAAACTGATAAAACGTGAGTGGCATTCATCCGGCACGAAAATTTCCATGGCAAACCAAATTTAATAGAAACCTATTCCTCGATGACAGCCATCACTCAAATAAAAACCCCGTAGACCGTCAAGCCATCCTTGCAAAATGCGAAACTTCCGAAAATTGTAGGTTCTAGTAAAGGAGCTTAGCTGCAGCCGATGAAGCCCTGAGTAGTGCTCCCGCAGTTGTTAGAAAAGACCCCATCATGACGGATGTGAGGAATGCTGGACGGTAATGTCATGAGGGAGCAAATTTTATGGCTGCTGTTGAATCATGCTGGTATGTGAACTGTAAAAGTCCACTTGTGTAGGCAGGTGAATTGTAAAGGTCTACCTATGTAGGTAGGTGAACTGTAAAGATCTACTTATGTAGGTAGGTGAACTGTAAAATTCACTAATGCAGGTAGGTGAATTGTGAAAGTCCCCTTGTGTAGGGAGGTGAACTGTAAAGGTCTACTTATGTAGGTAGGTGAACTGTAAAGATCAACTTATGTAGGTAGGTGAACTGTAAAATTCACTAACGCAGGTAGGTGAATTGTGAAAGTCCACTTGTGTAGGTAGGTGAACTGTAAAGGTCTACTTATGTAGGTAGGTGAACTGTAAAGATCTACTTATGTAGGTAGGTGAACTGTAAAATTCACTAATGCAGGTAGGTGAATTGTGAAAGTCCACTTGTGTAGGTAGGTGAACTGTAAAGGTCTACTTATGTAGGTAGGTGAACTGTAAAGGTCTACTAATGTAGGCAGGTGGATTGTTAAGGTTTACTTATGTAGGCAGGTGAACTGTAAAATTCACTAATGCAGGTAGGTGAATTGTGAAAGTTCTCTCACGCAGGTAGGAGAACTGTAGATGTCCACGTGGGTTAATTTGAGGATAGTTACGTTCATGATGCACTCATGCGTCGAAATAGGTTCCACCTGATCAGATTCATCGACAAAGGGGATTCAAATATTGCCATCTGATATATACATCCGTAGATCGCCGCCGGGATAAACGAACACAAAAATTTCAAAAATTAGACTCATTCTTGATAAAACTTTGTTCTGGCGCCTGAATTTTGTGAAGAATTTAGAAGCTTGAGGTCAGGAAATAGAGAGTAGTACTTCGGTGTTGAAAATGGATTACAATTAACACGTTCACAAAGTTACCGCGGTTATTAACGGTTTGTTTGGTGAGGCTGCAGGACGCAAAGTAAGGAAATCGACGTTACAGGTCAAATACACATTTCTGCTTCATAAGAAGTGTGGAAAATACAATTATACGATAGCATTTCATCTAGTATGAAAACAGTCTCATTTAAAAAAAAACACTAATTCTGAAAAGGTCGCTAAACAAATGAAATGTAATTCATTTATACCAGTACGAGAATAACCAATTTATCTAGCGGAACACATATGTCCCAAAACGCGGGGAACGTGCTGGTCAAGGGATGCCGTAACACAATGTGAAGGTCGATCTACCGATAAACTATCGCAGCCTATTGTACCGCTACAACGAAATTCATTTTAAGCCCTCTCCCCAGACGTCAAAACGTTTAGCAAGTGACTTGAAGAAGTAGAGGACCTGTGTGTCAGTATTCACGCTTTTGTCATTTACTCCTCTCGTTTTCCTGCAGCAGTTTCTCTCTCAACACAGGGTGAAGTTCAAGGTTGACTTGATATTCAAGGGAGATTTTTGCGTTAACACGTGTTAACCCAACACGTGTTAACCCAACACGTGTTAACTGTGTTCGTGTAACACACGAACACAGAGCTCGTTTTATCAAAATTAGAAACGGAAGGAACTAAAAATCGTGATGTGAACCTTTGCGATCAATATTTGTCACTCATTTGAAAATGTCTACAGTTTTCTCTTCAGAATAGTAGTTAAAATATTTAAGATAAATATAGGTTGGCTGGCATGTGCTTCATATCGATTGAATCTTTGTTCTGGCGTGTATTCAGAGTTATGGCCGACGTCGAATGTGTTTTAGTTGTCTTTACAGCAGGAATGTAATATCCATTGTATTGTAACTCATAGCTGCGATTGACACCTTTCGATTGGTATGATTAGCGCATAAAATTAGAAATATACCTCAAGATACAATTCAGATAGACAATATTTTGACAGCACTGATATTTTCCATTTATTAGGCGTCCAATTTCGTCCAATCACGCGTCCAATTTCATGATCAATAACTAATCAATCACCAGAACCTACCGCAGTAGAGCATCTCCGCCTGTAGTCTGGACGCATTATTTTGATGTAGTGAATTTGTTAGTTAAGCATCAGGCTTAGATGATAGTCAATGGCTCCTTTGACCGATGGAGCCTCTATTAAACGAATGGTACGCGCAAATGAAGCCTCAGTTGAACGAATGGTACGCGCAAATGAAGCCTCAGTTGAACCAACGGTACGCGCAAATGAAGCCTCAGTTGAACGAATGGTACGCGCAAATGAAGCCTCAATTAAACAAATGATATGCACAAAACATCATTTGTAATATCATGTCACCAATAATTTAGTCTGACACTTTGACAACTCTCAAATTAGGCAGCGTTATTCAAAAGAATGTGCATTAATTCGTGGCTTGAATTCTATGCTAAATTATTTGACGTTCAGAGGGTCGATTTTCGAAAAATTTTCAACTTTGTTGCTGGACAGTTGAGAACGAACGTTCGTCTGTCGACTTGGCTTCGTAACGCGTTCCTTTGGGAACAAATTTCTCAAATTTTATGTGAATAAAGCTGAAACTTGAGGGATTTGATTTTTAATCTCATATTCGACATTTTTGAAGAAGTTCCAAAAATATTTGCTAAGTTTAAAATTCCTAAAATTCAAATTTTACAAAACACTGCAATGTGAAACTTTATTTTGTTTGATAATTCATTGCTCGTAAGGCTACGAGTAACTCACTGCACATCGCAGTGCAGCCATTGCCTGCAATGCTCGTAAGGGCAACTCACTGCACATCACAAGTTAGCCATTGCCTGCAATGCTCGTGAGGGCAACTCACTGCACATCGCAGTGCAGCCATTGCCTGCAATGCTCGTAAGGGCAACTCACTGCACATCGCAGTGCAGCCATTGCCTGCAATGCTCGTAAGGGCAACTCACTGCACATCGCAGTGCAGCCACTGCCTGCAATGCTCGTAAGGGCAACTCACTGCACATCACAATGTAGCCATTGCCTGCAATGCTCGTAAGGGCAACTCACTGCACATCGCAGTGCAGCCACTGCCTGCAATGCTCGTAAGGGCAACTCACTGCACATCACAACGTAGACATTGCCTGCAATGCTCGTAAGGGCAACTCACTGCACATCGCAGTGCAGCCACTGCTCGCAATGCTCGTAAGGGCAACTCACTGCACATCGCAGTGCAGCCACTGCCTGCAATGCTCGTATGGGCAACTCACTGCACATCGCAGTGCAGCCAATGCTCGCAATGCTCGTAAGGGCAACTCACTGCACATCGCAGTGCAGCCACTGCTCGCAATGCTCGTAAGGGCAACTCACTGCACATCGCAGTGCAGCCACTGCCTGCAATGCTCGTATGGGCAACTCACTGCACATCGCAGTGCAGCCAATGCTCGCAATGCTCGTAAGGGCAACTCACTGCACATCGCAGTGCAGCCAATGCTCGCAATGCTCGTAAGGGCAACTCACTGCACATCGCAGTGCAGCCACTGCTCGCAATGCTCGTAAGGGCAACTCACTGCACATCGCAGTGCAGCCACTGCTTGCAATGCTCGTAAGGGCAACTCACTGCACATCACAGTGCAGCCACTGCTTGCAATGCTCGTAAGGGCAACTCACTGCACATCGCAGTGCAGCCACTGCTTGCAATGCTCGTAAGGGCAACTCACTGCACATCGCAGTGCAGCCACTGCTCGCAATGCTCGTAAGGGCAACTCACTGCACATCGCAGTGCAGCCACTGCTTGCAATGCTCGTAAGGGCAACTCACTGCACATCGCAGTGCAGCCACTGCTTGCAATGCTCGTAAGGGCAACTCACTGCACATCGCAGTGCAGCCACTGCTTGCAATGCTCGTAAGGGCAACTCACTGCACATCGCAGTGCAGCCACTGCTTGCAATGCTCGTAAGGGCAACTCACTGCACATCGCAGTGCAGCCACTGCTTGCAATGCTCGTAAGGGCAACTCACTGCACATCGCAGTGCAGCCACTGCTCGCAATGCTCGTAAGGGCAACTCACTGCACATCGCAGTGCAGCCACTGCTTGCAATGCTCGTAAGGGCAACTCACTGCACATCGCAGTGCAGCCACTGCTTGCAATGCTCGTAAGGGCAACTCACTGCACATCGCAGTGCAGCCACTGCTCGCAATGCTCGTAAGGGCAACTCACTGCACATCGCAGTGCAGCCACTGCTTGCAATGCTCGTAAGGGCAACTCACTGCACATCGCAGTGCAGCCACTGCTTGCAATGCTCGTAAGGGCAACTCACTGCACATCGCAGTGCAGCCACTGCTTGCAATGCTCGTAAGGGCAACTCACTGCACATCGCAGTGCAGCCACTGCTTGCAATGCTCGTAAGGGCAACTCACTGCACATCGCAGTGCAGCCACTGCTTGCAATGCTCGTAAGGGCAACTCACTGCACATCGCAGTGCAGCCACTGCTTGCAATGCTCGTAAGGGCAACTCACTGCACATCGCAGTGCAGCCACTGCTTGCAATGCTCGTAAGAGCAACTCACTGCACATCGCAGTGCAGCCACTGCTCGCAAGGCTCGGTCTCCAAGGGCCTAAATTGCAATAATTTTCTCATTACCTGCTCCTAGAGCCTCTGTCGTGGCAGCCGCATTGTTTCTTACAGCCTATTTTGCGTGGCCTTTATTTTCTGGCATCGATTAGGCTTCAAAGATTCACCGGCTCCTAAATTTGGGTATTTATGAGGGTAATGACTATCTTGATAGATGTTATGTCAAGAATATAGACCATGTTTAGCTTCATAATGAGCGCAACATGCAAAAAAAGTTGTTGCTGTTCAATGTGAAATCGCGTTTGGATAAGATACAAAGAATGGAATAAAGCATGGGTATTTATTTTTGTTGGCATTGTTCTTACTCGAGGCCTATCAAATTTTTCCTCCGTGTCTGATGCACTTTGCCATGAAAGATGTCGGTATACATGTAGGAAAATAATTTTGTGTTATTTCACAGTGAAATTCATTTTGTGTTCAACTGAGTTAGCTTTTACTCCTATACTGATCAATATAGATGAGAGTCTAGAATGCCCTGAAGTTACAACTGGTTTCCTAGGTGCATTATCTTACCTAGTGATACCACTGGTGTGTTTGTTTATTTATGTATTGTTTGGTGTCCGTGTCTTCCCTCTCTTTGTGACGCTTATAAGGATGCTTAATGACTGTATCTGTGCTACGAGTTTCACCAGTGCACATGTACAAGAATATTTCAATCGCGGGTACTATTAGGATGGATATATTTGTTTGTCGTTCACATCTTGAAAATTTATACAAGGAAAGTATTGAATCTCGTCATTTTTGACGGGGCGTGTACACTAGTTTTAACATATTGATATTCAAGATTATCGAATTCGGGAGCAGCTCGATCAGCTCGCCTTCTGCCAGCTCTTGTTGAGTTCGATTAAGAACACCTGATTCTGTGTCAGAAAAAATGTCAAAATGTGACTCAGGTTACAATTTTACTTTTATAAATTCACTTGTCTGCTACCAATGATTATACTGAGTAGGCGCTTTAATTTTTAATTTTCATGTTTGCTGTTTTTAAAATATTTAAGATGTCTACTAACACTTCAAAGCCCCAACTGAAGAACTGTCAAATTCTAATTACAAAATGTATTAAATGAAACATTTAAAGCTACACATCGTTTCCATTTAGCTTCTCAAAAAACTCGACGTCGCACAGGCGAGCTAAAATACGAAAAAAAAATTTAGAGTTTGACAATTACGCTGTCACAGCCAAAACTGCGGTTGAATTACAGCTCGAGTATATCACAGCAACAAGCAGGAAAAAAGATTTCTTTCGTGTAAATCATGACATCTGAAAGTGTTCATATCATGTCGCGCATTTTAATTTTTTTAACTTTATGTACTAAGTAACAGGGAACATAAGTCTGACTAGTGCTGATTTCTGTAAAGCAAAGGTTGAAAACCATTTTTCTGCCCTGGACCTGTAAAGAAATTTCATTCGAACCTCGCACCCCTGAAATAAAAATGCAACATATAGCCAATATCCTATGATTTACCTGGACTTTTCTCGCACCCCAGGTTGTGAACCCTTGCTGTAAAGGAATGAATTGTAAGATTTGAATCGTCGTAACATTAGCATTGAAATATGAAAACGTTGTGAACTGTGCGTATGTTAAATTTAGAACCCTCGAGATTCCACGCGTTGCTCTGCAAGAACTGCTAAGTCTTCTTAATAGTGAATTATCCTTTATTAATCTAACTCCATGTAGACAGACCATTTCGATTCAACATGGAGCGGTGTGGAGTTTGAAATTTCCCGTACTGGAGCTGGACAACAATATCCTTCTCATTCTGCCAGTAATGAAGTTCTCTCAGCGTCCAGCAAAGATGTTTCCCAATCTCCAGAATTGTTAAAACTTTAATGAATAAAGACATAAAACTCTGAATGAACTTCATTTTCTGCTCTATACATCGTATTAAATAACATGACATTGAAGGTCATTATCATGACCAGCAAAAAAAATCGAAGGGAAAATAACTTTTCAAATATTTTTGGTTGAATTCTCCGTTATATAGGGGAATGAGACAAAAATGAGGTGATATTTATTTGACTGTGCACATAGTTATTGCAATTTCTCTTGTCTGACATGTCTAGTCTACCAAGAATCGATGGAAATAAATCAAAAGGAAGAGCACCACAATATCGCGGTGTTCTATCAAAAATATAAATAATTTGATAGAATTTAGCCCTCAACACTACACAGCGGCTGCTTGAACGTACTCAATTTCATCAGTATATTAATAATTATATTACCCATAAGAACAACCTGACGAACATGATGAAAACCATCAAGGTCTCATGATGACAACATCAAGTTAACCGTAATTGCAGTTCCCAATCAATGTCACAACTTGTCTTCGTCAGGCAGGCCAATATTCCCGTAACTGGCGCCCGTAGAGCAAGAAATAGACCTTTGATACCTTCGTAAAATCGTTGGTTAGACCCTTGCTGTGGTAGTTAGGATACAGCTTTATTTGACGGAATCGAAAAATGAGTCTCGTGCCAACAAAATGAGGTAGCACTTATGAAAAAGCACATGCAGAGTAACAACGTACGCTTCGCGTACGTTGTACATTATGAAAAAACGAACGTTTGTGGAAGCATTGCTTCTGAAGACTTGACTGCCTCAAAGTTCTGCGTTTCAATATTCTTCGTTCCGACACGATTGTTTTATGGCTGTTTTTAGTTTAATTTCAAAGCACAAAGATTTCTTTGTAATACTCGCATCGTTGTCCAAAGTAGTCGTAGTCTTGTGACTGCCCTCTATGAGTTTCCCCTATGGTAAAATCCCTAAGTAGATCAAATGCACCAAATAATGAATAAACATCTCAAATTATCGAAAATAATTTGAAATACTTGTTTCATTGACGTAAATAAAATAGTTAATGTAAATATAAATTCTCGTTTTTGATAGGTTTAACTTGAAATTAGCTTGCCTGCATAACGATCCCCAACGATAGCCAAAATAGCCAGATCTGGACCACAGAGAGCTGAAACAATTTGAAAAATAATAGCAAATGCAGTTCATTAACGTGGAAGTTACAGAGAAGCGAGATGATGTAGAAGCAGCGTACGAGTATGAATGAAATATACACAAAGAATTTACTCTACGTAGAACAGCAACTGAGGATTTTCTTGAGAAGCCCAATGCTGTACGCTGAATTAGGCAAGTCGCATGAATAGATTTATTTCTAATGAAATATACCGCTTCCCAAAATATTATAAGATACACTCGTGATTTCCGTGACAAGCCAAACACAGTACGCTAAATTCAGTAGGGAACTAATCTAGTATGAACATAGAAAAATTAATTAGCCCCTGAAAAGTTGAATAAAAGAACCGGTGCTTGAATAAGATTTGCCTCGTTCATAGCCGTAATTTGTAGCTACAGAGATGAAGAATAAACCTAAATTTTGGTAATTTTTACTTAAAAAATTCAATTTCATGTGAATAACTTACACTTAACACAAAGTGAGCCACATACATGAAAATTGTATCACATCTTCTGGGTACATCATTTGTATCACATAAAGCTCTCATCTTTTTGTTAAGTTTATTATAATTTGCAGGAAGTTTTGCGAGATCAAGTATAAGAACAATTTATAAGAACTTGTGTTGGAACAATCACAATCAAGAGAAAGCAATGTACGCCCAAATTTACACTTCTATCAATTGCGCCAGTACGGTCACTGCCTAAAACTTGGCGCTGGATTCAACCTTCCCAAAACAACAAAAAATTTCAAATTTTACTTGACTTTAGCAATCACCATAACTCTCAGATTAACGCTTCCACGCGCTGTCCGCCAGCTCCACGCTCGAAATTATTTAGACAGTCCAGGCTATTAAGTCGGAAGTTATTACATTCAAAAATTATAGCTCGCCATGCGGGACCGGCGAAGTTTATAATAAACAGCTCCTGAGGTTTTAAAATAAGGGCTATATTTAAATGGAAAGAAAAAACTGCACTTAAAATATATGCCTGCACAGAGTATATACAACTGCGAGTGTTTGTCGTTTGAGCTGCAGGTATTTGTCATTAAAGTTGTATATAGTCTTGCAGGCAATTTAATTATAGGTGTGTAGGTGCATTGCGTTTAGCTGAATAACCTTGTAGGCAATTTAATTATAGGTGTGTAGGTGCCTTGAGTTTAGCTGAATAGTCTTGCAGGCAATTTAATTATAGGTGTGTAGGTGCCTTGAATTTAGCCGAATAGACTTGCAGACAACTTAATTATAGGTGTGTAGGCGCTTGGTAAATTAGGCGTGTAGGCGCTTGGTAAATAGCTGGAAAGACTTGCAAGCAATTTTATTACTGGTGTGTAGGTGCCTTGCGTTTAACTGAATAATCTCACAGACAATTCAATTACAGGTGTGTGAGTGCATTGCGTGTGAACTATAGACCGAACTCCCACCGAGTTTTCCTCCATTGCCAGCCGTCTCGAGGCGCTGGTTACCAAGAAGTGCATGGCATCACAATCGAGGGCAAGTTTCATTATCGGAAGAGGGCCTTTGAGGTGTCAATAGGGAATATCGAGCACGGTCTCCTCAGGCCTAACTCTTGCTGTGCCATTACAGCGGTCGTTTAGAGCGATAACTGCGTCCCCACAGAAAACACACTCCAATTCCGCGGTATTACTGGACATTGATCCCCACGCAAATGGCAGTGACCATGCACTGCTCAACAAAATAGTCGCGACCTTTTTTCGCGTTTCCCAGTTTTTTTTCTGGAACTAACGCTGTTTGTGATGGGTAAGATTATTTCACCGCAGACGTTCCGAGATTAATTTTTCATATCAATTATTCGAACTGACGTTGGTATTTTGCGATTGTTGTCAGCACATGGGTTTTCAGGTGATAAATTGGAGCTTTATCACGCGGCGAATTTTTCCTACCCGTAAAATAGTCACGACCTTTTTTGCGTTTCCCTTTTTTTTTTTGAACAAACCTTGTTTGTGAATGCAAAGATTTCTTGGAAGCAAGATTTCAAGATCAATCTTTCTCACCAATTATTTGAACTGACGTCAGTATTTCGTGATTGCTGTAAGCACATGGGTTTTCAGGTGATAAATTGGAGCTTTATCTCGCGGCGTATTTTTTTTGTCCGTAAATTTAAGATCAAGCTAGTGCCAAAGCTTAGGCGCTGAGTTTTTTAGAGCTCCATTAATTATCCTCAACGGATTGATTTACTCAGACTGGGCGCCTCGTGTCCAGGCAATCAATCTGCGCCTTTTTTCGAGGACTAGTAGAGAGCAATTTTTCACTTTTTTGGCTGTTTTCAAAACATCGGTGAGGCTTTTTTTCAATCAGGCCGTGCAGGGAAGCCTCGTTCACGATTCTCGAGTGTCTGCATGATCTGCGTTTACTGAATAATTTAGCTTCATTGATGGTTCGTTAGCGTTTTGTTCATAGGCATTTCATTGTTAATAGAGCAGGCTTATTGGTTTGTTTTTCGCTAGTTTTATTCCGCTAGTGACAACCAGGTGAAAACAAGGATATTGCTTTCTTAATGTGTTTGCATTACAGAGCACGTAAGGCACTCGGCCTGCCTACATGATAGTCATTGACAAATTTACGTTACGCTTTATTGAATATATATCTAAAAACTTTATAAAAAAAACGTGACTCAATTTGGCCTAGAGGTGGAAGCGTTTCGTATGACGTTTTTCAAGAAACATAATTCACTCTGATATTTCAGAGTCATCTGATTTGAAATCAATTTTACCTGGCTCGGGTAATGGCGAATTTTAGCTAGTAAAAGTTAAATGATACTCACTTGTTTTTGAAATTGGGCTTAGTTTTGAGTGCAAAAGATAATAATGATAAGTGTAACTTTTATCTACCTTTCCAACACTAAATTTTTGAAATATGATCATTTAAAACTACCACTCTTTATCTTCAGTAACACTGAAACTGCATGTCAGTATTTTCAATTTTCAATCTTTCAATCAAGTTACAGTTGTGCTCGATCTTTAATGCTTAAAATTTCATACATTTCAAGCATAAATTGTTATAAAATAAGGTGAGATGCAAGCCGAAGAACGTAAATGTCTCTTATGATTCCAAATATTAGGTGTGTTAAAGTATCTTTGTCAGGAGCTATCAAAGGCAAAATATCATTTATATAATACAAGATAGGGCCAAATAGTCAAGTATAAGCATACTTTAAACGTGAATTGTCATTTACTGTCAAAAACACTAAGTAATAGCGATGGCTTGTATTTGAAACTAATTGTTCCTGTAGTTTAGTGTTTCAATGATTGTTTAAGACTTGCTAAATGACTTCACCATTCACCGTTGCTAAATACCCTTACCGTCTGACGCAGGACTTGACGCAGGATCCAATTTCAGAACTTCACCATTCACCGTAGCTAAATATCCTTACCGTCTGACGCAGGACTTGACGCAGGATCCAATTTCAGAACTTCACCATTCACCGTTGCTAAATATCCTTACCGTCTGACGCAGGACTTGATGCAGGATCCAATTTCAGAACTTCACCATTCACCACCATTGCTAAATATCCTTACCGTCTGACGCAGGACTGGATGCAGGATCCAATTTCAGCACTTCACCAGTCACTATTGCTAAATATCCTTACCGTCTGACGCAGGACTTGATGCATGATCCAATTTCAGCACTTCACCATTCACCATTGCTAAATATCCTTACAGTCTGACGTAGGACTTGACGCAGGATCCAATATCAGCACTTCACCATTCACCATTGCTAAATATCCTTATCGTCTGACGCAGGACTTGATGCAGGATCCAATTTCAGCACTTCACCATTCACGGTTGCTAAATATCCTTACCGTCTGACGCAGGACTTGATGAAGGATCCAATATCAGCACTTCACCATTCACCATTGCTAAATATCCTTACCGTCCGACGCAAGACTTGATGCAGGATCCAATTTCAGCACTTCACCATTCACCATTGCTAAATATCCTTATCGTCTGACGCAGGACTTGATGCAGGATCCAATAGCAGCACTTCACCATTCACCATTGCTAAATATCCTTACCGTCTGACGCAGGACTTGATGCAGGATCCCATTTCAGCACTTCACCATTCACGGTTGCTAAATATCCTTACCGTCTGACGCAGGACTTGATGCAGGATCCAATATCAGCACTTCACCATTCACCATTGCTAAATATTCTTATCGTCTGACGCAGGACTTGATGCAGGATCCAATATCAGCACTTCACCATTCACCATTGCTAAATATCCTTATCGTCTGACGCAGGACTTGATGCAGGATCCAATTTCAGCACTTCACCATTCACCATTGCTAAATATCCTTATCGTCTGACGCAGGACTTGATGCAGGATCCAATATCAGCACTTCACCATTCACCATTGCTAAATATTCTTATCGTCTGACGCAGGACTTGATGAAGGATCCAATTTCAGCACTTCACCATTCACGGTTGCTAAATATCCTTACCGTCTGACGCAGGACTCGATGCAGGATCCAATATCAGCACTTCACCATTCACCATTGCTAAATATCCTTATCGTCTGACGCAGGACTTGATGCAGGATCCAATTTCAGCTCTTCACCATTCACGGTTGCTAAATATCCTTACCGTCTGACGCAGGACTTGATGAAGGATCCAATATCAGCACTTCACCATTCACCATTGCTAAATATCCTTATCGTCTGACGCAGGACTTGATGCAGGATCCAATTTCAGCACTTCACCATTCACGGTTCCTAAATATCCTTACCGTCTGACGCAGGACTTGATGAAGGATCCAATATCAGCACTTCACCATTCACCATTGCTAAATATCCTTACCGTCTGACGCAGGACTTGATGAAGGATCCAATATCAGCACTTCACCATTCACCATTGCTAAATATCCTTACCCTCTGACGCAGGACTTGATGCGGGATCCAATTTCAGCCTAGTCAGCGTATCCGTCTACCGTGAGTGCGCACCGGAAAGAGAGACTAAAACTCCGCCAGCCCTTAATTTTTTAGTTTCCAGCCACAGTCCCGAGACCGGAAAATTGAATCATGCGCAAGCAAACACATATCTCACTTGAGCAGTCTAGGTTCCTCCTCTGAACCAGTATAATATCATCCATTGGTCCACTCAGCTCTCACGGGAATTGTGAAAGGAAAAATTGGGAGAGCACTCATCATTTAAGGAAGATTTTTTTACGTTAGAATGTTTGAATGCATCATGACAATTTTAAAGAAACACGTTTGGAGCCGCTGATGCTTTTGTATGCTAGAGATTTCATTCTGAACATTTAATTTTTATTTTATGTATACTAGAGGATTCATTACAAACATTTGACTTTCTTTGCATACTAGAGGATTCATGGTGAACAATTTGATTTTCAATGTATGCTAGAGGAATCATTATGAACGTATGATTTTCATTGTATACTAGAGGCTTCATTATGAACATTTAATTTTCATTGAATATATACTAGAGGACTCATTATGAACGTTTGATATTCATTGTATACTAGAGGATTCATTATGAACATTTTGATTTTGAAAACAACTGAACTTCCCATCAATATTGCATAATTTTTACGGTCCTTAATACGCCTGACTGCTGATTCAATTATAATCTGGCTACGATTATGAGTGTGTCATTAATTATCTCTGCAGCAGCGTGATGGTGGGAGGGAAGGTAACGAATGAGCGGGACCAATTTGCTGTTCAATATATGGCTTTGGAATAAGTCAAAGTGAAGCTCCAATCGAGTTTAACTTTTTACTCAAATGCCCGGGTCGTTGTGAGCGTGCGCGCAGTTATTGGACCTGATTGCTGGTCTGTAGCACGAATTTTCTTTCAATCATTTGTTTTTTTTTCTCACTTCTTGTCATCGTGGACATCGAGCGTAGAAGTAATCGATGTCCATGCGTAAATTATAGATAGCACGCAGTGCGTGAAGTCTGGACTTTCAATTATATTCCGTAGAGCGCATGGATAAAATGATTCATTGTTTCTGTTTTGTATAATGTTAATCAGCACTGAACCACAAAAGACAAAAGAAGAAGCGCACTTATTTGTTACTCTTTTGCCATTTAGGGAAAAGTCCCAGAGTTTTTGGCGCCCCAAATTTGAGTCGCTGAAGAAGTTTTGATTAAAAGAATGTCGGCCTTGCACTGACAGCTTCGAAATTGGAAGAACCAGGGAGGCATCAGCGCTTAAAACAACGCGAATTGGTGAAAATTTTGTGGCACAAAAAAGTCATGCGACGAGGGAAATAAAGAGTGCTCTGATCAGGCTTTGTGTTAAAGAATGCTGCGGTGAGCAAAATAAAGTGTGCTCTGATCAAGCTTTGTGTTAAAGAATGCAGCGGTGAGCAAAATTAAGAGTGCTCTGATCAGGTTGTGTGTTAAAAAATGCTGCGGCGAGTAAAATAAAGAGTGCTCTGATCAGGCTGTGTGTTAAAGAATGCTGCGGTGAGCTAAATAAAGAGTGCTCTGATCAGGCTGTGTGTTAAAGAATGCTGCGGTGAGCAAAATAAAGAGTGCTCTGATCAGGCTGTGTGTTAAAGAATGCTGCGGTGAGCAAAATAAAGAGTGCTCTGATCAGGCTGTGTGTTAAAGAATGCTGCGGTGAGCAAAATAAAGAGTGCTCTGATCAGGCTGTGTGTTGAAGAATGCTGCGGTGAGCAAAATAAAGTGTGCTCTGATCAGGCTTTGTGTTAAAGAATGCTGCGGTGAGCTAAATAAAGAGTGCTCTGATCAGGCTGTGTGTTAAAGAATGCTGCGGTGAGCAAAATAAAGTATGCTCTGATCAGGCTGTGTGTTAAAGAATGCTGCGGTGAGCAAAATAAAGAGTGCTCTGATCAAGCTTTGTGTTAAAGAATGCTGCGGTGAGCAAAATAAAGAGTGCTCTGATCAAGCTTTGTGTTAAAGAATGCTGCGGTGAGCAAAATAATGAGTGCTCTCATCAGGCATTGTTGTTGTTGTTGTTTATTTTTACATGCGTCTACTCGATGCTAAAATGATGCCATGGAAAATAATACAAACATTTTTCTAGTATATTGTATTGTTATTGAATATCCTTTGTATTTGTGCTGTCTTAATGAGGAATTACCACAACCCTGTTTTTTACTAATGTTTGAACGCATTCCCAAACACCTCAACAGATTTCTTTACTGTCTCAAAACTCATTCGCAAATGCATAAAATATTTTATTATGCTAATTTATGATGGTTACAGTACAATTTTCCTTTTAGACGCACTTTAAGAATAAAAATCCAACAAAAATGTTGAGGATTACTAGATTTGCAAGAAATTTTGTCTTGCTCCGAATGCTGCAAAACAAACCAAACTTGTGCAGCAGTCCGGAAGGTCGGTCAAGTAAATTTAAGTATAAAACAAGTTGAAAGAGGTTTTCTGTCACAACTAAAAAATGCTTTTTAACTGTATCTACTCTACCTTTCCGAATACAGGCCATTCCTGATAGGGAATCGACGGTAAAACTTACTATGATCATTACCATCGTCACTCGTGCGAGACACCTTTCCAAAAAAATATTGTTTAAATCTTAGGCTGAAAATCTGATAGAGATGCGCGGTTGTGTGTTCTGTTACAATCGATCCGCAAGTCATACTACATCTGTTTTTGCACAATACTACAAGTAATACTACATCTGTACAACTTTGGTATGAATAATAATTAGTCAAAGTTGTTCATTACTTGAGTTAAGCTTCTCATTAGTTGAAAAGCAGGACAAACTTTGCTACATATTAGTTGAAGTTTGCATAAGATGATATAGTATAACTCGTGGGTTAACTCTGATGAGATTGGCGACAGAACTTGAGGGGACATCTAACTATGGAAGAATGTGAGACAAATACGCTTCAGACCAACAAACCATAAATATTTCTTAACCTGATGAGAGCATTTTTTCCACGCTCGTAGACTGTCACTTCCATTTATAGAACTGACCTCAACGTCATCATACAAACACTAATTTACACACCCTATTTACAGTTACAAGTTTTCTTTTCTTAAAGAAATTAACGAAAAATAACTTTACACTGTTTAGAGTCCAAGCTCTTCATTTGAACGTGTTGTTTCTTTACTCTTATCAAGTTGGTCAACTTGTAATGTTTTTTACCTTTGTGATGGAGTGGTTTTACTTGTCTGAACCTCCAGATTAGGGCAAATTCTTAACAAAAACAACGAACTGTTTAACAACTCTCAGCATCAAACATGACGATTTTAATAATTCCTTGTTTTCCGTGTGTTGTCATTCGGCAGAATTTTTTTATTTTTCTTCATTTAAGAACCGAGATCCTTTCAATAAGATATTTGTTGTATTTTGATCATTAAATATAAACGAAAGCCTTGTTCACCTCGTAAATTATTTCTTGAGAAGCAGCCATTTCTTTCATATGAGAGCAATAAGTAGTAATTGTAGAATTGATAGATAGATGGGTCATGATGAACAAAAGAAATAGATAATAATTATAGATTCTAGGCAAAACCAAGATTTTAAAGTGCGCTTAAAAGAGTTAGGCTATCTTATAACGATTAATAGATATCGGTGTACATTCTACTAAGACCGCTAATAATTTTGAAGATCAGATTAGGTTATAAGATAGTTTAAGTCATCCGATTATAGTTTTGAATTGCAGGAGACAAAACTTGAAGTACTGTGCCCATTAGCTGAATTTTCTCAGAGTTTTTTAAGCTGTTCATGAATGACAAAAAATGAACGAATGTATGGCACTGCTCGAAGTGAATAAATGAGATGTTGAGCTACGTAGAAACATGAGTCTAGACAGGTCTGCAGTGGAGTAAGTGTAATGAGGGATCTTTCCAATCTGGAAGATTTTATCCAGTTTCAGAGCCATTGGGTTGAATTTTGCATGACTTCAACTTTTAAATACAAACTTGAAACTAAAAGAACAAATAAAATAATTATTGAATCGTAGAAGATTTTTCTTAAATGGAAAATAGTTATCCATGTGACCTAAAAAATTATCATAACTAGAAAAGTAGAACACCAGCACTTATTTTTCTTAGCAATAAATTATATGAATTTTGCATTTGATGACTCAATAGTCCAATTTTTTAATCAACGTAGGAGAAAATCACTTGGTCAAAATTCAACCGAGCAAAAGTTTGCTCTGTTGTTTTAAGAATTTTCTTGAAGCGAAAAGAAGAAGAGCAAAAAACTTATTACAAAGTAATCGTCGGCTTTACAACAAAAATTTCAACGGAAAAGGCTTAATATTACCTCCAAGAATATTTTAATACGATTTCTTGTTCCCCAGACGACTTTAGAGGTATCATGTACAAAATGTTTGAAGTAAAAAGCATTTTTCAAGCATTAGAACTTAAAGTGGAGAGCCCGCGACAGAGTTCAGTAAAGACCATCTAGTTATTGAAGTGAGTGTCATCGGTTGGTAAAGGCTAATATACTTCTGAGAGCGACTCAAAATATAATATCAGAACATCAGGCAAGAATTATTTTTCACGGCCAAAATAAATCAAAGCACACAAAAAATTATGAAGGAATTGCTGTAATGAGATAAAATAAAACACTTGTGAATTATTTTGCGCTACTCACAATAATGTGGTAAAGCAAAAATTCAACTATGAAAAACAATACGGTTGATGAGAAGCAACCCTAATCTGCGTTGATACCCTATTGTTTTCAGCCTATTGTTGATCTTTCCATAACAGGAAGTGATAATCCCTCTAGCAAATGTTCATATTTAATTTTAAGGAACTCACGAGAGTATTTCTGTAATTAGATCATCGACACGAGAAATACTCAAAACACCTCTAGTGAGTGAAAGTGTAACTCAGCCAACACTGATCGGATATTCTCGAACTGTTGCCCGACTGAAGGAATAATTTTAGGAACTAATAGAAACTTCACTTTGGTTATGGTAATTCAGAACTCATAAGAATGCAGCAGATTTAGAGTAAATTTTGTTCACCAGAAAAAAATTTTGACTGATCTGGCCCCAAAATAAATTTCATGCTCAGTTGGTTGTCCTGGCCAATGAAAGACTTACCAAGAAAAAATGACAATAATTTTCAGACAATATTGCACCTTAAAAGTCAACGCCATGCCCTGTGTTCAATTTTTTGTGCATGTTTCAGATGTACATGGTTTTTCAATAGAAACCATGAGTGAATGAAGTACGCGACATTCTGCATCACTTTATGTGTAATGAAATTTCAAAATAGAATTTTTAAAGAAAAATTTACTTCAGTCTCTTTAAGTTCATTGAAGTGGGCAGACAGTAGGTTTTAGCTTAAAGTAAGAGTGAACTTTTCTGATGATTTTCAAGGTTATTTAAAATGATGAGATTCATTCCTCAATTTAAAATTTTAAAATTTTAATTTCAATGCGATATGGGAAGATCTTAACATACCAGTTTCATTAACATGAATATCGCTATTTTGGTTACAACGCGCGAATGCTAAACCATTCGTCGATAAGCTTACGCAATAACAAAGTATTAAAATGTAAAACAATACGTTTCTGTCTTCTCCGAAACATTAAACAAAAGTAAACCATGAACTCTAACACTCATCTTCCACGCTCTAGCAGCACCCTGCCAGCACGTTCAGTGACGGCTTCTGGACCATAAAAGAATCTTTGATATCCAGCGACAAAATGGATTCTTGCGCTACAGACGCGAAATGAATAATGCTTCTCAACCACGGTGCTCGACTCCCTGAATAAATCAGACAAAGTGCCGAAGCAGAGTGATCTACGTGTCGAAACCGAAATTGGTTCTGTAAAAACCTATGGAAATGGATGACACATTCCAACGTAGCAGTGCGATTTGGTGCCATTTTCATTTAATATTTTCCTCTGTAATTCTCCGCCTGTTGAAGCAATAGAAGATTTTGATTGAGCATTCAACACGAATCATTCATGGAAGAATGTCATTAACGCAACAATGGTTCAAATTCTAATTTCAATTTTTTTATTGAATTTCAGTATGTGGCACTGCGTAGATAGTCATTTTCTTTTAGCGTCAGAGGAGAGTGGCACAAGAGTGTTTTCGTATTTTTAAAAACCACTAAAACATGTGTACATTACGAACGTTGCTCTTTACGCTCCTGAAGTAAAATAACATTTCTAGGGTGCTCCCATCAAGACTTTAAATTAGTAAAAAATAGTGAATTTTCTATGCTATATTCAACGTGCTTATGTTATTTGAGACCATTATGAGAAATTATTTTTGCCGTCTGAAGAAAATGCTGCTCATTATTATTACTTGGCCTAACTCTTGACTGTAGCTTACTCTAACTCATTTCGTCTTGGAATTAATTTTTAAGCAAAGAAGTTCATTGGGACAGTGGTGGGGAAAGGGATAGTGTGGGATGAAATTAACTGGATATAAGTCTGTATACAGGGTACTATTTCGAAAATACTACGTCAATTCGTTCGTGCAATGAACGTAATGAGCAATTATTGTGAAAATATATAACAGCATACTATACAATGTAACGCTCTATACTCGTGAAAGTAAGAGGCTTCCTTGCACACACAGGATACAAAAGATGCTTCAAATGAATATCCAGCGTACCTTTTACAGGAATATTGCTTTATTACCAAGGTAGATGTTAATGAACATCTAAACTCTACTAATTTTGATAATATCGAATTAAGCGATAAACGATAAGCTGCGTCGTGTAAGATAAAAAAAACTGAAAAATGGTTGACGCCACCAAAATATCCTTTGTATCGAACTCTGAGCTGGTACTTCGCTTTGGAAGCTACGAAAGTTCGTCATCGAAGTCGGTACCCTTTTCGAACCGCTTAACATTTAGACCGCAATTGTTAAACTGAAGTTCAATGTTCAAATCAACTTCAAAGTCAATTGTAGTGAGCAATATTGACAGTAGCAAACATAAACAGATTCGTCCCTCCATTGAGATTTAATTTTTTTTATAAAAATTAAGATTTTCACTGGTGGTCGATCAGCCGCATTATGAAAATCCCCTCCGTGGCATGTTGCGGTCAAAGTGTAGCAGCTTTGAGGAGGCGTTTGGCCTTGAACACAAATGTGTAAGAAGTGATGCAAAAAGAAAATGCTTATTCGAGGAAAATATGCCAAAGTTCGTAATTCGCTGGACAAAGTGCACTGCTAAAAATAAATGCTGCTTTGGAAATTAATATGGATAACACATCAACTTTTGCATCAATAATGCATGTACTTTTGATTACTAAAGTTAAAACACAAAAAGAGTGAGTAATTTACAGCTTGCCTTTGTACACACCTGGTATGAAGGCAAGTTTTGGGACCGACGTTCTTTTCTACCTGATTCAATTATTTCAGCGAGCAAAGTTCTCCAAAAATTTATCATGAGAAGGAATACTGTACCTAAGAATCAACTGAAATGTTTGTGCGTTTACTTCTCCTGATTTATGGGAGTTATGTGTGTAATTCATTACAGTTCAAATTTGTTTTGGCAAAAAAAAATTTTTGATATATTTTAACAAATTTTAAATAGGCCAAATGCCTAATGTCTTTCACTTGCTACTTTAACTCAATAGATCATAGACACCTGAAGCCAATTAGATTTTCCGTCATGACCTTATTTTCATAAATTTTGACCAGTCTTTAGTATAACATTTGATTCAACTTCATCCTTCATTAAAACCTAATAGTCCTGTAACATTGTATTTCTAACGTTAGGACGATAATATTTCTTTCATCAGGACGATTATTGTATTTTTTTATATTAGGACGATTATTTTTACATAATAACGGTTAGGTTCGAAACGTAGATCCGTTAAGAATAATGTTACTCCTACAAATTTCCCTCAAAGCTTGTTTGAAAACAAACGTCATTGAACTTGCATCATTTTTGTTACCGACACGTCAATTTATAGAGCAATCAATTTCTACGTTTTACCTTCAGAAAGTTTAGTTTGTTAGTATAGCGATAAAATGACTGCTCGAGAGACATTCTGTGGTGTGAATCAAGATTGGATTTTAGCAAAGGTCTGTGTATTTTAGCAAGTCTATGTTACTTGCATTAATTTTACGTTCAATGCAGAAGCCCTCTAGGTTTCAGGCACGCTTATGCTTGCAGTTACAACGCTAACATACTTCAATACTCTTATCTTAGAACTGCACTTAGAGAAATATACAAAGAACAGCTAAGCAATGTTAGAAAAAATTATACTCCTCTATGCGTCTCCTAGCATAAATTGTCACTACACCTTTTTCACTTCAAATTCATTTACACTTCATTATTTATTAATAATTTATTTTCACTTCATCATTTAATAATAATTTAATTGATATTTACTTATAAATTTAATCAAAATAGCTTAAAACTTCCAAAATTACTCCATTCTTAACAACCATAAGAGACACTACACAACACTTGGGGAGGTACGCTCGTAAGTGACAGAGCTCAACTTTGAAGACGGCACAATTTTGCATCAGCACTGCAGACGGACAGTAGAGATTAGGCCTTCAGGGTGTGAATCACGGTAGAGGAAACAAGGTAGGTTCAAATCAGTCTTTTTTCGTTGTGGTTTTGCTGAGGTCACGGCAACAAACCAATAGCAGCGCTCATATTGCATCTGGTAGGACTACTACCCTCAAATCTAGCTCCACTATTGGCCTAACGACGTTGCGTTTTGATGACGTCATAAAGTTTGTTTGAAATAAAGCCTTTCTATTGGCTAGCCGAACAAGTGAAGGTGTTTTTTCTCCCATAGAAATGACCCTACCTTGTTTCCTCTACCGTGGTGTGAATCCTGTGCTAATTTGGGTGTGTTTGCAGCGGGCCCGGTGCACGAGGTGGAGGCTATGCAGGGCAGTCGGGCCGAGCTGCCTTGCGATGTGGCGCCTGTCGAGCCTGCCGACCGCTTCGTTCTGGTGCTCTGGTACAAGGATGGTATCGGCACACCCATTTACAGGTAAGCTTCTTGTGTCTCTACATTTCTATCTTGCCTAATAATACCCTTGGCGTGTTTATTTATGAATTTGTTTGGTGTCCACTTCTTCCGTCTCTCTGTCACGCTCATAAGGATACTTAATGACCGTATCTGTGATACGAATTCCACATGTGCTCAAGAACAAGAATTTTTGTACCGTAGGTACTATTAGGATGGATTATATGTTTTCATCGACAACTGTAAGATTTACTAAATGAAAATATTTTTTCTCGTTATTTTTTTGGGCTGTGTACACTAGTACAACAATAAAAGCCGCGTTCGTCCGTCCGTCCGCGTGTCACGCCCACCAACCACCCAAAGTGGGTGATGAGCGTTTCTGTGATACAAGCTTCATCAACTCCAAAATTTTCGATGTATTAACCAAGCAGATTCAGAGTCGGCAGAGTCACTTGTATAGGTAGATTAGATTAGGCTGTATAGAATATCAGCAGTTGAGACTTAGGAATGTATAAGAATGTCATAGAATACCATGGAAAATCATGGGAAAGTCATGTTAAAGTTCAGTTGATCCGATATCTTATCGTTTCATTTTTTGACAGTCCGTGTGCACTAGTAATAATTATATAGTAGTAATAATATTCATTGAAATCAGCCGAGCGCAATGGTTTTATACATTACAGACACATGTAAAAGCAGGAACAGTTATACGTAGACAACGAGATTTCAAGCCCTCACGACGACTTTACATCTTACATCGACTTTGAAGAATGCAAAAGTTTTTGTTGAAATGAGCACTTCAAGGGGAGGATAGGCAATTTTAGTTCAAGCTTAATATGTTCAAGAAAGACTTGGGGGGGTAAAGGCTTCAGGGGGGGGGGGGAGAAATTATTTACGCAAAAAAAGCTCTCTAGGTAAATTAAACCTTAAGCCCGCCAAAGACTTGGTGGAGTAAATACTTTGGGTGGAATAAATAAATTGTGCAAACACTAGCTCTTGGCAAAGTGAAGGGTTCAAACCAAATAGAAGTGTTAGATAAATGGAGACTTATATAAAAATTAAGGCTATGGGCCAGATGTAGGTTTTGGTGAGTCATGTCTGTCTAAGCTTATGGCACGATATACCTTGCGTGATTCTTTTAGATAATTAATTTTATTTACTGAGTAATTTTATTTTCACTACATACTCCAAATCGATGGATGAAGCTAACCTACCGGCGATTTCTCTTGCACGTGCACGAGCAAGCGAATAAGCAAATATCAACGTATTTGCAACTAGCAAACGAGTAAGCAAATATCAACGTATTTGCAACTAGCAAGCGAGTAAGCGAATATCAACGTATTTGCAACTAGCAAACGAGTAAGCGAATATCAACGTATTTGCAACTAGCAAGCGAGTAAGCGAATATCAACGTATTTGCAACTAGCAAGCGAGTAAGCGAATATCAACGTATTTGCAACTAGCAAGCGAGTAAGCGAATATCAACGTATTTGCAACTAGCAAGCGAGTAAGCGAATATCAACGTATTTGCAACTAGCAAACGAGTAAGCGAATATCAACGTATTTGCAACTAGCAAACGAGTAAGCAAATATCAACGTATTTGCAACTAGCAAACGAGTAAGCAAATATCAACGTATTTGCAACTAGCAAGCGAATAAGCAAATATCAACGTATTTGCAACTAGCAAGCGAGTAAGCGAATATCAACGTATTTGCAACTAGCAAGCGAGTAAGCGAATATCAACGTATTTGCAACTAGCAAGCGAGTAAGCGAATATCAACGTATTTGCAACTAGCAAACGAGTAAGCGAATATCAACGTATTTGCAACTAGCAAGCGAGTAAGCGAATATCAACGTATTTGCAACTAGCAAACGAGTAAGCAAATATCAACGTATTTGCAACTAGCAAGCGAGTAAGCGAATATCAACGTATTTGCAACTAGCAAACCAGTAAGCAAATATCAACGTATTTGCAACTAGCAAACGAGTAAGCAAATATCAACGTATTTGCAACTAGCAAACGAGTAAGCAAATATCAACGTATTTGCAACTAGCAAACGAGTAAGCAAATATCAACGTATTTGCAACTAGCAAGCGAATAAGCAAATATCAACGTATTTGCAACTAGCAAACGAGTAAGCAAACGTTTGCTTCATTTCAACACAATACTCATTATAACATCTATAACATTTGTAAAAAATATATAACACACAAGATATTAGATTTAAAAAACTTCAAATGAAATGTTAGGAATCAGCATTGACATATTTCTGAGATGTTTTTTTCTCGACCCTTGCTTCTTTATATTTTTCTTAGCATCAAGCAGTCCGTTCATTTCAAATTTGCTTCCATTACCTAGTGTTTAATCAACCTCAGCGTCCGAAATATTGTACAGAACCCTAATAAATATATAAATTAGGTTATATTCTCAAGAAAGATTATTTCCACTACTTTTCAATGTCTATTGCAATTTACGCTAAGTAAATATCTACTTGAATTCTGTTTAGCACTCGTTTCGCTGCGTGAATTACTATGCAACCGATGGCTGTTTCAATCTGTATGTTGTAAATAATGGAGTAAAAATAAAATTTCAATTTCGAAGAGCACTGAGGAGCAGAGTTTCCTTTGTACGTTGGTTTGAGCCACAGAGTAATCAAAAATGAATTCAATCCTGACAAGAAAACACGCCTTCAAACTTTTAGCTTCATTTTAGAAGTGGATGCTTTTTGCGGAGGCTTCTTCAGTGTCATATAAAGAAGTCTGGCGTAGTTTTATCGTAGCTTCCTAATGCTACGCTCTTCTGTGTTGCAATTAGCTCGAGGCAGTAAAATTAGCCTACGGGCAAAATTTGCGCATTGCCAAGACTTAAGTTCAGACTCTCTACACCATGAGCATGAACTGCAAGTAAATCGTGCTCGATTTTCGTGTGTTTCTTTTCTGCATCTAACGGAGGCGAAAAGTTTCACGGGAGTTAGTTGAATTTGCTCTGCTGAATTGAAAAATTTATCTATGTTGACCTTTGAAAACATTTCTTTATCTATATCTGAAGGGTATTGAAATGACTTTTGAATCGCAACTCGTAAATTGTCGATGTTTCCGTCGCAATTTTCCCTCACGCTATTCGTCAGTCATTGAGACTCAGCAGTGTTACTAAAAACTTGACAGTGTAATAACAAATACCGTAAAATTCTTAAGAGATCACACAGCAAAAAATCTAACGTCGACGAAGGGAGATCATGCATTCCTACTTTTAAATGGAAATTCTCGCTAAACTCGCCCTCTAATTTTTGAGCACACAGCTTACACTGCAGTGGTTTCTCATAAACCGCTTAGCGCTGATGGAACAGGTATAGAAATTACAACTGCGGACTTCGTTCACCGTTATCATACTCTGTGTCAATTGCAGGAATACAATTTCAGACAATTGAAGGAATAAAATTTCAGCCGAGCTAGATGATTGTTTTACATGAAATACAATAGATTTCTGCTCAAATCTGAGTCCAATAGACAAAAAAGGCCGTTTGAAGTGGTACTGATTGGTTTATCAAGGATGGGTTTTTGAATCCGTCAGTTGGAATGGAGTTACACTGTTGCGGATTCTTGTCGAGTGTTTTGACTGAGCTGTGCGTATGTTGTGGTGCAGGTATGTTAATTCAGTGAACGAGCGACTAACCGTTTCTCTACTTAAAGATATATTGATGTTCTCACAGTGTTTGACTTTGTGTAAGGGGTAGACTGATTTTAAAGCGACTTAATAGCCAGGAAAAAAGACTTACTCTGAACGATAACTATTTCATCTGAGAAAATGAAACATTTCCTGCAGAACGGTTCGCACTTAAAGCATCGAGAATCAATTTGTAGTCTCAGCCTTTCTTTTGAGAGATCTTCAAAAGATTCTCCCGTCATGTTTGTGCTCGCATGAGTGGATAGGCTTTTACAGAAGAACGACTGATATCGCCAATAGACTGCATTCAGCCAACCCTGCGCTGATTGTTTGTCACGCATGATAGATTTTTTTCAGTGGACACAGGCCAAACATTTATTTTTGGTTACACGCATTTCATTTCAGTGAACGGTGAAAGAAGGACGGTTTTACGAGAAAAAAAAATGTGAATTGGACCCGTAGATTCGTTAATAATTATCAGATAAATCCCAAGAAACTTTTGGCAAAACATCAAGTAAAAAATATTTGAAAGAATAACTTTTATTTAATTGAATATAATTAACAACAGAGCGTCAAAGGAAAATGAAATCATTTTTGTTGAACTTCAAGCGCTGCAGAGCAAAAGACAATATAGATTTCAAGTCAACATACCTAGATAATGTAGATTTTGCTACTCTTTATCCACTGCACATCCTTCCAACGGAAGTTGACGCTCAACATTAAATGCGCGAGCTGCGCGCAATGCTAAGTTTGGGGAAACTTGCATGCAAAACAGCATTGGAACTGACCGGAGCTGGAACGTCAGCCGAAGGGTGCAAGTGTACACTATAAGAACGTACGTCATTTTGAAATTACAATTAATATTTTAAACATATACCACATCCAAATTCGTATTGTACGTTTTTTAAATGCGTATCTTCAACATGTGGTTAAAACTATGATTTGATACTGATTTCAAAGACCAATAAAAGCATCATGGATACCTTGAAGACGAACTTCATTCCCCTCACAAAAAAGCAAGAGGTAACAACACTCGCACCGGCTATCTTTGAAATTGACGCCCCATCCTCCACAAAAGTTACACTAACCTTCATGCCTGTTATCGCGGCTGCAGTACAGCAGAGCAACGATAAAATACTGGTCTCCACACGTTGATTCTCCTACAAAGCCTCAAAAAACATCACTCACAGAGTGATCTCAGATCTCCCCACGCGATTGAAAATCGCCGATACGACCATTAAAAAGCTCCCACCTCGCAGGTTGTGCTGTCTTATAGCCGTATTGTTTGCTTAACGGCTAAACGATGGTGTAATGTTTGATGATGGAGTACTTCTGGACTGTAGCACCAGACCATAGTATCGTGCAGTAGTTCATGACAGTAGTGCCGGGGTCAGTACTAAATAGTTATAGGTCACTATATTTGAATGCATGTATTCAAATCATACTTGAATCTGCTGTGTCATATTGATCCCATAGAGTGATATAGTCGCTAAAAGCTACAGGAACTCCAAGCATAGTAATCCCATAAAGCGATATAATTATTAAATGCATAATGAACACCTTGTTGACTGATCTCATAGAGGGATACAATTGTCAAAAGATTGATGAACACCTTGCTGACTAATCTCATAGAGCGATATAATTATGAAATGCATCATGAACACCATATTGACTAACTTCTTCTCATACCTCTGTTGCAATGCTCCAGTTACCCCTCACCGCCATTGATATCCAGCTTGCAGAGCTCGCACTCAACTACGAAACTCCTTGCGACTCTCGGCCGAGTTCTGTGCGTCTCCGGTGCATTAAATCTTTCCAGGTAGTTGGCTAATACGTCTGTGCTCAGGGGCTCTGTCCAGTGACGCAGTGCAGTGACACAGTTCAGTGAAGACGCTCCCTGACGCTACCCAGTGACGCAGTGCAGTGGCACAGTTCAGTGACGCAGTGCAGGGGTACAATTCTGTGACGCAGTCCAGTGGCATAATTCTGTGACGCAGTGCAGTGGCACAGTTCAGTGACGCAGTGCAGAGGTACAATTCTGTGACGCAGTGCAGTGGCATAATTCAGTGACGCAGTGCAGTGGCAGAATTCAGTGAAGCAGTGCAGTGGCACAATTCTCTGACGCAGTGCAGTGGCATAGTTCTGTGACGCAGTGCAGGGGCACAATTCAGCGACGCAGTGCAGTGGCACAATTCAGTGGCGCTAAGCAGTCAAAACAGTTCACGTGTTCAGCGCAAATTCCACATCATCCCTCACCTTGCTCCCTCTTGAAGGATTGAGAGGAATATTCGGAAAATTTTATTGAAGAATTTTGATACTAAATTTTTCACGAAGTTGCAAGTGCTTCAATTTTCACGAAGTTGCAAGTGCTTCAATTTTCACGAAGTTGCAAGTGCTTCAATAAGGAAAAAAAATTACAGATCAAAATGCGCACGAATCCAGATTGTTTTCGAACAATTTGATAAAAGCGACCATGATCAGAACGTACGGTATGTGCATCTGAGAAAATAGTTCGGACAGCGAAAAAGCAAAAAAAAGCATAGTTTGTAAATCATAAAGCAAGCGCAGGCCAAAATGATACACCTATATACAAACGCTGGCAAATGCAATGACTTGCATGTCAGCGGTAAAAATGAAGTCAAACTTGGAGCTCCTCAGCGTGATCTTTTGAAATGGACGTAGTGGCCTCAAAGCGCAAAAGTTGAGTCGTGAAAAGTGCGATCCAGACCGGGGAACCCGGCATATTTTCAACGGTGACCACTGCATTCACAAAAAAAGAAGCGCCTGAAAAGGCGCTATATCTGATCCACTGGGGCGGTGGCAACACAAAAGTCGGTGGCTGATCCTCTCGAGTTGTCGATGCTTTTATGCGGTGCCTTCGTCCGTGAATTTTGTTGCTACAGTCTTGGGCACCGACACTGAGAGCTCCGGCGTGTTCGACTTCCTTTCCGATGCTGCCGAAATACCATACGACGATGGAATGTAGGCCTTGCGAGTTCTAGGTATTTTCTATTCTGAATTTATCTAAATCTCATCCCGCATTCTGAAAGATTCGAGCGCCTGGATATTGGAACACTGCGAAGATTTTAGCTATAGGAAACGTAAAATAACTTGTACTTTCCAATGCAATTTGAATCTTTAGTGAAAGTCACTGGGAATATCTGATTTGGGTTGAGGTTATACCTCTTATATCTCTCATTCAGTTTTGATTTCGATGTCATTTGTGTAGGCTATCTTCATTTTCTGCTGCAAAATTTTACTAACCATGAATATGTGATAGTTCTTGGTATCGAAAACTATAAACTATGATGTCATTTGACTATCGCAGCTTCGTAGCTTCACTCAACGTGCATTCCACACCATTCAAGTTTTGTGATTTTCAAGAAAGCGCTGCATTCCAAATTGAAATTATATCAGAACATTCAGTCGATGGTGGAGGGAAGTTATCTTTCTCAATGGAATAGGATTAATGATAGGTTACGTAACAGAGCTGCTTTTACCTTATTTTGACTCTGGTGTTCAGCTAACATTAACACGATGCAGCGTAGTGGATCCCCAAAATAAATTACCGAACCAGTCATAAATAATTGCATCAACTCTCGTTCGAAATGCGTGAGGATGTTCAACGGAGATCGAATGCTGCAACCTGTGCTGATTTTTTTGCTCTCCATGAATTGCTACTAAAATATCATTTTAACGTGTTCTGTGGAAACTTCTCTTGCACGCAAATATATATATATGGAAAATTGAACAGTTTTCAGAAGCGTACACGGTGCCTGTAAGCTGGGTGTGAAATGTACTAGATTTCTTGAAAAGGCATGAAAGTGATAAGTGACAAATAGTGAACATGTGCGCACTAAAGATAGATGCATTTGAACTTGCGTACACCGAATATCTTCAAGAGCACTTAGTGTGTACTCCTACAGAGTGAGCTCAGTATGAAGCATGTGCGCGTTAAGTAGCATGTGTCAACGGAACATGAGTTCTCTAAATATGTGCACCCTAACATATGTTCTCTGAATATGTACTCACTGAACAAGCGCTCGCTGAACATCTGCACACTGAAAAAGGGTTCACTGAACAAACGCTCACTGAACATCTGCACACTGAACAAGCGCTCACTGAAAATCTGCTCACTGAACATCTGCTCACTGAACAAGCGCTCACTGAACATCTACTCACTAAACAAGCGCTCACTGAACATCTGCTCACTGAACATCTGCTCACTAAACAAGCGCTCACTGAAAATCTGCTCACTAAGCAAGCGCTCGCTGAACATCTGCTCACTAAACATCTGCTCACTGAACATCTGCTCACTGAACATGTGCTCACTGAACCAGCGTTCACTGAACATCTGCTAACTGAACCAGCGCTCACTGAACATCTGCTCACTGAACCAGCGCTCACTGAACATCTGCTCACTGAACATGTGCTCACTGAACCAGCGCTCACTGAACATCTGCTCACTGAACCAGCGCTCACTGAACATCTGCTCACTGAACATGTGCTCACTGAACCAGCGCTCACTGAACATCTGCTAACTGAACCAGCGCTCACTGAACATCTGTTCACTGAACATGTGCTCACTGAACTAGCGCTCACTGAACATCTGCTGCCCTCACGCCGGTGTGTGCCGCTGCCTCACCAACTCAAAAATTGAAACATTCGCTCAATTTTGATGCTGAGGGTAAAGTTTCTTACAAATTCCCCCGGCGTGCTGGCGCTAGAAATCGACGCTCTCAAGTTTAATTGGGGAATTAAAAGTTAGATGAGAACGTTGTACACACACAGTATAAATATATGTTGATGGTCTGTTTATGCGTCTATTCAATATTTTGTTCTCAAAATTTTTGTACAAATTACTGTAGTTCTTGAAACTGTTGCGGTCCATTTAGATTTTTTAAAGCTTGCCAATAATGCTGAATGAAAGTAAGATTTTTGCATAAAATACCTACAGCTGCATGAACGTCAGACTTTTGATACGTTTTTTCAGAAAAGCATATTTTGCACACGTGGTAAAACGAAATACTTTTTGTTCGTGAGCCTCAAATACAACGTTGATAATTGGCAAAGTTTACACGGCGATTTTACAAGGAGGGGGATATTTCCTTCACAATATTCAGGGAGAAGAATTCTGTGTGTTCCAAAAATCGCCCCAGCAATTTTCGGCAAGTTTTCAGCGTAGTTTTGTTAAAGTTAGGAGAACCATTTCACGGAACTGGAGGGAGTCGTTCCTCCGGCTCCAGCGTCCAGCTCGGTCCAATGATCGTACTAGCTTTTAGGGTCCCCAAAATGAGGGCGCGAGGCGTTAGCTTGTCGCTGGCGTAACTTGTTCCGTCTATTAAACTCAAGTCGCACGGATTAGTTCCCGACAAGGCGAGTTAAGAAGAGCTACACGAACACGCTCGTAAATCTGCCAGACCTACTACACCGGAGCGATGTCTTATGCCGCTACTATGCTCTCATGGAATGAATCTACGGCGGTAATTGATCCTGATGCATTTGTCCTGAATATTGCAGGGCAGAATGGGACTAAGCTGTCGTGCAGCAAAGCCACTCGTTGCGAATTATAGCCTGTGCATCTCCTCAAAGCCGGACAAATCATACCTGTCCGATGCAGCCCCGCTCCTCGGTACTCACCCCAATTAATAGATTCCCTCGATTCATTTACCTTCACAAGGTTTCTCAACCCAGAACATCTTTCATCCAGTCTAGCAAGTCCCTGGAAAAATGAAAACCCGATCTTGTTCGATCTAACAAAGAAAATAGTTGCAATCGTAAATGCAAATCCTTCACTTCAAAAGTGACTAGAAAATTTACATTGGGAATTTGCATTTGGCATACACGAAGCTGACTATCTTTTCTTTAAATTAAAAAAGTGGATTGCCATGATAAATTTTTTTTTCATATTAGTGCCAGGATGATTCTTTAACTCATGTATGTTGTTATGTACAAACAGGTCTAGGTCTAGCCAGGTCTAATCGACGTTTATTTTGCTCAAACGTGGTCTACTTTAATGCAACAGTCAAATTGATGCCGGAAAACGAAGACAAATTCTCTCGGTTATCAAACAATTTTTCACATGTGTCGAGCGGCGCAAAGTACATAAACGTCCTTCCCAGAAGAAATAAAGTCCCATTTTCTTGGATTTTAGGCATCGCATTAGCACTAGCATCTAAACTCAAAACCTCTTGTATATAAAAAAAAACTTTCATCTTTAGGTGCATGAGCTCCGCATATATATTTTACTTCTCATGTATATTTTAACGCGTCAAAAAGACGGAAAATATTTAACTGTTGGGCTTTAAATCAAGTTATCAGATTGTGAGACACATCTTGAAACATTAACTTACCTGAGCAGCATGATGTCCAAATGAGCGTCGAAGCATCTCCTTTGAATAGTACCATTTTGAGGTGCATTTTTCACCAGTAGGAAAATGAACGTCTCCAAATCGAGGTACTAAAACAATCTTATCACATACAAATCAATGTGGTTATAAGTCACTTACTTAGATCTAACCATCGCTTCATGATATGGAGTAAAAGTTCGAAGTGCTCAGGAAAACCAGCTTCATTCCATGATCCTCCCACAGACTCTGAGTCCAAAATGCCACTTGCCTCTATTCTGTTGCGATTTTCTATTCCACTATAAATTCACTTAACATTTGGGAAATGCCTGTGATATCGTTATTGATAACGATCGCTCTCACTAACGCAATGCTGTTGTAAAATTCGAAAGTTAGGCACAATGCGGGTAAAACTGCAAGCAGGTTAAATAACATTTGAAAACGAGCTGAAATCTCAGATAAATATTCAATTTTGGACCTCAATAAGCAGAGAAAATGCTAGCATACATAAAAACTCATTAGTTTTGAAGTACAGCTTTTAGATCAATTGGATCTAACTCGAGCAATTCCTATTCAGGATAACACTCAATGTCTCACACAAAAATTTGAAGACGTGCCAACTCTTAAGAATTTTTTTGGTATTAAAACTGTCAGTAATGTTACCAAAGTGAACAACAAATTGCGTTAATTACCGACCCTCTGATGTAGGAGGAACTGAATAAGTAAAGAGTTTTTGGAAATATAAAATTACACTTTATTGTTGTCTCACGAATTCTGAAAGTTTTTAAAGTTTCAAGCTACTCAAGCAAGAGTAAGCAAAATGCTATCACCCAAATGTAGTGCAATAAGATTAGTCAAATTGCACTCTGCGACTAAATGCTCCAGTTTTTCTCGACATAGACCAATTCGCTCATCATGCAGAACCTGGAATTAATATCCCCATCAAGTTCACAAATTCCTTATAGTTGTGTGGAAGCTTAATAATTTATGCAACCTGTATTATTCCAAAGTAAAATGTGGGAAAAATGTCACAGAATTTTTTCATTTTAAATCATCGCTCCTGATAATTGTTTCTCCCCAAAAAATTCTGATTATCTAATTGCTAATGTCTTGTTTTGATGAAAGTGTGGGAAAATGTCATCGGATTCTTTCTATTTGAAATCAACGTGACTGATTTTTGTCATTACCAAAGAAATATTTATACTCAACAAATTGAAGTAATGTTTTGATGAAAAATTGGGGAAAATGTCCCAGGATATTTTCTATTTGAAATCAACATGACTGATTTTTGTCTTTACCGAAGAAATACTTACACTCAATTAATTGCTAATATCTTGTTTTGGTGTTTCAAACAGACTTTGCGGTTAAAACCGTACTTAGTATTCTGGAAAATGGTAAACGCCTAGCTCTTAATGAACTGCCAACGGAACTGCGTGTCTCTGTGGAAAGTTTCAGAGGAATACTTCAGAGGGTAATCAAACGATAGGGAGGGCACATTGAAAATTAACTGCCAAATATTTAAAGGTAGATAGTAAATTAATGTGAAGTCGATTTTTGTGTCTGTGTCATTACAATATCCTCCTATAGATATACATATTACCAATTAACTTAGTCAGGTTTTTGTTTCATTACACTATCCTCCAAGCGACTAAGGATGACTAAGGTTCAATGTTTGTTTATTATTTATCTCTTCCCTTTGGCTTGCTGTCGGCTACCCCCCACCCAACCCCTTCACCCAAACCCCCCCCCCCCCCCCCCCCCATGGGGAAAAGCCTGGTATGTACACTATCTTACTCTAGATATATTACAATTAACTTGGTCGGGAAACTTTTTCTCCAAATTTCGAAACGAGACCATATAAAGCAGTGAGATATTTTCCCAAAAAACTTTTAAGAGAGGAGTGTGAACGGAATCAGTTGCTTGAGACGACTCTCGGAAATGGAAAGGAAAAGGCGCCTCTCTCTTTTCCTGGAAGCTGCCACCAGTGCGGTATTTCGACGCCCACGCACATTATTGGTGCGTCTGCTCCGCTATTTTAACGTATTTTTTAACGTCCTGGAAGCTGCCACTAAAGCGTTATTTCGACTCCACGAACTTTATTGGTGCGTCTGCTCCGCTATTTTAACGTCTTCTTTACCACTAAAAATTACAAAATCATTGAAAATGTCGTATTCCAATTCACACTTTGACGATAGAATTTTTGTACTCATACAACCGATATCACAACCAACGTCACTAAACTGGCGCCGGCAACAGGCAGTCACCGATATCAAGATGCAGAAGGAACTGCCACTTGCCAGTGAACTCCAAAGAACACATTAGCGAACAAATTTAAAGTGAAATGCAATATATTTTGGGTATTTTCGACCGAAGACCGTAGAGTTCTCTCGGGCGTTAAAGGGCTAAGTGATAAAATAACAAAATATAATAAATTCTTATAAATTAAAGTGACAAGATACACGGCATTAATGAGATCATTACTTATTTAGCAAAGTTAATGAATAAAAATTTTGTAACGTTTTGACTTCCAGGGTCATTATCAACCTGAAAATTAGTAGAAAAAACTAGTCGAATGTCAAATTTACATCAATACTGGCAGAAGAGAAGCGAAAAAAACATGAAAGGAACAAAATAATGAACTTTTCAGTATTTATAATACGTTAGTTGTGGAGGAAAAGCTGATTGCATATCTTTTAAAACCAGTTTTTCTTTTAAAATGTGAAAAGATTCTAAAATGAGGAGGCTTATTGGGTTTGATGCAGAAGAAATTATGCTAAAATCGCCTAATATACAGGAATGTCAAACTTCTCTGCATGAGAGCGGACTGAAGAGTGGGAAGGTGTGGAAGGTAACTGATAAATTCTAATTCGAATATGCAGAAATCAAACCACTTATATATCCATAACAAATTACCATACGAAAATTAAATTGTAGAATTTTGGAATGGAAATTTTAAAATATTAAATGTGATTACTGGATGTCTATTCGACGATGTAAACATTTAATAAAAAGGAGAAAATAACCCCGCTAACACAAGGTGAGACTTGCGTGTATTACAATACATAAACTACCATACGTAGTAATTTTGTCTTTTATATTCAAGATATTTCTGGTGTAAGTTTCACGACAGAGTATTAAAATCAATTTACCAGAGGTGGCCGTTTTTATTGCAAGCCATATCATCAGATTCAAGTGTTTACATTAGGATTGTCTTCTTTAAGCCATCTGTGTCATATTCAATTGAATTGCGCCTTCCGACAAGTTCACCAATTCCGAGAGTTTCACATTCCCCATCTACTGTACTGCTTGGAATTCACGTTTCGATGTTTTATGAGGCAGTCTTGATATTTTTTCTACCATAGAAAGGCTTAAAAAATTACCGTACTTCAGATCCATGAACTTCAATTTTCCGATCAATGATGTTCTCGAAGATTCGACAAAAAAACATCGAAAAGGATTGGTTTGATTGGCCGCTGCTAATGGTCGCACTGGGACTGGCTTGATTTTTTTCTCAGTTGATTAAGAAATGAAAAGAAGCGCCAAGTAAGAGATAATCCTTCGTTTTAAACTTTATCGCAGTACATCCGTTTTAGTTTTTCCGAATGAAGCCACGGCTCGGGTAATGCCACAGATACGAAAAGAGATGACCGAGTAAATATTTTGAGGGAATTGCAATTTTTATCGCGATTTCCCTGTGCATATTGGAGGTACCTTACGTAGTTAACATCTGATCAGTAAATTAAACCCGAGCATGGCTAGTTTGAATATTCAACTATTGCCTGATTAACGTAACCATGATTTTTAAAAAGATGAGATTTCTTTGTAAATTTCTTCGAGGGCTTCTTTTCCTATTCCTATTCATAAAAAAAATAATACCTGAGCGTTTTCAGTCATGTATGCTTAAACCTATGTCTTAGGAATTGAAGAGTGCAAATGCATCTTGAAAATTATCATTCATGAAGGTCCTGCCGTTACTGCTACGTCGCTGACTCACACAGTAAAGACACAGTAAAGACAAACGAGAGGTTTATCGTCTAGTTGTCTGTTTATTGACGCGCACGAAGCATTATAAGGAATTCTTAAAATTTTCATAGCGGTGCAACGAGCTTTCACAATAGACGTAAAAGAGAAGTTCGTTCGCTCGTCACCTGTTCATTGACCCGTTTTAAGTATTCCAAGGAACTTTAAAGGGAGTCCCTCGTTGTATAAATCCAGTCTTTTAGATTCTTTTTGGTAACAACGAGACTTGTTCGTCACAGTGTGAATCTCAGCATGGAATTTCATAAAAAAGTAACTTGCAACCCTCCTTGAAAAAGACACATTTTTGCGGTTTTATCCCCCCCACCCACGAATTTCCGAGGTTTCAGGGTTGCAGCAGACTGAGGAACTCCAAATGCGAACACTCAGATATTTGCGAATTGATGTCCTGCTCAAGTGATTGTTTCATTTCAATTTTACTTCCTTCTACTTTAGTAGCTTCATGGGCTGTGAAGCTCGAACTATTGAGATTATTTATACAGAAGCTCACATAGTTAACGTTTGATTCGTCCTCATTTGAAACATCACAGTGCTAGTAGGAATCTATAGGATTTTAAATTGTGTTGACACACTTAAACGAAAAACTAGATTTAATTTTATGAATACGAGTAGATTTTTACAGACACGTACCGTTATTTAATCTACTGACGCGGCAAAGAAAAGAACATCAAACGTTACAATATGACTTAGAATTTTAAAATTGCATTTATTTCCATAATAAACAAATATACTGGGTAAATAGACATAGGTAATTATCTCTACTTTAAATTCCTTGAATGACTTCCCCTAGAAATAAAACAAGCGATGAAACAAAAGTAGAAATCAATCTCCAGCTGTAAATTCTTACTTTTAGAATGGTACGATCATCAAACACACACTGACTCATACCTCCCGATGTATTAACTCTCCGCTTAATTCTCCCTAGAAATGAGCCAAACCAATTAACAGCGCAGAAGTGCAAAAAAATTCCTGACTCAACTTTCTTCTCCCACTGTAAAAATAATTTAACGGAATATCGTACGTGGATCAGTTTTTTTTTTCACTCTTCACTGTATGAACTATTTTAGATATTCGAAAAGGCGCTCGTCAGAAATGGCATCCAAACTGAGCTCTACTGCTTGCGAGGTGTATCGAACACGTATTATAAGGTTAATTTTACTTTTAGTACGTCTCATTAGCGGTACAAACCGTAGAAATGCCCTTTTATCAATTAATTATTTCTCTATACAGCATGTGCCATATTCGATACACCATGCAGCTTAGCACTTTGACCGCAACGTGCGCCACCGGTGGCTCCGGTAGAGATTTTCATACTGCTTCTGACGGACCAAGAGCCACAAACTCAGTGTTTATAAATACTTAATGAAATCTAAATAAGCGCTCGATCCAGTTCATGCAAGCTATTTTCGAAATTGCTTGCTACAATTGACTTCAAATTCTAGTTGAATATTGAACTTGGATATTGAACTTGACTATTGATTGAACTTGGATATTGAGCGTGACTATTGATTGAACTTGAATATTGAGCTTGACTATTGATTGAACTTGAATATTGAGCTTGAATGTTGAACTTGACTATTGATTGAACTTGAATATTGAGCTTGAAAGTTGAACTTGACTATTGATTGAACTTGAATATTGAGCTTGAATGTTGAACTTGAATATTGAACTTGAATACTGAACTTGAATATTGAACTTGAATATTGAACTTTAATATTAAACTTGAATATTGAACTTGAATATTGAACTTGAATATTGAACTTGAATATAGAACTTGAATATTGAACTTGAATATTGAACTTTATTATTAAACTTGAATATTGAACTCGAATATTGAACTTGAATATTGAACTTGAATATTGAACTTGAATATTGAACTTGAATATTGAACTTGAATATTGAACTTGAATATTGAACTTGAATATTGAACTTGAATATTGAACTTGAATATTGAACTTGAATATTGAACTTGAATATTGAACTTGAATATTGAACTTGAATATTGAACTTGAATATTGAACTTGAATATTGAACTTGACTATTGAACTTTGATATTAAACTTGAATATTGAACTTGAATATTGAACTTGAATATTGAACTTGAATATTGAACTTGAATATTGAACTTGAATATTGAACTTGAATATTGAACTTGAATATTGAACTTGAATATTGAACTTGAATATTGAACTTGAATATTGAACTTGAATATTGAACTTGAATATTGAACTTGAATATTGAACTCGAATATTGAACTTGAATATTGAACTCGAATAATGAACTTGAATATTGAACTTGAATATTGAACTTGAATATTGAACTTGAATATTGAACTTGAATATTGAACTTGAATATTGAACTCGAATAATGAACTTGAATATTCAACTCAAATAATGAACTTGAATACTGAACTTGAATATTAAACTTGAATATTGAACTTGAATATTGAACTTGAATATTGAACTCGAATAATGAACTTGAATATTCAACTCAAATAATGAACTTGAATACTGAACTTGAATATTAAACTTGAATATTGAACTTGAATATTGAACTTGTATATTGAACTCGAATAATGAACTTGAATATTCAACTCAAATAATGAACTTGAATACTGAACTTGAATATTAAACTCGAATAATGAACTTGAATATTGAACTTGAATAATGAACTCGAATATTAAACTTGAATATTGAACTTGAATATTGAACTTGAATAATGAACTCGAATATTGAACTTGAATATTGAACTTGAATAATGAACTTGAATATTGAACTTGTATATTGAACTCGAATAATGAACTTGAATATTCAACTCAAATAATGAACTTGAATACTGAACTTGAATATTAAACTTGAATATTGAACTTGAATATTGAACTTGAATAATGAACTCGAATATTGAACTTGAATATTGAACTTGAATATTGAACTTGAATATTCAACTCAAATAATGAACTTGAATACTGAACTTGAATATTAAACTTGAATATTGAACTTGAATAATGAACTCGAATATTGAACTTGAATATTGAACTTGAATATTGAACTTCAGTTTAACCCATTGCTGTCAAAGAGTCAACTCGGTGCTCGATGCCCCCAGCCATGACTCGCGCGGCACCAGCAAAGCGGCGGTACGGGACTGGGCGGACACGGAGGCGCTCGGCGACCGCGTATACTTCGACCTGGACGCCTCGCCGTCCGCGCTGGTGGTGCGCCACGTGCGGCGCGGCGACGAGGGCCTCTACAGGTGCAGGGTCGACTTTAAGAAAAGCCCCACCCGCAACGCCAGGAGCAACCTCAAAGTCATCAGTGAGTACAGCTCAGCTTAGGTCAGTAACCTCAAAGTGATCAGTGAGTACAGCTCAGCTTGGGTCAGTAGCCTCAAAGTCATCAGTGAGTACAACGCAGCTTGGGTCAGTAGCCTCAAAGTCATCAGTGAGTACAGCCCAGCTTGGGTCAGTAGCCTCAAAGTCATCAGTGAGTACAGCTCAGCTTGGGTCAGTAACCTCAAAGTCATCAGTGAGTACAGCTCAGCTTGGGTCAGTAGCCTCAAAGTCATCAGTGAGTACAGCTCAGCTTGGGTCAGTAACCTCAAAGTGATCAGTGAGTACAGCTCACCTTGGGACAGTAACCTCAAAGTGATCAGTGAGTACAGCTCAGCTTGGGTCAGTAACCTCAAAGTCATCAGTGAGTACAGCTCAGCTTGGGTCAGTAACCTCAAAGTGATCAGTGAGTACAGCTCACCTTGGGTCAGTAACCTCAAAGTGATCAGTGAGTACAGCTCAGCTTGGGTCAGTAACCTCAAAGTCATCAGTGAGTACAGCTCAGCTTGGGTCAGTAGCCTCAAAGTGATCAGTGAGTACAGCTCAGCTTGGGTCAGTAACCTTAAAGTGATCAGTGAGTTCAGCTCAGCTTGGGTCAGTAACCTCAAAGTCATCAGTGAGTACAACGCAGCTTGGGTCAGTAACCTCAAAGTGATCGTGAATACAGCTGACCTTGGGTCAGTAACCTCAAAGTCATCAGTGAGTACAGCTGACCTTGGGTCAGTAACTTCAAAGTCAACAGTGAGTACTGCTCAACTTGGGTCAGTTTTGGAGAGTGAGAGTATGCGCTTAGTTTGGGAATTGTGGTGAGTTAATTTTGAATGTAGAATTAAAATTTCATAGGGTCTCTGATGACTGCTAAGCGGTTTTGAAATGGATGTATAGAGTCCACCGAATTTGAATAACTGCTTAGGGTATTGACATCAACTTTAAAATATCGTGCAAAAATGTGTTCATCGTAGAAGTCAGAGATATATGCGATTTATTCGCGATGAAAACTACTATGTGACTTGCCTGTGCAGACATACAAGCTTGTGATTCGCCACTTATCGAATGAAAATGAAAAATCATAGCTCTGCAATACGAATCCTTGCTCTACTAAAATTGAAAAATACCATTGCTTGGCAATATCGGTGTTCGATCTACAAAGTAACATCGACTCTCTAAACTAACTTAATCCAAAAAACTACAGCTCTCTTTAATAAATATGCTGTCGAATTTCTCTATCATGTCTTCGTAATTTTTCAAGATTTAATATGCACGATTGAGACCATTAAAATTTCTTATTTTAAAGCAGTAGGATCAGAGATGCGAAATGCGAGGGATGACTTCGAACTTTTTTCGATAAGTATTCCGAACACAATTTGCAACATGAGTTGTAATGTTTGGTGTAATTTACTGTCTTTTGGGAAAAACGAGCAGTTAGCACAATTTTAAAGAGCTTATGCAAAATTAGTTTTAACACTCTACAGTCCATTCCAAATTGCGCTGCTAGAAAAAAATTAACAATCGAGTTATCAACATTTTAAACCATACTGTGGAAAATTATAGATTGATACAAGCTCATACCATAATTGAAATATTAAAAGCCTCGTTTAAAAGTTACACAAAATGATTGTAGTGCTGTTAAACGAGAGTTGCCTATTAGTACTTTGGCGAAGAAATTTAAATAACAATGAAATGTAAAAAAGAAGGTATTTTTGTATTTTTCCGAGAAAATTTTACTTTGTCCCAAAGTTATTGAGACGCAGAATGAATACCCCTCCTAAGTGCTCACTCTTCATAATCAGTTTGTAATCATTTAAACGTCAAATATATCTCACGTCCAGTCCACCCAACTCACCATAAAAAGGTAACATCTCATTCCTAAGAACGAATACGTAACGCGAAAGGAGCTCGCAAACTTCATCTTTGCACTTCGTCGGTCGGAGCGCAATCAAGATCTGAATCGCAACTCAGCGAAGGCGCCAAAAAACTGGAAAGTCCGAGACATCCTCCGAGCTCGGGCAACTTGAAGCAGGGAGCCTGCTCCTGTCACACTGGGAGCGCGACCCATCCACGAGTACCACTTTAGGCTCCTCAAGGTCCCAAAGTGCTTATGGAGCTCCCTGAGGGCGGCTGTCAGGAGCACGAAGCGCCGCTTCTCGTCAACAGCAGCCCCAGGACCGGCCCGTAATGGCACCACAGATGCAAACTTCATGTGGGCACTTGCACCAACCTCCAGCCGCTCTCGAAACGCCCGCTTCTTTTTTATCTGGCCCACACAATTTCCTGTGGCGCTGTTGTGAGCTGCAAGTGAGGGTGTACGGAATTTGTCATCTATGATTCTGATGATGCTGGAATCTTTTAATTCGTCTATCATACTGATGATACTGGAATATTTTAATTCGTTTATCAAACTGATGATACCGACTGGAATCTTTCAATTCGTCTATCATACTGATGATACCGACTGAAATCTTTTAATTCGTCTATCATACTGATGATACTGGAATATTTCAATTCGTCTATCATACTGATATTAGTGGAATATTTTAATGGGTTTCCGTTTCCGTTTGCGTTCAGGAAACTAGCAATGAAGTTTGGCTGTTTCAGTTGACGGAAATAAAGAGTAGAAAAATTCAAGAAGTGTGTGGCAGTTTGGCAAGACTTGACGAGAGTATTGCAGAAAATAATTTATTTAAGTAGCATTTCTGTATATTTCCATGCATATATGTATAAGAAAATTTTCATACACATGTGTGAAATGAAACTCGAAGCATTTGAATGCAAAGATTTTCAAAATAATATATCTATCGTACGGTATAGAAACTTTTTCTTGATAATTTTAATTGCATGAAGATACGTATGTATCAAAAGACTTTTAACACCTACAGAGAAAAAAATTTAAAAAAATTATGTTATTGAATTTTCAATTTATGAACTACTCGAATGCTTGGTACTCCTTCAATTGTGAAAAATTTTCGAAATGTCAAATTGTGTTTCTTAAAAACATTTCTCTACACCACCGAACCAAAAATTCTAAAAGGATTAAAAATTTACAATGTTTTCAACAAAATGTGTCAACTACAAACATAAAAAAATCAATCCATAAATATACATTTTTTGCACGCTCACCTATGCACATAGATATGAATAAATGAATGCAATGAGTGGAGAACCACCCGAAACTAATAGAAATGTTTATATTTTTATCACAATATAAAAAGAAAATCTCATAATAAATCAATAGAACCCTCATCTTCAGTGCAACTAATTATCGTTCAGCGTGTTCCTCTAACCCTCGTTTTTATTCTTTTCTTCGTCTTTTTGATCATAACTTTCGAGCTACAATTATGACGTCCGTAATAATTTCACTCGCTCATAAGCAGAAGAAAGTTATCGCAGCATTGCTCTCCTCAGTAAACCTTGACGATATATGCCTGGTAATTTCGCACTATAATGTGCCATCTTGTTTCCTTTTTTATTTATTTACAAGTTTCAACAGCAGGGTTATTTCCTCTGATTTACAAGTTGAAAAAAATTGGCATTTATTTCGTGGTGAAGGTATTGAAATCTTAAAGTCTGCGCTCCGTCTAACTGCACAGCGGATGTTAGAATCATGTTAAAGTGTTGTTTCTAGTTCTCTTGGTGAAAACCACTGCTGGTTTTTGCTTCGTAGAAGTGCCTCTAGAAAATAATGGAAAAATTTGCTAGCTCATTCGGAAATTGCATTCAAAACTTTAAACTCATGTAATACGTGAGGTTCGTGAATGGTTTTGTGAAACTTTGGTTCAATCCTTCCTCTATGGCGAATTAAAGACCAAAGCAATTGGTTTTTTTCAATGTTAAATCAGAGAAAGTATCCCTGGCGTGTAGCGCCTCCTATTCAGTCTGATTGCGCTATTGGACACCCCAAATATTTATTTCATCCCGTAAAGAATTCAATCTCAGACACCCAATCTGCAAGAAGTTCTCTTTACAAAAATCCTGCATTAAACATTTCAAGGATGCAGTAAAGAACCCTTCACTGTTCTTCATCGTGTAAAAGTTGGAGCGAGAACCGGCACTCGCATTGTGCAAAAAATCGCTTCATGTTTTATTTTCCGCTCAGCTCCAGTATAGCTGGCACCACGGTCAACACTTTTCATGAGGTAATTCTGGCTCAAATTGTTTTCAAGGTTCCACATAAATAATTTTGCGTCGGCCAGGCTCAAACACAGCACTGATGGCCTCGAGAGAGAATTTACCATGACATTTTTTCGTTGCTTCAAAATTTGAAGTATCGTTTCCGAGAATTTGGTGCTCTATAAAATATGTCATTTGTTATTTTCACCAACAACTTTATTCAAAAAATTTTCTTTAATAATTTGAATCTACAGGTATAATGAATTTCACCTTTCTTGATTTTATCCCATTCAGTTTTCAAGTATTGCTTCAGAGTGCTTCCTCGAAAGTAATGCAAATATTTTCAAGCAATTCCATCTGTATGATTCTGACTTTAAACTCGTGTTTCATCCCACAATTTTAAAGTCAATTTCAACTTTCTCATCAGTCAGTATTTACTTCCTAAACATTTCTTCATGTTGATTCTTGTTATTGTAGCGTCTCGTCTAAAACTAAATTCAATTTTAGCATCGTCTGCAAACGTTAACGGCCTCAATCTAAATTTATGAGCAGTATTATCATAATCTTCTCGGTGGCAGAAGACGCTAAGGCTTATTCAGAGACAACAGAACAGTAACTGGCTAATATCTCGATCTTGAAATCAAGCCCCTCAGTTACTTTCAGGATTTTTCTCATTATTTTTCTGTAGTTTCCAAAAGAATGGAGGTTGGAAAATTAGGAACACATTCTCTCTTCAATATCTTATTCGTTTGTCCAAAAACACAAAAATAATGTATCACGCAATCAGTTCCTTATGTCGCAAGAAATAGCTGAAAATGATTACCAATATATTGGCTATCGTAAGAGGGCTCAGTCATTTTTTTCCCAAAGCCAATGAGTCCAACTGCATTTGTTCGTGCACCCCATCCCTATCATGGAAATGCTCCCTGCGCCTGGCCAACAATCTCATTAAGCAAAAGGCAGGTGTGGAAATCAGGTCCCATCAATTTCTAGGAAATATAAACTTGCCCGCTCTCATTCCCGAAGGAAATCGATAGCTGGGTCGTTTCTGATTCACATGATATGCAGGAATACAGTACGCACATCTTCGAGCCAGCGCCTGTCGCACTCTACGTATTATTCAAGCTTGGGGATCTCTCACACACCCCTTCCTTGCCTTTGCATTTGGTGATGCATATCGCTTTTCTAACACTGCGCATTCATTATCAACTTAAAATGTGTACTCTTTTTAACCTTCCACTCTTTTAAACGCATTTTCTTAAACTTTCAAATAATTTGCAGTAGTCGCATTCGAGGGCAAAAATTTTGCCGAGAAAATACGGCTGGCAGATCGTGACGTATTGAAATCGTCAGTGAAAATGAAAATGCAGGAAATCCTATAGTAGAGAAAATTACTATATGGAAAATGGTCACATTAATTTTGGTCAAAATTCAGAAACTATAAGAGTAGATTGTAGGTGACGTGGCATAGAACAAGTACAAGTCAGTAGAATTAGCGTAAAAATGAGGAGGAACGTCACAAAAATACGAGAGGATATTTGAGGCAGACAGACGGTACTACCATAGCGTGAAGTCTACTGCCATATATTACATGCCCAAATGCAGTTTGTGATGTACAAGTTAAGTGTTTATCGCTAAATTAAATGTATGAAAATGAGTAATATCCATTAGTAACCTTACCTAACGTCACACTGTAGTATAGTATAGAAAAGGCTACGCTTTCAATAGAGCTAAATCCCCTACAGTTTTTGACTATCAGCCACGTCAAAGTCCACAATGACCCTCACAAGGCAAATGAAAATTTAAAATCTTAAACACGCGTGACTTTGCAAGTTCATTTGAGGGCAAATCGCTCCCTCTTGAGATCGCTGATGAAATTCAGTAAGCTTTAATTTGAAGCGAAAATTGAAACTTCACGATAGGAAAAACGAGAAGCCTACGTCATTAGCGCACCACTAGAATTTTAGGAAATATTTAAAGCGCCATTAACGCAAATTTGAAAAACCCACAGCTATTAACTTAATTTTATGTACAATTACATATTCTGATTACACTTGATCTAATTTATGGCTGACTAGGAATATGTCTTTGTTAAAAATAATCTTTCTTGTCTGAGCTCCACGATTTTAGTAATTGGCGCTGTCCTCCAGCAGATGCCGGCAACTTGTGTAGCCAACTCTAATTTAGGATTTAACAGTTCGACAAGATAGGAGATTGTCTGAATTAACGTCTAAGTAATCTACTTTTGAAACTTAACCTGACCTCAACATGACCAACTATGTGGACATTTAACAATGCGTGATTCAGTAAGAAATTAAAATACAAAGTGACGGCAGATATCAACAAATAGCGAATTTTGTATTAAATACTAAACCAAAGACGGAAATATTAATGAGATTGTAACATTGGGGCGCACAACACAGCGTTTTAGAGGCAAAAAGCGTCGTGGAAAATTTTTTGAACTAACCCAAATCTCCTAAGCCACATCCAGTACCTGCAGTGTTGTTGATTGTTTTGTGTATAGACAAAATTTTTGAGCTAATGTCGGGTCCTTCAGAAATAAAAACCTTCCCTAAACGATTACTTAATTTGTACAGGAATGTAACTCTTTGTAAAGCTAGTTTTACACCTCTTTTACGACTATTAAATCAAGTTTCATGTTATCTGTGATCATAAATTCTTCTTGAAATTATCAAACTAGAGAACTAAGTCGTTGCCTTGGAGCATTTTTAGCACCACAGTTTCCGGTAGAAGAAATACTTCACGTTGTGTGTGCTCGTAAGTCAACTCTTAGCGTTTTTCAGTGATATTTTCCTGTTTGAAAACTCTTCGATAAAATAGTGGCTTGCGCAAACAGACTCTCCCAAAGCGCAGTCGACTCCTACCCTTTTCTGAGGTATTGCCGCGCAGGGCTCCCGGTCTGTTTACATCATAAATATTTCACTGATTTTTTCCCGGCTAGTAAGGGAAATATTTCGCTTGCGTCGATAACTTCTAGGGAGTTTTATTTGGCCGAGTCTTTTTGCAGATTTTCTGTCGCCAATGAGCCAAGCAATGTTTTGAGGGGCTGCTCCGAGGAGTTTCTTTTCATATTACGCGTGGTTGGCTCGTTGGCAAATATTTAAGTTCGGCATCATTTTGAGATCGGTGAAAACTTCTCTGTCGGCCATATTGCTCTTGGAGGAAGACGGCACAGGAGGTATTACTGTGAAAGTTTTCAAAGATATTTAGAGACGTGCAAATGATAAAAAATTCTGAAAAAGAGTATCATAGCATCGAAAAGAAACAATGTTAGTTCCAAAACCTGATTAAAATCTGCTTTCTAGTAGAAAAGTTGCTCAATGGTGAGCCTAACTCTGAAATTTTTCTGACAAGTGATTGAGGCAAGCGTCACTCAATTTCAAATAATTGTCTGAGTGTTTTGCTGATTTAATGCACAATTTTCCTTACACGAGGTAAAAGTGGAGAAAATAAACTTTCCACTATAACGAAGTGCAAAAAAAGAGTTTCAGCTAATGTTAGAAAGTATCTCTAGATGAAATTCGTCAATTCTAATGCAAACACAATTAATATTTTTAATCAATATCATGCTACCTCATGCAAATTGGCATTGATAATGTTTCGATGACTTTCAATTGACTCAGTCACGATCACATACGCGACTTAATCTCAAAAATTTGTTCTGAATTGATTCTCTTTGCCTTTCGAATCTGACAAACCCAACAAATGGCTATCTAGGTTGCTTTGGGGAGTTGCTGGGATTGGGATTGTGATGGGGATTTGAACGTTGCTGGGATTGGGGAGTTCAAATCCTATTTGGAGCCCTCGAACTCACCTGCTCTAATCTGAAATCTCAATCGAGTATTTTTAGGAAGTTGTGCTTTGAATTTTCAATTTTTGAATTTTCATTGTCGTCATCAAGTCTCTGGTTTTGCAGATCTATCTGGAAGCCCAATATGACGTGGAAAATTTCCTATAAGAAGATTTCCTTGAAGGAGTCGCTATGGTAATTTACACAATTTCAAACAAATATGTCAGCAAACGGAGAAGAGATTAGAGGAGTAACTCTTCGTCTCGCTGAGCTTACTCTCCATTCATCCACTTCAACTCCTAATGTTGAGAAGCTGAATATCTATTTGAACAACCAGATTGTAATTATAAAAAGTTCAATAAAAATGTTGAAGAAACAGGTTGGTCATGCAGCAACTTCGGTCTGCTCGCGCACACGAATACTGAGTACAAGATTCCCCATAGGATTTTTCTATTATGTAGAAGACCTGAGTTAAGAGACTTCTCCATCGTTGTCACTGTACAAAATTGATAAAAAAATTAATTCTTGAACATTTATCAAAGCTTTGAACGAAAATGGTTGGTAAAAATATTTGAACTTTTCAAAAGAAGCTTCATCAATATTTGTCCTAAAATTTCTGTTCATTTTTCGAGTCTTGGAATGATTTAAATAAGTTTTGAAGCTCGGGCTGAGCTTCCTGTTTGAGCTTTATTTTGACATCTAAACATAGAAATTATTATTTCTATTTCCTGAAACTATAAACCAATTAACGTGTGTTTTCATGTTCACTTGGAAAACTACAGCAAAGTGTGCATGAATGTTGAATATTCGTCGTCAGATGTGAGTTCTGAAATGTTCTATTGTGTGCGTTTTTGTGATGATGTGATGATAAGGCTTTGCTTCTACTTCCTTCATATTCTAAATAAATACATATTTCAAATAAAATATTAAATCACGATTCGCATATGTGTATGCCTTTGATCAGATATAAATAACACTCACTTTTAACAACCACGCTGGAGTTTATCATTCCTGCCCCCAGGTTTCTGAAATCCAGCCATTATTTCTTCTCACAAGAGCTCATTGAAAACCCGCGACACGAAAGCTGCCTCTGCTTACACGCTTTCTTGTTCTGATGTCGCAATTCCCACGAATGTCATGCCAAGCTGCCTCTACTCTCACGTTTTCTTGTTCTGATGCCGCAGTTCCCACGAATGTCATGCCAAGCTGCCTCTACTCACACGTTTTCTTGTTCTGATGCCGCAGTTACCACGAATGTCATGCCAAGCTGCCTCTACTCACACGTCTTCTTGTTCTGATGCCGCAGTTCCCACGAATGTCATGCCAAGCTGCCTCTACTTACACGTTTTCTTTTTCTGATGCCGCAATTACAACGAATGTCATGCCAAGCTGCCTCTACTCACACGTTTTCTTGTTCTGATGCCGCAGTTCCCACGAATGTCATGCCAAGCTGCCTCTACTCACACGTTTTCTTTTTCTGATGCCGCAATTACAACGAATGTCATGTCAAGCTGCCTCTACTCACACGTTTTCTTGTTCTGATGCCGCAGTTCCCACGAATGTCATGCCAAGCTGCCTCTACTTACACGCTTTCTTGTTCTGATATCGCAATTCCCACGAATTTCATGCCAAGCTGCCTCTACTCTCACGTTTTCTTGTTCTGATGCCGCAGTTCCCACGAATTTCATGCCAAGCTGCCTCTACTCACACGTTTTCTTTTTCTGATGCCGCAATTACAACGAATGTCATGCCAAGCTGCCTCTACTCACACGTTTTCTTGTTCTGATGCCGCAGTTCCCACGAATGTCATGCCAAGCTGCCTCTACTCTCACGTTTTCTTGTTCTGATGCCGCAGTTCCCACGAATGTCATGCCAAGCTGCCTCTACTCACACGTTTTCTTTTTCTGATGCCGCAATTACAACGAATGTCATGCCAAGCTGCCTCTACTCACACGTTTTCTTGTTCTGATGCCGCAGCTCCCACGAATGTCATGCCAAGCTGCCTCTACTCACACGTTTTCTTTTTCTGATGCCGCAATTACAACGAATGTCATGCCAAGCTGCCTCTACTCTCACGTTTTCTTGTTCTGATGCCGCAGTTCCCACGAATGTCATGCCAAGCTGCCTCTACTCACACGTTTTCTTCTTCTGATGCCGCAATTACAACGAATGTCATGCCAAGCTGCCTCTACTCACACGTTTTTTTTTTCTGATGCCGCAGTTCCCACGAATGTCATGCCAAGCTGCCTCTACTTACACGCTTTCTTGTTCTGATGTCGCAATTCCCACGAATGTCATGCCAAGCTGCCTCTACTCACGTTTTCTTGTTCTGATGCCGCAGTTCCCACGAATGTCATGCCAAGCGGCCTCTACTCACACGTTTTCTTTTTCTGATGCCGCAATTACAACGAATGTCATGCCAAGCTGCCTCTACTCACACGTTATCTTGTTCTGATGCCGCAGTTCCCACGAATGTCATGCCAAGCTGCCTCTACTTACACGTTTTTTTTTTCTGATGCCGCAATTACAACGAATGTCATGTCAAGCTGCCTCTACTCACACGTTTTCTTGTTCTGATGCCGCAGTTCCCACGAATGTCATGCCAAGCTGCCTCTACTTACACGCTTTCTTGTTCTGATGTCGCAATTCCCACGAATGTCATGCCAAGCTGCCTCTACTCTCACGTTTTCTTGTTCTGATGCCGCAGTTCCCACGAATTTCATGCCAAGCTGCCTCTACTCACACGTTTTCTTTTTCTGATGCCGCAATTACAACGAATGTCATGCCAAGCTGCCTCTACTCTCACGTTTTCTTGTTCTGATGCCGCAGTTCCCACGAATGTCATGCCAAGCTGCCTCTACTCACACGTTTTCTTCTTCTGATGCCGCAGTTCCCACGAATGTCATGCCAAGCTGCCTCTACTCACACGTTTTCTTTTTCTGATGCCGCAATCACAACGAATGTCATGCCAAGCTGCCTCTACTCGCACGTTTTTTTGTTCTGATGCCGCAGTTCCCACGAATGTCATGCCAAGCTGCCTCTACTTACACGCTTTCTTGTTCTGATGTCGCAATTCCCACGAATGTCATGCCAAGCTGCCTCTACTACGTTTTCTTGTTCTGATGCCACAGTTCCCACGAATGTCATGCCAAGCTGCCGCTACTCACACGTTTTCTTTTTCTGATGCCACAATTACAACGAATGTCATGCCAAGCTGCCTCTACTCACACGTTTTCTTGTTCTGATGCCGCAGTTCCCACGAATGTCATGCCAAGCTGCCTCTACTTACACGCTTTCTTGTCCTGATGTCGCAATTCCCACGAATGTCATGCCAAGCTGCCTCTACTCTCACGTTTTCTTGTTCTGATGCCGCAGTTCCCACGAATGTCATGCCAAGCTGCCTCTACTCACACGTTTTCTTTTTCTGATGCCGCAATTACAACGAATGTCATGCCAAGCTGCCTCTACTCACACGTTTTCTTGTTCTGATGCCGCAGTTCCCACGAATGCCATGCCAAGCTGCCTCTACTTACACGCTTTCTTGTTCTGATGTCGCAATTCCCACGAATGTCATGCCAAGCTGCCTCTACTCTCACGTTTTCTTGTTCTGATGCCGCAGTTCCCACGAATGTCATGCCAAGCTGCCTCTACTCACACATTTTCTTTTTCTGATGCCGCAATTACAACGAATGTCATGCCAAGCTGCCTCTACTCACACGTTTTCTTGTTCTGATGCCGCAGTTCCCACGAATGTCATGCCAAGCTGCCTCTACTCACACGTTTTCTTGTTTTGATGCCGCAGTTCCGCCCGACCCCCCAACGGTGCGGCAGAAGGACGGCCGGGAAGTGTGGACGGTGGTGGGGCCTTACAACGAGGGGGACTCACTCGACCTCACCTGCTCTGTCACTGGAGGTGAGCGAACTTGGGGGAACCATGTCCATGTGATCTGAGCAGGCAAACTTTGAGGTCACGGGACATGGAAACTTTAGGAACATGGAGGAATGTGGAAATTCTGAGGTAGAGAGACATGGTGATTGAAGAGAAGGAATATAGCTAAGGAACATGGAGGAAGTGGAGGAATGTGGAGGTTCAGAAATAAAGAGACATGGAAACTGAAGTGTAGGAATATAGTTCGGGAACATGGATGAGGTGAAGGAATGTGTAGGATCTGAAGTAGAGAGACATTGGGACTGAAATGTAGGAATGTGGAGATTTGAAGTTAGGGTACCAGGAGGAAGTGAAGGAATGTGGAGGTTCTGAGGTAAGGGAAGTATGGTTTTAGAGATGAATGGGCTCGCAGACTTTCACGCAGATGAAAAGGGAAATTTTATTGATTTGAATAAGTGGCTATTTAGATTTTAAATATGAGAGATAACTTAACTGCGCAACATGTGTGTCACATGACTCATAAGGTTTCAGTGTCGGATATGGTTATTTCGACATTTAAAATAAGGGTAAAAGCCTAATAATTTTGGTAAGGAGTTTGTTCGTTTTTATTTGTATTAACTTCCTAAGGGGGAAACATGTGATGTTAGTTCAGCGCATCAATTTTTCTCAGATCTCCAACTAATGAGCGTGTTTCAATACAAGGTATCAAAGGTGCAACACAGTTTAAGTGCATTATGAGTGTTTAATAAATCTTACCGAATGATCAAAAGCTGGCAACCCACCTTTTGTGACTAAGGGAAGAAAAAATCTCATCAGAGGAAAGCCAGGCACCAGAATGGCAAAGAGGATTAAGCAGGCTCGAGTAGCAATCAGCGCACATCCTCGTAACGTAACAGCGGACAGTGCTCCAGAGTTTCTTGGAAAACTGTGTACAAATAATTCTCGATATTTCATCTAGTTGTCGTGACCTACCAATATCAAGCCATGTTTCTTTTACATTATCAGAAAATGTGGAAGCTTACGACTGAACAAGTGTGCTTTCACATTCGAAGTTTAATGTAGACCGATGTGAAGCATATCAATATACCTCAAACAGCCTGTCCTGTGAACGTTTTAATTAATGAGAGGATTTACAATTTTCCAGTTAAAATTCAAGAACATATTCCTCGCAGTAATTACAGTATATGACTGAACGTGTCATGAAGCCTTCTAACCTCAGACACAAGCATCGCCGCTGTGTAAACTCTCAATAATTTCCTTATTACAGAAGCTCAATGACCTGAAATAATGCGGGATAACTGTACAAACAACTTTACCATAATTAGCACGGTTCTCAAACATCTTAAAGTTAATGAGATACCAGGAATGTCGAGCTTACTTGGTTGAAACTTATTTTTCGACGTGGAAACTGAGTAATGACGAAGATTTTTTTTAAAAAACTTGAACTCCTAAGAAAAAATGTGACACATTTGACGAAGATCTTCGGAAAATTTTAAATTGTAATGTAAGAGCTATTTATTTTCAATTTCCAAGGAAGAATTACCATATTTAATGGAAACAAAATATTAAACCAGCCACTACTCTTACTCCAGGTGCAAATGTATGACTTTAGAATAAAAATACTTAGAATTTTCTTAAAAAACCCGTCATAGACACCGTACCCGAGACGAGTCATAATTGAACAGAAAACAGAAAGTACTGAACAATGAACGCAAGAATCAGGATTGAAGAAACAAATAGAAGCAAATATGAGAGTAGGAAACGAATCATTCGATGTAGTGTTTCTACCATTGAGAGAAATTTTACCGTCTTTTGTTCATCATTGATAGAAAAAGAAGTTTAAAGGCCAAAGTTTGCACGAAAAGTAGGAGAATGCATTCTGCTTGACATCCTCATCGAAAAACAATTTCCTGGAAATTAATACCTTAAAAAATTGCGAACAAACAAGGGTTGAATAATTGAAATCAATGACATGCATCTTTCACTTACCCCCTCATTAGGAAATTGTTGTTTCTAACGCACATGTCAACAGCCACAAAGAACAGCCCGAGGCGCGTGTTTTGTGAATTTGAAAATAAAATTCTCTCTTATTAAATCAGTGTTCCAAGCAAATGACTTGCTGTATTTTTTCTTGATCAGAGTTAATAAAAGGGACAGCCTTAAACTTTCAACCTTTAATGAGTAATTTGATTCGCAATCAACAATTTGAAAAATGTAGAATTTTTCAGTTTTAGATTGAGACCGACATAAAAATTAAGGAATAATTTATATGTACAATGAAGTACAGACGAAGGAACATGAATGAAGGCAGTATTTGTTAGGCAATGATATTTTCCAAAATAATTTATCCAGCTGGGAAATTTCCAATGCTGAATTTAGCGTTAATGTGACAGACTTTTCCGAAATGAAGCGAAAAACAGCACATCTGGGGTTTGTTTTGGTTTCTTCTCCTCAGCGAACTCATCAGCAATAATGAGCTCATCATTATTAGCTCGTTATTAAGCTCAAAAGTAATAGAAAAATTGGCTATGTTTTTTCATATCGGAAGACATGTGAAATCAGGCAGATGAGGGCAGACACAATAGAGCTGCCCTCGGTTGTTACAACGCCTGCAACTGAAACAAAACTTCGGAAGGACGGCTTGCAAACAAAACTTGCCTGCTGGCTGAAACCACGCGATTCAGCCAACAATTACTGCGTTCCAAGGTAAAGTTTCGATTTCGCAGCTCAATTTTCACGATGAAATGAAGAGGATAAGTATATCAGCTCGTAAGTAATTTTATTATAGAAATTGACTTGACGTTATAGTTAACGGGACACACTAACTCACTGAGCAGTGGCAGATGTAGCTGAACTCGAGCTAAAGATGACTCAAATTTTGAAACTGAGAGTTTCAGCAACGAAATTTTAATGTTTCTAAAGACGATAGTTTTAGTGAACATGAAGGTTAATTTTGCTTCGTTGACGTATTTTGTTTTTATGTAAGACTGTTAAGTTTAATTCAGTAAGTTGATACAGTCACAAACATTCGAACAGATCGTGATACCTGAATCGTGAATTGAGCATTTGGAATAAACTTCCATCATTTAATCAAATTGAGTTTTACTTAATTCCAAACAAATACAAATTGAAAACAAAAAAGGTTATAAAGTTGTAAAAGATTATTACTCGGAGCACGGAGAAAGGCAACTAAGTACGTACATCAAATGTCGGAGATGAAAAAATTGTAGCATGAATGAAATGCTGCGCAAAATTAAAAAATATATTTTAATTTACAAGAATATTTGAGAAGGAAAAATATTTTCACAGCAGTTGCTAACAGTAGTAAAACGGGATCCACTTCTGCAAAACGCAAATTACTTCAAAATAGAATAGCTAGCAATAGAATATTGTAAAACATGTTCAAATCATATGCTGCATGTGGGATACGGAAACACTACTGATCAAATTGCATTGCACTGCCCCATACCCACGGTAGAGGAAACAAGGTAGGGTCAAACCAGTCTTTTTTTTCGTCGACCGTGTGGCAATGCTGACGTCAGGGCAACGAACCAATAGCAGCGCTCATGTTGCATCCGACAGCACTGCTAGCCTCAAATCTCTTACCACTATTGGCCTTACGTCATGGCGCAATGGTAAAGTCATAAAGTTTGTTTGAAATAAAGCCGTTCTATTGGTTAGCCGAACAAGAGGAGGTGTATTTTCCCCCATAGAAATGACTCTACCTAGTTTTCTCTACCGTACCCATAGCTCGCCTGTGAGAGCTGCTCTACTGCTGGTATAGACCCGCTCGTCCGACGCGTCTCACAACTGCTCATCCTTCCAAGATCTTTATCCCTGTTTACAAATCAATTTTTCATAGGTTACAGGAATTTTTTAATTCATCGTCGCTTGTAATTTTTAGAACTCATGGTGCTTTTAATACGGAAAAGTTAATTTATCTGTAGAAGTCGACAAAAATGACTGGTCATATCGTTGAAAAAATTGTTGGCACGCTAACGATTGAGCGTTTTACACTGATCTGTAAAACAAATCGAGTGCACGGGCCTCCGTACATCAAGGGTATCTGAAGGTTGGAGCAAATTAAAATTCTTTGCTGCTCCTCGGTGCATCATTGTAAAATTTAGCGCACAGATTATAAAATGTAATCTTTTCTTAACATACTGTACTAGTCTCCACGTTACTCCTGTTCCCAACTTGAGTCATAAGGAATTTAAACGTCGAGCCAGTGTTCATGTATCTCCATTTTTACGCAATACGAAGAAAGACAAGAACTTAACTATTAAAAGTGCAAGCAAAGTGATTCATTGGCGGAGTTGAAGCCCGCTTCTCATAAAAGCACCCAGCGTCGACTTTCCCATACACTAATTAAATGAACTCATACGATGTTCTAACTTTCGCTTGAAGACACTCTAAGTAAGCAAATAAACTCAAGCGATGTTTCAAGTTGCACACTCTAAGTAAAGAGTGAACACATGTGATGTTTCAAGTTGCGCACTCTAAGCAAGGAGTGAACGCATGCGATGTTTTAAGTTGCGCTTGAAGATACTCTAAGAAAATATTAAACACAAGCGTTGTTTTAACATGCGCTCAAAAACACTTTAGGGAACTGAGTAAACTATAAGTAAGCGAGTAAGCTCATACGATGTTCTAATTTGCGCTTGAAGACACTCTAAGCAAGCACGTCGATCGGCAGCAAGTAGTCTCGGTCAGTCAGTCAGTAAAATTCCGATCATATTTTCTATTCCCTTACGATGTTCATACAAAAGTATGAACTAATTTTTATAATTAACAAGATATTAGTTTATTAAGGAGTGTTGATTTCTTTACAACTGAGTTGTATGAGTTATTTTCCAGGTCAAAGTCAGAAAAAGTTGAAATTATATTAATTAGTGTTTTATGTTTCTAAAATTGTATGTTAGAGTGATAAAAAAAATTTAAAAAAAAAATCCACAATCTCGATAATATCCGCTTTGAACATGTATGCTCTAAATAACTTTGACAAACTCAAATTTAAAAAGAAAAATCGAACAAATGAGCTAAAACTTAAAGCTACATGTCTATATCCATCAGTCTAATGCAGATATCAATCAGTCTAACAGGTGTGTTCAGATAAACCGGTCTAATGTTGAAATGGAATGTCGACAATCAGTCCAACGACTATTTATGCTCATGACTGAACAAATAAATATGTGTAATGCTAGAATGGTTTTTCAACAATCAGTCAAGCGACCATTTATGCTTATAACTGAATGTAGTGCTCCGAGAACCGTCAAATTACACTACATGTTCATAACCGAATGAAACAGTGAACACCTAGTAACTGTCACTCCGTACCTCCGTCTCATAGACGGCTGTGACGCGGCAACATCGAGTAAGTCAGATAGGCTGTAGCTCAACGTAACAGCGAGAGAGAGAAGGGAGGGAGATAAAAAGAGATACCTCGGAAAAAGTCTTCTGTAATCGCTGTTTGGAGCTCCGAATTAGGAATTCAGTGCCCGGACATGCGTCTCGGTTCCCAGACAGAAGTTTTAGAGCTAAAGAAAATTTGTTACTTAAGGTACCGGACGGCTCTGAAATGAGGACATGTAATTCTTGACTGCTTGTTTGATGCTTGTTTGATTCTTGACTGCTTGTTTGATGAATGTGCATCAGATAGTTGAAGCTCTCGTGACTTCAGCATCCTCATACCAACTGATGAAGACACAAATTTAACCTTGATATACTGCAGTTCAAATAAAAATACATAAAGAATTTAATCCAGAGTATAGCCACTGCTCTTGATCATATTCAGGAAATTTTCCTGCGTATTTTCGTATTTTACTTAAGTTTTTCAAAATGAGTACCTGAGAATATTAGATGAAAATATTAGGGTATATTATGGTTATTTGAGGCTGTGGACTATAGCTATTTCTCCCAGTAAAATTTAAAATGTCGCATGACTTCGAAAGCTCAACTTGAAAAACAAAAATTTGTTTATCGAAAACAAAATTAATTTATCACAGTTCATTTAGTACCGTCTCAGAGTTAAATCGTATTCCAACTATACTAATTCTTCTCCTCCTATAATTTTTATACGTGCAGACAACTAGAAATATGGTTCATTAGCATTCTTTGCGTAACTGAAAGAAAAATGGCAAATGAAGAGGCGGAGAATACCCTGTAGCACATGGGAATAAAAAAGTTCTAATGAGAAATTGGAGCGGAGTCCGTATTCTGTCTGGCCTGGGAGTTGAGTCAGTTCCAATCGTCTTCTTAAGCTCTCAGGAAGTTGCTCCGCTTCTCGAAATGAAGTTTTCATTTCGAGGGCCTCGGTCACTGACTTCTTGCTCTCCTGGGCTTGCCGAGAGATCGTCTTCGCTTTTGGAGGAGAGAAGCAATTCGGGTACTCCCGATATCGGAGCGAGACGCTATCTCTGAGATCTGCCTTCTTATTTGAAAGCTTTTATGAATTTCTTTTCGTGGTATCCGGATGTTCTAGTAAAGTTGTCCTGTGACATTTTTACCGAAAATTTAACTTCCAAAAAAATGAACTGACGTAAAACCGAACTATTTGGTGTTTTTATGGCTACGCTAATAATTTCTAAATGATATACAATTTAGTTAGAGATTTATACGACACATTTTATCAGGCCCCTCGGGGCCAGACACATTCTCCTCGGTGGCCATTATGAAATGAGATTGTGAGGAAAAACGTTGCTCTTCTTTTTTTATCCATTTTAATTTTGACAAACCACCTTCGTGTACATTTCATCATCACTAATGTGTGGCTTGACAACAACCGTTTACTTGCGTGGGGTCACACCGACTTTAAACGCATTCATCATTTGAAAACGTGAAAACAATGAACTCTGATGTGTGTGGCTTTGCTCATGATAAGCTTATCAAGTTATATGAATAACATTTTCTTATGTTATCCTCCCCATTTTCCTCGGCAGTCATTATGAAATGAGATTATGGTGAAAATGGTGCTCTTCTCTATTTCCACGAGACGATGAGAAGATCCACAAAATTCAGGATAATTTTCTGAACCCCGCAGGAGTGCCAAGCCCTGAAGTGAAGTGGCGGCTGGGAAACAAGATCGTGAGCAGGGAGTTCGAGTCACCAAAGGAAGGCCTGGTGGAGAACAGGCTCTTCATAGAGAGGCTGGCCAGAGACCACCTCCACGCCGCGCTCAGCTGTGAGGCCGTCAACACCAACTACAGCGCACCTCTCACTGCCATGATCACCATCGAGATGAACCGTGAGTGATTCTCATCGTTTCGTTTAGAGATTAAAGTCCTTCGTCGTCATCAAAATGAAAGCATTTTTGTTTCGGTTATTCTTAATTCTTTTTTTAATGAGCTGGGAAGCCGTCAATACAAACTACAGCGCGTCTCTCACTGTCACGATTACCAACGAAATGAACTGTGAGTGATTTTCATCATTTCGTCACCTTAAATAAGATATAAAGTCAGTCGTCATCAAAAATAAAGCATGGTTACTTTAAGTACTCTAAATTCGTTTTTAACTTAGAGAGAAATAATTATTGTCGTCATTTTTACATATAAGTGCATCCAAAGCATGTACAACCTGTAACTTTCTTTGATGATATGGTTTTACATTTAATTGACGCATTTATTAAATAGCATACTAGCGAATGTTTCTAAAATTTGTCGCTTAGCTTAGTCTACCGCCATCAAGTCATGATAACTAAACTCTTCCATGTCCAGTAAACTGCGTCCATGCACACTGAGAGAAGCTCTTTTCGCTCAATTTCTTGGGTCTCGCTCATTGACAGGCGTACAATTTAGGCATCCTAATCTAGTCATAATCTAATCATTGTTTAATTCTAATCTAATCCTAATCTAATCCCAATCTAATTCTAATCTATATATAATCCTATCCTTAATATAATCCTACTCCTAACCTAATCGTAATCCTACTCTAATCCTAGTCCTAATCTAATCCTAATTTAATCCTAATCCTAATCTAATCCAAATCCTAATCAAATCATAATCCTTATCGAATCCTAATCTAACACTTTGCCGCAACCAGAGTCATTGCAACAGCTGTGCAATGGAAAATGTTGAGCTAAAAATTTCCCACCCAAGTATTGAAAATTATTGTCCACAGTCACTCGTGTGTAACAGTTCACTAAATCACAAGGGCAAAAGGCGTCTCGTTCATCCTTCCGGCTTTGTCATACCCGCAAGTCTAAGCAATAGTGGACCACTTAAGAAATTGAATGTAATCATTACGTTCCTTTAATTTAGCGAAGCAAAAATTGAACTGTTTCGTTTCTCTAGTAAAGCGTATTTCATCTAAAGATGAAAGATCCAGCGCGATTACTACAACCATCCAATGGAAAAGTACATGAAGAAACTAGACTGAATTAATTTTCATCAAAGAATTAATTTGCATCAAAGAGAGCAATATGGACGGTCATGTGTTAATGCTACAGTACCCTAAACTTCCTCGTTTTAGTGGTGCACGAATCCTTTACGTTGGATCTAACCATGTCTTCAAATCTATCTATTGTTAAAAAGGTGCTTTCAAAGTGACTGATGATTTTATCTCTGTGTCGACGCTCGAAAAAGTTTAGCTTTTGCAACAACATTCGCTGTTTGTCAGGGCGTGTGCCGAACTTGGAATCGTTCACGCACGGCAATGCCCTCCACTTTTGAAAATAACTTTTATCTCCAAGTTTTTACTCCAGTTCCTGAAGATCAAAGGCACGGTTGCTCCAGTTCCCTCTCTTGTAAGGATATCCAAACGTGAGAGCGGTGGGCGAAGCCAGCTCTTCAAATGGAGACTACACAGCACGCAGACTTTACAGCAGGAGTTCTTAACCATGTTGGAGATACTGAACCTCACAAGTTAAATACGTGCATTCATCGACCCCTTCGAAGTTATAAAAATAAAATGTGTTCTTATTTTCTTCAAATTAAAATCATACCTATATAACGATGCACTGCATTACCCAGTCTAACTTTTTCGCCGGAGCATGCATGTTTTTAGCCGTCTAAGCGATTTAATTACTGGAGCAGCGAAAAACATGCATGTAGGCGGCGAAAAAATTAGCCTTGGTAGTACACAAATTGTACTATGCCGAACCCAGGGGTTCAACTCACCGAACCCAGGGGTTCGATCAAACCCAGGGGTTCGATCAAACCCAGGGGTTCGATCAAACCCACGGTAAGAACCATTGCTTTGCAGGTAGGGTTAGCAATCCTGGGATAAAATGAAAATTCCGGAATCGCTGGATTTCATGAAGACAATCCCGGGAATTCCCGGGATCCCGTGATTTCTTATTTTTACATTTATGCTATTGTAATTTGTTGCCCATGCCATCGCGGTATTTGGCGATTGAGGGAGCGAAAAACCTTCAGCTGAGAAGGATTCTCTAATGTATTCACTCTTTGTAGCTGTATTTACAGACACACTATCAACTGCTACAAGCTTGGTCACTTGTTCTACCGGAATACTCCGATGCACCTTTACGAAACTTGTTATTTATGTTTGTTTAGGTTTAGTGCTTTCACTACTGCTCTCCCTTGCATGAGGGCGCTTTGTTCCAATACAAATTCAGTCTTCTGAGCTACTAGTTGACGCAACTGGGTCTACAGTTTCAGGCTTCTATATGTTGTGTTTACTCTTTAGGTGAAGTAACAAACCACTGGTAGACCAGCCTTTGCAAAGTAAACTCTTGCCGCACTTTATACAATTCGCACTTTCTTCAGTTGCATCTTTAACATAGTATCGACACACAAAGGTTTTAGTTTCTATAACATCAGCCGTTTTCATCGTATCTATTACAGATATTCTTTATTACCTGCAAAATCGAACCCCAAAATATACTTGATGAAATAGTTGAACTATATTATGAGATAGTGTTGACTACACTGTGTAGTGATGTAAAGTGCAATAATATTAAAACGCTAATGTTCTATCTTGGGCTCTCTCAGTGATTAATCATATTAAACAGCATGATTTCAAGTAATTTTCTCACTAATATTTTGAAATATGTGTAATATTTAGAATCCCGGAAATTCCATGGCCACATCATGATTTTAAGTTATTTTCTCACCATCTTGAAATATGTATGCTATTTAGAATCCCGGGAATTCCCGGGATTCTATCCCGGGATGCAAACCCTATTTGCAGGGTTATGCATTAGATCACCCAGATATTCTCTGCCCCAGACCGAGTGGGGGAATACTACAGGAGGAAGGAACTGTGATATTCATCGAATGAGAGAATGCAGCAGTTTAGAGTGATACTGTTGGTGCATAAATACAGAAGAACGGCTTGGGAAATGTAAAATAAATGAGAATCGCTTAAACTGAGTGGAGCGATGGTACAGCATCAGCAAGGCAATGCTATAGAACGAGTAGGGTAACGCTCGTAGCATAACGACTGCAGAACGAGTATTGCATCCCAGCTCAGAAGAGAGGTTAGGCTACAATGAACCAATACCGAAGAGAGAGAGGGGATAATGATTCAGACATGGGATCAATACTACTAATTGGGATGAAAAAAACCGCGTATTGGATCCGATCGTAGTGGTATATTTCTATAAATACATGGTTCAGCATCTCATTTCGTTATCGACATATGTAAGAGGAACATGTGTGCAAATATTTTATCAGATATGCACAAAAATCATTAGTGAGACTCCAAATGGAGTTTTTGCTGACAATTCTAAAAAAAATGCTGTCAAAATAATGCACAGGATTTTGAAATTTATGTGGCATTCTATCTGACTGCTACGTTATGATGTATAATTCAAAAATAGTTTAGCGCACACTTTACACTACATCATGGTAATAAATATCGATCCATGCCTCAGCTGCTACACGTTGGCAGACACTTTTTGAAAGCAGTTCAACAATGTCATTTTTTTCATCAACTTTCTTCATATTCGGCTCACAGTTTCAAGTTTCCAATTCAAAGGCAGTGGCCCATAGTGTAACCACATACTGAGTGACGTTTGTGTGTCATATTATTTCTCTGTACGCGTGCAAAACTATCCCTATTCAAACTCAACTAAGCTGCAGTGCTTGAACTTTTCAAGCAAAAACTCGACGATCATTGCTAAGCGACAAATTTATCAGCGTAGAAGCACAACGAAAGCATTTGCGCGAAAGCATTTGTATTCATGAAACCAAGAGAGGCTCGAACTAAGGTAGAGGAGCGCGACGCTGCCCAAGTTGGTATGCTGCGCTGGTAGCATGGGAGCGGGAACAGAAGCTCTCAGTGTTATCACTTTACTGAAGTTAAAGCCGTGCTCAGCTACGGGATCTTGACAATGGACGGAGGTGAGCAACTGCTCATAACAGAGGCCGCTCGAGCTCCGGATATCGGCTGGCTGCGGCCAGGCTTGCAAAGTCCTTCACCTGCTCTACACATGCGTGTCCTAGAACTTCTAGGGCTCCTAATAGAATCCCAAATGATGGCAGAGCACTCAGAAGTTAGGTCTTCAAATACGAAATCAAATACATGCGTCATTGTTGACTGAAATTTATTTCTTGAGATGAGCTCTATTTCGTCACAATGCTTTGCGTAATATATATAGGATCCCCAATGATGGCAGAGCACTCAGAAGTTAGGTCTTCAAATACAAAGTCAGATAAATGCTTCGATTTTCATTGAAATTCATTTCTCAAGGTAAGCTCTATTTCATACAGCGGATTTGCGTAATGTTCAGTACAACTTATTTGTTCCCTCTGTCCACCTTCCCGTGCATGTACTATCTTGCTAGTTTTATGTGCTGTCATTAATGAGAATGTAAGCATTGAAGATCTGTTTTTGACTGAGAAATATTGCGTGGCTCAACGAAATCTTTTGCGTGACATTGCGCAGTTAAGCCTCTTTTTTTGGCACATAAACTTAGCTTTACGTCCTACTGAACTAGTGAGCCCTGGAAGCTGTATTCCTTTGCGAAGGAGAAAAGTCTAAATGCACGGATTCACCTCAAAAATTGTCATTTTCCCGACTGTAGCTGCCTAGCACTGCAATAAACAGGAGCTCTGCAAACGCTGCTGTCGTCAGAGCCGTCGAAATAACGCGTCCGCTTACATCCCGCTCCCTTGCTGCCAGAACTTGTCAAAACAATGCGAGGCAAAAGAACCCCGGTCTCCCTGCTCACTTTTTTATATGGAATGAATGAAAGTAATTCTCATGGTCAAAGGAAATCCTGCAAAAGTGGCTACCTTCAAAGCAAGATCAAGCAGTGGGGTAAAAACTCTAATCTGATAAGCTTACAGGAAGGTTTTATTTTACAATGAATCCCATGTTCAAGACTGGCACACTAATTTGAACTCAAATTTGATCTCCACACCTGTAAAATAAACGTTGTTTTTATTCATACATGCATGTATTATATTCACTCACACGCATACGTGTATGATCACAGACCTGCACTTTTATGATTTTGCTACGTACTTTTTTTTTAACATTTTCTATCGGATTTAGTGGACTCGCTGCTCAACGAAACCTTCGTCTTGCTGATTCCAAACTAACGGTCGAGCTCAAAATAATATCAACGGATGTTGAATTCAGTTTGCTAGCGACTAATCGTAAATTATAGCTCAAAAATCTATAAATCTATCCACCTTGACTCATAATTTGCAATTTCAATCTCAGTCATTTTATTTTGACTCATTTTATCTTATCAACCGGAACATCATCTGAATTTGTTAGTTGTTAGACGGAAAAATATCAAACGAATAAATTACTATCAAGTTCTTTCCCGAACTTTTCATCACATGCCACAAAGCTGTCAAAGAAACAGGTTCGATGTCCTGGCTGAGGAAAATTTTCTGTTCATAACACTTAAATGATTCACAACGAACGGTCGCCGGTATGTTTCGGTCACTCATTGCCGATCTTGTCGCGAGTCTGACGGCGCTGGATCATAAAGAAAGCTCTGGAGCTGAATCAGCACAAATCTGATTATGGTGAGAAGATAACGTTATTTATGCGAGCACACCTGAAGGTTTTTACTCCGCGGGGAGAGAATGGAATAAATTTCACATCAATGCAGCTTCTTGACCGAAGAATATTACAGAAGCGGGTAACCTCGCACTAAATACATCACTTTATGACTGGATAAACTTTAAGAAAGACGATTCGGTTCTTATGAGCAAAATAAACAGCCATAATTTTCGGACAATCCAGCAGTAACCTTTTTTTTAGAACCTCACTGTAACGATGAATTTCTTACGAACATGGGAACATAAAATAGGCTAACAGTTATCAAACTTTTGCTTCATCGTACTGGGACTATGAACAAGCTAAATTCTATATGAATTTGAAACATATTCTTTTGGGCGCGTTCGTGTTCAGGAAGCGTATTCTATAGCGTATTCTCAGCAGTCAAGAAAAATAGTTTCAAAGTCATAGCCAGGGCAAAGTTGCATTCAGAATTGCGGATTTTAGAGTCTCAGTTCATTTTTAAAACAAAACCTGTTTTAAATAATCATCTTAGCTCATTTCCTTTATCCCTTGTCAATAAGTAATTTCATACATTTTTTTCGAGTTGTTTTATTTTTGTATTTTACAGATGACTGTTTGTTCGAATTCGTGTTGCTGATGATGAGCGAAGGCTCGAAACGTCCATTTTACGAGTCTTTTACAGTCTCGAGAATATATTTTAATGAAAAATGTTTTGTACCATTTTCCTGGTTCTCTCTTTTCTATTGAAAATTCGAAAATACCGAAATAGCTGCTTCGAACGCATTCTACAGTTCTACACGAGTACTCAATTACTTCTGCATCTTGGGTGATGGGTTTAGTACAGGAGAAAATCAAAAAAATTGCGCTAGGCTTACAGACCGGTATTTCCCGATAATTCGATCGTAGGGAATTCATCATGAGCTTGAAAATGTAAAACTTCTTAGCATAAGTTTAGATAATCAATCTATTCTACAAGAGCGATTCATCAGTGAAATAAATTCTTCCGATCATTGCGGTGGACAGTTCCATGCACTGCAACCCGTGTTATGAGATTTTATATCACCTTATGAGAGCCTTAGTTTAATTTGTATCCTTCAATTTAACTTAACATACTTCTCCTAAACTGGTCATGAAGTCAATTTAAATGAAAGAATATGTAATGATGATAGACTTGATATTTGTGATGAATGAGGCTAAAAAAGCTTACTATTATACGAATATGTTCCGTTTTATTGTAATATAATTAAACATTCATTTCAAATGAGGGCTGATTAAATAAAATATATCTTGAAATCAAGGTTCATTAAATACATCGATAGAGTTTGTCCCTCACATATTGAAAGGTATCGAGTACAACAAAAAAATTATAAGCAAACGAAAACTAAAGCGAAATCTAGTTTTGCAATGGCAAGTGAATTCGTAATCATTAAGTTCCAAGTTCAATGATTACAATTGTCATATCGAGCACATTGAGTCACTAATCGCGTAAAATCTCCATCTATTGCAGAAAATTACATAAAAGGATAAAACAAAATAGTTTCAGGCCATGTTCTTTTCTAGGCCTATGGTCCTTATAAGCCTACGTTCCATATATTGTTCCTTACGAACCTATGTTTCCTATCGTCACGTGAATTTTCCATATAACTCTGTGTTCCTACCAGGCTTAAGTTTCCTATCAGCCTATGTTTTTGAGACCTATGTTCCTTATCAACTTATACAGTATGTTCCACAAATACTCGAACCAAGTGTTTAATTTCCCGTATCAGTAATTCCATCATATGAATACCATAAGCATTTAATTTCAAGCAAAATTATGCGGTATTACTGATTACTGCTGATGCGGGGAATAATTACGGGTATTACTGAAACTGGAAAATAAATACACAGTACGGGTTTTTGTAAGACCTACGGTATATATACGACTACATCAACGACATTGTGCTACACGTTCTCATCTCTTTCTGCGCAGCATTTACGGTCATCTCTTGAGTTTCAGCTCTAAGAGTTATTGGAGCAAACGCTTTCATGCATTTAAATGATGAATTAGTGCGTACCATGGGAAAATGTGACAAACTGAACCTCACACTTTAAATCGATGTCATTTTGGAAAGCGTTCTCTAACTCTTTTTGTAGCGGCGAGCTTTAAATCAATCTCATTGAAATTGCAGTGTAACATGTTCTCTAACTCTTTTTACGATGGAAAGCTTTAAATCGATGTTATTAAATCGGTGTTGTAAAAGTTCTCCAGTGCTTTTTATAACAGCGAACTTTACATCGATCTCATTAAATGCGTTTTGGAAAACGTTCTCTAACTCTTTTTACAACGGCGAGCTCGGCACAATTTCGATTTCTTACTACCTTATTATATTTGAGCTAAAAATAATTTGACCAGTTCTCAATTCTAGCTTCGAAGCTCGATTGAAATAAATTTAAATTAATTTAACATAAAGAACGCCGTCGATTAGCACGTCTGTACCCCGTCTGCTCCATCAGTGTAAATAAAGCGGTGCGATCTCTGCAGAATTTCTCTATATTAAATATGGCGTCACAAATCCTGTAATGCCTTAATAGAGAATTGAATAGTTATCAATGTTCGAAACTAGACATAAACCGTTGACTTACTTAGAAGTATTTCTTATTTATTGAACAAAACTTTTGAGAAACAAATTTTGAATAAAATCTAAGTGGCTCAAAAAGTAATACATTTAAATCTAGGTTTATCTTTCACTTGGGTGGAAAATTTGATAATCGACCTCCAAAAAACAAAACTACAACTCAGTGGCAGGCTTTTATCCGTACGTGACCTCGCATGTCGACGTGCTTCCCAACTAAGCGCAAATCCCACACCCAACGCTAAACATGCATCACATTTAGACCAAAGCCGAAAACGTGCATGGTATTGCATTAGCAATGACACAAATATAGCAGGCGCGACAACGAAAACAATATTAGCGAGGCACCTAAGGAACCGACGCACTAATAGATAAAGAGCTGGAACGGAAATGTCATTTTCCCGCCGATGTGGCGGAGTAACCTTCCTCCAAGGGACGTCATGCCCAATTTTTGCGGATATTTGTTTATTCTGGCAGATTAAGGATACTGTGAGTGCTCATCGAAACAGATTCTATCTGTGCTCGTCGTTGCCGCGTTGTTAAAGAACCAGCCCTTCCGTGAAGACGTTGAGGGTTCGAATCCCGGCGATGGATGGCGACTTTCTCCGTTGGGTATAGGGGAAATAATTCAAAGCACAATACCCCACTCTACCCAGGTGTCTGAAATGGGTATAGTCTTGATCGGGGAAACCGTCATGGCGTCCTGGTGTTAGTTGTAAGGCATTTGAAAATCCAATATACAAGGTGATTGATATGTATCAGGCTTGATTAGAAATAAAGCATCCTCAAATGCCGATGTTTGTTTGTTTGTGTTTACTTCATTTCATACAGAGACTTTCAACTGAACGTTGAAATCGTGTGAACCATGAAACTTTGTAAACACTACATAAAGTTGCGTGGATTTGGAGTTATGTGTACATTGAGATTGAGCAAACATTGAGATTGAAGAAAAAAATGAGCTTGTATGAACGTTGAAGTTGTTAGAGCATTCAATTTGAGTTGAGATTGATGGTAAGTGAAGATTGGGATTGAGTGACCATTGAGGTTGGAACCTTGCTGATGTGTACGACAGCAATAAATGAAAGCAGTCATTGCAAAAAAAAGCTGAAATACTTCTTATTAAAGAATTACTATTGATTGACTAATTTTGAAACTAATTTCAGAATTTTTATCGCAGTTTTTCTGAACGATTCCCATAGTGAGAAAAGATAAACATGAACAAAATTTAATAATACAGTTAGCAGCTTATGCTTTTAATGTCCAGTCAAAATCAGACTGATAATCAATTTTATTACCGATGGTGAACAAAAAACAGATTTAATAAAGAATAGAAGTCTTAAATAAATAACGCAGAGGCCTTTAATATTGTGAACATTACAACAATACATGCAGATGCTGGTTCGCTCTCGCTATAATGCGATGTCACATCGCAAGACATTTCGCAAATGACAAGGATGTTTCAGGAAAATAAATATTCACGTAATTTGTACAATACTCTTCCTTATTCGTCTTGAAAACTCAGACCCCCAGCAGCAATGTCTCATCTCAGTGCATAGACCCACGGTAGAGGAATCAAGGTAGGTTCAAACCAGTCTTTTTTTCGTTGACGGCGTGGTGTTGCTGACGTCATGGCAACGGACCAATAGCAGCGCTCATATTGCATCTGGTAGCACTGCTACCCCCAAAACTGGCTCTGGCTTAAAAGACACGGCGTTTTGGTGATGTCATAAAGTTTGTTTGAAATAAAGCCTTTTTATCGGCTAGCCGAATAAGAGGAGGTGTATTTTCTCCCATAAAAGTGACTCTACCTTGTTTGCTCTACCTTGTTAGACGCGACTTAATGAATGGAAAAAGCACCCTCCTGATCAGGTGTGTTACTCTATTTCCAATAGGTCGATTCTTAGGGAATCTCACGGATTGCTTAGGGATTACTGAATGAGAAGGAGAGGAAAGTATGCGACCATAGAACCGGTCGCATACTTTCCTCTCCTTCTCATTCAGTAATCCGAGATCATTGTCAGGAATTTAACCATCCTTTCACAACAAAAAAAAATTTTCCACTCTGTGTACAACCAACACCGAACGAGATCTTCGCATTTTAGAATCCTTGTTCATATCTACTCATAAACCTGACCTAAATAAAGACTTGAGTGCCGTGAAACTGAACATTGCGTCAACCTACTGACATAATTCTGTACGTATGTATGTGGAGTGTTTTTGCGCGCGTCTATTTGTTGGGTTCCCATGTGTAAATGCATGAATGTATGTACTGGTAAAAGGGTGGGTGAATGAGCCAGTGAGAATGATCGTATTTACTGTAGTTGAATTATCATTTGGATTTAAGTTTTATAGATGTTTGTTTGCTAATTTTTTTTTAACTACTATGAACTTTCTGTATTTTAAGTTTTTTTATCTTTTTGACCTTTTTGTATGTTTTTCAGCACTGAAGATGGAATTGAAACATTCCGAAACGTTTTGAAAAGAAATAAATAAAATGTATATTTCTACGTTGGTTCTCCTTTTTATCTTATAGGTGTGTTATACTCTCGACGGGGAGACAAAGACATTGTCTGCTGCTGCGCAAAGTGTAATTTAGCGCTTCGAGAAGAGCCACGTTCATTTCAAATTTCGACCTTGGTTCGAAAATGAGTAATGTACCTACTTTTGAGTATCCTAGCTACATGTGTTTCCTTCTAATTTTGATTTTGCCGTAAGTTTAAATTATTCGTCTAAACTCTAACCTATTCATTATTCTGTGTCAAATAAAAATATGTTCGTCTATAAATTTGAAGGAAAAATGATGTTCAACATTAGTTATAAATGATTCTAATAAATTACGTATATATAGAATTAGACAGCTAATTAGACAGCTTGGCATAGCAATCTGAAAAATATTATTTTTATGACTCATTTTGCTTTGATTCTCCTGTGCATACCTCAATTTGGGTAAATAATTTTAGTTTAAATTATATCTTCAATCAGATAGTCAAACCAATGCCCTAAGCTGGCTGTCAGGAAGATTTATAATACAAAATCAAATTTAGATTAATTTTCATATGAGCACACTTCCAGTACTTTCGGTCATTTTACTGCAGTTGCCCTGATAGAGCCTGTTGAGTCCCTAACCCTACAACATTGCTCATTATTGACATGAGCATTGGTTCACGTACTTCCGTGTTCCTCAGGCAATAATGATGTTGTTAGATTCTACTTCTCTTTGAATCACAGATATACTCTCGAGTTGCGAACTAAGTCCTTTGATCGTTACAACAAGGTTCCGACAAAAAACTGCAGGCCTTTCATGAATGACATCTTAGAAATAGTATTGTTAAACCATAAACGTGGAGAGTAAACTTGAGCTCTGCTGCAGGTGTTCTCAATAGATGGAGATATAGGGAATTTAGACGTGCGTGATCCATAATTAAACTGGAAGTCAGGTGAGATTAACTCACTCCATTGAATCTAAATATACATAACAAACGATGAAAAATTGGACTTAAAGGTGCAAATCCGGGATGAAAAAATATAGTTAGAAATTTTAAGCAAATTTTTAACTTATGCTAGCGACACACCTGTTCAAAATAAACATACGATCAAAACTTTATTTCACTATCCTCATTTTCTTCATTTCCTTTTCATCTTTTGAAGTTTAGCATACAGACCGACAAATGATTTATTAAAACTCGATTCCCCGTATTTCTCGTTCTCATCATTACACCACAGAAAAGCCCAAGCTACTCTCCATATTATTGATCACTTGGAAACCATGCTCACGCGTGCTGGTGTTCCCATATGAGAACGCGAGCATTATCACGACGCAACTAAACTCTCCTGCTCGCATTAACCGTTCTGAACTGGCGGGTCTCAGGTGTTATTCTCTGATTGAATCAGCACTGTAAGGGAAGATCTGTAGCAGCATTGGACCCTCTATAATCTTGCAGCTGTGATCCGTGGAGAATTATCATAGACTGAATGGCAGAGAACAAAAACCGCAGCTGTGGGCTACATCTCGAGGAACTGCAGAATCATATATTTGAAAACGTAGAAGAGCTTAATACTTGATATATATTTGATGACTTAGGAAAGCTTAAGAGTTGAAGACGTGGTGGGATTTAGAAATGGGTGTTGTGTAAGTGAATTCATTTTAAGTGATAGTATTTGACACTGTTTATTGCTGCGGTACTAGAGGATGAAATCGATAGATGTGAATTTGCCTGCTTTAAAATTTATTTCATGTTTCTGCCGAACCTCACCAAAATTTAACAGAGTGGGTGAACGCAAGAATTCTGCAAACAGCCAGATAATAAATCTCGCCTAAATGTTGCTGAAAATTAATCGTCACAGACACTATTTTTTCCTTGTGATGTTCCTGTTAAAATGGACACAGAATCCTCAACGTTTTACGGACAGTATCATGAGGAAGAAAATACGAAGTTCGTGACGAGTAGAGTATACATTTTTCTTACAGAATCAGAAGCATTCAGATCTACACTGAAACACCAAATAGAATCATTATTATAAGTGCTTTGACTACGAATAAAGATAAGCCGTAGCAAAAACAGATCGTGGACGGTAGAGCTACAGGTAACGGTAATTTAAAAAATATAATATGAAGTCTATCCTACGCGTCACACAGGTAGTGTGTCTTCTGCATACGTTGAACACAGCAGGGATAAAATTAATTGAAATGCATGAAAATGACACATCAAATTTTTTTATGAGGGCCTCTCTCCCACTCTACGTATGTGTATGTACAGCATCCGAGATCCTCAGCAATGCAAATTTTATTATCTTTCGCAGTCGTCGCTGAAAGAATTAGAAGATATTCTGCCCAAAGACTAATTAAATTTTTTTTCTGATTGTTGCCGAGACGTTATAACGTCTAAGTATGCTGAGAGGAACGACGTTCTAAGAAATGTAGCAGGAGGAGAGATTTTTTATTTAAAAAGCATTATTCGAATTTATCAACGCATCCAATCATTTTATTTAACCTCTGGCAAACGATATCAAATTTTTCATCTATAAAATTTGGCGTCAAACTCGACTCAAAGTACTATTAATTTTGACTTCAGGGTCTCTGTTTTTGTTCGTTCTTCATTCACTACAAACTGTGATACAAAACTAAAAATTTCAAAACCTGGCTTGCGTTCGAAGATAATCGTTGCTAAAAGTTCAGAACTTCATTTGAAACGCCTTGTTAGCAGACCAGTTTGCTTCCACTTTACAGCACGGATGCCGCTTACTCTCCCCTTGATTAAAACTTTACCCATTGAACAACCGTCGAAATGCACTCCTGTTTAGCGGTTGTAGCCTGCGTATTACAAACTTGCTCGCCCCAGCTCGGTCCTCCGAAATTTCGCAAATTCAAAGAAGCGGCGGCGCTCCGTGAAATGGTACGAGTTTTGAAGTAGCCTCGGAATGTCCTCTACTTTGTTTCTTCAAATCTCGCCATTACCCAAGTTGGGAGCAAGAGAAGCGAAATAAAAGCCCCTTCTCTATACCGAGAATTTTGACTTCCTTGGTGTAGCCTGAATAGCATTATCTGGCGTCATCTAAAGCATTAAAAAGACCGAAAGACATTTTCAGGAGATCTCCTTTTAAAACAAGCTACTTCCAAGAGAAAGCAGCCCAAACTTTCAAGTAATTCCAGTCTTGGCGGCATCAGTACTTTTTGAATGTTACGCTTATTAAACCTGTTTTTAATGGGTTCCAACCTCCTGCGCTCTTCAAACGTAACATTATTGCAGAAATTATGCAGTAGTTCAAAATTGTGAACTTATACGCAATAAACTATTTAAAGTATTTTCGTTGTGTCGGAAACCGCTAATAAATTCATTGTTCACAGTTGATTTATGTGAACAAGTTGTCTTTAAAATGTTTGGGAAAAAATTAACTAATTTTTACAATTATTGTTTATGCGAAGTAGCATAAAAGTGATCAATAAACTTTCAGGAAATCTGTGTGGACGGCATAATCAGAATTTGCATTAGATATTCTCTGATCCATCTGTTCATTTTCTGTATGAATAACATAATACAACCAGGCAACCCAGTCATCGGGATTGTATTCGAACCGTATTGTGTTACCGTTTTCGAAGCCATTCCGGAGAGTTAAACAGGCTTTATTGTCATCCACAATCGTCTTTCTCGACAGTTTGCTGTATTCACTCATGCACATTATTTAACAACCCAGAGTTATTCTCTTGAAGCGCTTCTTGCAGCACTTCTTTATAGAAATTATTTTGAAGCAAAGTGTTATCGTCTTCCACCGATTTTGCAGTACTTCATTGTAAACGTTATTTTGCAACACATCCTTTCATCAGCCAATCAACTCAGGAACTTGAAAACGAAGAACACAGCACGTAGTGAAATCATTTTAATTTTACTTCTTTCTTTACACACCTAATCTATAAAAGTGAAGAAACTAAAAACTAGTAGTCCTATTTTCTTAAACGTTTCGGAGTCCAGCTCCATCATCAGTAAGTCATATCTGAAATTTACAATGAGAATGGTTAAAAATGCAATGATATTTACAAGTTTTTTTATCTCATACCCTACAAGTAATTAAACTAAATATAAATTTGCAAAGGGAATGAACTGGTGGCATTATTAAGGACCGGTTTGTCTTTTGCTATGTACAAAGATTCTAAAATTCTCAAATCCAAATCATTAGAAGCAGAACATAAAATTTTGAAATCATCTTCAGACACACGGGCACTGCGCTGCTCCACATGAAGGCGGACAGAAGAATGACCGGGCTGCGTAAGTCGATTCCCCGTTCTAAAGCTCACACCACGATGCTGGGCAATCCTCACGTAAAATGGCAATGTCGTCATTCCGACATAGCCCGATGTACATTGTACACAACTAAACTTGTACACAAGGGACGCCCGCATTCGCTTAGGTATAACATCTTTGTAACGAAAAAACGAACCAATTTTATGAGAATTAACAAATATAAGGCGAAGATGTGCTGCCGAAAAATAGCGTTTGAAGAGCACTTCCAGTTCTCGTGACATTTTATCAGAAAAGCAACCCAAGTAAGGAAAAACGCAATAAAGAGGTTCTAATGGATCAGCGGTGGAAATGGAATCTAAATATTTCTTGTCTAAAAATCTTCTGATATGACTGTTGACAATAGCCGAGGGATAACCATTATTTGAGAAGAAAGACTGCAGCTTAGTAAATTCGACATATTCGACATATGTCGAATTTACTAAGCTGCAGTCTTTCTTCTCAAATAATGGTTATCCCTCGGCTATTGTCAACAGTCATATCAGAAGATTTTTAGACAAGAAATATTTAGATTCCATTTCCACCGCTGATCCATTAGAACCTCTTTATTGCGTTTTTCCTTACTTGGGTTGCTTTTCTGATAAAATGTCACGAGAACTGGAAGTGCTCTTCAAACGCTATTTTTCGGCAGCACATCTTCGCCTTATATTTGTTAATTCTCATAAAATTGGTTCGTTTTTTCGTTACAAAGATGTTATACCTAAGCGAATGCGGGCGTCCCTTGTGTACAAGTTTAGTTGTGTACAATGTACATCGGGCTATGTCGGAATGACGACATTGCCATTTTACGTGAGGATTGCCCAGCATCGTGGTGTGAGCTTTAGAACGGGGAATCGACTTACGCAGCCCGGTCATTCTTCTGTCCGCCTTCATGTGGAGCAGCGCAGTGCCCGTGTGTCTGAAGATGATTTCAAAATTTTATGTTCTGCTTCTAATGATTTGGATTTGAGAATTTTAGAATCTTTGTACATAGCAAAAGACAAACCGGTCCTTAATAATGCCACCAGTTCATTCCCTTTGCAAATTTATATTTAGTTTAATTACTTGTAGGGTATGAGATAAAAAAACTTGTAAATATCATTGCATTTTTAACCATTCTCATTGTAAATTTCAGATATGACTTACTGATGATGGAGCTGGACTCCGAAACGTTTAAGAAAATAGGACTACTAGTTTTTAGTTTCTTCACTTTTATAGATTAGGTGTGTAAAGAAAGAAGTAAAATTAAAATGATTTCACTACGTGCTGTGTTCTTCGTTTTCAAGTTCCTGATGAACATCCGTCTGAAGAATTATGATTTTCCAATCAACTCAGTCCTGAACCATTTATGTATATCCATGCGAACTATAAAGTCTTATGGATTCAGTAAAGAATATTCATTCATATATTCCAAAGAGTCAAGAGCAGTAAGGTACCTATATACAGAGCATGAGATGGTGCAAACTAATTACCCAGATAATGTTTCAGGAGTGCTGTGAAAAAGTGTACAAATATACATAAATATACAGATAATCCCACGTATAGGTAAAATAACAATTTTGACGTCAGCATTTTTGTGATCGTATTACCGTTATTACAACCACCTTCATTCATTCAACTTTCACTAGCGTCAGGTATTCACCTATATCACGATGTGGAAAGAACTGACACTCGCCATGCAGTGAACTCCAAAGAACGAACACATTAGGAAGCAAATTTCACAGGAAGAACAATATATTGAAAGAAAACTTTATTTCCAATAGAGATTGTACAATATTACAATCATTGGTTTTTAAATATCTTAAAATTAATACACTTAGATGATACACACACACGAGTATTGAAAAACTCGTGTCACTAGTCGAAAATAAATGATTGAGGGCAATGTACTCCTAATCTTGCTTAATCTACATTTGACAATACATGTAATGATAATTATAAGAGATAACGCAAATTCATGGACGATGCATTTTCATTGTGGGGTGAAAAAACTTTTGACAGTTTACATGTACATGACATAAAACTTCGCAATTATTGATGCCAGGAAATAATATATGAATCGCTTGTTTCGGCAAATGTTCAAAAGTGTCATTTTAAGGAAGCATGAAAAAAATATATAAATACAAATCCTTATACATATATATACGTACATACATATATACATACATACACACACACATACAGATATATATATATATACATATGTACGCATAAGCATGAGGACCAAGAAGATTATAAGTTTTGTATTTCTAATTCAACAATTTTAACATAACGGTCGTTAGTTAATAAGCATTTTATTCGAATATAAATGGATGATCGTACAACAAATGTATAGTTTGACATGAATGCTTTACAATAATAAAGAGATGACGAGTTAGGTAATGTTACAAGTTGAGAGTGAACAGAAAATGACCATTATCTCTAGTAAAATGCTAGTTGTCAGTTTAGTACTCACATATGTGCACACATACATGTAAATATATACACATATATGTACACATAAAAAAGAAAAAAAAAATGGTTTATTTCCAATAGAGATGGTACAAAAGTACCATCATTGGTTTTTAAAATATCTTAAAATTAATACACTTAGATGATACACACACACGAGTATTGAAAAACTCGTGTCACTAGTCAAAAGAAATGATTGAGGGCAATGAACTCCTAATCTAGCTTAATCTACATCTGATAATACATGTAATGAAAATTGTAAGAGATAACACAATTTCATGGACGATGCATTTTCATTGTGGGGTGAAAACACTTTTGACAGTTTACATGTACATGACATAAGACTTCGCAATTCTTGACGCCAGGAAATAATATATGAAATCGCTTGTTTCGGTCAATGTTCACAAGTGTCATTTTGAGGAAGCATAAAAAAAAGAAAAATATATATAAATATATACCCACATACACACATATGTACATATACGTATGCTGTGTGTGTATATCCATACACACACTCACACACATACACACACACACACACATATATATATACACGCGTTTTACGGCCATGTGTGTGCCTAGGTTACGAAAAACACCGGTTTCGTTAACATGGACACACACGTGTGTACATATAAGCAAGAGGACCAAGAAGATTATAGGTTTTGCATTTCTGATTCAACAATTTTAACATAACGGTCATTAGTTAACAAGCATTTTATTTAAATATAAATGGATGATCGCACAACAAATGTATAGTTTTTACATGAATGCTTTACAATACTAAAGATATGACGAGTTAGGTAATGTTACAAGTTGAGAGTGCACTGAAAAAAAGACCATTATCTCTAATAAAATGCTAGTTGTCAGTCTAGTACACACATATATGCACGTATACATGTAAATATTTACACATACACATGCACACATATACCCACGCACATATTTACACCTGACTCGTAAGCATACGCAAATGCATTTCTATACATCGAGGCAATACATACGCATTCTACAGAGTGTCATACGCATAGCGTGGACACGTACACATTTACACAAGTAAGCATGTGCGCAAATATCAGCGTAAACTAGTCAGTATAAATCAGAATTCCAATCGAGGGAAACGGAGAAAATATCTTTTATTATAGCATGAATTTTATAAAATTTCGTACTAAAAATAGTGGCACAAAACAGTCTACTTAAGTCAGAAACATGAAAACGATTGTGGGACGTGAATAAGAAAGAAAACATTAATGTCCTATAATGGTTTCATATTAGAAAAAAAAAATCGCATTATCTTTGAAATATGGCGCAAATTGTCGTCAATTGATAAACAAACATAGGTATCACATTATTATAAGCATATAACTATAGGCCGAATAAGTATATTACTGCAGTATAAATGGATGATCACACAACGAATTTTTTTTTTTTTACATGGATGCTTTACAATTTCATATTAGAAAAAATACATTATCTTTGTAATATGGTGCAGAATGTCTGTAATTGATCAATTCACACACACACATAGGTACCATGACGGTCTAGTTTGATGCTTGCACAGAAACGGAGAGGAATGACATAAAATGCACCTTCGACTGGTTCATCTACTCTAGTGCACACAGTTGTACGTGCACATATACACACCCATATGCGCACATACACCTATATACGTATACACACATATACAAGTAAGCATGTTTGCAAATGACAACGTATAGGCGGTCAAATCATAATACCTACGCATACTTCAAAACTGTTGTTTGATGTCTTGAATTATAAAACAATGAGCGAGGGAGATTGTTCAGCAATGGAGATACCAGGTAAATGAGATTCGTCAGTACTCATTCAGTATGTTCTGTAACTAAGGATTATTATTGAGACACAAGATGACGAGTTATTTTGGCTTTACAATAGTTACGAAGTTACGTTTGCATGAGGACTGCAAATTACACTAAGGTATTTAAGCGTTAACATGCTTTCTGGTCCCTGTGTAATGAATTCTTGCAGTAGCAAACTACCGATCGAAATTTGCGAAAAATTTACGCTTCATTAATTAGCATTACGACGAGTTCATTCTTACGTTTTGTTCATTGCTTTGCATTAATCTGGGATTAACCGTCATTGCGTCCTGGTGCTAGTTACAAGGCATTTGAAAAACCAACTTACAAAATAATATATACCAAGCTTGATTGAAATCAAACATCCTTTCTGTCAATCTGTAACGCTGTTGCTGCTGTAACTCAACCTTTTGTTCGCTTCTTCACAATTCCTCCCGGGGGAGCTCCAGTTCATGGTCGCTTCCTTTCTCGCTAACTTTGTATAATTGTTTCCTGTTCCCGCAAACTTTGCTGCGAGAGCCTCTGAAAAACGATAACTGACTTGTTTCCAGCTTACTAGCCCTGAACAGCCAGACTTCTTGCGAAATCCTGATTAATCAAACGCCAATTAGGAAGTAAACAGAGCTTCAAGTCTTTTCCGTAGATCATTGAAATATGCATCGAGTCTGTTCTGCAGATGAGTGAAATATGTCTAAAGTCTTTTCTACAGATGAGTGAAATATAGATCCAGTCTGTTCTGTACAGGACTTAAATATAGATCAAGTCTGTTCTACAGGAGATTGAAATTGTCTCAAGACTCAACAATCCCCAAACAGATTTATCAGCAACTTTTATTTAGAAATTTCTGTTTTAATTACAAGCTATGAAAAGAGTACATAGCTTGAAAATATCATTGTAAAGGGTACAGAGCGTCTTTTCAATTTATGAGGTACAGTTTCAGTGAGGAGCGAGCGAGTCTGAAAGAACAGCAAGACTTTTCCTTAACACATTCCGCTGCAGAGGAAAAAAAAATTCTCCTGCATCTAAATGGCGGACACGAGCACAAGGTCACGCCATTTTATACGGCCACAACGAAGCTCAACGCAAAGCGCAGGACACTGAAGATGAAGCCAAAAATGCGATTTTCGTCCGTAGTCAAGTCGTGGCCGCGAACGTTTCCCGCTGAATGCAGTGGCGATTTTACGACGGCCGCCTGGCTCGCTCGCATTTGGGATATGACGAGCGGATAGCGATTGACGGAATCTTTATGTGACGTTAGCGGCAATTGCGCTCCCTTAGTTGACCATACCAGGCAAAAACCTAACGAAATCGATGGTTCATTCAATGGAATTACGTCGCTCTTTCGAGTCTTGAGAATAGAACGCCAGAACGCTGCTTCAAGTGACTGTTGCTCGACCTCTTTCAACGAGAAAATAATGAAGCGACTGTCCCTCATTCGCCATTGATGCCACAGTCTGGAACGTTGGATTAAGGTCAGCTCTGGAATGCCGAGCATGCAAGGAGCACTGAGCTTTAGGCCAGCATGCTGGGTCATGCCAGCCTTGATTCTTCGGGGCGGCGAATAGCAATGAGCAAACTTGTCACTTGATTCTTCTGGGCGGGGAACAGCCATGAGCAAACTTGTCACTTGATTCTTCGGGGCGGCGAACAGCCATGAGCAAACTTGTCACTCAGTTTCACAGCAGAGTTCTTCCCAGGAATGTGCACTTCTCAGTGCGGCGACTTTAATTGAGGTTAGATAGGCAAGATAATGTGAGCAATTTGTTGGTGAACTGAACTCTAAGCAACTATCACTCACCACCAAGGCGGTTAATGTCGAAATAAAGCGTAGCTTTCTTCTTGATAATAATGTATGGAATTTCGTTTCCAGATTTCCGTACTTAAATATAGAGCTGCGATGAACTTGAATAGATTTTGCTAAATCTTCATCGAATTGTTGGGAAATAATAATAGGGAAAGTAAGCAGTATTTAAATAGAGCTGCGATGCAGTCAGTATCCTGCTACATTTTTTTCAAATTGTTCCGGAATAATACTGGAAAAAGTAATGTGCATAAAGCGAGCAGGTTTGCAGTTTCAAGTGAACTCCGCTGCTACTGTTACTTAGCAACTTGCTACATGGAAGGAAAAAACTTGCATACTCGACAGTTTATCTTTAAACGCAACAAACGTGAGCCCTTATGCAAGTTTACAAGTTCTTCTGCGTTGTTGATCAACAAAAAAAATACCGTCATAAATACCAGAAATTATTCATTTCGCTTCAAGCTCGGCATTCATTTTTCGCCGTAAAAACTTCTATTTTCTTGAGTGCTGCAGAAGAACTTGGTACTAATACGACACTCCTTGCGTTTTTATGGAATATTTGAATGGTTTCCCTTAAATTTGAAGACGCAAGCTTCGTTGCTGATGATCTATTGCTATTTTCTTTTAAAAATTTCTTGTATACAGTACGTCAGAGTGTTTTTTTGTTCATGTGACGAATATCAAAATTTTTTGGAAGCCTCGGTAGACATTTAGATATGATGATTAACTTGCAACAGAATCCACATTCTAATTATGCCCGGAATCCAAAAATTTCCTTTTCGAACAAAACATTTCGCAAAAACGTGCTCAATGTAAACTAGATTGAAATATCATGCGCACATTTGAACACCAAATGCAAATTAAAACTTTTGAGTAATGACTACCAATTTAAAATATTTCTTTATATAGACGGCTCCTTACATTGCCAATATTTTATTTTTGTTACTCTAACCTGCGAATAAAAATGCAAACGTATCATTTGCATTTTATTATTGCTTGAAATTTGAATGAACAAGGAAAGTAATTTCCTGAAAAGTCATTCGCAATTTGTGAATAAATTGGTATTTTTGCTTCAAACTTAAAATTGTCCCGCACATTTTCCGCCAAACTTGGAGCGTTAGTTCCAAATTTTTTTCTTTTCTCTGCGGAATAAATTTGAATTTTTAAAATGCCACTTCAGCGCTAATGGTTTTTCATTGACAATATATAAAAACTTTATTGGGAGTTTCGTCAAACAAAAACTTTGCAGCGCCTCTCGTTTGAGCAGTTCTCAAGAACAATTTATACGCTGGCTTTCAGTTTATTTCGACCCAAATAAAAATAACTTGCCAAAGAGTTACTCCCGCTTTAATCAAGGCTGTCCTTCAAAATTGTTCTACATAGTTTATAAATGCTAACCAACAATTTTTCACGTTATGGGAAAACCTATCAGAAGACCAGTTCTCATCTGTCATCAACAAGCATAGTTGTAAACATTGGGCGTCAGTATATGTGCGCGGGCTTTACAGTTGGAGCATTTGATGTTCTTGTGATAGAACATCCTGGATGGACAGCGGTGACAACAATGTTACCCACCCTGTATATAGAAATGATGAACTGGGGAATATCAAATACACCGATGAAACTTCTCTGTAGCGTCTCCGGTGGTGAAACGTCGTATATCTTCTATACCATAATAAGAGCCACGTCTGTCCATTTGTCCGTCTGTCCGTCCGTCACACCCACCAGCAGAAAGTGTGAGATGAGCGTATCTGTGATACAAGCTTCATCAACTCCACAATTTTTGGTGCATTAATCCATCAGATTCGGAGACGTAATGAATATCACGTGTATTGGTAGGTTAGATTAGGTTGTATAGAATATCAGCGGTTGAGACTTACGAAAGTATAGAAATGCCATTGAATAGTATGGGAGTATAGAAATGCCATTGAATAGTATGGGAGTCATCGGAAAGCCATTTTAATGAAAGCTCATTTGGCCCGATATCTAATCCCGTCATTTTTTGACAGGCCATGTGCAGTAGTAATAATAATAATATGCTAGTAGAAATTTTCATACTAACCGGCTACTTTCTACCCCTTCTAACTATCCTAAGCGCACTCATGCAAAAAATTGCGATACGCCGCTGAAATTGAAACAGTTCCAGAAAGTCGTTTCTGCTTCCTTCACATTTGAGATACGCATTTTAAGAATTTTGTTAATTTAACGAGATAAATCTTTTTGAATGATTCACAATCTGCTCATCTTTCGAGCGTGGTATAAGTTGAAAAGATTTATAAATCTCCCTTTTTTAATTTATTAATATTTATAAACTGTTTCCTCATGGTCCAATACTGGTTACTACAGAAATCATTTTCAAACCATGAAAACGCCGTTTACTGTTGAGAATTCCATTAATGCGCGTAATTTTTATGAGCTGTATTGTTTTCGTGAAATTTACATGAAGGATAATTATTATCATTTTCAAAACTAGCGCACATAAAAGTGAAGTGGAACTGTAAAATACTGGTCTAATGTTCCCAGTATGATAAGTTAAAATAATCGTAATAGAAAATTCCTGAAGAAATGTTTTTTAAAACGGGTAAAAAACTGTGCATCTGCCAGGATTTCTTTTCATACACTGCTATTATTCACATCTTCGTTTTTTGGACTGCTCATAATGAACTTCTGCCTTCAGATCATTGTGAGCACCTCCGTCAACTTAGGTGGAATATCAACTCTACATGGTTCTTCCTCTGTGTGTTTATTGTCCTCACCTCACTAGACGGACCTACCCTCCGCAAACGGCCAAGCTCTTATCATTCATGGAAGACCATTATTGAGGCATCGCACCCTTCCAGAAAAAGGAGTTAGACAGTACATGCAGAAGTAAAGCATCTACCATTAAATCCTGCTTCATACAAATTCCACTCGTATTTCGATTTATTCGCCAAGATCGTTTCCCAGCAAAAGTATTTGACTTCGTATCGGCTAGGCAGCTAAATCTAGTATGTTTCGAAGCGTAGTTCATTGTTTTGAAATTTCAGAGAGAATTGTAATCCTAATTGCAGGTTGAAGATATTCCTGTATTGACTTTCTCAAAAGCGTCGGGCAGTGTTTGTTTTAACTAATCCCTTCTTCCTCGTCTCAGATGTTGAACAGTATTGAAGTATTCTTCTTGTTTCTCAATGAAGAATTCCATCGCAGCATTTCAATGTCGTTTCTCTTACTTTCCTTTAGAAATATTCGATGAAGCGATGCACTGTTACATGCATATTGTAATCATTCTGTCCTGCATTTATTAAAGGATATTCCATCGGATACACAAACAGCTATATAAATAATTTTCAAGCCAAGGGAAAAATTCAAACGTAAAACTTGGTTGAAAATAAACTACACGATCGACAAAATGAACATATCATGCAACATTGGTGAACATGAGAATTGGCATGTGACTACGCTAAGAATTATTGTACTTAAATATTGATTCGTGTTTAGACAAAATTTGTCTAGAAACCCCATTAGACAATCGCACATGCATTCTTCTATTCGGGGGAGCATAAATTTTTGTTGAGAAACCCTATTACAAGATAGCACATGCATTCTGTTATACGTGTGTACAGAAAATTTGTGTTTGAAAACCGCATAAATGTTAGTAAATTCATTCCATTGTACGTACGTGTATGCAAAGGTTGTGTTTAGAAACCCTACTACACGATAGCACGTGCATTCTACTGTTCGTGTATGCAAAAAAAATGTGTTTAGAAACCGCAATAAATGTTATTAAATTCAATCTACCGTACGAGCGTACAAAACGTAATTTTCCGTTGCAGTTCGCCCACTGACGGTGCAAATCCTGGCAGCGCACGAGCCGGTGTCGGCGAAGCGACCGCGGGAGGTGGTGTGTCAGAGCGCCGGAGCGCGGCCGCCCGCCTCGCTCACATGGTGGCTCGGGGACCAGCATCTCACCAACGCCACCACCTCGGTCCGTAGCCCTCCTTCTTGTTGCCTGTGGTGGTCTGTGGGGTTATGAATCGTTTTATGTTTTTGATTCCTTCTTCCTAGGTCTGTAGTGATCTATAGGGTTATGAAGTCTTGCGATTTTTGGTTGCCCTCATGCCTCCTTCTTGTAGTTGTCTGTGGTGGTCTGTGGTGTTATGAATCGTTTCATGTTTTTGATCCTTCTTCCTAGGTGTATAGTAGCCTATAGGGTTATGAAGGCTTGCAGCTTTTGGTTCCTTCCACCACTATACAGTTTTTGGTACCTTCTTGCCAATGAATGTTTTCATGATACATTACAGTTTTTTTATTCCTTCTTCCTATGCCTGTTGTAAAGTATAGGGTTATGAAGTCTTACGTAACATTCTGCAGTTTTTGGTTCTTTATCGCCTTGCCTGTAGTGGTCTATAGAGTAATGAGGTCTTACGTAATATGTTGCAGGTTTTGGTTCCTTCTCGCCTTGCTTGTAGTGGTCAATAGAGTAATGAGGTCTTTTACGATACGCTACTGCTTTTGGGTTCCTTCTTCCTAGGCCTATAGTAGTCTGTACGGTTATGAAACATTACGTAATATGTTGCAGTTTTTGGTTCCTTTTCGCTTTCTCTGTAGCGGTCTACAGGGTTTTGAATGCTTTCGTGATACACTAGAGTTTTTGGTTCCGTCTTGCCAATGAATGCTTTCGTGATTTGCCATAGTTGTTGGTTCCTTCTTGCCTTGCCTGTCGTGGTCAATAGGGGTATGAAGTTTAACGTAATATGCTGCAGTAGTTTTTGGTGCCTAGTTCTAGTGCTAAATAAAATAAGAATCATGTTATATAACGCCACAGTTTTTGGTTCCTTCTTGCCTTACCCGCAATAGTCTATAAGGTAATGAAGTCGTTAATACGCTACAGTTTTTGGGTCGTTCTTCCTTGGCCTGTTGTAATAAATGAGGTTTTTAGCCTTTCATTATACGCCCCAGTTTTTGGTTCATTCTTTTTTTGCCTGTGGTAGTCTATAGCAGAATGAAGCCTTTCATGGCACTCTGCTGTTTTTGGTTCCTTCTTCTTAGTCCTCTAGTACCGAATATGGTTGTGAAGCCTTTCGTCATACGCTACAATTTTTGGTTCTTTCGACCTAAAATAATTAAATAATGTAATAAAACCTACCGTTATACTTTAAAGTTTATACCTCGGGCTTCCTTGCCTGTTATAGCAAATAAGGTAATGAAGCCCTACACAATATGCTAGTTTTTGGTTCTGTCTTCTCTTGTTTCTGTAATATATGTAAGTAATGAGCCCTAGACAAAATAAAACACTTTGTTCGAATAATGATCAAATTTACAGATTATTCCATAGCACATGAATGTGCTTTGATGCGCTTTCCAAGCTCATGAAAGAGCTTTGAGCCGCTTTCAAAGCTCATGACTATTTCAAAGCTCGTGTAATGTATCGAGGTCAGCGCGGACTGCCATCAATTTGATGGAAATTTTAGAGCGAGGATGCCTCATGATCCGCAGCCCTTAGTAAGGGGATAAAGTCCATTGGCTCCCTCGACTTCCACGTCCATCAATTTATGAAGTTTGCTCTGGATCCCCCGCACCCGTTTCATTAAAGTGGCACCTGCTGCAGATTTCAGTTGCTGGTTGGTTTTATGAAGAGAAAACAGTACCGAGTTTTTTGGTGGAGAAAACGTAAGTATGATAGATACTTCTGGAAGCTGAGGCCCTTTCCTTCAAGTGAGAACTACAATAAGGATTAAAAATCAATGCTTCAAAAAATTGATAAAAAATTACGCCTTTTAGATCGATCTTCTTATTGCACATGGAAATGATCGGTTGGACTATATTGTGATTCGTGTTCATTTTTCTCTTTTCGGAGGGAGATGTAGCTGTACTCTCATGGTGAGGAAAAATATTACATTTTTCCCTAGAACGTTATTAAACAGTTCTTCTCATTTAAATAAATAAATAAATCCGTTTCAAATATTTTTTACCATATCAAGTAAAATAAAAGTGTTTCGGAATTCCTCATTCAAACCATTCTAACGAAATAGAACGGATCATGAAAAGTACGATTTTCTAGCAGCCAGTTCATTGATTTTGGAACGGCACATTCGTCTGGCACGAGGCGCAAGCATTTCAAAATGCTTCACGAGCTCAATCCGCGTAGTGGTGGCCGTCCATTAGGGAAATGCGCAGAAGAAAAGCTTCGTTTAGGTGGGCAAGGCAATGCCGGCAAATGCCGCTCAAAAAAGTTCGAGGTTAAGGCACGTAGAGGTGAAACAACTGATTTATTAACTGATGGTGCCTCTGTCGGTTTTACAGCTCAAAGCTAGCCCTCGTACAGGGGCGATAGTCGCAAGTGACGTTCTAATTTAGAGGTTTGAAGACAGACAGACTTGTCCATTCGATGCTGTTTAAAGGAAAGATGGATCAATAATACGGTAAGATATGAAACTTCTTTAGGGGTGTAAGCTTGCTTTGCCAAAAGCCTTCTCTTTTATGCAGTTAAACTTGTCACGCCTACCAATTTTATATAACATATAGATGTATTTGATAGATTTCAACGTATTTGTATCAAGTTCTATATTTAAAAAATGTGTTTGGGTGAATTTAAATATTGGTTTTCAACAAATTAACTGAAAAATGATATGTATGGTTAACATTTGATTTAAGTACCTAATTCTGAATGTTCACGTGACTGATGTTGTGTAAAATATGTGTTCTCACTTCAATGTATGACTACTTCCAGGAAATTTAAACATGGTACTTGGTAGATGTAAAGTTGGCCAATATATCAAACTAGCTGAAAGAAATTCATGTTGACGAAGCAATCTTCTGCACTCAACTCTGCTAGTCTTCATTTCTTGCCATGTATCAGTCACTAATGGGGAAATAAAAAACCGAGGACATAAAACTCAAGAAACACTAGCTTCTTCTTCCAAAAGGCACAAGTTGGAATTAAAAACATGAACTTGAGGCTCATTAGTAGTTTTTAAGTCCCTTCAAAAAAGTAGAAATACTTAGCGACTAAAACCTTGAAAGAGAAAATATGTAAAATTACCCTTCATTCTCACAGTCTGATAAAAAAGAGAAGTAACAGGGAGGTATTGAAGAACTATATAGAGCAGCACATTACATTATGTTCTGTAATCAAAGGACGCCGCTCACGTACAGTGTTTACGTCCTCTGCCAGATTTGCCTAACTGCGCGCTGGCGTCGCCTAAATCCTGCATGTGTATGTGCAGGACATGATCTGTTTCTTAACTCGGGGCCGGACGCAGAATGTCTCTTCGCTTGTGGCCACTGTGAAAATTATGAGAGAATAAAATTTGAGACGGCAAAATGTTAATGACTGTTATTACATCCAGCATTCGTAATGAAAACTATTTCCCTCTTTTGATACCGAGTGATCTACAGTTTTAGGCTTGCATAAATCTCTTCGCTTGTGGCCACTTTGAAAATTTAAAGAGAATAAAATTCGATAGGGCAAAATTTTAATGACTTACATTATATCCTACATTGGTAATGGAAATTATTTCTCTTATCTGCTACCAAGAGATCTACGGTTTTAAACTTGTATTTCTCTCTTCCCTTGTGGCCACTTTGAAAATTATAAAATTATGCAATTCGGTACGGCAAAATGTTAATTACTTTTATAACTTCTTAAATTCGTAATGAAAACTACTCATCTCATTTGATACCAAGAGTTTTGCGGTTTTAAACTTGCGGAGTTTTGCGGTTGTTTATGTTTAAGCTTTTCTGACTTGTGCCCCAAACAAAGCAAGGGATGAATAACACTTCTAATAGCATATTTACTTGACGAAAATCTCACATAACTAACTAATTATTTTTATATTATTGGAAGTAATTTCAAACCGAGGTGGCGCTTTAGACAAGAAAACATTCTATCTGAGACTCACAGTACGATGCTTGCATTACTAGTTCTCTATGGTGCTAACAACAAGAACTTGAGATACCCGTAAATTGAGAGGAATTTCGTAACAAGTTCAGTCTTGGAAAATATAGTTCCTTTTAAGCAATTATTTCATAATTATTTTGTTGGCCGAAGATTTGTCAGGACACCTCTGGACTATAGAGGTCCTGCCGAATGAAGTTCTGTGTATTAAAGAAGTTTCGCTTATGAATAAATTGTAATCTATTGGATTTGCCAAAAAGTTCGTTGGTTTTTAAAGGGAAATGAAAACCGAATAAAAAAATTCAGATGAATGTTTTTTAATCGATACAATAGTTGTCATTTGCTTCGATTATCATTAGCCCTTTGTCAGCTAAATTGTTAATCCCCTGTTCGATTAATTTAGGCTCTTCATCAGATTCAATCCTTTCTCATTCATTGAATTTTGCAGTGACCGAAACAGATGGAAATCAGAGGGAGCCAAATCTGGACAATGTGTAGTATGAGGCAAAACCTCCAATCCAAGCTGCAGAAACTTTTGCCGAGTAGTCTAAGCAGTGTGGGGCTTTGCGTTGTCGTGGTGAAAAACAACGCTATTACGAATAACCAGTTTTGGCCCTTTCTGATGAAGAGCCGCGCTTAACTTTTCCAGTTGTTCACAGTGAACCTCTGAATTGATTCTTTTATTCGAAGAAAGAAGTTCAAAAGAGATAACACCTTCTAGGGTTCGAATGTAAGAAAAAAAACGAATATTGAAGCGGCTTCTAAGAAAAAATTCTATTCAGATTGGCTGGTTCCTTTAAACGAAATTAGTTGAACATTGGCATCTCGTAGCAAGCAGATGGAAATATTTTCAGATTTTAGAGCGTAGTTTGTGTCAAAATGTGTGTATACCCCAAATTGAATACAAATTACTTCATTCAATAACTTATCGTTCCAGAATGTGCCGCGCAATATTGTACATGATGTTCTTGACCATTAAAAGCTTTGAAGTAAAAGCCTTGTCAAGTTTTGTGGGAGCGTAAAAATGTGAAGCCCAAGCTCTTTTCATCAATTTTAGTTCAACAGCGAAGTTAAGTGTCTGCATTCTTGAATAAATGCAGTTGTCAACAGCAATCAAAAGCAAAGTAAACGTATTTACCATTCCTCCTGAGCGTCGGTCGATGGCCTCACAATGAAAGCCGAGCATTTTCGGCTGCTGGTCGTCCTAGCATTTTTTCTCGAATGCATGAGCCCATCAGAAATCCATCACTAATGTTAGACCCGCACAAATTGATCCAAGGAAGGGCAGAAAACAGCACGCGTGTTGCGCCGTTTCCTGAGGCAGTCAGGCTTCCTTTGAGAAATATAAAAAAATTAATAGGTAATCAAGCCTTCGGCAGTATCACGCACGCTCTACAATGCCTGGTAGCCACAACATGCCAGGCACTTCAGAGCAAACTCTTTTATTTGTCTTGGTGTCTACAGCCTACTGTTGGGAATTGTTTGACCTACATCAAGCAAAAAATGTTACGAAATTTAGTTCAACAATTTTTCCGAGAAGTCACGTGGTTTGGGACCGATCAGAGGGCTTACAAACCAAGCCACTGTGGTTGTTCTGTCTTTCTGACTGTCTTCAATAATGTGAGTATATCTGGTTTACTCAGACTCCCTGCCACGAGCATCGCCTACAACAGAAGCTCAAAGGCCAGCCTGTGCGTTGGCAAAATAGCCCGCAATGTTTTCTCATTTTCAGTAGGTGTTTTTCATGGTCCATTACGTGAGCGAGTCATCGTAACGCAATGTCATGAACTTGAACGACTTTCAAGAAGACAATCCCATTTTTCAGTGTGTATCATTTGAGCCGGAGAAATGCCTTATTTTCTGCTTACTGCTGATCTGCCCGTCCAATTTCACGGGCTCCCACTCCTACATTTGACGCTGTTATTTTCCGGCGCTCGGGCCCAGCACTGGCGTAATTCCTTCCTCTGTGTTATTGAAAATCCGCGAAATTAAAGCCACGATTCTCAGCCAATGAAGTTCACCTTCGAGAATAGGTGCCTCTAATGGTATTTGCAGCTTGCAGGGCTCCTTTTGAATGAAATCTGAAACGTTCTTACTCCCACCGAGCCCTTCTGACTCAGCAAGAGCTTGTCTGACATTAGGATTTTTTCCAGGTTTTCGGTTTAAATTCGAGCTGTTATTATAGACCTTCAAAAATCTTCGAAGAAATTAGTCTTCATCAAGATTTTCGAAGACATTATTCTTCATCAAGATTTTCGAAGACATTATTCTTCATCAAGATATTTTGAAAGAGCTCAATTTAGATTTACCTTTTTCTAGCACAAGGCCGGTATGTCGATATTCTTACAGTGTTAAAATGACGTAAAATTGAACATCTCGTCCTCAATTGCATTCCTTTTGTGCAATGTCTGTGTTTTGTTCAGGGAAATCGTACACATAAAAACAGGAAAACAACGAACAAAAGAAACATAGAAACCTGACTCGCGTGTTATTTTGAAACCAGAGTGTGAGAGATTTCAAATTATTATTTTTAGGTCAACTTGAAAATTTTTTGCATGCACGCTTTGAATTTATTCATGAGTAAACGATTTCGCTAGCGCTGCTGAAAAAGGAAAAGTAAAAATGGTTGTGCGGCGCCGAAAAGAATGCATTCCCAATCTTCCCGCACTTCTCACTGATTTCCAAAAGTTGGATCAGTATTTTGTGCCACGTGGAACTTTCACTCAAGACTGACGCAGACGATGAAAGAATTTCTGAAATTATATCTGCGGCAAGTTTTATGAGTTCTTGTTTCAATTTTCAATGAAAAATTTAAAACACACCCAGTGTGCGGAAAAACTCTCCCAACTCCAAAAAACGCAACTTCTAAACATAATTACTACAATCATTCTGCTCAGTAAAGAATTGATTTACAAGTACAATACTTTAGGTAGCTGGCCGGGAGTAAGGTCAAGTGCTGAGTTTTTAGAGTCTGTTTTAATTCATTGCTAAATGCCTAGCTTTGAAACGTTCTCTAGTTTAACATAAAAAGTGTTATACAATACTATTTGAATTCCTGTTAACAATGCAACTAATATTTTCAAAAAGGTCATTCTCTCAAAAAATATATAAATGCGAATTCAACTTCCATCGCCGAGAGCAACGTTTGTGGTAAGACCAGGTGCACCCGTCTCTAGTTCGGCGTGAAAAATATTCTCAAAAAATACCATTTAAAATGCTGTTAACACCCAAACTAACATTTCCAAAAAACGTCATTCTCTCAAAAAATATATAAATGAGAATTCAACTACCATCGCCAAAAAAGACGATTGCGAGAAAGCCAGGCCCATCCGAGTTTACCCAGGACCGTGATATTTCAGCCTTTATTTTTTGTGTCTAGTTTGGGCTTCGAGAGCCCAGATGTGTCTGAGCTTCATTGAATGACGACCGACTCGCCCTGAAACTAGTGATACTTTGGTACCAAAAAATTTCAATTACATAAATTTAGTTTTCCGTATGATTTCCTGCGTTTGAGACGATTGTCCAGAAAAAAGTTGAATAAAAATATGACGTAAATAAAGTAAAGCGAGTACCTTCATGGCTAAAGTGTTGTTGGACATGGTATATTTTTTAGTGCAATTATCCTTAGAAAAGAGGCATGGACTGCATTTTTTTCTTCTACCTAGGGCTAAACAGCACAAAAATTTTCTTACTTCAAAATATGATTCACCAATTTGGAAGAACAATCTCTGGCTACCCTTCCAAACTTGAAACTGAATTGATTTTATATAGGACTTGCACAAATTATTCACACTGATTGATATACATCTGCCGGCCATTTAGACTGAAAATCCTTCAGTCACTATATTGATGAACTTTTTTTGCATACACATCTATCCGCTAAAGAGAGAGACACTAGACGTACAAAGCAGATAAGCCTTCATGAATCTCTGAAATAAAGCAAATGTTCTCCAATATAAAAAATACAAAATATCGCACCGGATTTACAGAGTAGTCATTTGATATTATATTAAATAAGGAGAGAAACTGATGGCGATGAGTAAATATTGAACGTAAATCAAAGTTAGACGCAAAAATTACTGCGCTCATTCAACAGGAAAAAATAAAAACGCACTAATTCTTCCAACACTGTTCAGGAGGAAGCATTTTCAATCACTTCACAATAAAGGATTTATGCACTACGTTTTGTACGAATACGTTTATCGCCCAAATTTAGTATGAAAACTGAGAACTGGAGCTTCAGTACCTCCTATGAAACGCTCTTAGTTTAACCGTCTGAGAATAATAATATGATCACATGACCACCCAATTTTAGGGAATATGAATATTTTACCTGTTTTGGTGAGCAAAGGTTTATACTGTGTGTTTGAAACATGGAATTTTAAGCATTCAGAATACAAAGTACTGCGTGTTATAGCGACAGAATGTTCACTATTGCCAAGTACTGCGGCGTCTGGGGTGGTTTGAGCAGTCCATAGTGCACAATTATGTTCATACTACATCAGAGTTATGCCACCAGAATCATGTGAATATTTCACTACTTATTTCAGCATTGCAATGCATACTATCTAGATTCTGTAGTCAGCTGTCTATATTTATAATGTATTGGAGCGTTGCGTGAAGACTCTGTTTTATTCCAAAGTGATAAAATCCAATTACTATGAGAAACCGAAAAAGCCCACGCATAGATACCAAATTATGGTAAAATAAAAGTCTACGGAAATTACTCCAAAGATTCAATTTACAAACATGCCTGAAGTCACAGGGCAAAAATAGTCTACGGTAATTACTTCAAATATTTCATTAGATGCTCCTGGGAACTTGAACGCGTCTAATTTTACCGAGGAGTTTTGGTAAAAAGTGCACACTGTAGTATAACGTTCTTCTTTTTATTCTCTATTTATGCACTACTTTTGATTTTTCGTGAGTACTTCTGTCTGCATTTCATCTTTCCTTGTGTGTCATGAGTATATAGAAGACCATTTTATAAATTCAAATTATTTATCAACAACTTAGGAGAATCTTGTTAATAAATCATTATTTAAGGCAACTTTCAGGCATGAAAATGGTTTCCTCGTGATAACATTAAGAGTTACCTATGGCAGAAACACAATTACGATCTGAGGTTAACCCCAAAACATAAGAACATAAATCCTTACCTCAGTCCCAAAAACGTGAAGAAGACCTGTTTTTCCGTTTACAGACAGCGAGCTCAGGAAACGTGACAGTTTCTTCTCTTCTGTACGAGCCAAAAATATCAGATTCGGGCAAACAGCTGAGATGCCGGGCGGAAAGTCCTGTCATTCCTCATCCCCCTCTGGACGATCACCTCGACATCGTCGTCTACTGTGAGTCTCGTGTTATTTTACCGTTCTTTTCCTCTTGCATTCGACTGTTCCCTCGATATCGTCGTATACTATGATTCTGGTGCTATTTTTTATGCATTCTCCATTCTCCGTTCACTGTTCCTGATGTTGCCATCTACAGAGGGTGTAGTATTATTTTAAATTTTTTTTTGCGTTCTGCTCGATGATCACCTCGTCATTGTGGTCTACTATGAGTCTGATTTTTTCCTAAATGAGCCGCTCTTCCCGGAAGCACTTCTGCTTTTCCCCCTTTTTGCACTCAAGGACAAGTGAGACACTGATGGTTTCCTTAGCGCAGAAAAAAACTCGTTCATTTAAGAACAAAGTAGAGTTTCAGAATTGAAGGACAAGATGTGGTTTAAATTTTCGTTTGCACTTTTCTCTTTTATATTATGGGGTACCACATTATGAATTCCGTGCACGATTCTTAACATTTAAACTGTAATATACCGAATTGTGCAGCATTTACTAAGAAGTAACATTTGATGGTTGTAATAAAATCGAAGAACGAAAATTTTGAACTGCACCATCAATGTACCAAAATCGTACGGTAGCGAATCAAAAAAAAAAATAGGGGATGTACTCGAGTATCCGTGTTTTGAAAACATCCAGCACCTTTGCTCTGCATGTGACAAAAATGTAAATGCAATGAACGTTTTACTGACGGCACTTCTTGCAAAAACGCGACGAGTTGAAGCTGAGAGCTGAAATGTCATGACGGTTAGAAATTAACGTTGAACCATTTGATGTGGAGAAAACTCGAAAATCCTTTCGGAATGAGTAAGAAACCCAGTTGTCATGTCTCAATAAGCTCCCAATTCTTGAATATTTTCCTGTTTTGTTATATACGTTCATACTTTTTAAGACTTTAATCAACTTTTTGGGAGCTGATAGTGATTAGAGTCTTGAAACGTTCAAAGTAATATTTTGCATCAAATTCATTCCAAGTTAATTTTCTATATTACAAGTTATTTGTCAAATTGAAGGTAAGAATGAAGTTGATTACAAGTTTTGAGCTTGTCTTTGGATTTCTATAGTTAAATTAGATTTCCTTTTAACCACATCCCAGTAAATAGTTATTTTCACAACCTGTTGATGTACTCTTCCAGCTCAGACTCGAGTTGGATATTGGAGAGCCTCTGAGAACAGAATGGCAGCATTTTTTTGCACATTTTTCAGCGAATGTGATGAATAGTTTATGTGTTTAGTGAAACTATAAATAAACTGTACACGTCTTGGAAAAAAATAGTAATCATTTGCGTACGCTATCGAGTTTGGGCTTTTATTAGAACTTTCATCTCATTCTGAACCTCATTTTATTTTATTATTTAAACAATCTTTTACAACGACATTTTCGACACCAAACGGCGTAATGATAAAAGCAATCGATATCCTACATGAAAATTGTTGAAATTATTATGAATGCACGAACATTATTCCTTTACTTTTTATCACTTTATCATTCCCCGAGAGCAACATCTCTCATTCTCTCGGCTCATTTGCCTCCATTGCATTATCTGCTAATTTCATCCTAATTGCATACATTGTCTTTCTTGCCTCGTCTCATGGTGCGTCCTTTCCCCTTCTTTTTCCATAAATCCCTTTGAAAGTCTTGTCTTAACACTATGTACTCGCTCTTCCTCTTTCGCTCTCTTTGTCCCGCCTTTCTTTCTCCCTCAGTCTGTCTCTCTTTTTTTCTCTCTCTCTCCCACCTCATAGCCTGCTCAACTGTTCCCAAGTTTCCTCAGGCGATTACAACATATCAAGTCTTGTCATTGCTGAAGCTCTTCTGATTTAATTTGACGTATCAGAAGTTACCTTTATTATAACTTTCCGAGAGCATGCAAATTTATTAAAATTTGAATTTATTGTCTTCAAATTATCTCAATTTTTAACTTCCTTCCACGCTCGCTCCATTAAGGACGCTCCTCATATGAGTACAGTAAACCTAATCTCAGAATTTGAGTTTAATATTAACTCGAGATTTAAAACTGGCCCGCTCTGGGTGGCGAAAACTTGTGCATCATTTCACTCCAGTGCTAACCATATGGTACGTGCAACGAAGGAAAGCGGATAATTTCATTAAGATGTTGATAAACAATAAAACCGGAACAGTCACCCCGCGGTGAAATATTTCAACTTCTGTTTGGTACTTTGAAAACGTTCCTCCAATAACGGCAACTTACTCAGACAGGCTCACACTGTACAACTTTTACTACAACGTTGATGGAAAAAATTCTTGCTAAATTGGATACTCCAAAGCTTTTCATCTATCACGTTTCCATGTGCATTTAGCAGAGCCTAATTTCAAATGATATTACCTAAAATGTCTTCCATAAAAATTGAGTCAGCCGTCATCACCGCATGAATACTGCAATATTATTGCATAAATGGATGAAATTCCCCTAGAGCACTACGTGATGGTGCAGTAGTACAATCTTTATCTGCGTTTAAACACAACCGTGTTCCCTCATTAGCTGTAGAATGTAGATGCATGGTTATATTACTGTTCATATACAAACCTTAAATTCGGCGAGACACTTATCATGCTCGAAGTACAGCCATTTGCAGTCCTCAAATGCTAGCCTTTTTTATTACCAAATCTTAACCAGAATTTTACTGAGCTCCCGTGGCTAAACAGACGAACAGTTAACTGAAAAGACTTGAGCTGGCGAACGTGGCGGTTGGCTGGTAAAATAAGTGCTTGCAAATTTTTCAACGTTGTGAACCTTTTGTGTGCAACGCATCAATATGATTTTAAAGTCAATGAGAGCACGTTTTATTGAGACTTCATAATTTTATACAGCCCGTGCGTTGCAGCTGCCATCAATAGACGAAAGTACATAAAAGACTTTCAACCTTCCACATTAATGGTGCGTGCAATCATGGGGCATGAAAGACGTCCAACCATTTCAGAGTTTTTAAAGACTTGAACTTTTCACACACGACAAGTAAAGTTAGTTCAAATTATCTTTTTGTAGATTAATAAGTCTACAATAAGTAGGCAATGTAATAATTCATAAGTCTCGGCATTAGCTTAAAGAATAATAATTTGGAGTAATGTTTAAGCATTTTTTTTTTCGTTGAAAATATTTCAGGATTTTTACAGAGGGGCCAAATTCTTGGCTTCGAAATTACTGAGAGAGAATCATTCCAAGGACCTGACAGTTGTTCTTCATAAAGAGCGAAGCTCGGTTATTATTACAGTGGGACTCTGCTATTACCCTCAAACAATGTCCGGCTCCCGGGTCGCATTGCGGTAAATGTATGCCGGCCCACAGTTTGGCTCTTCAGAGGACGGGTATAGAAGAGCTCCTTCTTCCTCCTATGATCTGCGTCACTCAAGAAGATAAATAAAGCACCCCGATCATTACCTTGAAAACAACGAGTCTGCGTCATGCAGAAGAGTAAAAACGTTCGCTTCGAAGACTGTCAGCGTGATCCTTTTAAACTGGAGTACACTCGAGAAGGCTCTCATTTAGGCCATCAAAGGTAACTCACGAGGTCACACGCATCAAGTCGAGGGCTTCATTCCCACAGTGACGTAATTCTAACGATCTTGACTAAGTTCAGTGAATGGGACTAAAGTGAGAGCGTACACCACTCGACACAGGGAAGAAAAATTGGATTTTTTTCTATTCCTTTACTTCTCGCGTTCTGAGAGCGTGCGTAGTCATCAATCTTAAGTTTATCCCTGTTCCTCAACGACGGGCGTATAAATAGACAATCATTTTACCGGAATATCTTAACTCTTTACGGCCCAAATTTTATAATCATGTTCCCAATATCACAAGCTCTGTTATCAGACACGCTGGCATCAGGTCATCATCAACATCAAAAAGGGGACGGAACTTTTATCCGGCAGAAAGCTTCAAAAATTATATCAGGGTACAAAATCTACAAGAAATAAATCATTTTAGCATTTTTATTGAGTGTGCCATATATGGCAAGTGGGGCCATTAAGGGATAAGTGTTCGTAGTCATGTTTATGGCCAACCCTCGCAAGGGAAGCCAACGCAGTCTAGTGAGTGACGCGCGTGTCTTTGTCGCTTAAATTGCAGTGCTGCTTCGCACATCACTTGTTCTGGATCTCTTCATCTATCAAATCGCCGTACTTGAATTAATCCGATGAATAATAGTCAGCGCTTTAAGCATGAGCTCCATGCATTTATTTTTCTTTGTGTCAAAAGCTGCCCTCGTTTTTAAAATTGCAGTCATTCTGCTACTTTTTCTTGGTCCTGAAGCGCAAGTTCATATTCTCGTGTCATCCGTCTCTCCAGGTGCTTACGGGGGCGCTTAGATGTGATGGCAGGAGCGTCATGTAAATTGACGGCCCTCAAGTCAACTCAGTGCAGCGCCTCATGCCAGAAATGTACCCTTCTTTAAGTTTTAATTTCTGTGAATTTCTTTATTAACCTTGGTTGCGCGGTTACGAGTAAAACGACGAAGGGTTTTTCATGCTGCCATACACATAACTTACCATGCCACATATTATTTCGCATTGTATCCTTTTGATTACATTTGAAGTCACCTCGGCCAGATTTTGCTAACATTTAGTTTGAACGCTTCACCTTCGAAAAAATTTTCACTGTAGTAGCCAGTCGCAGACGTACTCAGTAAATTTCAAGCCGATGAAAAATCGGAAGAACAGCTTATTTAATATCCATAGCAATTTTTATCTGCTTCTTATGGAGAGAAGTACGGTAATTCAACAAATTACCAATAATGACACAAAGAGTAATGGTGATTTTGGGTGGAGACGCCTGCGGCGTGACTGCTATGCGATTAGTGTCCTCAAACCCAAGAAATGTCCCTAGAAGTGTGAAATTGTGGTTCAATTAGTATGCATCTTATGGAGAATATCCGAAATCATCCTCAACATTGCATGATTGCAGTGTGATTAGTCGGCATCCCATGGAGTATACCCAAAATTACCCCCAAAAGTGTGTGATTGCAGTGCAGTTAGGTAACTCAATCCCAAGACGTATCTCCTGAAATAGCCCCAAAAGAGTATTATTGCATTGCATTTAGTTTTCTCAGTTCTAAGATTCATTTCCAGAAATATCCACAGAAGTATGTTAGTTCCCTCAATGCTAAGAAGTATCTCCTGAAATAGCCCAAAAAATATGAGATTGCAATGTAAATATTTTCTCCAATCTCTAGAAGCATCAAAGCGATTATTCTTACATGCTGAACATAGAATGAAATGTACATCATGGACACATGCTGCTTGGAATTCTCTCCTACGGCTTTTATAAATTTTTGAAGGCTCACATTAGGTCCTTCTTAAAGTTAACAATTTCAAAGCTACCGTAAAAAAGGAAATTTAAGCAGTTTTCTCCTCATAACGCCTCAAAAGAACCCAAAATAACTCGTAGCCTTCATTGCAGACGAGTAACAAATACAGCATTCTAGATGACAAGTTCTATTCTGGGTTTTTTATTAGTGGTGCGTGTGTATTATTGTACTCTATCTTTCAGTGGTGTGTGAGTGTTATTGTACTCTATCTTTCAGTGGTGCGTGAGTATTATTGTACTCTATCTTTTAGTGGTGCGTGAGTATTATTGTACTCTATCTTTTAGTGGTGCGTGAGTATTATTGTACTCTATCTTTTAGTGGTGCGTGTGTATTAGTGGTGCGTGTGTATTATTGTACTCTATCTTCTAGGGGTACGTGAGTATTCGTGGTGCGTATGTATTATTGTACTCGATCTTTTCATTCTCGTCAAAAAAGCCGACCTCAACAGTCAGAGACCTAGAAATTTACTAAAACATTGATTCATAATTTAAGTGACTCACTTCAACGATCAAAGACCCAGAAACTGAATAACGCCTTGTTATTTAATTTCAGAGACTGATCTCTATGGTCCGGGGTTCAGAAATTGAATAGAACCTTAATATATAATTTGAGCGACTTCAACGGTCAATGACCCAGAAACTGACTGAAGCCTTTGTATTTGATTTGAGTGACCGTTTAAGACCCGTAAACGGGATATAACCTTAATATTTAATTTGATTTCCTCAAAGGTTAGCGTCTAAGGTAATTAGTTTAAGTTACTGGCGAAGCATCTGTCGTTGGCCAAACTCTTTAAAAATTAAAAGCCTATCAGTGTGAAGAAAGCACACGGTGTAAAATATCTGAATTGAATATAAGTGGCAGTGGGAATTTCATTGAAGATCAATGAATGTATAAAATAAAATTCAAAACAAAGGACAGAAAACAACAGAATCACAGGGTAACACAGTGGAGAAAAATATTCAACCGATTTTTGCTTTTGTCCTGAAAATTGTAATCCTCCGACATTGAAAAACTCACTTTTCAAAACCCAATACAAAAATTCGATTATTTTCAAAACAATTGAATCAGTCCCTCACTGTTTCAGCTCTCGAGTGACTTACTATTCGTACATGCAGCGTGTTCGGTGGTGAAACATCGTATACAGGGTGTCCGCAGAAATGGATCCACTGACCCATGTGTGTATTTATGATACCAAAAATGAAACTGTTGTATGTTTCCAGTATCATATATGTATCCACATTTAGGTCAGTGCATGCATTTTCATGTACACTCTGGATAATAATAAATAACTTTCCGTCTCCAACACTTACACTAAATTAAGTAGAGCAAATCTTCTCCGTGCCTGTTGGGGGCATGAGAACTACGACTTTGTAGGAATGAAATGTTTCTTTTTAACCAATGTTTTTTACCTTAGTTATTTTTTTACAGGATTAGAGGGGAAGCTATGGTTTAATGTGCTTATACGTGAATAAGGTGATCATTCGTGAACTTCGTCGTTTATTGAGAGGTTCCCTCTTTTATCTCTTTTTTTTAATTTCGCTAACGACTGAATTTTTCATTCAAACCAACACGCAAATTTTATTCTTAGAACCTATTACTAGTGTACATGAAATTTGGCAATACAACACTTTCTACCGTGTAAATAAGTATCTGAAAAAACGCTTAGCTTTCGTCTAATATATTTTTTTCGCATTGCCATGGCCCGAACTTGGATTTTCGCAGACACTCCGATCGTGCAGCTCGGCCTCGGGAGCTCGCTGAGCGCAGACAGCATCAAGGAGGGCGAGGACGTCTACTTCGAGTGCAGCGTGCAGGCGCGACCCAAGATATACAAGGTCGTCTGGTACCACAACGTAAGTCCTGCACACCTCTTCTTCTTTTCATGAAAGTCTTCTTGTTCTCATAAACTCTTCTTGTTTTCATAGAACTCTTCTTGTTTTCGTAGAACTCTTCTCACTTTCATAAAAAAATCTTGCTCTCATAAAATTTTTCTTGGTTTCATGAAACTTTTCTTGTTTTCATATGGCTCTTCTTGTTCTCGTGGGACTTTTCTCGTTCTCGCAGAATTTTTCTTGTTTTCATAAAGCTTTTTCTGTTTTCATAAAACTATTCTTAGTTTTATAAAACTTTTCTTGTTTTCATAAAACTCTTCTTGGTTTCATAAAACTCTTCATGTTTTCAAAAACGTTTCTTCTGTCTTCACTTGTATTTGATTTGTTGTCTGAGTCATATTTTTTCAGTGGCAGAAATATTTTTACCCTTCATCCACTTTTTCACAAAGATATTCTCTACATTCTCCTATGATTCATTTTATTTTGAATTTACTGCTCAAGTGGAGCCAAGTCAGACGCCACTTCGATTCCGATTTTTCCTCACAGAACGTTCTCACTATGTTAGCTCGCAAAAATCAGGCAACAATTTAACACTCATTTATTTTTCATTATGCCATCGCTTCTACCGTATTTACACTTTTTTTGTTTTCCACGTTTACAAACTTTTCAATGTCATACTATTATTGTTCCCCTGGTCTCCATTTCGCTTTGTGTTCGCATCCTCAAAACTAACAAGGATGGGAATGGCTGTGCGTCCTGGTACACAGGGACCAAATCGTTTATTCCAACATTTTCCATAGCTTCCATTCTGACGAGGTCACACCGGAACTGTTCTTCATGGAGCATATCACGTTCACTGTAAAATTGAAACGCACGTCACCAGGTTTGAGAAACCCACAGTTATTTCTATCCGCATATTTTACATCACTTATGGATATTTTCGCCAACTTTTCATCAACTTTAATGGGAAATCGCAAATTTATAGTTTTAAGAGGGATTTTGAAGTACATTTTAATTATCAATACTAACCACATTCTGAACTTTGCTTTCAACACTGCAGCTAAAATTTCGTTGGTCTTCCATGTTAATGTAATTAAGAGTAAAGAATGAACGAACATTAACAAAACTGGAATTTCAGCCTAGAAAAGCTATTTACTTTGTATAGGTTCTGTAACGAAATCCCAATAAAAAAATGTATTCTGTATCTTTTGTCTTACCAATATCTCAACAATGCAAAATTATAATCGTAATAACACCAAAAAAATTCAATTCATCTTCCGAGTTGTTTGACACAAAACAAAGTTAAGCACATGATATTCGATAGCTTCCTCAATCTCGTACTCGAGACAATAATTGAATGGAGTATCCCAATGAGTTCATGATATTAGTGACAGAAAAACGACTACCTCTTTCAAAGATATCAAAACCACAGATATTGGACTCGCACTTTGTATTGGAGTCTAGTCGGGCTTAAAGCCAATTATTTACGTCCTAACCAATAATCCCTTCAATAACACCATCTATTTCAAGAGATTTGCTTGGCTTTGCAGCTGAGCGCAACTCCATGTTCCAGTTACTATGTGAGTTCCAAACGTATTTGTCCTCCATGTCAATTTACCACAAACGATTTCATGAAATAATATCCAATTGCAACAGTCTTTTACAAATTTTAGATCGTGTTCCAGATGTTTTTTTCATGTCAATTTACAGCAAACGATTTCGTTTGCGGAAAAACGATATCCTATAGCAACAGTCTTTTCAAATTTTAGATCGCGTTTCAAAGTTTTCTTCTACGTAAATTTACCACAGACGATCGATCGCGCGAGACGAAATCGTACTGCGACGTTCTTCTGCAAACTTTGCTTCGTATTCAGCATTGTTTAACGAAGTATGGAACACAGCTGGAGCTGAAACCAAGCTTTTAAAACTTCATTTGCCATAACAAGTAAATCAGGAAGCCTATGTCATCTATTTCACATCGAGAGTGCTGCAAATGAATAATAACCTTCACATCAAGCCTTCCAGCCCAAGAGAGAATATTTTTAAGAGATAACGAGTGATTTGAATCAAAATATAAGAAACTTTAAGACGAAACTGCAACGAATTTGTATCAAAATGGGAAAATTGATCAGCACCTAGAATAAAATAAAAATAAAAACAGGAATGTAAAAATTGATGAACACTTTGATTAAAATCAAAACATTGAAATTGATCATCACTCTCAATAAAACAAAAATAGAAATCTGAAAATTGATCTGCTCCTTGAATGAAACAAAGTTAAAAATAGAAAAATGAAACTTCATCACCACTTTGCATAAAACAGAAATAAAAATAAAAACAAAAACTTGATGAGCACTTTGAACAAAACAATAAATCAAAATCGATGTATAAAAATTGATGAGCGCTTTAAAACACAACAAAATTTCTGAAGAAAAAACTGGTAATATAAACACAAAATTAATTAGCACTTTGAACAAGACAAAAACAAAACTGAAAACACAAAAATTTATCAGCACTTCGAAGGGCAATTTTTGCGACGATACCGCCAGGGCGCGCTGGTGAGGCACAACGTGAGTGCCGGCGTGATCGTGAGCAACCAGAGCCTCGTGCTGCAGCGCGTCCGGCGCCTGCAGACCGGCCTCTACACCTGCATCGCCTCCAACAGCGAGGGCGACGGCGAGAGCAATGCAGTCAACCTCAGTGTGCAGTGTAAGGACATGTTGGTAGACCAGTATGCTGGTATACCGTCAGTGTGCAGTGTAAGGCGCTGTTGGTAGCGCAGTATGCTGGTACAGTCAGTGCTAGGCGTTTATGGAAGTGCAGTATACTGGTATACCGTCAGCGTGCAGTGTAAGGCGGTGTTGGCCGCGAAATATACTGCTATACAGTCAGTGTTAGGTGTCTATAAAAATGCGGTAAACTTGTTACTCTAAGTGTGCAGTGTAAGGAGTCTAACGGTGCAGTACACTGATTTATCTTCATTGAGCAGCTTAGAGCATCAGTGATAGTATAATGTGACGATATACCTTCAGTGTGCAGTGTAAGACATTTGAACAGTGCAATGTGTTGGATAAAACGAATTTTCATCTGAAAACCTCTGTCTGATACAGTTTAAAATGTCCTAAATCCGAGTAAGAAGTATCTTTCGGAACGTAATAGATGAATTTTACTCCAGTGAGCTTCACAAAATTTTCTAGGCCGTATTCTGTTTCAATTATTTTAGTGAGCTAATAATAATATTTTTGAATTACATGTCTTAGGGTGCAGCATTGTTTTGTGGATTGCTTCAATATCTTATTTCGCTATAAGTGGTTCGTACTCGTCTCATCTCTTAAAGTACTATATCATCTCCCGTACAAATATCCCTCTAATTAAAAGGTGCACAATTTTTAAATTTTGATTCAAATGAAATTTTAGTATGGTTGTTGAAATTATTCATGGTAAATATATAAGCGAGAATAAGAATAATTGAGCACCAACATTTTATGGCTTACTGTAGTTCTGTTTAATTCTTTAACTATCAAAAAATGGAAAGTGTTTATATAGGTAGGTACAAATATTGCAATTCACGATGCAGTGCACTTCTAGTGGCGTTGGCATTTCATTCAAAACACTTTAACTGCTTTTAAATTTAAAATGAGTGATTTTACCATTCACAACATCAGTTTCAGAGACAAAATCTCAAACTTCAATACTGAGTGTGAGTGAAGTTCATAATATTCTCTAGTTTCTCGCGAGAATAACGCCCATGGAATGGATTTAATTGTCATTATATCCTATTTAGGCAATCAGTATGATTGTGCTCTAAGTAAATCTCATTCGTTTTTCCAGAGTTAGCAAAAATCTTCAAGCGAATTTAGAAAACCAAAGAAGGGCTGTCCTGCTCGCAGTGAGGTACACTTCATTTATAATGCAGAAAAGACTGGAGATAACCTTAGATTAGTAGAAATCTTAGACATTTTTTCTGCTCTCAAAAAGGTAAATTTCATCTATAATGCAAAAAAGACTGAAGGTAACCTAAAATAATTAAAAATCTTAGACATTTTTTCTACTCTCGGTAAGGTACATTTCATTTATAATGCAAAGATGGCTGAAGATAATCTAAGTTGATAGGAAATCTTAGACACTTTTCAAGCGTTTTGACAGGCCCAAAAGACGGCAAATATTTCCATGATCTGCCTTGTATTTTTACATTCATACAACTTTGTTACCACGGTTCCATAAGACCATAAATATATTCATGATCTGCCTTTCATTTTCACTTTCATACAACATTGTTGCCACGGTTGCAGACGCGCCAGTGTGCGTGCCAGGACAGCCAAAGAAGTACAGCGCAGCTCGCCACGAAGAGGTCACAGTCACGTGCGAAATTAACGCAGTTCCGCCAGTCGTCACGTTCCACTGGCGCTTCAACAGCAGCGGCGACGTTGTAGACATTGCTGAAAGTCACATCGTGTCGCAGGGCCTGAAATCCTCACTCTCGTATGTAGCGAGAACAGAACTGGACTACGGCACGCTCCAGTGCTGGGGATCCAATCCTCTGGGCCGTCAAAAAGAGCCTTGCAAATTTACTGTGATCCCTGCCGAGCGCCCCGACCCTCCGAAGCACTGCACTTTGCTCAACGACAGCGCAGACTCACTCATTATTCGCTGCCAGCCTGGCTACAACGGTGGTCTTGCCCAAATGTTCATAGCAGAAGTGTACGATGCAGATAGTGAACAACTTTTGCTTAATATCACCGACGCTGCAACTCCCTACTTCCAGCTGGTGGGTCTCGAGGCCGGCACTTCATTTGTTGCCAACGTGTACGCCATCAACGCGAAGGGGGCTTCCAAAAAACATGTTTTGGAAGGCTACACGGACAGAGACTTTACGGACAAGAGAATTGCTCAAGTTCGGCACCATCCGATGAAAAATGCTCCGAAAGAAATACCTTACGCCCAGTTGTTGGGAATCGGCGTTGGCGTTCTTGGAAGTTTGGTCCTCTTTATTGTTGTGGCGGTTTTACTGCTCCGTTGGAAGAAAGAGAAGAGGCAATCAAAGCAACACCCAAAGAATTCTTTTCAAACTTCGCTCTCCGATTGCAGAGACGACAACCCGGACATCATTCCGAGCAGCGGTGAGTCTCGAAACTTCCCCCTATCATTCTCCCGAGAATTAAATTTAAAATACCGGAGCTGACCAAACTTTCTTAGAGCACCGAGAAGCTGCTCTTCTTTCTAGGTAAGAAATCCAAAAAGTTTGAAAACTCATGCGCGCAGGATGGAATATCAAAAACTCTCTGAATTTTCTTTCGAATGTTTGGAACAGTTCTGTAGCTGAAGTAAACAACTTGAAGCGCAAAAGAAATGTAGTCAACATATTTAACATATACTTTGCTTTGCACATGGGCATGTGAGTTTAACGAGCCTTTTTTGTTAATTGGTGAAAAATCCATCAGCAACAAAATATACCGTTCAAAGAGACTGAATAATTATTAAAGCACACCTGTGCTCATTCACGAAGATCTAGTTTAGCTTCAACCTCACACCTTTTACTTGCGAGAAATTCGGATGTTGAGATCAAATTCGTTGGAGAAAATTCACAACTCACGTAGTTTCAATTTCATTATGAGTTTCTTTGTTCTCTTGAATTACGTTGAGTGACGTTCTCTACTCGTTCTCCTTTCTCCTGAGTAACGTTCTCTACTCGGGTTAGAGCGGCTTCACCACACGTTCTGTTATTACCATTCCAGATGCGAATTCAGAAACGAACTTGCCGTGCGTGCCCGACGGTAGCACCTTCCACGCTACCGCCATCCCACCACCAGCGGCCTACTCCGCCTCCGTGTACTCCACGCTGCCACGCAGGACACATGAAGCCGAGGTGAACTTTGTGTTACTCTTTTTTTATGCCTTGCTTCTGAATTCTCGTCTATTTTTGTGACGCAACCCGTTTTACCTTCCATTTGAAGTCTCGTCTATTTTAGAACTCTTCTCGAGCTTCTAAGAAGAGTTCTAAGATTGTTTAACCATGTCAAGAAAAAAGTTGCTACGTCGATAGATACAACTGTGAGAAACAGAAGCTCTGGATTTCTAGTACAGTGAAACCTAAAGTTACATTTAAATGATAAAGCATTATGTAATTTATTGTAAAATGTAAATTTTGAAGCTTATATAACACAATTTGGAAAGAATGTGTTAGTTAGAAAAGGAGAAGAGCTTTTAAGAAGAGTTCTAGGATTGTTTAATCTGACCAAGAAAAAAATTTCTTCGTCTGAATTATCAACGGGAAATGCTAAGTTAGTCGGACGGGTCAATTATTGGTAGAACATCAGCTGAGGGTTCAAGTCAATGCACAAAAGTGCGCTGATTCATCATGCAGTTGAAAGTTAATTAACGTTTTGGTAAAAATTGAGTTAAAGGAAAATGCAGAATTTTTGTCTTGTAAATGCACTCGAAACTAAACATCTGGAGACCGCCAAATTTGTACGGTTAACTCATCACGAATTACTATCATGAATACAAGAAAACAATAAAACGTTATGCAAGAAGTTCTCAGAAAAGGAAATGGATAAAAAAGAACGGTCTAGCATCACTTACAAGATGTCTAAAAAACACATCAATAAACTTTTGAAATGACATAGTTTCTCTTGGGTAAATTAATACGAACTCTATGGAATTTTGAATCAAGTTGAAATGCTTCCAATATTTCATGTCACAATTCATTGGCTTGAATGTTTGCAGTCAACGACCTCTGCACCAGGGCTCGATATCATTTAAAGCGAGTTTTGTTGCCGAAATCTTTTCCTCGTGATTATATTTACGAATTTCTGACCTAATATAAGCATTAGAAAAACTAGAAGCAGCTAAAATAATTATGTGATGTCAGCCTCTAAATAAAATTATGTGCACTGGACAAACGGTTCGCACGCGCTGAGGAAAATATTCTCTTGTTTTTTCTTCTATTTGAAAGTGTTTGAAAATTGAACAGAATGATAAAATAAAATCTGAAAGGATTTAAGGCCACGGGTCATAAGCATATCAAGCGTCGTTTAAATTGTTACCCATAATTTTATTTTACGCATTCAGTAAAAGTTAGTCTCCTTGAATAATTTGTTAAAGCCAATCCCCAAAAATTTCTCGGTCAGAACAGGTGACATTTGTGGGACGGAGCTAGCTCAATATTATTGAAAGCACATAAAATGTCCATAGGATCCCTTGATGTCTGAAATAAATACTCGTCGAAATAAATGTACGTCTAAATGTACCTAGAATCTCTTGCTGTACCTAAAATATCTTGCTGTACCTAGAATCTCTTCACGATATTTTTGTTTTCAAGAGGCCTGAAGTTTGGAGGAGGGAGGGTAATCTTTCCTGATGAACAGTGACAACTGCGGCTAGCGTGACGTCATTCTGTGCGGAGTCGGAAAAGTAAAGTAAATGCTGTGGCACAGTCACCAGCCGTTCGACTTAAATTCTGCTTCCGATTACCGGTGTTATCAAAAGGAAGAAATTAGGTCTGAATTTCAAAAATTTTGATTGCAAATTTGTTAACTCATTTCAGTGGGCTTTCAATTTTACATTCGATCTACAAAACCAATTCCGATGCTTATCTTTTGTTCACTCGGAGGTGCATCGCTATTATTAGAATCATTATTTTTAGTGGTGTGATGATATTTTTCCCCATCATTGTAGTCCAGACGTACATCAACAGCTGATAAAGTGAAGGAATATTTCAATTAGGTGTTGTTAAGTAATCGAACAGACTCTCAAATCTCAAACGAGACGAAGCGAGTGGCACAAACGTAAGAAGGAAGTCAGATGTGTGAAGGGCAGTGTTTCAGGCCGGAAAAATTTACCATTGCTTAGTGTAGTGGTTCTTAACCTGGGCTCGATCAAACTCCATTTGTTCGGTGGATCGAACCCCTGGGTTCGGCAAGTTACAGTTGTGCACGAATACAGTACATAGTTACGTACATTTGTTTTGAATTTGAAGAAAAAAGCGCATTTTATTTCTCCAACTACGAAGGGCTTTATGAATGCATGTATGGGACTTGTGGGGTTCAGTACCCGCAACAAGGTTAAGAACCACTGGCATAGTGTAACATGGCCTTGTCTATCGAATACATAAACGGGTATTGATGAACATGAGATACAGTGCAGACAGCTGCAGCTGATTTGTGCGCTGCAGCTAGACTGCAACTCAAGTCATTGACCCGAAGCTTGCACGGATGCCAAAAAAAAGTAATGCAACAGATGCTTAATGACTTGGTTATTTTAGAGAAACATCTGCCCCAAGAAGATACTCATGAGACGGCCGGTAAATACGAGTATATATTCAAGCTTGCCCTGATGCTACTTTTCCTTCAGAATAAAATAAACGGATGCAAGGAAACAAGGTGATGCAAAAAGTTCTAAACGACTTGGTAATTTTAGAGTAACACCTGCATCAAAACAAAAAAATCATGAGTAGGCCGGTAAATATATTTTTAAGCCTTGCCCTGAGGTTAATTTTCCTTGAGAATAAAATACGGCAGGACAAAACGTAGCGTGATATGATGAGGCTAGAGCAATGAAGTACGGACTAATGGGTCCTGCAGATAATTATGAGCTCCTGCGTTGAAGAGCTCCTACACTAAAAGAGGAGTATTGTCTTTCTTTAGTCGTCTGCTGAAACCATTTGGGTAAATGGTCGGTTTTGTGTCAGGTTTCTACCCTCGCTCTTCCGTAAAAGTACTGAGAAGTGTTAAGGATAGTTTTAGAATATACTGCTTTATTATACTTCAAGCAGCTATTCAGTAACGATGCCTCAAATTAAAACACCTTGACAGTATCTTTGAATATCATTTCCAGTCGCAGTTGAGAAGCGCAACCGCATGGTTTTTCGCGCATTTTTATCGGAAACAGGTTTAACCTTCCACTCTATGACAGAGATTTTCATCAATATGCAATTACATAGCATAGAACAACTTTGAATCTCGTAGAATAAAACCAAGAGGCTACGAGGAGACTCCGGCATTAACAATATGAACAATGCATTGTTCTGTCCAAGTTTCCAGACAATGGCTTAATCTACAAATTACTTATTCTCGCGAAAATAGATATCTTAAAACATTCGCTAACATAGTGGAAATCATAAATTAAAGCAGCTGTGGGCCAAGGCGCTTCATTGATAAACATAAATGGTTACGCACATATTTACGTTCGAGAACCAATTTGCTGTAACCTACCAAAATTCGCAAAAAAATACCAAGAAAACTATTTGCATGCATTTTCCTTCCGTAACGTCATGATTATGTGGTGGGTACCTAGTTTTGTCTCTGCTGGAATGAAAAATTACCTTGTATCACACCAAACTTTTTTGCCTTCAAAATTCATTTACATGATTATCACCCAACATAAAATAAGAAATCGCAATGCACGATTATGAACGCACGAAATCATTTTTCATAACATACTCTTTTTCGGAGTCTATTTATTACTGAAACACCTGAAGAGTTTTTATCCGCTTTTCCCCGATAATGACGTCATCGTCTAATTATATATTATTCAAATACTTGAAGAGCTCGTATTCGCTTTCATAGATTGTGACGTCATCGTCTGACCTGCCAATCGAATTCGCTTTTCACAGATTGTGACGTCATCGTCTGACCTGCCAATGAGCGTCCAGCAAGGAGTCACGTGTGGGTCCCTGCCCCGCCGTCACCGGGGTACCCACATGCCTTCCATCAGCGGCCACATCGAGAACGCCCCAGACGGAGTCAATTTAAAACCGTCTCGGTCAATGATGATTCAGCACAACCTGCACCACAACATGCAGCAAACCACCGCAGTGCCACACAGCATGCCACACAGCATGCCTGCTCCACACGGCCACCACGCACACTCCGGTACCCATTGCGTTCAAGGTTGCCCCAGCCAGCACATGCAGCAACCCAACCCAATGAACCCGCAGTACAGTCGAGAAGCGGTAATTCACACTCATGACCCCCCGGTAAGCTACAGCCAAGTGCACAGCCGTGGAGGAACACAACACAGCCATTCGCATCAGGCTCATTCAATACGACCTGGAAGTTCGGCAAGCCCGTTTGAGAGAGGCGATGTAGTTCTTAGTTGCCACCCTCACAAGCACGACCACCTCCCTAGAGGTTCTGGGAGTCCCCAGTGTTCGAACTCGGAGTTGGGCGCCTATCGCCCAACTCAAAGCGACTCAAGTCTGCCACTTCAGCACTTGCTGGGCATTCGGACGAGCAATGCAGGCCAGCCCATGTCGGGCGAAAGCTTCAAAGACACAGTGACGTACGCTCACGAGCATCGCATTCCCCTCTCTCCGCAATGCCGAGCTGGAGCGATCCAATCTGCGGATTTGCCGGTGGTGGTCGACTACGGAGGAGATACTCAGAGAAGCGAATCAGACTCAAGTTTAGTTAACGAGTCATCCAGAAGCACAGAGGCGCTCCTTAAAATTAAGCAAATAGAAAGTAAAGTGTGAGGGACGTTAGCTGTAGACGCTTCGTGCATTCATATCTCAACCTACTAACAGTGTTTAGAATTAAAGAGTTTCATATCATTCAACGTACACTGTGAGATCACTGTACCCAGCGAGACGATTTTTGTATTCCTTTTTGGAACCTTGCCTTCATACGAAGCGAAGAGCAGCCCTTGAGTAACCTTGGGATTCACTGACGGTCGTTATTTTGGTTTATTGTTCATTTTCAACGAGTAAATGTCCTTCAACTTATGTATAAAAATTATTCCAGGATGTTTCGCAAATTATTTTACATTTATCTCACCCAACGTTCATGATTTTTTTGAGAAAGATTCAAGACCGAAGACCAAGATTCCATAAAACGACGTCAAACCGTGATGCAGTGATTCTCTTTAGTGTTTAAGCGTATCGTGAAAAGACCTAATTCCCTTTATGGTTACATGGTGATTTTTATAAGCCTAATTTTACATTCACTGCATAGCTTTTTCGCGCGTTCCTATTTGATCGATTTCGTGACATAATTGTCAGTTTGTTTGTATAAATGAGTAACTAAAGAAGGTCCGCGTTCCTTTTCGCTGTCACTCAAATACGTTTTAGAAATTTAAGAAGCCCTATATGTCAAACACAATTTAGCGACCTTTAAATTGCAACTTTGAAATACGTTCTTCGTAACGATTCTGATAAAATTTCTTCAAAAATAAAAAAGTACGATAAAGAAATGTTGTGAGCGTACCGCGAAAAGGATACAATTTACTTGCATTCTTTAGACCATACCGAAGAGTGCAAATTTTGAACTTTCGTTCGCATTCCATTAGAAGTGTAAAATAATAATGCTAGTGTATGGCTCAAATACCATTGCGTGACAATCTGGAGCGGCTAATGCGGAGTTTGCAGTACGATTGGTACGAATTAAAATATGCAGCGCTGAGTTCCTATGCTTGAAGGTGATATGTTTGCGGTGAAGTTTAACAGATAAATGTTAACGGAGACTTGCATTAACAAATAAATGTTAACGGAGACTTGAAATAACAGATAAATGTTAACGGAGACTTGAATTGACAGGTAAATGTTAACGGAGACTTGAATTAACAGATAAATGTTAACGGAGACTTGAATTTACAAATAAATGTTAACGGACACTTGAATTAACAGATAAATGTTAACGGAGACTTGAATTAACAGATAAATGTCAACGGAGACTTGAATTGACAGGTAAATGTTAACGGAGACTTGAATTAACAGATAAATGTTAACGGAGACTTGAATTAACAGATAAATGTTAACGGAGACTTGAATTAACAGATAAATGTTAACGGAGACTTGAATTAACAGATAAATGTTAACGGAGACTTGAATTAACAGATAAATGTTAACGGAGGCTCACAATGAGTCCCTTTCGTGCAACTGTTAAGTTTCGAGGTTCTGAATATAATTTATTGCATGGTATCCAAACAGTTATTATTATTATTAATTGTTTGTGCAACGGCGGAACAATTTTTACTCAGATAATTTAAATAATCATAGAATAAATGATTCTTTTCGTCATTGTCCCATAGATATTTAGAGATTTTCGAAGATTTACACTCATAAATTTAAGAGTTTTCCTATTTTCCTAATGTGCTTTGGTCAAGATGAGTTATGCGTATGTGTTATGTTAGGAAAAGTATAAAGGTTCGTTGTATAAAAACGAGCCAAACAAAATTTCCATTTGAATCACAAGCTCCTTTGACGTCACCAAAAAGGTTTTCATAGAGTGCAAAAAAAAACATAGAAAAGCAACTTTTTGCAACATTTTCAATAACGATAAATCATGTCTAGTCAGAGCAAAATGATGCAGCCCAAGTCAAAATTCCCGCAAAGCTTAGAGTGGCTAGTCAAAAATTTCGTGCTCTATCAAGATGGCTGAAAAATGCACCAACTTTCAAGAGATCAGGACAATTTTCTCAGACATGGAAGAACTTGTGATGATCACTCATCTTCAAGCTAAACTTCACGTCAGGCTTGGCTTGCTATTCCATGCATCAATGTTCCTGAGAGGAGTTCGCCGTTTCCCATTGCCGTCGAAATATCGATAGCGTTTCTGAGGTGGGACTGACATGATTTATTTTCCGTTGCGTGTCTTCTTCTCCAAGTAAAATAAATGACGTATTTTACTGAGTTTTGTACCCTAACAAGTTTTCTTCTTGTGAAATTTTGAGGTCTACAATCAAACTACTGAACAATCGTCTCCTCCCCGTCAAAAGTTCGGTACAACGCTTGGAAATTTTAAGCAACCCGAAGAAAATTCTTAAGATTTATCACTTATTTACCTTCTGGGACGCACAGCTAGAGACGAATTTAGTCGTACTCCCACCAAATATCCACATCAACATCATTGCGTAAAATTAAATACCCCAGTAACATCAAGTTTTCATTGCATGATTATCAACAAAAGAAATACCAATCAAATCTACGGAAAGGATGAATTAAATTCCAAGAATATAACAAAGAAGTTATAAAAAAATACGTGGGAAAAAATTTGTTGATACGATATGGAAACGTGAATGTAACTAACAACGGAACGTATTGCTAGCATGGCCTTTAAATTGAACAACACCCAGCATCGTTTTATAGAATTTTGATGCTATTTGAAGGAGTTTCTTGCATTGATTTATTTCTTTTCTCCTTGGTCAATGACACTAATTTCAATTTTTTTTTTAAAGCAACAGTCTCTTCATAATTCTCAATTCTACTGGAAAGCTTTTGACATTATTCAAGCCTGAACTTGTAATGTGAGGTATTAAAATCTTTATTTAGTCTCTCTAAAGCCAAACAGAAGCTGGTTATTGGGCATGTTTGCTGTACTGAAAGACGCGTTGTCGGCCTTGAATAAAACTTTGAGCAAAACAATTTAGGTCTCCACCCATACTCTTGATAATATCACCATATTTCTTTATATTTCCAATCAGAACTAATTCTCGACTGCTACTAAATGAAAAAGCACCGCATAATACTGTAGATCCACTACCACATTCAATTTTGGGTACTGTGTTCTTTAGGAGAAAAAAAAACACTTTTCTTGTGCTGAATCTTTTTCACAATCAAAGATTGTTGATGTCCGAAAAGATTGTCCGAAAAGATTGTTGATTGCTTCACCGTTCCAAAGATATCGCTTTCATAAACAATCTTCTTTGTCTAATTTTGATCTGATCGAAGTCGAGCAAAAACACAACATGGCTCAGCGTGGTCGAAAACCACTCTGTCTATTTGTGTTCAATAAGCGCTCTATTCTTTTGCTTCACACCTCGTACAAGAACTGGTCTTAGCATGCTCAATGGCAGTTTCTGTTTCCTTCCATATCGTAAAAACTTTTCATTTTATCAAATCAACTAAGCTTCTTGGAAGCAGATTTTACTAATGAAATGGAGTAGCTTAGAAATATCACCGTAACTTCTTCCTGTTCTTTTAATATTTTTTGTCTCAGGTCAACGCTGAGCTTTTTAGTGCTCCCCATCAGGGATTTGACTTGGGAATAATAAAACTAAGTAATTCCTGCATCACGTGATGTTCTTTGCCATTTTCTCGAATACTTTACGTAAGACTTTTCGAGAACGCCGTACACAATGTCTGCAATAATAAATATCCGATTTTATTTCACTCATTTTTGAATTGAAGATTATCCTATTAAAGTAAATAATTTTCGTTCACGAAAGTTTTCTGAAATTTACTTACTATATTCGTTCAATTTGATAATTTTTTTTTAAATTTAGATCTATATTCACTTTCGTGTAAAAACACTAGGTTATGAGAAATTTATGACAATTTTTAATATTGAAGGATAACTTCGTTTATATGTGCACAAAATTCTTATTATTTATTACTGGGCTTTTAATATTTCTCGCTAATAGAATGTTTCGAGGTTCTGCCGAATCCCGCGACAACCAACAGCAATATTGCGTTCAGGAAGCATTTAGTTGGGGCGATACTAGCTTCCGTTAAAGAATAACACAAAGACCTAATTTATCACGCGCGTTTCGCAAGCGGACATCAATATTCTCCGCAGCTTGACATACCTACTCCGTCAATATTCACGCGGACAAATGTGTTTCCGATAAAACTCTTTCTCGTTACATTCATTCTGTCCCTGCCTTGCCAAATTGAAGTACTCAGAAGCAACAACAGTCTTGTTCAATTTAAACATCCAATTTGGCTCCGCTTTTTCCTTTCGATGTAAAATTTGCCTCCTTTCTCTCTGCAGTTTTGACCAGCCTGGTATGCCAATTTTTGGCTTGTAATCAACGAACATCGCACGTTCTGTAAATATTATGGTAAACTAGTACAGAATGGATAACACTCAGTCATTGATGTACCTGTTATGTTTCTGAAAACACCTAAACTTATCCATAGACAACTATTTATGACTTTGATGCCTGAATAAAAGACAACTATAGACTACTATTGATGTTTTTCTATGAGGCATGCATCGCTCACGCACGGTGTTCCCTATAGCATCGATCTCTGCCGTGGTAATCTCGTACAAAATAAGGCATCACGGAGCTTATGCAATCTATCTGAATTCATTTAAGCCAGATATCAACAACACGTTGCGTTTATTTCTAGCATATGTTGTGACTATTGACTACACAGATGGCTGACACAGTCCCCGTGTATATAGACGCCGCAATCAAACTAATCTTTCCTGATCGCTTCTCCCGAGCTTCTGTCACTTTGATGTCGTTGTGACCTTCGCCGAGAATGTTGAAGAAACGTTTCTACGAGCGCAAAGCTTTCTCGCATTAGTTCATTTATCTTATATGCTAAGTAATGAAAAAAGTTGGTCAACTTTGATAACTTATTGGTCCTAGTTCGAGAAAATACTTGCTACACTAAAACCAACAATGGCTGAATCTAATTTTGCGATGGCTTTAGTGGTATGGAAATTTTGCTCTTAATTTCAACATTCGGTGACCCAAATCTTACAACGATGGTAGAATAAGAAAAAAAGATCACAGTTGTCTTCCAAGCCTAACCTATAAATTAATGACAGGGCTCGCATGATTAGATGCGACACCACTCTATGACTTTAAAAAACCGAACCCTTTTAACGCTAAATGAGAGATGTCCAGAAACTACATACTAGACACTATGAAAATTTTATCTACAACGACTCCTTTTTTGCGACATTGTTATATTGTAAGGGTCTGAATATCATTTATTGCAGGATATCCAACCAGTTTTTTTTGTTACTATTATATTTATGTTACCAGTTTTTATTTTTAATTTTTATCTACTGGATGCGACAGTCGATCCTACATTATAGAGAAGGTTGTGGAAGCCTCAAAATGCAGTATTGACTGCCGCACCCTGTACATCAGAACCACAGACAGCTCCTCTGATGAGTGAATTATACCACCAATGACCACCAGACTATCGAGTGATGTTAGTCGGTAGATAGTTAGGGACCCTCGTGTCTGGGTCGTAGTGAAACACTGTAGGACTATTATACTTCCTTCTGAGGCCTTCGTTACAGGGGTAATAAGCGATCAATTTTTTCTTTATGTTCTCATTGATCGGCGGACGCAACACATTTATGGTTTTTAGTAGTTCACTGGCTATGACTCTTAACGAACTTTCAATTTGCTTCTTCAAATCCGTCGCCTTGTAAATGACCGTTTTTTGTGACACGTATTAAACTTATCCATATTATTTTTACACCTGCGAATTTTGCATTTTTTGTAATAAAGGTGTTTCACAATTACATAAATGTGAAAAATACAAAACCCAACTTTAAATATTTTGCCACAACTTTCATCATCGTTCAGAGTGGACGTACGATTTCATTCGACATTTTAATTCGTAAAGTTCAAATGTCAGTGGTAAGTCGAGGGGATAAAATGATAATTCAATGCTTCTAACAATGCATGAAATAGGCTCCATGCCCCGTAAATATCGTAATATTCAACCCCAAGGTAAGCACAGGGCGAATAATGATACTAGCAAGCCTTAATCAAAAAGCCTACCAACTCGAATCAAAATCGTATCGTCTTTTTTTAATGGGCACATTATTTCATAGGATTGTGAGTTAGATTGAGCCTATCCAACCACAAAAAAATGCGTTCCAAAGAGAGTAAGGGTGAAAAACTATTTAATATGGACTAAAGGGAACCCAGAACCTATGCACAAGTAGTATTTACACTCAAGATCCACTGCGCATAGAAACAGTAAGTTAGAGAATGAGTTCACGAAACAATTTAAAATTTGAAGAAGAAAGGAGTTGCTGCTTCAAAATAGAACAGCAGTGAAGCGAAAGAAATTGACCTAAACAAAACAAAAAACACTATTCCGTTTCAACCGAAAGAAGGCCTATCTAACTCCTAGCTCGGTACCTTACATTTTCCCGCTAAATGTACTAACTCCCATAGGTTCAATCTTTCGTATCTTCCTGAAAAGCTTTCAAGGGACAAAAAATTTTCAAAACAAAATAGATTAGTGCCCGTCAATTTGTCTATTCCCTCACTCGAATCGCATTGCAAGCGTGAATGCCAACCCATCTGGGGGAAATAAAGCTACGCTGTAGCCCATATCACACGCTCATCATCTGGAAGAAATAAAGCTACGCTATAGCCCATATTACACGCTCATCATCTGGAGGACATAAAGCTTAAATATAGCCCATAGCACACGCTCATCATCTGGAGGACATAAAGCTTCACTGGATCTCCCATCACACGCTCACTTCTGCTAAACTAAGGGCATTTTGAGCACATATCGTGCGCAGAAACATCCGTCACTTGCACGGCTGCCATCACTCAGGCTCGAGAGGGGCCGAGTTGCGTGGTGAGACAGTTTCCGTGCGCGTTCATTACATTAGAGCGGAGGTGCGCGGGCTCGTGTGAGGCCACCGTTATTCGCCAGTAACTCGCCCTAATGGCTTCAGACACAAAACCCCTCTCAACATTAGCACATGAGCCTCTCTTTGCACTCACCTTGGCCACCGACGAGAAGGCGCAAACATTCTCGCTACTTCATAAGAAAATTAAGCGCCGGATTTGCTCTCAGGTACTCTAATTCTATCCCCTCAGTGACTGAGTCTATGTACTTGGCCTCCTCCAAAACTCGGAGGTCCATTAATTTCTTCCTTAAGGCTCTACAGCGATACGTTTCGGCAACTCCTGCCACTGATCTCTCGGATGACGAGATTAGTTCTAGTTCTAATAGAAACTATAGCGATGATTATAAGACTCTAAACTTTGCCTGCCTCGTTCACATGGGAACGGAACTTTGCAGCAACTTCCGGGAAATGTCTTTGATTGAAACTTTGTGATCGATTCACTCTCTATGCGATTATGAGCTCGTTGATGAATAATGAGACTGAGTTTCACGATCAGCGCCATTGTTCGTAGGAAAAGCTTCGGTGCGAAGAGCTTGATTTACTGAACTGAACTTTCTTGGAAAATTCCTCTGAAAGAAGCTGAAAAGTTTCTTTAATTGGTATGGAGTAATCATTACGGTAATGGAATTAGCAATATTAAATAAAGCACCTGTGATTTAAGTAATAAACACTACAAGCCTCATTTCGAGTCGAAATAAATGTTCGGTTAGAAATTATTAATCTTCGCGTGAGAAATTTCCTCTCATAGTGTCACAGTTTGAAATTGTTCACTGTGTTCTATGGAAGTAAATCAGACCTTAAACTTTAAAAGCGAGACTCAAAGTACGTAGTTAAATTTTTTATTCATTCGGTAAAACTAGAAATATGGTGGGAATAAATTTTTCATTGAGTCAGTTTTAATACTGTGTTTAATATTAATTTATTGGATCAAGTTAGGGTTAAAAAGGCACAGCGATGTGAAGGAAGTTTATCGGTGAAAATGAAAACTCCGGTTCTCGTCCGATTTTGAAATAATTAATTGGTTTTCTATCTATTTCTCTTTGCAATGGTTCATGGAGTGTTTTGAGCATAATCACACTCTCAGTGGTTACTATCTCAGCTAACTCAAATATTACACGTTTAAATGAAACGCGATTTTCACGGTTAAAATCACACACACAAACATAATCAAGTTAAGATGAAGGCAGAACACATCCTACTGAAATTCTTTAAAATGTTCAAAAAAATGAAAAAATATCAACCACAACGCTTTCACAAAAACCTGTTCGTTTTTGTCGAATAAAAACAAATTGATGGAATAGTATCCTGGCGAAACAATTCTAATAAAAATTTAGGAACGTGGCACTGGCAGGTTTTATTCTTTGTACACAATTGCGTATCACTGACATAACGTTTCAAGCTTCAACTTGTCTCCGACAAGATTTCTGAAAACTAATAATAATAATTTCAATTGAAGAATATCTTATCTACTTTTGGAGATAAAAAGCATAAAAATAGCAATGAATAAAATGACATATAACATCATGAATTAAACGGAAAAATTGGTACTAAATTCTAGAAAGAAACATTTTTAAATAGATCAACTATGAATGGCAAATTACACGGCTGAAATGCTAAAATGAAAATAAATAAATAAATACTAAAAGAATTTACTTATTGAAGTGTATGGAGACTTTCCCATTATACAACACACGTCTAGTAAGTCATACAAAATAAAAAACGGCTAAAAACTGGAAAGAAAAATTATCTGTCAGTAAAAGAACAAAGAGGATGGATTTTTTTATCTGCGGGACTTAACTTCAGCCGAGTTTGAGAAGGAAAAACTTAAAAATTCAGACTCGTATGATAAAATAAACCTAAAGAATAAGCGTATAGCAAAGAATGAATATTAGACTCAATTTATTGTACTAAAATGGATTCTAAGGAACAAAGCTTACCTACAACATTGGTGCAACTTATGATAGAAGAATCAAGATCAAAAATGTTTACAATCGCAATGAAATTAACATAGTCCTAATGACAGAATTTGAAGGGTTACACACTGTAGCTCCTGTTCCATTGCCAATTGAGAGTTACTTGAGTAACTAGCACAGAATTACCTGTAAATTGGAAATGCCCCTGCATGCTCGGCTCGTCTTACGCGTAATGTACGGCTCGTAGAGCCGACATACGGAGATGCACGTCGTGCATTGCGAAATTTATAGACGATGCGTTTTTGTTTGCTTAAATTTACAGACGATGCGTTCTTGTTTACTTAAATTTATAGACAATTTTGTGTTTGTGATGGAAGAAGAATCCGATTGTGCAGTGGTTAGTGCGATGTATTTGAAGTAATTTTTGAAAATAGAATAATGAACACAAAAATATTAGTTTACGCTTCAATTCCTACGACCCTTGTCGAAAATATGCGAAATAGAAAACTGTTTTTGTTTAGTAGCAGTTGCCATGGTGGGTTCTTAGTCATATTTTGCTTAAAAAGTTTTACTTTCGCGATATACCACTCCAGAAGTGTTACGATTTAAGTTAACAAATAGGAGTTGAAGTTTAAATTCAGTGTGTAACAGCTGATATTTCAAATGAATTTCAAAACCATGAAACGAAAGGATATGGATTTTATTGGTTTTAAACTTAAACGAGTAAAAACTAAAAAAGCTCAATCCTGAACCTGTAAACAAAATTCGGAAGACATAAGTTTCTACTTTTTCTTCCCTTCTAGTAACAAAGATATGAAAAAATGCATCATTACATTCACATTGCTTAATAAAAGTTATTTATTCATGTTTAATAATCAAGGTCATAGACCAAAATAAAAGAAAGCAGTCATCAACGTGTAGATCATTGCATAGTGCACTTAACCAGCACCATACCAATTCAGACAATAACATCTTAAACGCCAGTCAACTGATGTCGCTAATTTTGTGGCAAATTATGTTCACTTAGAAAGTTGGATATCTAAAATATTTTAGAAGGATGCCTGTATGGTTTTTGATTTGCCTGAAACTATCCAGTCTAACTTTTTCGCCACCTGGATGCATGTTTTTCACCGCCCAAGGAATTAAATCGCTTATGCGGCGAAAAACCGGCATGCTCCGGCGAAAGAGTTAGACTGGGTGTGTGGTGAGCTGCACCACCAAAGACGATGGCGTTTGAGGAGGTAAATTTCAATGAACATGTTACTGCTAAAGAATTTTGGAGACGCATTCTGCGGCTTAAAAAATATAACTTCAATTCTCTCCTGAGAATGAAAGTTGCCCTAACAAGCTACATCGAGTTACCGTAAAGCTTCAACCTTGAGGCAAACGAACTGCGAGAGCTTCGCATGCCTTCTTGGTGAGACCAAGAAAGTTTGTTGACTAAAATAGCCATGTAATCCTCTCAAAAATTTTTTACTACTAGCAGGAACAGCTGACTTGAATTTGGTTTTGTTTGTCTTTATGCAAGTATTACATTAAACGATACTTCACGCGATATGCTCTGAATTTATTGAATATCTCCGTGACGATGCATTTCGTCAAGGGTTATGAAGATCAAATATAGCATCGCCACTAGTTAGCATTACTGCCTGCTGCGTGGGTATGCATCAAGTAAATTTTTTTTCGAATGCAAGCAACGCCATAAATACTCAATTATAAGTACTTCATTCATTGTTACAATCTCTTTGATGAACATTAGAGAATTTGACTGATAGTCAGTCAATATCATGACTCCTTTGTCAATATTTCTTTTGGCTGTGACGATTTAAAAGTGTTTAAAGTTAAAAACTATTGAATGACAACCCTGTAGGAAGAAAACGTCTAAATCTGCAGCGAAAATTAAGCATTTTGGAGAAACTTAATATTTTTCCAGGCTACCATGGCTATGTCAATGATCGAGCACTGAAAATAGTGAATGAAGCATCATGACTGGTCTTAACAAATTTTCGTTCGCGTTAGGCGTCACATTACTAGCATCTACAATAAATTCAACGGCAGGCAGGCAAGAAACTTCTTAAAAAATACAAGTGCATTTATTTATTAAAGTTATTTTTTCAGGTAAAAACTAGGCGTTTATCTTGTATCTAGTCCATGTCCAATTCAGATCTTTCAAATCATCTATTGCCAACTGTAGCTGTTAAAAAAACGTCGAGAAAAATTACTGAATTGTAGAATTGACACAAGTTAGAAATTACTCGATAATAGCTAAATCTAAACTCTTAATTCAGTTAAAAAACTGCAGCTTTATTCGTATCCAATAAATTGTTATATTGGTTTGCCAAGAGGCTTTGAAGAGATGGGCTAAATAGCATCATCAGGATTAACTCTGAGAACACACTGGAAGCGATTATCACATTTTCACAACAACTCTCGTACATCACTTTTTCCAGATTACGGTACGGAAAAGAAAACACTCCGGGAATTAATTTTCCAAAGTTAGCTTCTACATTCACGGCGCGTCAGACTAGTGAGAACCTCAGATTGTGTCCGAGGTATTCTTGGTAAATGCATTGTCTTGAAAGTTGGGGATGACGTCTAAATTTCCCGCTCATTAATCTTCTGGTGCAGAAACACTGTACGATGAGACAACACAGCGCTCTGGGCAGACACGGTTGACTGCGGGCGCGAATTTGTTCATAGGAGAAACAAAGAAAACAAAGAAAGTGCGGAGATAAAAGCCTAAATAAGGCTTCAAATTTATTAGATAACGAGTTCACGAGAGCTTAGGGGCTGGTTTAAATTACAAAATAAGGCACTTACTATACTTTACAGTACTTACTGTTGTAGTGTTATGTAGTACTACTATACTTTACTGTTGTTGTTAATAATGTGCTTACTGTTGTAGTTGTGCTAGTATTTTCAAGAGCTCAGTTCTGAAGTATAAGCTATCAAATTCCGGATGAATAGATGTGAACCTGTTTTGCACCAACACAAAAAAGCATCAAATACGAGCTAGGCGGGAGAACAAAAATTTCACATCTTTCGAATATATTTTCGTTTTCGGTTTTGTGGCACTAAATTGATGTGACCAGAGAGCCCAGAAGAGTAGCCACGTTCACTTTTTGCGACAATAATGTATGTATTGAATTCGAGATTTAAACTAATTTAATCTCGTGAACTATCTTAGTGAATAAAAAATTGTACTATGCTTAAAAAGACAGTGACAATACCCTGCGAATGACAATTGTACTACCCTTATAATGACAATTTTACTACCATTAGAATGACAATTTTACTACCCTTAGAATGACAATTGTACTACCTTTCGAATAACAATTGTACTACTCTTGGAATAAAAATTGTACTACACTTAGAATGAAAATTGTAATACCCTTAGAATGACAATTGTACTACCCTTAGAATAACAATTATACTACCCTTAGAATAGCAATTGTACTACACTTAGAATGACAATTGTACTACCCTTAGAATGACAATTGAACTACACTGAAAACGACAATTGTACTACCCTTAAAATGACAATTGTACTAACCTCAAAATAACAATTGTACTACACTTAGAATGACAATTGTACTATCCTTAGAATGGCAATTGTACTACCCTTAGAATGACAATTGAACTACCCTTAAAATGACAATTGTACTACCCTTAGAATGACAATTGTACTCATCCTAAACATTCACGTAGCGAGACTGCTCTCTATAAACAAGCTGGATAGTGCGAAGTTGATTTGAAGGAACGTCTGTTCTCCTAAATTATTTAAAAGAGCGCATTACATTCGTTTGGATTACCGAGGGCTGGGTCCACCTATCATAGTCCAGATCACTGTTCAAGATCTCGCACAATACCTCCAAGAAGTGATGTTAATAGCTAATTAAATAACTACCAGCTAATCGTTATCATCAATCAATTGAGTGTTGTTAAAGAGTAAGAAATTCCAACACATGATGGTCGAGTGCGGCTGCTTCTCTTAAGTGTTGTTTCGAGTTGACCTAGAAGTCATAAGAATTCAGAATCGCGCTGTGTAAACTCTAAGCTGTATTTTTTTAACGGAGGTAAATAGTGAAAATGAGAAAAGAATTCCTTTTTAATTCTAAATTTAACATCCTACACTTTGGAACTTGAAACTCGAAGGAGATTGTCCAAGTGCGTGTGAACTGACAGGAGTGTTGGAGGAATTTAATACCTTATTTTTCATTCAACTGTTGAAAAAAATGAACCTTACAGAGTATGAGATTGAGATGTCAGCAGGATCGTTAGTGCTGATTTATCATGCCTGATTGCAACCTAGATCTTACCTAGATTGTTTCCTAGATCTCCTTGATTGTTGCCTAGATCTTGCCTAGATTGTTTCCTAGATTTTCCTGATTGCTGCCTAGATCTTGCCTAGATTGTTTCCTAGACTCCCTGATTGCTGCCTAGATCTTGCATAGATTGTTTCCTAGATTTTCCTGACTGGTGCCTAGATCATGCCTAGGTTGTTTCCTAGATCATCCTGATTGCTACCTAGATCATGCCTAGATTGTTTCTTAGATCTTTCGGATTGATGCCTAGATCGCTTTGCAGTATACTTGATTCTGTTTTTGACTTTTTTTGCATCATAATTGTTTTCTAAGAGGTGCAAAAGTTAAATGCTTGAAATTATCGCCACGAGAGGTTGGTTTGAGAATGACGAAATATTCAAACACAAAAGACCGTAAAATGCGCGAAAAACGTTCCCACAAATTCACCATCAGGATTTTTCTAATAATGTTCAGGTATTTGTAATTACGACGAAAAACTTATAAGTTTTAGGTAAAGTAGCTTGGGCTTGATGAAAAAGGTTTAAAATACCTTCTTGGTTTTTGCATTTTACGATGTAAAGGCCCTATTCATTTTTAACAAATGCATGGGTATCTTGGAAATCATTTGAAGTTGCCCTAAAAGATACAACCAATACGTGATGAATTGCTCATTATTATTTATCCTGAATAGCACAACACGATGTGCGTTGAAAAGTAGGCAATAGTTTGCTTAAAACAATTTACCACATTTTACATCAGTAACGAAATAGTTACAAGTTTTACAAGATGTATTCCTTCCAGCCTCACTGAAACTTCCGGCACCACTACGACTCCATCACACTACAGACCAACCAACCAGACACAGTCGCTCTGTAGTTACCGTGCATCAAATGGCGTCCGCAATCTCGCTATGGCTGGTTTTCGCTCGTCTCAAATTCCGTAATCTGAGCTGAAATGTTAGTGCTTGCGGAGTGTCAGGGGACTTGGACAACAGTCACTGTTCTTCAAATTGTTCTTATTAGATTGTCCTTGGCTTTGGCTTCCCAATTAGAGCTCGACGCAACACGCAGTGCTAGATTCAACTTTCTTGACAATTTTGGCAATGTGACGGATTGAGACAAGAACATTTACACATGGGACGAAATTCTTCGCAAAAATCTCTGTGAGAGAAATACTTAATTACTCTGACTTACACTGTACACACTTATTTCTCCGAAGTGGCAGAAAAAATTGGGGTGTTACTTAAATGCTCGGAATTTGAAAGAGTCAAGAAAATTTGAAAGTAGGACGATTTTCTCTGACACGAGCTGTTAAATTTGAAAAGTCGGAAGACGTATTTGATTTCGTGTTAAAATATTCAAGGATTTTTCTTCCAATGTTCTCAAAGTGGGTGCAACCTTTTTACCTAAATACATGTTTTACTTAGGTTGTAAAATTTATCAGCTATTTCAGGTACCTTACGCTGTGATAGTTGAGTGAGATGCGAAGATTTAGGAGTGACATCATCTGACAAATATCGTAAATGTAATCGGGCTTTTGTCATCATGTATCTTACTAACGATATTCTGCAGATAAGACACAAAACCAGAGATGTCGAACAACCAAGGATGATTCCTTTCAAGACATGAACTTTCCCATTACTCAGACCCTTATTGAACCCCACAGATGAACGTTAATTAGATGTTTAGTAGGTAAACAAATATGGATCGACCGCATAGAAGAGTGCTTAGGCTTATTTCCGTTTACCACAGTAACAAACCTACTCAGTAGGGCATAAGAGCGAGTGACGGTTGGCGAGTTCCCAGCTTCCAGGTACTGACGAGGCTTTAAGTCTTCATACTTCATTAAGTAACGTAATCTTCCTAATGTTACACCTTATCACATATTTTCGGAGAAACTGGGAAGGGAAATTTAATATTTTCATTTTGCTTTTACATAATTACTTCTTTGGGAATTACTATTGATGGAATTGCTGTCGTTTTAGGAACCAGAATTATCATTTTTTGGTGGGTAGCCAGCAACATTTGCTGTGCAATTTTCATTTTCGTAGTTCGCTGTCAAGTCAATAGACTAGAATATTAGAAAATAGAAAATTATATTCTGATAGAAGAGAGTAAGGTAAAACATCCTGATTTTAAAATCTTCCCCAGCGTAATAGAAAAGACGATGTAAAATTTTTCGTCACTTATATGGAAATTTCAAAGTCAATATATCATTTTTTCGCAAACCGGATTTTGAGTGGACAAGCAAAACAACGCAATTTGCACAACGTGCGTGAGCTCGAGCTACGTAGTTATGAATCAATAAGCATAGCGGTTTAGTTAATAAATTTAGCATTTGTTGCAACTTCTCCCGCGTTAGACCTTGTTTTCATATTGCAATACAAGTACGTGTTCAATTTACGCCCTTCCCTCATTACGCCGAGTGAAATTTTGGCCAAATTCTGCTCGTGGATAACTTGGAAAAAATGCCACCATCTTGTGCTACAATCACACCACGTGCGCTAAAACATGACAAATGCAACAAAAATTCTAGATTTCAGATGGAACTTTTTCGCATTCACGCAGCAAATTTCATTGAGTTTTTTAGATCATGAGTACGTTGAATACGCTGAATTGAAGCGTACAGCTTCATTCAGCGAAAAAAAAAACATTCCTGCCACGTTAAAACGTCTCATTTATATTGTTTCTATGCCATTATATCGTCGGTGTGCGCTAAGAGAACCAAAATTTTGAAATTTGAACATCAAATACTCGTGGTAACAACCTGGTGCCATTTTCACACCAACATGGACAGCAATTTTCCCACCAACGCGAGGAGAAGAATAACTACAATAATTATATCAGAACCGTGCCCTGAGTGAAGAAGATTTAAAGTGAGGGGCCTTTGGCTCCTCATTTGAACGGCAATGGAAGAGACCTTTAGAGCGAATCGCTGCCTTTAGAGCGAATCGCCGCCCATTCAAAGAAGAGAAAAAGCTCAATAGGTGATCACATCATCTCCTGACCTTCAATATTTTCCTCTGCCAAAAGCCTCAGTAAAACCGCAGGAAAAATGAGATGAGTTTTTTTATGGATTTGCTATCGAGACATTGCTAAAAATGGCATGGAGAAGAATATTCTTAGGATATTATTGTTAAGTAAATGTCTGTTGTTAGGTTACTAGTACTCAAAACAGTTCACTGCAAAAATGATATCCTTAAGATATTATTGCCATGTAAAACAGCCGTTGTTAGGATACTACATTTTAAAACTATAAATAACTAAGCTGTAAACTATAGGCTGTACATGTTAATTTATGTTGAAAACATTATTCCGAAAGAAGAAAATAATGATTATTCGCGTTCAACTACGTGTGCTAACATATCTAATTGCCAGAATATCAAATAAAAGGGGGCAGATGCGCAAGCATTAAAGAGGTCTAGGGGTATGAAATATACTGAATAAAATCCTCGAAGCTATATTTACTGGCACCAACAGTACACGCCTCATACACTGATGGATTAAATTGAGCTTTTAACAGAAAAAATATGCCTGATCTTTTACAAGTAGATAACGTATTCCTCTTGCGTGGTTAAATTCGTTGTGAGCCTGATGTATGACAAAGATCGGATTTTACGTAAATATTTGTTCCACATTTTGTGTTTTAGACATTTGAATTTGTATTCGCTCGGAGCTCGAATTAAGGTGTATACTGAAGCTAATTTTTCAATTCACCCCTCAGCATGACGATAATTTTTCATAAATAGATCATTTTTGAATTAATAATCTAGTACCACAATCGGAACATTAAACTATACCTAGGTAATTCAATCAGCGTTCTTTTTATGAGCACGCTCGAAAATCGCTGGGGCTGATCCATATTAATATTCTTCTTCACCGTTTTATGTCAGCAGCTTCGTTCGAATTGTAAGTAGGGAAATGAGTGTCTTCAGCCCTTGAACAGTACAAGGTATTGCATTATGGTCCCCCAAAGGCGCGCAGGGAAGCAAAAACGCATCGTTAGTTCCCACTTTCTGAGAAACAACTTTTTTTGCACCGTGGCTTGCAAGATATTCCGGCAGCGAAATATATTCGCACTCGCAGCACAACGCGAATAAACAATGTTTTTCCCCCTGGAAATAATAATTACAACTGCCTCACTGTTTACGAGAATAATGCTTTTTATGAGCTTTGCTCAGAGCGATAATGGAATATGGGAATAACTCAGAAGTTTTTTTCCGCCCAATTGTTGTATGGGCGTTGAACCTCATCACTCTATAACGAGCAAAATAGAGGTAGGTATTTCTTCACATCAAAATAGAAAGCTCATTGATTGACACGTTACTGGGGCCTACAACTGTAATATTACGATTTGATATAAAGCTTATCCAGCGCGTAGGTTTTACGACCGGCAGCGAAGACATCAAACAACATAGGACTCGATTCCGCTGCTGTACTTTGAGATCAAATACAAAAGAAAAAACAAGCCAGTCTTACAGCGACGTGGCCCACTATAAAAAGTGGTTGTATTTCTTTTCCAAGATCTAAGTTTTTGCGAGGTTTCCGCATGGGTCAAATGAAAGGGAACAGAAATGAGGAGATTCAAACCGTCTGGGAGCATGAAAGACACTAAATGAAAGCCTCGATACTATTTTTCTTAGTCACCTCTAAATCCGTTTGTCTTATACGACGTCGTCCTACATTTGCTGGTCGCTTTTGTAAACAGTGATATCGCTGCTAAAGGATTCTTCTTTATTACAAAACTGCGCAGCCAGAGGAAAACTCCGCAAATTTATGCACTACATTACCATAACTTGCACGGAAGAACGCCAGTATAAAGCATGCTATTCTACTCTACTTTAAAAACACGGAAAACACGCCGGGGAAAAACGTGGTGTCCTGTCATTTTGATATGCAGTCTCCAAAGCGCTAAAAAGCTTTCAAAACACTTTTTTCTGGTAATCAGTGTCGGCTATAACTGCTACTGTCGCGGACAAACTCAGATAATTTCCTGGGCCGGTCCTCTCCAGTGTAATTGCCACTCAACGAGTCTCCCTTTCTTTTCTCAGAAAACCGCAATTACTGCATCCAGCAGCCGGCTGGGTGGCAATTAATTAGCTTATCCAGACTCCGGTATCCGGCTAGCGAAGTGTTTTCCCAGCGCTTTTCTGGCGCTGGCGTGCGTGCTCTGAAAAGACGCTGTCGAGTCACCGACAAGCAGGAAATGAAGCCGTAAGGACCTCGTTCACCTGTCGCTCCCCATCTCCTGAAAAGGACCGCTCTTTTTAGAAATTCTTCTCTGTGTTTCACTTGTCCGGGGTGGTGCTAAATGAACGTATGGATTTCAGACTACTATAATTTGTTATATGTTTTTATACTAGTTATGATTACTTTATAATTATGTAACTATATTAGTTGTAATTATTATATAACTATGATTTATAGATGTTTTAAATATAATTAGTATATTTGGCTAGTATTCTTGCCATTCCACTCCCACCACTGATACTATTCCGGTCAAATACATGCGTTCTTTTTGCACCACCCTATATATATAAACTCTAGGAGTAAAAATTGATTACAATGTTAGTGCGAATATTCTGTAATTGTAGTTCAATATTTTTACTGAAAACATCTAATTATGTAGACTATAAAAGAAGCATGTCATTTCGTATCAGCGAATGTCCAGATGATGTAAAGGACATCTCATGAACTGTTTGTCAAGCCCATTCTTTGCTAGTGTCTGCGGGTATCTTCATACAGTTGAAAAAGAAATACCTCGCGTTGGTTTATGGTGTAGTAAACAGCAACATTCTACTGCTTTTCTGAACCATTTCCTGCTTTGATTCAAGGAAAGGATTATTTACATAACCCATTGGAGCTTTTCAGAAGTCGTTGTTGCGTTAAATTTTCCGCGGCGACTCACATGAGATGCGGGGCGCGTCTCGCCTATACATCCTTCCCAAATGTTGAAGATAATGAAATATAAGAATAAAGCTAGCATTTGTCACGCTTGGCTTGGTGCGCATCTCATTCCATGCTTGGCTGCGTCGATCTAGGAATAAATAGAGAGGGCGAGAACCGCCCGGACGCGGGATTGCTTGGAATCAAGACAGAGCGCCCGCGATGTATGCATGATACCGTGAGCTGCTCTGTAGATTAAAGCTCCGCCACTCTCACGAGATTGAACGTAACACGTCTGAACTTTCGGTGCCAGAAGAAACGTTCTAGGCTCGACTTATCTTCGCAAACATTTGATGTTTTCATATTGGTTAATTAAGCATTTTTTAAAGCGCAATACTTTTGGAATCGAATTTAGGCTTGACTCTTTTTAAAACGTAAAATTAATGTTTTCATATTGGTTAATTAGGTATTTTTTAAAGTGCAATACTTTCGGAAGCGAATTTTGGTTTGGCTCCTTTTTAAAATGTAAAATTTATGTTTTCAAGTCGGCCAATTAGTTATTTTTGAAGCGTAAAATTTTCGTAACACAATTTAGATTTCATTCGTTTTTAAAGAGTAAAATTTTCGCAATGCATTGAGATCTTCCTGAGTACTGTATCTTAATTCAGGACAAATCATTTATCGTCGGTGGGATTTTATCCCTAAATTAAATAAGCGAAATACATGTGCTACGACTCACGTCTTGAGTTTGAACAGGATTGTTGCCCTAAATTTTGCAGTTTCACCAATCGCTTGTTCAGAATCATTTCAAAAATGGTTTGATAGCTTAACTGGTTTTTGACACTCGATACATTTGTGACGCTGTTATGTACATTTTTTTAATGCAAGCAGCCATCGGCAGGCATTAATTGGGGTTTATACCTCAAAGTTTTTTTCAAGATGAGTACGCTCGCCAATGAATTGCAGGTATAACGTAGAAAAGTATTTTTCATACGATGATGCTCTGTATAAATCAGAACAAAATTTAAGGGTACCGTCCGGGATTTTGACTTTTTTCGTCCGATTCGCTTGAAAATTAGCCAGTAAATGTATTTTTTGAAAGTAAACCTATTTTACTCGTGTCATTTTTTCGATTTAGGCCTTATTTTTTTCACGAAAAATTAGCTTTTTGATGCATTTTTATGTAAATTTCAAGACGTATCAACTCATTGAATCTTGATGCTAGAACAAAACCAAAGACAGTTTTAGAATCCTTGAAGCATTTCTAATAAAGTTATAATTTAAAATTTTAACATTTCGAAAAAAATTGCTGTGATAGGCGATACTTGATAACATCACAAACAATAATTTTTGGGTTTGGAGCCATATAACTTTTTTGTTTTCTAAAATTTGGGAGAGTCCAAATTATAACTTCGTTAGAAATGTTCCAAGGATTCCAAAACGGTCTTTGGTTTTGTTCTAGCATCAAAACTCAATGAGTTGATACAGTTTGAATGTTGAAAGGTAGAAGTGTTGGGTATAAGCAAAAAATAAAATTTTTTGTTGAAGTGTAATATAATAAACAATTGATGTAATTGAATGCATAATTAATTTTAATTTCGATAATTTCCATGCATAACTTCATATTCACAGTGTGAATTGTGATTTCCCAGAAAAATATAAATGAAAAAAAATTTTATAAAAAAAAATGAAATTCTTCATTTTCAGTCTGATTCTTATGACATTTGACTATAATATGTAACTTTTAAAAAGAAACACAATTTCTTCTATTCTTTTTTTGATTCAGGCCTTAGTTTTAAAAAAAAATTGAGATACTGGTTTTTGAGTTCATTTTCGTGGATATTTCAAAACGTATCAACTCATGGAGTTTTGCTGCTAGAACAAAACCAGACACAGTTTTAGAATCTATGGAACATTTCCAACATAAGTATATTGGGAAACTATCCATTTCCATTTGTATTTTCTGTTTATATGGGGTCGAAATCAGGTCGAAAATTCAAAAATTTTGTCCCATTATTCCCCCATGGGGGGGGGGGATTTATTGTCCGTAGCGCCATAAAATTTTAGGACCGAATAGTCCACCACCTAAGGGTTCTTTTCCAACAATAACATGATAAAAGCTCACCGGACCGACAGGGGCCTGGCAGGGGCTTCGGACGGTTCCCTTAATGCGTGCAAGTAGCTGTTTAAAGTGAAAACGTATTTCATATCAGTTTTCCCACATATTTCAATCAGCAACAGTCTGAGGGTCTTTCTGCTTTTCCTCTTTTTTGATTGACGCTTAGAAATGCTCATCATTTATCCATAAATTTTATAATCATTCTTCAAAATTTTTCTGTGAGAAATTGAGAACCGATAAGGTACTTCCAGTACTTATATCTTTAACATTCGTTGCACATATTTTGGAGAACTGAAAGGGCATGTTCAAAGTTCACAATCAAACCTAAAATGAATTTGCTTTTACCCGATATTGAGTTACCTACTCTTCTCTAGACTTAAGAAAATTTACAGCATTTAAACCGGCCTCCTCCACTTTACACCTAATGCATGTAGTAACAGGAAAATATTTTCAATATCACTATTACTGTTTTTCCCCTTTGGTGAAAACGAGAACTCATCCACATTTCCCCACTCTACTCAGGTGTCGAAAATGGGTACCGGCTTGACCGCCAGTGAGACCTGATGTTAGTCATAAGGCATTTAAAAAACCAATGTAAAAAAGGATATGTACCAAGCTTGATTGGAATAAGACATCCTTTATAAAACATCCTTTACTTCGCCGGATCTACATCATCAGTGTCAGGCCGACGCGTGGGAAATTTCTCCTGCTCGCTCCCTTGCCACGTTGGTGTGGTATGGCGAAGAAGCTGTTCGCTTTGTCTCTGTCGACGGATCTGACGCGAGAGGTATGATGGAAGGGCTCCCTGTGGATATTTTATTCAGGCTGTTTTGTTTTATTGAGAGGTTGTCGTTTCTGAAAAAGAGGTTGACGTTTCTTTTGCAGTCATGGTCTAAAATTTTGATGTCTGTTTCACATGGTCAGTACAATTTTTTCCGATATCTTATACCTGGTTTACTTTACATCATTGTTATCATATCCGAGTGAGTTTTCAAATACTTCTGAAGGATTTGAATTTTTAGATAGCGTTTACTAAAACAGAGATGAGCTAATTATGTACCGTCAAAACATCAGACAGTGAAAAATCTTCCAACTCGTTGCCTTAAAATGATTTGAAGTTGCTCACCGATTTTATGCGTGACAGAAAATTAACTTTGTTGAAAATTTAATTCTAATAATGGAATACGTGATTTGTATAATATTACTTTTTCAGACTAGCTCTGTGTTTCAAAGTTAATGAGACCGCGATGGAGTAAGGATTTTCAGGTGACATATTTAAGTCCTCTTTATTCGCACTTTTTTCATATTCAGTCTTTGTTTCTAAATTGGCGTTCAGCCTAAGAGATGAATAAGTTCTGATAAAATTACTTCAAGGCTTTATGGAATTATTGGGTTTGAAGCTTCTGTGCGTTGCGTGGTAAATGTTCCGCTTCCTCATGCGTTGAAAAACAGAACTCGGAGACTTGTTGAATGGCTGGAATAAAATAGAATAGAAAATGGGAAGAGAGAGGAACCGAGTGGCCCATTCTTGAGTCGTTCCCATGTCCTAAGCCATCAGACATCGATCACGTACAGGCACCAACGAAACACATTTACCCAGTCTAACTTTTTCGCCGCCTGTATGCATGTATTTCGCCGCCTTAGGGATTTAATAGCTTCAATCGCTAAGGCAGAGAAAAACATGCATAGAGGCTGCAAAAAAGTAAGACTGGGTACTAATAAACCTAGACCTGCTGGTGTCTTTGATGCTAAGTGCTGGTGTTTCCAGAGAGGTGCTAAGTCAAATCTGACCCAGTCTTCAATGGTGAGTCGGAAAAACTTAAGGCTATGCATCAAACTGAAGCCATACTGCAATTTTCATAGCTAATTGAGGTTGATTTCAATAAAATAGTCCAAATTTACTTAATTTCGTTTCAATCTCTGTCACTCTGCCTCTGGTATACAAAATTTTACTTAGTTGAGGGTTATAAAACCACTCTAAGTTTATAGGCAGTACGTTTGCGGTTGCATATGTTAAAAGGAGAGATTGATATCTCCCAAAACTCTCGTTATTCAAAATTCTCGAAAGGGTGAGTCCCCTTTTTCATTTGTATTTTCTGCTCAAACTTGTAAAAACTTTTCAAGAAAAACGTGAACAATTAAAGAGAGTTTTTTTTTAGGAGCATGACAAAGTTTTCTTGCCATAAATAGTGGCGACCAACCAGGTTCACAAGAAATGACTGAATTTAGACATGAAAAACATATTCATGTTTTCATATTTTTACTCCAACCTTGTATAACTGCACTCTGCACTTGAATGGAGAGCTAGATGATATTGAAGTATTGGAAAGCTTGTAATTAAGTTCTAGCCGACTAATACGACGAACCGACATATCTGCTCATCTGAAAGTCACTTCGCTAAGTTTCGATTCCATGCCCGTTCAAAAGAATTCAAGTTCAAGTTTAAATTCATTTCAAGAAGACATGAGAGGAAAACTCCTCAAAACGCAGCACTTTCATTTAGACTTTTACAACGTTTCTCATTGTCAACGCTCATTGACATCCCAATGATTCTCATTTTCCGCGCTCTTGGACATTCTTCACGCTTCTAATTGTCAACACTTCAAGACATTTTCAACGCTTCTCATTGTCAACACTTTAAGACATTCTCAACGCTTCAAAACATTTTCAGCGCTTCTAACTCTCATCACTTTAAGACATTCTCAACGCTTCAAAACATTTTCAGCGCTTCTCACTCTCAACGCTTCTCAGTCTCAAGTTTTTTTCTCCAAACACTTTCAGACATTCTCAACACTGTCCAGTGTTATCGCTTTTAGAATTTCTCAGCACTTCTCACTCTCAACGCCTCAAGACATTCTCAGCACTCGAAGTTAATTTTTTATTAGATTCTGGCAGCTGCAAGCCTCCCTGCCTGGGCAGCTGCGCAGAGCCGTTATCTCGTTACGTTTGTCAAGTCGCGGCAGCGGCCCTCACGGGCCCTAGTGCGCTCTCCAGCAAATGAAGGGCGCACTCCGCTCTTGGTGCCGGGCGCACGTGACATTGGCATCGTAATATACGGTGTTGCGATCTGAGTGCAGGGGACGAGGGAAATGTGTCGCAAAGGTCATCGTGAAATGTGTGGTAGTGATACTGGGCGATGTTAAGTGGGAGGCATGGATACATGGCAGAGTGAAATGGGAGGTTCTTATACATGGCGAAGTGAAATGGGAGGTTTTGATACATGGCAAAGTGAAGTGGGAGGCATTGATACATGGCAGAGTGAAATGGGAGGTTTTTATACATGGCGAAGTGAAATGGGAGGTTTTGATACAGGGCAACGTGAAATGTATGATATTGACAGTGGAAAATGTGAAATATCCGAAATTGATGGAGGGAAACGTGAAATATGAGGTAGTGATACTGGGCGGTGATAAGTGGGAGATATTGATACACGTCTACATCAATATCGCAAATTTTTTGTTGGCCTGTATCGATATCGCGTTTTTCATGTGGGTTTTGTATCGATATCGCACATTTCATGTTGCCCTGTATCAATATCCTACATATAACGTTGCCCTATATCAATATCGCATGTTTGATGCTGCCCTATATCGATATCCAGAATTTGACCAAACGGGAAGTACGTAATTATTAAAAACCATTGAAAATTTTCGCTTATTGAGTGAATTGAATGAAAGGAACGTTTTGAGCATTTTTAGATAAATTTGAATTGTTTCATTGTGATCCAACAGGTGAGGGTGGTTGAAGAACATAAAAGATTCACGGAATGTTGGTTCTCCTGACATGCGGCTGATGTGAAAAAATCGTAGACCTGCGCACCGCAATGAAGCTATTTTTAGATATATTACGGGATTTTACTGGAAATCAGATACTGAAATTAACATATTGCATGGTTCAACATATTTTTTGAGTCATTTCTAAGAAAGGAAAGTATATTTCACACTATTTCCCTGCAGATGTTCAAAAAATACAATAGCTACCCATATGTAAAAATTTTTTACTCTATCGGACGCTAATGACCATTGTTCAATTTAAGAAACGACAATTGAAGAGATAATTTTTCGGATTTAATGAGTTTCAATAACCCTCGTTGATGATTAATTCGGCACAATAAAACCTCCAGTTATTACTGAATACTATTATTTATACCAAGTATTGTTGATGAACTCATATTAATTCGCAGTGTGTCAAAGTGCCAACATTATCTGAAAACTATCTGTGAATTCAATGCTTCGTTTCTGACAAAATAAAAAAACGATTCCTCGTCAATAATTAGACACGCTGTGTAGCTTCGGTATGAGATGCAGGCGAGAGCTTCTTTCAGTTCTGAGCCAGCTAAACACGTTGTTAATTCTTTTAACACTTTAACTGCGGCAGGTAAAACAAAAGTTTATTATTAAATTCAAATTTAAATTCATGTGTGGTAAGGAATGTTGAAAATACTGGAACTTGAACTGGATCGTATTTTCATATAGTTTTGATTAAGTATTTTTTAAATTGAGTTTGTGCCCACTGGTTCGTCAGTAGCACAATTTAAACTCTCTCGGTGACCAAATGTAGCTCACATTGCAGTCTAAGGGTTAAATTTGAAGAAAATAAAATTGGATGTGCGTAATGACTATGAAACAAATGAAAATCCAAAAAGACAAACAGGCGGCACTGCGAGCCTTGCGTCTCTGTCAGCCTTCATTGCACAACAAAACAGGGAACTGAGAGTGACAATTTTCGGATGAAGATTACTGGGAAATAAGTAAAGAAATAATTTGTTTCAATGTTAAATGACATAAACAGAGCATACGACGTGCTATGTTAAAAGTACAAGGTATGTTTTATACATAGAATGTGAACTGACTCAAGAGTTAATATTTTTATAGAAACTGTAGTAAAAACTATAACTTTAACGTATCTCTTTCAGAATTACGAAATAACGGTCAAAATCCAAAAGAAAAAACTTACTTCTATAAAACTTTAAATGCACGTTTTAGTCTAAGCTATGCTAATTGGTTGGAACAATGTTCCTTGATAAATATCTTTCTGTTCTAGTACTTTTTATTTCCGTTCCGGGGGCAGGAAAACACAATGCCGCTTCACCTGACCCAACTGAAGGTGGTCCTTCCATCACAACTCTGTGCTAAAACACACGTAGCTCGAAACATATAACTCGAAACATATGTAGCTCCATCACCTACTCTGAACCAAAACACACTTAGCTCGAAACATATAACTCAAAACGTAGCTCCATCACCTACTCTATGCTAAAACTACATCTATGCATCACCTACTCATTGACGACGCAAAATCAGACCCACAGACAATAAGCCATGGCGTTCCACAAGAATCTGTCCTTGGGCCTCGCCTATTTCTGGTTTTTATCAATGATGTTGTCAAATCTACATCATTTTTCAAATTCATACTTTTTGCCGATGACAGAACGCTTTCCACGGTCCTTCCGAATGAAAATCCCGCTATGATTGCGGAGAGAATAAATAATGACCTCCAAAAGGTTTCATTGTGGCTTAAAGCTAATAAAATCAGCCTTAATATTGATAAAATAAAATATATTACATTCTCATACAAGAAAAATGTATCTCTCCCACGCATAAAAATTGGCGAAGGGGAAATCGAAGAAACCAACTCATGTAAGTTTCTGATCATCAAAATAGATAAACATTTGACCTTCAAAGAGCACATCGCTCATATTAGTTCTAAATTATCAAAATCCATCGGAATCCTAAATAAAGTTAAAAATTACCTTCCAGAAACAGCTTTACGAATGCTCTACAAAACGCTCATTTCACCATACTTGCAATACGAAATAGAAGCATGGGACGGAACTGATAAGAATAAAACCAATATAATTTTTACTCTGCAAAAAAGAGCCATCAGAGCGGTAAAGAATCTAGAATATAATGCTCACACAAATGATTCATTCAAAAATTTACAAATACTTAAACTTTCGGATCTCTACAAAATCTTCATCTGTAATTTCGTTTACAAAACATTAACAAATGATAGCGACAATAGCCTAAAACAATTATTAACTGCGCAAACTGGTCATCACGACCATTTAACCCGAAATACTCGTAGAAGTAAATTCATGCTTCCTTATTATTCAAAGGCCCGGTCGCAACACAGTATCCTCTTCGTTGGAACTAAAACTTCTAACTCAATACCTGCGGAGATCCGTGAAAGTAATTCTTACAAGGTATTCAAAAAAATTTTGAGTCTCACTTCCTATCTGAATACTAGTCGTGTAAGATCACCAAATCAAATCTTGTCTCCTCCATGACTGGTCCTAATAATGTAATTTGCCATGGGTAATATCGCCGATCTTCAGTCTGCTATTAAATCGTTTATCGAATATACTGTTAAATATAGTCCATATAACCTATATTCTAAAATGAAACATCTAATATAGAGTTAATTATCTCATTGATCAGTCTAATGCTAAAGTAAGTTAAGTGAATTAGGTTAAACATTATTGTACATCTTAAAATAACGTTGATGGTAGGATGCCAAAGAAGTCGCTGAACTTATTCGGGCCCACAGGTAGCTAAACTAAAATCCGACCATTGTACTAGACTTGAGAAACACTCTACCTCTGTATCACCCGCAGTAAATAAATTGTTTAAAATTGTTTAAAACCCGCGTAGCTCGAAACACATACGAGGCACAACAAAGTGGTATCATGTTTTGAATAAGAGTTTCACATATAACATATAACTCGAAACGTAGCACCTTCACCAACTCTATACCAAACAACACACGTAACTCGAAACACATACGTGACACAACAAACAATGTTGAATTAGGTTTTGAACAAGAGTTTCACATTGCTGCCGCTACTCACGGTAGCAGGAGGAGCGTTGCAGGAAGACGAGATGGTGGCCGACAGCAGCCGGGACGAGCGCACTCAAGTGAAACATGACCCAAGTTGTGAGTGGAGGAGGTGGGCTGAGCCAGACGTATCGTCTGTTGCACGCCCTGTCACTGAGTAACTCCCTCTAATTTTTCAAGGCCCGCTAAAGTGGAGTGCGTAGTGTCACTTTAGCAAGGCACCCAAGCAAGATTTCAAGTTGGGTTCACCCAAAAGAATCAATTTTGTAATTTTCATGTGTAAAGTTAGAATCTACAGTATGTGAGAGTGGCTTGGTGTGCTTATTTCTAAACTTCTGACGTTGAATAACTTAACTTCAATGAACATACATTGATATGTAGAATTTTTTACCTGCGTTATAAAAATCATGCTTTCAATATTTTCAACATACATCAATGAAAAAATACTTTTCGGGAGAAATGCGACTTTTTAGATTAGCGTATTTTGTTGAAAGATAAAGTTGGACGAAAACCTTATTTCTTCGAAGCTACTTTTCTTGGTCTCATTTATCTTTTCCATGGAACCGTAAAACAATAATTTTATTGCACTTGCTTAGGAATTTCCTAGTTATTGAGCACTCAACGACAGAAAGAACATTTCACTGCAGGTTGAGTGATGGCCTACCAAAATCATCGACGGTCTGCCGATGATTATTGTCGCGTACTGTCGACCATAAGCATGTATAATGATGAGCCACATAGTGCTCATACAATGTATATGCTTGCCACTTCTGCCTAGGCACGTCACTCGTAAGACTAGAAGAAAGTCCGAATATTTCTGACAGTGAAGAAGCAGGTGAATCTCAGTTGCGTATATTGGCACGGCTGTCCCCAAACAGTGCATCGTACACCTTTTCTCGTTTTATAACCACATTCTTTCAAAATGTACCGACGAACTGCAAATTTAACGACGACGAACCATTGAATATAACAGGGAATAGAAATATAGAAACAGTGTCGCAAAAAAGAGCAACAACGACAAATTATAGCGACACCAGGCAAAATAAATGACAGTAAAACTATATATCAGAACAAAGAAACAATATGTAGGGACAGAGTCGGTTTATTGTAACAACGTTCAAAAAGGATAACAATTACACAAAAAATTGTAACGTACGTGTATATTATTGTAACAAATTAACAATTTCTGACAGATTTTTTTATAAGTAAAATAAACAGTAAAGTAGCATCTAGCGTAATACACGATGCATATTCAGACTATGCATACAAAATTATCGATAATTACAATAAAGAATGAACATCATATGTATGTATCACACGTAAATCAGCCCCGTCAGAGTTGTTATGAAAAATTCCAGTACTTCCCGGTCGGATATTACATCATCCATTGACCGGAAAGTAATGGAATGTACGTATGTAGTCCCATATGTATTATTGTCGGGTGGCATTGATGCTCCCGAAAGTGAAAATATCGAATGTCGAAATCCCGAATATCCAAATCCCAAAAACTAAATCCCGAATGTTGTAATCAGGGTTGCCAACTGGCATGTACAGTATGTATTTCATTGCCAAATATGGTCGGGAATTAGATATTCGAGATTTTTATTTCTGGGATTTTGACATTCAGGATTTCAAGGTGAACCCATTATTTTCAATTTTTTTAATATGTAAGTGTAATAAAAAAGATTTCTCTCGCCAATAGGGTTTAAAAGATGTTGTTACATCTTGTGACTCTTCGTTGCTATTTTTTGAATCTGTTACATTATTTTGAACCTGTGATACTGGCTATTTGAAGCATTGTTACAAGATTTGACTATTTGTTAAAGAAAATGATCGTCTGTTGCAACATTCTGAGAGTGTTATACAATTTGAAGCAACGTTACATTTATTTGTCTCTGTCACTACATTTTGCATCTGTTATCAATTTTGCAGCATCGTCACTAGATTTGTACTGGATGTTGTTATATTTGAGCCGCTGTTATTAGTTTTTATTCGCTGTTGTATGATTATGCAAACTGTTGCTATATTGTTATGACGTACGTGTGGTTATAAAACGAGAAAAGGTGTAACATTATCTGTTAAACTTGAAATCCAACGGTGTTTTCTTAAAGTATATGACATTAAACATAATATGAGACTAATGATCTATTGCTCAATTCAGCCTTAGAACAGCGAATAATATACCATTTATTTTTTTACACTCTAATAACTGGATTTTACACAGTTGTAGCTTCTTTTAATCTCGAGGAAATACATTTTTTATCTAATATTTTAAATAAAACAGCTCTCGGAAATAGATGTGTGCAATCAACTGACATAATGATATCCAATCATGCTTTAAAGTACTAAATAATATGGGAAATTTGAACAAGAAGAAGTTAGATTTTATGCAAAGGATGAAGGCTGCTGTGAAACAAGCAAACATGGAACGGAGGTGACGTCGCACATTTACGTTCACATTATTTTTCCTTCAGATTTCAAATGCACACTGCCCGAAAAACATCGATTTTGCACAGTAGTTGGATAATTTCAGTATGGTGAAAATATAACTCGTAACATAATTAATGAATCGGTGTTGTGACATAATCATTCATACTGAATGAAATACGTCACAGCACCGATTGTGGTTATGATACTCGTATAACTCATTAGATCATTACATAATTAATGAATTTGTGTTGTGACTGGAGTAGCAGTGGCAATAATGCATAGCTGTGCAATGTCTCATGAATTTAAACAGAACCTCAAACTCTTCGTTTCTTCTTTCAGAATATATCCTAGAAAGATCCATTCATTTTATCAATTTACTCACCTAAAGGTAGCAGAAGCAAATTCCCTCATATCACTTTTAGAAGAGATATCTTTATCAGCCTTTCGAATAGAGCGGAACGAGATCTGAATTTGAAATAGAAGAGCCGTGTTCAACGGACGTGTTTTCCCCGCTCTCTCCAGTGTCGCAGCAGCGGCTACATTTGCTGGTCCATCACAATTCGGCGGCCATGAAAGATCGAATATTTAGGGACGACCAGTCTTTTGTTTACAAGGAAAATGCCAAAGAAGAATCCGGAAAAATATTTAGGTCGAGCCTTTCGAGTCTGGAATCCGTTCATCGAGTTCTGTAGCTCATGAAACGACAATTTATTAAAAGTGCACAAAAATTTAACAAATTTCAAAGGAATTACAAAAATTTGAGCTTGAATGCTCTAAACGAGATATCTACGAAAAAAAATTCACATGCGCGGAAAATGAAAAAAAACGCTTCCAATGCTTTCATTTGTTTCTGTCATGCCTCTTTTCAAATGTATCACAAAGTTTAGACACGGGTTTACCCCCTGGTACTGAATTTGCATATCTTTTTTGCAGTTTTTTGAAAATATTTACCAGGGAAATTGTTCATCGAGCTTTCGTATAATTTCTTATAAACGCTGCTTTGACGGCTCGCTCGTTCGTTCGTTTTTAATGCGCAACTGATGTGCAGTTTTTCTTTAATTCCTGAAGAGGAACACTCTAATAAAGAATATACGATGTATTTAGTGGGAGTAACTGAGTTTTTTAATTGATGATTGTGTTTATACTATGAGAGCATGTAAATTTTATTCAACATTCAAACAAAATTTTACTTGTCTTGATTTATGTCTCAAACTTAAAATTGATAAACTTACAACCGATTCTAGCTTTTCCAATTCCAGAAAATGCAGTATCTTTCATTGACTATGATTTTAGACGTACGCGTTTCACATCACAACACTTGGAATGGTTCTACCGAACACAATCTATACGTGTTGCTAAGTGTGTAGCGCAGAGTCATCGCACTGGTCGAATGAGATTCTTCTTCTCACTCTACCATGGAAAATTATATAAATATTTCACGCAGATAAAGTATCAACAACAGCTATCAATTTAAGACACTAGATTCACGTCCAGCTAAATGGACCCGGAAGAGTTCGTCGCACGTTGTTAAAATTCAAATCTTTCGTGCATAAAGAGAAACTTGTGCCGGTGTGCCAAGCATGTTCATAGATGGTGCTGCGCTGTTTTTTACTCGTATCAGTTACTTAATTACCATAAAAATGTTTCCATTTTAAACAGAAGCTCGCACAGCTAACTGGCTTTTGAGACTCCTTTCCCACGCAGTCTTTTTTCGTTGTTCATTTCAACTCAGCTCTTTACACCAAGATGTTTTTGATTGGTTTTCTTTTCAATGTGAGGTCAAATTGTGAAGATATATTATAACGAAGTGGTCTTTGATAACCAAAGTGGATTGCTCTGTTATATTCCTGTGTGATAAATTTTTATCCCTGAATCTCTGGCGTTTGTCAAGATAATATTTGCCAACCTGTGACGTCTCCAAGAGAAGACTTGCCTCAAACAAAGCACGTCATCCCTCGTAGTGTCCATTAATTAACGTGGAAAATACTTCCAAAAGACAAAATACCGAAGCTCTTGACAAGATTATGACATGATTAGCGCGTTGCCTATTTAAAATTTTCGTTAATTTGACTTTAACTCAAAACAATTGAAATGGGATACCGAAGTTGCGAATATTTTAAGGGCTTAAAAAATTTAATTTAGCGTTCGGACACCCGGTGTTTGTAGTTCTTGTTTACTTTTACCGTGTATTGCTTCCTCTGAACGTCTAATGTGTTTCTCACTGGGCATCTTAAAGTTTCTTGTCATGGCGTATATTTTTTTTATAGAAAATAAATACATTTTTCGAGCGAACTTTGAGCATGATCAAATAAATATAGGACTTAAAGCCATGTACGATTCCTCGCCAAAACCAATTAAGATATCGTTATTAAATCTTGGATAGAAAATTTGAAAAAAAGTAATTCTATTTACTTAATGCCCTTCCATGTTTGAGAAATTATTTCGCGTTCTAAGCAAAATTGATTTGAAGCTCCCTGAATTCCAGAGCAGATTATGTTCGCTTATTTAGCGTGCTGATTCTAATTTAAACTTTGGAGAAAACTATTCGCTTGTCTCCTTTTTTCTTCACTTGACGAACGTGACTAAACTTGAGGCGTTAAATCAAGAAGACGAGGCTCGGGCGAGACGAGGACTCTGAATAAGGAGTTCGCGAACGCGATTTTTGTTCCACTGCAAGCAACGGGAGATTAGCTAATGACAATTCGTTTGGAAAAAATTCAAGGCAGGAGGTTCAAAGTTGCGGGAATAATAGCATGGTGGGTCCCGGGCGCTGGGCATGAGAAGGCCATTCCGGACAACGATCTTAAAAACTAGAAAACTTCAGAACTAATAAGGGTTCCTGGCAAGAAGTCGTTCAAGAAGAAATTGTGTTGCTTTAAGGGAAGGGAATGTCAATAATTAAAATTTTTTCCTTACTTATAGTGACGTGGTGTTAAAGTTTCGGGTCCGCATGAAATTTATGAACTGAATCATAATTTATGATTCACACAGCAGTGCAGCATGAATTTTTCGATTGGTTCAAATTCCCATTTAGTTAAAATGACATGCTCAACTGCTTGACAAAGTGCGATATACTTATATCTTTGCATGTTTATTTTCTTGAAAACAACGACATTCCCCTCTGATTTGAAATAGAGGCTATCCAATATAAATTTCAGCCCTTGACACAAAATTAGCAAAAAACTTAAAACATGCTAGCCATTTTTTAAAACTAAAAAAGAATCACACTTTAAACAGTCGAAACTGTAATTTGATTATCTGGTTTTGGTGGTGCTCTCCGTGGCACAGCGGTTAAGGGATCGGACTTGTATGCTGGAAGTCGCGGGTTCGTTCCCAGCGCTGGCGCGGAGATTTTCCCCGTTGGGTATAAGGGAAAGCCCAAGCACAATACCCCACTCAACCCAGGTGTCGGAAATGGGTACCGGCATTACGGGGGAACCGTCATGGTGTCCTATATATAGGCTTAGTTATAAGACATTTGAAAAACCAATGCTAAGATCATATGTATCAGGCTTGATTGGAAATAAAGCATCCCAAAGATGCCGATGTTAACCTAACCTAACCTAACCTTTGCTTAGTGATGGTGTTATTCAGTACCAGATGGCGTTACTCAGTACCAGATGGTGTTACTCAGTACCAGATGGTATAAAAACCAAGTGTACCAGCTGGTAAAACACACTTTTGACACAACACACTGGTGACATAACACACTGCTGACACAACACACCGCTGACACAACACACTGCTGATGTCGTGATAAAGTTATATTAGGCATACACATTTAAAAAAAAAAATAAAAATCACGTAAAACATTAGGTGATATGTTCATGGCACATTTTATTTTTGGGCTAAATCCCGTGACGCTGAGGAATGTAGACCGTTAAGCCGAAGCGTGGGAGCCAGCGCCGCAGATGCGAAGGGGAACTTCGAAGGGGTGAGGTGACGCTTGAGGGTAGCCTATCACGAGAGGATACGTCACGTTCAGCTTGACGCAGGGGACACGTCAGATGTGACGCGTTAGAAGCACCAATCGCGCGATGCCACGTCACTAACAATTTAGGCGGGTAGCCCGCACCAGCTACAATGAGCGTCCATTGTGCGGCGGGGGTATTTAAGCAGAGCAAGCGCGGGGACCGGCCTATTTTACCGGTGCAGTGACAAGATGTAGGTTTTCTGACGGCCAGAGGGAAGGTGAGAATACGTGGTTTAATTTAGTGATAGTTCATGTGGAGTCATCGAAACGTAGTACGTCTAACTTCTGGACGCAGTGATTTTGCCAAGTATAGTCATTTGCATTGTTGATTACATTTATTATCTCAAACAGGATGCCTTGAGTTTAACTTTTTGTATGAGGGTAAAATGATAATTTTTCAACGGGGAATTGTGTTGAGACGGCATTTATTATTGAAGTGCAGACTTTATGTTTTTATGTAACAAAGTACTTAGTGATTTGTTTTGTGAAGCGGGGCAAAATGCTCATCCGGATTGATTTCAGAGGGAAATAAATTATGATTGATTGTGAGAATTAAAGGGGAGTAAAGCATTAGTTCAATTAATACAATGTGAAGTAGGCACACTGCAGGGAACAAAGACTCAAATAGAGCTATATAATCATGATGCACATTGTTCGCAGGGGAGGTTGGGGAACTGGCCAACGCGGCAGGCGTAGTGTCGCGGCCGGTGGCTCCACACAACCGTGATGCAGGAGCTGATGCTGGGCGTTCTTTAACCTCGCAGCGTTTCCACGTCGGCCCGATATTCAGCAGTAAAATTTTTCCCAAGGATGCTTGATAGCCGAGGTTGGCAACAACGCAAGCACGCTGAACAGTGCAAATCCAGTTTGGCGCGCAGTGTGTGATATGAGTTAGGCAGCAGGGGATGCTTGATAGCCGAGGTTGGCAACAACGCAAGCTCGCTGAACAGTGCAAATCCATTTGGCGCGCTGTGTGTAATATGAATTAGGCAGCCCGTGGTGTTTAATAGTCGAGGTTCTAACCCATGTTTGACGTGACCATGCATTTATGTGTGAACTGACTAGAATATTCATTTCGTGTGTCTAAATTTTTAAAGTGCCATGTCGCAAATCATTAGCATCTTGCCTGAGGGCTCTGGTGCGGATATGAGTGTTGCGATAACATAATTTCCCTGTGTCAGCTCCATGTGTTCACTCAAAATAAATGTGCTAATCTTTGATGACCATTATTCTCCATGACTAATTATGTGGGTAGCTGGCGAGCAGAAAGGTGTACATTTTATTTATTTTACGGAGGTTGCAAGTCCTCCTACGTTACGTGCTTAACCAGCATTGATTCGTGACAGGAAAAATGAACGTACACTCTGTGAGCCTGATACCAACATATTGGCATGGAATTTAGTTAAAACATTTACAGTGCTTTAAAATTTTGTTACGTCACATACCCTTCGAGAAAATCATTAACCAGTAAAATTCATTATAACAAGTGCTCGCGATTAAACAGCAATTTCTTCCTGGGCCATTTCAATGTGTTGCTTGGAGGGCTGCCCAATTTTAAAAGGCAAATTTTACAGCCTAGAAGGAGAGGCGGCTGACGGCAATAAAATGAGAGTTTGTGGTTGTGGCCAAGCATTCTCTGGAATGTCTAACGTAAAGAGTGCTTGCGAAGACAAGTAAATTTGAAGGATGTCTTGGCAGTGAAACTTTCTTTATACGATGAACGATTCATGTGTTAATATTGCATTCTTGGCTCAAATTTGTCATAACTTTAATTGCATCAGTTAAAATATTTCTTCTTGTTGAATTCACACTTCAAGTTATGTGGTAGAGTTTGATGTTGCTGAAATATGTTGTATTTTCTTAGGCTTTCAAGAACCATCACAAGCTTGTCAAGTGCTGAAGTGAGTTATCATAATTAAATTTACATTCTTCAGCTGAATTTACAGTTGAATTCTTTGTGAGTAGGAATAGTCGGTGTGCGTGAATAAATAAAATCTGCCGCTTTCAATTTTGCTGAGACAGGGCTACCACTAAAAATTCTTTCAATATCTCTTGATCAAGCACAGAATGAAATTCTGTGATCAGCACAATGGGAGCCTAATATCTATGTGATGAGCATAAGAATAAACTCTCTCTCAAGATTGAATTCTCTATCATTTCAATGCCTGGATGTGTTCTCTGGGTTAGCTCTTTTAAACATTAAATTTAGTCGAACAAGTGCCCGAAATTAAACAGATATTTCTTCCTGTACCTTTTTTTTTGCTCGTGTTATTTAGCGAGCTACCTGTATTTCTGTATGGAAATTTTTTCTCAGCATTTTTAGCATTTTCAGCTGTCTCAAAATTTTTATGATTGTTGTATTAACCATTCGAGTAAAGCATTAATTATCAACTTGTGTCGAATGAGTGCTCAATGTCATACACAATTTTACATGTGCCATTACCTTACATTCACGTTGTGTGCAGCTGAATCTTTGGGTAAATGCCGCGGCTTGAAACCGGCCGAGCTTTCTGTGGGCCAGGCTGAAAAATTTCTTAAAGCTGTGGTTAGACCTTTTTTCGGGGAACTAATTAAAGTGAGCCCACTGAGTCAGAGTAGCATTGTCTATTGCTGTCATAGTCTGGTGCTGTTTCGAAGTGCGTATATATTACCAACATCACACGCGTTGCGTATTTATCATTGATGGGAAGTGCCTACATTAAAACATTATTAAACATTGCTTTCGCGATGAATTTTATCCGAATGTTCTCTGTGATGATTTGCGGTTGCTGGAAATTTTGTGTGTTGTCGTGGGAACTTGTTTCCATAGTAAATTTCTAACGAGCCTTAGCAATGTGATGCATACCTTGTTAACGACATTTGAGACCTAAAACTCAACAATTCACATTTTCTGATACACGGTGATAGGATTTTGCTTCAATTAGATTTTCTTGCTGTGTAATACAGAGTAGTTCAATGTATGTTTCTAGGTGATACTGATTTCCCGGGTCCTTTTGAATGCAGTTTAATATTTGAAGTAAAATTCCAACATAAAGGCTGATGCAGCTGTGTAAGACCGTGCGAGCTGGCGGTTAGAGTCATAAAAATTGAAGCTCGCCTTGCTACGGCCAGACCTTCTGAGTTTCTCGCTGAAATGAACGTGAATTAGTGTGCAGGCTTTGGGTTGTATTACACGTTGCCATTAATTTTTCTACACGTCATGAGAGAAGAGTACCATCAGTAGCTTTGATCATTTTGCAGTAAATCTCGCCCGTATCTTGAGTAACGATGCTGGAACTTCTGAGTATGTTTATTTTGGGAACATGTAAAGGCCATCATAATAATTTCGAGTTCTGGGATGCAGCCATTATCCTTTAATTTTGATTAAAATCACAGTCGAATGCTATTGTGTCTTTAACTTTAACTGTGTTCGTTGAAAGAATCGATTTTGCTGCATTTTGATAGAATAATATTTTAGCAAGAAATTTTCTTGACGATGTGTTGGATGAAATTTTGTGTGGTAAATTTTTGAATGTCGCTATTATTGGTCCACCAATCACGTTTTGCTAAATTTTGTGTATAAACAGAAGTAGGTGGCGCAGGAAATTAATACCTTAATTTTAAGGGAAAAAACGCCTTCGCCAAAATATCTGGGGACAACTTTTGAAGCGTCTTAAGAATTCAGTTTCATAGCAGCTGCTGTTTAACGTAATGTAATCTTTTGTCGAGAAAATTTGATAAACGTGAATCACATTTTAATTCGCTAATATTTGAATACTTTTATTATAAAAATTTAACGTCTGATAAAGTTGATGGAATGGTTTGAAACTCAATTTCTTGCTGTCATTAACTGAGTAAGGATTACTTTTCCTATCGTCGGAGTGAACTGAATTAAGTAACGGAATGTAGGATTATCGATAATTTAGTGTGGTGATTTTAGGAATGTGTGTGGTATCTCTTAGATGCTGCGCAGCTAATTCTTGACGTAATTTTAGTTACTTGAAATAGAAATACCGCCTACACACGTGACCAGTAAAGTAAACTTTATTCGTTAAAATTTCTGTATTCACAACGATTCATGCGAACCTCCAGTGTTCAAGAGTAGGAAGTGAATGTTTTTTTTAATCTGTTGCGATACTCTATTATTTCAAAATGACTTGTTTTTCCTTCTCAAATTCCGTGGGCATAAAATCCTCATTGCGTCAGACTGCTATTCACATAAACTCCTGGGAATATATAATTTTCTTTGCAGGTGTCGACCGTGTTAGGCGTATTAATTTAAGGGTAATTCAATCTCAGCTTCTTCTAGTTGGAAAGGAATATTATTTAAGTGTACTTAGTTTTAAGCTGCACACGTGGAGTGACCAATGATAATTTTTTTTTTGACTAAGTAAGTGAATATAAGCGAGGAAGGAATTTCATTTTATCTACTGAACCGTACATTGAATTCAAGACTATTTTATTGCATCTGCAAATGGGTTGTTTAATGAAGCTTTCATATAATTTTGGATGTGAAATAGGATTTTGTTGGAGCCTGAATCTACGCCCCTAGGTGCATTTATTCACCCGGCCGTCATAGAAATCACAAGTTGCGATGTCGAATTGATAATTAAATGCATTCATCCGCCATGATCTATGTGTGAATTTCATGTTCAGTGGGGAACTTTATTTGAATCTTCATATATATATTGCTCCAAATAAAATGATGGTAACGATATCGATAACGTACGTAATCCCAAGCGAATTGCGATGTTATATCGAGGATGTGTCCACATAATTGTATTGAATAAATTGGCTCATTGGAATATGCTATTTTCTACGATGAAAATATACAATATATTGAATTGAAGCCTTGATTTTGTTGGAAAATTTTTTGTAATGAATGATAGTTGCGCACTGTAATGGATAAACGGGAATTTTGTGTTAATGCGTGTGCTAGAGATGGAGGATGCGAAGCGGAGGAGACGTGTGTAAGTTTTATTACTGTTCTGATCCCAGGGCAATAAAATTTTGCGTTCGTCGAGTCTCATCTTTTAATTACTCGTGTGGTATAGTGTGAACGCAAGAATGCAGAATGCTATAGGAACTGAAGTAGAAATATTACTACTGTTATTATTTAAAATGTGTTGAACTTCAATGGCGGGGAATTGGACTTTAAAATAGTACAGCTCGTTTTTTTGGTGTCTCTGGTTTTTTTGCGAGTTGTAGGATTTGCAAAGAAAATCCCCTGTGCTATTCCTGTATCAGCTTAATAAAAAGAATCAGAGTAAGTAATGCAAATGTTTCTTGTGTTGGTGATGTCGAGAAGGTCAGACTCTGGGCAGGCTGGATAAGGAACAAGTAGATTAATAAATGCGTGAATATCATTAAGGGTTCCCTGCAGAAATTGTAAATTATTTCACAATTACACGGCATCGTAGTATAATAAGATGAACTTAATCCTTTGCACTGAATTTCACGTAGGAATGTTTGCTGGTTTTTCTTGTTGCGTCTTTCGATCAGGCGGACTCTCGTGAAATTTGAGGTGCTGGTGATAGTTCATTAATTTTTAAGTGTAATAGGATAAGAACTGTTCCTTAATTCTGAATCTCCAATGCGCGTTGCCAGGAACTTTTGCTTCTTTCCACCTGGTGAACGGTGTGTGAGGGAACGAGAATAGGAACTGCGATTTTGACCTACATTTGCAGTGGCACAACCAGAAGTAAAGCATATCCTATTTTCTGAGTTTGAGTAACTGCGATGTTTACCGGATTTAGACTACCTGATTGACGTACTAACTTTTGGATACAATTTAGTGTGAGTTGTCGCTGCGTTCATGTGTTGAAGTTTTGGTGTTTCCTTCGCATAGGGATGTTCCAGGCACTCAAACTGTTCGTACTCCAACATCGACGGATATGCTAATTTAATTTTCTTAGTATAATAGTTATGTTAAGGTGATACAACACTCTCTCCGTCATTGAATGGAAACATACTGCAGGCTCCCGAGTTATGTAAATACATTGATAATGTCATGCAATTCAACGACGTCTCTTCGAGTGGAATGACATGATATGAATAAAGGCTAAACTGTCTCAAGGGCTGGCAAATCAGGTGATTAGGATGTGATTGTAACTTTCTCATGATTTTGTGGGTGCGGACGAGTAATCAGATCGCCTAAACTGCAGTGCACGGCAGTGTGGCGTAAGTCTGATGAAATGTTAACACTCTATTTCTATTTTCTTTGAATAAAAGCACACGGGATATCGGCCAACCTGGTAAATCTCTCGTTGTGAATATGTTATTTCATTTGTGTACATGTTTAGGAAGTTAGGTGAAAGTAAATGAGCAGTGACACCGTCGAAGCATTCTTGACTTTGTCTGTAGTTCATTATGGATACCTGAACTTATTAATTTATTTGAAACTCTTGTGATCTCACTTCTGCCCAGTCAGGGTAGGCTTGTAAAGATTCACGAGAAGTGAATAATTAATTATGAGGAACCAAACTGTACGATGTCTATCGATCACCTAAGTGACAATGTTAGATGGTAAATCGTAGGTGGAAGTTGATCTCTGAAATATGTATGTTACCCTGGGAAACGAATGAAGGGCTGACGAGCCCAGCTAACGAGCTCCGACGATGGAATAAATCTACAGAATTTTCCGCGAAGACGCGAGGTCTAATTTTCCGCGTAAACCGCGACGCAAGGATGGTTTTCAACGAATTGTTCCGCGCAGATAGCGTGACGCAAGGATAGAGTGGATTGGAGGAATCTACAATTAAAGATTAGTAGGTTACAAATCCTGATGAACCAGGGGGCCCCCCTTTGATGATAACGTTTGCCGAGAAAATGTAATAATAATGCTGATAAGGATTTTGAGGATGATAACAATAATGATGCACCACTGCTTGGAAGGAGAACGAGCTGAGGATCAATAAGAAGATATTCAACGTTGAAACATTGCCCGAAATTTAGAAATCTGTGGTTAGGTGGCTTATAAGCGCGACGATGTATTGCCTTGTAATGAACACGCCTATTAAAGATTCTCTAATGTCGTTGGTGTACCGAAGACAACCCGGAAAATAAAATAAATGTCATGTATGTGTTTCAATATTAAATGTCATATGTGTTTGAATATTCTTGTGTCTATTTGCCGATATGTGTGTTATGTTAGCTGTGTTTTCCCTCGAGTCCTAGGATGTTTCTTTTCGATGTGCTTTTTGGACGTTAGGATGCGATGTGTATTTGATTAACGTCATACGTCTATGTTATCAACGTCAGGGTGCGTCAATATTATAATAACGTAACAGTTATGTTCAATTCTGTGAGTATGCAAAGCATGGATGGAAGTTTACGAGTAGCGTTTCTCTGAATTAATTAAAATTTTTGTACCTTATAACAACTTGATATTGTCATATAAAAAATTTGATCCGTTGGCTCAAATTTTGCGAAGGGCGGGGGGATGTGTCGTGATAAAGTTATATTAGGCATACACATTTAAAAAAAAAAATAAAAATCACGTAAAACATTAGGTGATATGTTCATGGCACATTTTATTTTTGGGCTAAATCCCGTGACGCTGAGGAATGTAGACCGTTAAGCCGAAGCGTGGGAGCCAGCGCCGCAGATGCGAAGGGGAACTTCGAAGGGGTGAGGTGACGCTTGAGGGTAGCCTATCACGAGAGGATACGTCACGTTCAGCTTGACGCAGGGGACACGTCAGATGTGACGCGTTAGAAGCACCAATCGCGCGATGCCACGTCACTAACAATTTAGGCGGGTAGCCCGCACCAGCTACAATGAGCGTCCATTGTGCGGCGGGGGTATTTAAGCAGAGCAAGCGCGGGGACCGGCCTATTTTACCGGTGCAGTGACAAGATGTAGGTTTTCTGACGGCCAGAGGGAAGGTGAGAATACGTGGTTTAATTTAGTGATAGTTCATGTGGAGTCATCGAAACGTAGTACGTCTAACTTCTGGACGCAGTGATTTTGCCAAGTATAGTCATTTGCATTGTTGATTACATTTATTATCTCAAACAGGATGCCTTGAGTTTAACTTTTTGTATGAGGGTAAAATGATAATTTTTCAACGGGGAATTGTGTTGAGACGGCATTTATTATTGAAGTGCAGGCTTTATGTTTTTATGTAACAAAGTACTTAGTGATTTGTTTTGTGAAGCGGGGCAAAATGCTCATCCGGATTGATTTCAGAGGGAAATAAATTATGATTGATTGTGAGAATTAAAGGGGAGTAAAGCATTAGTTCAATTAATACAATGTGAAGTAGGCACACTGCAGGGAACAAAGACTCAAATAGAGCTATATAATCATGATGCACATTGTTCGCAGGGGAGGTTGGGGAACTGGCCAACGCGGCAGGCGTAGTGTCGCGGCCGGTGGCTCCACACAACCGTGATGCAGGAGCTGATGCTGGGCGTTCTTTAACCTCGCAGCGTTTCCACGTCGGCCCGATATTCAGCAGTAAAATTTTTCCCAAGGATGCTTGATAGCCGAGGTTGGCAACAACGCAAGCACGCTGAACAGTGCAAATCCAGTTTGGCGCGCAGTGTGTGATATGAGTTAGGCAGCAGGGGATGCTTGATAGCCGAGGTTGGCAACAACGCAAGCTCGCTGAACAGTGCAAATCCATTTGGCGCGCTGTGTGTAATATGAATTAGGCAGCCCGTGGTGTTTAATAGTCGAGGTTCTAACCCATGTTTGACGTGACCATGCATTTATGTGTGAACTGACTAGAATATTCATTTCGTGTGTCTAAATTTTTAAAGTGCCATGTCGCAAATCATTAGCATCTTGCCTGAGGGCTCTGGTGCGGATATGAGTGTTGCGATAACATAATTTCCCTGTGTCAGCTCCATGTGTTCACTCAAAATAAATGTGCTAATCTTTGATGACCATTATTCTCCATGACTAATTATGTGGGTAGCTGGCGAGCAGAAAGGTGTACATTTTATTTATTTTACGGAGGTTGCAAGTCCTCCTACGTTACGTGCTTAACCAGCATTGATTCGTGACACTGACACAACACACTGCTGACACAACACACTGCTGACACAACACACTGCCCACACAACACACTGCTGACACAACACACTGCTGGCACAACACACTGCTGACACAGCACACTGCTGACACAACACACTGCTGACACAACACACTGCTGACACAACACACTGCTGACACAACACACTGCTGCACACAACACACCGCTGACACAACACACTGCTGACACAACACACTGCGGACACAACACACAACACACTGCTGAAACAACACACTGCTGACACAACACACTGCCCACACAACACACTGCCCACACAACACACGGCCCACACAACACACTGCCCACACAACACACTGACCACACAACACACTGCCCACACAAAACACTGCCCACACAACACACTGCCCACACAACACACTGCCCACACAACACACTGCCCACACAACACACTGCCCACACAACACACTGCCCACACAACACACTGCCCACACAACACACTGCCCACACAACACACTGCCCACACAACACACTGCCCACACAACACACTGCCCACACAACACACTGCCCACACAACACACTGCCCACACAACACACTGCCCACACAACACACTGCCCACACAACACACTGCCCACACAACACACTGCCCACACAACACACTGCCCACACAACACACTGCCCACACTTCACACTGCCCACACAACACACTGCCCACACAACACACCGCCCACACAACACACTGCCCACACAACACACTGCCCACACAACACACTGCCCACACAACACACTGCCCACACAACACACTGCCCACACAACACACTGCCCACACAACACACTGCCCACACAACACACTGCCCACACAACACACTGCCCACACAACACACTGCCCACACAACACACTGCCCACACAACACACTGCCCACACAACACACTGCCCACACAACACACTGCCCACACAACACACTGCTGGCAAAATACACCCAATTAAAATTTCGATAATCCAGTGTTATACTTTTTACTTGCCTCCATGAATAAATAATTATGACTATCAGGCTAATAAAACAAGCAGGAAATCTCAATTAGAGCTTTTGGCTTTGATCAGCTTGCAGAAATATGAAGGTTTTGAATAATTAAGCCTTTTGCTTGCAAGTAATTAAGCTCGCTGTGGTAAAATATTTTTGGTAATTCATCAAGCTCTTCTGACTTTTGTCAAGCGTTAGAATATTCTGAAAACATGTTTTAAAAACGAACTATTGTTAAATATTAAATGCGTGATCAGTCAGGCTGATAGAGTTTTGTTGCTCGTGCAATAATCAGCCAGAGTCGTGCAAAATCGTTTGACTATCCAAAGTTAGCATGACAATGAGATTTGGAATCCAGGGTGCAATGAATAGATAAAAGACTACTTATTGTAAAAGAAAACATGCTCCTTGAAGTGTAAATACGTTCATAAAAAACGCTATCAAATTTACAATACGTGGTAAATAAATCTATTTTTCATATTATGTATCCCCTGTTATTAATTTACAAATACTCATGGGTATTTACGAGGGAACTCGTTTCGTGTGAATTTCTCTCTATATCATATACTTATCCTTTTCAGTTAAAAAAAACTCATCCACGTACGATTATACTGAACATGTTGCGTTTTTGTACTAATAGCTTGATCGAAAAAATTAGTGTTAACTTCTTCAACACGCAGTAAAGGAAGGTAATTTGAGTAGGAGTCCACAAGCACTCGTGCGTTCTGCTGCTGTCAGAGTTGCAATTTTGCAAGCCCCGCACGTCCTGAAGACCTAAGTACTTGTGAAGGAGATCAGATTATAAGTTACGAGTAGGTTGAGTTCCTCTAAAGAATAATGAGTGCAATGCCTTGATCTTAATTGGCACGTAAACTATGGGTAAAATTTGTAAAAAAGAACTTGTCTTGCCGTAGCGGCACAGACGGCAGTGAAGGTTTTTCCGACGTCTTGGCCACCCTGTGAGATATTTTTCGCCACCTAAAAATCTCACAGTAGAGGACTTCTACATGAAAGAATAGCACTCAAGGTAGCATAATCGAAGAAAAACTTTCGCCCTCACCGCTACGGTGACGTAAATTAATTAAAAATCTAACCCCTATAATGAGCTACCCTACAAATCCAAAGCATATTAGCTTCCCAATGAGCTTCTTTCTCTTCTTAAAAAACTAAAATCGATTATTGTCTTTAAAGAAATCAGCACACACAGTAGTCAAATCGACAGAAGAACTTTCATTCTCAGCTTGACTGCGACGGTGACGTGAAATGCTTGCGACTCCAGCCTCTGTTGGCTTTATTTTGGAACAGCGCCGAGCTCAATCTCATTATTTGTTGTTTGTCGGCCGCCGCGCAAATGTTATGACATTTAGTTCAGCCAGTTACGCTACCCATGAGCCTCTGCAGAGCAGCAATGCAGGGTGACTACCGCAGAGGCTATTTTGAGCATCGTGGGCGTCAGTTGAAACGGTAGAGGAAACAAGGTAGAGTCATTTCTGTGGGGGAAAAATACACCTCTTCTTTTTCGGCTAGCCAATAGAACGGCTCATTTCAAACAAACTCCAAGACGTCACCATTGCGACATGTCGTTAAGCCAATAGGGGTGCCAGATTTGGCTAGCGTGTTGCCAGATGCTATATGAGCGCTGCTATTGGTTCGTTGTGACATCAGCATTGCCGCACGGTCTACGAAAAAAAGACTGGTTCGTCTCGCTTCGTCTACCGTGTTCTACACCTTATAGAAGAAGGAAAAATACAATCAGATATTCCGGGCAGCTAAAATTGCTTGAGCAAAACTGTTTAGCAAATATCAATTATGCTTAACAGTTCTACATATAACGCTCGTTGTTTTTTTAAACAGATTTTTAGCATTTGTATAAATAGTTACCCATTACAGTTCAAATGCATTCATTCATACGCACACATACTTTCATGTCATGGAATATGTTTTAAAATTTGCACACTAATCAGACCCCTCTCCCTTGAAGATTATGCAAGTAGCTGGAAGAAACGGAAAGAAAACGGATGGTTTTTCCTCTCGTACCCTGAATATCCAGCCAAAAATATCACCCTTACGATCAAAGTTCTTCACGAGACTCGAAAAACTGCCCAAGTTCCTCCAAAATAGAAACATTTTTAAGCACTTAATGCAAAGCTTAGCTACTTAGCAGTTCATTTAATTATTTTGCGCTCTGGGACTAGCAAAAGATTCATAGACATGTTGATGAAAAAAGCAAGCGAACTATGTCCAATGGTGACGTCAACGTCTGTTGAATAGAACAGCCGTTGCATAACGTTTTCTTGCGGAGGCGAAACTTTGTAAAATATATGGTCTTACCTATGTTATTTTAATCCCTACTGTCCCCTTAGTTACTACGATAAACTGAATCTCTGAAAAGTTACTCATTTAAAGTGTGCTCGAATAACAATTTTTTAAAAGAGCTAATGCCGAAGCAAAAGAATTATAGTTTCTGCAGGCATGAATACAAATAAACAACTAATAATGCGGTTTTTATGAGTTTTCGTAACTGTGATAAAAATTGTTATTAACAGCGGGTTTTTTTCTTGCCTCATATTAACACATCAAGTGCTGCGAATTAAACTGATGTTCAGAATTCAACTCAAATGAGAGGTAATTTTAGAGATCAATTATGAAAGCAACGAACATTGAATAGATCGCACCTTCATTTAGTTTTCATTAAGCATTTATCGAAATTGAGTTAGTGACTGTAGGTCGGTCAACAACATTATGAAAATCCCCTCAGTGACCACCGGTGAGTCACGTCGCACTTTAAAGGACCCAATCCAAAAAATAAATTCGCTTATTTTCAAAAGGAATGAAAATTTTTCTCAATTTTCCCCGATCGAACACCCAATTTGCAAAAATAATAATGACAGGTTTTGTCGGCGCTCGTAGGCAGTTCGTCAATTTTTCGTACGATGTGCACTTGGACACCAAGCTTAGTATTTTCTTGGAAAATTCGTTACAATATTCGTCACTGGTTGATAGGAAATTTGACAGAAATATTTCAATCCTCTCTGTATCTACATTTGATAATTGGGCAGAAGTCAAGAAAATCCTCAATTATAGGAGTGAAATTTAATTTATACGCATGCAAACGCGTCTTGGCTGTTTTTATTTTTCTTCAGATTTGAGTTATCTTGATTGGATTCCAGAGGGCAATTGCTGATCGATCGACTTGACCAATCCAATCTACTGCGCTCACTGAACGAACGACCAATGTTCTCATATTTCATTGCGGGACGCAGCGAACAATGTCAGTGCCTCCAACGCCACAATTTACGTGCTCCGCTGTAAAGAAATGAACCCAAAAAAATACTAACAAAAGAAATAGATGTTGAAAATTTTCGTGGTCTGTCGCGTAGAAATAAATGAGACTGCTTCATATGTCTCATCGGATGCCGTTTTCCTATCACTGCATGGATAGTGACAGACGGCTAAGACGATATTTAAATGGCTTATAATTGAGTTAGCGATAAGATATCATCAGAAACGTCACACGTAAGTTTACAGGACCTTAAATAAACATTCCTGTGTGTATTTTGAGTAAAGAAGGTGGAGTGCTGTATTTTAGAAAGGTTGTAAGAGTTTGGTATTCATATCCCATAATGGATATGGTATCGTATAAATAACCTGCACTTTATGAAAAATATTTAATTAAAAAGAGTAGCACCTTCAGTGAACTAAAACTCGCTACATTAACAAGCTGCACGTAATTTTCCGCTGTGATAAACCCGAGAAGTTAAAACTCAATTTTCGAAAAGTTAACGGGCCGAACTCGAGTACCTCTTCCTCAGAATGCCTTCACTGTGATACTCGGCTAATAGAAAGGCATCTTTGGACTCCATGTCACGGTCATAGCTACAACTACTTCTCAAAAGTTGTCCTTTTGGCAGCAACTTTGCTGGAGAACGGCGAGTGTCGAGCACCAAGTTTCGTCACTTGACGTTGCCTAATTAGCAGAGAACTCGGCAACGTTTCTTCATTTGTCGGTTGCGCAGCTCGAACATTTGCTGCTAATTATTGACCGGCGCAGCGGCAGGGCTAATGAGTCCCGGCACTGGCCGAGGCAGCAGCTGTTAACTTTGCCTTCTGAATATGCATCAGTTGCTTTGAAATACCTCTTCATAGACGGCTTTTTAAAATGGCGTGAGTTATGTACGCGTTAAGATTGTCCATGTGTATAGCACCTTGTTATAAGTTTGTTTATGCCGTGAAGCAATGTAAAGGTGTTCCTTTTGAGAATTTTGGATACATTGTGCTTACATGTTGAACCTATTTATCTTTCGTAATTAAGCGGACAGTTTGAAATAACTGAGCCTCGACAGAGTATCCTATCCACTTGTTGCTAACTTCCTCGTTGAACGGTGAATGCCATGCTTGATGAGAAACTGAGTTCTCGGGACATTTTTTAACCTTTTCCGTTACTCTGGGCTAATTTTAAGCAGAATTGTGAAAACATGCAGAAGTCTAAAGTGTGAATAATTTGAATTTTTAACGCTTGCGCAACGGAACTGTTGAGATTTTTAGCGCTTGCGTAACGGAACTGTTAAAAATGTTACCGCTTGCGTAACTTAACTGTTGAAATTTTTAATGCTTGCATAATGGAACTGTTGAGATTTTTAACGCTTTCGTAACGGAACTTATGAAAAAGCACCCCAACTAAAAGTGAATAAACATTCAAGTATGCATTTCCAAGCACAAACATCAGGTAGTGGGCAAGAATTTTCTAAAATAATTATTTTAGATAACACAACATTTTTCACACAATAACAATTATTAGCGCATTATGCATTCTACGGTGAAATTATTGATAGAAATCATGACTCAAATAAAATTTGAAAGAAAAGTTTTTCATTCCTCTAATGATGAAATGAAGTTGAAAAAAATAAACTCGTTGTGGCTAAAATAAAATGTTCAAGAACATTTAGTCGTATACTGGGATGATGTAAACTAGAATACGACGTTCAAGAACAATTTGTCGTAAACTTGGATGAAAATTTATCATAAATTTCAACATCATTTAAGCGTAGAAGGGACTTAGACCAAATGATCTGTTGACAATATTTCAACATCTTCAATTTCAAGTCTTTCAATTCAATTTGCCATTCATGGGACACTCCTGGGTTGGGTTGATAGGAATGAGCGAGGCGGAACAGAGGAGGTGCGTCAGCTTTGATTCAAAGGGCGCTGCTAATGCCAGCAGCTACGTTGATGCATCTAGGATGTTGATGCATCTATGATGTTGATGCAGGCATTTGATGCCAGTTCCTATTCTCTCGGTATCCTGCAATCCATTTTGATACGATGCCAGCACCAGTAATCCTGGTCTTGAAGTCTGTGTCTGAGAAGATATCATTGCACATCCTCCACCCAATTTATGTAGAACTCCTAATGGTAATTAAAAATCGATTGTTAGTCTTCCATGTATGTCAATCTTACGATCTAGAAGTCAATTTTACTATCTAGAGATTAATTTTCTTGTCACGAAGTCAATTTTACTCTCTGGAAGTCAATTTCATTGTATAAAAGAGGATTTAATATTTAGAAGTCAATTTTACTGCCTGGATGTCAATTTCACTGTCTAAAAGTCTATTTTACTCTCTAGAAGACAATTTTCCTGTCTAGAAAACTATTTTACCCTCTATAAGACAATTTTCCTGTCTAGAAAACTATTTTACTCTCTAGAAGACATTTTTCTTGACTAGAAAACTATTTTACTGCCTAGAAGACAATTTTATTGTCCTGCCTAGAAGACAATTTTACTCTCTGGAAGTCAATTTCATAAATCATAAGCATTCACTCAAATATCATAACTTCGATGTCATTCTGTAGCGGGAGACGTGCAAGCATCTTGTGAAATTATCAACCAATATCAATGTTCCCTTTACAAAACAGTATATTCGATATATGATATTACTGGTGTATGTAGGTATTCTGTTGGATGAGGATTTTTTATTCGTAACTCGTTCAATACGCCTTCAGTGCTCATACCGAACCCACACTTGGTTCCTTCTATCAAACGTCTGCCTTACATGACTAAACTTATCAATATCACTCTTGATAAAGCAATGATCTTTATCAAATGACTTCGCTATGTCACTGTAAATTCATACTCACCACCTATGCTATCGATAAGAAACCGTTTCTCACAGTTAAATCGCGCTGGCGTTCCATTTCTTAATAAGGGTCTCCAACAACTTCAGTGACGAGTCAATATTCCAACGCATGTCACGTTTAGTTGCTGTTTTTGAACGTTTCCACTCGTACTTTCACATTTAGAATAGCTAAGCATGTCAGCCTGTCAAACTCTACGTGGTAGAATATTGTGATATCAGTGAAACGCTTGGAAAAATATTCATAAATCATTTACTCCGGGTGTACACATGTACACAACTTGTGGTGAGCACATGGTAATGTTGTGTAATGAATGTACATGGAATAAACGCCCTTCTTTCAGGCCTAAGCTTCCTAAATAATTTCATGACTAATTAATTACCTCAAAGCTGTTTACGAGATTCAAGGCTTAGTACCTAATTAATGATGTATCATTGAATAGCCTACTTTGCCCGCTCTGCTAAATCAGGCATGATGATACATCGAGCCAGAGCCAGATTTCAATGAATTTTTGTAGTCGTGGCAGTACAACTGGTAGCGTATGTTTTTCTGTCGATTAGACTACGCTACTGGCTTTTTTTTACAGAAATTTCTTAACTTTGTTAGAAATATGCTCAACTTTGTAAAATTTTTATAAAAAAACACCCGTAACGTAACGAAATCGATCGATACATTTTCTGCTAGCTGCGTCCCTACAATGATGTGAATTGGTGAAAATCTAGCCCGTGAACGACAGCACAAAAGTTCTCAACTTATTGTGTGATTATCAACTTATTAAAATTATTGTGTGATTATCAATTTATTAAACTTTTTGTGTGATTATCAACTTATTAAAATTATTGTGTGATTATCAATTTGTTAAACTCTTTGTGTGATTATCACCTTATTAAACTTATTGTATGATTATCAATTTATTAAACTTATTGTGTGATTATCAACTTATTAAAATTATTTTATGATTATCAATGTATTAAACTTATTGTGTGATTATCAGCTTATTAAACTTATTGTGTGGGGATCTACTTAATCAAATATTGTAAGGTGATCAATTTATTCAAAAAATTGTGTAGTGATCAACTTATCCGTCTTATTGCATGGTGTTGAACTTATTGTGAGGTTACTCTTAATGGTACGATGCCTTGCTCGTGGCTGCAGGGAAGTACGAAGGGACGAATACGCTCAGCCTCGTATAACAGGCGTTGATCTCATGTCATAAAAAACGGTGACAATTATCTAAATTTCGAAAAGGAAAAAAAAACAGAACGTAAAAATGCAACAGAATGTACAACATTACATATGTCATTTAACTGACACAGTGATTTCTTTACCAGATGTCAAGTTGAATATGAACGCAATTTAGAAAATAATATTAATAGCGTATAGGGAATTTTAAAAGCGAATGATTGAATATTCGATTATTAAATCAAAAATTTATTTTTTATTCTTGATTTTGAAAGTTTTTTTCGAGAAGTTAAAATTGTATATGATATAAACTTTATTTAATTTTTTTTTTAAATCCTGGATTAAGAGATTTTTCTTATATTATCATATCCCGGTGATTGAAATAAAAAATATTATTCCAATATGGATAGAAATTATCAGTTTTTCCGGACAACGAATGCAGGCAACGAAGGTCTCGCGAGTCCGACATTAAACACGCGAATACAGTATGTCATTGCTATGACATCCACATGAAGCTCTGAGTTATTTGCTATTGAAATTCGCTCGTTAAACGAGCATTTGATCGTCGAACGGCATTTTTTTCATTTTGCGGTCACCGTTACCGGAATTGATCCAATCAGCGAAAATTTGAGTACGACCTCTTCTACTCAAATTCCGATATCTTCGAAAAAAAAAAACACGTTGAAACTCACAATGAAAAAAAAACGTGAAAACAGAACAGTGGTTTCAAAATGTGCAGAATTTCCCAGTGATCTCTGACCAAGCTAGTCCCGGCACCAGAACAGACGACCGAAAATTCCATCACCAACGGAGCGTCCGTCGACACAGAAGCCATGACGCAGTAGCCGTTCAGCGAAGGAAACTTTCGTAATACAAAGTTCTCTGGAACTGATGACTCCCAACAACTTTAAGCTCCCACAGCCTAAGTTTTCTCCGCAACTTTTACATGCATTTTGCCCCCTCTCGGTGAAATTAGAGGCATATTTTCTTGACGGCTACCGAGCTTGTAGGTCAGATTATCATGCCTGCACCACCACTGGCGAGCGGTTAAGCTCCTTTTGGGCTTCCGTCGGTCTCTCCTACCACTTGCAACACTTTCTTTGACTTTCCCGACGAAATGAAGGTTTTTCACTGCTTTCAACTCTGAAAACTTATAGTTTTTTCAAATGCCTGGGATTTATAAGAGCTACATTCGTGTGATAATACTAACATAAATAATAACATTGAGGAATTATTATACTCTCCGAACTTGCATCACTTCCCATGACTTTCTCGACGGAATGAAAATATTTAACAGCTTCCAACTTTCAATCCCTGTTCTATTTTCAAACGCAGGGGATTTAGGTGAGCTGAATTCGTCTGATAATAATATAAATAATAAGATGAAGGAAAAAAACGTGCACCCTGCGCTCTAAAATTTACAGGACATGGACTCTTTTTCCCAAGGTTATTCATTGGCCGGCCTCTCTTTCATCGCTCCGGCCTCTAAATTACCTCATGCAATTACCATCGCATAACATGGGCGGCTTTCCATGCGAGATTTTCAGTGTCCGACACATTATTTTGGCCAAGAGCAGAAAGAGATCAAAAGTGAACAGCAGAATTTGAATGAATCTCCATAAGTTAAGGTTTCAAATTATTGTGCTGGAAATATCATTGAATTTTAATTGCAAAAATGTGACTGCATTTAGTCGGTAGCGATTTCTTCCTGACGTATGCTGTGCATCTTATGTAGCGATGTACAACGGTCGGAGAAAACGAGTTCTAGAAACATTTGTTAGCATTTTCCGTCACTCTGAGCTAATTTTTGGCAGAACTTTGAAAGCAATTAGAAGCACAAAGTATGATTAAATTCAAATTTTTAATGATTGAGTAACGAAACAGTCAAATTTTCAACGTTTGCGTACCGGAACTGCTGAAATTTTTAACTCTTCCGTAACAAAACGTTTGAATTTTTAAACGCTTGCGTAACGAAACTATTGAAATTTTCAACTCTTCCGTAACAAAACGTTTGAATTTTTTAACGTTTACGTAACGAAACTTTTGAAATTTTAAACGCTTGCGTAACGAAACTGTTGAAATTTGTAACGCATGCAAATGAGGAAGAGGGTCGGAATAGGTAAACAGGTAATGTTTTGGCTGACATGTCCAGCTCTTCCTTCTTTCGACATGAACGCTGTGTCTGTTTATCAATTTCTGCTCTTAGCTTTTGTAGCCATTATAGTTCAAAAATTTCTAGACCCTCTTGATCTTAATTGTTTTGTAATATCGATTAAAATTTTGAATAAAAGTAAATAAGATTTCCATCAACCAAATTTAACATGGGTATATGATATTATTAAGAAAAATCCAAAAAGTATTCTACTTATTATATAAAAATAACCAGTGAGAAGTGAAATAAATATGTACTTTCCCCTTTAAATTTTACAATTCATATGAGACATTTTTTTTTGAAAATCAAACAAGAAGTTCTGAAGTCATGATCTGGTTCATTAATTTGCATCGAAGCTTTATTCTTGGTCAAGGATTGAAACATTGGAAGCCCAATGCTGCACTCAATTTCTTTTAATGAACCAAAATAATATCCAATTTCAAGGGGATGCCACTTCCGGGGTCTCTGGCACCTGTTGCCACCACAGTTGACTTTTAGCGGCGCTTGGCGCAGTTGACGCGTAATTGATTTGCTCAGGAGGAATTACGCGTTATGCAATTGATTTGCTCAGAGGGAAGTACGCGTTATGCAATTAATTTGCTCAGGGAGAAGTACGCGTTATGCAATTGATTTGCTCAGAGGGGAGTACGCGTTATGCAATTGATTTGCTCAGAGGGGAGTACGCGTTATGCAATTGATTTGCTCAGAGGGGAGTACGCGTTATGCAATTGATTTGCTCAGAGGGAAGTACGCGTTATGCAATTAATTTGCTCAGGGAGAAGTACGCGTTATGCAATTGATTTGCTCAGAGGGGAGTACGCGTTATGCAATTGATTTGCTCAGGGAGAAGTACGCGTTATGCAATTGATTTGCTCAGAGGGAAGTACGCGTTATGCAATTGATTTGCCCAGAGGGGAGTACGCGTTATGCAATTGATTTGCTCAGAGGGTAGTGCGCGTTATGCAATTAATTTGCTCAGAGGGAAGTACGCGTTATGCAATTGATTTGCTCAGAAGGAAGTACGCGTTATGCAATTGATTTGCTCAACGGGGGGAGTGCGCGTTATGCAATTAATTTGCTCAGGGGGAAGTACGCGTTATGCAATTAATTTGCTCAGGGAGAAGTACGCGTTATGCAATTGATTTGCTCAGAGGGGAGTACGCGTTATGCAATTGATTTGCTCAGGGAGAAGTACGCGTTATGCAATTGATTTGCTCAGAGGGAAGTACGCGTTATGCAATTAATTTGCTCAGGGAGAAGTACGCGTTATGCAATTGATTTGCTCAGAGGGGAGTACGCGTTATGCAATTGATTTGCTCAGAGGGAAGTACGCGTTATGCAATTGATTTGCTCAGGGAGAAGTACGCGTTATGCAAATGATTTGCTCAGAGGAAAGTACGCGTTATGCAATTGATTTGCTCAGAGGGAAGTACGCGTTATGCAATTGATTTGCTCAGAGGGAAGTACGCGTTATGCAATTGATTTGCTCAGAGGGAAGTACGCGTTATGCAATTGATTTGCTCAGAGGGAAGTACGCGTTATGCAATTAATTTGCTCAGAGGGAAGTACGCGTTATGCAATTGATTTGTTCAGAGGGAAGTACGCGTTATGCAATTGATTTGCTCAGAGGGAAGTACGCGTTATGCAATTAATTTGCTCAGGGAGAAGTACGCGTTATGCAATTGATTTGCTCAGAGGGAAGTACGCGTTATGCAATTGATTTGCTCAGAGGGAAGTACGCGTTATGCAATTGATTTGCTCAGAGGGAAGTACGCGTTATGCAATTGATTTGCTCAGAGGGAAGTACGCGTTATGCAATTAATTTGCTCAGAGGGAAGTACGCGTTATGCAATTTATTTGCTCAGAGGGAAGTACGCGTTATGCAATTGATTTGCTCAGAGGGAAGTACGCGTTATGCAATTGATTTGCTCAGAGGGAAGTACGCGTTATGCAATTGATTTGCTCAGAGGGAAGTACGCGTTATGCAATTGATTTGCTCAGGGGGAAGTTCGCGTTATGCAATTAATTTGCTCAGAGAGAAGTACGCGTTATGCAATTGATTTGCTCAGGGGGAAGTACGCGTTATGCAATTGATTTGCTCAGAGGGAAGTACGCGTTATGCAATTGATTTGCTCAGAGGGAAGTACGCGTTATGCAATTGATTTGCTCAGAGGGAAGTACGCGTTATGCAATTGGTTTGCTCAGAAGGAAGTACGCGTTATGCAATTGATTTGCTCAGAGGGAAGTACGCGTTATGCAATTGATTTGCTCAGAGGGAAGTACGCGTTATGCAATTAATTTGCTCAGAGAGAAGTACGCGTTATGCAATTAATTTGCTCAGGGGGAAGTACGCGTTATGCAATTAATTTGCTCAGGGAGAAGTACGCGTTATGCAATTGATTTGCTCAGAGGGGAGTACGCGTTATGCAATTGATTTGCTCAGGGAGAAGTACGCGTTATGCAATTGATTTGCTCAGAGGGAAGTACGCGTTATGCAATTGATTTGCCCAGAGGGGAGTACGCGTTATGCAATTGATTTGCTCAGAGGGTAGTGCGCGTTATGCAATTAATTTGCTCAGAGGGAAGTACGCGTTATGCAATTGATTTGCTCAGAAGGAAGTACGCGTTATGCAATTGATTTGCTCAACGGGGGGAGTGCGCGTTATGCAATTAATTTGCTCAGGGGGAAGTACGCGTTATGCAATTAATTTGCTCAGGGAGAAGTACGCGTTATGCAATTGATTTGCTCAGAGGGGAGTACGCGTTATGCAATTGATTTGCTCAGGGAGAAGTACGCGTTATGCAATTGATTTGCTCAGAGGGAAGTACGCGTTATGCAATTAATTTGCTCAGGGAGAAGTACGCGTTATGCAATTGATTTGCTCAGAGGGGAGTACGCGTTATGCAATTGATTTGCTCAGAGGGAAGTACGCGTTATGCAATTGATTTGCTCAGGGAGAAGTACGCGTTATGCAAATGATTTGCTCAGAGGAAAGTACGCGTTATGCAATTGATTTGCTCAGAGGGAAGTACGCGTTATGCAATTGATTTGCTCAGAGGGAAGTACGCGTTATGCAATTGATTTGCTCAGAGGGAAGTACGCGTTATGCAATTGATTTGCTCAGAGGGAAGTACGCGTTATGCAATTAATTTGCTCAGAGGGAAGTACGCGTTATGCAATTGATTTGTTCAGAGGGAAGTACGCGTTATGCAATTGATTTGCTCAGAGGGAAGTACGCGTTATGCAATTAATTTGCTCAGGGAGAAGTACGCGTTATGCAATTGATTTGCTCAGAGGGAAGTACGCGTTATGCAATTGATTTGCTCAGAGGGAAGTACGCGTTATGCAATTGATTTGCTCAGAGGGAAGTACGCGTTATGCAATTGATTTGCTCAGAGGGAAGTACGCGTTATGCAATTAATTTGCTCAGAGGGAAGTACGCGTTATGCAATTTATTTGCTCAGAGGGAAGTACGCGTTATGCAATTGATTTGCTCAGAGGGAAGTACGCGTTATGCAATTGATTTGCTCAGAGGGAAGTACGCGTTATGCAATTGATTTGCTCAGAGGGAAGTACGCGTTATGCAATTGATTTGCTCAGGGGGAAGTTCGCGTTATGCAATTAATTTGCTCAGAGAGAAGTACGCGTTATGCAATTGATTTGCTCAGGGGGAAGTACGCGTTATGCAATTGATTTGCTCAGAGGGAAGTACGCGTTATGCAATTGATTTGCTCAGAGGGAAGTACGCGTTATGCAATTGATTTGCTCAGAGGGAAGTACGCGTTATGCAATTGGTTTGCTCAGAAGGAAGTACGCGTTATGCAATTGATTTGCTCAGAGGGAAGTACGCGTTATGCAATTGATTTGCTCAGAGGGAAGTACGCGTTATGCAATTAATTTGCTCAGAGAGAAGTACGCGTTATGCAATTAATTTGCTCAGGGGGAAGTACGCGTTATGCAATTGATTTGCTCAGAGGGAAGTACGCGTTATGCAATTGATTTGCTCAGAGGGAAGTACGCGTTATGCAATTAATTTGCTCAGCGAGAAGTACGCGTTATGCAATTGATTTGCTCAGAGGGGAGTACGCGTTATGCAATTAATTTGCTCAGCGAGAAGTACGCGTTATGCAATTGATTTGCTCAGAGGGGAGTACGCGTTATGCAATTAATTTGCTCAGAGAGAAGTACGCGTTATGCAATTGATTTGCTCAGAGGGGAGTACGCGTTATGCAATTAATTTGCTCAGAGGGTAGTGCGCGTTAAGCAATTAATTTGCTCAGGGGGAAGTATGCATTAAACAATTGATTTCTACAGCTCCAGGAAGCATGCGGTAAACTCAACAGTAAAGATATATGTAAAATCTCAATATCATTGAATACGAATCCAAGGGAAAAGTTCACGCACGCATTTCAATTGATAGGAAGGAGTGATAAGAGACTAAAATATATTTGTTCTCAAGAAAATCTCAATTTCATCATGAGTAAAGAGTTCAAAAACTGACTTCCAAACCTGGAAAAACTTGACGAATTGATTACGAGGTAACCTACGAGGTTTTTCACGTGATCTTGTTTGAGGAAAATGTAAACAGCTTCATAATAACAAAACACTTAGAACATCAAAGCGGTCTTCAGAGTTTAATCAAGATTCTGTTAACCAAAAATTCAAAGCTTAATGTTTTGTTGATAGAAAACTGCAGGCATGAAAGGCTTCATCACTAACAATGAAGCTCTTAAAAAAAGCGTTGCATCGTGTTTTCTTGTATATCTGACGCTTATTTGTTCGTTAGTGACATAAACAAAGGAAGATGTACGCTCAATTTAAAGCAATCAAATTATTTTACACACGATGTCACAATACATCGCTCGCATTCTTTTATTGTCATCCTCACGTCATTTTTTAGCGATTTTTACAGAGTTCTTCAAATCAATGATGATTTTTTATGGAGAATTGAACCGATGGTAATTATTTATTTACAATTGCTAATTTTGGTAATTATTTAATGATTAGCAAACAGAAGAAGCCTGCATACCCTACACTTATTACGTAAATTGGACACGCTGTACATTTGGATTATTTTTCATACATTTTAGTACAGCATTCACATTTGGCGACTAAAATTATAGATTCTAGTATAGCCTTCACATTGAACGGTTAAAATTATAGATTATAGTATAGCCTTCACATTGAGCGGCAAAAATAAAGATTCTAGTATAGCCTTCTCATTGAGCAATTAAAATTATAGATTCTAATATAAACTTCGCATTGGGAGGCTGAAATTATAGATTCTAATATACCCTTCTCTTTGAGCGTCTGAAATTATAAGTTCTAATATAGCCTTCACATTGGGCGGCTAAAATTATACATGCCATGGCGAAAAAGTTAGACTTGAGCTTTCACTGAGCCCCAGCTGATGAAGATACCCGCAAGTGTTCATGTAACCGCATATCATTATTAGCTACGTCATTTTTTTGACAAAAATGACAAAAATGCAATGAATAAGAATTTGTATTCTAATCAAATCTTACGCATATCATCTTGTACATTGTTGTGTTAAATTTTTTATAATTAACAACCGGACGTAATGACGGCTAACCCTTGTCAACCTGGTACCCATTTCCGACCCTTGGGTAGAGCGCGGAATTGTGGCTGTATTCTCCTTTTTCCCAACAGGAAGAATCCCAAGGCAGCACTGCCGGGATTCGAACTATCGGCCCTTCCCGTGAAGGGCGCGCTCTCTTAACGACTCGACCACGGTGACCTGAAGATTGAGAAGCAAGTGCGCACCTATATTTTGATCAATGTTATCATCTGGCCGATGTTAAGGGAGTAGTCTTAAAAACATCTAAAACATTCATTTTCCTAAAAATATCAGAGGTAATAAGAACCAACAGAAATGAAGTTTGCATTTTTACACCTGGTTTCAAAATAAATTTAATTTTTTAGTCTTATAAAAACTGAGAGTGCCCGATACTACACTCGAGTTTCTTTGCGTTGCTTAGAATCAAGAAGCCTTAATAATTCATTAATTAATCACAAATCACTAAACAACTTATTTGTCATCTTGAAGAAACTTTTCTGTCATTACTGCTAATACAGAATGTCAAATTTGGCTGCTAAACTTGTCCCCAAACAATTTTTTCCCAATTTCAGGCGAAAACTTCAAAACTCATAAAAAAATACAAAGATTCAATGGTTTACTAGTAATATTGACTGGGAATTAGGCAATTGATCAATTGCAGCATCATAAGGTGATTCTATTAAAAGGAACGTTCTTCTTTTCACTCCTCGCACAATGTTTATATAGAGAGACAGCTAATTTCTATTTATGTAAAACCGCAAGTCAAAATTATCTCAAAAACAAAGGTTTTATCTGCAAATCTAATTCATTTAAAACCGTTGGTTAAAATTATCTCAAAAACAAAGGTTTTATCTGCAAATCTATTCATTTTAATTCCGAATCATCGGAAAAGGAGTTAATATTTCCCAGACTTGGCAAGGCAGCGTCTCAAATGCTTGATTGCAGACATAAGCACATCCGCACGCTGGTCTCGGGAGAAATCAGTGGCCTCTTGCATCCAGACGGTTTAATTATCATGTAAGAAAAGGCGACATGCCTCTAGGAATTTCTTACCCGGAGTTCATATCTTCACCAGTGATGACAAGCGAGTACAATTAGGTCGTCTTCTAAAACTCTCACACGCCGGTACTCTCCGTGACTGCGGCAGGGTAAATCTCCTTGATCAACGCAAAGAAAAGGAAAGAAAAGGATGTTTTATTCCTATCAATCCAGCCTGATACACATCATCTCGTACATTGGTTTTTCAAATGCCTTGTAACTAACACCAGCACGCAATGCCGGTTACCCCCGGTTAAGCCGGTGCCCATTTCCGACACCTGGATAGAGTGCTTGAGTTCTCCCTTTTCACGACGGGGAGAAAGCACCTTTCAGCGCCGGGATTCGAACTGCCGACACCTTCACGGAAACATCAAGCACGACAGAAATTTCAAGAGGCTTAAATAAATGAGCGAAGACTGATCGTGTCGTCGTCTAATAAGGGGCGAGAGGCTATAACGAATGTAACGAACTTAGTGCAATATTCTTCATTTTATTTAGTATTCGTATGTTTTGTTCTTCATGATGTGGAAAAGTTTCAGGTGCTCAAACCAGTTAGTGTTATTTTGGTGTAGGGAAAAAAGAATTCTTGGAAATTATATCAGCGCCAGTATGGCCCTGGTCTTAAAGAGCGATGCGCTCTGAAATTGAGGTACGAGATTAAGAAAATTCAATGAAAAAAAGTCAGATGTTGAGTAGAATTGGCATAACAATAACATAAAATATTTGAACAATAACTAGAGTGATCTTTTAAAAGATCCCCATAAACTAAACAAATTAAAAATCGGCATTCTGGCTTGCATCTCGATAACGGAAAAGGGCAAAACACATAAAAGACAACACAAAAATAGTTCACTGTACTACATTAGAAGTAAAATACTTCGAACACAATTAAGCTCAAATTTGAGTACCGAACACAAAATTACTGTAATAATCCTCAGCAGGGACTGCATTCAGAACAAACACTTTTTTGAGATCTAAATGGAGGCTCTTTTATCACACTTTAGACCTACCATCCCAACATTTGCCGCTGCTCCATACGAATAAAAGCCTTTATTTTGGGCGAGGTCAGTTACTCTGGAGCTTTGGCCCGCAGGAGAATTTGCGATCCATTACTTACATGCACTCATAAATTGGCCATGAATAAATTACCAGCGCTGGTGGAGGCTCTCTGGAGCTGCAGGCCGGACGCGAGGCCTTTGATTCCATCTGAAATGGGCAGAGTTGGGCCGAACATCCGCACTCGATTTGAAGTGGTCGCATGAGGTCAGATTAGCCATCTTTATTTGCAAATTTTTCTGATTTTGCATTTTTTCGTATAATTGTTGGGGATAGAGTCCACTCATCAACTCTGTAAACGGAGACCACTCATTAACTCTGTCAAAGACCACTCAACCTCTGTGAAGCCTTTTAAAAACAACTCAACATCTATAAATTCTGTTCGAGACCACTCAACATTTGTCCGTCCTGTCTAAATTACTCAACGCCTGTCGACCCTGTCAAAGACCACTCAATGTCTGCGAACCATTTAAATACCACCCAGCCTCTTTCAATTCCTTTAAAGGCGACTCAACATCCGCCATCATGTTGAAAACCACTTAACATCTTTCTACTTTGTTAAAGAACTCTCAACATCTGCGAAACCTGTTGAAGAACATTCAACATCTGTCAACCTGTTAAAAACTTGTCTATGTCTGTCAACTATTTAAAAGACCATTCAGAATCTGTCAGTCCAGTTAAAAAGCACTTTATATCCATCAACTCTGTTAAAGATCACTGAACATGTGTCAGTCTTGTTGGGTTGACAGATGTTGAGTGAACGTTTAAGCTAAAAAATTTCACAAAAAAGGTAAAATTTAAAAATTCTGAGAAAGAAGCAATTGATGAGTGCAAGGAGTGTCATTTGAATGTGTAAAATTATTCATTCTCTCCAATGAAGCAAGAAATGTTTACTTATCCCTTAAGCCGATAGTTAAAAATAAAGTCTATGATTCCATATAGTTAGGATTCAGACCCTAGGCTTAGTATATCAAAAGTTACGCAAGTCAAGTCATTCAAGGCTAACTCGGGAGGTAGAATGCAAAGAATTTCGTTCCTAGATAACCAAAAATTTTCATTTCATCTCTTGTTCAGGAGCCGCGTAATGTAAAAGTCATCGTTGCATTCTGCCGCTCTAGAAAATATCACATTTGCAATGGCTAAAATTTTCGTCGATAATTTTCCGCGGAGCAGTTTAATTTCAGCACAATGGAACCGTTTGAGATCGCTTAAAACCATGGTTCATGGTTGAAATTGTGATTCTGTTTCACGATAAAAGTCATACCTTGGTGCACGGTTAAAATTATGATCATGGTTCACGGATGAAATTGCAATCGTGGCTGTCAGTTGGAACTGAAATCTTCGTTCACGATTGAAATTATAGTCAAAGTTCATGGTTAAAATTCAAATCATTCTTCATGATTAAAGCTAAAATCATGGTTGACGATTTCAAGTAAAATCATTGGTAACATTTTAAATCAAAATCATAGTTCACGATTGAAGTTAAAATCATGTTTCACGGTTACAATTAATCACGGTTCATGGTTATAAATAATCATAGTTTATGATTAACATTCAAATCAAGGTTCACGATTACAATTAACAGTCCTTCATGATTAACATTCAAATCAAGGTTCACGATTACAATTAACAGTCCTTCATGATTAACATTCAAATCAAGTTTCACGATTACAATTAACAGTCCTTCATGATTAACATTCAAATCAAGGTTCACGATTACAATTAACAATCCTTCATGATTAATACTTTCATGGTTCACGACTTCAATGCATCTCAGACGCCAGTATACTAATAAAAGCTGTAAGGACATCTGTAAAAACACAGAGTAAAACATGGAGCAGTGATGTTGAAGTCCTCTCGTTGCAACTAAAATCGCTGCATCGCTTCATCGACTAATGGAAAAGAAATAGAGAACAAATGAAGAGGAATTATTCAAGATTACAAACAACAGAATAAAACTATTTGCACCAGCATTGACAATAATGAAAAAGAACGAGAACCTTCAATCCACTTTCCACGCGGAGTGTGGAAAAAAGTTAATGTCTCTTCCTCTTCAAAGGAGTTTGGTGTAGCGAGGTAAATTGATGTCCAGAATGACAGATGCTTGCACGAATTCTATGAAGAATGTGTAAGATATTGTTGCCAAAACACATCTCTGTCCTATAACAGAAACCTGTATCAATAGCTTTTTTGCAAGATTAAGGCTCTGCTCACTCTTTGCAAAAAAATCAGTGTGTGAACAAATAAATCTGCAGGTTGTATGAATGCATAAAAGACGATCTTTTACTTAGATTTCCAAAGAATTCAGCGCAATTCCCAAGCCGATCTGTTCTCTAACGGTAACGAAATTTTGGATTTTCTTAGTTTATTCGTCGATTTTTCTTTCTGTTCCAAGCTGGGTAGTTTTGACCGATTTTACTCTTAAAGACCATCCCGTGAACTTCTTAATGATGGGAAGCGAAACGCAAGCAATAGCCACACTAACGCTACAGAATATTTCAGACAACGCATTCAGTTTTTTTTATAGAATGTGCCTTTCTTCTTCCTCAGTATTTTCACTTCTTTCAACTTAAGATGAATTTTGATCCATGAATACAAGTGATCAAATCATCGTTAGCCACACCTGACATGCTGTAATTTAACAAACCAACAAATATTTTTCGTCTGTTTCTTATCCAACTAACTCTTCGGAAAGGAAGTCATTCGCTTTGGGGAAAAATTTTATCGCAAAGCTCTCCATTTTTATTGTTGGGAAAACTTCGAGTGATGCAGGTGCATTTTTCTGAAGGAACAAAAGTTTACATTTATTCAACAACACAAAAATCTCACGTATTTTCCTGAGAATATCGTCGTGCAGTCACAGGCAAGCATTACGCACCTTCCTCGTGCATAGCTCTCGCACCACTGTTTTTTCATTATTTAATATTCCATTGCTTCTCATCCCAGTGTAGAAATTAAATTGAGCTATATCGTGCACTATTAGAAATATAATATACAGAAATTCTGCGGTAGACTTGAGCACCTGGTGCACTGAAGAAGTAAATTTCATGAATTTTTTAAACTGCCGTATAGACTTTATTTTCAAAATTATCCAGCTTTCTACAAACCAAATTGCAAAAATAGAGACTTTAAATCAAACATAGAAACTTCTTTTGTGGGAATTAGTTGATAAGAGCACGTTTGATTCAGAGATGGGCAGCATTCATCAACAGAGTTGACTGAAGATAGTCAATGATGTCGGAGATTGTGAATTGATCGTAATAGCAAATTTTTATAAATGTTCAATGATAAAACTTTCTTTCAAGAAATAGGCCTGCACATGTTCTCTTAAATTTAAACGTAGGTAAATGGATTTACAAATTTATTTTGTGTTTAAACGTTACACTCAAGCTGGCAGGGGCTAAATTGTGTCCCATCTTTCAATCATATTTGATTGTTAACTCAGTTGAAATATTCATATTTCAGCTGAGTTAGCAACCAAATATATATAATTTGTATAATATATAAAATATACATATATTATAATAAATATAATATATATTATATATATAAATATATGAACGAAATGCTTGGAAACTTCCTCCATTAAAAAACACATTTAATCCCACGAATGCAATTAGATTTAACCGAGTCACGTCACTAAATAAACATGAAGCAGCTCACCGCTGATCCTTGTCCATATTGTTCGAGGCTCTACCTAAATTATAAATATACTCTATTCTCTCTCCATTCCCATTTGAAATCGCAGTCAGAATAAAACACGTGATTTAGTGTTTAGTGCATTCTCAAGAAGCTAAGTACAAACTTACTTTAAGAGGAGCGAACCTGTCTATGGACTTGAGAATGTAAAAACGCACCTTTGTACGAGAGAAACGTTGCAGTGTTTCTCATCAGCTCCTCAGCTACAGAGGAAAACACAGGGTGTTCATAAAATGTACCCTCTCACAGATATTTGCATACATGATACCGGTATCATTGAGCAATAAAATTTAGATAAATAGTTCCGGTCTCATTCAAGCATACATGCATCGATCAGTGGATATATCTTTTGTGGACACCCTGTATAGTGATACAGCCATCTCAATTAACTTTAGCATTTTTGTTCATGCTAAAACTCCCATTGGTGTTCTCCAAATGCGTTGAACTTGTACGAGGAGCAAAAACACAGCGAAAATTATTTACTCAAAGTTTAATATGTGCTTATTTCCCCGACACGACCTCTGGTCATACGCAGCGCGCACCAAGCTTAAATCAAAGCTACCTCAAACTTTCCCCTGGTCCGTTATGGCCCCAACGTTATACTTTTGCTGCCATCATCGTACAGAAATAAAAACATAAAATGGCAGCAAAAAAAAGCTCCAGTTGCTTTTGGAGTCGCTCTGCGCGAAAAGTTGCGACCGGCACTTTCCAAACTTTGTTGATTTTTTGGGCCAGTTGAAATTTTAGAGTACAGTTTGGATAGGCTCCGTGAGCAGTTTTGCTTAGAGGATTCCTAACAATATACGTTAAAACTTTTTAAAATTCTCTACATTGTCAGTTGAACATGCTTTTTTACATTTACATGCCTTCATTTAAACGTAAAGAAGAAGAGTACCAAGCAAATAAATATTTCACGATCTATAACAGGGCTTCTCAACCTTTTTGTTGTCGTGTACCTCTTAGCTTAATGGTGTCTACATGTACCTTCAGCACAGTTAAAGGATTAAGAAATTATAAAAATACGCTTGGTGATTAATAATTGTGTATACTCGTACGTTTGTGTGTAAATATATATTGTGCATTTTAGCATATGAAGTATGTTAAATGTACCCCTAGGGGTACATGTACCCTCAGTTGAGAAGCCCTGTTCTAGAAGTAAGTACATCACAACCCACTTTCAAGGAAACCCATACAGAACTGAAGCCATGCACGATTAATAAGCAAATTTGATGGTGCTGAAATTTTTTACATCTGATATTCAAAACTTCGGGTTCACCAACGCAGGCAGTGTAAAGAGAGAACAAGCCTCAGACAACCGACATGGGATATGAAAGTCACATACTGTATGTGCAACCTTCCCTTCCATCCTCACCCCTAAGCCATCTAACTCACCCCTAAGTCACCCAACTCATCCCCAAACCACCCAAATCACCCCCAAGTCACCCAACTCACCCCTAAGCCACTCAACCTGCTCCCAAGTCACTCAACTCATTACTGTCTCTGCTCACACCAGTTCCTCAAGTCTATTTCACAGCCCCGGATTCCAGATTGCTAGCAAGATTTCAAACCCTTTAACACGTTTTTAATCCATCCATACTTACTCGAACTGTTATTCCTTAAAAGATTGTTCATTGAATTTTGGGTTACAACACAAAAAAAGATCAAAAAATTTCAGCGGGAAAAAAATAACTTTCACGAAACGGTGTGAAAAAGAGACACTTAATTCCTTGCACCCAGGACATCAATTATTTTAACAGTCGAAGTACAACTTGAGCGCTGAGCGGTTAAAATTATAGATACTATAGCGAAAAGTAAAAGTTGGTCCTGACACCACTGATGCGATTTCTTTGGCGTATGAGACGGTGTGCTGTCTTGCAGGAATGTGAGTAACTTCTTTTAAAATTAGGTTTTGGCTTTTTAAATCTTAACGGACAGGATGCGTTCGGTGCACATACATATTTACAGCAACTTTTAAACTTTTTTGAACAAATATGAGGATAGATTGCCTTGTTTTAAGGATGGTGACCTAAGCCGCGGTGGAGGAAAGTTTTCATTTCAAGAAACTGTTTTCTGAGCCTGGAATGTTCGAATGGAACTTTTTCGGTATTCTCTATTTCCGACAGCAGAACTTCTCAATAATTAGAACTTTCTCATCTTAAAACACGAGTACTCTACGAGCTTACTCTTCTTGAACCTTATAAAAACTTTTGTCCCAGCCAGTCGATAGAAATCTGTGAGTTGCCAACACTTTCTCATCTTAAAACACGAGTACTCTACGAGCTTACTCTTCTTGAACCTTATAAAAACTTTTGTCCCAGCCAGTCGATAGAAATCTGTGAGTTGCTAACACTTTCGCATCTTGCGCGGCTCAAAGTTTGAGTTTTTTGCAATTTTTCTTTGGATGTTATTAAGTCACTTTCATATCTCGTCTAACTTCCCCATTGATCTTTTTGTCTTCGTCTGGCTCACACTCTGACGGTTCTCATAATTTTTCTAGTACAAGAAAGTCACAGGCGATCACCTTCAGAAAGTTCTTACAAAGTTCCAAGTTCGTTTAACAAAAGCGTAGTGTGATATACTGCAGATTTTGGTAGTTTGGCAGTCTCAAAACTTATCATGGGTGTGCGATATAACTCAATTTAACTGCACTAATAACTCCAATTGCTAATATTTATCGCTAGCTTAACTGTAATGAATAATGGTAAACTACATTATAAAACATAGAAGATTACACTTCTTAACTTTCTTGAAACTTTACGTGAATGGGACAGCGATTATGAAATTATTTCAATTTATGTTCAACACAGTCTAAGACTTTCTCCGTACTTTGTATAAATATATATGTATCTAAACGCTGATGATATTATATATTTCCAATCTATTTACAAAATCCCATTTGCTTCTCTCTAAGCGACACGAAAAAATGAATGCCAGTCTCGACTTAGCAATAAATTACTTTTGAAGTATTATTTCCCAGTCCAAAGTCTCTAAAAAAATTCAATTCTTCAACAATTTAAAAACCTTAAAGCACATACTGATGTTTTTCCTATTTTGTAGAAGACATTGCATCATTATTTTCAGAATGCCTAACGCTATCAGTGAACACAGCCATTAAACTGCAACTTTAGCACCGCAAACATCAAAACATCGAGATGGTGTAGGAAATATTCTAAGCTGATCTAACTGATGTTTCAGCCGCAGCATTGAGCTTCAGGTGGACGAGCGTAGCAATATTAATTCTAGTTTTTCATTCAGATCCTTGGAGAGCTCAACTATCTATCATTGTATGAGATCGGCAACAGAAACGCTTCAATATTGAGGTGCAACTGAACATTGACTCTTTCCATACGATTAGAAACCAGATTGCAGAGGCAATGCCTCTAACGAGAATGCAGTGGCAGTTGCCTCTAACGAGAATGCGGAGGCTGTTGCCTCTAACGAGAATGCAGTGGCAGTTGCCTCTAACGAGAATGCGGAGGCTGTTGCCTCTAACGAGAATGCAGTGGCAGTTGCCTCTAACGAGAATGCGGAGGCTGTTGCCTCTAACGAGAATGCAGAGGCAGTTGCCTCTAACGAGAATGCGGAGGCTGTTGCCTCTAACGAGAATGCAGAGGCAGTTGCCTCTAACGAGGATGCAGAGCCTGTTGCCACTAACGAGAATGCGGAGGCTGTTGCCACTAACAAGAATGCAGAGGCTGTTGCCTCTAACGAGAATGCAGAGGCAGTTGCCTCTAACGAGGATGCAGAGCTTGTTGCCACTAACGAGAATGCGGAGGCTGTTGCCACTAACAAGAATGCAGAGGCTGTTGCCTCTAACGAGGATGCAGAGCCTGTTGCCACTAACGAGAATGCGGAGGCTGTTGCCACTAACAAGAATGCAGAGGCTGTTGCCTCTAACGAGAATGCGGAGGCTGTTGCCACTAACGAGAATGCAGAGGCTGTTGCCTCTAACGAGAATGTGGAGGCTGTTGCCACTAACGAGAATGCGGAGGCTGTTGCCTCTAATGAGAATGCGGAGGCTGTTGCCACTAACGAGAATGCAGAGGCTGTTGCCTCTAACGAGTATGCGGAGGCTGTTGCCACTAACGAGAATGCAGAGGCTGTTGCCACTAACGAGAATGCGGAGGCTGTTGCCTCTAACGAGAATGCAGAGGCTGTTGCCTCTAACGAGAATGCGGAGGCTGTTGCCACTAACGAGAATGCGGAGGCTGTTGCCTCTAACGAGAATGCGGAGGCTGATGCCTCTAACAGGAATGCGGAGGCTGTTGCCTCTAACGAAAATGCGGAGGCTGTTGCCACTAACGAGAATGCAGAGGCTGTTGCCTCTAACGAGAATGCGGAGGCTGTTGCCACTAACGAGAATGCGGAGGCTGTTGCCACTAACGAGAATGCAGAGGCTGTTGCCTCTAACGAGAATGCGGAGGCTGTTGCCTCTAACGAGATTGCGGAGGCTGTTGCCTCTAACGAGAATGCGGAGGCTGTTGCCACTAACGAGAATGCAGAGGCTGTTGCCTCTAACGAGAAAGCGGAGGCTGTTGCCACTAACGAGAATACAGAGGCTGTTGCCTCTAACGAGAATGCAGAGGCTGTTGCCACTAACGAGAATGCAGAGGCTGTTGCCTCTAACGAGAATGCGGAGGCTGTTGCCTCTAACGAGAATGCGGAGGCTGTTGCCTCTAACGAGAATACGGAGGCTGTTGCTACTAACGAGAATGCAGGGGCTGTTGCCTCTAACGAGAATGCGGAGGCTGTTGCCACTAACGAGAATGCGGAGGCTGTTGCCACTAACGAGAATGCGGAGGCTGTTGCCATTAACGAGAACGCAGAGGCTGTTGCCTCTAACGAGAATGCGGAGGCAGTTGCCACTAACGAGAATGCGGAAGCTGTTGCCACTAACGAGAATGCGGAAGCTGTTGCCTCTAACGAGAATGCAGAGGCAGTTGCCTCTAACGAGAATGCAGAGGCAGTTTCCACTAACGAGAATACGGAGGCAGTTGCATTCGAATCGTAGTCAAATCTATAATTGTTAATTCGGTTGGTAAGAATTATAGGCCATGCTTCATTAGGCACACGTAGAGAAATCAGGGACATAAGGGGCACAATCAGTGATCAGGAGGCGGAATGAGGGAGTCGGTAGACTTACGCTCGCTCTCTGATCCCCGCCCTCGTTGCTGAAGTATAAAGGAGATGTAGAAGCCCATCTGGACTGCTGAGCTGCAGGGACTTACTAATCCAGTGATGGGATATGACTTCAGCAGAGCAAATACAGTTGTTGAACGTTAATAATCACGCTATTTCACCATCATTACGCACCTGCTAACGGAGAATGTTTGGTTAGTGATGCAGCAATGGTAAAGGAGACTAAAATGCTTTCCTAAATGATAATTTTATAGAGGATTCGAATTCTCAATCTTTATGTCCCTCAGATGTTGGGGGAACTACCTGTATGTCAAATAATCTTTAATAAGAGAAAACAGCATGACAGGAACTAGCTGCATCACTATGGTTATGTGGTAGCTGGCGCATTGTTGACTAAGACTTTTTCGACAGCTATTAACGAGCTCGATAACGAATGCCAAGTTCAATTACCACGAACAGATTATTCCATAATTGGAACCCCTCTATAATGTAGAAGACTGATGAACGAACCTCTGACAGCTTAACTGTCCTTCTTTATTGAACTGTAGAACTAAATTCACTAACCTTCTTTAATGGGCGTTAGAACTGAATTTACTACCCTTCTTTAATGAACTGTAGAACTAAATTTACTATCCTTCTTTAATGGGCGTTAGAACTGAATTTACTACCCTTCTTTAATGAACTGTAGAACTAAATTCACTAACCTTCTTTAATGGGCGTTAGAACTGAATTTACTACCCTTCTTTAATGAACTGTAGAACTAAATTTACTATCCTTCTTTAATGGGCGTTAGAACTGAACTTACTACCCTTCTTTAATGAACTGTAGAACTAAATTTACTATCCTTCTTTAATGGGCGTTAGAACTGAACTTACTACCCTTCTTTAATGAACTGTAGAACTAAATTTACTATCCTTCTTTAATGGGCGTTAGAACTGAACTTACTACCCTTCTTTAATGAACTGTAGAACTAAATTCACTATCCTTCTTTAATGGGCGGTAAAACTGAATTTACTACCCTTCTTTAATGAACTGTAGATCTAAATTTACTATCCTTCTTTAATGGGCGTTAGAACTGAATTTACTACCCTTCTTTAATGAACTGTAGAACTAAATTCACTATCCTTCTTTAATGGGCGGTAGATCTAAATTTACAATCCTTCTATATTAGCTGTAGAACTAAATTTCCTATCCTTCTGTATTGGACGGTAGAATTGAATTTACAGTCCTTCTATAATGAGAGGTAGAACTAAATATCAATTATGACAAACCTCTGTGTATTATTTTTTGTCTCTAGATTTCACTGGTTATGATCACAGATATAAATACTAAGGGAAAACTGCACATGTTAACGCGTTATGCACTAAACACGATATAAACCACGGTAGAGGAAACAAGATAGGGTCAAACCAGTTTGTTTTCGTCGACTGAGTGGGTCTACTGACGTCACGGCAACGAACCAATATCAGGGCTCATATTGCTTCTGGCAACACTGCTACCTCCAAATCCGTGTCCACTATTGGCCTAACAACAAGGCGTTTTGGTGACGTCATAAAGTTTGTTTGAAATTATACCTTTCTAGCCGAACAAGAAAAAGTTTATTTTCCCCAATAGAAATGACCATACCTTGTTTCTGTACCGTGATATAAACTAAGCCTGCTAAGCTGTTTACTTAGTGTTTCTTCAAGCTCTGTGACTCAGTTCAACACTTATATATTTACATGTAACACTTAACACAGAGTTGAACACCCATAACTAAAGTTACACCAATGAGAAATGTTATAAATCGTATTATTTTGACCATTTTTTTGTTGAAAATAACATCGACCGCTTGGATTTAATTACTGCCAGTTCTTAAATATGATGATAGTCATTGATAATTATGGTGATGATGATAGGGTAAATGTCAAATTGGCTTAAATTTAAAAGGGCAGCTCCTGTGTGCACGTGCGGAGCAATTAACCTTTTTCATGAAAGTACATTGAAGGTAGATTTATTGCTGAGGCCTGGTCAAATCCGAATGAAATTGGGTGTGACTGCTGCTTGTAATCGATGCGGTGAGGGTATTATTCATTGCAAGCTAATGGAAAGGCGCTTCACCCAAAAATTCATCAGCACGAAACACTCGCTGAAACCGTGCAATGCGCAAAATTCTTCTATATTTTCCGAGAAAGAGTTTAAAAATATCGTTGTGGAATAAATTTCCATGAGTATACATGCATGCAATTATCTTGCAGGAACAAAAAAATATACAGAAGACAGTTTTTATTCATTTTCATTCAGGAATTGAACGAGATTGAAGTGCGATCGATGTAGGATTGTTTGCAGGAACAATGAATTGGAAAGAACTTTTCAGCAACCTCACCACTGCTGAGCAGTCGGTTCATAACTAATGTGTCCACGAATTTTTACTGGGAAAAATATTCATGTTTTTTCACGTTTTTCATATCTGACTTCGCTAAGAACTAGGTACTAAAAAATATTTTTGTGGAAATAATTATAAAAATATATTCCGGTAAAAAGCAAGGCGAAAATCGCTACTCGTAAAGTCATTTTTATTGAAAATGATCAAATAAAACTGAACGTTTCGGACTAACTGTCCATCTTCAACAAGAAAAATTTATGTAAAAACGTTCAGTTTTATTTGATCATTTTTAATAAAAATGACTTTACGTGTAGCGATTTTCGCCTTGCTTTTCATTCTCAAGCTGAGAAGCATCAATGATGGAGTTATTTTAGAATATATTTCGATGTAATTAGTTGGTGTAGATGAATTGTTTTTACCCTTGTCACCGACTCTCTTGCTGTGCGAGGAAATAATTTTACATTGGACTCCTCTCATCAATTAATTCCAAACTTTATCGATCATTTGAAATGATCCCGAACTCTTTAAGCTTCATGGTTCTCTTTGTATCTATTCTGAAAAAGAATGAGCTTCCCACGCACCACCCTGTACTACACCTCCAGGTTAACTGTCCCATTAGTTACTGCTTTCAAATGGCTTTCAGCTTCATCACTTCAGTAATTCATCTGATGTGATTAATCTTCTGTTCTATGCCGTCATTTTTCCGTGCCTTTACACATAAAATCCTTGTGAATCGAACTTCATTTTACCAGAATTTTATCGCCGACATCGAGCTGCTCAGCCTTCGATGCCTGGAGCTCGAATCTGCAAGCCAAATTATGAGGAAGAGCTGGACTGAGCCAGAGGCCGAGCGAGTGCAGACAGCATCTCATGTTTATTTACGCGACTCAAAACCGAAGTAGACATCAAAGAATTCATTAATCCAATGTGTTTGCAGCCCCAGAGCACTGCAAATGTACACAAGGTCGCGTTTATGAACCAAGGCTGTTGGTTCCGTGAATGAAGAGAAAGACTTGGTACATTGAATAAAAATACACAACGGCTCTTCAGTCTGATCAAAGGAAATACATTTCTATTTGGATCACAGGAAAATTTATATTACGGAATTATCAAGTCAGACAAAGTGCAGCGAGCATTTCAATATATATTCATATTCACTTCTGACGCTCCTCTAATAAAATGAACTTGATGCAGGTGTTTCTGTCGAACACCTCTCGAAAGATGTTTTTTTGTCTTCTAGTCAACGTCACTTTTTTGTACAGCGCACTCTTTGCTTTTATCCAGATAATTGTACGGTAGTAGTGCGGTACGACTGGCAGTGCTTGACTTTCTCTTGTCTAGCCTTAAAGTTGACACTATGCACCCAACCCTCGAATTCCTGATCCACGACATCGAATCTGGGAACTAAAAGTTCTCTGGAGAGGCACGACTACACATTCTCAAATATTTAAAAGATTCATTTCTTTATTTTTTTATAAAAGGAAGTTCAAGAATGGTCGCAAAATTTAATAGTTTTGGCTGCAAATTCATTAGTACAAAATTGGTACAAAATTGGCAGCAAACTTTCACTGTTACCGCAAAAGAAACGGAAAATTCTAAGCCCCTTTATAGCACATAATATTCTGTGGAAATCAGTTTCAATCTCACTTCATTTCTTACATAACTTTGCAGGCTTACCGCAAGTAGTGTAAACGATTATTTCAGCAACTGTAAAAATTTCAACTGTAGTACAAGTGTCAACACTTGTTCAAATTTCAGCAGTTGTACACATTTCAACAGTTGTACAAATTTCCACAGTTGTGCAAATTTCAACGGGTGCACAAATTTCACCGCTTGTACAAATTTCGACAATTGTGCAAATTTTAGGCTATCCAAGAAAAATGTTTACACATCTGTAGCTTTGCTTGCGAGAAGTGAGAACTTTAATTTGTGTGCATGCTACGTTGAGGGGTACTCGCAGGGAGATTGTCTGTTTTCCTTTCCGTCAGTATATGTTCTTTTTATCTATTTTGAACACTGATTTGACAGCTTTCATGTTTCAATGGTGATGTTGAAAATTCTAAAGATAAAGGAATCATAACAAAAATATTTTCTTTTCATCAATCTTTGTAACTCATTTGAAAGCTATGTTTTAGTGAAAAGGCTGGTTTCGAACATTTATAGAATTTTGTTAGTAAGTGTACAAAGTCCCAAAACTTGGCAAGCTGTAACTATAAGCTTTGATAAAGTATCCCTTCCATTTTTAGCATTTCATGGAGAATTTAAGCAACGGTGTGTGTGCCTTTAGGGAATCAAATGCTAAAAAGAAACGCATCGTCATCGATTAAACGGCATTCCGTGGAGTCTTGACGAATCAAATTTCATACAAATGATCCTTTTCCCTGTACTTCTGTTTTAAATTTCATTGATGCGACCCATAAACAAAAACAGTCATTGGGTTCGTGAATAAACGAAATTCTTCATCGTAAATACCCCTAGGAGCCGTCGAAGATTGTATGGTAAAAGCAATGTTCGAGAACGAACGAAAAAGTTTAAGAACGAGCGAAGTTTTGGGGACGAACCATATTTTGAAAGCTCATCTGCTGCAGTCCCGCCTGGAAACTTCAAAATAGTTCCTCGTTCGCTCATGTCGTCTTATCACCCTAAGAAAAACTGCAGATAAACTTGGTAGCGCTCTCAATCAGGCGGTTCCTTTCTACGCAAAAACTTTACGGAATTTACGTTCTTCGCGATTTATTGATCTCAAAGGTGAAAAACGAGGTGAATAACCGAAACAGCACGCAGTATTCAGAACTGAGGATTGCATTTACTGTGGGAGTCCTTTTATTCAATCAGCCCGTGTCAAAAGAGGCAGACCCTTGCCCATATAATAACACCTACTGTGCCAAAAGAATGAGGATGATATTCTGGAAGCTATTTCAAAGCACAGCAAAAAATATTGAGGAAAAAACTGCGGGGTTTTCACTGCTCTCCGGGACTTAGGAACGCCATTAAACGATTAATATTGAATGCATTTATTCGTAATTTTTAGGTTTTTTCAACAATCCATGAAGCAGATGTAAGAAGAACCAAATGCTACTGAACTACATCGCGAAAGATCACTCTCTACGCACTCAATGGCAAAATCAGATGCCGTTGCAATATTACAGGGTTCAAAGTAACAGATCCATGCTATGCGTAAATTGCACACGTTTTTATTCACTGATAGCATGCAAAATGATCTCTGGTTTCACTCAACGATGATAAACCATGAACCCCACTTCATTTCTGCGCACTGCAAAATATTTTCAAGAGTGCTTGCTAGAATGTTACAGGAACTAGTTTCGTAAAAACTATCCTGGGGTCAACACATAAAATTCGAAATTTACTTATAAAATGGATGATACTATAGACCTACAAAAGACTTAAAATATGCTCTTATGGTAGCGAAACAGTGGTGAGCAAATTTGAATACAACTCTGCAGACATCCTCGTTTATTGAGGGTACAGGAGAAGAATTTTTTTCCCAGAAGTTCGGAGCTAGCTTTCTCGTTCCTCCGCTCGGCGTCTTAACGAGCATTTCTTTTCTTTCCACATTCCTTAGCCATGGCCTGGTGAGGGAGATAACATTATTTTTCCAGCCTCCTTCAAAGTAAACGGGGTTACTTTCTCGGCGTTACTGCGGCTTGGTCGCTTTGGTGGGGTTACTGCAGGATTTCTGCTCGGTCACTTTTATAGGGTTATTATTGCAGATGATTTTATGGATGACATCGGAGTTCTTATAGGACGGATCTGGCACGCATTGCACCCAGAGCAGTTAAATAGCCACGTTTTGAACTCCGGTATATCGTCTGCGCTGAAATTGAAATCAAAACTAGGTATTTATAAACTTCTGACAACATGGAAATAAATTTTGCGTTTCCCATGAGCTGTTGAAAAATTCGCTTCTTGAGCGCTGCTCCTTATAAAATTGTCCAATTATTTGTCGAAAGGAAAACAATAATTTCTTCATCCACCTGTACATCCTCGCAATCTCCATTACATTTACGTCAGAATTTTGAGAGATGCCAATGTTTCCCTCATTGTGCATTGTTGCTGAGCTAACCATGCAGCTTCTGCTGGAATCACTTTGCTGCCTGCCATATAAGAAACATTCTGCTGAACGCACAAATGTTATGATGAAATCTAACATACACCACGTACTTCAACTTTACTTAGCCTGGAGTTTCCCTTTTATGAAGTAATGTGGCCAAAAATTTTACTTGCGTCGCAGCACTTCGTGTTTGATGCACTTTGATGACAAAGCACATCACTGCTGATGTAACCAGCTCGGACTAAAACCTCCTACGCCCTTTTACTTTTTCCATCACACGCATAAAAAACTCAAGGTCGGACTCACAATTTTTTCAAAAAGAAGGAGAATTTTGAAGCAAAAGCTCCCCAGTACGTAGCTAAGCTGCCATTATTCGGTAACTAGCGGAGTGCAGTGACGGGACGCGTTGTTGTCTGGTGAGAGGCCGTGACTCGGTGGTGGAAATTTTTTCTAGGGAAGACTTGCTTCGTTTTATGTCCTGTAGGAAGACTTGCTCTTTTTATTTCCTGGTGGAAGACTTGCTCTTTTTATTTTCTGGTGGAAGAATTGCTCTTTTTATTTCCTGGTGGAAGACTTGCGCTTTTTATTTCCTGATGGAAGACTTGCGCTTTTTATTTCCTGGTGGAAGACTTGCTCTGCTTACCTCCTAGGGGAGGACTTTCTCTTTTTACCTCCTTGGGAAGACTTGCTCTTTTTACTTACTGGTGGAAGACTTTCTCTTTTTACCTCCTAGGGGAAGGCTTGCTCTTTTTACTCCCTGGTGGAGGACTTGCCCTTTTTACTTTCTTGTGGAAGACTTGCTCTTTTTACTTCCTGGTGTGAGACGTGCTCTTTTTATTTTCTTGTGAGAGACTTGCTCTTTTTACGTTCTTTTGAAGCCGTGCTCTTTTCCCATCCTTAAGGAAAGCTTGCCCTCTTTACTTCCTTGTGCCTTATCTGTTGAGTTTACAGCCGAGGGGAAGAATTTCTCTTCTAAAAAACTTGTTTCACAACCGCTGATTTCATGTCACAATGATTTTGTGTCCCAAAGTCAGCCCATAGCCGCTCCTTTACACTCACCAAAGAAAAATCAACACAGAAATTGTTCATTAATTTCCTTCTAATTTAGGAACTTGCGGAATACAAAGATTGAACTATGCATTTTAAAGGAAAATTGTACGCCTTATTGCAGTTGGGGATGCAAATTTTGAAATTTGAAAAAATGCCAAACATTTTAAAGAAAAAAAAAACAAATAATAGTTTTTTTAATGTACAGTCTGCCTAGAAGAGTGTAAACATCTTTGCTCAAGTTAATCATTAAATACGCGTATCCAGAAAATGAATTAAAAAAGAACATAAATCGAAATAAAAAAATACAATTCCTGGATAACAGCACGCGTTTGAATAGACATAAATATATGCTTGTTTTCCAAAATAAGTCATGAATGGTGGACCTTCGAAATAATATTATTAAAAAATTGTTCGTTACACTTAATAGGAGGTTAAATATGGAAATTGTTTGTAAAATTTCAAGTTTTAGGCTGAAGCATCCGCATTTACGAGTAAATTTTGATTTATTTGTAGAAATTGCTTTCCCGTTTCAAAATTCTTCCCTTTTGATACCATCATTTCCCGAAAAATGCCAGGAGTATCGTAAATTCTCAAAGATACCCTCAGGTTTTACATCACTAGGCCTGTCAATAACGCAATTCCAATTCTCTTCTCGTTCACTTTGCCTTCTTCCTTCATCGAAATGAAAACACGACACTCTGAAAAGGCAGGAAAACTAAATAAATGTATTCAAGATCCAAACAAATAAATACGACTAATGGTGGTTCCATCTAAAAATTCTAGGTGATGTCTGGACAAGGGACATGAAAGCACAACAGTGCATGAAAAGGCAGGAAAAACTAAATAACTGTATTCATGTTCGAAACAAATAAAATAACTAGTGGTGATTCCATCTAAAAATTTTAGGTGATGTCTGGACAAGGGACATGAAAGCACAACACTGCATGAAAAGGCAGGAAAAACTAAATAACTGTATTCATGTTCCAAACAAATAAAATGACTAGTGGTGATTCCATCTAAAAACTCTAGGTGAGTGATGTCTAAACATGGGATGTACTGTCTCGGAAAGCAGCATCTTATGTCTGCGGGCCACGCACTTCGCGGACCAGCTCGCAGCAGGTAGAAATTCTGTGACGTCTTCGTATAAATTTCATTCAAAATAGAGTTTGAAGTTAGCACAAGGTCTGTCTACAGGACTTCTAGTACATGGAATACATTACAAAACGATGAAACACACCTCTCAAACTGGCTCCAAAAGAATGGTAATAGGCAGCCTGCTGTTTGTAAAACTCGAAATATGTTTTTTAATGCTAAAAAGAAGAGTAGTACAATAAAGTATTACAATATTACTCACTCGTGCACTATTTTTGCTAATCCATTAGCTTCATTTTAGTTTCCGAATTCACTCCTTGGTTATTTGATTTTTCGCATATTCGTTATAGTGTCATTTTAGCCCCTGAGTCCACTCCATGGGAACAGCGTGAACAGTGCGTACTTTGACAAAACTAATATCACATTCAATTTGATCTGCGAGCTATGCTTTGAGTGCGGTAAGCGGGAGCTTTCATTAGATATATTAATGAGACTTGTGTTAATTAAATCCCCAGTAAAAATTACGCGAGTGATTCTGAGCCGCAGTAGACGTTTCGAAAGCTTGAGAAAGAAAGGTATTTTCTGGGCGCCGTACGTAATTCATGACTTCCAGCCCTAGCCAATCTCACTGGCAAAACTGCAGTGCAAAAATTTTACAGAACATAGTTATTTTATAGCTTTACCAGTGATAGCTTCTAGTGCTTCAGTACAGTAATCATTGTCGAGAAGAATACACGTGCTGTCAATTATGACGGTATGTGCCAGCATGCACGTGCCTTGAAATTTTACAGTGGTATTACTTACACATGCCGTCAAATTTTAAAGTATTATTACTTAAGCACACCGTCAAATTTGACAGTACTATTACTTACACATGCCATCATATTTGACAGTAGTATTACTTACACATGCCGTCAAATTTGACAGTAGTATTACTTACACATGCCGTCAAATTTGACAGTACTATTACTTACACATGCCGTCAAATTTGACAGTACTATTACTTACACATGCCGTCAAATTTGACAGTACTATTACTTACACATGCCGTCAAATTTGACAGTACTATTACTTACACATGCCATCATATTTGACAGTGGTATTACTTACACATGCCGTCAAATTTGACAGTAGTATTACTTACACATGCCGTAAAATTTGACAGTAGTATTACTTACACATGCCGTCAAATTTGACAGTAGTATTACTTACACATGCCGTCAAATTTGACAGTATCAATACTTACTCATGCCGTCAAATTTGACAGTAGAATATTGGGGTGGTTGCAATGCTTATTACGCTGAGTGTAGAAATTTTTATCATACTTAAAAATTTAAAAGCTAAACCGAATTATATCTTAGGTCAAAATCATCTAAAAAGTAAGAATTAGTACCCCTCCACTGCATAAATCACGAACGAACGCGCGTCTTCATCTGTAACGTTTAAACTGACTCTAAAGACTTTGGAGCAAGTCCAGAGTCTATGGAGATTCTACAAAGAAAGTTCTTTCATCAAAAAACTATCTGGAAGTCTGTCAATAAGTTCGAAGCGCATGTTTTTATGTAGAATACAAATAAAGAAAACTTATCAATCTGAGAAATATTTTGAAACAAGATAAATAAATAATCAACAATACTTAATTTACATGTATTAAGTTCACCATTTAGTTGCATGAAATTACAAGATAACCATAATATGGAATGGCTCTGGTTCTCCTCGTAGTCTTTTGATAAAATTGTTCGCGTTGGCCGCCGATTTCAATGTCAGTAAATAAAATAATTGCGTGACTACATTTACCAGAAAACTTTTTCCAGCGCTAAAGAGATTTTGTTAGTTGCTTTTGGATCAACTATAGCTTCGTTACTGCTCTAGTCTAGTCTAGTCTAGGCCGCGTTTCACGAAAAAAAGCGCCTAAAAATCATTTTCTTGAAGCTAAAGCGAACAAAATTTACATGTGTAACGTCGGTTTCGAGCGGCAACGGATCTGTTATAGAACCAATTATTTGATGATGGAAGATATTGCAAATCGTTCATGGAAATTTAATTTCACAGCTTCGAATTCCTCATATGTATAAATTCAATAGGATTTGACGGTTACTGCTTAAACAAGTTCAGCTAAGTATCATAGTCACTCACAGAACTATTTGCTGCGACATCTAACGGCATGACAAATAGCGCAAGACAAACTAAGCATGGAAGCCATCACTCACTCAAATTTATCTTCATGAGTTACGCCTCGCAAACATTCCAAGGACGAACACAAAACATGCGACGGTCGAATGGATTCCCGTCAAAACTTTACAATAGCGCAGTAAATGCCGGGCTCTGCTGGGATCCTGAGACCTGCAAAATCCCCACTCCAGCTCTGGCACAACACTCGAAGTCTTCCGCGTGGTAGAGGTCTTCCCTCACTTTCGACCTCAATGCCAATCTCTCGTTACTACTTTTCGCGACTTCAGAGAGCGAAAATCGCAGCTTCAGAGCGGGAAAAAAACAGCTTCAGAGCGAGAAAAACTCATCTTCAGAGTACGAAAACCCAGCTTCAGAGCGCAAAAAACGCAGCTTCAGAGCGCAAAAGACGCAGCTTCAGAGCGTAAAAAAACGCAGCTTCAGAGTGAGAAAAACGCAGGTTCAAAACGCAGTCTTCTTCCTCGTTTCTCTCAAGGGTCCTCTGCAAGAAAGTACGTGCATGACATCCCCAAGTAAACTCAAATATCTTTATCTGCTCCCAAGAAGTGTGAACATGAGGAGACCGAAGAAGTTAGGTACATGTAAAAAAACACAAACTATCGCAATTTGTTTCCAAGAAATGAAAAACATGAAGTGAATCACAGAAGTTACACGCACGTGTATATCTCGAGCAAGTTGAGTCGTGTAAATAAATTAGTTGTCTAGCTCTTACATAAGTAGAAGAGTTATGTAGTAACTCTATGAACAGATTGGTTGGGTAGTAATGGTATGAGTAGAGTAGTTATGTTTTAAATATTTAGGTAGGTTAGTCGTGTAGTAATTGAGCAAATCACTGCCATATTAATCTTGTAAGAAGATTAATTGTGTGACTATTACGGAGTAGATAATTAGTGTAGTAATAATTGGGTAAATAATGAAGTTGTCTAGTAGGTATAGTTGAAGGAGATTAATAGTACTCTTAACAAGCAAGCTGATCAGTAGAGCAACAACAACATGAATTGATCTGTTCTGTAACATTATCAAATTTATTTTTAGACTTCGATTGAAATTCGCAAAGCATTTCAAAAGATGCCAAAAAATGTTAGTTTGCGTCAACAAAATAGGATTTCATTTCTCTCATCACATGGCACACGCACAAGTAGGTGCGACTTCACCAAAATTTAAATAAGGCGAACATTTTGCACCCTTCGCTGCAACAAAATATATAAGCCGGATTTTATAAGTCAATCAAAATAAGCGAAAGATTTCACTCCTTTTCTCCGACCACATAGCTTTAATAAATCGAAGCATTTTCATTTGCTTTATTGGATGAGTTTAGTATCAACATGATGTCGGTGAAAAATATTTAAAATCCTGCCTGGAATGCTGAAAAATTTACCAACATTTACTGATTCATTTCATGCTGTTTCCGTATAAAGAGTGTGAGGAAATGATGAGCAGATCACTTAGCAGTGAGGAAATGAAAAGATCACTCAGCAGTGAGAAAATGATGAGAAGATCACTCAGCAGTAAGAAAATGATGAGAAGATCACTCAGCAGTGAGGAAATACTGAGCAGATCATTCAACAGTGAGGAAATAATAAGCACATCATTCAACAGTGAGGAAATAATGAGCAGATCACTTCCTGTACACCTACATGGAAAAAATGACCAGAGACCCTATTCTCTTCCTGAAAAAACTATAAATTTTTTCAAGAGTATTTCTATTGTAAATATGTTTATTTCCGGAATGTACTTAACGCAGCGTCCAGGCTGCCCCTCGTAGCCTCGGCTCCCGTTAATGAAGATAAATATCCCTGGAAATTACCGATAAAAATGGCAGAGATTAATTCGAAACTGAAACGTAAATTTATTTAATTTTTCCGCGAGCTTAGGGAGTCATGCAATGGAGTAGTAATTCTTTCGTACTTCTGACCTGAAGGGGACCTTAGAAAGTCACATTTGTATGTGACTTTCATTTAAATGCCAACTGCAAGAGAAAGTCTTGGCAATTGATTTATAATCATCACTTGGAAATATTTTAAGCGTGTGCTCTTAATATTTGTTGATCGAAAACAACCCACATTCTTGATGATTGCTTTTTTGCGAATATTCTGGTACAGTCGGAAATTTACAACATTTTCTAAAAGTGAATTTTTGGGGATTCCGAAATATTCTCGCCATTTTTCTGCCAATGGAAACGTGAAATATAATCCAGAATTTCTATGGCGATAGCAAAATATTTTTGAAAATTTGAATGAAAATTATTGAACCCTTCTCGTATATCAAGTTTATATTTTGCATTCCTAACTCAAAAACTCAAGTGGGATTGAAAGTGAAACTATAATGCTACGAAATGCTATCAGGGAATCGCCTTCATCGTAAAGTAAAAAAAGAAAAAAAATCCGCTCATTTCCAAAAAAAGTGATACATGAAAAGCGCTACAACTTTTAGAATTTTATTTCTTAATATAAAGGTCCTAAATTTATGAACAAACCATAAGAAGTAGACAATAGGCGTTTCAGGGATTAAATTCATTATTAGGAGATGTAAAATAGAATTTATTCTCGTGGATACTGCACTCTAAGCGCGAGGACTGGAAACTAACTTAAAAGTACTCTCAATAACAGTGATGAATACCTAATAAGGAGAAAATATTACATATTCCCTAGATTGAGAATGTAGAAACATAAGTTTGAAAAACATTTACTCAGGTGTTGTAAATACTCGAGCATGTTGAATTATAAAACAAAATAGCCTGAACGCAATTGACTTTCATCAACACAAATGCACGCAACTTGACAAGCAAGACTTGATCGTCTCACGTATAGAAATATATTTTAACACGTAAATGAAATTCACTCCTTCTATTCAGAACTCAATTATTTTTCTATTTCTTGCGATCTAATATGCCTCCTCGTAATTTTTTCACAAACAGTCCAGCACAAAAGTGTTTCATCTCGTCAACGATATCCAACACTGAAAGTAAAAAGAATCACTAGATCAAGACAACCCTTCAAATAAAGTCAGCGTATTCTGCTCATAAACAAAAAGACAGATCATACCAAAACACTAGAACATCAACTGCACCGGCGCCGTTAACTGGCCAACTATCAATATATAGCACACTATCTAAAAATGCTAAGCAAGTTTATTTCTTGTAGAATCTGTGCCCTAACGCAATTTTTGAAACTTTCTGCCAGACGGCAGTTCCGTCCCCATTCTAATATTGGGGATAACCTGCTGCCAGCGTCCGTCTAATCATAGTAGTTGTAATATCGGGTATATGAGTAAAAATTTTTGGCAGTTAGGGGTTAAATCGAGCAGCCAAAGAAGTCCAAACGCAAGTCCAACACTGCGGCAGCGACGCACGGTGTAGTGCGAGACGAAGACGAGCGCCATCTGGCGGCCGGCAATGCAACCAAAGAAATACAAACGCAAGTCCTACACCGCGGCAGTGACGCAAGATGTGGTGCGAGACGAAGACGAGCGCCATCTGGCGGCCGGCAATGCAACCAAAGAAATACAAACGCAAGTCCTACACTGCGGCTGTGACGCAAGATGTGGTGCGAGACGAAGACGAGCGCCATCTGGCGGCCGGCAATGCAACCAAAGAAATACAAACGCAAGTCCTACACTGCGGCAGTGACGCAAGATGTGGTGCGAGACGAAGACGAGCGCCATCTGGCGGCCGGCAATGCAACCAAAGAAATACAAACGCAAGTCCTACACTGCGGCAGTGACGCAAGATGTGGTGTGAGACGAAGACGACCGCCATCTGGCGGCCGGCAATGCAACCAAAGAAATACAAACGCAAGTCCTACACTGCGGCAGTGACGCAAGATGTGGTGCGAGACGAAGACGAGCGCCATCTGGCGGCCAGCAATGCAACCAAAGAAATACAAACGCAAGTCTTATACTGCGGCAGTGACGCAAGATGTGGTGCGAGACGAAGACGAGCGCCATCTGGCAGCCGGCGACGCAAGTGTCATAACGTGACCTCTGAAAATTCCGGCCGGTGTCGCCATGTTTACAAATGGAGCCTTAAGAATTTTATCGCGGCCAGCACGTCCTTCTGGCGCAGGGGAAAGAAAATACTCGCCTTGTGTTTTGCGCAGCCCAGAGTTCTGATGCAGGCGTCATAATCAGCTATATGCTGATCTCACCATTTGATTCTTCGTTGAAAATTTGAAAACGTTTCTTAGCATTCTAGGACGCATGGCAGAAATAGAGTTGTGTCTGCGTTGAAAAGTGAGGGCATGAACAAACCGCTTCTGCTACTCCATGTCTGCGCTATAGCAAAAGTTCGTGCTCCTCAATTCTTCCTCAATGTTTGTATCTCGTAAAATATCTGAGTTTTGGAATGATTCTTTCAACCGCGATGTGATCTGAATTTTTGACTTGAATTTAGAAGTTCTCAAAAATTCAGTATCTGTTTTCCTTCATTTACGTAGCGGCCACACCTTTCCTTGAGGATGATCGAGATTTTTACTTCCAAGCGCGTGACGAAAAGGTAACGCACTTCGCTTGGAAAGGGAACTAACAGTCACACTTGTTTTCTTAACAAACACAAGATTTATACTCAGGCACTAGCTTAGTGTACACGACCTCCGTAGCTCATGAGTAATAAAGCGTTACGTATGGATCTTCAGTTAATTATATATGGGTACAAAAACGCGTAAGTGAAATCACAAAATCATTCGAACGCCGTTTTCAGTAACCTAAATATTAAGAAGAACTAATTTTGCAACTGATTAAATAAGGGGAGAAGAAGATGGGCATCAGATGAAACTTACCAGATGAAAAAAATAGTTTTAGGAAATTTTCCGAATTCGAATGACATTTCTTCTCGGTAATGTGCAGAGAGGAAAACATCTTTACTCGTACAGATATGCTGAGCTGGATTGTCAAACAATACACGTCGTTGTGACGGTACTAGCGACAGCGAAAACTATTTTGACAATTTGGTCACGCTACAAACTATTTTTCTGTCTAAAACACCCTCAAGTTTAGTATTTTTTCCAGAAAAATTATAATAAAACACCCTCTATAATATCAAGCAAAAAGGTTTGGTTAAATTGTATTTAGAAAAACTGAAACTAGAATATTTTTCCCCAGAAAATTCTCAGCCAAATCAACCTTTTGCTGCCATCAGTACTGCCACAATAAATAGAATTGTTTCAAAATTTGGCCTCTGATCTCCCATGGGTAAACGAGTTACTGAAATTAACTCAAATGCGAGCAGCAACAGCGACTCTGGAGGCTCCCACGCGAGTCTGCTAGATGGAGTCCTGCAGTAAACTCTTTATAGACCAACATCCTTTCTGAATGACATCAAGAAGTCACTCACATTGTTCCTATATTCTAAATGCTTCGATGAAAATTTCACACCGTATTACGTATCATAAATGATAATTTAAGAGAAATTAAAAGTCTTATTTCGGTCTAAAGCAAAACAATTTGGCCGTTACTGGGTTGAGGTAAGACTTAGCATCCTGAGAATTTTCCACGCACCTTTTTCATGTTGTCATATTCTCTTTGATTTTATTCTAAGATCACTCAATGTGTTCTGTACTCCTTCAATGATACTGCAAATGTTAAACGTTTGTTGCAAGTTCACACTCTATTTTACCTGAGCTAGTGCTAATCTGGCTCAAAGCTACGGTAGAACTCAATAGATTTTTGTATAATTGCGGGATTCGATTGCACGCTATCATTTGATTCCTTTACGGTCGTTTTTCTAGTCGTTATAGTCATTAAGAAATTATAAATTGATAAAGCAATTTTAATAGGGGAATCATCTTTATACACAATCCATGTTCATTCCTTATAGTCATTAAAAAAAGAAATTGAAACAGCCATTCAAACAGAGAAATCACTTTTAAACAGAATTCTTGTGACAATCGAGTGGCGACATCTCAGATATAATTTCCGTAAACTTATTATATGCTCATCACTCGTCTCCAGCCACCTCGAGCGCTTAGCCCGAAAAGTCACTCTCCAAATGAGAATTTATGGTTTTCCTGGTTTTTCATAGCTGCTAATTCAATCCAGCGACGACTTTTCTGAGAGCGCCATAAAACTGTCGCGCTGTTTAACGTCCTTTAAGCTCAGCGGGGCGTCCCACGCGGATGAGAACCTAAATCTTTCTTTTTGTCCTCGCCACAATTTTAGGGCTCATCGGCCCAGTCATTAGTCACAAAGGAGGCGTTTGTTACCAGACCCTCGAAAATTGCAGACATCAAAGCCGTTTTCCAGAGCGTGCGGGCCACTGTAAGCCCGGCCTGTGCTTCACTCCGAGTATTTTTCCATGTCTTTTGTTTCGCTCCTTTGGTACTTCAAATTTTTATGCTTCAATGCAGTTTGACGATTATAATTTATCTTTTTGCATTCTACATTATGTCACAGCGTTTCCGAGAAGTTTCCAATGAGTTATATAAAGTTCTATGGCTGCCAAGTGGTTGAACTTGTTTTCTTGTTGAAAACGATGAGAATTTGAAATTCCTTGTTCTTCATTAAGAGTGCTAGTAGTTGTCAGAGTAAAAACTGCAAGAAAGCTAAAAACTGATTTCTTCGGATATTTTAATCATTGATCTCAGTAAAAAAAATGTAGCCTCTTATACTCAGAGGATTACTACATTAATATCTTATGATCCTAAGGTTCCTCAAAGTATTGATTCTCATTGGGTCTGAACTTCTCTTAAAATCTAAGAAAAAGTAATTCTCACGTAAAGTAATTGTTTGTAAGTAATACTGAAGCCCTTCATTTTCCCAACTGGATATGTGGAAAGCTAGAGATTTTAATTCAGATGGCGAAATTGAACCAAAAATTAATATACCCTGACCAAATGCTAATGATGACAACTGCTCAGTTGCATGCAGTATTAAATATTTTTAAATAAATCTATCATTGAAGCCTGTAACATCACATAACGAGCTTTATAAAGGGTGGCGCAAAACGAACGCATGGATTTGACTTGCGTAGTATCAGTGGTGGGAGTGGAATGGCCAATTATACCAACTTATTATACCTGTTATAATTATAAGTAGTATAATTATACAATTATACAGTAATTATAACCCGTACAGTTAGAAATATAAATAATTAAAACTAGTATAATGATATAAAGGAAATAATACTAGTTTGAGATTGATTCATTTATTTTCGTGCCGCCCTGCACACGGCTAGTCTGGCGATCAGTACCAGTCAGGGTTGAAGAATAAGAATTCTCGGCAAACTGCCATAGGAAGAAAAGTCATAGTTAAATATAACTTCTTCTCTTCTGAAATTAATACGATTGATATTTCACGACATGTTTTCCATTGATCTTTTTCGTTAGATTATTATTAAATGTTGATAAATAGCAAAGACTTTTTGATAACACTTTGCCGAAAGTTGCATAGCTGCAGCGAAGCGGCTGTTATGACTATGAGAAAGTTTGAAAAAAGCCTCAAGTGTTATAAGGTGTATAAGTTTATAAAATTATTTCAACTTTTATCTTGATTGCAAAGGTTAACATATTTGTTTTTCAATTAAACTTCCAGCTCTCACAAGTCCCCCAAAGAACACTCTCCGTTTAAGTTTAATCTGAAACTTCAAAGTAGATCCTTAAAAATGTGATTGAGACTGATACCGGTCTTGTTAACCTGATGAATCTCTCTCTCCCTCACTTTCTCTCACTCTCTCTCTCTCCCTCACTCTCTTTCCCTCTCAATATGTTCAAGACCTTTTTCCCTCATCCCCGTATAACGAGCAGCGAAATTGAGGGACGACTCACATTGAGGTTCATTGTAGTTGAATATTTTCAGAATAGAACAACATATAAATGTTATTCCAGTACAAATCTGTAATTAGTTCTAACTGGCCACATCAAGCGAACTAATGGGCGATATGTGACTCAAATTTTTCGGAAAATGACGGAAAAAGTTAAATTTTTCTGACTCTGTGTTTTATTTAGGTTTTAGCCAGACATAATTAATGCCTCCGCGCGAAAACGATAGAGCTTGAATTATAGGACCGTAATTGGTCGAGCCGTTTTGCTCTGAACTATCGGATTTGTAATTATGGCAGATAACGGATCGTAAATCCAACGGGACAGCCCGCAAAAATGGTACTTTTATTAGATTGGCCGGCATTGAACAGTTTTAATCAAAGACAAGTTATAGTAAGCATTATATGTATCGTCAAAATAGAAGTGGGACAACAATACTTTTTTAATTCATTCTCATTTGATATTTTAAAACTTGTGAAGCAGTTGGAATATCTCAGCAGTTGGACTGCAATATACATCTCGTAAATTTCTCGTAGAAATCAGTTGTAATCAATGCCAATTATACTATAAATATTAGTCACGAGATGGCTCAAGTTCATTGCTTTGCTCGTACGTCCATTTGTGCTTGATTACAAATCCGTCTGAGAATGCGTGCAAAATATTTCGTTCAATTTTCCAGGATGATGGGAGGTGAGTTTAGTAGGATTTTTCACGGAAGAGTTTAGTAGGATTTTTCTTTTGGACGACAGAAATGAAGCAGTCAATTGAACCTCAGGTGTGTTTAACCGAGATGACGGTCTTTCGTTCAACCCTGCTGTTCTAGACTAAGACCTTCTTTTCTTCACGGAAGAGTTTAGTAGGATTTTTCTTTTGGACGACAGAAATGAAGCAGTCAATTGAACCTCAGGTGTGTTTAACCGAGATGACGGTCTTTCGTTCAACCCTGCTGTTCTAGACTAAGACCTTCTTGGCCTTCACTATCAACATATGGCGTACGGCGGTCATTTTAAGGAGAAAATTTCAACGACAGAATGTTTCATCATATGAAAATTTCGGAAGGAAACACTCCCGACCGATGCTGAAAAAGCAAGATCGGTAAATCAGCATAAGAAAAAAGCGTGCTGCTGTAGGAAGAGTTTAGTAGGATTTTTCTTTTGGACGACAGAAATGAAGCAGTCAATTGAACCTCAGGTGTGTTTAACCGAGATGACGGTCTTTCGTTCAACCCTGCTGTTCTAGACTAAGACCTTCTTGGCCTTCACTATCAACATATGGCGTACGGCGGTCATTTTAAGGAGAAAATTTCAACGACAGAATGTTTCATCATATGAAAATTTCGGAAGGAAACACTCCCGACCGATGCTGAAAAAGCAAGATCGGTAAATCAGCATAAGAAAAAAGCGTGCTGCTGTAGCGTGAGGTCTGACATACTATAGCATGAGATCTGCCTCTAGTTAGAACTATAGTGTGAGGTTAGGTAAGGTCAGGTTAGGTTACTAACTGATATTCCTCATTTCTACACATTTAATTTAGCGACAAACGCTTAATTTGTAAATCCCAAACTGCACCTGGGTCGGCGATACATGGCGGTCACACTATAGCAGCACCAAAAAACCTAGAACGAAATGTTTCAGCGCCTTCCCGGACAGATGTGTAATACATCATAGACGGCAATGTGACAAAAGTAATGAACTAGAGCCATCGGAAGCAACATTAAAGCGTCCCTTATACGCGTTGCTTTAGAAAATCGTTTCCAATTTTTCCAAAATTGGTGTTTAGCATGAAATATTCCGTCAAAGTAATATTTACAGCCCCTTATTTGCAGTGTTCTGGAAGATCATATCAAAGTTTTACAAAATTGATGAAATGAAATATTTCTCGTCTTCTGTGAAATTTTTCACGTAGAGAACTCATTCGGGCCCACGAGTAGCTATACTCAAATGTGACCATTGAACTACATAGACTTAAATCTCCTGCTTGTGATAAATAAATTGTTCAAATTGCTTAAATTTTAAAGAGTGCCGGAGTATCCAGGTTGCCATGACCTCCTAAACATTGTACTTAAGTAGCCGACCTCGCAAGCTCGTGGAATATTCCGAAGTTGGAATATTTTTGGGAGAATTTCTGCGTAAATATCTCGTAGAACTGATGACGAGAATGAATTAACAGAAGCCCATTTTTTGCAATAATGCAAATGAATTAGAAGCCTTCGCTTTCAGTTTCCTAATTTATGAGTGAGCTATGTTTCTTCGCATTTTTAATTTTTTGCATTGGTATTAATGTGTATAATTTACAGCATCTCATCAGTGGAGATCATTCTTTCTCGCTCAAGGAGTATTTTTATTCTAGCATTCGCATACAATAGAAATCAGGCAAAGCTTCTCTTAATGATCTGAGTGTCTCGTTAATCGATTCTCAAATGTTTGATAAATAACACGCCTCACTTCGCAGAATTTCCAGTCAGAAAGATATTGAAACAAAGAACTTATTGCTCTGGTTGAGTTCATTTAGGAAGCGTCAAGAAAAAGTCATCAAATAACATCCCGATTAATAAACAGTACATTGTAGTTGAATATGTGCATAACATGAAAATGCATCAAGTCAACTGAAATAACTTCGGGATGAATATACCTAGGAGGTAAAGAAACATATGTGCTCAACATGAAAATGAATCAGTCGATTGAAATAATTTCACGATGAATATACTTTGCATTAACATACATGGTTAACATAAAAATGCATCAGTCAATTGGATGAATCAATTTGTAAACTATTCCCGCGTAAAATTAGTTTGCAGCAAAGTTAACGAGCGACTGAAGAGAACCGTTGCTATCGCCACCAGCTCGGGCACGCCGGCTGTGTCCTCAGCAACTTTAGCGGCCACTTTCTGGAAGCCCGGCAAATTTGTCGATCATTTGACTTTTGGCCGGCGGCTGCCACAAGTTGGTGCCACCTCGCAGCCGGTGACGGATGGCAACGGCCGACTGTCAGCACACAACAGCAACCGCAGAGTTCTACACACAACGACAACCGCCTACTGTCAACACACAACAGCAACGGCCGAATGTCAACACACAACGGCCGACTGTCAACACACAAATGCGACGGCCGAATGTCAATACACAACGGCCGACTGTCAACAAACAACACACAATGGCCGAATGTCAACAAACAACACACAACGGCCGACTATCAACACACAAATGCGACGGCCGAATGTCAATACACAACGGCCGACTGTCAAAAACAACACACAACGGCCGAATGTCAACAAACAACACACAACGGCCGAATGTCAACAAACAACACACAACGGCCGACTGTCAACAAACAACACACAACGGCCGACTGTCAACAAACAACACACAACGGCCGAATGTCAACAAACAACACACAACGGCCGACTGTCAACAAACAACACACAACGGCCGACTGTCAACAAACAACACACAACGGCCGACTGTCAACAAACAACACAAAACGGCCGAATGTCAACAAACAACACACAACGGCCGACTGTCAACAAACAACACACAACGGCCGAATGTCAACACACAAATGCGACGGCCGAATGTCAATACACAACGGCCGACTGTCAACAAACAACACACAACAGACGACTGTCAACACACAACGGCCGAATGTCAATACACAGCGGACAACTGTCAACACACAACACACAACGGCAGAATGTCAACACACAACGGACGACTGTCAACACACAACACACAACGGCCGAATTTCAACACACAACGGCCGAATGTCAACACACAAAAAAACGGCCGAGTTTAACACACAAAGGCAACGGCCGAATATCAACACACAACGGCCGAATTCCAGTCTAATTTTTTCGCCGGAGCATGCATGTTTTTCACCGCCCACGCGATTTAGTTACTTGGGCGGCGAAAAACATGCCCACAGGCACAAAAAAGTTAGACTGGGATGTCAACACACAACTCTGACAAAGTACGCGGTAAAGTACGTCACACAACGAGCATTGGGTGCTGAAGAGAGAATAATCACGAACGGTTGCAGCCGGCGAAGAGAAAAAGTTAGATTGAACCTTCCGTCATGCTGTGCGATGCATTTAGTACAGTGAAATAGAATGTAAGTCATCCCGCCCAATGATCGCGTAGAGTGACTTCAACAGTACGGACAACAAGCAAAGTAAAATGAAAGTCGAGTTACCCGCATAATAAATCAGTCCAATCATATCTGTATTGACAAATTCCTAATTGAACAGTGGTGCTCAAACAATGAAATGAGTTCAGGCCGGGGAGTCAAGTGAAGCATTGATCTCTAATGTAGTTTGCAGACGGCAACGTTTGGTCTTCTAAGGGTTGTCTCTAGGACCTGTCGACACACTGGGTCGTCAACCCCACCTCTGTTTAACTGGCAACGTAAGAATGATCCTTGACATGTACAAGGGCTTAAATCGGCCTCGAGATTTAACGTAAGAACTTTAAGGCTGATTTTTGACAAATTCATAGCTTGTGCGCGGGTCAAGCCCACCTCAACTTAGTTTGACAATTCAGGGATGATAAATTGATAAAACGAATAAATATTTCGTGAAAATACACTGGAAGAAGAAACGAGAAGTTTGAGGTTTTGAGTGAAGTCATGAGATATTGCACGGCTAGGCATTACTGCCAGTACTACTATTTCAGCACCAAGTCATTTGTGAGTTAATTTTATCATCAAACTGAAATTATCCAATGGCATGATCTGATTTTCGCCTCTCGTGACCTCCTGCTAAGAAAATGCTGAGGTCCAGTGTCTCATTCTCAAATCAGAAGGCCTCAGTATGAAATTCCCGGATGTTAGAAGCTCTGACACCAGTATAGTCTGAACTGCTGGCGCGGCTAAACGTCGCAGTTTTTAAAATGAGAAACATTGAATTCCTCGGGTTATGATGTGCCAGTTTTAATCTCTGCTAATAATGGTCGACGTTGCGAATAGTCAATTGCTATAAGCCCTGAAAAATTGAATACATTGGGAGTGCTTGACCTCAGGTGTATTGGTGCAATGTAGAAGCTGCCAAATATGACGACGTAGAGTTTAATAAATCGTTAACAAATCAAAACTGGGACGATTTCCTGTACGGCATGCGAATGGAAAAATTCATTTTAACAGCAATGACATCCTCACTGCCTATAAAATATCTTCCCTGTATCATTTTGTATATTAAATAGACATGACCTAGTGTTTATATCAGTGGTCAACTGGTAGATGCCCTTATTTACGCCGGACTGATGAGTGCGAGAAGTTTTATCAGGCTGCAGGCGTAAAGATTTCCAGCTGAAATCGTATAAGACTTCCAGGCCATTTCAAGTTCTCGTATATGTCATTACCATTCCAAAGTTCGTTCTCATCTAATCCACACATGTCGTCACCGAACGATACCGTACAGCAATAAGCACACATACATCAAGCATGAATGTACGCAAGAGACAGAGCGGGTGTAAACGCGTTCCAAGGGACATCGATTCCAATCATTTCCACGGGAGAATAACGCGAGGAGGCGACCGTGCGGCACTCCCTGACGTCAGCGAATGATCGAGGGCTACCTTGATTCACGTTAAATTATGGGCCCTCAATCTGGAGCTTCCATCCTTTTCCAGGAATAATCGCTGAAAGTCATCAATTTTCTTGCTCGCTGAGGAGACACATCGACGCTGGAGAGGCGCAAACACCTCGGCTCGCACAACTGGGTATGGAAGCGGCAATACAACGAATACAAAACTTCTCCATTAACAAAAAGGCGAGAAGTGTCGCTGTTACCGAGAATACAGCGTAAATAGGTAAAACGAGTTTCATGTAGCGGCACGGAGATGAACATCTTCTCGCACTTGAACTCTTCACGCAGTTTCGACTAAAATTAATTATTTCTAGAGGTTTTTTCTTTCTGCATACCGCATGACTTATATTTTATAAAACTTCTCAAATATAATGTTACGGGCTGTTTTTCACCAACGTATTTCATAGTTTATAAATTCGAATATACTGAGATCGGGAGTTATTAGGGCCACCAAGTCTTCCGTCAAGTCATGTAATGAAAACCAGGTATATCAATATAGCATTGAGAATGAATTAACAAACTAATCACTTTCAGAAACAACAAAAATGCCTCAGCTTTTCACATGAATGCATAAAATAGAAACTAAATTCCGAGATCTATTGTTAACCGTTACACATAAATTGCGCTTCTATACAAAATATGTAACAGCGACAAACGATGAATTTTATTTATTGTCATACCCATAACATAAATCTGTGAATGCACCCACGACATGGAAACAAGTGTGAGGAAGGAAGTCAGTCGATTGATCAAACTAAATCCAAATGCGCACTCGTTTCTAGTTGCAGTAGAACCTGTCAGTCCATTTTCTTATAGTTGTCTCCGACATCAAATCAGACTCTGCCCAAAAACCTTAATCTCTTAACATGTCCTTGTTCTTCTTTACACGTCCAATTGATATTAATGTATACGCGTGAGAATTGTTAGTCTTGAAGACGCGCAAAATACCGGTAACTTCATTCGGAATTTTTATGCACTAGGACACCAGTTTACAGACACTCAGGAGAGGTCTGACCTTTATTGAGTGTGGATAAATGTGTTGAAAATAGAACGTTAAAAATAAAAAACTAACGCAAAACCCTGTTTTCCTAGCTCAGCGTTGACTATTTTCTTCTGTGACATACACGAAACTAAACTAGAATCATTTTTGCAATAGATTCACGCTAAAATACTGCACATGTTTGTCTTCATTTTTCGCTCTTTGATGGGGCATCAATGATCGTAGAACGATACTGCCATGAATGATCCATTCGGGATCAAATCGTTTTCTCGAAACTACCGCGAAGAAAGGGCAGAATTGCCTTTGTTGTGCGATTACTTGCCGAAGGACATGAGACAACTTCAGATTGAGTTTAACCGGTTCACATTTCGCTGCATCGTTAAAAAGACAACGACTTTGTGAACTTTTGCTCGAGCTGATGTTACGGAAAAGAGTGAGTGAGTTTCAGCAAGTTTAAATTCACTGTTGCGCTGCACTTCTTCATTTATTTGCGATAGTGCGACGCTTCTAAAATGTTAACTCGGGTTGTCATCACTCACAGCGATCACTTATCAGGATTAATTAGAAGGCTAAATTTCTTTGCTCATACTTCATTTTGCGGACATTGAAGCTTCATTAAATAAGAGCGCTGATGCAGATGGAGATTAGATTTTTGAAATTCGCATGTACATCGCTTCCGCTTCTCGACCTTCACTTATTTAGTTCAATGAGCTGGACGATGTGTGTTAGAAAGAAGATCTCCAGCTCAGATGGAGAAACGAATACTCAACATAGTATTGCACCATTTATCATAGTACTGGACTATGTGTCATAGTCAGCAGTTCAGTCATTGACTTGCAGAAAGTCTCACTGTAACAAACTGGAGACACATGAATGATCCGACCACTGTCGTCTGTTTTGTGCGCATGATTTTTCGAATTACATTAGGGGCTTAGAATAACAAATGTAACGTAAAATTGAAAAGGTATTTCTGTGAAAATTAAGATTTGGGGGATTAGATAATTATCACACTCTTAGACGAAACAAGCCCAACACAAAATCGAGTAACGTAGACCTTGAAATGAAGGAACACTCCATCACTGTCGTTTCAACAAACCTGTGAATCCAGAACTCAGTACGCAGAGCTAAAAACTCCGACCGCCGCAGTCGCTTGAGCAAACATTTGCCCAAACTTCACGTTGGAAATTTTCATATTCCAACGATAAATTCACGATGGCATACAGTTTACGCCGAAGTATGGCTATTTTATTTACCATAGAAGTCATTAGGTTGGGTCAAGTGAGTAAGCTGGCCCCGAGAAGGTGATTCCAGCCCGTCATCATAACGGATTTGCCGGCCCGTGACTGCAATAGTGAGCAGAGCTACGGAATTATCGGAAATTAACTTCTGATTACAAAGCTCAATTTGCCGTCCATCACAAAGGGAATATTGCACAGCCCGGGAGCTCAGATGCAGCACCAATCTTCTGGCTGGCATGTTAATGGAAAGTAATGGAGGTTAGTGGTCATCTCGCGTGCATGTTAATGGAAAGTAATGGAGGTTAGTGGTCATCTCGCGTGCATGTTAATGGAAAGTAATGGAGGTTAGTGGTCATCTCGCGTGCATGTTAATGGAAAGTAATGGAGGTTAGTGGTCATCTCGCGTGCATGTTAATGGAAAGTAATGGAGGTTAGTGGTCATCTCGCGTGCATGTTAATGGAAAGTAATGGAGGTTAGTGGTCATCTCGCGGGCATGTTAATGGAAAGTAATGGAGGTTTGTGGTCATCTCGCGGGCATGTTAATGGAAAGTAATGGAGGTTAGTGGTCATCTCGCAGGCATTTTAATGGAAAGTAATGGAGGTTAGTGGTCATCTCGCGTGCATGTTAATGGAAAGTAATGGAGGTTAGTGGTCATCTCGCGTGCATGTTAATGGAAAGTAATGGAGGTTAGTGGTCATCTCGCGTGCATGTTAATGGAAAGTAATGGAGGTTAGTGGTCATCTCGCGTGCATGTTAATGGAAAGTAATGGAGGTTAGTGGTCATCTCGCGGGCATGTTAATGGAAAGTAATGGAGGTTTGTGGTCATCTCGCGGGCATGTTAATGGAAAGTAATGGAGGTTAGTGGTCATCTCGCAGGCATGTTAATGGAAAGTAATGGAAGTTAGTGGTCATCTCGCAGGCATGTTAATGGAAAGTAATGGAGGTTTGTGGTCATCTCGAGTGCATGTTAATGGAAAGTGCAAGCTGCGTAACGGAGGTCAGTGATCACGCTCGAATCTCTGCTCTCGTTCAAAATATGCTCATGTGTAGCATCAGCATGTTCCCATCAGTCTTTTTTACATTAATAATAGACACTTCAATGTCGTATTAACAATAAATAAGAGAATATTGGAAGCATACGACACTTCTATGTCATATTACCAATCAATAAGAGGCACAGGCGTTTTTTCCAGCACAGGCATTACAGCCTGCTGTGAAAGCTGGGTAATTTGTTGGATTTGTAACCATTTGTCAAAGTTTTTCTAATTACGAGAATTACAAACTAACATGGAAATCCTTAAAGCAAAAGAAATGCTAACCTGGTATGAATGTTTTCCGGATTTCAGAAAAAAAAATGCTTTTTAAGTTTTTCGGGTAATTTAACTCGTAACCGACGATAAATCACTCAAAAAACTTTAAAATGCGTGACTATACTATAATATTTACTTACATCAATCTAAATTACACTCTAAATAGGGTTGATGATAGCAAAACAAGGAAAAAATGTCACCTAGTCTCCGATGATCATGTTCTTGTTAGCATAAATAGTTCCGCCATGTCCGTCGCTGCATCATATATATACTGAATTCCTTTTGTCTTATTTCAAGATTTTAGTCGTCCTCAGCATTAAGCTCGCTCGATTTTCCTCGACGTAACCAAGACTCTTAGAAGAGACTTTAATGCAATTTAGAACGGGCCATCTGGTGAAAAAGACACTGGATCAACCATAGTTAACGTCGCAGGGCTGAAGGCGCTTCTGAACTTACTTCTTCTCAGCCCAACAAAACCTTTTGATTGCATCACGGAGACAGAAGATCTCCCAAAGAAGAGTTATACAATGGAAGATACTCAAAAAGTTGAACGAGAGATCGCGAAGAAAAACTTTTTCTTCTCTCGCCCTTCAGATGAATGTTCCGAAAAAGTGAATTTACATGAGAGCGAAAGAACTCTCCATTCTTAGTTTTTAAATAACGTATAATGAACATCAATAAGACGCTTCGCCCGTTCGCATCCTGTTAAATCTCAGCGTATAGTTCAGCGACGGCTAATGATGATTCTCAGTTGTGGCACCCGCGGTAAGTTTTGGAATATTATTATCGTCTTTTGGCCGCACTTGTGATCGAACAGCTAAAGCAAGCTTGATATTAAATCTATTGTTTTCATGATCTTTCTAACGCTTTCACTGCATAATTCTTACTAAAGCAAGCTCGTAATCATATTTATTGTTTTCAGAATGTTTCTCACGCTTTTACTGCATAATTCTGACTAAAGCAAGCTTGTAATCATATTAATTGTTTTCAGAATGTTTCTCACGCTTTTACTACATATTTCTGACTAAAGCAAGCTTGTAATCATATTTATTGTTTTCAGAATGTTTCTCAGGCTTTTACTACATATTTCTGACTAAAGCAAGCTTGTAATCATATTTATTGTTTTCAGAATGTTTCTCAGGCTTTTACTGCATAATCCTGACTAAAGCAAGCTCGACATCATATCTATTGTTTTCAGGATGTTTCTTACGCTTTCACCGAGTATTTCTGAAGCCCGTAAGATCAAATAGCGAGCAAAAACATTTTTTCAATTTTATTTTTTAATTCACTCACGATACTCAACTCCGTAGCTGTATATCATCAAACTCCTCCGAACGCTGGTCACTTTTACTGTACGTTTGCTGCTGAGATAGGAGGGCAAAAAAATAAAACATTATGAAAAATAGTTTTATCATCAATTGTAATAAGAACTCCAACTGAATCTGGGGACTAATTCTCATAACTAAATTAAATTCGGCCCTCGACCTTCCCTCGATGTGCGTCAAGAGAAGGGCAAAACTTCCCAAGCAAGACATCAATATTTCTGGCAGAGCTTTTTATTGCACTACGATTTAGTTAAACAAGAGATATTCGGATTCACATTCCGAGGATGAGACTGTGAACAAAGTCTTAGCCTTCTTGGTGATCCTGTTGGCTTCTTTCTAGTGTTCATGCAATTACATGTGTTAATCAAATCCTTCATCACTCAATTCGTTTCACTACAATAATCTGATGAAGATACGACGAAATTTACTCAACAGGCAGCCTCGATGCTTTGAGACAACATGCGGCTCTCCATGAACAAGTAATAAAAAAAGTATAATCTCATTCAGTTGTTTATTTATAAAATTGGGCGACTATAAATCAATAGCATCCAATTATTCAAACCACTACAGGCAAGACGAGCAAAACCCAAAGCTGTGGTGAACTGCATGACTTGCGTGCAGGTGTTGGTTCATTTATTTCAGGTGTGTTATAGGGAATTTGTTTTAGGTGTTTGATGTTATAAAGTTTTGGTGGTGTGATGGTGTAGTTTATGTGAGATGTTGCGGTAAAATTACTTTACAAGTTTGATATAAAGTTTAGAGGTGAAGTAGTTCATTGAAAATTTGTCATGACTTTATTTTTGAAGCATTTCACGTTTTTTTTGAAAGCCTGATATGCCACCTATGTTTCACTCTAGTTCAGCCCTTATCACATCAAACATCACTTTTATTTTTCAGTTCCCTATGAAATCGTTGACGCAACAAGAAAATAATGTCTGCTGGAAAATTCCTCCTAGCTATGTTTGCTTTTGACGAATTTTCCTGCAATTCAAACCCAAAAATGAACGCAAAATTAGAGGCCATGTCTGAGTTTCGCCTCTTTTCGGGTTTCCAATAAATTTACCTTTAGTTTAAAGGCACAAATGAACCCAAATTTTTGAGGCCATGCTCGAGGTTCGCTTCCTTTCAAGTCGCTGATGAAATTTTGGCCTGAATTTTTAGAAGAACTGATTCAAATCCTATTTAAAACTTTGAGAGTCTACGGACTTTTTGTGACAAGCTTACGGGAAGTTTGTTGGTGAGCTCTTAAAGAGAGGAGCCATTTTTTGGCAGGAGAAGTGCATTATTCTCCACATGTGCAGGAAACTGTAGCGTAGAACTCGTCCTAACGACCTTAAAATTGTGGCCCTCAACAAGTCGGTGCTTCGCTTCAGACTTATGAAGTTACAGAGCCAAAAGTCCCCATTTTTATTTTTAATTTCCATGCCAAATTGTGAATGAATAAAGAATTAGCAATAATATTAATAATAATAATAATAATAGTAATAGTATTTTTATGTTAGCATATGTAGCATATGTTTCTGTTAGTATCGTTAACTCGTACCTATCTTCAAAAGTTTCATTATATAATAAAAGCTTAACACTATTCGGTTTGCATCGAGAAATATCAGTCAGATCAATAACAAAGTTGATCAACTATTAAATATTATTTAGAGCTTATAACTATACTACACACTATAAGTAGATAAGAATCTATTCCAAAGATGTAATCAATAGCGATATTAAAGAATTATTAAATACTAGTTTGAGCTCAAAGCTATACTCCCTACTATGAGTAGACAGGAATCCATTCCAGAGATGTAAAGAAGAACTTGAATTAGAGTGGACCCCAGACTAAATTTCACAAAGAAGAACTTGAATTAGAGTGAACCCTATACTAAATTTAACAAAGAAGAACTTAAAATAGAATGAACCCCACACTAAGTTCGAGAATGAAGAAATTGAATTAGATTGAACCTCATATTAAATTCCACGCAGGCATTTCTAGGACAACAAAACAGGGCTCTAATTACCAGCTCGAATCTTATCAGAATCCTTATTTACGATTGCGTACAGTAAAATTGTCAATTCAAGATTAAGGTGAACGTTTTGAATTCTTTATTTAAACATAGTTACATGATCATAAACTAAATTAGGATTCGATTTAAATTTTCACATAAACTGCGATACGATAGCGTCAATGAGCAATAAAAATCCAAACAGATGAGGAAGTTTAAGTTAACTAATCATTGTATCGAAAACCCAATAAAGCTTTAGTGTTTTCCGACCTCGCTCACATAGGAAAATCAAACGTATGGAGAACAATTTCATTAATTAAATCCTGCAGGGTCTATTCAAAAGCTCCTGGTCTTTGCGTCGGGTTCCAATTAAACAAATGATCTCGCGACTCTAACAGGGAGGATAAAAAATTCCACTCATCTCATTTTGCTTTTGGTTTCTCTCGTACATTCTTTGCTCGCATTTTCCTTCACTGAATGTACAACAAGACTTCAAAACTAAAGGCCAAAGCAGGCGAAAAGCTTCCTTGGTCTTTCGTAACCTTGAAGAAATACGGCCGTCATTCCATCAGTGACACGAAAACTGCGATTACTTTTCAGGTAAACGCAGCAGAGGAGAATGCATCAACCGAATGGGTCGCTCCAAGTGCGGAGCAGCGATGCAGTTCTGAAGAACCGCAAGTTCTCGTCTCTTGATATCAATGGTGGCCAGAGCGAGAGGTCTGCTGTCTTGCGCCAAGCAGATACGATCCATCTCCTCTGCCATTTTTTCGCCCGCGCTCGTGAATTAAAAAGCAGTTTTTGAGGGAGGTAAATGAAGGCGGAAATCGAATTAATTTTGAAATTAAGCCATTTCATTTCTCACGTTGAAAATATCATTAAATTAACCCTATTTGATGGTATATGATGCTTAGCAATGTCACTCCCATATTTCAAAAATACACTTCCCAGCTCACAAAATATTTTTTACGAATCCAAGGCGTGTAAATTACGTCGTCCAAAATTCTTCGTCATTGCCCTGCTTCTCATGATATCAAGAGTGGCCAGAACGAGAGGTCTGCTGTCTTGCACCAAGCGGACGCGATCCAGCCCCTCGGCCATTTTTTGGCACGCGCTCGTGAATTTAAAAGCAGTTCTTGGGGAAGATAAACGGTGGCGGAAATTAGTGTGAGCGCTCCTCCATCGCACGTGCTCGAGCTCGATGTATCTCCCGACTTTTATAGCGCTCTGCAGTGTCGCAATAGACGAATGTGCGCTACAGGGTCATATTGAGCATGCAAGCTCGCCAGAATCGCACTATGCGCAAGCGCTGTGCGGCATCATGCATTGAAAACGAGCTCTGTGAATATACGAATGTGCTCTACAAGATCATGTATCAGAAGTATGTAGTATGATATTGTAATGTATACGCTTACATTGCAAATATACAAGTACGCACAAATACGCTTACATGATTGTGTGCTGCTAGCCAGATTTCCAGTATTACACTATACGAGAGCGCTCTGCAGTATCGTGTATCGTAACCTCGCTCACGGGTAACGTGCGATAAAATTGTGCTCTGCAGTATCGTAGATCGCCAGCTCGCACTTCTTCATTGAGAACTACTAATGTTTTACCTAGGATCGCATGCTGCGGATTCGTTCTTCGCATTGATATTAAATGCACAGGCCTCCTAGGCCCGTCTAGCTAGCTCCAGGCACAGCAGTGTGTGCCTTGCAACGTCATATATTAGCCAGTATCTCATTCATTTGAAATAAGCAATTCTCTTAAATGAGATAACTTTACTGAAAGTAGGCGTTTAGCATCACTGGAAATAAAATGAATGAAAAAGAGATTCTTCTATGGTATGTAATAACGAAATATTTTGGACTACGTAATTTACAATCCCTGGATTCGTAAAAAAGATTTTGGTGAGCTGTGTGAAGTGTATGTGTGAAATGTAGCAGTGCCAGGGCTATTCAGATAATAGAATAGGGTTAATTAAATGATATTTCCAACGAGAAGAATGAAATTGCCTAATTTTTAAATCAATACGAAATTCGTCGATAGATTCCAACATGCAAATCAATTCACAACGTTGACATGTAAAGCAAACTATCAAGTTCACATGTAAAGCCAACCATGACACTGAAATGTAGAGCAAACGATGAGGTTAAAATATGAAGCAAACGATGACGTCAATTTTTTCGCCCACCAAGCCATACCGCGGCATCAAATGCACCACAACGCAAAGGTTTGTATATCTCAAGGAGTCTTCAAACGGTCGAGGATCTTCGGCCTTACGACCAATTCTGATGCCATAAAACTTAACTTTCTGCAGATCATAACTTTGAGGAGATCCTGCTGTCATCCTTCAAATCGTGCGCTGCGGAGTAAAGTTCCATAACTTTCGATTTTACGTTAAAGCTAGCAAGAAAATTCGCTTCAATTGTGCGGTTAGAGAGAGGACATACTTTCAACTCATTTCTTAATTTTCATTTTACCAAGCTATTCGCGGAGTTTCATGGAAGATTTGAACTGCCTTCCTAACTTATGTTCAACCGTTCCCTAGTTTTGCTTCCTTATTAGAAATAATCGTGTCTGTAATGTTTCATGAGAATTACAGTTGTTAAGAATAAATTTCACCATATTTCGCGCGACTTTCCCATATTCCGTTATTTTCAAGTGAATTTTTGTTATTTATAATCAAGCCATTCATATTTCACCCACTTGCTTGTCTAGAAACATTAAATATCGTATGTTTAGCCCCCTTAACTTTAATTCCATGTATGACACGCTATTTTTTTCTGAGACTAAATTGAGTTTTTATTAGCACTATTCCTGCTTTTTCAGCATATTACAAGCTTGACAAGAATCAACTATTGTGGCATCAGCTCATTATTTTGTGTCGTAACAAAAGAAAAATTGCTCGCCTCTTATGTTTACTGATTGGTTTTGAAACCATTAAAGTTTTTCTTTATTTGCGTAGGGTTCTTGTTCGTTTGTTTTAATAATAAATGTTTGCAAACATTCTTTATTCAACAGGTCTCTAATCGATTTCTCACACCCATACCATCACTCTCAACAAACCCTGCGAAAGAAAGAAATCTAAAGAACTTAGCTGACTTTTCACAACTCAGAAGAGTTTGAACAAAACTTCTTTCCTCTGTTGAGATCTGAATGGGCAGCAGAGGTGAAGGAGTTAAACGATTTGGCCACGGCCGTTCTGTGAACTCAGTTGAGCCAAACTTACTTCAGACCGAGTTAAAAGGACAGAAATGAGCTCACCTTGAACCGTAAATATTCCTGCTACAAATTTCAATGACACTCGTCGAAACTTGCTTTCAACGTCCACCCCTGGACCCAAGTTTAAAAGACACCGCATGGTCAAAAATGCCAAAAAAAAATAAAATCATTCTTTCAAGAAACAGTTTCTTGTACGGCTGCAGTGAGCAAGCTGTAAAGTCCTGCACTACAACCCCCGCCAGACTACAATTCCCTCTCCAGACTTCGGTGCCGGCTGTCCCAATGGCTTCGATACGGCCCGACGAGCATCCTGTAGTCGACGTAATTCCAAGCTTCCCTGAACTCGCTATTCAAGGCGAGTCAAAAACTTCCAAGCGAGAAACCCTTGTGTATTGAAACAAAAGAATTCATCGAAGCCTGACACGTTCCATTTGCCCCATCAGCAGGAGATTTGGTGAGAGAGCACGCGTGCGCAAGGCTCGCAAAACAGCACAGAGTAGCTCGCAGCGAAGCTTTGCTCGAGAGCAACGCTAAGAACACTGAGGTCGGGCCGGGAAAAACTCAAGGAATGTGAGCCCATGACAGTCGGATTTCAGAAAAGCGCTCCAATGTTAACAGAGTTTACACGCTTTCGCTGCTTGCGGGCTTCAGATGATGGTCTCTGTGGTAGGGTTTTCAAGGCTGATTCGGGACGCAAGAACTTTCTTTGGGGCTTCTATCGTTCTTCGGTTGGTATTTTTTGCATCGATGTCAGTTTTTCGGGTTGAGTGCGTTTAGTCAGCATCTGGTCACTATCGTCTCCTAAAAAGAAGCCGAGGCTAAGCCACGAAGGTTAGCATTTAAGCTTTGCAGTAAAATAAACAAAGCTTACCAAAATGTGAAATAAAAATAACCAAAATGTTAGCTCACGTATCAGCTAAGGAGGTCAAATTGGTAGTGAAAGAATGAGCACGCTTGCATTTGAAAGCAAGAATTTTACAATAAAGCTGTTTCATTCCAATTTTTCAACTTTTCGAAATAGTTCAAGTTCATCACGTGTTAAATTAAGAAGAAATTCCCTCAACTTTTCTTTTGTTTTAGAAAGTCAGAGGCCATACGTGAATATGAACCATCCTTACCACACGTGAATCTTTAACAGCTGTCTCAAATTCAATCACTCCTCTAACTGCTCTCTTAAATTATATCATTCCTTTAGCCGCTGTTTCAAATTTCATCATTCACTTACCTGCTCTCTCAAATTATTTTACGCCGTTATAAATTTCACGTATGCATACACACTCTATCCACCAGAATATCAATGAAGAACAAGTGATGCGTCAGAGAAAAAGTGCAATTATTGCTCAGTTAACCCAAATATTGGTACAGTGAAAGCATCACAGAAATAAACTCATCACGTTGAATGGCCACACTCATCGCTGTGTCACTCCAAGTCTGCAACATGGTCGAAAAACGTCTCAAATTAAAACATTATACAGAGCAGCCATGGCCATTGCTGTGTTACCTTAAATATTGCAACTGATGAATCACTCTCAAATAAAACATACTGCAGTGCAATCATTTCCGAGTTAGAGCATGAATTGGAAGTGTTAAATCCCTTCTTCAATACAAACACGATACAGTTCAACCATTGCTCTGGTTCAACCATACCATGCATTAGTACAGTCAAATCACCACTCTAATAAAAACATTATATTATAAAACCTTTTAACTCTGACACCTATCCGGACACCACGTCTTCCCCCGCCTCATTTGTCCCAGTTATCACCTCTTCAGTTCAATCCGTCGCCCAGAAGCGATGGCCTCTGACTCCCAAAACTGCCTCGACTATGAATCGCACTTCTCGTCAGTCCATTAGATTGGAGTATTGATTAAAGTATTCAGCCCAACTTCCTAAATGGATTTCGCTTCCAGCAGCATCTCTCCGTTCCTATCCTTCACAGATGCTCGCCCTCTGGTTCGTCCCATCTTACGCTCGTGACTTCTTGTCAGAATACCGTGAACTTTTTTTCTCTTTAAAATACCTCTTCCTGATTCCCACACCTCCCAACAATTAAGGAGTCGTTTTTTTATTTCCTGATCTTTCAGGCAACAGAGAAAAAATTGGACGACGTAGCAAAAGTTGCACCGGGAAAGAACGGGTGGATGTGATATTGATGGCAGAAAGTGATGCGAGCACAGCTTTGTGTGTAGATCATCATTCAGTACTATTTATTTACTTGGGTTTCTTCTCAACTAGTTTCATCTCAATTTCTCATCAATGAAGCTTTCTTTGTCAGTACTTTAGAGTCACTCCTTCGTCGTCCTCATTTCCATTCTCTTTCCTAGTTTCTATCTCTTTCTTCTTCTCTTTTTATTTCTCCATCCTTTTCCAATTCATTTTTTCTTTCTCCCCCCTTTCTTTCCTCTTTCTTTCCCTATCATCTTCCTTTTTCTTTTTCATTCACTCCTTCTTTTTCTTTCTCACATTCTCTTTCACTTTTCCTACCCTCTCCATTCCCACCCTCCCATGAATGAAATTGAAAACACTTTGACCAAAATAATAATTGTAAAATATCAGAATTCTTTTTATTGAATAAAAATACTCAAACGCAACGTTTGCCTCCGCAGTAGAATGATTAAATTCATATAGTGCAGAAGTAAAATAAAATATTTGCATCAATAAAATTGCAAGAATTGTTTCAGAGTAAAATTATACATTAATTAGCGATGCAGAAGCCAGCAAGTGAATAACTCTCTTCATATTCCCATATTACTTCTGGATTCTGCATCGTTAAGTGCTTACATTTTTTCTGGAATAGCTGGATGGAGATATGATAGTACGAAGTAAGTGCAATAACTGGCGGGAAAGTAGACGTGTGATTTTACTCGTCAAATCTGAAAGCCAGTAAGAATTATCTGAATAAGCTCTTTTACCCACCACTCAAAATCTATCCAAGGCATGCAAGAAATGACTTAACTTCGCCGCATAGAAAGAGTATTACATTCTATTCCCCTTATTCATTCCCTGTCCTTATTCATTCCCTTATTAGCCCAATTTATTACAAATGATTCAAGATTGATAATTTTCTAATAATACTTGACCAATGTACAAAATTAAAATGGATAATGAATGTTCATTCATTTATAATTTCGCTAGAAAGGACCCCCTCAGGATAAAATATTGGTCGTTTGATCAGACCATGAAATTCACAAGTATTATCTTGAACAATGTTATCCCCAGATGAACCAATAAAAAGTTTTGTTTTTAATAAAACAAATACGTAAAAATTAAGACGAGCGATTACAACACCCAAACTTCTCGATTCTACGAAGGTCGTATTGAATTGTGAGCTGATCTGCGAACTGAACTTATTCTAGTGCAGGCTACTTTGCGAAGAGCCTCTTAAAAACACGCTATAAAGGCGTCTCGTAAGAACATGCTGTGAAAAAATGCTATAAAGACATGCTATAAAAACATGCTATGAAAACATGCTATAAAAACATGCTATAAAAACATGCTATAAAAAATGCTACAAAAACTTGCTATAAAAACATGCTATAAAAACATGCTATAAAAAAATGCCATAAAAACATGCTATAAAAAAATGCTATAAAAACATGCTATAAAAACATGCTATAAAAACATGCTATAAAAAATGCTATAAAAACATGCTATAAAAAAATGCTATAAAAACATGCTATAAAAACATGCTATAAAAACATGCTATAAAAAAATGCTATAAAAACATGCTATAAAAACATGCTATAAAAACATGCTATAAAACATGCTATAAAAACATGCTATAAAACATGCTATAAAAACATGCTATAAAAACATGCTATAAAAAAATGCTACAAAAACTTGCTATAAAAACATGCTATAAAAACATGCTATAAAAAAATGCCATAAAAACATGCTATAAAAAAATGCTATAAAAACATGCTATAAAAACATGCTATAAAAACATGCTATAAAAAAATGCTATAAAAACATGCTATAAAAACATGCTATAAAAACATGCTATAAAACATGCTATAAAAACATGCTATAAAACATGCTATAAATACATGCTATAAAAACATGCTATAAAAAAATGCTATAAAAACATGCTATAAAAACATGCTAGAAAAACATGCTATGAAAACATGCTATAAAAACATGCTATACAAACATGTTATAAAAACATGCTATAAAAACATGCTATAAAAACATGCTATAAAAACATGCTATAAAAACATGCTATAAAAACATGCTATGAAAACATGCTATAAAAACATGCTATGAAAACATGTTATAAAAACATGCTATAAAACATGCTATAAAAACATGCTATAAAAACATGCTATAAAAACATGCTATAAAAACATGCTATAAAGACGTCTCGTAAAACATGTTTCCCCGCGGCCAAATTTTCCGGTATTCTGTCCCAAAGAAAAATTATCATTTCTCCGCAGAGTTCTTTTTGTTTCATTGATATTTCATTGTAATTGTCCGGAAATTAGGAAAGAAGTCGTTTTCTATACCGACGTTGATGCCTGACTTTTTTCAGCCAAACAATGGTACAATCTTCCGATTAATCAATGATAAGTCGACATCATTCCAACGCCTTAGTTCTGGAACTACCTACATTTGTTCCATGACATACGGGGAATTCTTTATAGTAATATTTCTAACACGATTGTTATCAGTACTCTCACGCCACCAAAAATCGCGGTGTCGTATACAAGTTTGACTTGGGGATTTTTCCACGGAAGTTGTTCCGAATGAACTATTCTTGATGCGAGTCTTTTTCCTTTCGACTCCTCTAATTCTGCACGGGATAATTCTCGAACAAACTTCAGCCAATTTAAGGGCGCCGCAAATTTTGACGAATAATAATTTATAGTCATTAGGTATTGTTCTGGTGTCCATTTTGCTTTGAGAGAGTGATAAAAAGAGACCAACCAGACAATCTAGCCCTAAAGCGAACAAACTCTATTATTGCATTCAGGAATACTTTCGCTGGGAGTCAAATTACATACAGAAATACCATCACAGAGAGTCAAATTGCACACAGGAATACCATGACAGGGAGTCAAATTATATACAGGAAAACCATCACAGGGAGTCAAATTACATACAGGAATACCATCACAGGGAGTCAAATTACATACAGGAATACCATGACAGGGAGTCAAATTACATACAGGAATACCATCACAGGGAGTCAAATTACATACAGGAATACCATCACAGGGAGTCAAATTGCACACAGGAATACCATGACAGGGAGTCAAATTACATACAGGAATACCATCACAGGGAGTCAAATTACATACAGGAATACCATCACAGGGAGTCAAATTACATACAGGAATACCATCACAGGGAGTCAAATTACATACAGGAATACCATCACAGGGAGTCAAATTACATACAGGAAAACCATCACAGGGAGTCAAATTACATACAGGAAAACCATCACAGGGAGTCAAATTACATACAGGAATACCATCACAGGGAGTCAAATTACATACAGGAAAACCATCACAGGGAGTCAAATTACATACAGGAATACCATCACAGGGAGTCAAATTACATACAGGAATACCATCACAAAGAGTCAAATTGCACACAGGAATACCATGACAGGGAGTCAAATTACGTACAGGAATACCATCACAGGGAGTCAAATTACATACAGGAATACCATCACAGGGAGTCAAATTACGTACAGGAATACCATCACAGGGAGTTAAATTACATACAGGAATACCATCACAGGGAGTCAAATTACGTACAGGAATACCATCACAGGAAGTTAAATTACATACAGGAATACCATCCCAGGGAGTCAAATTACATACAGGAATACCACCACAGGGAGTCAAATTACATACAGGAAAACCGTCACAGGGAGTCAAATATTAAATACATTCCCTTTTGAGAAATTAATACAGAAGCTGTTGCTTAATATGTCGCCAAATTTATTCCAGGTAGTTGCCTCAATTTGTGAAAATCAGAGAAGGATAAACATCGAAGGACGTGAAATTGCTTCCTTTAATTTTAAAGTTTGACTCTCAGAGGGCACAATATTTCTCACGAGCTGTCGAACTTAAGTTAAATCTCGTGAAATATTTCCAATTGTGACAAGTTCTGAAAATATTATACGCTTGTACTGTAGACCCTAGATGTTGATGTCATGTCTTCTACTCATTAATTTGAACACTCATTTCAAATTTTCGGTGGAAAATAAATTTTGAAATCATTTTTTTGCTGAGATTTTAACGTTTAAATTTTGTTCAGTATTTTTTTCGTAGCACTGAGGAAGTCGTTACTAAATGATTGTTGCTGTATGGTTTGAATAATTCGTGTTCGAATAATTGTGAGAAACGAACCAGTCGTTGCAGGTACAAAATGGTGAATGGAGTGCACCCAAAGACAAAACATTTTTGATCAATTCAAGCCAGTTATCAAACTATTAGTTATCTCTTTGATTACATTGAGTATACAGCTACATATTAAAAATATCTTACGATGTAATTTAATAAAAAATTTTTACAGGAATCTGTACTGGATCTATACTGTAAATTAGTGAAATAAAACGCGTCAACTAAAACGTCATGCTCACCGAACATTTCTCAAAATTCGTGTTGCATAATTAGTGAAATAAAATACGTGAACTAAAACCAAATAGAGTCAAGCTCACAAGACATTTCTTTTGAGTGGAACTCGGTTTGAAGTTGAAGACTCTGTGTCGTATTCAGAGAAACTCGAGGTGGAAGCCTGAGATGTCTTGCTCCGAAGCACGTTAGTCGGCCTCCGATGTCGGTAGTCATAAAACCGCCGAACAAAGGCCAAGCGACCTCTTTGTGCAGAGCAAGACCTAGTGTCCCAATCCTAGTCGTATTCTGACTGTGCCCTTACTTTAAGGAAACTCTTTTATTTCGCTCCTTGAGACGCCGTGGAAAAAAACCTAGCTGAACTTCAACAGAAAAGAATGCACGAACTGGCCTAGACGGAGCTTGTTTTCCGGAATTTTTCTCGTGTTTTTCCTTGCTATCTCGGAATTAAATTTCACTTCTTTCAAGCTCGATAGGAAATCCATTGGTGGGTGGACAAACTCTGTTAATTTTCGACGTCATGGATTTCTTTGAGTTCGTTCGTCTTGTTTTTATTATTCTGTGAGATGAAAGTTTGACAGACTTTGAGCGAAAGGCTTGGCCAGGACTGTCCACCAGAGACACTAACTCACTTTATTGACGCTTTCGAATGCATTTAAATCTCTGTCGTTCTCATTCGGAGATTCAGATGAGGTCCATTTACTGAATAAACTGAACATCTAATGGCCAGCAAAATAGACTTGTTGAACTTATCTCTCCAGCCCCATGCATTTATTTATACGTTGTCTTCGTAAGGAATTCTTCCTTCAATTCAATTGAAGTTGTGGAATGCATTCTTGCTCTCTCTTTAAGCAAGTAAAAAACATACATGCCGTTCAATTTTCAGCATCGACACGACTGAAAAATTTTATGAATTTTGTAATTAAGTGAAATGGATTAATGCAAAAATAGCTAATTTCCTAAACTACCCTCATGCATCAATAGAACGCACACATATCTTCCTAGTCACACTTGATTGAGTCCGCTTTTCTCGTTAGTGAATGTGGTATTTTTTAGAAATTCATGATACATAAACTACAAAATTAGTTTTACATAGTGAGTACACCGTGACCAAAATTTTGTGAAGCCATCACTCGTTGGTGGTCGAAATTCATCAAGTTTGGAAATCTCTGTTTACTAATTTCCTCCAAAAGTTTACTTTAGCTTAATCACTGAAGCCCAGAAGTGCTATCTCCACTAGTGCCAACAATTTCAAATGCGTTCAAATGTTGAATATTTGGCCTTCGTATTCGGCGTATCCAATAAAAACTCGTAGCGAGAACTTCATAATAAGTTTCTCGAGAAGCGTGATGTTGTGAAAACGCCTCCCTGTAAATATTAGTCGATAACAGCTTTTTTGCGAGCTCCAGAAGACTCTTGATGAAACTCTGATAGAATTATTCCAAAAGTTTGACCTGGTTAATGAGGCATTTTCCAGCCGGCTACCGAAAACAACGACCCACGATTTCTCCGGTCTGCCTACCCAACATTAAAACAAGGAAGTCAAATTGAAAAATACTGAAACGAATTTGGATATCTCTGAAATTTAAGTTTCTCTTGAAAATTTACGTTATTTTGATCCCTGAAAAAGAGAGCCCAAATTTAGTGCCTCAAATGATCATTGACCAATTTTATGACAAAGATGCGAATAAAATGTCCTTTTGTGAACGTTGAAAGTATCAATCTGCTGGAAGTTAATCGGAAACGGAATCGTGTTTCCTAATGGATGTTGCCTTTGTAGTTTAAGCGATGGCTGACTAAAGTGTGATGTCAAAGAAACTTAAAAGAGAGTTTCCTCTTATAAAATTAGTTCGAGCTCTCGAAGTCGAATTTTATATCCGCACCATCAATGGCTGATGAACCATTCGGATGCTTTCTGGTATTAGAAATACCTGAAACGCTAGCGAATATATTTAATAAAATATCATGTACTCCAATTGTCTTTTTATTGTGTCACTGATTTTCTGCTTCAATTTCAATCTCAAGTTCAAAGTTAACACTTTCACCTCGTTTCCACGGTTGTTAACGGCTGGTTTGGTTGTGAGTAGCAGAATTGGAAAATCGACTTTACAGCTCGATTACATTTTTATCCTTCCTAAGTAGTAAGAAAATGCAATCGCTTGATAACATTTCGCCTCTTATGGTAACAGTTGTCTTTAAAAAGATCGCGAAACAGATGAGAAGTCATTCACCTGTACCGGTATGTGAATGAGCAATTTACCGAATGGTGCACATATTACCCAATACGCGAGGACGGGTTGAAGAAAATCTGTTGTCGTGCTTTATTCTAAAATTTTCTCTGGTGCTACTGACGGTTCACGGGGCTGGAAACAGTGTCAAGGTACAGCAAAATTCAATATGGACTGATCGACCTTCTCCAACACGTAACCCTAGACATAGAAGTCAATTTCGAAAATCCATTCTATTTAAAAGAAAATTTTGTTTTTACGATATATTTTGAAGAAATTGGTTGTGCAGAAAATATTCCTAGTAGTTCGAACATACCAGAAATGTCATCGAGAAAGAAGAGTTTGCGTACAAATATTTTTTTCTATTGTATTTGAGTTTATCTTCTTTCAGTTTTATTTTAAAACTTCAATCTCAAAGTACATAACTACCTCTACTGACGGTCTCTTGTTTGAATTTAAATAAAAATTCAAACACTCTTTCCGAATTTTCTTCAGAATGTCCGCCAAAAAAAGTCACAAGATTAACAATGTTTATCAAACCAGGTTTAAAAAAGAAGAAAATGCTGACGCGAAAAAAGAATAAAATTTATGAAGATGAATTACGTTCGCTCGCAAATTAAATCAATCGTTTCAAAGTGGCCAAGAACATCTGGTATCATGGTTTTCATGGAAAAAAATCACTAAAGTGACCCTTAAAATTACCAGGAAGTGCAAAAAAACAGGAATATTTATATTCTCACATTTACTTTCTTAAATAATCTATTCACTTGTTTCTCAAAAAAAAATTGTTGATACATTCCTCCAAAAATAATCTATTTACTTATTTCTCCAAAAATAATCTGTTCACATGTTCCTCCGAAAATAATCTGTTCGCATGTTCCCCCAAAAATTATCTGTTCACATGTTCCTCCATAAATAATCTGTTCACGTGTTCCTCCGAAAATAATCTGTTCACATGTGCCCCCAAAAATAATCTTTTCACATGTTCCTGGGAAAAAATCTGTTCACATGTTCCCCCGAAAATAATCTGTTCACATGTTCCTGGGAAAATAATTTGTTCACATGTTCCTGGGAAAATAATCTGTTCACATGTTCCCCCGAAAAAAATCTGTTCACATGTTCCTGGGAAAATAATCTGTTCACATGTTCCCCCGAAAAAAATCTGTTCACATGATCCCCTGAAAATAACCAGTTCTCAGAAAAGCAACGTGGCTTGTCGTCTGGACAAGCCCATGCTCGAATAGTTGAGGATGCCAACGGCGGGTGCTCCTGATAAATTTTAAAGAGGCTAGGCTCATCTTCTGCCTCGTTAATTCAAGGGGAAATGGAACAGGCATCACTTGCACGGAAGCTATGCTACGGTTTGTATGACGGCTGCTCCGTAGGGAACTCGCGAGACGGTGTTATTGGAAAGCGAGCTTCAGAAGGAAAAAAGTTCCTCGTCATTTGAGTCATAATTTTTACGATAACATGTTGTTCTGCGTATCGCTATTCCATTGTAAAAGACAATTCTGCTGGACCATGTTTGATACGACAATTAGTGCTTGCATTCAGAAGGGAAAAAGTTTCTGGTCATTTGCTTATATACTTTGGGACAAACTCCATCTCCATTATTTTTACGATGACATGCGGTTCTGCTCATCGCTATTCTATTGAAAAAACGTTATGCTGATCCAAGTTTCATACGACAATTAATGTTTCCGTCCAGAAAGGGAAAAGTTCCTCGTCATTTGCTTACATGCTTGGTGACGAACTCTTTTATTCTTTACGGTGACATGCGGTTCTGTTCATCGCTATTTTATTGAAAAAAACGATCCTGCTGGTCCAAGTTTGATGCTGCAATTCTTTTAGTCCTCGTACATAAAAGCGTCACGTAAGAGACTTTCGAAGGCCACGTGTCAAGAATTTCACCGAGTTTCCAAGATGAAGCGCGTGTTTTTAGTCGTCATTCGTAATTCAGAAATTCAGTGATGCAATGAAAGTCACCTCTCAAGACAGTCAATCTTGAGCCAAAAACAAAATCTTGACTGCAGTTGCTCAAAGTTTCGACGAATTCTTCGTACTCTTTCTTGTCAGTCCCCGGGTGCAAGGACTGTTTTCAAGTTGAAGTCGAGGACGGGAAGAGAATGTATCAAAGACCCTGACAAGCTCTGTCGAGATCTTCAAAGGCACGCTCTTGGCTTCCTCACTGAGCCCCTGCCAGTCATTTTGCTTCACTTCTCATGCGCTGAATAACTTCCCTCTTTTGAAATTTGTCATCATTTCATTGCAGCGGTTCTACTTAGCGCTCAAAATCTTTCTCTTACGTATGTTGCTCATAAAGCATCCTCGCCTTGCAGCGCAGCTAATGCGAGAGACATGTCTAATCTTCGCTTCGTGACACCGTTGCAGTTGGTGATATTATCTCGGCATGGATTCGTCCATTTATTTTGCAGCCACTGCATTTGAGTTAATTCTGTCGTGTGAGCACAAGCTGGAAGACTCTGATGTCGAATCTAAAATTCCATCACATCGATAGCGAAGGGCATGAAATAATGTGACCTGTTACCTACATTGTCGAAAACTGAATTTTATGTACGTGTTTTTTCAAAAACTGAAGCTCGAAACAATCTTTGAATTTCATCGGTGAAATAGATCCTAAGATGAACCCTTTCTATTTGTAATTCATTCTATTTTTACACGCAAAAACACACGCTGCGTTCAAATGAGCGTGAAAGACTTGGTTGTGCTGCTACCCACTTGGTTGGTCTGTTTTATTTTTGAAATAGAGTTTCATTCCAAACATTTCTTGACCATAAAAAACAATCGTGGAATTCCTGGGCTGAGCCGCTCCTAAAACCTCAACTGCTAATGACTAACGGCATTCTACATGAGGGAATTAATTGTAGAAGTCCAGTCGTTGGTTGTAAATACTGCAGAGCAAACCAGATGCGTGCTCGAAATGCGTCAAAGCGGTGAGATGGAAATGTCTCATTGTTTACAGTATTCTAAAATTAATTAAAATTAAAATAAGTTATAGATTCATGAGTAATACTAAGGAGTTTTAATACAATCTAAGAGATTTACCATCTAAAGCTTTTGTGCAACTTTAGCACAGGAATACACGTACCAGCGAAATGAATCGATTAAAACATGAGCTATGGATGACATCACACTTCACATCTACCTTTGCTTTACAGAGAGTTATACTGGGTTCATTAAGAGTTACTTGATTTCAAAGATAAATTATCATCAGTAATTATATATTATTATTTCCTTGAGATTATCGTTAAGCTGAACGATGCATTTTAAACTAATTTACGTGAAACTGTTTCAAAATATTATCCCATAGACTTTGTCTCAGCAGGACTCGGGAAATTCCGACGTTCAATAATATCACAAAGCTAACTAGATCAATGGTTATAATTATTTCACGGTCATTTTTGTAATTAAATGATTGAAATATTGTTGAAGTATTACATCAAAGACACATATATATGTGTGTGTGTGTGTGTGTGTGTGTGTGAAACACCGGATTGTGTCTGATTTCTTCCACGTTCCTTTATTCAAATTCCAAGTAAAACACGAACAATACTAAATGCATTCACTCAGATGCTAATGTCAACCAACTCTTGCCCTTTACCGCACTTGACTCACCAAGTGACCGATATTTTTCGAACTTATTTCACCCAGCCATTACTTCCCGCTACTTTTATTTCTCTCATTCACTTCTCTTCACCACCCTTAAATCACCCAGTCACTATTTTCTACTACGTTGGTTTCACTCAGTCCTCTCTCTTCACCACACCTACAACATTCAGTTACTTATCTTCACCTACATCATCAAGTCACTCTTCTTCACCACAGCTACATCACTCAATCAATACTCATTACTACTGCTTGCTCACTCAGTTACTTCTATTCGTCAAACCCATATCCCTCAGTCACTACTCATCACCACAATCCGCATCACTCAGTCACTTCTCTTCATTACACCTGCATCAGGCAGCCATTGCTCTTCATCACAGTCACACTACCTCGGCACAGATTTCTATCACTCTTTACCAATTGGCAGCATCGCAAAGAAGTTTCTAACTGTGAATGTCGCTTGAGACACATTTGCAAATAGTGCCAACTCATGGAACTTTTTTTTACAACGCTTGTACAAACGATCCCAGATAAGATTTTGATGCGTCAAAGTACAGTAATGCCGTTTAAATTAACTTTCTCTACTTTTCACATAGCAAATACTAAGGGACTTATGCACGACAGTACTGCAGCAAAAATTTACTTTCATCGGAGCATTTGCTTTGCACTGTCCCCTAAGCCTCCATTTTATTTTCAGTAATTTTCGCCAAAAAACTGCATCCAGGTGAAGTGCCTCCGATCACAACTTAGGGCTCTGAAAAGTGTCGATATCTCGCTGCAAAACATGTTTTCTCCTGAGGCAATTCATTAAGATATAGTCATAACAGGAATTATTTTCAGCCAGAGGAATATTGATGAGGGAAGTTAACTTCCAGTTCTGAAAATTTTCTCTGCCGCTGCCGCCCAATGAGCGGCGAGTGGGAGAAGCTAGACCTGCTCCATCCAGGCTCTAATTTTGGCTTTTTCTCAGTCCTCAATCGACAGTCAAATAGAATTAAGAAATTACTTCATTTTGCTTAATAACTTGTATGGTAAATAAGGTGGTATTGATGCAATAATTTAAATTCGAACTCTTTATTGGCTCCTGCCATGCTGCAATGTAGGTTTTTCCTCAATCCTCAATCGACATTACCTAGAATAAATAAATGTTTTTATTTCACATAACAACTCATAATATAGTAGATAAACTGGCATTAATGCATTAGTCTAAATTTTCCCTTTTCAATAGCTTCCGCCAGCTTCAATGTTGGCTTTTCTCAGTCCTCAAAAGACAGTCAGATAGAATTAAGAAAAATTTAATTTTGCTAAACAATTTTTCGTAAAGTTTATAACTGTAATCAATGCAGTATTCTAAATTTGCACAGTTTAATTACTCCAGCCATGCTCGTATGACAACATTTTCTCACTCTATCGACTGTCGGTTAAAATTAATAAATAATTTCATTTTACTTCTCAATAACATGTCGTACAGTAAATAAACTGGAAATAATACAGTAAACTCAATTTGATTTTCTAAATTGCCTCCGCCATGTTCCTTTGTTGGTTTTTTCTCAGATCTCAACCAAAATTCACGAGGCATCAAGAAACAGCCTAATTGTACCGGAAAAATTGTGATACAGTGAATAAACTAATACATACATGAAGTTCTCAATACAGTTAAACAGTTCTCAATATTAATTAATACAGTTCTCAATTTGTGCAGTTTGACTGCACCCGCCATGTTCCAATGGTTATTTTTTTCAGTCCTCAATCGACATACACGTGGCATCAGGAAACAATTTTACCGAGCAACTCGTCGCATAAAAATTGGAATGAGCACCGTACTCTAAGTTTGCACGGCTTTTAGTAGCACAGCTGAGCACGCTGCCAAGCTCGCTGTTGTGGAACACGAAATAAAATTCCTCTTCGTGCTTGTGCGTGAATTTGTTCTCATTAGCTAATTCCTACAAAGCCTTTGTAGAAGTAACGTGTTTTTTGACGTACATTCGTTACCTACGTAACGTGTTTACTTTCAGTTAGCACTCTCGTTACCTATTTATATGTTTACATTCTATTAGTGTAGGCAAAAATCCTTAAGAAAATTTTGAGTTGAATCACTAAACCGGGTCCCTTGAAATAGGCAGTAAGAAGTTTAGAATACAAATCTTCAGATCCGTAGAAATATTCAGAGAGAGCTTCAGAAGCAACAAAGATGTCGCTGATGATAGCAACACAATTGGCTCTAATCACAAAGAATACGCTAGTTTCACTTGAATTTTTTGATAAGCTGCCGACTTCTTCAACAAGTTTTTGAAAAACAACTACGCATAAATAAACTGTAAAATATTCCAAACAAAATTCATTTCATAATTACGTTCATCACTTTCATTCGTTTCATAATTACGTTCATCACTTTCATTCATTTCATAATTACGTTCATCACTTTCTTTCATTTCATAATTACGTTCATCACTTTCATTCATTTCATCGTTTTCTTAAAACTTTTTGGCCCAGTAATTACATCTCCCCAGAAAAAATATTATTCAGCTGCCAAATTCTTCAGCGACGGGCTTAAATTTTCCATTAGGACGAACTAGTTTACATTTTCATTCTCCGCATTTCGGAGAATGAATTTCAGTCTCAATTCTCGTCCCGGAAACTTTTTGCATGAGAAACTATTGTGTGTAACACGTCGCAGGCTGTGACAGGGGTGCTCACAGTGGGGTCCTCAAAATATAAAGAATTTATCAGTGGATGCAGTTAAAGTATTTATTTTCATTTTTCCATGACTGTTGATATCATGAAACAGTGCGTACAATGTATATATACATATAGTCCTGAGGGGAAAACATGTGATGGGGTCCTCAGCTTACTTTTGTGTAATAAAAGCGGTCCATAGTCGAAAAATTTTTGAGACCCCCTGCTGCAGGAGACATGAGCCGGAGACTTGGTAACTGCAACACTTGGCTGATGTTCGACGGGTGGTCCTCTAACATTTTCGAAGCGGATTCCACGAAATTTATTTAGACACGTAAAAATGCATGCTCCAGCTCCATTACCCATACGGAAACAGATTAGGCTAGAAATTTATTTATTTTATTTAGTATAATATAAGAATTATAGCATTAGTACGTTGAGTGTCCCAGCAGAGATGTTAATTTATGTGTACTAAGATGCTTATATCCCAGTAGATTGTAAAGGGTTAACTCTTTAACGTCAGTGTATTTCTACTCATATTACCGTTATCATAACCACGTTATTATATTAGACTTACTCCGGCATCAAGTAGTGACCGACATCAGAAGGAGGAAATAGCTGCCATTCGGCCGTACACTCCAAGCACACATCAGGGAACAAATTCAACAAGAAATGCAGTATATTGAGGCTAGTTTGGAAAGTGGACACAGAACAGTCCTGAAAGGTGTTAAAGGGTTAATACTTTGACTGCTCGTGAACCACCGGTGGTCACGGAAGGGATTTCCTTAATGCTGCTGACCGACCAGTAGTCACAATCTCAATTTCCATAAATACTTCATCAATACGGAATGAAGGCATGATCCAGTTGAAAATATCAACCATTAACTGAACCATGCATTCATTTGATGTCTGATATTTAAAAAAAAACGAAATAAAATATAAAAGCGAAATTACTTTGAATTTGAGTTTAATATTGAACTTCAGTTTCACCCGCCGCTGTCAAAGTGTTAATGAAAACCCAAATGCTGTCGTCTGCTTTGGACGGGTCACTCTCAGTGGTGTTATATGGTGTTCATTTATTTTGGGGAACCTACGCATCTAAAATACGGTAAAGTGTTTATAAAATTATTTTCAACATATGATAACTCCAGAATAACCATAAGCTAAATGAGCAATAGGCTTTTTAATAAATATGGTCGTTAACTCTACCTTTTACAAACTGTACTTCCATGAACTTAACTTGTATCACTGTCATTAGACTTACCTTGAGGCACATCTTTTACTTGGTGATAACCAGGGTTGCGGAGTCGGAGTCGGAGTCGGGAGTCGGAGTCGCCGGAGTCGGATGTTTTAGGGTGGAGTCGGAGTCGGAGTCGGAGTCGCTTCTCTGAAGTGTGGTGGAGTCGGAGTCGGAGTCGGAGTCGCTACTCTGAAGTGTGATGGAGTCGGAGTCGGAGTCGGAGTCGCTTTTCCGAATGTGGTGGAGTCGGAGTCGGAGTCGGAGTCGTTCATTCGGATGTGGTAGAGTCGTGGTTGGAGTCGCTCTTTTTTGGTGTCTTCGATTCTAATTTTTGCTAAAAATTATTTATAATTCTTTAAAACTAAAAGTAAACCAAAACAGAGTTAGAATGCTTTGCTGAAAAATCTAAAAAATACGCAATGTTTTTGTTGATTGTTTTGTTCTAAGTATGAAACAGCGTATTTATTCCTATCACCTAATACCGTCATGTCATCTAGTCATTGAGGGTTTGCACAGATATATATGAGAAACCTACGAGTGCGAAATATAATTTTTGTACCCAGCATTGATGTATATTTTGTAGTTAAAAGCAGGAATTAGTAATTGAAAGCATCGCAAATTCATTCTGTATATTTCTGTTTTGTTCATTTTTCCTTCAATTAATACATAGGAACAGGAAAATAGTATTAAATGTGTTGCAAGTTACTTGTAGAACATTTCAGCTGATGCAATACATTGTACTCACATAAAGAGTGGTAACTCTGTATGCTCAAAATGATGCATTGATTGATAATGATCATAAACATTTCTAGTCTTTAGGTTATGATTCATTGCCAATGAGTAGTCTTTGCCGAAACCTGAAGCTATGGTCTAGTGCACAAAGGCTTCTAGTTTTCAAGTCATGTTATCAAAATTGATATGGATTCCGTGTTTTTAAGTCAAGTTAACATGTATTAATAATAAAAATTTATGCTCATTTCTCAAGTTATTCATTGAATGTAATTTGGTTCTTTCAGAGTTATATTGTATTTCGCTATATCATCATCATGTTTAATTTTTATCTTCGTATCACTCTCCAGTTTCTAAGCAAGTATACGCTGAAATGGAGAATTTTATAATTATCTTGATACATTTTTAAAAACTGAAATAGTATTCGTTTTGTAGCATTATATAATTAATTACTTCTTGTTAAGGAAGATTTGGAAATGTTGTAAGGTTATCTATATCGGCATTGAGACACTTGAAAAAAATTAAAATACGATGTAAACGAGCTGCAATGAAAATAATTTCACACACTAGCAAAAACTTCACTTACAGTCACACACACATTGTAACTGAAAACAATGCACTTTCTCAGCTGCAATGGTTTTTGCATTTATGCGATAGTACAAATTCTCTTGCTGGAAACGTTTAAAATTGCTCCAAAAAACACGAAATGAGAAGAACCTGGGCGTTTATTTAAATAACAAAGTGTCCAATACAAAGTAAAAAGTTAGACGAAAATAAGAGATAGTATCATATTACACGCAAAGAAGCTAGAAGTGACTTTTATTCGTAAAAAAACGTTCCGAAAACGTCAGAACCCTGCGATGAAAGCATAACAACTTTTGCTTATTATATATAGCCGAAATGTAACATAGAGTTGAGCAATAATATGACACCTTTTCTGCATTGTTACCCTGCATAGTGTAGACACAGAGAAGAAAAGGCAGTGTGCAAATCTGGCCTACCTTATCTACACGTATACATAATTTTGGGGATTTGAAGCATAGTCATTGAATTAACTATTATAATTTCAATGAATTAGTGCATACTTAGTAATAAAAAACTGTTGATACATATCTATGCTTCTCAGTGTAGACAATGCCTACATTACCTACTCAGAAAACACTTGTCAGTAATATACAGGGTGTTTCAGATTCAGAATAAGAGACAAAAAATTGCACACCAACTAGAAGATATCCAAATAAAAACTTTTTCGTCTATAAAATTTTCCGAAGAAAGAGACATTGAGATATTAGCAGTTTATTGTTTTTAAGGGTGAAATTTAATGAATAAACTACTCGCAATATTGATTTTGAATTTACGTTGATCGGGCGAAATGTGCTAGTTGCATGACCTCCTAGATCTCCTGACATGACTCCACTCGATTTCAATTTTTGGGGACACGTGAAGAGCCTTGTTTATGCTACACTCATTGAGTCTGAGGAAGATCTTAACTGTGGCCAGAATTGCAGTGGCTGTAGGTGAGATACCTCAATGCCAGACGTGTTTCCTAATATCCGGCAGCCGTTAAGGCTAAAATTCGAAAAGGGCATAGATGTAGGTGGAACACATTTTTAACAATTTTGTAACGTAAATTCAGAATCAATATCGCCAGTAATTGTGCCATGAAATTTCAACCTTAAAAACAATTAACACCCAATACCTCCCAACCCCGATTTTTTGGGGGAAAATTTCATAGGACAAAAAGTGTTTATTTGGCCATTTTCTACTTGATGTACAATTTTGTACCTCGTGTTCTGAAACACTCAGTATACATAATTGTGTACACGACTCGTCATAAATTACGGGATTCGATATGGTCTGTATAGAAATCTTCCAGATGTGGACCATAAAGAAATATTTCCATCCTAATAGCACCCGCGATTAAAATATTCTAATACTTGTGCACTGGTGAAACTCGCATCACAGATACAGTAGTTAAGCATCTTTAAGAGCGTGAAAGGGAGACAGATCAACCAACAAAGACGAACAGCCAATTTTGTTTGTTCAATGAAATTTCCTGTTGAATATTTTCCGAATTTCTGATGGCGGCTTTGTGGAAGAAAAAGTTTCCTTCAGTTGGCCTTTCTTAGTTCACAGACAGGAATTTGAAACTGATGAAGTGAGATCTTTTTGTTCGTTGTTTTTTGTTTTGCAGCTGTATCTTTTCTTTTCGATCTTTGTGTTTAAATTTAACTTTCTATAATTAAGCACGTTTGCGCTTCTAGCAGACCTGCATTAACCTTAAATAGCTTTAATTAAAATTACTTGTTACGCTTTGGCGTTCACTCATTAAATTATCTTTGAGCTTGCTCTGCTAATTGGGCAGCATGTCGTCCTTTTAATAAAAGTGGGTCTGGTACCTCTAACTTATTTCTCTTGCGTAAAAAGTAGTCTCTTTCTGCGACTTGAACTCCTCGACCCGGCTTTTGCAGCCTCTTGAATAGGCACTTATTATTGAAGGTAATTAATTGTCAAATAATTGTTAAAATCTTAGTGCTATATGCAATCTTGCAATAAGATACGATATTCACCTAGTCGGCGACCAGACATCTTAAAACTCTGTATCTCTCTACTCAGAACGCCTCTAAAATTCCCTATCGTAGTACCGTACTGATGACCGGCCGCGTCCATTGGGTGTCTTCTATTTTTAGCGAGTATCGTTTTGAAAAAACTAACCTTACGTTAAAGAAGATCTTCGGTCTCTATTTTAAAGGAATTTAATAATAAAAATATTACAGAGGACGCTGCTGAGCGTACTGTTGGAATCCTCAAGATCTGCCTAACTTGGGTACGGTTTCTCTTTTTGCGCAGGAGAAAAGGGAAACGACTTGCTGTTGTTCCCTTGAAGTTCTTCTGTATTTGAAATAAATGTTCGAGCAGTTGCCCTTAAGTTTTAAATCCTAAAACTCCATTGTATTAACATAGGAGAGATTACGATCACCAAATAGCTAAACCTATTTATTAATTTGTTCAAAGGAGACACTTGACCATTTATTGTATAAGAACAATCAATACTATACCGGGTGTCCCACAAAAATGTCCCGGACTTTTTAATTGGTAATATCTCCGCTTTAAATTAACATATTTTAATTGTCTTTTATTTACAATTTAGTCAATTTTGTTTCCTTATGAAATAATTTAAGTTTTTGAAAATCAGTTGAATAAACTTTAAGACGATCGAATTACTGAAAGGGGTAGAAAAATTGTTCAAAGGGAAAGTTTTAAAAACAACACTGGTGTTCTTCATTCCTCAATACCTACTGTTAAGAATAATTTCATAACGATGTATCGTACATACAACTAAGTATATAAACCCTCTGAGAGGTTTCAAGTTTCAAGTGTTCTCAATAATAGTGTTTCAAGGACTGATAAAAAACGGTGGAATAATGGGTACAACTCTTCGTTCAATGGTGGCTAGAAGTAATACTTGCCTTGAGAGAAATGGAGGGTATGTCGTTGGATACTAAAATTACCTCATTTATTTAAACGTTATATAAGGGAATGATTTGTTACTCCTTAAAATTTTTGTGTGTTCAGTTTTATGGAAACTATAAAATAAGGAAGAATATCAATATTGTTTTAAAAACTTTTCCTCTGAACAATTAATTTTTCTGCTCGTTTCAGTAAATTGGACATTGTACAGTGGTTATTCAACCGATTTTCAAAAATTTAAATTATTCGAAAAGGAAACAAAATTTACTACATTGTGAAAAAAGGCAATTAAAATATGTTAATATAAAGCTGAGATATAATTAATTAAAAATCGGGGACATTTTTATAGGACACCCGGTATAATAAAAAGCCAGGTGTTCGTCGATGATAAGTATATGTTCTCGTGCGTAATTTCCCCTATCTCATTACAATGGGAATCTGCTTGCTTGGAAAGTATCATAAATACCATCGAAATATGAAAAACCTGGCATCTGCCCACATATGTTTATAAGTAAAAAACATTGCGTGAAAATCGAATCAACTGTCAAGAAAATGCGACTCATTGCATTTAAATTTCAAAGGCATTTAAATGCTTAAAAGGTATAGCAAATTTTTTAAAAACCTCTTGGGAACAATAATTTAAATTACAATTCAGGTAGGTATTATGTTATACAATTTGCTTGGTTGTTGTGTGCGTTTGTGACGTTTTTAAAGATGCTTAATGACTGCATCTGTGATACGAGTTTTACCAGTGCACAAGTACGAGAATACTGTATTTTAATCGCGGGTACTATTAGAATGGATATATTTGTTTGCCATTTTTATCTTGAGATTTTTTTACAACGATACCATTGGATCCCGTCATTTTTGACCAATCATGTACACTAGTATCTTGATTATTAACAATCTGTAGTCAATTTAAAAGTCGTTCGCTAATAAAGAATATAATGAACATATGCACAGGTTTCAACACCTGCAACCGTTTACTACTAAGAATGAGTGTCGTGTGTTTATTTATACGTTTTGTGTCACGCTGTTAAGAATAATTGATAGGAAAAAAATAGCACTGGCGGTCTTGGTTCCAGTTCACGGTCAATTAATACACTCATTTTCGTTGTGCAATAGCTCTGTAATAAGTCACTTTCATCACAATTAGAGCGATCCAGAGCCTTATATACTCAAGTTTGTATCGTGAATACCGAGTTCGGCGGGGTATTGCATATTGAAATATGCTGTATTGTGTATTACAATATACTGTATTGCAATGTACTGTATTGCATATTACAATATACATACACAAGTTCGCAGTTGCTTTCAGTAATGCTGAATTTCTGTATCTTGGATACGACACGAATGGCTATAACTACTTCTCTTGCGGCTCAAAAATGCTGTGTTCTGAGTGTTTATTACTCATATAAGAAAATTAAGTTACCTTTGGAATAAGCTGAAAGCATGGAAACTCCACTCAAACGAAAATTTGTTGAAGAAAGGTATTGAATCTTGTCATTTTTTACGGTCTGTGTACACTAGCTAAGAAATAAAATATTCATCTTATAAATTAGGAATAGGTGAAGTTGGAGTCACAAAATTGTGAATAGGCGGAGTCGGTGTTGGAGTCGCCAAATTCTGGAGAAATGGAGTCGGAGTCGGAGTCGGAGTCGCCAAATTCTGAAAAGGTAGAGTCGGAGTCGGAGTCGGAGTCGCCAAATTCTGAAAAGGTGGAGTCGGAGTCGGAGTCGGAGTCGCCAAATTCTGAAAAGGTGGAGTCGGAGTCGGAGTCGGAGTCGCCAAATTCTGGAAAGGTGGAGTCGGAGTCGGAGTCGGAGTCGCAAATTTATTCCACCGACTCCGCAACCCTGGTGATAACGCAAGTTTATTAACAATTTAAAAACGAAAATATTGCTGCTTCTTAAATTGTTAATGGGCTTACTTTTTAGTGCAAACTTCCCCTAGGTATTTAAATAGAAGCTATCCTCACAAACAAATACACATGGATGCTACGAATAGTCAGATATTTAAATAGAAGCGATCCTCACAAACAAATACACATGGATGCTATGAATAGTCAGATATTCAAATAGAAGCGATCCTCACAAACAAATACACATGGATGCTATGAATAGTCAGATATTCAAATAGAAGCGATGAAATACAGCGCGTAACGAATGCACGGGTAGTCTTCCAGCTCACCGCCCCGTGAGACACCGAAGCAATATTGACCGAAGCAGCTCAAGGACACGGGACAGTTAGTTACAGAGTCAAGTTCAGTGCATCATCCCTTGCTGACCTTGCAGGCGTGCCCTTTAATGCGTTCACCGCGATGGATTATGCTGAAGTTCAAAATTCAACTTAAATTTAAAATCAATAGATGTTAATAATTTTATAAATACCAAACATTAACTGGGTTCAGTTAATACCATTAATTTTTAAAGATTGTTAAAATATTTCAATCAATATTCAACTCATATTTAAATTCAAGAGTTGTTAATAATTTTATAAATACCGAACATCAAATACATTAAATGGGTTCAGTTAAAACCATTAATTTTTAAAGATTGTTAGAATATTTCAATCAATATCCAACTCAAATATGAATTCAACCGTTGTTAATAATTTTAACAAATACCAAACATTAACTGGGTTCATTTAATACCATTAATTTTTATAGATTGTAAAAATATTTCAAACGACCCACCGATGGGTCGTTTCACAGTTGGAAAACTTAAGCGCGACCCACCGACCCAGTCTAACTTTTTCGCCAAAACATGCATGTTGTTTACCTTTGAAGCGATTTAATTACTTGGGCGGCGAAAAACATGCATGCAGGGGGCGAAAAAGTTAGGCTGGGGATGGGTCGTATCACAAGCAACGCTTGCGATAGGACTGATTTCGAATGATATGATTGATGTCGATTGATGTCGTAATTTGATAGATGTCGAATGTCCACTTACAACTTAGTCCATTCATGCCCGGTTACGATTTCGGTGCTGCTACGTAATTTCTAATCTGAGCAGCAAGCAAAGATTATAGCACATTTTCTCAACATAACTTTAGGTATCTTAATAATTTACATTTCAATATGAGATATTTCACACGTGAATGTTTATGCGAGACGCGGTTATTGTCTATAACAATTCCTGTTTTGAGTCTAAAACACCATGTTGCCGTAGCGAGCGAAGACCACTGTAAAATTTGTCGTTCGGTAAGAAGTAAGCACATGCTCTGAAGAAAATGCAGAAGAAACAGTTAAAGAGTTGAGGATTTCCTAGCTTTTGTATTGAGCTCCTTATCCATTTGTAACTTATAATTTTTTGTAAAAGAAATCTTTTTTAACATAGGCATAGTTCTCAGATGTTAGCAGAAATATTTTATAATATATATCAGTAATTGCATTGATCGGAAGCGGGAAGTTTTGTTCCTACCTCCTAAAGTTCGTTTTTACTGAAGAAACGAGGCGATTTGTATTGCACACTGGGTTTCTTTTTTATCGCACACTAGGTTTATTGGTACCCGATATTGACAAAAAATAACCTCTTCAAGAACTTTTTAATATCATGCTTATTTTGAGGCAGGATATCAGACAACGAGCTGGGCAACGAGGGACAATCTGAAAACGCAAATCAACTTTTTCATACAAACAAAGCTCACAGTTAATAAGCTGAAAAATGTTTTCACCAAGGTTTCCTGAAGCCAAGGGAAGAAACCAAAAGGAAGCCTGGTACATATACACCTTGAGACAAAAATAATGCTCAAAATAAACCTCGGGATCGTGAGTCGAAATCTATAGTCACAGCTAACCTGAAGATTCCTCATTCTACTGTGACAGATATGTTTCCTATGAGTTGTTGCACGTGCATGTTTTAATTAACTCAGGAAAGTTGAATGATGTCGTTCGAAAGAACGAATTATAATCAGAAACAAACGAGTTTTTATTTTTCAGAGAGCTTGCTAAAGATGTCGCGTAAATCGTTTATCAGCCGGAGACGCAGGCCGCGTCTGCGCTTTGAAGTCTGCCATCAATCTCCTGTGATGCACCGAAGCATCACCTCATCAATGCCCACTCTCACTTCCCATGTTACCCTTCCATCACTCTTTCCTTTATCCTCCCATTGCTCCCTCCATTGTGCCTCCATCAGTCTTCCTCGTTGGACGCTTTCAGCTTCGATCTGAGTCGTCGAAGGCTGTCGGCAAAGTCGGGTTGCTAGTTCTAGGCTTCGTTAGGTGATATCGCGATGACCAATTCTGGCGCTCTGATTGCATTCGATTGTTGACGATAGAGGCTTCGATGCTATTGAGATGCCCTTACTATTGGCCCGCAAGTTCCGTGCTTCCTGCGCGAGAAAATGTCCCCGTAGTATTTCCAGATTCCTCGGTATGTGTATGCCTTCTGGGAAATACTGCTCCCGACGTTGCCCAAATTGTCTCACTAATTAAACATTCTTGCCTGCGCGCGCTCGTGATGTTTCTGTCGCCTAGAACGGAGTGTGGTCCCCCAAAATTCTGCGCAATATCCCTCCCTAAAAAAGTTGATTTCGAGAAAGTCTTGTTTTGTCGGCGGCAATAAATCCAAAAAGTTTCAAGGTTCCCAAGTTTCACGCCGCGGTCCGACAGCAATGATACTATACGACTGAAGAACTTTGACTGATGGAAACATTTTCTCAGAGTTTTAAAATTACGGTAAGTAAACTTCTCAACAAAATTTTTTAACGAAAATCGCCCGTGCTTTTGTCCAAAAAATCTTGAAAATCAAGATATCAATCCCAAGGTCTGGAGTGAGTTGTGTTTGTGAAGAAAACTGAGAAAATTACTGTACTGCTTTAATGCTCGTTGTATAAGAGTGATGAAAAATAAGATTTTCATTCACTTGAACGCGTTTGATTTTTTCTCATCAATTAGCTGATGGATTACGTAAATATTTATCTTAAAGTTAGACGATCTTACTCACTGACCTTATAACATCTATTTCTGACCTTATAACATCTATCTTGCATTTTTGGCCCGTAGTTTGGAAGTGATACATTCACTGCTTTTCAGAACCGTCGAGAAAGACTGCTAAGGAAAGAGGATTTTAATGATCATGAGTGAGCTTGTTGTGAAACTCTGTGATTCAATGAAGTGGTACCGGCTGACATAAAACTACAAAATTACTGGCCTATAATATTGCCCTGCATTGTTTCATCAAAGTTAGATCACAAAACCGTAAGAAAAATGTTATATAGTGAAGTAGGCATCGTTGGGTTTATGGGTTTCCGGAGATGAGGTTTGCGCGTCTTGCCGGATGCCTTATTGCGTTCAGGTCAGATGTCTTTATGGGACCTCCGCCGGAAGCTGTGCCTTGGGGGCGCATCGCATTGGTATGCACCGGAAGAGCATTGTTTAACTTCCGAGCGCTATAGCTTATAAGCAGAGTCGGTGTATGGATGAGTCAGTCCAAGAATAGGAACCTTACTGAGAGTTTCCTTTTCCTACTCCTGAAGTAAGACTTCAGATACGGTAGTTACAGCTACCGATCCTGTAGTTTGCAGCTACAATTACTAATCCTCGTATCGCGATGAAAAACCAAGATACTACAAAAAAATTGCTAACGGAATAACAAGCTCAAAATAGAGTCTTGTATTAGAAAAGGCGCTTATGAGAATGAACTCATAAAAACTTGAAAATTTTCGTTCCAGATGCAACTAACCTGAAAATTTTGTAACGTTGGTATACTGCAATGTAACACAGTAAAACACATATGTTTACGATGTACATTACTACTCATTTTTATTCATTATATACATGGAGCACGAAACTCCATTCGCAGACCAGTAATTGACTTGCCATTTAGCTTTGTCACCTAAGTCTAAATATATTCCAGAACTTTTCGTTAATTTTACTGAAGTGTTTCTCTCCGTAACCTGAATAATTTGATAGCTTAAACATTAAGGTTAACCTCTTTTTTAAACCAGGTTCGTTCACAATTCGTCAATTCACAAAGTTTTGCTGACAGATCTTCTAAAGTTACGCAAGTTTGACACTACAATATTAGCAACACCTTACTGATTAAATGACTTAAGATCTCTTAAGTAATTTAATGGTGCAGATAACGCGCATTGCATTCCGTGCCTTGCTCGGGCGGGACTTGATGAAAAAGTCAGCGTTGGCAGTTTGTGTCTTATAAAATCGTACAGACGCTCACGATGGTAATCTCGACGACCCCCTATTTCAATGATCAAATGAAGCAAAATTCAATAATATGCTTTTGATACAAACAAAAGCCATAATTTAAAACGTTTCCTGCGAAGAAACTCACGTATGATCATTGAAAGGATTTTCATAATCTTGCTGACCGACCTGCAGTCACTAATTCAATTTTTATAAATGCTTAATGAAAGGTAAACGAAGACACGATCTATCCAATGTTTACAATTCTAAAAATTTCTCACTACAATTGACTTTGAATTTGAATTGAATATTGAACTTCAGTTTAACCCACCGCAGGAAAAGTGTTAACTTTCTCCCAAGCTGTATTGTGGATACGATTTGTTACAAATGTCGATTTAGTGCAAATGTCTATCTAGTGACTTCTGCATCGAAAAAACAAAAACCTTCGTGTTCCATATGAAAAAAATTTTGCTTTCCCGTGGCTGTCATTCTGAGCATGAGTGCAAAAACTTGTTTTTTAGGTTCTGAATCATATGAAAATGCATCTCATACTCTATCGTGAGATATTGCAATCGACAATATTCCATCATTCAACGGCAAAAAATATTTACAATTTGCTGATGAATTAAGAAATAAAAATTAGGGCACAATGAAGAAGCGATGGATTGTTGGGATAAACCCATTTGATCAGAAGCATTTTATTTTCTCGTGAAGTTATTTGCTGCGTTTGCGTATTGTTCCTAGAAATTGGTGTTTGTGCCGTCCAGACGACTTGATAGATGAGCGCTAAACTTGGTAACGAAGATGGATGAATTAGTTAGGAAGGTGCACTTTCAGGCTAAGGCTTAAAAATGAAAAACATCCGTGAGAGGAAACTCTGAAAAATTCTCCTAAAGTATGTACAGGTTCTCGATAGTAATTTTTATAATATTAATTTATGTTATGATATGTAATTCAATGTTAATTTGTGTAATACAAATTAATATTGTACGGACAGGTAACGTGAAAAATTTTGAGTCTGGGAAATTGTTCCTCTTCGTTTGTCCTAAAAATATTTTAGAAAGCGAAAATAAACAGGGAATTATTATTTTTTGGGAAGCACAAAAACTCACAATCAAACACTATTAAAGAGTTTTTACAGTATAAAGACAAAAGAAGAACACAATATCAAGCAGCAGAGTTGAGCTGCGAACTTTTTGAGATTGTCGCAATTCTTTAGCAGGTCACGAAGGAAATTCTATCACGGAAATTTAAACAATTTAAACAATTTTAAACAATTTATTTACCACAGGAGATACAGAGGTAGAATGTTTCTTAAGTCTAGTACAATGGACAAGTTTGAATATAGCTACCTGTGGGCCCGAATAAGTTCAGCGACTTCTGGGGCATCCTACCATCAACATTATTCTAAGGTGTACATTAATGTTTAACCTAAATCACTTAACCTAGTTTCACATTAGACTGATCAGTGAGATAATTCAATCGATATCAGATATTTCATTTTACAATATAGGTTATGTGGACTATATTTAACAGTACATTCGATAAAAGATTTAACACCAGACTGAAGGCGAATTACATATTACCCATGGCAAATTTCATTATTGGAAACAGTCATGTTGGAGACAAGATTTGACTTGGTGATCTTACATGACTAATATTCCGATAGGAAGTGAGTCTCGAGATTTCTTTTGAATAACTTGTAAGAATTACTATCACGGATCTCCGCAGGTATTGAGTTCCAAGTTTTAGTTCCAACGAAGAGGATACTGTGTTGCGACCGGGCCTTTGAATAATAAGGAAGCATGAATTTACTTCTATTTCGGGTTAAATGGTCGTGATGACCAGTTTGCGCACTTAATAATAGTTTCAGGCTATTGTCGCCATCATTTCTTAATGTTTTGTAAATGAAATTACAAATGGAGATTTTATAGAGATCTGGAAGTTGAAGTCTAACTCGTTCAGCATTCAAAGCTCGGAGTTTGTAGCGAGTAAGTATTGCAAATGACAGCCACGTAACGTTTAACTGATGGCATCATTTTCCATGCACGTATTAAATTCTCTTGAATACAAAGGAACTCTTCAAAGCTGCAGTATTCGGCTGCAATCCTTTTTTGTTAGAAAACGAGTCAGCTGCGGCTGCACATTTCCAAACACCCTCTCTGACTGCGATGGATATTCCCTGCATTATTTATATTCGTTCATTTGAATGCACACTTTTAACAAAGAAAATTCATAAATTTGCATTTAAAGACGCTACTCGTATTCACCTAGAATAAAATCGCCTAAAAGCCGCTCTTTAAACTCAGCTCTTGAAAGTCACGTTAATCCGGTGTCAAAATATTCTCGCGAACGTTTAATCTGAAGGCAACACACTCGATATTTCAGAGCATTCGTCCCTTTCTTTTGTCTTTCAAAGTGTGCCTTTAAGCTGTTGTTCAAACCCGCAGCTTGGCCGGCCCTGGGCTGAGGGAGAAGCCCCACGGCCAGCGTAGAGGCTGTTGACTGAGTCGAGCGCATTAATTTATAGAGCAAACAGCCCCTTCTTGTGCTGTTGTTAGGACAAGGAGCGTTCGCTCAGCGCCGGCTGAGTGCTTAACCTCGAGCGCTGCCTGCGCTCCGTGCGACAATGCAGGGCTGAGCGACACAAACAAGCGAGCGCCGTATCATGGATGCGCCTTCCGTCGAGTCTAAAGCACGGTAGAGGAGGTAAAGTAGGTTGAAACCAGTCTTTTTTTCGTTGACGGCATGGTTTTGCTGACGTCACGGCAACGAACTAATGACAGAACTCATATTGCATCTGGTAGCACTGCTACTCTCAAATCTAGCTCCACTATTGGCCTAACGACATGGCGTTTTGATGACGTCATTAAGATTGTTTAAAATAAAGCCTTTCTATTGGCTAACCAAAGAAGATAAGGTGTATTTTCTCCCATAGAAATGACCATGCCTTGTTACCTCTACCGTGGTCTAAAGTCAGTTCTGAGCGTTGGTTCTGCGGCTCACACGACCGCCGTATCACAGATGCGCCTCCATGGAGTCTTAAATCAGTTTTTGAGCGTTGGTCACCGTAGAAGAAACAAGGTATAGTCATTACTACCGAGGAAACTACACCTCCTCATGTTCGGCTGGCCAATAGAACGGCTTTATTTAAAACAATCTTGATGATGTCACCATTGCGACGTGTCGTTAAGCCAATAGTGGTATCAAATTTGGGGCTAGCAAAGTGGCCTGATGGAATATGAGCGCTGCTATTGGTTCGTTGCCATGACGTCAGCGTTGCCACACGGTGGCGGGAAAAAAGACTGGTTTGACCCTACATTGTTTCTTTTCCGTGACGTTGGTTCTGCGGCTTACACCTTGAGAGGGTTTGCCTGCCTTAATGAACACTCACCGTAAATTCTACACCGTTAATGTCTCGAGGTAATGTCTTTATTTTAAGTTCAAGGTATGGGTGTTTTCTCGCCATCTAACAAGGCTTTTATTTCTGTCATTGCCAACCAGCATCACTGAAAGCTTATTGGTTTCAGGAGCTGACACTATTGGCTTCACTTGAGCTAAGGTTTTCTTGTAAAGAAATCAATCCATAGTAAACATTTGTAAAATGGTTGCCACGAAAAAAATAATAACTCTGGTCCAAATCGTGATATTTTAGTTTTTTGCATTGCTAGCAGAAAGGAATGTTTTCAGAAAATTGCTATCGGATATACTCATATTTTCTTCATCATTCTATATTTTTTCAGGATAATCATTTATATTTATTTAGTCTTACTTACAAGCATGCATGTTTTTCAGTTGTATCCCGTCTACAAAAGCAATTAGTGATACAACAATAAATAAAGTGATATATTTCTACAGTTAAAAAAGCACTACTACATTGAATGTAAACCTCAAAAACATACTCATGTGTGTCACCTCCACGACCTAAGGTTGTCTCGTTCACTGAGAAGAAAACCCAACTGGCAGCAGAGCGAAAAACTCATTTTATGACGCGACAGCGACGCAGTCTAATTCTTAACGTAGATATTCTCAATGTAGATATTCTTGATGTAAATATTCTTTACGTAGTTACTCGTAATGTAAATATTCTTAATGTAAATATTCTTAATGTAAATATTCTTACGTAGATATTCTTATCCTAGATGATCTTAATATCGACATTCTTAATGTAGATATTCTCAACGTAGACAATCCTAACGTAGATATTCTTATTGTAGATATTACTAACAAAAATAGTTTTAATGCTGATATTCTAGACGTAGATATTTTTAATGCAGACATTCTTGATGTAGATGTTCTTGATGTAGTCATTCTTGATGTGGCTATTCTTGGTGTAGATATTCTTAATGTAGATAGTCTTGATGTAGGTATTCTTAACGTAGATATTATTAACGTATATATTTTTAACGTAGACAGTCTCAACGTAAATAGTCTTTAAAAAGATATTCGTTACGTAGATATTCTTAAAGTAGATTTTCTGTTGCAACGCAGGCCACCAAACGTAACGAGAGGCGGTGTTCTCCGTTCATTTGGAGACACCTTTTACGATGGAATTACAGCTCTATTTTAAAGATATCCCTGTAACTTCCGGTGGCTGTGTGCAATGATATTTTAAAAAGACTTCTTAAGAAATTCTCTCTTATTTAATGATAAAATATTATAGAAACCTGTGATATCTTCAACTTGCCTGACTGAAGCTTTGCTTATACCAGAGCCTTGCAAATATATAGTTATTATTTAGTTAGTTATTATTTAGTCATAGTCACTCTTTTTGTCACGAAAAAAATAACGCATATGTTTTTTTAACTCGATTTTTGGGTTTATTAGTATCATTAATGATAAACAATATAAACAACTATTTTTGAGTAACACCGCACGAAAATTGATGCAATTGTGTAACAAAGTTGGGAAAAATTCACGTTTAGATTTCTAAGTACCTATAGTGCAACTAAGTCATGAACTAAATATAATCTTATGTTTGAAATGGAAGTCCTGTAGGTTGTTCCAACAATAGACATGCACTTTCTTTGGATCGCTATCTCTTCACAGAATGCATTTATCAAATAATAAACTCAGGCAGGCTGCAAAATGCTATTTGTCTAGTACTCCTACGGTCTGTTGATAGAACCTGTACCCTAGTTGCACTCCACTTGAATGTGATAAACACTTTACAGCCTTGATAAAACCTGTACCCTAGTTGCACTCCACTTGAATGTGATAAACACTTTACAGCCTTGATAAAACCTGTACCGTAGTGGCACTCCACTTGAGTGTGACAAACACTCTCAATGTAGCACATGTCCAGCGAGCGCGCAGATCACGTCGAACAGAATACTCGCTCCTCGAGTCAAGGCAAATTTCTCAAGAATATTGCACTCTGGCCTTTCCAATCGTTACATATCTTGTCGGATCCAATGAATAACTTTGCAGGCTCTGTTGTAGTTATGAAGCTCGTTTCGATCCGTTGAACAAGCCGTTAAAGCATTTACAATCTAATTTTCCATCGAATAAATGCGAAAATATTGCCACAGAAGCCGGCCTTGGACTAGAACTTGAGAGGCGTTTGCAAAAGTGAAAAATGTTTCATTACAAATGCACGATATTGAAGAAATGCTGATGGCATTGCAGGTCTATATTTTACGCGAAAATTGTGTCGCAATTTCATCCGCCCCAGACACGCTATACTAGACTTGAATTGTATATCAGGATAAAAATTATTTATATTTGATAAAATTATGAAGCGTAGCATGATTTTGCGCGATAATTTGATGAGTAAACTTCAAACTGACGGGCGTAATTCTCATAAACATGAAAATCCTAAGCTGTAGCTGGGTGAGAAGGATCTTGCATTCTATATTATTAAACATAATTTTATCATTTTAGGCTTTCTTAGCGTGTTCATTGAGAGTATTGATTTATATTTATTTGAGTATTCATCTAGTTGCACAAGCTTGAAAGAAGAGATAGCCACATTTTTAGAGCAAAGCTTAAGCAAGACATATATTTTAGATATTCGTATATTACATGCGTGCAAATTTTTATGCTCTTCAAATACAGCTCTCTGAAATTATTCCCTTTTAACACGTTCACTAAGTATTTTTATATTTTCGTACCCCTAGGATAATTGTTCATTTACGTACCAGTAACAATGGCTACCTTTTCACTGATTTCAATACCTTCATTTAAATTAGACTATGGCAAACAAGTTAAATTTTATGGGGCAATTATATTTTTCCCGTTTCTTATAAAGGATAAAAATTCAATCAAGCAGTATGGATTGTTTTTCCATTCTGCCTCTTCCAACCTAACCTAACCTAACCTAACCTAACCAAACCGACCGTAGCAACCGCGGAAACGTAGTGAACGTGTTGACTTGCTGAGGGCTTATTTAGACTGTACTGCAGCATTTTAAAATAAAATTAAAGCAGCTTCGAAATAAAAATAAAACCTATTATAGCCCTCACCTTCAGCTGATAATTTAACAAAAATAGTAATTTGTTTGATTTTTTCAATTTCAGGTGTGATCATATTATAAATGATTTTGCTTCCCTTTAACTATTTAAAAAAATAGCGCTAGGGAAAGTATCAGACTCAAATAAATAACTCTATATGCGAGTGTATTTATCCTAATGACCTCTTTAATTCTCTTGCTGTCAATTTTTAATTATAAAAGTTTCAATCAGTCGAAATAGGTTGAGTTAAGATGTTTTAAGTTGAGCAAGCAATTAATAATATGAAATAAATTCATAAAAGCCCTCTAAAAACTGAAGCAAGGAATATAATTTGATGAAAGGGGGCCGTGGTCAAAAATTGAAGATGTTAGTGTGCTTTTAAATATAAATAAATTATATGAATTTTTTGTATTACCTAAACGTACACACTGTAAAAATAACCCTTAAAAGCGTGAAACTTCGCATATACCATGTACTTCTATGATATAATGTACACGCTATATAAATATAAAACATACTTACGTGAAACTTTGCATGTATCGTGTAATTCTTTATTATATAAATGTACACACTATATAAATATAAAACATACTTAAGTGAAACTTCGCATATACCGTGTACTTCTATAATATATAATGTACACGCTATAAAAATATAAAACATACTTACGTAAAACTTCGTACATACTGTCTACTTTTATATTATATAAATGTACACGCTATAAAAACATAATACATACGTGAAACTTCGTACATATTGAAAGTATGCGGAAGCATGTTGAGCATAATTCCGAATACTTCATAAGAGGACATGTGTGATGAGAGACCTGAAGTTAGACGCAAGAGCTTCCCATTGCCCACGCGGAGCTCTAAAGCAAATATGCAAAAGTCCTCCTTCAGAGAGGGTTGTTCCATGGCTCAGATGGTAGAGATAACATTTTTGTGGCTCTCTGAAGTTTTAGGAGCGGAAGACGACTTAATAACAACCGAAACAGAGCATGACGGTAACATTTTAAGGCTGGATTTGAATGGAGGTAATTATTAATGAACTGTAATATTTTAAGGCTGGATTTGAATGGAGGTAATTATTAATGAACTAATATTTTAAGGCTGGTTTTGAATGGAGGTAATTATTAATGAACTGTAATATTTTAAGGCTGTATTTGAATGGAGGTAATTATTAATGAACTGTAATATTTTAAGGCTGGATTTGAATGGAGGTAATTATTAATGAACTAATATTTTAAGGCTGTATTTGAATGGAGGTAATTATTAATGAACTGTGACATTCTAAGGCTGTATTTAAGCGCACAACCGATGTTCCTACTTCAAAATTCCTCGCTGGGCTCATAGATTACTTTTCGAGCGCAGGCTGTCCTCTCCAGTGGATGCTCCTGAATAAAGTTTTGAAAAATATAGAAAAAAAGAATGATATTAAATTACTCAGAGATGCACTCAGATGAAGATATTTATCATTGACCGTATCGATCATTCATTTATTACTGACTGAAATTTGACCATTTTTTCTCTATTCGTTTCCAAGTTGAAGACTATAAATCCGGCCGAAACGTTCCAAATATTTTTATTCATTGACTTTCTTAAATAAGGCAATGATCTCACTTAAGACGTTTTATGTCTCACTTAAGACGTTTTATGTCTCACTTAAGACGTTTGTGTCTCACTTAAGACGTTTTATGTCTCACTTAAGACGTTTTATGTCTCACTTAAGACGTTTTATGTCTCACTTAAGACGTTTTATGTCTCACTTAAGACGTTTTATGTCTCACTTAAGACGTTTTATGTCTCACTTAAGACGTTTATGTCTCACTTAAGACGTTTTATGTCTCACTTAAGACGTTTTATGTCTCACTTAAGACGTTTATTTATAATGATCATGCGAGGAAATGGAATGGCTTCTTCGTATGTTATAGTAAAGCGTTATTTCTAGATAATTTATTTTAAATTTTTGAAGTGAGACCAGTGAATTTCAGCCATCTTTTCGTTTCTTTCGCAAGCACATTTTCAAATTTGCCGCATGAATGATGAAAATTTATCACGGGAGAGATCCTCATTTCTTATGATTCAACATTATCGAAGTACATAATCCATTCTGTGAAATAAATTAAGCTTGGAAATACACTTAAACTGGGAGATACTTTAATAATTACAAATTCACTCACTAATTTCAAAGTAATTTCCATGGTAATGTCACTCACTCATTTCAAATTAACATCAACGGTAATGTCATCAACTCATATCAAATCAGCATCAACGGTAATGTCACTAACTCATATCAAATCAACATCAACGGTAATGTCACTAACTCATATCAAATCAACATCAACGGTAATGTCACTAACTCATATCAAATCAACGTCAACGATAATGTCACTAACTCATATCAAATCAACATCAACGGTAATGTCATCAACTCATATCAAATCAGCATCAACGGTAATGTTACTACCTCAAATCAAATTAACATCAACGGTAATGTCACTAACTCATATCAAATCAACATCAACGGTAATATCACAAACTCATATCAAATTAACATCAACGGTAATGTCACTAACTCATATCAAATCAACATCAACGGTACTGTCACTAACTCATATCAAATCAACGTCAACGATAATGTCACTAACTCATATCAAATCAACATCAACGGTAATGTCACTACCTCAAATCAAATCAACGTCAACGATAATGTCACTAACTCATATCAAATCAACATCAACGGTAATGTCACTACCTCAAATCAAATCAACATCAACGGTAATGTCACTAACTCATATCAAATCAACGTCAACGATAATGTCACTAACTCATATCAAATTGACATCAACGGTAATGTCACTAACTCATATCAAATCAACATCAACGGTAATGTCTCTACCTCAAATCAAATTAACATCAACGGTAATGTCACTAACTCATATCAAATCAACATCAACGGTAATATCACTAACTCATATCAAATTAACATCAACGATAATGACAAGCTAAGCATTTTTACGCTAACCAAATTAGTTCCGCACGAGCGAGCAAAAGTGAAGCCATCGGCGCACAATTCAGGAGATTCGGATCCCTCTAATTCGGAGACAATATTGCACAGGACGCCGAGACAGGAACAATGCAGGAAGTCCTCGGAGATAATTCTATTGCTCAAGCCTTGCAGGGATCCTCTGATCCCCTAGGGATATGTCATGCCGTCTTCTGTGGAGCGTGGGATGGGACAAGCTACCCAGTAGGGATGCTGTCATCCCGCCTTCTGCGAAACATGGGATGGGACAAGCTACCCAGTAGTGATGCTGTCATCCCGTCTTCTGTGGAGCATGGTATGGGCCAAGCTACCACGTAAGGATGCTGTCATCCCGTCTTCTGTGGAGCATGGGATGGGAAAAGCTACTCAGTAGGGGTGCTGTCATCCCGTCTCCTGTGGAGCATGGGATGGGCCAAGCTACCACGTAAGGATGCTGTCATCCCGTCTTCTGTGGAGCATGGTATGGGCCAAGCTACCACGTAAGGATGCTGTCATCCCGTCTTCTGTGGAGCATGGGATGGGACAAGCTACTCAGTAGGGATGCTGTCATCCCGTCTTCTATGGAGCATGGGATGGGCCAAGCTACCACGTAGGGATGCTGTCATCCCGTCTTCTGTGAAACATGGGATGGGCCAAGCTACCCAGTAGGGATGCTGTCATCCCGTCTTCTGTGTAACATGGGATGTGCCAAGCTAGCGTAACTCCACAGCCATGGGATACAGATGGTCTAAGGAACCCCACAGATGGTTTAAGGAACCCCACAGATGGTCTAAGGAACCCCACAGATGGTCTAAGGAACCCCACAGATGGTCTAAGGGACCCCACAGATAGTCTAAGGAACCCCACAGAAGGTCTAAGGAGCCCCAAAGATGGTCTAAGGAATAAGAGGTGGCGAAAGCACGACCTGATTTAACGCAACTTCGCAATGCAAGAGTCGAGTCACCGAATACCATGTCAGTACCGACGGCGAAGTGATATCGTAATTCCCTAAGAAATCCACGAAAATGCTGTTTTTTCGTTAAGTTTAAATTGGAATTTGGATTTATTATTATTAAAAAAGAGCTATGAAATTATTACCCTCAATTTTCGTTTTAAGAAATAGATGTAGCTAGTTGACCTGAATTGAATGTATGTATTGTTGTTAGTAATGTGAAATAAATAATGGAGCTCCGCTATCAAAACTTAAGTACATAGCATTTCACAAATATAATTGCCTCTCTGGTTTAAAAATCATTTGAGTTTCGTTACTTCTCTCACGACTTACAAAGCTGAAATTTAAAATTAAATGAAAGGAGCTGCTTGATTTTTTTTCTCGCTGCTTCCTCTTCGATGAACGAGACACGTCTAATCCCTTACATAATAATCTCAATTTTTTTTTTAATTTCTTCGGAATAGACGAACCTCGAAACATAGACTCATCTGCAAAAGTAATTACTTCTTTTTACTGCAATTAGATCAATTTTACGCAAGGGAAGAAAGCTTCATGCCGTACGACACAAGCTCCAACTTGTTCGCTCTAGCTTCGTCAGGACACCCAATACCTCTCTACTTCTGCCAACAGAGAACACAATACCTCTCTACTCCTGCCAACAGAGAACACAAAACCTCTCTACTCCTGCCAACAGAGAACACAATACCTCTCTACTCCTGCCAACAGAGAACACAAAACCTCTCTACTCCTGCCAACAGAGAACACAAAACCTCTCTACTCCTGCCAACAGAGAACACAATACCTCTCTACTCCTGCCAACAGAGAACACAATACCTCTCTACTTCTGCCAACAGAGAACACAATACCTCTCTACTCCTGCCAACAGAGAACACAAAACCTCTCTACTCCTGCCAACAGAGAACACAATACCTCTCTACTCCTGCCAACAGAGAACACAAAACCTCTCTACTCCTGCCAACAGAGAACACAATACCTCTCTACTCCTGCCAACAGAGAACACAATACCTCTCTACTCCTGCCAACAGAGAACACAATACCTCTCTACTTCTGCCAACAGAGAACACAATACCTCTCTACTCCTGCCAACAGAGAACACAATACCTCTCTACTCCTGCCAACAGAGAACACAATACCTCTCTACTTCTGCCAACGGAGAACACAATACCTCTCTACTCCTGCCAACAGAAAACACAAAACCTCTCTACTCCTGCCAACAGAGAACACAATACCTATCTACTCCTGCCAATAGAGAACACAATACCTCTCTACTCCTGCCAACAGAGAACACAATACCTCTCTACTCCTGCCAACAGAGAAAACAATACCTCTCTACTCCTGCCAACAGAGAACACAAAACCTCTCTACTCCTGCCAACAGAGAACACAAAACCTCTCTACTCCTGCCAACAGAGAACACAATACCTCTCTACTCCTGCCAACAGAAAACACAATACCTATCTACTCCTGCCAACAGAGAACACAATGCCTCTCTACTTCTGCCAACAGAGAACACAATACCTCTCTACTCCTGCCAACAGAGAACACAATACCTCTCTACTCCTGCCAACAGAGAACACAAAACCTCTCTACTCCTGCCAACAGACAACACAATACCTCTCTACTTCTGCCAACAGAGAACACAATACCTCTCTACTCCTGCCAACAGAGAACACAATACCTCTCTACTCCTGCCAGCAGAGAACACAATGCCTCTCTACTCCTGTCAACAGAGAGACTAACGTAAGACACAATGCTCCCTTACATTTACTATCACTCCTGCAGTCTTCACTGACAACTGTATCTATCAAACTGCTTGTTCCACGATCTTCTCACTTAACCCACCTAATTGTAGATTTAGTTAGTTAACCTATCTACACAAAAAGTTGTAATTTTGAAAAATTTTATCACTAATAGAGCTCTTTGGAAATCGTATCTTTAAAAGAAATAAAACCACAAACGATGAAATAAAATTCATATTGATGGGCATTCAGACTAGCGCGCATAGTTTCGAATATTACATTTCATTTTCAATGAATGCCTGAAACAAAATAAGAAAGCACATTAAAAAAGACTTACAATTTTGCATGTTACTCATGAAATGGAAAAACTATACATTATGATTTCAGAGAATGTTCAATGGATACGCAGATTGATCAAAATTCAGACAAGGTTGCAATTTTCTTATATAAATGGATTCTAAAATTCTGATTTCTATTTCTTTGCAAGTATCTATAATTTTGAAATCAGCACTGGAGAAACTATGATTGGTCTGATCACAATGAATCCTTGGAGCAGACTGAGGTGGAGTTTGAAGTGGATTATTTGTTCTGAATGAACGACCTAAATGTTGCCAGAAACGAATTTTCGACTGCTTTCGCGTACTCCCAATGTAGGAACTCTTGCAAGTTCCGCACGTATATTCAGGCATTCATTGTTTCAGGCATTCATTGAAAATGAATTGTAATATTCGAAACTATGAGCGCTAGTCTGAATGCCCATCAATATGAATTTTATTTCATCGTTTGTGGTTTTATTTCTTTTGAAAAATTTGTATTATGAAGCATAATGCAAGATTAGGGGAAGTTTTTTCAACTTTCTCCTGCAATTTTATAAACTTAATTGGTAGAAGTTTTAGTTTAAAATTCTAGACTCCAACCTTCATTTTTTTCTGCTTCAGCGTGTCTGAGGAGTAGGTCGTGAGCTGAAATATTCTTGACAGTTCTAGGCAATTTTTGCGGGGTGCGGAGAAATTTTTCCAGAGAAGTGAGATCGAATTTTGCCTTTCGCATGCCTCTCTTTTGCGGCAATCAGGACGAGTCTTTTCATCCACCATCAAGTCCATTGGAAGCCTAAGCTGCTTTTTGGCATAGCTATTGAGGACGGAACTAGCTTTTTGCACCTCGTACTGATTGATACAAGGGAAATAAATTAATTCTCCACTTCATCAGGAATGTTCTGAATGACAGAGCTTGATTAGTCCGTTGGAATTTTTGAGGCTGTTACAGGCATCCAATTGCATAAAACTTGAAAATTCTAATTTTACAGGCTTAAGAGACTCATTGAAATTTTTCACACGTTCTGTCTAAAGAAATGTAGCAAAGTCTCTCCTTAATTGAAAAAGTATGGGATGAGTTTTTTATTTTTGTTCTGAACAGTTTCTCAGGAGGAAATGTACTCAAATTTCGGCCACGATTAGTGCCGCAAATATTTCACGATCGGTGCCCTCATTACAGCCTCAAATGATGGCATTTCATATATAAAATATCTTTCATTGATTACTTGGTCAAGACTTTCTTCTTCGTGTTAGCAGTCTTGAAAGTAATCAGGCGGGAACTAGAAGCAGTCTTTCGTGTTCAGTGCATTACCTTTTTTTCCAACACTGTGCTCATATTCTGTCACCTCACACTTCATCGAACACTAACGTTTTACACTTCAACAAACACAATATCCCTCGGAAGTTATAACGCAGAGTTTTCTCATCCTTCATTATCTGACGGCATTTTACACTTGCTAGTTCATACACAGCTCCTATTTGACCCCACTCTTGTCAATAATTCAAATAAACGTCTCCAAACTCCCATTATTTGAAGTCATTTCACACTTGCAAGTTCATATCCAGCTCCTATATGGCGGTACTCATACCAATAATTCAAATAAACGTCTCCTAGATTGCACATGTTCCAGGTTTCATTTTACTGTTCTGATTACATCCATGCGATCTCTAAAATTATACTGATATCATTCTTCAAATATTTTTAATTATTCATCTGCGTTTTTCATCTACAGAATTTAAAAATCAAGTTATCATGCGGTCCTTCTTATAAAAAAAATGTATTGCTTTCAATGCAGTTTTTCACTTTATTGTCACCACGGCGGCTTTCTACGTATATATATATTAGAGAAGAAAGAGAAATTCTCTTGCTTATCTTGAGAATGCTTCTGAAAAGCAATCAAATTATAATGTTTGAAAAAATCACTTGAGCTCTTTGTGAAATTCATACTCTATTTTACTAACTAAGTTCTTCAGTGGATGATGTTTCAAAAAGGAAATATTTGTAGAAGATTTGCAAGGCCGTTACCCCTTTTTTTCTAAAACTTTACCTGTTCAATGAAACATTTTTACAAAACTATTCACCAATCACCTCATTGAAAACACATTTCAATATTTTTTAATTTCCTACAATATCAACACAAAGAGCGAACTCATTTCATGAAGCTTTCGTTCTGAGCTTCATTTTCTCAAGAAAAACGTTCACCTGAAAACCTCTCAGAGTTTCTCAAGAGCTGCGCGATACTCACGACGCATCAAAGAACTGAAATGAGGGCGGGACTTCAGCGCCGGTAAATAGAGGAGCTCGTCATCAGTTCATGGCCAAAATGTGTGCTTTATTGGGTAGCGGAGTAAGATCCTTTCTCAAATATTCGTATTGAATATAAGCGATCGAAACCCAGGGCCTGTATTACAGCGGTTCTTAACTTGGGTTCGGTGGTACTGTTGGTGCGCTGGTACAGTATACTACAGTATGTCCCACAAAAACCCGAACCGAGTATTTGTTTTCCCGTATCAGCACTACCATCATAAGAATACCATAAGCATTTAATTTCTAACAAAATTATACTTCAAAATTCACCTATAGAAAAGGTATTCCTGATTATGATGGCATTACTGATAAGGGAAAATAAATACTCGGTTCGGGTTTTTGTGGGACATACTGCATAGTGCAGCATACAGTATATAGTATACGTCTTGAATTTGAAAAAAAAAAACATTTTTTTTTCCTACTACGAAGAGTTTGATGAATACATGCTTGAAATTTGAGGGGTTCAGTACCTGCAACAAGGCCAAGAACCCCTGCTGTACTGGTACTGTTGTGGAACATGAATAAGCGTACTGAAATATCTTTGGATTTGAATTGAAAGACTACTCAAACCTTATGCTGGAACCAAACAGCCTCCTGACATTAATTTTAACACGTAAAGCGGTCTTCATTCGTATGCGAAACTCATTCCAAAAGCTCTATCTTTAACAGAAATAACTTGATGACGGGGAACCAAAACTTTACTACTCATAAAATTCGTTACCAGGCAACACACATAGTTGTTAAGCCTTGGCATGTTTATAGCTTTTCTCCCGTATGAACTCTGGTACCTCCGTACTCCAGACACTTCCAAACTTGTATGTGATCACGCTTGTGATGACGTGGTGGCATTGTGCTTACATCGCTCCTCTGTTCCCTAACTTAACTCACAACAAAAGAGATTTCCTATGCTCGGTCGAAAAAGATTTCCTATGCCCTGCTTCTCAGTTGCCTGTTGTACTTAGTGATACCCCTCATTCCAGAAGAAAGTGATGAAATTTCATTGAAGTGAAATATCTTTCATTGATAGGTATTAACTTTCTTTCATTGATGGAAAGGAAATATTTTTTAATGATAGATATGAAGTATCTTTCATTGATAGGAACGAAATACCTTTCATAGTAATGGAATATGTTTCATCCCCAATTAGAGATTTTGTAATTGCCTTTTGATGATCGAAATGGATCGTTGTAAAATTTCAATTCAGGGAAAGACCAATGCCGCCAACAGAGCTGTTTAAAGCAGGATATGCCAGTGAAGCGTTTAACACCACACCTGCAGATAACTTCATTTACGACTTCAAAAAAAACAGATGCTGCGCTCTCTCTCATCTCATACCACCAAAAAAGCAGAGCTTTGAGTCCAAGAATCCTTTTCTTTCAGTGAGAGATCTTGAAACGAAAAGTTAAGTCAGATTTGGCCCTAAAGAAACATCCGGCGTTAAAAAATATCCTACTCTCTTCAAAAACGTCGTAGGAGAACAGTCCAACATAAGCTCAAGTGAGATAGGTAAATTTCAGCTCGACCTGCCGCCAAGAAGCCTCTGCTCACCAAAGCCATGATATCGAGACGTTAAGTTAAAGCAGTGATAGAAGGCGATCTTCAGCATCAAAAGCTCGATTAGGTGGTTAAAAATCGTTCTTTCATTCTAGTGCTGTGTTCAAATGAGTGCGGCAGTGAAACATTTCGAGGGTATAAAAGTGTGGGTAGCTCTTAATTAAAGTAATTCGAGCAAGTGTGAACTTTATTTATTTCTATAGTCTTAGTGAACTTAAGGGCTTAAAATCTCATTGAATTTTTTGCTGCCTCTGTACGATGTGGGCAAAATAGAAGGATTATGGAGACAACAAAAACAAGAAGACAACATTCTATATGATGAAAATGTACCGGACTTTGAAACCGATATTTAGAGATGTTTAATGGTAGGTAACCCGCAAAATCAATGGGCAATATTTGATACACGGACAAGTGCAATGCAACCTTCAAACGAAAAACTGAGCTGCTCTGCCGACATTTTTCTACGCCGTCCTGTCCGGTAAACTTTGTTGCAAAACCAATAACCAAGCAAAGCGTGAATAACACGCAGCAATGTTGCTTGAAATCGCCGTTTGCATTTGGTCTTGGAGTTTAGGTCCTGGAGTCAACATTGAACAAACTGCCCAGAAAGCTACAAAAATGTTTGTCGACTTGAATTTGGGATGACCTCGCATTCTGCGTGGCAACAGTTGCACTGGCGGTGAGGTTTCACTCTTTCCCACCTCTTTTATGGGCCGTAAAAATGGTTATCGTACAAGGGGGGAAGTTTTAAATGCTCGTAAAACCATGAACTTCAGAACTGCCGTCTCGACTTTGTCATTCCTATGCTCCAATAAGATGAGATAAGATCGAAATAACTAGCTCATGTTTTTTCAAAAGATAACATTTGCCAAATTAATGGCGCAATGGTCTAGAACTAATATTTCGAGAGAATTAGAAACGTTCTATTGGTTTAACTTTCATGGGTTACCGTGTTAACGATATTTCTAACTCTTGCTTAACACATGGAGCGTTGGAAGCGAAGGTTTGAACTAAGTCGGAATTCGTTAATCAAATCAGGGCACGCATAATGTTTGAATCAGGGCAAAGAAATACAGTTATTTCGTAGAATAAACCAACCCTACATGATTCCCTACGTCAGAGACTCCACAATACCTAAAAGGCATCAGTAGTCACTTCGTTCTTTTATGGCTGTTTTGGGCGATGCATAATAATCTTGTTTTCCGATCTACGAAAACATTCTCTTGTTTCCCTGGCAATAACTATTGTTCCGGCCATTCCTTGACCCGCGGGAAATCATCAGAACTGGAATGGCTCCGTACGTCTTACGTCAGACTTGTGGTATTAAGATCCATTCTTCCAATGTATTTACCATCGCCATTCACGTTCACCATGATCTTCCACTGAAGACTCTTTTCGTAGCTGGAAGAAAATGTGAATAATTTTTTTGACTTCATACAGAAATTTTCTTACTGGCAAACTCCATTCCTTAGCAGCACCTTGGGATGAACTAGATATTTTTACGATAAGAGGTAAACTGAACGTGTTGCGTCATATCTAATAATATGAGAACAAATGTCTACCCCAAAAACGGATGAAGTCAACTCCATGAGAATTCACACAGCGCCAACTGTAATTCTCAAATTTGTGAAACCTTTTAAAAATTTGTGGGTATGACACACCTCAAACGAATAGGTTGAAGTAACTTCTGTTCAAAATTATTGAAAGGCAATGTGAGCAATGGAAAGCCGAGTCTCCTGAAATGGCACGGGAAGCAGTGATGTAATATAAATGGATCGAATACAGAAATGGAGGAGACAGAATGAACTCATAAACAAATAGAACAGAAAAGTTCAAAACTCAACATGATGTAAGTAGAATTATTTTTCGTATACCGTTAGAGTGCTTGAAAATGTTCAATGTTTGTCAACATGCCTTTACATGACAACTTTTATTTTTAGACACATTGAAAGGTTCATTAAACCGAATGTAAAGTCTCATATTTTTGATTGAGGCATTTCATTAATTTTTCATTGAGGGTATAGATACAGTAGAACACAACTGTTTCCCAACCTTTGTGTAAAGTGCAGTGCAAGTCATGCAGAGCTAGCGTTATTCTGGAAATTGGTCAGGATCAATTGCCTTTAGCAGCAACAACATAATGACGCTGCAACAACATAATGACGCTGCAACAACATAATGACGCTGCAGCAACATAATGACGCTGCAACAACACAATAACGCTACAACAACATAATGACGCTGCAGCAACATAATGACGCTGCAACAACACAATGACGCTGCAGCAACATAATAACGCTGCAGCAACATAATGATGCTGCAACAACACAATAACGCTACAACAACATAATGACGCTGCAGCAACATAATGACGCTGCAACAACATAATGACGCTGCAACAACATAATGACGCTGCAGCAACATAATGACGCTGCAACAACACAATAACGCTACAACAACATAATGACGCTGCAACAACATAATGACGCTGCAACAACACAATGACGCTGCAACAACATAATGACACTGCAACAACGGGTCACCATTGTTGTTGTGGGCTTACTACTGTTATTTAAAGTATCTTTTGTTGTTGTGGGGTCACCATTGTTGTTGTGGGGTTACTACTGTTATTTAAAGTATCTTTTGTTGTTGTGGGGTCACCATTTTTGTTGTGGGGTTAATACTGTTATTTAAAGTATCTTTTGTTGTTGTGGGGTTACTACTGTTATTTAAAGTATCTTTTGTTGTTGTGGGGTCACCATTGTTGTTGTGGGGTTACTACTGTTATTTAAAGTATCTTTTGTTGTTGTGGGGTCACCATTGTTGTTGTGGGGTTACTACTGTTATTCAAAGTATCTTTTGTTGTTGTGGAGTCACCATTGTTGTTATGGGGTTACTACTGTTATTTAAGGTATCTTTTGTTGTTGTGGGGTCACCATTGTTGTTGTGGGGTTACTACTGTTATTTAAGGTATCTTTTGTTGTTGTGGGGTCACCATTGTTGTTGTGGGGTTACTACTGTTATTTAAAGTATCTTATGTTGTTGTGGGGTCACCATTGTTGTTGTCGGGTTACTACTGTTATTTAAGGTATCTTTTATTGTTGTGGGGGTCACTATTGTTGTTGTGGGGTTACTAATGTTATTTAAGGTATCTTTTATTGTTGTGGGGGTCACTATTGTTGTTGTGGGGTTACTAATGTTATTTAAGGTATCTTTTGTTGTTGTGGGGTCCCTATTGTTGTTGTGGGGTTATTATTGTTGTTGTGGGGTCTCCATTGCCGTTGCTGGGTCACGACTTAATTTTTATCCTGATCACCAGGCCCAAAGGATCAAAATTTGCAGCGTAATTTAATACTTTTTTACCACGTCAAAAAGGTTGCGAAGTTTTACATGTATTGTTAATACCGGTTTCAAGTGTCCAGCTCCCGGTTATTTCATTAGCACACGCAGCATGCACTATTGCTTAGGTATGTATGACACTCCCACCAAATGATCATCATAATTAGTTTATGTGACTTTGTATTATTCGGTTTAATTCTCCTGGTTTTACCTAATCAGCAGAGACAGGATGCCTATGAAAACTCTTATCAGTGCTGTTTAATTAAATTCTGAGGCTGAATTCCTTACACTGAATTGGAATAAAAATATACAATTGCTGTGGTTCAGGCACTAAATTAAGTAGACTTTATTGAAATTTTTATATCATTCATAGCACTTAAATCATAGCCTTAAATTCCGTAGACTTTGTTTCAACACAACACCCTGAACCGTTGTATTTAAATTCAGGCAGTAAATTCCGTAGACTTTATGCAAATTGTTCACCACTATCATCATACTTAAATCATGACCTTAAACTCCGTAGACTTTGTTTCAACATGTCAAGCCCAATACGATATATTTAAATTCAGGCACTAAATTCCGTAGACTTTATTCTTAGAATAATACATGTGTTGGTTGAAGTGTTGAAACGAAGGGCAATAGCGCTGTTACGTTTTTCTTTCATTCTGTCAAACAAGGCCTGACATAGTTCTTGAATCGGAGTAAAGCTTGCTCTTGGTATTTTGTTAAAAGAAGAAAAGGATATATGAGAGGGCTTTGTTGACTATCACAGGTATATTTTGTATATTCTTGCATGCTAATGCGTCATTTTAGAATTCAAAATTTGCTTTGTTTCAAGTTTAGTTTAATGCAGTATTTCCTTTCAATTTGACCCTTATTTTTTCAGCATTTATCTGTATTCAGCTCCCCCAAATATTCCTAGATACACTTTCGAACAACAAGCACGATTGCTTTTCCTGCGAGAGAGAATGTCTCTTTCCTGCCACATAAAACCAACGGCTAATAACGCGTACGTTGAGCATTAAATTTATCTAGGCCAAGCTTACAACGCAATAACACTCCTATAAATTTCGCAATAATAACTATAATCACATCCCTATAAATCCCAAAAATAGCCTAACCTACTTTCTGTCGCATTAAAGGGAGTAAAGTTAAGGTATTTTCAAATTTCAAGGTTTTTATAAACCAAGATTTAATACCATACATCCTAATTCCAGTTGGTATATTTTCTTGGAGCAGAACGTTCTTTTGATGAAAGTTAATTTGGATTCATTAAATTTTCATGAAGAAGTTTGGTGATTAAGGGAAGAAGATGGGACTGGCCTCCGCTAAGTCAATGAGTGCCAATTATAAAGCTAACTTTAGCCTAAATTAACGAACGCGTTGGCATGGGGAAGAATAATTTCACAATCGTTGTTTTCAAAGCTTCAAATGACATCTCCAGTATTTTTATTTATCATCCAGAAACTATCCGTCAATACGTCGACTGTCATCGCTGTTCTCATTGTCGAGATCAAAAAGTCCAGGCAAATCTTCAGAGCAAACCATCGTTTGAGCACATTAACAACGATGACCCACAAATGATATAGCAGTTTGTTTCTAATACTAATTTTCATGTGAGAATTATCCGTCAGTACATCGACTGCAATTACTGTTTTCTCTGTTGACATTTAAAAGCTGGCTAAAACCTTCAATGCTGTTTCCATTATTGTCATTGAAAAGTTCTGGTAAGCCCTGAGAGCAAAGCATGATGAAGGTATTTGCTAAGGTGACCCACAAATGATATCATGGCAGAGGCATCAGCGCGACGGAAGCCTGCGACCGGAGACGAGACATCCGCTGCTGCAGACGACAGGGCACCGAAGTAATCAAGTGATCTGCAACTGCAAGAAAAAATCCGATGTACAGCCACTGATGTACCGTGTCACTGATGCAACTACAGACAGTGTGTGCATGTTCTAGTGTGTAATTATGCTGACATTATATATTAAATGATGTATAATATGAGTAATGAATTATACATTTTTACTATGTTGATATCATGCAAAAATATTGTTGGTAGATACAAACACTGCGTATTTTGTAAGTAAACATACGTGATTGCACCACTATATGAGTATACGGAAAACGTTGAACTAGCAGCACGAGAAAAGCTTGTTTTTAAAGCAGTAAAATTTTTCCTGCAGACGTGCCATAACGATCTCGAGAAGTATTTTCTAAGTAATAGAAACCACAATATTTTGAAAACATAACTGGATCTTACTAGCTTTTCACCGTCAACATTTTCCTCCGAGCAGTTGGAATCGAGATACGTAGATAACATGCGATTGTTCGCCCACTAAATACTTTTAATTTCCCATGAAACATCGAAAGCAAGATGAACGTTACTCTTTGAAATTGTTGCAGAGAATTTTTTGTTCGCGTACGAAATGTTTTGAATATCAGGTACAAAATTTGAGTGTTTGAACTTCAATTAGGGAGTTTTGCGCTCGAATCCTCTTTGGAGCGCTGGACGCGCAATATTCATTTTGATCGGATCAGGAATCGAACCCAAGGAATATCATCGCTGTGCTTCGCTGGGAAAATCACAGTCCTGAATATATCAGTAGCCGCTTAGAAAATTCTCTTGCAAAAATACAGAAACTATTACTTAATTTTGCATGATTTTCAACAGAAAATTGGTATTAAAACTTATTGCTACGGAGGAATATTAAAATTTCTTTTAAAATGACTAAAAAAGAAAAAGAAAGCCGTTGCTACCATGGCTATTGAATATCCCCTTTCCATTTTCCCGCGTGATTGATTTTTGGAATAACAGAACTCATTCAATTAAAAAATGAATGCTTCTTTATATTTAACACTTATTCTGATGCCCAATTATAGAAGCCTTTTAACATTTCAATGCAAACAAAAGCAGTCGAATTAGTTTTATATCACGTCCAAACGTTAATATACATTGTGGTCAGGTTTTGCTCCATCACAATTCCTCCGCAGCTTTAATCGTGACTTTATAGCCGTTCTGTGGTGCAGCTGCTGTGTTGATGTGGTGCAGCTGCTGTGTTGATGTGGTGCAGCTGCTGTGTTGGTGTGGTGCAGCTGCTGTGTTGGTGTGGTGCAGCTGCTGTGTTGATGTGGTGCAGCTGCTGTGTTGGTGTGATGCAGCTGCTGTGTTGATGTGGTGCAGCTGCTGTGTTGATGTGGTGCAGCTGCTGTGTTGGTGTGGTGCAGCTGCTGTGTTGGTGTGGTGCAGCTGCTGTGTTGGTGTGGTGCAGCTGCTGTGTTGGTGTGAGGCAGCTGCTGTGTTGATGCGGTGCAGCTGCTGTGTTGATGTGGTGCAGCTGCTGTGTTGGTGTGGTGCAGCTGCTGTGTTGATGTGGTGCAGCTGCTGTGTTGATGTGGTGCAGCTGCTGTGTTGGTGTGGTGCAGCTGCTGTGTTGTGTGTTGCAGCTGCTGTGTTGATGTGGTGCAGCTGCTGTGTTGATGTGGTGCAGCTGCTGTGTTGGTGTGGTGCAGCTGCTGTGTTGGTGTGGTGCAGCTGCTGTGTTGGTGTGGTGCAGCTGCTGTGTTGGTGTGGTGCAGCTGCTGTGTTGTTGGGTGCAGCTTCTGTGTTGGTGTGGTGCAGCTGATTTTGATGGCATCTTCAGCCCGACAGAAAAGCATAAATCCTTTAAAAGTTTGGCATTAGAGTCTCGGTGAGTTCTCCCGGTGTCATTTACGACACTCGAGTGCTACGACTAATGTCCTCTTGGTCGTCAAGACGTTGTAGTTGTGATGTCGGGTGTTAGTGAAAGAGTTTGATATGCTCCCGGAATATTGTTTCGCGTTGGTTGCTAACGTGTTCAGTGACCTGAGATGTTGCTACCGTCAGCGGTTATCTTACGGATTTTAACACTTCTTTTCGAAAGGTGATTGTTTTATTCGAGGTCGCAGCTTTTGTACTGACTTGTAATGGCGCTTGACGTTTCTGGTTTTTGTGTTGGGAAAGGTTTTCCAGTTACAGAGAACCGATAACCGAGGATGTGTCTATTTTCTAGTTTGTTGCTATCTTCTCAAAGCATCAAAAACAACAGCAAAATGTCTTTCCATTTTAAAAAAGAAGTGTTAAATTGAAGTAAGATATATTTCTGTTGTTTAATGATTGAAATTGAAAGATTGAGTTTTGAATATACATCCAGAATTTTTAAATACCAATGAAATAAATATTTCATTAATTTAAACTATAGTTTATGATTATGATGAATAGAAAGGTGCTGAAACCTGATATTAAAATTGAACAAAAGCTTGGATGTTAAATTTGTACATTAGGCCCTTCGGATACAATACAGTGCATCGACACGGAATACTTTGCTTTAGTACATGAAATATTTCACTTTAAAAAATATTTATTTCATTAGCCTAGCTCAAAAGTAGGAAAACTGTCTCTAAAAACATTTAGCAATAAAGTTGCGGCTCTAAAAAGTCGAAATTAATAAAAATTGCTTCTAGCGTTAACTTTTGCCGTCGTTGGAAAATACCTCTTTAGATGTCGAATTTTTCAGGTGTTCAAGGATCATTTGATGGCCATCAAGGAACATCAGGACGTATCTGTGGGTCAGTACCAATTTCATACTTAAAACAGATTGGAAGCCTTACAATATGTGAATCTCACGAATTTGCTCTCTCATTTTTTTCTTTTTCGTTATCAGACTAATTAGTTCTCTCACTCTATCTCCCTCTCTCCCACACACACACTCTCTCCCTCTTTCTCTCCCGCAAACAGCTCTGAGCTCAAAAAAAATTAGTTCTCTCTCCCTCTCTCTCACACACACACTACCTACCTCTCTCTTTCTCTCTCGCAAACAGCTCTGAGCTCAATAAAATTACCTGTAATTCGAGTCCCTCACACGCAAAAACGATATACTGTAATTTGGATGTTGCAGGTACTGGCTCGACTGGCACACACTTGCTTCCTCCCAGCCCCGAGCTCTGCCGCTCGTGCGGGGCACTGATGGGATCGGACGACAGCCGTAATGGCCGAGGCAACGGCCACTTGATGACATTTGTGGTACGGCCACTTGATGGTATTTGTGGTACAGCCACTTGATGGTTTTGTGGTACGGCCACGTGATGGTATTTGTGGTACAGCCAAGTGATGGTATTTGTGGTACGGCCACTTGGTGGTATTTGTGGTACAGCCACGTGATGGTATTTGTGGTACGGCCACTTGGTGGTATTTGTGGTACAGCCACGTGATGGTATTTGTGGTACGGCCACTTGGTGGTATTTGGAGGTTAATTGATGACATTTGGGGTCGCCATGGCAACCAACCGGTGGATCTTCCCCGTGCATTCGCAGCTTAAGAGATTGCTTTTAAGATCGATGGATTCGTTGATTTTGTACATTCGTCGTTCTCTGCTGCTGCTGCTGCTTTTGCTGCTGCTGCTGCAGCCGAGAATTTATCTACTGTTTTAGGACGTGCCACTATAATGTGGAATTCCCGTTCAAGCTATTACGGTAATTTCTGTGGTATGTTGTTTTTATTTCGAAGGAAAAATTGAGTGTTTGACTTAACGAATAAAGATCTCATCTGAGCAGAAATTAAAAAGGGCACATTTTGCGCAAATGTTACAGAGCACACAGTGTAATGCTCAGTTGGAATATTCTCGGTTCTCATAATAGGAATTTCCGTAAAAGGGTGTTGAAAAAATAACGTTCTCAGGTGTCATATTTTGATTTACGTTTCAAATCCTTTGTTACCTTGTGTCACGGTAGTGGAAACAAGGTAGAGTCATTTCTTTAGGGAATAATACACCTCCTCTTGTTTTGCTAGCCAATAGAACGGCTTCATTTCAAACAAATTTTATGACTTCACAATTGCGACATGTCGTTTGGCCAATAGTGGTGGCAGATTTGGGTTAAGCAGTGTTTCCAGATGCAATATGAGCGCTGCCATTGGTCCGTTGCCATGACATCAGCATTGCCACACGGTCTACGAAAAAATGACTGGTTTGACCCTAACTTGTTTCTTCTACAGTGACTCATGATCACATGTATATTATAATTCTGTTTTTATTTTATCAGTGCGCGAGTTTTCGCTACGTAGAGCTGAAAGCATAACTGCTTCAGGCGGTGGGATTAATGTTGTGCGTGGTTTTCTGGCCAAGTTATTCCAGTTTGTTTTACAGGTGTAAGTCGTGCAATCTTCGAGCACAGAGCACTGACGCCCTCTTACATATACAGAAAATGTTCCAGAACTGACGAGAGAATCTCGCTATTCATCCCATGAGTGAATCACTATACATTAACGCACAATAACCGGTAAAAAACCTCTAAAGCGGCCCATAGACGATCAATTTAATTGTCAATATCATTGACCCAATATATTGACGAAATTTTTTTGCCCACTAAGTCAATTATTTGACGGTCGTCAATCAAGCCCACAGACGATCAATAAAATTGTCAATATTCATTATTTACAATTATATTGACAAAATTGAACGTCAGTGGGCCGCTTTAGACTGTTTCTACCCACAGTGTGGTCTCAAGTAAATCCAAAAGCACGCTGGCGTAAGAGGACTGACGCCTGCTCCGCTCCCAAGGTGATGAAACTGACGTCAACAAAAAACGCTACATAGTCTAACTTTTTCGCCGGAGCATGCATGCTTTTCGCCGCCCAAGTGATTTAATTACTTGAGCAGCGAAAAACCTGCATGCAGGGGGGGAAAAAGTTAGAGTAGGTAGTAATTGCCTTGCTTAACCAGCTGTCCGTCCGCGCTCAGCACATCTCCTCAGTTTTGAAGGAGCCCACAGAATGCTTTAAGGGATGCTTTATTACAATCAAACAAGCCTGATACCAATCATCTTGTACTTTGGTTTTTAAAATGCCGTATAACAAACACTGGACGCAATGACGGTTAGCCCCGGTCAACCGGCACCCATTTCTGACACCTTAGTGGTGTGGGGAATTGTGGCTGAGTTCTCCCTTTTCCCAACGGGGAGAAATCACCGGGCGGCACTGCCGGGATTCGAACTGTCTACACCTTCCCGTGAAGGACGCGCTCTTAACCACTCGGCCACGGTGACCACTGCGCTCTACCTCTCTGTACACGACTGGTGAAAAGGACGATGAAGTTTGCCATTTCTCACCTGACACACTCAAACTTTTGTCGCATCAGCTAATTTGCTCAGCCTGCCGTGTCTACCAGGGTACTTCGTTCAACGAGGAATTTCGCTTCGTTGAATTGAAGCTGTAGGAAGAAAACGAGTTGGGAACCTTTTTTCATTCAGGTCGTCAGCTTGAAAGTTGGTCAAGTCAGGGCTGTTCATTTTTCTGCATTGTTCTCTAGGGAAGAAATGCAAAGAAACCTCGTGCCATGAATAATTTACGTTATTTTCCCTTGACGCTACTCATGCGCACGGAGGTACTGTAAATGATTCGTGTGTTGTGCTAACAGTAAGCTGATTTTGACACTTGCAATTAGTATCTATTTTATGTTTGAAGCCCTTTTAAAGATATCTTAAAAAATGCCTTCTTAATGCTTACAGTTAGCTGATTTTGATACGTGCAATTAGTATCTATTTTATGACTGAAGCCCTTTTCATGCCATCTTAAAAAAGTCTTCCTTAGTTTTGTATTTTTCAGCACTTCGATGTGCAATAACTTACGTCGCATGATAAAATTTACTGGAAACACAGCACCGGAAGATTTCTCTAGTAGTATTCAAAATCATACGCTTTGACACCTGTAAGATAACATTCAAAGTAGAGGCATTGTTTAGGAATGCAAGCAAAAATTATTTCATTGTAACAAGCTTTTTCTGTATTTTAATTTTTCGTTCCTACCATCGAAACCTGTAATCGGATGTAATCGGAATACGTTTTATACAGTGAAGCACTCTCAGGCATTTATTATTTTGAGCAAATGGCCATCAAAACTGGAGATTCTTCTTTCCAAGAATTAAGCCATAGTTGGCAACACTTCTTGCTGTATAAACCCACAAGAAATGCCCCATATTAAGGCCCACTGCTTAAATAATTCACGTAAATTTGGTCCCGCCATGACACAATTCACATTGATTTCAATAAGTCTAAGGCAGCCCGAATGAAAGCACCTGCTCTAAGATGAGTAATTTTCTCTCATTATAATAATCTAGACTACTTTATATTCACTAAAAAAATAAGGCTTGAATTACAGCTCCCATTCTGTATAAAATAAGTGTTGAGGTACACTCCAAGCATTTTTAAAGGTGAAATGAACCTGGAAATATTATTTAAAAAACACTTTGTACCATTTCACTCAGCCTTATTACCAACACTCGCAACCATTACGGCTAAAATCGACTCAATATTGGATGGTGCTCATCTCTGTTCTCAACAAGAACGCAATCGTCCTCCATTACGAGCATTGATTGCGCCTCAGCTGCAACGACCGCCTCGGGATTTCAGGCCTCACGGTGGCAGCTGAGGCAGGATTTCAGGCCTCACGGTGGCAGCTGAGGCAGGATTTCAGGCCTCTCGGTGGCAGCTGAGGCAGGATTTCAGGCTTCACGGCGGCAGCTGAGGCAGGATTTCAGGCCTCACAGTGGCAGCTGAGGCAGGCTTGCAATGGTTTGTTGGCGGCCAAAAGTCTCTAATTTTGCCTTTTTCAAATGAAATCTGGCCATGAAATCCAGTTTCATTATTTCATGCCTAAATTTTAATCCAGAGCAAAATTGAAGGAATTAGAGCCAGGAAAAGTTAACCTGATAAAATGGGAAAGAAAAAAGTTAGCCAGGCGACAGTTAGCTTGATGAAATTCGGAATGAAGCAATTTAGCCAGATAACGGTTAGCTTGGTAAAATGGAAGAGAAGAAAGGTAGCCAAACAACGGTTTACTAGATAAAATTTAACGAAGAAATTTAGCGAGAGAACGGTTAACTTGATTACCACGAGGGAGAGCACTGCGTGATGCCACGCAGCACGGGGCTTCCTCTCGGGATTTGCTCTCCCGGGCGCAATTTGCTGGCCTGCGATGAAGTAGGAATTGATGAATGGGGCCTCCATCATTCAATGCTGTGATGAATGTGTTGTAGGTTGGTAGATACCTTACTGTTTGAAAGAGATGACGTTACGAGGTGTAGAAGGTATATTAACACGTCTATAGATATCTTACTGTTTGAAAGAGATGACGTTACGAGGTGTAGAAGGTATATTAACACGTCTATAGATATCTTACTGTTTGAAAGAGATGACGTTACGAGGTGTAGAAGGTATATTAACACGTCTATAGATATCTTACTGTTTGAAAGAGATGACGTTACGAGGTGTAGAAGGCATATTAACACGTCTATAGATACCTTAATGTTTCAAAGAGATGACGTTACGAGGTGTAGAAGGTATATTAACACGTCTATAGATACCTTACTGTTTGAAAGAGATGACGTTACGAGGTGTAGAAGGTATATTAACACGTCTATAGATACCTTACTGTTTGAAAGAGATGACGTTACGAGGTGTAGAAGGTATATTAACACGTCTATAGATACCTTACTGTTTGAAAGAGAAGACCTTACGAGGTATAGAAGGCAAATTGAAATTTTTACATATGCTCTGTATCATTGTCCGTGTGCGCTGGGCAAAACATTTGTTGAGAACAATTATAATGACCTCGTTCAAGTACGATACTTTGCTGCTTCTATGCAAACATTAAGTACTCGTATGTATGCACATGTGATGCTCCTATGTATGTATATACATAAATGGATATTTGTGTTTGTATGTATATATATATATATATATATATATATATATAGAGTAAATGCTCTTGGTAATCTTCTATGACGACGTTTCGTTCTCTACATTCATCGAGCAAATTTTGGCCACACTATTTTAGGTTGTTTCGACTTTCTCGTTTTGTCCCACCATTGTTGCAAATGTTATGGTTAGCATTGCACAACGATCCTTCTCATGTATTTGAATGCGGTGAATTCTTTAGTGACAATTTTATTACCTTCCGAATTTTATTTTTGTGTTATTGTAAAATATTTCATTTTATCCGACCCGGTTATTTTGCTTAGTAGTTGATACGAAACAATGTAAAATTGCCTCTAGTGTCAACCTCACAGTTTAAGACGCAAATCAATTTGGATCTACCAATTTTACTTTCAACCTTAATCCCTCATTTCACTAGTTCCTATGTTCGTAAGCTCAAATTTCAATTTGGGATTGCACTAACGAGAGTGTTTTCAGCAATACATCATTTGAATAATGTTTTCTTGATCACTTATAACAAAATGTATTGTCAAAATCAGACCAACGCAACGAAGGAAACGCATTTTTACGTGCTTTTCTCCCAACCATTTGTTTCAACAATTAACCTGCATGAGTATTACGATCCCCATGTGTAACTATCAAGTCAAGGTGTAAATTTCAAGATATTTGAGAGCATTTTTCACTCGCATAAAAACATTTGAAAATGCGACGTAATTTATTGGCAAATTTTACTTTCTTACGTTCGTGAGTGCATTATGATAAAACTATTTTCAGTAGTTAACTTTTCGTACTGTTCCAGCTGTGCTGCAAATGTTATGGTTATCATTGTACAACAATTCTCATGTCTCTAACTCCAGTGAACTCTTTTGTGCCAGAATTATCAGCGTAGTTTGTAGATGTTGTAAATTCGTCTTGTGTTAAAACATTTTATTCCCTTCGTGCGTATTATTTTGGCGTACTAGTCGATACATAAGAACTAAAAATGAAAATTGTCCCTAATGTCGATCTCATAGTTTTAGACGCAAAATAATTTAAATCAGCCCATTTTACTCTTAAAATTAGTCCCTCCAATCACTAGTTCTTATACTAGTTTGTTCATAATCCAATATACGTGCTCCCCTAACGAAAGTGTTTTCAACTATGTGTCAGGAATTTGTTTTCTTAGTTACTTATATTTATTTGTATTTTCAACGCCAAATTAATTACCGCAAAGAAAGAAAGGATTTTAATATGAAGGTATTTTAGTATCTCTTTTTATTTTTTTGTTCTTATTGAAACATTTTAAAAGGCCACGATTTTGACGACTATCATAACTTTATAGAACATCATTGTTTCATTTTCTTATTCTAGTCTTAAATTTCTCTTGTTCATTTTGTGAGTGGCAACTTTTACTTTCTTACGCTCGTGAGCACATTATGACAACACTATTTTTTTGGTAGTTAACTTTTTGAACGGTTCCAGCTATGTTGAAAATGTTACGGCTAGCATTGCACAACAATCTTTTTCTTGTCTTTGACTCCGGTGAACTCTTTTGTGTCAGTACTATTAGCGCAAGTAGGAAATATCATAATTTGTTTGTTATAGTTAATATTATATTTTTTCGGAGCTCATCATTCGATATACCAGTTGCGTTAGTGTGGAAATTGTCCCAAATATTGACTGTCGACCTAATACTCGTAGTTCTAGACGCAAAATGAATCAAATCTGCCCATTTTACTTTCAACATCAATCCCTCACGCTCGTATCACTAGTTCCTATGTTCACATACTCATATTTCAATATAAGTACGCACTGATGAGAGGGTTTTCAGCAATGCGTCACATGGATTATGTTTTATTAGTCACTTGTAATTAAATGCATTACCAAAATCCGATTGCCTCAACGGATTGAGAACGCATTTTTTTCGTGCTTTCCCCGAATGAGTTTTTGACAATTATCATGGGTATTACGATAACCATGTATGAATAGCAATTAAGGATCTCTAAGTTAAGGTATTTTTGAATGCGATTTTAGCTTTTGTTTCAATATAAGTACGTACAAACAATGCATTTTCAACGAAGCGTGGCAAGGATTGTGTTCTCTTAGTTACTTATATTTAAATGCACTGTCAAAATCAGATTACGCAGTGAAGGGAAATCATTTTTGTTGTTCTTTTCTGTCAATCATTTTTTTTTGTTTCAACATTTTAAACGGGTATTATGATATTAATGTGATATTATCAGTTAAGGATGTTAATGTTAAGGTTTTGTAAAAAGCCAATGTTCTAACATATAACGTTTGAAATTTATTAGAATAAGCTGTTTTTTTCTTTGATTAAGTATTTCAGGGAAATAGAGCTTATTAAATTGTTATGTAGGCAAGGTTCATCCAATTCCAGTAAATTTTACTCGATTTCCCCGGTAGTAAATTTCAGCGACTTGATTTCACGGAGTAAGTAAATTCTTCAAATGCACCAATAAATCAGTGTTATGCTCTACACGATACGCCAGTGAAATGAACAAGTACAAAGAGTCGCACAAGCACTTAATAAGGAACTGCCTAAATCTGCACTCGCAAGCCGATACCGCAGAGCTCCGTACAGAGCAGCTCTGTTTTCTCTTGCTTAATATGCAAATACCTCGAAGCAGGCATCCGTTACCTCTGTGCTTTTACAGACGGTCTTGTAGTGTTCAAACTAGAAAATGTTATTACGCACCTCGCCTTATCAGGCCGGCCAGGCAGCGCTTGTTTAGTTTAATTACAGGAGCAAATATTCTCCAAGCTCAGAAATGATCATAAAATTTTTGCCGAATAACAGGAAACGCAAGAACTTTTGAAGCAACTATTGAATTTCTTGCAGCCCTAACGGCGGTGGCACGAGAGAGAATTACAATTAAACATATACTCCTCAGAACGAGCCCAGCTAAAAAATTCAAGTGACAGCTTCCGTATGTCGAAACTTGGGTTTGAATTTGTATTGGAACCAGTACTTGTAGCGCGTCCTGTCAACAAAATTCGAGTTACAGCTTCCGTATGTTGAAACTTATGCTTGGATTTGTATTGGAACTAATACTTGCAGCGCATCCCGTCAACAAAATTCGACTTACAGCTTCCGTATGTTGAAACTTGTGCTTGAATTTGTATTGGAACTAATACTTGCAGCGCGTCCCGTCAACGAAATTCGACTTACAGCTTTCGTGTGTTGAAACTTATGTTTGAACTTATTATTGGAAACATAATTGTCACAACAGTTGCTGACAAAGCTCTTCGCTTTAGCACGCTGATGCCAGCCAGAGAACAGGTATTTCAAACAACCAGCTCGCGAGACGCGCACCAGACACTGGAATAATTTTCGCTCAAGCGACATCGGAGGCAAGAAGTTCAATACATGACTGGCTTTGATGGATCAATTAGTTGACAACATTGCGATATTTTACACGAAACTCCTGCAATTTGGCTTGTAAATTGCGTAGTTCTCAGTTGGGGCTTCCTCCTCAATATTGAAGGCGATGGAGGAGAGACACGCCGCGTTCTGTGAGGTGTGCGCGAAGTCTCGAGCTGAAGCACCAGTGCCTAAGTCCCAATTTCAAAATTCACCTGAGGAACTTCCTAATTAATTCCTTGTACTGCACGAGCTCGGCATGCAATACATGTCAATTTGTGCGGAGGTGAACACGCATGTTCTCTTACAGGAACACGTAATTCGAAGGCAATATTTTATTTATTTGCGCATATATGAGAGGCACGAACATATTTAGACATAAGCTGCAAGCAATTTCAAAATCCCTCCGAGGAACTTCTTAATTAATTCCTAGCAGTGCGCGAGTTCGGCATGCAATACATGTCAATTGGTGCACAGGTGATCGCGTATATTCTCCTGCAGGGACATTGCCTTTTGAAGGCATTTTTATTTACGCGCATGTTCACCTACAGGAACATGTCTTCCGAAGGTAATACGCTATTCATTTACGTACGAATGAGAGGAACGTGTTTACGAAGACGCTGCAATTATTTGTTCGTCGGAATGGCTCTGTTGCTTATTATTGAATGAATTTAGGCGCTGGCATAAATAGACCAAAACGAAATCAAAGCAAAAAAAAAAACATTGAACAGGATGTGAATTAAAATATTCAGAATATTGCATTCATGAAAGAGTCGGTAGCCTGGTTAAGCTTTGAATACTTTCAATTGCGGTTGAAATCTATGAATTAATCACTAAGAGATTTTAACTGCAATAGCATCAGTGCACCCGAGAACCAACTAGCTGCGATGGCTAACAGAGGTAACCTATACTTCACTCTATTTACACTGTATTTGCACTCTGTTTATACTCTATTTACAAAATAAAAAGAAGAACCAACGTTATAGAGAACATTTATTATAGCAAACGTTTCAGAAAAATAATTATTCCATCATCAGTGCTGGAAGAAATAAAAAATAATTTTCAGTCATGAATAAGGCGAATAAGGTCTGAATAGAAATACTAAGCAAAAACTCAAAAAATAAAAAAAATCCTTTTCTAACGACTAAAGTACCAAACATAAGCGTACAGGCAATATACGCAGTACATACAGGTATACACAACCCACTCATACACCTAAACATATATATATATATATATATCTAAAAAATACACACATACATACACACACGCACTACATGCACACACACTAAGCACACCTCAGCATACCGCAAGTTAGGAAGTAGGGGCTACAAATAATTTTGTCGCGCTGAAATCGTTATTTAGTGAAGGTTTACTTGTGAATATATAAAGAGATTCTAGAATACGGCGGTCTTGTTCATTAAAGGCTTTGCATTGGATAGAAAAATTGGACATTTTAAAAGGGTGATTGGAACTATTGCAATGGTTTCTAATGGCGGACTGAGGGGGACAAGCAAATGGGCGGTCAGTATTATGAGAAAAACCTGAATGTTGGCTGTGACTGATAAATAGTTTGAGGGTAGTGCTTCCAACATACGATTGCTGGCAGCAATCACAAACATACACATATACACAGCAACTTTCCAGGCACTCGTCCTGTCGCTTTTTCCTATTAAAAAAAGACGATATCTTAAAAGTATTCTTATAATAAACATAAAGCTCAACCGCTGTAAAGAAGGTTCGCACATGAACTAGAAACTCTTCTTGAAAATCACTGTTCAGGTAACCTAGGAATGGAAGGCCAATAAATATTTTCTGTTTCGGTACGGTCAAGGTTACAGGAGGGGGGAAATTTATTATCGAGAAATTTTCTGGCTATTTGATTAACAAAATATTTTGGATAATTATTACGCGTAAACATTTTTTGCAGATACTCTAATTCATTCTCTAATTTGGTACGTGCTCGAGATGCAATAGGCCCTATGTAATAAAGTTTTCACACACGATTTAATATTACCTCTGTAGACACAGCTAAAATAATTTGTACACAGACCGGTAAGTGTGGGCTTTCGATAAACTGAAGAAATAAACTTAGTGTCAGAGTTCCTTACCAGGACATCTAAAAAAAGGTATTTCACCATTCTGTTCACATTCCATTGTGAATTTAACGTTGGGGTGAACGGTATTAAAATACTCAAAAAATTTGTTAGCTTGATCCCGGGACCTAAATAATAGAAAGGTATCATCCAAGTACCGTCTATAGAAAACAGGTTTATATTCAGTCGAGCATGAATCCAGAAAATTTGTTTCTAAAGGGGCCAGAAACATGTTAGTAATGACAGGAGCCCATGGCTAGTCCATCTAGTTGTTGATATATTATCTTATTGAAAATAAAATAAGAATCTGTGAGAGAGATTTCCACAAAACGCTTGAATTGCTGTCTGTCATAATTCATCCAAAAGCTAGTGTTTAAAAAAATGTTATCCAGTAAAATATTTATAGGTTCCCCCAAAGGCACATTTGTGTACAAAGGCTCAACATCAAATTCTATTTACTGTACACTCTATTTATTTAATACTTTATTTGAACATTATTTATATTCTATTCAAATGAATACTTCATTGATACATCCTTAACTCCCTTAAGTACTTCAAAAGTGTATCTTGGGCTACGTTTGGTGAAAAAAGAGCTAACGCATCCTTAATTTATAATAAAACACAAATAAAACTAATCCAGTGACAGGAACGGAGCATAAAAAGAACTCATACAACTTTTCGATTGAAGCACGCAGAGATTTTATCCTTCATTTAGAGAAAAGAACAAAAACAATTCACTCTCTGTTTATCGAACAGTCTAAACACTTCTCATCCTTCGTTTGTAGTACAGTGTAAAGACAATTCACTCATTTTTGCTTGTAGAACAGCACAAAGACAAATACATCCTTCATCTGTAGAACAGCACAAAGACAAATACGTCCTTCATCTGTAGAACAGCACAAAGACAAATTCATCCCTCATCTGTAGAACGGCACAAAGACAAATACATCCTTCATCTGTAGAACAGCACAAAGACAAATACGTCCTTCATCTGTAGAACAGCACAAAGACAAATTCATCCCTCATCTGTAGAACGGCACAAAGACAAATTTATCCTTCATCTGTAGAACAGCACAAAGACAAATTCATCCTTCATCTGCAGAACAGCACAAAGAAAAATACATCCTTCATCTGTAGAACAGCACAAAGACAAATTCATCCTTCATCTGTAGAACAGCACAAAGACAAATACATCCTTCATCTGTAGAACAGCACAAAGACAAATACATCCTTCATCTGTAGAACAGCACAAAGACAAATACATCCTTCATCTGTAGAACAGCACAAAGACAAATACATCCTTCATCTCTAGAACAGCACAAAGACAAATACATCCTTCATCTGTAGAACAGCACAAAGACAAATACATCCTTCATCTCTAGAACAGCACAAAGACAAAAACATCCTTCATTTGTAGAACAGCACAAAGACAAATACATCCTTCATCTCTAGAACAGCACAAAGACAAATACATCCTTCATCTGTAGAACAGCACAAAGACAAATACATCCTTCATCTGTAAAACAGCACAAAGACAAATACATCCTTCATCTGTAGAACAGCACAAAGACAAATACATCCTTCATCTCTAGAACAGCACAAAGACAAATACATCCTTCATTTGTAGAACAGCACTGTAATGTGCTACGCAAAGCCAGTAGCATTTGGTTGGAACCGGGGTAGCAATCGCAGAACACCAGAATGAACAAATTTATTTTTCCACCCAACGGGGCTTCAACAAGTTACAATAAATGATTTGATCTAATAATTTAAGGAGCAAGGGTTCAAGCGCCACCTAGCATCCTCTAACACATACAAAAGCACGAGCAAAAAGGAGAAAACTAAACTATACTATAGCTAGAGCAAGAGCTAGAGCAAGAGCGGATAGGAGCGGTCGGGAGGTGGGCTTAGCAAATCCTGAGACAGGAGATACAGGGTACGAATTAATGCCTACAAAATTTACACGGGTACAATAAATCTCCAATTACAATCTCCAATAAGACTTATTATTCCACCTAACACGGCCACACTTACCCCGAGCATCAGCCCATCCGCACTAGTGACAGAGACCAAGTGTCCGCAGACCACTCCCCCGGAGGTCTATTCACCAAACTTTACTATAGTTTGTAATTCAATGTACACAGCAGGCTTTCACAACACAGAACATTCTACTAAATTTAACCTTAAACAATACACATACAATGTACAAGAATGGAATTCTAATCAACATACTACAAGCACAAAGACAAATACATACTTCATCTGTAGAACAGCACCAAAACAAATACATCCTTCATCTGTAGGACAGCAAAAGGACAAATATATCCTTAATTTTTTAGTTTGTACAACACAAAGACAACTTACTCACTTTCCGTTCGTAGAACAGCACAAAGGCAACTCACTCATCCTTCCTCTGTACAACATCGCAAAAACAACTCATTCGTATTTCGTTTGTGCAGCAGCACAAAGACAAATTCATTCATCCTTCGTTTGCGCAACAGCACAATGACAACTCATTCACATTTAGTTTATCTACTGCGCAAAAACAACTCATTCATTTTCAGTTTGTAGAACAGGACAAAGACAACTCGCTTATTCTTCCTCTCTACAACATTCCAAAGACAACCCATTCATCCTTCGTTTGTACAGCAACACAATGACAAATTCATTCTTCGTTTGTACAACAAAACTGAGACAAATTCATCCTTCGTTTGTACAGCAACACAATGACAAATTCATTCTTCGTTTGTACAACAAAACTGAGACAAATTCATTCTTCGTTTGTACAACAAAACTGAGACAAATTCATTCTTCGTTTGTACAACAACACTGAGACAAATTCATTCTTCGTTTGTACAGCAAAACTGAGACAAATTCATTCTTCGTTTGTACAACAACACTGAGACAAATTCATTCTTCGTTTGTACAGCAAAATTGAGACAAATTCATTCTTCGTTTGTACAACAACACTGAGACAAATTCATTCTTCGTTTGTACAACAACACTGAGACAAATTCATTCTTCGTTTGTACAACAACACTGAGACAAATTCATTCTTCGTTTGTACAACAACACTGAGACAAATTCATTCTTCATTTGTACAACAACACTGAGACAAATTCATTCTTCGTTTGTACAACAACACTGAGACAAATTCATTCTTCGTTTGTATAGCAACACTGAGACAAATTCATTCTTCGTTTGTACAATAACACTGAGACAAATTCATTCTTCGTTTGTACAACAACACTGAGACAAATTCATTCTTCGTTTGTACAACAACACTGAGACAAATTCATTCTTCGTTTGTACAACACTGAGACAAATTCATTCTTCGTTTGTATAGCAACACTGAGACAAATTCATTCTTCGTTTGTACAACAACACTGAGACAAATTCATTCTTCGTTTGTACAACAACACTGAGACAAATTCATTCTTCGTTTGTATAGCAACACTGAGACAAATTCATTCTTCGTTTGTACAACAACACTGAGACAAATTCATTCTTCGTTTGTACAACAACACTGAGACAAATTCATTCTTCGTTTGTACAACAACACTGAGACAAATTCATTCTTCGTTTGTACAGCACTGAGACAAATTCATTCTTCGTTTGTATAGCAACACTGAGACAAATTCATTCTTCGTTTGTACAACAACACTGAGACAAATTCATTCTTCGTTTGTACAACAACACTGAGACAAATTCATTCTTCGTTTGTACAACAACACTGAGACAAATTCATTCTTCGTTTGTATAACAACACTGAGACAAATTCATTCTTCGTTTGTACAGCAACACTGAGACAAATTCATTCTTCGTTTGTACAACAACACTGAGACAAATTCATTCTTCGTTTGTACAGCAAAACTGAGACAAATTCATTCTTCGTTTGTACAACAACACTGAGACAAATTCATTCTTCGTTTGTACAACAACACTGAGACAAATTCATTCTTCGTTTGTACAACAACACTGAGACAAATTCATTCTTCGTTTGTACAACAACACTGAGACAAATTCATTCTTCATTTGTACAACAACACTGAGACAAATTCATTCTTCGTTTGTACAACAACACTGAGACAAATTCATTCTTCGTTTGTATAGCAACACTGAGACAAATTCATTCTTCGTTTGTACAATAACACTGAGACAAATTCATTCTTCGTTTGTACAACAACACTGAGACAAATTCATTCTTCGTTTGTACAACAACACTGAGACAAATTCATTCTTCGTTTGTACAACACTGAGACAAATTCATTCTTCGTTTGTATAGCAACACTGAGACAAATTCATTCTTCGTTTGTACAACAACACTGAGACAAATTCATTCTTCGTTTGTACAACAACACTGAGACAAATTCATTCTTCGTTTGTATAGCAACACTGAGACAAATTCATTCTTCGTTTGTACAACAACACTGAGACAAATTCATTCTTCGTTTGTACAACAACACTGAGACAAATTCATTCTTCGTTTGTACAACAACACTGAGACAAATTCATTCTTCGTTTGTACAGCACTGAGACAAATTCATTCTTCGTTTGTATAGCAACACTGAGACCAATTCATTCTTCGTTTGTACAACAACACTGAGACAAATTCATTCTTCGTTTGTACAACAACACTGAGACAAATTCATTCTTCGTTTGTACAACAACACTGAGACAAATTCATTCTTCGTTTGTATAACAACACTGAGACAAATTCATTCTTCGTTTGTACAGCAACACTGAGACAAATTCATTCTTCGTTTGTACAACAACACTGAGACAAATTCATTCTTCGTTTGTACAACAACACTGAGACAAATTCATTCTTCGTTTGTACAACACTGAGACAAATTCATTCTTCGTTTGTATAGCAACACTGAGACAAATTCATTCTTCGTTTGTACAACAACACTGAGACAAATTCATTCTTCGTTTGTACAACAACACTGAGACAAATTCATTCTTCGTTTGTACAACACTGAGACAAATTCATTCTTCGTTTGTATAGCAACACTGAGACAAATTCATTCTTCGTTTGTACAACAACACTGAGACAAATTCATTCTTCGTTTGTACAACAACACTGAGACAAATTCATTCTTCGTTTGTACAACAACACTGAGACAAATTCATTCTTCGTTTGTACAACAACACTGAGAAAAATTCATTCTTCGTTTGTATAGCAACACTGAGACAAATTCATTCTTCGTTTGTACAACAACACTGAGACAAATTCATTCTTCGTTTGTACAACAACACTGAGACAAATTCATTCTTCGTTTGTACAACACTGAGACAAATTCATTCTTCGTTTGTATAGCAACACTGAGACAAATTCATTCTTCGTTTGCACAACACTGAGACAAATTCATTCTTCGTTTGTATAGCAACACTGAGACAAATTCATTCTTCGTTTGCACAACAATACTGAGACAAATTCATTCTTCGTTTGTATAGCAACACTGAGACAAATTCATTCTTCGTTTATACAGCAACACTGAGACAAATTCATTCTTCATTTGTATAGCAACACTGAGACAAATTCATTCTTCGTTTGCACAACAATACTGAGACAAATTCATTCTTCGTTTGTATAGCAACACTGAGACAAATTCATTCTTCGTTTATACAGCAACACTGAGACAAATTCATTCTTCGTTTGCACAACAGCACAAAAACATATTCATCCTTCGTTTGCACAACAGCACAAGGACAACTTTGCACAGCAGCACAAAGCCATACCCCGCCCGTCACACACCCCGCCCGTCACACACCCCGCCCGTCCCACACCCCTCCCGTCCCACACCCCCGCCCGCACACACCCCGCCCGTCACACACCCCGCCCGTCCCACACTCCGCCCGTCACACACCCCGCCCGTCACACACCCCGCCCGTCCCACACCCCGCCCGTCCCACTCTCCGCCCGTCCCACACCCCTCCCGTCCCACACCCCGCCCGTCCCACTCTCCGCCCGTCACACACCCCGCCCGTCACACACCCCGCCCGTCCCACACCCCTCCCGTCCCACACCCCTGCCCGCACACACCCCGCCCGTCACACACCCCGCCCGTCCCACACTCCGCCCGTCACACACCCCGCCCGTCACACACCCCGCCCGTCACACACCCCGCCCGTCCCACACCCCGCCCGCACACACCCCGCCCGTCCCACACCCCCGCCCGTCACACACCCCGCCCGTCCCACACCTCGCCCGTCCCACACCCCGCCCGTCCCACACCCCGCCCGTCCCACTCTCCGCCCGTCACACACCCCGCCCGTCACACACCCCGCCCGTCCCACACCCCGCCCGTCCCACACCCCCGCCCGCACACACCCCGCTCACAACACGCCCCAGCCAACATTGCCGGGCGCAAAAGACGCGACTGGAAGCTGCAAACGAGCTTCATTACAGCAGCATCAAAGCGCCTTTGGGACGAATAGTTTGTTCTCAACTTTAGCGAATCATTTATACTGGTGCAGGAGTTATTGAGTGAAACTTTAAATAAATTTTCGGTTAGAAAATAAGTGTTTTCAGATGCATTTCATGCTTTCTGTCATCTTCTTTTTCTTTTAATTTTCACTGAAACACTGAAACACGTGTAGGGTGCCAGAATTGTCCTATTTTCATTAGCACATTTATTTCCGTGATATTTGCTGCTATTTTTTGCTGAAGTTTCGTTTATTCGAAACTCAGGCATTCGAGTTCTTATTAATTGAATGGGAGATAATTCTCTACGTTGCTTGATCATTGCTTTGTATATCTGTTCATAAATTTCTTCAATTTCTCTTGAGCACATCGTTATTCGTAGAACCAAAACTTTGTTTTATTACTTTTATGACACAAACATACGCAACATAACAACAAAATTCGCGCAGTCTTTTAATAAATAAATATAATGATGAATAAAAGAGCAAAGAAAACCGCTTTGATAGGAATCATATTTCTTTAAAACATTTCAATCAATACATGATCAAATTGCGCAGCCCTATTTGTTACGTAAGCTTCAATCTTAACTGATTAAATTTGTTCCACGAAGTCAGGAAGGATTCCAAGCTCCGACTGAAATGTGCGGCAGTTTTTTGACCGTTTTACTTCAAAAAATGGCGTCTCTTTGCTGAGGTGAAATTTTTTGTCGCGCCCCACAAAATCTTTTGATTTGACTTCTTAGTATTGAAGGTCGTGAGAAACTTTAAGGAAGTCGTGGCATAAAAAATAGGTCATGAGTCCTTGCACACAAACTCATGCCATCAAATACAAGCGTTCCGTGGTTATACCCGTCATCAGCGCAAGAAATAGAAGGTTGTTTGACATGCACGAAGACAGAAAAATATAAATATATCCAAGACACTTTCAATTCAAGAATCTTCAGGGAATAAATAGGAATTAAGATATTTTCCCATTGAAAATAACACCTACCAAATAAAAAATCCAAGAGGAACGACAATTCCGAGCATTAAACAAAGTTGTTTATTTGTTTACGGATATCTTGTACAACCTCTATTTCAGCTCTAATTGTTGGATGTAATCACACTACATTCGTTTTAAACTTCTCGCTGCTTTATAATCATTATATTTAATGAGATTCAATGCTCTACTTAACTAACTGGAATTAAATTTACTACTTAATAGAGACAGAGAATCATACTCCGTTGTAACTTGAGAATAGAAATAAGAACACCATAAAAACATGTACGTAAAACATGTACAACAAAATGTACGACACTCGTAGTGAGCTGAAACTAAAGTTCGAACGTGTTAAGGAACATGATATTACAGAATTATTCGCAGACTGTACCATAATAGGTCAAATTTCTTCGTAGGTGCAAGTATTGAAAGTCCCCCAATTATTATTGAAAGTCACTCAATTATTTTTGGAAGTGACCGACCCAATTATTATCTGAAGTCGTCCAATTATTATTGAAAGTCACCCATCTATTATTGAAATTCAATTATTTTCGGAACCCAATTATTATAGAAAGTCCCCAAATTATTTACTAAAAAAGCGGGGAAGTGTCCTGCATGTCAGCAACGTTCCTCATCGCTCACATGCAGAATTACCCGAGAATATTACGATTGTTCCGTCAATTAATGCTACTCGTGTTTATTACGAGAGCATTTGGCGGGCAACAAACGCTGCCTGGTCAACATTATGAGGAATTTGAGGCATCGCTTATGGCGTTTTTATGGACGAGTCCCTGCTTAGGGATGCGTTTAGTACGAGTTGGTCCAACTAAGAGCTTGTGCCGCAGAGCTTGGGTTGTGCTCAGGCCATGAAGCACAACGCTCCTCGCCCAAAGTTCCCTCTGAAATGGAAGACTCGTGGGGACAGTTCCTGATGACATGAATTATGTCGCGAAATACTTTTAACTGATGTTTTCATCAGGCTTACGTGTGAATTAACTGTAAAGGGAAACGTATTACCCATTTGCATTTAATTTTTTGCATCAGGATCACGTATAACTTATTTCAACGGATAACAAAATTCTAACACGTTTTATATTAGAAACATCATGTGTCTGATGACGGGGAAATTCTTGTTCCCGATAAACAATGAAAAATTTGACAAAAATGTTAGTCGTTACTTCTCTTCCAACTTTTTATTTTACTAGCAATATTGAATGTAGTTATAGTAATTGAATATTTAACAAAGGATTTACAGACTTGGTAACTTAATTGAAGCTACGGACCAATTCATAATGGGATTAGGTATTTTTTCCATTGTCAAATAGGATTGCGGTCATGTCTCAATTATGTTCAAAAAAATTACACTGATATGCAGTAGCTTTCAGGGCAACATCGATTCGCAGTCCTCACAAATAAAATTCCCACACAAATTGTTCATAGATGTATAAAGGATGATGGCAAAAAGCTGCAGAAAGACACGTGTATTCATGCCATTTATTTACAAGCTTCTCTCTGAGACGCTCAGACTTCAACAGAAAAATAATATTGCCTAGCAATTACTACCCTCCCTTAGAACGCACGAGCAATACGCTGTACGTCATAAACTACTCCTCGTAGCACGAACATTTCTTCCTGATACTGGCCAACTCTCGAGCTTGCTTAGTTGCGATGCAGCGATGCGAAGCATGCAGTTTTGTAATAATTTGCCAGCACAATTTGAGCATTACATCATTCGCTCTTCTCCTTACCTAGTTCTCAGGAATGCGCTCGCGCAAGCCCCGAGAAATACGCCGACATTTTCCACCCGCTGTGCGTCGAGATCCTTTCGCGCTGACAAAATTATGCTAATCCGAGATAGCTTTCACTTTTGCCGCAGTCCTCATCCAGAGACGGGAAAGCAGAGCTGAATATTTGCGTACAAATATGCGAAGTGTTGCTGCCCAAATGCATCACAAAGTTCTCGTGCACTCGAAAAAATTAACACGTTAACATATTATTGAAAGAACGTTTGTGTGCTGTGGTCTTTATTGTCACCCAAAGGAAAGAATGGGAAGCCATTGATTATATTGATGCTATACACGACATCAAAAATTCAACGGAAATGTGATCGGGAAAAAAATATTGTTATAATGATGGCATCAGAAGTTCAACAGAAATGTTATCGGGAATTCGAGACAGGAGCGTGCCTAACAAACTACATCACACGAGCAGCCAACCGCAATGAGGCATCTTAGCTCGTCCTCACTTGAGCGTAAATAATAAACTTAGGCGCTCCATCATGTGATACGAATAACTCGAGAGCAATATTCTCGCGATGAACAGGAATATTTGAGCGGAATGCTGGCCTGACGCGCGGTAGAGACGAGTGCGATATGCATGTGCCATCTGCAAGGCGGTCAGGCGGTCAGGCGGTCGCTCTTCGATGATTCCGCCGCAGCGCTAAGCCGATCTGTTATGTTATCGACTATGGATTATCGACAGAACGACCGATTGAAACCATCTTCGGCTCTCGTATCGCAATATCGTATACTCTGCGTACGAATGCAAGGCTCAGCAGCCAGGCTTTGTTTGCAGATGGTTCCGTATGAGCTTTGTAGAGCCAAGCTGCTCTGATTTCCAGGGATTTTCCCATCTCCTTTGACCAGGTCGTGAGCACTTGCATATCAGCCACAGCGTGCCATGATTCATGCAAAGCTATTCTCTAAGCCATCGACTTACTGCGCTAATCCGTCTTTCATTCTTTATTATATGGGGAGTCCTGCAATAAAAACTGCCGGTTGTGTTGTGGTGTTGCGTTCAGCAGCACTGCAACAATTCGATTACATTTCTGTTCTGAATCGCGCTGTGGTAAAACATTATTGGTCGTGTCCATGCTTTGCATATAAAAGTTGTGTAACGATTCGATGAAAATTTTGTTGAGCGTCAATTTGATATGACACTTAAATTATTCATCTGTAGGGGCATTGCAATTACCATTTCTCAAACTGAAATGAACAGTTTTGAGCTTTCCATTCCGACAAATGTTCGACGCTCTAATTGGAAAACTTAAATTTCTAGAAAAGAAGAATATTTTTTAAAGAATAGGATAGACCTCTACTCAACAAAGCAGTGAAGAATTTGAGTTTAGAATATTCATCAATTTACGAGCCATTTCTTATAACATATCGAATTAGCTCGTCGTGAAAAATTTAAAAGTCTAGGAATCAATTTTAATAAAATTTTAACAAACAATGAATACATTTAAAAAAAGGTTAGAAAATTATTATAACTGTAGCCGAGGATATAACTTACATGACAAAACGCAACCCTTCAAGAACTTGCAACAGACGCAGTACCAGAAGTGGCAACAGACGCAGTACCAGAAGTGGCAACAGACGCAGTACAAGAAGTGGCAACAGATGCAGTACCAGAAGTGGCAACAGACGCAGTACCAGAAGTGGCAACAGACGCAGTACCAGAAGTGGCAACAGACGCAGTACCAGAAGTGGCAACAGACGCAGTACCAGAAGTGGCAACAGACGCAGTACCAGAAGTGGCATTTGATGCATGTAGTTTTATTCTATTCTAGTCCATAGAAATTTCAAAGTTCGTGGTGACGTAGAACATGATAAAGAAATGTTTAAACATTGCAAACATTCAAGAGCATAACTGAATTTTGGTACAGCGTGGGTAGATCTTACTTGTGGGTTGAGCGTTGAACGCCAGCATGTATGATACTTTCTCTAGTTTACCGGACTTGTGTAAAGTTTGCTCACAGTTTTTCTTAAATATTCCGTACACCAAATTTGAGGGGTAGTGAGTGAAATAATTTTGATTTGATAGTAAGAAATGAAAATCTTTTTTGTTTTTCTAATTGTTTCTAAACTATATCCTAAAAATCCTACGTGATTTTACAAATTGTTTTTTATAAAAAGTGATGAAAAGATTGCTTGATGTTCCAATTAGTTTTTGATAAGTGTTAACTTATTGAAACGTAAGACTTATATTTTGATAACTAAACGACACTCAATTTGACCCACAGAAATCGAAGATTAAAGAGACTCTTTCTACCGTAGTTCTGTGATTTACCGAAAAAAATGTTGAAGTGAATTTTAAGGAATTTTATTCACGCTTTAGAAACGTGAACTACGTGTAGTTCACAATGTTTTCATTTCTGATCTACATTGCTAAGTTGGGGTAAAAGTCGTCTTTGCAAATAAAAGCGAAAAGCTTAATAGGATTAAAGACTCTCCAATCTTTTCAATTTATGGATGATAATGCAAATCTTCGCTTTACTTTTAGCTTTCCGCGGTGGTCGTAAAACTGTGGTTTAGGATGTAAACTTGGCGAGGTTAGTAACATTTCAATTACGTAAACATAATCATATTGGGACTAAAGATTTACAGGAGCTTTCTATCCGGACTCTTGAATTTTAATATTCAAGAAAAAAAATCATTAATCACAGCGAGTTAATCAATAGTAGTATTTTTTGGGACTGGGATAATTCCACAGTTGAGAATGACATTTTTGGTAATTTAAAAAATCTTCCTAGAGGAGATTTTGATCTTTATTTTGATCTGATGGAGTTTAACCGCAGCCATTGGGTGTAAAGCGTCAAGTGCAAAAGAACTATGCGGTACAACTAGTGGTAGAAATTTATCGTAAAAACAAATAACGTAGTTTAGTTTTCCCCAAGTACTAAGGGTCTATAGGGGAATATATTGAATGCAGATTAGAAAGTTTCTGCCCTTTCGCTACTGAGACTCATATGACATAAAACGCAAGAAATTTAGATTTTAATGCGTCGTAATTTTTACTTGAGAAAATTTTGTTTCTGTATTGAATGCTTCTCTTTTCAGCGCGTGCGTCTGTTTTTGTTCGACCGAAGACCATTTCAAATAGAATAGCAATTGTGCCGCCGCCGATTGAAGATGATGCAGAAGGACTCATTACTACCACCGCTTAAAAAGTAACAATAACATAATTCCTAACTTATTAGAGTCAGGTTTGAACGGATGTGGTCAATTTGTCACACAATCATCGCTGATAATTTTATTTGCATTCTTTTGTGATCTTGCATCCTCACTTAATCGTACCTGGATTACAATTCTGTGAAGGACGACTGTAATTGGATGTTGCATCTGCAACTGAAGGCCTTTGTATTTCCTGTTTGTTGTGGTACTGAGAAAGTTGCGATAATCTCACCGTACTCCTGTCAGTAATTGAGATCATGTTTTACATCTTCAAGGCTGAGATAACACGATTTGTCAGCGAGATCTTTTCTTTCTAGTGTTGCGCTTGTATACCCTGATACATGGCGGTCAGAGGGCACGTTCGTTCCCTGTTTTATAAATCTGCCATTTCCTGAGGCCAATCTATTAGCTGGCTTTTCTTTGTTTGTGGCAATTCTTGCGGAGCCGCAGTAATACGCCAACACATCCATAGAAGCGGACTTTTTCCGGTCTGTATCATCTCTCCTCGGAGAGCTGCTTTGTGTCGTGATATTTTAGGACGGAGTTTTAGGGACAAAGGCGGGAGCGTCTCACGCCGGAGACGAACCTCAATCAGCTCGGGCAGGTTTCATGGTTCGCGCGGTAATTCAATCGCGCGATGTCGAGGGAATCCAACACCGCAAAGGATGCCGAGGGAGACAACATCCAAAAGCAGGAACTTTTTCTCGTTCGTCTCGGACTTGGGGGGTTTACGGTTGAGTTCTGTGCTGGAACGCCCGTTGGAGCAAGACTGAAATATTCAAAAGTCAACATTTTTGGTCCAGCACAGGGGAGGATTCGAATGAGAGACTGTCTCGAAATGGAAAAACTTTTTTGTTCCTTTGCAATAACTTCGCAAGATATAGCCCCGGTTCAGATTCCTCAGATGCAGTTGACACAGCTTAAAATGTTGTAAAAATTTTGTTTTTGAAGCGACGTTACGTTAACCAGTGGTCTTCACCCTCTATGATAGACAGACCGCGTCAAAAACGAAAATTTACAAGTGGCTTAGTTCATTGAGGGAGCATATGGGATGCTGCAAGTTGTTTCTTTTTTTTAATACGAGTGCACCCGGCCTATAGCTAGCTGAGACGGCTGGAATGCCGATCCGTGCTTCGCACGACATTGTATTCGTTGTTTAGGTTTCTTTCAATATGGCGCTGAAAATCCTGTAATTTTTACGATCTCCACCGCGCTCTAGTACGGGAAATTGCCAGGTTAAAATCATAATTTACCTAGCTGGAAATTTTTGAACAATCAACTTGACTAAGCTTCTGAGTTGTGAACTGACGCCCTCGGAGTCCAAGCATATATTTTTCATGCAATATAATTTGAATTTAATAGTCAGAGTATATTAGTTCTATTTCTTCGTCGGATGTCACGCGCGTTATCCTGCCGTTAGCTACATCTATTTTCTGTCTACCATTTGATTCGTCGTTACATTCCTATACCATTCCACCCATTACCTCCTCATTTGTCGCTTATTTGCCTCTAGATTGACTACCTACCCAATTCAAGGGCTAGCGTCACCGTCATCCAGAGTCCTGCTCCAACCGTCCGATGGGATGTGATTTTAGTTATTTTATTGCTTCTAGAGTCTAGATTGACCAACAACTCAGTTCTAGCATCACTGTCTTTCAGAGTTCTGCTGTCGTGCACTCTGATGGGATGGGATTTTAGTTATTTTATTGCCTCTAGAGTCTATATAGATTGACCACCAGCCCTATGCAATAGCTAGCGCCACCGTCTTCCAGAGTCCTGCCGCAACAGTCCGATGGGAAGTGATTTTTGTTAGCCAACATGCGAGGATTCTGGTGTTTTTGAGTCCAAAGAAAGCTATCGTCCATCTGAGTTTGTCGAGGCGCAGCCGGGCGATCTGAGACCCTTCCACTATCACAGAGAGCAAAGGACTTGCTTCGACCGGCGCGTTAGCATTGCTGACTTTCATCTAACAGATGTGAACTGCTGCAGCCCCTCAGAGCGCCCTAACTAGAGCCGATACGTTTGTATCAATCGTCCCTGTTACGCGTATGACGGTAGATGTTTCTTTAACTGTGTGGATATTCTAGATTTTCCCTGAATGCTAAGAGTACGGAACAAGTTCGAGTGAGGTTCGTAGTTGGAACTATTGAGTTGAGGGTACGTTTTAGAAACGGATTAAATTTTTGATTGAAACGTTAACGTGTATTCATGGCGATTGCTAGACTTTACATTGAGTTACTCGAAGCTGATGATAAACGCTAAAGTTATTGAGAGTGCTCTCAAGCACTGTAAGTTAAGAGAAAACTTAAAATAATGATGATAATTAGCAATTACTTCATAAGCTCATCTGATTTACAAAGGTTACCTCGACAACGGAGATGGGGAGCATCTACAATCGGGCCAACGTTTCACGTCATTGACGCTAATAGAAATGAATTTAAAGGAAGTCTTTGGACAAATTTTCCTCTCAGAATGCAAACAATCTCATCACGAATTAAGGAGCTGGAAAAAAACCTTCAGAAAGAGAATCTCGGCTCAAAAAAGTCTCCCTTTCCCTACTAAAAAAATATATGACAATTTTTTTTTCTCTCAGTACTCGAGGTTTGAAGTCTCCCAACAGCACATAATAAGAAGAACAGCGGTAATTATGCACGACGAGCTGCAAAATATACTAAGCCGTTGTGATATTTTCAAAACTAGCCTGAATATTCATTTTTGGAAATTTGAACTTTTGGTTGGCTTCTTTTCCTCCGACATGAAACAAGTAGTAGGTGGAAATTTTCTCAGTTAATCGTGTAAGAGTTTTGTACATTGAGTGTATCTCTGTCCCTTGTGACCCGTTAACACAGTTTTTATATTCCACTTCTCATCCGTAGATGCCTTCATTAATCATTCTTGCAGTCATTTGGAATCAGTTTTTGGGTCACGTTTTTTTTACTCAAAATAAGTTCATGGAGTTCATACATGAGACTTGTAGGTTTGACTGTGATGACTTGATTGTGCTTTATTGATAAATATTTCTTTCCGTTGCAAAGGGTGCCTATTTTCAATAAGATTAGAATAGTATTGAAAAAGAATTGCAATAGGGAGAAAGTTAACCGCGTTTGCTCCAATTCCAGAACACCCTACATCTATAATATCAAGCAATATCGTAAATATTATCGTAAATAAATAATAAATGTCGTAAAATAAATAATTTTCATGAGTAGTAAAATTATCGTAAATATCGTAATATAAAAAATTAAAATCGTCTATAAAAATACCGAATGTTACACAGTCGCTTCCATGATTTCACGAAAGAAAGCTACCGCGCTGCAGCGAGCGCATGCGCAAAAAGAACGCCTGAATTTCTAACTCGTAAATTCGGTTTCAAATAATTATGTTTTTAATAATTATAACTAGTATAAATATAATAAAAGTTATTATTGTCCTAAAATATATTATTCATAATGTAAACTAATATAATTGGCAAGTAAAATTGGCCTTCCTTCTCCCATCACTGATAGTGCGTGAATCAAATACATGCGTTCTTTTTGCGCCACTCTCTACTGGAAGTCTCCGGGAATAGTCGGCAGCTGCCGCCGAGCCCTCAGTTGTTACCGAGTTGCATTCCGCAGCAAAAGCGAAAGTCGCGCTGCGGCTAAACAATACAATTCTGAATGTTTGGACAATACCAATTTTCTTGAAACAAATGAGAAACGAACAGCGATCGCCATAAAATTCTGCATAAATCATGGAAATGATACACATATTTCATTTAATATAGACACGATGAAAATGGCTCTTAATTAAATTGAGCGTGAAAACATTAGGAAGATGTTTTTGGTATATTCGGACCCGAATATAACACCGGCTACTGGTACACCAGTCTGGTGTGAAGAGCAGGAACGAACATCCCAGCTTCCCCTCAGCTAACACCACTCAACACCACTCACCACTCGAACCGACCACTCGGCATCTCGAGTACTGGCACTCACAGCTAGATATACACAGGGAGGTTTGGAGGGGCAGAATGCCCTGCCATGTTGACCGGAACGCTGGGGTATTTATTTGTTCATTCCAGTGAATATTTCCGTATGAAGACTAATTTTGTTGTTGCAGCGTCATTATGTTGTTGTAGCGTTATTATGTTGTTGCAGCGTCATTATGTTGTTGTAGCGTTATTGTGTTGTTGCAGCGTCATTATGTTGTTGTAGCGTTATTGTGTTGTTGCAGCGTCATTATGTTGTTGTAGCGTTATTGTGTTGTTGCAGCGTCATAATGTTGTTGTAGCGTTATTGTGTTGTTGCAGCGTCATTATGTTGTTGTAGCGTTATTGTGTTGCTGCAGCGTCATTATGTTGTTGCAGCGTTATTGTGTTGTTGTAGCGTCATTGTGTTGCTGCAGCGTCATTATGTTGTTGCAGCGTTATTGTGTTGTTGCAGCGTCATTATGTAGCTGCAGCGTCATTATGTTGTTGCAGCGTCATTATGTTGTTGCAGCGTCATTATGTTGCTGCAGCGTCATTATGTTGTTGTTTCGTCATTATGTTGTTGCAGCGTCATTGTGTTGCTGCAGCGTCATTATGTTGTTGCAGCGTCATTGTGTTGCTGCAGCGTCATTATGTTGTTGCAGCGTCATTGTGTTGCTGCAGCGTCATTATGTTGTTGTAGCGTCATTATGTTGTTGCAGCGTCATTGTGTTGCTGCAGCGTCATTATGTTGTTGTAGCGTCATTATGTTGCTGCAGCGTCATTATGTTGTTGTAGCGTCATTATGTTGTTGCAGCGTCATTGTGTTGTTGCAGCGTCATTATGTTGTTGTAGCGTCATTATGTTGTTGCAGCGTCATTATGTTGTTGCAGCGTCATTATGTTGCTGCAGCGTCATTATGTTGTTGCAGCGTCATTATGTTGTTGCAGCGTCATTATGTTGTTGAAGCGTCATTATGTTGTTGCAGCGTCATTATGTTGTTGCAGCATCATTATGTTGTTGCAGGATCATTATGTTGCTGCAGCGTCATTATGTTGTTGCAGAGTCATTATGTTGTTGCAGCGTCATTATGTTGTTGCAGCGTCATTATGTTGTTGCAGCGTCATTATGTTGTTGAAGCGTCATTATGTTGTTGCAGCGTCATTATGTTGTTGCAGCATCATTATGTTGTTGCAGGATCATTATGTTGCTGCAGCGTCATTATGTTGTTGCAGAGTCATTATGTTGTTGCAGCGGCATTATGTTGTTGCAGCGTCATTATGTTGCTGCAGCGTCATTATGTTGTTGCAGCGTCATTATGTTGTTGCAGCATCATTATGTTGTTGCAGGGTCATTATGTTGCTGCAGCGTCATTATGTTGTTGTAGCGTTATTGTGTTGTTGCAGCGTCATTATGTTGTTGCAGCGTAATTATGTTGTTGCAGCGTCATTATGTTGTTGCAGCGTCATTATGTTGTTGCAGCGTCATTATGTTGTTGCAGTGTCATTATGTTGTTGCAGCGTCATTGTGTTGTTGCAGCGTCATTATGTTGTTGCAGCGTCATTATGTTGTTGTAGCGTTATTGTGTTGTTGCAGCGTCATTATGTTGCTGCAGCGTCATTATGTTGTTGCAGCGTCATTATGTTGTTGCAGCGTCATTATGTTGCTGCAGCGTCATTATGTTGTTGTAGCGTTATTGTGTTGTTGCAGCATAATTATGTTGCTGCAGCGTTATTATGTTGCTGCAGCGTCATTATGTTGTTGCAGCGTCATTGTGTTGCTGCAGCGTCATTATGTTGTTGCAGCGTCATTGTGTTGCTGCAGCGTCATTATGTTGTTGTAGCGTCATTATGTTGTTGCAGCGTCATTGTGTTGCTGCAGCGTCATTATGTTGTTGTAGCGTCATTATGTTGCTGCAGCGTCATTATGTTGTTGTAGCGTCATTATGTTGTCCAGAAATACTCTCGTAAAATATTTTTTGGGAATTTTTGGGAAATACTCTCGTAAAATATTTTTTGGGAATTTTGGGAAATACTCTCGTAAAATATTTTTTTGGGGAAACAGGCTTGCAAAATGTTCTTTGGGAAAATACTTCACTTTATGGTTCAAAGATGCTGTGCTTTATTTAGTGAGAGATGTTACAGCAAGGATTGGAATTTGACGGTTAGGCCGCCAAGCGGGGCTGCTTCGAGGGGGAAAAAGGGGAGACGTAGCAGAGAACCTATTGTGCTACACCAATGAACGCTTGCCTAGCGATCATACGAGAAGGTGTGTCTGAGCACACACCAATGGGAGGCCCAGACGTCAGAACAAACAAGAATCCCGCCAATCAGGATGCAGATACGGCCTCTGTAGAATGGAATGTTCGAGATAAATCTCGAAGGAAGAAAGGGAAATACTTACAAGGGGTTGGGATGAAGCCTCGACAGGGATTTTCGACTCGGTGACGCTACGAGAGAGACGCATAATCAAGGAGGGGTTTTGCAGCCGGAATACCGACAGACGCCGGTATTACCCGGCATTATACCAAGTCCGATGTTGACTGCAAGTGAAAGAGCGCCGCCGGCACATTTTCGACATGAGCAGCCAAAATCCAACATCTAAGGTGAAAGTTAACCATCGAAGTTTCGAGAGGAGGCGTCCAGTGTATCAGCAAGCTTCAAAGTACTGACGTGCGTCAGGAGGCATTCGTAGCACAGCAGCGAGGCAGCGGTTATCGGCAAGTGTAAATGTTGTCAACGACGAAGCATTCAAACATCTCTGCATCGGGGACGAACTCACAGGCAACTTCAGCGTCAAGATTTGGAGCCACGCAATTGTTAACGTTGCGAGTATCAACAGTCAAGTTCGTTCACCAACAAGGAGAAGATCAACGCACAAAATTGCAGTGAATTGGCGCACAACGAAACTCTTAAGTAATTCCCGGCACCAGAACTTCAGCGTCAAGGTGGAGCGGGGAAGGCACCGCGGCAGCGCGTCAGCGAGAGAGCAGTCCAGAACAGAGATAGTCTCAGCAATGACGACGAAAATCAGCAGTGAGCGACAGCACATCGGCAGTGAATGTCTATCAGTGAATCACTTATTATCAGAAATGGCGAGTGTTTATGGTGTGAGAGCTCTTTAAGGTGGTGATAAAAGTTCAATTTCAGATGTAGAACAGCACCCAGAAAAGTGCTTTTCAAAGTGTTGCGCAAAATCATATAAATTATAGGCAATCGGTTTCCTGTGTTTATTTAGTCGAGGATCGAATTCACGTTGTGAATGGTGCGGCGCTTCATATAATTCGACACCATGTTGCAAGTTCAGGTTAAATCGTGATATGCTTTTCTCGCAAATATGATGCTTTGTGTTGCTTGTGGAACCTGCAATTTTGTGGATGCGTAAATTGTTGTCAGCGATGGAGTATTGGTAACTTGAATCCTCGATAAGCATCACATTTATACCATGTCGTGTTTAAAGTTTTATGGCGGTAGAAATATGTACGTGCCTTTCATTGACGCAGTTGTGCTCTCTCATGTCAATTCTGTCTGAATGCCTAGTGCACATATCCACGTGTTCATCTCAAAAATATATGTGTTTTAATCTTTCAAATTCTTTCATTCTCCATGTCTGGTATGCAGGTGTACACAAGCATTATGGAACATATTTTAACATGTTTGGGGGTTGAGACTCCCCCTGCGTGCGTGATTAGTAACCCTTTTCACGTATCGCGACAATGTTGTTGCAGCGTCATTGTGTTGTTGCAGTGTCATTATGTTGTTGTAGCGTCATTATGTTGTTGCAGCGTCATTATGTTGTTGCAGCGTCATTATGTTGCTGCAGCGTCATTATGTTGTTGCAGCGTCATTATGTTGTTGCAGCGTCATTATGTTGCTGAAGCGTCATTATGTTGTTGCAGCGTCATTATGTTGTTGCAGCATCATTATGTTGTTGCAGGATCATTATGTTGCTGCAGCGTCATTATGTTGTTGCAGAGTCATTATGTTGTTGCAGCGTCATTATGTTGCTGCAGCGTCATTATGTTGCTGCAGCGTCATTATGTTGTTGTAGCGTTATTGTGTTGTTGCAGAGTCATTATGTTGTGGCAGCATCATTATGTTGTTGCAGCGTCATTATGTTGCTGCAGCGTCATTATGTTGTTGCAGCGTCATTATGTTGTTGCAGAGTCATTATGTTGTTGCAGGATCATTATGTTGCTGCAGCGTCATTATGTTGTTGCAGCGTCATTATGTTGTTGTAGCGTTATTGTGTTGTTGCAGAGTCATTATGTTGTTGCAGCGTCATTATGTTGCTGCAGCGTCATTATGTTGTTGCAGCGTCATTATGTTGTTGCAGAGTCATTATGTTGTTGCAGGATCATTATGTTGCTGCAGCGTCATTATGTTGTTGCAGAGTCATTATGTTGTTGCAGCGTCATTATGTTGCTGCAGCGTCATTATGTTGCTGCAGAGTCATTATGTTGTTGCAGCGTCATTATGTTGCTGCAGCGTCATCATGTTGCTGCAGCGTCATTATGTTGTTGTAGCGTTATTGTGTTGTTGCAGAGTCATTATGTTGTTGCAGCATCATTATGTTGTTGCAGCGTCATTATGTTGCTGCAGCGTCATTATGTTGTTGCAGCGTCATTATGTTGTTGCAGCGTCATCATGTTGTTGCAGCGTCATTATGTTGTTGCAGTGTCATTATGTTGTTGCAGCGTCATTGTGTTGTTGCAGCGTCATTATGTTGTTGCAGCGTCATTATGTTGTTGTAGCGTTATTGTGTTGTTGCAGCGTCATTATGTTGCTGCAGCGTCATTACGTTGTTGCAGCGTCATTATGTTGTTGCAGCGTCATTATGTTGCTGCAGCGTCATTATGTTGTTGTAGCGTTATTGTGTTGTTGCAGCATCATTATGTTGCTGCAGCGTTATTATGTTGCTGCAGCGTCATTATGTTGTTGCAGCGTCATTGTGTTGCTGCAGCGTCATTATGTTGTTGCAGCGTCATTGTGTTGCTGCACCGTCATTATGTTGTTGTAGCGTCATTATGTCGTTGCAGCGTCATAGTGTTGCTGCAGCGTCATTATGTTGTTGTAGCGTCATTATGTTGCTGCAGCGTCATTATGTTGTTGTAGCGTCATTATGTTGTTGCAGCGTCATTGTGTTGTTGCAGCGTCATTATGTTGTTGTAGCGTCATTATGTTGCTGCAGCGTCATTATGTTGTTGCAGCGTCATTATGTTGCTGCAGCGTCATTATGTTGTTGCAGCGTCATTATGTTGTTGCAGCGTCATTATGTTGTTGAAGCGTCATTATGTTGTTGCAGCGTCATTATGTTGCTGCAGAGTCATTATGTTGTTGCAGCGTCATTATGTTGCTGCAGCGTCATCATGTTGCTGCAGCGTCATTATGTTGTTGTAGCGTTATTGTGTTGTTGCAGAGTCATTATGTTGTTGCAGCATTATTATGTTGTTGCAGCGTCATTATGTTGCTGCAGCGTCATTATGTTGTTGCAGCGTCATTATGTTGTTGCAGCGTCATCATGTTGTTGCAGCGTCATTATGTTGTTGCAGTGTCATTATGTTGTTGCAGCGTCATTGTGTTGTTGCAGCGTCATTATGTTGTTGCAGCGTCATTATGTTGTTGTAGCGTTATTGTGTTGTTGCAGCGTCATTATGTTGCTGCAGCGTCATTATGTTGTTGCAGCGTCATTATGTTGTTGCAGCGTCATTATGTTGCTGCAGCGTCATTATGTTGTTGTAGCGTTATTGTGTTGTTGCAGCATCATTATGTTGCTGCAGCGTTATTATGTTGCTGCAGCGTCATTATGTTGTTGCAGCGTCATTGTGTTGCTGCAGCGTCATTATGTTGTTGCAGCGTCATTGTGTTGCTGCAGCGTCATTAAGTTGTTGTAGCGTCATTATGTCGTTGCAGCGTCATTGTGTTGCTGCAGCGTCATTATGTTGTTGTAGCGTCATTATGTTGCTGCAACGTCATTATGTTGTTGTAGCGTCATTATGTTGTTGCAGCGTCATTGTGTTGTTGCAGCGTCATTATGTTGTTGTAGCGTCATTATGTTGCTGCAGCGTCATTATGTTGTTGCAGCGTCATTATGTTGCTGCAGCGTCATTATGTTGTTGCAGCGTCATTATGTTGTAGCAGCGTCATTATGTTGTTGAAGCGTCATTATGTTGTTGCGGCGTCATTATGTTGTTGCAGCATCATTATGTTGTTGTAGGATCATTATGTTGCTGCAGCGTCATTATGTTGTTGCAGAGTCATTATGTTGTTGCAGCGTCATTATGTTGCTGCAGCGTCATTATGTTGCTGCAGCGTCATTATGTTGTTGTAGCGTTATTGTGTTGTTGCAGCGTCATTATGTTGTTGAAGCGTCATTATGTTGTTGCAGCGTCATTATGTTGTTGTAGCGTTATTGTGTTGTTGCAGAGTCATTATGTTGCTGCAGCGTCATTATGTTGTTGTAGCGTTATTGTGTTGTTGCAGCGTCATTATGTTGTTGAAGCGTCATTATGTTGTTGCAGCGTCATTATGTTGTTGCAGCATCATTATGTTGTTGCAGGATCATTATGTTGCTGCAGCGTCATTATGTTGTTGCAGAGTCATTTTGTTGTTGCATCGGCATTATGTTGTTGCAGCGTCATTATGTTGCTGCAGCGTCATTATGTTGTTGCCGCGTCATTATGTTGTTGCAGCATCATTATGTTGTTGCAGGGTCATTATGTTGCTGCAGCGTCATTATGTTGTTGTAGCGTTATTGTGTTGTTGCAGCGTCATTATGTTGTTGCAGCGTCATTCTGTTGTTGCAGCGTCATTATGTTGTTGCAGCGTCATTATGTTGTTGCAGCGTCATTATGTTGTTGCAGTGTCATTATGTTGTTGCAGCGTCATTGTGTTGTTGCAGCGTCATTATGTTGTTGCAGCGTCATTATGTTGTTGCAGAGTCATTATGTTGTTGCAGGATCATTATGTTGCTGCAGCGTCATTATGTTGTTGCAGAGTCATTATGTTGTTGCAGCGTCATTATGTTGCTGCAGCGTCATTATGTTGCTGCAGAGTCATTATGTTGTTGCAGCGTCATTATGTTGCTGCAGCGTCATCATGTTGCTGCAGCGTCATTATGTTGTTGTAGCGTTATTGTGTTGTTGCAGAGTCATTATGTTGTTGCAGCATCATTATGTTGTTGCAGCGTCATTATGTTGCTGCAGCGTCATTATGTTGTTGCAGCGTCATTATGTTGTTGCAGCGTCATCATGTTGTTGCAGCGTCATCATGTTGTTGCAGTGTCATTATGTTGTTGCAGCGTCATTGTGTTGTTGCAGCGTCATTATGTTGTTGCAGCGTCATTATGTTGTTGTAGCGTTATTGTGTTGTTGCAGCGTCATTATGTTGCTGCAGCGTCATTATGTTGTTGCAGCGTCATTATGTTGTTGCAGCGTCATTATGTTGCTGCAGCGTCATTATGTTGTTGTAGCGTTATTGTGTTGTTGCAGCATCATTATGTTGCTGCAGCGTTATTATGTTGCTGCAGCGTCATTATGTTGTTGCAGCGTCATTGTGTTGCTGCAGCGTCATTATGTTGTTGCAGCGTCATTGTGTTGCTGCACCGTCATTATGTTGTTGTAGCGTCATTATGTCGTTGCAGCGTCATTGTGTTGCTGCAGCGTCATTATGTTGTTGTAGCGTCATTATGTTGCTGCAGCGTCATTATGTTGTTGTAGCGTCATTATGTTGTTGCAGCGTCATTGTGTTGTTGCAGCGTCATTATGTTGCTGCAGAGTCATTATGTTGTTGCAGCGTCATTATGTTGCTGCAGCGTCATCATGTTGCTGCAGCGTCATTATGTTGTTGTAGCGTTATTGTGTTGTTGCAGAGTCATTATGTTGTTGCAGCATCATTATGTTGTTGCAGCGTCATTATGTTGCTGCAGCGTCATTGTGTTGCTGCACCGTCATTATGTTGTTGTAGCGTCATTATGTCGTTGCAGCGTCATTGTGTTGCTGCAGCGTCATTATGTTGTTGTAGCGTCATTATGTTGCTGCAGCGTCATTATGTTGTTGTAGCGTCATTATGTTGTTGTAGCGTTATTGTGTTGTTGCAGCGTCATTATGTTGCTGCAGCGTCATTATGTTGTTGCAGCGTCATTATGTTGTTGCAGCGTCATTATGTTGTTGCAGCGTCATTATGTTGTTGCAGCGTCATTATGTTGTTGAAGCGTCATTATGTTGTTGAAGCGTCATTATGTTGCTGCAGCGTCATTATGTTGTTGTAGCGTCATTATGTTGTTGCAGCGTCATTGTGTTGTTGCAGCGTCATTATGTTGTTGCAGCGTCATTATGACGCTGCAACAACATAATGACTCTGCAACAACATAATGACGCTGCAGCAACATAATGATCCTGCAACAACATAATGACTCTGCAACAACATAATGACGCTGCAACAACATAATGACGCTGCAACAACACAATGACGCTGCAACAACATAATGACACTGCAACAACATAATGACGCTGCAACAACATAATGACGCTGCAACAACATAATGACGCTGCAACAACAGAATGACGCTGCAACAACATAATGACGCTGCAACAACACAATAACGCTACAACAACATAATGACGCTGCAGCAACATAATGACCCTGCAACAACATAATGATGCTGCAACAACATAATGACGCGGCAACAACATAATGACGCTGCAGCAACATAATGACGCTGCAACAACATAATGCCGATGCAACAACAAAATGACTCTGCAACAACATAATGACGCTGCAGCAACATAATGATCCTGCAACAACATAATGATGCTGCAACAACATAATGACGCTGCAACAACATAATGACGCTTCAACAACATAATGACGCTGCAACAACACAATAACGCTACAACAACATAATGACGCTGCAGCAACATAATGACTCTGCAACAACACAATAACGCTACAACAACATAATGACGCTGCAACAACATAATGACGCTTCAACAACATAATGACGCTGCAACAACACAATAACGCTACAACAACATAATGACGCTGCAGCAACATAATGACGCTGCAGCAACATAATGACGCTGCAACAACATAATGACTCTGCAACAACATAATGACGCTGCAGCAACATAATGATCCTACAACAACATAATGATGCTGCAACAACATAATGACGCCGCAACAACATAATGACGCTTCAACAACATAATGACGCTGCTACAACATAATGACGCTGCAACAACATAATGACGCTGCAGCAACATAATGACGCTGCAACAACATAATGACGCTGCAGCAACATAATGACGCTACAACAACATAATGACGCTGCAACAACACAATGACGCTGCAACAACATAATGACGCTACAACAACATAATGACGTTGCAGCAACATAATGACGCTACAACAACATAATGACGCTGCAGCAACACAATGACGCTGCAACGACATAATGACGCTACAACAACTTAATGACGCTGCAGCAACACAATGACGCTGCAACAACATAATGACGCTGCAGCAACACAATGACGCTGCAACAACATAATGACGCTGCAGCAACATAATAACGCTGCAGCAACATAATGATGCTGCAACAACACAATAACGCTACAACAACATAATGACGCTGCAGCAACATAATGACGCTGCAACAACATAATGACGCTGCAACAACATAATGACGCTGCAGCAACATAATGACGCTGCAACAACACAATAACGCTACAACAACATAATGACGCTGCAACAACATAATGACGCTGCAACAACACAATGACGCTGCAACAACATAATGACACTGCAACAACATAATGACGCTGCAACAACATGATGACGCTGCAACAACATAATGACGCTGCAACAACATAATGACGCTGCAGCAACATAATGACGCTGCAACAACATAATAATGCTGCAACAACATAATGACTCTGCAACAACACAATAACGCTACAACAACATAATGACGCTGCAGCAACATGATGACGCTGCAGCAACATAATGACGCTGCAACAACATAATGACTCTGCAGCAACATAATGACGCTGCAACAACATAATGACGCTTCAACAACATAATGACGCTGCAACAACATAATGACGCTGCAACAACATAATGACGCTGCAGCAACATAATGACGCTGCAACAACATAATGACGCTGCAGCAACATAATGACGCTACAACAACATAATGACGCTGCAACAACACAATGACGCTGCAACAACATAATGACGCTACAACAACATAATGACGCTGCAGCAACATAATGACGCTACAACAACATAATGACGCTGCAGCAACACTATGACGCTGCAACGACATAATGACGCTACAACAACATAATGACGGTGCAGCAACACAATGACGCTGCAACAACATAATGACGCTGCAGCAACACAATGACGCTGCAACAACATAATGACGCTGCAGCAACATAATAACGCTGCAGCAACATAATGATGCTGCAACAACACAATAACGCTACAACAACATAATGACGCTGCAGCAACATAATGACGCTGCAACAACATAATGACGCTGCAACAACGTAATGACGCTGCAGCAACATAATGACGCTGCAACAACACAATAACGCTACAACAACATAATGACGCTGCAACAACATAATGACGCTGCAACAACACAATGACGCTGCAACAACATAATGACACTGCAACAACATAATGACGCTGCAACAACATGATGACGCTGCAACAACATAATGACGCTGCAACAACATAATGACGCTGCAGCAACATAATGACGCTGCAACAACATAATGATGCTGCAACAACATAATGACTCTGCAACAACACAATAACGCTACAACAACATAATGACGCTGCAGCAACATGATGACGCTGCAGCAACATAATGACGCTGCAACAACATAATGACTCTGCAGCAACATAATGACGCTGCAGCAACATAATGACGCTGCAACAACATAATGACTCTGCAACAACATAATGACGCTGCAGCAACATAATGATCCTGCAACAACATAATGACTCTGCAACAACATAATGACGCTGCAACAACATAATGACGCTGCAGCAACATAATGACGCTGCAACAACATAATGACTCTGCAACAACACAATAACGCTACAACAACATAATGACGCTGCAACAACATAATGACGCTGCAGCAACATAATGATCCTGCAACAACATAATGACTCTGCAACAACATAATGACGCTGCAACAACATAATGACGCTGCAGCAACATAATGACGCTGCAACAACATAATGATGCTGCAACAACATAATGACTCTGCAACAACACAATAACGCTACAACAACATAATGACGCTGCAGCAACATAATGACGCTGCAGCAACATAATGACGCTGCAACAACATAATGACTCTGCAACAACATAATGACGCTGCAGCAACATAATGATCCTGCAACAACATAATGATGCTGCAACAACATAATGACGCTGCAACAACATAATGACGCTTCAGCAACATAATGACGCTGCAACAACATAATGACGCTGCAACAACATAATGACGCTGCAGCAACATAATGACGCTGCAACAACATAATGACGCTGCAACAACATAATGACGCTACAACAACATAATGACACTGCAACAACACAATGACGCTGCAACAACATTGTCGCGATACGTGAAAAGGGTTACTAATCACGCACGCAGGGGGAGTCTCAACCCCCAAACATGTTAAAATATGTTCCATAATGCTTGTGTACACCTGCATACCAGACATGGAGAATGAAAGAATTTGAAAGATTAAAACACATATATTTTTGAGATGAACACGTGGATATGTGCACTAGGCATTCAGACAGAATTGACATGAGAGAGCACAACTGCGTCAATGAAAGGCACGTACATATTTCTACCGCCATAAAACTTTAAACACGACATGGTATAAATGTGATGCTTATCGAGGATTCAAGTTACCAATACTCCATCGCTGACAACAATTTACGCATCCACAAAATTGCAGGTTCCACAAGCAACACAAAGCATCATATTTGCGAGAAAAGCATATCACGATTTAACCTGAACTTGCAACATGGTGTCGAATTATATGAAGCGCCGCACCATTCACAACGTGAATTCGATCCTCGACTAAATAAACACAGGAAACCGATTGCCTATAATTTATATGATTTTGCGCAACACTTTGAAAAGCACTTTTCTGGGTGCTGTTCTACATCTGAAATTGAACTTTTATCACCACCTTAAAGAGCTCTCACACCATAAACACTCGCCATTTCTGATAATAAGTGATTCACTGATAGACATTCACTGCCGATGTGCTGTCGCTCACTGCTGATTTTCGTCGTCATTGCTGAGACTATCTCTGTTCTGGACTGCTCTCTCGCTGACGCGCTGCCGCGGTGCCTTCCCCGCTCCACCTTGACGCTGAAGTTCTGGTGCCGGGAATTACTTAAGAGTTTCGTTGTGCGCCAATTCACTGCAATTTTGTGCGTTGATCTTCTCCTTGTTGGTGAACGAACTTGACTGTTGATACTCGCAACGTTAACAATTGCGTGGCTCCAAATCTTGACGCTGAAGTTGCCTGTGAGTTCGTCCCCGATGCAGAGATGTTTGAATGCTTCGTCGTTGACAACATTTACACTTGCCGATAACCGCTGCCTCGCTGCTGTGCTACGAATGCCTCCTGACGCACGTCAGTACTTTGAAGCTTGCTGATACACTGGACGCCTCCTCTCGAAACTTCGATGGTTAACTTTCACCTTAGATGTTGGATTTTGGCTGCTCATGTCGAAAATGTGCCGGCGGCGCTCTTTCACTTGCAGTCAACATCGGACTTGGTATAATGCCGGGTAATACCGGCGTCTGTCGGTATTCCGGCTGCAAAACCCCTCCTTGATTATGCGTCTCTCTCGTAGCGTCACCGAGTCGAAAATCCCTGTCGAGGCTTCATCCCAACCCCTTGTAAGTATTTCCCTTTCTTCCTTCGAGATTTATCTCGAACATTCCATTCTACAGAGGCCGTATCTGCATCCTGATTGGCGGGATTCTTGTTTGTTCTGACGTCTGGGCCTCCCATTGGTGTGTGCTCAGACACACCTTCTCGTATGATCGCTAGGCAAGCGTTCATTGGTGTAGCACAATAGGTTCTCTGCTACGTCTCCCCTTTTTCCCCCTCGAAGCAGCCCCGCTTGGCGGCCTAACCGTCAAATTCCAATCCTTGCTGTAACATCTCTCACTAAATAAAGCACAGCATCTTTGAACCATAAAGTGAAGTATTTTCCCAAAGAACATTTTGCAAGCCTGTTTCCCCAAAAAAATATTTTACGAGAGTATTTCCCAAAATTCCCAAAAAATATTTTACGAGAGTATTTCCCAAAAATTCCCAAAAAATATTTTACGAGAGTATTTCTGGACAACATAATGACGCTACAACAACATAATGACGCTGCAGCAACATAATGACGCTACAACAACATAATGACGCTGCAGCAACACAATGACGCTGCAACAACATAATGACGCTACAACAACATAATGACGCTGCAGCAACACAATGACGCTGCAACAACATAATGACGCTGCAGCAACACAATGACGCTGCAACAACATAATGACGCTGCAGCAACATAATAACGCTGCAGCAACATAATTATGCTGCAACAACACAATAACGCTACAACAACATAATGACGCTGCAGCAACATAATGACGCTGCAACAACATAATGACGCTGCAACAACATAATGACGCTGCAGCAACATAATGACGCTGCAACAACACAATAACGCTACAACAACATAATGACGCTGCAACAACATAATGACGCTGCAACAACACAATGACGCTGCAACAACATAATGACACTGCAACAACATAATGACGCTGCAACAACATAATGACGCTGCAACAACATAATGACGCTGCAACAACATAATTACGCTGCAACAACATAATGACGCTGCAACAACACAATAACGCTACAACAACATAATGACGCTGCAGCAACATAATGACCCTGCAACAACATAATGATGCTGCAACAACATAATGACGCTGCAACAACATAATGACGCTGCAGCAACATAATGACGCTGCAACAACATAATGCCGCTGCAACAACATAATGACTCTGCAACAACATAATGACGCTGCAGCAACATAATGATCCTGCAACAACATAATGATGCTGCAACAACATAATGACGCTGCAACAACATAATGACGCTTAAACAACATAATGACGCTGCAACAACATAATGACGCTGCAACAACATAATGACGCTGCAACAACATAATGACTCTGCAACAACATAATGACGCTGCAGCAACATAATGATCCTGCAACAACATAATGATGCTGCAACAACATAATGACGCTGCAACAACATAATGACGCTTCAACAACATAATGACGCTGCAACAACATAATGACGCTGCAACAACATAATGACGCTGCAGCAACATAATGACGCTGCAACAACATAATGACGCTGCAACAACATAATGACGCTACAACAACATAATGACGCTGCAACAACACAATGACGCTGCAACAACATAATGACGCTACAACAACATAATGACGCTGCAGCAACATAATGACGCTACAACAACATAATGACGCTGCAGCAACACAATGACGCTGCAACAACATAATGACGCTACAACAACATAATGACGCTGCAGCAACACAATGACGCTGCAACAACATAATGACGCTGCAGCAACACAATGACGCTGCAACAACATAATGACGCTGCAGCAACACAATGACGCTGCAACAACATAATGACGAAACAACAACATAATGACGCTGCAGCAACATAATGACGCTGCAACAACATAATGACGCTGCAACAACATAATGACGCTGCAGCTACATAATGACGCTGCAACAACACAATAACGCTGCAACAACATAATGACGCTGCAGCAACACAATGACGCTACAACAACACAATAACGCTGCAACAACATAATGACGCTGCAGCAACACAATAACGCTACAACAACATAATGACGCTGCAACAACACAATAACGCTACAACAACATTATGACGCTGCAACAACACAATAACGCTACAACAACATAATGACGCTGCAACAACACAATAACGCTACAACAACATAATGACGCTGCAACAACACAATAACGCTACAACAACATAATGACGCTGCAACAACATAATAACGCTACAACAACATAATGACGCTGCAACAACAAAATTAGTCTTCATACGGAAATATTCACTGGAATGAACAAATAAATACCCCAGCGTTCCGGTCAACATGGCAGGGCATTCTGCCCCTCCAAACCTCCCTGTGTATATCTAGCTGTGAGTGCCAGTACTCGAGATGCCGAGTGGTCGGTTCGAGTGGTGAGTGGTGTTGAGTGGTGTTAGCTGAGGGGAAGCTGGGATGTTCGTTCCTGCTCTTCACACCAGACTGGTGTACCAGTAGCCGGTGTTATATTCGGGTCCGAATATACCAAAAACATCTTCCTAATGTTTTCACGCTCAATTTAATTAAGAGCCATTTTCATCGTGTCTATATTAAATGAAATATGTGTATCATTTCCATGATTTATGCAGAATTTTATGGCGATCGCTGTTCGTTTCTCATTTGTTTCAAGAAAATTGGTATTGTCCAAACATTCAGAATTGTATTGTTTAGCCGCAGCGCGACTTTCGCTTTTGCTGCGGAATGCAACTCGGTAACAACTGAGGGCTCGGCGGCAGCTGCCGACTATTCCCGGAGACTTCCAGTAGAGAGTGGCGCAAAAAGAACGCATGTATTTGATTCACGCACTATCAGTGATGGGAGAAGGAAGGCCAATTTTACTTGCCAATTATATTAGTTTACATTATGAATAATATATTTTAGGACAATAATAACTTTTATTATATTTATACTAGTTATAATTATTAAAAACATAATTATTTGAAACCGAATTTACGAGTTAGAAATTCAGGCGTTCTTTTTGCGCATGCGCTCGCTGCAGCGCGGTAGCTTTCTTTCGTGAAATCATGGAAGCGACTGTGTAACATTCGGTATTTTTATAGACGATTTTAATTTTTTATATTACGATATTTACGATAATTTTACTACTCATGAAAATTATTTATTTTACGACATTTATTATTTATTTACGATAATATTTACGATATTGCTTGATATTATAGATGTAGGGTGTTCTGGAATTGGAGCAAACGCGGTTAACTTTCTCCCTATTGCAATTCTTTTTCAATACTATTCTAATCTTATTGAAAATAGGCACCCTTTGCAACGGAAAGAAATATTTATCAATAAAGCACAATCAAGTCATCACAGTCAAACCTACAAGTCTCATGTATGAACTCCATGAACTTATTTTGAGTAAAAAAAACGTGACCCAAAAACTGATTCCAAATGACTGCAAGAATGATTAATGAAGGCATCTACGGATGAGAAGTGGAATATAAAAACTGTGTTAACGGGTCACAAGGGACAGAGATACACTCAATGTACAAAACTCTTACACGATTAACTGAGAAAATTTCCACCTACTACTTGTTTCATGTCGGAGGAAAAGAAGCCAACCAAAAGTTCAAATTTCCAAAAATGAATATTCAGGCTAGTTTTGAAAATATCACAACGGCTTAGTATATTTTGCAGCTCGTCGTGCATAATTACCGCTGTTCTTCTTATTATGTGCTGTTGGGAGACTTCAAACCTCGAGTACTGAGAGAAAAAAAAATTGTCATATATTTTTTTAGTAGGGAAAGGGAGACTTTTTTGAGCCGAGATTCTCTTTCTGAAGGTTTTTTTCCAGCTCCTTAATTCGTGATGAGATTGTTTGCATTCTGAGAGGAAAATTTGTCCAAAGACTTCCTTTAAATTCATTTCTATTAGCGTCAATGACGTGAAACGTTGGCCCGATTGTAGATGCTCCCCATCTCCGTTGTCGAGGTAACCTTTGTAAATCAGATGAGCTTATGAAGTAATTGCTAATTATCATCATTATTTTAAGTTTTCTCTTAACTTACAGTGCTTGAGAGCACTCTCAATAACTTTAGCGTTTATCATCAGCTTCGAGTAACTCAATGTAAAGTCTAGCAATCGCCATGAATACACGTTAACGTTTCAATCAAAAATTTAATCCGTTTCTAAAACGTACCCTCAACTCAATAGTTCCAACTACGAACCTCACTCGAACTTGTTCCGTACTCTTAGCATTCAGGGAAAATCTAGAATATCCACACAGTTAAAGAAACATCTACCGTCATACGCGTAACAGGGACGATTGATACAAACGTATCGGCTCTAGTTAGGGCGCTCTGAGGGGCTGCAGCAGTTCACATCTGTTAGATGAAAGTCAGCAATGCTAACGCGCCGGTCGAAGCAAGTCCTTTGCTCTCTGTGATAGTGGAAGGGTCTCAGATCGCCCGGCTGCGCCTCGACAAACTCAGATGGACGATAGCTTTCTTTGGACTCAAAAACACCAGAATCCTCGCATGTTGGCTAACAAAAATCACTTCCCATCGGACTGTTGCGGCAGGACTCTGGAAGACGGTGGCGCTAGCTATTGCATAGGGCTGGTGGTCAATCTATATAGACTCTAGAGGCAATAAAATAACTAAAATCCCATCCCATCAGAGTGCACGACAGCAGAACTCTGAAAGACAGTGATGCTAGAACTGAGTTGTTGGTCAATCTAGACTCTAGAAGCAATAAAATAACTAAAATCACATCCCATCGGACGGTTGGAGCAGGACTCTGGATGACGGTGACGCTAGCCCTTGAATTGGGTAGGTAGTCAATCTAGAGGCAAATAAGCGACAAATGAGGAGGTAATGGGTGGAATGGTATAGGAATGTAACGACGAATCAAATGGTAGACAGAAAATAGATGTAGCTAACGGCAGGATAACGCGCGTGACATCCGACGAAGAAATAGAACTAATATACTCTGACTATTAAATTCAAATTATATTGCATGAAAAATATATGCTTGGACTCCGAGGGCGTCAGTTCACAACTCAGAAGCTTAGTCAAGTTGATTGTTCAAAAATTTCCAGCTAGGTAAATTATGATTTTAACCTGGCAATTTCCCGTACTAGAGCGCGGTGGAGATCGTAAAAATTACAGGATTTTCAGCGCCATATTGAAAGAAACCTAAACAACGAATACAATGTCGTGCGAAGCACGGATCGGCATTCCAGCCGTCTCAGCTAGCTATAGGCCGGGTGCACTCGTATTAAAAAAAAGAAACAACTTGCAGCATCCCATATGCTCCCTCAATGAACTAAGCCACTTGTAAATTTTCGTTTTTGACGCGGTCTGTCTATCATAGAGGGTGAAGACCACTGGTTAACGTAACGTCGCTTCAAAAACAAAATTTTTACAACATTTTAAGCTGTGTCAACTGCATCTGAGGAATCTGAACCGGGGCTATATCTTGCGAAGTTATTGCAAAGGAACAAAAAAGTTTTTCCATTTCGAGACAGTCTCTCATTCGAATCCTCCCCTGTGCTGGACCAAAAATGTTGACTTTTGAATATTTCAGTCTTGCTCCAACGGGCGTTCCAGCACAGAACTCAACCGTAAACCCCCCAAGTCCGAGACGAACGAGAAAAAGTTCCTGCTTTTGGATGTTGTCTCCCTCGGCATCCTTTGCGGTGTTGGATTCCCTCGACATCGCGCGATTGAATTACCGCGCGAACCATGAAACCTGCCCGAGCTGATTGAGGTTCGTCTCCGGCGTGAGACGCTCCCGCCTTTGTCCCTAAAACTCCGTCCTAAAATATCACGACACAAAGCAGCTCTCCGAGGAGAGATGATACAGACCGGAAAAAGTCCGCTTCTATGGATGTGTTGGCGTATTACTGCGGCTCCGCAAGAATTGCCACAAACAAAGAAAAGCCAGCTAATAGATTGGCCTCAGGAAATGGCAGATTTATAAAACAGGGAACGAACGTGCCCTCTGACCGCCATGTATCAGGGTATACAAGCGCAACACTAGAAAGAAAAGATCTCGCTGACAAATCGTGTTATCTCAGCCTTGAAGATGTAAAACATGATCTCAATTACTGACAGGAGTACGGTGAGATTATCGCAACTTTCTCAGTACCACAACAAACAGGAAATACAAAGGCCTTCAGTTGCAGATGCAACATCCAATTACAGTCATCCTTCACAGAATTGTAATCCAGGTACGATTAAGTGAGGATGCAAGATCACAAAAGAATGCAAATAAAATTATCAGCGATGATTGTGTGACAAATTGACCACATCCGTTCAAACCTGACTCTAATAAGTTAGGAATTATGTTATTGTTACTTTTTAAGCGGTGGTAGTAATGAGTCCTTCTGCATCATCTTCAATCGGCGGCGGCACAATTGCTATTCTATTTGAAATGGTCTTCGGTCGAACAAAAACAGACGCACGCGCTGAAAAGAGAAGCATTCAATACAGAAACAAAATTTTCTCAAGTAAAAATTACGACGCATTAAAATCTGAATTTCTTGCGTTTTATGTCATATGAGTCTCAGTAGCGAAAGGGCAGAAACTTTCTAATCTGCATTCAATATATTCCCCTATAGACCCTTAGTACTTGGGGAAAACTAAACTACGTTATTTGTTTTTACGATAAATTTCTACCACTAGTTGTACCGCATAGTTCTTTTGCACTTGACGCTTTACACCCAATGGCTGCGGTTAAACTCCATCAGATCAAAATAAAGATCAAAATCTCCTCTAGGAAGATTTTTTAAATTACCAAAAATGTCATTCTCAACTGTGGAATTATCCCAGTCCCAAAAAATACTACTATTGATTAACTCGCTGTGATTAATGATTTTTTTTCTTGAATATTAAAATTCAAGAGTCCGGATAGAAAGCTCCTGTAAATCTTTAGTCCCAATATGATTATGTTTACGTAATTGAAATGTTACTAACCTCGCCAAGTTTACATCCTAAACCACAGTTTTACGACCACCGCGGAAAGCTAAAAGTAAAGCGAAGATTTGCATTATCATCCATAAATTGAAAAGATTGGAGAGTCTTTAATCCTATTAAGCTTTTCGCTTTTATTTGCAAAGACGACTTTTACCCCAACTTAGCAATGTAGATCAGAAATGAAAACATTGTGAACTACACGTAGTTCACGTTTCTAAAGCGTGAATAAAATTCCTTAAAATTCACTTCAACATTTTTTTCGGTAAATCACAGAACTACGGTAGAAAGAGTCTCTTTAATCTTCGATTTCTGTGGGTCAAATTGAGTGTCGTTTAGTTATCAAAATATAAGTCTTACGTTTCAATAAGTTAACACTTATCAAAAACTAATTGGAACATCAAGCAATCTTTTCATCACTTTTTATAAAAAACAATTTGTAAAATCACGTAGGATTTTTAGGATATAGTTTAGAAACAATTAGAAAAACAAAAAAGATTTTCATTTCTTACTATCAAATCAAAATTATTTCACTCACTACCCCTCAAATTTGGTGTACGGAATATTTAAGAAAAACTGTGAGCAAACTTTACACAAGTCCGGTAAACTAGAGAAAGTATCATACATGCTGGCGTTCAACGCTCAACCCACAAGTAAGATCTACCCACGCTGTACCAAAATTCAGTTATGCTCTTGAATGTTTGCAATGTTTAAACATTTCTTTATCATGTTCTACGTCACCACGAACTTTGAAATTTCTATGGACTAGAATAGAATAAAACTACATGCATCAAATGCCACTTCTGGTACTGCGTCTGTTGCCACTTCTGGTACTGCGTCTGTTGCCACTTCTGGTACTGCGTCTGTTGCCACTTCTGGTACTGCGTCTGTTGCCACTTCTGGTACTGCGTCTGTTGCCACTTCTGGTACTGCATCTGTTGCCACTTCTTGTACTGCGTCTGTTGCCACTTCTGGTACTGCGTCTGTTGCCACTTCTGGTACTGCGTCTGTTGCAAGTTCTTGAAGGGTTGCGTTTTGTCATGTAAGTTATATCCTCGGCTACAGTTATAATAATTTTCTAACCTTTTTTTAAATGTATTCATTGTTTGTTAAAATTTTATTAAAATTGATTCCTAGACTTTTAAACTTTTCACGACGAGCTAATTCGATATGTTATAAGAAATGGCTCGTAAATTGATGAATATTCTAAACTCAAATTCTTCACTGCTTTGTTGAGTAGAGGTCTATCCTATTCTTTAAAAAATATTCTTCTTTTCTAGAAATTTAAGTTTTCCAATTAGAGCGTCGAACATTTGTCGGAATGGAAAGCTCAAAACTGTTCATTTCAGTTTGAGAAATGGTAATTGCAATGCCCCTACAGATGAATAATTTAAGTGTCATATCAAATTGACGCTCAACAAAATTTTCATCGAATCGTTACACAACTTTTATATGCAAAGCATGGACACGACCAATAATGTTTTACCACAGCGCGATTCAGAACAGAAATGTAATCGAATTGTTGCAGTGCTGCTGAACGCAACACCACAACACAACCGGCAGTTTTTATTGCAGGACTCCCCATATAATAAAGAATGAAAGACGGATTAGCGCAGTAAGTCGATGGCTTAGAGAATAGCTTTGCATGAATCATGGCACGCTGTGGCTGATATGCAAGTGCTCACGACCTGGTCAAAGGAGATGGGAAAATCCCTGGAAATCAGAGCAGCTTGGCTCTACAAAGCTCATACGGAACCATCTGCAAACAAAGCCTGGCTGCTGAGCCTTGCATTCGTACGCAGAGTATACGATATTGCGATACGAGAGCCGAAGATGGTTTCAATCGGTCGTTCTGTCGATAATCCATAGTCGATAACATAACAGATCGGCTTAGCGCTGCGGCGGAATCATCGAAGAGCGACCGCCTGACCGCCTGACCGCCTTGCAGATGGCACATGCATATCGCACTCGTCTCTACCGCGCGTCAGGCCAGCATTCCGCTCAAATATTCCTGTTCATCGCGAGAATATTGCTCTCGAGTTATTCGTATCACATGATGGAGCGCCTAAGTTTATTATTTACGCTCAAGTGAGGACGAGCTAAGATGCCTCATTGCGGTTGGCTGCTCGTGTGATGTAGTTTGTTAGGCACGCTCCTGTCTCGAATTCCCGATAACATTTCTGTTGAACTTCTGATGCCATCATTATAACAATATTTTTTTCCCGATCACATTTCCGTTGAATTTTTGATGTCGTGTATAGCATCAATATAATCAATGGCTTCCCATTCTTTCCTTTGGGTGACAATAAAGACCACAGCACACAAACGTTCTTTCAATAATATGTTAACGTGTTAATTTTTTCGAGTGCACGAGAACTTTGTGATGCATTTGGGCAGCAACACTTCGCATATTTGTACGCAAATATTCAGCTCTGCTTTCCCGTCTCTGGATGAGGACTGCGGCAAAAGTGAAAGCTATCTCGGATTAGCATAATTTTGTCAGCGCGAAAGGATCTCGACGCACAGCGGGTGGAAAATGTCGGCGTATTTCTCGGGGCTTGCGCGAGCGCATTCCTGAGAACTAGGTAAGGAGAAGAGCGAATGATGTAATGCTCAAATTGTGCTGGCAAATTATTACAAAACTGCATGCTTCGCATCGCTGCATCGCAACTAAGCAAGCTCGAGAGTTGGCCAGTATCAGGAAGAAATGTTCGTGCTACGAGGAGTAGTTTATGACGTACAGCGTATTGCTCGTGCGTTCTAAGGGAGGGTAGTAATTGCTAGGCAATATTATTTTTCTGTTGAAGTCTGAGCGTCTCAGAAAGAAGCTTGTAAATAAATGGCATGAATACACGTGTCTTTCTGCAGCTTTTTGCCATCATCCTTTATACATCTATGAACAATTTGTGTGGGAATTTTATTTGTGAGGACTGCGAATCGATGTTGCCCTGAAAGCTACTGCATATCAGTGTAATTTTTTTGAACATAATTGAGACATGACCGCAATCCTATTTGACAATGGAAAAAATACCTAATCCCATTATGAATTGGTCCGTAGCTTCAATTAAGTTACCAAGTCTGTAAATCCTTTGTTAAATATTCAATTACTATAACTACATTCAATATTGCTAGTAAAATAAAAAGTTGGAAGAGAAGTAACGACTAACATTTTTGTCAAATTTTCCATTGTTTATCGGGAACAAGAATTTCCCCGTCATCAGACACATGATGTTTCTAATATAAAACGTGTTAGAATTTTGTTATCCGTTGAAATAAGTTATACGTGATCCTGATGCAAAAAATTAAATGCAAATGGGTAATACGTTTCCCTTTACAGTTAATTCACACGTAAGCCTGATGAAAACATCAGTTAAAAGTATTTCGCGACATAATTCATGTCATCAGGAACTGTCCCCACGAGTCTTCCATTTCAGAGGGAACTTTGGGCGAGGAGCGTTGTGCTTCATGGCCTGAGCACAACCCAAGCTCTGCGGCACAAGCTCTTAGTTGGACCAACTCGTACTAAACGCATCCCTAAGCAGGGACTCGTCCATAAAAACGCCATAAGCGATGCCTCAAATTCCTCATAATGTTGACCAGGCAGCGTTTGTTGCCCGCCAAATGCTCTCGTAATAAACACGAGTAGCATTAATTGACGGAACAATCGTAATATTCTCGGGTAATTCTGCATGTGAGCGATGAGGAACGTTGCTGACATGCAGGACACTTCCCCGCTTTTTTAGTAAATAATTTGGGGACTTTCTATAATAATTGGGTTCCGAAAATAATTGAATTTCAATAATAGATGGGTGACTTTCAATAATAATTGGACGACTTCAGATAATAATTGGGTCGGTCACTTCCAAAAATAATTGAGTGACTTTCAATAATAATTGGGGGACTTTCAATACTTGCACCTACGAAGAAATTTGACCTATTATGGTACAGTCTGCGAATAATTCTGTAATATCATGTTCCTTAACACGTTCGAACTTTAGTTTCAGCTCACTACGAGTGTCGTACATTTTGTTGTACATGTTTTACGTACATGTTTTTATGGTGTTCTTATTTCTATTCTCAAGTTACAACGGAGTATGATTCTCTGTCTCTATTAAGTAGTAAATTTAATTCCAGTTAGTTAAGTAGAGCATTGAATCTCATTAAATATAATGATTATAAAGCAGCGAGAAGTTTAAAACGAATGTAGTGTGATTACATCCAACAATTAGAGCTGAAATAGAGGTTGTACAAGATATCCGTAAACAAATAAACAACTTTGTTTAATGCTCGGAATTGTCGTTCCTCTTGGATTTTTTATTTGGTAGGTGTTATTTTCAATGGGAAAATATCTTAATTCCTATTTATTCCCTGAAGATCCTTGAATTGAAAGTGTCTTGGATATATTTATATTTTTCTGTCTTCGTGCATGTCAAACAACCTTCTATTTCTTGCGCTGATGACGGGTATAACCACGGAACGCTTGTATTTGATGGCATGAGTTTGTGTGCAAGGACTCATGACCTATTTTTTATGCCACGACTTCCTTAAAGTTTCTCACGACCTTCAATACTAAGAAGTCAAATCAAAAGATTTTGTGGGGCGCGACAAAAAATTTCACCTCAGCAAAGAGACGCCATTTTTTGAAGTAAAACGGTCAAAAAACTGCCGCACATTTCAGTCGGAGCTTGGAATCCTTCCTGACTTCGTGGAACAAATTTAATCAGTTAAGATTGAAGCTTACGTAACAAATAGGGCTGCGCAATTTGATCATGTATTGATTGAAATGTTTTAAAGAAATATGATTCCTATCAAAGCGGTTTTCTTTGCTCTTTTATTCATCATTATATTTATTTATTAAAAGACTGCGCGAATTTTGTTGTTATGTTGCGTATGTTTGTGTCATAAAAGTAATAAAACAAAGTTTTGGTTCTACGAATAACGATGTGCTCAAGAGAAATTGAAGAAATTTATGAACAGATATACAAAGCAATGATCAAGCAACGTAGAGAATTATCTCCCATTCAATTAATAAGAACTCGAATGCCTGAGTTTCGAATAAACGAAACTTCAGCAAAAAATAGCAGCAAATATCACGGAAATAAATGTGCTAATGAAAATAGGACAATTCTGGCACCCTACACGTGTTTCAGTGTTTCAGTGAAAATTAAAAGAAAAAGAAGATGACAGAAAGCATGAAATGCATCTGAAAACACTTATTTTCTAACCGAAAATTTATTTAAAGTTTCACTCAATAACTCCTGCACCAGTATAAATGATTCGCTAAAGTTGAGAACAAACTATTCGTCCCAAAGGCGCTTTGATGCTGCTGTAATGAAGCTCGTTTGCAGCTTCCAGTCGCGTCTTTTGCGCCCGGCAATGTTGGCTGGGGCGTGTTGTGAGCGGGGTGTGTGCGGGCGGGGGTGTGGGACGGGCGGGGTGTGGGACGGGCGGGGTGTGTGACGGGCGGGGTGTGTGACGGGCGGAGAGTGGGACGGGCGGGGTGTGGGACGGGCGGGGTGTGGGACGGGCGAGGTGTGGGACGGGCGGGGTGTGTGACGGGCGGGGGTGTGGGACGGGCGGGGTGTGTGCGGGCGGGGTGTGGGACGGGCGGGGTGTGTGACGGGCGGGGTGTGTGACGGGCGGGGTGTGTGACGGGCGGAGTGTGGGACGGGCGGGGTGTGTGACGGGCGGGGTGTGTGCGGGCAGGGGTGTGGGACGGGAGGGGTGTGGGACGGGCGGGGTGTGTGACGGGCGGGGTGTGTGACGGGCGGAGAGTGGGACGGGCGGGGTGTGGGACGGGAGGGGTGTGGGACGGGCGGAGAGTGGGACGGGCGGGGTGTGGGACGGGCGGGGTGTGTGACGGGCGGGGTGTGTGACGGGCGGAGTGTGGGACGGGCGGGGTGTGTGACGGGCGGGGTGTGTGCGGGCGGGGGTGTGGGACGGGAGGGGTGTGGGACGGGCGGGGTGTGTGACGGGCGGGGTGTGTGACGGGCGGGGTATGGCTTTGTGCTGCTGTGCAAAGTTGTCCTTGTGCTGTTGTGCAAACGAAGGATGAATATGTTTTTGTGCTGTTGTGCAAACGAAGAATGAATTTGTCTCAGTGTTGCTGTATAAACGAAGAATGAATTTGTCTCAGTGTTGCTATACAAACGAAGAATGAATTTGTCTCAGTATTGTTGTGCAAACGAAGAATGAATTTGTCTCAGTGTTGCTATACAAATGAAGAATGAATTTGTCTCAGTGTTGCTGTATAAACGAAGAATGAATTTGTCTCAGTGTTGCTATACAAACGAAGAATGAATTTGTCTCAGTATTGTTGTGCAAACGAAGAATGAATTTGTCTCAGTGTTGCTATACAAACGAAGAATGAATTTGTCTCAGTGTTGTGCAAACGAAGAATGAATTTGTCTCAGTGTTGCTATACAAACGAAGAATGAATTTGTCTCAGTGTTGTACAAACGAAGAATGAATTTGTCTCAGTGTTGTTGTACAAACGAAGAATGAATTTGTCTCAGTGTTGTTGTACAAACGAAGAATGAATTTGTCTCAGTGTTGCTATACAAACGAAGAATGAATTTTTCTCAGTGTTGTTGTACAAACGAAGAATGAATTTGTCTCAGTGTTGTTGTACAAACGAAGAATGAATTTGTCTCAGTGTTGTTGTACAAACGAAGAATGAATTTGTCTCAGTGTTGTTGTACAAACGAAGAATGAATTTGTCTCAGTGTTGCTATACAAACGAAGAATGAATTTGTCTCAGTGTTGTACAAACGAAGAATGAATTTGTCTCAGTGTTGTTGTACAAACGAAGAATGAATTTGTCTCAGTGTTGTTGTACAAACGAAGAATGAATTTGTCTCAGTGTTGCTATACAAACGAAGAATGAATTTGTCTCAGTGTTGTACAAACGAAGAATGAATTTGTCTCAGTGTTGTTGTACAAACGAAGAATGAATTTGTCTCAGTGTTGTTGTACAAACGAAGAATGAATTTGTCTCAGTGTTGCTGTACAAACGAAGAATGAATTTGTCTCAGTGTTGTTATACAAACGAAGAATGAATTTGTCTCAGTGTTGTTGTACAAACGAAGAATGAATTTGTCTCAGTGTTGTTGTACAAACGAAGAATGAATTTGTCTCAGTGTTGTTGTACAAACGAAGAATGAATTGGTCTCAGTGTTGCTATACAAACGAAGAATGAATTTGTCTCAGTGCTGTACAAACGAAGAATGAATTTGTCTCAGTGTTGTTGTACAAACGAAGAATGAATTTGTCTCAGTGTTGTTGTACAAACGAAGAATGAATTTGTCTCAGTGTTGTTGTACAAACGAAGAATGAATTTGTCTCAGTGTTGCTATACAAACGAAGAATGAATTTGTCTCAGTGTTGTTGTACAAACGAAGAATGAATTTGTCTCAGTGTTGTTGTACAAACGAAGAATGAATTTGTCTCAGTGTTGCTATACAAACGAAGAATGAATTTGTCTCAGTGTTGTACAAACGAAGAATGAATTTGTCTCAGTGTTGTTGTACAAACGAAGAATGAATTTGTCTCAGTGTTGTTGTACAAACGAAGAATGAATTTGTCTCAGTGTTATTGTACAAACGAAGAATGAATTTGTCTCAGTGTTGCTATACAAACGAAGAATGAATTTGTCTCAGTGTTGTTGTACAAACGAAGAATGAATTTGTCTCAGTGTTGTTGTACAAATGAAGAATGAATTTGTCTCAGTGTTGTTGTACAAACGAAGAATGAATTTGTCTCAGTGTTGTTGTACAAACGAAGAATGAATTTGTCTCAGTGTTGTTGTACAAACGAAGAATGAATTTGTCTCAGTGTTGTTGTACAAACGAAGAATGAATTTGTCTCAGTTTTGCTGTACAAACGAAGAATGAATTTGTCTCAGTGTTGTTGTACAAACGAAGAATGAATTTGTCTCAGTGTTGCTGTACAAACGAAGAATGAATTTGTCTCAGTGTTGTTATACAAACGAAGAATGAATTTGTCTCAGTGTTGTTGTACAAACGAAGAATGAATTTGTCTCAGTGTTGTTGTTCAAACGAAGAATGAATTTGTCTCAGTGTTGTTGTACAAACGAAGAATGAATTTGTCTCAGTGTTGCTATGCAAACGAAGAATGAATTTGTCTCAGTGCTGTACAAACGAAGAATGAATTTGTCTCAGTGTTGTTGTACAAACGAAGAATGAATTTGTCTCAGTGTTGTTGTACAAACGAAGAATGAATTTGTCTCAGTGTTGTTGTACAAACGAAGAATGAATTTGTCTCAGTGTTGCTATACAAACGAAGAATGAATTTGTCTCAGTGTTGTTGTACAAACGAAGAATGAATTTGTCTCAGTGTTGTTGTACAAACGAAGAATGAATTTGTCTCAGTGTTGCTATACAAACGAAGAATGAATTTGTCTCAGTGTTGTACAAACGAAGAATGAATTTGTCTCAGTGTTGTTGTACAAACGAAGAATGAATTTGTCTCAGTGTTGTTGTACAAACGAAGAATGAATTTGTCTCAGTGTTATTGTACAAACGAAGAATGAATTTGTCTCAGTGTTGCTATACAAACGAAGAATGAATTTGTCTCAGTGTTGTTGTACAAACGAAGAATGAATTTGTCTCAGTGTTGTTGTACAAATGAAGAATGAATTTGTCTCAGTGTTGTTGTACAAACGAAGAATGAATTTGTCTCAGTGTTGTTGTACAAACGAAGAATGAATTTGTCTCAGTGTTGTTGTACAAACGAAGAATGAATTTGTCTCAGTGTTGTTGTACAAACGAAGAATGAATTTGTCTCAGTTTTGCTGTACAAACGAAGAATGAATTTGTCTCAGTGTTGTTGTACAAACGAAGAATGAATTTGTCTCAGTTTTGCTGTACAAACGAAGAATGAATTTGTCTCAGTGTTGTTGTACAAACGAAGAATGAATTTGTCTCAGTTTTGTTGTACAAACGAAGAATGAATTTGTCTCAGTTTTGTTGTACAAACGAAGAATGAATTTGTCATTGTGTTGCTGTACAAACGAAGGATGAATTTGTCTCAGTTTTGTTGTACAAACGAAGAATGAATTTGTCATTGTGTTGCTGTACAAACGAAGGATGAATGGGTTGTCTTTGGAATGTTGTAGAGAGGAAGAATAAGCGAGTTGTCTTTGTCCTGTTCTACAAACTGAAAATGAATGAGTTGTTTTTGCGCAGTAGATAAACTAAATGTGAATGAGTTGTCATTGTGCTGTTGCGCAAACGAAGGATGAATGAATTTGTCTTTGTGCTGCTGCACAAACGAAATACGAATGAGTTGTTTTTGCGATGTTGTACAGAGGAAGGATGAGTGAGTTGCCTTTGTGCTGTTCTACGAACGGAAAGTGAGTAAGTTGTCTTTGTGTTGTACAAACTAAAAAATTAAGGATATATTTGTCCTTTTGCTGTCCTACAGATGAAGGATGTATTTGTTTTGGTGCTGTTCTACAGATGAAGTATGTATTTGTCTTTGTGCTTGTAGTATGTTGATTAGAATTCCATTCTTGTACATTGTATGTGTATTGTTTAAGGTTAAATTTAGTAGAATGTTCTGTGTTGTGAAAGCCTGCTGTGTACATTGAATTACAAACTATAGTAAAGTTTGGTGAATAGACCTCCGGGGGAGTGGTCTGCGGACACTTGGTCTCTGTCACTAGTGCGGATGGGCTGATGCTCGGGGTAAGTGTGGCCGTGTTAGGTGGAATAATAAGTCTTATTGGAGATTGTAATTGGAGATTTATTGTACCCGTGTAAATTTTGTAGGCATTAATTCGTACCCTGTATCTCCTGTCTCAGGATTTGCTAAGCCCACCTCCCGACCGCTCCTATCCGCTCTTGCTCTAGCTCTTGCTCTAGCTATAGTATAGTTTAGTTTTCTCCTTTTTGCTCGTGCTTTTGTATGTGTTAGAGGATGCTAGGTGGCGCTTGAACCCTTGCTCCTTAAATTATTAGATCAAATCATTTATTGTAACTTGTTGAAGCCCCGTTGGGTGGAAAAATAAATTTGTTCATTCTGGTGTTCTGCGATTGCTACCCCGGTTCCAACCAAATGCTACTGGCTTTGCGTAGCACATTACAGTGCTGTTCTACAAATGAAGGATGTATTTGTCTTTGTGCTGTTCTAGAGATGAAGGATGTATTTGTCTTTGTGCTGTTCTACAGATGAAGGATGTATTTGTCTTTGTGCTGTTTTACAGATGAAGGATGTATTTGTCTTTGTGCTGTTCTACAGATGAAGGATGTATTTGTCTTTGTGCTGTTCTAGAGATGAAGGATGTATTTGTCTTTGTGCTGTTCTACAAATGAAGGATGTTTTTGTCTTTGTGCTGTTCTAGAGATGAAGGATGTATTTGTCTTTGTGCTGTTCTACAGATGAAGGATGTATTTGTCTTTGTGCTGTTCTAGAGATGAAGGATGTATTTGTCTTTGTGCTGTTCTACAGATGAAGGATGTATTTGTCTTTGTGCTGTTCTACAGATGAAGGATGTATTTGTCTTTGTGCTGTTCTACAGATGAAGGATGTATTTGTCTTTGTGCTGTTCTACAGATGAAGGATGAATTTGTCTTTGTGCTGTTCTACAGATGAAGGATGTATTTTTCTTTGTGCTGTTCTGCAGATGAAGGATGAATTTGTCTTTGTGCTGTTCTACAGATGAAGGATAAATTTGTCTTTGTGCCGTTCTACAGATGAGGGATGAATTTGTCTTTGTGCTGTTCTACAGATGAAGGACGTATTTGTCTTTGTGCTGTTCTACAGATGAAGGATGTATTTGTCTTTGTGCCGTTCTACAGATGAGGGATGAATTTGTCTTTGTGCTGTTCTACAGATGAAGGACGTATTTGTCTTTGTGCTGTTCTACAGATGAAGGATGTATTTGTCTTTGTGCTGTTCTAGAAGCAAAAATGAGTGAATTGTCTTTACACTGTACTACAAACGAAGGATGAGAAGTGTTTAGACTGTTCGATAAACAGAGAGTGAATTGTTTTTGTTCTTTTCTCTAAATGAAGGATAAAATCTCTGCGTGCTTCAATCGAAAAGTTGTATGAGTTCTTTTTATGCTCCGTTCCTGTCACTGGATTAGTTTTATTTGTGTTTTATTATAAATTAAGGATGCGTTAGCTCTTTTTTCACCAAACGTAGCCCAAGATACACTTTTGAAGTACTTAAGGGAGTTAAGGATGTATCAATGAAGTATTCATTTGAATAGAATATAAATAATGTTCAAATAAAGTATTAAATAAATAGAGTGTACAGTAAATAGAATTTGATGTTGAGCCTTTGTACACAAATGTGCCTTTGGGGGAACCTATAAATATTTTACTGGATAACATTTTTTTAAACACTAGCTTTTGGATGAATTATGACAGACAGCAATTCAAGCGTTTTGTGGAAATCTCTCTCACAGATTCTTATTTTATTTTCAATAAGATAATATATCAACAACTAGATGGACTAGCCATGGGCTCCTGTCATTACTAACATGTTTCTGGCCCCTTTAGAAACAAATTTTCTGGATTCATGCTCGACTGAATATAAACCTGTTTTCTATAGACGGTACTTGGATGATACCTTTCTATTATTTAGGTCCCGGGATCAAGCTAACAAATTTTTTGAGTATTTTAATACCGTTCACCCCAACGTTAAATTCACAATGGAATGTGAACAGAATGGTGAAATACCTTTTTTTAGATGTCCTGGTAAGGAACTCTGACACTAAGTTTATTTCTTCAGTTTATCGAAAGCCCACACTTACCGGTCTGTGTACAAATTATTTTAGCTGTGTCTACAGAGGTAATATTAAATCGTGTGTGAAAACTTTATTACATAGGGCCTATTGCATCTCGAGCACGTACCAAATTAGAGAATGAATTAGAGTATCTGCAAAAAATGTTTACGCGTAATAATTATCCAAAATATTTTGTTAATCAAATAGCCAGAAAATTTCTCGATAATAAATTTCCCCCCTCCTGTAACCTTGACCGTACCGAAACAGAAAATATTTATTGGCCTTCCATTCCTAGGTTACCTGAACAGTGATTTTCAAGAAGAGTTTCTAGTTCATGTGCGAACCTTCTTTACAGCGGTTGAGCTTTATGTTTATTATAAGAATACTTTTAAGATATCGTCTTTTTTTAATAGGAAAAAGCGACAGGACGAGTGCCTGGAAAGTTGCTGTGTATATGTGTGTGTTTGTGATTGCTGCCAGCAATCGTATGTTGGAAGCACTACCCTCAAACTATTTATCAGTCACAGCCAACATTCAGGTTTTTCTCATAATACTGACCGCCCATTTGCTTGTCCCCCTCAGTCCGCCATTAGAAACCATTGCAATAGTTCCAATCACCCTTTTAAAATGTCCAATTTTTCTATCCAATGCAAAGCCTTTAATGAACAAGACCGCCGTATTCTAGAATCTCTTTATATATTCACAAGTAAACCTTCACTAAATAACGATTTCAGCGCGACAAAATTATTTGTAGCCCCTACTTCCTAACTTGCGGTATGCTGAGGTGTGCTTAGTGTGTGTGCATGTAGTGCGTGTGTGTATGTATGTGTGTATTTTTTAGATATATATATATATATGTTTAGGTGTATGAGTGGGTTGTGTATACCTGTATGTACTGCGTATATTGCCTGTACGCTTATGTTTGGTACTTTAGTCGTTAGAAAAGGATTTTTTTTATTTTTTGAGTTTTTGCTTAGTATTTCTATTCAGACCTTATTCGCCTTATTCATGACTGAAAATTATTTTTTATTTCTTCCAGCACTGATGATGGAATAATTATTTTTCTGAAACGTTTGCTATAATAAATGTTCTCTATAACGTTGGTTCTTCTTTTTATTTTGTAAATAGAGTATAAACAGAGTGCAAATACAGTGTAAATAGAGTGAAGTATAGGTTACCTCTGTTAGCCATCGCAGCTAGTTGGTTCTCGGGTGCACTGATGCTATTGCAGTTAAAATCTCTTAGTGATTAATTCATAGATTTCAACCGCAATTGAAAGTATTCAAAGCTTAACCAGGCTACCGACTCTTTCATGAATGCAATATTCTGAATATTTTAATTCACATCCTGTTCAATGTTTTTTTTTTTTTGCTTTGATTTCGTTTTGGTCTATTTATGCCAGCGCCTAAATTCATTCAATAATAAGCAACAGAGCCATTCCGACGAACAAATAATTGCAGCGTCTTCGTAAACACGTTCCTCTCATTCGTACGTAAATGAATAGCGTATTACCTTCGGAAGACATGTTCCTGTAGGTGAACATGCGCGTAAATAAAAATGCCTTCAAAAGGCAATGTCCCTGCAGGAGAATATACGCGATCACCTGTGCACCAATTGACATGTATTGTATGCCGAACTCGCGCACTGCTAGGAATTAACTAAGAAGTTCCTCGGAGGGATTTTGAAATTGCTTGCAGCTTATGTCTAAATATGTTCGTGCCTCTCATATATGCGCAAATAAATAAAATATTGCCTTCGAATTACGTGTTCCTGTAAGAGAACATGCGTGTTCACCTCCGCACAAATTGACATGTATTGCATGCTGAACTCGTGCAGTACAAGGAATTAATTAGGAAGTTCCTCAGGTGAATTTTGAAATTGGGACTTAGGCACTGGTGCTTCAGCTCGAGACTTCGCGCACACCTCACAGAACGCGGCGTGTCTCTCCTCCATCGCCTTCAATATTGAGGAGGAAGCCCCAACTGAGAACTACGCAATTTACAAGCCAAATTGCAGGAGTTTCGTGTAAAATATCGCAATGTTGTCAACTAATTGATCCATCAAAGCCAGTCATGTATTGAACTTCTTGCCTCCGATGTCGCTTGAGCGAAAATTATTCCAGTGTCTGGTGCGCGTCTCGCGAGCTGGTTGTTTGAAATACCTGTTCTCTGGCTGGCATCAGCGTGCTAAAGCAAAGAGCTTTGTCAGCAACTGTTGTGACAATTATGGTTCCAATAATAAGTTCAAACATAAGTTTCAACACACGAAAGCTGTAAGTCGAATTTTGTTGACGGGACGCGCTGCAAGTATTAGTTCCAATACAAATTCAAGCACAAGTTTCAACATACGGAAGCTGTAAGTCGAATTTTGTTGACGGGATGCGCTGCAAGTATTAGTTCCAATACAAATTCAAGCATAAGTTTCAACATACGGAAGCTGTAACTCGAATTTTGTTGACAGGACGCGCTACAAGTACTGGTTCCAATACAAATTCAAACCCAAGTTTCGACATACGGAAGCTGTCACTTGAATATTTTAGCTGGGCTCGTTCTGAGGAGTATATGTTTAATTGTAATTCTCTCTCGTGCCACCGCCGTTAGGGCTGCAAGAAATTCAATAGTTGCTTCAAAAGTTCTTGCGTTTCCTGTTATTCGGCAAAAATTTTATGATCATTTCTGAGCTTGGAGAATATTTGCTCCTGTAATTAAACTAAACAAGCGCTGCCTGGCCGGCCTGATAAGGCGAGGTGCGTAATAACATTTTCTAGTTTGAACACTACAAGACCGTCTGTAAAAGCACAGAGGTAACGGATGCCTGCTTCGAGGTATTTGCATATTAAGCAAGAGAAAACAGAGCTGCTCTGTACGGAGCTCTGCGGTATCGGCTTGCGAGTACAGATTTAGGCAGTTCCTTATTAAGTGCTTGTGCGACTCTTTGTACTTGTTCATTTCACTGGCGTCTCGTGTAGAGCATAACACTGATTTATTGGTGCATTTGAAGAATTTACCTACTCCGTGAAATCAAGTTGCTGAAATTTACTACCGGAGAAATCGAGTAAAATTCACTGGAATTGGATGAACCTTGCCTACTTAACAATTTAATAAGCTCTATTTCCCTGAAAAACTTAATCAAAGAAAGAAACAGCTTATTCTAATAAATTTCAAACGTTAAATGTTAGAACATTGGCTTTTTACAAAACCTTAACATTAACATCCTTAGCTGATAATATCACATTAATATCATAATACCCGTTTAAAATGTTGAAACAAAAAAAATGATTGACAGAAAAGCACAACAAAAATGATTTCCCTTCATTGCGTAATCTGGTTTTGACAGTGCATTTAAATACAAGTAACTAAGAGAACACAATCCTTGCCACGCTTCGTTGAAAATGCATTGTTTGTACGTACTTATATTGAAACAAAAGCTAAAATCGCATTCAAATACCTTAACTTGGAGATCCTTAATTGCTATTCATACATGGTTATCGTAATACCCATGTTAATTGTCAAAACCTCATTCGGAGAAAACACGAAAAAAATGCGTTCTCCTTCGTTGCGGCAATCGGATTTTGGTAATGCATTTAATTACAAGTGACTAATAAAACATAATCCATGTGACGCATTGCTGAAAACCCTCTCATCAGTGCGTACTTATATTGAAATATGAGTATGTGAACACAGGAACTAGTGATACGAGCGTGAGGGATTGATGTTGAAAGTAAAATGGGCAGATTTGATTCATTTTGAGTCTAGAACTACAAGTATTAGGTCGACAGTCAATATTTGGGACAATTTCCACACTAACGCAACTGGTATGTCGAATGATGACCTCCGAAAAAATATAATATTAACTATAACAAAAAAATTATGATATTTCCCACTTGCGCTAATAGTACTGACACAAAGGAGTTCACCGGAGTCAAAGACAAGAAAAAGATTGTTGTGCAATGCTAGCCGTAACATTTTCAACATAGCTGGAACCGTTCAAAAAGTTAACTACCTAAAATAGTGTTGTCATAATGTGCTCACGAGCGTAAGAAAGTAAAAGTTGCCACGCAAAAGGAACAAGAGAAATTTAAGACTAGAAGAAGAAAATGAAACAATGATGTTCTATAAAGCTATGATAGTCGTCAAAATCGTGGCCTTTTAAAATGTTTCAATAAGAACGAAAAAATAAAAAAGAGATACTAAATACCTTCATATTAAAATCCTTTCTTTCTTTTCGGTAATTAATTTGGCGTTGAAAATACAAATAAATATAAGTAACTAAGAAAACAAATCCCTGACACATAGTTCAAAACACTTTCGTTATGGGAGCACGTATATTGGAGTATGTGCAAACCAGTATAAGAACTAGTGATTGGAGGGACTAATTTTAAGAGTAAAATGGGCTGATTTAAATTATTTTGCGTCTAAAACTATGAGATCGACATTCGGGACAATTTTCATTTTTAGTTCTTATGTATCGACTAGTACGCCAAAATAATAAGCTCGAAGGGAATAAAATGTTTTACAACAAGACGAATTTATAACATTTACAAACTACGCTGATAATTCTGGCACAAAAGAGTTCACTGGAGTTGGAGACATAAGAATTGTTGTACAATGTTAACCATAACATTTGCAGCACAGCTGGAACAGTACGAAAAGTTAACTACCGAAAATAGTTTTATCATAATGCACTCACAAGCGTAAGAAAGTAAAATTTGCCAATGAATTACGTCGCATTTTCAAACGTTTTTATGCGAGTGAAAAATGCTCTCAAATATCTTAAAATTTAGACCTTGACTTGATATTTACACATGGGGATCGTAATACTCATGCAGGTTAATTGTTGAAACAAATGGTTGGGAGAAACACACGTAAAAATGCGTTTCTTCGTTGCGTTGGTCTGATTTTGACAATACATTATGTTATAAGTGATCAAGAAAACATTTTTCAAATGATGTATTGCTGAAAACACTCTCGTTAGTGCAATCCCAAATTGAAATTTGAGCTTACGAACATAGGAACTAGTGAAATGAGGGATTAAGGTTGAAAGTAAAATTGGTAGATCCAAATTAATTTGCGTCTTAAACTGTGAGGTTGACACTAGAGGCAATTTTACATTGTTTCGTATCAACTACTAAGCAAAATAACCGGGTCGGATAAAATGAAATATTTTACAATAACACAAAAATAAAATTCGGAAGGTAATAAAATTGTCACTAAAGAATTCACCGCATTCGAATACATGAGAAGAATCGTTGTGCAATGCTAACCATAACATTTGCAACAATGGTGGGACAAAACGAGAAAGTCGAAACAACCTAAAATAGTGTGGCCAAAATTTGCTCGATGAATGTAGAGAACGAAACGTCGTCACAGAAGATTACCAAGAGCATTTACTCTATATATATATATATATATATATATATATACATACAAACACAAATATCCATTTATGTATATACATACATAGGAGCATCACATGTGCATACATACGAGTACTTAATGTTTGCATAGAAGCAGCAAAGTATCGTACTTGAACGAGGTCATTATAATTGTTCTCAACAAATGTTTTGCCCAGCGCACACGGACAATGATACAGAGCATATGTAAAAATTTCAATTTGCCTTCTATACCTCGTAAGGTCATCTCTTTCAAACAGTAAGGTATCTATAGACGTGTTAATATACCTTCTACACCTCGTAAGGTCATCTCTTTCAAACAGTAAGGTATCTATAGACGTGTTAATATACCTTCTACACCTCGTAAGGTCATCTCTTTCAAACAGTAAGGTATCTATAGACGTGTTAATATACCTTCTACACCTCGTAACGTCATCTCTTTCAAACAGTAAGATATCTATAGACGTGTTAATATACCTTCTACACCTCGTAACGTCATCTCTTTCAAACAGTAAGGTATCTATAGACGTGTTAATATACCTTCTACACCTCGTAACGTCATCTCTTTCAAACAGTAAGGTATCTATAGACGTGTTAATATACCTTCTACACCTCGTAACGTCATCTCTTTCAAACAGTAAGGTATCTATAGACGTGTTAATATACCTTCTACACCTCGTAACGTCATCTCTTTCAAACAGTAAGATATCTATAGACGTGTTAATATGCCTTCTACACCTCGTAACGTCATCTCTTTCAAACAGTAAGATATCTATAGACGTGTTAATATACCTTCTACACCTCGTAACGTCATCTCTTTCAAACAGTAAGATATCTATAGACGTGTTAATATACCTTCTACACCTCGTAACGTCATCTCTTTCAAACAGTAAGATATCTATAGACGTGTTAATATACCTTCTACACCTCGTTACGTCATCTCTTTCAAACAGTAAGGTATCTACCAACCTACAACACATTCATCACAGCATTGAATGATGGAGGCCCCATTCATCAATTCCTACTTCGTCGCAGGCCAACAAATTGCGCCCGGGAGAGCAAATCCCGAGAGGAAGCCCCGTGCTGCGTGGCATCACGCAGTGCTCTCCCTCGTGGAAATCAAGTTAACCGTTCTCTCGCTAAATTTCTTCGTTAAATTTTATCAAGCTAACCGTTGTTTGGCTAGCTTTCTTCTCTTCCATTTTACCAAGCTAACCGTTATCTGGCTAAATTGCTTCATTCCGAATTTCATCAAACTGTCGCCTGGCTAACTTTTTTCTTTCCCATTTTATCAGGTTAACTTTTCCTGGCTCTAATTCCTTCAATTTTGCTCTGGATTAAAATTTAGGCATGAAATAATGAAACTGGATTTCATGGCCAGATTTCATTTGAAGAAGGCAAAATTACAGACTTTTGGCCGCCAACAAACCATTGCAAGCCTGCCTCAGCTGCCACTGTGAGGCCTGAAATCCTGCCTCAGCTGCCGCCGTGAAGCCTGAAATCCTGCCTCAGCTGCCACCGTGAGGCCTGAAATCCTGCCTCAGCTGCCACCGTGAGGCCTGAAATCCTGCCTCAGCTGCCGCCGTGAAGCCTGAAATCCTGCCTCAGCTGCCACCGTGAGGCCTGAAATCCTGCCTCAGCTGCCACCGTGAGGCCTGAAATCCTGCCTCAGCTGCCGCCGTGAAGCCTGAAATCCTGCCTCAGCTGCCACCGTGAGGCCTGAAATCCTGCCTCAGCTGCCACCGTGAGGCCTGAAATCCTGCCTCAGCTGCCGCCGTGAAGCCTGAAATCCTGCCTCAGCTGCCACCGTGAGGCCTGAAATCCTGCCTCAGCTGCCACCGTGAGGCCTGAAATCCTGCCTCAGCTGCCGCCGTGAAGCCTGAAATCCTGCCTCAGCTGCCACCGTGAGGCCTGAAATCCTGCCTCAGCTGCCACCGTGAGGCCTGAAATCCCGAGGCGGTCGTTGCAGCTGAGGTGCAATCAATGCTCGTAATGGAGGACGATTGCGTTCTTGTTGAGAACAGAGATGAGCACCATCCAATATTGAGTCGATTTTAGCCGTAATGGTTGCGAGTGTTGTTAATAAGGCTAAGTGAAATCATCCAGGGTGTTTTTTAAATAATATTTCCAGGTTCATTTCAACTGTAAAAATGCTTGGAGTGTACCTCAACACTTATTTTATACAGAATGAGAGCTGTAATTCAAGCCTTATTTATTTAGTGAATATAAAGTAGTCTAGACTAGCATAATGAGAGAAAATTACTCACCTTAGAGCAGGTGCTTTCATTCGGGCTGCCTTAGACTTATAGAAATCAATGTGAATTGTGTCATGGCGGGACCAAATTTACGTGAATTATTTAAGCAGTGGGCCTCAATATGGGGCATTTCTTGTGGGTTTATACAGCAAGAAGTGTTGCCAACAATGGCTTAATTCTTGGAAAGAAGAATCTCCAGTTTTGATGGCCATTTGTTCAAAATAATAAATGCCTGAGAGTGCTTCACTGTATGCAACGTATTCCGATTATCATCCGATTACAGGTTTCGATGGTAGGAACGAAAAATTAAAATACAGAAAAGGCTTGTTACAATGAAATAATTTTTGCTTGCATTCCTAAACAATGCATCTACTTTGAATGTTATCTTACAGGTGTCAAAGCGTATGATTTTGAATACTACTAGAGAAATCTTCCGGTGCTGTGTTTCCAGTAAATTTTATCATGCGACGTAAGTTACTGCACATCGAAGTACTGAAAAATACAAAACTAAGGAGGACTTTTTTAAGATGGCATGAAAAGGGTTTCAGTCATAAAATAGATACTAATTGCAAGTATCAAAATCAGCTTACTGTTAGCATAACACACGAATCATTTACAGTACCTCCGTGCGCATGAGTAGCGTCAAGGGAAAATAACGTAAATTATTCATGGCACGAGGTTTCTTTGCATTTCTTCCCTAGAGAACAATGCAGAAAAATGAACAGCTCTGACTTGACCAACTTTCAAACTGACGACCTGAATGAAAAAAGGTTCCCAACTCGTTTTCTTCCTACAGCTTCAATTCAACGAAGCGAAATTCCTCGTTGAACGAAGTACCCTGGTAGACACGGCAGGCTGAGCAAATTAGCTGATGCGACAAAAGTTTGAGTGTGTCAGGTGAGAAATGGCAAACTTCATCGTCCTTTTCACCAGTCGCGTACAGAGAGGTAGAGCGCAGTGGTCACCGTGGCCGAGTGGTTAAGAGCGCGTCCTTCACGGGAAGGTGTAGACAGTTCGAATCCCGGCAGTGCCACCCGGTGATTTCTCCCCGTTGGGAAAAGGGAGAACTCAGCCACAATTCCCCACACCACTAAGGTGTCAGAAATGGGTGCCGGTTGACCGGGGCTAACCGTCATTGCGTCCAGTGTTTGTTATACGGCATTTTAAAAACCAAAGTACAAGATGATTGGTATCAGGCTTGTTTGATTGTAATAAAGCATCCCTTAAAGCATTCTGTGGGCTCCTTCAAAACTGAGGAGATGTGCTGAGCGCGAACGGACAGCTGGCTAAGCAAGGCAATTACTGCCTACTCTAACTTTTTCCCCACCTGCATGCAGGTTTTTCGCTGCTCAAGTAATTAAATCACTTGGGCGGCGAAAAGCATGCATGCTCCGGCGAAAAAGTTAGACTATGTAGCGTTTTTTGTTGACGTCAGTTTCATCACCTTGGGAGCGGAGCAGGCGTCAGTCCTCTTACGCCAGCGTGCTTTTGGATTTACTTGAGACCACACTGTGGGTAGAAACAGTCTAAAGCGGCCCACTGACGTTCAATTCTGTCAATATAATTGTAAATAATGAATATTGACAATTTTATTGATCGTCTGTGGGCTTGATTGACGACCGTCAAATAATTGACTTAGTGGGCAAAAAAATTTCGTCAATATATTGAGTCACTGATATTGACAATTAAATTGATCGTCTATGGGCCGCTTTAGAGGTTTTTTACCGGTTATTGTGCGTTAATGTATAGTGATTCACTCATGGGATGAATAGCGAGATTCTCTCGTCAGTTCTGGAACATTTTCTGTATATGTAAGAGGGCGTCAGTGCTCTGTGCTCGAAGATTACACGACTTACACCTGTGAAACAAACTGGAATAACTTGGCCAGAAAACAACGCACAACATTAATCCCACCGCCTGAAGCAGTTATGCTTTCAGCTCTACGTAGCGAAAACTCGCGCAATGATAAAATAAAAACAGAATTATGATATACATGTGATCATAAGTCACTGTAGAAGAAACATGTTAGGGTCAAACCAGTCATTTTTTCGTAGACCGTGTGGCAATGCTGACGTCATGGCAACGGACCAATGGCAGCGCTCATATTGCATCTGGAAACACTGCTAAACCCAAATCTGCCACCACTATTGGCCAAACGACATGTCGCAATGGTGAAGTCATAAAATTTGTTTGAAATGAAGCCGTTCTATTGGCTAGCCGAACAAGAGGAGGTGTATTATTCCCTATAGAAATGACTCTACCTTGTTTCCACTACCGTGACACGAGGTAACAAAGGATTTGAAACGTAAATTAAAAATACGACACCTGAGAACGTTATTTTTTCAACACCCTTTTTACGAAAATTCCTATTATGAGAACCGAGAATATTCCAGCTGAGCATTACACTGTGTGCTCCGTAACATTTGCGCAAAATGTGTACGTTTTAATTTCTGTTCAGATGAGATCTTTATTCATTAGGTCAAACAACCAATTTTTCCTACGAAATAAAAACAACATACCACAGAAATTACCGTGATAGCTTGAACGGGAATTCCACATTATAGTGGCACGTCCTAAAACAGTAGATTCATTCTTGGCAGCAGCAGCAGCAACAAATGCAGCAGCAGCAAAAGCAGCAGCAGCAACAGCAGCTCCCTCCGCAGAGAACGACAAATGTACAAAATCAACGAATCTATCGATCTTAAAAGCAATCTCTTAAGCTGCGAATGCACCGGGAAGATCCAACGGTTGGTTGCCATGGCGACCCCAAATGTCATCAAGTGGCCGTACCCTAAATGTCATCAATTGACCTCCAAATACCATCAAGTGGCCGTACCACAAACGCCATCAAGTGGCCGTACCACAAATACTATCAAGTGGCCGTACCCTAAATGTCATCAATTGACCTCCAAATACCATCAAGTGGCCGTACCACAAACGCCATCAAGTGGCCGTACCACAAATACTATCAAGTGGCCGTACCACAAATACCATCACGTGGCTGTACCACAAATACCATCACGTGGCTGTACCACAAATGCAATCAAGTGGCCGTACCTCAAATACCATCAAGTGGCCGTACCACAAATACCATCAAGTGGCCGTACCACAAATACCATCAAGTGGCCGTACCACAAATACCATCACGTGGCTGTACCACAAATACCATCACGTGACTGTACCACAAATGCCATCAAGTGGCCGTACCACAAATACCATCAAGTGGCCGTACCACAAATGCCATCAAGTGGCCGTACCTCAAATACCATCAAGTGGCCGTACCACAAATACCATCAAGTGGCCGTACCACAAATACCATCAAGTGGCCGTACCACAAATACCATCAAGTGGCCGTTCCACAAATACCATCAAGTGGCCGTACCACAAATACCATTAAGTGGCCGTACCACAAATACCATCAAGTGGCCGTACCACAAATACCATCAAGTGGCCGTACCACAAATACCATCAAGTGGCCGTATCACAAATACCATCAAATGGCCGTACCACAAATACCATCAAGTGGCCGTACCACAAATACCATCAAGTGGCCGTACCATAAATACCATCAAGTGGCCGTACCACAAATACCATCAAGTGGCCGTACCACAAATACCATCAAGTGGTCGTACCACAAATATCATCAAGTGGCTGTACCACAAATACCATCAAGTGACCGTACCGCAAATACCATCAAGTGGCCGTACCACAAATGCCATCAAGTGGCCGTACTCTAAATACCATCAAGTGGCCGTACCACAAATACCATCAAGTGGCCGTACGACAAATGCCATCAAGTGGCCGTACCACAAATACCATCAAGTGGCCGTACCAAAAATACCGTCAAGTGGCCGTACCACAAATACCATCAAGTGGCCGTACCACAAATGCCATCAAGTGGCCGTTCCAAAAATACCGTCAAGTGGCCGTACCACAAATACCATCAAGTGGCCGTAGCACAATTGCCATCAAGTGGCCGTACCACAAATGCCATCAAGTGGCCGTTGCCTCGGCCATTACGGCTGTCGTCCGATCCCACCATTGCCCCGCGCGAGCGGCAGAGCTCGGGGCTGGGAGGAAGCAAGTGTGTGCCAGTCGAGCCAGTACCTGCAACATGCAAATTACAGTATATCGTTTTTGCGTGTGAGGGACTCGAATTACAGCTAATTTTATTGAGCTCAGAGCTGTTTGCGAGAGAGAAAGAGAGAGGGAGTGTGTGTTTGTGAGAGAGAAAAAGAGAGAGAAACAACTAATTTTATCGATCTCAGAAGCTGTTTGTGTGAGAGAGAGAAGCCACTGAAACGCAATCAAACACATGGAACTGGAAAGGCTTCGGAGAGTGAAAAAGAAATCGCTGTTTATAGTCTGATCACGAAGCAGAAAAGATGAGAGAGCAAATTCGTGAGATTCACATATTGTAAGGCTTCCAATCTGTTTTAGGTGTGAATATAGTACTGACCCACAGATATGTCGTGATGTTCCTTGATGGCCATCAAATGATCCTTGAACACCTGAAAAATTCGACATCTAAAGAGGTATTTTCCAACAACGGCAAAAGTAAAGTTAACGCCAGAAACAATTTTTTATTAATTTCAACTTTTTAGAGCCGCAACTTTATTGGTAAATGTTTTTAGAGACAGTTTTCCCTACTTTTGAGCTAGGCTAATGAAATAAATATTTTTAAAAGTGAAATATTTCATGGAGTATAGCAAAGCATTCAGTGTCGATGCACTGTGTTGTATCCGAAGGGCCTAATGTACAAATTTAACATTCAAGCTTTTGTTCAATTTTAATATCAGGTTTCAGCTCCTTTCTATTCATCATAATCATAAACTATAGTTGAAATTAATGAAATATTTATGTCATTGGTATTTTAAAATTCTGGATGTATATTCAAAACTCAATCTTTCAATTTCAATCTTTAAACTACAGAAACATATCTTACTTCAATTCATCACTTCTTTTTTGAAATGGAAACACATTTTGCCGTTGTATTTGATGCTTTGAGAAGATAGCAACAAACTAGAAGAAAGAACACATCCTCGGTTATCGGTTCTCTGCAACTAGAAAACCTTTCCCAACACAAAAATCATAAACGTCAAACTCCTCTACAAGTCAGTACAAAAGCAGCGTGACCTCGAATAAAACAATCACCTTTCGAAAAGAAGTGTTGAAATCCGTAAGATAACCGCTGACGGTAGCAACATCTCAGGTCACTGAACACGTTAGTAACTAACGCGAAACAACATTCTGGGAGCATATCAAACTCTTTCACTCACACCTGACATCACAACTACAGCGTCTTGACGATCAAGAGGACATTAGTCGTGGCACTCGAGCGTCGTAAATGACACCGGGAGAACTCACCGAGACTCTAATGCCAAAATTTTAAAGGATTTGTGCCTTTCTGTCGGGCTAAAGATGCCATCAAAATCAGCTGACCCACATCAACACAGCAACTGCACCACATCAACACAGCAGCTGCACCACACCATCACAGCAGCTGCACCACACCAACACAGCAGCTGCACCACATCAACACAGCAGCTGCACCACACCAACACAGCAGCTGCACCACACCAACAAAGCAGCTGCACCACACCAACACAGCAGCTGCACCACACCAACACAGCAGCGCACCACATCAACACAGTAGCTGCACCACATCAACACAGCAGCTGCACCACACCAACAAAGCAGCTGCACCACACCAACACAGCAGCTGCAGCACACCAACACAGCAGCTGCACCACATCAACACAGCAGCTGCACCACATCAACACAGCAGCTGCATCACACCAACAAAGCAGCTGCACCACACCAACACAACAGCTGCACCACACCAACACAGCAGCTGCACCACACCAACACAGCAGCTGCACCACACCAACACAGCAGCTGCACCACACCAACACAGCAGCTGCACCACATCAACACAGCAGCTGCACCACATCAACACAGCATCTGCACCACACCAACAGAGCAGCTGCACTACACCAACACAGCAGGTGCACCACATCAACACAGCAGCTGCACCACACCAACACAGCAGCTGCACCACATCAACACAGCAGCTGCACCACACCAACACAGCAGCTGCACCACATCAACACAGCAGCTGCACCACATCAACACAGCAGCTGCACCACAGAACGGCTATAAAGTCACGATTAAAGCTGCGGAGGAATTGTAATAGAGCAAAACCTGACCGCAATGTATGTTAACGTTTGGACGTGATATAAAACTAATTCGACTGCTTTTGTTTGCGTTGAAATGTTAAAAGGCTTCTATAATTGGGCATCAGAATAAGTGTTAAATATAAAGAAGCATTGATTTTTTAATTGAATGAGTTCTGTTATTCCAAAAATCAATCACGCGGGAAAATGAAAAGGGGTTATTTAATAGCCATGGTAGCAACGGCTTTCTTTTTCTTTTTTAGTCATTTTAAAAGAAATTTTAATATTCCTCCGTAGAAATAAGTTTTAATGCCAATTTTCTGTTGAAAATCATGCAAAATTATGTAATAGTTTCTGTATTTTTGCAAGAGAATTTTCTAAGTGGCTACTGATATATTTAGGACTGTGATTTTCCCAGCGAAGCACAGCGATGATATTCTTTGGGTTCGATTCCTGATCCGATCAAAATAAATATTGCGCGTCCAGCGCTCCAAAGAGGATTCGAGCGCAAAACTCCCTAATTGAAGTTCAAACACTCAAATTTTGTACCTGATAATCAAAGCATTTCGTACGCGAACAAAAAATTCTCTGCAACAATTTCAAAGAGTAACGTTCATCTTGCTTGCGATGTTTCATGGGAAATTAAAAGTATTTAGTGGACGAACAATCGCATGTTATCTACGTATCTCGATTCCAACTGCTCGGAGGAAAACGTTGATGGTGAAAAGATAGTAAGATCCAGTTATGTTTTCAAAATATTGTGGTTTCTATTACTTAGAAAATACTTCTCGAGATCATTATGGCACGTCTGCAGGAAAAATTTTACTGCTTTAAAAACAAGCTTTTCTCGTGCTGCTAGCTCAACGTTTTCCGTACACTCATATAGTGGTGCAATCACGTATGTTTACTTACAAAATACGCAGTGTTTGTATCTACCAACAATATTTTTGCATGATATCAACATAGTAAAAATGTATAATTCATTACTCATATTATACATCATTTAATATATAATGTCAGAATAATTGCACACTAGAACACGCACACACTGTCTGTAGTTGCATCAGTGACACGGTACATCAGTGGCTGTACATCGGATTTTTTCTTGCAGTTGCAGATCACTTGATTACTTCGGTGCCCTGTCGTCTGCAGCAGCGGATGTCTCGTCTCCGGTCGCAGGCTTCCGTCGCGCTGATGCCTCTGCCATGATATCATTTGTGGGTCACCTTAGCAAATACCTTCATCATGCTTTGCTCTCGGGGCTTACCTGAAATTTTCAATGACAATAATGGAAACATCATTGAAGGTTTAAGTCAGCTTTTAAATGTTAACAGAGAAAACAGTAATTGCAGTCGATGTACTGACGGATAATTCTCACATGAAAATTAGTATTAGAAACAAACTGCTATATCATTTGTGGGTCATCGTTGTTAATGTGCTCAAACGATGGTTTGCTCTGAAGATTTGCCTGGACTTTTTGATCTCGACAATGAGAACAGCGATGACAGTCGACGTATTGACGGATAGTTTCTGGATGAAAAATGTTATTGGAAATAAAAATACTGGAGATGTCATTTGAAGCTTTGAAAACAACGATTGTGAAATTATTCTTCCCCATGCCAACGCGTTCGTTAATTTAGGCTAAAGTTAGCTTTATAATTGGCACTCATTGACTTAGCGGAGGCCAGTCCCATCTTCTTCCTTTGATCACCAAACTTCTTCATGAAAATTTAATGAATCCAAATTAACTTTCATCACAAGAACGTCCTGCTCCAAGAAAATATACCAACTGGAATTAAGATGTATGGTATTAAATCTTGGTTTATAAAAACCTTGAAATTTAAAAATACCTTAACTTTACTCCCTTTAGTGCGACAGAAAGTAGGTTAGGCTATTTTTGGGATTTATAGGGATGTGATTATAGTTATTATTGCGAAATTTATAGGAGTGTTATTGCGATGTAAGCTTGGCCTAGATAAATTAAATGCTCAACATACGCGTTATTAGCCGTTGGTTTTAAGTGGCAGGAAAGAGACATTCTCTCTCGCAGGGAAAGCAATCGTGCTTGGTGTTCGAAAATGTATCTAGGAATATTTGGGGGAGCTGAATACAGATAAATGCTGATAAAATAAGGGTCAAATTGAAAGGAAATACTGCATTAAACTAAACTTGAAACAAAGCAAATTTTGAATTCTAAAATGACGCATTAGCATGCAAGAATATACAAAATATACCTGTGATAGTCAACAAAGCCCTCTCATATATCCTTTTCTTCTTTTAACAAAATACCAAGAGCAAGCTTTACTCCGATTCAAGAACTATGTCAGGCCTTGTTTGACGGAATGAAAGAAAAACGTAACAGCGCTATTGCCCTTCGTTTCAACACTTCAACCACCACATGTATTATTCTAAGAATAAAGTCTACGGAATTTAGTGCCTGAATTTAAATATATCGTTTTGGGCTTGACATGTTGAAACAAAGTCTACGGAGTTTAAGGTCATTATTTAAGTATGATGATAGTTGTGAACAATTTGCATAAAGTCTACGGAATTTACTGCCTGAATTTAAATACAACGGTTCAGGGTGTTGTGTTGAAACAAAGTCTACGGAATTTAAGGCTATGATTTAAGTGCAATGAATGATATAAAAATTTCAATAAAGTCTACTTAATTTAGTGCCTGAACCACAGCAATTGTATATTTTTATTCCAATTCAGTGTAAGGAATTCAGCCTCAGAATTTAATTAAACAGCACTGATAAGAGTTTTCATAGGCATCCTGTGTCTGCTGATTAGGTAAAACCAGGAGAATTAAACCGAATAATACAAAGTCACATAAACTAATTATGATGATCATTTGGTGGGAGTGTCATACATACCTAAGCAACAGTGCATGCTGCGTGTGCTAATGAAATAACCGGGAGCTGAACACTTGAAACCGGTATTAACAATACATGTAAAACTTCGCAAACTTTTTGACGTAGTAAAAAAGTATTAAATTACGCTGCAAATTTGGATCCTTTGGGCCTGGTGATCAGGATAAAAATTAAGTCGTGACCCAGCAACGGCAATAAAGACCCCACAACAACAATAATAACCCCACAACAACAATAATAACCCCACAACAACAAAATATACCTTAAATAATAGTATTAACCCCACAACAACAATAGTGACCCCACAACAACAAAAGATACCTTAAATAACATTAGTAACCCCACAGCAACAATAGTGACCCCACAACTACAAAAGATACCTTAAATAACATTAGTAACCCCACAGCAACAATAGTGACCCCACAACAACAAAAGATACCTTAAATAACATTAGTAACCCCACAGCAACAATAGTGACCTCACAACAACAAAAGATACCTTAAATAACATTAGTAACCCCACAGCAACAGTAGTGACCCCACAACAACAAAAGATACCCTAAATAACATTAGTAACCCCACAGCAACAATAGTGACCCCACAACAACAAAAGATACCTTAAATAACATTAGTAACCCCACAACAACAATAGTGACCCCACAACAACAAAAGATACCTTAAATAACATTAGTAACCCCACAGCAACAATAGTGACCCCATAACAACAAAAGATACCTTAAATAACATTAGTAACCCCACAACAACAATAGTGACCCCACAACAACATAAGATACTTTAAATAACAGTAGTAACCCCACAACAACAATGATGACCCCCACAACAATAAAAGATACCTTAAATAACATTAGTAACCCCACAACAACAATAGTGACCCCACAACAACACAAGATACCTTAAATAACATTAGTAACCCCACAACAACAATAGTGACCCCACAACAACAAAAGATACCTTAAATAACATTAGTAACCCCACAACAACAATAGTGACCCCACAACAACAAAAGATACCTTAAATAACATTAGTAACCCCACAACAACAGTAATGACCCCCACAACAATAAAAGATACCTTAAATAACATTAGTAACCCCACAACAACAATAGTGGCCCCCACAACAATAAAAGATACCTTAAATAACAGTAGTAACCCGACAACAACAATGGTGACCCCACAACAACATAAGATACTTTATATAACAGTAGTAACCCCACAACAACAGTGGTGACCCCACAACAACATAAGATATTTTAAATAACAGTAGTAACCCCACAACAACAATGGTGACCCCACAACAATAAAAGATACCTTAAATAACAGTAGTAACCCGACAACAACAATGGTGACCCCACAACAACAAAAGATACTTTAAATAACAGTAGTAACCCCACAACAACAATGGTGACCCGACAACAACAAAAGATACCTTAAATAACAGTAGTAACTCCACAGCAACAATAGGGACCACACAACAACAACATTAGGACCCCAAAAACAACTGCGGACAATGCAAGCAAGTTAGGGTCTCGAGAGACTCGAATTGGCCGGTTGAGGAGGGACGCCAGCGTCGCAATATTTCACGAGGGAACAATTAAGTGCGGCGACACGCGTCTTTTTCTGCCTCTGCGCCTGACACCTACACCAGCCCCGCTCTGGTCGGTCTCTCCCGCGCCTCTGTTGTGTGTGTTGCTGTCCTACTCGCTGTGTGGCAGGGGTGGGTGTCTTTCTAGAGTAGAGTACTAGTTTTCTTTGTTTTACAGCCGTCTTGCTCGTTGTTTGGCCGTGATGAGTGTCTTTCTAGTGTAAGGTCGGAATTTTTTTCAGCTGTCTTGCTCGCTGTGTAGCAGTGGTAAGTGCCTTTCTAGTGTAGAGTCGGAGTTTTTTTTTATTTTACAACTGTCATGTTCGCTGTTTGGCAGTGGTGTCTTTCTAGTGTACAGTTTTACTTTTCTTTGTTTTACTGCTGTCCTGATCCCTGTGGGGCAGTGGTGAGTGTCTTTCTGGGGTATAGTTTTAGTTTTTTTGTTTTACAGCTGTCTTTCTCGCTGTGTGGCAGTGGTGGGTGTCGTTCTAGGATAGAGTATTAGTTTTCTTTGTTCACTGCTGTCCTGCTCCCTGTGTGGCAGTGGTGGATGTCTCTAGTACAAAGATTTAGCTTTTTTGTTGGGAATCTTAGCACAAGTGTCGTGCCCTCACTGCTGTCCTGCTCCCTGTTTGGCAGAGGTGAGAGTCTCTAGTGTAGGGTCGGAGTTTTTTCTCGGGAGTCTTAGCGCAAATGTCGTACTTAGATACGAACGATGCTTTCACGCTTTGTTTTACAGCTGTCTTGCTTTCTTTTTCGCCGTGGTGGGTGCTTTTCTGGTGTAGAATTTTAGCTTTTTCATGGAAGTCTTAGCACAAATGTTCTGCTGTGGTACAAACGATGTCCTCACGCTCTGCTTTACAGCTGTCTTGCTCGATGTTAGGGAGTGGTGAGTGTCTGTCTAGCGTACAGTCCTGTTTTTTTTAGCACCAGAATTTAATTGTGAAATTCAAATTTAATTTTCTGCTTTCAAGCCTCAAATCTTGACACAAATGTCTTGCTGGGGTACGAACAACGCCATTATGCTATATTTTGTCGCAGTCTTGGCCGCTGTTTGGGAGCAGTGAATGTCTCTCTACTGTACAGTCCAAGTTCTTTTAATCAAGTTTCAGCGCATATATCATAGAAAAATGAAAATGAGGATGTATGTTCGGTGTCCACAAAAGTAAGTCTTTTTATTTAATTTTGATGATTGATGAATTTGTAAAGTTGGAAAATCAGACATGAAAGACCGATTTGCGTTTTGAAGGGATAAATGAAGGTTGTGTGTACTAGCCGTCATCACGTGCGGTAGCCGTCATCACGTATAAATGGTCACGTAGAGACACCACAACAACAGTAGAGACACCACAACAACAGTAGAGACACCACAACAACAGTAGAGACACCACAACAACAGTAGAGACACCACAACAACGGTAGAGACACCACAACAACAGTAGAGACACCACAACAATTGTAGAGTCACCACAACAACAGTAGAGACACCACAACAACAGTAGAGACACCACAACAATTGTAGAGTCACCACAACAACGGTAGAGACACCACAACAACAGTAGAAACACCACAACAATTGTAGAGTCACCACAACAACAGTAGAGACACCACAACAACAATAGAGACACCACAACAACAGTAGAGACACCACAACAACAGTAGAGACACCACAACAACAGTAGAGACACCACAACAACAGTAGAGACACCACAACAACAGTAGAGACACCACAACAACAGTAGAGACACCACAACAACAGTAGAGACACCACAACAACAGTAGAGACACCACAACAACAGTAGAGACACCACAACAACAGTAGAGACACCACAACAACGGTAGAGACACCACAACAACAGTAGAAACACCACAACAATTGTAGAGTCACCACAACAACAGTAGAGACACCACAACAACAGTAGAGACACCACAACAACAGTAGAGACACCACAACAACAGTAGAGACACCACAACAACAGTAGAGACACCACAACAACAGTAGAGACACCACAACAACAGTAGAGACACCACAATAACAGTAGAGACACCACAACAATAGTAGAGACACCACAACAACAGTAGAGACACCACAAAAACAGTAGAGACCCCACAACAACAGTAGAGACACCACAACAACAGTAGAGACACCACAACAACAGTAGAGACACCACAACAACAGTAGAGGCACCACAACAGCAGTAGAGACACCACAACAACAGTAGAGACACCACAACAACAGTAGAGACACCACAACAACAGTAGAGACACCACAACAACAGTAGAGACACCACAACAACTGTAGAGACACCACAACAACAGTAGAGACACCACAACAACAGTAGAGACACCACAACAACAGTAGAGACACCACAACAACAGTAGAGACACCACAACAACAATAGAGACACCACAACAACAGTAGAGACACCACAACAACAGTAGAGACACCACAACAACAGTAGAGACACCACAACAACAGTAGAGACACCACAACAACAGTAGAGACACCACAACAACAGTAGAGACACCACAACAACAGTAGAGACACCACAACAACAGTAGAGACACCACAACAACTGTAGAGACACCACAACAACAGTAGAGACACCACAACAACAGTAGAGACACCACAACAACAGTAGAGACACCACAACAACAGTAGAGACACCACAACAACAGTAGAGACACCACAACAACAGTAGAGACCCCACAACAACAGTAGAGACACCACAACAACAGTAGAGACACCACAACAACAGTAGAGACCCCACAACAACAGTAGAGACCCACAGCAACAATAGAGACCCCACTTACGCTGATGACAATTTAATCTTCTGTGTACAAGGCCTCATAACCAGGATAATCCCCACATTTCCAGTCGTATTCTGAGGAAATTTTATCACAAAGTCCAGATTGACCTAGTAGGAGTATCGTGTACTCATTTTCATCTAGAATCGTTTTTGTTAATGTTAGCCTTATAAGGTTGAATTCTTAACCTTTTTGTAACTTCATCTTGGCAAATTTCCTACAAGAATTTCCCGTTAACTAAAACCCTGTGGGAATTTCGTGCGATTTCTTTCTGAAATTGGAAAAGTTCCTCAGCTCCGGTTCGTTGCAAATCTAATAAGGCAAAAAAGAATTTTGTAAGCTGATTGCATAAAGAAAAACATGTTGCATGGTTCAATAAGATTCAATATGATAATTTTCTAGTGACAACATACATTTCAATATTGCATGTAGTGCGTATCAATGAAGTTATACAGTAACTAAGGACAACTGTATGTTAATCAGTAAGTAAAACCAAGGCTGGAAAAAGCATAATGCTCCTATAACTGCTGGATAGCAGCGAATGAGAAAAAAATTACTGGGAAATGTGGGGAAATACTTCACTCGTGCAATTTTTGGAAAATACTTCGCTTTAGGAAATGTCTAAAAAACCGTTATCACTGTTATTCTTGAGTGTGAGAATGTCGACCAAAGTTTATCCGTGTGTGTAAGGACAATTCGTCACTGTTCGGTTGGAAAAACAAGCGGCGATTGTTTGGGGTAGAGGTAGGCGTGTCATATTTCGCGGCCTCAAGTGCGGCGAGCGCAGGCATAGAGAACGACGCACACACGAACACACGCACGATACAAGCGTACCCAAGCCGAGGCTTTGTAGGGCAAGGAGGCGGACGTGACGTCTGAACACAGGCCCGCACAACCGGAGCCAATCACCGCTCGCCAAAGCTATGACGCAAGAAGGTGTGTCTCAACACGCACCAATGAGAGTCCCAGACGTCAGAATAAACAAGGATTCCGCCAATCAGGATGCAGATGCTGCCTCTGTACAATGGAATGATCTGGATCAATCTCGAAGGAAGGATGCGAAACGCTTATAAGGAGGGTAGATGAAGCCTAGAGGAGGATTTTTGAACGCACGAGAGAGCACTGCGCACGACGTCTGAGGGTGCACTACACAGCAGGTCGGCATAGCCGACTTGCCTTCTACCAAGCTGCAATTTGAAAGTTAATAATTCGAAGTGCAAGAAACAAAGTTGGACGTCGGCAACCGGTGAACACCGTCTCCCAAAAGAAACCTGATCGAAGTAAACCGGCCTCGCAGCGGTGATTCAAATACCTTTGCATCGGGGACCGAGCTCACAGGCAACTGCAGCATCAAGATTTGGAGCCACGCAAGCGCCAACATTGCGAGTATCAACAGTCAAGTTCGTTCACCAACGATGCGAAAATCAGCGCACAAAACTACAGTGAATTGGCTCACCAACGCCTCCCGGAATCCTGGGCTGAACGAAACTCTAAAGCGATTCCAGGCATCATGGCAGCAGTGAATACGAGTTGTAATACCGGCATCCCAAGATGGAGCGGTGGAAGGTACCACTGCAGCACGTTAACGAGACATCAGCACAGGACAGCAGCCATTCTAAGCTACGACGTGGAACATCAGCAGTGAGCAATGGCATCGGCAGTGAATATCCATCAGTGAATCCTTTATTATCAAAAGGGCGAGTGTTGAATAGTTGTGAGAGCTCTTTTAGGTGGTGATTGAAGTTCAATTTCAGATGTAGATCAGCACACAGAAAAGTTCTTCTCAAAGTATCGCGAAGAATCATCTAATTTATAGGCAATCGATTTCCTGTGTTTGTTGAGTCGAGAATCGACTTCCTGTTGTATGATTCGACACCGTGTCACAAATTCCAGGTTAAATCGTGATGTGTTATTCTCGCAAATATTATGATTTGTGTTACTGTGGAGCCGGCAGTCTGTGTATGCGTAAATCGTTGTCTACGATGGAGTATTGGTAACTTGAATTCCCGGTAAGCATCACATTATATCGTGTCATGTTTAGAGTCTTAAAAACGGTAGAAATGTGTGTGCCTTTCATTAATGCAGTTGTGCCCTTTCAAATCATTTCGTTTCAATGCCTTGTATGACTTGATCCACGTGTTTTTCCCAAAATAAATTCATGTAAATCTTCAATCCTTTTATTCTCCATGTCTGGTATGCAGGTGTACGCAAGCATGAAGGACAATATTATAAAATGTGTCCGGGGGTTGAGACTCCCCCTGCGTGCGTGATTAGTAACCCTTTTCACGTATCGCGACAGAAAAACGTTAAACCTAAATTCCTCATAGGGCCGGTGAGACTCTAGACTTTAATTCCAGTTACCTTCGTTGTAATCCCAGTTCAGTTCAAGTTGTTTTTGGAAATTTTGAAATTTCTTGCAGGAAAAAACGTAAGAATTACGATAAGTCGCATGGATCATCCTATTAAAAGAAGAGATTACGAGCGATGGCACTACATCATAAGCATGATATCAACAATAAATTCAATCAATTTGACTGAGAGCGCATATTGTCTCTGATCTGAAGATCTCGACCTGGGCTTCTCAACCTTTCTGTTGTCGTGTACCCTCTTAGCTTAATGGTGTATCTTCATTGTTACCTCCAGCACAGTTAAAGGCTTAGGAAACTATTGAAACACACTTAATGATTAATTATTATATATACATACACGGTTGTGTGCAAATATATATTGCAGATTTTAACATAAAAGTATGTTAAATGTACCCCCGGTTGAGAAACCCTAATCTAGACACACTGTCCGCCATTGCTGAGCTGAACAGCCCTCGTTTCGCCAGTACAACTTATCCGAAATGGAACCATTCGGCCATTGATGCCGCAATGTCAAAAGAAGTCAAAATAATCCCAAATTATGCACAAGTGTACATTGCTAAGCAAAAGTATAATACCTGCCCAGCGAGTGACGATTAAACCTAGACTTGGATGAAGGAATTTTCATCCCAGACTTTATCTGAAAATTCTTGTAATTATCAAGCGTGATTTACTGTATATGTTAACATGTTTTTATACATTTTATCAAGAATTGCTCTCTGCTTTCTTTTGAGCAAACTGAGCTTCGATTAGCGTTTCTTTGTTATCGTAGAAAGTTGCGACGTAGAGACTTGACCTCCGATGAAACCTGGGTATTTAGGAATCTAATGCCAAGATTCTGATACCCAGAATTATCACGACCAAAGTTTGCTGCAACTTTCAGCCTTAACCGTTATGCTGCCAACACTGTTCATAAGTTTTCACCTATTACCTGCAGAAATGAGTAAAAAGTTTACGTAAGAGATATCGGGCGTTTATTTATGTGACGTCTAAATTAACAACTCGCAGCAAGCAAAAAATCCATTTCGTAAAATAAATACTCAATTTGCAGCACGTAGCTCGATTTCAGTGATTCACAATTTTTTTCCTGAGATTGGTACACAAGCGCTTGTGGAATTTGCATTCGAAATCCATTAAAATTAGACGCTTCCTTGAACCAAACGGAATCGAGACTTCGGCAGCGACTAGAAGACAGAAACTAGTTCAGCTAAATATTTTATTCAGTTCAAGCGAGCCTCGAGAGCACGCAATGGTGAACGTTCGCTTTACTCTGTGTGGCGCAGCGACACTCAGAGATATTGTGCGAATTGGTGTATTTCAGAGTTCTAGTGCTTATCTAGGCTTGTAATAAGTGCCAAATATGTAACAACAGCGTTTTTCTACTGTTGTAATACGTGTTAAAATGTCATGACGATCGTAAAAATATAATGTACCACTTTATTGCTCATTTTATTTGCACGTTCTATAGTGTGTTTCTGTGAAGAGCGAAGCGTAAGATTGAATTCATTTCGTTTGAACCATTTTTTCAACTGTTAAAGGCTAATAGTCACCTACCCTTTTCCATCAATCAAATAAGCATCACAACCATGGCGTCACTGTTTTCCACCCAAAAATTGGTTTACAGTAAACGTTAGAGCACAACAGCTCCTATACCTTCTCTACACATTGAATTCTTTCCTAGCTTCTGAATAAAACACAACAGCTCCTATACCCTAGTATAACTCTCAACACATCGAATTCTTCCCTAGTTTCTGAACTTTCCATCAGCAGCTCCCAGCGTTGCAAAGAACATTTTCTTGAAATATTGTAACTCTCACAAAGAGTTTCCCTGCCGCCGCAGCCCGCCCACCAGCCGTACATTCTCATAATTACAGCCATTAACACTTCCGCCTCCTGAGCGATTGCTTCAGAAGAGCTTTCTACTTCTTCCTCCACGAATCAAAACACATGAAATGTTTTGGTTTAGTGAATTTATTAATCTGGTGTTCGGTAGAAGTTAATTATGATAGGAGTAAATTGCTTTCTATGAATCATATCTTGAATAATTCAAAACCATATTTTCGACTTCTTTCGTGTCGAATCAAAAAACATGAAATGTTTAGATTTGACAACTTTTTTAATCTGGTGTTCGGTAGTAGTTAGTAAATTGCTTGCTATGAGTCATTTCTTGAATAATTGATAATGAAATAAAACAATATTTTTTACTTTTTCCGAGACGAATCAAAACACGTGAAATGTTTAGATTTAGCAAATTCATTAATCTGGTGTACGGTAAAAGTGAGTACGATGGGGGGTAAATTACATGCTGACAATGAGTGTCTTAAAAAAGATAAAGATGTACGCTTCTCTAACCGTAGCAAAACTAGTGTTAGGATTTGTTAGCGAGAATAAGGTAGTTTAAAAATACCTTTAACATCTCGAGGTAAATCCCTTTGTATGTGTCACCTTAGTTCGCAGCCGAGCGGCGTGTGACGGTCACTCTCTGTTTCTTCCTTTGTGTCTGTGACGTCCATGCTGCTGGTAAGCTTTACTATATGTGATTCTTTCTTTCTTTTTTGTTCTTCAAGATTAATTTGTGTAAATACAATGATCAGTGTATGAAGTGTTAACGTAGAATTTGTATTGAGATAGGGTTCAGTGTGAGAGTCAGTGTTCCGGTTGTAAATGTATTTCTTTTTTTTTTTTTGTTCTAGGTATCGTTACACTCGCACGACTCCTCCTTACCCTTACCTGTAACTCTATGTCCAAACGACCCAATTCCATGTTGTTTCATTTATTAATCTTGAACATTTCTGGAATTTTAATCCGTAGACCTAATAAGTCTGACTTTGCGCATTCTATTGGCGAACTATTTTGTAAACCCAACTTGCTTCGATATTTAATTTTCGTGTTTTTTGCAATTTATTATCCTTACTGAGGGTAGAATCCTCCAAAGGAACTTAAGACGGGGAAAGTCTTAACAACAAGATATGCATAACGCACCCTAGCTGGTGTGTAATACAAGTCAAACAAGCGTGAAAAAACACCTTCTCGTCTATATTTGATGTCATATCGCCATAATCCAAATTGAATTTTCCTAAAGAGTTATTTTTCTTTGCTTCTTGCCTTCCTCCACATTTACAGTAGCTGCAAGTAATGCAGCTCCTATTGCGAATAAAGATATTAACGTTACTTAGGAGCCTCAGCGTCAAGGTCCTGCCTGATGATATGTCTTAAATTTTAAAAACTCGTATTCACATTTCACTACTTATTTTTTTCTTAGAGTATCCGTGAACAAAAATTTCACCTCATCGAGTGCAACCGAGGTGAACTTATGATCACGACAGTACGGTTGAACTGACTGGTACGTAAGATGAATATTTTTGCGACAATTCAAACCTGAAAATTCACCGTTCATTTATTATCTTACTCCAATTCGATGAAAAAATAAAGAAGCTCCTAAGCCAGTGATGATGAAAGTTTTAAATGTTTTATTACAGTTTATAGCTTATCGGTATGTTCAATCTGTCGTTGCGAGCCCTTGTGAGAAGGAACGGAGCAATAGGTGCAATACCTACTCACTTTCGTGTACTTGATATCAGCTATCCACTTCTAAACACGTGTACATAGGTGCGGTCTAACTCATTCGGATCTTCGAAAAATTTAAACAACGCCCGTATTTATATTTAGTGTAGCATCAATCACTACTACAGAATAAAACACCAGGTACGAAAAAAAATTATAAACAATTTTTTTGTAAATTCTCCTATGTTATTACGATGGGAATCTCGTTGAATACATTGAATTGGTCGGCCGACCCAAAATTCTTGGTTGGCTGGTCCGTCTCTTTTTCACGTTCTTAAAAGGATGCTTAATGGCCGTATCTGTGATACGAGTTTTACCAGTGCACATGTACAAGAATATTTCAATCGCAGGTACTTTTAGGATGGATATATTTGTTTATCTACATTTAGGAGATTTATTTAAGGAAAATATAGAGGTTCATCATTTCTGACTAGTCTCGTACATTACACCTATTTCACTTCAAATTAATCTAAGTCAAGTTCAATTTAATCCAAGTCTAGTTCAAATTAATCCCATCCTAATTTGAGTTAAAAATTAACGTAATCACTCGTTAATCTGATCTTTTTTGTGTTAAATATTTATCTATTGGATTTCATGGGCGAGACAATCGTCTTTCCTTTCAGTTAGGAAATAAATTAATCTCTATGTGAATGTAAATAAATCATCGATACTACTAAGGGTTATATAACATTACTATTTGAAAATAAATACTTGAATTGATGCATGCTGCCATTAATGTAGAATTTTAAAAAACTTCATTGCGTAGTATAATTAGAAGTTTTTATAATTGACTTGTATCATTTACGCCGCTCATTGATCTGGATCCCACTCTGCCTCCTGAAGCTGGAAACTTATCACATTTTACGATAGCTTGTCGTTAGATTGACACACCGGCGGAAGTTTTGTGGATTTCTTGCAGAAAGGAGAAGCGATTGTCTTCCTCATCACATCCAATAGATACATGTTTAGCACAAAAAACGCTCAAATTAAAGAGTGATTATGTCAATTCTTAACTCAACGTAGGGTTGGATAAATTTGAACTTGACTTGGATTAGTTTGAACTTGACTTTGATTAATTTGGACTTGAATTGGATTAATTTGAACTTGACTTTGATTAATTTGGACTTGACTTGGATTAATTTGGACTTGACTTGGATTAATTTGGACTTGACTTGGATTAATTCGGATTTGAATTGGATTAATTTGAACTTGACTTGGATTAATTTGGACTTGACTTGGATTAATTTGGACTTAACTTGGATTAATTTGGACTTGACTTGGATTAATTTGGACTTGACTTGGATTAATTTGGACTTGACTTGGATTAACTTGGACTTAACTTGGATTAATTTGGACTTAACTTGGATTAAATTGAACTTGACTTTTATTAAGTTGAAATGAAAAAGGCGTAGTTTGAAATAAAAAAGAGTTTGGGCCACGAGCAGCAGCAGCAGGGTTGGTGAGGCGAAGACGCGACGTTAACGTTACTTGTAAAGCGATAGCAATATTGTGTGTTGATGACTTACTAACCTGACCTCTGGCCTAACAAGTAAACCCAATTTATAATTTAAAAACTAACACTTAACACGTTGACTGCGTTAGCGCTGTTGCATCGGTTGTATGTTAGGTTGTAAGTAGCAGAGTTTAAAAACCAAATTTACTGCTCGATATGCTACCTATCTATTCTCATAAGTGAAAAAATATAATAATACGATATTGTGCTACCTCAGTTGTTAAAATCTACTCTAAAAAATGTAGTGAAATTATTTTAATGCTGTTCATTTTTACCGGTACGTAAATGGCATAATTGACAAAGTAGAACACACAAATGTCCCAATACATGTCCTAGTGTTTGATTCGTCGTTAATAACAACTGAAATCGCATCAAAGAAACTACCGTCCACAATTTCATACAAAGCAATCAGGGTTTAAAATCTTAATTTATTAGGAAACAGGTATATTAAATGTTTGATTTATTCGGTTAGGTAAAATATTTGGTTATTTGTTTAGATTAAATATTAGATGATTTATTTAGATTGAATGTTTAGTTATTTGCATAGATTTGAGTTTTGCAGCTTGGTTATAATATTTTCGTAGAGTTGATTGCTTTAGCTACACAAGATACTTATATATGTGTTGCGTAGTCCATGGAGTTTTTAACCTGATATACACGAGATACTTAAATTTGTGTTTCAAAGTCCGTGGAGTTTATCGCCTGTGATGATGATATAATGTGTGTTTTAAAGTCCGTGGATTTCATTGCCTAAACGCGAGCCTTAAAGGTACTACTATTTAGGTGTATGTATGTCACGGTAATATTTTACCTCAGCCGCTAAAATCTATTATAAATAAAGATGTGAAATTATTGGAGTGCTCTTCATTTATAGCGATGAGTAAAGGACATAATTTGCCCAGAATTTCAGAAACTGTTTTAGTGATCATTCGGAGAACAAGTTTTAAAATGGAAATATTGATTTTAAAAATAACTTATCTCTGAGCATTAAATCAGCGTCTTCAATCGCTCCTGTCCATGTGTTAACGTAGTATTTATTACAGTACAAAGAACAATATCTTGAAACGAAACATGAGAGAGATCGTATTATGGATACCTCCCTATTTATTAAACATTGGATCGAAAAGAGCCACCCTCAGTCAGACTTTACCTCACTTGAACTTGATATCACCTCTCCTGAATCTTTAATTGATAAAGGCAATACTATAGGTATTGACTCGATCAAAGCAATAATACAGGTATTGACTTGATCTAGGCAATAATATAGGTATAGATTTGATCTAGGCAATACCATAGGTATAGAGTCGATCTAGGCAATACTATAGGCATAGACTCGATCTAGGCAACTCCATGAGTATTAACTTGATAAAGGCAATTCTATCGCTAATCATCGGCATAATCGTCAAATGTTACTGAGAACCACGGGAATTAACGTAAATTCAACTAGAAAAAGCTGAATTTGACAACTGTTATGTTTCAGGATTAACTTAGGATGCTTCACTCTACGTGAACACCTCTGTGTGGGCCGTGTATGTTTGTGTGGTGTGAAGGTAAATGACAGGCTTTAGTTTATAACTACTTGGTGTTATAGCACTTTCTTCTGATGTGATTTCTTCCGGCCATTCACTGTACGTCCTCTGATCTTTTATTTCTGGGACTTAATTGGGTTTGTTTTCGAACTGAAGATATATTTGGACTCCAAAACGTTCTTCTTAATTATCATGACTCCTTTTCGTGGAATCTTCTTTATTTTTAGGTAATAATGAAAATGTTGGAATAACAACAGCAAACTTTTATCATTACAGTGTAGGGTTCGGGGAGTAAGGATTTGTGACAAGTGTGTTCAGGTTTAGTGGATGTGAGAGTATAAGTTATCGCTAAACTCATTGAACTTCCTTGATAAAAGTAGTGAACCTGAAATTACATTGAAAACCAAACTTTATATTAGAACAAGAATAATTTTTAAATGATATTTCGTCTGCCAATGAGCAATGATGGTCCAGCTGAAACAAATACAAGGTTTTTTTTATGTACAGTTGTTAGTACGCCGTTACAAATGTGACCTCTAAATCCGCGCACTAACAAAAATATCGTTCGGCCTCCCAGTTCTGTATGATAAGGCTTGCAAAAAATTCTCCCTTACGCAATTTATTCAAAGCTAATCAATCAGAAGTCAAAGTAAATTATCATTATGAGCATCATAGAGTTAAATTAAAGAGGATTATCGCTTTGTGGACATTTTATCAGGGCAATTCTGTCCAAAATATCGCTAACGAAAGTTTTTATGCGGAAAAATCGATTTTGTCTATTAACAATCTATTTTGAGAACAATCTATTTTAAGACAAAGCAAAGCGAAAAATTGACTTTACCGGGCGTTAGTATAATAGTGACAGAAATGTTCGGATAAAATTACAGTCATAGCAATTTTGGAAAAACGCTGTTGTGTTAAATTTCTGATAAATATTTTTTGTATCTCGTATGAGGTCGCTTTTCCGTTTAGAAATCAATAACAGATTGCAAGAATGGGAACCCGGAATCCATGAACTGAGTATCCGGCATTTGAAGTCTCACGAGTCCAGCTAACCGTGAAATGTGCACAGGTTTTCTAAAGCCCAGGAAAACTTTAGAGAGTTCATTTTGGTTATCATTTAGTGGGCAAGTTTGGAAGCAAAGACATTGATTTTAAAAATCAGTTGAAACTGAGCAACACATCAGTGTCATCAATCACAAGTTCATGTGCCAACGTAGCTTCTCATTACAGAGCAAAGAATAAAATCTTGCAACGAAGATGAATCTGATGGTATTATGGATACCTCCCTATTTATCAAATACAGGTCGAAAAGAGTCACCCTCAGTCGAACTTCACCTCACTCAAGTCTTACAAGTCCGGCTAACCGTGAAATATGTAGGGATTTTCTAAAGCCTAAGCTCAACATCACTTGCAAAAGGTGAGCGATGAAAGAAAGACTCAGGTAGCAGATCAAGAACATGAAAGTGCTTGCGTGAGCGCGCAAATTACGTTCAAAAATCAAAGTAAAAGACGCTCGGGGGCTTAAGACAGGAAAAGAAAAAGAGCGCACTTGCGTTGCTCAAAAGGAATCGCGCCAAGCCTGATTCTTCCATTTTGTTCTGCGGGGAAGAAAGCCTCGGGAATTTAGTAGAAAAAGCATAGCAGAAACGGGGCTTCTGGGCGAGCAGCTCCTTATTTCTTTTTTGCCTTGCTAACGGTTGCAGGGACGGAGACTGGCGTTAGTGCTCCAGAAATTGATGGTTCTTTTGCAAGGCGCTAATGATGTTTTATAATTCTACTGCAAGTGATAATGCTGCGGCTGCTTAAATAAGGGCAAAAACACGCTGTAGCCATGATACCAGCGGCGGGGATAAATATACAGTCGTCTCTTCACAACTTCAAGCCTTACCCGTAATAGGATGGCTCTGCGCCTACGAGTTATATCCTCTTCAGCAGTGGTTCTTAACCTTGTTGGAGGTACTGAACCCAACGATTTTCATACATGCATTCATCGAACCCTTCATAGTTGGAAAAATAAAATGCGCTTTTCTTCTCGATAAATTAAAAACACATGTATTTAACTATGTACTGTATTAGTATACAAAATATACCATGCCAAATCTAGGTTAAGAACCTCTGCTGTCCAGCAAAGCTTAAACACTGCCTGCAGTCTGCCTTTAAGCTACTGATCCTTTATTCGCTACTGCAAACATTGTGTTGCTTCAGCCCCATAATTTGTGTGTTCTTTAGTTTGGCAAATTCATCATTTCATTTCAAGAAAAGCTAAAAGCTCATTTACCTCACGCATGGTACAATAATACACAATGTCATCAGAATAAATAGTTCGTGAAGAAGTGCACATAATTTCTCGAAACATTCTCCGACTCATCGTTGCTGAACTTCTGTTTCCAAACTCTACACAAAATATGATGTTCTCAGGAGCTCTTGAGTTCGCGCTTTGTATGTCACTGCTCTGATCAGGACACTCTCAGTACTCACAATACTCGAAGAAAAAGCCTTCGAGTTCAGAGTGAGAAAGCAAATTTAGTATAAAAAAACGAAATCAGTTGCCCGACCTTGATTAATAATAGCATGAAGTAATAATGTGATTTAAAAGTTCAAGGGGGCTTAAAAAACGAGGCAAAAACGCACAGTAGCCATGATACTAGCAACGGGGATAAATGTGCACTTAGCTCTCCACAACTCCAGAAAGTGTGATTAGTGATGAGTTTCAGGACAATACAACCGAATAGAGCACCTAGACCACCTTAATCAATACCACGGTAGAGGAAGCTCTACCGTTGCCTCCCGTGACCAATACGAAATAGTGTTACACAATAATTAGAGAAATATTCATTCTAGCTTTTGGACTTGACTTGATCGTTTCGTCATCGATTCTTAACGAATCAGATCCATGAATGAAACATTCATGGATCTGATTCGTTAAGAATCGATGACGAAACGATTTGGTTAATAGAAAATTGAAAAGGTTATTTTCATTCATGGTTTACTTACAAATTTTCATCGTAAGTACAGAGAAATATATTAAAACTTTTCCTGCATTGAAATTGAATTCCTTTAAAACAAACCAAATCAGAGTGCCGCCATAGCCATGTGCTAGAGGTTCTGCCGCCGTGCGGCTGAGACCCGGGATCGAATCTCGGCGCTGGCGGTGGCGATTTTCTCTGTTGGGTATAGGAGAAAAATTCCAAGCACAATACCCCACTCTACCTAGGTGTCTGAAATGGGTACCGGTCTTGACCGGGGGAAAGCGTCATGGCGTCCTGGCGTTAGTTATAAGGCATTTGAAAATCCAATGTACAAGGTGATGTGTATCAGGCTTGATTGGAAATAAAGCATCCGTAGATGCCTTCATTATTATTATTATTGAATATGAGCGATGTTTTCAGTACCCCCTCTACTCAGATCGCATACATTTGCAACAAGTACTGTGTTGTAACAAGCGGTCTTCCACGCAAAATACACAGGAGTTCATTGTTACAATGCTAGCTTTCAATTTGAAAATAACAGAAACCTTATCTTTAAAATTCGCGGCTGCTCTTAAAAGTTTCAGAAAAAACGCGTCAATTTTCAGATTTTAAATCTGTTAATTTTCAAATTATAAATCAATCAATTTACAAATTTTAAATCAGTCAACTTTCCAATTTTTAATAAGTCAATTTTCAAATTAAGATTCAGTCCATTTTCAAATTTTGATTCAGTCAGTTGTCAAATTTTGATTCAGTCAATTTTCAAATTTTTGAATCAGCAAGCAAAATTATTCTGGACTCGTTCTTTTAGTTAGTAGCACCTCACAGCCGCTCCGCAGCGAGCCCTGCAGCGGTACTGGCTCAGAAGTTTGTGGCCTCTGAACAGCTGCTTCATTCATTTTTTGTTGGGTAACATACATTTATTGCTCAGTATGGTGCCCGCTGCTGTTGCTGCAGCACACTGAACAGTTGTCGGGCAAAGTTCTAACCGTAGTGACTAATGACACTCTTTAGTTCGTTGAGACTTGGCTGGTGACACTCTTTAACTCGTTGAGACTTGGCTGATGACACTCTTTAGTTCGTTGAGACTTGGCTGATGACACTCTTTCGTTCGTTGAGACTTGGCTGGTGACACTCTTTAACTCGTTGAGACTTGGCTGATGACACTCTTTAGTTCGTTGAGACTTGGCTGGTGACACTCTTTAACTCGTTGAGACTTGGCTGATGACACTCTTTAGTTCGTTGAGACTTGGCTGATGACACTCTTTAGTTCATTGAGACTTGGCTGAGCTACGTCTAAATACCCAGCTTATGGCGCACCAACTTTTGCAGAGTCTATGTTGCATACATTCTTTATCCTATTGTTATAATAGTTTTTGTCCTATAGCTTTACTGTGTATGCACAAAATTTTGAAGCTATCATGATGATTCATTTACTCTTAAGTACTCACCATGTTACTCTTTCTGCATTAATTTCAAGTATTCGTGTGCCTCAGTTATTTCGGTACACATGAGTTGTGTTTCGTTTTGTGATGTATCCTCCTGTTAAATTGTGCAATTAATACATTCGTGTGTTACCAATGTATCCAGTTTAACTTTTTTTATTTTAGCATCTATAATTTTACCTGCTCAGTGCACTGGCTTTAATTGGACGGCTAAGACCAAAGATGCTCCAGTAAAAAAGATAAACAAGAAAGTACGACCGATATGCCTTGTTCAGCGCCTGGTGTGTGGTTAAAAGCAATCAAAATCAAATCAGCAGCCACTAACGCAATTGTATTATCTGTGTTACATTACATTGATACTGTATAATAATCCAATTGTAAACACTTTTATATGCGTTGTGTGATTAAGTCACTATGTATAATTGTTCACAATTGTATTACTCGTGTCATATTACATTGACCAAGTATAGTTATAAAATTGTGAATAATTATACATTTTCCCTTAAACATACAATGTATAAGTGTTCTCAAGTATATTAATATACCATGTGTGTGTAATGTAACACAGATAATACAAAGGTGTTAGTGACTGGAAATTCGATTTTGATTGCTCGGAACATTGCTGTGATGTTATCATCCACTTGTGTGCAAGTGCGCCCTGTATCGCACTCACCAACACAAAGTCACATAATTTGTAGGTAATCACGAGAGTTTGCCCTCGTCTACAACAATGCCTCGCTGACTTCAGGCAATGGAGTTGCGCGGAGGTGCTGAAGAAAAAAGTAGCACCGCTGTGTGGGTGTGACTATATTTTTGGATGTCGGAGACTGTTTTCAAAAGAAAATATTTAATTTCGAAGGGAAATGAAAAAAGGCTAAAGGTTTATAACAACGTGGCTCTTTACGCATATTTCGAGCCTAAAACTCGCGTGCATTTTGTCCCAACACAATTAGTTTGTGTAGGTAGGTTACACACGCCTGTCACAAGTTACCCTCTATCACGCATATTTTAATCGACACTATGTGTATAGTAATTCGAGCAGTTATCTGACGACCTTCCTTGCAGGAGACATTCACTATGATTATCCAGTCGATTAGAAAATATTCATTATGGTTGTCCAGCCGATTAGCAAATATTCATTATGATAATTCAGCCGATTAGCAAATATTCATTATGATTATCCAGCCGATTGACATATATTCATTATGATCATCTAGCCGATTAGCAAATATTCATTATGATTATCCAGCCGATTAGCAAATATTCATTATGATTATCCAGCCGATTAGCAAATATTCGTTATGATCATCCAGCCGATTGGCATATATTCATTATGATCATCCAGCCGATTAGCAAATATTCATTATGATTATCCAGCCAATTAGCAAATATTCATTATGATTATCCAGCCGATTAGTACTATTATCTAGCCGATTATCAAAATGTTCCTAGTATTTTCGCTGTCTTCTCGCCCGACCACTGAGGTAGGGGGTGAACATTAGTGAACAAACATTCTCGTGCGTCAAGACACGTGCCTGCGAGGCACAGCTTGTGTATGAATGAAAACGAATTGAGTTCCAAAATTTTCTTTCTGGAAGTACAATTATTTGTTTCCCTATCTGGTTCAAGTCTGACTCTTTCTCTCACATATCGGCCCTGAAGATGGGATTATCATGTGGCAAACATTTTGCAGTAAATGACGTACATTCTTGTACAGTTCCTCCCCTTACCTTGCTCATGAGAATATCTGTAAATAGGGTGAGCGGTAATCCAAAAATGACGGGATGTAATATTTTCCCTAAATAAATTCTCCAGATATGGACGACAAACAAATATATCCATCCTAAAAGTACCCGCGGTTAAATATCCTTGTACTTGAGCACTGGTGAAACTCGTATCACAGATACAGTCTCCTTGTGAGCGTAAGTGACAGAGAAAAAAAAAACTAGATAAATAAGTGAGCACACCAAAGGTTATTCTTAGGTGAGATATTTGAAATTTTGAAGTACACACATGACTATTCCATTTCCTTATTAACTCGACTGCAAAAGAACACAGATTTGTCTGGAATTTCAAACTCTAATTGTTCTAAAACTGCTGGTCCGACACTCCACGTAGACAACCCCTTCAGGTCTGCACCAGCTGCCTAGCCTCAAAAGACACCACCTGCGTGTTTAAACCAGCTCACTTGTATGTTTAAACCAGCTCACTTTTAGTTTAAACCAGCTCACCAGTGTGTTTAAATCAACTGCCTATCTTCACGAAGCCTTTCTACACAGCCACCTGCAAGTGTATACCAGCTGACTGCCTCTACACCAGCTGGCTTTCTCTACACCAGCTGGCTGCCTCTACACCAGCTGGCTACGTCACCATCTGAGATCGTTCTTGCATCCATCCCTTATCAGCAGCGCCAGGCACCGCCTATCGCTCCCCTTCAGTCCGTCGCAACATTCACATCTCAAGAAGTCGGGCCATGTTTTTGGAATCTTGTGATTCTTTTGCATCTGTGAGGCTTTTGATTTGCATTCGAATTTTGACGTGAAGTTTGAACTTATTACGACTCAGGCGACGTCCTTCTCAGCTCGAGTGTTTGAAGAACGCCACGTGGTGTGGACCAAAGGATAGTGATTCGCTGGCGGCGGATGTCGCTACAGAGTGGGATGCGGCCAAAATTGCACCCCTACGTATCTGAGAATGCGGCGGATATATTAATTCTCGCAAAACGGGGGCAGAGGGACAAACGCACATACGCCACGGTAGAGGAAACAAGGTAGGATCATTTCTATGAGGAAAAATACACCTCCTCTTCTTGTTCGGCAAGCCAATAGAAATGCTTCATTTTGAACTCACTGGATGACGTCACCACAACGCATTGTCCTTAGGCCAATAGTGGAGACTGATTTGGAGCTAGCAGATATGCCAGAAGCAATATGAGCGCTGCTATTGGTTCGTTGCTGTGACGTCAGCAAACCCACACGATCGACGAAAAAATGACTGGTTTGACCCTACCTTGTTTCTTCTACCGTGACATACGCGCTCACAACGTTACGCTATGGTTTCCAATAAGGGACGTAGACTGGAAAGACGTTCGATAAATCACAGTTTGTTCTTGAAAATAAACGTTGGAAATTTTGTGTATGTGAAGATATATAAAAAATATGTTTAGTATATGAAAAATATAAAAAATATACGAAATACATGTATGAGCGTATGTGTTCCCCTAAGAAAATACGGTGATCATTTTATTACAATCAGTCTAAGGGTATCTAATTTTTGACCCATGCAATCTCCTTGCTTCGAAAACCGTTTTAAGAAATAGTTCGAATGAACTACTTAATAAACTCAAGCCTGAAAATTCACCACTTGTTACAATCGGCCTAAAGTTTATAACACGCTGAAAAATCTCAATCATTCTCTAACATATTTGGTACCCGAATCTTCTCATCAAACTGCTCGAAAACAGCGATGGGTTTATAAGATCATTATGATTCCGCATATTCTTCTTCAAGCTTAAGACAATGAAACTTAATTCCATCATTGTGAAGTCTTGAGACATATCTGCGTCAAACTGCAACTCACTCTCTCTGTCCTGTGCATCAGCGATCGGTGAGAAACTACTATGCAGATCTGAGGAACTACATCTTTTGCTCTAAGGGCTAACGTTGATTAAAACTCTAACATGAATTAATTATCTGCGATCCGTGTCTGTTACTGACTACCGCATGTTGCACTGAATCACCGGCATCTCTCATCCTACCGCCCGCTGTATTTGTCGCAAAATTTATTTATTCGCGTAGACTTTTGGTTTACCTTGCAGTACAGCAGCCGTAGTTGACAGTGACTAGCACACGTGCTCATAACTCTTGTAGTGCCGCACAAAAGCAACGATAATAGCAATAAAATTAATTAAAGTGTAGCGCTTCTGCTTTTCGCAAACGTTCGACACGGCACCAGGTTCTGATACGGGCACACAGTGACACAGACACTCGTCTTTGGTCATTACACCCCTACGAATAGTTAATCCCTGCATCACTGCACCCCTACGAATAGTTAATCCCTGCATCACTGCACCCCTACGAATAGTTAATCCCTGCATCACTGCACCCCTACGTATAGTTAATCCCTGCATCATTGCACCCCTACGTATAGTTAATCCCTGCATCACTGCACCCCTACCTATAGTTAATCCCTGCATCATTGCACCCCTACGTATAGTTAATCCCTGCATCACTGCACCCCTACGAATAGTTAATCCCTGCATCATTGCACCCTTACGAATAGTTAATCCCTGCATCATTGCACCCCTACGAATAGTTAATCCCTGCATCATTGCACCCCTACGTATAGTTAATCTCTGCATCATTGCACCCCTACGTATAGTTAATCCCTGCATCATTACACCCCTACGTATAGTTAATCCCTGCATCATTGCACCCCTACGTATAGTTAATCCCTGCATCACTGCACCCCTACGTATAGTTAATCCCTGCATCATTGCACCCCTACGTATAGTTAATCCCTGCATCACTGCACCCCTACGTATAGTTAATCCCTGCATCATTGCACCCCTACGAATAGTTAATCCCTGCATCACTGCACCCCTACGTATAGTTAATACCTGCATCACTGAACCCCTACGCAAAGTTAATCCCTGCATCACTACACCCCTCGTACAGCTGTAGTGTCAGCTGTGTCCATCACAAACAGCAGCTGTGTCCATCACAAACAGCAGCTGTGTCCATCACAAACAGCCGCTGTGTCTATCACAAACAGCCGCTGTGTCCATCACAAACAGCCGTTGTGTCCATCACAAACAGCAGCTGTGTCCATCACAAACAGCTGCTGTGTCCATCACAAACAGCAGCTAAATCCATCACAAGCAGCAGCTGTGTCCATCACAATCAGCAGCTGCGTCCATCTTAAACAGCAGCTGCGTGTATCATAAACAGCAGTTGTTCATCACACACAACAGCTGTGTCCATCACAAACAGCAGCTGCGTCCATCACAAACAGCCGCTGTGTCCATCACAAACAGCCGCCAAGGGGTCAAAAGACTGTCGGCCCCACACCAACACGGCCGCCGGCGGAAGCTCCCGCGCCGCCGGTAATTCACTTTCGGTGTCCGGCCCCGAGGGAAGTCGCGTCTCGACACCGCAAGAACCTACCTTGACGTCACCGACTTCAATTTTCTTATATCGGCACGGTACTAAGGATAATTGTATCTAAGACACGGCCCAAAGAGATAATTATGTTTAAGACATGGCCTAGAGTGATATTTGTATCTAAGACACGGTCTAAAGAGATAATTGTGTCTAAGACATGACCCAAAGAGATACTTGCGTCTAAGACACAGACACGGCCCAAAGAGATAATTGTGTCTAAGACACGGTCCAAAGAGATAATTGTGTCTAAGGCATCGCCCAAAGAGATAATTGTGTCTAAGACACGGTCCAAAAAGATAATTGTGTCTAAGACATCGCCCAAAGAGATAATTGTGTCTAAGACATCGCCCAAAGAGATAATTGTGTCTAAGACACAGACACGGCCCAAAGAGATAATTGTGTCTAAGACATCGCCCAAAGAGATAATTGTGTCTAAGACACAGACACGGCCCAAAGAGATAATTGTGTCTAAGACACGGTCCAAAGAGATAATTGTGTCTAAGACATCGCCCAAAGAGATAATTGTGTCTAAGACATGGCCCAAAAAGATAATTGTGTCTAAGACATGGCCCGAAGTGATAATTGTGTCTAAGACACGGCCCAAAGGGATAATTATGTCAAAGACACAGCCCAAAGTGATAATTGTGTCTAAGACGTGGCCCAAAGGGATAATTGGGACTTAGACACGGCCTAAAGTGATAATTGAGTCTTACATAATGTGTGATTCATTTTTTGTGTGGACTGCTTCGCGGGGACTACTGTGCATGCTTCACTGTTTTTAAACTTATTGTGCAGACATATCCGAGGGAGGATAGTGTATAGGGCACGCTCCTAAACTTATAGTGTTGATAACACTGCAGAGAATAACTGTGTAAAATACTCTCAAATTACTGATGACACCACAGATAATGATGATGTTCCACAAAATACTCGTGAATTTATCATTTTACATGGGCTCTAATTCACACAGATTTTATTAAATATGCAAAATTTATTTTGCATATTTCCCAGCCAAACTGACTTGAGGACACAGCAGAGCATTTCTCCAGGTCACGCAGTCTGCATTCCGCAGACTAATGCGGGGAGAGGTGCCGCGAGTATGTGCCTCTATCACAGCAGCGGCTTAGTTAATATGCAATTAAATTATATCTCCCGAACGTCCTACTCTCACATGAATGATATTTTCCGAACGTCCCACTCGCACAAGAATGATATTTTCCGAACGTCCCACTCGCACAAGAATGATATTTTCCGAACGTCCCACTCGCACAAGAATGATATTTTCCGAACGTCCCACTCGCACAAGAATGATATTTTCCGAACGTCCCATTCGCACAAAAATGATATTTTCCGAACGTCCCACTCGCACAAGAATGATATTTTCCGAACGTCCCACTCGCACAAGAATGATATTTTCCGAACGTCCCACTCGCACAAGAATGATATTTTCCGAACGTCCTACTCTCACAAGAATATTTTCCGAACGTCCCACTCGCACATGAATGATATTTTCCGAACGTCCCACTCGCACAAGAATGGTATTTTCCGAACGTCCCACTCGCACAAGAATGATATTTTCCGAACGTCCCACTCGCACAAGAATGATATTTTCCGAACGTCCCACTCGCACAAGAATGATATTTTCCGAACGTCCCACTCGCACAAGAATGATATTTTCCGAACGTCCCACTCGCACAAGAATGGTATTTTCCGAACGTCCCACTCGCACAAGAATGATATTTTCCGAACGTCCCACTCGCACATGAATGGTATTTTCCGAACGTCCCACTCGCACAAGAATGATATTTTCCGAACGTCCCACTCGCACAAGAATGATATTTTCCGAACGTCCCACTCGCACAAGAATGATATTTTCCGAACGTCCCACTCGCACAAGAATGATATTTTCCGAACGTCCCACTCGCACAAGAATTATATTTTCCGAACGTCCCACTCGCACAAGAGTGGTATTTTCCGAACGTCCCACTCGCACAAGAATGATATTTTCCGAACGTCCCACTCGCACAAGAATGATATTTTCCGAACGTCCCATTCGCACAAGAATGATATTTTCCGAACGTCCCACTCGCACAAGAATGATATTTTCCGAACGTCCTACTCTCACATGAATGATATTTTCCGAACGTCCCACTCGCACAAGAATGGTATTTTCCGAACGTCCCACTCGCACAAGAATGATATTTTCCGAACGTCCCACTCGCACAAGAATGATATTTTCCGAATGTCCCACTCGCACAAGAATGATATTTTCCGAACGTCCCATTCGCACAAGAATGATATTTTCCGAACGTCCCACTCGCACAAGAATGATATTTTCCGAACGTCCCACTCGCACAAGAATGATATTTTCCGAACGTCCCACTCGCACAAGAATGATATTTTCAGAACGTCCCACTCACACAAGAATGATATTTTCCGAACGTCCCACTCGCACAAGAATGATATTTTCCGAACGTCCTACTCTCACAAGAATATTTTCCGAACGTCCCACTCGCACAAGAATTATATTTTCCGAACGTCCCACTCGCACAAGAATGATATTTTCCGAACGTCCCACTCGCACAAGAATGATATTTTCCGAACGTCCCACTCGCACAAGAATGATATTTTCCGAACGTCCCATTCGCACAGGAATGATATTTTCCGAACGTCCCACTCGCACAAGAATGATATTTTCCGAACGTCCCACTCGCACAAGAATGATATTTTCCGAACGTCCCACTCGCACAAGAATGATATTTTCCGAACGTCCTACTCTCACAAGAATATTTTCCGAACGTCCCACTCGCACAAGAATGATATTTTCCGAACGTCCCACTCGCACAAGAATGATATTTTCCGAACGTCCCACTCGCACAAGAATGATATTTTCCGAACGTCCCATTCGCACAGGAATGATATTTTCCGAACGTCCCACTCGCACAAGAATGATATTTTCCGAACGTCCCACTCGCACAAGAATGATATTTTCCGAACGTCCCACTCGCACAAGAATGATATTTTCCGAACGTCCCACTCGCACAAGAATGATATTTTCCGAACGTCCCACTCGCACAAGAATGATATTTTCCGAACGTCCCACTCGCACAAGAATGATATTTTCCGAACGTCCCACTCGCACAAGAATGATATTTTCCGAACGTCCCACTCGCACAAGAATGGTATTTTCCGAACGTCCCACTCGCACAAGAATGATATTTTCCGAACGTCCCACTCGCACAAGAATGGTATTTTCCGAACGTCCCACTCGCACAAGAATGATATTTTCCGAACGTCCCACTCGCACAAGAATGATATTTTCCGAACGTCCCACTCGCACAAGAATGGTATTTTCCGAACGTCCTATTCGCACAAGAATGATATTTTCCGAACGTCCCACTCGCACAAGAATGATATTTTCCGAACGTCCTACTCTCACATGAATGATATTTTCCGAACGTCCCACTCGCACAAGAATGGTATTTTCCAAACGTCCCACTCGCACAAGAATGATATTTTCCGAACGTCCCACTCGCACAAGAATGATATTTTCCGAACGTCCCACTCGCACAAGAATGATATTTTCCGAACGTCCCATTCGCACAAGAATGATATTTTCCGAACGTCCCACTCGCACAAGAATGATATTTTCCGAACGTCCCACTCGCACAAGAATGATATTTTCCGAACGTCCCACTCGCACAAGAATGATATTTTCCGAACGTCCCATTCGCACAAGAATGATATTTTCCGAACGTCCCACTCGCACAAGAATGATATTTTCCGAACGTCCCACTCGCACAATAATGATATTTTCCGAACGTCCCACTCGCACAAGAATGATATTTTTCGGACGTTGCACACTTACAAGAAAGACGTAAGCTTGATAGTTTCTGAACGTTCCATACTCACAAGAATAACGCAAATTTGACATTTTCCTAACGTTCCATTTTCATGAGAGTGATGTAAACTTAACATTACTTTCCTAACGTTCCATTTTCATGAGAGTGATGTAAACTTAACATTATTTTCTTAAATTTCCATTTTCATGAGAGTGATGTAAACTTAACATTACTTTCTTAAATTTCCATTTTCATGAGAGTGATGTAAACTTGGTGATATTTTCTGAACGTTCAAACTCAAAAGAGTGATATAAATCTTTCCTGGTTTTTAGTCTATACTGGTGAACGTCAGCATAGTAAATTTTGTAGGTTTCAGCTCAAATGGTTGAAAAACTACCCCTATAGAAACATTTTTAACTTTAATTTGCTGAATGAAGCGAAGAAACCTAAAAAAGTTAACCTTTTTTGAAACGAAAACAGTCGAAAAACATATATTATGCTGGGGACTGAAACTAGTGCGTAATTGAATTTTTTAATTCATTTGTTTTAGATGTCGAGAAAATTTTCCACACTACTGCTTCCTCACCATCAAACGTCTCAGGTCTGAACGAAAACCAAAAAAAAATCTGGCATCGAAATAGTGCAACATACATGAGAAATTACTGCTTCTTACACGAAAATATGAAATAATTTTAACGATCAATTATTTCGTTACAATATAAATATCTCATACTTAATAGCTGCGAGAATAAAGAATTACTCAGGATAGAAAAAGACATTATTATGAAACGCCTGGCAGTTTCCAGCAGTAGCGATATCGCTTCACGCGTTCTTGCATCGAGGTAAGGGTCTCTCAGACAATCCTCGTTGCCGCTCGAGCTCTCGTCGCGCGCGCGAAGGCAAAGCCCTTCAACATCAAATTGCAACAAATTGAATGTGAACATATTCTTGATAAATAAGATAAAGTAGGAATGAAAGAATCCATTCCATTTCAGCGTATTCAGTCAATTGGTAAAAAATTAATAATCAGCAAGATCCCATTAAAAATCGGCTCAAAACTACAGAATTTTGGCGGGGTCACATTTATGCAGCAAAAAAAACAAAAAAACAAAACCGTTTATTTCCAAGTTGTCACATGAGATACATATGCCAACATATTGGCTTTTAAAAGTTCCTTAATATAAGACGTCCTAAAACAAAAGATCCGTACGAGGAGTATTAATTGACAAACCATCCGAGGTGTAAAAATAGATAAGCCATACGAGGCATAATAATCGACAAACTATATGAGGTGTGCTAATAGATAAACTATCAGAGGTGTACAAATAGATAGACCATACGAGGCATATTAATAGACATAATATACGAGGCGTACTATAATAGACAAACCACACGTGGTGTGCTAATAGTCTAACAAAGTTCCATACGAGGAATACTAATTGACAAACCATACGAGGTGTACAAATAGATAAGCCGTACGAGGCATAATAATAGACAAACTATACGAGATGTAATATTAGACAATACTATCATAGGTGTACAGATAGGTAGACCATACGAGGCATATTAATAGAAAAAATATATGAGGCGTACTAATAGACAAACCATACGGGTCGTGCTAATAGTTTAACTCTGTCAAGGGTAGTTGAATGAGAAATGAGAAATATTATCTCTTGGATATTTTATATTCCAAGAGATTCCGGTACAGCGCTTCTTGCCTTTTTCCTACTTCGATAATTTCAACTAAGAACTTGGCAGTTTCGAAGAATTCTTTAGTATTTTTCGAATTATTTATAAGATCATCGAAGTAGGAAAAATACAAAAAAACGCTACACCGTACTAGATTGAAACAACACCGTAAATGACAATCAAGTATTGAGAAAAAGATAGTCTCGAAATAATTTGTAAAGAACATCGCGCAACACGGCACGCACATCTAGGAATGCGTAAACAAACTTACACTCAAAATTGAAATGCGTGGCTTGTTCGGCATACAAATATAGAGATAATTTTTGCACGAGTGCTTTATTTCCTTTGTCTGTTTATACTTTTTAATTTCTTCTGTTCACAGAAATGCCCTTCGGGGTCGTGATAGATCGATTTATAAATCATAAAGCAAGCGCAATCAATTTGTTTATTTCTGAAATTTGGTGCAGTGTTAACTGATCGCAGAGCTTTAGGTAAAATGTAATGTGTCTTGAGGTTTTGCTTTTTATGCAAAAAGTAGAAATAGAAACCAATATATGTACATGTGCGCATATATGTGTGCGAAACGTGTGCATCTTTACACTGATACATAAACATTTATGTTTGCGTGCGCACACGTACATACTCACGCACACACCAACACACATATTCATATATATACGTATTGAAAACGAATATAAGAAAAATGCTAATAGACATGAAAAATAATCTTACTCTTTCAATATTTAAAATGACAGCCCAAGCTCTGATGAATCGTAAGAAATAACCTGAGGAAAGATAAGGAATAGAAAAGGACTTCGAAAAACGTATAAATGGAATGGTTTTTTAATTTCCTAAAGGAAATTTTAAGAAAACTCAAATTACCGCTGAGGAACAACAAAAAAAAAAAAAAAAAAAAACAAAAAAAAAAAAATATATATCTTCAATACATATCATATATCATATCTTCTCGATATTCTCTGCAACATCATGCGGACATGGGTACATGGGATAAAATGGAGATACAGTGTAGGCCAGTTACCACTCATGATTGACAGCAACAAAATTCATCACCTGTGCAGTGAGGGCAGTTTCTTATACTGGTCTTTACACTGGCCTTCCATACTGCACCCGCTCAGTTTCTCACACTGAGGCTGCGCTTGTGTGATACCTGAGGTAATTCCTTCTGTAAACTCCGCTGGGCGGCTCCGAAATTCTGTGGGTGGCTACTCAGTCTAACTTTTTCGCCACCTGCGTGCATGTTTTTCGCCGCCTAAGTAATTTATGGCTTTAATCGCTTAGGCAGCGAAAGACATGCATGCAGGCGGCGGAAAAGTTATACTGGCTATACGGTACTCTCAACTATTACAATTGTGTTTTCTGGAAATAGACGTTGCAGCAACGCACGAGTGATTTTTATGGTATCATACAAATAATAATTTTAAACGACCTTTGTAGTAAGTATAACTAAGAGCGCAAAGTGTTGCTGTCGAACGACCTTCAAGTTCATTGCTGCGTTGAACTACAGAAAATCGTTGAAAACATTGTCCGTTTTTTAACTGGGTACTGAGCATAGATCCATGGGACTACTAAGTACAGATTTAACTTCATTGTGTCATAAAATGTACTAGCTAGAGGCCTTGTGCTTCCCGCAAAAAAAACAACTTGTAAACTTGTTGTAAACTATCAAATACTATAAATTTCAACATCAGCCTAAATAAGAAAGTAATAAAATAAATAAGTAATAAAAGCAGGAGCATCCAGAAGACGAAAATTGTCAATTTGCACAACTTTGTTTTCACTGTTTTGACAGTCTAAATTAAAAAAAAACAAAGCCCATTACTCGTAAGTTTTTTACGAAAAATGTTGTAATCTTTCATCGTATTTCATCAATAAAGAGAATTGTTGGAGTTATAAGTAGAAGCTAGAAGATCCGTACATATTGAGGTTTGTACCCACACACACACTCGAGCTTTCCACACACGTTCGCCTGGCAAAAATAATATTCGTGTAAAAGTTTAGCGACGAGAAAGCTGTCATCCAGGGAGGCAATCAGAAGCCGCTCGAAATGAACAGCTTCGCTTTAGCACCTACAAAATTTTCCTCTTAAGGAGCAAAGTTTGCTTATTGGAGAGCGGCGACTCCAATTTTCTGAGACCCTGAGCCTTCATAGCGGTGGCTCCAAAATGCGCGAGGCCGGAGAACTACTTGTGCGTCACGGTAGAAGAAACAAGGTAGGGTCAAACCAGTCTTTTTTTCGTAGACTGTGCGGCAATGCTGACGTCATGGTAACAAACCAATGGCAGCGCTCATATTGTACCTGGCAACACTGCTAGCCCCAAATTTGGGACCACTATTGGTTTTATGACACGTCGCAATGGTGACGTCATCCAGTGAGTTTGAAATGAGCCATGAAGTCGTTTTATTGGCTAGCCGAAAACGATGAGGTGTATTTTTCCCTATAGAAATGACTCTACCTTGTTCCCTCTGCAATGTTGTACGTATAGCGGGTCAAGTCAGTAAGCGACGGCGCTTCATAGTGGAAAATGCCCCCTGGAAATGGGAAAAGTCCGTTAAATTTATAGCAAATGACGTAGGAAAAAAGCAACAATTTTGGATGCTGAGTTGAACCTCAGGTGGTATTTTCATTTGAATAATAAAACTCTCATCGGCATCACATTTATCGTAAACGTCGTAGGGAAGTAAACAGTAGTTAAGGTTGCTAAGTTAAAACGCCGATGGTGTTTTCATGTGATTTTTTTTAAATGGAGTTGGAAATGAAAATCTCATCAGCATCAAGTCCAGAGTTTCTACGGTTCTGAGCTTCTTTTTGACCAGCTTGAAATATTTAAGTGTACATCAAAGTCTCTCTGCGTGCCTCCAGAACGCGATCGGTCAACGAATTAATAATTCCATGAATAGGGCATTAGACTATCCACACCGAAAAGGGTGAGTGACTCTAAAATGATCGATTCAAAAACATGCTCGTAAGTGATAATGTGAAAAAAAACAGCATAATTCCGTTCGATTTTAAATAGAAGGGAAATCAAATTTATTAGTTGGTACAAAATTTAAATGATCATTAATGTTAGGTAAGTGAAACAGTTTGGTAGGGAAGACATATCAATGAAATACCTTGAATTTTAATCTCTGAAATTCTTTAGTCCAGTTTCATTTTAATATAAGCACACAAAATAATCAAACTTAAAATCCCAAACAAGCAAATAATTTTTGGTGTAAAGAATTTAAATTTTCCAAACACTCTAAGCACCTGTTAAAAAACCTAATTCAAGAGATATAGTACGATTTGTAATATAACTTACATAATACTTAAGTTGCAATCCTATAGCGACACTGGTTTTCCTCCTTTAGCATAATATTTCAAATGATATTTTACGGACCATTGAGCTTCACTGATGGATCACTAAAATGATAATTTACTTATGATGGATCACTAAAATGATAATTTACTTATGATGGATCACTAAAATGATAATTTACTTATGATGGATCACTAAAATGATAATTTACTTATGATGGATCACTAAAATGATAATTTACTTATGATGGATCACTAAAATGATAATTTACTTATGATGGATCATCAAAATGATAATTTACTTATGATAGATCACTAAAATGATAATTTACTTATGATGGATCACTAAAATGATAATTTACTTATGATAAATCACTAAAATGATAATTTAATTATGATGGATCACTAAAATGATAATTTACTTATGATAGACCACTAAAATGATAATTGGATACAGGAACCTGAAAATTAATTGCTAAAATGAATGTTGAAGTCATCTTTATGGGTGTTAAAGCCATGGACGTTGGAGCCATCGTTCGGAAAATATAAAGCCAAGAAACAGTTCTTCACTCGATACGGCAACTTTCTGACCTTCGTATCAAAGCCTTTCCTCGTTGAAAACTTCCCGGCTTACTCCTTTAGTGAAAATTAATTGAAGAGTGAGAATTTTTTGTGAAATGTTTTAGTCTCCTTCCCACTGTCAAGGCTCCTACAAAATATTCTATATTCACTTGACCTTGCGGCCCCTATGCCGTTGACTCTGATGAACTGATCGTATCTATAAAAGTAAAGCAACTTACTCGAATTAAAAATTACGGGGGCAGAATTCTTGCTCTGATACCTATCTTGAAAAAATCCCATACATTTTTGGATGCCAAATCCACCATCTCCTCTCGTAAGTATACGATTATATTATACGAAGCAGGAAAATATCCCAACGAACTTAATTTCTAAAGAGCAGACTCCCGCGAATTTCTTCATCCAAGGAAATAAAGAACGGCTGCAACAAACGGGACATTTTACGAAACTGGAGTTTTTACGGGGAAATACCCGAAAGTATTCTCTCAAAAGTGCTTCTGAAAGCACTTAGGGCTAATGAAAAGCGGTTTGATGTCGTAGGATGCAGGGATGGTTCGCTCCAGTGTTTAGGGCGAGCGAAACATGAAGGGCATCAATATCAACTGAATACTGTGATACAATGAAAGAATCTCAGCATGTTAAATTAGCCTCGATTTATGTGCCTGAGGGTAGAGGGATTTCAGAGAGCGAATATATGGGAATAAAAGAAGATAATTTTGGCGTAGCAACCCTAATATTTTTTGTAAGTTAATATGGTGTGCTTAATGTGATGTGACGTTTGACCCTTTTGTGCGGTTTTTTAATATGTCACGGAAGATCTGTCATTTTTTCTGAGGTGTAGCCCCCAGAAAGGGTTTTGCTTAAAAGAGAAGCATGCAATATCTTGAACCCTTACGTAACCATCAGGAAATCTAATAGGATGCAGCATCTAGACAGCGTAGCTAACAACAATATCATGAAAATGTAGAAATACCAAAAGTTTCCAAAAATTATTATGTTATTATTTTATATTAGAGCGAAATCAACCTTTGTTTTAGTGTCATGTGAAACTCTCCGCAGTCATACATCGATTACCTATGTAGGTGAAGAAAAATATTTATTGCTTATAGTTACTCGTACGTTGTGAAATCATTCGTGATTTCGTAGTTATTTCAGATGAAACTTTGAAGACGTATTACTTGCAAGTCTAAACCACTACACGAAAAAAATACTTTGTCTTCCGTTAGGTAAAGCCTCCTAATTGAATATTAACATTTTCCCATATGATGAAAATCTTCCGGAAATATCGTCGCTGCTAACAGGTTGTTTTTCAGTGTTTCAAAGTTATCTTATTTTGCAGAAATAAATTCCAGTTACATTTGAATGGAGTTTTTTCAAGTTGCGGAGGCGGAAAGTTGCCGATCAAGAGCTTCGTAACTAAGCTTGAACCCAGTCTAACTTTTTTGCCGCCTGCATGCATGTTTTTCGCTGACTAAGTGATTTAAGCTATGAAATCGCTTTAATTCTAATAATTAAGGAAATGAGAGGCTTGAGATTGTTCTAAGAAAAGTAAAAAGTATAATCGAAGTACTTCTTATAAAACACGGGTTTAAAATCAGTAGTACAGTCATCTAACTAGGTTTTCTCATAATCACACATAAAAATGTTATCAAAAGAAGGCCCTAAAGGCAAATCCATTCTCAACCCCTCCAGCTGACGGAAAAGACGGCCATTAAACCTAAAAAAAATTAAGAACAGTCAATTCTAAAATAGACTCAAAATATGACCTCGTTAGCCTAAAACCCCTCCAGAACCACCTGTGAAAAATTTAGAAAGACAAATATCAATAGTTTGAACGAATGGAATGTTGGTAAAAAGGCTTTCAATGTCGAAAGAAGCCATATAAAAGGAGTTTGCGTCGTTAAAATTGTATATTTCTGTAGAAAAACTGAAAAATTTTCAACAGTATATTCGTTGATAGTCAGCGGTTTGAGAACTGGGACAAGAAATTATGCCAATTTATAACTAGGGTTGTTGTACGGTGCAAAGATAGGCCAAAATTGAAAATTAGTAGAAAAGTTGGGCTTGTGAATTTTTGGGAGGCCATGCAATATCCCAGGGCCGGAACCAAAAATAAACAAAGAGTCGTAGACTTCTTTTACAATAAGATTATCTTTCTTTAATTTTCTGATAGAAATATTTACTTCAAAATTAATTTACATGTTATTTTTGTGAAGAACTTTTGTATTAGATCGTTTTTCAGTTTCAAGGAAAACTTCCCGCTGCGATGGGATCCTCAATTGTTTATCAATATAGTTGTGCACAGTGTGCTTCCATGTACGTCGGTTGCACCGGTCGTACCCTAGGACGGAGGATCGCTGAGCATCGGGGAGGCAGTTACCGCACAGGATCAAGGCTCGGACAACCACCCCATTCCGCAATCCGTATTCACGCAGACAACTGCAATTCAATAATCTCCAACAATAATTTTTCAATCATAGGGCATGGGACAAATTTCACTATCGCACGCATTATAGAATCACTGCATATTTTAAAGGGTAGACCAGCACTGAATGATATATCAAGTTCTCTCCCATTGTGCATTTTCATCTAATTTATTATTATCTCGTGAACCGTTGGTGTCTGTAACTAATCATACTTATTTTCATGTCCTGTGTTTTCCAACTGATGATGGGATTCATCCCGAAGCGTTCAAAAAATGTTTAGAGTTTTATTCTTCACTTTTAAATTTGAAATAAACTTGCGTAATCGCCAAGCAAAAGATGTGCTTTATTAAAAATAATAACGATTGGAAACAATTTCCTAACCGTAATTTATTAGCTGAATGGTAGTACATTACAGCTGATCAGGAAGCTTTTTAAAGCCGAATGAACTTGATGCCTATGCACCTTGACACATCAGCCATCTTTTCCGACTTAATCATTCAGCGAATCCAAAATTGGTACAAATTTACTTTGTTTATTTATAAATTTATCGATGTGTTTTGGGTGTTCTTCGATGTTTTAGCATTATGAAAGACGAACGCAACTAACTTCAAACTAGATATTTGACTCAAACTTGAATTCACTGAAAACAACTCTGCAGCATTCATAATCTGGAACAACTTGGAAACTTGAGTCAGCAAATTTGCGTACGCGCTTTGCTATACAGCCTTCTGAAATATAATGCAAAATTTTTATTTTGGGGGAATCGGTTGCCTGAAACGACCCCCGGTTCTCCGAATTTCAGGAATTGATATTGATTATTTGGAGCAGCCTTTACTTCCATTTTTCAGAAGATCTCTCCGCTTAAAATGCAAAGCCGTCCTTATCTTGCAGGCTCCGACTCCGCCTCCGATGCGTGCAGCCAAGAAGAGAAATTGTGCTCTGTGATTTCCTGAAGCCCTCGAATTTCTTGGAACTATTTGTTCAGGTTTCTATTATTCTCCGTGATTGTGTTTGTGTTCCCTCACGAGCGAACAATTCAAGTTTTAGGCCTGCACAGTATGCGTCAAGACTGTTGAGGAGAAGGAAGAAAGAAAGAAAAAACAGTTTATTTCCAATGAAATTCAAAAGTGAAATGTTGAAAAATTGATTTTTAAAAATACCTTAACATCAGCATCCTTAATTGATAATAACACATTGGTATCGCAATACCCATGTAAAATGTTGAAACAAAAAAGGATTGACAGAAAAGCACAACAAAAACGAGTTCCCTTCATTGCGTAATCTGATTTTGATAGCAAGGAAGTCTCTAGCAAATTAAGTGTACGAAAATTGAGCCATCATCAGTGAACTCTCGACGCTTGTTTGAAACTGCTGATATTTGGAAGAAGGGTGATGTGTTCCATGTTTACAAATTTGCTGTAATAAATTTAAGCTCGCTTTGACTCAAGTAAATATCATCCTCATCAGTGATGTGATGTCGACCCTTCCTTTGAAAGGCTATCGGTCAATTCACAGTCTCTCAACATTCAAAACAAAACCGAGTTTTTTGGAGTCTTTCCAAACTGCAGCATCAGAGCCTGGAGTAGGAAATCCCGAGAAGGGAAGTTTGTCCTTGAGAAACCAAACAAAAGTTGCTCAGGAGAAAAAACTATTCTTTTGAAGAGGGGACATGCCTCGATCTCAGAAGACGACATCCACGTCCTTCAGGGGATAGATAGTGTGTACGGAATCTTCTGCAGAGCACCAAAGTTTAATCAATTTCCACAGTGATAAAATCTCACATTTTCGTAACAAAACTATTGCAAACAAATCTTTGAATTTAAAAAAATCTTAACTCGCATTTCTCCCTCAGCTGCTGCAGATAAAGATTCCTCAACACACTTCATTCTTTGAACTTTGTGTTCTGAATTTTTGACCAAAATTTTCTTTCGTTTTTTCTTAAGTTTTGTCGTTAAAACCACTTACTTCGCGATTCTCTTGTTACAAGTCCTTACTTCGTGGTTCTTTTGTTTGGAGCACTAGCCTTTACTTCTCGGTTTTCTCATTTGAAACACTAGTCTTTACTTCTCAGTTCTTTTTTTGGGACGACTAGCTCTTACTCCTTTGTTCTCTCATTTCAACCACTAGTTTTAATTTTTCAGTTATCTCACGTGAAGCACTCGTCATTACTCTCGGTCATCTCATTTGAACAACTAATCTTCACATCGCAGCTCTGTCGTTTGAACGACTAGCCTATACTTCTCGTCTCCCTAGCTCGTTTGAAAGACTTTCCCTTACATAGTTCTGTATTCCAAAGTTCTGTTCTTGGTTTGAAAAGCACTTCAGACCTAAACTCCTGAAAATGTGTTGAAATTATTGTGAGCCGAGACATCGTGCAAGTTCACACCATCGGTAGTAATAGCTTCCGTCACTTCCTGCGATTGCATTTTCTGAATATAACTTACAATGAAATTAAAGCGTGATGAGTGCTCATACATAGAACAATTTCTTCTTCCGCCAAATCATCAATTTTTCGATGTATCAAAATCAGATGGCGAAAATTCATGATGAATCTTGTAGGATGGCTCTCATAAAGCAAGATTTTCAACTGTTCCCAATTTCTCAGTATAAGTTCAATGTCTTCAATTAATTCGCATCAAATTGGCTTCAATGAGAGTACAGTTAACTACGGACATCAGATATTATCCACGGGACGAGACGGTGGGATTTTGAACAACAAATTTCTCTGAAAATGACTTTAGAGCTCCCCTTTCTACATAAGATTACAATTTGAATAGCTTTCACCAGTAACGAGAATGTTCATTTTGAGAGGATTAAATTAATTATAATTTAAATTAAATTGAATTTTTGTTAAGTATTTAACATAGTGTATTCGGAAACGTACGTCGTTCACATTTCCTCGTGGTTTCGCTACATCTTAGAGCTCAATGGAAGTGTAGACGAACTTACGATACAAACCGTTGTGTGTCTCCATCCTCGTACGAGCTCGTATAATAAAATCTCAAAAATCTACAACGCCTTTGCAAAATTGTTCGGCATTGAACAAGGCAAAGTGTAAGGACTATTTCAAATAAATGCAAACAATTCGCTAAAAGTTTTGTTTGAACGATTTAATTTTCCAATTTGTTCAATACAAGCTCACGAGTCTTGTAGATCTGTCGCTGCTCTTTGATGGAAGATTGAAGATGGCAGCAGAACTCAAGAGCATTCATCAATAAAATCTGTTTTGTATTCAGAACTCGGAAGCATTCATCAATAAAATCTGTTTTGCAAACAAGACGTTCGGTAGTGGCGCTCCGTATTTTATTTTCCATTTTCTGTGTCTTTTCGTTTTGTACGCACTGAATATACATCAAACCTTCGAACCCTAGGATGTAAACTCGATACGAATTCAGTGAGTAATTACTGCAGATTTGGATCGTAAAGGTTCCATTAGTCTTTGGTCTCTTGAAGTAAAGTTTAGTTATTCAAATAAGAGAACAAAGGAGTAAGAACTAGTTGCTGAAAATATCGCGAAGTAAAGACTAGTGGTTCAAATAAGAGAACAAAGGAGTAAGAACTAGTTGCTGAAAATATCGCGAAGTAAAGACTAGTGGTTCAAATAAGAGAACAAAGGAGTGAGAACTAGTTGCTGGAAAAACCGCGAAGTAAAGACTAGTGGTTCAAATAAGAGAACAAAGGAGTGAGAACTAGTTGCTGGAAAAACCGCGAAGTAAAGACTAGTGGTTCAAATAAGAGAACAAAGGAGTGAGAACTAGTTGCTGGAAAAACCGCGAAGTAAAGACTAATGGTTCAAATAAGAGAACAAAGGAGTGAGAACTAGTTGCTGGAAAAACCGCGAAGTAAAGACTAGTGGTTCAAATAAGAGAACAAAGGAGTGAGAACTAGTTGCTGGAAAAACCGCGAAGTAAAGACTAGTGGTTCAAATAAGAGAACAAAGGAGTGAGAACTAGTTGCTGGAAAAACCGCGAAGTAAAGACTAGTGGTTCAAATAAGAGAACAAAGGAGTGAGAACTAGTTGCTAGAAAAACAGCGAAGTAAAGACTAATGGTTCAAATAAGAGAACAAAGGAGTGAGAACTAGTTGCTAGAAAAACCGCGAAGTAAAGACTAGTGGTTCAAATAAGAGAACAAAGGAGTGAGAACTAGTTGCTAGAAAAACCGCGAAGTAAAGACTAATGGTTCAAATAAGAGAACAAAGGAATAAGAACTAGTTGCTAGAAAAACTGCGAAGTAAAGACTAATGGTTCAAATAAGAGAACAAAGGAATAAGAACTAGTTGCTAGAAAAACTGCGAAGTAAAGACTAATGGTCCAAATAAGAGAACAAAGGAATAAGAACTAGTTGCTAGAAAAACTGCGAAGTAAAGACTAATGGTCCAAATAAGAGAACAAAGGAATAAGAACTAGTTGCTAGAAAAACTGCGAAGTAAAGACTAATGGTCCAAATAAGAGAACAAAGGAATAAGAACTAGTTGCTAGAAAAACTGCGAAGTAAAGACTAATGGTTCAAATAAGAGATCAAAGGAGTAAGAACTAGTTGCTAGAAAAACCGCGAAGTAAAGACTAATGGTTCAAATAAGAGAACAAAGGAGTAAGAACTAGTTGCTAGAAAAACCGCGAAGTAAAGACTAATGGTTCAAATAAGAGAACAAAGGAGTAAGAACTAGTTGCTAGAAAAACCGCGAAGTAAAGACTAATGGTTCAAATAAGAGAACAAAGGAGTAAGAACTAGTTGCTAGAAAAACCGCGAAGTAAAGACTAATGGTCCAAATAAGAAAACAAAGGAATAAGAACTAGTTGCTAGAAAAACTGCGAAGTAAAGACTAATGGTTCAAATAAGAAAACAAAGGAATAAGAACTAGTTGTTCACTCAGAATTTGACTCCAGCGAGAGAATTAGTGCACGCAGTACATTTGTGAACAACATCGTGTACACCTCTGGATGTTAACAAATTAAAAGCCACTGGCAACGTAATTTTCTGATGAACATTCGAAAAAAGTCCGGTTTGTTTGTTATTCCCACAAAAAAAATAAATGTGCAGATTAAATGATGTATTCCTGTGTTAGCTATAACGATTTCTCCCTCAGTCTTTCATTGGTTTGTTTTTATTTTTCTCTAAAACATTCTTCCAGTTTCTCAACAATATACGAGAACACAAAAGTTCGATTCACAAATTTAGCAAGCTTCACTGCAGAAGTTTGGCCAAGAATCATCCTTCCATTTTATTCCACGCAACGATCTAATACTGTGAATTTTTATTTTTTCTTTTCATATCTTATTTCTTTATTTTCATTTCATATATCTTATTCCTTCGTTTACCTTTCATGTATCTTATTCCATCATTTTCATTTCATATATATTATTCCCTAATTTTCATTGCAAGTATCTTATTCCTTAATATTCATTTAAAAAATCTTATTCGTTCATTTTCATTTCAAATTTCTTATTCCTTCAATTTCGTTTCATATATCTTATTCCTTCATTTTCATTTCATATATCTTATTCCTTCATTTTCATTTCACATATCTTATTCCTTCATTTTCATTTCAAAAATCTTATTCGTTCATTTTCATTTCACATATCTTATTCCTTCATTTTCATTTCACATATCTTATTCCTTCATTTTCATTTCATATATCTTATTATTTCGTTTCCATTTCAAATATCTCATTCCTTCGTTTTCCTTTCACATATCTCATTCCTTCGTTTTCATTTCAAATATCTTATTCCTTCATTTTCATTTCATGTATCTTATTCCTTCGTTTTTATTTTTATTTTATTTTTTATTCTTTTGCGAAAGAAGTTTAATTCTACATGGAAAACCTCGTTCGACGCTGAGACTTTTCTTGGCGCTCCCACAGGTTCGGCAATTCAACTGAGAATCACGACCACGTAGCATTCCCGTGAGCCTTGAATATGTCAACGGAAAGAAAACATCCAAGTAATGGATCAAAGGTTACGCGTTGATTTAGGACAATACCGCATGCAAGAATAGCAAAATACCAGGTTTAAAAATTTGCTTCGTCGTATCCTTTACGGTTCCTGAAACTTTGAAGTTCGCGAGGCAATCTAGTGTTCCATGGCTGACCGTTTCCAATTGGGCACAAAGCATTTTGACAGATTTGAGGGCTATTTAAGAACATTTTTAGAATATAAAATATACAACAAAATTTTAGAAAAATGAATATGCATGAATCAAATTTATGCATTTATTAGTGATTGTACTTCTTTACCAGATTATTCTAGATAGATGAGCATGAACCACTTGTCATTCCGTCTGTTAATTTTCTGATCCTGATCGAAGCTTTTTCGCCAAAGGAAAACCAAAGCATGTCATGTTCGTGAGTTTTTTTACTCGTTAAGTTACCGTTTTGAACGGTTTCTAGTGTCTTTGCGAATACGAACTGGCCATCACTCACTATATAGATATGACGTGTATCGAATGTCCTGATGTATCACAGCTCTAATGGTTCACCCTGACACCTCGAATTCTTTGGCATGTTGATCTTCCGAGGTCCTCATCGATAATTTTTAAAAATTCCGTTCCGTTTAAAAACAAATTTGGTGTTCGTGTGGCATCAGAGCGCTTAGAATGTTATATTCCTTTTTTGCTTCAGATGCAACAATGCCATCACATCCCTCTAGCTCCATCCGAACCTTATGAACAATTGATCGGGCATCATATGAAAAGTTACTGATTTATGAATCGCTCTAGTATGCAGTTAAAGTAACTATAGCCATATCTTTTCGTTTTTGGATTAACATCTAAATCTGAATGGGTCATGTGAAATAAAATTATATTTTAATTAAGTTCAATGTGCAAAGAGCCCAAAACACGATGTGCTCAAGAAACCCTCGCCCCAGTGTACATAGTTTCATCATGTTCAAAATCACTTAGATTATTTCCACAAGACTGTGCGATGCAAGGTCGATTCTCAGTCGTCTAGTCCGAACGGTCCAGTTACAATTTACGTTGCAGAACTGCAGTACACTAAGTTAGGCACACACTGTCCTGTACGAGGCCTATTGCTGCAAACCTTGATAACAGTTTTGCCGAACTGGTCTTTTTCCTGGCAAAAACCTTTCATTTTGACTAAATATTAATTTACATAATTGCCAGATTTGAATGATTTTGACCAGAAAAAACTCTGCCTAAGAACACACTCGAGAGAGAAAACACAATTTCGAATACACTTTTGACAGAACTTACTTCCGCACACACTCTCGAGAGAACACTTTCGAACACACTCGCGAAAGAACACATTTTCGAAAGAATACTCTTTTGAGCACATTCGCGAAAGAACACATTTTCGAAAGAACACTCTTTCGAGCACACTCGCGAAAGAACACATTTTCGAAAGAATACTCTTTTGAGCACATTCGCGAAAGAACACATTTTCGAAAGAACACTCTTTCGAGCACACTCGCGAAAGAACACATTTTCGAAAGAATACTCTTTTGAGCACATTCGCGAAAGAACACATTTTCGAAAGAACACTCTTTTGAGCACACTCGCGAAAGAACACATTTTTGAAAGAACACTCTTTCGAGCACACTCGCGAAAGAACACCTTTTCGAAAGAACACTCTTTCGAGCATCCTCGCGAAAGAACACATTTTCGAAAGAACACTCTTTCGAGCACACTCGCGAAAGAACACATTTTCGAAAGAACACTCTTTCGAGCACACTCGCGAAAGAACAGCTTTTCGAAAGAACACTCTTTCGAGCATCCTCGCGAAAGAACACATTTTCGAAAGAACACTCTTTCGAGCATCCTCGCGAAAGAACACATTTTCGAAAGAACACTCTGTCGAGCACACTCGCGAAAAATTTTGCCGAGGACATTCTCAGCATTTGAACACTCAGCGAGCCCATACAAATGCCCATCTCTCGACGGTGTGAAATGTGGCCTCGATTTTAGAACCAAGAATGCCACTCTGATATTTTGGGACTATTCCTAGCATGGTCGAGACCATTTCTATTCAAAACAACACGTCCGCGATGTTTCGTCGTTAAGCAAGGCACTCAATTTACGTCGATGAATATACCCAGCAAATTTTTATCTAGAGCTCGCAGTGTAATGACTGCGTGGAGTAACTGTTGCGTCATTAAGCAAGACACTCAATTCACGTCGATGAGTATATCCAGCAAATTTTTCTCAAGAACTCAGCGTAATGACGCCTCACCGTAATTATGTGGCACGGAGAACACCTCCAGCGTTCGTGTGATGTGACATCAAACGCACTAATTATACAGACCCTCGGTTCGGACGTAAAATTTCATTCTAACATGATCAAATTACCATGCTTAATTGGAATTAAATGAAGGCTGGAAAAGGCCACGAGCAAGCGAGGCAGGACCTTGAGCTGCGTGAAGGTCGTGTGAGCAACGCTAGGCATCTTTGGAGAGAGAGGCATCATAAATTCGTGTAAATCTTTCGAATACATACAAAAAATTTCGACTTAGAGGTGTCCCCAGCAACATTCGATTTCATTGTGTGAGAATTGCTAAAATTCACACACGATTGTTCATTTGAAGACTTGGAAAATATCCCGTCACTTTATCATGTATTCCTAAATGGGCTTTTTGATTGAGAGACAAACGAAAAATAGACTTATCCGAATTTCGTGAATTAAGTCCATATACCGTGCATATTGACTACTAAAAAATCTCCGATTCCAATGAAAAGGGATGGCTTGAGCGGATAAATCTCTCTTTCTAAATGAACTTAAAGTAGTCTAATCTCTGAGCCAACTTTACGGTTGACGAGATATGTAAATACTCTCTCTATACTTACATCGTGAGGACATTTCACAAGAATTTTAGTTTCCTGGGCTCTTTGATGACAACGCAAAGGTACAGGCCTTACCAAGACAACGACGTGCAGCAGGCACCAATAAACTTCAGCTCCGCGATAATGATATAAATCAATCCAGATCTGTAAACCTAATTCACGCAATAGTAAAATTGAATATTTTGCGACTGAGATTTCCGAGGAAACAGTTACTTCTTCTTCTTAAACTTTTTCAATCCACTGGACAATCACTTCTTTTGAAACATGCAAACAATAGAGGTATTTCTTACTTCTATAATAGACACTGCTTTCGAACGTCACATCGAGGCCACGGCTTATCGATAATTCAATGATATGTAAAAATTTAGGCCTTATTTTGAATAGCATAAATTTTTGGTTTCGACATCCTAATTTCAGTTTTTATAGCTCACATTCGTAATTCTTTGAATCACTCTACGAATCAGAGCGCTACCACTCTGAAATCAGTTGAACCAAAGAGGCCCAATAGTTTCTTTCTAAGAGAAAGACCTAAAAAGGCTAGCCAGAATTGCATTGAAGTCGAGCGAAGGTCAAGAAGTTAGTGCCACCGAAGATCTACAAATGGGCCGCTAAAGAACGGAACGCGACTCGGGAAGGTCGGCTGAGAAGTTCCGGAAGTTTCCCGGCAGCACTGGGTCCAAGCTCGCAGGATTTCTACACCGCCCACCCCTCTCCCTCCACCTCCGAGCAGCTACTAAAGTTGCCATTCGCGCCAATTATTGAACTATGTAGCACTTCTAAGGTTTATTAACCTATGTGATCGTTATGCAGTTATTATGAATCACTGCAATATAATCACTACAAGTACTTAGTAAGTAGATATTACAGCGGAATACCACATTTAACCTGTATTAAATCATTATAATCAGTTTTTACAACGACCGCTGGTGTTTGGCTATTCGACCCTCCATCTCGGCACGCAAAAACAGGCATTTTTAAACTTTTTTAAGTAAACCTTAAACTAACTGAACTTGGCCTAACCTAACCCAACCTAACCTAACTTAACCTAACCTCTTAACCTAACTTAACTTAACTTAACCTAACCTAAATTAATTTAACCTAACATTTCTGTAGCTGATTGGAGGTGGTGCTGTAGCTGCTTGGAGGTGGAGGGAGAGGGCTGGGCGGTGTAGAAATCCTGCGAGATTAGACCATGTGCTTCCCGGCAGAACTGGCGACTCCGAGTTGCACTGCCTAGGTTAGGCTGTCAAACGAGCTGAGAAGAAACTACCACAAGTTACTGACATCTCTAATTTCCCTGTCTAATGAATTCTAATCTGCTACATGGAGTTAGATCACGACAAGCTGCTGTGTGGAGGTTGATCTAAAATGAATTGAGTTATTATTGTCAGGACTTTGCTAACAATGAATCAGGACTTAGCTGTAATTTTACAGTAAAACAATAACGACAGCAAAATACCCGTAAAACAATACCGACTCGTCAAAATTTATAGTCTGGTGCCTACTCATACAACCCTGATGTGCAGTGAAATTCATCTTTCAATTTGAACATTATAGAAAATTTCATAATTCAATACCTGTAAAACAAAAGGAAAATCTATGAGGCATTATGCTTTTTACCCAGCTTTCTGTACCGATTGAAAACGTGAGAAAAAAGCTTGTTTATTGTTGTATGTAAGTAAATTGTAAAAGCTGGGTTACAGTCGTAAATGTATGCGTGCGTCGAAATCCATTTTATCCGAACAGGGCTAAATTCGCTGACCTGCTTCGATATAACATTAAGATCTTTATTAATTTTTATCACAAACGATCAGTACGTGCAAGTCACAGCACAGATCGGACCAAAAAAGTAAAGAAAAAATCTTTGAATTAATGACACATGGATTTAACTGGTAAGAATAATGTATTGAGGTGAAACCTTTCTAGCTTTATAAATGAAATTCATTCACCGAATATTATCGTGATGATAGCGTAAGACAAATGCAAGGAAATAACTATTAAGCTCACAAAATCATCGTTAATTTACCTAGCGGGTTGAGATCGATTATTCATGGTCAGTTATTTAGAGTCCAGAGAAATAGAAAGCTCTAATAAACGGGGCTTTAAAAACATTCCTTTAGTTAAACCATTCAAAGGCTTAAGGCGCGAAACTTTAGCTCCTCACTCAAATTACTCAAAAGTATAGTTAAGTTTCTTAGATGAAAAAGTTGGGGGGCGTTAGCGCGGGTGGCGCTGCGCAGTGTAGACCACATTAGACGATGTGCTCGGGGTTTCGCTGAAAATATTAGCAAAACTTTTGCAAAAAGACTTAGATGAAAATAATCCAAACCTAAAATAGATGGCTAAATTAATACATTCTGCTTTCTTAGATTGTCTCAATTAAAAAAAAACATGGAGTAAAAATAATGTTAAACCTAATTGGAAGTGTATTTCATCGTTCTAATTTCTAAATTAAATCTATTGAATAGAAAAAATCACCTCGCATGTAAAGGTTTTCTACAAAATCAACGACACGTGAGACACGGAAACAACTTTATTTTCATTAGATGCTTAATAATATAAGCAACGCATCCTTCTACACGGGGTATAGTGATTGAAAATTACTCCACTGTAAGCATATTGTCACTACCTTAATAATCACATCTGTTTTAAATCACATACATGTGATTTAATACTCGTACAATGTGTAAATACACGTGTAAATTACATACATACATACATACGCATACATGAATGTGATTATTAGGGCTGTTACAATATGCTTAAAGCATATTGTAACAGCCGAAATTAAAATTAGAAATATAATCATAACTCACTTTTAGCACATTTCCGAGCGATGCACGTAAAATTTTCACTAAAATTCCTATTCAATAAGATCAAATTGTGTGCAATTGGTTGGTGTTATGTTATTTGCCGGGTTAATTTCATGTTTACTCAGGAATTAAGGTCGTCGTTAAATCGTTCATACATTTGGCCGCTGAAAATGTCTGCGAGACATTCCAATGATTTTTGGCTTCGATCGCTCATGATGCATCTGGTCTTCTGCGTGTGAGTGTACGTGTGTGTGTGGGTGAGTGTGTGTGTGTGTGTGCGTGTGTGCGTGTGTGTGTTGTGTGTGTTTGTGTGTGCTGCCGGCTCTGGAAGACTAACGCTCACACTATTTTACATCGAGCCCCTGAATTTTAGGCGTTCTTTACTGACAGCTTTTATGAAAATTTAGAGCGCTGAATAAACATCACAGAACGATATGCAGGAGCCGCGGCCTCTGCAGTTATTCACGCGGCCGTCGTGTCGCAACTGGCCATGAGAAATTGCTTAAAATGAACTTCGTTTCCGGGTATCGAATAATGTTTCTGACGCATAAATTTTGAGCTGCCGAATTATATTAGTATGACCACATCTCTCGTGGAAAAATCAGGGATATTTTGTGTTTTTCTCCCATTTCTGATAGGATGTTTACTCGAAATTTTTTCTTGCATTTATGACAAGACGTTTGTACTCACTGTTCCCAATTTTAAACTCACTTCTACTGACAATGGAATCCCTGGAAATAAAAGTAGGCTGCAAAAGCTGAGCTCTCATTTTCTTCTTCTCTAAGCAATTCCTTAACGAGCTCTTCACTCAGGAACGCTCTGAGAATTATCAAGTCACGTCCGAATTCAGAGCCTCGTAAGAACTGCACTTAATTCGATCGATTTGATTGGTATTTTTTTTAATTAGGGATATTCGAGTTAATAATGATGCGAATCCATTAAGACCAATTTTAACTTTCAACAATATATAGAATCAAAGCCTCTCGAGCAGATTCGAATTCTCTTTAGTTCTGACGCTACTATAAAAAAATTATTAGATTAGAACCCTTTTGTACAAAAAGTGTGTATGTTCTAGTTGTCCGTTAGTTTATTTTTTACATTCTTCTTTTGTTGTTTACGATGCCTGGCCATTTATGCTATCTTGGAAGAACAGAGCTAAATATAAGAGCCATACTTTCAACTCTGTCGAATTTTATTGCGCTTTCTCCAAAAGAAAATATTCTTCAAGCCCACAGTTCACTGAGACCGCAACCTGTCTTCCTACGCAGAACAAAATACCACACAACGACAAAATGAACTATTGAATCATTGATTACATGTCGAATACTGACTCTTTATGTTTCTGGACGGAGTCAGCACCTTGACCTTTAAATAAACGTTACTATGATATATTAGGAAAAGACGTAACCCTGGAAGAAAATATTACAAACGTAGCACCGTAGCGGAAAAATATCTAAGGTGAACAATTGGAGGGCTTGAGAATTGGAATCTGCCGTTTGTGGATGCAACAACGCGTATCTATACGAAGATTATGTGCGGAAAATCTTTTATTGCACCATTTTCTCCCATGCTGAACAAATGATAATTGTAATGAAGAATGAACTAGTGAGTGTTCGGTGAAATTTTTAGGAAACTAAGCCACCGCAATTCATATTATCCGTCTAAATATTATCAAAAATGAATTTGAACTTTACCAACTCGAACATGTCTTTGCACGGTCGAGAACTCATCCCTTTCACTTCAGAGATCAGGACACCGTATATGCTTTAAGAATGAAAACAAAGTGTTATTCTTCACGTTGAACATTGGTTGCAAATTACTCCCGTATAACTATATAATGAACTTCTAGCACATGTACGTACAAATTATTACAGGATATACGTAAAAAATATCTCGTAAATTAAAATCCAATAGGCTTGAATAATGCAACTATTCGAGTTGTATATTTTTTTGTGGAGTTTTCGAGGTCAGCGTTTAACAAATCGTAAATAATTTTGGTCAGGTTTTTCATGAATGAACTCAGCGCATCGAGCAATAAAGTGTTATTTTTCTAGCATAAATTAAGTGTTTTGCCAGACATGTTGTGGCTGCGGAATGATACCCAATGTCACTGAATGGAGTTACACATTCTTGTGTATTGATTTCGCTCAAGACGCTTTCATCACACAGTACATCAGTAGCTTTAACATACATCAGTGGCACGGCTCTTCTTGATGTATAATTTTAATTTGACAGTTATATATTTTAGTTTCATTTCATTCTAAAGTTTGAAAACTGTTGATTTAAGAAACGTTTGCTTTCACGGACGAAACTGGTGACAAAATCGTGTTCTTTCCACAAAGAGATGGAATGAATATTAAATTAGGGTGAATTACATACAAACCAAAGTGCTGAGGAACTTAAAAATAAAAAGGTTCAAAAAAGTACAAATCAATAAGTAAAAATCGTGATATCTTTTAAAGACTCATTTAAACAGTTTGATTTGTATCTTTTATTTCAGACATAGTGATTTTTAATTTTTTAAACTGATGATGAAGTGGGACTCTGAAGCGTTTTCCTATCACATATGATTAATTTCCATGGAATTTGCCTTGTTTTTAAGTTCCACATTAATTTACGATTGAAGCCAATGACTGGCCCGTTCAGGTATATTTAGTAAAGTGCTATCGCACAAATGTTAACACCTACCCATTATGTCAAATTTTTTCAGTAGTCAATATTTTCAATAAAACACTGTAAATTAACACATTTTCTTTCCAAATTCACATTCTATGGAAATTTTCATTTTGTGCTTTTGAAAAAAAATAGCTCACACTACTAATTTAATGAACCCATTATTTTTCAAATTCAGATGGTACAGAAGTTTTTCTGTAATACCCTTAAGAATAATTAGTTTACTCTACAAATTTAGCCCAATTTTCATGTGGGCCTGTAAAATAACATAGTTTACTCTCTCAATATAACCCTATTTTTCGAATTCATGTAGTATAGAATTTATTTCCATGAGCCGCTAAGGGAAAATGTTTTTACGCTAAATTTAAAACTATTCGTTTTCAAATTTACATGCTACAGAAATTGTTGTGCGATGCTCGTGGGGGAAGAAAAAGCGCTAGCTGCAAATTTAAACCTATTCTTTTTCAAATTAACATGGTGCAGAAACTGTTAGGTGATGCTCATGGGGAAAAAATATTAGCTGTGAATTCAAACCCATTATTTTTTTCAAATTCACACGGAACATAAATTTGTGTGTAAGCCAGCGGGAGAAAAATAAAGCGTAAAGTGGCTTCTCTGCTCACCTTTTAGCTGTCATATTAAAGCGACGTAATCACCAGCGAAGCCCTGCGTCGGCGCGGCTCTCAATAGCCCTCAGCCTCAAGTCCTCGCTAGATTTCGATAAAATAAAAAGCGAAAAGTACACTCGACGACCGAGAGTTTTCACTCGCGTTCTGCGTCATTTTTACGGCTCTGAGCGTGAAAGTGACTGTGCATTTTGTCGATCCGTGGAAACTGAAATTGTATCATGTTCTAAAATATTGCGAAAAGTTATTTGAGTGGAAAGTGAAGCATTTACCACACTACTCCAATGAGATTCAAATTAAGAGTAACAGAAATAGTGTTTAAGTTATTTACCAACGTGATTTTATGTCTCAAGGTTCTTGATTCCAACGCGTACGATGTCCTCTCCGTAACAGAGAATGAAACAAAACATTAGGCGATGATCGTGAAGCTAAGCACTAACGTTCGATCAAGCATAGCCCCCTTACTATTTTTGAGTAGATTCACTGACATAATGGAAACTGTGCTGTTCATTTAAAACGCGTTGTGCAAGTGCACTTTTTTGTAGAGGTTTAAGTCTACAATGGACGCCCTAATCTTCCCGTCCTGGTTTCCGACGATTGACCGCACACAAACAAAGCTCCCAATTCAATCCTAGACATTTGAGTGCGCTGCACATCTGCCTTGTAGAGCTAAAACCGTGAGAACATTTTGATTACGACTTCTAGACGACGGAATGGAAGTTGCATTCCATTTAATTAGGAAAGTTAATTTTCGATTTTGTTTGTAATTTAAATCTAAAGACGGTTTCTGTGCTCATAGGTGTGACACTCACAGTAGTTATCCTCTTGAAAAGTTGTAGCATTGCTTTCGAGAGTAAGAATGTATTTCATCTGTAATTATCGTTTGAAACCACGCAAAAAATATGGTCAGTGCACTGCAGTTAGCAACGATACTTGGAATTTGACGGCGTATAAAATATAGAGCTAATTTTCTACCATTCTTGAAATCTAAAATCAAATTGTGATATATTCTCTGATAACTTGGTTTGAAACCAGTTTCAATTATAGTAAACTTTCGCATAACACAGCGTAGCAAACACTTCCACCATAAACAGGAGTTAAAAGTCAACAACTCAAGCTGAAAGTCATATCTTTACATATATAGCGCAAATTATAATCGAATGAAATGATAGTTTGTGACTCAGGGTCATAATCGCCTTAAGGGATTCCATTTGATTTGAGCGCTCATCGCCCTCCAGCTGCTGGAGCAATAGCGTACACGTGCTTGTCACAGGGACTCTTATCAGGACACAAATAATGAAACAAAGCGTCGGGGTAAAAGGGCAAATGTCATTGACCTTCGTCTAGTTAGCGTCGCTAGTTGTACCTGCTGGAACACATCCATCTTGCTCTTCATCTTAAAATTCACTTTTCCTCTTTCAACCTACCCTATCCCTATCGTTCGTGACCCTATCCCTATCGTGACCTTATCATTCATGCTTCCACCTCAAGCCTGGTTTATCTGTTTCTTTACCTGTATCATTTTTATCGTGATTTTTACGCGGTGAAGCCATTGGAACTCAATGAATAATGATAGGCTCAATCTTGGGTTAATTAAGAACACAGTGTTCTATTTGTTCTTAAGTAGAATCCCAAGTATTGCGGACAAATACTTTCCAACTCATTGCTACGGCATGTAACGTTTTCCGGTATATTATGACGATTCCTAAGGACCATCATTAAATGCGCACATTGTAATTCGTCTGAAACATTTCTTCGTCTTTTTTTCTCAGACGCCACTCAGAACAGGGTACTGAAAGAAGGATTATCAATCATCCATTCTCTGAGTTCTTTTGGACCAACTTCAATAATCAAGGTACGGGTCTCTAATCCTGCCCGCATGATGAGCAACACGCACAGCAAACAAGCCATTGTCGAGGTCCTGAGCCCAAAATGTAAGATTTTAAGTCGCAGCTTAAAGCAGTTAAAAAAAGTGCCCTTGGAGACCTGCCACTTGGTCTTAAATTTCACAAGCTTTCCTTTAATAGAAGCATTCCAAAGGGGAATTCGTCTCTCGAAAACTTTATGGAGCTTAAAGCTGGCTGATATTGAGCTACAAACAAATAGAGACAGAGCAGGCATGATCGAAATGTTAAAACCACGTGGTGGGAAGAGAGTAAAAGTAAGAGCAGAGCGAGTGCAGACACAAAGAATAGAGTTGTAAATAGAACATCCTTTAGATTATATGATTCAACTAATGCTAAGAGTCAAACTGTTGGTATTTTATCCAAGGGTATTATATCTTGGATATTTTATCCAAGGCAAGACGACTGAAAGCTTTTAAATACTTTAAATGCCAGGTAAGAAAAATCTCTCGAAGGTCTCATTCAATTGTAACACTTTCATGCATCTACTGCCCAGCACAGGGTGGGAGGCGAAGTCACGCACAGTCATCACATCAAACCCGAACGCTTGCATCACCTCACACAACACTAACTGGGTACGCTGGGAATGTCTGGGAGGTCTAATTGTGCCGCCGTCACACGGAGACCAAATGGCAACGTTTCGTCATAATCGTCTACAGTCAGCGGCACCACTCGGCCTGTCCAGCGCCTCATTACCGTCAGATTTCAGCCTTTATTTGGGGGACCAGTCTGGTCTTACCATGATTTCAGTGTCTGAAATAATGGTATGACTAAAATGGTCCCAAACTAAGGCTGAAATCTGATGGTTTCGCAGAGCTAGACAGACCGAGTGGTGCCGCTGACTGTAGACGATTATGACGAAACGTTGCCATTTGGTCTCCGTGCGACGGCGGTCTAAGTTACATACCTATCTACCAAGTCTCCGAAACGTAAAATCCCCGAACCCTCTTCGCCCTGCAAGTAAAAAATTTTGGTAGAACGGTTAGCCTCTTGAAGCACGCAAAAAAACTACGAGAAGTGTTATTACGAGCAGCACATTACCTCCATACACATATCATAGAAGCAGATGAAGGCCAACAACTGGGCGAGGCTCTTAAAACATTTCAGGCCCAAAATGAGTCCCAAAATGAAGCTAACTGTGCACAGTTTTGATAACTCAAAGCTCTCAGGTTGCGGCCGGCACCTTCTGCTGATGTTTACGCCACTTTGGTGTTGGAGTGTGCTTTAGTTGTGTTGCTATGAGCTGGTGCTTTTCATGGGGTTGCGTGATTTTGCGTGGCACGTCTCTTCAGAGTGCGAGAAAATTGACATTTTGCGAGGCACGTCTCTTTAGTGTGAGAGTAAGTTAGCATTTTGTGAGGCACGACTCTTAGTGTGCAATTAAATTAGCATTTTTTGAGGCCCGTCTTTTTAGTGTGAGAGTAAATTAGCATTTTGTTAGGCACGACTTTTTAGTGTGCTATTAAATTAGCATTTTGTGAGGCACGACTTTTTAGTGTGCTATTAAATTAGCATTTTGTGAGGCACGACTTTTTAGTGTGCTATTAAATTAGCATTTTGTGAGGCACGACTCTTAGTGTGCAATTAAATTAGCATTTTGTGAGGCCCGTCTTTTTAGTGATAGAGTAAATTAGCATTTTGTTAGGCACGACTTATTAGTGTGCTATTAAATTAGCATTTTGTGGGGCACGACTTTTTAGTGTGCTATTAAATTAGCATTTTGTGAGGCACGACTTTTTAGTGTGCGAGTAAATTAGCATTTTGTGAGGCACGACTCTTTTGTGTCTGAGTAAATTTGCAGCCAAGTGTTGGGTGCTGTATTTGATGCTTTCGTGCGCTGTGTTCGTTGCGTCTATTTCTGTGCGTGGAGATGCGATGCGTTGATGCAAGTATTTTTATACTGCCGTGTCTTGCTGCTGTCTTCTTTTCGAAGCTTATGATGTTTTTTGTACACCGTTTCGCTGTTTTTTCATAGTTCAGTATACTCTAGTTTTTCTGTGATTATTGCCGTGAAAAATTTCATTCTTAAAGTTTAGGAATTGGGAAAAATTAAAAAGCATACATGTCGCAAATACAATACTTGCTGAGTTTGTATATAATGGCTAATTTTTACTTTGAGTTCGACGGTCGTCAATGTCTGTTTCAATTATAGTCTTGAGTTAATATTGAGCTCCGTTCTCGTGCAACATTAAAATATGCAAAATTTTATCGTATTCGAAGATATGAGATATCAATCGGGAGATAAATATGCACCGGAAAATTTCAAGAGTAAAATAGCTATTGATTAAAACAAACAAAAATTTGCTGCTCTCCTTGACTAAGCAAGTCATACTAGTGAAATTAGTATTATTTTTCGCCTAAATTTTGAAAATGAATTAGAAGAGTTAAAATTCAATTGTGTTAAGTACTGAATCGAAAAAGTTATCCCATGTTGAAAATATACACATAGAGCATCATTCATTTTTGAGACCAACGTTTTTCAGATTGATTTGAAAACGGGAGCAGCAGCATTCTTGATGTGCTGATTCCTTCAAATGAAAATGCTGGCAGATATATTAGTTACCAAACATACATGATATCAAATATATTAGTTAGCAAATACAAATGAAATAGCAAGGATAGTCACTTTTAAAATTAACATTATTACTCAACGAGTTTATTATGTCCGAACTAAAAATACAGGAAAGATGAACGTTTCGACCACAAGGGTCATCTTCAGCATCTGAGGAAACACAGTTATTTTTGGAGATTAGTGATGCTGAAGATGAACTCAGATGCTCAAGATGACATTTGTGGTCGAAACGTTCATCTATCGTGTATTTTTAGTTCGGACATAATAAACTCATTGAGTAATAATGTCAATTTTAAAAGTGACTATCCTTACTATTTCATTCATAGTCAGACTTTGCAAACGGCAAAACATAGACGTAAATAGTTAGAAAATATATTCGTTAACAAATATTTTAATTAGCTTACGAATTCAATTGCCGTATTACGACAAATGCTAGCTTCATACTGAATAAGAAAGAATCTCAAACTATATTTCCTTGATCCATGGTAAAGATTCATGCATACATTTATTACTAGTCGAAAAGAGTACTTAACTCAGGATAGCAAATTTTGCACTCATCTAACATATGAGACGTATTGCATTACGTCAGAAAGAAAAGAAAGAAAGACAAAACGATAATTTCCAACAACGTTGCCACATGAGATACATGCCAATATATTAGCTTTTACAAATTTTTTAATATAAGACGTCCTAAGACAAACGTTCCATACGAAAAGCCCACGTACTTTTTTTTATTGCTTAACTACATTATAGTCTCTTTGTTTTTACAGCTCGGAGGATGGAATAGGAGATTCCGAAACGTTTACAATAAAAAGAATGTTCCCTTATACATTCGTTCTTCTTTTCATTTTACTTCCTTTGCTCATTATCGTATTTTTCAATACATCGCACAGCATTTTTGTTGATCGCATATGTATTGTGATTGCCTCGATGCATAGATATGTATTTGTGTATGTGTGCGTGTTAGGTGCATGAATGTGCGTAGGTATGTATGTGCATGTATATGTGTATATATTTACATGTACATATGCAAATATGTGTGTACTAAACTGACAACTAGCATTTTAACGAGACATACCGTTTTTTTCTGCTCACTCTCAACTTGTAACATTACCTAACTCGTCATCTCTTTATTATTGTAAAGCATCCACGTCAAAAACTTACATTTGCTGTGTGATCATCCATTTATATTTAAATGAAATGCTTCTCAACTAATGACCGCTATGTTAAAAATTTTTAATCAGAAATACGAAACTTACAATTTTCGAGGTCCTCATGCCTATATATATTTTTTTTCATGCTTCCTTGAAATGACATTTTTAAACATCTGCCGAAACAAGCAATTCTAATATAATTTCCTAATGTCAAGAATTTCAAAGTTTTATGTTATGTACATGTAAACTGTCAAAACTGTTCTCACCCCACAATGAAAATGCATCGTCCGTGATATTGTGTTGTCTCTTATAATTATAATTACATGTATCATCAAATGTAGATTAAGCAACATTAGGAGTACATTGCTCTCAATCATTTTTTTTCGAATAGTGACATGGGTATTGCAATACTCATGTGTGTGTATCATCTATGTGTATTAACTTTAAGATATTTTAAAAACCAATGAAGGTACAATCTTTTTATTCCATCTTTATTGGAAATAAACTGTTTTTCTTTCTTTTCAAGAAACAGCTAGAGTCTAAGGCAAGAATGCATGTTTTACTTCGGCTACGGTGATGTTTACAATGGCAGGTCGGTTTTAAACTTACACTATCGGAATGAGACTCGACGTCACAAGTTAAAGGTTGTATCAACACCATTCCATTAATGTTCAGGTTGTACCATAGTATTTTTAAACTTTCTTGAGCGTCTCTGTTCTGAGAAAATTGCATGCTTAATTCAACTCAATTTTGCTACTTTAACTTTGAATTTTGCTCAGGGCAAAATAAAGCCAAAAAGCTTGTGCTGTACTGCACAAGCTCTAAATATCTACTGCACAGGAGCTCTACATTTAGAATGTGGGTCGACATCCATTCTATTTCGTAGGAAATTTGCAATTCCCGCTCGAGAGCTCGTTCACTTTGAATGCGGGCTCCCCTCTCGGTGCCATCGATGTTTCTTACAATTTATTCGGACACATTCGACGGAACGTCGGGCGTTGCAGCAACAAAGAAAGGCATCTTGGAGCGTCATCTTTGTTCTGCACTCACGGCCCTAATTGGCCCATACGTACGTAGCACGGTCTCGTTTCACTAGAATCACAGAAACGTGCGCAAATAAATAATTTTCCTTCACTCAGGGGAACCGGAAAAAAGCGTCCACTTCGCGAGCCCTTCCTTGATTCCTCTCCGGATCTGCGTTAGAGGGCTAGTAGCGAGAGCCCCTAGCACGCATGTTGTATTCTCGTCCGATTTTATGCTCGGAAGTTTGAGTTTATTCAAAGCAAGAAACACACGTACTTGAAAAAAATCATGTTCGGAATCTGTGGGAGAATTCATTCATTTCAATGAATGAGAACAATTATTTTTGCTCCTATGAAGTAGTGTCTTACTAAAGAATACCCTTGGGGTGTTTATTTATTTTGATATTTGTTTGTGTCCGCTTCTTCCGTCTCTCTGTCATGCTGATAAGGGTGCTTAATGACCGTATCTATCTGAACGGGTCAGTTGTTTGCTTTAATTTCAACTTGATGAAGAATTTAAAAGCGAGGAAAATTCCAAGGAACATAATTCTATATACTAGGAATACGTTTCGCAGTCCAGCTCCATCATCAGTACGTAAAAGTACAAATCATTTTCTGCAATAAAAGAAAAAACAAAATGTTGGATTCAGTCATCAAAGGAAATCACGAAAACAAAAATTAAATTAAACCATATCCCAGAAAAAAATCAAATCGACATGATTGCTAGCTAGTTACAATTTGCAATGAGTTGGACCGTCAGTACTGTTGAGGGCCGGTTTTCGTTTACAAATATGCAGCAACTCTAAAATTCTAAGGTCACATGCAGTTGAAGCCGAATCTAAGGTTTTGAAGTCTGCAGAGGACATCGGTACGTTGCATTTTTCTGTGTGATTACGTACTACGGAGTGTGAGGGGTGTGATAATTGGTTCCCCGTGCGGAAGCTTCAACCCCGACGTTCGGCCATTCTGATGTAAAAATTTCGTGACGTCATACCGACGTACGATGATGTGCAGTGCATATCCGATGCGAGCCGATGTTCCGATGCAGATGCGAGCCTCTCTGATTTATTCTTAGTTGTGTGCACTGCAATTTTAGAGTCGCTACATATTTTTGAACGAAAACCCACCCTCAACAATACTGACAGTTCATACCCATTGCAAATTGTAACTAGATAGCAAGCTTGTCGAATTTATTTTTTCTGGGGCATGTTTACGTAGTATTTTTGTTTTCGTGATTTCCTTTGATGACTGTATCCAACAATTTTTTTTTTTTTATTTTTTTTTGCAGACATAATGATTTGTACTTTTACGAACTGATGATGGAACTTGACTCCGAAACGTATTCCTAGAAAATATGATTAGGTTCCTTGGAATTTTCCTCTTTTTTAAATTCCTCATGACCGTATCTGTGATACGAATTTCACCAGAGCACAAGTACAAAAATATTCAATCACAGGTACTATTAGGATCGATATATTTGTTTGTTATCTATATCGGGATTTTGGTCGATGAAAATATTGAATCCAGTCATTTTTGAAGGGCTGATTCCACTAATATGTATATGTTGCAGTACTCCAAGAACAACCTCGCTTACAAACTATCGAAAGATTAGAACCCAGCAAAGCGCAATGGAGTAAAACAGCCTGAGAAATTAATATATGTATGGTGCACACCACGTATCCCAAACACTTTCAAGCTTCCAAAAAATGAAACTCCAAAATTTTTTCTGAATCGCTTACGGGACTCTGATCTTTATTTCCAAGCGATGATTCAGTGGGCCATTATTGCTGTGGACTTTATTTCAATTTCCATATTGTCCAATCGAGCGTTTTAAACATCAGCTACTGATCAGCAGCGCTTTGAGAGCGAATTTCTACAACATAATACGAAGCTATACTCTCGAACGTTAACGTTAAGACGCGTGTAAAAATAAGTAATTAGCTTGTTTTATACGAGGAGGGCGCGGATTTAGGCATGCTGTATTGATTAGAAAAGTGAAATTTTCTAAATGCATTACGTACTACAAACCTCAAGTGATAAAGTCCGAAATAATGTCAAGATTACTAAGCACGTTAAAACTCGCTTCCTGCACGAGTAGTTCCGAATCAAGAATCACTTTGTTCGCCCAACACTTCATGATCTTGTTCTTCAGTGATTTAACCCTTCTTAACGACAGAGCAACTCGGTAGATTTGACACGCATGATGTTACTGAAGACATACGTTATTGAATCTCCCAACTTTGCCCTACTTTCATTTCTCCCTTCACTCCCCACCTTAATTCATATGATGCTGGCATGTTAATTGCATGAGACTCAATATTTTGCTAAATAGTCTAACACTTTGACTGAAACGTGAGCCATATTTTGTCACGGAGGGAGTTGTCATTACGCTGCTGACCAACCAGTAGTCACAAACTCAATTTAAAAAATACGTGATCAAAACTATATGAAAACATGATTCAGTTAATGCTTGGTATTTTCAACACTACTTACTAGAATGTACTTTAAATTTAAATTAAATAATAACCTTCAGGTTTACCTACCGCAATCAAAGTGCTAGATTACAGAAGCAGTTTGGTATTTTCAAAACAGCTTACTAGAATTGACTTCAAATTTAAATTGAATAATAAATTTCAGTTTTACCTACCGCAGTCAAAATGTTAATCAAATTACAAAAACAGAGCAAAACACGTGGCCGTTCAGACTGCTGTCTATAATCCTCGCACCGACACCGCGAAATCTCTACCAATGATCACCAGATGCTCTGATGAGAATCAGGCCCCGAATTTCAATTGAGGGATTTTATAATTGATAAGTTTTATTCGCCAACTTTTAATTGGAAAGTTGGAAGCGGTGACGCACCGAGGACCCTTCCCCGGTCCACCAGGCCTTTGCAAAAATGAAAAAGGGCTTGGGCTTGATTTATATTTTCAATGAAGGGGCACCGGCGAGCTTGCGCTGTTATTCCTTAAAACTTTGTTGAATTGGATTACTAAGCTGTTCACTAAAGTAATTTAATTACATATTGTCGCGTTTTTAAACATTGATAAAATCCTAACGCAGACTTTTTATCTACTAATGAACATGGGTTATAAAAATTTTTCGCTACTCCTCAGTTCAAAGGATAAATTCATCCATTAATAATAAGGTAGAAAATTAAACGCAGTCGGTAGCGATAATTATATATAAACTCCATCCCATGCTATAAAATTTTTTCAATGTTTGAAAATAACACATTAACTCTCTTCTCGCTGCCGAGAGTAAATCAGCTACATTTAGTCTTATATGTACACATCTAACCCTCTAGGTACAGAGCAATGACATTCTTCATCTATTTCACTCAACTTTGTGCGAGAGCCACGTAAAAAATATTTAAACTATGTGCACCTGCGTGCAAATCTCAACCTAGCACCGACGCAACAAACTGATAGAACGACAACGAAGTCGCAGCACTAGGGGTAACAGCACACCACTTTTCGTTGGGTCATGGTCAATAGCAGAAATCTATCATCACGAGTTCTTTCAAATCAAAGAATGGAAAATAAACCAACCACAAAGCGGTAGCCTAAGCTGTAATAGTACACCACTTTTCCTTGAGTCACGTACAAGCTCCTGTAATTTGGTCAATACCCGAACTCTATCATCACGAGTTCTTTCAAATCTAAGAATGAATAAACTTGTAAGGTATCCGAACACAAAGCGGAGTAGAGCTCACGTTTAGTTTTATTGAAAAGGTGAGTCATCCTTCATTGTAGAATTTGCATGAATGCTCACTAATAAATGTTTTGAAATATTTATGTGCCTCACCTCCAACATTCTCACCGTTGTAATTGGAGGAAAGTAATCCAGGAATTGATTTGAATTGTGTAACTTGGACAGAAATTATTCGGGTCATAAATGAATTTGGACAGAACGTGTACTGGGTAAAAATTATTGTGGTGTTCTCCCCCAGGCTGCAACACGCTTCGGGCAGACTTTGAGCTATCTTTTTCGTGATAGGATAGCCCGAAGCGAGTGCCTGAGGTACAACCGTATTCGGCAGGATATGGACAACACGGGGATAACACGGTAATTATATTGGTGACTGTCAAGTACACGGAACACGGACCATTACACTGGGCCCTCGGTGACTACTATGAGCACTGTTCGTTACTCGTAAATCACGTAATGATTGGAACACAGCACTAATACGTGATGGTTGAAATACAATACTATTCGAGAAGTACGTAATGATTGAAACACAATCCTATGTGAGAATAGCACAAATATGTGGTGATTGGAGTACAATCCTATTCGAGAATGACATGAATTGAAACACAATCCTATGCGAGAATAGCACAAATACTTGATGATTGAAGCACAATCCTATTCGGGAATGACGTAATGATTGAAACACAATCCTATGCGAGAATAGCACAAATACGTGATGATTGAAGCACAATCCTATTCGGGAATGACGTAATGATTGAAACACAATCCTACGCGAGAATAGCACAAATACGTGATGATTGAAGCACAATCCTATTCGGGAATGACGTAATGATTGAAACACAATCCTATGCGAGAATAGCACAAATACGTGATGATTGAAGCACAATCCTATTCGGGAATGACGTAATGATTGAAACACAATCCTATGCGAGAATAGTACTAATACGTGATGATTGAAATACCATCCTATTCGAAAATGACATAAATTACGTAATGATTGAAACACAATCCTATGCGAGAATAGCACTAATACGTGATGATTGAAATACAATACTATGCGAGAATTTACGTAATGAATGAAACAAGCACCAATAGCGGGTAACGTCCGCGAGGACGCTACTTACGAACGCAGCGGCGAGACGTGATGATTGGTGCTACGTCGTGCGACTGTTACGAACAGGTCAGCTGGTGCTAGCGGGGCACCGAGACGAGGCTAGTCAGCTGGGTCGGGCCCGGCCGCCACGCGGTTCACCGTTGTAGCTGATAAGTAGCTACGGCGAGGCTAGCCGGCCGGAGCGGGCGAGAGATGTCGTAGAGCGGCTTGGCCGACGACGCCGGCGCGGGGCGTTGCAACGTGACCTTTTTTTTAAGGCTTTGAAACACCTTGAAGCGTCAAGACGCTACTAGGTTTAAGACCTTGCAACACCTTGGGGCGTCGATAGGCAGGGCCGGTCTCCGGAGCTTGGTGCAGGTACGCGAGAGACAAAGTCGATCTCGGAAGCTAGATGCAGGAACACGAGGCTGGTGCTGGAGATGTGACTTTAACGAGGACGAGGGCTTGAGTGAGTGCGAGCCTTGTTGGGGTCGCCTTATGTAGGCCTCGAGTGCAAGCCCTGAGTCCGGGCGTGAGTCCTGATTGGTCGCGAGTTTGTGGGCCTGTGGTGCTGGAGGCAGGAAGCCGTTGTAGCTTACGGGCACCTTTTCTCATAGTCGCGAGGCGGCTTCTCTCAGGTCCCGTGTTTGGTTGACGAGGCGCTTCGGGTCCGGAGGTGCTCTGGAACGGATGCGGTTGTAGTCTGGAGGCAGCTTTTCTCAGGTCTTGTGGGGGTCCGCGGCTTGCCGCTGGGATCACCACATTATTCTGACCGAGATGTTCCTGGACAGAAAGTAATTTTAACAAACAGTAATTTGAACAGCAAGTTATCTAGACAGAGAGTAATTTGAACCAAATGTAATTCGAATAGAAAGTAAATTGGACAGAGAGCAAACTGGACTGCAAATTAGTTAGACAGAAAGCGATCTGGACAAAAAGTATTCAAAACAGAATGTAATTTGAACTCGAAGTAATCTGAAACGAGATTTGGAAGGTGGGTTCAACATCCCCCACAAAACCTGGCTAACTAAATACCTTATAAATGCTAAATTAAGAATCCTTCATCTATTCGTCCGTTTCCTGCACCATGGAGCGGTAGCCAACCAAAATAGAACCAGATCCAAGGATCGCGTATTGTCAGTCACCTTAGTCTTCCAAGCGTTTCTATAACAGAAAGCCCGACAGCAAAAAAATGGTTCATCTTTGTCTCATTTTAATCGAATATTTCCAGTCGTGGGCGTTGCGATGGGTAAAGCAATAATGCGATTAAGCGATAACATCGCTTCAACCAAAAATTTATCGCTTGTCGCTTATCGCTTTCAAATTCCCCGCGATAAATCCAGCGATAAAGTTGACAACGAAAACCCGTAACGGTGAAGGGTTACAGGCTCATTTTTACGCGGCAACCTGATGCGGCCAGGCGCCTGGCGGCCAGCGCTTCTGTTGCCACCAGGGTGGTCAGATTGGCATTTTTTAATACAAATTTCCGATACCTGGCTTTTTTCAAACTAACTTGGGTTAAAAATTCTGACTTTTGGGAACCTTAGTTGGCCTTAGCTGGTTTATCATGAAAATTTTATTCTGGCAACTCTGGTCGTCACTGTTTCTTTGAATAGCCCAAAACTGGACGCATCTGATCTCAGCTCTGTGTTTTATAGTGCTACCAGAGATCCCAAATTTATTTGTGTGTTATAACTTATATACATACTTAATCTTGAAAAATTATTGCTTCATCGTTATAGGACTTAGTGGAAAAAATATAGTTTTATCGTCATTGCTTTATCGTAAAATTTATCGCTGCCCACCGCTGAATAATACAGAACTAAAACAGTGACTCTTGAAAAAATCAACACAGCTTAGTAACTCCTAAGGGCCCCAAACTCCAGACCACAAGCCATCTCGAATGCGTCACTGTTAGACACTTGAAGTCACTCAGTCACTCGCTATTTCAACCTCACTGCGAGCTATTCGCAAGAATACTACGTATAGATTTGCCACCGCGTACGAACCAATAACATCACTCGTGAACTCCAACTCGATACTCCCCGAGTAGCGGCACGACTGAGCGCGGGTTCCTGGTACGAATATCGTACGCCAAGCTAAAACCTTGAGTAAACAAATAGCGTGCTTCTAGAATGGCCAGACAGAACAGCTCGCTACTTCTGGAACAAAACCTGTATAAGGAGTGCTCCTTGCCGAGCAGCTCTGTAATGCTACGACTAACAAGTTTGTGTTCGTTTATCCCACCGCCACGGTATTATTTGTAATGCTTACTGGCTTGTTTTTTATGTACCCCACTCACACCCGTGTCACTTCTTTACCCAAACGAGTCTGAAGCAGCACACTTACAACACGCTGTATAGCAGATTTTTCAAATAATCCTAATCATATTGATATTTCCTCAGTCATTCTGATTCACTCTTTTAGAACATTTTATAATCTTGTCTTATACAGTATGTGCTCCTGTTCGTTCCTTGCATCATCTAGCTCCGCACTTTCAATACAGTGCTCCTTTTTTCTTTTTTTCTTTTCGGCCTTTTACGCACTCATATTTCTGCTTCAGCCAGAAAATGGTCCGACATACCTCCTGGTTCTGCTCCCCATACATGAACATCCAATAACTGCTAGCTAATCATTCTTTCACTCCCTATGTATAACATAATCCTTCAACGTTCTCTCAATTTCTCTCCCGTCAGCCCCTCAAACCCACCTTTCACTATTCTCATTTACTCTAGGTACTGTTAAGGTTGGTGGATATGGTTAGTTATTAACATCCAATCTTAATCGTTTTCTCAATAGTGTTTTTCGAAATTGCAAGAGAGGGATAATAAAGACACTTTATGGGATAACTCAGCTTGTATGATTTTATTGAAGGAAGTCGAGATGACCGATGGCGTGCTTGACTTCGGACGATCTTCTCTTAGATGGGAAACTCCGTGCAGGCGAGGTCCGGCGAGCGATGACGTTGGCCAGGTAGGTGTAAGTGAGTGTTTGTGGAGGTTCACAGTCTGTTTAATTTTAGCGACTGACAGAATATCAATTCCACCCGTGACGTGGGGATGAGTCACTATTTATGGGTTCAGACTTTAGAATAATTCCACGATGTGAAAAGCAAGTTGTCGTGGTTGAGCGGGTAGATTAATTTGCCATAGGTTGTAATATACTAGGCTCTACTAGCTCCGAACCAAGTGATTGCAAAGTGATATATGATCAAAAGTCAGAACGTCTCACGTCACAAATAAGCAATTTACGTGGTGTATCTCGATGGTTTAGTGAGAGATAATGTGCCACATGAATTTACAACTTGTAAAGCTCAGACCCAGGGAATGTGTGTTGTGGTGTTTGGTGCCGTCGAGGGTCTGCAATAATCGAAGACGCTGAATGAGAAGGTTCTCGAAGAGGCATCAAGGAAAAATTCCACAACTGACAACCCCTACACTGCAATGTAAATTTCCCATCACGGAGAAAACCCTGAACTTCTTCCATAGATTTAACTCAAAGCTATTAATTTCTTTACAGGCTCAGGAAGAAAATAGAAAGGTTACAAACTGGCAATGGCTGTTCCTTTATGCTTGAATTTAGAGCAGTAATAATCTGTTATTACTTTGTGGAATTATGGAAAATACATGTGATTTAAGCACCATGATTCGCGGAATATCCATGAAATACGAAACAGCTAAAAAAAATGCAAGAATATGAATGAATAAATTTCGTACGCGATAACATCTCTATATCCGTACGAGAAATAAAAGAAAGCAGTCCTAAATTCATTAATATGTCAATCATACTGAAAAACACTGCAAGTATATCTTGTAGTAAAAAAGAATAATATCTACACTGAGAAAAGAAACACAAACGTATCTTTTAAAGCAAAAGAAAAATATTTAAAACATAATACAGTGAACATTAAATGACATGACACAGCAGTTTACGCTCCGCCATTTTTCACAAAAACGCCGGGAAATCTGCCGTACGCTCTCACGAAGTATTTGATGAGCGAATTTCAATATCAATAATGACAACTGCAAGTATACAATTTTTGTAGTAAGGAAATGACATAGTTGAGCATCTTACTACAATCTTGACACAAGAAATACACATGACACGCAAAATTTACGCTACGTCATGTTGAGATAGCACTTGGAATGAGCCATGCTATGTTACGACTTCTACGACTATTTTCATGTTTATCTATATATCACGACACTGACCAGATCCTTATACTTAAACACAATGCACACTAAAAACTGAACACAATATACTTTACCAGATTTGCTCTATTTTAACACTTAATTTCTTTCACTTACAAGAACGGTGTAACGCACAAGCTAAGGAGGCACGAGAGAGTGACGCGGAAAACCAAGCGTCCCGCGCGGTGTTGCCCTTTTCAGAGGCTTTAAACTCGAAAATGTCGATCGTTATTTTATATGTTATGCATTTACACAAAAACTTCAAGGATTACTAATTATAAGTGGAAAATTATTAATAATAATTTAGAGTAAGATTTTTAATGTCAATAATTATGCTATTTAAGTGCGAATGCGAAATTTTATAATTTTACACTTTTGTAGCTAATGCTACAGTACTCCAAACTTTCCCAACACCGGCATTTCTCAATCTCACATTCCGGTCACCCAAGACTATTGTATACGCATACGCCCTAAACCTATTCACGCAAGCTGATACGAGTTGGTTTTTATTCCCTTCTCCATTTCTTAAAAAAATTTAATCTTCTCTCCTTTACTACTTTCGCTCCCTGAGCCATTCTCATTTTCAAACACACCTCCCGACATAACTTTACTATAACTCACATCGGTCTCACCGACTTTTCTTTCCTCTCCAGAAAATAATTTTACAACCTTTCACTCAACATTAAAACAACTCCTCCTCTCACTCTTTCCCTCATTGCTCTCAAAACACAAAAACACAAAAGTGTTTTCACCCCACAAGGAAAATGCATCGTCCATGAAATTGTGTTGTCTCTTATAATTCTAATTACATGTATCATCAAATGTAGATTAAGCAACATTAGGAGTACATTGCCCTCAATCATTTCTTTTCGACTAGTGACATGGGTATTAAAATACTCATGTATGTGTATCATCTAAGTGTATTAACTTTAGGATATTTTAAAAACCAATGATAATAATTTTGTACGATGTCTATTGGAAATAAACTGTTTTTCTTTCTTTTCTTTTGATCATCTTCCGTTCAGCACACCAAGCCGACCCGTACCTACTTCATTCTATCATCTGTGTTTCATTCATTCCAAACTCACCGAATTGATGTCTTTGAAAAAAACTTTTAATTCCTCTCTTCTCACTACATGAACTACAACCACGCACATTCACAGCGCCGTTTTTAACGGTTTGGCAACCCGTAAATTTCGGTCATCTTTGGTTTGGGAGAAATAACGACACTGGAGGAGTTTCCCATGTCCCTCGCTTCCTCCTTATGCCAATTTTAACGAATTGCCGTGGGTGCAACGACATATTATTGTCCTTGCCCTCCACCATGAGGAGAAACCAGAAATATCAGATCAAACCCTTTTAACAGAATCTGCAAATTTTCAACTTACACCAATCTCTTTTTTTCGGGTGTGAAATTTTTGTCCCTTTCCCACCAGTTTTTTTTTATTGCCTATAGGGTCGTGAATGCAATATGAGTGAAGGTTTATAGCAGTATCTTAGGCTGCATTAAATTGTGAAGCGAGCAGCTTTTAGTTGCTTACATCTTGAGCATGACATTAATTATAATCCCTGTCATTAATTTCTCACCTAATTTTTTTAAAATATGTCAGAAAAATCTTCAATTTTGGCAAAGCCATCAATTACATGCTGATTTAATGATTCGTAGAATGTCTGATGCAAATAAATCTAACTAGCTCTTACACATGAGAATCCTTCGACGTTGAAATATTTAGACGTGTAGCATCAGCTACAAAGCGTAAAATTATAAAATTTTTCATTCGCACTTAAATAAAATAATTATTGACATTAAAAATCTTACTCTAAATTATTATTAATAATTTTCTACTTATAATTAGTAATCATTGAAGTTTTCGTGTAAATGCATTAGAGATAAAATAACGATCAACATTCTCGAGTCTAAAGCCTTCTCTGAGTGGCAATACTGCCGGGACGCTTGGCTTCTTAGGCGTCACTCTCTCTCAGCTTTCGTAGCCTGTGGTTATCACCGTTCTTGTAAGTGGAAGAAATTAAGTGTTAAAATAGAGCAAAAATCTGGTAAAGTATATTGTCATTGTTTAGTGTGCATTGTGTTAAGTTTAAGGACCTGGTCAGTGTCGTGATATATAGATAAACATGAAAATAGTCGTAGAGTTCGTAAATAGCATTCGTAACGTAGTTCGTTCGTAATTCGTTGGTAACGTAGCTTAAATTTTGCGTCATATGTTCATTGCATTTCGGTGTCAAGATTTTATTATCAACATTTAATCACGTTCTTTTTTTTATTCTTGCGGCAAAAATATATACTTGCATCTGTCATGGTGATATTGCTACTCGCGTATAAAAATACTTCGTGAACGCGTACGGCAGGATGCCAGCGTTTTCGCGGGAAGATGGCGAACGCAAAAATTAACTGCCGTGTCATGTCATTTCCATGTTCAAGAATTGCACTTCCTTTATGTGTAAATATTACCCTGTTACTACAGAATATCCTTGCAGTATTTCTTTTTCAGTATGATTGCCATATGATGAATTTAGGACTTTCCTTTTAATTCTCGTACGGATATAGATATTATAGAGTACGAAATTTATTCATGCATGTTCTTGCCTCTTTTAGCTGTTTCGTATTTCAGCTAGATTCCACGAATCATGGTGTTTAAATTACATGTATTTTCCACAATTCCACAAAATGGAATAACCGATTTTTACTGCTCTAAAAATCACGTACAAGTCTGGTACTGTCATGCATATTCCTGCAAAAGTTTTTAGCTGTGTGATATTTCATTATATTCCATAAATCATGCGCTTAATCGCATGTAGTTTTTCAATAATGAATAACAATTCTGTCATTTACCAAAAATTCTTGTAGAATTCATGCTCTTATTTTTAAAGCAAGGGCAGTATTGAAAGAGCTTGCCAGCTGTTAAAAATCTATCCTCTTTCATGAGTTTGACAAAAGGAGAACAGTCATTGCCAGTTTCTAACTTTCCTATTTCTTTCCTGAGCCTTAAAGAAATAATAGCTTTGAGTTAAATCTGTGGAAGAAGTTCAGGGTTTCTCCGTGATGGGAAAATTATCCATTGCAGTGTAGGGATTGTCAGTTGTGGAATCTTTCTTTGATGCCTCTTCGAGGACCCTCTCATTCAGCCTCTTCGACTATTGCAGATCCCCGACGGCATCAAACACCACAACACACATTCCTTGGGTTTTTCTGAGCTCCACAAGTTAAAATCACGTGGCTTATTATTTCTCACTAAGTCACCTTGAGTTACACTTACCACTCAAACTTCGAGTTACACCATTTAACTCGCCCTTATTGCCTTGCATTTGCCTCGGTTTTGTGAGCGGATTCAGCCTGGTATAATTATCTAATTTACCGGCTAAACATTCATCTGCTTTCACTACGGACATTTGTCTTCAGGGTGTAATATTCTTAAAACTCCAAGACCAAGTAAAATGGAGTGACCATCGTCAATCAAGGCTCAAAATTAAGATTTGAAGCAACTCTTAAAGTCCTAATTCTCTGGCTTGTTAAATTGCCCGCAACCTGAAAGTAACCTCCACAAAACACACTCACTTACACCTGGCAAACGTCATCGCTCGCCGGACCTCGCCTGCGCGGAGGTTCCCATCTAAGAGAAGATCTTCAGAAGCCAAGCACGCCATAGCTCATCACGGCTTCCTTCAATAAAGAAACCTCCGAGCTGAGTCAAATCCCAATCATGTGTCGTCATTGACCTCTCTTGCAATTTCGAAAACCTTATCGATTCACGATTAACGATTGGCCATACCCCCCAAACGTTAACAGACGTGCTGAGCCGAGTGGGTGAACTCGCCATTTTCAAGGTTCTTAGGTATTCATTTTAGAAACAACTAAGGAAGAAAAACACGACTAGATTAAAGTATTACTAAGTAATAAGTTTCGGCATTATTCACAAATGTTTTGAAGTGTCTCTTTTAGCAGATTCAGTTTTGAAAACCTTTTTTGGCATAAAATTTAAAGTACTTTTAACTCATTTAATTATTGTATCATTAAAATTTACCGATGAAATATGATCTCTTTCAATAGATCTCACACTGCAACTCAAAAGTATTTTGGATATGTATCGTAGGTCTTCACACAACTGATTTTCTTATCATGAAGGTTATTTCACTAGTGTGTTAGGATCTGGCCGAGGGGTATAGCCAGTCCTTACAATACCTCGACAAGCGTCTGGGAGAAAATCGTGAGAAGGATAATAAGGCACTTTGGACTCAGCTTTTTTGGGTATATATTGGAAGGAAGCCGGAGAAAACCGCCGAGTCTTGAACCACCGACGAACTTGGCTAGAAGAGGGTTTGCAGTTCGGGCAGTCGGAAGGCTCCTGGAGAAGTGCTGGAGTCGACCGTGTGTGTGTGTGTGTGTGGTTTGCAAACGATGTAAGGGGGCCAATATGTCGACTTTGAGGAAACCGTGACGTTGTGAGTGATCGATTTTGATTGAGTTGAGGCCAGGCAGGGCGGCTCAAGTTGAGGCAATTCTTAGGTGAGTTAAGTAGCATTAAAGCTCAAACAAGCTAGACCAAAAATGAGGCCCAAAGCCAGGTAAATTCTGGTGAAGTCACGTCCAGTTAAGGTCGGGCCAGTTCCGGCCAGTTTAAGTTTAAGTTTTAGGCAAAGCAAGGCGGCTCAAGTTGAGGTAAAAACAAGGCCCAAGGGGAGGCTGTTGCGAGTGGTGTGTGGCGATGACGTTGAAGTCCTGCAAAGAGTCCAATAGCTGGATGAACAGTCCAAAGAGACATCAAGGAACTTTCCACCACTGACAGTCCCACATCATTGCAATTAATAAAACTCCCACACGGCAGAATTCGAGAAATCCTACAGATTTGACTCTAGTTAATTTCATTTGTTCTCTTTCTCGTCAAGCTCAAAAGTAGAGAGATAGGACAGAAGCAATTAAGAAACTCTTATACAGCTGCTCTTGCTTTTAAATACAAGGCATAAAATTTAAGAATTTTTTAGTAATACTTTTAGTGATTATCTAAGAGCATAATCAGGGATCAAATCCTTGGAACCATGGAAAAACACATGACTTAACAAGACATGGTTCATGAAGCAAAAGAAAAGGATTCCAGCAATTAAGAATTTCATAGAAGGAAAATTGATGCTCCTTTATGTACTCTAGAACATCCCTATAACTTGTACAAGAAATAACAGAGAAAAATTCTAAGGTTTCATGGATATAAATCCTACTGAAAATCACTGATAAATGTCATTGGCAATACTAAAAAATTTATGGAATAATCTCCACAATAAAAGAAAGAAACACTAAACGTTTTGCTTGCACAGAAAGGAAATATGCGCAAGATGAAAACATGAAAATCAGTGCGGCGATTTAACCCGGCGGCTCTACACGTCGGCATTCGCCAAGCCGCCGGCATAATTTGTATGCACTCACGAAAGGCAAATGGTAGTGGGTGTTTTTGTCACAAGAATGAACAGAATGGAATTAAATTTTTACTGAAATGATTTAAATTGAAATAAGTGCGATTAAACGCGATTTAAGGAGTATGAATTTAAAGAAAAGGAAACTAAAAGAAACTTTAGCAAATATGAGCATGAAGAATTTGCGTACTCTATTAGTTCGTACGAAATTCTTGAAAAGGCATTCCCACTTATTACACGTCACACATTTAAGAAAAACTACTACTAGTATGTTTGCAAAGAAAAAAGAAAATACTATTATAACACATGCTTATAGTGTAATTATCTCGTCACGGAGTAGTGACAGGAGACGGCAGTGTCTTCTCCGACATTTGGAAAAACAAAGACACGCTATCCACAAAGAACGCCGGCAATTCCGCCGCGTTCGTTCACGAGTCAGTTTACGAATAATTCACGATATGATACTGCAACCACAATATAAATTTGAAGTGAAGGAAAAAACAAAGACGTTAGCTGAATATCTAGTATGAAGTCTCAACACGTGAATCTGGAAATGACACGCAAATGTTTACGCTATTTCACGCTGAGGTAACATCCCAAATACACACGCCCGTCTAAGAGCTTTAGCACTATTTTTAAGTTTATCCTTAATTCACGACGATGATCAGATCCTTAAGTTAATTGACATGCACACAGGGAATTTACACTTGTATACGTTACCAGGTTACTTCTTATTTAAACTCTAATTTTCTTCACTTACACGAACACGGTATGCACGAACTCGTAAGGCACGATAGATTGTGATTCGAAAGGAACGCCACGCGCAGTATTGCCACCAGGGGGCTCCTCTCTCGAAAAATGTCGAGTGTTATTTTTTTATTATTTCATGCCTTTACACAAAAACTTCAATGATTACGAATTAGAAGTAGAAAATAATTATTAATAAATTAGAGTAAGATTTTTAATGTTAATAATTAATTTATTTAAGTGCGAATGGAAAATTTCTAATTCTTACGCTTTTTAGCGATATGTCGGGTTTTTCCGCCAAAAGATATTGATTTTTTTACGGCTAGAATAACTCGAACGATTTCTCGAAGCGTAAGGGAAAAGTTATGAGAGGGATAATGAAAAGCGGTACTGGACTCAGCTTGTTTTTCTGCTGTGTAGTTTATTGAAGGAAAACCAAGGAGGACTGGCTTGGATCTTGATCTCGGGAAACTTGTCGAGGTGGGCAATCCTCGCCGGAGAACCAGGCTGGCGTCGACAAAGGCCGGCACGAGATGGAGTAATCAGGGTGAGTGAGTTGTATTTGGGAAGTTGAATTAGGCAATTTCAGGTGATTGAGCGCAGATCAGTGAATTAGTGCAGGTAGAACCAATGACTCAACATAAGGTGAGGTTGAGGGTGCAAGTTAAATCTTGCTCATGTGAGCAGAAGCAAGTTGGCGCATTAAACACATTAGCACGTTAACGGGAGCAAGTAAAAGTTACTGCTTAGGTGAGAATAGCGTTTAGCATGGCACTCATGAAAAACCCAGGGATAATGGGTGTTGTGGCGTTTTGTTGACGTGAAACTCTAGGCTGAGTTAAAGGCAAAGCTCAAGACCCAGGGATAATGATTGGTGTGTATGGCGATGCTGTAGAGGTCGAGAATTTGCTTGTAACACCGCAAGGTAGGACGCCTGAACAAAGAGTGGCTTTTTGAACCAGAGGCGCGCATTGCGCAGTATTGCCACCAGAGGGCTTCTCTCTCGAAAAATGTTAAGTGTTGTTTTTATTATTTCATGCATTTACACAAAAACTTTCATGATTACGAATTAGAAGTAGAAAATAATTAATAATAAATTAGAGTAATATTTTTAATGCTACTAATTAATTTATTCAAGTATGAATGGCAAACTTATAATTTTTACGCTTATGTAGCGGTATGCTACATTACCCCCCAAGGCGCAGACCGAAAGGTCCACCCGCTGCAATCATCTGTAGCGGGAAGGAGGGCGAACTACACGACCCTGCCGAGTTCGGCAATTGGCAAATGATACTGAGCGGGGCAGTTTCACCAAACGGGTCTGCAAGTTTAGATCGGCAAGAGTCCTAGGAACAGGAGTTACTGCAGCGGGCTCGTCTGGTCTCTCCAGACTTGTCGCTGTGTCAGTAAGAGGACTAGAGTTAGAATCTACGACAGGGTTAGAGATAGGGTTTGAATGTACAGGCACGTGGAAAGGGTTACACTCAAGTTGACTAGGCAACAAGGCAGCCAACTGAGGAAGCTGAGATGGTAGATATGATCGAGTCTCAGTGGAAGGAGAAATCTGCGGAGAGGAGGATGAGCTATGGGTTACACTATGATCAGAAGTGTATGCGACTTTTAATCGATCAATGCCCACAGGGTCGTGTGAGCCGAATCTTTCGAGAATGAAGTATTTTTGCTTGCGTTTAAGTACTTTGAATGGGCCATCATAAGGGCGCGTGAGTGTAGGTTTTATAGCATCATTGCGGACATACACATGTGTGCAGTCTTGCAGGGCAGGGTCTAGTCTGTCCTGGGTCTGAGGCATTCGTGGAGCCACGTACTCGATCTTACGCATGCAATCTATTAAGCAGGTTACATAAGCGGAACGGTCAGCGGATGAAAATTCAGGCAAAGGTTTTGGGTCAACAATGTCGCCGGGAAGACGAAGCGTCTTCCCATACAACATTTCAGCCGCTGTGCACTGCTGATCCTGTCTGTGTAGGTTTCGAATGCTAAGTAGTACTACTGGAAGTCTATCAGTCCAATCGTGACTGCAATTAAGGCAGCGCAAGGCAGACTTGAGGTCTCTGTGGACTCTCTCAATAAGTCCATTTGACTGCGGATGATATGCTGTAGTGGATGTGTTTGCACACCCTAAGGCGGAGCTAAGCTCCCTCCAGAAGTTGGAGGTGAATTGTGATCCCCGGTCATGTGTGACACTTAAGGGAACCCCAAATCTAGAGATCCAGTTAGATAAGAAGGCGCGCGCTACAGTCTCAGTTTGGGTATCAGGTAGAGGGACAGCCTCAACCCAACGCGTGAACCTATCGATGATGGTCAACAAATAAGAATAACCGCGCGATAAGGGCAAGGGACCCACCAAGTCTAGGTGTATAGAGTCAAACTTGTGACCCGTGAATGCACAACTCTGCAGCGCCGCACGATTATGTTTCACCACCTTACTACTCTGACACGCATGGCAATTTTGCACAATTTGCTTGACCTCCTTACGCATCGCTGGCCAGACGAAACGATCAGAAATCAAACGCAATGTACGGTTAATACCTGGATGAGAGAGGGAATGAAGGTGGAGGACAGCTACTCTGCGGAGCGTCGCAGGAAGATACAAACGAGAGGGTCGCTCGGCATCACGGTACACGCCGTCAACCAAGGTTAGTTTTGGAGGGGAAGTGTTAGAAGGTTTGAGAAGGTCCTGAAGTTCAGGATCCTCCTTCTGAGCATTAGCAATGTTGCCGAAGGTGATTTCACCACTGGTTTGGACAGAATTGATTCTGGAGAGACAATCGGCTACAGTATTGTCTAATCCCTTAATGTAACGAATGTCAGTGGTAAACTGACTTATGAATGACAGGTGTCGAGCTTCCCTAGGGGAATGTCTTTCAGAAGGCATTTTGATCGCTGAGGTCAAAGGTTTGTGATCTGTATAGATCACAAACTCCCTCGCCTCTAGAGCATAGCGAAAGTGTCTCACAGATAGGTAGATAGCAAGAAGTTCCCTACCGAACGCGCTATAACCACGCTCAGTGGGCGACAGCTTTTTGGAAAAGAAAGCAAGAGGAGAGATGTTAGTACCCACTTGTTGTTGCAACACAGCACCTACGGCGGTACTGGATGCGTCAACAACGAGGCTGAAATCAGCATTAGCAATAGGGTAGGATAGTTCAGTCGCGGAAGCTAACTTATGTTTTATCTCTTCGAACGCTCCTCGTGCTGCGTCTGTCCATTTTATCTCAATAGATTTGCCTTTTTGTTTCGGTTCGAGGAGGTCAGACAAGGGCGCTAAAGTTTGAGCACAGTTGCGTATGAAACGATGGTAGAAGTTAACAGAACCTAGGAACCTTCTTAGTTCCTTCTGGGTCTGTGGAAGAGGAAAGTTTTTGATCACTTCTACTTTGGAAGGCAAAGGTTTTAGACCTAGGCTAGAGATTTCATGACCTAAGTAAATCAGTGATGGCTTTCCGAGCTCACATTTTGCAGGGTTTACGAGGAGTCCATTGTCGGACAATCTTTGAAAAACGACCCTAAGATGGTCTTTGTGCAACTCTGGGGTTGTGGACGCCACAAGGATGTCGTCTAGATAGACATAAGCGAAAGTGAGGTCAGAGAAAATTTCAGCCATGTGTCTCTGGAACGTTTGAGGTGCGTTCCGGAGACCATATGGCATCTTTAGGAATTCAAAGAGACCAAACGGAGTGATTACCGCGGTCTTAGGAATCGCAGACTCATCCAAGGGAATTTGATGAAAGGCGGACTGAAGGTCGATCTTAGAGAAAATTTGTGCTCCCTCTAAATTTGCACTGAAATCGTGAAGGTAAGGGATAGGATATCGATCAGGTAAAGTAACGGCGTTCAACCTGCGGAAATCCCCGCACGGTCTGAATTCACCGTTAGCCTTGGGTACTAGCAAAAGAGGGCTAGCCCAAGGGCTTTTGGAAGTGCGAATTATGCCCTCTTCGAGCATCCTAGCGAATTCTTTCTTAGCTAACGCCAATCGATCAGGCGGCAGTCGCCTAGCACGGGAGAAAACTGGCGGACCTTGCGTCTCTATGAAGTGCTTTGTGCATGTTTGCATGTTGTTAGAGACTAAGTTAGGGTTTGTTAATGCAGGGAAATTTTTAAGTTCCTGTTCAAACATGCACTCCTCCTTGAAAGCAATCGAGAAGGAATGCAAGACATTAGCTCTAGTTATGCTGCAAGCGGGAATTGAGATCTGTGTCTCCTCGTCCCTTATACAACGATTCCTAATATCTACAACTATGCCATACTTGGCCAGAAAGTCTGCACCTATTATGGGTTCTTGGACTTCAGCTATCAAGAAGGTGAATACAAATTTTCTCCTCAATCCCAGACCGCACTCTAAAATTCTCTCACCGAAACAAGGTATTGGCGTGCCGTTTGCGGCGCGTAATGTCGCCAACCATGGTTGGTTTTTGTCTTTCACTGTGGCTGGGATAATTGATACACTGGATCCAGTGTCAATCAAGAATCGATACTTAGTGACGGGATCGTGAATGGTCAAGAGGCGAGTAGTCTGGGAATGAGGCAACGCAGTACTCGCTACTATGCGTCGCTGATGGCGTTTCCCGAAGTCATTTCGGTATAACGAGGACAGTACCTAGAGGCACATTTGCGAGCTTGGTCACCAAATTTCATGTGGTACCAGCACAAGTTGCTACTAGCATCACGAGAGCGCGACCTGAAACGGCGGTCTTGATTTGACCTATCAAAAGATCTACCTCTATCAAAGCGTTGAGGAGGAGGAGGAGGATAGTTAGAGTGATAGTCATAGGGATAGTCGTTGGCATTTTGGTGGCTTTGGAATCTCCCTGGGCCTTGCTGAATGTGAGCCACACTTTGACTCTGACCTATTTGAAAATTTTGAAGAGCTTGCTTTATTTCAGCGATGTCCTGCTGCAGCTTATCTATTGTGGCTGAGGATTCACTAGGCGCCGTATTTGACGGGCTAAAAGTTGTAGCTGCTACATTTAAGGAAGCAACCTGTGGTTCTCGAGGCAAATTTATATTTCTAATCACAGTCTCTGCGGACTCCGCTAGTTTCTCTAACGTTTGCTCGGGTCCTGCTAGCGATAGAAAAGGCCGCACGTTAGGTGACAGCTTTGTCATGAAAACTTCCTTCAGAAACCCCTCAGCTACGGCAACACCAGTAGCGAGTTTCCGAAGTTCTTTCACGAGCGAAGAGAGAGAGAAGGAAGCAGAGACAGGTGGAATTGCTGAGGCATCTACAAGACTTCGGAATTTGTCCGCATCGGACATCTGAAGCCTTGCCAAGATTTTGCCTTTCAAGATTCCGTAAGGATTATGATCTGGAGGGTTTTCTAATAGGTCATTAGAGTTATTTAGTAGTTTTGTGGGCGCAGCGCTCACAAGCGCATAGAATTTGTCTATCTCCTGATTTATCCTATTATACCTAAACACAGCTTCCACTTGGTTGAACCAGGTGTGAGCGTCCCCTGGAATGAAAGGAGGGAGCCTAATGGGATTTGTGTGTGCTCGATCTTCATTATCGGAGTCAGGCATGCTAGCAGTCTCTTTTTGGGGATGCGCAATTAAGAAATCAGTGCCTATGACTTGGGATGAAGTAGCGAGGGGTTGCGTTAATTCTTCCCCTACTCAATCACTCAAATTAAGTTGAAACCGAAGGAAGGAAGTATGAAATTGGAAACGAGAAAAATTTTTGCGGTATGCGGCAATTTGCGTAGGCACGAAATTAAAGCGGTGAGAAAAATTATTTTTCTCCCCACTCAATCAATCAATAGCGTTGAAGAAAACGGAAAGAGAGAGAATGGAAACGAAGATTTTTACGGTAGGCAGAAATAAATGCACAGCACGGTAATAGAAAAAAAAAATATTTTTCCTACCTACTGAGGCACATGAAATAAACAAACAAGGACAGGAAATGGCGCTGAAAAAAAATTTTTGTTAGAGCTGCTCAGAGAATATTAGCACGGACAACCCGCAGGAAATTTCTCAAACTACCACGAAATGGGAAAACTTATCACTACAATGATACGCCAACATTATCCTCTCACAACCTCTCAAACACTTCGAGTTTAGCTTTTATTTTACGAATTTCCCGGCCGATGCACCAGTGTCGGGTTTTTCCGCCAAAAGATATTGATTTTTGTTACGGCAAGAATAACTCGAACGATTTCTCGAAGCGTAAGGGAAAATTATGAGAAGGAAAATGAAAACGTTTTTTGGAACTCAGCTTGTTTTTCTGCTGTGTAGTTTATTGAAGGAAAACCAAGGAGGACTGGCTTGGATCTTGATCTCGGGAAACTTGTCGAGGTGGGCAATCCTCGCCGGAGAACCAGGCTGGCGTCGACAAAGGCCGGCACGAGATGGAGTAATCAGGGTGAGTGAGTTGTATTTGGGAAGTTGAATTAGGCAATTTCAGGTGATTGAGCGCAGATCAGTGAATTAGTGCAGGTAGAACTAATGACTCAACATAAGGTGAGGTTGAGGGTGCAAGTTAAATCTTGCTCATGTGAGCAGAAGCAAGTTGGCGCATTAAACACATTAGCACGTTAACGGGAGCAAGTAAAAGTTACTGCTTAGGTGAGAATAGCGTTTAGCATGGCACTCATGAAAAACCCAGGGATAATGGGTGTTGTGGCGTTTTGTTGACGTGAAACTCTAGGCTGAGTTAAAGGCAAAGCTCAAGACCCAGGGATAATGATTGGTGTGTATGGCGGTGCTGTAGAGGTCGAGAATTTGCTTGTAACACCGCAAGGTAGGACGCCTGAACAAAGAGTGGCTTTTTGAACCAGAGGCGCGCATTGCACAGTATTGCCACCAGAGGGCTTCTCTCTCGAAAAATGTTAAGTGTTGTTTTTATTATTTCATGCATTTACACAAAAACTTTCATGATTACGAATTAGAAGTAGAAAATAATTAATAATAAATTAGAGTAATATTTTTAATGCTACTAATTAATTTATTCAAGTATGAATGGCAAACTTATAATTTTTACGCTTATGTAGCGGTATGCTACAGATATGCTACAAGTGAAACTAAATTTTTCTTCTGCTAAACGTTCAACAGATACTGTGCTCAGCTTGTTAGTAAGCTACTGAAGTGAAATAGTTCTGGATAACTCTCAGTGATATTACGCACGTACTAACGTTATTACAGTGAAGGGGAAAACATGTACCTATGTCATTTACGAGTCAACTAAATTTCAAAGTCTTCATGCTTAATTCAGGTAAAATTTATTCACAAATTCAGAGTCGTTGGGGCTGGAAATCAAAAATTAATTGTTTATAATTAAAAATTTGAAAAGCTGATGGATAAGAAATGTTTTTTTTATAATTCAGGAAACAAATATTTCAAGAAACAGTGTTCGGACGCTCAACATATGTTTTCATCCTACGTGCACCTATAACCTAATTTTGGAATAATTAATTGATTGATGGTTTATGACTATTTTTTGTTTGAAAGTCCAGTAGGCCTAGAGTGCCTGTAAAAATTAAATTTAAGAGCAATGGAAAATTTAGGGCAAATATGCTTCAAATAAAATTTTAATTTTAAATCCACTGTGTTACTTTCAGTAAAATTTACGTAACTAACTTTAATACATTCATCATGTCTTCATTTCTATAGAGTTAAATTTATGAAGACTTAATACAATGGGGCCATGTCATCTGCCAACCCAGATATTACAGCAACATTGTGGCAACAGCAGCTGTCACGACAACCACCCCTTACCGCCCTTAACCCCGGTACCGAAGCGAAAATGTCTGCTTCAGGGGTGAGTGTCAAATTTTAAAGAGAATTTACGTTACGTAACTTCATCATGACACTTCTGGCCAGTCTTCTAATGATTGTGTTCTTAATTTAATGATGTGAACTTTACTTGAAAATATTTGTGACCTTTTATGAGTGAAAATAGGTATTGAATCATTACCAGCTCCGAAGCAACAAGAGTGCTTGTGAAAGTAACCCACGCTTGAAGTAAACAAATTTTGTTTCGATAGCTTTTAGATTTGTATCATTATTTCGTTATTTACTAAATGAAAAAATCATCAAAAGCCGTCAAGTAAATCCTGCACAAGTGAAAATGGAGCATGTGTTCATACTGGTTGCAATGGTTCAAGTGGAAAGTCGTAAATGACAACTCACGCTTCACTTCATGTCTTGCAGTGGAAGAATTGTTCAGACCCCTTTTTTTGCTGTGGTATCTAGACTTGGGTGGTTGATGTGATCATCAGAATAAGAGTTGAAAGGGCCATTGAGCCACTACAAAGGAAATAGTGAAGGCCCTGGATTCATGCCAATTATATTGGCAAGGAATTAGGAATTTCCTGAATACTTTTAGAGAAAGTCTTAATAGGGCCTAATTAATTACATAAAAGGTTATCAACGTGAGCAGTATGGGTAAATCTGAAGGAGATGACAGTTGTCGATTTTGCAAATTGTAATGGCTAAACATGGTTAATGATACCAAAATGAACAAGTTTTCTTCTATGCACTTTTCGTCTCAAGTGAGTATTTTATTAGTTATAGCGGTAAATGACTTACCGCAACTCCAGTCTTTGAAGCGGAAAGAAATTCTTTGATCGAGTTGTATGACAATACTGCAATGGCGTCTCGCTTCCAGCGCTCTGTCTTGAAAGACGAAACCAAACCTACCGCTATACCTCGTTAAATACTCATTTGGCAAAAAAAGTGTATAGAAGAAAAGTTGTTTATTTCGATGTTATTACCATGTTTCAAGCAACAAAAATTCGAAAATCGATGAGTAGCTGTTTATTCGAGCGCATTCGTCATCAATGACGAAACTAAACTTACCGCTATAAATCGTAAAATACTCATTTGAGACAAAAAGTGCATAGAAGAAAACTTGTTTGTTTTCATTCAATTAATTAGGTTCAGGCACCAAAAAGTGGAAAATCGACAACTGTCATCTTCTATAGATTTACCGCAGTATGTAGGAGTTGATGTGGATAAATGTTATGAAATTTATTTCATGTGCTATTTCCTTGGTAATGTTAGGAAAGGCTGGCTAGTTAGTGGGAAAACAGAATTATTTTGGTAAATGTTGAGAGGACCATGATCAATTTCCCACTTTTTGGTGCCCAAACATAGCCAATTAGATATAAATAAACAAACAATTTTTCTTCTATGCACTTTCTGTTGGAAATGAATATTTAATGAGTTATAATGGTAAATTAGTTACTGCAACTCTACTGTTTGAAGCGGAAAGTAATTCATCAAGCGCATTGGATGGCAACAATTTAATACTCTCCCTTCAGATGCGCTGGAATGATCGAATCTTGAAAGTGCCAACCCCACGGAGCCTGAACCCACTTCTAGGGTCTTTCAGCTAATAGGCTTAACTTTGAGTAATAACCTTTACTGTGTTATTAACTAAAAGGGTCAATACTGAGTTTAGGTGATGTGGGGGAATTAAGCATTTTGTTTCACATAATCACTTAAGAAGCCCATTTAAGATCGTTTTATACTAAAAGAACCTAGAAGTGGTTCAGGCTCTGCAGAGTGGACATAGATAAAAATTGACATACTGCTAGAACTCATTGAATATTTTCTGACGTAAAGGACATAGAAGAAAAATTGGTAAATGTTGAGGACTTGACCATAATTGATTTTCAAATTTTCAATGCCGTAATAATGTGAATGACATGGAAATAAACAAGTTTTCTTCAATGCACTTTCCGGTGGAAACGAGTATTTTAAAAGTTATAGCGGTAAATGAGGTAACGTAACTCCAGTGTTTCAGGCGGGGAAAAATATACCGCGCGGTCCGACGTGAAAGTAAACAGGCGTTGCCGCGCGCCAACCAAGCCGACTTCGCTAGAAAAAATAAAGAAGAGAAGCAAACCCCCTATTACAAACATTAAGAGGTTGGGTCATGAGAGCTAGCAACAGTTCTTTTAATGAAAATTATAAAGAAAGGTTTTAACCGACCCACTACGTTGAACGTTCGACGTATCTGAGAGCATTCGAATGAATTCGTTCGAATCGACAAATGTACGTCGAACGTTCGACGTATCTGAGAGCATTCGAATGAATTCGTTCGGATCGACAAATGAACTCGTCATCTCAGTTTTTAAACTAATGCATACTAGAATTTCACTTTATTGATAATTCTCACTAAAAGAACTGTGGCTACCCCTCACGACCCAACCTCTTTACATTTATAATAAACTGCTTACCGCTGCTTATAAAGTGTTTACCGCTGCTTCGACGTCACTGGCAGCCCTGAGATGACGGTATATCGTCGGTTCGACGTATCTGGGAACTTTCGAGTTAAGTCTTTCGCATCGACAATATAACTCGTCATCTCGTTAATTATGTTTATACATAGTAGAATTTCAATTCATTTCCAATTTTCACTAAAAGAACTGTGGCTACCCCTCTCGACCCAACCTCTTTACGTTTGTAATAGGGTGATGCTTCCCTTATTCATTTATTCCCGCCTAAAACACTGGAGTTCCGTTAACTCATTTACCGCTATAACTTTTAAAATACTCGTTTCCACCGGAAAGTGCATTGAAGAAAACTTGTTTCTTTTGATCTGATTAGCATTATTTAGGCATCGAAAATTCGAAAATCAATTATGGTCAAGTCCTCAACATTTACCGAAAAATTGTTTATTTACCTCTATTTAGCCATGTTTAGGCACCAAAAAGTAGAAAATCAATAAGGGCCTCTATTCAACATTTACCATAATTTTTAGGTTTGTTTCTTGAATGGCTTTCATTTTTAACTTCAGTGAAGTTTGTCTCCAAGTTGTAATTTTTATTATTATTTACTTATACTACCATTTTTTTTAATATAAAAATTTTTGGTAAATCTGAAGCAGATGACAGTTGTCAATTTTGCAAATTGTAATGGCTAAACATGGTTAATGATACCGAAATAAACAAGTTTTCTTCTATGCTCTTTTCGTCTCAAGTGAGTATTTTATAAGTTATAGCGGTAAATGACTTGCCGCAACTCCAGTCTTTGAAGCGGAAAGAAATTCCTTGATCGAGTTGTATGGCAATACTGCAATGGCGTCTCGCTTCCAGCGCTCTGTCTTGAAAGACGAAACCAAACCTACCGCTATACCTCGTTAAATACTCATTTGACGAAAAAAGTGTATAGAAGAAAAGTTGTTCATTTCGATGTTATTACCATGTTTCAAGCAACAAAAATTCGAAAATCGATGAGTAGCTGTTTATTCGAGCGCATTCGTCATCAATGACGAAACTAAACTTACCGCTATAAATCGTAAAATACTCATTTGAGACGAAAAGTGCATAGAAGAAAACTTGTTTATTTTGATTCAATTAATTAGATTCAGGCACCAAAAAGTGGAAAATCAACAACTGTCATCTCCTTCAGATTTACCAAATTTTTTAATTCTCATTTGTTAGTTACAATCAATGTAAACTAACTGTCAGACCAAGGTTTTTTCAAAGATTAGTTGCTCATGTCTGTTAAGTTAAGTGACAAAGTTGAATTCACAGATCCCATCCCTGCTATTGCATTGGGAAAAGTTTGGTAGTCGTGTAAATGTAAATGCCAGAGTTGAGCTTGTAGGAGTGCAAAATCTTTCTTGTGGTGCAAGGATTTAAAATTTTAAGCCCAAGTCTAATATTCAATTGGGTAATTTCAAGTTATATGGGAAAATTTCATCAAGATCCAGTGCATGTTGATGTACTCTGGTGGAATAGTTCATGTTAACTGAGAAATGAAGAATAGGTGCAAGTAGGTAAATTTGGGGGAGAGGATGTGAAATTTGAATCAGGCTCATTTTAAATATTACATGCCTTTTCTAACTTGGCTTAATTTTCAGACTCTCTACACATACCCGGACAACTTCCGGGCTTTCAAGCCCCTCATTGCTGCGCAGTACAGCGGAGCACAAGTCAAGGTTGACCCCAACTTCCAGTTTGGTGTCACAAACAAGACTGATGCTTTCCTGGCCAAGTTCCCTCTTGGCAAGGTAATTATGGAAATTTTGTAAGCCTGTGTTGTAAGATATGTTTAAATGTTCAAGTTATTTCTTTATGCATCAATTCCATATAGCCTAATAGCTTCAAAGAAAATGAATGTCACTTAACGGTATACTTATGGTAATGTGTAATTGAAAATACCCAAGTTTGATGTTACGTGTTCTATTAATTTGAAGTTTAGTTGTTGAAGCTTTTTCAAGTGAAAGTAAACATCAAAATAAAACTAGTGCTGTTACTCTTAACTCCATACTGGCACTTGGTGTTTGTACATCACAATGCCAGTTAATGAGTGCATTTGTATAATTTGCTACCCCTGTTGAATAATTCATGTGAGTGAAAAATAATTTTTGTGTAGATTCTATATTTCCTAATTGCAAAGTACATCTGCTCTTTAGAAGGCCTGATGAGTTTATAACCACAGGACCTGGTAGGCAATATGTCAAGGCTTAGTTATCATGGACTCTAAAGGTTGAGTATTTATAGAAAAATACTCAGAGGGTACCCCAGGCACAGATAGGTTTGTGTATAATAGACAAAGTGCTTATACCTATTTCTTCATTTTATTCTTACTTTACTGATCTAATTCACAGATTATCTTGTGTATAGATTGCCAGTTTGCTTCTGTCCATTCTATTTAATTTCTTTTTGCATTGCATTCTGTGCACTAGAATGTTGACACATTGTTAATGATCAGGAAGAATTATGATTTTCCTGAATTGTTAATGATCATATGAGGCAACTTAATTTGTTGGAAAGATTCTTTATTGCTCTTAAGTTGCAGTAATGTCAGGGCTTAAATGCTTGAACCTTTTACAGGGGCCTTTTTTTTAATGATGCTGAAGTAGTTTTCATATGGTGTCACGAGAGAGAAGGTTCTGGCCCCTCATTAATTTGCATTAACAAGGAAGATTTAAGTCTCGGGTCTGAGGAATTGCCATTTTCTCCACGTGAAAAAATTCACATGAGAATACAAGCAACACAATGCATGAATACAGGAAAATTAAGTATTAAAAATTGTAAGAACACACTTGAGTTGCAGATGCTCAACTTATACTTCAATTTTCAGTTCGCTTCCTTTTGGTGTGAAATTCTATTCATCTGCGTTCAGGCTCAATACACAAATTTTCATTGCTAAACTATTAGCAATACCTTTTAATGCATGTATGAAACTGATGTACAATGCGACATATGATCAGAGCCTGGTACTACTGTGATTGATTATTGACATGCCTAAGTTCCACCCTCATAAAAGGGACTTGTTCTACTGATTAGTACATCAGAATGAATTTGGCCTGCCAAGTAACCCTTCTTCAAATGTAAGCATTAACAATTGATATCAAAATAACATTACTAATCCTACCATAATTATTTTTGCAACAGTGCGTGCCACAATCACCACATTCGTTTGGTTCCTTTTCACTAAGACATCTTTAGAGATTTCCTGTTTACACTCTATAATCAACACAATATTCCGCATCCAATGATACCAAAATCATCCCTGTAGCTTGAAAACTGTAGTCATTTTGAACCACCACCACCCCCAAGTTCTGTTTTCTATGAATATCTCGTTTTCTTTAAGGGAAATCGCATTTTTTTTATAGAAGACAAACGATTTAAAATTGCATGTACTATCAGTATACCAAATGTCATTGCTCTAGGTCCAAAAACAAAGGAAAAGGTCCTGAAGGGGGACGTACGTCCTCCTTAACCCTTTAACGCCCAAGTGGACTGTACGGTCCTCTTTCAAAAATAACAATAATAAATTGTATTTCTTATTCAATCTGTTCACTAATGTGTTCTTTGAACTTCACTGCCGAGTGACAGTTCCTTCCCCATCTTGATAACAGTGACTACCTAATGTCAGTGTCGGTTTAGTGATAGTGGCTGTCATAACGGTAGTATGAGTATTAAAATGTGGGTGGTAAAGGTTAAGTGAAGGTGCTAGCCGTATGAGTGGGGTTTTCATATTATTTTTTCCTTTATATTTTGAACAAAACTGCACTTCTGTTTTTTTTTTTTTGTTTTTTTTTTTTTGTTTTTTTTTTTTGAAAATGTCGATCTTATGTATTGAGGTTTTTCTTACTGTTTAGACCCGTCAGGTATAGACCCAAGTGCATATTATACAGGAATAATATCAGATTAAATGAATTTCTATTTTTTTCACGTGGTAAAGTAATTTGTCAAATCTATGCTTTTCAATATTTTTCCCTTGGAGTTGTTTGTATGCTGACATCCATGCCTCCTTGGCGTGTTGAAGGTCATGTATAAAGGGATAGGCATATACTGTGAGAACATTTGGGCTTAACGTGAAGTTGTTTGCAGGTGCCAGCCTTTGAGAGCACAAAGGGAGAGCTGATCTTCGACAGCAATGCCATTGCCTACGCTGTGGGCAATGAGCAGCTTCGTGGCAAGACCCCCATGGATCAGGCCCTCATTCTGCAGTGGATTTCATTCGCTGGTGAGGCAGCTTTTATTGCAATGAACTGGAACGCTGTTAGAGAGGGAGTGTTGTACGTGATAGTGGACTAAATTAATAAATGAGTGGCAGTTCTAAACTAGAATTTGCGCGAGGGCTTGTTTGAATTGTTCTTTAATGCAAAACATTAGAGATTTGATAGTTCATTCTAAAGGTACTTTCAAAAATGTCTACTTGAATCATTTACCCGTTTTTGCTAACTACTATTTGGCCAAGGCGAATTGTTGTTCCAGGAGGTATCCATTGAACTAATCTAATAGGCAAAAGTTAGAGGCAGTGCGTTATACCTTTTTCAGAGAAGGAAGCAATGTAATGCAGTTGTTGATAGCAACAAAAAGGAGTTATGTCTCAGCAAAATAATTCAAAGATTTAACGCTTTTTTATATTGGTGCTGTCAAATTAACCTCTTGAGTGAATAGAATTTTAACTGCTTTAGCTACGTCAGCAATATGTTAGTTACACGTTACTTACAGTTTGACTAATGCGTGCAGAGGTCGAACTCCTTCCTGCCTCGTGCACTTGGGTGTTCCCATGCTTGGGCCTGATGCCCTTCAACAAAGGCTCCAACGAGCGGGCTAAGGAGGATGTCAAAAAATTCCTGTCGCTGCTCAACTCCCACCTGCTGACTAGGACCTACCTGGTCGGAGAGCGCATTTCTTTAGCTGACATCTCCGTTGCTTGCACTCTCCTCCAGCTGTACCAGGTACATCCATACGGTTGCTGCTAGGTCATCTCCTTTGTGAGATATATTAATATACTTCAATCAACACTTTGACTGCGGCAGGTTTAAACTGAAGTTTAATATTCAACTCAAAATAAAGTCGATTATAGTAAGCAACGTTGAAAATAGCAAACATAAGCTGGATCGAGCCTTCATTTAGTTTTGGTTGAGTTTTTTTTAAAATTGTTTTGGTCGGTCAGCAACGTCATGAAAATCCCTTTTGTGTCCACTGGTGGCTTACGTCGCAGTCAAAGTGTTGATCGGTTGTCTGATATGGGTGTTGGATGTTCATACCTTTCTCCACGTTTCCTGACTAAGTATGGTTTGGGTTAAGTGTTGTATTCGTAGCTCTGCACTCGTTTGTGATGAGTGTGAGGTAGGGGCATTTATTCATTGTAGCAGAACTTGGAATATCTTATAAGATACGAAATATGCAACGCAGTACAAGCTTAATTTCTTCTGACAGTAACTGTCTGAACTGTCTTCTGAGCTGTACTCCGTCGATGGTAGTAGAGACCGAGATTGAATGGAGAGCTTCATGTTGGTTTGTTTCTTATTGCGTTTTACGTTGCTTTTCAGCTCATTTTCTTTCTCGTGTGTCCCAGATATAATACAACTAGTATGTGGGGAAGATCAGGTGAAGGTTCTTCTTTTTGTCTTGATGGTAAAAAATTTTTTTTGTTTTGTTTTGTGACAAATCTTCTATCGATCGTTGCTGTCCTATTTTTAGCTTCTACTACTTTGCTAACTTTTACTTAGTTTCATAAAATTGTTTTGATCTTGGCTGTTTCCATGCGCATGATACAGGGATATACCTAGTGTTCAGATTCATCGGCATTTGAATTTTCATTTCTATTTAACCCTTAAACGTCTGAATTTTTGTACTCATATTACCGTTAACACAACCACCGTCACTAAACTGGCGCTGGCATCAGGCAGTTACCGATACCAGGATTGGAAAGGAACTGCCACTCTGTAGAGAACTTCAAAGAACACATTAGGGAACTAATTGAACAAGAAATACAATATATTGGGGGGTATTTTTGAAAGGGGACACTGGTGTCCTTTGGAACGTTAAAGGGTTAATGTCTCGTTTTTCTATTGAACACTCTTCTGTTGTTAAGGAGGCTTAATCTACGTTTCCACCTGATCTAACCGTCGTTTCGCTATAATACCCCACTCGAAGATGAATACTATCTTTCTTGATATATAAAATCACAAAATATTTTACTGGCGTATTCGATATTCTTGTATGTTCAAATCCCTATCCTGTATTGTATTCTTTCGAGTGACATTGTCGTTCTCTCGTTTGTCACAGCACGTGTTGGAGCCCTCATTCCGCGCCCCTTACCAGAACGTGAACAGGTGGTTCACTACCATGATCAACCAGCCTCAGGTCAAGGCTGTCATTGGCAACTTCGAGCTCTGCTCGAAAATGCTTGTTTTTGACAACAAGAAGTTTGCCGAAGTGCAAGGCAAGCTCAAATCTGGCGATGGGTCTGCCAAGAAGGAGAAGAAGCAAGAGAAAGAAAAGAAGGAAAAGCCTGCCAAAGAAGCCAAGGCTGCTGAAGATGATGCCCCTCCTCCTGAGCCTAAGCCCAAGGATCCTCTCGATGCTCTCCCTGCCGGGTCAGTGGTTGCAGCTAGTTAGTTGATCGTGTGTTTCCGAGATAACAGCCAATCGTTACAGTAACTTTGTTCTGCTCTGCAGTTTTCAGAGCTATAAAGGTATGAAAAACATTTTATTTGATCCCGAACCAAAGTTTAGGTGCGCCTTCCTCTCTTTGAAATAGAATGGACTTTTGTGTGCTGGGGACCATCTTTTTTCGGTTCACTGATGCTGGGTTTTTCAGCACCCATTACTTTCTACAACTTCTATCATGTTTCATAAACTTCCTTCTGAACTTGCCTTTTTTTTCATGGCATCGATTCTGCAGTCCCCCAAGTCTAAACTAAATGCTTCTTTCCTCTTTTTAGAACGCCATGGTTGCTGTTAGGGAGGCTGGAATCTAACTTCTAATCTTTCTAATATATTTCCGGAGTGTTCTTTGTTTTTGGATATGGCTGGTGAGTCAAATGGGTGAGATGCTAAGCCATTGAGCTGCCTCGTGTGTGGCTCGGTGTTTATCTACGGTTCTAAAAAGTGTTTTCAATGGCGTTTTTCTTTTTGTAGGGAATTAATCATTTTTCTGTATTATAAAATTTGTGGACAAGTGGATCTTGCTTGCCGATTGCGAGAAAAACGAATTTATTATCTTGTTTGTAGCAGAAGTAATTTTTCCCGTCAGCTTTATCTGATTGCACTGCTAACCCAATCCCTCTCCATTAATACAATTGGACTCTGTGGTACGTTAGGCTAGCTTCCTGTATTTTGTCAGAAATATTTGCTTTTATAGAGTTTCTAATTAGATGCATTGTTGATAAGATAGAATTTGCTTTGTGTTTAGTGGTCTAAATACGTGGCTACCGTCAATACTCGTAACTAATGAAGTCAAGGCTGTGTTCGAGCCCTTTGTCGTCTAATTTTACGTATTTTCTTGCAGAAATTTCAATATGGACGATTTTAAGAGATTTTATTCTAATAATGACGAGGACAAGTCCGTCCCTTACTTCTGGGAGAAGTTCGACAAAGAGAACTACTCCATTTGGTTCTGCGAATACAAGTAAGTTTTCAAGTCGATGCGTAAGCTGTTGGATTTTTCTAGCTTTAATCTCGCTAATCGATTTGACACTCAATAACACATAGTGTTAGTGGTACGTACACGTAGGTCACATAAAGCATGGGCAAAAGCTCTAAGAAGCTACTAAAAATCGAGTACTGACGTGAAATCATGTATAAACTCATTTTATGTGAATACATCGTTGACAAATATCTTCTTCGACCATTGTGATTTGTGAAATCAGACATGTTCATCCATATGACCTATGTAATAAAATTTTCTTGCAAGGATATAAACTGGGCGGTTTGGTTTTTGGAAGCTATAGCTGTCAATGACGAGTTTAATTGTATAAGAACTTTCATCCATCTTTGTTTTTGCAGGGAGGAAAGATAGACTAGTGATAATGTATTCCAACTAAATTCGGACGTGCGTAGGGTGTCTTACCCAGTGTTGTGCGGTACGCGAGGAGTGGTTACTCGACTCGTAAAATGTCTGGACGTATTGTTGCACTTCTAATGATACTATTAGTCAGCTACGGTGCCTTTGTGATTGAACTTTTTTATTCTTTCTTTGTATGTATTTTTTTGCGTTATTTTCTTTGTACGTTTTTTCTTCTTTCTCAGATTTTATTAACGTTCATGATGTTGCATTCCAGATTCCCTGCAGAGCTATCAAAGATTTTCATGACGTGCAACTTGGTGGGCGGCATGTACCAGCGGCTGGACAAACTGCGCAAGAATGCCTTCGCTTCAATGTGCGTTTTTGGCGTTGATGGAGACAACACAATCTCCGGTGTCTGGATCTGGAGAGGCCACGAGCTCGCCTTCCCGGTAAATTTCAGTGATTTGTGCATTTTAACTGTTTCAATGCTTTCAACGGTCGTTGAGATGACATAGCTAAATAATTAATGAATTATACCGTTTTAATTTTTGAAATAACGTATTCTATTAGTCAGTCTAGATTGAATATTGAGTCATTAAGCGTGTGTTAAAGATATTGGTTTATTTCTACGTGATGGGTAGCTGCGATTGTTCTTGTATACATGCTGAGTACTAAATATATATGTATGATCTATTCTATTTACAGTTGTCTGAAGATTGGACGATTGATTACGAGAGCTATGATTGGCGTAAGCTAGACTCGGACACGGACGAGACCAAGAAGCTCGTCGACCAATACTTCAAATGGATCGGTGAAGACTCTAAAGGACGCAAATTTAATCAAGGAAAGATTTTCAAGTAGATTCATAATGCCCTGCGTGGTCCTAAAATGTGTGCGTTGGTGGAGCACAATCCTGAGGAAACTTTTCCTATGATCTTATGTTTTACTCATCCTTATTCGATGTTACGATTAGAAGTTATGTCGCCATCTAAAATCATCTGGTCAAACTGTCGACTCGTGAGGATAGGTGATGGCTCAAACTGAACCGAACCCTTTCCTGTGACTCGTGAAACTTTTATTTTTAACTGAACCTTAGCTTGCAGCGTTCTTTTGGCACATATCTAGCGTGTTTAACACGTCCAGACCCTGTTGTTGCTCTGAATGATCGGAGAGTACCGACCGATCTTGCTCGGAAAAAAAGAGTATAACCAATATCTATTGCCGCGGTAAGGGGATCAAGGGTAAGGGGAAATGGGGATCTTTTTGGACCATATTGCCGAAAAACATGCTCGTGCGATGAAGTTCTATACCGACGGCTCAAAGGTGGGAGACGCTGTAGGGTGTGCCGCTGTGTCGGGGGAGTTGGTGAGCGCCAAGAGATAGCTCCCAGAGTCGTCCATTTTCACTACGGAACTTTACGGTGTGCTGGAGGCCCTCCGACTAATTAAACATTGTGTGTATGATACTTTTGCTATTTTTGTGGATTCAATAAGTGGGGTGGAGGCCACTCGAGAGCATAATAGTACCCATCCGCTCGTTGGTGAAATCGTCATGAACTTAATAAATTTAACACGTGAGCGTAAATTTGTGACGTTGTGCAGGATGCCCGGCCACGTAGGAGTGTCTGGCAATGAAAGAGCTGATCAGGAGGCTAAACGGGCCGCAGAGGCAAACGAAGAGACTCTAAATCTGATGGTTCCTTTCCGAGATTATTACCCTCGGATCAAAGCGGCAGTGAGAGAACGATGGCAGCAGGAATGGGACAACACTGCTAACGATAGCAATAAATTAAGGAGCATTAAACCCACTATACGTGAGTGGATATCGTCCAGTTGTCGTAGTCGCCGGTTAGAGGTGATGCTTTGTCGCCTCCGTATTGGCCATACGCGGCTAACACACGGCCACCTGATGGAGCGGCTACCACAGCCGCAGTGCGAACGGTGTCGTGTGCCTTTGACTGTAAAGCACTTTCTCGCGGAGTGTCCCCTGTATGCTGTTGCCAGGAATCGGCATTTTCCGCACCTTCGCGGTCGTGCACAGGATGTTTTGACCGGAATACTTGGGGAGGCTGAGCGGTCAACTTATAATGTGACAGCGCTGCAGTCGTTTATTGGAGTGTGTAATCCGTCTTCAAAAATCTAGCCTGAAGATTCTACGCTTGGTAATGCGATGTAAACACTGAACCGTAAAATGGCCGGGCGCGCTGCGCAATGCTCCTGGGGGTTTCAGCGCGGGTAAGGCGCCCGGCCATAATTGAGTGGGCAGCTGAGACCCCCATTAGGGGGTTAGGCTGCTGCTCAATGTGCAAACTGTGCATGTACCTTACGATGATTATATGAACTGATTGAACCCTAAGCATGAGGAGTATGGTATTGAACTAGCAGCTCTTTTATAACTGCAGCTGCTGCTGCTGCTGCTACTACTACTACTGCCACCAATGAAATAAAGTGCTGTTCAGATCAAGCTCGCGGCTATCGCGTCTTTGTTTGTTTAATAGTTGCTGTGACTTGCGTTGCGATGTTTGTGGCATTAAGACCTCGAAATTTGAGACGTGGAGACGACCTGAATTGCGAGACCTTCGGGCGCGACTTAGTGCAGGCACTGAAGCGCTAGAAAATTCATGTTATTACTACTACTACTACTACTACTATTGCCGCGGTATTAAAGCAATGAAACGAGACTTTTATGCAGATCGAGGCTACTGAAAAGGTTAAGATTTTTCACGACTTGATTCAATCCGAGAGCACTCATTACCCTTGATGTTCGTTGAAGCTTAAAAATTGAAATGATTAGATAAGGAAATCCAGCTCCCAATGTAACACCGCTTACTCGGCTTCCTGTACAATTCGCTAAGGTAGAAGTATGTCGGAATGCCCTCGTTTCGGAAGCACGGTTGATTAGACCACTAGGTACTAGCCTGAGCTAAAGCCGGGAAAGAAAATTTTACTTCAATTTCCAGTGAAATTTGGAAATCGTTTATCAGCAGAGGTATTTCCAGCCTTATCTCCGAAGAAGGGCAAAAGTGAAGAGAACTGAACAATCGCGAAGGATTCCAGAAGCACGTGTCGATCCCATTGCAGATAGTTACGGTTATCGGAGATGAGCGCTACTTCCCGCTAGACCGAACGAGCCTTTGTTTGGTTGGCAAAGAAAAAAAAATGTTTATTTCCAAGTTGTCACATGAGATACATGCCAACATATTGGCTTTTAAAAAGTTTCTTAAATAAAGGGCATCCTAAAACAAATGTCCATACGAGGAGTACTAATTGACAAACCATCCGAGGTGTACAAGTAGATGAGCCATACGAGGCATAATAATTGACAAAATATGCGAGGCGTACTAATAGACAAACCATTCGTGGTGTGCTAGTAGTCTAACAAAAGTTCTATACTAGGAGTACTAATTGACAAACCATCCGAGGTGTACAAATAGATAAGCCATACGAGGCATAATAATAATAGGCAAACTATACGAGGTGTACTAATAGACAAGCTATCAGAGGTGTACAAAATAGATAACCATACGAGGCATAATAATAGACAAAATATACGAGGCGTACTAATAGACGAACCACACGTGGCTTGCCAATAGTCTATCTCTGTCAAGGGTAGTTGAATGAGAAATGAAGAATATGCCCTAAAAATATGCAAAGCCCTATCACCACCAAAAATATATTTCATATCTTCTCGATATTCACCACATCATGCGGACATGGGTACATGGGATAAAATAGAGATACAGTGTAAGCCGGTTACCACTCATGATTGACAAATATCTACAAAATATTGGTAGAAATGGGTAAACAAACATATATTCAATATCAAAATTCATAGCTTGTACAACATACGGACAGAAGGATAATTTTACTACGATTCATATGCTCAAATTGCACTTTATTTCATTAATTATATATGACATTAATCCGATTCACAGAAACGCCCTCTGGGGAAGTGATAGATCTATTTTTGAATCATTTCGCTATTGCAATAAAATTTAGTAACCGAATGGTTTTTGCGTAAAGAAATGAAATAGAAACATGTATATCTATTTATGTAGATACATATATATATATACCTACACACGTACACACACATATTAATATATATACTTATTGGAAATAAAATATTAGAAAAAAAAAACAAATACAAGATAAAAGATAGAAGCAACCTACCATCTACTACACAGAAAATGACAGCTGAGCTCACTGTAATCCTGAGAAATTTTTCGCAAAAAAATAACTAAAAGGAAGAGAAGACTTCGAAAAACATAAAAATGAGCTGTTTTTTAATTTCTTCACAGAAATTTTTAAGAAAAATCAGGTTATAGCCAAGAAGCAACACAACTCTTCAGCATTATACGGACATGTGTACGTGGGATAAAATGGAGTAACATTGTGGCCGGATTTCACATCTGAGTGGAGAATATTCACAAAATTGGCAAATATAGGAAGATTAGGCCTTGATCCAAAATGATAATTTTGATTACAGAAATTTAGAGTTTTTTCCGATTTGAAAGTTCAGTGCTGGTGTGCGCTGAACGCACGGGAAAAAAATAAAAAGACTAAATGCAATGCTTAAATTACCCCTTTCCCCCCAGCTCAGCCGAAAATCGATTGAAAGCATCTTCGAGAATGATTTTGAAATAGCGAGACAACGTTAGCCAAAAATTTAATTCATTATTAACTTTGCACAACCCTCACATCTATAAACCTGTTTATTGGTGTACACACAAAATGTATTTCATGGTATGTTTGTCATACGGACGTTAAATATTAATTAATACAGAAAAGAGAAAGAAATAACAAAATAAAGATGAGGAAATACTCCTAATTATGGAAAGAACGTTCGTTCTGCTGCACTGAACTGACGGCTGTGGTGCTCATTGTTGTCGACAGAAATCAGTAAGATGAATATACGAATCGCTTAGCAAACGTAAAATGAAATAGTTTCGAAATTTCTAACAGAAATTTCAGGAAAAATTAAAATTTCTGATAGATGGGAAGTTCACACCGAGATGCTGCAGGCCCTATGACAGAGATGCAAAATGACGTGACACATTTACTCTAAATTCTTCTCCAGTTTTAGAGTTTTTGATATGCTGGGGAAGCTTGTTCCACAAAAAAGCTCCAGAAACTGAGAGAGCTTTTTGTCCCACATTAGATGAACGGTAACTGACTAAAACATCGTTCCTCCGGTTTGGTCTTTCGTTTGGGATATTAGATGGAAAAAATTTTACCACCTCTGCATTACTTTGGGGGAGGTACAGAGAGGAGAATACTCGTCGAGCTTTCTGGATCATGAATCTGTTCGGTATTGGGATCCAGTCGAGTTTTCTTAAAAGAGGGGTGACATGATCGTATTTATTAAAATTTCCTTTGCATACCACTTTGGCGGCGAAGTTTACACATTTTTGCAACTCTTCCTGACGACATTTAGGTAAGTCTCCCCACACAAGACTGCAGTAGTCCAGACGCAATAAAACTAAAGACTGAATCACTAATAATAATCTAGATTTTTCGTCAAGTGTGTTCTTTATACGATGAAAGAACATTAAGGTTCCGTTAATTTTTTTGCACATTGTTTCGACTGTGAATTGAAAGTCATATTTTTGTCAAACCAAACACCCAGATTTTTAACCTTATCGACTGGTTTTTAAACAAACAATTTAAACAAACAATTTAAACAAACAATTTAAACAAACAATTTATTTACCACAGGTGATACAGAGATAAAATGTTTCTTAAGTCTAGTACAATGGTCAAATTTGAGTATAGCTACCTGTGGGCCCGAATAAGTTCAGTGACTTCTAGGGCATCCTACCATCAAGGTTAGTCTTAGGAGTACAATAATGTTTAACCTAATTCACTTAAACTAGAGACGCATTAGACTGATCAATGAGATAATTAACTCGAAATTAGATACTTCATTTCACAATATAGTTCATAAGGACTAGATTTAACAGTATATTCGACAAACGATTCAAGAACAGACTGAAGATCGGCGAAATTAACCAAGGCAAATTACATTATTAGGACCAGTTATGTAGGGGACAAGGTTTGACTCTGTGATCTTACACGACTAGTAATCTGATAGGAAGTGAGACTCAAGACTTTCTTTGAATACCTTATAAGAATTACTTTCACGGATCTCCGCAGGTATTGAGTTCCAAGTTTTAGTTCCAACGAAGAGGATACTGTGTTGTGACCGAGCCTTTGAGTAATGAGGAAGCATGAATTTACTTCTATTTCGGGTTAAATGGTCGTGATGACCAGTTTGCGCAGTTAATAGTTGTTTTAGGCTATTGTCGCCATCATTTGTTAATGTTTTGTAAATGAAATTGCAAATGGAGATTTTGTAGAGATCCGAGAGCTTAAGTATTCGTAAATTTTTGAATGAGTCATTTGTGTGAGCATTATATTCTAGATTCTTTACCGCTCTTATGGCTCTTTTTTGCAGGGTAAAAATTTTGTTGGTTTAATTTTTATCAGTTCCATGCCATGCTTCTATTCCGTATTGCAAGTATGGTGAAATGAGCGTTCGGTAGAGTATTTGTAAGGCTGTTTCAGGCAGGAAATTTTTAACTTTATTTAGGATTCCGATAGATTTTGATAATTTAGAACTAATATGAGCGATGTGCTCTTTAAAGGTTAGATGTTTGTCTATTATGATGCCGAGGAATTTACTTGAGTTGGTTTCTTCGATTTCACCTTCGCCAATTTGAATGCGTGGGAGAGATATATTTTTCTTGTATGAGAATGTAATATATTTTGTTTTATCGATATTAAGGTTTATTTTATTAGCTTGAAGCCACAAAGAAACCTTATTAAATTCATTATTTATACGCTCCGCCATCCTAGCGGGATTTTGGTCTGTAAGGACCGCAGAAAGGGTACTGTCATCGGCAAAAAGTATGAATTTGAAGAATGATGTAGATTTAATGATATCATTGATAAAAATTAGAAATAGGAGAGGCCCAAGGACAGATCCTTGTGGAACCCCATGGCTAATTGTCTGTGGGTCTGATTTTGCGTCGTCAATGACAACGTATTGTTTTCGATTTGCTAAGTATGATCTAAACCAATCATGGGCAGCCCCTCGAATGCCATAACAATGTAGTTTCGAGAGTAATACGTTATGGTCCACACAATCAAATGCTTTTCGAAAGTCAAGAAACACGGAGAAAACAAGCTTTCCTTCATCTATATTAGAATAAAGGTATTGCAAATGATTTAATACAGCTTGTGTCGTAGATTTCTTAGAACGAAAACCGTATTGTTTGTCGTAGAGGAAAGATTTTTGTTCAAAATACGAATACACTTTTTTATACACAATTTTCTCGAATATTTTGCTAATAATTGGTAGCACAGAGATAGGTCTATAATTGTTAATGCAGTTTTTATCACCATTTTTAAAAATAGGGGTGACTCTCGCAATTTTGAAAGAGTTGGGGAAGATACCTTGAGAAAGGGATTGGTTGACAATATAAGATATGCACGGTGCTATTATATCAGCTATAGCCTTAAGAACTTTAGCCGAAAAATTTTTCAATCCACTTGATTTATTTTTCAAGTTGTTTATGCACGTAATTACATCGGAGGGATTAGTTGGCGTGAAAAAGAAAGAGTTAGGTTCACGGACATGGTCCATGTATTGCAAGTGGTCTCTGGGTTCACTGAAGACACTATCGGCTATATTTTTTCCTATGTTTACAAAAAAGTTGTAAAAAACAGTTGCAATATCTTTTTTCTCGTGGTATTTTACATTTTCGTGAACGACGGACTCAATTGTTTTCGTAGTATTATTATTCGGTTTATAGCATGAATTAAGCAGGCGCCAAGTTTTTTTAATATCAGTTTTGTATTCAGTAAATTTGCGCGTGAAGTAGTCTCGTTTTGAGGTTCGTATTTGATTTGTCACATGATTCCTGAACCTGTTATACGTTACTTTAGATATTCGCCCTTCGTATAGTAAGGCTAGGTACGCTTGACGTTTCTTTATATTGATCACGATATCTTCAGTAATCCAGGGCTTTTGTCTATTTTTCGGCGTAATTGTGCGGGTGATTATTGGACAACACTGGTTATATGCGGTCGTTATAATTTCAGTTAAATTTAGTATTGCTTCATCAATGTTAATCGCATTATTGTCCGGTTCATAGACGTCTAATGATGGCATTAATTCTTCTAGAACAGTTCGCATTGTTCCCAAGTTGTATTCGTTTACACAACGAAATGAATAAGTATCAGCCAGTGGGCTGGTACAAGGATTATAGACATTTTTCTTGATGAGAAACACCGGGAAATGGTCAGATAAGTCAGAAATTATTATTCCGGTAAGAAAATCAGTCGGATCTAACATAAAAATATTATCGAGTAACGTAGCCGATTCAGAAGCAACACGTGTAGGTTTCGTGATGATTGGGAGGAAGGAGCTAGACTGAAAAACATTTATGAAGTTTGAGATTTGCTCACAGCTATCATATTGTAGAAGATCGTAGTTGAAATCCCCGCAGATTATTATGTCATTATATAGAGACTTGTTGAACTGAGATATAATGCCTTGAAGCTCGTTCAGGAAAGAGACGTTACAAGCTGTAGGGGGCCTATATACTGTCCCAAGCACAATCCGTTTATCATTTTTCGTTAGTTCTATAAATAAAGTCTCAATATGTTCACGATTCATAGTTGCACTTGAAATGACTTTCGAAGATATATTTTTAGATATGTACGTACTGATGCCACCACCACGTTTGTTACTACGGAGTGAATGATGGCTATAATAGTTTTTAATTTGAATCAGGTCTTTAGATGAGTCGTCTAGCCAACTTTCGGTGAAACTGAGAACATCAAAATTGCAAAATTGTTTAATTGTATCGTCTCCAAATGTTAGCTTGAATGGTGGTAAATTTTCAGTCGCATTCTGTGATCCAAAAATAATGCAATGCGTTTTACTTGCGTTAAGTTTGAGGCCACTATGGTCATACCACAATTTCAGATTTCTCAGAAGGTTTTCAGCGTTGGCTTGTGTTTCTGTTAAATCCGCTGTTGAGCTTGTCATGGCAATTTGTACGTCATCAGCATACATTGAGATTTTTGTGTTTGCCGGCATGGTTGGGAAATCGTTGATGAAAATTGAAAATAGGAGTGGGCCGATGATTGAACCTTGAGGAACGCCAAAGTTATTTGGTAGGAATGATGACATTTTGTTATCCAAGCACACCGCATGAGAGCGGTTTCGTAGGTAGCTTTCAAACCACTGAGTGTCTATTCTGAGGTTTGAAATTTTTTGTAGAAGTTTCTTATGCTCAACACTGTCGAAAGCTTTGGAGAGATCAAGCAATAGTAAGAGAGTTAATTTTTTTTGGTCAATATCACTGTAAATTTTTTCTGTTATGTTTAACAGGGCGTCCTGAGTACTGGTATTCCTCCTGTAAGCATATTGATTGTGATGCTGTAGATGTGACTCGTCTATGTAAGACGAGAGCTGGTTTGTTATTACTTTTTCTAATATTTTGGACATAACAGGCAGGAGACTGATTGGTCTGTAGTTTGACGCTATGTCGATATCACCAGATTTATGTAATGGCTTAATTATGGATAGTTTCCATTGATCGGGAAACTTGTTTGTGACTATAGATGTATTTATTATCAAGCGAATAAAGGGTGCTGTGACAGGGAAGCTGTCTTTTATATGTTGGAGGCTTATGCCATCATGTCCAGTCGCTTTAGTATTCTTTAGTGAGTATAAGATTTTTCGTATCTCTATGACGCTAACTGGCTTTGGTCTCCACTTGTTGCTACTATTTGGGGATGAAACATCGCTCAGATTTGCCTCTGTAGATGTGTCTGAAACTGTCCTGGATACTTCATTGAAAACATCTTCGCCAACTTTTGAGAAGAAAGTGTTAAAGTCATTCGCCATTTCTGAGGGGTTGTCAAAAGTGCTTTTGCAGTCTGAATTTTTATACTGAGCAGCTTCTCTAATGATTTCCCAAGTTCTTTTAGGGTTTTGTTTTGCCGCCAAGAGTTCTTTATGGAAGTAGTCCCGTTTTGCTTCCTTAACTTTTCTTCGTAGGATCTTCTCATGATCTTTATATAATTTTCGACGCGTACTGTCTGATTTATTCAGTTTGTACTCACGCTGCAAATTTCTTTTAGCTCTGCTCAAATGTTTTATCTCATCTGTTATCCATTTAGAAATTCTTGGCTTAACTTTCTTCGTAGTGAAAGGTGCGCATTCGTTAAGAGCTGATACGAAATTTTCGTTGAAAAGCGAAACTTGTAGATTGACATCATCGGTGTTTTCCATGCCTTGAAATTCACTCCATCTGTCTAATAGCTTTTCTTGAAATATTTCAGGGGAGTAGTGGTTTTTCATGCGATATGTAATGTAACTAGATTTCTGTTTCTCTTTTGCAATATTGATTTGGCATTCTACCGAATGGTGATCAGAAAAGGACGGTAAGATTTCTGTGCTGAGTACTGCTTGGGGATTGTTGGTAATTGCTAGGTCAAGAAGAGTTTTAGAAGTGTTGGTAATTCGCGTTGGTTCTTGGACCATTTGAGAAAGATTAAGTCTGTGCAGCATCTTGCTTAGCTGATTGTTTTTATTTGTCAGATCCACGTTAAAATCTCCGAAAACATAGAAAGACTTTTTGGCTGCAGAGATTGATCTAAGCGTATTTTCAATTAAATCTAATGTTGGACGAAGAGATGCTGACGGATGTCTGTAAAGACTGCCGATAATGAAAGACTTGTGTTTGTTTACTTGAACATTGAGCCAAACCATTTCTATGTCTTCGCATTTTTCTTTTATCGGAACTAAGGATGTAGAGTAGACATCTTTGATGAAAATGCATGAACCGCTACCTCTCTTACTCTTGACTCCGTCATAACGGTACAATTTGTACCCGGTAATGCTGAGATTTGAGCTTTCGACTCGTGAATCGAACCATGTTTCAGATACGCATAAAATATCGATATCGTTAGTGATCAACATTACTCGTACGTCATCCATTTTACCATTGAGGCTGCGAGCATTTATGTGCAATATTTTGATATTATTTACCTCAATAGGCAGATCTTTAGTGGAGTTATTGCATTTTTTAGGTCTAGCAGGGCATTTAGTATTCGTCTCTAGGTCTTTATTGCCGCGTTCATTGTTTGTGATTTCAGCTTCATATTCAATTTGATCACTGTTATTTAGTCACAAATGAAAATGCCCTAGAAGTCACTGAACTTATTCGGGCCCACAGGTAGCTATACTCAAATTTGACCATTGTACTAGACTTAAGAAACATTTTATCTCTGTATCTCCTGTGGTAAATAAATTGTTTAAATTGTTTAAATTGTTTAAAAATGGGGGAGGGAGCAACACGATTTTCATCACGCATTTTCAAGAGGGCGCTATAGTGGTCCTGTTTGCGGTGTGTGTTTACCGGAGGACAGTTTATCAGAGCATTTGATGTAGGGGAGATTGTCGTCTTCCAAATCCCATTGTCTCTTTCATCAAATACGTTAATTGGTGTTCTCGTTACATTAGAAAGTATTTGGGGTATGAGGTCTCCAACTGCGTGATCGAAGACTTTTCTATCGATGTATTTATCGATGAGTTGTTCGAAACTGCCACTGTTCTTGTCAACGAATTTTGCATACTGGTTCTTGTTTCTGGAGCTCTCAGTTTTGATGGCTTTTTTCAGAGATATATAATTCCATTTCGATTTTTGTTGTGAAGCAAGCTGCGTCGTTACGGCGTGGAGGAGACAGTGTCCGTCACCTACAGTGTAAGCAGGCTCCAATTTGAGCGATCGTTTCAAGTCGTCCAGTGTGTGTGCAACGCGTGTGCAGATTTGATTCACTGTTGATTTTTCGGTAGCAGTATTAGTTGGGTCGTTCGACGGAGGCCCGGCAGAGGCATCAGATTTTTTTCGAATAATTTGATTTTCTTTGGAATAGTTTTGAATATCGGTATTCGCTTGACTTTCCTTGGTTCCTGCGTACTCACTGGAAAGTTGAGAATTGGTTGAAAAGGAGGGCATGTCGCAATCACTATTTGTGTCTGTTGCAAGTAACGCAAATTTATTTTTCGTACTGACATTATATTTGTCTGAGATCGAATCAGGGAAAGGCTCAGGCTTATTTACGTTCCTCATGCTGTGGGTGAGTGAGTTACTCAAGGCAAGGGAAAGGTTCGTTTTGATAAACACGTTGGCAACGCTTTGGGACATAGGTGTACCACCAGTTAGATTTCTTATACCTAGCGGAATAATTGAACAGCATTTGAATTACTTCGCTTTCTTTTTTTTAAATAGATTGTAGCGTACGAACTGAAGCATCACCGTGCTATTACATTTTTCACACGCCTTAGAAAGATAGAAGTGTATTCGAGCAATGAAGTCTATTTTTCAACTCTGCTTATTACAAACTAACTTTAAATAAACGTAGCAACCGCCCAAACGTAGTCAACTGTTGAGATCCTGTTTCGTTAAGTTCATTGCTGGCCTTGCAGCACCTGTAACCTAGTAATGGACACGTTTCATGAATTTCTTACAATCTTGCTTCTACATGCTGAGTGTGAGCTCACGTTGGGCTTCGATTCCAGTTTTTATTTCTCACTTAGAGGTGCTTCCTTCTTTATTGGTTCAAATCATACCTAACAAATCGGAAACAATACGTTGTCATTGACAACGCAAAATCAGACCCACAGACAATTAGCCATGGAGTTCCACAAGGATCTGTCCTTGGGCCTCTCCTATATATGATATTCAAAAATTATATCAAATCTACATCATTTTTCAATTTAATACTGTTTGCCGATGACAGCACGCTTTCTGCGGTCCTTCCGGACCAAAATCCCGCTATGATTGCGGAGAGTATAAATAATGAACTCCATAAGGTTTCATTATGGCTTAAAGCTAATAAAATAAGCCTCAACATCGATAAACCAAAATATATTACATTCTCATACAAGAAATATATATCTCTCCCACGCATAAAAATTGGCGAAGGTGAAATCGAAGAAACCAACTCATGCAAGTTTCTGGGCATCATAATAGATAAACATCTGACCTTTAACGAGCACACCGCTCATATTAGTTCTAAATTATCAAAATCCATCGGAATCCTGAATAAAGTTAAAAATTACCTGCCTGAAACAGCTTTACGAATGCTCTACCGAACGCTAACTTCACCATACTTGCAATACGGAATAGAAGCTTGGCACGGAACTGGTGTAAAAAACAACCAATAAAATTTTTACTCTGCAAAAAAGAGCCATCAGAGCGGTAAAGAATCTAGAATATAATGCTCACACAAATGATTCATTAAAAAATTTACAAATACTTGAACTTTCGGATCTCTACAAAACCTCCATTTGCAATTTAATTTACAAAACGTTATCAATTGATGGCGACAATAGCCTAAAACAATTATTAACTGCGAAAAATGGTCATCACGACCACTTAACCCGAAATAGAAGTTTATTCATGCTTCTTCTTCTTCTTCTGTTGGTGTTTATTGGAGCTTCGAAGAGGTCTCCATGCAGCTCCACGACTGAGCGTTTGTTTCTCTCGTCAGAGCTGGGCCTGGATTCAACAGAATGGAAAGAATTCAACAGAATGGAAAGGAGTTTCAGCAAGATGCTTTTGGTAGTCATCCTTATTTACATATTGCATGTATCCATATGTATTCAACTTATTTCATTTCTATTTCATCACTTCCTCTTATTTGTACTTTTACCATAATAGACATGCAGCACAGTACTTAAATTGTAAGTTAGTAACTAAGGCATGCCCTAACTTGTGTCACACATGAGTATACCGACTTATTTGAGGGTCCAGCCTGGGACGGTGCAGCCTGGAGCTTCTTAGTACCAATGTGGTAATTTAAACAAGAATTTACTCTACTGATTCTGATGAACTAAGGAGACTCCTGTGGACAGGACTCTGAAGGAGAGAGAAAAGGGGGTTAATTAATGGCTATAAGTGATGTAGATGGAGAGTGAAAATTCTCTTTACAGAATGCAGTGCTTTCAGTGCCCTAAACGTATACAGCCACTTTGCCTAACAAACAACACTGCGCAGAGGGCTTCCATCCTCCGTCTCCAAAAAGCCAGAAAACTTATTTGGGAACTTGAATATAACGTTAGTGCCCATGAGTGGTAGTCACATGTTAGTCTACTTGGTTAGAAATGCAAATAGTGGGAGGGCAGTAGAAGGTTATGCTAATGAGTTTAGAAGCAAGGAAAATTACAAATGTACATTTAAATAATTACATAGATAAGTTGCATAGTAAGTAGAGTAGATAAATAGAAGAAACTAGACAAAAAACTCGAGATTGTGAGCAAATTGATCGGGTTTTGGTCCTTAAAAGAACAATACGTCTAGCAACAAAGGCAGTTTTGCAGATTTCAGATGGCATTCAAGTAATTGGAATCTTTCAGGAATTTGGCCACTGCGTCTATTATTTGTTCCTGTATTAGAGCCTGGAAAGGGCCTCCCCCAAGGATATTCTTCAGAGACAAGGGTACTCTTAAGGTAGTTAGTGTGTTAGACAGGTTAGTACGTTCCCCGGCCAGCAAGGGACATGTGAGCAAGAAATGTTCTATGGTCTCTACACTACCACATGGACACAAGGGACTGTCTACCATTCCAAACCTAGCCAAGTGAGCCTTAACACCCGCATGACCAAGACGAAGTCTAGCTATTGCTGTTTCTACAATGCGATCTTTGTGGTGTGCCCATGGCCACCATCCAACTGAATCCCTAATTTGAGCGAGGAAGAGGCCCCTCCCCGTAGCTCTCACATTGCTTCGCCACTTACTATCCCAGTATGCAAACAGGAGATCATGAATTAGGCTTACCGTTTCTTCCCTGGAGGCAGCAGTTATTGTACGGTACCGTCATGAGTGAGCTTCCTGGGCAGCTCGGTCAGCAGCCTCATTCCCTGCTAATTTTTTATGTCCAGGCACAAACTGCATCTTTACGTCATGGGACCTGCTCAGTGTGAGTAAGTTATTTTGAATTTTATACACGAGTGATAGATAATTTTTAGGTTTCCTGTTCTTAATTAGGAATAACGATGCTTTTGAGTCCGTGATTATGGCCACTTTTTCCTGGTCAAGCAGGTTATTTTGCGCCCACATCAGAGACTCAAATATGGCATACAGTTCTGCCTCGATTACCTGGACTTCAGGGCGGAATTTCCAATTTAGGAGAACCCCTCTGCTGGGAACTACCACTGCTGATGATGTAGACTCTGCTGGCTCAGTTATTCGTGATCCGTCAGTGTAGATGGGGGTGAATCCGAGAAGTTTTGTTTGCATTAAATCCTGGAAGAGTTGAATAGCAATGTTTGGGGTCATGCAAGAGACGGGGGTGGATGCAAACTCTGTGTATATATGTTCGTTTGTATTATACCAAGGGGGCAAGGGAGATATTAGTGGAGAGGTCAAAAGTTGGGGAGAGCCAAGGCTGAATTTAGAAAATATTAATCTGGTCATTGACGTGAATGAAGGCAGATTGCTGGAGGCTCTATGGGGTTCGGTAGTTTGATAGTGAGCCTTCAAAAGGTCATTTGTTACTGGACACAGTGGTAGCTGAATTAATCTACAATAGTATCTGCACATGACCAGTTCCCGGTGGATATCCAATGGAGGAACATGGGACTCCACCTGTAGCGAATTTATTGGGGTGGTCCTTCGGCATCCTGTTGCTATACGAAGACAGTTGTTTTGTAGTACTTCAAGTTTAGCTAAAACAGATGGGGCTGCAGTTGCATATATGGCAGCAGCATAATCTAGTCGACTTCGGACCAAAGTTTTATACAACTTAAGCAAGAGCTTGCGATCAGCTCCCCATTGTCTGTGAGAAATGGATTGTAGGAGGTTGATTACAGGAAGACACGCAATTCTGAGATGAGCAATTTGGGGTTCCCAGCGTAGTCGAGGGGCATCCAGCACAACACCAAGGTACCTGTAACAAGAGAGACATATTCTAAAGGTTGTCCGTCTATGTTGATGGGGCGTGGGACTATCCGTCTGTTGGTGAAACACATTATTTTAGATTTCTGAAAGTTCAAGGTCAGGCCCCATTTTTTTGTCCACTTGTAGAAAGATGCAATTTGGGACTGAAGTCTTGCAGTGGCAATAGCTATGTCGGTGTGGCTTGTAAAAAAGCTGACATCATCAGCGTTCTCAGTAGCCTGGACCCCTGCCTCTCTGAGGGGATGTCACACATCATTACATTAAACAGTAAGGGTGACAGAATTGCACCTTGTGGAACGCCAGATTTTATATCTTTGGACCCCGAGAACTCTCCCTCGAAGAGAACCTGAAAATTTCTCCCAGCAAGATATTCTCTGAGCCATCTAAGCATAGTGCCTCGTATTCCGCACTGGCTCAACTTATACAACAAACCGGTGTGCCAGACAGTGTCGAAAGCACTGCTGAGATCACAAAACACTGCTAATAAAATTTTTCTGCGTTCTAGAGCAGTTCGAATTGCTGTCTCTAGTCGGGCAACCTGATCTATGGCAGACATCCGACTACGGAAACCACCCTGAGTGGGTCTCAAAGACTTGTTTTGTTCAAGGATGTAGTTGATGCGTTTATTGATCATGGATTCCATCAACTTGGCTGTGCATGATACCAGAGCAATGGGTCGGTAGGATGCACTGGTTGATGGTTTGCCAGGCTTCAGAATGGGTATTATCAGGCTAGATTTCCACTCCTTGGGGATTTCAGCATTTTGCAGACTCTGGTTGAAGATTGACAGTAGCCAAAGTTTATGTTCTGTGGGGAGATTGGAGAGGTGTTTGTTGTGTATTTTGTCAAGACCAGGAGAGACAGGTTTGAGAGAACTTAGGCAATGATTTATTTCGTGGACTGAGAAAGGCTCATTGATTGGACTGGCGTTCTCTTCGCATAAGGCAAGGGCTAGAGGAAGGAGGATGTGCATTGGGTAAGGCCGAGGGACTGAAGTTGCTAGAACCCTTTCATAGTGACATGCAAGTGCATTTGCCTTTGCGCTGGCTTCAGTGACCATGCCTCCAGGAAGAAAGAACGGAAAGGATTGTCTCTTAAAAGGATTTATTAAGCTCTTTACTCGCTTCCAAAGTATATCAATGGGAGTTTCGGAGGTAATTGAGTCACAAAATTGTGTCCAAGAGTTTTGTTTAGCTCTTTTCACTTCCCACTTAACTTTTGCAACTGAGCGCTTGAAAGCTATTAGGTTTGTGGGAGTGGGTTGGGTAATTAGGCGTCTCTTTGCTGCTTTCTTGGCCTCAACCACCTCCACACATCTTGGTGTCCACCAAGGTTTGCTGAATCGAGGGCTGACAATTTCTTTTGTTTGTGGGAAAATTCTAGAACTAGCTTCAACTATACTTTGGTGAATTTGCTGTTACTTGTTTGTACATTTGGTGAGTCCTCAATTCCTGTCTGCAGTAATAATGGTTTCCATTCGGTCCAGGATCCCCTGTCGAACTGCCAGGATGGCCGCTTCTTGAATTGGACAGTGGATGGAGTGATGCCAATGCGTGTGGTTACAGGGTAGTGGTCGCTGCCCATGTCCTGTTCTGTGTTTAGATCAGCGATGGGCTGTAGGTTTGATGAGATTAAAGTTAGTTCAAGAGTAGAAAAGGAGTTAAGGTGCACATTATAGTATGTGGGCATTGAAGGTGGGGTAAGTAGGGCAAGAGAGGGATCATGAATTAAAGTGTGCTCTAGATTTCTGCCAGTTGTGTTGGGTATTTTATTTGTTTCCCACATTGGACTGTGAGCATTGAAATCTCCAACTATTAGTCGTGAGGATTCGAGCTGAGCAAGATAGTGCTGAAATTTAAAGGGGGTAATGGCATGATTGGCATTATAAATGTTGAGTATTGAGAGAGGAGTTTGTCTGTTTTTCAGGAAAATGTTTATTCCCATTACCTCTAATTTGCCTTGAGGGTAGGGATGAAGGTTAAGTCTGAAATAGGGAGTATCACTTCTAATTAGAATAGCTAGGCCACCACCAGGCTGTGCTGCATTCCTGTGTTCATATATTGCTGTATAGTTAATAAAACTGGGAGTGTATTGAGCATTTAGCCAGGTCTCTGTCAGACAAGCCACATTGGGCTTTTTTGCACACAAAAATACTTTGAAATTACTTAATTTATTTTTCAGTGAATGGCAGTTCCACTGAACTACTTTTGTTTCTTCGGGAGGCATTTGGATTGAGTTGAAAAGGAGCTGGGCCCAGAATTCCTATTTTTTGTGATTGGTTTGTCTCTAAGATGCTGAGGTTTTTCTGCTGTGCAGGGTACAGACTAAGCATGAACTTTTATATTCTTTTGCTTGTTTTGCAGTGAGTGACCTATCACTGGAGATAGTGTAGGAGCACCAGGAGCATCTTCATTCAGGACTGAGTTTGATCTCTTTGATGTTGTTTTATCAATGTGCTGGGTGTGTGTTCTGTTGAGACTAGAGTCTGAGTCTTGCTGAGTTGGCTTGGTATAGTGACCTGCTAACTGGAAAGTTTCTTTTACAATTTTTGTAATGACTTCAGTTGGGTGGGAGTCATCAGGAGGAGATGTTGTGCAAAGAGGTAAAAATTTTGTCAAGAGTTCAATGAATTTTAGTGTGGAGTTACCTTTAAGGGTGATTGCTTGGTAGTTGTCACAGGTTTGGGTGCCAATTGAGCTTCTGCTAGTTGACTTGGCACTGTTTTGCTCTCCAGCTTCAGTTACAGGGGAAGGTATAGCAGGATCCTCAGCTGCTGCTTCGGTTTTTTCACCAGAAGGTGAACTTTTACTGTGCATCAGTTTGAGTGCTTCACTGTACGAAAGCTTGTTTGTTGCTCGCACCTCTTCAACTTTCTTTGCCTGTTTAACGACAGAACACCCACCGTAGCTGGCAGTGTGGCTACCTCCACAATTGCAGCACTTGGGTGAGCCTTTAGAAGGACAGTCCTTTATGTTGTGGGGGCCGCTGCATGCCACACACCTAGGAGAGCTCCTACAATTGGCAGCACTGTGGCCAAATCTCTGGCACTTGAAGCATTGCCAGGGTCTCCCAACAAAGGTGTTCACTTTGAAACGTTGATAACCTAAGTACACGTAAGGTGGCAGGGAACATGTGTTGAAATGTACCTTGAACATGGAGGTTCTAGAATTTTCTTTGCCTTTGAGGATTCTCTCTGCAGAGGTAATTTCATAACCTGCCGTGCAAAGAGCCTCAGTCAAATCTTCGTCAGTTGTATCCTCACCAAAAGGCCCTATCACTCCCACTGATCTGGTTTGGTTGAGAGGAAGTCTGCATTTTACTCCCCAAGTGTTTAGCTCAGAGATTGTCAGAAGGGCTGGAAGGTCTTTGGCAGCATTCCTGCTCAGTGTTACTATTAATAAGTTTTTCTGGTAGTTTTTGGAGATTCTGCTAATGCCTGCTTTGCCTAGGGAGGAGTTTGCTAGAGCTTTACTTAGGGAAATGTCATTTGCAAAGAATTTAGCAACTGGACGATGGTCTGCTACTGGTTCAATAATAATAACAACAGGTGGCTGCTCCACCTGGGTTTCAGGCTCTGGAGTCTCTGGATTGTAAAGTTGTCCAGGATTCCTAGGTTTTTGAGCTGAAGAAGTAGATGCTTCAGAGACTAGACAATGCATATCTTGGCTATCCTGCTGCGGCAAGCTCTGAAAGATTGGAGAGTTGGGGTTTAAGATGAGTTGGGAATTTTTCTGCATATTCAGCTCTGCATCACCTGAAATGAAGGAAGAGGGATTAGTTTGGTTTTCTTCCAGGGCCGAAAGAACCTCGCCTGGTAGCTGAAAATCTGAAGACGGGGGAGAAGGTACATTAGTTGGGAAAGAGGGCTGAGAAGGGGACTCCGTCAGAAGACCGAGAGGAGTCATTCTCCTTCCTCCTCTTCTTATGTCTTCCCATATCTTCCGGTCGAGTTCGTGCCAAAAATTTGGCTAACACACTCGAGAAAAAGAAACACAAAAATAGGTATAAGCTTGTCTAGTGGGTATTTCGCCAAATCGCAGTTACTCACACACCTCCTGAGCCAGGTTTTCTCTACGTTATCGCTCAGTGCCGCTGTCAATGAGTCCTGCAGGGAATCAAGACATTGTTTGCAACTGCCGCTGCGCCCTCTCTATTCATGCTTCCTTATTGTTCAAAGGCCCGGTCGCAACACAGTATCCTCATCGTTGGAACTAAAACTTGGAACTCATTACCTGCAGAGATCCGTGATAGTAATTCTTACAAGGTATTCAAAAAGAAATCTTGAGTCTCACTTCCTATCGAAACATTAGTCGTGTAAGATCACCAAGTCAAATTTTGTCTCCTACATGACTGTTTCCAATAATGTAATGTGCCATGGGTAATATCGCCGATATTCAGTCTACTGTTAAATCGTTTATCGAATGTACTGTTAATATAGTCCATATGACCTATGTTGTAAAATGAAATATCTGATATCGAGTAAATTATGTCGCTGATCAGTCTAATGCGAAACTAGGATAAGTGATTTAGGTTAAACAGTATTGTACACCTTAGAATAACGTGATGGTAGGATACCCCAGAACTCGCTGAACTTATTCGGGCCCACAGGTAGCTATATTCAAACTTGTCCATTGTACTAGACTTAAGAAACATTCTACCTCTGTATCTCCTGTGGTAAATAAATTGTTTAAATTGTTTAAAAATTGTTTAAGAACTTCTTCTGTGTGTGGTTAAAGAAAGTGTGAACGAAATGATAACCAAACCAAGGCGTATGAACTTGGGACCTGCTCCCTCGAAGATGACTATCTTTGTGTCCTGCTAAATCACATTCGGAAAATCAAAGCGCAGTTTGGGTTAGTGGTCTGAATAAAAACATCGTTCAAAAACGCTCTTTGAGTGAATCTTTTTTTAATTTCCTTTAGAATGTCGTGAGCTGATATAACGATTTTCAGACAAGATCGCGGTTGTAGAAAGTATAAAAATCAAGATTCAATAGAAGCCCTAAACATTTTAATTAAAGTTTAAAAAGTTCGTCTTAAACTCAGTTTTTTTCATTTTTACCTATGGCGTCATTTTACCGTTAATCTGAAAATCACTGGCTTAATGACGGTGACTGACTGCGAAGTGAGCAACCGGTGGTCACTGGGGGAGTTTCCATCATGCTGCTGACCGATCAGTAGTCACAAACTCAATTTTCACAAATACTAAAAACAAAACGAAGGAACGATCCAGATCATGTTTACTATTGTCAACCTTTCTTAATAAAATTGAATTTAAATTTTAGTTGAATATTAAACTTCAGTTTTACCTGCCGCAGTCAAAATCTTAGTCAAATTAAGCGTTTCAAATCTGTCCCCTGACCAGTACCCTGCTGATATCCTCGACGTTCTGTTGAGACGTTCCAGCATGGGTGAGACGCTCGGCCCAAGGTAGCTGGAACCCCACTTTGTTGTCCTGGTTACCACCCCTTCCACACTCGCTGTTATAATAAATTATTTTCTTATGTATCGAACTTTCCTGTCTCTTAGGGTAAACAATTTCTTAGGGTTTTACAATCAAATCGCTTCCAAAGCATCTATAGTTGTTGAAGCCTGATGACGTTCGTCTGAGTGAACAGATGATTCCTTTATATTGGTGAATGTCCAGTCTTTGTGGATGCTGCAACCATTTCTTATAATACTGATCATCACCCTACCGATATCTATGTATGAGTATTGTCAAGTTGGGAATTTTGTGTTTGGTTTGTTGAGGCCTTCGGTTCGATACGGTCTGAGCCACTGGAGCGCCGGCGAACCTACCTTGTATCTCCTGTTACTTGACTCATGAGTCGGAGCGGCCCTCAGCCTGACAGACACATCGCTCATTGGGAAGAACGTCACAAATCGAAGTTCTTGATTTTTTAGGAGAAGTGATTTCCACTTTGCTAACTGCTTTACGGAATTAGTTTTGATCGAAAAAAGGAATCCTTCCTCTCGGTCAATTTTGAAGGAACAGTTATGACGGTTTTACCAAAATATGTAGAACGAAATAGTGAACTTAGCAGTATGGATACGTTAGTTTTCCAAAATTTTAAGTCATGACGTTTTTCCCAATGAGCGACATGTGGATCGGCCCATCTGGGCGTTGTACTTCTTCTTGGAGTACCAGAGGAAGGGAGGGAATGAGAGAGCCTGGAAAGGAGGAACGTTAATGTGTATCGGAAGCAGAGAAAGAAGGGAAATACTGCGTCGACGTTGAGTAATAGTACAATTTCATAATAGTATAAAAACAACTTTTGTAGAATTACTAAAGTGTAACTCTAAAAATAAAAGACTAAATAATCTTTGACCGCAGTTGCTTACTGAGTTTAATATTATTACCTCACCTTAAAGACTCGTGTTACTTGTTTCTCTGGTTTTCCCTAACTTGATAGAATAGGTGGAAATGTCGCAAAACATTTTTCTCATGTTTGGTACAATTTTGAAGTCTCGAAAACAGAGTGTAATGAAAGTTGAAAGTGCAATGAAGTCTTGACAACAACGTTCATACAATTTTTTTCATGTGCAAGTAACCTTACACATGTAAAATGGATTGCAACGGGTTTACATTTTGAGAATAGAACGTCATCGTACATAATGAGCAACGAACTCCTTTTTTCATAATAGCTCAACATTCCCGTATAGGCGTTTGCAGTATCCATAATACGAAAAGCTTCATTCTCTCAGTCACTGCTGCCGAATAATAGATCGCTTTGATATCAAATCTGGCTCGTTAGAAGATCAAACTCGGACCTGATTGCCACCGCTTATGAAGTATATTCATTTCTAAGTTATATAAAACGTAAATCTCAAACTGACAAGGCAGTATGTTTATTTCTTTCAAAAATGTTTGAGGCTACCATACTTCCACTTACTTTTCCTGCATTCTATAACAGTTTAGTCTTATACACTTCTCTGTAATAATTTCCACGTAGGAGATATTTCCATAGGAAGAGATACTATTAAAATTAACAAAATGGTTTTAGCAGAGCTCTGTCCGCCAACTACCGGATCGAATCCTGGATTTCTGCAGTGCTATGACCTTCGCTACTTTATTCGGATGATGCAACAAAGGTCACGTTGGCTGGCACATCTTGAACACGAGAGCTACAGCTGCTCCTGAGAACAACAACAAACATCGGCATCTAAGGATGCTTTATTTCCAATTCAAGCCTGATGCATATCACCTTGTGCATTGGTTTTTCAAATGCATTATAATTTACACCAGGACGCCATGACGCTTTCGCCCGATCAAGACCGGTACCCATTTCAGACACCTACCCGGGTGCAGCTTCTCGAAATGTTCGCTACCTTTGGGATGTAATTCCCGTGAGATTCTGATGAACTGAACTTCAGAGCTAGAATGAAAAATAGAAGCTTCACACAAGGCTGGATTGAATAAAGTTACTGCTGAAATGCCTAAAATTTGATGCAATCGAACGAGTGTGTGGAATCGGTGGACCTCGTGAAATTTTAAGGCCCCATCACTCTTTGGCGTGAGTAAATAATAATTATTATTCACTATTTTATAATAATTCAAGCTTCAATATCATTGTAATTAAAGCCACAAGACCTTACAGGAGGATTATAATAATGAAGGAAACGTCTATTGGACAGAATTACCGTTCCGTGTGTGTGCACTGAATTATGTTATCAGTGAAAAACTGAAAATAAAGGACGAACATAAACATGATAGACGAAGTGATATATCGTTGGCTTTTATAATTCTTCCCCCTATTCATTATACTGCCCATACGAATTGAAATGGTTCAATCTACACGAATAAAGTTCTAAAAATCGGGAAGGCTCACAAGTTATGTAAAATTTTATCATGTCCATCTTTTTTAACTCCGTCGTTGATACAATCCACAGCTTTTGAACATCTACCTATTCTTCCGATAATCGGGACCAAAGACCAAAATTTGTTACTCGTTTATTTCTTAACCTAACTCTAACGTTCTTTTTGTGAATATATATGCGTCACGACTTCAAAAATTACCTTTGTATTCGTTATTATCGATTAAAAATAATAAAATCCCAGATATATAGCTCAATTTACGTCAGTACCATAATTTCAAGTTTTTATTCGGCCGAATACAAAAGTAAAGGGATGATATCATCGTCCCTTTGTTCGCTCTTCACATGTGTTGAACGTGTCTCGACCAAGGAGGTTGGTCTCGACGCATGTGCATGTGATGTCCGTTTAAAGTCAGCGTCATCCGAGCACAGCCTTGGGGTCACACTTTACGTCCTTTTTCTTTTTCTGAGCACGTTTGAAAGAAAGTGACTGGGAAAATTCTATAGCACTATTAGCCGATCATATTGGTCGAAGAAATAGTTTTCAGCACTGGAATAAAGGTTTCCCTTGGGAATGAATAGCATCCTATTCTTCAAATAACTTTCGAAATAACTATTGAAGTAAAAATGATCAACATTTCCTTGTAATCATTTGTAAAGTTTTGAAAACGCAATTTGAATTGTGTAGTCGATATGTCACTACGTTCCTTAGGTTACCCCTTAGCTTAATCAACTTTTTCGATTTCAAATTTGTCCGAAGTTTACTCATCCTAGGAACTGCAGCTAATTAAAAAATTCTAAGTAATTAAAACATATGTTTTTATTTTTGCCCATTTCATCGTAATTCCGTTTATCGTTTGTTTGTACTTATTACCCTCTATCGCGTTTTGTCACCGTGAGTTAAAGGCATATGTTGGCCGATTTTTATTAGTAATCTCTTTTTAATTTTTAAGATTCCGGTCACAGCACGTAGCCTGCATTCAATTCGTTGCCATGCCAGGCGCATTCAATTGATTGCCATTTTAAGATTCTGAGAAGTTGCTGTATAAGCTTAATGATTGTGAGCAGGAAGGAAATTGCTAAATTTTACATGGCAAGAACAATGACGTAGATAATATTTACTTATAAATTTCCTGCGCCGGAGAAATTACCACAAGAATAAAAAAGCTTTTGATAAAGGAGAACCTATTTTCGACCACTGGCGCGTGCGCTCTCCGACCACTCATTTTTACCTAAAAGTTTTGGATGATTAATCAACAATTGTTTGTAAGAACTTCATATCCCAATTAAAATTCTGAGCCTTTTACAGAGCGTTTTCCGGCAGTTATAAGCCAAGAGATAGTCGTTTTCAAGCAGTAAATTAGCCTTTTTCAGTGCAAATGTCACTTATTTTAAGCCCTGTTAAACGGCTGTTTCTGGGCATCGAAACGGCTAAGGCAACATGTCCATTTTGGGCTTCTCTACTACTTGAACGAGGCAAGAGGTTGTAGAAAAAGGCTTGAAAACGACTTCAAACGACCCGAATGAGCCCGAAAACAGCCACTGACTTGACCTATAAAAGGCCATTTGAATGAAGGGCCCTTTTCAAGCCCTAATAGGCCAAGTATAGGTAGGAGTCGGTTTGAAGTCGTATTTTTTGACCCTTATGTGCCGTTTTTGACATTTTACGACTAATTTACTACCTGAAAAGGGCGATTATTTTCAATTGGGATTATTCTCCAAATGAAGCCCGTCTAATTTTATGTTCGTCTTACGAGTACATAACAGAAATTTTTTGCTCTTTTTGAAAAAAGTGGTAATCAAAGCTCCCCTTATTCCCTTCCACCCGATAGCTTCCTTCTTACTGGTCGTTACGTGAGCATCAATGAGTTGCTATTCGAAAGATAGTCGTACATGCATTTGGTATGAAAATTTTTTATCGCCAGCATTTCAAAGATTATAGTTTATGCAAGGGAGTGACGGTCTTGATTTCAAAAGCGAGTTTGAAAACAAGTGGGAGAGAGCTTGACGTATTTTTAGATGTTGGTTCGTTGACTCTGAAGTTTTCTTCGAAACGCATTTTTTTAAAAATTTATTGTCTTTCCAACTGTAGGGAACCAATAAGGTCTCCATCGCTGTACCGATTGATTTTTTTATAAAATTCTTGCATAGTTTTAAGAAAAACTTCCGATAAAGTTCTGACAATATTTGGGAAACCTCGCTCCTTCATTCCTAGATAAGATGTATGTTCGAACAGCATATTAAATTGATACTAATGTGAAGTTCCTGCAATAGTTTGGAAATGAGAGCTGTGTCAAAATGAGTGTTTTCAGAAAAGTGGACCATCTACTGTATAGAAGAAAAATAAATAAATAAAAAGTTGGAAGTTATCAGTGGAACTAGCGAAAGGTTTTGTCTCCAAATTAAAATTAATTTGAATGTTTTATATCCAATGCTTTAGCAATGAGAGATGAGTCACAATGAGTTTTTGAAAAAAATTGACTACACACTCTACAGATATGAGGACCGCCGCTCCCTCATCCTCCGCTTCCATCCCCATCAATAACAAGAAATTTTTAGCTATTTGAGCAGTTAGAATAAGTAAGCGTTGGTTTCAAACTGAGACTAATTTAAGGTTTTAGATTCAATGATTTATAAATGAGAGGTGTGTCAATATAACCGCTCAAGAGAAAATCGACTCACCCGGACGGACATAAGGGGAACTTCACCCCCTTCATCCACTCTGGGGTGAGCAAATAATTCTGTTATGCATAAGCGAACATAGACTTGGATGGGCTTCGTATTAAGATTAATATAAAGCTTCTATAAGGCATTGTCCAAAAATCTCACTATAGAATTCTAGGGAAAAATTAGTGGTCAGAGACGACAAAGATGGAAAATCAGCACTCACGTGCTTTTTGACACTGTCTTAATACGAGGCTCGTGCATCTGCGTGGAACACGGCTACTTTCTATCCCGAAATTTATCCATTTTAAGTGAAACATATTCACGTCTATTTCGAATATAGTTTTTGAAAAATTTATTTCTTGCTCTCTTTTTGGATATTAAAATGTTTTTTTAGCCATGTGCGACAGCTTTTCCTTGTTTCTAACTCTAAGGAATCTCTTGTACCAGCTTATTTTGGTGGAAAATTTTCAAGGTATTTTTGTTGTGTGGTACAGAACTTCCCCAAGCTGTGGACTATGTACCCACTTGATAATATTTAAGCGCGAAAAACTAGTAGCAAATTTAAGAAATGTTCACTTGTCAGTTTTAGACGCAAAATCAGCAACATCCATCCATTATTCTTTCAATAAATATCACCAACAGCCCATGTGTGAATGTACAAGGAAAAATCATCCAATTTCATCTGCAAGGAGACTATCACGCAAGGCATTCTTCTGTAGTATTTCAGTATTTCAACGCTTTCAGTTCATGTGCTTAGAGTAAAATATTAAAGAGAATATATTTTCATCTTCTTTCTCCCAATTACATTTTTAAGCCTTGACATGCCTATTGTATACTTCTTACGGTTCGTCTACAAATTTAAGATTTTATGTTAAGAAATATATGAAACCTTATTAGTTTTTAGTAGATTTCTGGAGTCAACTTTTCTGGAAGGAACTGTTTTTCTTCTTGCGAATGGAAGCTTGAATGAACATGTTAAGAAATGAGGAAAGTTTACCGTAATTCCATGAGCTCTATTTATTTACGCGTTGGTCATTAATATTGCGGTATTATGCACAAAACTTGCATACAACATGCAGTTAGCGACACAAACCAGCGTTCGAAACATGTAGTTTTTTCTCAAAATATAATGTTCTTAGGACTCAAAATTCTTCATTTTGTAAGCTACTAAGAATTTATCAGTCAAATTTTAGAAAGCAATTCTTAATTGGTTTATTTCAATATTATGATCTATAGTCATGATCTTCGTAACCAATTGCGTAGTAAAACTTTAGAATGCAACGATTAAATACAAATAAATGATTAAAAATATTAAACATTGATTGGTGTATTCTTATGTACGAATAATTTCGTCTTTGTGCATCTCTAAACGTGAATTTGAATCCGGGCGTCCGCATTCCTCGGAAGAGCGGAGCTGTGAAGGTAAACAATAGTACGATTAAAGCTTTAGTGCCATTGGTCAAGAAATTATAGCTCTAAAAACAAGATTTTTTCACTCAGTAAGATTATCACGCGTCATGCCATCAATTGATCAGTTCTGTTTTCTTTATTTAATTATACAACAGGTTAGAGTCTATTTATATACAGTATTTGCTTCCTCACAATACCTGCACACCAGGTATACTTTCTACACTTTCCTCATCAAAACGGACAGACATTTCTAACAGCCTCGCTGCTCCAAAGAAAGCACGTTGTGCGTAGGCAGAGAATGAAAGACTAGGAACTTCTAAATTTTTCCACTCCCAGAGTTCCTGGGCGGAGATAAACTGCTGATATCTTACAAACGCTCCACAAAGGGAGCTCCCAAAGAGCATTGTTGATTTCACGCGGAAGTTTCGCATCGAACTCTACTTAAGGGACCTCCAGCTCTGCCAGCTTCACCATTCTTCCCTCATTTCTCATGTGTACATGTAAGGTTCAGGTCTCGCAGAAACTCAGCTAACAGTTCTATATGAAGTGTAAACTAATGTATTTTCAACGTGAGTGACTGCCCAAGTATTATTCTGGTTGAGGGTGTCGTCTCGATCTGTGGAAACTGTTCTTTCAATTGATCTTCTATCAGCCTGAACACCAGCGTAGATGAGTTAGGGGAAACTTTATGAATATACAATAGGAGTTTATAACACTACCAACGAATGAAAAGTTATCTAGAGATTTACTTGGTGGTGAAGTTAAAAATTGAATTAGTCTTACTCTTCGGAACTATTTTCACGAATTATGAATGCAACATTCTATAAATTAAAGTTATACAATTATTTTCACTATTACTTACAACTCTAAAGATTTTCTGGATGACGAGTTATTATTGCAATACGTTATAGTCCAAGAAAACTCCCAGACGCAGTTGAACCCATTTATCTAAATGAAAACATGTTCAATGATTGCGAGTTAATACGTAAAATTTCATTGATTCACTTTCAGGTTAGTCGAACTTGTCAGAGTCAGTCAATAAAAGTTAGTCGTATTCATGACAGTAAATCATGAATACGAGACAATTTTTTTCATTATACAGACAAATACCTCTTTATTTTCTTGTACTTGTTCTTCATTTTCTTAGCCCTAGAAACTATCTAATTTGCATGAAAATCAAGTTGCTCGTTCACGCCTCATTTATTCTGGCCTAATATAATTATTTAATCTAAAAACTGACGGCATAATATCAGAAGTGCAATAGTGTTTCGAGGGTATTTAACCCACCGAGTTAGAAAGAATGGTATTTCAACAAATTTGGTACATGGCGCATTCTACGCTGAATTTTTGCACATTTTTTTTTAAATTTACCTATTTGCACATTCGAATAGTGAGTAAATTTTACAGCTAAATTCCTTTTAAAGATGTCGAATTGTCAATGCTAATGACATATACTGTATATAATTATATTTATTTTCGATAAACTTGTATACGCTTCAGACAAATAGCTTTCTAATATTGTGTCGTAGAATGATTGAAAATCTATATTCTAATTATACCAATGGCCCAGTTTTTGAACGTATCATTTTCGGCATACAGTTGCCAAATTATTTCAACGTCCGACGAAGAAGATAAAATCGCAGTAAAATTAGTTTACCTAAATTCTTGATGCTCTTCTGCACCAAGATCTGCTGTGAAATAAGGTTCTAAAGCTCCGAATAATTAAAAAGGATGAAAATCAATTAATCTGTTAATTGCTCTAAGATTACATCTGAATAAGAATTTAGTTCATTAATTATGGAAGAATTTATTTGTCTTCAGTGTCACGAGACCTTTGCTTCTTGTTAATTCGCATTTAGGAAGGGAATCTCGGATTAGAAGAACGGCACACTTGCACACAAAGATCTAAGTGGTAATACAATTTGCAGTAGACGCAGCATTAACTCAACAATACACCACAATGAGCCTGCAATGAGCCAATTACGATACTCATCAAGTTAAGATGATAGACAGACTTAGAACTCCATGACTATTTTCCTTGAGGGTTTTCTGCCTTCTTAAGGCAGGATCTGTTCGATGAATATACTTGCCATGGGACGTAATACAATTTAATACTTTACGAAACTATACTAACTCACAATGATATCATATTAGGCAATCGTTGTGTAGAAAATTAGCTATCAGAAATTGATTTACATCAATCATGGCATTTCTGGAATCCTGATATCGACCGGCTAATTCACTTCGCCCGGTTACAGATATTTGCTTTTGAACTGAGAAATTGAAGGACCGCAGACTTTAAACAATTCGATGACAGTATACGTTAACATTTAAAGAAGAATCAGGAGCACAATGATTGCAACCCATTTACAGTGTTTTAAATTTTCTAATGCCGGCCCGTTTGGATACTCGTTCTGTTTATTTTCATTCCGACATCAGTTCCCCGACCCAAGCCAACACCGTAAATTTTTCGCCATTAATTCAGCTGATCTGTTAAGTGGTGATATTTTAGAAAGCCGTGACGTATCTTGAAAGAAAAAATGTTCACACTATAGGTAGTTTTCGATATTGTTTTGTCAATCTATAATCAATATGCAATCACTTATTTTATTGATGGTGCGTCTATTTACACATACTTATGAGCACTACACATCATCCATTTGATTGGTGTTCATTATTTAAATTTTTATTTCAATGCGAACATTTATAAACGCACGTTGAACGATGCTTTTACGTACGACGTATCTGCTCACTGCGTTGTATCCATGTTTCTTATTCTCTTTTACATTTCCGTACGGCGAAATTTCATAACCGTATACAAATTTATTTGCAACCTTTATTCAAAAAGGCGTTGCTCAAAACTACCCTCACATCTCGCAAGTTTTTCACGTAAAATATTAGCTCCTGTTCACGATTAAGAAAGGTCCAACACCAAAACATTTCTTATGCGTATACTCCTCCTATTTGATCAACTTTTCTCAGCCATTTGTATCTGGAGAGACCTATTTCCCTCTTGTTTAACTTCTCCAATTTATGGGACAATTTAATAGCCTACGCTAATAAAAAAAGCGTCAAGACACAAACAAACACGTCCACCTATTCTCTCATGTTCACGCCTGAGGCTCTCGCCAAACAAGGCCCGCTCACACTTCGCTGCAACTCCCTCAGTTTTTTGCTAAAAAACCTTCAATAATCGAATATTTTCGTATTATTCGGCACATTCACATTCATTTTGTATTGTTCAAGCAATTTTTCTTGGACAAAAGTAAATGGCTGTCTATGTAATCCAGTATGGGTATATATAGAAGAAGAAATTAATAACCAATTTTAAAGTCAACGCTCATAAAATACTTTGCTTTCCTGGTTCAACGTAAATTAACTAAAGATCCATTAAAAAACTATAGACCCACTAATCCACTGTACTAGACTTTAGAGATAATCTACTGCTGTATCACATGTGGTAAATAAATTGTTTAATATGCTTAAATTGTTTAAAATGTTTAAATTGTTTAAATTTTTTAAATTGTTTAAAATGTTCAAATTGTTCAAATTGTTTAAATTGTTTAAATTGTTTAAATTGCTTAAATTGTTTAAATTGATCAAATTGTTTAAATTGTTTAAATTTTTCAAATTCTTTGAATTGTTTAAACTGTTTAAAATGCATAAATTGTTTAAAATTTTCAACTCTCCTACAATAGCACAGAAAATAACGGGCACTTTTTTCCTCATTCAGGTTCACCTACCGTTGATGAGTGACTGCCCCCACAGCTTCTGCGACACCCCTGCATCGAGCTCAGTAATGACCACTTCCCTCAGATGGGTGCGGTCTCTTACAGTCGCTGGAATTGTGTGCCTCTTTTTTCCTGCCATCAGCAACTCGTCACCCACAGGCCTTAGCAAGCAGTTTTGGGAAACACATCATCGCAAGCAGTTTTTGGAGACACCCCTTCGCAAGCAGTTTTTGGAGACACCCCTTCGCAAGCAGTTTTTGGAGACACCCCTTCGCAAGCAGTTTTTGGAAGCACCTGGCCTTCTTCCCCCGGCATCCTTCCCGTCTCGTTTCAAGGAATGCGAGAAAATTATCGAACGTAGTAGCGTTGACATCCGAGGATGGTTCCGCAACTGCTCAGCGACGACCACATTCCAAGCGCCATCTAAACATGACAGTACGGGCCTTCCACCATGCTCAAACGCCGCTGGTCTGCGTGCCAAGTGCGTCTTCATGTCTCCCATTCATCTCAAGCGGTTCATCAAGCTGCTCGACCTCAAGTATGCCATACTTGGCCGCCCTAGGTAAGATATCGTTGCATCATACTTCAGTACTTTCAGTAAATTTCTTCAGTACTTGTAATCATACTTGAAGGATTAGTTTTGTACATGTAATTTCACTTATACGATTGCCTTTGTAATTTGAATAATACGCGTAAGATTAGTTTTGTTCTTGGAAATCAGACTTATAAGATTAGGGAGTTAGTTTGAGAATAATTCAAATAAAAACAACATTATTGGGTATCCATGAACTAGCTAAAATATTCTAGTGGATCATAAACATAGACACCCCAGGAAGGCGTAGCTAAAAAAAATTACTCACAGTTTGAGAAGTTATTTTAAGTTCTCAGTTCTTTCTACAGGGTGGCCGGGCCATAAGTTTCCATACACAGGTAAAATAGATATTCTATAATTAACAAGGTTTTATTTATATGACGTGCTCTACATGATTACCTCTGTTTTGAAAGCACATATTGATGCGGCTTCACCCTGTAGATAGAGGGAGTTGATGAGAGCATCTCAGTTAATTTTTGCACTTTGATTAAAAATACACTAGTGCAGGGGATGATTTTAAGTACTCAATTGTGTGCATGGTATTATATGACATTTATCTGACTTTGGCATTTGGAAAAAACGGATGAAAAGCGACTCCCAAGAGGTGATCAACTCACATTTATGAGCAAAGTTTCTACGTCTCAAGTGTACACGAAGTTCTAGTCGGAAGTGCGAAAGATATGAAGGGATAGAATGTTTGCAGAAATTGTAAAAAAAATAATTACCAAACTGAATGGTAAGCTTACGTAGGCCTATGAATTTTTTCCATTAGCTCATAAACAGACCTGATTTCATGTTTTATCATGTGCTAGGAAGATTTTGAAGAAGTGAAATATTGTATTTGATGTTTAGGGGTCCAAAGAAAAATGCTCGACCTCTATTGCGAGTTTCCCAAAGTCCCACTTAGAACAGACGTTCATACCTTCAGGAAGACTTTAAAGAGGTTTAAGTGATCGATCTGTCTCGTCTTTCACAAGGCACGTCGAAAAGAGAAAATCTTTGCTCGTACGTCCAATGCATTTGAAAATACTCTCTTCTAATCTAGTTCTAAGAAACTGCCTTTGCTCATTTTGTTCATAAATTGGTACATTATTTTGATACAACTGTCTTAGATATGACTGAAAACGCACATTGTCTGAGTTTTGCTCCAAATTTAAACTTCTTCCTTCAGATTCGGGAAACGAAGCGGAGATCCAGGCAACCGCTTGCAGCGACATCACATGACTCAGCCACAGACCGCCGTCAAAATTCTTCCATCCATCGTCATCACGCTCGCAATAATAAGCCAGGCAGAGTGTCCCAGCCCTTGTTCGTTGTTCCAACGATGGCTTACAACGAGGGTTTGCGGCGACAGTTACCGACCCAGGATTGGAAGATGGACGTTCGACAACAAAACACCAAAGAAGAAAGTACAGAAAAAAATATTTCTCAGGGCGCTGGAGACGTCGATAGGGAAGAAGTAACAGATTTGGCTCGAAAATTCGGAAACGGTATTCAGGACCCTCGTTTGAAGCATTCGAGTGCTACAACCTTTTCGGGCGAAGATTTTGATCGGAACGATTTGCTTGACACATTTGGCAATGCTATTTCTTTAGCTTCACGTAGTAGACCACATCTTCCTACGATTCCGTTGCAGATGACGTCTGAAACTTTCTTCAAACTCGCAAGAAAATATTCGCTGCAACAAATGAATTAGTTTATCAAAATAGTTACTGGAATAAATTAACAATTAACGGTACACTAAGTATTTTGATTTTCATTCAAAATTTGAACGTTGAATATTTTATAAATAATGTCGTAATTCATTGTGTTAGAAACAATGACTGACAGTTATAGACTGACAGCTATAGAATTTTAACGATTGAATGTTCTTTTTAGTAAAAATGATAAGTGATTTTCTTGGAACTTTAACATGTGTAGACCTAGAACAATTTTACAAGGTTGAAAATGTGTTAGAAACATGTTGTAACTCATATGGCAAGTTAATTTTATTACTTTTCATTATTTTTGTACACGTCAGTGGCTAAATGTAAGATTTTCTAAGATTTAGGTACCGTAAGTATAAGAAAATACTCGGGTTCTTCCCTGCAAATCCATGTGGATGTATCCCAAACGAAGGCACAGCCTAAAAAATTAAAAACAGTCACGTCTATTTCTATATCCTATTCACAACAAAATTTTCATGGAGGTTTTTATCGTTGAGCTCGCACGTTCTAGGAGCGATATTATGCAGAGATCATTTAGCGAAGTGATGAAAAAAGCATCATTATGATACCTAGTTAAATGGACCTTTTGCTTACAAGTATTTCTATGGTCGTAACCGATAGCCATAAACCTATAGGATGCCCCTAAAATTACCATGAGCATCTGGTAGCCGATTTTAATGAAATTAAGTGCAGCAGTTCATAAAGCATTTATTTCTATTAAGATTTACCCTACGTGATCCGTAAGGACAACTCACCTTCAAGATCTTCCGCTAGGAATGTTCGCTTTCTGCGTAGTTTAATACCATAAAGTATCTCATCGTACGTAGAATTTTTTAGAATTTTTTTTTTACGCTTAGTTTTTTTGTTTTTCGTACTTGATCAGTGTGAATTATATGGCATTTGTAGCATTTAAGTAGTTCAATCACCGATGTTAGATTGATTTTGATTTTCACTTTGTCCTTCCAGAATACTACAAGTGCGAGTCATTTCAGTGAGATCCTTGTTAACCGCCATCACTTTTCGTGCTTTCATTGCGCTTCACTTATTTTGGTACGATGTTATTTTCTTGCTCTTCTTAATTCAGTACCTCTCCGTCCCTTATTATAATCTAAAAAGAAAAATAATTGTGATCATTAAAACGATGATGAACATTAAAACTATTTAGAAAAAATAATATTTTTCCTTTTCCATTTCTTAATCGGTATTTCAAGTACGAAGTAAAAAAAATTTGTTGGAGATTGTGTTAATGCGATAAACAGCATTTTTTTGTCTTCTCAGAGCCGAAATCAAGTATGAAACTATTACTCGAATCAATCCACTACTCACATCGAACCAATACTCAAATCAAACCAATACTCATACAGGAATGGAAAAAACCCTGGGTTTTTTAAAAAAAAACCAACCCACATGGGTTTTTTTGGGTTAAATTGGGTTGTATGGGTTTCAATGTTTTTTTTGTTCTTTATTGGGTTTTTTGTAATACCTGTTTTTGTTTAAAAGAGTTATTCACACAGCTCCAGTTGCCCCTATTTCAGATTTATATATATACACACTTATTGAGTAAATATTGTTATTTGATTACTTTATTTCCAACATTATGCTACATTATTATATGAATTATTACATTATATGCACAATATATGAATTGAGTTTGTCCATCACAATTACCATTTACCAATTACCATATGCATAGAGACATAGCTCTGCAGTCTGTAAAGATATAAGATGTGCAAAGAGAATTGCTATGCTTGTCAATTCATAGTAAGTTGTTTTAGCAGCAGACAGGCGCAAGTCATGTGAGAGGGAAGCACCATGCAGATCATAAGTAACCACCACAAGCAACTTGAGGAAGACAGCTGCACATCACTTAACAGTCATGCTGTTAACAACTTAACATGTGTATTGTGTGAGCTGGAGTGCTTAGCAGCGCAAGTGAAGTCAGTCAACCACACTGTTACATGTTACAACATGTGGTGACATGCCAAAAATTTTTTTTAAAAATTTGCCAAAAAAAATCACTTTTCGCAGTACAGGATAGCAACAAACACTAAAATGATTAGAAGTAAATGTGCGGGGAGTTCGCGAGACTCGAACTCAGGACTAGAAATTACCGGACCGGCACGCTATCGACCGTGCTATCGATCACCCTAAAAGATGATCGAAGCACAACGAAAGCAATACTTGGCACAGTGATCGATCGATAGCGCGGTCGATAGCATGCCGGCGCGGTAATTTCTAGTCCTAAGTTCGAGTCTCGCGAACTCCTCGTACATTTATTTCATTTGAAAAACCTTGTGGAAGCAGTGTCTTCCCGTACCAGATTCATTAACTGTTTCTGGGGGTGACTAGACTTTGAACTCTTGATTGGGAGTAAATGCTCTAACAGATTCCATCGTCAAATTTGTTCCAGGGCAGCTTGAATGCTCACCATAGGCCAGTCGTTTCTTTACTTTCTCACCCCATGATGGCTGCGGTCGTGTCCTACTCCATCTGACTATAATTGTTAGACTTATTTCAGGCAAAGCTCTCACAGGACCCCTCAGGGGGATACAGGTATTGTATCTATGGGAATTAGCGCTCCCAGGGGGACTATGTGAGGGCCTGAGCTAAAGGTTAGGTAGGCTTCCTTTTGTTGAAATAGAATAGGGTTTTTGTTTTGTTACGGACCATCTTTTTTCGGTTCACTGCTGTCCTGTTTTTCACCACCTACTACTTTCATCTTCAACTTTTTCTTGTTTCATGAACTTCTTTCATAGCTTCCTGTATCTGTGCACCTTGTGCATAGATTCCGCGTTCCCCTCAACTCCATACTAAATGGTGCCTTCGCCCTTCCTCTCTTAAAACATCTTTGTCGTGCAATTAAGGGAGGCTAAAACTTTCTTAGATAATAATAATAACATGCTCTCACAGGAGACTGATATTGAAGAGTGGTTGGCTGAGTACAATCCGGAGTTCATCGCTGCACTTTATTCCTATAAATTGAAGGACTCCAACATCTTCCAAAAACACATGTTCAATGAGAATATCACTAAGACAATGACTCCTTGTTGATGGTGGGATATTCAAGACATGAAACAGCAGAAAATGCAGATTCCTGAAAAAACACTGGCAGAGGGTTTCTGCAAGTTTATAAGCAATCTTCATTCTTGCCCCACAAGTTCAGGATTCATTGAGAGAATTTTCTCAACATTTGGAATTGTGTGGAAAAAATTGAAAAATAGATTAGGATCAGAACGCGCACAGAAATCGTCTCAGTATATCGCCACCTCACAAATGATCATGATGTGGATGACAACGATGAAATGGCAGTGGATGTAGAAAGAGAAACACAGTAGTATTGAAGTAGCAGTCTAGTCTAGAAGACAGGGAAAATTCAGAAATCTCTATATTAAGTGGTCAAACTGCATTTGTTTCTAAATTTTTGTTGTTTTACTTTGGAAATGGAATTCATGAAAATATATTAGTCCCTCGAGTTTTTTTGTGATTAAGGTTTTTCTAATTTGATTTACATAGGGTTGGTGTTTTGTTTTTCAATGTTTTCTTGTCATAGTCATACACAAGACTTGGATACATTTTTTGACAAGAGAAATATTTAGCTTATTTTGATTCTATAAGCTTGAAAACAAATAAATTTACATAACAATAATAAAACTCAAAAAACCCACTATTTAGTGTTTTTTTTAGTGTTTTTTTTTGGGGCTTTTTTGGGTGGGTTTTTTATGTGCCAACCCTGTACTCATATCGAACCAATCAATACTCGTACCAAGCCAATACCTTCTACGTCAATAGATGCAAAAAATTATTTACCCTAGAAACCATGAAGACAGAAATGTATCATTGCCAGTTAATTTCTAAAAACAACCACATTCAAGAAAACATTGCAAATTTATTGAATCCACAATTTTAACTGTAATATCATTTGGAATCCATGAGCATACCCAGCCCTTGAATAAATTACTAAATTATTTATTGATAAGTAATGAAAATTTTTGCTTGGAAGTGCATTGTATTAGCTTATTTATGTAACATTGTATGGGAGCCAAGTTGTAAGTGCACAGACACCAACTTGTATTTGAATAACTCTTAGCATTACATATAAATTGAGTAAATGTAATTTTATATGCTGTGTTTTATACCACCTACTAGTCATTAAAATTTTGTGGTGTTCTCCCCCAGGCTGCAACACGCTTCGGGCAGGCTTTGAGTTACCTTTTTCGTGATAGGATAGCCCGAAGCGAGTGCCCGAGGTACAACCGTATTCGGCAGGATATGGACAACACGGGGGTAACACGGTAATTATATTGGTGACTGTTAGGTACACGGAACACGGACCATTACACTGGGCCCTCGGTGACTACTATGAGCACTGTTCGTTACTCGTAAATTACGTAATGATTGGAACACAGCACTAATACGTGATGGTTGAAATACAATACTATTCGAGAAGTACGTATTGATTGAAGCACAATCCTATGTGAGAATAGTGCAAATATGTGGGGATTGAAGTACAATCCTATTCGAGAATGACCTAACTTGAAACTTAATCCTATGCGAGAATAGCACAAATACGTGATGATTGAAGCACAATCCTATTCGGGAATGACGTAATGATTGAAACACAACCCTATGCGAGAATAGCACAAATACGTGATGATTGAAGCACAATCCTATTCGGGAACGACGTAATGATTGGAACACAATCCTATGCGAGAATAGTACTAATAAGTGATGATTGAAATTCAATCCTATTCGAAAATGACGTAATGATTGAAACACAATCCTATGCGAGAATAGTACTAATAAGTGATGATTGAAATACAATCCTACTCGAAAATGACGTAATGATTGAAACACAATCCTATGCGAGAATAGTACTAATACGTGATGATTGAAATACAATACTATGCGAAAATGACATAAATTACGTAATGATTGGAACACGATCCTATGCGAGAATAGCACAAATACGTGATGATTGAAGCACAATCCTATTCGGTAATGACGTAATGGTTGAAACACAATCCTATGCGAGAATAGCACAAATACGTGATGATTGAAATACAATACTATGCGAGAATTACGTAATGAATGAAACAAGCACCAACAGCGGGTAACGTCCGCGAGGACGCTACTTACGAACGCAGCGGCGAGACGTGATGATTGGTGCTACGTCGTGCGACTGTTACGAACAGGTCAGCTGGTGCTAGCGGGGCGCCGAGACGAGGCTAGTCAGCAGGGTCGGGCCCAGCCGTCACGCGGTTCACCGCTGTAGCTGGCAAGTAGCTACGGCGAGGCTAGCCGACCGGAGCGGGCGAGAGACGTCGTAGAGCGGCTTGGCCGACGACGCCGGCGCGGGGCGTTGCAACGTGACTTGTTTAAGGCCTTGAAACACCTTGAAGCGTCAAGGTGCTACTAGGTTTTAAGACCGTGCAACACCTTGGGGCGTCGATAGGCAGGGCCGGTCTCCGGAGCTTGGTGCAGGTACGCGAGAGATAAAGTCGATCTCGGAAGCTAGATGCAGGAACATAGGCTGGTGCTGGAGATGTGACTTGAACGAGGACGAGGGCTTGAGTGAGAGCGAGCCTTGTTGGGGTCGCCTTATGTAGGCCTCGAGTGCAAGCCTTGAGTCCGGGCGTGAGTCCTGATTGGTCGCGAGTTTGTGGGCCTGTGGTGCTGGAGGCAGGAAGCCGTTGTAGCTTACGGGCACCTTTTCTCATAGTCGCGAGGCGGCTTCTCTCAGGTCCCGTGTTTGGTTGACTAGGCGCTCCGGGTCCGGAGGTGCTCTGGAACGGATGCGGTTGTAGTCTGGAGGCAGCTTTTCTCAGGTCTTGTGGAGGTCCGCGGCTTGCCGCTGGGATCACCACAATTTCTTCACATTCAATTTCAGTTCCTAAAACTCAACCGTATCATAATTAGAAACATATTCGTAAGCTTCGAATAATTTTTAGATTTACAAAGCTCCAAATTTCATCTTCAAATACCAAACTTGATCACAGTTTACCTGAGAAACAGCACGTAGTGTTGTCAACTTGGCAGAAAGACATACTTGTGCTGTTGGCTCTACCAATACAGCGAAATGAATGTCAGATAGTCTGACGCAGATGCAGCTCAGATCGTCAGTCCAGCAGCGAGAAATACAGCGTCTATGCCACTATATATCTGCTGCTGTCACTGGTAGTGACCGTCCACTATGCAGACGAATGTGAAACTAAGCAAAAATTTGTCCCAAAACTTGCGCGATCGATTTTAAACGGAATACTACCATGCCGATAGTAACAATAAGACCGTGATAATTGAGACAAAAATGAAACTTACAACAACAATATATAGTTTAACAACGTGAAAGTGATAATGGCTAAAGGCGCATTTCTGAGATGAAAAAAATATCAATCATGTCAAAAAAAATAAGGTGAGCGATGCACGAGTATCTGGTGCAGAGCTAGTGTTGCACTTTTACACCAGCGCAATATCATCAACAGGTAGAATGGTGAAGCTTTTTTTCATTCGACTTGCCCTCTCACTTCAGCTGAATGATAACGCTTGATGCCTCATTTCATGCTGTGATAACGCAGTGCCAGAACAGGACCCTTAATGTGAGAAATTGCCTGGTTTAAACTTGCATCTGGTCTCGGAGGGATAATTCCTTACCGTAGTAAGCAACTTGCTTCAGTATTGCTGACAACATAGACGATACGTAGGGATGGTATAGGAGAAACCCTCGTACTTAATGAAATGAGCTCGCACTTCACTTTAACCTAGTGGTTCTTAACCTGGGTTTGATCGAACCCCGGGGGTTCGGTGAGTCAGGTTCACGGGCTTGGCATGGTACAGTTTGTGCACTATAATACAGTATATAGTTATACACACATGTTTTGAATTTGAATAAAAAAACACAATTTGTTTTTCCAACTGATGAATGCATGTATGGAACCTGTGAGGTACAGTACCACCAACGAGGTTAAGAACCACTGCTCTAAGCCCCTTAACGCAACGGCCTTAAAGAATGAAAATTGAAAACGAGATACTATCATCAAATAAAACACTAATTAAAAATGTTCCTGAGAAGGTGCTAAGTAAAAATAACTTGAGAAAATATATCCGTGATCACAGCTAATCTACGTAGTGTATCTCTAGCGCGACTGTGATAAAGGTAATGCTAACTTAATTCAAGCATGAGCGGGTCTTCAGCTCTCCTCGATCGTGAGCTGCAACCATGTATAGGGAATAGTTACCAGAGTGGTTAAGTGAATGAGTGAATTACCAGATGAGGGAACATTGCGGTCGCTGAACAACACTGAAATGCATCATTCACATTCAAGCAACTCAATAAATTGTTTTATTTGTTTTGTCAATAATTTATACATCGAACTTCAATGATTCAAATTGCTTTTGCACTCAAAGGGGTACTAACGCAATCCCAACCGAGCACTTGGTTTGAGTTTTTCGTAAAAACTATGTACCGATGAGTCAATAAGCAGGCGATCACTTCTATTTAACTGTAAAAAACTGTGAAACATGATCGTGTCTGAGCGCAGAGTTCTATTTCTCAAAACAGCAGAGCTATTCACTGTATTCATGAAACTGAGACAGTAGCCAGTGGATATACAAAGAAGGATGTCTGCAATTCTACGGAACATCGGAGTTGAGAACGAAGCTCGTTCTCTCTAAATAATATACTCCTATTTCTATCCCTGCATTTATAATTGCAGGATCTTCGTAGGACTACAATATGAGGGAAATTCGGTGCAGTTGTGAATACGATATTGTCTGCGAAAGAGATTGTACTCGTCTATAGCCTGCCTGCACTACAGGCTCAATTCAATCGAAGTTCTAAAATCTAGGTCAGTATCCTCAATTCATACAATCCTAGATAATGGTGCATAACTTCTCTCAGATACACAAAGGATTTCTTTCAAAAATTTAAGTTAAGTTAAATTTTATCATCACGATGTAATCGTCCTAAGCGATCTGTCGGAATTCATTTCCAAACTTCAGTATGAGCCTGCAGTTATTATCAATTAATTTTCATTTCTCTCCGTTTTTTCTTCAGCTTTTTATATTTTCAGATTATCAACTAATACTGATAACAAAGGAAATTTTTTCATTAACAGTGAACTACATAATCTTCCTTTCATAAATACAGGATGCCGAAAAGAAGACTATCATTTCCACATAATTCATAATTTCCAGATAATTCTAAGGGTTCGTACTCAAATACATCGGCTTTGTAAGTGGCAAGCTCAGGCCCAACGTAGAACTTTCCGCAGTGACAGAAAGATAACCTCTCGTACGTTTACAAATGCCTCTAATAATCCAATGTTCCTTACTGCCTTCTACCTGCGGCAAAACTTGGTTCGTAAGTAAAACATAAATTTTTCCTATGAAGAAAGTCTTTGGAGATGCAAAGGAAGGCTAAGATTTTTCAACAACATCAAGCTCCCAATACACAGCTCTATATTTATTGGTACTTTTTTAGTATTCATGTTCGACGTGCAGAATGCAAAGCTTTTGCTGAGCTCTAGGCATGCCGAGCCCTCCAATGCTGTGCGTTGAAATACGTTAGAACAACACCCAAAGAACTTTCGCGGCAGCGGAGGAAGCAGTACATTCACTGCTTAAGAATTTTTTTCCGTTCTTTGTAACATTCTGCTATGAGAGAACATCGCGCACGTGCTCCATGCGACCAATTTGTGCAGATAATAGAATTTCCTTTTTTCATTGAACTTGCAAAAGCTCAAATTCTCTTACATAACCTACTCCCACAATAATGTTGGAGGACAAAAAAGTGTTAGCACACGTAAGATTTTACGTTTATTAATTGTCCAGTTCCCTGGAACTGAATGTATTATAAAATGTCCCCAGATGGGCAGTGAGAGTTTTAGAGTTTTAAAATCTATTTTTTGCTATAACATCATAGGATTTACAACAGCCCACCACAGTCTTGTGGTTACCTCATCTCTCAAGGCACTGGTTTACCCGACATAATTGAAAGAAAGATGGATGGGTGCATTACATGTGGTAACATTTTGGAAGAGAATGTCATTCCGATTCCTAAGCGTTTTTGAAAAATTTCGAGTAAACTTACAATAGGGCAACGACCTTAAACATCCTGCACAAATTTGGTGCTTGTATAATAAAATGAATAAAAAATTATTGTTCTGCAATGGCCAGGCAATCGCCGCACCTCAACCCGATTGAATATCTTTTGAAAACCTTGAAGAATTATATCAAGCAAAGAAGTCTGAAGAATCTTCCTAAATTGAAACCAATGTACGTTAAAAGATAGGACGAACATATATATCAGCACAAATATGGGAACGTCTAATTTCGTCATACGAAAACCATCTCCGAACTTAAATAAAGAATAAAGGCTTTGCAACTAAACGTTAAGTGTAAAATTGTCTCTTTAATTACTTTTGACGTGCATTGCATATATTTTTTTCTAGTTTGTGAATCTAAAAGCTTGAAAATAATTTTATCGTACATTTTTAGGTTATCCATATAGAATTATTATCTGTCATCGCTTCGTGCGCGTTGGAGCGCATTATATCAGTTCAACCAACAAAATACCTCAGAGACGCAGATAATTTTGTATACGTTTGCTTAAATCTGTCTGTTACCGGCAGTATGTCAGTACATATTCTCTTCCTCCCGAATGACATGAGCCCTTTAGTGTTTTTGTAGTTTTATTTCAACGTTTAATGAAACAATATATGAAACTTTGTTTCATATTTCCATCAATTTTAATGGCGCACCTCATTTCGACCTATAGCTTTTAGCCCTAAGATTAGTTACTTGTTATTACTTCATATTTTACATATTTTAGTAATTTACATCCAAATATACCCTTGATTCGTTTCGAGCAGTTGGTGGTTCGATGCGTCTTTTCAATATTTTCGCAACTAAAATGGGGTTTTTTCTTCCTTGCACAAGTTTATCAACGCACATAAATTGCACATCTCAAAATATCTCCCACTGAAAATGGTACAGTGCGTCCATAGCGTACAATTCCAGAATTTAATATTCTTATGCTACCATTTCAAAATTTCCGAGGGTATTTTCAAATTAAAAATGGAAAATCCCGAAATAAAACATGAAACTCTGTCAAAATTTATCTGATATGGCAAGTTTATTTTTTTTCAGTTTATATATCAGACGTTTAACCAGAGCATTTAATTAGTATTCCCATGCATCACTATAAAATATATCAGCACAACAAATCAAAATGTTCTGAGTCTTTAATGTTCCCTAGCACCTGTCTCGCCTCAAGACCCGGAACTATAGAAGCTCTTTCGTTTCAGTGGTATGCGTTATTTATAACTGATGCAAAATATGCTTCAATTTTACTGACGTCATATTCGCTTTGCGTCAAGCGTTCGCTCCCAACAGTCGTTTCCGAAGCGCAACCATAGTCTTCCGGAATTAGGACAAAACAAATTTATTTATCGACTGACTTTTCATAGTATCTTCAAAACCGGTTTCAGTTACGTAATAGTTTTCAACCATTGAAAAATAACTTCAACGGATGTGATAAACCTAGAAACATCGATCTACTTCTCTCTCAATGCGGTGCTGATGTCCCGCTCTCATTTTCTTATCAACGATGGAGCTCTTTTTAATCTGTTCATAGAGAATTAGGAGCGCTCTCAAAAAAGATTTCAACAAAGAGAGCTGAGATAAGCGGAACATAAAATCAACGGTGAACATACCAACGTTTCCTGGAGTTATTTTATCCTAGGAAAGTTCATCATTACAAACCGGAAAAACTGAAGTCAAAGTTTTCTTCGCGAAGATTTGGGAAAACTTGCTGATCATTGAAACTTCAGCAAAAATTTTATGTACTGAAATTTTCATCCGCCCAAGTCTCGATAAGAAATGGATTTTTGATTTCCTATCTTTGGTCAAACAAATTCAAGAAATACCTTTGCTTATAATAAGCGAAAATATTTTCCCTAGTAATATTGGAAACATGCGCCCACTACATGGAAACAACAGCGTTTTTATGAAGAATCACCTGGACGAAAGGCACGAATTCAAGCAGTCAACACAAAAAAGAATTAAGACAAATATCTATATTTGCTCCTGAATAAGACCGCGAATGAAATTATTAAAAATAATCTAAATTAATATCATCAAACTTCCGTGCTATGAACAATTCATGGCTTATGAATGTGCCTGCATTTCAAACGTTTAAAGACTTATCGTTTTTTTTAAATATGCTATTTCTTGAAAATTTTATAATCTTATAAGTGTTAACCTTTAATGCACTCATTTTTTACCACCCCGTTGTGTTTCCTCTAAATAATACAAATTCAATCGCCTTCAATATCAACGAATGCGAACAAGTTACTGTTCGGAGAGCCTGGTTGAACTTAAGGCTACTGTAAATCTCGATTAATATTTAGGAATCTGTAAACGTGTTGTTGGGAACGGCTTACGGGCCTTCTAAGTCTACCACTTGCCCTTCATGAATGAACTAAATAAAATTACAAAGATATTCAATAGGTTTCATCATCTGAAATTAAAAATTGGTGATTATGATACTCCATTTCACTTATGATTTTCTCAAATGTTTATAATGCAAACAAACCCCTAACTTTTCAAATACTATGCACTCTATATTTTTACTTCCTACCGTGTTCACCAAGCGTGTACGTATCTCTTCAGGCTCTGTCACGCTCTTTGTTAATGTATTCTTGACAGAGCTAACAAACTTCAATAGCAGAACACTAACATCTGATTTATGTTTATCATTTTCCACAATTTCTAGTTTAAAAGAATTGGTTTAATTCATCGGTGCGTCACAGCAGGCAAAAAATTACCAACATTCATATGTGAATAAAAAGTTTACGCAAAATGCGTTATGCACTACTACTAGATCTTATTATTCTAAAATATATCGCCAACCAACAAGATGTTGACTTATATCCCTTGCCAACTAATACCCCTTTTTTTGCTCCAACTAATACATACTACGTTCTTGAGTATTTAAACAATTTAAAACATGAATCAAATGTAGTGAAATCATTTCAAGTTAGAGTGTTAAATACAAAGCTGCTTTAAGTGTTGAATACGCAGCTGCAGTCTATCCTTCCAGATTTAATTAATCATTCTCTTTATTCAAGTGCTTCCCCCAGTGTAAGAACGAAAGGAAGAAAGAAAATTGCCCGAATATTCTGTGTGAAAATGTCCCGATCAGCATTCATTTTCAAAATTGGGTAAAAAAACAATGTAAACAATTATGGACCAGCTTTTAACCAACCAATTGTTAATAAAATATTTGAAAAATGTTTTTACAAAATACACGCTTATTTCGTCCAAAAATCTACTCTGTTGAGCACAAATTGACAGCACAAGCCATTCTGAATAATGCATCTGGAATATCTTCACTCCAATATCCACGGTGAGAATTTCGCTTTTTTCTTCATTTCTCGATTTATGCTCAGCTTTGACTGCTAATAATAGTATATTACTCTTGATGCTCCAGTGTTCTGAAGTCGAAATTGCTTACAAATGGACTTAATGATACCAGTCGAAGCATGAATAATTTGCAAATTTCAAACCGGACTTTTTTATACCAGCCATGGCGTTTCGCTAGGAACGGTTTTATGAAAGAAAAACCCTTTATTTCCAATGACGTTGCCACGTGAGATACATCCCAACATATTGGCTTTTAAAAATTTCTTAATATGAGACGTCTTATGACAAACGTTCCATACGAGGAGTACTTATAGACAAATTATCCGAGGTGTACACATAGATAAACCATACGAGGCATACTAATAGACAAACTATACGAGATGTACTATCAGAGGTGTACAAATAGATAGACCATACGAGGCGTACTAATAAACTGACTATACGAGGCGTATACTAATATGTAGACAAACCATAAGTGGCGTGCTAATGGTCTAACTCTGTCAAGGGATAGTTGAATAAAAATGAAAAATATCATCTCTTGAATATTTTATATTCCAAGAGATGGCTGATAACTTTTGAAAAATTCTAATACTACTAATTCTAATACTACTAATTAGCGAAATCAAAGTAAAAAAAAGACGAAAAACGTTATACCGGAGCAGATTGAAATACCATCGTAAATGACAATCAAGTATTGAGAAAAGGTAAGTCACAAAGAAATTTATGAAGAACATCGCGCAAAACAGCGCGCACATCTAGAAACGCGTTAACAAACTCACTCGCAAAAATGAAACTCTTGGCTTGTGCAGCATACGGACATAGGGATAATTTTTTCACGAGATCAGTATTTCATTTGTCTGTTTATACTCTTAATTTAATTTCTTCTATTCACAGAAATGCCCTTCGGGGTCGTGATAGATCTATTTATGAATCATTCAGCAAGCGCAATTAACTTATTTATTTCTGGAATTTGGTTCAGTGTTAACTGATCGCAGAGCTTTAGGCAAAATTTAATGTGTCCAGAGGTTTTGTTTGTACGCAAAAAAATAGAAATAGAAACATATATAAGCACATGTGTATATATATATGAGCGAACGTGTACATGTGCACACAAATACATAGACATTCATATTTGCGTGCGAACACATACACACACATGCACACACCTACACACACACACAACACACACACACACGCACACACACACACATATTCATTTATTTCACATATATACGTATTGAAAATGAATATGAGAAAAATAAAAATACTAATAAACATAAAATTAATCTTGCTCATGCTACATCTAAAATTAAAGTGGAGCTTTGTGAAATTTTTAATACCTCTTCGTTTTTTAAAATTTGTAAACGGTGTTGCTAAGTAAGCTTCTTTCTTTAAATTGATGCCTTCGTACTTTTCGCTGAGGATAGAACTCTCACTCCAACTAATTTTAGTGAAAACCATGTTACAATGGCAAACGATATAAATAGTGAACTTCTGAAAGCCTCGATGTGGCTCAAAGCAAATGAAAGATGTATCGATATTTCTCATACTGAATATACCCTGTTCGCCTATGAGCAGAATTTATCTTTTCTGTTTGTCAACATCAGTGATGACAAGATTGAGATAACTTATTTATCCACTTTTCGAGGAATTTCAAGGGATAGGAATTAAACTTTCGTAGAGCATACCTCGTATATAAGAACACAAATATCTTTATTACCTGAATCTCTCAATGGTGTAGAGAATGTATTACTTGAAGAAGCTCTAAAATCAATGTTAGAATGGCATGAATGGCATGGGACCGACGAAAATAAAACGAATGCACTTTTTTTTCTACGAAAAAAAGACATTAGAGCAGCAAGAAACTTGAAATACAATGCCCATACAAATAATTCATTCAAATACCTAGAAACCCATGAGCTCTCAGATCTCGTTTCAGTTTTTGAGTGAAAATAACTCGAAAATGCTAACTATCAGTTTTCCATCAATTTTCCTTGTGTAATTCAATGTATAAAACTTTGGATGATGAGGGAAAAAAAATCTTGAACTGTTAGTATAGTAGCTCTAACTGGCAACGCAATCATTTACCTAGGCACTGAAAACATTTTTTGTTGATTTCTTCCCAATCGGAAGCCGTAATATTTATCAGCGAGAAAAGTTTTCTGTTAGACGTGAGCATAAACAGTCTTCATGTAACAATTTTCCCGAATATTTTACAAAAAAATCGGTAGGAAAGAAGACGCTCTATAATTCCACTTCGGAGACCATTCCACTTCGAAGAATGTATTTCAATGTCTTTGTTATTTCATTACTGTCGAAATGAGTTCATTTGAGAAAGATTAGACGTAGGATCCAGTTCTTTATTAATTAATCAATATTGAGGATTAACTCTTAAATTTCAATTACTCACCGCTGCCTATCCCATGGTAACCTTTTCACGTTCCCGATCACGTAGAGAGGGCTTGACTTAAGCGGAAGGAATTCCTCCCATTAATTGCTAGAACCATCGCAACTTCAGCGGGGATTACGTTCCGCAATCTTGTCGATGTGGATTTGTTAAACTGAGCATGTTTTGGCCAGGCAAACATTGAGATGTGATTCTTCAATGTAGAATATGAGAACGAGAAGACCAATTTGGTTTAGGTTACACGTCTCCTTCATAACACGTTTCGTCTTGAGACGGATAAGTTGCCTCCAAGATTTGAGCTTGAATGTCTCGAAAAACTGCCTTTTGAAGAGTTTTCAGTATTAAGAACAAACGTTTGCTAGCTCAAGCTCTAATTTTTACTTCAAATAAAATGTAAGAGCTGTGAATTCGGCACAATGCGCAACCGAATACTCCACGACAATCAGCTCTATCATTCTATATGCTTACGCTGAAATGTTTTGCCAAATACTTGGCCGAGTTCAATGATATAAACAATTCTAAACAATTTAAACAATTTATTTACCACAGGTGATACAGAGGTAGAATTTTTCTTAAGTCTAGTACAATGGTCAAATTTGAGTACAGCTACCTGCATGTGGGCCCGAACAAGTTCAGCGACTTCTAGGGCATCCTACCATCACGTTATTCTAGGGTGTACAGAAATGTTCAACCTAGTTCACTTAACCTAGTTTCGCATTAGACTGATCATTGAGATAATTAACTCGAAATTTTATGCTGTATTATACAATATAGGTCAAATCGGCTATATTTAACAGTATGTTTGATAAAACGATTCAAGAGCAGACAGAAGATTGGTTATGGTACCCAAGGCAAGTTACATTATGACATTATCATTAGTTACATGTAGGAGGCAAGATTTTGACACGGTGATCTTACACGACTAGTATTCGAGAACCCAACTCCTTTTCTTTACGCCTACAAACTCCTCCGATGTAATTACGTGAATAAACAACATGAAAAATAAATCGAGTGGGTTACAAACGTTTTCGACTAAAATAAATGTGACTAGAATAACGTGATGATAATATTGAACTTTAATTGGATTGATAAAAGTAACACTTCACCCTCTCATTTCATTTGTAGCGGCATAATAATCAGGCGGGCTCAGTATATTGGCAAAGGGCTTAGCATTCACTCCAAGGAGATATAGGGAGCATGAGTTCAATTCGGGGGGCTTCTAACACCACTCCGCCTAATAATTATAATTATTACTGGGTAACAAAAAAAATATGTTTTGAAAATCGTCCAGGGTTTTCCAACTGAATTAGACTAATTTTGATGCTCTGAGTCCGAAAATGACTTTGGTTTTGCTCAATCAGGTCAGGATTTTTTGCTACAGAAATTTAAAAAAAAAATCCGTTTTTCGTAAAAAAAAAACAAATTTCTACGGATCATCAGCTGATAAGCCCGTGACGATCTTTTCCGTTTTCCTTAAAAAATAGAAGTCAACGCATCCAAATTAATTCAGTTCCCTTTGATTCCCGTGTGTGAGCAGCTGCTGGGTTAATTGTCTCTCTTCAGCGGTTGTCTCTCTTCAGGTCTATGGCTGTATCTCAAAAAGTGGACCTGACAGAGCAAAATCAATGTGATATTCGGGCTCAGAACACTCAAATTAGTCTAAATCTGCTGAGAAACCCCTGACGATTTTTTTTGCTGTTTTTTATGTTTCGATGGTCGGGGTAGACTGTACGATAATACCCAACCACCAAAACGTAAATAATCTCGAGAACACATTTAAAGCACGATAAAGAGAAGGAGAATGACGACAATCTTTGGACTCAGCTTTTAGATCTTTATTGGAAGAAGCCGGGAGGACCGACGTCGTTCTTGAGTAACTGAAGAACTTGACTGAGGTGGTGCAGTCCGTGCAGGCGAGGGCATCCGGCGAGTGATGACGTTGACGGGGTGTGCGTGAGTGTGTTTTGTGGAGGTCACTTTCAGAGTGCGGGCAAATTAACAAGCCCGAGCAATCAATGGAATTTTTAGGGTAAACTCCAAGTCTGTCTAATTCTGAGCAGGTGAATAAAAATCAATTGAGCCGTGATTGATGTTGGTGAATCGATCTTAATTGGTTTTGAAGTTGAAGATCATTCCACGTTGAAAGCAATGTCCGTGGTTGGAGCAGTTTAACCTTTTGCCAGTAATTAGATAATATACCAGGCTGAAAACAGCTCGAAACCGAGGTGAATGCAAGGTGAATAAAGCCCAGGTGAAAGTCCGACTCACGTCAGAACTAGGGCAAAATAACTGGTGAAACTCAAGGCTGAGTTTAAAGGTATAGCTCAAGGTGACTTAAGGCTCAGGTGAATATAAAACTCCAGTAAAGCTCCAGGCCCAGGGATAATGTGTTGAGGCGTTTGTTGGCGTTGAAGAAATCAGGAATATTTGAAGACGCTGAATGATACATTCCCGGAGAGACATCAAGGAAAATCCGCAACTGTCATCCCTATCATTGCAACGGTAATTTCCCATCACGGAGAAACCCTGAGCTTTCATGCAGATTTAACTCGAGCTATTTATTGCTCTTTCTTGTTAAGCTCATGAAGAATAAGGATAGATTTACCAGCTGGCAAGCTCTTTCTCTACTGCTCTTGATTTAAAAATATAAGCATGACATTTACAAGAATTTTGATAAGGTCATAATTGTTATTCATATTATGAAAACTACATGTGATATAAGCGCACGATTGGCGATCCAATTTAAGCAACGATCAATAATAATACGAATTAATAAATCCCGTAATTTATTATATACCCGTACGAAAACCAACAGGCAGTCCTACACTGTCCACATGCCAATTATACTGAAAACACTGTAAGTATAGGCTTGCTGTGGAAAGAAATATTTTGAATATATATAGTGTAATCTTGAACATAAAAATGAACATGACACACACCATTCACGCTACGCCATCTTTGAGAACACTTCAGAATGTGCCATGCAATTCGCACGATAGATCTACGAACTATTTTTACATCTTTAAATAACACAGCACTGGTAAAATCACTTAGCTTAAGCATGATGAAACACATAATCTTTTAAACAAGATTTTGCCAAAGTCAAAACACTTATTTTCACTTACGAGAACGCTGAACCGCACAAGCTAACACACCAGTAAGGAATGATCGTCCGCCAAAAGGCGTCGGGCTGTGGTGTTGCCATCCAACGGCTTAAAACTCGAACACTGTCGATGGTATTATCATTTTTGTGCATTTAAACAAAAACTTCTAAGATTACTAATTATAAGTAGAAAATTATTAATAACAAAGTGAAGTAAGATTTTTAATGCCAATAATTATGCTATTTAAATGTTAATGAGAATTTCACTGGATTTATACATTTTGTAGCTAATGCTACATGTTACCCTGTGTTATGATTAGTCGCATTTGTTTCCCGATCTATTACTGAAAGAATAACTCGATGAAGGGGCAAGCGTACCATAAACTTGCACGCAGCAGCAAATATTAAATTGTTTTAATGGCAAAAATTGCAATCTTCAACATAGGCAAATTGACAGCCGAGGTCCAGAAATTATCAGTTTGGAGGGGACATGTGAAACTCTCTACTTTATTAGGCTCTACCACTGAAGTGCTAAAGTGTGCGTCTCGTCAAAAAATAACAGAATTTGATAATATCGATGACGCACGGAAGTCATTTACATTGGTTGTGATGTTCTAAAAGTTGCTTAACTCATTCGGGTTCATGAGTAGCTTTGTGTTCACAGCCATGGTCTTGAATAACCATTCTCTCAATTAATCACTTGTAAGAAATTAATTTTTTGAAATATTTGAAGCTATTCTACAAAACATTCAAAACTCCTCAAATTTACCCCAAGGTAATACTTAGTACTGGAAAAGCTACTATATTTAAATAAAATTCATCTGAAGAAATCAGAGATTTGAATGTCCAATTAATTCCCGAAAACAGTGACGCCAGTATCATGGAGACTTTCAACATGTACCTCTCAGCTATTTCTCGCAAAAGACAAAACAAAAACAGTTTATTATAGAAAAAAACGACCTACGAACAGAACAAAAAACCGGCTGTATTATATTGGATCCACAAACTAAATCCGAAGATTTTTTCATTTGAAACAAAAGACTAGTAATTGAAAGCTGGAACTTAATTGCTGACGAATAGTGCGAACGAAGACGCGATAGAAGAAAGATTTATCCGTAAAGAAAAAAAAATGTTTATTTCCGAGTTGTCACATTACATGCCAACATATTGGCTTTTAAATGTTTCTGTTGGCTTACCTTGAAGTTTTGCTCGGTGCCTTCACCGCCAGCAAAACCGCCACCCAGCTGTCGTAGCTGGTTGGCCTTCCTCGGTTGCCCAGAGGAACGAAAGCAAGGCACCCGCCTTGCTTCACACAGGTTACGAACAAACGCGCCGGGGATGATGCGAACCGAAGAGCGAAAACACGCGCGCGTCTGCTCTCCACCACTGTCATATCAACACTGCCGACCGGGCAGCTCCGATCCCTGGCGGTTGCATCATGGTACGACAATTGTCGCATCGTACGTCAATCCCACATCTCCCCCAGTTTCTCGGGAAACTAGTGTGGCGGGGTGCCTAGCACTCGTACTCGCTTAGGTACGAGGGACGCCGTCGCTCACGGCGTGACCGCCTCAATTGCGCCGGCTCCCCCTGGGGCTGCTCCGACTCACCGTCGATAGCGACAGGCTCCTCGCCTTCCTCAGGGGAGTCTTCACTCGACGCGCTATCTGCCGCCGGCACCACTGGCGCCGCGTTTAGTGCGTCAACAACCACCCTCTCGGGCAACGCCAGAGGAGCTGCACCGCCGCCGCCACCTCCACCGAAGCTAACTGCTTCAGGCTCCGCAGCGCCATCAGCGCCCCTATGATTCTCGGGAACACGGCCCCGGTCACCGCCAATACGCCGTCTCCTGACGTCGCGCACATGCCTGGGGATGCCGTCTACGCAGACTACGTACTTTGACACGACGCTGGTGACCTCACCTGACGTCCACTGCTTCGTGCATGAAGGCAGTGGGGGCTTCACCCACACCTCATCACCGACAGCAAAGCTGTTGTTCACGCAGCCATCACTCACCCGAAGATTGACGTCGAACGGCACTCGCCAGCGATACCGAAAAATACCGCTCGAAGGGACTGAGCCCGCCTCAGTGTCCTTCCGGGGCGTCACATTATACCAAAATGTAGCCTCCTCAGGAGTGATACCTCCCCTGGCGGCAATCCTTTTGATCGTCCGATGATTTCTCTCCACGATCCCGTTGCCGCTCGGGGCGTAGGCGGCACGGAATCGCAGCGAAATCCCCCACGCATCAGCGAACTGTTCCACAGTCGCTGATCGAAACGCCGTCGAATTGTCCAGTAGCAACTCGTCACACGGCCCTCGCTCAATTACGACCTCACGCAAGTGAGCAACAATGCTCGCTGCTGACTCATTCAGCAGCCGTCGCCAGATGGCGAACCGCGAGGGACCGCAGTCAACCAATGACAGGTAGAGCTTATTGCCATAATGGGTTACGTCAATCGCAACCCGGCGCCAACTCTCCTCCACAGACAGATCCCCTCGCTCTACGAGATTTTCCCCCCGCAGCGCAGGATCGATCCGCTGGCAGGCCTCGCATCCAGCCAGCTCACGCTTCACCTGTTCGCGCGACAGATCACCACGGATCTGACGCGCCAAGTAGAGCGTCCGATCGATGCCCAAATGATGCGGCAGATGAGCCGCCCAAATAGCATCCTCGAGACTCTCCCCGGTGGCAAGCACGGCAGACACCTCTGCGACGGCTTCACCACCATCGCGGTAACTAAGCCACCTCTTAGGTACCCTGGTCAGCTGGTCGGCCTTGTTCTCGATCGTCGAGACGAAGCGAACAGACAGGACCAGACCATGCTCAGCGATCGTCTCACGGATCACCCCCAGACGTCGCTTCACGAGCATCTCCGCCGCACCCTTCGTGCGAACACGACTGCGACCATCGACAGTGTTGTCCATCCATGTGACGACTGTCCGGGAATCGCTGGCGACCGTGAAGGTCTCGAAACCCCACGCAATCGCCAAATTGATACCCCGCGCCACCGCTTCCAACTCGGCCACATTGATATGAAGGTGGTCCGACTCTTTTCGGAGCCAAGACGCATCCTCCACAATGCGGCCATCGACCTCAAGGGCCACACCAACTCCGGGGGAGCTGGCGTCGGCCCACACGGTAACCGTACCATGCGAGTCGACACCCCACACGCCCCCAACAGGGTCGTCCCGACGAGCCCGCGCCAACAGCTCCGCAGCCAACGAGCTGACAGAACCGTCAACCGGGTCGTCCCAAGAGCCGCTGCACCCCAGCCGTTTCAAAAAACTGCAACAAGGACGCAGCCACCCCGCCACGGGGTAATGGCCGACTAACCGACCGCACAAGGAAAACAGCCCTCTCTTCGTTAGGCCGACATTCACCGAGCCAAACTCGGAGAGAGCAGTCCCCCGCGACATTCGAAGATGTCCGTTGGCATCTTTCCGCAAAGAAATTCCCAACAGCCGGCCTCCATCCAGGCGCTCAGGCTCCTTCGACACAAGTCCGTACCGTGCCAAATGCTCCCGGAGCTCCTGCGCGCTGAGAATGGATTCACAAACCACTACATCATCGATATAGTGGTCCATCCCTCGACGAACGCGATCGGTCAACGACAGAACCTTGCCAAGAATCACCGTCATGATTCGAGGCGCACACGAGAGGCCGAAGCCTAATCGCGTCAAAGCGTAAGGCACACCCTTAAACTTCACGATCTGGTACCGCCACAGATCCTCGGAAACGTAAATCTGCAGGTACGCGGACTTAAGGTCGACGACCTTAAGCTCGCCCCGCAGCTGCCGCCACTTCCGAATCTTGTCGCCACACACAGCGACCATGTCATCACCAGTATGACATTCGACAAAGCCGTTCAATTCACGATAATCCATGACCGGACGGACTTTGTCCTTCGTTGGTTGCACGACGGCCAGCAACGGAATGACGCCCGGGATGGGGCCATGCCATCGCCTCAACCAACCCTTTGAGATCCAACTCTGAATCTCCGCCTCATAGCGCTCCCGCACCTGAGGCGCCTGAGTACATCCGTACTCCGCGACCCGAGTCTGCAACCCCTCGGGCGGCTTCTCAGACCACCGCCAACTGACGGTCCACCGCCCGTCAGCGAACCTAGCAACAAAGTCAGGGTCGACGATCTCGATCGGTGCTGGCGCACCTCTCGACTCCACCGACCCCGCCCCTGTCACCAGGCCGGCTCCCAGCTTGGCACAGGCGAGCCCATTGCTGGACCCCCTACAGCATCCAGCTGACCGGGATCTCCCCCAGTTAACTGCATACTTCGAGTCAGGACCTCTTCTAACGGTGACGCCCCCCATGTGATCAATAACATCACTCCCGAGGAGACAGTCCACGCCAAGATTCCCCAACTCCGGCATGACGAGCGCAGTGACACCAAAGCAATGCCCCTGCAACCCGACTACCACACGACAGTGCTTCCCCACATGGGAAGTTCTGCCGTCCGCCGTTAGCAACGGCCGCCCCGGCCGGGGGCATTGGCCCACCACCACCCGCGGACAAACCACCGTCCGCTCGCTCCCGGAGTCTACCAGACACCAAGAACAATGCCCATTCAAGATGGCACGAACGACTGGCAACCGACGCCCTGTCGTAACGCCAGTCGCTCCGAGCGATTCTAGATCACCCATAACCCAGCGACACACCCGTGCCGCTCAAGGTCCCTCTCTCCGAGGGGGCGCCGTCACCTCCCTCGGGGGGAGGAGACCTCCGGTAAGCTTGGCTTACACGGATTCCATTGAGGAGGACGCGTCGCCCCGACTGGCGTCATCCGCAGAGAAACCCGACCCACCAACCGCAGGCCTACTTACCGCCGGGCAGTCGCAAGCAAAATGCCCGACCTCCCCACATGCAAAGCATGCAAACTTCCTTTTGGCGGGAGCCTTCATGGCCCCCCTACCAGCAGGCGCCGCCGCGCCTTGCTTCTGCGGGCAAGCCCGCACGCGGTGTGCACCGCCACAGCGGTAACAAGCACCCTTGCCACCACTGCCCTGCTCCCCCGAAGCAGCAAGGTCTGCGCCGCGCCTGGCCTCCTGGCCTCGCCCGGCTGCAGCCCTCTGTGCGGCCATTCTCTCCCGCACTTTCGACACCACAGCATTGAACGGCGCAGTATACGCGTCCTCACGCGAAACTGCCCAAGTATACAGAGTAGTGGGGAGACCCTCGTAGAACTTGACCCTAAAAATCAAGTCCTTCTTGGTCGACCCCACTCTCCCACCCAGACGCGCCAAGTCATCCAGGTACACGTCCACCGACTCCCCGGCTGCAAGCCGACGGTCGGTGAACCGCCTATACGCTTCCTGCATAGGCAACGCAAATTGCAAGACCAGCGTAGACCGAACTACCGACCACTGGGCAGCATCACCGACAGTCATCGAGCGAAACACCCGAGCGGCGTTGCCGTCGAGCATGAACCCGATGACGTCGGTCGGAGCTACCCGCTCCAGCTGGCAGAGCCTCTCCAGGTTCTCCAGCCACTCCAGCGCGTCGACCGACCCATCGCCAGTCAACTTAGGCAACTGCCTAGACAACCGGTCGAGGATCGGTCCACGCGCCTGAATCAGAATGTTAGCCAACAGGCTAACATCCACAAGCACACCCGACGTGCTCCCCGCCGGCGGCACTGGCGATGCCGCATCGCCAGCTCCGGCTGCCGCAGCCTTCTCAGCTGCGTCAGCTACCTCAGCTGACGCAGCCTTTCCAGCCGCCGCCATCTTGATGCCCACAAGAAGGCTACCACCGCCAAAAGCCTAGATAGCTTGTTGGCTTACCTTGAAGTTTTGCTCGGTGCCTTCACCGCCAGCAAAACCGCCACCCAGCTGTCGTAGCTGGTTGGCCTTCCTCGGTTGCCCAGAGGAACGAAAGCAAGTCACCCGCCTTGCTTCACACAGGTTACGAACAAACGCGCCGGGGATGATGCGAACCGAAGAGCGAAAACACACGCGCGTCTGCTCTCCACCACTGTCATATCAACACTGCCGACCGGGCAGCTCCGATCCCTGGCGGTTGCATCATGGTACGACAATTGTCGCATCGTACGTCAATCCCACAGTTTCTTAAATATAGGGCATTCTAAAACAAATGTTCCATACGAGGAGTACTAATTGACAAACCATCCGAGGTGTACAAGTAGATGAGCCATACGAGGCATAATAATAGACAAACTATACGAGGTGTACTAATAGACAATCTGTCAGAGGTGTACAAGTAGATAGACCATACGAGGCATATTAATCGACAAAATATGCGAGGCGTACTAATAGACAAACCATTCGTGGTGTGCTAGTAGTCTAACAAAAGTTCTATACTAGGAGTACTAATTGACAAACCATCCGAAGTGTACAAATAGATAAGCCATACGAGGCATAATAATAGGCAAACTATACGAGGTGTACTAATAGACAAGCTATCAGAGGTGTACAAATAGATAGACCATACGAGGCAGATTATAGACAAAATATACGAGGCGTACTAATAGACAAACCATACGTGGCGTGCCAATAGTCTATCTCTGTCAAGGGTAGTTGAATGAGAAATGAAAAATATGCCCTAAAAATATGCAAAGCCCTATCACCACCAAAAACATATTTCATATCTTCTCGATATTCACCACATCATGCGGTCATGGGTACATGGGATAAAATAGAGATACAGTGTAAGCCGGTTACCACTCATGATTGACAAATATCTACAAAATATTGGTAGAAATGGGTAAACAAATATATACTCAATATCAAAATTCATAGCTTGTACAACATACGGACAGAAAGATAATTTTACTACGATTCATATGCTCAAATTGCACTTTATTTCATTAATTACATTTGACATTAATCCGATTCACAGAAACGCCCTCTGGGCAAGTGATAGATCTATTTTTGAATCATTTCGCTAGTGCAATAAAATTTATTAACCGGATGGTTTTTGCGTAAAGAAATGAAATAGAAACATGTATATCTATATATGTAGATAGTAGATACATATATATACCTACACACGTACACACACATATTAATATATATACTTATTGAAAATAAAATATTAGAAAAAAATTAATATATAAGATAAAAGATAGAAGCAACCTACCATCTACTACACAGAAAATGACAGCTGAGCTCACTGTAATCCTAAGAAATTTTTCGCAAAAAAAATAACTAAAAGGAAGAGAAGACTTCGAAAAACATAAAAATGAGCTGTTTTTTAATTTCTTCACAGAAATTTTAAAGAAAAATCAGGTTATAGTCAAGAAGCAACACAACTCTTCAGCATTATACGGACATGTGTACGAGGGATAAAATGGAGTAACATTGTGGCCGGATATCACATCTGAGTGGAGAATATTCACAAAATTGGCACATATAGGAAGATTAGGCCTTGGTCCAAAATGATAATTTGGATTACAGAAATTTAGAGTTTTTTCCGATTTGAAAATTCAGTGCTAGTGTGCGCTGAACGCACGAAAAAAAAAATAAAAAGACTAAATGCAATGCTTAAATTACCCCTTTCCCCCCAGCTCAGCCGAAAATCGACTGAAAACATCTTCGAGAATGATTTTGAAATAGCGAGACAACGTTAGCCAAAAATTTAATTCATTATTAACTTTGCACAACCCTCACATCTATAAACCTGTTTATTGGTGTACGCACAAAATGTATTTCATGGTATATTTGTCATACGGACGTTAAATATTACTACAGAAAAGAGAAAGAAATAACAAAACAAAGATGAGGAAATACTCCTAATTATGGAAAGAACGTTCGTTCTGCTGCACTGAACTGACGGCTGTGGTGCTCATTGTTGTCGACAGAAATAAGTAAGATGAATATACGAATCACTTAGCAAACGTAAAATGAAATAGTTTCTAAATTTCTAACAGAAATTTCAGGAAAAATTAAAATTTCTGATAGATGGGAAGTTCACACCGAGATGCTGCAGGCCCTATGAGAGAGATGCAAAATGACGTGACACATTTACTCTAAATTCTTTTCCAGTTTTAGAGTTTTTATATGCTGGGGAAGCTTGTTCCGCAAAAAAAGCTCCAGAAACTGAGAGAGCTTTTTGTCCCACATTAGATGAACGGTAACTGACTAAAACATCGTTCCTCCGGTTTGGTCTTTCGTTTGGGATATTAGATGGAAAAAATTTTACCACCTCTGCATTACTTTAGGGGAGGTACAGAGAGGAGAATACTCGTCGAGCTTTCTGGATCATGAATCTGTTCGGTATTGGGATCCAGTCGAGTTTTCTTAAAAGAGGGGTGACATGATCGTATTTATTGGAATTTCCTTTGCATACCACTTTGGCGGCGAAGTTTACACATTTTTGCAACTCTTCCTGACGACATTTAGGTAAGTCTCCCCACACAAGATTGCAGTAGTCCAGACGCGATAAAACTAAAGACTGAATCACTAATAATCTAGATTTTTCGTCAAGTGTGTTCTTTATACGATGAAAGAACATTAAGGTTCCGTTAATTTTGCTGCACATTGTTCCGACGTGTGAATTGAAAGTCATATTTTTGTCAAACCAAACACCCAGATTTTTAACCTTATCGACTGGTTTAATTGTATCGTCTCCAAATGTTAGCTTGAATGGTGGTAAATTTTCAGTCGCATTCTGTGATCCAAAAATAATGCATTGCGTTTTACTTGCGTTAAGTTTGAGGCCATTATGGTCATACTACAATTTCTGATTTCTCAGAAGGTTTTCAGCGTTGGCTTGTGTTTCTGTTAAATCCGCTGTTGAGCTTGTCATGGCAATTTGTACGTCATCAGCATACATTGAGATTTTTGTGTTTGCCGGCATGGTGGGGAAATCGTTGATGAAAATTGAAAATAGGAGTGGGCCGATGATTGAACCTTGAGGAACGCCAAAGTTATTTGGTGTGAATGATGACATTTTGTTATTCAAGCACACTGCATGAGAGCGGTTTAGTAGGCAGCTTTCAAACCACTGAATGTCTATTCTGAGGTTTAAAAAATTTTTTGTAGAAGTTTCTTATGCTCAACACTGTCGAAAGAAAGAAGAAAGAAAGAAAAAACTTTATTTCCAATAGAGATTGTACAATATTACAATCATTGGTTTTTAAATATCTTAAAATTAATACACTTAGATGATACACACACACGAGTATTGAAAAACTCGTGTCACTAGTCGAAAATAAATGATTGAGGGCAATGTACTCCTAATCTTGCTTAATCTACATTTGACAATACATGTAATGATAATTATAAGAGATAACGCAAATTCATGGACGATGCATTTTCATTGTGGGGTGAAAAAACTTTTGACAGTTTACATGTACATGACATAAAACTTCGCAATTATTGATGCCAGGAAATAATATATGAATCGCTTGTTTCGGCAAATGTTCAAAAGTGTCATTTTAAGGAAGCATGAAAAAAAAAATATATATATATATAAATACAAATCCATATACATATATATACGTACATACATATATACATACATACATACACACACATACAGATATATATATATATATATGTACGCATAAGCATGAGGACCAAGAAGATTATAAGTTTTGTATTTCTAATTCAACAATTTTAACATAACGGTCGTTAGTTAATAAGCATTTTATTTAAATATAAATGGATGATCGTACAACAAATGTATATTTGGTACATGAATGCTTTGCAATAATAAAGAGATGACGAGTTAGGTAATGTTACAAGTTGAGAGTGAACAGAAAATGACCATTATCTCTAGTAAAATGCTAGTTGTCAGTTTAGTACACACATATGTGCACACATACATGTAAATATATACACATATATGTACACATAAAAAAGAAAAAAAAATGGTTTATTTCCAATAGAGATGGTACAAAAGTACCATCATTGGTTTTTAAAATATCTTGAAATTAATACACTTAGATGATACACACACACGAGTATTGAAAAACTCGTGTCACTAGTCAAAAGAAATGATTGAGGGCAATGAACTCCTAATCTAGCTTAATCTACATCTGATAATACATGTAATGAAAATTGTAAGAGATAACACAATTTCATGGACGATGCATTTTCATTGTGGGGTGAAAACACTTTTGACAGTTTACATGTACATGACATAAGACTTCGCAATTCTTGACGCCAGGAAATAATATATGAAATCGCTTGTTTCGGTCAATGTTTACAAATGTCATTTTGAGGAAGCATAAAAAAAAGAAAAATATATATAAATATATACCCACATACACACATATGTACATATACGTATGCTTGTGTGTATATATCCATACACACACTCACACACATACACACACACACACATATATATACACGCGTTTTACGGCCATGTGTGTGCCTAGGTTACGAAAAACACCGGTTTCGTTAACATGGACACACACATGTGTACATATAAGCAAGAGGACCAAGAAGATTATAGGTTTTGCATTTCTGATTCAACAATTTTAACATAACGGTCATTAGTTAACAAGCATTTTATTTAAATATAAATGGATGATCGCACTACAAATGTATAGTTTTTACATGAATGCTTTACAATACTAAAGATATGACGAGTTAGGTAATGTTATAAGTTGAGAGTGCACTGAAAAAAAGACCATTATCTCTAGTAAAATGCTAGTTGTCAGTCTAGTACACACATATATGCACGTATACATGTAAATATTTACACATACACATGCACACATATACCCACGCACATATTTACACCTGACTCGTAAGCATACGCAAATGCATTTCTATACATCGAGGCAATACATACGCATTCTACAGAGTGTCATACGCATAGCGTGGACACGTACACATTTACACAAGTAAGCATGTGCGCAAATATCAGCGTAAACTAGTCAGTATAAATCAGAATTCCAATCGAGGGAAACGGAGAAAATATCTTTTATTATAGCATGAATTTTATAAAATTTCGTACTAAAAATAGTGGCACAAAACAGTCTACTTAAGTCAGAAACATGAAAACGATTGTGGGACGTGAATAAGAAAGAAAACCTTAATGTCCTATAATGGTTTCATATTAGAAAAAAAAATCACATTATCTTTGAAATATGGCGCAAATTGTCGTCAATTGATAAACAAACATAGGTATCACATTATTATAAGCATATAACTATAGGCCGAATAAGTATATTACTGCAGTATAAATGGATGATCACACAACGAATTTATTTTTTTTTACATGGATGCTTTACAATTTCATATTAGAAAAAATACATTATCTTTGTAATATGGTGCAGAATGTCTGCAATTGATAAACACACACACACATAGGTACCATGACGGTCTAGTTTGATGCTTGCACAGAAACGGAGAGGAATGACATAAAATGCACCTTCGACTGGTTCATCTACTCTAGTGCACACAGTTGTACGTGCACATATACACACCCATATGCGCACATACACCTATATACGTACACACATATACAAGTAAGCATGTTTGCAAATGACAACGTATAGGCGGTCAAATCATAATACCTACGCATACTTCAAAACTGTTGTTTGATATCTTGAATTATAACACAATGAGCGAGGGAGATTGTTCAGCAATGGAGATACCAGGTAAATGAGATTCGTCAGTACTCATTCAGTATGTTCTGTAACTAAGGATTATTATTGAGACACAAGATGACGAGTTATTTTGGCTTTAAATTCTCTCGGTCTTTGAGGGACTTTAATACTCAGGGGAAGTTTGTTCCACAGTAAGGCGCCTGATATGGACAGAGCCTTCTGCCCTAAGTGAGATGAACGATAGTTGACTAAGACATTATTGTTTCTGTTCGGTTTTTGATTGGTTACAGTGGGTGGATGGAAACGCACTATCTCAGCATTGCTCTGAGGAAGATATAACGAGGAGAATACGTATTGGGCCTTCTGCATGAGGAGCCTTTCTTGGATAGGGATCCAGCCGAGTTTATTGAGGAGAGGGGTTACGTGATCACGTCTTTTGAAATTACCGTTGCATACCACCTTGGCTGTAAAATTCATGCATTTTTGTAAGTCCCTTTGAAGGTATTGAGGTAAGTCTCCCCATACTAGGCTGCAGTAGTCAATGCGCGATAACACAAGGGATTGAATGGCTAATAATCTGGATTTTTCGTCTAGCATACTTTTTATTCGATGAAAAAACATTAAAGTTCCGTAGATTTTGTTGCAAGTAGTCTCAACGTGAGATTTGAAGGACATATTTCTATCGAACCAGATACCTAGATTTTTAACTTTTTCTGATGCATTAATTTTATCATTTCCAACTGCAAGAGTAAGATCTGAAGTTTTTTTAATTGCATCTTTGGATCCAAAAATGATGCATTGTGTTTTGTTAGCATTTAATTTGAGACCATTTCGGTCGTACCATGATTTCAGGCTAGTCAGTAAAGTTTCGGCTTTAATTTGCGTCTGTGGTATTTCCGATACAGAACTTGTTATTGCAATTTGAACATCATCTGCATACATAGAGATACGTGTGTTAGAAAGCATTGGAGGGAAATCATTAATGAAAATAGAAAACAGTAGCGGACCAAGAATGGATCCTTGGGGAACACCAAAATTGTTTTGAATGAATGGGGACAATTTGTTTTCTATGCGGACTGCATGAGATCGATTTGACAAGTAACTTTGGAGAGATCAAGCAATAGTAAGAGAGTTAATTTTTTTTGGCCAATATCATTGTAAATTTTTTCTGTTATGTTTAACAGGGCGTCCTGAGTACTGGTATTCCTCCTGTAAGCATATTGATTGCGATGCAGTAGATGTGACTCGTCTATGTAAGACGAGAGCTGGTTTGTTATTACTTTTTCTAATATTTTGGACATAACAGGCAGGAGACTGATTGATCTGTAGTTTGACGCTATGTCGATATCACCAGATTTATGTAATGGCTTAATTATGGATAGTTTCCATTGATCCGTAAACTTGTTTGGCGTATATAAGATATCTGAAATAATACAGTGGACATCTTTCTCTTTCGCAATATGTGCTGATATCAACATTAAAGTCGATGTATTATTCTGAGTACTTTTTTCTAAAATAAACACCCGTAGGAAGAAAAATTAGACCCTAATAAAGAGTTTGAACAAAGCTTTTGCTTATCCAAACTATGATCCCGGAGCGAGTATACATTTTATTTGAGAAATAGGGAAAACTCTCGTAAAAAAGGCAGCTTTTGACATATATAATGAACCTCATAGCAAAAAGTGCAAATCAGTTTCGAGATTATTACGCAAAATCACTTCAAAACGTAGGTGAAGTGAGTTTTTATGATAATTAATTCAATATCAACAAATTGGCTTATATTAACAATAAAATTCATGCTCGTACGAACGTCTTTAAAAGAACAAATTTTATTCATAAATGAGCAAATAAAATAATAAATATTCATCATTTTGGTGTTTTTCATTACTAATTTTGAAAAATATCGATCGATATAGTGATCCTTCGAGCTTTGTACGTCTGACACACACGGAGAACAAATTTCCCCTGACATCTGTATTGTAGAATACATCGAAAATGTGTCAAGGTGTTTCGTAACAGCAGTCTGGAAAGCTTACGTGTAACTGATGAGGAAAGGGCTTGACGTGGTTGAATTAAGCTGCAGGAAAACAATTATTGAAGTTGAGCTTCACTAAATGTTTTTTCTGTGGCCTAAATTACCGTGAAACAATTTCTGTAGGCGTGCTGTAGCTACTCTAAATAACTAATTTTGGAAACATTGCATCAGAAATTATCTTTAAAACGCAAATTAGAAATAGGCTACGATTTTGCTGAAACTGGTGTATTATTGTTTGACGAATTTCATTTTAGTTTAAATTCTTATTTATTTGTAATTTCAGCATCTTACCAGAGGTCGTTCAACCGTAGGACTCTTCATGAACTATGATTCCCGACATTCAGTTTAAGGACATTCTATCCAAGCGTTTCCGTGAAAAAAGGAACTCAATAGTCCCAATGGGAAGTTAGGAATATCTAATATTGGTAAATCTGAAGGATATGACAGTTGTCGATTTTCCACTTTTTGGTGCCTGAACCTAATTAATTGAATCAAAATAAGGTAAATCTGAAGGATATGACAGTTGTCGATTTTCCATCTTTTTGGTGCCTGAACCTAATTAATTGAATCAAAATAAGGTAAATGTAAAGGACTTGACCATAATCGATTTTCCACTTTTTGATCAACAAATATTGTTGATGAGACCAAAATAAACAAGTTTTCTTCAATGCACTTTCCGTCGGAAATGAGTATTTTAAAAGTTATGGCATTAAATGAGTTACCGGAACTCCATTGTGCATCACCCTATTACAAACGTAAAGAGGTTGGGTCGTGAGGGGTAGCCACAGTTCTTTTCGTTTTATAATTTTCACTAAAAGAACTGTTGCTACCCCTCACGACCCAACCTCTTTACGTTTGTAATAGGGGGTTTGCTCTTCGTCGGCTTGGTTGGCGCGCGGGAACGCCTGTTTACTTTCACGTCGGACCGCGCGGTATATTTTTCCCCGACTCAAAGACTGGAGTTACGGTAACTCATTTAATGCCATAACTTTTAAAATACTCATTTCCGACGGAAAGTGCATTGAAGAAAACTTGTTTATTTTGGTTTAATTAACAGTCTTTGTTGATCAAAAAGTGGGAAATCGATTATGGTCAAGTCCTTTACATTTACCCAAAATAAACAAGTTTTCTTCTATGCACTTTTCGTCTCAAATAAGTATTTTACGATTTATAGCGGTAAGTTTAGTTTCGTCATTGATGACGAATGCGCTCGAATAAACAGCTACTCATCGATTTTCAAATTTTTGTTGCTTGAAACATGGTAATAACATCAAAATAAACAACTTTTCTTCTATACACTTTTTTCGTCAAATGAGTATTTAACAAGGTATAGCGGTAGGTTTGGTTTCGTCTTTCAAGACAGAGCGCTGGAAGCGAGACGCCATTGTAGTATTGCCATACAACTCGATCAAAGAATTTCTTTCCGCTTCAAAGACTGGAGTTGCGGTAAGTCATTTACCGCTATAACTAATAAAATACTCACTTGAGACGAAAAGTGCATAAAAGAAAACTTGTTTATTTTGGTGTCATTAACCATGTTTAGGCATTACAATTTGCAAAATCGACAACTGTCATATCCTCCAGATTTACCCTAATTTTAAATATGATACCTATGTGAAAAAATGATTGGGTATAAGTTGAGGATTAACTGGGAATCAATATTTTCAACTTTTTTAATCCTAAACATAGTTAATTGGATTGAAATAAGCAAGTTTTTTTTATGCACTTATCGTCGTAAACAAGTATGTTACGAATTATAGCGGTAGGTTTAGTTTTGTCTTTGAAGACGAGCGCGCTGGAAGCAAGACTCCGTTGCAGTGTTGCAATACGCCAAGCTTAATGAATTACTTTCCGCTTCAAACACTTAAGTTGTGGTAAGTAATTTACCGCTATAACTCATAAAATACTTATTTACGACTGAAAGTGCAAAGAAGAAAACTTGTTTATTTTGATCTAATTAATTAGGCCCTATGTTTAGGCACCAAAGAATCAAATATTGATGCCTGGTTAATCCTCAACATTTATCAATTATTGTAGCATATATTCTATTGAAATAAACTTATACCTTTTCATTGGGTTAGGATTAATTTTAATTTATCACATGAAGAAACATTTAATAGCTGGTATCCCAACTTGAGGCCTATTTTTGGTAACGTCAAATAAAAGTTTGGTAAATGTGTAGCATTGGTCAGTAATCGATTTTCCACTTTTCGGTGTCTAATCGTAGTTAATTAGATCAAAATAAACAAGTTTTCTTCTATGCACTTTCCGCCGTAAATGAATATTTTACAAGTTAAAGCGGTAAATTACTGACCGCAACTCCAGTGTTTGAAGCGGGAACTAATTCAAACAGCACGTCGGACGGCAACACTGCAATGCCGTCTCGCTTCTAGTTCGATCGTCCTCAAAGACGAAACCAAACCTACCGCTATACCTACCTCGTTAAATACTCATTTGACGAAAAAAGTGTAAAGAAAAAAAAGTTGTTTATTTTGATGTTATTACCATGATTCAAGCAACAAAAATTTGAAAATCGATGAGTAGCTGTTTATTCGAGCGCATTCGTCATCAAAGATAAAACTAAATTTACCGCCATAATTCGTTAAATACTCATTTACGACGGAAAGTGCATAGAAAAAAACTTGTTTATTGCAATCTAATTAACTACGTTTAGGCACTGAAAACTCAAAAATCGATTACTGACCAACGCTACACATTTACCAAAAGTTTTTCTTAACCCTTTAACGTCCGAATTTTTGTACTCATATTACCGTTAACACAACCACCGTCACTAAACTGGCGCTGGCATCAGGCAGTCACCGATATCAAGATGGGATAGGAACTGCCACCCAGCAGAGAACTTCAAAGAACACATTAGGGAACTAATTGAACAAGAAATACAATATATTGAGGGTACTTTTGAAAGAGGACACTGGTGTCCTCTGGGGCGTTAAAGGGTTAAGATTGCCTAACTAATATATAAATTTCCTTAAGGAAAGTTCTATTACCTATAATTTAGATACATGTTTTGTTCATCAGATGCATCAACATTAATTTGAAATCCAATAATGTAAAATATCCAAAATTTAAAATCAGCTGGCATTTTTTTACCTGTCTTGGTGAATGTGTACGTTTATTATATTAATACTGCCATAGTGTTCCCTCCTGCCTATCTAGGTATTGTGTAAGAATATTTTTGGTACCAATTTAATTGATACAAAAATTAAAAAAAGAGGAACTGTTTTAAAGCTGTATATGCTTCATTTTCCAGATCAAATAGTGTTTGGATGCTTTAATTGAATTGAGAAACTATCGATGAATGAATGTTGCTGCTGGATAGGTAATATTTGAAGATCTTAATCATGCTTTTTCAATTCTCAACCTCATTGGAAAATTTTAATTTTTTAAAATAATAGTATAATTTGAACATTATATAAGCATTAAGCAACAGAAAATATTTGATTGAAGTATTCATATATTACTCCAATATACATTTTTTATAATAGCTTTAAGTTATTAAAGTTACTGATAATAAAAAAGATACAGATAAAATATCTTTCAATATTTCAATTTCAATCAATTTTCCTTCTCAAAAGTGTAAGCAAATTGGTTTAGGTTAGTTAAGTTTGTTTATTTGGTCAATATGCAGTTTTAACCTATTCATAGAAATTACAAATGTCAATGTGAAGTTTAATGCGATCACTGAAAATAATAATTCCTATCCCAAGAATCACTGAAGGAACACGTTTCAGAACGTTTTATATGAATGACATTCTGCTCGCTGATGCGTTTTTTGAATTATTCAACTTTGAAGTTGCGACAAAGGAAGCGAATGCGCCAAGAATAATTTCATCAATAACGGAAGCTAACCCCCTATTACAAACGCAAACAGGTTGGGTCGTGAGGGGGAGCCATAGTTCTTTTACTGAAAATTATAAATAAAGGTTCTAACCTACCCAAATTAGTTACGACAACTCACTCAAGTGTTTGAAGCAAGAAGTAATTCATTCAAACGCGCATATGGCAACACTCTCATGGCAGCCACCCAGTATGGTCGCTGCCATTTTGGAGCTGATGTAAACAAAATTGCGGACGTCACCCTAATGGGTAGGTTTGAACCTTTATTTATAATTTTCACTAGAAGAACTATGGCTCCCCTTCACGACCCATCCTGTTTACGTTTGTAATAGGATGTTAGCTTCCGTTATTAATTAAATTCCGATTGGAGCGCTCGCTTCCTTGGTGCGCAAAGGCTAACTTCAAAGTTTAATAATTAAAAAAAACGCATCAGCGAGCAGAATGTCATTCTTGTAAAACGTTCTTAAACGGGTTCCTTAGTAATTCTTTGCATTAAAATTATTTTCCGTGATCTCATTAAATTTCACGTTGACAATACAAATTCCATTCCAAAGAATCACTAAAGTAACATATTTAAAAACGTTTTACAAGAATGACATTCTGTTTGCTGATACGTTATTCTCTGAGTTATTCAACTTTTAAATTTCATTTAAACGGCAAAAACCGTTGTGCGCTTCAGCTGTTTGAGTACGTTTGGGTATTTTGTAATTTATTATTAGCCAACCCTGCGGACCCTGAACCCACTTCTAGGATGTTTTAGTTAATTACACAATAAAGGTTACCACCTAAAAATATTAGCAGAACTCGGGTAGTAAATACTGAAATCGATATGCAATTGACATTAATTTCAATATGGCGGCCACTGTAGAACCTTAGCAAAACCGTAGGAGTGAATACTGTAGATTCAAGTATTCACTATTCCAGTCCTGCTAATATTTTTGGGTAATAACCTTTATTGTGTTATTACTTAAAACATCCTAGAAGTGGGTTCAGGTTCTGCGGGATATGCTAATAATAAATTACAAAGTACCCAAACAAACTCTTAACAGCTCCAGCTCAAGCGCACAACTGACTAAAACTGCTATGAAACACAAAAATTAACACTTGAATAACTCAAAAATAACGCATTAGCGAGCAGAATGTCATTTATGTAAAAAGTATTTAAATTTGTTCCTCTAGTGATTCTTTGGAACAAAATTTTTAATTTCCGTGAACGGGTTGAACTGCATGTTCACCTTTTATTTCATGCTATAGGGACTGGTGCACCTAAGAGGAAACTGTCAGGTTATCTGAGCCATAGGTAGGCCTTCAAGACTTCTGTCTTTTATGCCTAAATGACATTTTTTAGTCTTTTTGCATACTCTGTTTTTTCTTCTTCCTTCTTCACTTATTTTCAAAGTGCTGGAAGCATACCTTGATCACACTGTAAAAAAATTTTCTTTTCACTCTGTTACAATAATCTTTGTTTTAACTGGGATTTCTTGAACTAATTTGATGATACTCTGATATCAAGGCTTAAAATTGTCATTATTGGTTTCGCTTGTAGAAATTTATGAAATTTTGTTCAGGGACGTTGCAGGTTTTGAACAGTTTAATCATTGATTTATTTTGCATCAATTCATTATTTATATTTCATTTGTGAATTTTTTTCAGTGATGGGAGGCTGTAGAGTTTTAGCTGGAACTATATTTCTTCAAAATGAATTGGCAAACTTTAACAATCATATTTACAGCAGAAGTTCTTGTTGGCCTGCTCATTGTGTTATTGAGACATTTTCTTGTGACTCTATCAAATGATATAAGTGTTCTAGATCTTAGTGGCAACAAAGATGTGAGCAGCATTTCTGAACATTTTAATTACCTCCTTGATGAAGACTATCAAATGCTCATCACTCGTGAGCCACATGATCTGAATAAAGCACTGGCCAGGAAAGAGTCAACTGATATTGAACAAAAAAGTGAGTTATTTAACAATTTATTTTTTGTGTTACATACACTTGAATATTTTACATTTAGAGGCAGGTAGTCAGATGAATATACGGAGTTTCACTTTTTAAGCTGAAATAAATTTCATCAAATTTAATCTTTGATCCTTTTTTGGTGTTTCCGTACTTTAAAATAGAATGTGCATGATTATAACTTAAGCGATAACTGATTCTTGTTATAGTTTTGTTTTAATGGGCTATATCTGAAGTGAAAAGTGCTTCTGTTTAAAAATCTCACAATGTCTGAGATTTTCCTAACTCCTTTAAGTGAGGATAAGCTGAACATTTTTTGGTGTAATATTTCCCACATCAACATTTCTAACATAATTCATATTATAAATATGTAACCATAAATTTCCATTCCTTTTTTGTGATGGCTACTATATTTTCACATTATTTATCCCACTATCTAATGTGGTATATTCTTACTTCATTTATGTACTTGTACAGTGGTACCTCGAGATACGAGCAGCTTGACATACGAGTTTTTTGAGATACGAGCCGGAGCTCGGACCATATTTTCGTTCAAGATTTGGGCCCAAATCCAAGATACGACCAGTTTCCGGAGCGTCCCGCTAGTTGGCGCGTAGGGTTGAATATCCTCCGAAAGCATCTCTTGCTCAGTTGCATATGTTACCCGCTTGAGTCAAAGTGTATCTTGAGCGTTGTAATCATTTTTGCTTGATTTTTGCGTGATAACTGAAGTTTTTGTGTGTTTTCATGGGGCCGAAGAAAGTGAGTGCTAAGGACAATGGTGACAGAAGGAAGAGGATGATGTTGGTAGAACTAAAGCAAGAAATAATAGGAAAACATGACTGTGGCGTGCGAGTGATTGAGCTTGCAAAGATCTATGACCGTAGTACATCGACAATTTGTACGATATTGAAGCAGAAAGATGCCATTAAGAGTGCTACACCAGCAAAAGGAACCATAATTCTTTCCCACTTGAAGACAAATATCCACAAGGAAATGGAGAAGCTTCTGCTCATGTGGGTGAAAGAGGAGTTGGCAGGAGATACAGTGACGGAGATGGTAATATGCAAGAAGGCACGGAGTATTTATGCAGACTTAGTAAAGAAAGAAGCATCAACTTCTAAAGAGGCATCTGAAGAAGCATTTAAGGCAACCCATGGCTGGTTTGATAATTTTAAGAGAACTGGCATCCATTCAGTGGTGAGGTATGGCGAAGCTGCGAGTGCGGACATGAAAGCAGCCGATACGTACATCCAAGATTTTGCTGCGCTTGTTGCGAGGGAAGGCTACATCCGGCAACAGATGCTCAACTGCGATGAAACGGGCCTATTTTGGATGAAAATTCCACGGAGGACTTACATCACAGCCGATGGTTTACAATGGTATGGGGGTTTTTCATAGGTTCAGAACGGATTAAATCAAATTCAGTTATTTTAAATGGGAGAAATTTGTTTGAGATACGAGCTGATTGACTTACGAGCTCGGTTCTGGAGCAAATTAAACTCGTATCTCAAGGTACCACTGTATTTGGTAGTGCATTGTAGTCCTTTATAAGTAATGTTATGATGAACAATTTTTCTTTGACCATGTACTGAGGAAGAAAGCACCATCTCAACTGTTTGCATTTCAGGTGATCTGAGTGAAGCAGAGAGCTGCATCAGAGCAAGCGAGAGGTTGATCAAAGCCGGGCGTTTTGGCAAGGCCGGCAAGCTGCTGGAGAGAGCTGTGGCTCTTGCTCCTTCCCTTCCCATGGTTAGTTGTAATCATTATAGCCATTCTCTCTGGTTCTTGCTTTTACCTTTATTACCAGTAATTGTGCTCTTGTTTCTTGGCTTAACTTATCTATTAACAGTAGTTTGTTTTTCTTCTTCCCTTAACACTTTGATGCTTGCCATTGGCCATAGATGTCATGCTGGTTTTGCACAAATGTACACCACCATGATTTTCAAATTGTAGTCAGAAAAACTGAGCAATATTTTGTGTATCTTTACATATCTATCAAACTCGCTGGAAGAATCATCATTAGCCTCTAAAACTTGAGCAATTTATTTTTTTAGCATTAACCAATTATTTGGGATTTTTCTGAAGTAATCAGAAAATAAAAATACATCAATAACACTAAATAAGAATGGGAGATAATGGCAAAGAAAACAAACAAGGAACATCACAACAGCGCAATGAAGTGCCTCTAACTTGTTTGGGGAGCCCTCCATTCTTATTAGCATTGTTATAGTGTAAGGTGCTTTTGTGATGTGAAGTTGTTTTAGTCGGCGGGAGGTTGGCAGTCTCGTGTAGAGAAACGCGCCCTGAGTTCATACTTGTCACATTTTAAATATACTTATCACTTGTTCGTGCTATACCTAACCTGAGTGTCTGAGACTAGCTGTTGAAGCCTCAACAGCTGACCCCTGCCTGGCCGGCATTCTGACAGATTCATCTTCCTATTGGTGAGACGAACTTCAGGCTATTATATTCGTTTCACTACAATACAAATCTGTGAAGTTACACCTAATCAGAGAGGCTTATCTTGGTAAATCTGTGGACTTTCATTTCACAGAACCATTGAAAGCAATGAAAAAGGAGTGAGAAATTTGAACTGTTATTTTATAAAATGCTTATCATTCTCTTGTTTTCTGTGATTTTTAATATTTGTGTGTTTTCATTACAACTGAAGTCAAAAAGTGTACTACACAGTGTCACAGAAGTATGCAGGGACATTAAACATGTCAAGGGAAAGAAATATGGGATTTGTAATGGTTTTTAATGGTACAGGCTTCATGGGTTTTAATGTTACAGGCCCTGCTAGCACTGGGCGAATACTTGGAGGAGCACGAGCTGGACATCGTACGAGCTGACCTGTTCTATGTGAGAGCTCTCATGCTCTCTCCTAATAACCCAAGAGCTATTAGGTAAGATATTGATCAGTTAAATTTTTTCATGTGTGTGTGTCCTGTACACATTACTTGGGTCTTGGAAGAGATCTTTAAAGTATGAATGTTGTTTTAACCTATTTCAAGAGGTGCGATCATTTAGCTGATGGACAGCAAAATTTTTGTGACCATGATGGAGTAAATGAAAGATTTAGTTTTTCAGTGAAATTCTATGAAGGTGCAAGGGGTTAGTCCCAAAATATGTTAAACTGGTAGTTGAATGACAGAGCAAAATTTCTTTTGTTATGGTAGATTTTTTTTTTCAGAATGATGGTTATTAACTTTCACCTGTAAAACAAACCAATCTCACTGGGAGAGGGGCTTACTGTAGGCATATAGGCAGTAAATTTAAATTAGTTGAGCTAGTCTATCACTGGCACCTCCTGGGAAGATATTATTTGGTTCCCTCACTCATAGATAAACTTTTGATACTCGAGTCTCTCTCTCTTCTCTTGGGAACACATTTTGTGTTGTTTGGGGTGCTCAAACTGTTAACCTATTTTCTTTTTAAGTAAAGTAATGAATTTCCACCCCCACTCTAGGGTTGGGCACAAAATTCTTTTTGTGTTTCTTGATCAAAAAAAACATTTGTATCCGGCTTAGTTCCCCTGGGTGTTCATGTTGAGGAAATGTGTGAATTTACTTAAAATTGTCACATGTAAATTCTTGAGTTAAACAATGTTTATTTAAATAATTCTGAGGTATTGAATGGGCTTTGAGTGTTATTTGTATGCTCATTTTTTATTGTGCTTGAAGTATTGACTCTTAAGTTTAAATGCTTGGTGATTTTCACTCAATTTCAGTGTATCTTGAGTGCTAAATGCAAGTGAAGTTTGTGTTCTTGTGTTGACCACATTATTGTGTTTATTTGCTGCTGACCTTAACTCATTGTTCTTATTGTAATCGCCAAAACTCATCTTCCTTTGGTCATGTTTTGCCGTTTATCACTTTTTATTAGTTAGCTTGTACTGTCACAGAATGCACCTTATGTTGAAAAATATAAAAAACTCATTTTTTCTTTATTTGGCTTGCTATATTATAAATGGATAGTTTGATTTATATCTCAAATTAATGTGATTCATTTAATTATCCGTGTACTTGTCAATTTTTTGGTCGATTTTCAGTTGGGCAACTTCAGGGGCCAACCAAGACTTCCTTGTATGTTATCTAGTTTGTTACACTGTCCCTCCAAAATAACTTTGGGTATTAATTTGTAATTTGCAAGCTTGTCCACAGAAGCTAGAAGACAGCATTATCATCACTTGTCATGCCTAAACTCGTATGCTTCTGTTTTAAATAATTTTTTGCTGTTTTTCTTCATGATAGCTGTGGAAGACAGCTGCGTAACTTGCTGTGCTTTACTGTTAGATTTACTTGATTTTACAATTATTTTTAGTGAAGGAGCAAATAATATTCATGAATGAGTTATGGAAGTTCTTTTTTCTATTTTGGCCGCAATTCACTCATAGATACTTTGAATGATGTCTCAAAGTAGCGGTAAGACATAATCTCATTTAGTTATTTGCACAAGAACCTTATGTCTCCAGCGAAGATTTGATTGTTACCTATTCATGGTGAAAATTGCCATTTGTTAATTATTCTGTTCTAGGATTGAAGAGATGCTCATAATATTTGAATAAGCATTAAAGTGAAATAAGATCTACTTACAATTAACAAAAAATTGTATTGTTCAGTATAGGAATGAATTTGCAGGATTGCATTCTGATTTTACAATGTTGTGTTCATAGTGCTTGATGTTTGATGTGAAAATTTGGTATTCTTAGCATAATGAAAGTTAGTGTATTAGAAATCTGATGAGATATACTGTTGTAATTCAAAGTAATGTTCCTGATTTATTAGAGTTAGCCTGATATACTGATTGATTCACTAGGGATGGTTTAACATTTCTGGAAAACAAAGATCTTATGTCAGCACTCTCACCCCCAAGTGAAATAGTGAAATATATAAGATGTTATCACAAGGTTCTAGAATTCATTGAAGCATCTCCTTGTTTACAGGAACAGAATAAGGACGGAGGCAATCGTGGCCTCTGCTGACTACAAACAACTGGAGACAATTGACGTGAAGAAGCTCCAGCTGAGCCACATTCCTGACAGCTACCCAGCACTGAAGCGTATCCAGAACGAGGCGTACTTCTACCACATCCATCACACGGTTGCCATCGAAGGGAACAGCATGACTGTCAACGAGATCCGCTCCATCATTGAGACTGGGCTCAGCGTTGGAGGTGAGTTAGGTTGTTGCAAGGAATACTTATCCCTTCTGTGGAGCTTATGATGTTGAAGCTTGGTATTGTACTGTTGCCTGTTGCAATAATCTGTCCAGTTTACCTGTATTGTAAACATTACCATCATTTTCTAATGTTAATTTCTAACTGAAAGGTGGGACAGTCTCGTAACAAACGTGTTTTGCTTGGTAGGCAAAGACATGTGAATTTTTCTGAGCTGAAGTGTTTTACTTGGCCTTCAAAGACGTGCGGTTTTTTTGAGCTGATAAGTTTTGCTTGATAAACATCTATGTGTCGTTTTGTCTGAGCTGATTTATTTTTGGTAGGCAAATATGTGTGACTTCCAGCTAATATGTTTTGCTTGGAAGGCAAATACATGTAACTCCTAGCTAATAATTTTTGCTTAGCTAATAATTTTCGAACGACAAGCAGATATGTGTGACTTCTAGCGAATAATTTTTTTATTGACAGGCAAGAGTGTGTCAGAGCACACGGAGGTGCTGGGTGTGGACTCAGCGCTGCGCTTCATCAACAGTTCGCTGCTGCACAGGGTGGGCTCCATCACCCTGCAGGACCTGCTCGACATCCACCTCAGGGTGCTCGGCCACACTGACCCTCCTGCTGCTGGTCATCTCCGTACCACCCAGGTGCTGTGCGTGTCTTGACTGCTTGCTTATGGTCGGTCACCTCCATGCTTCTGTTTAACTACTTGCTTGTAGTCACCGTGCCACTGCTTAACTACTTGCTTGTAGTCACCTCCATACCTCTGCTTAACTACTTGCGTAGAGTCACCTCCGTGCCACTGCTTAACTACTTGCTCTGTTCACCTCTGTGCTACCCCGATCATGTGTCTGTCTTAACCACTTACTCTGCCTGTTCAGCTCTCTTAGTGTTACTTTGTTTTAGAAAGTGTTGTTTCCCTGTGAGTGTTGTCTCCCTTGAAACTCCTGTTTCTTAGTCTGATAGAATTGTCTCCCTTGACTTCCTTGTGTGAAGTTTGCCATCGTCTTACATTTTTTGTTTTTAGAAAGCGTCGTCTTCCCGTTTAGCACAGCTCTCTTTAGAAAAGTATGTCATGGTCTTGTGTGTGTGAATGTGTGGGACTTGTGAGACTTCTCGATTGAATAGGTTCACAACATAGTTGAATGTGTAACAGTGAATTATGTGTCAGGTGTTTGTGGGACCTCACTTACCTCCTGCGCCGTCGCGGCTGGGCGAGCTCATGCGGCGCTTCATTGCCTGGCTCAACGACCCCGCGTCCCTTGCTCTCCATCCTGTCAGGTGGGCCTTCTATCCACCCTCTGCTGGTGCCTGTATGATCGCCCCAGTTGTTTTTTTATCATCTATCACCTTAGCTTTTTATGGTCTTAAAGGGCAAGGGTGGTGGTTCAGAAATCTAATTTTTGACCAAGTTTCAACTTCGGAGTTTCTACCCAAAAATGTAAATAAGGTTTTTATCATCAATGCAGACCAATAATGCCATGCTGTAGTTGCTTGAACTCATGCTTCCTGCTATTCTTTAGTAAGTTTCTGATGAGTTTAAAGTTTAAAGCTGAATTTTTCAAAACTGTTCTTTTGCTCATGCCCATTGATATACATGTTAGCTTTTCTCTTGACCCGTACTATGAATATCCATGAAATTTCGCCGAGTTGTACAGTATGTATACCAGCTTAGTTCGTACTAAAATTAACCTCTTAGTTTTAATCATTTGCCAGCAACACATGTCCCATCAATTTCTGAATTCATGTTGCAAAAATAGCACTTTTCTGTCTGTCAGATGTAGGCCACCACAGTTTTATTCTAAAAAAAATTTTCTTACAGTCTCGAGTGATAAGATGCTTCAAAGTGCCAATAACTCGCTCATGAAGTTTCAAGAAATATAGTTATTTTTTGGTTGCATTTTGTTATGCATTGAATTTCAATTTTCTGCGCAAAACAGGAATTGGTACATGGCCAATACAGATTGAGTACAAATTAACTACGGAGTTTTTTTATTCATATTTTGAAGCTTGCTTGAATGTACTCTATTTTTGAGCCCTTTTAGTCTCAACTAGAGATGTGACCCAGAAAAACCGTGCTGTTTTAAAAAAAAATGACTTTTTTTTACAAAAAACATGGCTAAAAAAACGTGGATATATATTTTTTAATATTGTGTTTGAAAATAACTCAGCAAGGAAAAGAACCACATAACATTATTTCTTTTCATGTCAGATTATAAAATAAAACAGCATACTTCTTATCTTAATTCATGGTTTCCTGTGGTATGAAATTTTTCATTTTCTGTGGTTTCATATTTTGATATTTCATTTATTTTACAATGCCCGTGAATCACGTTCAACTCCCCAAATAGTGTGTTGTGATAATATATCTTTACTTATGGTCATTGATAGAGATACGACCAAAAAACCATACTGTTTTTTAAACATGTTTTTTTTACAAAAATCATGACTAAAAAACATGGATATTAATATAATTTATGTGACAAAAAAAACAATGCTGCTTTTCAAAAAACATTGTTTTTATACAGGAAAATCATGACTTAAAAATCATGGATATTAATATATTTCATGGGACCAAAAAACCATGCTGTTTTTCTAAAACATATTTTTACAAAATATTCATGACTGAAAAAACATGGATATTAATATATTTTATTTGACCAAATACAACCATGCTGCTTTTTTAAAAAAAGTCTATTTTTGCAGAAAAATCATGAACAAAAAACGGGGATATTAATATATTTTATGTGACTAAACATAACACTTTTTTTTAAATTGTTATTTTTACAAAAAAAAATCATGACTAAAAAATATGGATATTAATATATCTTATGTGACTAAAAAACATGTTTATATTTAAATGTGTTTAAAATTTTTTTTAAAAAAGCATAGTTTTTTGGTCACGTAAAATATATTAATACCCATGTTTTTTTACAAAGAAGTCATGACCATAAAATAGATATTAATGACTTTTTTGTAAAAAAAAACATTTAAAAAATAGTGATTTTTTTGGTCACATCAAATATATTAATATCCATATATTTTAGACATGATTTTTTGTGAAAAAAAATGATCAATATGCAGTTTAATGCGCTCACGGAAATTAAGAATTCCGTTCCAACATAATCACTAGGAACACTTCTAAAAACATTTTACATGAGTGGCATTCTGCTCGCTAATGCATTATTTTTGAGTTATTCAAGTTTTGAATGTTCGTCTTCCATAGCAATTGCGGTACGCAATTGAGCTGTCAAAGTACGCTTGGGTACTTTGTAATTTGTTATTAACCGACCCCGCGGAGCCTGAACCCACTTCTAGGATGTTTTAGTTGATAACACAATAAAGGTTATCATCCAAAAATATTAGCGGGACTGGGGTAGTGAATACTAAAATCGATATGCAGTTGACATCAGTTTCAATATGGCGGCCATCGCAGAACATTAGAAAAGCGTAGCAGTGAATACCGCAGATTCAAGTATTCACTTCCCCAGCCCCCCTAATATTTTTGGGTGATAACTTGTATTGTGTTATGAACTAAAACATCCTAGAAGTGGGTTCAGGCTCTGCAGGGTCGGCTAATAATAAATTACAAGTACTTAAACGTACTCTGACAGCTCCAGCTCAAGCGCAGAACTGACTGGAACTGCTATCATTTCAAAGGTAAATAACTGGAAAATACCGCATCAGGGAGCAGAATGTCATTCATGTAAAACGTTATGAAATGTGTTCCTTTAGTGATTCTTTGGAATGGAATTTTTAAATTCCATGGGCACATTAAACTGCATATTGACCAAAAAATCTGAAAGAAAAACAGCATGGTTTTTTGGTCACGTAAAGTATATAAATATCCAGGTTTTTTAGTCTTGATTTTTTTGTAAAAAACATGCTCTTTGAAAAAAATGCATGGGATTTTTTAGGTCACATAAAATCTACTCTTTTTAGTGATTATTTTTTGTAAAAGACAGCATGTTTTTTTTTGGCCACATAGAATATATTAATATCCAGTTTTTTAGTCATGATTTTTTTTACTAAAAAAAACATGTTTTAAAAGAAAGCATGTTTTTTTTGGTCACATAGATTATACTAATATCCATGTTCTTTTGTCATGTTTTTTTTGGAATAAAGACATTAAAAAGAAACCATACAGTAAAAGTGGTGGCAGATAACCCACAATTACCAAGAGGAGTCTAAGAGGAACAGCAGGAGCCACAGAACTTATATTGATGGAGTGAAAATTCAGAGCTTATTATCTCTACTATGTCATTATTTGGTCACATAAAAATAAAATCAGAGATAATAAGCTCTGAATTTCGACTCTATCAATATAAGTTCTGTGGCTCCTGCTGTTCCCCTTAGGCTCCTCTAGGTAATTGTGGGTTACCTGCCACCACTTTTACTGTATGGTTTCCTTTTGGTATTTGATGACAAAAAAATCATGACTGAAAAACATGGATATTAATATATTTTATGCGACCACAAAATAAACAGACATACACTTTACAAAATTTGGATGTGTGCATAAAAAATAAAAAACACGTAACACACAATTTTTTTTGCAAAAAAACTGCCTTCAAATAAAAGCGTTTCTTTGCATCACTAGTCTCAACCCTTGCCTTACTGCCTTAATTTGTTCATCTCTCTATTGTCGGAAGAGTTTTACCACTTTACTGTCCAAAATTTTTACTTTTTTGTTGCTGAGCCTTTTGCCTCCAATTTCAACTTGTCTCCAATTTAACCTCCAATTATCAACTCATCACTAACAATTCAGCGCTAACATCAGGTGGCACTAACATCAGAATAAGGAACAAACTGCCCCTCAATAGGGAACTTCAAAAAACACGTTAAGATTTTACTAGGAATGATGCTTAATTTGCTCGACAAAGCTAATTTTCAATATCTGTGATACCTTTGGACCTTTAAATATTTAGACTCAGTTTTTTGTTATCTTGCACGCTCTGTATTTTCGGGTAATAATTTCTGTTCACTAACTTGTTGGACACACTCCATTGCCTGAACCGTTAAAAACTTTAGCTCTGTTTTTGCTATATTTTACAAACCTTCATTCTCGTCGAATTTCATTCAATGTTCATTTGTCTACATAATGTATAATAAATCCTCCTTCTATTATAGTTTCTACTGGTGATAAGCAATATAATGCTCGAAAAGCCTTGAGATGAAGTTTTTTTAAGTGAAATTTCGAACGTTCATTCTTTTATGCCCTTGTGTTGTGTTGAAACGAGTAAAAGGTATACGTGTTTGCACTAGAACGAGCACAGGATGATCCCATGAAGTCCTACATTGATCACATGAAGATTTTGGCACTAGAATGAGCACAAAATGACCGTGTTGTGACTTGTACGAGCACAGGAAGAACATGTCAAGTACTAGAGCGATCACATAATAGACGCGCTGATGCACAGGTATGCAGCGCTGGCGCACTACCAGCTCGTGTATATCCACCCCTTCGTGGACGGCAACGGCAGAACTGCTCGACTGCTTATGAATTTCCTTCTCATGCAGGTGCGTGTTGAGTGTTATTCCCTCTCTATAATTTGCACGCGTTTTGCTAATTTCTTGTGTGAGCCTTTTCTTCTGATCAAGTGATAATACCTATTTATTGTGCAAGTCTTTTCTTATGATAATAGTGTAATGAGTTTGTTGGAAGTGATTCTTGATCTAGTAAAAGGTGGCATTATACTCCTCTCGACAGAATGTCACTTCATAATGGTTATTGGATTTTAAGTCTTGTATCACAGTGATAGATTTTGCAAAGAATGAGGATGCACTAAGTTACGTATGTTGTTTGAGAATCTTCATTTGTGACTTGTTTTTCCCTGTTGTTTCAATTTGTGATCATTAGCATACAAGGAAAGTTAAATTGCTTGTACTTAATGTATAACTATGGCAGTTTGGAGCCTCTCAGATGTGATAGTGGTACACATTTTTGAATGGTACGTTTAGTATTTCCTATTTTTCCTAAGAATAGTAGTCAAAACTAATCAGTAAAGGCTTTCATATGTCTGTTGAGAGTTATTTCCTCCAAATTATTTTGTAGATCGCTGTTTTGAGTGGAGTTGCTGTGAACTTACTCTGTTGTAGTCTGTCTCTTCAGATTTAAATCGTACAAGTTTCGTTGATGGTTGTTTTGAGGTCGTGTTGCTGTAAACTTACTCTGTTGAATGAATGCCTCAGCTTCACCATGTTTCAGGCTAGGTTATCCTCGGATCATCATCTGGTAAACTTACTTTATTGAATGAATGCCTCAGCTTCACCATGTTTCAGGCCGGGTATCCTCCGATCATCATCCGACACCAGGATCGGCTGGAGTATTACGACACCCTACAGGCAGCTAACGAGGGCGACACTCGGCCCTTTGTTCGCTTCATCTCGCACTGCACAGAGAAGACTCTCGATGTCTACCTCTGGGCCACTAGAGATGCGTCTCGCGCCATCGAGCAGGAAGCTCACGGATTTAGTCCTAAGGCTCTCACTGACAGGCGCCATTTGGTCGACGTCGTCAATGACGTTCACATACTTCATAACCAATCTCCTGCCCCAAGGAAAGCGGACGTGTGTGATGGTGAACAAATGGAGGATCAAATTTTTGATGGAGATGAGCCCGTAGAGCCGCGTGCGAAGTGCGGAGATGTTCAACAGCCGTGGGATGTAGAGGAATTGGAGAGGCAACACGAGGATTATGAATCTTTCAATGAAATAAAAGAAGAGCAAATAAGCCTTTATAATGTGGCCAGCAACAGAGATTTCTTAGATAAGCATGTATTCCATAAACCTGAAACCGAGCCTTCAAACTCTCCTTCAGTACATAGAAGGCCATTCCAAAAAAGTAAGCCTGATACAAAGCCTTTGAAAGTTGCAGTAGAAGACCCAAAGTTGTTAGAAAGCGCTCGTTTGGATCACATGAGCCATTTGTTTGTGAACAACCAAAGGCAGGAGTCAGGAGCCCACAGGTGGCTGAGTGGTGGTGATGCCAGCAGTTTAGAGTACCAGCGCAGCTCGCGCTACTACAGCAGGCTCTACCTCAGCCCTCGTCTGCTTACGGGTGATGAGGACCGGGATCAGGGTGCTTCGCGTGGCTTGTGAGACTTTTCCTTGGAGTAGTGATGTTTCTGCAGGTATTTTTCTTACAGCGATGCTGTTTCTACAGCTGTCTGCCTGTAATGACGCTGTTTTGTTTGTAGCGATGTTGTATTGGAAGGTGGTTGGCTGGTAATGCTCTATGGGAATTAGCGCTCCCAGGGGAACCATGTGAGGGCCCGAGCTAAAGGTTAGGTAGGCTTCCTTTTTGTTGTAATAAAATAGGTTTTTGTTTCCTTACGGACCATCTTTTTTCGGTTCACTGCTGTCCTGTTTTTCAGCACCTACTACTTTCTTCTTCAACTTTTTTCTTGTTTCATGAACTTCTTTCCTAGCTTACTGTTTCTGTGCACCTTGTGCATAGATTCCGCGTTCCCTCAACTCCATACTAAATGGTGCCTTCTTCTTTCCTCTCTTGGAACATCTTTGTCGTGGTTAAGGGAGGCTAAAACTTTCTTATATAATATTATAATAATGGCTGGTAATGCTCCTTGGTCTGATGTTTCTTGAGGCTTTTTCCAGTAGTTGAGCTTTTCGTTCACAACCGTAGGGTTTCTTTGAGTGAAAACGCCATTAAAACGTTCTTCGCACTGCCTTCAGAGTATGACAGTAGTCATCATCCAACTCTTTTTACGTAATTCCTAGCTAACTATGAACTTTCAAACTCAGTATTAGATGGAGTAAAACGCTGCAATATTCTAGAATCGGTGAATTCTAATTTGTGTTCACTTTGCCTCTCGTACAGATCCATCCAATCAAAGTTGAGCAACATTAATCCGGTGCTAAATATTTCTCAAGCAGCAAGTGTTATGACTTATTAAATCGAAAGCCAACAGATTCTGGAGAGTTTGAGGTTCCATTTTCCTTGTGTTTTGGATCCAACTGCTCGTCTCTGGGGTGCCTGCAATGAGCCCTGAGGTGGGCAGACAGCAAGGTGCTCATCTCTATCACGTTGGCCAACGTTTTCGGGAACGAAACGGATTTATTACTAATGCTCACCTACTTGCATGTAGTATTAAGTAATACTTGTAACGAAACGGCTGAATTTTACAACCGCTGCATATACTCGCCGATGAGCAGCACGAGTGTTGCTTGTGTTTGCATCTCTTCATTGCGGCCTCCTAATTATTACAGATGCTCAATAGGTCTTCTTTAATTTAATGGCTTGAAATTATTCTGTGCGAAGTATGCACGTATTGGCGAGATACAGGGAGCACCCAAGCACTCTCTGTTGCTGGGCAAGGGAAAATTTCCAGTTTCAGTTTTTGGGTTTCTTTGACTGTATACTCAACTTGCATTGCAGGATATGTTTTAAGCTGCTCTAGTCTTTCTGTGATATGTTCTGTCTTGTGTTGTGTGTCTTAGTGTCTTACAAATCCGTTGGAATTACTGTTTTATTTAATGTGTATTGGTATTTATTTCTGCCTGTGAATGAATAAATATTGATCTTTAAGTGAGCTCGAAGATACGAAATGAATATAAACTCGTGTTGTGGATGTTGTATAAGTGTGTGTATTTTAGGCTCTAATGAGTCAGGGACAAGTTATTAACCAACTCAACTCCATTATAATTTTAAGTGGATCGTAATTGTTGGCAAGTTGTGATAAGACAAGAGTAAATTTTTGGTCATCAGGCTCATGGTAGCCGAGCAACAAATCAACAGTACTACATACAAACGTATCCAAAATACCAGTAGCGCATCTGAGATTCACGAGTGACGTATGGAAAGCAGCCCATAGACAATCTATTTATTTTTCAATATTCATTATTGACAATTAAATTTATCGTCTATGGGCCGCTTAAGATAGTCACTTAGGTCAACGCATAGAGCTGGGAAGAATTGCACACCCAGGGAAAGTAAAATGATTGTTTATTGACGTTCAAAATCTACTGCCGTTACTAGTATAGTTCATTGCATTGATTAGTATGCAGATTGTTAAAAGTTTGGCAGAATGTTGCTTGCGTTGTCAAGGGTCTAGCAGACTGCCACTTGTGATGGATTCCTAGCACCGCTAAAGGTTTGCTTTTGTGAGTGTACCCTTCAGAAACAGCGCGCTTCATTTTCTGTGCATCATAAAGGGCTCAGCTGTTTTTCCCCCAAAATGTTAGTTGTAGGTTTGTTCTGACGAAGTGAAGGCTTGAGTAACGTTTAATGAATCTCTTGCTGTATGTTTCCGTCAATACGAATGGGTTTTCTTTTACTTCATCCGAGACGCTGCAGAAATATGTTCTGTGTAAAATTGTTGGTTGCGCGTTTTTCAGGGATGATCACCTCATTGAACAAAAACTGCGGTTAAATTCAGAATATTATGAATTTTTTTTATCAGACTTCTAGCTATCGCCCGTCAATGCAGTTCTTAGGTACATAGGAAAAAGTTTTCAGTCAAGTCCGAGCTCATTTACACTTGTTCGTTTCCACTATGCAAGATAATTTTTCAAGTACAGCCTATCCTAGATTCAATGAGACGGGTTACAGAGATGCCGGCTAACCAAGAACCTGAAATGTAGTGGCGTCAAGTAGCCAAGGGGGTTTGTGATGAACTTACTTTTTTAGATCCTTGTCTTTGAAGTGTCATGTGCTTGTGACTTTTAGTGCGAGTGCTCTGTTTTTTTCCATTTTCATAATGAATTAAGAGAAAACTGTCCATTTTTATCGCCCTAGAACGCTCAAAATCCTTGCATTTATTCTAGCTTCAACTTTTTTAAGACACTCATTTTTATTTCCTTGGTCATAACACTTGTTCTTTTTATGCCGTTTTGTGAATAGAGGAGATTATTTTCTAGCCTCAACTTTTTTTCAGAGGATACCAATATGAATTTCCTTGGTCATGTCACATGTTCTTTTCATGCAGTTTTGTGAGTAGAGGAGAGCAGAGCTTGTGGAGTAAGTGAAATAGTTTCACCTCACTCTGCTTTATCTCTCAGCCACGTTCCTTCACGCCGGAGTTGAAGAGGCAATTCCATCCCGAGTCTTTTTTTCGGTCAAAATGTTTCAATTTTCAACCGTTAACTGGCAACCAGGGAGGCTAGATGCAGAGCGACTCTTATGGCTTCGTTTGGTGTAAAAAAATAGTAAATGTAATTGGCAATCAATTTAAGGACTAGTGTTGCTTAACTCATTGAATTCCTTACTTTTTGTCACGTATCGGTCTTAGTTTCGTGTACACTATCGCACTAAGGTACTGTCTTTTGTTGCCACTGCTACTTGACCCATGCGTGATAACGCCTGAATCCAAGGCCCATTTCACACTGAGTAGTAGTTTCCTTCTTCTACTGCTTTTAATACATATTCGCTTTCCACATCACTTGTCTGGGTTAGGCCCATTTCACACTGAGCTAGCAAAGCAGCATCTAGCAAGCTCGCATGAGCTATCTAGCAGATGGTCTGCGAGACTGGTAGGTAGGAATAGTATTTTTACATTGCATGTTGGATGCTGGATGAAACGTGCGAGTTCAGTGTGAAGGCAACGGCTCGTAATTATGTTGTTGCGACTTACCAGTCTCGCAGACTGTCAGCTAGATAGCTCATGCGAGCATGCTAGATGCTGCTTTGCTAGCTTAGTGTGAAATTGGCCTAACCCAGACAAGTGATGTGGAAAGCAAATGTGTATTAAAAGCAGTGGAAGAAGGAAATTACTACAGGAACGCTTGGTAAGAGTATCGTCTCGTAACTGTGCAGAACAGTTTTGGCAGAAACACTAAAGTGACAACTAAATAGTCTTTGACTGAAGTTGTCGTTAACTTAGTTTATCATAATTGTTATTATTATTACTCCCTTTATTCTCAAGTTCTAGTGTTATGGCGTCCTCTGGATGATTTGTTAACCTCCCTCTACCGATTTTTTGTACGTTCTCTGTATTGTCACCCGATGTTTCTTAGCTTATAAATTCACGAATTACTACAGTATTCCATATAGGATAAATAGAAGAAAGGCATGCGCAAAGTTGTTACTGTATGCAGAGAATTGTTGCAATGGTGCGTGACCTTGAGGTATTGCTCCAGCGTTCGCATGAGGAGGAAGCTTTGAGGGAGGAGGATTTGGCCGTGGAGGCAATCCAAAGAAACCCTAAGTACTTCTATGCATTCGCCAAAAGGAGAACCCTGACAAGGTCTACGGTTGGACCGTTCCGCATCGGTGATAGTATTGTCAGTGCTCCAGACGAAAAGTGTGAGGTCTTGAGAAAGCAATATGAGTCCGTATTCAGCGTACCGAGACTCCAGAGCCTGAGGTCACACTTGGATGAGCTGCTGCGAGGGATCCGTGAACCGGGACTGTTGGAGGACATCTGCTTTACGGAGGACGATTTGGTGGTCTCTATAAAAGAACTGTCCCCAACGTCGGCGCCGGGACCGGATGGAATCCCTGCCGTATTGCTGCGAAATTGCTGCGAGGAACTAAAGATGCCACTCTTTCGGCTGTGGAGGTCGTCGATGAGCGAAGGCAACGTCCCGCAAGCACTGAAGCGTGGTTTAGTGACGCCGATATTCAAGGGCGTAGAAAAGCAGGCCCCAATGAATTATCGACCAGTAGTACTGACGTCACATGTTATTAAGGTCTTTGAGAGGGTGGTAGCCAGGAGATTGGTGCGTCTTTTGCAGAGTGCGGACCTCTTCAACGAGCATCAACATGGCTTCAGAAGAGGAAGGTCATGCCTCTCGCAGCTCCTAGAGCATCACCGCTTAATAATCGAAGAGCTGGGCAGTGGACGGGCAGTCGATGTCGTGTACTTGGACTTCGCCAAAGCCTTTGATAAGGTGGACCATGGTGTCCTTCTGCAAAAGCTGCGGGCTTTCCACATTGGAGGAACGTTGCTGAGATGGTTGGCCAGTTTCTTGACGGATCGGAGGCAGATGGTGGTCGTACCTGGTGTCATGGGTGCCTCTCGTCTGAGTCGGTGGTTGCAAGCAGGGTCCCGCAAGGCTCAGTGCTGGGCCCGCTACTGTTTTTGATCCACCTCGCAGACATTGATCTAAACCTGCAACATGCGCAGGCGTCCACTTTTGCTGATTACACCAGGATGGGTGCCTCTCGTCTGAGTCGGTGGTTGCAAGCAGGGTCCCGCAAGGCTCAGTGCTGGGCCCGCTACTGTTTTTGATCCACATCGCAGACATTGATCTAAACCTGCAACATGCGCGGGCGTCCTCTTTTGCTGATGACACCAGGATAATTAAGGAGGTGGCCAGCTCAGAGGATTGCGTCGACTTGCAGGAGGATTTGGAGAGGATCTATGTCTGGGTGGAGGAAAATAACATGAAATTCAATGAGGCTAAATTTGAGCTCATTAGGTACGGCCGGCATCCAGACGAAGCATTCTCCTACACGACAGCGGGTAACCTCACGAGTGAGAGAAAGCTTTCTCTTCGAGACTTGGGGGTTGTTGTGGAGGAGGGAGGAGGCTTCGGCGAGCACATCAGTGGTGTGGTGAAGAGATGCAGGCGGCAGATGGGGTGGGTGTGGAGGACCTTTAGGACCAGAGAGCCGACCCCAATGTTGACCCTGTACAGAGCACTAATTCTTCCCCTGGCAGAGTATTGCTGCCAACTTTGGAGCCCAAGTGCGCGGGGAGATATAGTGTGGCTGGAGAGTATACAGCGGTCCTTTACTGCCAGGATTGAAGGTGCTCGTCGACTGGATTATTGGAGTCGACTTGAGCATTATCGGATGTACTCCCTCCAACGGCGTAGGAAGAGGTATATAGTAATATATACATGGAAGATGCTGACGGGGCTTGTTCCGAACTTCACGGACGGCAGAATTGGGCTTCGGACGAAACAGCACATTCGGTTCGGTACATTGTGTGTGGTCCCGACCCTGAATAACAGAGCCCCAGCAAGTGTGAGGAGCAGGCATGAGCAGTCGTTTTCGGTCATGGGCCCAAAACTTTTTAACTGTCTTCCCCGCACCCTGAGAGAGCATGTCGGGTCGCTGGAGGCATTTAAGAGGCAACTGGATGAATTTTTGAGGACGATTCCGGACAAGCCACCGCTGCCTCACTATTATCAGCCTGCTGCAGGCAACAGTTTGCTGCAGCAGCTCGCCCACCGAAGGGCGCAACAACTGTAGCGGCGCGACAGCGCTGTGAGGCGGCGCCTTCGGCGTGACCTGGACCAGAGCGTCCGAACTTCACCAAAGGACCAAAGGTATGTTTAGATTAGTCGTAATTGCACTTGAGGTCATGCGATAAAGTTAAGTTCTTTGGAGTTAGAAAAATAAAGGTGAACTATATTCTAGAAGCACTTGTAAATAAAAGTTTATTGTGAAAATCTCCATATTTTTATAACAAGTCTAATAAAAAAGTGACCGCTAACCTTTTGTTTCATTTATGTAGATTTTAGTCGTTGTGGTAATCTATGGACGGACCGATTTGAAAGCCTGTTAATACTTAACGGTTTCATCAAGTATCTTAACGTTGCGTTGAAATATCTGTATGGACTCACATACTTTCCAGTGCCCAAGTACTTGACTTCGTTATACAGACCGAAATTAGTAGATCCGCAGTTATTTAAACTTTTTTTATTCCAGTGTCGATATTTTAGGCATCAATTCTTCCTAGCTGAGAGGAAAATTGTTGCATTTGCTATGTTACTTAAGTGGAATACTCCACACCCAAGGATCCTGAAGTGAAGTGTCCACTGACTAAAGTGAGTTAACACGTTCACTGCTATGGGCTGAACTGAAGTTCAATATTCATCTTAAATTTAAAGTCAAAATTTGTTAGCAATTTTATAAACGCCAAACATTAAGTGGGTCCGTTAAATACCGCTAATTTTGAAAGATTGTAAAAAAATTTCAAACGATCCATCGATGGATCGTTGGAATGTACGTTTGCGTCAGTACGAAGTTTTGCTTCGTCGAGTCCTTAAACTGTCTCCAGTAGAAATGGCTATTTTCTTTCATTGAATGGTGACTGAACTATTAAACAGTCCTACCTACTCACGAATGGATTCAACGACAGCCTGTAAATAGAGCGAAACTTTTAGTTATAGGAACCATATATATCTTCAACTTTTAACTTATTTTATAAACTTCTTTTCTTTCTTACTGTTTTTATGCGCTGGGGATATTGTGTGGGAACACACCTTGTGGAAATATTCCCTGTTCTCTTAACTCCATACTTGTGTTTTCATTTTTCCTTGCTTTAGAACACCTTTGTTTTGGTTAGGGAGGCTTGTAGAGGTTCGTTCATCATAAAGCTTATTGCTCCATCTATATTTTTAGGTAAATAAGAGTAAAACTCTGAGATTTTTCATTCTTATTTTTGTTCAATACATAAATAACGTAATCAAATCTTTAACAACGAACCTCAATACCTCTCGCGAAGGGAATAAGAAGCCAAGCCTAGCGTTTAAACCATCGCTAAGATAAGGTGTCGTTCGGTGTGCATGCGTTGTTCATAAACAAACGAGCGTCGGCAAAGGTTAACATCAAAGGTTAACATTGGCATCTTTGGGATGCTTTATTTCCAATCAAGCCTGATACATATGATCTTAGCATTGGTTTTTCAAATGTCTTATAACTAAGCCTATATATAGGACACCATGACGGTTCCCTCGTAAAGCCGGTACCCATTTCCGACACCTGGGTTGAGTGGGGTATTGTGCTTGAGCTTTCCCTTATACCCAACGGGGAAAATTTCCGCGCCAGCGCTGGGAACGAACCCTCGACTTCCAGCATACAAGTCCGATCCCTTAACCGCTGTGCCACGGAGAGCACGGCAAGCGGAACTTGGAGTTCAGCGCTCTCGCTTCGGTACTGACTCACAGTGCGTCATGCGGGAATGTCAGGTGGAATGAGAATAATAACAGATTATGTCGACAGTGTAATAGTGGAGTGGAGGAAACAATTGAGCATTTTGTGCTGGAATGTAGTAAGTATGAGCAAGAGAGAGAGAGTTTATGAATGTGGTGTTTGAGCAGTATGGAGAGAATGAGTGGTATGCTAGATGTGCTGAAGATGATTGCGGTATGAGCTGTCGTGCTGGATTGGATCAGGAGTGTAATTTGAGTATCATTGAAGCTATGAAAATGTTTCTTGTACGTGCCTGGAGTAAGAGACAGTGACTGGAATGAGCCAGTCAGGTAGAATGGGCTGTAATAACCCAATATGCATGGGGATGGTGTTTTGACACGATGGTTATCCCAGTGATACCGTCCAATGGCAGCTTGTGACAAGGATTGGTAGATCCTGAGTAGTTTAGTGGACGAGTCTGGAACCAGGCGCTGAACTCTCTGTGTGAAAATTGTGGAGGGAATTGTAGGCCCTTACAAAGGCCCCGACGCTGTCGGCCCTCAATTTCAAGTTTCAAGTCAAGTTTTCGGTTTCTCCTCGTCTATTAAAGAAAAGTTCGGTGGGACCAATTCTTCGGGGTATAAACTCCATTAACATACTTAAGGTGAGAGGTTCGTTGATATTATTTTTTTGCCGGGGAATAATTTATTTTCTTTACATTTATTTTTCACTGTTGCCTCCAGTGCATTGCTCAGAAACTCCGGTTTGTTGAAACGTGGCAGCGACTGGTGCGATTAGCGCAGTGGTAAGCCGTTGAGTGGGTTATTGCCAGGCTAAACTGACAAGTTGATTTTCAATTTAAATCTGTAATTTAAATATTCTAATGCATTTTTTTGCGTGTCACAGCAAGCTATACATACTAAGATGCTAAACTTCAGCACTTAGTAGAGAGCAATGTTACCTGAAAGATTTTTGTTTATTCCAATTTATTTATTATAAGTTAATGGACAATTTTTTTAAATTTCTTATATATAATCCCGGCATGTTCCCTGGCTGTGTCAGTACCTATTTCAAGCATAGAATTAAAAAAATTGATATCATGTCGGAGGTAATTTTAACCTAACCAAGAAAAACGCTGAGCTGGCGTTTTAAAGTATCAAACCGATTACTCTTCAAATAAAGGAAAAGATGTTCAAACCTCTACACCAGTTACCACCCACCCATATTATGTCCGGCAACGAAATTATCCTATCCCATTAGGCCTGATTGAAATAATTTAAAAAATTTTTGGCTGTGTTTAGCGCTTGTATACAACTTTATGGTTTTATTGCTTAAGCCTCATTATAATTCATTATGTTCTCATGTTTTTTTGTTTCGCGCTATGGAAGAATTGCTTGTTGTTGTCAGTCCATAGATTAGGAAGTCAATTTTGACGTAGTCAAGTGCAACGTCAAATTCTTTGAACGAAGCAAACAAATGGCTCCGACGCGGTTGGCCCTCAACTTTAAATGAAAAGGCTTATTAGTGTATACCAGTGACCAGTTGTGAGCGTAGGCAGCTGCTGAAACTGCCCTAGAAATAACTTATCAAGGTCAAGGTTGCGGATTGTTTACCGTTGAGATATCTGTCTAGTTAGTTGCTTTATTGCAACTATGAATTCTAGACTTGAGTTGCATATCATGCTATATAGAGTAGGCCTAGGCCTCAAAATTTATGATGTGGCACACCTCTTACCTTCAATTTTTAGAGATGAATTACTCGGTATACTGTATAGTGACTAAATATTGCGGAAAATATTAAAAAATAAGGGAAATCTGAAGGATATGACAGTAATCGGTTTTGAACTTGAACTTGAAATTGAGGGCCGACAGCTTCGAGGCCTTTGTAACGGCCTACAATTCCCTCCACAGTTATCACACAAAGAGTTCAGCGCCTGGTACCAGACTTGTCCACTAAACTACTCAAGATCTACCAATCCTTGTCACAAGCTGCCATTGAATGGCGTCACTGGGATAGCCAGTGTGTCAAAACACCATCCCCAGGCATATTGGGTCATTACTGACCATTCTACCTGACTGGCTCATTTCAGTCACTGTCTCTTACTCCAGGCATGCACAAGAATTATTTTCATAGCTTCAATGATACTCAAATTACACTCCTGATCCAATCCAGCAAGACCGCTCATACCGCAATCATCTTCAGCACATCTGGCATACCACTCATTCTTTCCATACTGCTCAAGCACCACATTCATAAAACTTTTTCTCTCTTGCTCATACTTACTACATTCCAGCACAAAATGCTCAATTGTTTCCTCCACTCCACTAATACACTGCCGACATAATCTGTTATTATTCTCATTCCACCTCCATGTACGTCTGTTCACACTCAATGACTTACATCTCACAGCAAACAAGAGTTGACTTCCAAAACTACCATCATAGAACATCTCAAACTTAGGTACTTCTTTTTTTATATACCTGTCAAGTGTAGGCTTCCGCACCATGCTAAGCCTCCACTTATTCAATCCATACTCTTTTGTTTGCCTCTCAATCTCTTTCTTCCACCTCTTGCAGTCCCATTCAGGCCCTACACCTCCAGGATTTATTAAACTCCAGTCATCCACAAGTCTCCCAATTCTAACATGAATAATCTTTTGCATACTAAGCTTCCTTGCATGCCCCCAACACACTTTCTCCCAATAGCTTACACTCAGATTCCATTGAAAAATTTGCTTTACCCATCTGCTATTCTGCATTCTTTCAATTTTCACCTTATAATTCAGCACTGCTTTCATCATTCTTTCTGAAAATAGGCTCCACCCAAGGTCACCTCTAATGGCTTCTGTAGCTGTCCATTTTGGAGCACCCAATGCTAACCGTCCTACCTTATTTTGTATTACATCCAGCTTTTCAAGATCACTTCCATTCCAAGCAAGAGCACTCATACCATATATGACATTAGGTACAGCAACATATTTCCACATTCCTCTCACACATTCATACTTGTTTGCTCTGTATCTGGCCACGCTACTTAATCGTCCACTCCACTGCATAGCTTTTGCCACTTTCTCACCCTTAGTTCTAGTGCATCCATCTTCACTTATACAACCTAGATATTCGTATTCTTTTGTTCTACCTATTCTTATTTCTCCAATATTCCACAGTCTGTCTCTATCAGTCTCATCACTATTTATAACCATAACCTTGCTTTTGTCAGCACCGAAGTTCATCTTGAAATCTGTACTATATCCGTTCACAATGTCAAGCATCCTTTGAAGTTCATGTCCACATCCACTAACCACAACCACATCATCAGCATACAACAAACAGCTCAGTCTCTCTCTCATTACCAACTTTCAGCCCTAAGCCACTCCTTCTCAGTCAAACTGCTAATTCTTCTGTGTACAATCCAAACAACAGGGGAGACAGAGTACAGCCCTGTCTCACTCCTCTAACACTCCTCACTTGCCCTGTTTCTAAATTTCCTAACCTGTATATAGCGCTTGTGTTCTCATACAGACTTTGTACAATTTTACTATTTTTCTGCTAAACCCAACTTTTCTCAAAACTTCAAAGAGCCTAACCCGATCCACTCTGTCATACGCTTTTTCAATATCCAGGAATGCTAAATACACCTTCTTATCATCCTTCCTCATTTGCTCAATTATTTCACTCACTACAAACAGATTATCTTCCCCACGTCTATCTTGCCTAAAACCATTCTGTTCTTCACCTAGGACTCCTAATTCCTCAACTAAATTTTTCATTCTCTCATTCAAAATACCACAAAATATCTTGCATACAGTGTCACCCAGTGCAATTGATCTGTAATTTTTAAGTTCTTTCATACTTTTATGTCCACCCTTATGCAACAGAACTACATTACACTTGTTCCAGTCATCCGGTACTCTTTCACTCTTCCATATCTCATCAAATAAACATTTCAACATACTGACCACACTCTCTCCTCCACATTTATAGAACTCGTATGGGATCTTATCAGGGCCACATGCCTTTCCATTCTTCACTTTCTTCAAAAAACTTACAATCTCTTCACAAGTGATTTCGTCTTCCATTTGCAGTTCACGTTCATCAATCGGAAAATTTATGGGTGCATCATCTGTAACCTGCTCATTCATTCCACCAATGTCCTCCCAGTATTCTTCAACTGCTTTCACCATTTGCATCCTATCTTGCACACTGCAACCATTAACTACTAATTCATCAACTTGAACTTCATTACTTCTATCATTACCTTGTATAAACTTATACCAATCTTTTATTCCATCCGGACCTTTCTTTCTTAGATTTTCAACTTGGTGTTTCTCCTCTTTAACTCTAGCCTCATTAATCATTCTCCTTACTTTCTTCTGCTGGTCCTTGTACTCATTCCATGCACTCTGCCATTCATCCTCAGTAATTCTGTTTCTTTCATACATTTTACTCATACTGCGTTGTTTCTTATTTAAAGTCTTTCTTCTCATTCGTTCTTCCTTTATCTCACTTGTAAACCACCTGGCATTCCCTGTCCCTTTCCTTCATTTTATTCTACCAATCTTTTGCTCTGCCACATCATACAAGGTTCTTGCAATCTCACCATTTAGGTCATTTACATTTCCACACCTGTTCCAGTTATACCTACTCAATTCATTCTTAAATTCTTCCCAGTTTGCCTTTTTTTATCTGCCAACTTTCTTTCACACTACTGACCTTTTGCATTGACTCTTTTCTACCCCAGTTATATTCAAGCACAAGCATTTTATGGTCACTATCAATATCAAAATCATCTTCATCTACAAACATTTCATTGACACACTCTCTTGCTCTACTATTCACAATCATATAGTCAATTTCAGTTTTCCATTCCCTGCTTTGCCATGTATGCAAGCCATTTCCTATTGTGACATTCAGGTTTTCAAGTTCATTCTCATCACAAAAATCTATAAATTTTTGTCCATTTGCATTCACCGGCTCACCAAGTATACCAATATGGCCATTCATGTCACCCATCACAATCAGAGGGCACCTGCAGTGTTCTCGTACAATCCTTGTTAATATTTCATACTTTTTTACATTCTCTTCATGAGCTAAAATCCCATCAGTTGTCATATAACATACAATCACAACAATACATTCTCTGGCATGCATTCTTTCACACTTAATTGCTAACAAATCTTCACTTTCAGGTTCATTTCCAACAGGAAGTTCCTCTAATTTCCAATTTAGAGCATTCTTTACAATCAAACCAACTCCACCACCTCTTTTTTGCTAATTTACACGCCCTTTTCCTATCATATGATACTTATTCTACTTACATGTTAAACTGACTCTATCACGCATTTGGGTCTCTAGTACACCAACACAATCCAATTTTCCATTCTCAAATTCTACTACGAGGTCATCTAACTTTCCTGCATTCCATCCACGCACATTTATACTTCCAAACCTTACAACAAAATTGGACAATTCCAGACGTTCCTCACTTTTGCTCTGACGGATTTTCATTCATCCAGTTCCACCTTCCATTATGACATGAGTAGCCCTGATCCACCGGATATATTTCTTGGAGAGTTTCATCTCACCTTTTTTTGTAAGATGGACTCCATCTCCAAGAAAACACCCATCCTGGATCACGCTATCCATGTCAAGGAAGCTGGAACCCAGCTCACGCTTTCTCACACTCTCAGCTCTCATACTCATAATCCTTTCATGCAACTCTCTATTCACCTCCTTTCGCACCCTTTCATACTCCTCATCACACGCAGGCCTTCTTAGGAGGCTAGTCACCGCCACTCTAACATTCTTCTTCCACGCCCTATCAACAACTTTCATAATTGCATTTACCATACGTTCTCTCCCACAATCAAGCAACCCATTGCCACCTCCTTGCAGTACAACCATTCCTTCATCCATTCCATCTATCACTCTCTCAGCATGCCTACAAATCTCCTCCACTCCTTTCCCTCTCATGCTCGTACATCCACTACTGTCACTCATACATACGAACCTATCAACATTCTTCACCATGCTATCTCCACATATTCTTATCATAGGTCTTACTCTCCCTTTCATGCTACTCTTTTGCTCACGTCTTTCACTCAGATCATTCTTTCCATTCATCTTCCTTTCATTCGCTTCCACTACAGGCTCCTGCACCTCATGTGGCACCTCAACAGGTGGCTCATTCACTCTCTTTCCATTTGTACCTCTTTCATCATGCTCATTCATCCTTCTACTCTCATCTGTCACATTTGCACCATCATTTGCTTCATTCACACTCCTTGCACCATCATTTGCCTTATCATCCACTTCATTTGCACTCCTTGCACCACCATTTACCTCTTCATTCACTGCATTTGCACCATTTTCATTCTTTCCTTTGTTCAGCTTCCTTTCATCCTTCAAGTCAGCCTCTGAAGCAACCATCAAAATTGTCAATCTCTCAACCTCCTCTTTCAACTTCTTACTCTCATCATTCAAACATTTCCAGCACATAAACACAAGATCACTCAACTTTCTCCGACTCATTTCTCTCAAACCTTTGCATGCATCTATGTCTATCCACTCTTTACAAGTCATGCACTCAATCTCCTCATCCATTCCACTTGCACCTCCCTTCCTACGACCAGTCCTATTTCTTGCCATCCTCAAGCACAGACTTCTCTCTCAGTACAAATTTCACAGGCAGAAGAAGTTTTCACTCACCAAATCTACTGAAAATCAAGTTGTCAAACCAAAAGAAACAAAAACGTTTCCTACTGCTCTCACAGTCACTCTCTACAATGTCACACACTATACTCTTTATATGCAAAGAAAGCTTACCAGTCAAAACACCTCAGTCAAAAATTGCAAGTCACCACACCGAAGTCCAATGCTCAGTCTCAACTCTCACGCAACAAAAAAAAACTACTCTCACGAGCACTCCATACAAAGTCACACACTGTACTCACGTGAATATACAAACTATACCACTTTTTCAGCAACTTCACTTTAATTCACCACAATTTTCGTCGGAGAATCAGACGCACGTGCACACCGTATCGTATCCGCACCAGTCTTTGTTCGTTTTGTAAATTTCGATGCCAAAGCATAGTTAATTAGATCGAAATAAACAAGTTTTTTTCTATGCACTTTCCGTCTGAAATGAGTATTTTAGGTCAATATTTATTTTAGGTGCGGCACGGAAATTAATAATTTTGTTGCTTAGAATCACTGAAAAAGCACATTTAAAAACCTTTTACAAGAATGACATTCTGCTCGCTGATGCGCTATTTTTGAATAATTGTACTTTGAAGTTGTAATTTAGTTAATAAGGGTAGTTAACCCACCTATTACACACGTAATGAGGTTGGGTCGTAAGGGTTAGCCACAGTTCTTCTAGTGAAAATTATAATCAATATTGAATTTAATGTTGTCAACGAATTTCATAATTTCGTAGGTATAGATGGGTAATATAGTCGATTTTAAGACGTTTTACACGAATGACAATGTGCCCGGAAATGCTTAGTTTTTGAGTTATTTAAGTTTGAAGTTATACGAACGGCGTTCCTGAATGGCCCTTTTAACGCAAAAACAGTCATTGTTTTAGCAATGAAAATGGAAGCTAACCCCTATTACAAACGTAAAGAGGTTGGTCGTGAGGGGTAGCAACAGTTCTTTTAGTGAAAATTATAAATAAAGCTTTCTAGTGACGTTTGTTTACATCGACTCGAAGATGGCTGCCGCAATCTTCAGCCGGTTGGCGCCATCTTCAGCCGGTTGGCGCCATGGCGGCAGCCACCTTGGCGTCGATGTAAACAAACGTCACTTGAAACCTGTATTTATAATTTTCACTAAAAGAACTGTGCCTACCGCTCACGAACCAACCTCTTTACGTTTGTAATAGGTGGTTAGCTTCTGTTATTAATTAAATTACGCTAGCCCCGCGTGCTTCCATGGCGCGCACAAGCCAGCTTCAAAGTTGAATTATTCGAAAATAACGCATCGCCAGGCAGAATGTCATTCATGTAAAACGTCTTATAATCGACTATATTATCCATCTATACCTACAAAATTATCAAATTCGTTGACAACATTAAATTCAATATTGACCAAAATTATAAATAAAGCTTCTAACCCACCCATTAGGGTGACGACCGCAATCTTGTTTATATCAGCTCAAAGATGGCGACCATCATGGGCGCCGCCATCTTGGACCCGATGTAAACAAGATTGCGGTCGTGACCCTAATGTGTGGGTTAGAAGCTTTATTTATAATTTTCACTAGAAGAACTGTGGCTAACCCTCACGACCCAACCTCTTTACGTTTGTAATAGGGGGTTAGCTTCCGTTATTAATTAAATTCTGCTTGACGTGGTCGCTTTATCTGACGCGCGACGGCCAACTTCTAAGTTCAATAGTTCAAAAATAACGCATCAGCGAGCAGAATGTCATTCTTGTAAAAGGTTTTTAAATGTGCTCTTTCAGTGATTCTAAGCAACGAAATTATTAATTTCCGTGCCGCACCAAAAATAAATATTGACTGCATTTTTCATGCCGAATGTGCTCGTATAAACAGCTACTCATTGATTTTCGAATTTTTGTTGCTTGAATCATGCTAATAAGATTGAAATAAGCAATTTTTCTTCTATACACTTCGTTCGTCAAATGAGTATTTAACAAGGTATAGCGGTAGGTTTGGTTTCGTCTTTGATGACGATCATGCTGGAAGCAAGAATGCATTGCAGTGTTGCTGTCCGACACGCTCCTTGGATTACTTGCCTCTTCGGTCAATATGTATTTTAGGTGCTGCATGGAAATTAATAATGTAGTTATGAATAATCAGTAAAGGAACACATTGAAAAACGTTTTACAAGAATGACATTCTGCTTGCTGATGCATTATTTTCGAATTATTGAACTTTGAAGTTTGCTGTGGCGTGCCAAAGGAAGTGACCGCGCCAAGCGTAATTTAATTAATAACGGAAGCTAACCCCCTATTACAAACGTAAAGAGGTTGGGTCGTGAGGGTTAGCCACTGTTCTTTTAGTGAAAGTTATAAATAAAGCTTCTAACCCACCCATTAGGGTTACAACCGCAATCTTGTTTACATCGGCTGAGCTGAACTGCTGAATCGGCTGAAAAATTTATAACTTTGCAATGGAATTGTGTTTTATTTGTTTCCAAAAGTAACTCATAACACATTGTTTCCAATTTGTGTAATGAAAGTGAAAATATGAAATGTAAGGCATTTTGGTGGGATGTATGCTTCTTTAAATCATAAATTTATGGCTAAGAGACACAAACTGGTTAAATTCAGATGCAAGTTTTCCAGCAGTTGTGTACCTAGAATTTTATTTTGCAAAATATTTCTGTAATGATTGATCATTCATCTGGCTGAACAACTGCCCTTTTGATTTTCTATGACAATACTGTGATGCTATTAGATACTCTCTAGTCTTTACTAATTGAAGTGTACTATGTTTAGCTCACTCAGTCTCATCAATAAACTATGTCCATGAAAATTGCTATTACTTTTGAAAGACATTACAGTGTCAATAATTTATATTGACACTCTTTCTCTCTCAATTCTTTATTGTAACGGTTGCCCTTTGATCATTAACATGTTGACTACGATTGTGAGGGTCGTAAATTTGATTTGGTTAAGTTGTAAAATACATATTGGTAAAATTGACTTACTGGCTTAAATAAGTTTCCATCCTTTATAAGAAATGTTCAAAATATAAGTGTTTGATAATATTGTCATTGTATGATAAAATTTCTTCAGAAAGAGGTTACAAAATGATTTGAAATTTTATACACATATATTGGTGTGTAAATGGCCAATTTACCAAGTGGTACACAATAGTCCTACTCCGGAGTCAACGTGTTAAAGTCTATTAGCATCAATTTATGTGCTTTAATTTTCATTTTTTAATAACTTGGTTCTTGTAGTGGCAAATATATTATTTTTCACGTGTTATCCTAGAAAACATCTGTACATGGTTTTGCTAAGCAAATCTGTCTATTTTCTGTAATAAAATACTTTGCATGCGTATGCCCTTTTTTACATGAAATGTGCATCAGCAATGTTAAAAAGGATATCATGCAGTTTTTAGCAAAAATTTATGCATTAACAATGTGTTTGCTAATCTTACTAATTCATAATACAGTGATGGGGAAGGATATTATTCCATTATCTTTGTTGCAAATATCTCAGGGTGATGGGCCATTTATATCATTATTCTCAGAATATAAAAATTGTTACTTATCTCTAAAGAAAAATCAGTTTATTGTCTATTCTATACAGTAATTGCATGATTGTTTGCTGTTTTAGTTAGAAGTTTGGAATTTTTTCCTTCCATTGTTATTTCAATCTTTTGCTTTAATAATTATACAATAATTTTTTGTTCAAAACTGAAAATGAAATTTTTGTGGAACAATTTTTTGAATAAAATATGTAATTTTATTTCTATTTCTTTGTGAAATATGGTATTAGTTATTGCTGAGTTTTTCTTCATATTTTCTATGTCATCTTTGCAGGGAATTTGTAGAATGAGTCTCTCAAAAAGATAATTGGCCTTGAAAATATCATCATTACTTTTCTAGCATAACAGTAAAAAATGGCTCAACGACAATTTTCTGCTTGTATGAAGAAAACTGTAGTTTGTATTTTATTGTTTGCTTTCCTTGTAGTTTCTATCAGAAAATTAAACTCGCACAGTGGAAGTGTAAATGTGGTAAGGAAAAGTCCACTTGTACCTGGTTTTTTGAAAAGCAGCTCTGGGGACTATTCTTCATCTGATGAATACGTTGAGCTGGCCCTAATATTTTGCCATGGAAAAGATAAAGAAAAACTGCAGAACAATTTCTACAGAGCTGTGGACTCCATGCTCTCTCTATCTTCAGTACCTGTGCGACTTCACATTGTAACGGATGATGAGAGCTTTGAGGTGGCATCTCGTTTAGTTGCTCGTATTTCTGAGGAAAACCAGAAGCAACTGGAGGTGAATATGGACTTAGTGTTTAATTTTCTCATCAAAAGTTTTATAAAATGTATTTAGTAATAACTTTTGTCTCTGCCCATTCATTTTGTTTTTTGTTCAATTATTTACTCATTAGATATTGAGTATGTAAAATATATCAATTTTTTTCTATTTAGCTAGTTAATAATATGAAAATTTAATTAGAAGTAAACCCAGTGGAGTTTTTTTGGTATTTTGTTGAGGCAATTGAACAACTGAAACAATTTCAGGTGACAGCAGTATATTTCCAAGTGTTCAACATCCTGTCTTTCTTCATTCTAAGTTTTTATTGTTAATTTTACAATAACTATGATATTTCCTTGTGAGGTATGCATTTATATAACATGAGAGATATTCTAACATAAAAATTTAATCTAACATTAATAACTGTAAATTACATGTTGAAAAATATTTTATACACCTGTTCTTTGGTCTAAATATGATGTAAATGCACTAAATGTAAATTTTAGTTTTATCTTCAAGTATATATCAAAACTGTCCTTGGCATTCTTTTTATATCTAGCTTCTTACAAGGGTCAATTTCAGGACAGTATATGGAACTGCCTGTACTCACTCAGTTTATTATCCTCATAGGTGGTTCACGTTCCAACTGCCAGCATCAAGCTGCTGACTGACGGAGAAACTTCCGTTGATCTTCTGCAAGAGTTCTTCACTAGCCGATCTCAATCTTACTACAGGGACCCACTCTTCTTCTTTTCTTTATTCCTTTATGATATACTGCCTGGACTGAAAACAGTCATTCTCATGGATATTGATGTCAGAGTGAGTTTTTATCTTTTCAATTATCTACCTCAAGTTTTGTTACTTGTGCAGAGGTGCACTTCCTATTATCAATTTATTACTTTGTTTTATTTTTTTGTAATAGAAATTGATAATATTCAGGCTTACATCAAAAATAGCTGAACATTTGTGGTGTAATCTTTTAAAATGAGGACTTGTTATTGAAGCTCTTATTTGTATATGTAGTGTATCATTTATGTCTGTGTTGTGGGTGGAGCATCCTGTCATAATTATTGATCAAACAAAGTTGATAATTTTAAATTAAATGAGAAAAAATTTGAGTGTCATTTTGGTAACTCTAACTTTTCCACTCGGTTGTTAATGTGTGAAAAATATATGCTCATACATGTGAAAGAAGCAGAAATAGGTGTTATTAAATATTCAGTTTGTGGTTATTATTAGTTGTAGTTTTTTTGGAGAATTATCCTTTTCTGTGACACTAGAAATTTTGAGTCTTGCAGGGAGAGCTGAACGATTAGCACTAATGAGTAGGAAATTTATAGCAACCCCTAGAGCTCTTAGTTTAGTGTGAGTGGTATCAGAAAGAGGGGGGGGGTCAGTGTTGATGGTTTGCAAGTTACAACTGCTATCTACCCATCGAGCCATTTATTTTTTTGTTTTATTTATGATTAATGCATACTATTGCGAGTGTAAAGGGTATTTTGTTCACAGTTTTTTGTTACTGGGTGAATCGCTACTATTTTTCTCTCACTGGATCAATTGCTACTATTTTTCTGTAACAAACAAAAACTTGATTAAACTCTAACATTTAGAAAATCAATCAAAGTGTAAGCACTAATATATGATCCATTGTTAGACAAGATAGATAAGTGCACCATTGTTAGAAAGACCGACAAAATGACAATTATTTTCTGTCTGCGCAGCTGGAGGAAGACATAGCTGACCTCCACCGCCACTTCTCTCTGTTTGACGCCAACCACATCATGGGTATGACTCACGAGCTGTCAACGGCCTACCTCCACGCGCTGGCCATTTACAGGAAGCAACATCCTGACACTAAGCTTGGCAGTCCTCCTTCAGAAGGAGGCTTCCCAGGTTACAACAGCGGAGTCATGCTCATTGACATCGAGCGTCTCAAAACCTCTCCTATTATTAGTGAGTTTGGAAAAATGCAGAAGGAAAGCGTGAGCACAAAATGAGTAGATGTGGGCTCATGCTTATAAACTCTGTGGCATTTTTGTATGTATGATAAATGGCAATTTCACATCAACTACACCCCTCAGGGCGAAACATCTATTGTATCTGTGGGAATTTGCACTTCCAGGAGAAATATCTGATGTTCCAAGCTAATGGTTAGGTAGGTTTTATTTATGTTAAAATAGAATATGTGTTGGTTTTGTTCGAAACGATCTGTTTTGGTTCACTGCTCTGTTTTTTAACACCTACTGTTTTTTTCTTCAACTTTTATCTTGTTTCATGAACTTCATTTTCAGATGTCGGTTTTTATGCACCTTGTGCATAGATTCTGCATTCCCTTAACTCCATACTAAATGGTGCCTTCATCCTTCCTCTCTTAGAACATCTTTGTTGTGGTAAAGGAGGCTAAAACTTTCTTATTATCAATCAATCACATCTACTACAGGTGAGGACAAGTTGAGCACACAAAGGACTTATGTGACTATATCATTGCACTGTGTTTGAAAACCTTGTAAAGATTAGCTGGAATATACGAAAGAAATTTCCTTTTTCTCTTCTTGTGATTCTGCTTGCAAGAAGAAATTGGTTTCAGAAGTAATTTTTCCAAATATTTGTTTCTCTTGTTGTAGATTTTCTAGAGTAAAATTTAATGTGATTTAATTAATATTGACTTAGAATTTGCCATGAGGATTTTTCTGCCCTAGTGTTCAATTTCTACAGCAATTTTTTCTGTCCCAGCCTCCCCCTCCCTCGTTGGATACAACTATTGTATTTATGGGAATTAGCACTGCCAGGGGGAAAATGTGTGAGGGCCCAAGCTGAGAGTTAGGTAGGCCTTCTTTTTGTTGACATAAAATATCGTTTGTTACCTTAAAGGACCACCTTTTTTGGTTTACAGCTGTCGTGCTTTTCAGTACCTACTACTTTCTTTGTCAGTTTGAACTTCTTTCTCAACTTACTGTGTACTTGCTCCTTCTCAATAGATTCTGCGATCTTCTGCCCCAGCCTTTCACTGGCTGATGTTGCTGCTGCTGATAACATAAACTGTGTTATGAATCTATTTTCACAGTTTTACAAGGGTTTCATTTTTGTATTTCCCAACTCATTTGTGTGCAGGGTCGTACTTGAACAGGACTGTGCTGACGGAGCGCTGCAAGCACTACAGCTTCCGTGGAGACTTGGGCGACCAGGACCTGTACACGCTGATCGCTTTTGACCACCCTGAGCTGTTCTACACACTCCCTTGCGGCTGGAACAGGCAGCTCTGCCAGTGGTGGAGAAATAAGGGCTATGCTGATGTTTTTGATAAGTACTTTGCATGCGAGGGTAAAGTTAAAATGTACCATGGTAATTGTGGTAGTACCATCCCTGCCAAGGTACCTGTCTCCTAGATCTTTGGTCTCCAAACTACTGCCCGCGGGCCAAATCCATAGAGTGTGATCAGTCCGGGCCGCGGCAGCTAATGGCTTGTTGTTATTGTTGCTGTCATAAGTTTGATAAAATTTCGGGAAAATTAAAACGATTTTGGCCCTTGGAAGTTCTTGGAGTCACCGGTATGGCCCTAAGGGTAGAAAGTTTGGAGACCCCTGCCTTAGATGGTAGCTTTCTTGTGGGTAGGAGGATCCACGATGCCATGATTCAAGTACTTTAACGCTTACAAACATTTTAGTGGTTAGGTTTCTCTGCTCATTTATTCAGCTGACGTAATTAATTTTTGAAAATCCGTAATTTATGAAAAATATAGGCGAAAATTTGTCTGTGCTCTGAGAAAAGTTAAGTTTTACTTGGAATTGCGCACAGTTTTTTCTGAATTAAACACGTTGTTGACTCGCTTTTCTCTGCTGCATATTCTTGCTTAGTTCTCCCGAGGCCTTCTTCCGCCAAGTACGTCGGTTTTTAGTAGCAGCAGCGTTCAATCCCAGGCTGTAGTGTGCATTTTTGGTTAAAAATAATCTTGATGAGGAAGGTTTGGGATAGATCATCATTTTTTCATTTCAAATGCTTTTTATGTATCAAAGTGAGCTGAGTTTACTAGAATTGCTGCTGGAAGTGCTATAGTTTTATGTTTTGACTAATTAAACAGCCTCTTTCAAGCTCAGCACTTTTGTTGCTTCTCTTCTTTTAGTTATGTTTATAAGTTGTTGAAAAAATGAATCCTTTGCAGTGTGAATGTTTCAGTTATGAGGAGCTTCGTATTGCAAGGCAAGTTTGTTGCAAACTACTCCGATGCTATTTTCTGCGGAAAGCGTTGCATCTGTGAGTCCCTTTCATTTTTGTGTAGGTCAGCGTTCACTCTTCCAGCAAAGTTGTTTACATGATAAGTAGCTTTTGATACCATTTTATACTTTTTACCTCAGTGTTAAGTGACCCTCAAGTCTTGAGTAATTCCTGCTGAAAACAATTCTCACCAAGTTTTTTTTTGGCTTGCTTGGAGTGAATGGTAAAATCTCGTAAGCATCACCTAGAAGTGATGTCTTTGCACCCCTGTGGAATGTCACATTCCTTTCAGATACGTGCAAGCTCCACTCATTTTTCATCAGGGTTCTATTTTTTTAAGCTCATTAACACGTTTACTGCGATGGGTTGAACTGAAGTTCAGTATTCAACTCATTTAAAGTCAAAAGTTGCTAACAATTTTATAAATATCCAACACTAACTGGATCCATTAAATACCATTAATTTTAAAAGATTGCTGAAAATTTTCAAACGTGTTAAGCTTCATGGAGTTTCATTCAAACATGTTCTATTTTTCCTTCATGGAAATGAGTGGAGGTATGTGTCACTCCTGGAAACTATGCCTCAATTACCATCTCTGCGGCTTCTGTATTCCATTTTATTTTCCTGTGTAAGGCAATCCTTTTTAGCCTTAGTGCTGTTTCCCCCCTTGATGTGTGTCTCTATATTTTTCAGAAAATTTGACAGTTTTAGTCAGTCTCACTTTACTCGGCGTTGTGTTATATTTTAACTGTCTTTTCACCGCTTTCCTTAACTGGCCAGTGTTTGAATCCAGCAAAACATTTTTTTTAGATCTCTAGAGTGGAGTTATTTTTGTTGTGTAATTAATTTCTTGTCTTGATAGGTGTATATCGTAGTTTATACGTCAAATGACACATACGGAGGGAAGCAATTTATTCTCGAACGTTGATAGTATGGTGCACTATTGTAGCACAAGTGTATGGGTTTGAACGCCCCAGTTCTGCCACTCCCTTCTTGCTGTACGGAATTTTTATCCACTTGGAAAATTAGATACGTGGCTTCTGAGGTGTAATGCTTCAGTACTGCATCGCAGTGCCGTTGAACAGAAACACAAGATCAAAATGAGATGCAGGGGTGGCAGGTTATGATATTTTAAGCAAATTTAGTCTGAAAGATCTGTTAGAATCCAGCAACTCGCAACCCTCATGGGTTCTTCATGGTGATGATCATCGAGGTTGGTTGTTGTTCAGAAAATGGCCAAGTTTCGGGATTTTAGCCACTCAAGTGGCAAGTTCTGCGACCAATGAATTGCACGATCCTTAAAGAGAGCTCGTATGGAATTCGTAATTTTTCTTGGTGGTGGCATTTACCAGCAGACCAGCAGCAGATCACGGCAGTTGTACTTCCTGAGAGCTTTCCTTCCATGCTTTGTATACGTCCAACTTGTGGAGTTGCTTCTTTTGTCATCTGTTCGGTGCCATTGTCCGATAAATGAATTCCTGAAGTGAGTTTTTTATTGATTACGGCCAGTCTTCAATGCCAGTGCACGCTTGCTGCTTATACTTATTACTTAGCATGAATAATTTACCATTTTAATAAGGAATCTATTACTTAATTTACTTATTTTAATTCTAAAGCAATGATGCCCTTACGCTTGCCTATTCTAGCTGTTATAGATTCTATTTCTCGTACTTAATCGATCTTTTGGTGCTTGTTTTGAAAGTATTTATTGTTATTCCTTATTTTACTGCTTGAGGTGTTACTTAGCTCTTATTGAATCAGGGTCTTGCTTTAGAGGTGTAGCCTTCATGCTGTGATGTTGTTTGTACGTAGTTCTTACGACCAGTGAACTGATCTGGGTTTATTACCCAATTAATGTAAAATTGTGCAGTTTTCGTGTTCAGCTTCTATGCGATTGGAATCGCTCTATGGGAGTTTAGATCTATCTGATTTCACATCTGTCACCCACTTTATCAGGTTTATGATAATATTGTTGCCATGAACATTTGAGGTCTGCGGCTGTGCTTGTTGAGTGCGATGCAGAATGACTTCAGTTACGGAAATATCAATCGTCCTCTTAACACCCGTTGATTAAAGTGCGATGCAGAATGACTTCAGTTACGGAACCATCAGTCGTCCTCTAACGTCAGTTTATTACTTTTAAGGAAGCTTTTCTTTTACTACAACGAAGCTCGTTAGTGTGACTTCTGTTGTGCTGAGACGGCTGCACTGATTTTGTGTGCTGCCTTTCATTATATTCTGAAATCTCCATGAGGTGTTGACTCTTAATTTCACTAATTACTATTTGATACTTAGTGTTTGCTGTTGCATCTATTTAATTATTTCAGGGAAAACTATTTTATATGTTGTCTTGGGCGTTATATCCATTTAAGCTATTATTGAGGCCTGCTATGTTCGTAACAGTGCAATTTTGTGTTAGCCTTAATTTTATACTACTTGATTATTTTTCTTGTACCTGGTTGTTCTTCCTCGCTATATTGCTGTTTATGTTTGCAATGCAAAAACCACATTTTAATGCTTTTGTGCGTTTGAAATGTTAGAAGTGTGTACCATGTATTCTGACACGCTAGTGCGTGTCATGAGCTGGTACGACACACATACGTGTGTCAATCGTGACACGTTGTATAAGTCAGCTCAAGTTCACTTAATTGTTTCACTTTTCCGACTGGCTAGTGATTGCACAAATGAGCAGACGGTATCTGAAAATTTAAAGAAAAAAAGTATAAATCTTGAGTTTTTTTTGAGTGAATTACTCTATTTCACCTGAATGTTCCACTTTCTCCGACTGGCAAGTGACTGCACAAGATTACACAAATGAACCGACAATATCTAAAAATTTTGAGGTAACCAAGTATAAATCTCAAGGTTTATGGAAAGAATTCTACTCTATTCACAAAATCCAAATTTATTTCTCATTTAAAACGTGAATGTGGGAATTTACTTTCTCAACCGGTTGAATAAGTTCACAACGGTAATACACCATAATGTCAGAAATTCTCTGAATTACTATTTAGCACACAGATGTGTGTCAAAATTTCCTACAGTGGTGATACACCATGTGTCAGAAATTCTCTGAATAACTATTTATCACACACACAGAAGTTTAGGCTTGTACATCCATCTCATAAACGTGTTGTATGTCTCTGATGTTGATCTTGTGCAAAAACTTTGTTCATTTCGGTGTCTCGTTCTTGTGGTAATGTATGAGCGTCTAATTATATTGTTCTATGTTTCTTTAGAAAGTAAAGTACGATTCCTATTTATTTCTCACTGTGTGAAATGTTTATCTCATCTAATGTGTACTGTTTGTGAAAAGTTTGTTTTTATTTGATACTAGGATAGGTTTGTTGATAATTTCACTCATTTGTCTGTGAAAAATTACTATTGTTTTTAATTGGTAATGGCACAGATGTGCCCCTCTATGAGAATACACATCCAGATTATAAGAAATTTTACACCATCAACGCGGGTGATGGTTCTAACCTAGCAGAGATGGATGTAATTGTGGCAAATAGAGAACTTGAACGGAAAATTGGTGGTAAACCTTTGAAGATAACAGAGACGCGAACGGGCTCGCTCCTTGTGGAGGTTCGAAATGAACATCAGGCAAAAACTATCTCAAGAATCCAAACCCTTGCTGGGGTGAGCATCACTGTTGCTCCTCATGGAAGGTTGAATGAAACAAAAGGGACTATTTGGTATACAAATAAACCAAATTACGGAGATGATACTCTACTCGAAGAACTTGCCAGAAGTGGAGTAAAATCTATCTACCGGACCAAAAGAAGACAGAACGGAGCTGAAATACCCACCTCGTTGTACATATTGACCTTCGATTCTACGCGCCTACCTGAGTCCGTAAGTATAGGCTGGACGCGGTGCCCGGTGAGGCAATATATACCCAAGCCGCGTAGATGTTTTAAGTGTCAAAGTTTTGGTCACGGTGCAAGTAGCTGCTGTAAACAAGAAGCTGTCTGTTTTCACTGCTCCCGAGCAGCACATGAACTCCCTTGCACTCTACCACCTAAGTGCTCCAACTGTGAGGGGCCCCACCCCGCCAGTGACCAGTCCTGCCCTATCTATAAATTGGAACAGGAAATAGTTTCTACACAAACTACTGAGCGCGTAAGCTATGGTGAGGCAAAGCGGAAGGTTTCCGGTCGCTACGTGCGCCCTACGCATAGTTATTCATCGGCTGTGCGTCAGCCGCAATTACAGACAGCTGAGTCCGGCGGAACACGCATCAGCGAGGAGATACCGATGAGAGTCGGAGGCGAGTTTGCTCATGCCGTAACACAGACTAGTATAGCAACCCAGACTGACGCTCCAAATGAGGAACATAAAAGACCCCGAAGTTCTTACTCTAGATCCGAAAGACCAGAAAAGTCTTCCGATGGTGACTTACCACGCGCTGCCGGTACTGTGTCAGACCCTTCACCGTCCTGTGCGACTTTGGGTGATGTCTGTGTGGATGCCCGGAGCCATTTTGAAGCTGTGGCTGACCAACCTGGCTGCGATCAATCAATGCAGGTTTCGTCTGTTAGGGAGGAGGGAAAAAAGGAACAGGGCTCTCAGAGCCCGGGGTCAAAAGGAATGGATAAGGGACCTGAATCCCAGAGTAACACCTCCCCTGGAAATCCATCTACCGCAGTTGGTGCCCGAAAGCGCCTGCAAAGCGGCACTCCGTCTCCAATTGGAGGGATGACAGGGCAAGCCCCCAAAAAGCGTCCCACCTTTAAGCATATTGATAATTCAGATGACCCAACGGTTAAACCTCAAGGACTGGAATGTATACCTGTCCAAGTGTCCAGTAAACCTAGAGAGGCTCGAGAGCGAGGACGCGAGGGAAGTAACATCGTGACCCATCGTGTTCGCTCTCTGGAACGTGTTGTTGTGGTACCTGAAAGTATAGCAACTAAAATGAGAAAGAAATTCCCTATGCCAGCAGATATGCCCTCAATGCCCCCGCCTAATGTGCAGCTGCTCCCTTGGAGCTCGAGGCAGGAGAGTGGCAAAAACCCAAAAGATAGTAAACAAACTTCAGAGAAAAAAACTGACCCCAACTGAGAGATCTTCAAGCCGATAAACATAATGAGTCTTCTGCAATGGAACTGTCGAAGCTACCGCCGCAATTATGGTGATCTGAGGAGGTTGCTGCAAGAGCTTCAGCCGGGCTGTGTATGTCTCCAAGAGACAATGCTCGGAAGTCTGACACCTACACCACCGGCGAGTTACGTCGTAGAGACCTTCTCCCCTCTACCAAATCCGGTGCCAGGTACGGGCTTAGCTATTTTAGTGAGGCGGGATACGGGCTTCACAAGGCTTGGCCTGAACACTGCACTGCAGGCAATGGCGGTACGTCTTGGTATTGGCCCGCGCTTGCTCACAGTTTGTAATTTGTACCTACCTCCAGCTGATCCCATCACTACAGCAGATCTCCTGACCCTTTACGACCAACTACCCCGACCAGCGCTCATATTGGGGGATTTTAATGGAAAACACATAGCTTGGGGCAATCCCTCCACCGACCAGCGTGGGAGGATCATTGATGGCCTATTCACAAACTCAGACGCATGCTTATTAAATACAGGATTGCCCACCCATTTCCATGTGCAGACGGGCGTGTCATCGGCTATAGACCTCAGCTTGTGCACCGCTGATGTTGTTGCTGATCTGCACTGGAATGTTTGTGATGATCTGTGCGGTAGTGATCATTTCCCTATAGAGATACGGTTCGAGGAAAATCGTCCGACTCCCACCGAAGCCAGCTTTATTTTGAGGCGAGCCGACTGGGGGAGCTTCGAAGCACTCACTCAAATGTGTGATGTTGACGAGACCAGGCCAGTGGAAGACTTATTGGAAGAGTTTGTGGGCTGCCTGCTGATCGCTGCTGGCGTTAGTATCCCTAAGTCGAGGGGGGGTGCCCTCCAGCACAGAGTTCCTTGGTGGACAGATGAATGCACCATCACCAATATTGAAAGAAAACATGCCCTGCGACGCTATCAGAGGACGAAAAGTATGGCAGACAAAATATCCTACAATAGAGCCAGAGCAAGAGCACTACACACAAAGAATGAAGCAAGAAAACGTTCGTGGCAAAAATATGTATCGTCCCTAAATGCTGAAACGCCCATGTCGAAGGTATGGCAGCGAGTGAAGAAGATGTCTGGGAAGCAGAGCTATAGCCCACCCTGCTTGGAGGTCAATGGTGAGAAAACCGCGGACTCACAGCGCGTTGCGGCAGCTCTAGCCCGGCACTTCGCTAACGTCAGTAGCGGTGATCATTATTCACCAGCTTTCTTGGCCTTTAAAAGACAGCAGGAGAGTCGAAGTCTGATTTTCAACACAGATGAAAATCTCCCCTATAACGAACCTATTACCATCTTAGAAATTTATAACGCTCTCAAGGAAACTAAAAACACCTCTCCTGGTCCAGACGGCATTCACTATAAAATGTTGAAGAAAATGCACCCTACAGCCCTGAAAGTGCTTTTAGCAATATAGATCTGGACCACACACCAGTACCCCGATGCCTGGCGTTTTGCCACTGTCCTAGCTTTTTTAAAACCCGGCAAACCTCCTACAAATCCTGGCAGCTATCGCCCTATCGCCCTCACGAGCTGTATCGGCAAGGTGCTTGAAAAGATAGTTAATGTTAGGCTGGTGAAGTTTTTGGAAGCTCGTGACCTCCTCTCGCCTGTACAGTACGGCTTTCGCAGAATGCGAGGTACTACGGACGCTTTAGTCCGTCTGCAGAACCACCTAGTTAAATGCAAACGTGAGCGCCGGCATACTATATGTGTGTTTTTTGACATGGCGAAAGCCTATGATACTGCCTGGAGGTACGGTATATTGCAAAACCTGCATCGTGATGGGCTGAGGGGAAATATGGCTCTTTACCTGCAGCAATTCTTGAGCAGGAGGACTTTTCGAGTGAAAGTCGGCTCTTCGGAGTCTCCGTGTGAGACGCAGTCTGAAGGAGTCCCTCAAGGAAGCGTCATCAGCTGTACGCTTTTTGCTGTGGCTATTAATGGAATCACGACAGCTGTGCCGCCTGAGATCTGCTCGTCGCTATACGTTGACGATTTTATGGTGTACGCGTCTTCATACTTTTTGCCTGCTCTGGTTCGTAGAATTCAAAACGCTATAAATAATGCAAATGGTTGGGCATCGGAGCATGGGTTCACGTTCTCTACTGAGAAAACTATGGCTCTTCTTATTCCGGGAAACCACAAAATGCGTGACCCTCCACAACTTTTCCTGAAGGGCAGACCAATAGTCTACGCAGCAAATGCTAAATTTCTTGGTATGACCATCGATAGCAAACTTACGTGGAAACCTCACCTTCAGTCACTAAAAGCAGCGTCTATAATGAGATTAAATTTGCTAAAAAGCCTCTCAGGTCAAACGTGGGGCGCCGACCGTGTGACTCTCCTGCGGCTCTATAAGGCCCTCATCAGGTCTAAATTAGACTACGGTAGTGTAATATACCAGTATGCCAAAGAAAGTACTCTCCGTATGCTGGACCCAGTACACCACGCAGCCATTAGGCTCTGCACTGGAGCTTTTCGAAGCTCCCCCGTCACCAGTCTCTGCGTGGAAAGTGGGGAGCCCCCCCTCAAGCTTAGGCGTATGCAACTGTCATTACAATACCTAGCCCGGCTACAGCAACTCCCTCTCTCTCCGACCTGGATAAGTTTTCGTACCGACGTGGATGAGCGTATACCCACTCCGTATAATTTGCCATCCTCCGTAGATTATGGTGCGCTTATGAATAACGTGCGGTTCCCCCCCATGGAGGTCCTTCCCGCACGGGTTGCAGGTGCACCAACGTGGCGCATCCCAATTACTACTTTTTGTACAGGCTGCAAGATCCCTATGAAGGACCTGCTGCCGGCCTCGGTTTTGAGGGGTATCTTCTTGGATCATGTACTGGCGGAGCACTCTGATCAACGTAAGATATATACAGATGGTTCTAAAACGAATCAATCTGTTGGCTGTGCTGCTGTGTCTGGCGACTATGTGCGTGCTCGAAGGCTCCTGCAGGAAACTTCTGTTTTCTCGGCTGAACTACTTGCAGTTGTCGAGGCTCTAGACCTCGTGGCGCAAATACCCTACTATGATTTTGTAATTTTCACTGACTCGAAGAGTGTCTATGAAGCTGTCCAAGCATACCACAGCAATCACCCAATAATTAGTGACATTGTTGTCCGACTGTCACGCCTTGCCCGGAGCCCGAAGCATGTGCAAGTCTGCTGGGTGCCGGGCCATGTAGGGGTGGCCGGCAATGAGAGAGCTGATGCCGAGGCCCGGCGTGCTGCTGGATCTGATGACCTGCCGAACAACCCAGGTGTCCCCTGTAGGGATTACTACCCCATTATCAAGTCTACCGTGCGTGATGTGTGGCAACAATGCTGGGACATGGAATTGAATAATAAACTGAGAGTACTTAAGCCTATGGTGGGGGAATGGGCTTCAGCTGAATGTCGTAGCCGGCGTTTGGAGGTGATCCTATGTCGGCTGCGTATCGGGCACTGCCGACTCACCCACAGTCATCTAATGGAGCGTCGCCCACAGCCGCGCTGCAACACCTGTCATGTACCACTAACGGTGCTGCATGTACTTGCCGAATGTCCAAACTTTGCTGCTGCTAGAAGAGAATCCTTCCCTCATCTTCGAGATGCGGACACTTCGTCGCTGCACATTGGGATGCTTCGTGAGCCCCCCCGTGCTCGTTTCAACCTCGGAGCGCTAGCGACCTTTCTTGCACGAAGCGATTTGATAGGTAAAATATAACGAGCCTTTATGCCCAGAAAACGGAAATCTGTGTGCACTCTGCAAGTGCAAACTCATGCCGAAGTTATAACTTGAGGACCCCTCAGGGGGATACAATTATTGTATCTATGGGAACTAGCGCTCCCAGGGGGACAATGTGAGGGCCCGAGCTAAAGGTTAGGTAGGCTTTCTTTTGTTAAAATAGAATAGGTTTTGTTGTGTTACGGACCATCTCTTTTCGGTTCACTGCTGTCCTGTTTTTCACCGCCTACCACTTTCTTCTTCAACTTTTTCTTGTTTCATGAACTTCTTTCTTAGCTTTCTGTTTCTGTGCCCTTTCTGCATAGATTCCACGTTCCCTTAACTCCATACTAAATGGTGCCTTCTTCCTTCCTCTCTTTACATCTCATTGTTGAGGATAGGGAGGCTTAAACTAACTAATAAACTAATAAACTAAACTATAACTTGAGGAGAAGAAATGGCCGAGCGTACCGTGCTGCCACTCTTGTCTTTGTGAGGGGGTTCCAGCGTGGGTAAGACGCTCGGCCATAGTGTGGGCGGGTAGCTGGAGCCTCCGATTCGGGGTCCCAGCTGTTCTCGCACTCTTTACCCTGCTAAAATTTTAAAAATCTTTTTTTGTTTTGTATCAACTCGCGGTGTATACCGATACGTTTTGCAGGTGCGACCTGTAGAATGGATCCTGCTTATTGAGTGAGAAATCGTAATGTGCTTATGCAAACAAATATAACTGTGTGTGTTGAGGCAATGGAAATTGAGTTGACCACCGAAATAATGTTATAATACTACCTCGGAGGTGATGTAGAATTCAGGTATCTTTAAAACCATGAGACCTTCGGCGCGAAATAGTCGGAGCTACTGAAGCGCTAGTAAGCCTATGTTACTACTACTACTACTACTAATTGGTAATGAGAATGCGTTCTGACATCCTATGTTGAAAATTTAATAATAAAAACAATTATGTTGAAAGATACGTACGTTAAAGTGTCTAAAAATATTGAGCTTTAAACTCTGATCATAAAAAATGAAATGGAAGCGAGGGAAGAATAGAGTTTTACAAGTAGATCTTAAAAATGTACGAAGATATGAAGCACATACAAGTAGATAAGGTTTGTGTTTCTGGGGGTAAGAACTCCGCTTGTAGACATTAAGCACTGAGGTTATTTAAAATGTTCCTTGCTGGAGCATCGTTAGTCTAATTTTCGGAAATTCTCATCTCCGGTTCTCATCTCCATATTAAGACGCTCAACTATATCATGTGGTAAACTTTTCTTCATCCTTCAATGAAATTTCCCTCGTAATGCGGTCTCTTTGGAATATCAAAAAACCTTCAAATATTCCCATTGCTTAAACAGATTACCTTTGAGATCGCCAGCTGAGCGCAAACAGGCGACCACTCGGTCGAACTCCTCATGCTAACATGCCGTCACTCCTCATAGGATAGGCAAAATTTGTAGGTTAGTTAAGTTCGCATATTTTATGTTATGGCGACTGGCGCTCCCAGAGGGAATGGTTGTAGACATAGCTTCGAGACTTCTGTCTTTCGTGCCCACTTCAGTTCTGTCAGTGCTCATACATTCATTGCTATCTCATCTTAGTCTTTTCTTCCTCTTCTTTCCTAACTTGCTGTTTCTATGTGCAGAGTATCCTGTGCAAGAACACACCTTATGCATTATTTTTCCTTTTTCTACAGTTCGTCATGTGAGGGCCCGAGCTTAAAGGTTAGGTAGGCTTCCTTTTTGTTGTAATAAAATAGGTTTTTGTTTTGTTACGGACCATCTTTTTTCGGTTCACTGCTGTCCTGTTTTTCAGCACCTACCACTTTCTTCTTCAAATTTTTTCTTGTTTCATGAACTTTCCTAGCTTACCGTTTCTGTGCACTTTGTGCCTAGATTCCGCGTTCCCTCAACTCCATACTAAATGGTGCCTTCCTCTTTCCTCTCTTGGAACATCTTTGTCGTGGTTAAGGGAGGCTAAAACTTTCTAATATAATAATAAAAATAATTCTACAGTTCGTACTAAATGGTCCCTTCTCTTCTCTCATGAGATCCCTTTGTTATGGCTAGGGAGCCTTGAACTCATTCGCCCGGTCATAAATGAGTGGGCAGCTGAAATCCCCAACGGGGTTTTTGGCTGTCCTGTTTTCGCGGATTGTGCGTCGCTCTGTAGATGATCTCTTCAAAGATCAACTAGGACTCTTATAAAATGACAATGATGTGGGTGGCAATTGAAGCGGTCTTTGTGATGGCTGCTGTTTGTGTTTCCATGATGGTGATTGTGGCAAACTTTGAACAAGATTTATATAGTGTGCTTTTGTGTAACTATGTGAATTCTGTATTTTAAACTGTGAGATCTACGGCGCGATATAGTACGAATTACTGAAGCGCTAGGAAATCGATGCTAATACTACTACTACTACTACTGAACTCATTCATAAATGATGTCTCACCGTTAGTAACTTCAATTGCAGCAAAACAACATCCCTACGACTACGCGCGCAATAGTTCCAACTATTTTGTTTTGGTTACATAGTCGACGCGAGGAAAATGTCTCGCCCATTTATATTTTTTTGTAGCTTGAGTTGGGACCATGTTTGATATTTTTTTCTGGAGAGGAATAGGTGCGAAAAAAATTTCTGGAGAGGGATATGTGCGAAAAAAAATTCTGGAGAGCAATAGGCACGAAATAATTTACCGGAGAGGACTAGGTGCGAATTTTTTTCGGGAAAGGAATAGGTGCAAAAAAAAGAAGAGAAACAACCGTCCGTAATGTAATTCTACCAAACCCTGCCATGAGATCTGCATACAAAGCGAGCGGTGCGACCCAGTGAAATGGAACACGAAGGAACATGCTGTGGTAGTAACGTGGTTGAGTTGACTCGTCTTCTGATGCGAGTGCCTTGGAAGCTTTATGTAATAAAATGTTAAGTTGGTATTTTTGCGTCGAAATATGAGTTCACAATCTATGCCGGATTCACCAAGAATTGAATTCTGTACACCCAAGGGCTCTTAAAACCTACTTGAAGATAGACGTTCAGTGTATTACAGTGAAGTCGCTCGTAGCGTCCGAGTTGTGTTCTTAGTCACTCGCCGCGGATTTAATAATCATGGTTGTTGTTACGGCTGTAATTGGTTTAGTGTTAGCCATCTTATACGCATGACATCGAAACTTGATTTTTTTAATTTTCTTCCTTTAATTCCCTTTTTTTTGAGGTGGCTGCTTATGATGACTGAGCTATTTCTACAACGAACATTATTGGTAAACCTGTTTTTGTTGGTGCAATTACAGGGAAGTTTAGGCTTAAAATGCTGTTATTTTCCCAGAATGTAAACGCTAGTATGCGAGTTAGCATACTTAGCGTTGTGTTAGCGTCATTACAACTGTTATCTATGGGAATTATCGCTCCCAGGGAGAAGATGTGGGATTCCGAGCTGAAGGTTGGTAGACTTTCCCTCTGTTGAAAAAGAGTAGGTTTTTGATTTTCCAGGTTCACGGGACTACTATCCCGTGATCAAGGCTGCTGTAAGACGTTTGTGGCAAAAGGAATGGGACAACAGAATGGACAACAAACTGAGAACTATTAAAGAAACAGTTCTGGAATGGCCGTCGTCGAGGTGTCGCGTCCGCCGGGTGGAAGTGCTGCTCTGCCGTCTTCGCATTGGACATACTCGACTGACCCACCGTTATTTAGTGGAGCGACAACCACAGCCGCGATGCGAGCGGTGTCATATTTCCCTGACCGTCAAACACATCCTTGCGGAGTGCCCGAGATATGCAGCTGAGCGAAGTGTTTGTTTTCCAAACCTCCATCTTTTTGCCGTGGATGATGTGTTAACCAAAATGCTCGCGGAGATCGATCGTGTAACTTTTGATGTGGATGCACTGGTGTTGTTTCTTGAGAAATGCAAATTGTTGTCGGAAATCTGATCGAAGGTTGTACTTAATCATCCCTATCGTCCATACTTTCACGTGCTTGGAAATGTATGTACTCCATGTTGTACTTCTTGAAGAGATTTAACGGGAAGCCACGCTGTAAGGCATTATAGCCAGACGTGATATTGTTTTGGAAGTTTGAAGATGAAGAAACTGTAATATGGCCGGGCGTGCTGCGTTGGTTCCTCGGGGGTTTCAGCGTGGGTGAGGCGTCCGGCCATCAATGGGTGGACAGCTGAAACCCCCTACGGGGTTTGGCTGCTCAGTGCGTTGGAATGTACTGTGTTGTGTACAAACTTTAATGGGGAGACACTTGTAATCTTGAGTTGTAATTATGACCATGATGCTCAGATAATTTTGATGTTTCAAATAATAGCAATGTTCATCTTGTGTGCTTATTTGGAAGAGTCTGATACGAATTAAATTATGTGACCTTCGGTGCGATATAGTTTGAGTAACTGAAGCGCTAGCAAACCCATGTTACTACTACTACTACTATTACTACTTTGATTTTCCACGGATTATCTTCTGCTCTCTGCTGTCCATTTTTCAGCACCTATTACTTCCTTCTTCAACTCTTACCTTCTTTCATAAATTCCAATCTTGCTGTTTCTATGCGTGTGTGTGGAGAGGGAGCACACCTTGTGCATTGATTCACCGTTCCCTTAATTTCATACTTAATCCCCTCAGGGGGATACAACTAGTGTATCTATGGGAATTAGCGCTCCCAGGGGGAAAATGTGAGAGAGCCCAAGCTGAGAGTTGGGTAGGCCTTCTTTTTGTTGAAACAAAATATTTTTTTGCTATGTTAAGGACCACCTTTTTCGGTTCACTGCTGTCCTGTTTTTCAGCACCTACTACTTTCTTCTTCAACTCTTACCTTGTTTCATGAACTTCTTTCCTAATTTACTGTTTCTATGCCCCTTCTGCATAGATTCCGAATTTCCTAATATCCATACTAAATGGTACCTTCCTCCTTCCTCTCTGCGATGCGCTCTTTTTTGTAGCGGTTAGGGAGGCTTAAACTAACTCTTAATCTAATCTTTCATACTTAATTGTGCCTTCCTCCTTTTTATCTTAGGATTTTTTTTGTGGCTGGGGAAGCTTGAACTAACTCACCTGATCTGTTATACAATACTCCTCTCAAACATCCTGAGTAGGTGATTCAGTCGGGGAGTCTTGAGGAATACTTTTCCTCTAAGTCAGTGTTGTTCATTAATTTTTGCCAGTGAGCCACTTAGAACAAACGCATTGACTGAGAGAGCCGCAACTACTACAAGTTAGCCTGTATTTTAAAAACTATATATTAATAAAAATGATTAATTTATATATTTTTCGAGAGCCGCGCAATGGATACCACTGTCCTTAGTGATTCTTTACCTCTCTATCTTAACACGTTAGTTGCGATGGGTTAAACCGAAGTTCAATATTCAACTTGAATTTAAAGTCAAAAGTGATAAGCAAATTTGTAAATATCAAACATTAACTGGGCCTGTTAAATACCACTAATTTAGAAAGGTTGTTAGAATTTTTCAAAACGACCCATCGATGGGTCGTTTCGCAGCAGGAAAAACCTAAGCACGACCCACCGGTGGGTCGTGTCGCAGTCAACGTGTTAATGTGAGCTACACTGTGCAACTTCATGGTTCGTTTGTGGTGTAGATTATCTGTTCTGCCCTATCTTCTATTCAGTTTCTTCACTTTTTTTGTGTTGACAAGTTCAACTCGTGGAAGTGTTTGGTTTATTTCTTAAGGTTTTTAAATGTTTTCATCACTGAATTAGAGCACTTTTTAGAAGCTGCGAAGGCAAAAATTTGTATTTTTGTGTTTATCACCTGATCAGGGACTAAGTTTGAAACGCCTGTAACGGGTTTTGAATTTCAATGTACGTAGAATGGAATGTTTTTGTTAAAGTTGAACAAGCGTCGCACGCGTTAGAAAAGAGTTACTTTAGCACTGTTCTTGATCGCATTGATGATCCTCGGCAACTGTGTATTGTTCTAAAGACGTTGCGAATGAGGTCAAGCTCATTTTTGTTCTCTGCAATATTGTCTGGTGCCATTGTTTTTATTAGTTATTATTCTCAAGATGTAGGATCTGGTGAAAGATCCTTAAACAATAAAAAAATGATCATCATTCCAAGAGTTTTCCTAGTATTTTTGTGAATGAAATGTTTTCTTGATTAGATAACTGTTTGTTTTACCCTCCTACCCCTAGGTCGAAAGAAAACTTTCTGTCTTTTACATATTATCGGACGATATATTGCCGAATACTGACATAATTGTACGCTGCTTTAGTACTACCAGGTTAAACGTGCTCTTGAGGTCGGTCATACGCGTTTCAGCCGCTCATCGCTTCAGTGATCGGTCTTTATTTCGTATTTGCTTACGAGGCCGATGTATCGTGCTAGCGGAAAAGTGAGCTCGTCACTGAAGGCATTAAAATCTATTTCTAGTAGCAGAGTTCTTTGTGAGTCCTGCTGTGCATGTGTTGTCTAATTAATCGTTATCGTATAAGCTAAGACCACCGGCGCGATATAGGCCTTGGACCTGAAGCGCTAGTAGCGTTCTTGTAAACTACTACTACTGGATGCATTGATAGATGTAAATGGGTTGCTTTTTCCAAATCCGAACTATAAATAAAAGTGCGTGCAAAGCACCACGTCTTCCATGAGATCATTATTATGCAGTATTAAAGAAAGGCAATGAATAAAAATATTTGAACGTTTCGACCTCCTGGGTCATTATCAACCTGAAAATGACTGAGAAAAAACTAGTCGAATGAAAATCAACATAACCATTGAGAGCCTTGAACTGTGAGCCGCAGGGGCAGTAGTGAAAGCTATTGTAGGGGACCTGGACGCTCCCCCGGCCCCAGTCCTGGACTGTGTAGGGTTTTTCCTGGTGAGATTTGGTTGCGTAGATAGGCCGAGAGATTTGACTACCTGAATAGGCTGAAATTCCCTCAGGGGGATACAACTATTGTATCTGTGGGAATTAGCACTCCCAGAGGGAAAATGTGTAAGGGCTCGAGCTGAGAGTTAGGTAGGCTTTCTTTTTGTTGAAATGAATTTTTTTGTGTTATGTTAAGGTCCACCTTTTTTCGGTTCACTGCTGTCCTGTTTTTCACCACCTACTACTTTCTTCTTCAACTTTTATCTTGTTCCATGAGCTTCTTTATCAACTTACTACTGTTTCAATGTCCGTTCTGCATAGATTCCGTATTTTCTTATCTACATTTTAAATGGAGCTTTCCTCCTTCCTCTCTTCGATACGCTTTTTTTTAGCGGATAGGGAGGCTTAAACTCACATATAATCTAATCTATATCAACAATTTACCTGTTGTTGCACATGTCCCAGTGCGCAGTCAACGTATTAAGATGAACGACTAGACGTCCGCACTAGCCATTTCATTGATTTCTTAGTTCGATATTTCGGGGCTTAAGGTCTGGTGCATTTCGTTTTCGAAGTAAAAAAGCAAATGAAAACACTCTCCTTTTTAAAGTACGTATTTCTTTTTTATCCGTGAGTCTGATGTGCTGCTGGTAGTTAGTGTTAGCTGTGCAAAAAAGAAAAGAAAAAAAGGATGTTCAAGTGCAATTGAAATTCTCATAATGCGAGTTTTTGCGAATTTCAGATGGCCATTTCAAATTCCAGATGACATTGAGCGTTGGTATATCGTAAGTTTAAGCCGATTGTTCTGCCTTCAAGTTCCTAGTTATGGATACGCCTAGCATTAACTCAGACAGCTCAGTAGGACAAGTAAATGAAACGTCAGCTATGGATGTCGACAGTCCGTCAGAATTCAGAAACGTTTCTGAATCCAACGATCAAGATAAACTTCCTTCTAATAAGCCTGAGGCGCCTAGTTCTTTAGATAGTACGCATGACACTGTTAAAAGTGATCGCAAGGAATGCATACAACAGACTAACGACGGTGCTGCAGCTGTTACAGACGTCAGCCCAGTTTCTGACGATGCAGCAGCTGTTACAGACGTCAGGCCAGTTTGTGACGGTGCAACATACGCGGATGACGGTGCTGCTGCTGCATCGAGTCACAGTGCATCAGCCAGTGCATGCGACACTTCAGGAGCTGCTGATGGTACAGACGCAAGCAAGAGTCACGGCGCGAATCCCGTGTTCTTGTCTCAGTTGCTCGAAATGGGAGTTCCGTCCAACTTGGCCATCAGAGTGAGTGTGAAGTCGTATTTGTATTTTACCCTTTGTATGTTTCACCGATGTTACCTTCGAATTATGTGACCTGAAATTAGCTTCCGTTGTTTAGTTTATTAATTAGTTGTCATTGTTTTCCCTACTTTCATATTTGAACTCAAATTCCTGTGCTTATCTGTCCTAAACTTTACTTTCACCCGAAATTGACCGCAAGCGTAAGATTTTATTTTTTCTTCCTCTGTGATAGTGCGCTAATTTTACTAATTATTGGCCATGCAACCAGTAGGCAGCCTCAAATGCTATCAACGATCACTTGCTTTGAACCTCAACAGCTTAAAGTGGATTTAGTTATTATTTTACATACTACTGGATTGCGAAAACAAGATTCTTGCGCCAACCAGAATCTCTCTCATGCGTTCGATGTACATCCAAGTTCGACACTGTTCTCATTATTTTCCTGTTGCTTTAAGAAAGGCTTAAAGTGACTCGTCCAATCTATTTTGTTCTCATTGTTTACTGAACAAACAGTGCATCAGTTAGCACAAATGCACTTCAGTGACCTCTCATAAAGTTTTGTAGCTCTATGTCGTGTCTGAATTCTTCGTCCCCGCGGTGTGAGAGAGAGACTTCACTGCTTGAAATTGTTATTCACTTCCAGGTGCAAGATTCACGTGGAATAACTGAAAATATACTTTTTTCAACATGACACTTTGCCCCAAAGGGCTTCTGGATGCCTGAAAATAGCGTAATTTATTCGTCATTTCTTTGTTCCCGCACATTCGTAAGGTTAAATTTCTCGTGGAACAGTACTATATTATGAATACCTACAAACCCCTCAGGGGGATACAACTATTGTATCTATGGGAATTAGCGCTCCCAGGGGAAAAATGTGAGGGCCCGAGCTGAGAGTTAGGTAGGCCTTCTTTTTGTTGAAATAAAATGTTTTTTTTTGTTATGTTAAGGACCACCTTTTTTTCGGTTCACTACTGTCCTGTTTTTCAGCACCTCTGACTTTTTTCTTTAACTTTTATCTTATTTCATGATCTACTTTCTCAACTTACTGTTTCTATGCCCTTTCTGCATAGATTCCTCATTTTCTTATCTCCATACTAAATGGTGCCTTCCTCCTTCCTCTCTTCGATACGCTCTACTTTTGAAGCGGTTAGGGAGGCTTAAACTAACTTATAATCTAATCTATGAATACCTACAAATCTTTTCAGGAAGATACAAATTTTGTATCTGAGGGAATTAACCATAGGGAAAATATGTGGTCCTGAGCTAAGAGTTAGGTAGGCCATCTTTTTGTTGAAATAGAATAGGTAGTCTTTTGTTAAGGACCATCTTTTTTCAGTTCACTGCTGTCTTATTTTTCACCACATCAGACTTTCTTCTTCAACATTTATCTCGTTTTACAACCTTCCTTCTCAACTTTCTGCTTCTATGCGCAGGGTATTTTATATGGGGACACACCTTGTGCATAAATATCATAAAGAGTTCATCCTTACTTGTTCTGTGTATTTTAATTGCTCCTTACATACGCACTATTTCTGTTCTGAACAAAAGCTGAAATGTACATTGCAAGGTTTCCTGCCGTCGAGTTGTTTTAGCCGCTCTAGTTCTATTTACCAATAATTAAGAACCTCTGTGATAACAGAATTTTTTGAGCAGGCGTTGCTTTTCTCCGGCAACTGCAGTGTGGAAGCGGCTTTCACTTGGCTGGCCGAGCTGAGTGCAGAAGAGGCCGACGCTCTCAGCCTTCGACCTGGTACGCAAATCCCTCCTTCCCGTCGCTGTTCTCTGCTCGACTCACTTGAATTTTGTTAGCGAGCTGGACGCCGGAATATGGCCCGACTGGCTTGAATATATCTAGTTAGCTGGACGCCGTATCCATGCTACGATAGTATCACCATGTGGATTAGTGCCGCTGGAATATGCCCAAATGATTTGAATATTTCTAGCCAGCTGGACGCCGGAATATACCCGACAGGCTTGTATTTATCTAGTCAGCTGGACACCGTATCCATGATATGATAGTATCACCTTGTGGATTAGAGCTGCAGAAATATTTTCAAAAGTACTCAAGATGAAAGCGGGCTCATTATGTTGCGTTTACTGGAAGCTTTTTTTTTTGTTGCTTACGAACCAGAGAAATATTTAGGAAAATGGATTAGGCTAGTCGTCGGTGAGCAAACTAGTTTGTATTAATGTGGCTGTATCGCATTACTGCTACTCGAGTCGTAGAGTGTTGACATGTGTCCACTCATTCCTAAAAAGGATGAGGTGAGTGAAAAAACACGGGAATATGAACGTGTTCCTTGACTTTGACTCCAGTGGGAGGAATGGCCTAGATGTAGTAGTAGCTATCTATCTTCTATATTAAAAAAGGAGCCGCGTTCGTCCGTCCGTCCGTGTGTCACATCCACCAGACTGCAGTGTGAGATGAGCGTATCTGTGATACAAGCTTCAAACTCCACAATTTTCGGTGCCTTAACCCAGCAGATTGTGAGTCAGAATGAATATCACGTGTATTGGTAGGTTAGATTAGGTTGTATAGAATGTCAACGGTTGAGACTTGGGAAAGTATTGGAAAGCCCTAGAATAGCATTGGAAATCATGGGAAAGCCATGTTGAAGCTTAGTTGGTCCTATATCTAATCCTGTCATTTTTTGACGGGCCGTGTGCACTCGTAATGTATAATTTATGACACCTCGACTGAAAAGATTGATGAATTAGTCAATGCGGGCTCGTGTTTATATTTTTACAGACAAATGATGCTTAGATCACGATGAAATAAACCAGCCTGCACTCCTAAGATCTGAACTAAAGTGAGTTTACCAATTCCTTAGGAATCAACTTCAGTGGTACATTTCTTTCTAATTAGATGTCAAAAATGCTGAGGTTGTTGCGTTGTAACGCTTTTCTTCCTTTCAAAAAATTTCACTATATTTTGAAGCGTGATGGCTGTATACGAGTATAGTTGTTATTGTTTTTATTCCACTTAGAGGGATACAACTATTGTATCTGTGGGAATTAGCGCTCCCGAGAAAAATTGTGTGGCAGCGAGCTGAGAGTTACGTAGGAATTCTTTTCTTTGAAATAAAATGTTTATGGTTTTGTTTAGGACAACTTTTTTTGGTTCCCTGCTGTGCTGTTTATCAGCACCTTTGACCTTTTTCCTCAACTTGATATTTTCAATCCAACTTTCATACTAGAGAATTGCGCCGAGAAAAATTTTCTCACTTTGAAAACCAGCAGTACTAAAGCGAAATGTAGGATTCCTGAGTGCCTCTCAGTACTACTGTTATTCACTAACATCAGTGTCGGTGCTCACCAGTGTTGTACTAGGAATTCGTGTACTTCTTGGGATTTACAAGCACTTTCTTTGAAGGTTTAGTGATCCGAAGTTTATTCGTATTCTTTTTCACTTCCAGCAATTGTAATCTATACTTTGCTTTGTTTACATGAGCAAAGGGATTACTGGGAATGCAGAAAAATTGCAGTTTTGCGTGCGATATCTTTGAACGTACCCACACTACCCAGCTATAAAATATGAGACCTATAATTTGAACAGCCTGTTTTTATCTCGTTATCATATTGTATTTCCTTCGCAGTGCAGGACGATGCAGAAAAATTATAATTTTGCGTCCGATATCTTTGCACACATCTTCATAACCCAGCTGTAAAATATGAGACATGTATTTTGAACAATTCTATTCCATCTAGTTATTGTGTTGTATTTATTTCACTGTGCAGGATGATGCAAAAAAAACATCGTTTTGCGTGCCACATTTTTGCACTTATCCTCACAACCCAACTGCGAAATGTAAAACTTACGTTTTGAACAGTCTGTTTTTATCTCTTTTTCATATTGTATTAATTTCGCAGTGGAGGACGATGCCCATGACTGGGAAGACGTGGATGAGGACGACGAGAACGACACCTTCAGTCACAAGATGGCGCTGGTCGTGGACACGTCTTTGCGAATGAAGCCTGGCAAGACTGCTGCTCAGGTATCGCTAAACAGAGCAAACAGGACAAAAGTTACGTAGAGAGAATCTTGCGCACTACAAGGTGATGCTCACAGCACTGGTCTGCTGAATTACGCTTGAAAAACACAGTACGAGTGACTTTACTTCTCGTTGTGTTAGTTTAACCCTCTACCGTCAAAGTGGATTTCGAAATCCACTTTTATAAACAGCTTTAAATATTTTATTCCCTGTGGAATTTGTGCCCTAATGTGTTCTTCTAAGTTCATTTTGAAGTGGCAGTCACTTCCTCGTTGTGATGTCGGTGACTACATGAAGCCGATGCAGTTTAACGATGGTTGTTGTGATAACGGTGGTATGAGTACAAAATGCGGACGTTAAAGGGTTAAGGCTAGGGTCTACGATGCCGTATTTAAAAGAAATGCGTACTCACAGACTATAAGTGAGTCATGCATGGCCAAAAAAGTACAAGTTTTGAGGTGAAGGTAGGGTGCACGAGATTTAGATTTTTGGATGCTATGAAAGTAGGGTTGAGCGACTGAGTAGGTGACTGCGTAGACCACATTCAGGTGTGAGGTAATGATTCTATGGTGGCAATTTAAAACTCCAGCTATCGAGCTTTGCAACTCTACGCTAAATTCCTCACAAAAGTTAATGAAGACCCAAACACGTTGGCGATTGAACAGAGGCGATTTGTTTTGGAAGCAGTCTCTCTTGCATCCTAAAAGAAGTTTGAAGTGGAAAAAACACGTTGTACCTTTCATAATAACTTTAAGCTGGTTAGAGAGGAACCTCCGTTTCCATACTTAACACACTCACTGCATATTGGGCCATATGTGTACCACTAGATTATTGCTCATTCACGTGCCGGTAAGAATGAATGATGATTTCATCAGTTTTGCGACTTCTTTAAGCAAATAACCGTTATCATACTAAGTGATATGTCATCATGTTAGATTGTATTTCTCATATTTCTTAAGAAAGATAAAAATGTATTCGAACATTAAATTCGATTCCCGTATTTAGCTACGTACAACCTAACTAAACCATCCCTTAAAACTGCGGAAACACAGTTAATGAAATTAAAAGTAAAAGCTTAATAAAATCAAGACGCGTTAAATTTCAGGTGGGACACGCCGTACTCGGCCTGTATCGGCTGTTGCAACGCGCAGCTCCTCGCCAGCGCGCCTCTGCGCTCGCCAAGTGGGAGTACTGCGGGTAGGTCGGGCCGCCTGGACAGTTCGTGTGTGCACGGTGTTAGAGTCTCGGAATGCAGAACGAGGTTGAGGTGTGGGGGTTGCGGTTAGCAGTCCGTGCTTTTCATAACCCCGTGTTTTTCATAACCCCGTGTTTTACGTCAATTTAAAATTATTGACATTATAGTCGTCCGTGCATGGTATTAGATTATTAGATTCTCGAAATACAAGGCGAGGTTGAGTTCTAGTGGTTGCGGATAGCGGTCCTGACAGTTGATAACTCCATGTTTTACATCCATTTAAAGTTTTTGACATTGCCGGAACAAAATTTTAGCACTCTTGTTTTTCTCAGTAGCACGTTCCCACACACAGGCGGTTGCATAGAGGAGAGTTGGAATGGGCGATATATTTACTGATGAACTTTTTAGATCTAATCTACATTCTACTGAGCATGAGGTTTGCTTTATGATATAGTGGACTGTTACCTTTTAAATTGTGTGAATGAGAATTTCCAAGAGTACCACCCTCTCTCCTCTGAAGAACAACCTCGATCGTAGAATGACCATCAAGCATTCCTAGGGCTGTAGCTTAAAAGGTATGAATGTATTAGAATTGAACTAATTTACAATAGAGATGCATGTTTAAGTTTCTCTAGGTAATGTGGCCAATTTGCGCTGATATGAACTGAAGTAGCTTAGTAGCGGCTTGGCACACCCTAACGAAATGTATATATAGGTATATACCAAGCCTTTTCCTCTTTTCAAGTAGAGGGTGGCTAGCATCATTGACATGATACTTTACAGGGAATGTACATGATAGGGGTTCCCCAGGCCCCTAGTCACGCCCGAGCTTTAGGCCTCATTTTTCTCTCTAACGAAATGTAGCATATATTTTTGTGTTCAGGTACGGCTGCAACGAGGTGTAGTGTAGGAGTTGTTTAACATGATGTAAATGAAGTACATGCTATTTTGAAATTGTTGGTCATTAGCTAGAGGTCACGGGCGAGCTTTATCCAGATAGTTCAAATACTAGAGGAGCCAAAGCTGAGAAAGAGTCGTTTGTTGGAGGTATGATTGTTTGCAGTGAGACAAGTGCCCAGTCAACAATAAATATTTATGAGAATAATAATGTATGTAAACTCAAGAGAAGAAAAATATAACTAAGCGGGTAAGAACGAGCCAGTTATTCATAGTAGTATAATTATTCTCGAACTCTTTTTATTCCCTTGAAGAACTTGAGTTCAAAAGAGATTATTAGCTCGTAAGATTCAGGTGTACATCAACGAGAGCTGCTTTTAGCGTACACTTGTTAAGGGTACTCGAACCAAAAAGCGACGCAATGTACAACTGATGTCCTGTGTTCAAAGGATTGTGCGAATGATTACTCGTGTTTGGCTTGTCTTTCGATATTAAAGACAGTTCTGCTGTGTATTGTTATTGTTCAGATTGTGTGCTCAAATCTATTGTGGGTTTCATCATTCATCATGAGTGATTTATGCTTTTTTTGCAATCGAAATCATGTTACAGAATGGGACAGATTCCTCAAACTAGATGTCGCACTAAACAAAGACATGTAGACTGAAAACCCTTACCAAACTCCCTATTCACTATAGACAGATGACTGCAGTGCGATATCTTTACAAGCTCAAACGAACAGTAACTTTCATCATATTCACATGATGTAATTAACACTCTGACTGCGACACAAGCCACCGGTAGTACATGGAGGGAATTTTCCTAATGCTGCTGACCGACCAATAGTCACAAACTCAATTTCTATAAATACATAATCAAAGCTAAATGAAGGCACGATCCGGTTTATGTTTGCTATTTTCAAAATTGATTGTTATAATTGAGTTTAAATATGAGTTAAATATTAAACTTCAGTTTTACCTGTGGCAGTCAAAGTATTAATATGGTAAATCCTATTCACGCCTAGTCATGACATTTCTCTGAAGCCAGAGAGAAGATGGTAGTGTTGAGGGCAAGCGACGGCAACCAGCTAAGGCAGCTGAAGCGGAAGGCGGACGCTGTGAGGTTACCTGCTTACCTTGTGGCTGACGCTGGCCTCACGCAGGTCAGTTCTAAATGCTTGGTCTGCATTTCTGTGAGGCCCTGATCTTAGCCGTCTAGTGTTGAGCATTATTGACAGAGATGTTCGTTCGTGGCTTGTGGTTTATTTTAGTTCCATTTGTTTTCATAGTATTAGTTCGATTTGTCTTCTTGTTATTAGTTCGATTTGTCTTCTTGATATTAGTTCGATTTGTCTTCTGTAATTTGTTTGATTTATCGCCTTAATATTTGTCCGATTTATCTTCTCAATGTTTTTCCTGTTTGTCTTCTCAATATTTGCCCTGTTTGTCTTCTCAATATTTGTTCGGTTTGTCTTCTCAATATTTGTTCGGTTTGTTTTCTCAATATTTGTTCGGTTTGTCTTCTTAGTATTTGTTTGATGTCTTCTGAATATGTCACAGTAGTATTACATTGTTTTTACACACCATTTATTTTGAAGCACACGTATTTTATTCGAAACTTGGATTTGATTATTATTTTTTTGTTAATTTTATGTTTGTCATTTTATAATGTTCGTGATTCTAAGTTGTGTTTGTATGAATATAATTTAGGTCTAAGTTGTGTTAGATAACCATACTCGTAAATAATTTTTCTCAGTGACTCATTCATTGCTCTATTTAACATATCATTCTTAAATGTTGTAGATAGTGACTTATCTATTGCACTATTAGGCATATTTGTGAATATATCACACAATGACTTATTCCGTGCGCGATTTAGCGTATTATTCATAATAAATTTTCAGTGAATTTTATTCCTTCCACTATTTTGTACATCATTTCACGCTAGCTCTTATTGTTATCCAATGAGCCATTATTGGTGTCCGACTCGCTCTGGAGAAACTTTATATGCTTAATTCCGAATTAGTGATATTAATATTATATTCAGATTTGTGACCTGTAGTGGGACTAGGGCATTTTGGAACGTCTATGTGTTTTCTACACCTTGAAGCATTGTAAGATATTTGGATATTTTGAAATATTTTAATCGCGAAAAACATAGATGGTGTTTTTCTTTGTAGTCCAGATTAAAATTTTTCACGCTTAAACTTCAATTACTATGCCCAATGAACTGGTGTTAATTTTCAGTAGCATTATTCCTTAGAAAAAATTTTCTCACGTAGTTTGCCTCCACAAAAGGTATCTGCATTTTGCTGTAGAAAGTATTCTGCTAAGTAGTTATCAGCGAAAATTCCTTTGCTACCGGCTTTAAAACAGATGTACTAACATTCATGTAAAACCTTGTTGGTCGTACCGATAATACCAAAGTATGTACCTCTATTTTTCATGGGATGATCCGGCGGATGGAGCTTCTATACATGTTCCATCTCTAATGAGCAGGATATCTGTCATATTTTCGTATTTCCAGATCGCGCAGGGGTCAGTGACGGTATTGGCTGTCTTTGGCACCAGCAAGGAAGTTGACTTGATCACTGGAGACCTGAAGCTTTTGTGATGCGCTTTATTAGCTGCTTTTTCATGTCTCAACTCAACACTGTGATGTTGAATGTAGACATCATTCAGAGCATCGTCAAGTCCAGAAATACTTGTTCTCCCTAAGAGACATAGTGCGTTAAAACTCGGGTCACATATGATTGTTGGAAAAAAGTTTTAATCGGGACACTTTCCGTTTTCGCCATATTCAAAGAGAAAACGTGATATTTCGATCTGAATTTCTTTCAAGGTTTTTGACCTAGATGAAAACGCGTTTCACCATTGGATTCTACAGAATGTGTCGTACGCAAGTGTAACAAGATTATTCAGAAATTGGATGAAGAAAATGTTTTAATGTTTTATTCTATTTCTAATCACGAACTTTTGGCGACGAAATGGTATTATATTCTCGTTATGAATCAAAATAGAACAATTCCTTTTTAGGAGAAACTTTATCGCAAATCCAATATTATTTACATCGTTTTTCTGTGTTCAAAACTGGGGGAGAAATTCCATCGTGAGTGTAGAAAAATTATGGCTCTCACAAGAGCAATGTAAACTGTTGACCCTTCGAAAGACGGGCTATCGCAACACCTCTCTTGAAGGACCTAAATGGCTATAAGCTCATTGCGTCCAAATTGTCACGCACAAAATGCAGATGTGCCAAAACGGCCTGGCAACCCTGCAAGCTGCCAAAACGACCTGACAACCCTGCAAGTTGCCAAAACGGCCTGGCAACCCTGCAAGCTGCCAAAACGGCCTGGCAACCCTGCAAGCTGCCAAAACGGCCTGGCAACCCTGCAAGCTGCCAAAACGGCCTGGCAACCCTGCAAGCTGCCAAAACGGCCTGGCAACCCTGCAAGCTGCCAAAACGGCCTGGCAACCCTGCAAGCTGCCAAAACGGCCTGGCAACCCTGCAAGCTGCCAAAACGGCCTGGCAACCCTGCAAGCTGCCAAAACGGCCTGGCAACCCTGCAAGCTGCCAAAACGGCCTGGCAACCCTGCAAGCTGCCAAAACGGCCTGGCAACCCTGCAAGCTGCCAAAACGGCCTGGCAACCCTGCAAGCTGCCAAAACGGCCTGGCAACCCTGCAAGCTGCCAAAACGGCCTGGCAACCCTGCAAGCTGCCAAAACGGCCTGGCAACCCTGCAAGCTGCCAAAACGGCCTGGCAACCCTGCAAGCTGCCAAAACGGCCTGGCAACCCTGCAAGCTGCCAAAACGGCCTGGCAACCCTGCAAGCTGCCAAAACGGCCTGGCAACCCTGCAAGCGAGTGTGAATTTGACCGCAATATCTTGGAGAAAGAGAAAATCTCGGTACTATTGGTCCGCTTCTCCTTCGACGGTGCCTGGAGACTCAGTGGCTCTCTGAACAGTTGACAAATTTTTGTGGAAGTTTGGATGTTTTTGTGTATCGATTTGCGCCTTAAATTGAAAAGCGAAAATATGACGATTTTTGGTATAGACGATGCCCTCACCCACACATCTAACGTCGACGAGGATGTATCCGGTGACTACTGAGTGGGGAGCATCAAGAGGCAACACTAACTTATATTGGTGGATTTCTAGTCTTAGTATGAACTCTGTTCACAATGTACGTTTACCTTGGTGCAGCTGTACGGCACCGCTGAAGTAGCTTGCAGGTAGTGTTTGAATCTGCCCCAAATGAACAGATTTCAGTTGCAGTTAATATTTTCCGGCACGCTATGTTATACTGACGTTATTAAACATGTCAAGACGATGTGAAAATGCAGTGTCAAGTTCCTGGGCACCTTTATGATGCAGCAATGCGTCGCGCAGTGACCACATAAAGTGAAAATTTGCTCGTAGGTTGTGGCTGAATAACGTACAGTACAGTCGAAAACTTCATATTTTAGGTGGAGTAAATTAAACTCTAAAATGTCTACTGTACTCAGGCAAGCTATAACCTAATCGACATAACTCGTTATTACGTAATCTTTCTATTGAAATTCGTAGATGTTGGTTGATATTGCAATTGTTCAGTGCAAAACTTCAACTTGTTGAATCGTGTGGCCAAAACCTAGATGTACGCTGTTTGGCTTGTCCTAAATACATGTTCTAGTAACATTTCTTTGTTTGCTAGTTTCGTTACAGATTTCTAACATTTTTCTACCTTACGTTATTTCCTCCTGTGTACGAGTATTACTAATACATTCCCTCATTTGTTTAGTTGACTTTCAGTGTGAGCTAATAATAGGCTTGAGCATCACATCTCACCGATTTAACTAATTTTCTAATTCACAATATTTATCTCATTCTAAATTCAGCTGAATTAACCCTTAACCATGAGAATTTTTACTCGTTTCTGTAATTAGACTAGCCCTGGCACGAGGATGTCAACGACATCAAAATAGGGACGCTACTCGGCAGTAAATTTCAATAAACTCAAGATGGTGCGTGTTCGCCCAAGAAAATTGTGAGAATTTTAAGTAAATGTGCCATGTATGACACGTGGGGCAGTGAAAGGTTGAACGACTTCGTGGAACAGTTACTTCACGAGTACCTCAAATGCTCTCATGTTAACATTTATCATAATAACCATGCCTCGGCTTATAGTGACGCAAACCAAATTTTCCTTCCTGTAAGACTGGGAATTTTAGTGTGGTTTCCTGTTATGTACACGTACACGTGTTTAATTTTCGCTTTTCTGCTCAATTGACTTATTTCAAGTAGAAATGAGTAACAAATGCAGATACCAACGCTGTGGGTCATTTCGAGTCGCCGAAGAATACAGTGCCTTACATTTCCTAAAGGCGCGCGCGATTAGCTCAGGGCTCGCAGATGAGACTGCGGATTTATGTGGTTTCAGAGAGTACGAAATTCTCAGCTACTACTTCAGCAAAAGAGTTCGTTATAACATTCCCATGCTACGTACTAATCTTTAACATACCCTGCATTTTTGAACACTTTCTCCTGAGCTCTCAAAAATTTCATATGTGTAATAAAATAAGAATAAAGAATTCCACGATTATTGTCTAATTGAATGCCTTGATGTATAGAGACGATAATCACGTTGAGAAGTACCTGTTTCGTGATGGAATTGAGAAGCAACTACTGGTAATACCTTAGCCGGGCCCCATCAGAATGAGTGAACGAACATTAATTACCAAAAGTACTTATCACATACTTTAAGCAATTCTGAGTAAGTGAATCATATCCTTAAAAGCACCTTGGGGCAAAATCAAAGCTTACATTTGCTGTAAATGGTTTAATATCACTAATACAGACTTACGCTCAAAATTACAAGTTTAAAATTATCATAACGACTAAAACTGCGAATCCTGAAAGCTATCAAATTGACCTCAGAAGCGCATCTATCTAAACGTATCCCAAAATAGGAGGCAGTGCACCGTACTCATAAAAGTGGATTTGCACGATGAAAGTAGACATGACACAGGCCTATTAACGCAGGTTATTGCTCTGTTAAAATATTTTGTACAAATCGCTAGCATTTCTATACTGACGCACACGTCATTTGAAAAACAATAATTCGTTTGAAGTGTTTGACATCAAGCATAGGATCTCTATATTCAGCTTGAATTTTACAGTTTCTATATCAGATTAGAATAAATGGTTCAAGTTCAAAAGCTTTGAGAAAAATTGACTTCTTCGCTTTAACAAAAAATAACTTTTAACGAAAATGCAACAGCGACCGATAAACCATAACGTGCCTGAAACATGCTCACTTCACTGAATGCAGCTCTTGATTATTAGGCCGTTTTTTGAAGTGAAGTTAGAGGTAGATCGCGCACGCACATCTACTGTGTTCCGTTACATCAGTTATAGAAGATTAGCAAGGCTCTATATCGAGCAAAATTCGTTGTTCTCACAGCAGTTAATCATCAGAATGAAAGAAAAGAGAACTTGCACACTAAAAAACGGCACTTTCGTTAAAAATCATCTGATTTTTAAATAAGAGCGGTAAAGACCACCAAATATTTTGGACGACATCCGCAGTGAGTTCTCTCGAATCTCTCACAACACCTACCACTACGAACAATAATCATAGTTTTACGGAAGGCAGGAAGATATGCGAGCGATATTCCGGCCGAGCTTCAGGCGTCCTCGGCTCGTGGTCCGCGAGAAGATTTTTACACAAAGTACACCTCAACGAGAACAAGAAATCGGTTTTGTTAAGACCAATGAAGTGCGACGAGAAATTCGCTCCACTTGAAACACGAAATTTCTACCAAAATTATTCTGGAAAATCTGCTAAAAACAATATAAACTTGTTTGTGGTTGATCATTTGTGGCCCGTCGTAGCCGTTCAAATGGTGCAAGGCACTTGAAAGAGAAACGATACTTTAATTGAGTACCTACGTGAAGAAAATAGATATGTAAAACTATACACTAAAAAATTGAAATATTTCCTGCAAACCAGTAATTGTTTAATGTATCTCATGCTTTACACTTTGTATACTACCAAAAGATGTTTCAAATACGTCATAAATAAAAATTTCCACACTATATCCCGGAATTTTATGAGTCCTCTGTTGAGTGTCGCCAACGCACTCTTTACAATTTGGAGATCAATAAGTTCTCTTAACAACGAATACAGAACTACTGGTACGCACGACAAATTACTATTCCTGACATGAACTAACGATTAACGCAGGGACTTCACAGTCTAGTCACAGAAGACACTTCACCTTGAACGATACACGGAGAGCCTGGCAGAGCGACCACCTCTGCATGGCAATTAAGAGGCAGCTGTTGGCTGGAAGAGTTCCCTCCTCTTCTTGAACTCCTCTTTCTTCTTGAGTTTTTCTTCCTCTTCCTTTTTCCTGTCCTCCAGAGCTCGGTAGACGCGATCTCCCACCTCGAGCACTTTAGCTTTGGCCTCGAAGAATCTCTTCGCGCCGCCAACCCCCGTCTCGTCTACGTCAATTTCTTCCTTCGAGGCCAGTCGCATGACGCTCTGCAAGATCGGCACCATGTTCAAATAGACCTTCAATTACGGTCAGTAATATTAGAACCTTTTGAATTAGCTGATGTCGGCAAATTTGTCTCACTACATCGATGATAAACGTAACAGCGAAGATGGCTGATTGTGATTTATTGTTCAAGTACCTATTTTTTAGTTTGATTAATTTACCGTAAATAATGATACGCTGTAGAAGAAAACCTATGGCTTATGAATTACTGGTAAGAGCGAATCGAAATACGGTTATCTCAAACATTTGAGACTGGCGATGCAAACAACAGTTCGAACTTGTTGAGCTGTTTCTAAGATTTTCAAGTATCAGCATCATAATGAGCGTAGTATTCCCGTACGAGTACCAATTTAAGTGAGAATTAGTGACTGAACTTCACTGTAGTATTTGTTTTATACTACACTCCTAATACTTTAATTCAAAAGTGAAGCATAAAAAATTGACTTGCCCACGGTTAAGAAAGCACGAGCAGTGACACGAAATGTTAAAAAAAACTTGAGATACATCGAAACAATTTTAAAATACGATAGTTAAATGGAGAAACTTGAATTGTAAATAAATGTTGCAAAAGATCAAAGTTAATCGGGAATCTCTTCTACATAAACCCAGTCACCGGTTTCCCACATAGGCATACTTCACTTGACCAAAGCAGTGAATCAAAAATTAACTTTGCTAAGGACTCTTAAACGAGCACCAAATACGAGCTTAAAGAAAACAAAATTTAATTAATATCAAGGCCCTTTCACGGACATATATCCACTTTAAGATCAATCTCAGAACTAATTTTGATGTTTTTTCTTGAAACTGAATGTTTCTCTTGATGTTGAAAACAAACCTCAAGGCTGATGGTTCCGGCCTTGCTCGTAAGGTCCTTAACCATCTTCATGAAACAGTCGAGATTAAGCTTGCCATCCTTGGCGTACTTGTCGAACGTCTGTTTGCTCTCGAGGTGCGTCTGCGCGAGATCGAGCGCCTGCAGCAGCTGCTTCAGGTTAGCGAGGTCCATAGAGCCCGACTTGTCAGCAGGGGACGCGTACTTGCAGAACAGTCCCATGATCTGCGTCAGCTCCTCCTCGGTGAACTCCGGGTGCTGTAAACCAAGTATAGAGATTAATACATTAAATAAATCTTCAAAACCTTCTTCTCAACATGAATTCTCTATAGAGGGATATGCGTCGGTTATGCGTTATACATCGCACTTAGGTTATGCGTCAAGGGGGGTTATGCATCGCACCTTCGAAAATGGGAACTGTGCTTTGATCCCACTTTGGCCCTTGCGGTAATAACACCTGAGTATGTGCAGCCACTCCCGTGAAAATAATAAACGCAAGTAATTATCATTGTTATATTAGAACAAACCGGACTAATCTAAACCTATTGCCTATTCTATGCGTACTGAGGGGAGCAAACGAAGAAAACTGGTAAAAGTTAGAAAAATCTTCCCCTCACTTAGCTTGTACGTCACGCGTTCCTTGTTATATTTATAAGTTGAAAATAAAATTCATATAACGATTGGAATAATGGAGCGACCAATAAAGATAAATCTAATTTCCTGGTGCGGCAAAACAAGGGTTCCGTTTAATAAACTAAGATTTAGATCGCCTCATGCTTTTTTTCTCAAGCTCAGGTACGCTGATATGATAAACAAAAAATTGATAATGCCTGATTTTCATAAATATACACAAGAATGAAATAATGTAATAGCGTACCATTCATCAATATATTTTTTACTCTATAAAAATGCCTGTTGCTGTTTGCGGAGTGGAAAATGTCAGTATTAGCTCACAAAGCGGTTGAAATACTCATTACCCAAATGTTGAATATTAGTAACATAGGGCTAAAAAATAAATGCTCACAAGCAGAAGATATGTTTCACACTTCAAAAACTATAATTATAAATCAATAGTGCTCATGTAAATTAAACTCAATTTTACTGACGAATGTGCAGAGAAATCACATATTCGTCAAAATCAAGTATGAAAAGGGTTCATCCTCTTTTTGTGCTAATTAGCTCAACAGGAAAGGCTGTAAACATACGAATAGCATGGATTGTAATTAGTCAATAAGTTTATTGTATAGTTTCAATCAAACTTACATTCACGAGCATTAGAGAAGAAATAGGGGTATCAGACGCCATCGCTGAAAAAAATTATTTCTGAAAGAGCCGAGTGCAGAGAAAACTTAATCAAGTTAGCTTTAATTTCACGTTGCTTATGATTACTGACAATATATTCATTCGAAAGAGCGCTTTTAATTATAAAAAACACAGCATGAACATAAAGTAAAAGGATAGGTTGGAGCGCAAACTTTCCTCACCGTAAAATTCGTGACAATGCTTTTCATGATGACATTCCAATTCAAATAAACAATTTTAGTTTTTGTCATCACATAATTTGCAGAACCTTAAATTTCTACAGAGTTTTCTAATTCTCATATCGAAACCATCTTCAAATGGACGATTCCTCTGTTCCTCTCATCATCGTAGATTTGACTTGATATTTTACCCATAGTTGACAACCTTCATAATAAACTTAAAATAAGTGGAATTTTGTTTCAGATGAGTTACGTTTAACTCAGAAGCTTTAAGTTATTAATAAACACGCAACTACGACAACAAAAATGTTCCCGCCTACTTCAGTGGATTAATAATTTAGTGCCAACGCAAAAACCTGAAGAACTCGAGGATATTATTAGATGTTAGTCTAAGCCTCCCTAACCGCAAAAGCGTGCCTTCCTCCTTCCTCTCTTCGGAAGAGAGGAAGGAGGAAGGCACCATTTAGTATGGCAATAAGGTAACGCGGAATCTCTACAGAAGGGGCATAGAAACAGTAAGTTGAGAAAGAAGTTTATGAAATAAGATCAAAGTTGCAGAAGAAAGTACTAGGTGCTGAAAAACAGGACATTAGTGAACCAAAAAAGGTATTCCTCAACATAAAAATATTTTACTTCAACAAAAAGAAGGCCTACTTAACTCTCAGCTCGGGCCCTCACACATTTTCCCTTGGGAAAGCTAATTCCTATAGATCCAATATCCCCCATGAGGGGTCATAATTAACCCAAAATAAGTGGAATTTTATTACAGATGAGTAACGTATAACTAGAAAGCTGCAATATGTTTAATATACATACAACTACGAAAACAAACAAAAAATGTTCCAGCCTAGTTTAATGGATTAATAGATTAGTGCCAACGAAAAAGCAGCAGAGCTCAAGGAGAACCAGTGTTGTGTAGCAGCGCGGTCAGGAGGCTTTCCTAACATGGCCTGGCGCTGAGGAGGCCGGAGAACTCGGTGCGTGGCCGCGCAAATGTCAGCACTTGATTTAAACAATTTAAACAATTCATTTACCACAAGCGATACGGCAGTAGGTTGTTTCTCAAGTCTAGCACAATGGACACATTTGAGTTTAGCTACTTGTGGGCCCGATAAGTTCGGTGACTTTTGATCAATGCCTCTTAGTGATTTGTATTATTTTACTAACATGGCAGATAATGTGGCAACGAAACCCAACTCAGAAAGAAAGAGCCGACAGTACAAATACCTCTGAATTCAACAAACATCTGGTTCGTTTTATTTGTTGACTTTGTTCATTTAAGAACAAACTTACGATTTTTTTGTGCTATGAAAGTTGTAATAAAATTTAAACGAAACATAGCGACATAGTCTGACCAATGGTGCAATTTCACCAAGGCAGACGAGTCGAGACAAATTGGTAGCTGAGCAGTGCATACTTCGGTGGGTGAAGATGTGAAGCTACTCGGGTTTCTATTGAATAAATTAAACTAAAAACAAGGAAATGCAACACTTGGAAGTATTCTGTGAACTTGTGAACATTTCAGAGCAAATGTATGATTTTTCGTACCACTTTTATTTTTCGCTACGGATTCTTTGCAAACGTCTGATATCCGCCGAGGAGGCCTCTGTATGTACATGAAGTATATTGTCTGAAATTGGCGTTATTAAAAATATTGCATTGTGGCAACATTTAATTTCCGGTTTGTGCGCTAGGAATAACACCATTAATTCACAATGAACATTTATGTGGATCATACCCAATGTGATCACCTCGAATGTTCATTTTGCGCCACCCAAATTGGAGTTCTCCTGAGAGTGTAGTCAAGCATACTTTAAAATACCCCGAAAAAATGTAGTAGTAATCTTGGTTAACGTTCCGTTGACCTAAATCTTCCCTCTTGGATGGAATACAAATAAAGGAGAAAACTAAAGCTTTTGTTCTACTTGTGACATGGACTCGTCTCGGCCTTAGGTCGGACGCTGAAAAGAACAGTGCAATACCGCTGCTCAAAATAGAACTAGTCCAACGATTCGTGGTGTTCGCACTGCGACAGCAGGGTAAAAAATAGAGCGTTCAGCAATTACAGTGCTATAACGTACGCACAATTTGATCGAGAAATTTGTTCATGTTGCTCGAAATCGTCCACACGAAGTCGATTTATCCTTATAATTACACGGTGTCTTTGAGATAAACCCATACAAATTTCAAAAAGACGATTCATCGTTATGACAATATGCGTGTATTTGTGTGTGTTTATGAAAGTAAGCGAGTAAGAGTACGTGTCAGTCTTATTTGTGTTTTAATGAGGGTTAGGATCTTTGATTTTACAGATGTGATTATTTTAACATCTTTTTGTGTGTTCTGAGTTTAATTCTTTTCTTTCATGTTTCAGCTCTAAAGAGGGAATTCTAATGTTCGGAAACATTTCCAATAAACAACGCATATTTTAACAGTGGTTCTCCTTGTCACCTTACTTTACGGATATTGCCAGTTATTGAGAATTCCACACCTCATCTTCAACAACTACTAGAAATTGTTCAGTGTAAAAATGAATGAAAATAACTGAATGATGCCAGTTTCACTCACTTTCATGATACCATTTTAGCAGCCACCTCTCTCAGTAACCATTTCTATTTATATTTTATATGTTACAAACATAACATTTTACATCAAATACATTTTCATAGCCTAACTATGTATCATGTTTTTATATGTCAAGAAATTCAATCACAAATCTCTGCATGGTCAAAATGCTTTAAAAAATACGAGCAAAATACTGAATAGTTGAAACCTGAGCCTCATGTGTTCGTTCAACAGCCAAGCCAACATGAATTCAACGAGTGGAAACATCATTCGAGGAAATGAAGATAACCTTATAACTCAATTTGACAAGTTGCAATGCTTTAAGAAAGACCGTTTTCGCTAAATTTAAACCATCTTGAAATTCAATCTCAGTAAGGAAAGGCATTAACTATAAACAACGCTGTCACGTATCTGTAGCTTGACAGTCAGCGACGTAAAGTAGAAATCTTATAATTTCGAAAGCAGAAGAGCATCTCATCGTTTGAAGTCAAACTGGAGCCCCTCGGATGTGCCCTGTATTTTTTCAACGATAAGGGGGGAAAACTACTAAAATTTAAGACTGTGTCAATGGAACATGGTCGCTATTTTTTTACCGTCAGGTAGGCTACCGTTTACGAGGGAATTTCTACAATTTTAACAAAACACTTCCCAGTTCTTTCGCTTCGGAAACCTACTTATCACATGCTGACTTATGTTTCTGCTCATAGAATGATGAGGATATCGTTGAACAAATGTGGAAATTGTGCACACTCTTTGAAGTCAGTTGTTTAATATGTCGTAAGAGCTATTTTGATGTCAACTGCACGTCTACAGACTTATTAAACGATGGTTAATCCTTTCAATAGCTCAGGAACTTCCCAAAAGCAAACATTAGACTGCATTAAAAATTATTAATTCGATGAACTCGAATATTTTCTTTCATTTTTTCTACAAGCTTGCGCATCACTGCTACATCTCCCAGTAGAAATAAGCGATGGGTGATGCAAGAGCAACAGGCAGCTATAGTAACAAGACCGACACTGAAGACCAGCTCCGAGAAATACAGGGACAGGATGAGCAAATCTCTTTGTCTGTCGGAATGCCCCGACAGGATGCCAACCGCGCCATGAGATAGCGATCAAGTTACCGCTCAATATGAGGGTAGGTATTCGAGAGAAGAAACAAGGCAGGGTCAAACCAGGCTTTTTCCGTAGACCGTGTGGCAATGCTGACGTCCTGGCAACGAACCAATAGCAGCGCTCATACTGCATCTGGCAACACTGCTAGCCCACAAATCTGGCCCCACTATTGGCCTGACGACATATTGCAATGGTGATGTCATAAAGTTTGTTTGAAATGAAGCTGTTCTATTGGCTATCCGAACAAGAGGAGGTGTATTTTCCCCCCATAGAAACTCTACCTAATGTCTTCTACCGTGGTTGGTATTCGAGAGAATCCTGCGCATGCTGGCTCGGTATCACTTTTACGAGCTTCCTCATAACAAGGATGTGTGAACGTACGTCAAACGTAAGGTAATCTGGCAAGATACCGTGAATATGATAATGTACATACGTAACATACACTAAGTTTCAAACTCATACGTAAGTTTCCTAATGTAAGGTAAATGGCAGATCCCAGTCTGCTTTGATATGTAGGCATCAAAGAATACAGCGCGTGTTAAATGGCATGTTAAATTACAGGTGTACCTGCTTGCATGCGAGCAATAAATTCATTTGTATTATTTGCCTTCCTTCCAGCTTCAGTGTATCGTCGTATCAGTTTCAATTACCCCAATATAGGGTATCGGAACCACCTCTACTCAAACCCTTGACACTGTAGCACACAATCTAGCATACATGCCGTCAAGCGTCGGAGTGAAAGTAATTCTTTCTAGAAGTCCAATCAGAAACTTATGTTTAAGGGACAGCAACGCTGTTTTTACATTTGAGTAACCTGCAATGTTCGGATAAGCAACGACAGGTGGCCGCCATTCTAAGACAGGTTAAAATCAGGTATGATGAGAGTCTGCTGCAGAGTTGTAACTAGCTACACTGATGGTAAGTATGCCGCAGAGTTGTAACTATCTACACTCGTGATGAGAGTCTGCTGCAGAGTTGTAACTATCTACACTCATGATGAGTCAGCTGCAGAGATGTAACTATCTACACTCGTGATGAGAGTCAGCTGCAGAGCTGTAACTATCTACACTCATAACGAGAGCAACACAAAACCAGTTCGGGAGTAAGTCCATTCAAGATGAGAGTTACGTGATAGACCAAGGTAATTAAATACAACCACATTACGAGAAATGTTGCACAAAATGCATGGTAATCTATCCGCACGGTGATACGCGAGGTAGGAGCATTTTATTGCAAACTGTTTGTCCTAATCAAAGCCATTATAGTTAAAAGGAAGCCTCCAAGATCGAATGATTCAATACTGAAAAAACAAACTTAAAATGATTTCGATTTTAGAGACGAGAATTTTCTTTGTACAAGATAAGCGAGCATGAAAACATTTCCGTTCCGGACTCAGTTAGCAAATAAACCCAATCAGCATGAGCAGATTTATGAGCCTTGCTGATATTTGAATAGCAAGGAAAGTTGAACTTCGTGGAAAGATAAGATGTACGGCGGATGTAGCTCCAATCTTACGGAAATGACGCCACCAGAAGGGTTACTCATACGTTCTAAGAAACAGTTCATGTTAAAGATAGCATAATGCATACGAATTTGATTTTAGGCGTTTTCACACTAAAGTTGACCTTCTGCACAAAAAAGGTGCCGCGGGTCACCAGGTAATGTATTTCACAAACCTCGTCTCGTTTGACTAGTGTGAACATAAAAAAGGATTATCAACTAGTCCTTATATATTATTAGTCTTTAGACTATTCCTTATTTTATTAATTATTTGTGAAACTAGAGTTTTAGAAAGATATTAATAACAGTGATATATGTTCTTTTGATCGCTGAAGAGTTAAGCTTCCCTAACCAAAACAATAGTCTCCAAAAGAAATTTGATTAGATGTTAGTCCCAGCCTCCCTAACCGCTAAAAAAGCGTTTCGAAGAGAGGAATGAGGAAGGCACCATTTAGTATGGAGATAAGGGTCATAGAAACAGTAAGGGTAACAGTAAGAGAGGAAGGAGGAAGGCACCATTTAGTATGAAGATAAGGGTCATAAAAACAGTAAGTTGAAAAAGAAGTTTATGAAACACGATAAAATTTGAAGAAGAAAGTAGTAGGCACTGAAAAACAGGACAACAGTGAACCGAAAAAATGTGGTCCATAGCATAACAAAAACATCTTATTTCAACAAAAGAAGGCCTACCTATTTAATTCTCAGCTCGGGCCCTCATATATTTTTCCCCTGGGAGTGCTAATTCCCATAGAACCAATAGTTGTATTCCCTTAAGGGGTCTCCAAAAGAGAGGAAGAAGGAAAACATCAATTAATATGGAATCAAGGGAACGGGGAATCTATGTACAAGGTATGTCCCAACACCCAGCGCATAGAAACAGAACGATTGAAGTTTATGAAACCATGTTATATTGGAATAAGAAAATGAAAGGCGCTGAAAAGATGACAGTAGTGAACCGAAAAACGGTGGTCTGCTTGAGTATATCAATACAATGTTGTAACCTCCTGAGGGAAACGACGGTAGATTTTTATTTGAAAATGTGGAGTTGGACAATGTACCATATCCTAAACAGAGTCACCTAAGCGATAATTCAGCCTTTTTCGCAAGAAAAACCTAAAAAAGCTGCAGGAACTCAACAAGCTTTAGCACCAGATTTTTGCAGATCCGATCCGGTATATCATAATTTGTGTTAGCAGAGAACTATGTAAGGGTGCACTCTATAGGAATCCTTCTGGAAAATATTACGTATTTTTTCCTCTCCAAAATTCTCGGTAGGTCTGAGCTACAAACCAATATCAGGAATTTTATCTCCATTGCACACGTTTCCTATACGCTATTTTACGCAAGCACGACCAAGCATCGAAAGCTCAAACATAAGCCCGTCGTTACTTCAAATAGGCAACACAAACCAGTTCAGAGTGGACTAACGTTTATCAAACTAGATCTACCAGTATGTATAGAAATGGCATACAGCGATACAAGTCATTAACGTAGAAAATCGTGCAGTGAATATAAACTTGGACGCAAATGGATCCTTTGTAGATCATCTTTCAGGAGAGTCAACATATTGCTGTTTAGAGAGCACAGGCGGTTACTCAACACCCAACCCACAGCGTTCACGTGCTTAGCATGGATAAATTTGTAGTAGAGCCTTACTTTGTCGTCAACTCGCCTTACTTTGCTGTCAACTTCTCTACGAACGTTGCCTACATACGAACTGAGGATCGCAATCCAGAGAATTGAGTTCACTTAAAGAACAAAGGGATAAATACAAGAAAACCTCGTCAGATATTTTACCAACTCCGCTGGTGAAGAGAAAGAAGGTGTATTTCCATGCAAGTGTAGGTATACTTCTGTCACCCTGACGACAGAATAGTAGCAGATCTTCCTTGCGGGTAGCGCTCGATCAAGTCCCCCATAAAGCAAATGCCTTACACAAAGGCGACGAATCAACAACATTTTGCTCAAGGACCTCGATCAGAAGACACACATAGGCTCTCCTGCGGAGTTGCATTGAGGGAAGGAAGAAACATTGAGGAGTATCGTTCAAGGGATACAGCTGTTATATCTATGGGAATTAGCACTCGCAGGGGGAAAATGAGAGGTCCCGAGCTGAGAGTTACCTAGGCTTACTCTTTGATCAAATAAAATATATTTTTTCGTTGTTTAAGGACTTTTTTCTTTAGGTTCACTGCTAGCTCATTTTTCAGCACGTCTAACTTTCTTCTTCAAATTCTACCTTGTTTTATAGCATTCCTTTTCAATTTAGTGTGTAGGAGCATACATTGTGCATAGATTCTGCGTTTTCTTAACAAATTGACTGCGTATGATCCACCAGGGAATCGTGCTCAAGTTTTTCCTGCTGCGAAATGACCCATCAATAGGCCGTTTTAAAAAGTCTCAACATTCTGTTAAAATTAGCGGTATTTAATGGATCCAGTTGATGCTTGGCATTTATAAAATTTCGAAAAACGTGTGAATTTAAATTTGAGTTAAATACTGAACTTCAGTTTAACCCATCGCAGTCAATAGTCATAAACGCTATACTAAGCGGTGTTTTCACCCTTCCTGTCTTCGGAACGCCTTCGTTGCGGTTAGAGAGACAAACTAGCATTCAATCTAATCGAAAACATGTGTGCTAATTGTAACGTCGAATAAAAGTATAAAACACATGCCAGTGAAATAATACTAACGAAATTTTTAGATAAATAGTGTACAAAATCGGTAGAAATAAATTCAGCTCACAAATTTAGCCCCCCCCACACACACACACCCCTCACAAAAAAAGGAAAAAAGTTTCAGGCACACAAGAACAAAGCGGTGATTACGAAACTCAAAAAAGATTCAAAGCAAAATCGCAACTCGACGAAGAAAGGTCGCCTATTGCTGCAAAACACGACCGTGTCGGAAGATGACGCAAAACCTGGCTCCGCAATCATAACAAGTGCTACAACGTCGGCAGCAGCGGACGCGATAAGTTCCGAGACAGAGCAAAGAAAGAGCGCAATACAGATGTAAGGCTTCGTAGGAGGCACTCCATTGTCGGGGCAGAAGGTGTTCGGTTTGCGCAACGCAGAGTCGGTAAACAGACGCGTGGGGCGCTCTAAACACTCGCGCCGGAGCGAGTACAGAAAAAGAAACAAAGAAAGAAAAACAAGTTGTTTCCAATGAAGATGATACAAGAAGCACATCATTGCTATTTAAACTATCTTAAAGTAAGGATCCTTTCTTGATACACAAACATGAGTATCGTAATATCCATGTCACTAGTCAAAACAAATGATTGAGTTGAAACACACACACACATGGGTATCATAATACCCATAAAATTGCAGCGCCTTTCAAACGTGTTGCACGAGCATCAAAACATATTCCCAGACAAGCGGAACTCGTAAAAAATAATGTAAGCAATGTAATGTAAGCAAATCGGTTTTGGTGAGCACTTTTATACTAGTTGATATGGAATCAGATCTGCCTTGGATCAAATTTGCATTCTAGCATGTCTATTTTCATCTAGTCAATTTTCAATGTTTTATTCAGTTAGCGAACATGTAAATAAGCAGTTGCAAAAAGTAATAAAACAACTCTTACGTGAAAATTGCCAAGCGTATGTACGCATCAGCTAATATTTTTAACGCAGTAGTTCAAACACATCAAAAGCAAGTAGAGTACTGTCTATATTTGACCCTAAGAGCTGGAAGAGATTCATTTTATTTAAAAAAATATTCTACACTTTCAAAAACTTAAGGAGAACAAGTATCCTAAGTTTCACCCCCAATTCCGGGAGAATGTCACAAGATACAATAAAATGCTGCTGGAAACCATTACAACGAGTGATCAGATACGTGTAGCGCCACTTACTGAGTCGGGAATATAAAATGTAGCCTCTCACCTTCCCCTGATAAGATTTCTTATCGCAAAAATTCCTTATAAGATTTCTCATCGAATTGCCTCGTGAATCATAGTTCGTACTAGCTTATCAAAGTAATAGCGGAGTTATAGAAATAGCCTCACGGTTATCTTTAGTAAAAATTGTATGCATGGATTAACACATGACAAATGATAAATGCGTGGGCAAGCATCCGTTTTATGTAAACACAATTCAAAACAAAGCGCAAAAGTACACCAAGTAAAATATTAAAAAATATCCTCTAAAATTCGAAATGGAACGTACGCTGAGGCAACGTTCAAGTCATACCTTTTATCGGTAAATATCTTATCACTGAATAACTGTAATACGTGATTTCTTATCACAAGCAGCAGCGGAACTCGTGGGTAAAAACTTGCTTGATTAGCTCAAACGCAACGGTTTATAAATAAAAATGATCATTATTGATAAGCGCTTGAATAGAATTATCGTGGAACTGTTCTAGAATAAATTTACTTGACAAATAATTCTCCGTTGAGCCAAACCAACTTTCGAAAAATAAAATCTTAATGAACTCATACTTTATCTTTCAAGCAAATTTTACATAACAAGTTTTCTTTAAAATTACAAGTTAGTTTGAGCCTCTCTAAACACAATATAGGCGTTCTCAAGAATGAAAGGAGGGAGGCCCCATTTACATAGTATGGTCCTAAGGGAACAAGCAATTTATGCAAAAGCTGAGTACAATACCCAACACCCTGCGCACAGAAACAGTGATACTGAAAGAAGTTAAGAAGTTCATGAAAGAAGATAGAAGTTAAAGAAAGTAGAAGGTGCTGAAAAAAAGACCGCAGGGAACTGAAAAAATTGTCCATAACAAAACAAACCTCTACTCAATTTCAAAAATAAGTAGTACATAACCTGAAGTTCGGGGCCTCACATCTTGCACCTGGGGGCGCTAGTTCTCTCGGATACAATAGCTACATCCCCATGAGGGGAACTTCTAACATCTCAAAAACACTTGACGTTAGAGAATGTAGAGAATAGTACTCCCATGAGCAGAACACCAGCGTATGAAAAAGTAAATGTTGTGCACTCATCACCACTGGCAAGCGGGGACGTTTGCTCGATTACGCAATCCAATATTTAGCCTAGATTAGTCGTTAGAGTTTTAGCCTCCCTACCCAGCAACAAATGCGATCCACAGAGAGGAAGGAGGAAGGCACCATTTAGTATGGAGTTAAGGAAACGCGGAATCTACGCAGAAAGGCATAGAAACAGCAAGTTGTGAAAGAAGATCATGAAACAAGACCAAAATTGAAGAGGAAAGTAGTAGGTGCTGAAGAACAGGACAGCAGTGAACCCAAAAAATGTGGTCTTCAACATAAATAAAAAAAAACATTTTATTTCAACAAAAAAAGAAAGCCTACCTAACTCTCAGCTCGGGCCCTGACATTGTCCCCCTGGGAGCGCTAGTCCCCGTAGATACAATAATTGTATCCCCCTGAGGGGTCCAATATCAAGCTATGGATTTTTTGTATATCTGTCAATATGAGAAAAGAAATATCTATAACTTAAAACCTCTGACAAAAAGTATCATTCGCACAATCACAGGTACTACAACAAACAAAATCAATAAGCAGTTGGAGAATGTGGTGAGTCAACCGCTATTTTAAGCGGGTTCCACAGTTTTCATGAAGAGAGATTAGCGTTAAAAAAGCTGGTAGTGTTCTAGCATTCGATTTCTAAAAGAAAATTAAAGCGCTTTTCAGAACACTACTTGAAATAATACCTGCTCACCGCCTGTATAACAGGAGAGCAGTTCAATGGATGTTATAGACTCAGTAAACTCGTGACAAGGACAAAAACCTTTACTAGCAGGTTTAGAAGAAAATTTCCCCAATACCTTCCAAAACCCTGTGGCTGTACGGAATCAATAATTAGTTATAAAAAATCTGAGGTGATATTTCAATCAGAGCAGTAATAGAACAAATTTTTAAAATAAAAACGAAATTCTGCTTGGAATAATATGTTGAGAACATACACTTTTTGCCAGGCGTTCATGTAACCAGCGAACACGGCCCGTCAAAATTAACGGGATTCGATATTTTCTTTGAATAAATTTCCTAAATGTAGATTACAAACAAATATCTCCATCCTATTATTACCCAGGACTAAAATATTATTGTACTATATAGTGCACTGATGAAACTCGTATTACAGATACGGCCATAAAGCATCATACGACCAACCAAGCAACAACTGTATTATTAATTGATGTTAGCAAAGAAGTTCCTGAAAAAATTTGCTATATTTTTTCCTTGCAAAAATCTGTATTTTCTTGAACAATAGGTTCAATTTTCATTGCCGCAATATTTTTTTGCTTGTAAACAAAAGCGAGCGGATGGCAGGTTTTCTATATGATTTGAATGGTATCTGTGATACCATTTAAATAAAGTTATGAATCATTGGGAATGCTGCAAATGATTATAGCGGGAATAACAACCATTAAACATTCGGAGAAATAAAGTGCCATCGCATTAACTGAAGCACAAGCAGCGAGCAACTCGTCACCATCCAGCACAGTCACAAACATCCCGGAAACGTGAAGTTTTGCTGAGCAAAGAAATTGCACGAGCATGATGAAGTCGGATGGAAACTGTAAGCAGTTGAGGTACGAGCTTTTAGCAGAAGAACGATGCTTCTCTGCTAACGAAGCAACGCAAAAGAATTTGTACGAGCGTATAGGAAAAGACGAAGAAATATATCATGAAGTTGTTCTTCGCGACCACAAAAAGTATGTTACTTGCATAATTACTATGACTAACAGTTTTCACCAGTAAGAGAACAGCTTGCAGAATGTTGGCAATTGGTAAAATTTTTTCCCTCTCTAATGTATTCGCCCAAGAGATTCAGGAAATCAAAAAAAATGTTAATATCTTACCTTGTTCACCTTATAGGCTTAGTTAAATCGACCGAACCTTGCTAAACCTAGCTTACTAAGCCTTCCTTAAACGAGTAGTTAAACCTAGCCTGCCCTTGATAAAACTAGTAGTTTTAACTTACTTCGTTGAACTGTAAAATGTCAAAAGATATCTGCTGGATAAAACTATGAGTATTTAAAAACTACTACCCGTCTCTCCGACCAAAGTAAATACGTTCAAAATGGCCTCAAACATTACTATGTAGAGCTGAAATCCTATCCACACGTTTTCAAAGCCACTATAACTCTTGCGTTATGTTAATAAAACATCCAAACTTGCGTGTTCCTGCATTTTCTAAGGGCTAAAAGAAGTATTAGTTGATAGATACTTCCAGTGAAATGCCGTAGTATCGTGAGTGTAGATGATTAGAGGTGCTAATGCGACACTTCCCCCTTTCCTCTTTTCTTGCCCACTTTCATCCCATTCTTGCCCTCCCTTTCACCCTTTCCTTGCTCCTAAGCAGAAGGTGATTGGAGTAGCAGCAGTAGTCAGACGCTCCAGTGTAGGCAGTAATTCCAACAGCGCCTCGAGTGCTCCGTCTTGCTCTATCTCTCACACTGTTTGCTACCTTTGTTCTCGAACTCACATCTGCATGCGAGATTGGTAAGTTAATTCAGAAAATTTAGGGGAGATATTCTTCAAAATAAAATTGAATGTCATGTTTTTGAAAAACAGGAAAAAATGCCACACATTTTTTACCATCAATACATAGTATGGTATCACCATTAATACAATGGTTTTCCTATAATGCATCTTTAAAATAGGAAATATGTACTATTAGTGATTGATATTTTAAATAAATTTTCATTCGCATAATTTTTTTTCACGTTCGCACAATCTAAGTTACACATATTCTAATTCGTTTCGGTCGTACAGAATACAGAATAAAAAATTGATATTTCTATCGATTATGATCCTAAATTGACCCTAATATTCTCATCAACGAACTTTCTTTAAAAAAAACATCGGTTCAAATTCCTCCATACTTTGGACCAGTACGAGAAATTAACATGTTCAACATAACTCAACATTAATATTAAGACATTTTAAAAACTAACGACAGTTTCTTACCATTTTCACCTGGAACAAATTTTCTTCTTTTTCTTGAGAATTTTGCGTAGTCGAAGGCAGCAGCGGCTGCGGCAAGCTCGCCGGCGCAGCTCACGCCGAGTGAGCGCACCTCTTTAAAGCGTAAGCCGGGCGGTGGCGGCTGCAACATGGCGGGTATCGTGCCTACTGCATACCACCCACACGGTCCAAGAGTGGCACGGTTAAAGCACGAAAATAAAGTAATCTAAATGTGCATTTTAATAGTTTCAAGTACTAAAAGGGCAATAACTAAAAGGTAAAAAATATAAGATAATGCAGATGTGTAAAATATTTTTTGAACATTATTTGCAAAGGAGATGACAGCTCGCAATGTATTTTTAAATCAATTTGAGGCCAAATAAATTAGAAAAGTGCGTCACTGCAAGCAAAGTGTGAGAACGTTGTCACAATACAGAAAAGTGTGAAGCGAATCAAAGGAAAAATTAATCGGGTCATGAGTCACTGAAGCACAAAAATAAAACACGCAAGGGTGTATTAATGATTGGGAAAATAGCGAAATATTTGGACTTCATTTCAACGCAATGATGGTTCACTTCAAGCACATTTTTATTACTAAGTCCCCAGGTAACAAATCCATCGAGTTAACATGTTAGAAAAAATTAACGTACGTTAAACCAAACGCAGACTTTCCAAGGAATAAAAATTCATGTTTTAGATACGTTAAAATACTTCCCTGCATTGTATACCTACCTGACCATTCCCTGCGTTCCTACGAGTAATAAAGACGAGGGAATATGGTTTTATTTGACGTCGTAAAGTCTGTTTAGATAATCCTGAACGACCTCGCAGCCTGTCCTATATTTTACGACACGTTCAAGATTATGGGGACGTTGTCGAGATAATCGAGTGCCACTGTCGAGGCCGCCCTTGAAAAGTAAGGTTGTAAGTTGCTGAGTTTGAAAAACTACTTAACAGCTCGAAAAAAATTGTAACTTTCCTTATAAGTGTGAAAATGGAATGATATTTTACCTCGTTTGCTTAAATGATTGAATGATTATGATTATAAGTTAGTTTTAAGCCGCCCTAACCGCTACAAAAATAGAGTATCGAAGAGAGGAAGGAGGAAGGCACCATTTAGTATGGAGATAAGAAAATGAGGAATCTATGTTTAAGGGGCATAGAAACAGTAAGATGAGAAAGAAGTTCATGAAATAAGATCAAAGTTGAAGAAGAAAGTCAGAGGTGCTGAAAAACAGGACAGTAGTGAACCGAGAAAAGGTGGTCCTTAACATAACAAAAACATTTCATTTCAACAAAAAGAAGGCCTACCTAACTCTCAGCTCGGGCCCTCACATTTTTCCCCTGGGAGCGCTAATTCCCATAGATACAATAGTTGTATCTCCCTGAGGGGCTAAATGATTGAAATGCTGTTCATTCACACCGATACGCAAATGAACAATTTACCTAGTGGAATAAACCGGCAGTGGACGTGCTAATCGCAGATCCCAGCAGAATACGAAAGCCGCACAAAGTGAAGGGATAGTAGTCCTGCAATTACCACACTGCGCATTCCATCCCCACGTGAGGATGTTCCCAGCGTGAGATATAACGCTGGGAACACGCACGCTTGAGCTACCAAGCACACCACCGGAGCCCACTTCCGGAGACGATATAGTAGTTGCATAATGGTTTTCTGCTTTCCAAAGCTACCTTTTTGCAGCATAAATTACTGGCTGCTGAGTTAGAAATAACCTGTAACGTTAACCTGTTGAAAGGTTTGTGGTGAAGTGCCCGAGCTTACGGCAAACAAGCTACATAATAACGAGTTCGAGCATCACAATCCTGTCACATTTACTGTAATCTCGTTGAAAAGAGTAGTCACATTATAATTATGTAATGCAACAAAGCCTGCACAAAATCCAATCTACGAGAATAAACCGAAAATTCAAAATAAACTCAACAACACATGTATGCAAAATCGACTAATGTTACGTGAAGAATGTCATAACCAAGACATGTTCCGCCTACAGTCAACAAATGAACCATGAATGAATTGCTCAATAGGCGGGTTTGCGTATCCATTCCGTCATGCACGACGGCCAAAGTTTAACACATTCGCTTCCGCTGGCCGCACATGTGCGTCCAGCGGCTACATGTTAAGTAAGGATGTAAGTTGCAGAGTTTAAAAAACGACCACAGAGCTCGAAAAAAATTGTATCTTTCCTCCTAAGTGTGAAAATGAAATAACATGATATTTTACCTCGTGTGCTTAAATCTCTTCTAAAATATGTTAAAATAATTGAAATGCTGTTTTTCACAAAGATACGCAAATGAGCAATTTACCACGTGGTAAATCGGCAGTGAACGTGTTAACACGCTGCTTGCGACACGACCCATTGGTATGAGTTAGTTTTTCCTGCCGCGAAACGACCAAACGATATGTCGTATAAAAAAATTTAACTATCTTTTAAAATTAATGGCTTTCAATGAACTCACCCAGTCGATGTTTGATATTCATAAAACTTCTAATAAGTCTTGAATTTAAATTTGAGTTGAATACTGAAGTTGAATCCATCGCAGCCAACGCTTAGTTCCGTTACGGAGAACAACATTGGAGAGTCCTGCCGGCGGCTCCGCCTGCTCCACATCGATAACAGCTCCTCCACTGACACACTTCCATGTTGTCTGGCACCCGCCGCAAAAAGCGACGCATTGTTGACAAGGCAAACCCTCATTTTATCATCCCAACTCACACTTTATAAGAAGCGGACATGTACGCTTACAAGCTGCATAAAAAGTGGACTCGTACACTGACACGCTTCATAAAAAGCCTGAAGAGTATTTCTACAGCTTAGAGAGCATCTAGAAAAAAGTAAAATTCCAAGATTCTCACCTAATAATACCCTTGGTGTGTTTATTTATTTACTCATTCATTTATTTTGTTTATTAATTAAATAATTTATTTTTCTCCATTGATCGTTCCCTCATCGATGGAGTATTTACTTTAAATTGAGATACATTTCTTGAGCTTTGAGTCAAAGAAAAAAATAAAATAAAAATAAATGCAACCTCGATGAGCAGGAAAGCAATCCTTAAAACTTCTCGTCTTACAGTGAGAAACTCTTCAAGAACGACCGGGCAAATCCACCAGCTCCTTGCCAAGAGACTCAACATGAGGAAGTCGGAACACCAGAAGCAATACTTCTATAACAATCCAACCGCGCACAAAAAAACTCATATTCGTTTTTCCTCATACTTTTTACACCAAAATTTCTGCTAGACAACCAGATGGCAAAATGAACGCGATCATCAAAAATTATGCACGTTTATCTATGATCATAAGAACACTTCGAAACGATTAGATTGCTTAAGTTAGTTTAAGCCTCTCCGACCACTTCAAAATAGAATGCGAGGTGCAATAATTGTTAGCCTGAAGAGCATCAATTCTAGCCCCCGATGTGGATATACATGCAAAGTTAAAAACAAAGTTAGCCTGTTCTGAATATCAGACATGGCTGACGGTTTATTGATTATCCGACAGGCGCCACTCTCGTGACTCAAAGAACTTCCAATGTGATGGGGGTCATGGTCACATAAGTAAGTTCAAAATACTGCCATTAAACCCAACTGCACAGTGATTCAAACTCCTCCCGTTTTCGAAATAAGCGACGGATTTCTGAGCACAAAGAAATTTCAGTCTACATAACTCATGGAAATTCCACCTCGGAAAATCTCGATAGTACATCATTGCTCTTTGCAGGAGTCATGTATTATGAAACGAGTTTTGGAATCCCTTTTTTCAATCTCAAGGGTTCAAAAATGTAAAATAACAGAAAATAGAGGAGCTATTTGAGTACACTAACTAGCCGAAACATTTATCGTGGGAGAAGATTCATCTGCACGACAAGACCATCTTGAAGCTTGTAGAATTATTCAATAACAATTACATGAAGTCGACTTACCTTCAAGTACCTCATTATAACCTCACTTTACTTAGCAACTGTACAGGTCATTGGGAGCATTGTATTATCAGCACAGCGGATGCAAACGGCTTGATTCGTGATAAACCTCGAAGGTACAGTTCGGATCTTTTCCAGATAAGCCCCGCCACTAATCCAACACATAAGTTCTCCCACTTATAATTTTCGAAAGAATGCACCTATCGACTTCAAATTACTCTCAAGCGAACGATTAAAAGGTTCTTTAGTTTAAGAGTAATTTGAAGTCGATAGGTCCATTCTTTCGAAACTTAGAAGTGGGTGAAATTATGTGTTGCATTAGTTAAGGGGCCTATCTGGAAAAGATCCTACAGTTCTTCGAAAGAAGGCTCAGTTATGAAGAGAATTATCAATCCTTACTAGGTGATGAAGAGCCGTAATTTTCCGACATCGCGCATGCAGGTGCTGGAGAGATTACTTCACGCCGGAGGGACCGTTTTCATTGCTTCGGACACTGAATACTTTGTTTTTATATTGCTAATAAAGATGCCAACAAAATGATAGCAGCTCTATTGTTTTATGCTCAACGTCACTTCGCAGCCCGAGAGCCGGACGTGTGTATTCAGTGTTCGGTTTGTTTAGCTGCAGGCAGCTGCTAACAACTGAATTGATGTATGACAGCAAAGCAAACTAACAAAAGAAGTGCCTATAATTTACCAGTCATTATAAATCCGCGACAGAGTATGCAGCCAATATGGATCGAATCAATCAGGTTAATAACGGCAGAAAATGACGCAATAAAAACTCCTAAGAAAGACTGGAAGGGAGCTTTTAAGACCGATATTTTATGCTTCTAAAGTCAAAGGTATATAAGAAGAAATGTTTCTTCTCGTGCGTCTTCATTGCTGAAGGAATAAATGACTCAGAAGTGCGTTGATTCTAGAACGACTGATCTTAGCCCCACGATCTCTTCCACTTGCATCTAAAAATTACAACATTGGATGTATCTCTTGCAGTACCAACCAACGCTATAAAATCTCACTCACGAGTCACGACTAGGCAGCACAAACATTTAAGCAATAAAATAATTTTCTGAAAATGTTTCCTTGAATCGAAGATACATTAAATTCGTCACAAAACATTTCCTAAGCCCAAAGTATATCAAGTTAATTTTTCTAAATAGCTAGATGTCCTTAACATCTTCATTTTCCTTCACAAGAACTTGATAATTCTCGGAAGGGTAATCCAAAGGATGCTACGCAGTTTCTGCTGCATCATTTGCGCAGGAGCCTAAGGCCTAAGCATACTAGGCTAATTTTATAAATAGCTGGATACCCTTGACATTTTCCTGAGAGTCTTCATTTACCTTTTCAAGAACCCAATAATTCACGGAAGGACATTTCAAAGGAAGCCCCGCAGTTTACGTCGCAACATTTGCGCGGGAGCTTAGAAGCTCCGAGTCGGCACCACCGTAGCCAGAATAGCAGCAACGGCCCCCTACCGAACGCATCGTAGTTGTCTTAGCTAGGAAACCATATTGGCGTTATTCACGCCAGAGTTTATTAATTATGTTGAATAAAAAATTTATAAATATGAAAACTTTGTCGAGAAAAGGGCTGACCTAGCAGCCCAGAGTCACTGAGAGAACAAGTTGAGTGCGGACCATGATTTTCCTATAAGAAAGCAAGAAAATAAATTTTCTATTTACAACACGTTTTCTGAGCGCGTTTTATATACATTGGCGTTACAGTTTCCATGCGATACATACTGTTATACTTATTCTTCAAAATAAAGCGAAAGAAAGCACACAAAAAGTGAAAATTGTCCCCCGGGATGGAGATTTTTCGCGATCATTTCACAGGAACTAATAATTGCGCGAGAAACATGTTCAGCAGCGCCACTTTTTAACCAGCAGTAATGTTATTACAAATCAAGTTTACTGGCAATAAGATGCGTTTTTCCTTTCTTGGTGCTTCTCCCTTACGTTGACTACGTTTGTGCAGTTGCTACGGTTGGTTGGGTTAGGTTGTGCCTAGCAGAATTGAAAATCCGAATGTACTACTCAAATCCAATCGTATACTTCCTAAAAAGTTTGGAAAATATAATTGCACGATATTTTACCTCATACTAAAATCAAATTTGAAAAAGATAGTGGACTAGTTAAAATTTCATCCATTCATTCATGCCTGCCTGCCTGTATGCAAATGAGCAATTAACCTAGTGGTACACAAATGTCCCCATACGACATCGCGCTAAGTGGAGCTTGGCCAGTACGACCTACGGTGTGAAAAGCAAAGCACTGGCTTAATGCTGCCGTCTCACGTGTAAGTGGCAGAGTTTTAAAAACGACTTAACTGCTCGAAGAAAACAGGATCTTTCCTAAGAAGGGTGAAAATGTAATAACATGATTATATTTTACCTCGCAAAAACCGTAAAATAATAAATGTTTTTAAAAAAACATGCTAAAGTAAATGAAATTCTGTTCCTTCACGCCGATACTTAAATGAGCACTTTACCCATTGGTAAAACGGCACTGAACGTGTTGACGTACAGGTACGTAGCGGTGGACTCCAGCGTTTGCGATCGTTGTGCCATCGGCGCAGATGCAGCGAAGGTCGCAGGTGCCAGTGTGTGGGAGGTGAGGAGCGACAGACGGAAGTACAGTAAGTTTTAAATTCATTGTTCGAACGAAGAGGTCGGCGAGTGCCAAGTGTAAGCGGTAGCCTCCGATGTCTGTGGACGTCCAGAGCGCGGAATATTCTGCTCACATTTCCTGGGCGCGGCCAAGTACTCGTATTCTACTCACATTTCCTGGGCGTGGCCAAATATTCTCACATTTCCTGAGCGTGGCCAAACATTCTCACATTTCTTGGGTGGGTGCGGCCAAATATTCTACTCACATTTCCTGGCCATAAGAACTATTCAGGATTTTGCTTTCCAATTTCTTACTTTCATTCGGCTGCTTTCAAATTTGATTCAGATAAAATACTCCATAATTGAAATAAGGTATAGTTTAATAAAAGGACACTTTTATTTAAGTCAGTAATCTAACTACTCCAAAAAGTTGCCGTTTCCATCACGAATCCCCACTATATATAGGAAATCTTTCAGATTCCTTGTCCCTTAATCAAATGTTCCACTTTATGGGGCCTCAATCATATTTGATAAGTCGTACCTTATCTGTTTCTTCATTTTGTAATTTTGCCCAATATTTGCATTAGATCGAGTTCATTTTTTTTAATTAACTCTTCAACCACGACATTGTCATAGCGCTCTCTTTGTCTCTCGTCCACTGGAGGAATTTATGCCTCATTTATGTTAAAAAGAAAATGAAAAATAAGAAAAAGAAAAATAAGGAAAGAAAAAATGAGGAAAAAAAAAAATGAGGAAAAAAAAAAATGAGGAAAAAAAAAAATGAGGAAAAAAAAAATGAGGAAAAAAAAAATGAGGAAAAAAAAATGAGGAAAGAAAAAATGAGGAAAGAAAAAATGAGGAAAGAAAAAATGAGGAAAGAAAAAATGAGGAAAGAAAAAATGAGGAAAGAAAAAATGAGGAAAGAAAAAATGAGGAAAGAAAAAATGAGGAAAGAAAAAATGAGGAAAGAAAAAATGAGGAAAGAAAAAATGAGGAAAGAAAAAATGAGGAAAGAAAAAATGAGGAAAGAAAAAATGAGGAAAGAAAAAATGAGGAAAGAAAAAATGAGAGAAGAAAAAATGAGAGAAGAAAAAATGAGAAAAGAAAAAATGAGAAAAGAAAAAATGAGAAAAGGAAAGATAAGAAAAGGAAAGATAAGAAAAGGAAAGATAAGAAAAGGAAAGATAAGAAAAGGAAAGATAAGAAAAGGAAAGACAAGAAAAGGAAAGACAAGAAAAGGAAAGATAAGAAAAGGAAAGATAAGAAAAGGGAAAGATAAGAAAAGGGAAAGATAAGAAAAGGGAAAGATAAGAAAAAGGAAAGATAAGAAAAAGGAAAGATAAGAAAAAGGAAAGATATGAAAAGAAAAGATAAGAAAAGAAAAGATAAGAAAAGGAAAGATAAGAAAAGGAAAGATAAGAAAAGGAAAGATAAGAAAAGGAAAAATAAGAAAAGGAAAAATAAGAAAAAGAAAAATAAGAAAAAGAAAAATAAGAAAAAGAAAAATAAGACAAGGAAAGATAAGACAAGGAAAGATAAGACAAGGAAAGATAAGACAAGGAAAGATAAGACGAGGAAAGATAAGACGAGGAAAGATAAGACGAGGAAAGATAAGACGAGGAAAGATAAGACGAGGAAAGATAAGACGAGGAAAGATAAGACGAGGAAAGATAAGACGAGGAAAGATAAGACGAGGAAAGATAAGACGAGGAAAGATAAGACGAGGAAAGATAAGACGAGGAAAGATAAGACGAGGAAAGATAAGACGAGGAAAGATAAGACGAGGAAAGATAAGACGAGGAAAGATAAGACGAGGAAAGATAAGACGAGGAAAGATAAGACGAGGAAAGATAAGACGAGGAAAGATAAGACGAGGAAAGATAAGACGAGGAAAGATAAGACGAGGAAAGATAAGACGAGGAAAGATAAGACGAGGAAAGATAAGACGAGGAAAGATAAGACGAGGAAAGATAAGACAAGGAAAGATAAGACAAGGAAAGATAAGACGAGGGAAGGTAAGACGAGAAAAGATAAAACAAGGAAAGATAAGACAAGGAAATATTGGACAAGGAAAGATAAGACGAGGAAAGATAAGACAAGGAAAGATAAGACAAGGAAAGATAAGACGAGGGAAGGTAAGACGAGAAAAGATAAAAACAAGGAAAGATAAGACGAGGAAAGATAAAACAAGGAAAGATAAGACGAGGGAAGATAAGACGAGGGAAGATAAAACAAGGAAAGATAAGACAAGGAAATATTGGACAAGGAAATATAAGGCAAGGAAAGATAAGACAAAGAAAAAGCATCGACATTAGCTACCAATTCAAACCGAGTTGCCTCGATATTCAGCTGCAGTCCGATAAACAAACAAGCAACCGAATTAGAAGTATAGCTAAAAAGGGGAATACAAGAACTCCATTCACACAACGCAGTTGAGCAAGAATGGTACTGAATCGGTATAGGGTCAATGAGGAGGAATGAGCGACTTCGAGCACCAGCAGCCAAAGAGCAAGAGGTCGATCTTAGGTCGGCCAAAACATAAGTTGTCACCAAGAAGTGAGTACTTACATTATAATCTAGAGTTATTTTGAGCAACACCCTTGTTTTCGACTAACAGCATCGCAAGCTGGATAAATGGAAGTTCAATATTCAACTAAAATTAAGCTCAATATTCAATTGTGAGATGCTCAATAGAACACTTAGGATATACTTTCAATTGGCTTTGGTTAAGTATGTATACAAATTCAGTTTTTAACAATCTACAAGTCATTCCCGTCATGGAAATGTATCGCTTGCTAGTTAATTTCAACCCACTTTTTCTCGCACAAATTGACTGAATAGAGAAAAGTTTATTCCAAGACAAATTAATTCTCGACTTTAAAATTTCAACTCACCCATGAAATACATTAATTAGAATAGAAAGTTTTTCCATTTTCTACATCTGTCAATGAATAGACCAAGACAAAGGTAAGTTTTCTTAACCCTTTAACGTCCGAATTTTTGTACTCATATTACCGTTAACATAACCACCGTCACTAAACTGGCGCTGGCATCAGGCAGTCACCAATATCAGGATGAGAAAGGAACTGCCACTCGGCAGAGAACTTCAAAGAACACATTAGGGAACTAATTGAATAAAAAATACAATATATTGAGGGTATTTTTGAAAGAGGACACTGGTGTCCTCTGGGGCGTTAAAGGGTTAAGCAATGACTTTTTTAAATTTCTCATTTAACGGTCTATACCCAAGCTATCTGTGCAAGGACACCGTTCAATAGTGATTCAAATACACGTTTCATTAACTGAACACAGACACTTGAACGCCGCAATGGAGTAAATAGAGCGAAACGTAAATGCAGGTATTTCAGAAAATACACGGAGATAATACGTGCGGAACACTTTTCACAATATTAGTGAGAACAGAACACTGATGCGGAGCTCATTGAGCAGAGGGTGGCCAAAAATTTTGCAGTTCTCTGCAACACGAGTACTGAAATTTTTACACTAGTATCAGAACCATTCTTAATTTTAAAGAATAATTTTCCGTAGATAAGCAGCAGAAAAGGTCGATGCCCTAATTTATTGCCAATACTATTTTGTAGTGGAGACCCAATGCTAGACCCTGACCCAATGCTCGAACTCAATGGCCTCATAAAGCTGAAGCTCCAAACTTAAAACTTAGGTTCTGATAATGTATTTTAAATGTTTCAATAAACTGTCAATTGTTTTAATTAATTGCCCGTTTTATTATTATTATTATTATTATATAAGAAAGTTTTAGCCTCCCTTAACCACGACAAAGATGTTCCAAGAGAGGAAAGAGGAAGGCACCATTTAGTATGGAGTTGAGGGAACGCGGAATCTATGCACAAGGTGCACAGAAACAGTAAGCTAGGAAAGAAGTTCATGAAACAAGAAAAAAGTTGAAGAAGAAAGTATTAGGTGCTGAAAAACAGGACAGCAGTGAACCGAAAAAAGATGGTCCGTAACAAAACAAAAACCTATTTTATTACAACAAAAAGGAAGCCTACCTAACCTTTAGCTCAGGCCCTCACATATTCCCCCCTGGGAGCGCCAATTCCCATAGATACAATAGTTGTATCCCCTGAGGGGATAATTGCCCGTTCAAAAAAGTTCTTAGAAGTAATTCGCTCTCAATAATCAAGATTTCAGAGTAACGACAGCGGATAACTCGTCGTATTTTAAGCATAATCCCGCGAAATTTTAGCATTGCTTGCTCTCTTTGCTCCAGTAACGGTGCATGTCAATTTGCCACAATAATAAATTTATAAATTGGGTTAAAAATGTTGAGATCGGTACTCTTTCGGTCCTCCCTAGCGAATTAGGTGGAGAAAATCAGGCGGGGAATTAAAGACAAGATACAAGATTCTGAGTAACAAACGCACGAGCTGAATAGAAGTACAGCTCACAGGAAATCCAGGTAAGCAATCTATGACGAAGGTTTTTCCTGCAGAAACGCACATTTGCTCTGAATAAGAAGAGTGTGCTTGCAACAGATGAAGCACCTTTTCCCGTTAAATTTCCTGTAGATATTTGTAGTAACTTCTGCCGCTATAACGAGAGTTCCTAACTATCATTACACGGCTCTTCTAAGGAAAGATTAGATGCGATTATAGGCTAGATAAAGCCTAAGGGAACAAGCAATTTCTGCAAAAGCCAAGTACAATACCCAAAACCATAGGCTTAACATAGGCTTTTTTAACATAGGCTTTTCCAAAGAGAGGAAGGAAAAAACGTCCCATTAAGTATGGATTTCACGGAACTTTACGGGAAAGGGAGGTGTTGTGTTTCATCACCCTGCGCATACAAATAGCAAAATTGAACAAGTTCATGAAGATAACAGTTGAAGAAAAAAGTAATAGGCGCTGGAAAAGGGAAGTACTGAATTGGACAAGGGAAACCAGTGAACCGAAAACCGATGGTCTGTAACAAAACCAAAAACCTAACATATTTCAACAAAAGGAAGGCCTACCTAACCTTCAGCTACAAACTCCACATCCCCTTCTTGAAAAAGTTCAATTCCAACAGATACAATATTTCAATCCCCTCTGAGGAGGTCTTCAATGAAAAACGAGCGTTCATACTTGTCATACTTGTCAAAATGTTAAGATCGGTCTTCTCTTAACGAATTAGGTGAGAAAAAGTAAGTATCTTAATGAGACAAACAATCCATTCAAGTTTCCCGAAGGACGAAATTATAAGCGTCGCTCACAGTCAGGTAACTTGGAATAGATTTCTTAGCACCAAGAGCGCTTCAGGCGCTTAGTAATATCATCTCTTTATCACGGAAAAAATCTACGAAACTAAAGCATGCAGCAGAACTAATGACACACAAACAACCATTAGGGAAGCAGATTATTCCATTAGCGGGTCTACGACGCACAGAGATAGCTTAGGTAACAAATTAAAAAATGGAGGAATGACAACGCTTTTGCCAAAAGTACTTTCTAAGCTATTCTAAGAGGGAATATCTGAATTTCTCCCCAAGCGATGACAAATCTTCGTACGTACATATCGTCTTCTAAATCAGTACCGTTAGTCAAAACGTGTTTTTCCTATTCAATATCGCAAGCAATCATTCTACACTGACGGGATTCTGAGACTCCCCCAAAAACAGGGAAATATTATTGCTGAGACGACTTATAATATTATTTCGTAACGAATGAGACTCACTTGAATGCAGGATACATTTTAGCGTGCAAAATACAAGGTACACAAACAAAAATCGAGGCAGGTGCCGAAGGTCAAGGCGCCACACACAAAAGGTCACCAATAAGCCCCGAACTTTCACTATCTCGAGCAAGCAAGGCAGAGAATTAGAGACGGAAGGTGCAAGGAGAGCTGCCATATCGCCCGCCCGATGCCTGCCTTTTTTTAAACAACCATATGGCATCGATGAACATGATGAAGTCATTTTTTTTTTTTTTTTGAGACGCACAGAGACTATTTTAGTGACGTGGTGCTGAGCGCACTGATATACGGGCGTCAGTAGTTTTTTGGGGACTCAATTTTTGTTACACGTTTGAGATCAACGGCGATTTTAGCTGACAATTCTGACACTTCACACAGACCAACACGGTGTCGGCCCACGAAGAACTGGAGTCCTTTAAAACACAACTCGAGCTCCTCAGATTCAAACAAGTTTTAATACCGAGACAAATATTTTATTGAAGGCATTGGATACCTAGGTAGAAGTAATAGGCCGTCAGTTTGAAGTTTAATGAGATACAAAGCTCGTCAAGATGAGGCTGGTAAAATTTGCCTAAAATTACCATAGAATGGCTTGAACTAATATGTACTAAGCGAAAACTAGAGAAGTTGGTCGTTACTAGAAGTCAACTCAAGGTAACACGTAAACGCGAGGTAAGAAGAGTTTTGCAATAAGTTGAAATACAGTTAACGAACAAATAGATAACACAATAGTAGTAAACTGGGTTTTGAACTGTCCAGTTAAAAAGATACCCTTAACCATACTGTACTTCATAGCCTAGATAAATTAGTTTAAGCCTCCCTTACCCCAAGAAAGAGTTCCGAAGAGAGAAAGGAGGAAAGCACCAATAAGTATGGGCTTGAGGGAATGCGAAATTTGAGCACAAGGAGCGTAGAAATAGTAAGTTGAGAAAGAAGCTTATAAAACAAGATAAAAGTTGCAGATAAAAGAAGAAGTGCTGAAAAAATAGGACAGCAGGGAACCGAAAAAAGGTTTTCCTCAACAGAAACAATAAACCTTATTCTATTTCGACAAAAGGAAGACGTACCTAAATTTTTGCTAGGGACCTTACATATTCTTCCTGAGAGCACTAATTCCCGTAGAAACAAGAGCTGTATTTCCCTTATTATACTTCATGGCATGCACTAATCACTAATCTACGCTAATTCTTCAAATTACAGACATTCACCAAAAAGAAATAAAGAAAATAAAAAAAGGTTAATCATCAAATCAGTGACAATGAACATAGTCCGAAAAATGTAGAGTAGGTGTGCAAGAAGGGAAAATTGATAAATCACACAGATTCATTTGCTCCAACTAGACGGAGAAGAACAGATGGGCGAAACACGGAGTGGAGAAGGCTTAGCACCATAACGTTCAAGAACCGAAACGCCCACTACTGCTGTACAACTGCGTTTCTCTTCGATATCTCCGCCCGAAAATGAATTTCTGCATTCATCGTTTTCCCATTCAGCTCACGCGATCCGATCGAACACTATGCATTATTGCATAGACTTTAAACCCCTGCATGTATGATTGTTCATAGTAATGAGGATGGTTAAGTATATGATTTAAGATCTATGAAATCTAACTAGGATGTTTATATCTTAATTGCTAGGTATTAGTGTGAGGAAATACTACTCTCATAAGATGTTTTTGGGAATTTTTGAGAAATACTCTCGTAAAATATTTTTTGGGGAATTTTTGAGAAATACTCTCGTAAAATATTTTTTGGGGAATTTTTGAGAAATACTCTCGTAAAATATTTTTTTTGGGGAGTTTAGTTTATTGGTTAGTTTAAGCCTCCCTATCCTCAACAATGAGATGTAAAGAGAGGAAGGAAGAAGGCACCATTTAGTATGGAGTTAAGGGAACGTGGAATCTATGCAGAAAGGGCACAGAAACAGAAAGCTAAGAAAGAAGTTCATGAAACAAGAAAAAGTTGAAGAAGAAAGTGGTAGGCGGTGAAAAACAGGACAGCAGTGAACCGAAAAAAAGATGGTCCGTAACACAACAAAACCTATTCTATTTTAACAAAAGAAAGCCTACCTAACCTTTAGCTTTTTTGGGGGGGAAACAGGCTTGTAAAATGTTCTTTGGGAAAATACTTCACTTTATGGTTCAAAGATGCTGTGCTTTATTTTGTGAGAGATGTTACAGCAAGGATTGGAATTTGACGGTTAGGCCGCCAAGCGGGGCTGCTTCGAGGGGGAAAAAGGGATACGTTAGCAGAGAACCTATTGTGCTACACCAATGAACGCTTGCCTAGCGATCACGCGAGAAGGTGTGTCTGAGCACACACCAATGGGAGTCCCAGACGTCAGAACAAACAAGGATCTCGCCAATCAGGATGCAGATACGGCCTCTGTAGAATGGAATGTTCGAGATCAATCTCGAAGGAAGAAAGGGAAATACTTATAAGGAGTTGGGATGAAGCCTCGAGAGGGATTTTCCGCTCGTTGACGCTACGAGAGAGACGCATAATCAAGGAGGGGTTTTGCAGCCGGAATACCGGCAGACGCCGGTATTACCCGGCATTATACCAAGTCCGGTGTTGACTGCAAGTGAAGAGCGCCGCCGGCACACTTTCGACATGAGCAGCCAAAATCCAACATCTAAAGTGAAAGTTAACCATCGAAGTTTCGAGAGGAGGCGTCCAGTGTATCAACAAACTTCAAAGTACTGACGTGCGTCAGGAGTCATTCGTAGCACAGCAGCGAGGCAGCGGTAATCGGCAAGCGTAAATGTCGTCAGCGACGGAGCATTCAGACATCTCTGCATCGGGACCGCTCACACGGGCAACTTCAGCGTCAAGATTTGGAGCCATGCAATTACTAACGAACACGAGTTGTGAAGCCGGCAGCATGAAGCTGGAGCGGGGAAGGCACCGCAGCAGCGCGTCAGCGAGAGATCAGTTCAGAACAGCAGATATTCTCAGCAATGACGAAGAAAATCAGCAGTGAGCGACAGCACATCGGCAGTGAATGTCTATCAGTGAACCACTTATTATCAAAGGGGCGAGTGTTTTATGGTTGTGAGAGCTCTGTTAGGTGGTGATAAAAGTTCAATTTCAGATGTAGAACAGCACCCAGAAAAGTGCTTTTCAAAGTGTTGCGCAAAATCATACAAATTATAGGCAATCGGTCTCCTGTGTTTATTTAGTCGAGGATCGAATTCACGTTGTGAATGGTGCGACGCTTCATATGATTCGACACCTTGTCACAATTACAGGTTAAATCGTGATGTGTCATTCTCGTAAATATTATGCTTGTGTTGCTGTGGAGCCCGCGATTTTGTGGATGCGTAATTTGTTGTCAACGAAGGAGTATTGGTAACTTGAATTATCGGTAAGCATCACATTTATACCATGTCGTGTTTAAAGTTTTATGGCGGTAGAAATGTGCATACTTTCATAAACGCAGTTGTGCCCTTTCAAATCATTTCGTTTCAATGCCTTGTGTATTTAGCCACGTGTCTCCAAATAAATTCATGTAAATCTGGCTAATTCTTTCATTCTCCATGTCTGGTATGCAGGTGTACGCAAGCATGAAGGATAATACTATAAAATGTGTACGGGGGTTGAGAGTCCCTCAGCGTATGGGAAGGGGGTCCTAAACCCACCCTCTTCTCTGCATCGCAACATAGAATAAAAGATAAAATTAAATGCATAGAGAGATTACAAAAGAGCTGTTGAAAATACTAGATTCTTACATTTATCTAGTAACTAAAGATATGCAAGAATAATGACACAAGTAAGGCCCGCAACTCGCATCTTACCAGAGAGCGTATCACGAATACAAATACTCCCTAATATGCGTTGGCAGCACGGACACATCGCGTGACCTCTTCTCGAGTTAAAGGTGAAATTTGGTCGGAATTGACATGAATGAGCCAGAAACACGTCGGACTGCTATCGAAAAAGCACAAAAAAGGTTTCGTATAAATCATTCCTGACTAAAACTTAGGTATAGTATGCTTCTTGCTGCTTCGCCCTATAGATTTGAACACAGATTTTAAAGAAAATGAAAACTAACGCATTTTAAAGAGAATGAAATCTAACACAAATTTCATAGAGAACGAAAACTGCTAAATTTTGGTACAAATTCAGTACATTAACAACACAATTCGCAGTGAAATAAATACAAGAAAAATATTGCACATTAGAAGCAAATATTGTCTCGCAGTTAATAAGAAAACGGCGGAGCAGGTGCTGACCGTAAGCCTGGAATAAAACATTAAGAGTTTAAGGAAGCATTGATCAATCCACGTCGCACACCTGCGGTACGTTTTATTCTCTAGGTGGACGGAATGTTCAGCACGTTTTACGGACAAACGTGGCACTCAAAATAAAAGTGAACTGTCGAACAGCATAACCACAGAGCCAACATCCATGATGTTCCAAAATTTATCTTTACCGGAACGCTTACTCAAAGCGTAACGGACTTCCAATCTTCAAAAAACTTTCCATCAATTAATTCAATATACTTACAGAATGCGAAAATGTATCGAAGTTTATTTACTTCTGGTACTGTTTATATAAAGAGTAAATCTGAAGGATATGTCAGTTATCGATTTTGTAAATTTTGATGCCTTAGCATAGTTAATAAGATCGAAATAAACAAGTTTTCTTCTATGCACTTTCCGTCTCAAATGAGTATTTGGTAAATGTTGAGGACTTGACCATAATCGATTTTCCACTTTTTGATCAACAAAGATTGTTGATCAGACTAAAATAAACAAGTTTTCTTCAATGCACTTTCCGGCGGAAATAAGTATTTTAAAAGTTATGGCATTAAATGAGTTACCGTAACTCCAGTGTTTGCGGCGGGGAAAAATATACCGCGCGGTCCGACGTGAAAGTAAACAGGCGTTCCCGCGCGCCAACCAAGCCGACGAAGAGCAAACCCCCTATTACAAACGTAAAGAGGTTGGGTCGTGAGGGGTAGCAACAGTTCTTTTAGTGAAAATTATACAACTAAAAGAACTGTGGCTACCCCTCACGACCCAACCTCTTTACGTTTGTAATAGGGTTATGCACACTGGAGTTCCGGTAACTCATTTAACGCCATAACTTTTAAAATACTCATTTCCGCCGGAAAGTGCATTGAAGAAAACTTGTTTATTTTAGTCTGATCAACAATCTTTGTTGATCAAAAAGTGGAAAATCGATTATGGTCAAGTCCTCAACATTTACCGAGTATTTTATTAGTTATAGCGGTAAATGACTTACCGCAACTCCAGTGTTTGAAGCGGCAAGTTATTCAAGGAGCACGTCGGACAGCAACACTGCAATGCGCACTCGCTTCCAGCGCGATCGTCATCAAAGACGAAACCAAACCTACCGCTATACCTCGTTGAGTACTCATTTGACGAAAAAAGTGTATAGAAGAAAAGTTGTTTATTTCTGTTATTATCATGATTCAAGCAACAAAAATTCGAAAATCGATGAGTAGCTGTTTATTCGAGCGCATTCGTCATCAAAGACGAAACTAAACTTACCGCTATAAATCGTAAAATACTCATTTAAGACGGAAAGTGCATAGAAGAAAACTTGTTTATTTTGATATAATTAATTAGGTTCAGGCACCAAAAAGTGGAAAATCGACAACTGACATATCCTTCAGATTTACCATATAAAGACTTAAAACACTATACATGACGACCAAAAACCGGCATTAGTTTATTTTAAAATCAGATGTAGGTACCAGATATGAAAGACTACAATAAGCATCCCTTATGAGGGCGATGTATTGTCTAAGGTCCTACCTATAAATTTTTAGCTCACGATTGATTTGCCGGTCAATGTTAAGCTTAATGCAATCACGGAAAATAATAATTTTATTCCAAAGCATCACTAAAGGAACCCATTTAAGAACGTTTGACATGAATGACATTCTACTCGCTGATGCGTTATTGTCGAATTATTGAACTTTGAAGTTGGCCATCGCGCCCAAAGGAAACGAGCGCGCGAAACGGAATTTAATTAATAACGGAAGCTATTACAAACGTAAAGAGGTTGGGTCGTTAGGGGGAGGCACAGTTCTTTTAGTGAAAATTATAAATAAAGCTTCTAACCCACCGATTAGGGTGACGACCGCAATCTTGTTTACATCGGCTCCAAGATGGCGGCGCCCATGGTGGTCGCCTTCTTGGAGCCGATGTAAACAAGATTGCGGTCGTCACCCTAATAGGTGGGTTAGACGCTTTATTTATAATTTCCACTAGAAGAACTGTGCCTCCCCCTCACGACCCAACCTCTTTACGTTTGTAATAGGGGGTTAGCTTCCGTTATTAATTAAATTCCGTTGCTTCCTTTCGCGCGTGAAGGCCAACTTCAAAGTTCAATAATTCGAAAATAACGCATCAGCGAGCAGAATGTCATTCATTCATGTAAAACGTTCTTAAATGGGTTCCTTTAGTGATTCCTGGGACCGGAATTCTTATTTTCTATGATTGCATTAAACTTAACATTGACCGATTTGCCTAGCATCATGCGATCGATAGTATGAAATTTGCAAATGCGTAAATTTTGGATATGCCCCAGCAAGGAACATAATTTACCATTAAAGATTTTATCCCGGGCACATTACACAACACGAAATCGTCCACCGGCCGTAGTTCTACTTAGTGGAAACTATGTCTCGACAAAACCGAGAAATCAACGAACAATTTTCATAAAATAAACATGGTTCTTTAAAATAAAACTTTTCAAGGAATTCCAACACAACACACGAGAAGAGAAGTAGAAGTTTAAATTATAAACTACCAAGAAAATCTTAGTCAAACACGAAAACAAAAGGCATATTATACAAATCCATCAAATGGCTTGAAATTAATGTTAAAAACAAATTATCACTCGACCCTTACCTTTGCTAAATCCAGGACACCAACAAGCTTAGATTTTTTGTTTCCTACAACAGTATTCTTCTGTGGCTTTTCCATCGTAATTTTACTTAAAAACCGTTCGTTAATAAAACTAAGCGTCTGCTTTGAATGCTATAGGAGGGCGCTAAATTTAAAGGTGCACCTTGCACGGACCAGACAGTCGATACTGACAACTACGCGGACGCTACTACACTCCTCACGGAAGCTCGGCACGTACTGAACTGACTGAACCTACTGAATTCTGACAACCGAGTCCGAGATCCCCTCGAAGCTAGAAGGGCAAAGGCGCACAAGGTTGATAAAGAAGGCTTACATATTCCTGCATAAAAGAGTTCATATTTTACGTCTTTGAAGTAAAATATTGGCCTACATGAAAAGACGAAAAAAGTTGCCCTCAGAGTGGCAAATATTTTTGCATGAGAAACTCATTAGCATTTTTCATTACCTGTTGCCAACATACCGTGCAACATACCTTTGAATTACGATCTTCCATTACCTGTTGCCAACATAGCTTTGAATTGCGATTTTAACCAACTGTTAAACACAGTTAGAGTGCAAATTTTGAGTAGATTGAGAATATGAAATTATCAATGCGTCTCATTAATGTAATATATAAAAAATCTGTCTCATTTGCATTACAACGCTGAATCATTTAACGAGTGATCTACATCTCCTACGAAAATGAATCTGTTGACTCTCTTGGGTGTTTTGGAGTCAGCCCAACTCATTCAACTAATGAATGAAAAACTAATGGATTGTGCTCATGAATGAAGCTGTCTAATTATATAGCTGAATCAAAAAGTAAAGTACATAGATAAAAAAAACACAGGGAATTTGAGTTGATTCACTTATTTTATGATCAAATTCGAGTCTACTTCTATATGCAAAATGTCTCACATCCCACCACACTACCTCATTAATAACTAATTTTATTGTTAAATTTGAGCATTAGGTGAAGTTTCTGAACGTAAAATGACACATTCTACCACACTACCTCAGAAATTACTTATTTTCGGATAAAATTTAAGACTAAGTGAAGTTTCTGAACGTCAAATGTCTCACATCCTACCACATCACCTCAGAAATTACTTATTTTATTTTAAAATTTGAGGCTAAGCAAAGTTTCTGAACGTAAAATGGCATACATCCCATCACGCTACCTCAGCAAATGAGATATACGTATGAAGTATAGTTCAGAGCAAGATATTACTCACTTGTGTCCCGGGTAACAGAGATGCTTCCGTCCCTCATTTACATCCGCTAAGGAAATCCGTTCGTGGAATATGAAGCAATAAAAGAGCAACTAATACGTACGAGTAATTTTTGTGACGAGCATAAGAAGTACGTTTAAAAACTTTTTCAAATATTTCACTTGATAAATAAGAAGTTCTTCATTTTTCATTTACACAAGGATTAATTTCAATCTGAAATAAAGAAGATATACAATAAATATATATATATATATACAATACATATATATACATACAATACATATATATATATATATATATATATATATATATATGTATTGGAATTCAGACAAAAAAAGTTATGGGAAATTATAGGGTTCGGTGCAGAAACCTCAGGAAAAATTGAAGGAGAATTTTGGTACCGTTCAGCCGAACGTCCTCCGGGTACTTTCTATCGTTGCATTTGCGTGTTTTTCATTCACAGGCTGATGTATGAGATTAGCTTCTACCAGGAAAAAAACTTCGCTAATGAGAACACTCCTGGTCAGGACTAAATGGCGACAGCGATAACACGGCAGGCCAGCATGTGTATCAGCTTAACAAATCTCACCTTATTACCTTCGAATTTGTTATGGGACAACGACTAGTCCCATAGATAAAAGCTCCTTTTCAAAATCAGTCGAGTACCATTTCACTTACAGTGTCGTGACCGAAATTGAAACCTTCTTCAATCTCTCGGACGGTGGAGAATCGGTCTGGCAGAACACTTTATCTACTGCAGTGAATTTAGCTGTTAGCATTTATTTACTTTCAAACTTTCCGGTGACAACTTCTTCAGTAGTTGGTGTAACTTTATTGAGCCTATCTGACCTTAGCATTCTAGTCTTGAAGTGACTCGCTAAATGTATTTCTGATGTCAAAGATCTGTACAGATACTAGTTCATACTAATGTTATTTATTTTAATGTACCTTTACGTTATTAGTTTTACATTAGCTCTATTGTATGTAATTCATACAAATTAAGGTTCCGGTTGTAGTGAATCTCTCTTCCAGGGTCAGTCGAATCAATTCAAGGGGCAGTCGAATCTATTTATATGTCTGAAAGCATGTATGATTTGAAGGGAGCAGTAGATTTGAAACTCATAAGTGAGATGGACAAACAGAACCGACTTTTCGGATAATTCTAAATTATTTAATTTCTATTTTTTCTTACAACTGCAATAGACTAAGGGATCGTAGAAGCCATTGAAATTTAAGACCAATAATTCAAAATATATTCTATTGAATGTGTCTACTTATTGGACCATTTCGAGTAAGTTTACTTCAAGACCTGTCTGGAGCTCGGTGTCGTTAATAAACTCAGTATGCTACTTTGAGCCCCAAACAATATTTTCGGGATGGATGATATCTTACTGAAAAAAGGTTAACTTTCAATGAACTCCATTTCCGAATGAAACAAATACTGTCATAAATCATGACTGCATTGAAAATTATTTCCAAAACTGTAAAAGTTTAGTTCTATGCATTAGTAAATATACTATTTACGCCGTCGTTTCATTTGACTTCAGACATAGGGAATGGAATGGTCGCACTGTTTCTTCAGTTGCAGGTCACCAACACTTACTTCAAAGGCTCATCAATGAATATTATTTCATCAATGATTATTGTTTATTTCATCAATTAAGTTCGCTTATTTCGTAGAGGTTCTGTTTCCCAAAGAACAGTGAGGGAAAAAAGAGGGAACGCCATGCATTGCCTTGCAGCCCTGCATGCAAGGGTGATGAACTTCCCCCAATATTGATTCATTCCGACGACCGAAGGTTTCCCTATCGATTAAAGTCTCTCACAGCCAATTTGCCCCATCAGTTACAACACGGGAGTGGTCTTGCAAAGGTCCGCGGTTGCAAAGGGTTATGGAATATTCTCCATCCTTCAACTACAGTCTTGCAAAGGTCCGCGATTGCAATGGACTACAGAAAAATTTTCATCCTTCAACTTGATTTACATCGCATCTAATATTTTTTTATGAAATGCAGTACCGTAAATACAGATTTAAGAACTGAAATAACGCAATGAGGTACTACACCCCTAAAATATATAGTTGTGATATATTATCGTATCGGCAAAAGCCAGAAAGTTCAACTTACCAAGTCCTTTGAAGATTTTGCTGTGAGGACTTCAAACGTCCCCTTAATGATAAGAGTGTGTAATGGGATCATGAAGTAAAGCTGAGAGTACTCGAGTATAATCAGCACATCTCAGAAAATAGTCTACTGAGACCATTATAGAGAAAGCTCTTCAAACGCTCGTCAAATTCCGTCAGATAATCATGATTTGAAAAATTATTCGTGACCGTTGACATTTTAATATCGGAAAAGAATCCAACACAATTGAAAATAGTTTCAGTGTATCAAAGAGCAGGATTGTCTTACATGTCTAACAGTAACTATAAAAGAATTATTTCCATTCCTGTGGAGAAGTGTTGAGGAATCGCTATAATTCCACAGTACCGCCATTGCATGTGGTGTACCCTTTACTCCAGTAAGAACCGTCTCGGTACATTTATCTTCAACATTGTCTAGACTCATTTTTATCTTGAAGACATGAAGCTAACAGTTACTGAGAGACAATAAAAAGAAATAGAAATAAAGATCATTTATCATTTAAAATCATTTGCCGCTGACTCAATCACGCTTTTAAAATCCAGAATGTATAAAACACAACAGATTAAACTACGCTAAGCTTCATGACTTTGTTTGTTCGATCTGATCGTGAGTTGGCGTTATTACTTTTTCAACAAATACAATCACAATTATAAGTGCAAGAATTCGTTTTGTAAAATATCATTTTAGTACTGACTTACGCAAAAGTTTCTAGTGTCTGCTTATAGGCAAAAATCTGTCTTTAACCCTACTAAACAACTTCTGAAGAAATGCAAGAACTGAGGGTATTGTAGAATATCGTTCTGGTACTAACTCACGTAAACATTTTTACTTTCTACGTAGAGGCAAAAACAGCCTTCAACTTTTCGAAACAACTTCAAAAGAAAAAAAAGTAGGGGGTGAAACGTCATACATAATAATTATAATAAAATAACTAGAGGCTAGCAACGAAGGGCTTCGTGCCTAGTGTTACCAGCAGACCATTCTGCATCTGGCAACTGTCTCCTGGTCCTGCTCTAGCTGGCATCCCTCGAGCAAACGCTGAAGAAGGAGAGTGTGTTCGAAGGCCTAATTTGAATTGGCTTTGTTGTTTGAGTGTTACGTTGTGATTTTCTGACGCACCAGAGATGGAAACCGAAAGATGTCAGCAACCATCCGTTTGAGTGGTTATGTGAAAAACTAACCTATATGCAAAAATGTTATTTTCAAATGATGTTATTTTATACCAATGTAATGATAGGGCCCTTGGCTACGAACGCTGATGATTTTATATGATAAAATCATGATGATATTCTTCATTGTAAATTTTTAGAGTAGCAGGGTATTTTTTCCATAAATACTAAAGTTCTCTGAAATAAAATTTAGAGTCTCGCCAACTTCACTTCGTGAATCGAAGTCATTTTATTTTATTTTTAGTATTATCGCATGCTTGAATACGAATTTTTGTCTGCGAAACCTTTTCGTGAAACTCGCAAGTTCAGCGCAAAGCAAAATTGCTTTCGGCTGGAAATCAATTTTTCGTCCAGTACTAATGACAGATATTATCGCAAACTTATGAGTGTTCTCTTATCTTAAATGCATAAGTGAAAGGCATTATGTGCTAGAGGTTCTGCCGCCGTGCGGCAGAGACCCGGGATCGAATCTCGGCGCAGGCGGTGGCGATTTTCTCTGTTGGGTATAGGAGAAAAATTCCAAGCACAATACCCCACTCTACCTAGGTGTCTGAAATGGGTACCGGTCTTGACCGGGGGAAAGCGTCATGGCGTCCTGGCGTTAGTTATAAGGCATTTGAAAATCCAATGTACAAGGTGATATGTATCAGGCTTGATTGGAAATAAAGCATCCGTAGATGCCTTCATTATTATTATTATTTAATATTCGTATGTCATCTATGAAAGTTCCTTCACATGTTCAACTAACGTTGGGGTTTTCATAATCCCGGATGTCAATAATAGGCTTTTACATTCAAACTTTGCTCAACATACAGTATTTGACTTGATCTGGAGTGATAAAGGTATTTAAGATACCGAGTACGTCTGTTCTATAAATTAAAATTCCGGCAGAAGAAATACTCTACTTGTTTGTGGTTTTGAATCGCAGATAAGAAAATTAATCCCTACCATTTCTATCATTCCAGCTCGTTTTATAATATATGTCGATGAAGTTCGACTTAAAATTATCCATACATTTATTTTACTCATAAATGTGAGCAAATACCGTAAGAGTCGCCTCTCAAGTAAGTAAACTTTAACTTCCAGTAATCGATTGTTTGACTGATACTGAAGCACAATTTGCATTCTACAATCAAACAAGTCAAACAATCGATAACTGAAAGTTTTACTTGACGTGTTTAAGAAACGGCTTTCACTGTTTTTGCACACGATCAAAAGAAATATCTATTTACTGATAATTTGAAGTTAAATTATCTGGACAGTTAATGTAAGACGAGATGGAATAACAGAAATGCTAGGGAGTTACTTTTTTCTCTGAATCGAAGCCACAAACGAGCAGCATTTTTTTCAGTCGGAGTTCTAATTTATGGGGCGAACGTGTTCGATATCTTGAAGACCTGTATCACTCCCTGTCAACTCAAGTATTTCAAGTTTACGAAGTTATCATTACAAGTCCATTTGGAATATTCTGACATTTACGACGATTCAAATTGCGCTGAGGAAAGCACAATTCTAAAAAACCACTCAATATTCAAAATTTAATGTGTTTTGAAAAAATCCGGTATAAGTTACCAAAAAAATATTGACATAGGGCCTGACGAGCCAAGTCATCGTAAGACCAAGGAGCCGAGCTTGTGGGAAGACATGCGAGGAAGAAATAATACGGGATGAAGCAAGTGTGTGTGCGCTGTTGGGGAATAGTGGAGAGCGTGAGAACTCTCCCAAGCGTCTGGCAAGCATTGCGAGTTACCCAAGTGTACGAGGGAAGCAAATGCTGGGATAAGTTTGTAGGTGTAGTGGTTTATTAAAGTTAGCCAGTGTTCTTTGAGTACGATAGTCAGGTGTGTGGTCAAGTAGGTTAACGAATACGTACGCTGCGGCGGAAATGCAATACAGGTACATTGTTTCTTCATACGGATAAATTAAGTCAACTGAGTATCCCCTAACGCCAAATATGTTGTGAATGTCATGACACGATCGTGTGCACTTCGATGTCACCTAAATTACAGGAGATAAATCTCTGTCTTTATAATCAGCATCACCACATCGCTCAGGTACACTAGATTTCATCACTATTGTTTTCAGACATTCATAATTCGAGCTCGTTCTGGTATTCTTGAGGGTATTATCACGTTTCTATTTTTTTTTTTAATAATAATAATGAAGGCATCTACGGATGCTTTATTTCCAATCAAGCCTGATACATATCACCTTGTACATTGGATTTTCAAATGCCTTATAACTAACGTCAGGACGCCATCACGCTTTCCCCCGGTCAAGACCGGTACCCATTTCAGACACCTGGGTAGAGTGGGGTATTGTGCTTGGAATTTTTCTCCTATACCCAACAGAGAAAATCGCCACTGCCTGCGCCGAGATTCGATCCCGGGTCTCCCGAACGGCGGCAGAACCCTCTAGCACATGGCTATGGCGGCACAAACTCACGTATTTAGCTCTGATAATTCAGAATGCACCATTAATATCCACGTACAGCATGCACATGTTTTTCGTCTCAAATCCACAGTAGGTATGGTTTTTCTAATCGATGCGATTTATCTCAGCCATTAAAGCTGTTTGCGTGGTTAACTTTAGGTTATCACCTACCTGATGAGCTTGACTTTCAAACAAACAATTTTTTCTTCTATAAGAACTTTTTCCAGTTGGTAAGTATAGGTGAGAAAAGTCTTCTTGTAATTCGATAGTATTGATTGGCTGTTAGTTTAAGCCTCCCTAACCGCAACAAAGGCGCTCCAAGGAAAGGAATGAGGAAGTTCATTAAACAAGATGAAAGTTGAAAAAGAAAGTAATGGGTGCGAAAAAACAGGATAGCAGTGAACCGATAAAAGATGGTTCTTAATAAAACAAAAATCTTTTTTCAATTCTACAAACATATGGATTACCTAACCTTCAACTCGGGACCTCACACATTCCTCCTCGCAACGCTAATCCCTAAAGATAATTCGGTACAATTAACCTATAATAATACTTCTAAATAAAATTCTCATCATTGCTTTAGCTTTCAAGTTAGCATTAACCCGTCATAAAAATGGGATCTCCCCGTACGGATATTATGGCGGATAAATACGAAGTCTTCTGATTCCCTAGTTCAGTAACTGCTAAAATATCACTTGCAATGCTGACATAACTTTTTCTTCAAATTACATACAAATTATTCTGCTTGTTAAAGTCGAAACCGGCATTACTTGGAGCTCCGAGTGCCCTCGCATTCGAAGTTGGAGGTTTCAAGAATCGGTCTCAAGCCCTTGAACTGACTTCGCCGCGCTGAACTGGACAGTTAATGTTGCCAAACTAAAAAAATTGAAATAATAACAAGATAAAAAATACTTTCCCAGAACAACTACTAGATATCCCGAGAATACAATGTAGTAGATCCAGGAGAAAAGTGAGCTTCTATAATTTTTTCCTTTATGTTCTTTATGGTTTATCGGACTAAGAAAATTCTGTTCACCGCTTGTGAACGACGTTTGCGTCACTGAGTACAGCTTGTCAACATTGACATAATCAGTGACTATCTAGCTTAGTAGGATTTATAAACTGAAAACATCTAGGTTCAATAGCGTGAGGAAATACTACTCTCATAAGATGTTTTTGGGAATTTTTGAGAAATACTCTCGTAAAATATTTTTTGGGGGAACTTTTGAGAAATACTCTCGTAAAATATTTTTTTTTTGGGGAAACAGGCTTGTAAAATGTTCTTGGGAAATACTTCACTTTATGCTTCAAAGATGCTGTGCTTTATTTTGTGAGAGATGTTACAGCAAGGATTGGAATTTGACGGTTAGGCCGCCAAGCGGGGCTGCTTCGAGGGGGAAAAGGGGAGACGTAGCAGAGAACCTATTGTGCTACACCAATGAACGCTTGCCTAGCGATCACGCGAGAAGGTGTGTCTGAGCACACACCAATGGGAGTCCCAGACGTCAGAACAAACAAGGATCCCGCCAATCAGGATGCAGATACGGCCTCTGTAGAATGGAATGTTCGAGATCAATCTCGAAGGAAGAAAGGGAAATACTTATAAGGGGTTGGGATGAAGCCTCGAGAGGGAATTTCCGCTCGGTGACGCTACGAGAGAGACGCATAATCAAGGAGGGGTTTTGCAGCCGGAATACCGGCAGACGCCGGTATTACCCGGCATTATACCAAGTCCGGTGTTGACTGCAAGTGAAGAGCGCCGCCGGCACACTTTCGACATGAGCAGCCAAAATCCAACATCTGAAGTGAAAGTTAACCATCGAAGTTTCGAGAGGAGGCGTCCAGTGTATCAACAAACTTCAAAGTACTGACGTGCGTCAGGAGTCATTCGCAGCACAGCAGCGAGGCAGCGGTAATCGGCAAGCGTAAATGTCGTCAGCGACGGAGCATTCAGACATCTCTGCATCGGGACCGCTCTCACGGGCAACTTCAGCGTCAAGATTTGGAGCCACGCAATTGTTAACGTTGCGAGTATCAACAGTCAAGTTCGTTCACCAACAAGGCGAAGATCAACGCACAAACTGCAGTGAATTGGCGCACCAACGAAACTCTTAAGTAATTCCCGGCACCAGGGCAGCATAAAGATGGAGCGGGGAAGGCGCCGCGGCAGCGCGTCAGCGAGAGATCAGTCCAGAACAGCAGATATTCTCAGCAATGACGAAGAAAATCAGCAGTGAGCGACAGCACATCGGCAGTGAATGTCTATCAGTGAACCACTTATTATCAAAGGGGCGAGTGTTTTATGGTAGTGAGAGCTCTGTTAGGTGGTGATAAAAGTTCAATTTCAGATGTAGAACAGCACCCAGAAAAGTGCTTTTCAACGTGTTGCGCAATATCATATAAATTATAGGCAATCGGTTTCCTGTGTTTATTTAGTCGAGGATCGAATTCACGTTGTGAATGGTGCGACGCTTCATATGATTCGACACCTTGTCACAATTACAGGTTAAATCGTGATGTGTCATTCTCGTAAATATTATGCTTGTGTTGCTGTGGAGCCCGCGATTTTGTGGATGCGTAATTTGTTGTCAACGAAGGAGTATTGGTAACTTGAATTATCGGTAAGCATCACATTTATACCATGTCGTGTTTAAAGTTTTATGGCGGTAGAAATGTGCATACTTTCATTAACGCAGTTGTGCCCTTTCAAATCATTTCGTTCCAATGCCTTGTGTATTTAGCCACGTGTCTCCAAATAAATTCATGTAAATCTGGCTAATTCTTTTACTCTCCATGTCTGGTATGCAGGTGTACGCAAGCATGAAGTTTAATACTATAAAATGTGTACGGGGGTTGGAATTCCCTCAGCGTGTGGGAGGGGGGTCCTAAACCCGCCCTCATCCCGTATCGCAACAATAGTAATCGCTAATAAGACTTGATTGAAAGCATATCAGACTGTGTTGACATTTTCATTTTAACCATTATTATTATTATTATTATTATTATTATATAAGAAAGGTTTAGCCTCCCTTAACCACGACAAAGATGTTCCAAGAGAGGAAAGAGGAAGGCACCATTTAGTATGGAGTTGAGGGAATGTGGAATCTATGCACAAGGTGCACAGAAACAGTAAGCTAGGAAAGAAGTTCATGAAACAAGAAAAAAGTTGAAGAAGAAAGTAGTAGGTGCTGAAAAACAGGACAGCAGTGAACCGAAAAAAGATGGTCCGTAACAAAACAATGACCTATTTTATTACAACAAAAAGTAAGCCTACCTAACCTTTAGCTCGGGCCCTCACATTGTTCCCCTGGGAGCGCTAATTCCCGTAGATATTAATTTTAACCATAAAACCCTGTTACAACACAGAATTTGTTTGCAAGTGAAGCCCACGAGCGATATTATTATTATTATATAAAAAAGTTTTAGCCTCCCTCAACCACGACAAAGATGTTGTGAGAAAGGCACCATTTAGTATGGAGTTGAGGGAACGCGGAATCTATGCACAAGGTGCACAGAAACAGTATTCTAAGAAAGAAGATCGTGAAACAAGAAAAAGTTGAATAAGAAAGTAGTAGGTGGTGAAAAACAGGACAGCAGTGAACCGAAAAAGGATTGTCCGTAACAAAACAAAAACCTTTTCTATTTCAACAAAGAGGAAGCCTACCTAACCTTTAGCTCGGGCCCTCACATGGTCCCCCTGGGAGCGCCAATTCCCATAGCTACAATAGTTGTATCCCCCTGAGGGGAGCCCACGAGCGATAATGAACTCGAGTAGTTGCACCTTCGTGGTTCATTCTTGTTACCAATTTATTATTATTATTACAGAATTGGTTTGATACTCTTGACCACATCAGCGGCGATCTTAACCGAGCCGAGAGAAGGGATTATTTAGCAAGGACTGTAGAAAGCAGAATCTATGCAGAAGACAGTGCGTAGTTCAATGTACCAGATCGTGTAAGGCTGTTTCGACGGTCAAGATATTTTCACAGAGGAAAAAGAAGCGAACATTTATTATGGACTAACAAAGCAATGAAATCTATGCACAAGGTTATGTTCTCACGCAGTATAACCTTTGCATAGAAACAGCAAGGTGGAAAGATATAAGACACAAAAAAGATTGCAAAGAAGACGTGACACATGAAAATACGAGGTAGGCACGAAAAGAGTTCTCAATAATAATAATAATAAATTTAGGGTTGAGTTTCCACCAGGGTCACCAGCAATTTGCAACTATGGACCCCCCTAGTTTACACTAGGCAATCATGAATGGCACTGGCTAAAACCCCCCAAGTGGGGGTTCCAGCAGCCCTCCCTCTCTTTGGCCGAGCGCCTTACCCGTGCTGGAACCCCCTCAAAAGATGAGAGTGGTAGCACAGAGCGCCCGGCCGCTTACTTGGAATACTCTCTGGTGCTGTGATGCTGATCCTTTATGAACACACGTCGGTTATAGGGCTTCCAGGGAGCTTTTTCATAGTATAGAGTTTGTAGGGAGCGTAACAGTTGATTCTGGTAGATGGTTCGAGGTATAAATGCTTTCCAAGTGGTTGGTTAGACGATTTATATGAGGTCATATGCGTTGATTTTCCGGAGATACTCTAGGAGTTCAGCAATAGGGGCTTCATACCCCAACACGTCGTTGATAGAAGGGGGTGGGCGATTGTTATCCGCAAACAGGCTGATGTAGCGACGTCTTGCGTGATGTAAGGCTGGGCAATCCATGATTACATGGTGCACGGTAAGGCGGGAGCGTAGGCAGAGAGGACAGCCGGGTGGAGGCTCTTGTACTGCGCTGTTCATCAGGTATCCATGGGTGAGGTGTGTGTGGCCACATCTGAGACGGTTAAGGATGACTTCATTTCTTCGGGATAGTTCGTTCTTCTTGTGGGGATCCGGGTCAGGTCGGATGTTCTGTAAAAAGTTTCCCTCTTGTTGCCAGTTTTCTTTCCACCGGGTATTGATTTTGCAAGCTATAATTGGGTACCAGTCTCGATAAAAGATCATTACACTTTCCGCAGGGCGAAGTGCGGCATTTTTTGCAAGCTTGTCGACTGACTCGTTGCCGTCTATACCCACATGACTCGGGATCCAGCACAATTTAACAGTTTTGCGGCCTTTGATTATATCGTCAATTTGGTGTCTCAGGATCCGCACAAGAGGATGGGAAGTGCGTGCGTTTCGCAGTGATGTCAGGGCACTCAGAGAGTCTGAATATATTACGAACTTATCCTCACTGTGGTCGCGAATGATTTGCAGTGCCATTTCAAGTGCGTGTAGTTCCGCCGTGAATATTGATGCAGCGCTGGGGAGAGATATCGTCCTCCTTGTTTCGCCACACTCCGCCGCAGCACCGACTCTATCGTCGTATTTAGAGCCGTCCGTAAAAATCGGTATATACCCTCGGTATTCTTCCCGTCGTAGCCGCTGGTATTCCTGGACGTACAGTACTGGGTGGGTGGATTCTTTCTTGTGGAAGGTTAGTTCCCGGTTCACGTCTGCTGGGATAGTCTTCCATGTGGGTACCTTAACGTTGTGTAATCGGTACGAGAACGAGGGCTTTATCCGCAGTGGGTTAAGCTGGAGATGTTCAATTAATTCGTGGGTGCGAACAGCGAAAGACGGGGTGGACTGCTTGTTCATAAACAGTCTCCTGTTGGTAGGCGGTATAGCTAAATTGCGTGCTGGGTTGGACAAGTGGCTCCTTATTTTCAAATAGTAGTTCAGTGAAAGTTGTTGTCTTCGTAGCTGGAAGGGCATTTCGCCGGAGATGACTTGTAGACTGGGAATAGGTGTTGATTTGAATGCTCCGGTTGCAAATCGTAGGCAATCGTTTACAATGGGGTCCAGAAGCTTGAGTGTTGATGATGCAGCGGAGCTGTACACGATGCAGCCATAGTCCAGCTTGGATCGGACGAACACTCTGTACAAGTGAAGTAGAGTTTCCTGGTCTCCACCCCAGTCGTGGGAAGAGATTGATTTAATTATATTTAAGTTTTTCTTGCAGCTTGATTTGATGTTATTGATATGGGTTTTCCAGGTCAATTTTCGGTCCCACGTGAGCCCAAGAAACTTGACTTCGTCCACAAATTCGATGGTTTTGTTGCTGATTTTCAGAGTAGGGGGCACCTGAAGACCTGGAAGGGAAGTAAAATGGACAGCCTTAGATTTATCCATCGAAAAGGAGAATCCATTGTTTTGCGTCCACAGTGCCACTCTGTTAATGCATTCTTGGAGTTTAGCTTCAATGATGCTGAGGTCGCTATGTCGGTAGCCAAGTTGGAAATCATCGACATATAATGATGCATGGTAACGTGGGTCTTTGGAGATCTGTGAAGCTATTCCGTTGATTTTGATGATGAAGAGGGTAACCGAAAGGACGGAGCCCTGTGGGACCCCTTCTTCCTGAGGGAACGGATTGGATAGATGGTTGTTTAATCGTACCTTAAAAGTACGGTCCCGTAAAAACTGTTGGATATATAGAGGTAGTCTTCCCCGGAGATGTAGATGATGGAGGTCTCGCATGATACCGTAGTTCCAGGTGGTATCGTATGCCTTTTTGAGGTCGAAGAAAACGCTAACGAAGTGTTCATTGCAGACAAAGGAGTTCCTGATAACAGTTTCGAGACGGATTAGGTGGTCAACGGTGGACCTGTCACGACGACCCCCACACTGGATATTGCTGAGATGGCCGTGCATATCGCAATAGTCGATGAGCCTATTATTGATTAGGCGTTCCAAAACTTTTCCGATGCAGCTCGTTAGCGCAATTGGTCTGTAGTTGTGAGGCGAATGTGGGGTCTTTCCAGGCTTTTGAAAAGGGATCACCACTGCTTCTCTCCAGGTAGGGGGATAATATGAATGAAACCATAATTTGTTGTAGAGAGCCAGTAAGTTTCGTTTTCCAATTTCGGGAAGATGCTTAAGCATTTGGTATGATATCCCATCTGCTCCAGGCGATGTATTTTTTGAAGTATCCAAGGCCGAATCTAGTTCGGCGAGAGAGAATGCTATGTTGTAAGTTTCGTTGTTGTCCGATGAGAAATCCAGTTGGCTAGCTTCTGCACGTTGCTTTCTTTGCAAAAATTCTTCAGGGTAATTAGCCGCACTGCTAACTGAGCTAAATGTTTCTGCTAATTTGTTCGCTATTTCTGGGACGGTAGAGTAGCTTATATTATTTTCTTGCAGTATTGACAACTGTCTTTGAGGTCTGCCTTTGATTTTTCTGATGTTTTCATAAATACGGGTCATTGGTGTGTCCTTCGTAAATGTACTGGTAAATGCTGTCCATGCCTTCCGCTTCTCCTCTCGCAGAAGGTTTCTGTGAATGGCCCTGGCTCTTTTCCAGCGTAGGGCATTTTGTACTGATTTCGTTTGCCTGAATTTTTGATAGAGGCGTTCGCGGTTGGAGCGTGTTTGAGTCAGCTGCGCGCTCCAATAGGGCTTCGGAAAGAATTTTGTAAGTTCTATGGTTGGAATACAATCATTTGCAGCTGCTGTTAGAGTGTCGATGAAGGTGCTAAGAGCTTCAGAGCATGTATGCTCGTCAGAGATTTTAAGTTTTTCCCAGTTTTGGTGCGCCTCGTAAGACGCCCAGTCTGCCTTTTTGTTGTTCCATGTTGAGCGTTTCTGGTCGTTGCGTTGAGCACTAAATAGTCTTATTAGGATGGGATAATGATCACTGTCTTCAGGAGATTCACACGTCTCCCATAATAAGTCCACACTCAGACGAGGAGAGGCCAGGGTTAGGTCAATGGCGGACTCAGAGTTGTAAGAGATTCGTGTGTGTGCTCCTGTGTTGAGAAGAGTTAGATTATGTTGGTCTATGACTTCTTCTATTGTTCGGCCACGGGCATCTGTGGTTTCGCAACCCCAAGTTGTACTATAGCTGTTAAAGTCCCCCATCAAAATGATTGGCGGAGGTAGTTGGTTTATTAGTTCGTTTATTATTTCCTGGGTTATGGGGTGGCTTCTTGAGGTGTACAGGGACGCAAATGTGATCCGTCGAGTGATGTGGGCAGTGGCTGCGATGACCTGGATGGCAGAGGTTATGGCGACTTCTTGAAAAGGAATTGACTCATGAATAAGCAGTCCAACTCCTCCGTGGGGCGTGACGTTATAGTGGCCATGTTTGGTAAGCAGATTGTAATGGGGCACGGAAAAATTAGAGTTGTGCCATAGTTTCGTTTCTTGGAGAGCGACAATGTACGGGTTATGTAAGTTAATGAGTTCTAAAAGTTCGCACTTTTTGGCTCGGACACCCTGGCAGTTCCACTGTAGGATGCAGATTCCGTTATCCATCTTGATTTTGTTTTACTTCTTTTTGGTACTGGTTGTAAATTCTTCTGGTTTCGCTTCTGACGGTCGGGTTGTTCTCACTCGTAATTTCGCTGTCACTCATTGCCGAGTCGTAATCTGGAGTTATATGTACGGGGGTAGAGCATATTTCTCCTGTGCTTGGATCCGCGTAGACTGCTTCGGCTACCTGTTTTTTTCCCGATGGTATTTCGCTGCTTTCGGAGTTTTTTCTTTTCCTTTGCGTACCGTCTGAAAGCTGAGAGGGCCCTTGTAGAGGGGCTGGAGGTGCTGTCCCCACCTGTTCAATTGGTGCTGGAGGTTGTCGGCTGGGTGCCTGAGCAATGGTAGATGTTACGGCGGAGGCGTAGCTCCTGTGATATTGTTGTTCACTGTCCAGTTTTTGTCTTGCTTGCATTCTGCTCAGTTTGTATTTGTGCTGGATTGCGAGGATTTCCTGTTGGTATTTAAATTCAATACATTTATAGGAGCCTGCATAGTGGTCTTTCCCGCAGTTGTGGCATTCTATTTTGGTGCTTGTACATTCACCAGAATCGTGGCTTATGCTGTTGCACCTCGCGCATATCGTTTCAGTCCTGGTGCATCGTTTCTGGGTGTGGTTATACTCCAGACATTTCTTGCAAAACATGGGACGTGGCACGTATGGAAATACCTTGGTTTGCGATTGTTCTCCGGGTATGGTTATGTAGTTTGGGAGACTTTGCCTGAAAGTAAGTAAGATTGCTTGGGAGACAGGGTTTTTCGGTTTAATCCAGGTAGCTCTCACTGCATCACTCAGTCCACAGTCTTCCATGAGTCCCTCCCGGAAGCATTCGAAATTGGAGAGGTCGTACTCATATAGATATACGAGGCCTTTAACTGAGTTGAAGTAAGGGTGTTCGGCTATGGAGACAGGGATGTTGTTTAAGGTTTTTACGTTACGGATTAGGGTACTTTGTTCTTTGGTGGTGATTTCAATGATAAAAGAGTCTTTGTCCTGGGATGTAATTCTTTTCGGCTTTGCTCCCAACTCAAGTTGAAGGCTTCGCTCGAGCACCCAGGGTGAAATTTTGCGCTTTTCATTAGCGTCCAAAGTACATTTGAAGTGAGTGGCGTAGGGAATGGCACGTTTTTCATTTGACTCAGTTGGGCCGTTCAGCATCTGTCTAGCACGGCGTTTCCCGACCTTGTGGTTGTTTTGGATTGCCAGTATTTGTTCCTCTTCGATTTGCTTAGGGCAGGTTTTGTCTTTGACTTGGTGAGGGCCGTGACAGTGGACGCATTCGGCTTCAGAAGCAAGGCACTGACTGCTGCCGTGCCCCACCGCCCCGCACCTTCCACAGGTTGTGGCTCGGCTGCAGCGCTTTCTGGTGTGTCCATACATCTGGCAGTTGGCGCAGTGCATTGGTTTGTCAATATATGGGTATACTCGGGTGTCTGATCGTTCGCCTGGAATGTATATAAAATCGGGGGGAGACTCTGATTCAAATTCTAGGATTATCGCGCTTGTTTGCTCGTATCTTGTTTTGATGAAGGTGGCGTCTATTACTTCGCTGATGTTATAGTTTTCCTTGAGCCCTGTTTCGAATTCGCTGAAGTTCTCCATGTTGTATTCATTGACATAAATGAGTCCCTTGGATTTATTGAGCTTCGGGTGGGCGAAGACTTCACATGGCACTCCGTTTATATTGGTGATGGTCAACAGTGCCTGGCCTTGTCTGTTGTCTCTGGCCTCGAGTGTGAAGCTCTCCCTTCCACTAGTGGTGATGGATTTGGGCGGAGATCCGGTGGCTGTGCGAATTACGTTTTTCACCGAGTAGGGGTCTATCTTACGTTTTGTTTCGGGTGTAAACTTCATGGCAAAGAAGCGCGTGAAACCCCGCTGGGGAGGCTGTTCAGTAACATCAAGAGGGACAAACTTGTTCTTCCTGCCACGTCTCGTACTCTGGGTAACCTTCTCCTGATCCTCCGGAGGTGAAAACAGGGCTGATAGCGCTCGGGTTACTTCCTCGATGGTGTTTTCCAGATTTTTAATTCTTTCCTCGATGGAGGTTGGAGGTATGTTGGGATTACTGTCCTCAGTATTCAGTTTCGAGATGTCACGATCTGGTAACCCCCTGCTTATCGATCTGACCAGCTGGTTGAGGTTTTTCTCTATGTTGTTAATGCGGTCGGAGATATTTTTTTGGTGGTCTCCATTATGAGCTGCTTGGTTCGTCGCCGTCGGTGAAGATCCACACGTAGTTGTACAGACACTTGCCGGCTCGCCAGTCCTTGCGGTGAGCGGCGTCCTGATAGATTTTACTTCATTTGGTGGCTGGGTTGTCACTTTTGTTGGCTCCTTTGCTCGCTGCTTCTGGTCCTTCCCGGTGCGTCCCCGGTTAGGCCGCGGGCCTCCACCGCCCCTCCTCATATTGCCTGGTCCTCGGGGCACGAGGCCACCGGGACCAGGGGTGTATATTTCCTTTTTGCTTACGCTATTCGAGTTTTATTAAACACTCAAAACACAGGTTCAAGATAAACATACAAAACTAAAAATAAAAGACCCAGATGTTAGTGGGCGCCCCCCACGTTGGTTCTACCCACAGATAGCAACCTTATAAATAATCCTATGAGCACTTTGCTATCAGTTTACATATAAGACTATGTAAAGAGTTCAACTCCAGATGGGTATACTAACAGTACCACCGCGAGAAGGTGTGGGTGGGCTGGAATACTTGCTAGGGGCAAGTAATCCTTATCATATCCTTGTCTTTTGACTATTCCCTTCACGACACGTAAATAATAATAACACAGTTCGGCACCAGTAAAACGTGGTAAAGGGAACAGTGAAATTTCCAAGAGTTCTCAAGTCCTATCTATACCTGAGGTAACCGAACACTTTTCCTGGGGTGTTCCTGGTATAATTTTCGAAAGAAACGAAAATGTGCGGTTGAAAATTCCTTAATTTTTTTTTACACAGCCATTACAACTTGCTCACGAAGCCGTTAGTGCTAGTTAGAAAAGGCAGGTAGAGTGTAGTTTTCGTACTCGGAAAGATTAGTTATTTTCAAACTTAAATCTGTTTCTAAGACCTAATTTTCCCTTTAGCAAACAATGTTAGAATAAAAATACAGCCAAATGTTGCGGGGCGAGCTCCAGTGTTGCGTAATTAGTCAGAACTGCTCTGAACTCAGTTTACAGTCGAAAAAGAAAATACAACGCGATCGGTCACCACGCGCTTAGACTTCCAGATCACTGATCGTGGACGCAAATCGTGAGGAGCCGAATTACAGCTTAAGATAATTGCGAGATCCAGCTTTTCTTCCAACTTCTTGCTAAGTAGAGCTCATGACCAGTAGTTTCGGGTAATGCAGTAGACGATTTTGTCTCAGGTTTTCCAGGATCAAATTTCTAAGCAGCTAAAACGCTTTATTCAACTTGAAGTGAACACATTGACTGCGATATGACCCACCGGTGGGTTTGGCTCAAGTTTTTCGTGCTCCGAAATGACCCATCGATGGGCCCTTTGAATTTTTTTTAACAATCTTTAAAATGAGTGGTAAGTAATGGACCCAATTAAAGTTTGGCATTTATAAAATTTCTAACCACTTATGAGTAGTAGTAGTAGTAGTAACATAGGTTTGCTAGCGCTTCAGTTATTCAAACTATATCGCACCGGAGGTCACATAATTTAATTAGTATCAGACTTTCCGATTTACCACGTAAGATGAACATCAACATTATTTGAACATCAAAAATTATATGATCGTAATTATAGTTACAACTCAAGAGTATAATTGTCTCCCCATTGAAATCTTGTACATACAACAGTACATTCGAACACACTGGGCAGCCAAACCCCGTAGGGGGTTTCAGCTGCCCACCCATTATGGCCGGACGCCTTACCCACGCTGAAACCCCCCGAGGTACCAACGTAGCGCGCCCGGCCATATTGCAGTTTCTTCATCTACAATCTTCCAATACGATATCACGCTTGGTTACAGTGCATTACTGCGTGGCTTCATGTTAAATCTCAGAAAATAGCTTGCACCTCTCCAGGAACAGCTGCAACGCTGCTGCGTTAAAGCCTGAGCGCTCGTTTTCCCTGAGTATTCCAATCAACACATCCTCCGTGCAGCCACGAAGACTTGGGAAACACACATTGCGTATAGCAGAGTATCTTGGACATTCAACGAGAAAATGCACAACAGTCAGGGGAACACGGCACCGTTCGCATTGCGGTTGCGGCTGTCGCTCCATGAGGTGGCCGTGCGTTATGCGAGTATGGCCGATGCGGAGGCGGCAGAGTATCACCTCCATTCGACGAGCACGGCAGTTAGAAGATGACCACTCTCGGACAGTGGGCTTAATGTTTCTCAATTTATTGTCAGTTGTGGCCGTCCAGTTTCGCTGCCACAGATCCTTCACCGCCGCCTTGATGCGAGGATAAAAATCACGGGAAGGGACCATCAAATTTAGTGTTCTCTCACTTGACCCAGCAGCTTGCTTAGCTTCCCGGTCTGCTCTCTCATTGCCAGATATCCCCACATGCGCGGGCACCCAGCATATAACGACACTCTTCCGTTCATTTACGAACTGTGCCAGCTTTGTGACGATCTCCGCAATAATGGGGTGGGTACTGTTGTACATCTGAGCAGCATCTATTACGCTTTTCGAGTCAACGAAGATGGTGAAAGAATGACAATCGTGCTCCTCGATCAGCTGTAGCGCTTCCATCACACCATACAGCTCCGCTGAGAAAATTGAGGTCTCTGGGAGCAGTCTCCTAGCCCTCACTATTTCCCCGGACACAGCGGCACATCCCACAGCGTCTCCTGTCTTAGAGCCGTCTGTATAAATCTTCACAGAGTTTGCGTGTTTCTCCAGTATATGCTCCATGAAAATTCCCTTCAGGATGTTAGCCGGCATTGACTCCTTTTTCGGCACTCGACATCCAGGGCAGAAGCTCTCCACGGGGACACGCCATGTCGGAGAGCAGTCAAACAGCACAGGTAGCACTCTCATGGGTCCCAGCTGCATGGCGGCCGTCAGCGCAGGATAGTTCAACCACTTATGAATTTAAATTTGAGCTGAATTCTGAACTTCAGTTTACCCCCATCGCAGTCAATGTGTTACGAAACTTCTGTTTTCAGGATTTGCCAATCTTTTTTGTTAGGTCCACTAGCTCGAGTTTTCTACTGAGCTAAAGCAGAGCCTGAAAAGACTCGGTCACAAAACGTGCGCTCGTTCACAAGCATGCACGAATTCTCATAACTTAAATAAACTTCATACAAGATTCCAACTCTAGAAAAATGGTTTCAAACGGTTTATCTGAGTCTAGTTTTATTGAAAATATTCCTGCGTGAGATCTGTACACCAGCTCGTGTCACAAAGAAATATAAACAATAGCCAAGAATATCTCTAAATAAACCATCCCAGATCCATTACGTGTTGACCAACCCAAAAGAAAAGGCTAAATTACTCCGTCAAACAACCCATGACTCAGAAAAAGGGAAAATACAGCTTTGTCGATATAACGTTGACTTCCTTGTTTTCTAAATGCGCAAGAACAAAAATTCTGAAAGCTTCTACCAGAGAAGGTAACTACCACCGCTTGAGCAACGCTTGATTTCAACTTACGCCTGAAAACCTCAACGGAAAAATTAAATCTATCTGCTAAGGAGCGACTTTATTTTTTCAAAACGAAATCTCATGGGAATGTATATACTTAACTTCGATGCGCTACTTTAAATTTCTCTCACGGAAAGGTAAAGGGACAAGCCAAATATTTGTAGAAACGGGAATTTATTGGCGTGAACTAAAAAAGTAAATAGGGATTTCGAGCTAATTGATAAAATATTAAAAGCAGGACAGTCAAAAGTCATCCGTACACAAGAAAAATATTTTTTTCCTCTACACTATACGAACTCCCAAAGCTTAGGCAAAGAACAATTAAAAATTTAAATCACAGGGATTTGCAAGCCTTCTGATCCGGGCCGATGAAGGAACGCTTTCCAAACAACTCCATTCGTTCACGGGGGGATCAGAAGAGAAAAGTAAGATACTTAGCGTTAGCAACATCAAACGTGTGGCACAAACACAGGGTCACGAGAGCGCCTCTACACATACATACGCACACACAAACAGGCCAGCTGGCCAGCCCAGATAGCATGCTGAGGTGCAGGCAAACGCAACACATCGCAGACGTGATATTAGTGGACCACATGATTCACACACAGTAGACGTGAAGCAGCAAGCGAAGGAAAGAAACAAGCGCACGATTAAAGAATAGCGTTACAAGTTAATCAGTATACGGGCGACCTGGTGCAAAACGTCTCTCGACTCCGCACAAAAAGCGAACGGAGATCTTAATTTAGTACAAGTCCTTAAATATTGTATCAAAATCTGGAGTTAGGTCGCCGGAGAAACAGTACAATAGAGGGAGTGAGAACTTCAGTCCTCTTCTTTTTCATCAGATTCTTCGTCACTCTCCTCCTCTGCATTTTGGAGCCACTCGACGAACTTCTTCATCTGGTCCAGGAAAACACTCTTGCCCTTAGTCGAGTGGCTGTCCTTGTACCATTTGAGGATCACCTCTTCAGACAACACCTCGCCTGCAAGGAAATATGCAACAAATTAATCAAATTCCATAGCAAATGCTGAGTACTTTTTCCCGTTCCAGAAGCAATTTCACTCATTAATGAAGTTTACTTCAAGAATGAAGGAATGGAACAAGAAAACTAAATGGTATAGTATATGGTATATACCAAGCCTTTTCCTCTTTTCACGTAGAGGGTGGCTAGCATCATTTACATGATGCTTTACAGGGAGTAGTAGTAGTAGTAGTAATAACATAGGTTTGCTAGCGCTTCAGTTATTTAGACTATATCGCACCGAAGGTCACATAATTTAATCGGTCTCAGGCTTTTCCGATTTACCACGCAAGGTGAACACCAACATTATAAGAACATCAAAAATTACAGGATCATGATTTAATTACAACTCAAGATTATAATGGTCTCTCCATTGAAATTTTGTACATACAACAGTACATCCAAATCACTGGGCAGCCAGACCCCTTAGGGGGTTTCAGCTGCCCACCCATTTATGGCCGGACGCCTTACCCACGCTGAAACCCCCCAAGGTTTCAACGTAGCGCGTCCGGCCATATTGCAGTATCTTTATCTACAATCTTCCAAAAGACTTCAAACATAAAAAACTTTTCTTAGTTTTCAGTGTACAGAGGCACTATAATTTGTTCATAAGAGACGAGTCAGAGAGATAACTAATAAGCCGCCAATGATTAAAACGCCCACGAGTCGGTTCTCCCAACATCTTGCACAGAACGAAATCAGAGTCAGCGCCCTGTAAACCAGGGTAATAACGGGAACGTACATCGGAAAAGTGGAGGCACTCAACCAATATATGCTGCACCGACAGCGGCACCAAGCAGTGATCGCAAAGAGGGGCCGGGCGACGCTCTATTAAATGACCATGAGTGAGGCGGGTGTGACCAATCCTCAGTCGACATAGGAGGACTTCTACGCGGCGGTTCCGGCATGCTGAAGAGGGCCAGGCTCGGACACTGTTCTTAATCTTGCGCAGCTTGTTGTCTAGGGTATTTTCCCACTGTCGCTGGCAGAGTTGGGTTAATGCAGCTTTAATTATAGGGTAGTAATCTCGGGCGGGTACTCTGGTATTTGTTGGGTTAGCAGCAGAGGTTGCAGCATTTCGCGCTAACTCGTCTGCCCGATCGTTGCCACGCACATCAACATGGCCAGGTACCCAACATAGAGTTACAAGTTTTGGGGAGCTTGCAAGTCGCAAAAGGCTAGACATTATTCCAGAAATTATTGGATGCGTAGAGTTGTAGGATCTCAGTGACTGGATGGCAGCTTTGGAATCGGAGAACACCACATAAGAACCCGAAGCAGGTCGCTCCTCAATCATGCGGAGTGCGGCACGGATGGCGATCAGCTCCGCAGAGTAGATTGACGTTTCAGGCAGCAGTCTTTCCTCCACCACTCCACCATCAGAAACTGCAGCACAGCCCACTGCATCATCCGCTTTAGAACCGTCAGTGTAGATATGGAAAGCTCCCTCGTGGTCACTGTGAAGGTGATCTTGGAAAATATGTCGCAGAATGGATCTTGTCATCATCTCTTTCTTTGGGTATTGCGGTCCTGGACAGAAGGTCTGAATCGGAATTTGCCAGGTTGGCTCTTCCAGAGTGGGGGCACGCTCAACTTTAAACGAAGGCAACTGCGCCATCTCCGCAAGTGCTTCGTAGTCAGTAGAGGAGGGGATATAATACGGAAACAACACCCGACCCCGTACTCCCTCCATCACGCTATTCCACGTGGCCGTGAAAGGTAGTTGTCTGAGTCGTACAACATACTGTAGAGTAAGCTGTGTTCGACGAAGTTGCAAGGCTGGCTCACCGCAATCCACCAATAAGCTCATCACCGGTGATGTCCGAAAGGCCCCCGTACACAGCCTTAGAGCAGAGTTATGGATTGGGTCCAGGAGTGATAAGCATGATGGGCTGGCACTCTGGTAGACGACGCAGCCATAATCAATCTTGGCACGAACGGTGGCTCTATAAAGTCGCAGCATGGTTGTTCGATCAGCACCCCATGTTAATCTGGACAGGCATTTCAGGAGATTCAGAGCTTTAGAACATCTTCCTTTTAAAGCCAGTATATGAGGTCTCCATGACAGTTTATTGTCGAACAACATGCCCAGAAAGGAGGCTGTGGGCGAGACGTTGACCAACCTATCACCGAGAAAGAGCTCAGGTGTAGGTTCATTAGTGCGACGGGGCTGCACGTGGAGTGCCACACTCTTTTCAACTGAAAAGGAGAAGCCTCGCTTGTCGGCCCAGGCTCCAATGCGGTTAATGGCTTCCTGTACTCGACGAGTCAGGGCGGGTAGGTATCTAGAGGATGCATACAGCATGAAATCATCCACGTACAAGGAAAACGGAACATGCCCTGGTAGGTCCTTCGTGATGGCGTCCATTGCAAGTAGGAAGAGCGTGCAGCTTATAACGCTGCCCTGAGGTACCCCTTCGTTCTGAGTCATCAGAGCAGAAAACCGTGTGCCCACTCTAACCCTAAACCGACGTTCTCTTAGAAACTCGCGTACATACATTGCCATGTGACCTCGTACACCAATCTTATGCAGTTGCTCCAATATCCCGTATCGCCAGGCAGTGTCATAAGCCTTCCGCAAATCGAAGAAGACGCATATAGTGTGTCTTCCTTGGGCACGCTCTTTAACAATATGGTTCTGCAGTCTGAGGAGGGCATCCGTGGTTCCACGAAGAGTTCTGAACCCAAACTGAACTGGAGAGAGATGATCTCCGGCCTCCAGAAAGCGCATCAATCTTACGTTGATTATCTTCTCTAGTACCTTTCCTACACAGCTTGTTAGGGCTATGGGGCGGTAACTAGATGCTTCAGTGGATGGTTTATTGGGTTTCAAGAAGGCAAGTACTGTGGCTAATTGCCATTCTGTAGGATATACATGGGTTGTCCAGATTTTATTATACAAATGAAGAAGGTAGGTGATTGCTGATGAGTGCATTTTCCTTAGCATCTTGTAGTGGATGCCATCTGGTCCAGGGGATGTATTCTTACATTGTCGAAGTGCATGATACAGTTCAAGGTACGTTATGGGTGAATTGTATGGATATTGTTCATCCGATGCAAAATTAAGGTGAGACTGTTCTTGGCGCTGTTTAATGATCTGGAAGCCGGGTGTATAGTGCCTTCCGCTACTGACGTCGGCAAAATGCTCCGCCAGCAAGGAGGCAACGCGATCCTGGTTCATGGTGATCTCTCCGTTGTCCGTGAGGCAAGGTAGGGCATGTCCGCTTCGTCCTCTCATCTTTTGAACTCTTTGCCATATTTTTGAAGTTGGCGTGTCAGCGTTTAGCGTGGATACGTACCGTTGCCATGATTGTTTCCTGGCCGTATCCTTCACTAACTGTGCTCTTGCTCTGGCTCTTTGGTAGAGTATCTTATCAGCAAGGTTGTGGCTCCGTTGGTACCGGCGTAAGGCCCTCTTTCGCTCAAAGTTAGCCTGGGCACACTCGTCACTCCACCATGGGACTCGATGATTCACTTTCCCTCCCTTCGAGCGGGGTATAGCAATAGATGCGGCAGTACGAATAGTGCTAGTAAACCTCTCTAGCGCCTCGTCCACAGTGGTCTGGTCCCCACCATCTTCTAAGGCTGTCAGAGCCTCAAATGCTTCCCAATCAGCTCGTTTAAGCAAGTAGTGAGGCTCCGAGTTGAAAGGGAGGTAGGTGGGGAAAGTCACCACCACTGGAAAGTGATCACTTCCATGGGCGTCATCCATGACAGTCCACCGAGCATCTGGGTAACAGTCCGGGGAGCACACACTGATATCTATTGCGGAAGTAGTCCCGGTTTGGACGTGGAAGTGAGTCATACTTCCCGTATTCAACAGACACAAATCTGTGCTAGCAAGGAGTCGTTCCACTTCTCTGCCCTGTTGATCGATGCTGTTGTTACCCCACGCAGCATGCTTCCCATTCCAATCACCGCCCACCACAAAAGGTTCCGGGAGTTGCCTTATGACGTCCAAAAGCTCTTCACATGTAGCTATGCGAAGAGGAGGGATGTACAGATTACATACTGTAAACGGTGCAGTAGCAGTCTCCACTCGGACAGCCATCACCTGCAAGCGTGAATTGATGGGCAGCCTGTAATATGGGAAACTCTGCCTCACAAAGATTGCCAGTCCTGTTCCAGGAAGAGGATTATTGTTTGTAGAGTAAGTTTCTACTTGGTAGTGCTTAAGTCGGGGCGGAGCACTGCCTCCGAGCATAGTTTCCTGGAGGAGTACACAAGCTGGTTGAAGTTCTAGTAGGATAGCATGGAGATCACCGTAGTTACGTCGCAAGCTGCGACAATTCCAATGAATGATGGTAAAAGCCAGTCTGATAAAAAAGTTACAGTTGTTACTTCTGAGGTGGTGCACTAGATTCGGTGATTGCTACACGTTGACTGACCAGAGTTGGGATAGGTCTCGCCTCGTCTGGTTTCCTTCTTCCCTCGCGCCACGTTCGCACCTCGACATCAGGTGGTGGTATCGAGGGAAGGCCGGGAGGAGGAGGATACTTCTTCAGCAACTCATCACTGAGTCCCTTGGGTACATGTCTAACACGGTCAAATGAATATTTTCTCTGGGCTATGCTGGGTTCGCCCGACTGGTCGCGAGCTACTTTTGAGTGAGGTGTGCTGGTAGGCGACGCTCCACTCTGGAGGCGCTTGCGTGGAATTCCCATGGCTTGAAGTTTTTCTGGCACCTTAGGCGGTGGCATCTTTGGTGGTGGTAATTTAGCAGTGGTAGATTTAGCTGAGGCAGTTGCACTAGGACCTGCAGTAGCTTTCGGTGGTTTACCTTGGACAGACGAAATCTGGCTAGTCCTACCCTCCGGAAGCGTCGTGGTGGTGGCACTGTCGGGAGGAACATCCTCACTCACAACTGGGCCTTCCACTACAGGAGCAGCCCTAGGCGGGGAGCCGGTTTCGGTACGGCCTCGGGACGTCACCAGCACCTCACCCTCGGCATGACCCTCGTCGTCTGTGCTCACCTGTCGTCTATGGCCTTTATCAAGCTCCCTCATGGTCTGTTGCACAACCATTCCTCTCGGGGGGGCAGCCTCAACAGGACCTGAGGGTTCACCTCGAACAGCGTTACTGATGCCCATGGGCCTGGCAATATCTGCGAACGTGACCCCCTCACGGACATATCGGGCTGCCACGCGCCTTCTAGCATCTCCAAAAGATAGTTTTTCCTTGCATTGTAGAGCCACAACTTCTTGTTCCTGCTTATTCGTCGGGCAGTTTAGAGATGAGGCTGGGTGGGGACCTCTACAGTTCGAGCATCTGGCTGGGAGAGAACAGGGCAGCTCATGCACTTCTCCAGCACACTGGTAACAAACACCCACAGCCGCCCTGCACGACCCAGCGCCATGTCCAAAACGTTGGCATTTGTAGCATCGTCTGGGTCTGGGTACGTAATCCCGTACGGAGCACTTGGTCCAACCAATGGAGACTTCAGTTGGGAGCTGACAGGCATCAAAAGTCAAGATATAGACATTTTGATTCATCAAAACTCCGCCAATTCTTTTCTTCGTCTGATACACATCCGTTACCTTGTGCCGCTTCAAGCCTTCGAGTATCTGATCGGGAGTGAAGTTTGGAGCATTCATGTAGTGAATGGTTCCCTTAGTTTGATTGAGGGTTTTGTGAGGCTCCACAACAACTTCGTTCATGTCCAGGGTCCTCAAATTAACAATAGCCTGGCTCTGCATTCGATTCGCCACCTCCACAATCACACCTCCGGAACGAGTCTCATTAATATTCTTTGGCTGGCCCCCAATAGTTCGCACTATCTCATCGTTTGCTCGAATGACGTTGATAGTGGCCAGATTTGTATTAGATGGAGATGATATGCAGAAGAACTTTTTGTAGTCAGTCTCCTGCCACTGTTGAAGGGGAGGGTATGCAGGGGCGTCACTACCGGTTCGGACCCTCCTATTTCTCCTCCATCGCCCTCTAGATGAGGCAGGCTGGAAAGGTTCAAGCGTCTGAATCTGAGTTATGTTTCGATTCCTGTTGTCTTCATGAGCCCGATGGCTGTCCCCACCATCATCAGGGGGAGCGGTCGATGACAGCGTGGGCGTATCTTCTGAGGCCACAGAATGTAGTACTTGTTTGAGTTCTGTTTGGTTCATACCGGACCCAGCTCCACTCTCAGCCATAAGCTGTGATGGTGCTTGTCTCGCAGGTAGAACGGCGGATTGATCAGTGGAAATTTCCATGGGAGGCTCCTCTGATGGAAGCAGAGGAGGGGCCAGGTCGTCACCAGAAAGTCGAGAAGAGGGTTCATTCGTGGAAGCAAGCAGTGGTTTAGGATTCTCTTTCAGTGAGGGTCGCCCCTCACCTATCCAGGCCCGCTCAAGCCGGAAAAGAACCCCTCGGGCGATCAGCAGCATTCTGATGCATCTCTGCACTTAAGGCGGGCACACGCTGACCACTAGGAAGTAAAAACCTCCTCCCACCGTCGACCCCGGCCCGTGGCAGTCTCCAAGTACGCCCGAGATAACGAAGACTTTATAACCCGTAACTGCCGGGGCCCGGTTTATATTTACATGGGAAACCTCACCCATGGTCCCCCCTTTGTCAGGCTGCTCCAGTTGAGCCAGCCTACCATGGTTGAACCTACCAGAACCGGGGCCCCGGCAGTATAGCCTCAACCTTCATGGCAGCACGCAAGCCCTCCCACCACGACAAGGTAAGGACATGGGGAGGGTGCTTTACAGGGAATGTACATGATAGGGGTTCCCCAGGCCCCTAGTCACGCCCGAGCTTCAGGCCTCATTTTTCTCTCGTTTAGTGCTCAGGTAACATTCCTTGAGGACAGTGACCATACTGCAGGCAACGACCCTGATTTGCCGCATCAGCATTTTTCACGCCAACTGCCGCTCACAGGGATCGAACCTGGGCATGAAGCATAGAGCGCGAGGCCGAGCCACTGCGAGGCGAGAAAACTAAATACTCCAGGAAAACACGAAAATTCAGTAATATACATGGATCTACAATGAAAAGCAGGAACACAAACTGAATGCTCCAGAAAAAAAAACACGAAAGTGCAATTAGTAGTGCACATGGAATTTTATCAAAAACTCACTCTTATAGAAGAGGAGGACGATTTTCTGAAAGACTTTCATGAAGTTCATGTTGTCGTAGCAGAACTCCTGGACTTTGACGAGGAGGTGGAGCTCTGAGCGAGCGGTCGTGGTGTGGGCACGGAACAGGGGAGTGTACACACGCAGATGCTTGAGAGCCTGATCCGCCACCAGCTCTTCTTTCTTGTTCCACTCCACGTCAGCCATCACGCAACTCCACACCTGAATGGCGATTTGAGGGATTTATGTTTTAAACTTCATGAAGAGACTGGGAGATATTGCATGTAAAATGAAAATGGGTAGATAAACGTTCCTTTGAAGCTGCCTGCAGCAGTCGTGATATATTCTGTCTTAAAATTATCACTGTGCTCAAATGACCAACTAATAAGAAAATAAAGCGACGTTACTGGATAATGTTTCAAATATTTGTCCTTTAGAGTTGTAGTGAAACATATTTCAACACAAATGTTAGGTATAATTTGAACGATGTTTACACAGTTTTGAAATAAAGGATGCACACAAACCCGTACCAACTGAAAATAATACAAATAAGCTATTGTTCAGATTGGATTTCGAAGCATAACTTTGAGTTACAAACTAGAATGAGAATTTCATACAATGTATGTATATTATAATCGAAATGAACGTGTTTTAGCAACTCAAATTTTAACACAAATGCTATATAAATAAACTAATTCATTAGCTTTTCTAATGCAAATATACCAATGACACATGTATTCTACCACCTCACAAAATACCAAAAATACACGCATATTCTAAATTGTTCATCCCGTACTTAAACAACACTAAAATTGCACCCCCAATACTAACGGTAGCAATGACAGTAGCCTCTCCGATATTGTGCTTCTCGGAGAGCTGAGTGAGCTTCACGCTAATATCCTTGATAGGCGTCTTATCTTGCAGGTGCTGGGTGAGGTAGCGCTGGAGACTCATGAGGCCGTTCTCTTTCTTGAGACTCTGCTGCATCCTCACGATCTCGCCGAGCCCCTTCTCTTCAAACAAGTTGCCGAAGTACTCGGGCGTGCGCTTGTTGGCAGGCAGGAACTCCATGATGCGGCGCTCCAGCTTCGCCTTGCGTAGAAATATGGTCACCTGAGAGCTGTCCTTCAAGCTCCCAACGGTCAGCAAAACCTGAACAGAAAAAAAAAATTGAATGCCTCAACTCAAGATTTAATGAAGCTAAGGAAGAGTGCATGATTATGATTGCCCTAACCGCTGCAAAAATAGAGCGTATCAAAGAGAAGAAGGAGGAAGGCACCATTTAGTATGGAGATAATAAAATGAGGAATCTATGCAGAAAGGGCATAGAAACAGTAAGATGGGAAAGAAGTTCATGAAATAAGATAAAAGTTGAAGAAGAAAGTCAGAGGTGCTGAAAAACAGGACAGTAGTGAACCGAAAAAAAGTGGTCCTTAACATAACAAAAACCATTTTATTTTAACAAAAAGAAGGCCTACCTAACTCTCAGCTCGGGCCCTCACATTTTTCCACTGGGAGCGCTAATTCCCATAGATACAATAGTTGTATCCCGCTGAGGGGGGAAGAATGCACAAGTACTAATTTTTTCGCATATAACGATTCAAAATTAACACATTCCAGCCGTAAAGGATGAAAAACCCATAGTAACTAGGGTTCGTGATTATAGTTAAAAGAAATTTATTCTCCGATGCAAACTAGAAAGATATAGCTTCAATACAATGCAGCATTCAATAGCAACCATAAAAATCATGGAATGAGCGCTAACCTTGCAGAGGAAGTCGACTGCAATGCCCTCTCTCACGAGATGCTCCTGAATGAGGTTGGAGAGCACCGCAGGCAAGACGATGCCGTCCACGGCCCACATAGCGATGCATATCGCCAAGCGGTCACGGTCACCCGCCGAGAATCCGCGCAAAAACAGCATTGACTGGAAAAACAAGTATTCAATGAGCATAGAAGATAGTGTATTTCTACTTACCTCAATTATACCAAGTGTCACCTTATGGCCTGAATAGAATTTTAGGTAAGCTAAGGTTTCTAAATCTAATTTTCCTCTCTAGAATCTACCATCAAACTTTTTTGAGCTTGCTACACCCAAAAAATACTCGCAGCAACATCTACTCTTACTAAATTACCAGAACAAATATAGCGGAAGATAATGACAAATCAAAGCAGCATCACGTGAATAATAAAACAAAATTTAAGGCAGACTGGTGCAGGCAGAGAAGTTGTGTGGTCTGATGAAAAGCAATCAACTTCTCTCACAGCATTGCTGGAGTGAAAGTGTTCAGCCGCTAGTTGCTCAGCGCTTTATGCAATTGTGCAAGATTGAAGATGATGCAGCCACACCAAATGTCAATTCATGCTACAGGATAAATCATTCTAATATAAGGATCCAAAATCAGTCACTGACAATTTCCGAAAAAAAAAAACTTGGCTTGATTAACAAATATGTTTATTGAAGTTCAATAGTTGAATTTAGAATATTCATCATTTACAACAGAAGTAAAAAATCTTTAAGGCTAATTCTTCCTATTGCACGAGAGGGAGGCATTTGCTCAACTTGATCTACAATATGAAAGCCCCTTTAGTGGGTGCAACATTAGTGTTTAAGAAGAATATTTTAAATATTCCTTGAACTGTAAGATGTAATAACTGTATTCAATAAAACCAAGAGTGCATCCAATGCATTGAGAGCACATCAGCTCATTGATGGCCACTAACCTTTTTGACCTCCTCCACAAAGATTTTCTCGAGGTACTTGTATCGCCTCATTAGCCGCACAAAGAGCTGCGCGTAGGGGCGCAGCGTCTCGATGTCGGCAGCAGGCGCGCCGAACACGCACACTGTCGTGCGCACCGGGCCATTCTCGGCTCCATCTTCGCTGACGGCGCCACCAGGGGCTGCACAACGAGTAATTTATTAACCCTTTACCATCATAGGGGATTCATATACCCACTTCCATAAACAGCTCTAATATATTTTCTTCAGGGAATGTGAAGGAGATGCAACTAATCGATTTTTGAAACTTTGTTGCCTAAAACATATCAATTACATCGAAATGAAAAACTTTTCATCAATGCACTTTTTGGGGCAATTGAGTATTTAACGAGTTATTGCGGTAAATTACTGACCGCAACTCTAGTGTTTGAAGCGGCAAGCAATTCAAGGAGCGCGTGGGACGGCAACACTGTAATGCCGTCTCGCGTCCAGCGCGCTCATCAAAGACAAAACCAAACCTACCGCTATACCTCGTTAAATACTCATGTACCACAAAAATTGTAAAGAAGAAAAGTAGTTTATTTCGATGTTATTACCATGATTCAAGCAACAAAAATTTTAAAATCGATTAGTAGATGTTTATTACATCGCATTCATCATCAGATTAGATTAATAGTTAGTTTAAGCCACCCTATCCGCAACAAAGGATATCCTATGAGAGGAGAGAAGAAGGCACCATTTAGTATGGAGTTAAGGGAACGTGGAATCTATGCAGAAAGGGCAAAGAAACAGTAAGGTGAGAAAGTAAGGTCAGAAAGTTCATGAAACAAGATCTAAGTTGAAGAAGAAAGAAGTAGGTGCTGAAAAACAGGACAGTAGTGAACCGAAAAAAGATGGTCCGTAACAAAATAAAAACCTGTTTCATTTAAAAAAAAATAAAGCCTACCTAACCTTTAGCTCAGGCCCTTACATAGTCCCCCTGGGAGCGCTAATTCCCATAGATACAACAGTTGTATCCCCCTGAGGGGATTCATCATCAAAGATGAAAATTAACATACGGCTATAACTCGTTAAATACTCATTTACCCCAAAAAGTGCTTAGAAAAAAGTTGCTTACTTCGATATAATTAACATGATACAGGCAACAAAATTTCGAAAATCTATTAGTTGCACCTCCTTAACATTAACCTTTTATTCCTTGTAGAAATTTGTGCTCTAATGTGCTCCTCAAAGTTCATTGTTGAATGGCAGTCACTTACTTGTTGGGATGTCGGTGACAACATGATGCCGGTGCCAGTTAAATGAAGGTAGTTGTAATAACGGTTATATGCATACAAAATTCTGACGTAAAAGTGTTAAGGCCATACGACTACAACCTGGCACACACCCATACTGCAATGGTAATACTAAATTAACTTGAATCAATCACTATTCAGTAACAGTGACAACAAAGTGCTACACATGGCAGAACATTATTCCTTGAGATTTTAAAAAAGTTTTTATTAAATAAAAAATTGAAGTACATACCATAAAATATTACATACCATCTAAAAACCGAGAAGGAACAACATCCTAGTCTGAGATTACAAAAGGCCTCTCACATTTTTTAGGTCACAGTGTAGAAGAGCATTTGTAGAGCATCAACTCATATGCTTCAAGATTCCAGTAATCACTTGTCCTGTTTATGTCTAGGTTACTCATGTAAAATGAAGATGAGCATGAAAAATAAACCCTCAGAGGTTGTCTTTGACACAACTCTGTTACTGCGCTTCTCTTTGTAAGTTTTATCTCAAAACTTGGTACCAGCAGTGCTTGCCGGTACTGTGTAATCCACATCCCCTGTGCAAATTCAAATCAACTATGTAACTTTAGGCACTGAATCGTAGTGCTTGTAATCATATGAGCAAGTTTCTCCTTAGACTGCATACCCTTTCTGCTCAACACTAATTGCTTCACCATCGCACCCATTTCATTAAATAATATAGCTTCTCCATTACACTCTCCTAAATTTGGAATCTTTCACTATCTCAACTACCATGGATTTGGTTGGATATGTCACTTTCTTAAGCATACTTTCTACACTCAAGTTAAAAATGCTTATTTATTCTCTTCAACACCTTTTCGATCATATTCACTTGAATCAAAGCAATTAATTTAGAAATTCAATCAACAGGAAGAACTTTCTCCCAGTGATAATTTTACAACCCCAGCTTCAAGATGCCCAGGTGCCAAAAGAAATAACTTTAATCAGCATTGTCAAAAAATAAATAAAACATGAGCCTCGAGAAATGCAAAAAAAAACAAATAACTCACCTAAAATGCCACCAGCCAAGAGGATGTCAAAGAGTGCCTCGCCGTAGGTGCGGTAATCAAGCTTAGAACCTGCCGCGTCAAGGTACTTGTGGATGGCTTCTATGTCAGAGCTGCTAATGCCAGCAAAACCCTGCAATTAACAGCCTCATCAGTAATACCAACAACATGAATTTGTAACAACAATTATGACGATTGATGATTTTATTTCAAGTAAGTCATGCACAGAAATAACAAGCAAACTTTTCAAGGCAATATTTCTGCCTATCAGACAAAATAGTACAAGTCCATTCTACAAGATTTTCCAGGAGAGCTCTTTTAATCGAGTTTGATTTTATTACATAACTGGCACCTCCTACCACCACAACAGAACAGTAAAAGTAAGTTTAGAGGGTGTCTTACATCCAAGAGAACCCAAATCTCGTGAAAAAATTGAAATTTTGATAGTTGACTTTTGTCTGACAGATTTAATGGATGATATAATAAAACTAGCTCTTACCTGGAGAATGTTGTCTCTGAAACCAATAGGGTCAAATTTTGCTTTTTCATCACGTTTCCGTGTTTTGATACGCTGCCCTTGGAGCACAGGTTTTTCTGCTTTAGTACTCATACAACAAGTGGGCTGAAAAAGAAAATGCATTGATGTCAAAACAAAATTGATTGGCATACATGTTTTTAGCCTATTGGATTATTATAAGTTATTTTCAGCCTCCCTAACTGCAACAAAGGTGTTTCACTAAGAGTAGAATAGAGATGAAGGCCCCATTGGAGTAAATGGAATGTGGAATTTATGCTCAAGGTATGTTTGAGCAGAGATAACACTTGTGAAAAATGGTGAGCTAAAAAGAAAAATAATGATACAAAATAAACATCAAAGATGCTGAAAATATGATTGCAGTCATCTAAACAATGATGGTATTAAATAAATAAAGAAAAACTAATAACTTTCCACCTTCTTCTAATTTCAGCTTACATTATCTTTCGGGACTTTTTAACCTATTTTTTACCCCATTGGAATCACCCAAAATATATAAGTCAAACACACTTCAAGATGTGCTTACAAAAAAAAAGACTTTCAGCAACTACTAATTATTAGCTTGAGTCACTAAATACTTTGCTTTTATTCATTATGATTAATTTATAGAGAAACCAAGGACATATCTGAATAGACAAAATTTACATATCTTATGAGCTAGAAAATAATTTATTTTTTGATTCATGAACATGCTCTCCTCACAGCTTTCATAAAAAAAAATCAAAGTGAAAACTTCTATACATATTTTTTGCAACTTAATTTTTTTTCAGAGGTATACCAACTTATTCAAGTAAACCAGAAATAAAAAACTTTCGAACTAATTTTCCAAAAAATACAATTAGATATGACCATATTATAGTAGAGGTATGCATTGAAGTTTCAACCTGAACCAACAGTTCGACACTCCCATTAAGGCTCCCAACACACTACACGTGCCACGAGCAGGGCCTCAGGCTCGGGCTTTCTGCCTCCCCACACATTACACGGGCGAGCATTAGTTTGCAAGTGTTTTCTCTAGAGATAACGTGGACTTTTCCAATTCAGATTCAGATGACTTATTAGAGATTGCACTTGCATAAGTGCTAAACAACCTCGAAAAAGTTTAAATGGTGCAAGTCTTGGCTATTGAAGAGGGGAAAACTGTCTCATGGCCAGTTAGTTCAGGAATTGAGACTAGATTGTCGAGAGCCACAGACAAGGATAACTCCGATAAAGTTCAATAAATTTTACAAGAAAATCTTTCTTATTCATATTCAATTTTATTCAATATACTTTTATCACACTTGAAATTCTATAGTGCGTCGTACATCAAACACTTTCTGAAAAAGAAAAGTTTGTTAACATTATGCACTAAGCTCACCGCAGGCCCGGCTAGTCCTATTTTACTACCACACACTACCCAAGCCAAGCCGCAAGCCAGGCCAAATATCTGGAAGTAACAGATCAGCACGAGCCTGATTGCGCGGCTCGTGGCTTGGCTCGAACATGCACACACACTACACAAAATGGCTCAGGGCTTGGCTTGTGGCGCCTGTAGTGTGTGGGGGCTTTTAGGCTATTATCACAGAAAAGCTTTGTAAAGCTTTGGTTCAAATTACACTCTTAAGACTTCAAGTTTGTGTTATGTAGCAAGCATATAAAAACAAAGATATAAAGCTCAAAACCAATTATCAAAAGGGTAAATCTAAAGGCTATGCCAGTAATCAATTTCCACTTTTCGGTGCCTAAACATAATTAATTAAGGGAAGCATTTTGACAAAATGGTCAACTTTTGTTCTATTGGACGTACGTCTATGAAAATTTGCAGATTACTAGATCTCTCCATTTGTAACAACTTATCTTAAACAAAAATTTTTCATAAGGATATAGAAAATTTTTTATTTGAAAAAAATGAAATTATATATATACATATATTATTCATAACATCTTCGAAATTTACAAAGCTAGAGCAATGCGGTTTGTTGCATTTGAAAGTCAAACTTATGCTCTATCAAAATTATGGGGGGATTTTTGATTTATTTTTTTTCAGAATTTATATGAATTTTTTTGTAAGGGTCAGAGCAAAAGTTATACTTTTAGGGTAAAAAAGTCCACGGAAAGCTTTACAGAAAAAAATTTGGAAATGCCCCCATAAGTTCGATAGAGCAAACATGTCACTTTCAAATGCAACAAACCGCATTGGTCTAGCTTTGTAAACTTCGGAGTTATAACGACAAACGTCTTGATAAGTTACTTTTCTTATAAAACCTATTTTTAAGAAACAAAATGCTTCTCCTCCTACATTTTTTGAGCTACAGTGATGATTTTGGTATCATTGGATGCAGAAAAACAAGGGCTTTACAATGTATTGAGAAGTTTTTCAAAATTCATTCTTGTTTCAAAGTTATGACGTCATAAATTTGAATTTTCTTGAGAATATTTTGATTTTTTTCTTTTTAATTTTTTAAATTTTTTTATTGGAAATTTGGGGAAAAGCATTCAAGTTTTTGGAATGTCCACGTTATTCTGCATCCAATAATACCAAAATCATTACTGTAGCTCAAAAACTATCAGAGAAAAAGCATTTAGAAACCCCCCCCAAATGTCGTTTTCTATGATTTCCCATTTTCTTTTCAAGAAAATCGCATTTTGTCATAAATGATAAATGATTCTAAATTGTATTTCCTATCAGTATACCAAATTTCATTGCTCTAAATTCAATAACAAAAAAAATATTCGGATGGGGATGAGGAATATGAATGATGAAATATATAAAAAAATGAAATTGAAAAAAATTGAAAATTTCAGATTTTTTTTTTTTGTCCACGTTATTCTGCATTCAATGATACCAAAATCATTACTGTAGCTCAAAAAATGTAGGAGGAGAAGCATTTAGAAAACCCCCCCAAAAATGTCGTTTTCTATGATTTCCCGTTTTCTTTTCAAGAAAATCGCATTTTGTCATTGATGATAAATGATTTAAAATTGCATTTCCTATCAGTATACCAAATTTCATTGCTTTAGGTTCAAAAATGAAAAAAAAGGTCCGTAAGAGGGATGCCCTCCCTCCCCCCGGGAGGGACGTTAGGTCTGGGGTAGGTTCCTGATATTTTTACAGACATTCGGGGACATGTCTCTAACTCATTTAAAGCAATAAAAACAAAAATCGGGAGAATCGACCTTTGGACTCAGATGCCCCAAATAGCCCCAGGAAATGCTTCCCTTAATTAAAGCAAAATAAAGTTTTCTTCCAAGCACTTTCCGTCTGAAATGATTATTTTATGAGTTATAGCGGTAGGTTTAGTTTTGTCTTTGACGACAAATGCGCTCGAATAAACAGCTACTCATCAATTTTTTAATTTTTGTTGCTTGAATCATTGTAATAACATCAAAATAAACAACCTTTCTTCCACACATTTTTTTTCGTAAAACGAATATCTAACGAGGTATAGCCGCAGGTTTAATTTTATCTTTGATGAAGAGTGTGTCGAAAGCAAGACTATGCCATATCGTGCGACTGAGAAATTTCTTTCCGCTTCAAACACTGGAGTTGCGGTGTCATTTACCGCTTATAACTAATAAAAAAAAATCTTTCAGACGGAAAGTGCATAGAAGAAAACTTGTTTATTTTTATTAAATTAACTATGTTTAGGCGTTGAAATTTACAAAATCGATTGCTGTCATATCCCTCAAAATAATAACCTATAAACAACTGATAGTTGACTAGATTAGTTGCAGAATTTCCTGCTTTCACTCAAAAGTATAGTAGTAACAAAATGTAAGATTAGTTTCTTACCGTAAAACTGAAAAATTGTTTTTGACAAAGTAGACAGCTTTTAAAAACCATTGAGGTTTGGACACATTCTGAATAATATACAAAGGTAGTAAATAATGAAGGCATTTTCTTTATTTAAATTTGGTGAAATTGAGCAAGCCAGTTGAATAAAATTTAGGAGTTGAAATTATTGGTAAATCTGAAGGATATGTCAGTTATTGATTTTGTAAATTTTGATGCCTTAAAATAGTTAATTAGATCGAAATAAACAAGTTTTCTTCTATGCACTTTCCGTCTCAAATGAGTATTTTATTAGTTATAGCGGTAAATGACTTGCCGCAACTCTAGTGTTTGAAGCGGCAAGTAATTCAAGGGGAACGTCGGACAGCAACACTGCAATGCGCACTTGCTTCCAGTGCGATCGTCATCAATGACGAAACCGAACCTACCGCTATACCTCGTTAAATACTCATTTGACGAAAAAACTGTATAGAAGAAAAGTTGTTTATTTTGATGTTATTACCATGATTCAAGCAACAAAAAACCAAAAATCGATGAGTAGCTGTTGATTCGAGCGCATTCGTCCTCAAAGACGAAACTAAACTTTCCGCTATAAATCGCAAAATACTCATTTGAGACGAAATGTGCATAGAAGAAAACTTGTTTATTTTGATTCAATTAATTAGGTTCAGGCATCATAAAGTGGAAAATCGATAACTGACATATCCTTCAGATTTACCAAATTATTGATTAACAATTTATCGAGCAAGATCATGAATAAGTTTAAACACAATATGAACAAAAAAAAAAACAAACTAAAATTCAAATTTACTCAAACTTTATGATTTAAAACTTAAAAAAAAGGGTCAATATTGAATATAATGTTGTCAACAAATTTCATAATTTCGTTGGTATAGATGGGTAATATAGTTCATTTTAAGACGTTTTCAAGAATGACAACGTACCCAGAAATGCTTAGTTTTTGAGTTATTTAAGTTTGAAGTTAAACGAACGGCGCTTCTGAATGGCCTTGTTCGCGCAAAAACAGTCATTGTTTTTGCAATGGAAACGGAAGCTAACCTCTATTACAAACGTTAAGAGGTTGGGTCGTGAGGGGTAGCCACAGTTCTTTTAGTGAAAATTATAAATAAAGGTTTCTAGTGACGTTTGTTGACATCGACAGGAAAATGGCTGCCGCCATGGGCGCCGCCATCCTTGTGCCGATGTAAACAAGATTGCGATCGTCATCCTAACGGGTGGGCTAGAAGCTTTATTTATACTTTTTACTAAAAGAACTGTGGCTATCCCTCACTACCCAACCTCTTTACGTTTGTAATAGGGGGGTTAGCTTCCATTATTGATTAAAATACGCTAGCCGCGCGCGCTTCCATGGCGCGCACAAGCCAGCTTCAAAGTTGAATAATTCGAAAATAATGCATTACCAGGCAGAATGTCATTCTTGTAAAACATCTTATAATCGACTATATTACCCATCTATACCAACAAAATTATGAAATTTGTTGACAACATTATATTCAATATTGACCAAAAAAAGACAATGGTAGGTAATTAACAGTAACGTTAGAGGCTACTAATGCAATGCAGAAGTCAAGCCAAATTCCCAGAGGTAAGACATGACCAAATGAAGTGTTGACCAGAATGCTCAGAGCAATCCCCAACTGAAGACTCTGTATATGGAACTCACACCTTAAATTCTTCATCTTAAATTTCAAGATACATCCAGAATTTTTTGAAATTAGTTATAAATGAGGCTAGCATTGAAACAATATTAAATAATTTCTTGATACTCTTAATGATATTTTATTATGTGTGCAACCCAATAGCACTAATTAGCAACCAAATGCGGTATCATCGGACTGTAACTGAGTTGACTATGACCTAGGTATTTAAATATTTGAGCAAATTCCGAAAACTTTATAGGCTATACCTGTCTATTCAAATGCTGCAAACGTGCTCTGAATACCTCAAAGGTTATTTCAATCTGGAGGTATTTTTTATTTTTCTAAGTAATTTTAGGGAAAGCGCGTTCTGTCTCCTTAGGCCTAAGCCTAAATGAATTTACTTTATGAAAGTTCTTGTTTCATTTTCCACACCAATTTCATCATTCTCTTCATTAAACAACAAAATATTCAGCTCACGCAATACTTGACAGTACGCGTATTTTTTTCTCGTGTCGGACATTTAAAGTGCAGTAATTTCGTCATGACCTGCAACCGACTGACGTCACTCATCTGCGTTTCGCTTCTCATGAGTATGCAGATTGTCACATAATTTTGAACTCCCTGGCAGAATCATAAATCAAACTTCCAGCTCGTGCAACACCACAAAATTTGTCAAAACATATTTGTCAAATATTTTCCGCATATGGACGCCTCGGGGCTGGAGTGAAAACTAACTTGACGAAACACTTAATAATGGAGACGATACCCCAAAAAAAATTTTCAAACATTCTCAGTATATTAAACGTTATTTTAAATGGGTTTACTTACGTTAAACTGAAAATTAAACGAGGGAAATAGAATGATATACGCAGTTAACAGATAATAGTCTCCCACAACACCGATTTCCGGGTCTACTGAGTAATACTGAATTCACGTACAAGAGAATGGTCGATGGTTCTTCAAGAAAATCTTTGTGACGTATCACCATATAATAATATTGTTATATAATCAATTAAAACGGCGGATGTAGTGGGATGTATGAAAAATAACGTGTTTTAAATATAATAGAACGCAGATAATCATTGATTAATTAACATAAAATACCACGAGCACAAAGTGTATGACAAGCTTCAAATCGCATTGACGACGCTTCCAATGATCTCTCTTTATTTTACAATATTCAACTATAGCTCGTGTAAAATACAAGTTTCTCAACATTACTAAAATAAATTAGAGAATAAGGTGTATTAAAACAAATATGATATAATACCAGCGTTGTTATCATATCCCACAAAAATTTAGAGCGAAGGTTTTTGTGTTAGGAAGCGTATGTTAACGATTGGTGGGTATGGCCAATCGCTAATCGTGAATCCATAAGGTTTTCGAAGTTGCAAGAGAGGTCAATGACGACACTGATTGGGATTAGACTCAGCTTGGAGGTTTCTTTATTGAAGGAAGCCGTGATGAGTGATTGCGTGCTTGGCTTCTGAAGATCTTCTCTTAGATGGGAAACTCCGTGCAGGCGGCGTCCGGTGAGCGATGACGTTGGCCGGCGTAAGTGAGTGTGAGTTTGTGGATGAGTCACTATTTATGGGTTCAGCCTTTAGAATAATGCCACGATGTGAGAAGCAATTGGTAGTGGTTGAGCGTAGATTAGTTAGCCGGTAGTTGTAAAATACTAGGCTCTACTAGCTTCAAACCAGTGATTGCAAATTGATATATGACCAAAAAGATCAGTGGTCTCACGTCAAAATAGGCACTTAAACGTGTATTCGATGATTGAGTGAGAGGTAATATATCAAATGCAAGTGCTTGAGTATGAGCTCAGATTAGGTTTACAACTCTTAAAACTCAGACGAATTTAACACGTATAAAGCTCAAGATGCAAAGCTTCAGATGAATTTAAAACTGGTATAGTTCAGATTGGGTGAGAGCTCAGATGAATCTAACTCAGACGAAATTACAACTTGTAAAGCTAAGACCCAGGGAATGTGTGTTGTGGCGTTTGGGTGCCGTCGAGGATGAGAAATGCTGTAACACCAAGCTAAGGAGACGCACAAGAGAGAGTGAGGTTCAAAAGAGACGCGTCACCGCGCAGTATTGCCAATCACAGAGGCTTCTCTCTCGAAAATGTCGAGTGTTATTTTTGTTGAAACCTTTCATGTAGCACCTTGAATGTATATGTGTATAATACTGATAATGTTACAGTGCTCTTGTGTAAGAATGTATTTAGACAGCACTATGCGTTGAGAACTGAGCTCATGGTTCTTGTGGATCTCTGCTCGTGGTTCTCGGGCTTGGCTGGAGCTACTCCACCACTACCCTTCGTAATGTAAACGTGTGTCCTGCTGTGTGTACTGATTATACAAACTCCAAGAGTCTCGCCTTCTTAACCTACAACCATTAGGTTATGGGCCCAGTAAACCTTCCGATGAAGCAATATCAAGTGAGGTTATCTTAAGTCCCGAAGCGAAAAACAGCCCGGGACAGCGAGAACAGAAGTTGGTGATTTGTTAGTGCTGTGTGAGACAGAAACGGTGAAAGAGAAAGAAACATGGCAGGCTCCGTAAGTGAAAGTGCAAAGAACTGCCTCACGGCTCTTAATGATAAAAACTATCCTACGTGGAAGCTGCAAATGAAGATGATTCTGATGAAGGAAAAACTGTGGAACTTGGTTCGAGGAACGGAAACCATGCCACAGACTACGGACGAGACTGCTCGAAGAAAATTTGAAGAAAGACGTGACAGTGCACTTGCAACAATTGTGCTTGGTGTCGAAACAAGTCAACTTTATTTGTTGGGTGATCCTACTGACCCTGTGCAACTATGGCATAAGATTGAAGATACATTCCAGAAGAAAACTTGGTCTAACAAGTTCAGACTACGCAAAAGACTCTACAACATGAAACTAAAAGAAGACCAAGACTTACAAACTCATCTCAAAGCATTTGTCGAAATATTTGAGTCCTTGAGTGTGATTGATGACGCTGTTGATGAAGAAAGTCGTGTAATAATCTTGCTGTCGTCACTTCCCGACCATTTCTCCACACTGGTGACTGCACTGGAAGCTCATGAAAAACTACCGTCATGGGATATTGTGACAGAGCGTCTTCTGAATGAAGAAGCAAAACTGAAAAACCAAAGTGCTTCAGACTTCAGTGAAAAATCCCTTGTGACCTCCAAATTGAAAAACTCACGATGCTTCGAATGCGGAAAATTGGGACACCTACGTACCAAGTGCTGGATCTATCAAGAAAAATTGAAGAAAGAAGATGGGAACCACACAGAAAACCAAAACAATTTTGTAGCAGGTAAAACAAATTATATCGGTGCATTGTCTGTGATAAATATCAATAATTGTTGGGTAATTGATTCCGGTGCAACAGCACACATGTGTAATAATAGGAATGATTTTTCTTGTATGAATGAGCTATCTAGTCCAATTAACATTGAAGTTGGTGATGGTAGAAACTTGCAAGGTGTTGGTGTAGGTGATGTTGAAGTTATGGTGTTGTTGCCTAAAGGTCGAGTAGATACCTGTGTTGTTAAGAATGTCTTGTATGTACCTGGCTTAGCCTACAATTTACTTTCCGTGCCTCAGATTACAGAAAGTGGAAACTCAGTTTACTTTGACGAAAGCTCATGTAAGATTGTAAATAAAGACGATGAATTAATTGCCTTAGGCAGTAAAGCAGGAAAATTGTATAAACTTAATTGCACCCTTAATTCAGCCGCCAAATGCATGAACGTTTCCTCTGATGAAATTCTGTGGCATAAACGATTTTGTCATCTAGGATTCAATAATCTTAAGAAATTAGCCACTAGGAATCTTGTTAGAGGTTTTGATTGTTCTGTGAGTGGAGATAACATTTTTTGTGAAAACTGTTGTGATGGTAAAAATCATAGGCTTCCGTTCCCCAAAACAAATCACAAAAGGAAACGCCAACCCTTAGAACTTATCCACAGTGATGTGTGTGGCCAGCTTAATCCCATATCACTTGGGAGTGGAAGGTATTTTGTAACCTTCATAGATGACCACTCCAGATATACTTGGGTGTACATTATCAAACATAAGAGTGATGTTTTCAAAGTGTTTCAGGAGTTCAAATCCTTGGTAGAAAATCACTATGATCACAAAATTAAAATTCTGCGCTCCGATAACGGTGGGGAATACATCTCTAATGACTTTGAACAATTCCTAAAAAGGGAAGGAATTATCCATGAAAAAACTGTGCCTAAGACACCTGAACAAAATGGAGTTGCAGAAAGAATGAATAGAACTCTTCTTGACTCTGTCAGAGCTATGCTGTCTGGTTCAAAGTTACCAAAATCATTCTGGGGTGAAGCTATATCAACTGCCGTGTATGTCAAAAATAGGAGCCCTGCCAGTGCATTGAATGATATGACCCCTTATCAGGCCCTTAATAGACACAAGCCCAACGTACAGCACCTCAAAACCTTTGGCTGCAGTGCGTACGCTCATGTCCCCAAAGATGAGAGGGAAAAACTTGATCCAAAATCTAAACCGTGTGTTCTTGTAGGATATGGAAGTGGATCCAAGGGATATCGTCTGTATGACATAAACAGTAGAAGGATATTTTTGAGTAGAGACGTTATGTTCAATGAATCTCAGCAGATGCCAATTGAGAAGGAGCCTTCAGAAGTAAATGATGGTAATTTTACTCTTCTTCCTCAGGATCCAGAACCAGAAGACTCTGAGGGAGGGGTGGAGCATAGACAGTCAGATGCTGGGATGGAGGGAGTGCAGCCTAGACAATCAGCCAGATATCGACGGGCTCCTGATAGGTTTGGTGAATGGGTATATTTAATGAAAAATGAGCTTGATATACCATCTTGTGTTCAAGAAGCACTCAGTGGACCAGAAGCAAAACTATGGGAAACAGCTATGGAGAATGAGATGGAGTCTATAAATCAAAACAGAGTATGGTCCCTTGTAGAGTGTCCTAATGACAAAAAACCTATCAAATCAAAGTGTATCTTTAAAAGAAAAACCGGACCCGACGGAAGCATTTGCTCGTACAAAGCTCGCCTTGTGGCTCAGGGCTACTCACAAAAATATGGCATCGACTACGACGAGACCTTCAGTCCCGTGGTTCGATTTGAGTCTGTCAGGACAGTACTAGCTTTGGCTGCCAAATGCAACATGCAAGTCCATCACATGGACGTTGCAACAGCCTTCCTTAATGGAGAACTGATTGAAGAACTATATCTGGTTCAACCTGACGGTTTTATTGTCAAAGGCAAAGAAAATCTGGTGTGTAAACTACAAAAATCGCTCTACGGACTAAAACAAGCCCCTAAGTGTTGGAACACTACACTAGATAGCTATTTGAAGAAATTGGGTTTTGTACAATCTAAGAGTGATGCTTGTATATACACTCGTGTTCAAGATAAGAAACTGTGTATTGTGGCGGTGTATGTAGACGATCTAATAATTGCTTCTGAGTCTGGTGATGAAATAAATCAAATAAAGTTGAGCCTTTCTACCCAATACAAAATGAAGGACCTTGGTGTGCTGAGTTACTTCCTAGGTGTAAGTGTTGTACAATTTAAAAACAATGTCCTCTTGAATCAAACTGCCTACACTGAGGCTCTGTTGTCAAAATTTGGCTTTGAAAATTGTAAACCTGTTGCAACTCCCGCCGATGTAAACGTAAATCCGATATGCTCCCCAAATGATGTCGAATTTGACCCTGCCACTTATCAAAGTGCTGTAGGTAGCCTTTTGTATTTGTCAACCAGAACTCGACCTGACATTGCATTCGCAGTGAATAATGTTGCTAAATACAGCTCCAAACCTCTTGAACAGCATTGGATGTGTGTTAAGAGAATATTCAGGTACCTGAGAGGCACCTCTAAACTAGGTCTCTTGTATAGCAAATGTTCTGATACTTGCATTGGTTATTCAGATGCTGACTGGGCTGGTGATAAAAATGACCGAAAGTCTACCTCTGGTTACTGTTTCACCCTCAGTAATTCGGTAATTACGTGGAGATCTAACAAACAAACTTGTGTAGCCCTCTCAACTGCAGAAGCCGAATACGTTGCTCTTGCCGGTGCGGCTCAAGAGGCTGTCTGGTTGAAGCACTTACTCAGTGATCTAAATTTTGGGACTATGGAACCAATGGTTATAAACGAAGACAACCAGTCAGCCATCTGTCTTGCCAACAATCCCAAATATCATGGGAGGAGCAAGCACATCGATATTAAATTTCACTATATACGGGATCTTGTAAGTAACAAAGATATAGACGTAGTGTATTGCCCTACCGACGAAATGCTCGCCGACATATTCACCAAGAACCTGCCGATAGAAAAGTTCTCTAGACTAAGAACGAAGTTAGGAATGGTCTCATCTGACACACATTCAATGTGAGAAGGAGTGTTGAAACCTTTCATGTAGCACCTTGAATGTATATGTGTATAATACTGATAATGTTACAGTGCTCTTGTGTAAGAATGTATTTAGACAGCACTATGCGTTGAGAACTGAGCTCATGGTTCTTGTGGATCTCTGCTCGTGGTTCTCGGGCTTGGCTGGAGCTACTCCACCACTACCCTTCGTAATGTAAACGTGTGTCCTGCTGTGTGTACTGATTATACAAACTCCAAGAGTCTCGCCTTCTTAACCTACAACCATTAATTTTATATCTCATGCATTTACACAAAAACTTCAAGGATTACTAATTATAAGTAGAGAATTATTAATAATGATTTAGAGTAGGATTTTTAATGTCGATTGTAATATAGCGAGTAGTGTAAGTTCTAGTTAGAGAGACCAAAAGTTGGCAACGCTCGAGAGAGCAACACTCGCAAGTCAGTCTGCTAGTGATCTCGGGTTCGACAACAAGTAAATGTTGACCGAGTGTGTATATAATCACCTACTGTGGTTGGTATCTAACTTCTTAATTTCTAAACTAATGTACTAATTGTCACGTCTTACAAGACGTGAGAAAATTTAAAGAATTTTGACAATTTTATTTCGGCAGCATTCTGCGGATCCGCGCTGGTCCGCAAGAATGACGCCAACGTTTTATTTGTTTGAAGTGCGTGGGAGGAACAGGTTCCCGGATAATCTTAGGTTTCTGTGTCTTTTAAGAGTGAATTTGCGTAAGAAACTCATTTAATTTATGTGTTACCTCGCTGGCTATATTTTTGAGTGTCTTCACACAACTTGTGTTCGATAGCGGTGAACGGCCGGTTTCCAGAGCATTCGAGGATGTTTCTGGCGGCCGGCAAACCCACCTACATTGAGCCAGACTAGCCGTTACGATGCTGTAAGGTCTGGTGTTTTCTTTCGGCGTAGCCAGTAAGCTGCAGTGTGATGCTGGGAATTAGTCAGATTCTAGTTTAACGGTATTTTAGCTGAACACTGTGATTTTACCGATTTGTCTGTTGAGCAATTTAACCCTGAGGTTAGGTTGATAAGTGCATTCTCATGCTAAGTTTAACAACTCAAGATGGAGAAAGTTGGAGTATCAGACAGGTTCAGAAAACGTGTGATTTAACTGATGAACTTTCCTATTTTATTTCACTGCTCCAAGCGATTCTTTATTAATGTCCAAATGTTTTTTGCTCAGCAAAATTTGCATAATAGCCAAGTCATGTAAGCTATGTTGTCATAGAAAGTAAATATAATATTGTAAACAGTGTCATAGGCAGTAAATGCAACATGGAGAGACTGACATTTCAATGCTTTTGAATTGACACGGAGGATTATTTGAAGTTTATTACATTTCATAGATTAATTCAAAATAGCACAATTTTATATTTATTTGAGAATACAAACCAACCGCTGCTTCACTATTTAAAAGATTTGTGTATTAAAGATACAAACTATATTGTGGTTCTTCCATGGATTAGACATCAGTTGTTGATAGTGAGAAGTTCACAACGACACATCGTGCTAAACTCGTACCAACTTTGGAAACATGATTTTCTTGTCTTTATATCGCAGTTTCTATATTATTTATTAAGAAAAAGATGTGAAACAGAGCAAGATATTTTTTTTGTCGATTGGCTTCTCACCTATGAGCTGTGCTGAGCAAGTTGCGCCAGTCAGCAAGGTGGAAGCCTAAAGTTGAAGAATTCTCAGAAGTAGACTGAGAATAGGCACGGAGATTTATGAGACCACCAGCACGTTTGATTTGTGTTTTTAAAGCGACGTTGATAAACGTGTACTTGCCTCTCTCATTATTTTGATAATAGAATTTATTGATAATGGCTGATTTGATAACCTGAGTGACTTGCCCATGTCGAGATTCGTGACCGTTGGGGTAGTTTGAACTTAAATGTTAGTTCTTGACGGCCAAAAACTCGAACAACTCTCGATAGTGTTGTGGGAAATTACAAGAGGGATAATGAAAAACGGATTTGGACTCAGCTTATTTCAGGTGGTTTTTATTTGAAGAGGAACCAGGAGGACTTCGATGAGCTTGACTGGAAATCCCAGTGAGGTCCGGAGTGCCGGTGGTGAGCTTCGGTGAGCGCTGGCGTCGCTCCGGCCGGTGGATGAGAATTTTAAGTGTATCGAGTTCAGAATATTCAATTTACTGTGGGCAATTTTTAAACAAGCACAACCATCGGTGCGTAGCTATTTGTGTGGGCAAAGCATGCTTAATTTTGGAGCAGGTGAGTTTGATCAAGGTGCCGAGACGGATGGCGATGAGGACTCTTGGTTTGAATGGTACTTAAGATCCAGGCACGCGGAATTCAGCGAATGCAAAGCTAATTCAATGGTGCCCGTACTTTTAGGCAGTTGAGAATGAAGGCCCGTAATTAGAGAATATATCCGGCTAAAGGCCCAGAGCATAGCCAAATCCAAGTAGAAAAACCAAAAGCGGCCCAGGGAGAATGTTGTAATTGGTGTGTGTGATGCCGTTGAGGTCCTGTAAGGGCAGAGGCGCTGGATGAAACGTTCCAGGAGAGACATCAAGACATTCCACCACTGGCAATCCAACATATAATGACAACTCTTCCCACACGGAGAACTCCGAGAAACTCCCACAGGTTTGACACCAGCTACTTTAAGGATTCTCACTTTTGGCAAACTCAAGGAGATAGGACAGATTTTGGGTTGACAGGTTTTAACAATAAATAAATTGTTCAAACTGTTTAGCTGTCAAAACTGTTTACCAATGCCTCTGGCTTTAAAAAAAATCTGAGTATTAAGTTTAAGAACTTCCGGTAATAAAGATCGTGATTCCTTACAGAGACTACGGGCAAGTAAACACGAGATCTACGGAATATCGTGAAAATATCAAGTGACTGCACTTTTGAAAGCAGTAAAAAAAACATAAAAATCCTAAAGTTCATGGATATAAATCCTACTGAATCCTGATAGATATCATTTGCAATAATAAGGAATTAAGGAATAATATCCCCAATGATAAAAGGAAAAAGGAAACCTAAGCGTTGATTTCACAGGCGGAAAATACGCGAAGAAAGAAAAAACGAAAGCATGAAAGTTCCGTGTGGCGATTTAGCCGGGCGGCTTTACACGTCGGCCTCAGCCAAGCCGCCAGCAATTTGCACACACTCAAGATAGGCAGATGGTAGTGGGTGTTTGTCACAAGAATGCGATGAGTTAAATTAAATTTTATTGAAATGTTTTATATTGAAATAAGTGCGGTTACGTAAAGGTTTCAAAGAGTATGGAATTAAGAAATGAAATTCCAAAACTTAACAAGCATAGACATGAATACTTTTCGTAATTTAAACTACTGCAAGTCGGTTTGTAAAAAAAGAATAAATGCTACTATAACACATGCCTATAGTATTTATAGTCACAGAGTAGTGACATGAGACGACGGTGTGAGGTTCCGCCATTACCAAAGACGCTATCGACAGCGAACGCCGGCAAATTTCGTCGCGTTCGTTCCGAGTATCGAATCATGAATGAAAACTGCAGGTATCTACTATTGTAGTGAAGAAAGGAACGAAACATGATTATGTTTTGATAATAAAATCATGACACGGAAATGCAATGCACATCTGACGCAATATTTTTACGCTAAGTCACGTTGAGAAAAAACAAAACAAAGCACTGAATGAAAACATGCTACATCACGATTCCTACGCATAACTACGTATCCAAATAACACTGCCTGTCAACTATTAATACTCACTGAACACGAAGAAAGAACACGATCATTTTCTAACACTGATTACTCACGAGAACGAAGAAAGAACACGATTATTTTCTAACACTGATTACTCACGGGAAAAATGCTGTGAGCGGGCTAGTCAACCGCCAAAGTATTTGTGCTCTATTTGAAACAGAGACGCGCATTGCGCAGTATTGCCACCAGAGGGCTTCTCTCTCGAAAAATGTAAATTGTTATTTTATCGTCTCATGTATTTACACAAAAACTTCAATGATTACGAATTAGAAGTAGAAAATAATTAATAATAAATTAGAGTAAGATTTTTAATGCTACTAATTAATTTATTTAAGTACGAATGGCAAATTTCTAATTTTTACGCTTATATAGCGGTATGCTACATTACCCCCCAAGGCGCAGACCGAAAGGTCCACCCGCTGCAATCATCTGTAGCGGGAAGGAGGGCGAACTACACGACCCTGCCGAGTTCGGAAATTGGCAAATGATACTGAGCGGGGAAGTTTCACCAAACGGGTCTGCAAGTTTAGATCGGCAAGAGTCCTAGGAACAGGAGTTACTGCAGCGGGCTCGTCTGGTCTCTCCAGACTTGTCGCTGTGTCAGTAAGAGGGCTAGAATTAGAGTCTACGATAGGCTTAGGGATAGGGTTTGAATATACAGACACGTAGAAAGGGTTACACTCAAGTTGACTAGGCAACAAGGCAGCCAACTGAGGACGCTGAGATGGTAGATTTGATCGAGTCTCAGTGGGAAGGGAAATCTGCGGAGAGGATGATGAGTTATAAGTTACACTATGATCAGAAGTGTATGCGACTTTTAATCGATCAATGCTCACAGGGTCGTGTGAACCGAATCTTTCGAGGATGAAATATTTTTGCTTGCGTTTAAGTACTTTGAATGGGCCATCATAAGGGCGCGTGAGTGTAGGTTTTATAGCATCATTGCGGACATACACATGTGTGCAGTCTTGCAGGGCAGAATCCAGTTTGTCCTGAGTCTGAGGCATTCGTGGAGCCACATACTTGATCTTACGCATGCAATCTTTGAGACAGGTTACATAAGCGGAACGGTCAGCGGATGAAAATTCAGGCAAAGGTTTTGGGTCAACAATGTCGCCGGGGAGACGAAGCGTTTTCCCGTACAACATTTCAGCCGCTGTGCATTGCTGATCCTGTCTGTGTAAATTTCGGATGCTAAGTAGTACTACTGGAAGTCTATCAGTCCAATCGTGACTGCAATTAAGGCAGCGCAATGCAACCTTGAGGTCTCTGTGGACTCTCTCAATAAGTCCATTTGACTGCGGATGATACGCTGTAGTTGATGTATTTGCACACCATAAAGCGGTGCTAAGCTCACTCCAGAATTTGGAGGTGAATTGTGATCCCCGGTCATGTGTGACACTTAAGGGAACCCCAAATCTAGAGATCCAGTTTGACAAGAAAGCGCGCGCTACAGTCTCAGTTTGGGTATCAGGAAGAGGGACAGCCTCAACCCAACGTGTGAACCTATCGATGATGGTCAACAAATAAGAATAACCGCGCGATAAAGGCAAAGGACCCACCAAATCTAGGTGGACCGAGTCGAACTTGTGACCTGTGAATGCACAACTCTGCAGCGCTGCACGATTATGTTTCACCACCTTACTACTCTGACACGCATGGCAATTTTGCACAATTTGCTTGACCTCCTTACGCATCGCTGGCCAGACGAAACGATCAGAAATCAAACGCACTGTACGGTTAATACCTGGATGAGAGAGGGAATGGTAGTGGAGGACAGCTACTCTGCGGAGCGTCGCAGGAAGATACAAACGAGAAGGTCGCTCGGCATCACGGTACACGCCGTCAACCAAGGTTAGTTTCGGAGAGGAAGTGTTAGAAGGTTTGAGAAGGTCCTGAAGTTCAGGATCCTCCTTCTGAGTTTTGGAAATATTACCAAAAGTGATTTCACCACTGGTTTGGACAGTGTTGATTCTGGAAAGACAATCAGCGACAGTATTGTCCAACCCTTTTATGAAACGGATGTCAGTGGTAAACTGACTTATAAACGACAAGTGTCGAGCTTCCCTAGGGGAATGTCTTTCAGAAGGCATTTTGATCGCTGAGGTCAGAGGTTTGTGATCTGTGTAGATCACAAACTCCCTCGCCTCTAGAGCATAGCGGAAGTGTCTCACAGACAAGTAGATAGCAAGAAGTTCCCTACCGAACGCGCTATAACCACGCTCAGTGGGCGACAGCTTTTTGGAAAAGAAAGCAAGAGGAGAGATATTAGTACCTACTTGTTGTTGCAACACAGCACCTACGGCGGTACTGGATGCGTCAACAACGAGACTAAAATCAGCATTAGCAATAGGGTAGGATAATTCAGTCGCGGAAGCTAACTTGAGCTTGATTGTCTCAAAAGCTTTGCGCGCTTCTTCTGTCCATTTTACCTCAATAGATTTGCCTTTTCGTTTCGGTTCGAGGAGGTCAGACAAGGGCGCTAAAGTTTGAGCACAGTTGCGTATGAAACGATGGTAGAAGTTAACAGAACCTAGGAACCTTCTTAGTTCCTTCTGGGTCTGTGGAAGAGGAAAGTTTTTGATCACTTCTACTTTGGAAGGCAAAGGTTTTAGACCTAGGCTAGAGATTTCATGACCTAAGTAAATCAGTGATGGCTTTCCGAGCTCACATTTTGCAGGATTTACGAGGAGTCCATTGTCGGACAATCTTTGAAAAACGACCCTAAGATGGTCTTTGTGCAACTCCGGGGTTGTGGATGCCACTAGGATGTCGTCTAAATAGACATAAGCGAAAGTGAGATCAGAGAAAATTTCAGCCATGTGCCTTTGGAACGTTTGAGGAGCATTCCTCAAGCCATATGGCATCTTGAGAAACTCAAAGAGACCAAACGGAGTGATTACCGCGGTCTTAGGAATCGCAGACTCATCCAAGGGAATTTGATGGAAGGCAGACTGCAGGTCTATCTTAGAGAAAATTTGTGCTCCCTCTAAATTTGCACTGAAATCATGAAGGTAGGGAATAGGGTATCGATCAGGTAAAGTAACGGCGTTCAACCTGCGGAAATCTCCGCACGGTCTGAATTCACCGTTAGCCTTGGGTACTAGCAAAAGAGGGCTAGCCCAAGGGCTTTTGGAAGTGCGAATGATGCCACTTTCGAGCATCCTAGCGAATTCTTTCTTAGCTAACGCCAATCGATCAGGCGGCAGTCGCCTAGCACGGGAGAAAACTGGCGGACCTTGCGTCTCTATGAAGTGCTTTGTGCATGTTTGCATGTCATTAGAAGCTAAGTTAGGGTTTGTTAATGCTGGGAAATTTTTAAGTTCTTGTTCAAACATGCACTCCTCCTTGAAAGCAATCGAGAAGGAATGCAAGACATTTGCTCTAGTTATGCTACAAGCGGGAATTGAGATCTGTGTCTCCTCGTCCCTAATTCTACGGTTCTTAATATCTACAATTATGCCAAACTTGGCTAGGAAATCAGCACCTATGATGGGCTCTTGGACTTCAGCTACCAAGAAAGTAAATGTGAATTTTCTCCTCAATCCCAGACCGCACTCTAAAATTCTTTCACCGTAACAAGGAATTGGCGTGCCGTTTGCGGCGCGTAATGTCGCCAACAATGGATTGTTTTTGTCTTTCACCGTGGCTGGGATAATTGACACACTGGAGCCAGTGTCTATTAAAAATCGATACTTGGTGACGGGATCGTGAATGGTCAAGAGGCGAGTAGTCTGGGAATGAGGCAACGCAGTACTCGCTACTATGCGTCGCTGTTGGCGTTTCCCGAAGTCATTTCGGTATAACGAGGACAGTATCTAGAGGCACATTTGCGAGCTTGGTCACCAAATTTCATGTGGTACCAGCATAAATTGCTACTAGCATCACGAGAGCGCGACCTGAAGCGGCGGTCTTGATTTGACCTATCATAAGATCTACCTCTATCAAAGCGTTGAGGAGGAGGAGAAGGATAGTTTGAGTGATAGTCATAGGGATAGTCGTAGGCATTTTGGTGGCTTTGGAATCTCCCTGGGCCTTGCTGAATGTGAGCTACACTTTGACCTATTTGAAAATTTTGGAGAGCTTGCTTTATTTCAGCGATGTCCTGCTGCATCTTATCTATTGTGGCTGAGGATTGATTTTGCGCCGTATTTGACGGGCTAAAATTTGTAGCTGCTACATTCAGGGAAGCAACTTGTGGTTCTCGTGACAAATTAATATTTCGCATCACCGTCTCTGCGGACTCCGCTAATTTTTCTAACGTTTGCTCGGGCCCTGCTAGCGATAGAAATGGACGCACATTCGGAGGAAGCTTAGTCATGAAAACTTCCTTCAGAAATCCCTCAGCTAAGGCAACACCCGTAGCGAGTTTCCGCAGTTCTTTCACTAGCGAAGTGGGAGAGAAAGAAACAGAGACAGATGGAATTGCTGAGGCGTCTACAAGACTTCGGAATTTGTCCGCATCGGACATCTGAAGCTTTGCCAAAATTTTGCCTTTCAAGATTCCGTAAGGATTGAGAGCTGGAGGGTTTTCTAATATTTGGTTTGAGTCATTCAATAGTTTTGTGGGCGCGGCGGAAACAAGAGCATAGAATTTGTCTATGTCATTTATTATTTTATGATACCTAAACACGGCTTCACACTGTTGAAACCAGGTGTGAGCGTCCTCCGGAATAAAAGGCGGGAGCCTAATGGGTTTTGAGGGGGCTCGATCTTCATTATCTGATTCAGTCATGCTAGCGATCACTTTTGGGGATGCACAATTAATGATATCAGTGCCTAAGACTTGGGATTAAGTGGCAAGGGTTTGCGTTAATTCTTTAGCTACTCAATCATTCAGGTTAAGTTGAAACAGAAGGAAGGAAATATGAAATTGGAAACGAGAAAAATTTCTGCGGTATGCGGCAATTTGCGTAGGCACAAAAATAAAGCAGGTGAGGAAAAAAAAATTATTTTTCTACCTACTCAATCAATCAATAACGTTGAAGAAGACGGAGGGAAAATGGAGAATGGAAACGCGAATTTTACGGTAGTCAGAATGAACGTAAGCACGGAAATAGGAAAAAAAAATATTTTCCCTACCTACTGTGGCACATGAAACAAACAAACAAGGACAGGATAGCGCTGAAAAAAAAATTTTTGTTAGAGCTGCTCAGAGAACAATTAGCACGGTCAAAATCCACAGGAATCTCTCAAACTACTACGACATGGGAAAATTTATCACTACAATGATACGCCAACATTATCCTCTCACAATCTCTCAAACACTTCGAGTTGAGTTTTTATTTTTACGAGTTCCCGGTCAATGCACCAGTGTCGAGATTCGTGACCGTTGGGGTAGTTTGAACTTAAATGTTAGTTCTTGACGGCCAAAAACTCGAACAACTCTCGATAGTGTTGTGGGAAATTACAAGAGGGATAATGAAAAACGGATTTGGACTCAGCTTATTTCAGGTGGTTTTTATTTGAAGAGGAACCAGGAGGACTTCGATGAGCTTGACTGGAAATCCCAGTGAGGTCCGGAGTGCCGGTGGTGAGCTTCGGTGAGCGCTGGCGTCGCTCCGGCCGGTGGATGAGAATTTTAAGTGTATCGAGTTCAGAATATTCAATTTACTGTGGGCAATTTTTAAACAAGCACAACCATCGGTGCGTAGCTATTTGTGTGGGCAAAGCATGCTTAATTTTGGAGCAGGTGAGTTTGATCAAGGTGCCGAGACGGATGGCGATGAGGACTCTTGGTTTGAATGGTACTTAAGATCCAGGCACGCGGAATTCAGCGAATGCAAAGCTAATTCAATGGTGCCCGTACTTTTAGGCAGTTGAGAATGAAGGCCCGTAATTAGAGAATATATCCGGCTAAAGGCCCAGAGCATAGCCAAATCCAAGTAGAAAAACCAAAAGCGGCCCAGGGAGAATGTTGTAATTGGTGTGGGTGATGCCGTTGAGGTCCTGTAAGGGCAGAGGCGCTGGATGAAACGTTCCAGGAGAGACATCAAGACATTCCACCACTGGCAATCCAACATATAATGACAACTCTTCCCACACGGAGAACTCCGAGAAACTCCCACAGGTTTGACACCAGCTACTTTAAGGATTCTCACTTTTGGCAAACTCAAGGAGATAGGACAGATTTTGGGTTGACAGGTTTTAACAATAAATAAATTGTTTAAACTGTTTAGCTGTCAAAACTGTTCACCAATGCCTCTGGCTTTAAAAAAATCTGAGTATTAAGTTTAAGAACTTCCGGTAATAAAGATCGTGATTCCTTACAGAGACTACGGGCAAGTAAACACGAGATCTACGGAATATCGTGAAAATATCAAGTGACTGCACTTTTGAAAGCAGTAAAAAAAACATAAAAATCCTAAAGTTCATGGATATAAATCCTACTGAATCCTGATAGATATCATTTGCAATAATAAGGAATTAAGGAATAATATCCCCAATGATGAAAGGAAAAAGGAAACCTAAGCGTTGATTTCACAGGCGGAAAATACGCGAAGAAAGAAAAAACGAAAGCATGAAAGTTCCGTGGGGCGATTTAGCCGGGCGGCTTTACACGTCGGCCTCAGCCAAGCCGCCAGCAATTTGCACACACTCAAGATAGGCAGATGGTAGTGGGTGTTTGTCACAAGAATGCGATGAGTTAAATTAAATTTTATTGAAATGTTTTATATTGAAATAAGTGCGGTTACGTAAAGGTTTCAAAGAGTATGGAATTAAGAAATGAAATTCCAAAACTTAACAAGCATAGACATGAATACTTTTCGTAATTTAAACTACTGCAAGTCGGTTTGTAAAAAAAAGAATAAATGCTACTATAACACATGCCTATAGTATTTATAGTCACAGAGTAGTGACAAGAGACGACGGTGTGAGGTTCCGCCATTACCAAAGACGCTATCGACAGCGAACGCCGGCAAATTTCGCCGCGTTCGTTCCGAGTATCGAATCATGAATGAAAACTGCAGGTATCTACTATTGTAGTGAAGAAAGGAACGAAACATGATTATGTTTTGATAATAAAATCATGACACGGAAATGCAATGCACATCTGACGCAATATTTTTACGCTAAGTCACGTTGAGAAAAAACAAAACAAAGCACTGAATGAAAACATGCTACATCACGATTCCTACGCATAACTACGTATCCAAATAACACTGCCTGTCAACTATTAATACTCACTGAACACGAAGAAAGAACACGATTATTTTCTAACACTGATTACTCACGAGAACGAAGAAAGAACACGATTATTTTCTAACACTGATTACTCACGGGAAAAATGCTGTGAGCGGGCTAGTCAACCGCCAAAGTATTTGTGCTCTATTTGAAACAGAGACGCGCATTGCGCAGTATTGCCACCAGAGGGCTTCTCTCTCGAAAAATGTAAATTGTTATTTTATCGTCTCATGTATTTACACAAAAACTTCAATGATTACGAATTAGAAGTAGAAAATAATTAATAATAAATTAGAGTAAGATTTTTAATGCTACTAATTAATTTATTTAAGTACGAATGGCAAATTTCTAATTTTTACGCTTATATAGCGGTATGCTACACCCCTGCTTTAGAGACCTAATTTTGCTGTCTCTTTTCCACAGATAGGGTAAAGTAAAAGACAGAGCAATCACTTATTTTATGTCCTAAAATAAGCTGTTCCAGGTCTAAAGTGAGGGACCTTTCCCCATCGTCTGTAAGTATTTTAGAGTATCCTCTCCCAACTTGTAACGTTACCTAACTCGTCATCCCTTTATTATTGTGGAGCATTCATGCGAAGACTATACATTTGTCGTGCGATCGTCCACCTTTTGTTCAAATAAAGCTCTTATTAACTAGTGACCGCTGTGTTAAAATTGTTAGATACGGATGTGTATTCATGTATATATCCTTTTATGCTTCCTTAAAAAGACACTTTGAACATTGGCCGAAACAAGCGATTCATGTATTATTGCCTGGCATTAGTGACACGAGTTTTACAATATTCGTGTGCGTATCATAAATGTGCTCTTTCTAAATGTGCTTCTAGCAGTGTGTCTTTGGCAGGGTGTTCTTGATAATGTGTTCCTCGACTAGGGACTTATTCTCTTCCCTGTCAGTGCAACGGAAACCTTTCTTGTTTTGTGAACTTATTTCCTAGCTTGCTGTTCTTGTGCACCTTGTGCGTAGATTCCGCGTTCCTCCAACTCCACGCTAGATGGTGCCTTCCTCTTTCCTTTCTTGGGACATCTTTGTCGTGGTTAAGGGAGGCTAAAACTTTCTTATATAATAATACTAGTAATAGTAATGCAAATTGTTGTTGTGCTACGTCGTTAGCAGGGCGGCGAGTTCCCTTTATTATGTGCTACTATTCTATGGCCTCTTATGTCTCACTCAGCTATTTCTCGTGTACGTGTACCCTCGAGGTATGAATTTACTTTCTTTTTGTGCGGTGCTATATAAATGGTGCCTTCCTCTTCCCTCTCTTGGAACATCTTTGTCGTGGTTGAGGGAGGCCAAAACTTTCCTATATAATAATACTAGTAATGCGTTACGAATTCCGTCACTAGAATATCATACCTAGTTCTAACAACATTTAGCAGTTCTCTGTGTCTCGCTCAGGAAGTGGAAGATTCCTTTCTCGTTATACAGCACCATATACATTAATTGCTTATTCGACTGTGATCTTAAATTAGGATTTCCTGTCACGCAATTCCTGGTCCGAGTCTGAATCATACTTGTCTGGGCAGATTCACGGAGTCATTTGGATAAGAAATAAAACCGAAGAAACCACGTGTTCTTCTTGGTGTCCCTACGCCTTCCGTTCTATTTTGTGCCAAAGCGAAGATAGAAATTCCGCTAGCGCACAACAATACACTAATTCTATTCTACCCTATTCTATATATTCCCGTCTATCTCCGTTCTACTCTGACTAGCCACAGTACTGCACATTGAGTATTTAAGTTAAAGTATCCAAGAGGTGAGTGAACTATTTACCTAAATTGCTGTGTCATTGCATTTGTCTATTGATGTGTTATTTGTGTCTTGATGGTGTGTACTAATATTATATTTCCGTCTATGATCTATAACACAAACTGGCGACGAGATGTTGGTAAAACTGCTGGGAATGACTAGTGAGGGAACATAGAATTTGCCTAGTGATTTTTTTTTTGTACTGTTCTGCTCACTGGTGTTGCTAGACTGGCTAGACTAGTGAAGAAACTCAGAATTGATCAAGTGATTGTACTATTTGTGCTGTGAAAATTTTTTTTTACTATTCACAGTGTGTTTGACTACTAAAAAGTCAAAATGCCATTGATAGGTTCAGTGGGAGAATTTAATCCTTTAGAGGAAAAATTTGGAGAATATGAAACTAGATTACACTGCTATTTTGTAATAAACAAAATAGGGGAAAAAGAACAAGCCCCATCACTAATTTCACTAGTGGGTCCTAAAATTGCTAGGCTCATTAGAGACCTTGTGTCTCCGAAAAAAGTCCTTGATGCTACTTATGACGAGATTGTGGAAGCGTTGAGACGGCATTTTAAGCCGACAAGAAATCAGATCTTTGAGAGGTTTAGGTTCCATAAGCGAAACCAGAGACAAGGGGAAAGAATTGCTGATTTTGTGGCTAGCTTGAAAGCCCTTTCTAATACCTGTAATTTCAAACAGGAAGTGCTAGAAGAGACCCTTCTAGATCGTTTCATTTTGGGTGTGTCCAGTAATGAAATTCAAAATTGCTTGCTGAATGAAGCTGGCCTGACATGGCAAAAGGCCATGGATCTAGCTACTGCTAAAGAAACCACACTGAGAGAAACAGTGGGGTTGAGGCAACCAAATTCAATTCTAAATGTAGGTCAGAGCAGAGTTAAGCAAACTGCGTACAAGCCTCAGGGCAAGACTCAGGTACAAGCTAGCCCCAAATCAGCATGCAGCGGCTGTGGTGGTTTGCACTGGCGTAGAGATTGCCCCTATAAAGACAGTAATTGTCATGGCTGTGGCCAAAAAGGTCATCTAAAAAAATGTTGTTTCAAACTAACAAAAGGGCAGAAATCTGATAAAGGCAACAAAAATAATTTTGTGCATGCTATGCATGAAAAAAGGGGGAGGGAAAACCACCCTAACCCCAATGGAACTAGCAACGGAACCAGTGCAGACTACCCAGCCCCCAATCAAGGATGCTATGGGGAAATATTTTCTTTAGCCGAGGAAATGAAACCCCTAATAAAAATAAAATTGTTACTAAATGGTGTGCCGTTAGAGATGGAGGTAGATACAGGTGCTGCCAGGTCTATCCTTTCAATGGCCACCTACTCAAAAATACCAGCTAAGTCAAGACCCGAGCTGAGACCTTCTGATGTTAAGCTTAGGACTTATGGGGGAACCCCACTAGTGATTTGTGGGGAGATTAAGGCTAACATCCAGCGTGAATCTGGTAATATGGTTCCTCAGCTACCAACTATTGTGATTGTAGACAGGGAGGGGCAAGCTTTGCTGGGTAGGGACCTGATTGATTCCCTTGGGCTAACTATAGTAGCAAATGAGGTCAACAAGTTGATCACTTGCCCTGAAGAGTTAGCAAATAAATTCCCCGACCTTTTTCAACCAGGTCTAGGTTGCTTTAAGGGAAGGAATTTAAAAATAGAAGTGGATCCAGCCGTACCACCAAAGTTTTGTAAGGCCAGGAATGTGCCTTACACACTTAGACCTAAGGTGGAGGCAGAACTTGATAGACTGGTGCAGGAAGGTATCCTCACCCCTGAACAGTACTCAAGATGGGCAGCGGCTATCGTCCCTGTGCTCAAGGCTGATCAAAGCATCCGCATCTGTGGGGACTACAAATTAACAGTCAACAGAGCCACTAGGCTTGATACCTACCCCATACCCAGAGTGGAAGATTTATTTAGCGGGTTAGCCGGAGGAGTTATATACTCCAAGCTAGACATGTCTCAGGCGTACGCCCAACTTCCGTTGGATGATGAATCCAAGGAGCTCACCGTGATCAACACCCATAGAGATCTGTTCGCTTATAATAGGCTAAGCTTTGGCATAGCCTCGGCACCTGGAATATTTCAGCGTGCCATGGAAGGACTATTGCAGGGCCTCCCAGGAGTGTTCTGCTACCTGGATGACGTCCTGGTGAGTGCCACTAATGAGCAAGAGCACAACAAGCGTCTCCATCAAGTCTTATCTAAACTACAGGAGGCAGGGCTAAAACTGAAAATGGATAAATGCCAAATTGGAGTGCCGCAGGTATCCTACCTTGGATACCAAATCGACAAGGATGGATTGCACCCCACTGCAGAGAAGGTAGCAGCAATCCAGAATGCACCAGCTCCTACTAATGTAACTCAACTGAGAGCCTACCTTGGGCTGCTAAATTTCTATAGGAAATTTCTAAAATCATCCGCAACTATGCTGGAGCCCCTAAATACCTTACTGAGAGACAAAACCCCTTGGAAATGGGATGCAAGTCAGGAGAGAGCTTTCCAGAAATCTAAACAAGCCCTCCTGGACTCTCAGACTCTAGTCCACTTTGACCCTCAGAAACTCATAGGGGTAGTGGCTGACAGTAGTGCGTATGGTGTGGGAGCGGTGCTGTGTCACCTTATTGATGGGATTGAACGCCCCGCCTATTTTGCCTCCCGAACTCTAACAGCAACAGTACGCAACTACTCTCAAACTGAGAAAGAAGCCCTAGCTATGGTGTTCGCACTTCGAAAATTTCATTGCTACCTGTGGGGACAGGATTTCACTGTGGTCACGGACCACAAACCTTTGTTAGGACTATTTGATCCGGGTAGAAGCATTCCTCCGATGGCATCCGGGTGCATTCAAATGTGGGCTTTACTACTGCAGTCCTACAAGTTCACCTTGCGTCACCGGTCTGGCGTGCTGTTGGGCACGGCTGATGCTCTCAGTCGTCTACCTTTGACAACTCCCGAGGAAGCCACACCTATTCCTGCGGAATAGACGTCCTTAGTAAACTTCCTCGAGTCAGCTCCAGTCACCAGCACCCACATCCGCGACGGCACCCTAAGGGACCCAGTACTTTCAAAGGTATACAAATACTGCCAAGTAGGCTGGCCTTCGACGGTAATTGGTGACCCTGATCTCGCTCCGTATACTAGGAGGCGAGACGAATTGTCCACACAAAATGGCTGTGTGCTCTGGGGAGCAAGAATTATTGTACCCCAAGCTTCCAGACAAGCTATTGTGGACGAACTTCACTCTGGCCATGCTGGATCATCCAGGATGAAGGAGTTAGCTCGCAGCTATGTATGGTGGCCACTGCTGGACAAAGATCTAAAAGAAACGACTAAGTCATGCAACGAGTGCCTGAGCACTCGAGCTGCACCAACGAAAGCTGAACTCCATCCGTGGGAATGGCCTGCGAAGCCTTGGCATCGCATACACATTGACTACGCGGGCCCAATGGATGGAAAATACTATCTAGTGATCGTGGATGCACACTCTAAGTGGGTTGAAATTTTTCCCACATCTATTACAACCTCTAGCGAGACAATCGCGTGCCTGAAACACACTTTTGCGACATTTGGATTTCCAGTAACAATTGTTTCGGACAACGCAACGTGTTTCACATCGGCTGAATTCCAAAAATTTGTGAAGGCATGTGGTATGCGACATATTACGAGCGCACCATACCACCCTTCAACTAATGGACTGGCAGAGCGTATGGTACAAACGTTCAAGAAGAATATACGGAAGTCAACGGAACCCCTACGCCTAGCACTAGACAGGTTTCTATTCAACTATCGGCTGACACCCCATTCAACAACAGGTGTTACGCCGGCCGAACTGATGTTAGGCAGGAAAGTTCGCTCTCGTCTTGATCTGCTTTGGCCGTCAGAAGCAATCGCGTCCAAAGTTGCTCAATGCCAGGACGCTCAGAAAATATACCCCCCAGGGTCTCGCGCGGTTGACATTCCGCCGGAGTCACCTGTGATGGTCCGTCAATACACGCCGGGTTCCCCAAAATGGACCCCTGCTACCACCATTGAGAAAACAGGCCCGGTATCCTACAAGTGCCAACTGAAGGGGGGAGAGGTCGTTCGTCGACACCAGGACCAAGTTATTACCTGCTCGAACACCATCCCTGAACCCTTGGAACAACCTACGGAGGAAACCGTTGTGTTTCCACAACCTGCTCAAAATTCATACCCACCACCTCCGACCAATGAACCTGACTACGAAACACCTGATTACCCGATTCCCACCCAGGAGGCTAGGATGCACGAGCCTCCAAGTGCTAGCATCTCACGCAGGTCTACCCGGGCTCGGAAGCCTGTGGTGAGAATGGACCTTTGGGATTGACTATATCGAATAAGGGGACTGGGGATACAGGGGGGGGTTTCTAATTAAGGAGGGAGGGGTGTAATATAGCGAGCAGTGTAAGTTCTAGTTAGAGAGACCATAAGTTGGCAACGCTCGAGAGAGCAACACTCGCAAGTCAGTCTGCTAGTGATCTCGGGTTCGACAACAAGTAAATGTTGACCGAGTTTGTATATAATCACCTACTGTGGTTGGTATCTAACTTCTTAATTTCTAAACTAATGTACTAATTCTATTCTACCCTATTCTATATATTCCCGTCTATCTCCGCTCTACTCTGACTAGCCACAGTACTGCACATTGAGTATTTAAGTTAAGGTATCCAAGAGGTGAGTGAACTATTTACCTAAATTGCTGTGTCATTGCATTTGTCTATTGATGTGTTATTTGTGTCTTGATGGTGTGTACTAATATTATATCTCCGTCTATGGTCTATAACATCAAAAATTATGCTATTTAAGTGCGAATGAGAAATTTTATAATTTTACACTTTTGTAGCAAATGCTACATTACCCCCCAAGGCGCAGACCGAAAGGTCCACCCGCTGCAATCATTTGTAGCGGGAAGGAGTTCGAACTACGCGACCATGCCGGGTTTGGCGGTCGGAAAATGTTATTTAGCGGGGAAGCTTCACCAGACGGGTCTGCAAATTTAGATCAGCAAGAGTTCTTGGTATAGGAGTTACTGCAGCGGTCTCGTCTGGTCTCTCCAGACTTTCCGCTGTTTCACTACCAGAGCTAGAATTAGAGTCTACGATAGGATTTGGGATAGGGTTTGAAGGTACAGGCACAAAGAAAGGATTACACTCAAGTTGACGAGGCAATAATGCAGCCAACTGAGGAAACTGAGGTGGACGATATGATCGAGTCTCAGTGGAAAGGAAGTTCTGTGGAGAGAATGAAGAGTTAGAAATCACACTATTATCGGAAGTGTACGCGACCTTTAATCGATCTATGCTCACAGGGTCGGGTGAACCGGATCTTTCAGGGATAAAGTATTTTGGCGTCCGTTTTAGTACTTTGAATGGGCCATCATAAGGGCGTGTGAGCGTAGGTTTGATGCTATCATTACGGACGTACACATGTGTGCACTCTTGCAAAGCAGGATCTAATTTGTCCTTTGAGTGAGGCATTCGTGGAGCAACATACTTGATCTGACGCATGCAATCCTTGAGACAGGTTACATATGCGGAACGGTCAGCAGATGAAAATTCCGGCAACGGTTTTGGGTCAACAATGTCGCCAGGGAGGCGAAGCGTCTTTCCATACAACATTTATGCTGCTGTGCACTGCTGATCTTGTCGATACAAATTGCGGATGCTCAATAATACTGCTGGAAGTCTGTCGGTCCAGTCATTACTGCAATTCAGGCAACGTAATGCCGATTTTAAATCTCTGTGGACTCTCTCAATAAGTCCATTTGACTGCGGATGATACGCGGTAGTGCTAGTATTTGCACAACCTAAGGCGGCGCTAAGCTCACTCCAAAATTTGGAGGTAAATTGTGATCCCCGGTCATGCGTGACACTTAAGGGAACCCCAAATCTGGAAATCCAGGTGGTCACAAAGGCGCGAGCTACAGTATCAGTTTGGGTATCAGAAAGAGGCACGGCCTCAACCCATCTAGTGAACCTATCAATTATGGTTAACAAATAAGAATGACCGCGCGACAAAGGCAACGGACCCACCAAATCTAGGTGTACGAAGTCGAATTTGTGTCCTACAAATGTACAACTCTGTAGCGCTGCACGATTATGTTTCACAACTTTGCTACTCTGACATGCATGGCAATTTTGCACAATTTGCTTGACCTCCTTACGCATCGCTGGCCAGACGAAACGATCGGAAATCAAACGCAATGTACGGTTAATACCAGGATGTGATAGAGAATGATAGTGAAGAATAGCTACTCTGCGGAGAGTCGCAGGAAGATACAAACGAGAAGGTCGCTTAGCATCACGGTACACGTTGTCAACCAAGGTTAATTTCAAAGAGGTGGTGTTAGAAGGTTTGAGAAGATCCTGGAGTTCAGGATCCTCCTTCTGAGCATTAATAATATTACCGAAAGTGATTTCACCACTGTTTTGGACAGAATTAATTCGACAGAGACAGTCAGCGACTGTATTGCCGAGACCTTTAATGAATCTAATATCCGTAGTGAAGTGACTGATAAAGGACAGGTGTCGAGCTTCTCTTGGCGAGTGGCGCTCAGAAGGCATTTTGATCGCCGAGGTCAAGGGTTTGTGGTCTGTGTAGATCATGAACTCCCTTGCCTCTAGAGCATAGCGAAAGTGTCTCACAGACAGATAGATAGCAAGGAGTTCCCTACCGAACGCGCTGTAAGCACGCTCAGTGGGCGATAGCTTTTTGGAAAAGAAGGCAAGAGGAGAGATATTATCACCTACTTTTTGTTGCAAAACGGCACCTACGGCAGTACTGGAGGCATCAACCACTAAACTGAAGTCAGCATTGGCAATAGGGTAGGATAATTCAGTCGCGGTAGCTAGCTTGTGCTTAATCTCATCAAAAGCTTTGCGCGCTGCATCCGTCCATTTTACCTCAGTAGATTTACCTTTACGCTTTGGTTCCAGCAAATCTGACAAGGGAGCTAAAGTTTGAGCGCAATTTCTGATGAATCTATGATAGAAATTAACAGAACCTAGGAACCTTCTCAGTTCCTTCTGGGTCTGTGGAAGAGGAAAGTTTTTGATTACCTCTACTTTGGAAGGCAAAGGTTTTAGACCTAAGCTAGAGATTTCATGACCCAAGTAAATCAGTGATGGCTTTCCGAGCTCACATTTTGCAGGGTTTACCAGGCGTCCATTGTCGGACAGTCTTTGAAACACGACCCTAAGATGGTCTTTATGTAGCTCCGGGGTTGCGGATGCCACCAGAATGTCGTCAAGATACACAAAGGCGAAAGTGAGATCTGAGAAAATTTCAGCCATGTGACGTTGGAATGTCTGAGGGGCATTCCTCAGGCCGTATGGCATCTTTAGGAATTCAAAGAGACCAAACGGAGTGATTACCGCGGTCTTAGGGATAGCGCTATCCTCAAGTGGAATTTGATGGAAGGCGCTTTGAAGGTCTATCTTTGAGAAAATTTGTGCTCCCTCTAAATTTGCACTAAAATCATGCAGGTAAGGAATAGGGTAGCGGTCAGGTAGAGTAACGGCATTCAACCTGCGGAAATCCCCGCACGGTCTGAATTCACCGTTAGCCTTGGGTACTAGCAAGAGAGGGCTAGCCCAAGGGCTTTTGGAACTGCGGATGATGCCGCTGTCTAACATCCTAGCAAATTCTTTCTTGGCTAAAGCCAATCGATCAGGCGGTAAGCGTCTAGCTCTGGAGTAAACTGGCGGTCCAGTTGTTTCAATGAAGTGTTTTGTGCTCGTCTGCATATTTTTAGAAGCTAAGTTAGAGTTTGTTAATGCAGGGTATTCTGCGAGAACCTGCTCGAACATGCACTCTTTCCTGAAAGCAATAGAGAAGGAATGCAAGACATTAGCTCTAGTTATGCCACAAGTGAGAATTGAGATCTGTGTCTCCTCGTCCCTAATTCTACGGTTTTTAACATCTACAACGATTCCATACTTCGCTAATAAATCCGCGCCAATTATGGGCTCTTGGACTTCCGCGATGAGGAAAGTGAAGAGAAAATTTTGCCTCAATCCTAGACTGCACTCTAGTACTCTCTCTCCATAACAAGCTATTGGCGTGCCATTTGCGGCGCGTAGTGTCGCCACTAAATTATTATTGTTTTTATCTTCAGCCGTGGCTGGGATAATTGACACACTTGAACCTGTGTCGATGAGAAATCGATATTTGGTAGTGGGATCGAATATAGTTAAGAGGCGAGTAGTCTGGGAGGTAGGCAACGCAGTACTCGCTACTATGCGTCGCTGTTGGCGTTTCCCGAAGTCATTTCGGTATAACGTGGGCAGTGTCTAGAGGCACATTTGCGAGGCTGGTCGCCGAACTTCTCATGATACCAACATAAGAGACTGTTGGCATCGCGAGAGCGCGATCTAAAGCGGCGGTTTTGATTTGACCTATCATAAGATCTACCTCTATCGAAACGTTGAGGAGGAGGAAGAGGATAGTCATAGGGATAGTCGTAGGCATGGTGACGTGAGACATTCCTTGGGTCTGGCTGGATATGAGCTACACTATGACCTAACTGGCAATTCTGGAAAGCTTGCTTCAGCTCTGCGATTTCTCGCTGCATCGTTTCTATTGTTGCTGAGGATTGATTATTAGCAGTATTTGACGGGCTAATATTCGCAGCTGATGCGTTCAAGGAAGCAACTTGCGGTGCTTGTGACATATTTAGGTTGCGCATCACTGTCTCAGTGGCCTGAGCAAGAGTCTTGAGACTCTCGCTCGGACCGACCATCGACAGGAAAGGTCGCACCGTAGACGGTACTTTGCTTAAGAATACTTCTCTGAGAAATCCCTCAGCTACGCCAACACCGGCTGCTAGTTTCCTAAGTTCCTCAACTAACGATGTAGGAGAGAAAGAGACAGAGACAGGTGGAATTGCTGAGGCGTCAACCAATGACCTAAACTTGTCCGCATCGGACATTTGTAATTTTTCCATGATTTTACTTTTTAAGATTCCATAAGGGTTTATAGCAGGCGGATTGACGATTAGATCATTAGAGTCAATTAACTTTTGCGTGGGCGCAGCGGCTATTAATGCATGGAACATATCACTCTGCTGGGTAATATTATTGTAGCGGAAAATCGATTCAACTTGGTTGAACCAAGTTTGGCTTTTTGCTGGTATGAAAGGAGGCAAAGTTATAGGCTTATTGCGCGCTGGATCTGCAGCATTCTCGGTGTCGGGCATACTGGTAATTTTTGTTTTGAATGCAAAATTAAGCTATAACGGCACGGAATTTACGTAATCAATGCCTAATAACTTTTGTATTAAAAGTGTCAAGGGTTTTTCGTTACTAGTTACCTATTCAATCATTTAAACAAAGTTGAAACGGAAGAAAGAAGAATGGAAACGAAAATTTTTACAGTAGTCAGAAATAAGCGTAAAGCACGGAAATAAAGGATAAAAAATTTTCTACCTACTGTGGCACATGAAACAAAAGACAGGAAACAGCATGAAAGAAAAAAAATTTAGAGCTGCTCAGAGAACGTTAGCACAGTACATCCATGGAAAATTCTCAAGGAATACTACGCAATGGTAAACTTATCATTACAATAATATGCCAACATTATCCTCTCTCGCATTTTTCTCAAACACTTATCGCGTTGAATAGTTTTTAAGCTTTAAGCTGTGGTCACTCTGGGGTCACCAGTGTTAACGTTTGGTGGGTATGGCCAATCGCCAATCGTGAATCGATAAGGTTTCCGAAGTTGCAAGAGAGGTCAATGACGACACTGATTGGGATTAGACTCAGCTTGGAGGTTTCTTTATTGAAGGAAGCAGTGATGAGCGATGGCGTGCTTGGCTTCTGAAGATCTTCTCTTAGATGGGAAACTCCGTGCAGGCGGCGTCCGGCGAGCGATGACGTTGGCCGGCGAAAGTGAGTGTGAGTGTGTGGATGAATCACTATTTATGGGTTCAGCCTTTAGAATAATGCCACGATGTGTTAGGATTGGTGGGTATGCTAGTTATCAACTTCCAACCCTAATCGTTTTGCTCGATAGTGTTTTCAAAACGTGAGAGAAGGTTAATAAAGCATGGGAAAACTCAGCTCTTTTTTTTATTGGAGGAACGCCAGGCGGACTGGCGGTGAGCTTGACTGGAAGACTTGTCTAGGTGGGCACTCCGTGCCGGCGGGGTCCGGTGAGTGATGGTGAGATCCGGAGGTACGTGAGAGTGTTTGGGGAAGGTAAGGCCAGACAAGGTAAGGCCAGGCAAGGTAAGGTAAGGTAAGGCCAGGCAATTTAAGGCCAGGTAAGGTAAGGCCAGTTAAGGTAAGGCCTGGTAAGGTAAGGCCTGTTAAGGTAAGGCCAGGCAAGGTAAGGCCAGGCAAGGTAAGGCCAGGCAAGGTAAGGCCAGGCAAGGTAAGGCCAGGCAAGGTAAGGCCAGGCAAGGTAAGGCCAGGCAAGGTAAGGCCAGGCAAGGTAAGGCCAGGCAAGGTAAGGCCAGGCAAGGTAAGGCCAGGCAAGGTAAGGCCAGGCAAGGTAAGGCCAGGCAAGGTAAGGCCAGGCAAGGTAAGGCCAGGCAAGGTAAGGCCAGGCAAGGTAAGGCCAGGCAAGGTAAGGCCAGGCAAGGTAAGGCCAGGCAAGGTAAGGCCAGGCAAGGTAAGGCCAGGCAAGGTAAGGCCAGGCCAGGTAAAACCAGGCAAGGTAAGGCCAGGCAAGGTAAGGCCAGTTAAGGTAAGGCCAGGTAAGGTAAGGCCAGTTAAGGTAAGGCCAGTTAAGGTAAGGCCAGTTAAGGTAAGGCCTGTTAAGGTAAGGCCTGTTAAGGTAGCACAACAAAAAAGGCCCAGGGAATAATGTGTGTGTGGCGTTGGCGACGTCGTTGAGGTCCTGCAAGAATCGAAGCGCTAGATGAGAAGTTCCAGGAGAGACATCAAGGAAAATACCCCCACTGAATTCCCTACACCGTAAATGATAATTTTCCCATATCGAAAACAAAGAGACGTCCTACAGACTCAACAACGAGCTAATTTAAGTTCTCTCTTTGTCAAACTCAAGAAATGGGAATAGATATTTTTAGAGGCTCGTAAAAGAAAAAGAAAAAAGAACTCTTTTACAATTGCATAAAATTCTAAGAATTTTTCTTGGTTAATGAAACTAATTTGATTCATGTTAAAAAGAACTAGATTTATTTAATATGCAGTTAATGAAATATGCTGAAAGGTGAAGGCTAAAAATCTGTATGAAAATATGGCTTATTTTCGTAAGAAAAAATAATAAAAAGGGATTTCTTCACTTCTTTACACGTAAAACACACTGAAGAAAAACACTGCCAGTATGTTGTAATAATTGAAGAGTTAATCCACCTAAATATAGTGCAATTTAAATCACAGATTAATAACATGAGAGCAGTTTATGCGGCGCCATTTTGGAAACCCCAAAGGCGCAGGACGCTGCCATGCGCGTTCACGATGTAAACCGTGCGCGTTCACGATGTAAACCGTGCGCGTTCACGATATATACCGTGCGCGTTCACGATGTGTTATGCACGAATTTTCGATATCATGAATGGCACCTGCAAGTATATAATTTTTGTAGTAAAGAAATGAACATGATTTGAAAGTTGATAATGAATTCTTGATACACACAAAAATGCACATGACATGCAATATTCCCGCTATGTCATGTTGAGATAACACTCGAAATCAGGCATGCTATTTTTAAGTACTCTACCTCTATTCTATGTTTATCTATAACTCACGACACTGACAAAAATCCTTAACTTACACACAATGCACATTACACAATGACACCATACTTTACCAGATCTTTTCTCTATTTGAACACTTTATTTCTTCCACTTACAAGGACGGAGACAACCACAAGCTACGAAAGCTGAGCGAGAGTGACGCCTAGGAAACCAAACGTCCTGCACGATTGTTACCAAATTCAGAGGCTTAAACACGAAAATGTCAATCATGACTTTTAATTTATGCTTTTTGCACAAAAACTTTGAGGATTACTTATTATAAGTAGAAAATAATTAATAATAATTTAGAGTAAGATTTTTAATGCTAATAATTATTTTATTTAAGTGCGAATAAGAAAGATTATAATTTTACGCTTTTGTAGCTGATGCTACATTACCCCCCAAGGCGCAGACCGAAAGGTCCACCCGCTGCAATCATTTGTAGCGGGAAGGAGTTCGAACAACACGACCATGCCGGGTTTGGCGGTCGGAAAATGTTTCTGCGCGGGGAAGTTTCACCAAACGGGTCTGCAAATTTAGATCGGCAAGAGTTCTAGGAACAGGAGTTACTGCAGCGGGCTCGTCTGGTCTCTCCAGACTTGTCGCTGTTTCAGTAAGAGGGCTAGGATTAGAGTCTACGATAGGCTTAGGGATAGGGTTTGAATGTACAGGCACATAGAAAGGATTACACTCAAGTTGACTAGGCAACAATGCAGCCAACTGAGGAAGCTGAGATGGACGATGTGATCGAGTCTCAGTGGAAAGGAAGTTCTGTGGAGAGAATGACAAGTTAGAAATCACACTATTATCGGAGGTGTACGCGACCTTTAATCTATCTATGCTCACAGGGTCGGGTGAACCAGATCTGTCAAGGATGAAATACTTGGGCGTCTTTTTCAATATTTTGAATGGGCCATCATAAGGGCGTGTGAGGGTTGGCTTTATAGCGTCTATGCGAACATACACGTGGGTGCACTCTTGCAAAGCAGGATCAAGTTTGTCCTTAGTCTGAGGCATTCGTGGAGCAACGTACTTGATCTGACGCATGCAATCCTTGAGACAGGCTACATATGCGGAACGGTCCGCAGATGAAAATTCAGGCAAAGGTTTTGGGTCAACAATGTCGCCGGGGAGACGAAGCGTTTTCCCATACAACATTTCTGCTGCTGTGCATTTCTGATCTTGCCGATATAAATTCCTAATACTCAGCAATACTACTGGAAGTCTGTCAGTCCAATCATTGCTGCAGTTCAGGCAACGTAATGTTAAAGTTACACCATGAGTGTTTTTTCTGTTTCTTATGTTAATAGATATTAATTGTTCCAGACGTTTCTCTTGGAAGCAGTGGTAAACTAGTTCCTTATTTTGTACGACTGTTTCCATATATGAAATCTCAGTAAATAGTATTTTCTTATTTGTTGCGGAATATTTGTTGCTAACAGTACAAATGTGATGTTTCACAATATTACTCATATTAGTATTACTTCTTAGAATGTTCGAGAAGTTTAATGTCTAGACGCAACGCGCATTAGTTTATAGTCTGACTCGGTCAGTCGCCGTCGGTACTCATTGCCGTTAGGATGTGTGCATCTCGCACTATCCTCTTGTGTTCTGCATTTATTGTCTTCAAATAAAGTTCAGAACTAACTTCGTCGTCGTACTTGCCCCCATAATTCTAACAATGGTTATGGGCCCAGCTATGCAATGCTGGTATAAATAAAAGTTGTCTCTGTGAGGTCGTCTTTGAAAAATTTAAATCGCGCGGCGGTTATTTGAATCGCGTGTGGCGGCAAGTCAGCAGACGACTGCAGACAGACAAAATGGACGGCAAGGCGGTCGGCATTGTTCCGCTGAACGACAGGAACTATGCTACTTGGAAAATTCAAATGAAAATGAATCTTATCCGAGATGATCTTTACGACATCGTCGATGGCAGTGAGACGGCACCTGGTCCCGGAGCTGATGAAGCGGCTCGACGTAAATTTAAAAACCGAAGAGACAAAGCTCTCTCAGCAATTGTGCTTGGAGTGGAGCCCAAGTTGTTGTATCTTCTCGGCAATCCACAAGATCCCAAGGATGTGTGGGAAAAACTTGAATCCACGTTCGAGAAGAAAAGTTGGTCCAATCAACTACGTTTACGGAGGAAACTCCATAATCTTACTCTTCAACCTGATGGATGCATGCAAGAGCATCTGAAGGAGTTGGTGGAACTCTTTGATTCCCTAGCAGTAATTGGTGACGAAATCAAAGAAGAACTAAAAGTTATAACTCTTCTTGCCTCGTTACCTGAAAGCTACTCGACATTTGTTACAGCGCTGGAAACTCAAGATGAAGTACCAAGTTTGGAATCTGTGTGTGAAAAATTGATCAATGAAGAAAAGAAGATCAAAGTGGTGTCAGGAAATAAAGTGTTGCTATCTAAAAATAAGACAAAACTCAAATGCTTCGAATGTAATAAAACTGGACACCTGAAGAAAAACTGTTACAAGTTCTTGAATAGAATAAAACGTGAGAAACAAAACTCATCTGCAGTTGCTAATGAAGCTGGTGAATGCAATGACAAAATAACATTGTTTGCACATGCATCGGTCATGAAAGACTTTGGAAACCAAGACTGGTTGATTGACAGTGGTGCAACTCAGCATATGTGCAATGACAAAAACTTGTTTGTGAGTGTTGAAAAACTCTCTTCACCAATTAAAGTAGAAATTGGTGATGGCAGATTCATTGAAGCCATTGGCTCTGGTGATGTTCATCTATCAGTGAAAGCTTCTTATGGTAAAGTGAAAAACTGTGTTGTAAAAGATGTGTTACTTGTACCAGAGCTAGCATTCAATTTAATTTCTGTTTCTCAGATGTCAAATTCTGGCTTAGTAGTGACTTTCTCTAACAGCTCTTGTCAGATTTGGAGAGACAATCAACTTCAAGTTACTGGAAAAAAGAATGGTAAACTGTACCTGTTGTGTACTGTCAACTCTAATGAAACTTGTGCAGCTTCTAAATGTGATGACAGAAGTCTGTGGCATTCTAGGTTCTGTCATTTAGGCAGTGATAACTTGAAAAAGTTGGTAAAGTCAAAACTGGTCAAAGGTATTAATTCATTTGATTGTTCTTTGACTGATAATCTCATTGAATGCAAAGATTGTCTTGCTGGTAAAATTAAGCGTCTTCCTTTTGATGTTTCTGATAAAATTAGGAAAACTTCTCCACTTGAATTGATTCATTCTGATGTTTGTGGTTGCATTGAACCCATGTCTTTAGGTGGAGGTAATTACTTTGTGACGTTCATTGATGATGCTTCCAGATATGTGTGGGTGTATGTTATTAAGAACAAAAGTGACGTATTTTCTGTTTTCAAAAGTTGGAAATCACTGGTTGAGAAACAGTACAACAAAAAGATCAAATGTCTGCGCTCTGATAACGGAGGTGAATATTCTTCCAATGAATTTAAATTGTTCCTGCAACAAGAAGGCATTGTTCATCAAAAAACTGTTCCAAAAACGCCTCAACAAAACGGAGTTGCTGAACGTATGAATAGGACTTTAGTAGAAGCTGCTCGGTGTATGCTCTCTGAGTCAGGCTTATCTAAATCTTTCTGGGGTGAAGCAGTTTCAACTGCTGCCTATGTTAAGAATAGAAGTCCAACTGTTGCTCTCCAGAACATGACTCCATATGAATCTCTCAATGGACGTAAGCCAAATGTGCAACATTTCAAAGTGTTTGGTTGTGTTTGTTATGCTCATGTTCCTAGAGATGAAAGATGTAAACTTGACCCTAAGTCAAAGCGTTGTTACTTTGTTGGATACAGTTCTGTGACAAAAGGCTATCGCTTGTACGACCCAGAGTTAAAAAAGGTGTTCCTGTGTAGAGATGTTGTTTTCCACGAAAATGAATTTGTCCAGTCTCTAGAGTCTATTAAAAATAAAGTTGAAATTCAACCAATATCTGACTCGAGTTACTCCGAGAGTAACTCTGAAACTGTCACTGATGAACTAGAGCAGGAAAACCAAAATAATCTTGAGCGTAACCTAAGAAAATCTACTAGAATAAGGAAAGAACCTGAACGTTTTGGCGAGTGGGCGTGCGCCTGTAAAAATGATGAAGAACCTTGTAATGTGAAAGAGGCTTTGAGTAGCCCAGATGCTGCTAAGTGGAAAGAAGCTATGGAAAAAGAACTTGCTTCTATTAAACTAAACAATGTATGGTCACTAGTTGAACCCAACAGTAATCATAAGCCAATTAAGACTAAATGGGTGTTCAAGAAAAAGATTAACTCTGAAGGAATTATCTGTTCCTACAAAGCACGTCTGGTTGCTCAAGGTTTTTCACAAAAATTAGGAATCGATTTTGAAGAAACGTTTTCTCCTGTGACTCGTTTTGAAAGTGTTCGAACTGTAATTGCTTTAGCTGCAGTCAACAATTTGATGATACATCATATGGATGTAGATTCTGCCTTTCTGAATGGTGAAATTAAGGAAACCATTCATGTCACTCAGCCTGAGGGCTTTGCTGTTTCAGGCAAAGAAAACCTTGTTTGTAAATTAAATAAAGCACTGTACGGTCTAAAACAGTCTCCAAAGTGTTGGAACTCTACTTTAGATAACTTTCTGAAGAAACATGGTTTTGCTCAAACTGACAGTGACTCATGTATTTATACTAAAATTGTTGACAGCAAATTGAGCATTGTAGCCATCTATGTGGATGATATAATTATTGCTGGTTCTTCTCTGAATGATGTGTGTAAAATTAAAGATGTATTTGCGTCTAACTTTAAGATGAAGGATTTAGGAGAGTTGAAATATTTTCTTGGAGTCAAAATCGATCAAGCAAAAGATAAAATCTCTTTGAGTCAATCTGCTTTCACAAATTCTTTGCTAAAGCGATTTGGTCTGGAAAATGCAAAACCTGTGTCCACGCCTGCTGATGTTAATGTATTGGAAAAAGCTAGTGAAACTTCTGAATTGTTTGATCAGAAAACTTTCCAATCTGCTGTTGGTAGCTTATTGTATTTAGCTTGTAAAACTAGACCTGATATTAGCTTTGCAGTTAGCAATGTTGCTCGACACTGCTCACAGCCCACAAAACAACATTGGTGTGCAGTTAAAAGAATATTTAGATATCTAAAAGGCTCAAACAATTTTGGCATTGTGTATCACCGTAACAATGAGAACAAATGTGTTGGTTATGCTGACGCTGACTGGGCTGGCGACAAAAATGATAGAAAATCTACTTCTGGCTATTGTTTTCTGTACGGTAGCGGTTTGATATCATGGCGAACTGCCAAGCAAACTTGTGTAGCGCTCTCAACTGCCGAAGCAGAGTATGTTTCTTTGGCTGGTGCTGCTCAAGAAGCTGTTTGGTTAAAAAGCTTACTAAAGCAGCTACACTATGACATAAAGTCACCCATGACTCTGTACGAAGATAACCAGTCGGCAATATGCTTGTCTAAAGATCCGAAAGACCATCCAAAAATGAAGCATGTTAGTATCAAATACCATTTCATTCGAGATATGATTAATCAAAAGGAAATTGTTGTAAAATATTGTCCTACGTCCGATAACCTTGCAGATCTGTTTACAAAGCCATTGCCTGCTGTAAGATTTACTAAACTTAGAGAAATGATAGGAGTCTCTGATGTTTGAAAAAGGCACTCAAGTTGAGGTGGAGTGTTAAAGTTACACCTTGAGTGTTTTTTCTGTTTCTTATGTTAATAGATATTAATTGTTCCAGACGTTTCTCTTGGAAGCAGTGGTAAACTAGTTCCTTATTTTGTACGACTGTTTCCATATATGAAATCTCAGTAAATAGTATTTTCTTATTTGTTGCGGAATATTTGTTGCTAACAGTACAAATGTGATGTTTCACAATATTACTCATATTAGTATTACTTCTTAGAATGTTCGAGAAGTTTAATGTCTAGACGCAACGCGCATTAGTTTATAGTCTGACTCGGTCAGTCGCCGTCGGTACTCATTGCCGTTAGGATGTGTGCATCTCGCACTATCCTCTTGTGTTCTGCATTTATTGTCTTCAAATAAAGTTCAGAACTAACTTCGTCGTCGTACTTGCCCCCATAATTCTAACACGTAATGCTGATTTTAAGTCTCTGTGGACCCTCTCAATAAGTCCATTTGACTGTGGATGATACGCTGTAGTGTTTACGTTTTCACACCCTAAAGTGGTGCTAAGTTCACTCCAAAATTTGGAGGTAAATTGTGATCCCCGGTCATGCGTGACACTTAAAGGAACCCCAAATCTGGAAATCCAGTTGCTCATGAAAGCGCGAGCTACAGTCTCAGTTTGGGTATCAGGAAGAGGCACGGCCTCAACCCATCTGGAGAACCTTTCAATTATTGTTAACAAATAGGAATACCCCCGCGATTGAGGCAGAGGACCCACCAAATCTAGGTGGACCGCGTCGAACTTGTGACCTGTGAATGCACAACTCTGCAGCGCTGCACGATTATGTTTCACAACTTTGCTACTCTGACATGCATGGCAATTTCGCACAATTTGCTTGACCTCTTTACGCATCGCTGGCCAGACGAAACGATCGGAAATCAAACGCAATGTACGGTTAATACCAGGATGAGAGAGAGAATGACAGTGAAGAATAGCTACTCTGCGAAGAGTCACAGGAAGGTACAAACGAGAAGGTCGCTCAGCATCACGGTACACGCCATCAACCAAGGTTAATTTCAAAGAGGAAGTGTTAGAAGGTTTGAGAAGATCCTGAAGTTCAGGATCCTCCTTCTGAGTCTTGGAAATATTTCCGAAGGTGATTTCACCACTGGTTTGGACAGAATTGATTCTAGATAGACAGTCAGCGACAGTATTTAAACAATTTAAACAATTTATTTACCACAGGTGATACAGAGATAAAATGTTTCTTAAGTCTAGTACAATGGTCAAATTTGAGTATAGCTACCTGTGGGCCCGAATAAGTTCAGTGACTTCTAGGGCATCCTACCATCAAGGTTAGTCTTAGGAGTACAATAATGTTTAACCTAATTCACTTAAACTAGAGACGCATTAGACTGATCAATGAGATAATTAACTCGAAATTAGACACTTCATTTCACAATATAGTTCATATGGACTTGATTTAACAGTATAGTCGACAAACGATTCATGAACAGACTGAAGATCGGCGAAATTAACCACGGCGAATTACATTATTAGGACCAGTTATGTAGGTGACAAGGTTTGACTCTGTGATCTTACACGACTAGTAATCTGATAGGAAGTGAGACTCAAGATTATTTTTGAATACCTTATAAGAATTACTTTCACGGATCTCCGCAGGTATTGAGTTCCAAGTTTTAGTTCCAACGAAGAGGATACTGTGTTGTGACCGAGCCTTTGAGTAATAAGGAAGCATGAATTTACTTCTATTTCGGGTTAAATGGTCGTGATGACCAGTTTGCGCAGTTAATAGTTGTTTTAGGCTATTGTCGCCATCATTTGTTAATGTTTTGTAAATGAAATTGCAAATGGAGATTTTGTAGAGATCCGAGAGCTTAAGTATTCGTAAATTTTTGAATGAGTCATTTGTGTGAGCATTATATTCTAGATTCTTTACCGCTCTTATGGCTCTTTTTTGCAGGGTAAAAATTTTGTTGGTTTTATTTTTATCAGTTCCGTACCATGCTTCTATTCCGTATTGCAAGTATGGTGAAATGAGCGTTCGGTAGAGCATTTGTAAGGCTGTTTCAGGCAGGAAATTTTTAACTTTATTTAGGATTCCGATAGATTTTGATAATTTAGAACTAATATGAGCGATGTGCTCTTTAAAGGTTAGATGTTTGTCTATTATGATGCCCAGGAATTTACTTGAGTGGGTTTCTTCGATTTCACCTTCGCCAATTTGAATGCGTGGGAGAGATATATTTTTCTTGTATGAGAATGTAATATATTTTGTTTTATCGATATTAAGGCTTATTTTATTAGCTTTAAGCCACAATGAAACCTTATGAAGTTCATTATTTATACGCTCCGCCATCCTAGCGGGATTTTGGTCTGGAAGGACCGCAGAAAGGGTACTGTCATCGGCAAAGAGTATGAATTTGAAGAATGATGTAGATTTAATGATATCATTGATAAAAATTAGAAATAGGAGAGGCCCAAGGACAGATCCTTGTGGAACTCCATGGCTAATTGTCTGTGGGTCTGATTCTGCGTCGTCAATGACAACATATTGTTTCCGATTTGCTAAGTATGATCTGAACCAATCATGGGCAGCCCCTCGAATGCCATAACAGTGTAGTTTCGAGAGTAATACGTTATGGTCCACACAATCGAATGCTTTTCGAAAGTCAAGAAATACGGAGAAAACAAGCTTTCCTTCATCTATATTAGAATAAAGGTATTGCAAATGATTTAATGCCGCTTGTGTCGTAGATTTCTTAGAACGAAAACCGTATTGTTTGTCGTAGAGGAAAGATTTTTGTTCAAAATACGAATACACTTTTTTATACACAATTTTCTCGAATATTTTGCTAATAATTGGTAGTACAGAGATAGGTCTATAATTGTTAATGCAGTTTTTATCACCATTTTTAAAAATAGGGGTGACTCTCGCAACTTTGAAAGAGTTGGGGAAGATACCTTGAGAAAGGGATTGGTTGATAATATAAGATATGCACGGTGCTATTATATCAGCTATAGCCTTAAGAACTTTAGCCGAAAAATTTTTCAATCCACTTGATTTATTTTTCAAGTTGTTTATGCACGTAATTACATCGGAGGGATTAGTTGGCGTGAAAAAGAAAGAGTTAGGTTCACGGACATGGTCCATGTATTGCAAGTGGTCTCTGGGTTCACTGAAGACACTATCGGCTATATTTTTTCCTATGTTTACAAAAAAGTTGTTAAACACAGTTGCAATATCTTTTTTCTCGTGGTATTTTACATTTTCGTGAACGACGGACTCAATTGTTTTCGTAGTATTATTATTCGGTTTATAGCATGAATTAAGCAGGCGCCAAGTTTTTTTAATATCAGTTTTGTATTCAGTAAATTTGCGCGTGAAGTAGTCTCGTTTTGAGGTTCGTATTTGATTTGTCACATGATTCCTGAATCGGTTATACGTTACTTTAGATATTCGCCCTTCGTATAGTAAGGCTAGGTACGCTTGACGTTTCTTTATATTGATCACGATATCTTCAGTAATCCAGGGCTTATGTCTATTTTTCGGCGTAATTGTGCGGGTGATTATTGGGCAACACTGGTTATATGCGGTCGTTATAATTTCAGTTAAATTTAGTATTGCTTCATCAATGTTTATCGCATTATTGTCCCGTTCATAGATGTCTAATGATGGCATTAATTCTTCTAGAACAGTTCGCATTGTTCCCAAGTTGTATTCGTTTACACAACGAAATGAATAAGTATCAGCCTGTGGGCTGGGACAAGGATTATAGACATTTTTCTTGATGAGAAACACCGGGAAATGGTCAGATAAGTCAGAAGTTATTATTCCGGTAAGAAAATCAGTCGGATCTAACATAAAAATATTATCGAGTAACGTAGCCGATTCAGAAGCAACACGCGTAGGTTTCGTGATGATTGGAAGGAAGGAGCTAGACTGAAAAACATTTATGAAGTTTGAGGTTTGCTCACAGCTATCATATTGTAGAAGATCGTAGTTGAAATCCCCGCAGATTATTATGTCATTATATAGAGACTTGTTGAACTGAGATATTATGCTTTGAAGCTCGTTCAGGAAAGAGACGTTACAAGCTGTTGGGGGCCTATATACTGTCCCAAGCACAATCCGTTTATCATTTTTCGTTAGTTCTATAAATAAAGTCTCAATATGTTCACGATTCATAGTTGCACTTAAAATGACTTTCGAAGATATATGTTTAGATATGTACGTACTGATGCCACCACCACGTTTGTTACTACGGAGTGAATGATGGCTATAATAGTTTTGAATTTGAATCAGGTCTTTAGATGAGTCGTCTAGCCAACTTTCGGTGAAACTGAGAACATCAAAATTGCTGTTCAGCTCAGTGATAGTACAAGATATTTCATCTATTTTCGGGTAAATGGATCTACAGTTCCAACATAATAGAGAAAAATCGTTACAGGTCTTCCTCATCGATTCATTGAATTTTTTAATTTTTAGGTATTTACAGTTTCCAGTTTCATTTAGGTTTGGGTGCAGTCTATTCAAATGATTGAGATCTGGATCAATATTGTCGAATACGTCAACATGGTCAGTCATTAGAATTAAGAGACAGTAAGTAAAATGTGACGTAAAAATAAAAATGATAAAAACTACAGGATCAAGGTAAAAATAAGGACATTCCTACTTATAATTAAATTAAAAAAAAAGAGAAACTAAAAACACACAGAGATTATTAGTCTAAATTGTCTGAAACCTAGTATGATTTCATAAGGAGAGCGCAAATTCAGTCCATGAGCAGGAACATTTGGGATCATAAATGGCAAATAATGTAGTTACAAGGCTGTCGTACCAGTGGTTTCCGCATGTAACACTTATAAGATGTAGCAAGGACGAAATGGATTTAAAAACGATGTGACAGTGAAGTTATTTATGGAATTTAAAAATCTTGACTATCTAAATTGTTTCCAGATTTAGAAACATATACACGAGTCAAGTCTGAGCAGCAAGTTCGGTATGAGCATTCGATAAAAAGGAGAAAAGAAAGAAATTGAAAAACAATTTAGTAAGCAGCAAAACAAGGCTGCAAGGTCGACGTGGATGCCTTGAAGAGGTAAACGTAATTCAATCAAAAATCAAGAAGAAAACATGTGGACAGATATCAAAATAATATTAAACTCAATACGTCAGTCTAAAAAAATACTAATCACGAATAATTTCCTCTGAGGACTTGCCGACATGTTGCAACAAGTACTTGTCTAGTTCTTCAGGTGTATTGATGGTTAGAGGTTTCTGAGTTACTTGGCCAGGTCCCTTTGGAGAGAAGACGTTGATATTGCCATCCAAACTTCTTGCGGGTCCTATTTGTTCCGGAAATTTTCGTTTGGCCAATCTCAGAGTGTACATTATACTTGCTCGCGAAGGTACTAAGTATTCATTCACGTAGAGTTGTTCTGGTTTTGTCACACGACAGGCTGTCAGAACTTCTTGCTTCTTTTCGTATTTTCGTAGCTCAAAAGAAATGTTTCTTTTATCGACGTTTCCGGGTGGAGGTTTTTTTCCCAATCTACTCGCTGTGGTGATGTCAGAGTTACTCAGGTTGATTTTGAGTTGGTCCTTCATGAGCTGGCAAACCGTTTCTATGCAATTTTCTTCAGGACGTGATTGCGGCAGTTCCCCTGATATAACCAAAGTGCGTTTTTTGTTCTCCAATTCTTCACGTTCTTCTTTCCGTTCGAGTCGCTCTAGACGAGAGACTATGTCATTCATCTTCTTATCTTGTTCTTCAATTCTTGCATTTTGATTTGATTCTTTCTTCGTTAGTGTTTCAATCATCGTTTTCAATTCACTAATTTCGCTTTGAAATTTCTTCATTACTGATTTGAAGAGATCAATTAGGATGGAAACTACTTGCTTACTCGGTTTTGGCAAGCCTCGTACATCTGGATAGTCAAGCTCCAGCATACCCTCGCTGTTGTTGTCCTTGGTTGAGCTTGTCGCCATCTTGTGAGAAGGGAGACACTCTCAAAAAGAAGCAAGGGTTGAGTGCTTGTTCTGATGGAATATTCACACTTTTTGTTCGATTTTTTGAATTTGGTTAGATAAAATTTATTCTTGGATCCTCATGGTCTGAGTGGGCACTCTTTTTTGGTTAGAAATGCATGATCATTAACCAGTTGGGCACTTTGTTTCGGAGCAAAGACACAGACGTCCTCACTGCCTCACTGCACTCACTGCACTGCACTGCACTGTATTGTCGAGACCTTTGATGAAGCGGATGTCAGTGGTAAACTGACTAATGAAGGACAAGTGTCGAGCTTCTCTTGGCGAATGTCTTTCAGAAGGCATCTTAATCGCTGAGGTCAAAGGTTTGTGGTCTGTGTAGATCACGAACTCCCTTGCCTCTAGAGCATAGCGAAAGTGTCTCACAGACAGATAGATAGCAAGGAGTTCCCTACCGAACGCGCTATAAGCACGCTCAGTGGGCGATAACTTTTTGGAAAAGAAAGCAAGGGGAGAGATATTAGTACCTACTTGTTGTTGCAAAACGGCACCTACGGCAGTACTTGAGGCATCAACTACCAAACTGAAATCAGCATTAGCAATAGGGTAGGATAATTCAGTCGCGGTAGCTAACTTGTGCTTTATTTCATCAAAAGCTTGACGCGCTGCGCCCGTCCATTTTACCTCAGTAGATTTACCTTTTCTTTTAGGTTCGAGCAAGTCTGACAAGGGCGCTAAAGTTTGCGCGCAGTTTCTGATGAATCTATGATAGAAATTAACAGAACCTAGGAACCTTCGCAGTTTCTTCTGGGTCTGTGGAAGAGGAAAGTTTTTGATCACTTCTACTTTGGAAGGCAAAGGTTTTAGACCTAGGCTAGAGATTTCATGACCTAAGTAAATCAGTGATGGCTTTCCGAGCTCACATTTTGCAGGGTTTACCAGGAGTCCATTGTCGGACAGTCTTTGAAACACGACCCTAAGATGGTCTTTATGTAGCTCCGGGGTTGCGGATGCCACCAGAATGTCGTCAAGATACACAAAGGCGAAAGTGAGATCTGAGAAAATTTCAGCCATATGACGTTGGAATGTCTGAGGGGCATTTCTCAGGCCGTATGGCATCTTTAGGAATTCAAAGAGACCAAACGGAGTGATTACCGTGGTCTTAGGGATAGCGCTCTCCTCAAGTGGAATTTGATGGAAGGCGCTTTGTAGGTCTATTTTTGAGAAAATCTGTGCTCCCTCTAAGTTTGCACTGAAATCATGAAGGTAAGGAATAGGGTAGCGATCAGGTAGAGTAACGGCATTCAACCTGCGGAAATCCCGGCACGGTCTGAATTCACCGTTAGCCTTGGGTACTAGCAAAAGAGGGCTAGCCCAAGGGCTTTTGGAACTGCGGGTAAAGCCATTGTCGAGCATCCTAGCGAATTCTTTCTTGGCTAAAGCCAATCGATCAGGCGGTAGTCGCCTAGCTCTGGAGTAAACTGGCGGTCCAGTCGTCTCTATCAAGTGCTTTGTGCATGTCTGCACATTTTTAGAAGCTAAGTTAGAATTTGTTAGTGCAGGGTATTCTGCGAGAACCTGCTCGAACATGCACTCTTCATTGAAAGCGATAGAGAAGGAATGCAAGACATTAGCTCTAGTTATGCTACAAGCGGGAATTGAGATCTGTGTCTCTTCGTCCCTAATTCTACGGTTTTTAACATCTACAAGAATCCCAAACTTCGCTAGAAAATCCGCGCCAATTATAGGCTCTTGGACTTCCGTGATTAGGAAGGTGAAAAGGAAATTTCGCCTCAATCCCAGACTGCACTCTAGTACTTTTTCTCCATAACAAGCTATTGGCGTGCCATTTGCGGCACGTAATGTCGCCAACAATTGGTTGTTTTTGTCTTTCGCCGTGGCTGGGATAATTGACACACTGGAACCAGTGTCGATTAAAAATCGATATTTGGTTGTGGGATTGTAATATAGCGAGTAGTGTAAGTTCTAGTTAGAGAGACCAAAAGTTGGCAACGCTCGAGAGAGCAACACTCGCAAGTCAGTCTGCAAGTGGCCTCGGGTTCAACAACAAGTAACAGTTGACCGAGTGTGTATATAATTACCTACTGTGGTTTGTATCTAACTTCTTAAGTTCTAAACTAATGTACTAATTCTATTCTACTCTATTCTATATATTTCCGTCTATCTCCGCTCTAATCTCTCCGCAAACCACTAGTGTGGTTCCACCATAAGTCCTAAGCTTAACATCAGAAGGTCTCAACTCGGGCCTTGTTTTTGTTGGTAGTTTACAATAAGCAGCTTTTGATAGGATAGACCTGGCAGCACCCTTGTCTACCTCTATTTCCAGTGGGGTATTGTTTTGTAATATTTTCATTTTAATGGGGGGTTTCATTTCTTCGGCTATTGAGAAAATCTCCCCATAACAGCCTAGATTAGCAACTGGATAGTCTGCACAGGTTGCATTGTTAGTTCTATTAGGGTTAGGGTGGTGTTCCCTCCCCCTTTTCTCATGCATAGCATGCACAAAATTATTTTTGTTGCCTTTAGCAGAATTTTGATTTTTCAATTTAAAGCAACATTTCTTAAGATGGCCTTTTTGGCCACAACCATGACAAACACTGTCTTTATAGGGGCAATCTCTACGCCAGTGCAGATTACCACAGCCGCTGCATGCTGATTTGGGGCTAGCTTGAGCCTGAGTTTTGCCCTGAGGCTTAATAGCAGTTTGCTGTACTCTATGCTGGCCCACATTTAGTATGGAATTAGGTTGCCTTAACACAACCGTCTCCCTCAGTTGAGTTTCTTTGGCAGTTGCCAGATCCACGGCTTTTTTCCATGTGAGGTCAGCTTCATTCAGCAAACAATTTTGAACATCATTACTGGCCACAACCAGTATGAACCTATCTAGCAGTGTTTCTTCTAGAACTTCCTGTTTGAAATTACAGGTGTCTGAAAGGGCCTTTAAGCTAGCCACAAAATCAGCAATGCTCTCCCCTTGTTTCTGGTTCCGCTTATGGAACCTAAACCTTTCAAAGATCTGGTTGCGTGTCGGCTTAAAATGCCGTCTTAACGCTTCCATGATCTCATCATAGGTAGCATCTAAAAGTCTTTTAGGGGATAGTAGGTCCTTTGCTAACCTAACAATTTTAGGACCCACCAGAGCAATAAATGTTTTAGCTTTATTTGAATCTTCCACTTTATTAATACTCAGGAAGCAGTTGAGCCTGACTTCATATTCTGGGAATTCTTCCTCTAAAGGATTTGATTCTCCCACTGAGCCTAGCATTGGCATTTTTACCCAGCTTTACACCTAATTGTCAGATATCTACCTGAAATAGTAGTAGCAACAATATCAGTTGCAAGAGTAGCCAATTCAAGAGACTGTAATAATACACCTTGTTAAAAAAAAACACAGAAATTCACAGCATCAATACTCTAGTCACTGAATAATTCTGAGTTCCTTCATTAGTCTAGCCTCTCCCAATAGTTCTACAAAAATCCTCGTCGCCAGTGTTGTAACTCTAGTAACCCTACACTAGAGCACAGTATAGGTTCCACATAGACACAAATAACACATCAATAGACAAATGCAATGACACAGCAAGTTAGGTAAATAGTTCACTCACCTCGTGGGTATCTTAACTTAATACTCAATTTGTAGTACTGTGGCTAGTGAGATTAGAGCGGAGATAGACGGAAATATATAGAATAGAGTAGAATAGAATTAGTACATTAGTTTAGAACTTAAGAAGTTAGATACTAACCACAGTAGGTAATTATATACACACTCGGTCAACAGTTACTTGTTGTTGAACCCGAGGCCACTTGCAGACTGACTTGCGAGTGTTGCTCTCTCGAGCGTTGCCAACTTTTGGTTTCTCTAACTAGAACTTATGCGTTTCTACTATGCGTTGCTGTTGGCGTTTCCCGAAGTCATTTCGGTATAACGAGGACAATGTCTAAAGGCACATTTGCGAGCCTGGTCGCCGAACTTCTCATGATACCAACACAAGAGACTGTTGGCATCGCGAGAGCGCGATCTAAAGTGGCGGTTTTGATTTGACCTATCATAAGATCTACCTCTATCGAAACGTTGAGGAGGAGGAAAAGGGTGATAGTGATAGGGATAATCGTAGGCATTTTGATAGCTAGGGAATCTCCCCGGACGTTCTTGGATATGAGCTACACTATGACCTAGCTGGCAATTCTGGAAAGCTTGCTTTAGCTCTGTGATTTCTTGCTGCATCTTATCTATTGTTGCTGAGGATTGATTATTAGCAGTATTTGCCGGGCTAAAATTCGCAGCTGATGCGTTCAAGGAAGCTACCTGCGGCGTGTGTGTCATGTTTAAGTTGCGCATCACTGTTTCTGAGGACTCTGCAAGCATCTCTAAAGATTGGTCAGGGCTTGCTAACGATAGAAACGGACGCACATTACTAGGAAGTTTATTCATATAAACTTCTTTCAGAAATCCCTCAGCTACGGCAACACCCGCTGCAAGTTTTCGCAACTCCTTAACTAACGAAGTAGGAGAGAAAGAGACAGAAACAGGTGGAATTGCTGACTCATTTACTAACGACCTAAATTTGTCCGCATCAGACATCTGCAACTTTGCCAGTATCTTTCTTTTCAAGATGCCGTACGGATTAACAGCAGGAGGGTTTTCTAGCAGGTTATTGGAGTCATTTAATAATTTCGTGGGAGCTGCGGACACAAGGGCATAAAATATATCGTTTTCGTCCCTTATTTTATTATACCTAAATATTGCCTCCACTTGGTTAAACCAAGTGAGGCTGTCTTCTGGTATGAAAGGCGGCAGACTAAGAGGTTTGGTGCGCGCTCGATCTTCATTCTCTGTGTCAGACATGCTAGCAATTTTCTTTTATGAATGCGAAAATTAAACTATAACTGCTCGGAATTACGTATTCAACGCCTAATAAATTTTGATATTAAAGGTGTCAAAGGTTTGCGTTATTACTCTACCTACTCAATCGATCAATAACGTTGAAAAACGGAAAGAAAGAGAGAATGGAAACAAGAATTTTTACGGTAGTCAGAAATAAGCGTAAAGCACGGAAATAGGAGGAAAAAAAATTTTTCTCTACCTACTGTGGCACATGAAACAAAAAAAAAAGACAGGATAGCGCTGAAAAAAATTTTGTTAGAGCTGCTCAGAGAACATTAACACGGTTAAATCCATAGAAATTCTCAAGGACTACGACATGGCCTGGCCTTACCTTGCCTGGCCTTACCTTGCCTGGCCTTACCTTGCCTGGCCTTACCTTGCCTGGCCTTACCTTGCCTGGCCTTACCTTGCCTGGCCTTACCTTGCCTGGCCTTACCTTGCCTGGCCTTACCTTAACAGGCCTTACCTTAACAGGCCTTACCTTACCAGGCCTTACCTTAACTGGCCTTACCTTACCTGGCCTTACATTGCCTGGCCTTACCTTCCCCAAACACTCTCACGTACCTCCGGATCTCACCATCACTCACCGGACCCCGCCGGCACGGAGTGCCCACCTAGACAAGTCTTCCAGTCAAGCTCACCGCCAGTCCGCCTGGCGTTCCTCCAATAAAAAAAAAGAGCTGAGTTTTCCCATGCTTTATTAACCTTCTCTCACGTTTTGAAAACACTATCGAGCAAAACGATTAGGGTTGGAAGTTGATAACTAGCATACCCACCAATCCTAACACTGGTGACCCCAGAGTGACGCATAGGAAACCAAACGTCCTGCGCGGTTGTTGCCAAATTTAGAGGCTTAAACACGAAAATGTCAATCATGACTTTTAATTTATGCTTTTTGCACAAAAACTTAAAGGATTACTTATTATAAGTAGAAAATAATTAATAATAATTTAGAGTAAGATTTTTAATGCTAATAATTATTTTATTTAAGTGCGAATAAGAAAGTTTATAATTTTACGCTTTTGTAGCTGATGCTACAGATGTGAGAAGCAATTGGTAGGGGTTGAGCGTAGATTAGTTAGCCGGTAGTTGTAAAATACTAGGCTCTACTAGCTTCAAACCAGTGATTGCAAATTGATATATGACCAAAAAGATAAGTGGTCTCACGTCAAAATAGGCACTTAAACGTGTATTCGATGATTGAGTGAGAGGTAATATATCAAATGCAAGCGCTTAAGTAAGAGCTCAGATTGGGTTTACAACTCTTAAAACTCAGACGAATTTAACACGTATAAAGCTCAAGATGCAAAGCTTCAGATGAATTTACAACTGGTAAAGTTCAGATTGGGTGAGAGCTCAGATGAATCTAACTCAGACGAAATTACAACTTGTAAAGCTAAGACCCAGGGAATGTGTGTTGTGGCGTTTGGGTGCCGTCGAGGATGAGAAATGCTGTAACACCAAGCTAAGGAGACGCACAAGAGAGAGTGAGGTTCAAAAGAGACGCGTCACCGCGCAGTATTGCCAATCACAGAGGCTTCTCTCTCGAAAATGTCGAGTGTTATTTTAAATCTCATGCATTTACACAAAAACTTCAAGGATTACTAATTATAAGTAGAGAATTATTAATAATGATTTAGAGTAAGATTTTTAATGTCAATAATTATGCTATTTAAGTGCGAATGAGAAATTTTATAATTTTACACTTTTGTAGCAAATGCTACACGTATGTGACATTGACCGTAGGTATAAAACATTTGTAGCCGTGGGTATAGCCAAACGCTAAACGTAAATCGATAAGGTTTTCGAAATCGTCAGAAAGGTCAATGAGGCGTGGAAACTCAGCTTTTGGGAATTTATTTGGAGGAACGCCCGGCGGACTGGCGGGATCTTGACTGGAAGATCTTCTCTAGGTGGGCGCTCCGTGCCGGCGCTGGTTTTGTGGTCGATGGCAAAATTCTCGGCAAGCGATGGCGTCGGCAGGATATGAATGAGTGTGTTTTGTGGAATTTAAATAAGCCCAACTTAGCTCACGAGGAGCATCAGCCTTTTAAAAAGAGAACCCGTGACGTTGGTGGAGGCAATTTAAGGTGTCGGCTTTATTAATCCCCAAGCTGGACGAGCAAGTTATCGTAGTGGAAGCAGGTAGTTGACTTGCAAAGGAATAATTTGTAAAGATTCAGTTAAGGCAAAACAAGGCCAAAACAACAAGTCCAAAACAAGTCCCAACAAGGCCAAAAACAAGGCCAAAAACAAAGTCCAAACAAAGGCCCAGGGGAAACTGAGTGTGTGTGGTGGCGTTTGGCGATGTCATTGAGGTTCTGCAAAAAGGTCGAAGCTGGATGAGCAGTCCCAGGAGACATCAAGGAAAAATTCCACCACTGACAGTCCCCAACATCGTAAATGATAAACATCCCACAAAGCAGACTCTCCGAGAAATCCTACAGATCCGACACGAGCTAATTTAATAAGTCTCCCTTTTGTCAAGCTCAAAGTAGGATAGAATCACTTTAGAAACTCTTGTACAACTGCTCTTGCTTTAAATGCAAGGGCATGAAATTTAAGAATTTTTGGTAATAACTACTTGTGATTTTTAAAGAGTAACAATATCGGTAATTCCATTTTGTGGAATTATGGCAATTTCGTGTGACTGAATAACACGTGATTTATGCAGCAGGGAGGAATATATAAGACAATAGCTAAAATACATAGGATGAGAATTACTAGCTTTTTTGTGTAATCTAGAACATCTCTATATCCGTACGAGAAATAACAAGGAAAAAATCCTAACTTTCATTTAAGATCAATCATCTGAAAAGCACTGGCAAAGCATCATTGATAAGAAAATAAGGAATAATATCTAACTGAGAAAAGAAACACTAAACGTGTTGCTTGCACAGAAAGAAAATATTTCGAAAAACGAAATATGAAAATCAAGGTGACAATGACCCGGCGGTTTTTACGTTTCGCCATTTGCAATAAACCGCCGGCATAACATCGTGAGCGTTCACGAAGTATTTTGTATGCGAGAAGTACTCGTTCACGAAGGCAGAGGCTAGTATGTATTTCTGCCGCAAGAATAAGGAAAAAATTGATTTTATTTTGTTGTTAGTGATTTATATTGAAATGAATGCGATTAAACGCAAGATTTAAGGAGTAATAAAAGATGAAGAAAAAACTAAAACTTTAGCAGGCATATGCATGAATAACTTTCGTACTCTATAATACGTACGAAATTATTAAAAGTCACTCCCAATTATTATTTCACGTCAAACACCTTCAGAAAACTACTGCAAATATGTTGTGAAAAAGAATACTATTCCAAATGCGCAAAGTACGATTTTAAATCACAGAGTCATGACACGAGACGGCAGTTTGTGCTTCGCCATTTTGGAAAACAAAGACACCGGCAACAAAGACGCCAGCAGTTCTGTCGTGCTCTCCCACGAGTATTTTATGAACGAATTTCAATATCAATATGACCGCTGCAAGTGTATGCTTGTTGTAGTAAGGGAAAGGATGTAGTTGAATATCTAATATAAATTATTGACACACGAAATGCACATGGCGTGCAAAATTCACGCTAAGTCATGTTGAGATATCCTCTGAATGAACCATGCTACATCACAAATTCTACGCATAACTACGTATCTAAATACACAGCACTGTCACGATTTATACTCAAACTGAACACGAAGAAGGAACACGATTATTTTCTAACACAGATTTATGAAGTCCTCCCTAATGGGGAACTAATTGAATTTGACTTTTAAAGGTTGAATATCGAGGAATTTATCGATTTCACAAGGAGATGTTCTTTTACAAAGGCGGGTCACCAGTGCTCCTGGTAGAGCACATTTAATAGCTAAATGAATGGATTACGGCCTCTGACTCAGAAGGAGTTAGGCGGTATTCGGACGCAATATTTCAAGCGTCTACAATCAACAACAAAATTTACCACAAGCCAACACCGGGGGAAAATGAGAGAATAGTTTCACTCGCCGGTATGGGATTTATTGAGGAGAAGGTTGAACGCCGACGTGCGAGGCTTGATTTTTGTTCGAGAGACGTCCTTGGGGAGAGTCCGAGGAGGTTGCAGGACTTCAGACGTTTACTTTCAGCTCAGGCTTGTGAAGCGCGTGCTGGAGTGTGAAGTCGAGGATGGTGTAAGTGTGGGAGGTTCCGACACTAAGTGAGTGGTGAATTGAGTGCTGAGTATGGGATTTGTTACCGGTTGGGAAAACACGGTAAGAGATGGGGACTCTCGCCCAAATGGACTCAACTGGAGATTTTAGCGGCTTAGCTGCAGGGATGCAGGTCTTTCAGTTTAGTGAAATTTGAATAGGAGGAGCAACTGGGAGAAGAACTCGGAGGAGTGAACCAGGAGGGTGAACCCGGAGGAGGTAAGCTCCTTAAATTACGAGATTAGGGTTTGGTTCCATACGTGTTTGTGAGCGCATGAATGTGTGGTCCAGTAGATCCTGTCAGGGGACATCGTGCTGGATTATTTTGAACAAAAAATGAGTCCATTCATACACATGTGCAAGACTGCGCAAACTGCAACATTAACAGGATAAACAATGGCAGAAGTCTGGTGATAAGAATCAGTCCGCAACTCTAGCGCCCGAGTCGCAGCCTGAATCATCTTAACACCAGAATCAGTGTTCCAGATCAACTGGTCACAAGCTCTATCCTGACATTACAAGCAGCAACACAACTGAGTTCAAATGAACTACAGCCAAAAGAATAGCTAAAGCACTGAGGTAATTAGATAATTAATGTACTAAAATATAAGTATGAGAAAAGGTGAAGTCTGTCGGGATTTATGACCGTTGGGGTAGTTCGAACTTAAATGTTAGTTCTTGACGGCCAAAAACTCGAACAACTCTCGATAGTGTTGTGGGAAATTACAAGAGGGATAATGAAAACGGATTTGGACTCAGCTTATTTCAGGTGGTTTTTATTTGAAGAGGAACCAGGAGGACTTCGATGAGCTTGACTGGAAATCCCAGTGAGGTCCGGAGTGCCGGTGGTGAGCTTCGGTGGGCGCTGGCGTCGCTCCGGCCGGTGGATGAGATTTTTAAGTGTGTCGAGTTCAGAATATTCAATTTACTGTGGGCAATTTTTAAACAAGCACAACAATCGGTGCGTAGCTATTGGTGTGGGCAAAGCATGCTTAATTTTGGAGCAGGTGAGTTTGATCAAGGTGCCGAGCCTGATGGCGATGATGACTCTTGGTTTGAATAGTACTTAAGATCCAGGCACGCGGAATTCAGCGAATGCAAAGCTAATTCAATGGTGCCCGTACTTTTAGGCAGTTGAGAATTAAGGCCCGTAATTAGAGAATATATCCGGCTAAAGGCCCAGAGCATAGCCAAATCCGTTCCAAATAGAAGAACCAAAAACGGCCCAGGGAGAATGTTGTAAATGGTGTGTGTGATGCCGTTGAGGTCGGGAAAAATGCTGTGAGCGGGCTAGTCAACCGCCAAAGTAAGAGTGCTCTATTTGAAACAGAGACGCGCATTGCGCAGTATTGCCACCAGAGGGCTTCTCTCTCGAAAAATGTAAATTGTTATTTTATCGTCTCATGTATTTACACAAAAACTTCAATGATTACGAATTAGAAGTAGAAAATAATTAATAATAAATTAGAGTAGGATTTTTAATGCTACTAATTAATTTATTTAAGTACGAATGGCAAATTTCTAATTTTTACGCTTATGTAGCGGTATGCTACAAGTCTCTATACTCTATTATTCAGATGAGCAAGAATTGCAGCAGAAGTTACATAAAAAGGAGCAGCACATAAACAGACACGAAAGTCACAACAACTAAGCTGAGAACAAAGTTACAGTGATTTAAAAAAGGCTCAATTAATTCATGGAAAAATATTGAAACATAAGAACACTGCTTCTATTCCTAAAAGACATGTCAAATGTAGTTAGGTATTTATAAGGAACAATTATTTATGTGAATTGACTTGAAATGAGTACTACAGAAAATACAAACGCGATTTGCTGCAATATCCTATTTTATTTCTTAAGATTTTTGGACTTTAAACGTTGAGTGTTGAACGTGAAAAGAATTCCATACTTGTTTGAATCACGACTTAATTACACAATGCACGACAGTAAATAAAATAACTAAAATTCTAGCTACTGTACTGCCAATAGTTAATTGAATTATAAGGCTAACAGGACTGGTAAAAAACACCAGTGCGAAACCGTGTAAAAGACACATTCAAATTGGGATCTGATGCTAAAGTGAATATGCAAGTTTGCACGGCTAAATTAATTCAGGGAAAAACACTGACGAAATGGCGCAGTGAACTTGAATCTTGTGCCTAACTACACCGGCACAGATAAACACAGTGAATGTTCCTAAGACACAATAACGAGCGCTCCCTAACAAGGAACAAGTTAAGACACAACACAGGAAAGTTAAGACATAATACAATTAACTCTAACACTTGATACTTACAAATGCCCGCTCTGGGCCCAAGCACTATTCAGGAGGATCTGTACGAGAATGACGACTCTGCCTGAAAAGTCGGCCTTATATGCTCTTTTGAGCGGAAGCTTGCGAAATGGTTCTGCGCGAATGTTTCCAACGGAAGTGACTGACGGAAACGTGATCGGCAAATATTTTCGAAACGCATTTTTGGTAAAATTTTGGGTTTAATCGAATTAATTTGGTTTTGTAAAATTATAAAAATAATTACATTTGTATAATTTAATTTTAGGATGTTAGTTTTTAATATTTTATGAAATTAGGCTGAAGTGTGGCTGAGGGCGATCACTACAGATTTGCTCACGAGCAATGCTGTAACACCGAGCTAGAAAGACGCCAATGTGAAAGTGCGTTTGAAAGAGACGCGCCACTGCGCAGTATTGCCATTCACGGGCTCCTCTCACGAAAAATGTCGAGTGTTATTTTATTGTCTCATGCATTCACACAAAAACTTCAATGATTACGAATTAGAAGGAGAAAATTATTAATAATAATTTAGAGTAAGATTTTTAATGCTAATAAATATTTTATTTAAGTGCGAATAGGAAAGTTTGTAATTTTTACGCTTTGTAGCGAATGCTACATAGGCCTTATGTTGATTGGATTTCATTGAATGAAACACGACGCACAAATTGACAGTACTGCGTAAATGTTGTATTAATTTTTTAGTTTCAGAGAAACAGTTCATGTTGCGAAAAGAAATTTTCAAACGGTATAAAAAACGAAGAAAAATGCCCATAGGCCTATTAGAAAAATATTCAGAAAAATTAGTGTAAATTTAAAAGGTAATGATTCCTTGCGCATGGCAAGAAAAAAAACTTCATATAACGATTAGAGGAATTAATTAATACGTCTAACAAGCAACAAACCGTAAACACATAAAAAAATTGAGCCGGTAACTTTAAATCTGGCATTTGATTTAATTATAAATCCACGGCTACAGTCAGGCAGAAAACTTGCAAATAGCGTATTCCGGTGTGGACGCCAATAAATTTTGCGATCGCTCATATTCCCATACATTTGATCATTCAAACTAACCAAGTCCGTTAATTATCTCCCTCTTTTATGTGATGACAATTGAAACTCACAAAAGCTGCGTTAAAGTGTAAAATAGGCTATATGTTTTTTATTCATCTACTTGCAACTTAGGGAGTTGATAACTCAGGTGTTGAAAAATTATTTCTAGACTTCCACTTGAAGGAGCATTTGAGGCATCTACAGCCTGCATTATTATTATTATTATTAGCGATAATGTTTTTTGAGAATTAAGTTATGATTTGCAATAAGTAATCATGCATTCTTTTTGAATTTCAGGTATATAATTAAACCTTTTGATAAATTGCTCTTCTAATATCTGTTAGCTAGAGCTATGAGTGAGTACACTGCAGAATATATTAAAGCTAAGCTTGAAAAGGAGCTCAACTCAACTCATGTGGTAAGAAATATTATTTTTCAACTCATGTCACTAACTTTTTATATTTTTATACATGTAGCCTATTGCCTTTCATAAAAGTGCAAATGGCTTATTTCAAATAATGTAAGGTGTTAATCTAGGTACACAGCTTCTGGTCTTCATGATTTCAAAATAATACTCAGAGTTTGTTGAAATATTGGAGGCTTTCAACTCAAAAACATATGTTTTAAAATTAAAACCATATATTTTGTTTAGGTAAATGTGAAGTGTTTGCCAGTAATTGATTTTCAAGTTTTTGGTGCCTTAGCATAGTTAATTAGATCAAAATAAGGTAAATCTGAAGGATATGTCAGTTATCAATTTTGTAAATTTTGATGCCTTAGCGTAGTTATTAAGATCGAAATAAACAAGTTTTCTTCTATGCACTTTCCGTTTCAAATGAGTATTTTATTAGTTATAGCGGTGAACAACTTACCGCAACTCCAGTGTTTGAAGCGGCAAGTAATTCAAGAAGCACGTCAAACAGCAACACTGCAATGCGCACTTGCTTCCTGCGCGATCGTCACCAAAGACGAAATCAAACCTACCGCTATATCTTGTTAATTACTCATTTGACGAAAAAATTGTATAGAAGAAAAGTTGTTTATTTCGATGTTATTACCATGATTCAAGCAACAAAAATTTGAAAATCGATGAGTAGCTGTTCGAGCGCATTCGTCATCAAAGACGAAACTAAACTTACCGCTATAAATCGTAAAATACTCATGTGAGACGGAAAGTGCATAGAAGAAAACTTGTTTATTTTGATTCAATTAATTGGGTTCAGGCACCAAAAAGTGGAAAATCGACAAATGACATATCCTTCAGATTTACCCAAAATAAACAAGTTTTCTTCTATGCACTTTCCGTCGGAAATGAGTATTTTACGAGGTATAGCTGTAAATGACTTTCGCAACTCTAGTGTTTGAAGCATGAAGTAATTCACTGAGCGCGTCGTATGGCAACACTGCAATGGACGCTCCCTTCCGACGCGCTCGACTGCTCAAGCGCATTCCCGCCATCTAAGATAAAAGTTAACGTACCACTATAATTTGTTATTTTTGGGTGATGATTTCTATTGTGTTAGTAGCTAAAAGATCTTAGAAGTGGGTTCAGGCTCCGCAAGCTCTGCGGGATGAGCTAATGATAAATTACAAATATTGAAACATACTTTAACTAAAAGCTCAATTGCATAAAAAATCCTACCTCTCTAACTCATAAAATACTTGTTTGCTGCACAAAGTGTATAGAAGAAACGTAGTTAATTTTGATGTTATTACCACGATTCAAGTAACAAAAACTAATAAATTGATTAGCAGTTATTTATTCAATTGAATTCGTCATCAAAGACAAAAATTAACATACCACTATAATTCATAAAATATTCATTTCCAAAAAAAGTGCATAGAAGAAAACTTGTTCATTTTGGGTTAGTGTTGAGGATTATTCGGGAATTGATATTTGATTTTTAGGTGTCTTAACATAGTTAATTAGATTGAAATAAGCAAGTTTTCATCTATGCACTTTCGGTCGTAAATAAGTATTTTACTAGTTTTATAGCGGTGAATTAGTTACCGCAACTCAAGTGTTTGAAGCGGGAAGTAAATTATTTGGCCCAGCAAATGGCAACGCTGCACTGGCATCTCGCTTCCGGTTTTCTTGTTATCAAAGACGAAACTAAATCTACCGCACTAACCCGTAAAATATTCATCTGACAAAAAAATATATTGAAGAAAAGTAGTGTATTTTGATGTTATTACCATGATTCAAGCAACAAAAATTTGAAAATGAATGAGTAGCTGTTTATTTGAGCGCATTCGTCATCAAATACGAAACTAAACCTACCGCTATAATTAGTAAAATGATCATTTACGACGAAAAGTGCATAGAAGAAAACTTGTTTATTTCGATCTAATTTAATATGTTTAGAATTCGAAAAGTGGATGATCGATTCCTGAATAATCCTCAACATTTACCTCATTTTGATCTAATTAACTATGTTTAGGCATCAAAAACTTTAAAATCAATTACCGGCAAATGCTTCAGATTTACCTTTATGTATAATTATGAAAATTTTCTAGTCTTTAATGTTGTATATGAGTAAAGTGTAAGAAATTTATTTTTCTATTTTCATAAATTGCATTACTTTTGATAGGCCCTATGTGCATTTTTTATTTTGCTTTTGGCAGCACACTATATGTATTGGCATGCATAATCCTATCTTATCCTCTAGCTCAGTCACTCATATATTCATTGGTAATTGGTATTGGGGTTCCTAAGTAATGGTTGATTGTGTCCTTTTAGAAGCTTGCATGTGTGTGGTATTTTAAATAGTATTGGGGATGTGTTTGAATGATATTTAGGAGAGCAGTTTTAGATTTTGTAGTGTGCTTGTTAGAAGTAGAAACTTTTTTGTTAGTGCTTGCATGCTTTAAAAATTTTGCTTCTGCTTTGCTTTATTCTGTAAATGCTTTCTGGCTATTTTATTTAATTTTGTTGAATATTTTTTGCACAAAATAAAATATTTGAACATTTGTAGGTGCATCATATGTATCCTGATGCTTGAATATTTTACTGTGGTACACATGAACATGCCATATGGTTTGCCTGTGCTATGGATTTTCTGTCTCCAGTTATTCAGGTATGTTTCCATTTTGGTCAATGTTGATTTTAATGTTGTCTATGATTTTAATAATTTCATTGCCACATTCAAGTAATATGGTACATTTGAAGGCGTTTTACACAAATGACATTGTGCTTGCAAATGCTTAGTTTTTGAGATATTTAACTTTGAAGTTATAGGAACGTTGAAAATTAAAATTGAACTAATGGACCCATATACAAGCTGAAATAAGGTTTTGATGTAATAATAGGTTAGGTTAGGCAATGTTAGGGTTAGTTGAATAAATTACCTTAAGTAAACCTAAAATTATCTCAACTTAACTTGCCATACCAAGGCTGATGTCTCTCGCCAAGAAACTTTGCGTGTTGTGCAAAATGCCGGAAGAGCCATATTGAAACTGCTGTTAATGCTATTCTTACCTGAACATTATTTATGGTATATCTAAAAAACTAAGCTTATGCAAGCAAAATATCATTCAGGTAAAACGTCGTAAAATGTCTCAACTTGCCTAGATGTGGTAACAAAATTTTCAAAGTCGTTGACAACAGTAAAATCAATATTGACATCTATTTCTCCTTCCAGAAGAGTTTGTGAGAAATGTGTTATCCTTCAGCACATCTTAGACTAGCATTCCTCAGATGTGTGGAATTTGACTGGTGCAGTCAAAGAGATATTCTAATGGTGCCTAACATCTGTTGATCTGTATGCCATTAGAACTAACACTTCTCAGTGTTAGTTTCTGTGACATACAGGTATAACTAACACTTATCAGTGTTTACCCTAGTTAACCACAAAGTTGACGTTTGATACCTGTTTTAAGGGTACAGTTGTATTTTAGCAGTCTTCATCTTTCTATTATCTATCTCTCTCTTATGGGGGTCCAAACTCCTACATGCATATCATCATTTTGTCTCTTGGTTCTCATTTCACCCATTCGTCACATTCAAGTGCTTATGCCTTCTTCTATCAGCATTTAAAACTCTGCCTACTCAAAGGCATCCAAAAGTGCTTCATGAATTCAAACTCTTCTGAGTATTGCTCAGAGAATTGCCTAAATGGAACAAAAAAAGATGTCTAAGCTGTAATAAACCAGTACATCTCTTCTTGTAAGTAATGAAAAGATGATTGTAATCCTTCTGCTACAACAACTATACTGTAGTGTTTCTACTGCAGCAAATACTTCCAATTGGTCAGGTTTTATTTGAATATTCATCTAATCAAATTTCTGCTGTATAAAAATCATACTCAGGTGGAAGATTAATATTTACCTAGCAAAGAGCATGAGGTGCTGTAATGAAAAATACATCAGAGTATAAAGCTCATGTTGCTCAGTTCTTTAAGAGTGAAAGAAAAATGAAAGCTCTGGTAATAATACTAAACATTAATTATGTAATGAGAATTGGGTGTCTAGTAAAGAAGTCTAGTCTTGGGGCTTAAATTTTACGGTAAAAGATTTTCAATGCCCAAATATGTGTCTTGGAATATATCTCTGAATTTTTATTTTTTGTAAAATAAAATATTTGATGAAAAATTCTCATTAAATAATGAGCTTTTTTGATTAGAAGTGCTGTAATCTTTATCAATTATTAGTTTTTCCTGTCATTGGAAGCCTATTCTTTGATTGCAAGTATGTAAAATTATCTCTTTTATTTGGTGTAACTGTGCTTTCCCTGACCTGTTGATAAGCACTTCATTTACTATTCATTTGGTGATGGTTGCACATCAGCCCATCTCATACCTTCAAGTGGCAGAAAACATTTGAATTTTTGTCATGCATTTTTCTGTCGAGCATTAGTAATTGTTCTGAATTTGATACAGAGAAATGTGAGGCTTTCTCATTGTTGCTGCAAAAAATTATTTGTTTCATTAAATGAGTGTAAAATTGGGAGGGAATGTTTACTCACTGGATAAATAAGTACACTTGTTTAATATTTGAAACGTTCAGCTCATGTGCACATCAAAACTACACCTATGAAAATAAAGATGGAACTTATTCGATATTCAACACCACTCATACATTTTTGCATGGAACGTCTGCTTTGATTGTTTGCTCATTGGTTGTTTTTTTGTCCGTAGGTGGTTTGCTGAAGCAAGACAAAGCTGTGGTCGTAGTTGTCGCTCATCTTGCATGCCACCCTCGTCCTGCGGGCTGTGTAGCGCCTCTGCTTCATCTTCCCCTTGACGTCTGCACATTTTATATCACTTGTGGCTCTACTTGGAATTTTTTTGGGTTGGAAGCAAGTCTGTTTGATGTGGGAACCGTCAACAACTGTTGAAAAATAAGAAAGTACTAAAGGATGTATAGTTCTCTCAAGTAATTAAGCCCATTTGGTAATTACATGTATGGTATTTTTATTATATCATTGCTCAGATGAAGTATTAAGTTTGTATTCATTTTTATGCAGCACCTTTAGTTTCAAATTTGAAGGTTAATATCTGAAAGCATATGTGAGGTTCGAATTCCACCACTTCTCTCATTTCTATCGGTTATCTTTGGCTTGAATTTTTGTGTGCTCTGTGGTAGGTGTTGATTGTTGCCTGGGAAGACAACATGTCTACCAAAGTGATTGAGTCTCTAAGCATAGTGACGTTGGTAGGGCTGTTGCTGCGGTGGGCGGTGTCATTTCACCCATACTCAGGCGCCAACAAGCCTCCCATGTTCGGTGACTACGAAGCTCAGCGGCACTGGCAAGAAATAACTCTAAATTTGAATGTTCAGGCTTGGTACACTAACTCGTCAGCAAACGACTTGCTCTACTGGGGCCTAGACTATCCTCCACTCACGGCCTACCATAGTTATCTCAATGGTTTACTTGCTTCTTACCTCAACCCTGACTTTGTTGCTCTCTTCACGAGTCGTGGCTATGAAAGTTACGAGCATAAGCTCTTCATGAGGTACACGGTGCTCTTTGTTGACTTGATTCTCTTTATTCCTGCTGCCTTCTTCTACTCTCGCGCTGCCAAGACTGCGTATCGTCATCGCGTTGCCAGTAAAATAGACTTCTTGGCGTTAATGACATACCCGGGACTTATTTTGATTGATTACGGTCATTTCCAATACAACAACGCGTCGCTTGGGTTCTTTGTAGCTGCCGTTGCGGCTTTGGCGGTCCAGCGAGACTGTTTGGGAGCGATTTTTTTCAGCTGCGCTCTCAATTACAAGCAAATGGAACTGTACCATGCACTGCCTTTCTTTTTCTACCTTCTCGGCAAATGTACTAAAGAAAACTCGTTCCCAGAGGTTGTGGCCAAGCTTAGTTCAGTTGGTGGGTCTGTGGTGCTTGTGTTCTTGGTTTTGTGGTCTCCTTATTTGGGAACACTGGAGTCGATAATGCAGGTTGTAAACCGAGTGTTTCCTGTCAACCGGGGTCTGTTTGAAGATAAAGTTGCCAGTATCTGGTGCAGCCTTTCTGTTGTGGTCAAGCTCAAGGAAATTTTGGACAACTCCCAAATAGCACTCTTATGCCTCGTCACGACAGCACTTTTGTGTTTGCCTTCGTGCATCAACCTCTTCAAGCACTGCTCTTACGCCCATTTCAAGTACTCGCTCGTGAACGTTTCTTTTGTTTTTTTCTTGTTCAGTTACCACGTTCACGAAAAAAGCATTTTACTCGTAGCACTGCCTGCGTGTTTCCTGTTCTCCAGTGAACCGTTCATGGTGTGCTGGTTTTTGAGTGTAACTGTGTTCAGCATGGTGCCGCTCTTGGATAAAGATGGACTGTTCTTGGCAAGCATGTCACTGTGTGTGTTGTGGATGTTGGTCTACCAGGTCGCTTCCACTCACTGCAAGTCACTAAACCTGAAATCAGCGATTGATAATGGCCGTACGAGTGTCGATGTTATACTAAGGCGCTGGGTTTCTTTATTAGCTTGTGTGTCCGCTGTGGGTTGTGTTGTTCTGACGCTGATATTCAAGTGCTTACACCCGCCCTCGCGTTATCCAGATCTCTACTCTGTTCTTATTGCCCTGGCTTCCTGTGCACACTTTTGTTTCTTCGCGATCTATTTTCACTTTCGCCAGTTTTCGCTTCAATCTCACGCTAAGTATGGCAGGGACAAAAGAAATTAAGCGTAGATTTGGTATTTACATGGTATTTACTACAATTGGTATTTAAATGGTATTTACTACAACTGGTATTTACAATTCGCTCACGCTCAGAAACTCGTCACTGAACCATATTTAATAGTATGTGCTTGAGGTGCAATACCGTTAGCTGCTGAAACGGAACTTGAACAGTTGTAAAAGCAACGGTTTATTTCTTCACGGCCAAATTTTTATTCATTCGAAGATTTGTTTAACATCCAAAGCTCGTTATTCTTCATTATATTATCAATTCTGTTCTATTTATTGCGAAACTACTTTTTGTTGTTGTTATTACTTGTTTTTAACGTGAATTTGTGGTGCTTGGTTTGAATCTTATCTTCATCCTGATTAGTTACGTATTTTTAATCTTTAGTATGTATTTTAACGAGTAGTATGTTAGTGCCTTCAAAGTGCCGGTAGCTATTGGTTTGCCACGTTTGAATATTTGCTAATCTAGAGAAGTAATTTAACACCGAGCTCTTGGTCAGTAGTTCTTTTTCTCTCTATGAAGAATTTGTGTTCTCTTTCTTCACGTTTATCCATTGCATGAGTTATTTTTCGAACCATTCTCCGCGCAGCTATAATGTCGACTTGCAGCGAATTTCCACTGACAACGTCCACGCTTTAATATGAAATCCGTAATTGCATTCAGCCAGGACTGTTCGTGTACGACTAACTATGAAATTAGTGTTGAGCATAAACTGGGATCACGCAGCATTTCGTATGTGATCTAAAGCTCTGTAACTTTATTATTTTAAAATGGTATTTGATTTGATGGAAAATTTTGAATTCGTTCATCTATCACCTACGATAAATTCGTACGATTTTATAAACTATAGCAGGACCCGTAGAAATTCCACGGACAATGTCATCGTTAAAGCTAGGTGGACCCGTGAAAAATTCCGTCAACATTACCTAACCTAATTCCGTCACCATTGCCTAACATCACAATTCAAGAGCTTGAATGTCGGTACAGCTTATCTAATTGGAGTTCTTATTTCGTTTGATACATTTTTTCCATTGTGTGTGTTTTGTGTTACTGCGTGTGATTTTTAAAACAAAAACTTAGACACAGGTAAACTTGTAGCCGCTGCGGCGAATGTAAGCTGATATACCTTCGCCAAAGGGTATTTTTTGCGTACGTGGATGCGCTTCCTGATATAAGACGTTTACTACGTGTTGGTACACATATATGTGCACCACTTGGTAAATTGCACATTTACGTACCAGTAACATTGGGTGCCATTTCACTGATATCACAACGTTTATTTAAATTAGGCTGCGGCGTACAAGTATCAATGTTACCGTACAATTATATTTTTTATGCTTGTTAGAAAGGATAAGAATGTAATCAAGCAGCAAATATGGCTTTCCTCAATTCTGCTTCTTCCTACCTAACCGAACCGACCGTAGCAACCGCTGAAACATAGTGAACGTGTTAACATTTTTCGATGTTACGCACCACTGCACTCAAATGATCATTGTGTTCTGTGATACATTTGCCGTAGTCTTGAAACGTCTCCTATACTTCTCAAGAAGTTCACGGGTGGATTTGTCCAAAAATTTTACTCGTACGAAACCCAAGCCCAATTTTCCTCTCGATGCAAAAAAAGAACTATTCTATTTTGTACGCCATGTGTCCTTGGGGAGAGAAGAATAATGTCATGCCACTGCCATTTTTTATTGCCTGTAATTTATTTTTAACAATAGTAGTAAAGATTAATGAGTAAAAACTAGTTTTTCGTGTAGTGTTAGTTTATGAAATATGTTAAAAAATCCCCCCGTAGGGATATCACTATTGTGTCCATGGGAATTGTCACTCCCTGGGAGAGAATATGAGGTCCGGAGCATAGAGTTAGTACCTTTTTGTTGAATCCAGATAAGTTTTTATTTTGTTAAGGACATATCATTTCCTGTTCTCTGCTGTCCCGTTTTTGACCACCTAGTACTTTATTTTTTAACATGCTTCTTATTTCATACACTTTATTTCTTACTTTCTTTTTAGCGCAGGTGATTTTGTGTAGGAATCTACCTGGTGCATAGATTCTGCGTTCCTTTAACTCTTTTCTTTATGGTGCCTTCCTCATTCCTCTCTTTGGAATATCTTGTTGTTATTACAGAAGCTTAAACTAACCAATAATCCGATCAATATTATTAAATGACATTGATATTATTGAGTTATCAATTGTTGTGGTGATGCGAAGCTAGTTGCAGGTGTTGCGGAACTTTGTTATTTGTATCCCTGCCAAAATTTAGTTCAAATTATGTCCTGCATACTTTGCCAGGAGCTTGGACCATTGAAAACTATCTTACCATTAGAAAGAAAGGCTTTCTTCACTCATGTTATTTTTATGAACTTCACCGTACTACAAATTTCTCGATCAAGAAAACTAGGTACTTCTATCTGATGGGTACTTTACGTATTTCGGTGAGCTGTTGTTGCTCAGGCTCATTATATTTTGATATTTCTCCGCTCTTTGTGCTAGGCGGAGAATCAAGAGAAACTGATTCTCTTGATTTTTATAACCTAGGTTACGATTTTCAATTGTTGCGACCTTTTGTTGCCTTTTAATTTAAAAAGTCACCGAAGCTCATTGAGAGCATGAACAGGACATTTTTGATAACCTTTATATTTTGTATTTCCGCATTAAAGAGTGAGATTGTGACGTTTGTTATCTTTTTTCCTTTCGACATGACGATTCAGAGTTTAATTCTACAGTTGTTCGTTTTTTGATGGCAGTTCGCATTGTAACACAGTTCTTATGAACTACTGTGTATTGCTGAGACAATTGTTTCTTAAGTCAGGATGAGTTGAGTGAGTTTGGGAACGTTCAATACCTAAGTTAAAAGGCGTTGGGGCAGTTAAATTCTCCTCTTTTGTGGCATAAACCAGGACTCGCGTCACTGGTTATTGTGTGTGTATCTCTTATGAATACGATTGACTTGTTACAATTCTTGGCTTCTCTCATGTTTATTTCGCGTGAGGTATTTCAGTACTCAAAACCATGCTGTGTGATATTTATTTCAATGTAACATGCAGATGTTAATATTACCTTACCTGTACCTCTAATAAAACACATCATCATACTGAGTTGAGAGGGCATTCGCAAAGCGCGAGTCAAATTGTTGGAATTTAGTGTATTAAAATAAGACAGTGTTTCAATGTTAGTACATACATAGACTCGCTCAATTATTTTTTGTGGAGTGAGATACTTGTAGAGATAATGGGAGTATGTACACTACTTTGGAAAATGAATTTGACTCCTTCCTGAGCTAAACTCTAATGACGATGCTGTACATACACGGAGGTACTTGTTGCTGTAGCATGTCGCGTGTGTGAGGTGCAATCATGCCTTTGAATCGATCTAATTTGAAAAAAATGTTCTTTTTAGGTGACCTGAAAGGATTACCTCAATTACTTCCCAGCATTCAGGCTATAACATAAGTGGGTAAATGTGCGTGTAACATGCTCTACGTCTAGACTCAGAGCAAAAATCTCCTCTATCGCTGGAAGATTTACGCCCGAGGATTCATGCACTATGTCCTTGAGATAGCAAAGTCATCTTGCCATCTACCGAGCGCAAATTCATGTAGGTGTGCCAGCCTTTTGTTCTGCTAAATTCAAGTAACCATTGAAGAGAGTGCGATCATTATTTTTGTTCCCGTTAGGCCATTTGTCATTGCGAAACAGGAGCCAGAAATCCTAATATGAAATGTTAGGAACATTTCATATTGTGAGAACTGGAAGGGCAAGGATGTACGAAAAAGGAAATGCATCAACTAAGAGGGTAGAGGAGGTTGACGCAATTGGGGAGAGTACCCCACAGGGGGATACAACTATATTGTATCTATGAAAATTAGCACTTCCTGAGGAAAACGTGAGATCCTGAGCTGAGAGTTTAGTAGGCCTTCTCTTTGTCTAAATAATTTTTTTTTGTTAAGGACCACCTTTTATTGATTTGCAGCTGTGCCGTTCTTTAGCACCTCGGACTCTTCTTCTTATCTTATTTCCTAACCTTCCTTCTCAATTTATTGTTTCTTTGCACAGGATTTCCTATGCGGGAACACACCTTGTGCATAGATTCCGCGTTCTCTCAACTCCGTTTTAAATGGCGCCTTCATCATTCCTCTATTTCAACATCAGTTTTGGTAAGGGAGGCTGAAACTAACTTATAATAAATCAATTAGGAAAAGCAAGCTAGTAAACTGGACGAGTTTCGTACAAATCAAAGACGAAAGCGACACTATGAGGAATAGAAACTGCTTGTATTGGCACAATTGCTGGAAGTAGAACCCATTCGTTGTAATTCATCCGAATATTGATTGACGGCTAAATTCCTACTCTAATCAAACGGAATGTAATACTAACTCGGTATTAATCAAAATAAAAGCTAAGATCTATCTTCACATATTTATTATATTTTTATTCTTCTCCCGATTTTAGTTCGAATTTGATGACCTTCATGACAAAATAAGTTATTTTCGAACAAGTTCACAAAGTTCAGTCGTACCAGTATTGTGGAATTTCTGTTGATTGTAACATTACAAATTTGACATTACCTTGACTAAAGTCAAACGAATCGACTACGGTTCAGTTCACATAAGGCTGACTACGCCAAGCAAGAAATCTAATATGCCAATATGACTCAAATTTTCATTGAAAATCGCAGAAGACAATTCTGAGTGAATCGAACAGACACAGGGCGGTAAAATTTTGGGTAGCAGATTCAAATTACTTTAAGCTTTAAACATGAGCGCAACCCTGCTTTGATGTTCATGAATGATCAGTTGAATGTATCAGATCAAAGGATTTCATGGTAATAACTGAAAATAAATTCTCCGACGAAAACGGTGCTGCTAAAGCGTGAGATCTATCTCTAGCTAGTACCATAGCATGAGGTGAGGTTAGGGTAGGTTGCCAATGGAAATTTCTTATTCCCATACATTTAATTTAGCGATGAACACTTAATTTGTTCGTCTCATACTACACCCGGGAAGGCGATATATGGCGGTAGACCTCACGCTCTATAGTACTCCCAGGGAGAAAATGGCTCCTCGGCCGAGAGTTATGTAGGCCTTCTTTTCGTTGAAATATTTTTGTTTTGTGTTATGAAGGGCTATATTTTTTCGGTTCGGTGCTGTCCTGTTTTTCAGCACCCCTGACTTTCTTCTTCGACTTATATCTTGTTTCATAACCTTCCTTCCTATCTTACTGTTTCTATGCGCACGGGATCCTTTGCGGGAACAGCCTTAGTGCATAGATTCCATGTTTCCTTGACTCGATTAAAAATGGTGCCTTCATCCTTCCTCTATTTGAACATCTTTGTTGTGGTAAAGGGAGGCTAAAACTGATTTATATTCAATCAATCAACTTCACGCTATAGTAGCACCCAGAAATCTTCATAAACGCATTAATTTCCCAAGTGTTAGTGTGAATTCAGATTGGAAACGGTTCCATCAGAGGGGAACGCTAAAGCCGTGATGGCACGTGGTCGCATGCGGTGTGTTCCGCAAGGGCTGTTTGGGGAAAGCCTGACTGTCGGCAGATGTCACTCCGTGGCTTCTCAAGTGTTGAGGGAGTTGCGCTTAGTCCTTCGTTGCATGCGAAGTCGAACGCGAAGTCCAGTGGTGTATTAGGTCCAAAGCGGCCCATACACGATCAATCATATTGCGCAAGTCTGGCTTGCACAATATAATTGACAATTTTCAGTTGGCCACACACGGTCAGTATACTTGCGCAAAAAAGGCAGTGTGTTCTACGACAAAGTAGGCTGATATACCTGGTCCGCTCCAGCGCCAGATTTTTCTGAATCTAAAACTTTTCTCAGTTCTTTGCGACAGTTGGTCCTATGTGCATTTATATTTTATTTGACATCTCTTCTCAAGAAATTTGGGTATTTTTCCTGGAATTTTTCCACCAGGACAGCATAAGCTGCATCTTTCTTCGGCCTATTGGAGTGTTCATCCCTTTTTATTTTCCATAGAGCTGGTAAAGTTTTATGAACTTGTAAACATTCCAATACAAATTCCCTGTCTTCTTTTTCACACGTTTTAATCCGTAGGCTACTTACTCAATCTGAAAAAAAAATAGTTTAGCTTGCTTAGTAACATTGACGGCACCATACAAGGTCAATTAATTGCGCAATGCTAGAGAATTGCGCAAAAAATATCAAGCAGAACTTGATTTACTCAGTACAATTGTGCAAGTCCTTAAAATCGCCCATACACGGTCAATTTAATTGACAATTTAGGGTATTGACAATGATATTCGCAATATCATTGATCGTGTATGGGCCGCTCAAGTGTTCAGTGAAAATTTGTCTTACTTCAGTAATAAAGCGGGATAATATCCAGTTGTTCGTTGCATGCGATGTCGAACGCGAAGTCCAGTGGCTTATTAGGTTCATTTGTTCAGTGATAAAAAATCTTCAGTTCAAGTTTCGCGTTTGCTTTTTAAATGAAACCAGGTGATATTTAGTTGTTCTTGCAGGCGATATTAACGCGAAGTTTGATGGCGTTTGAGATCATTTTGTCCGGTGATAAAATTTTCTCACATCAATTCCAACTTCTTGTCGAGGGAATAATTTCGGTTTCATGAGTGCATTTTCATATTTGCTTCGTTTCCGGATTACTTTCATGCGAATAGTTGAGACCAAAGGTTATCTAATTAAATCGCCATTGAGAGGTTTGTCTTGTTTTAATTTGTTGTAAAATTGTTGATCATCAACTTTGGGTGATAAAAGTTGCAGCAAAAGTTGTTGATCGTCAATTTCTGGGTGATAAAACTTGCAGCAAGAGTTGTTGATCATCAACTTCTGGGTGATAAAACTTGCAGCAAGAGTTGTTGATCATCAACTTCTGGGTGATAAAACTTGCAGCAAAAGTTGTTTAACATAAACTCCAGGTTGATGAATGTTGTTAAATTTTTTGAACTTCAACGCTAGGTTGAGCAGTCATTTGGGTAAATCTGAAGGAGATGACAGTTGTCGATTTTCTACTTTTTGGTGCCTGAACCTAATTAATTGAATCAAAATAAACAAGTTTTCATCTATTCTTTTTTCGTCTCAAATGAGTATTTTACGATTTATAGCGGTAAGTTTAGTTTCGTCATTGATGACGAATGCGCTCGAATAAACAGCTACTCATCGGTTTTCGAATTTTTGTTGCTTGAAACATGGTAATAACATCGAAATAAACAACTTTTCTTCTATACACTTTTTTCGTCAAATGAGTATTTAACGAGGTATAGCGGTAGGTTTGGTTTCGTCTTTCAAGACAGAGCGCTGGAAGCGAGACGCCATTGCAGTATTGCCATACAACTCGATCAAAGAATTTCTTTCCGCTTCAAAGACTGGAGTTGCGGTAAGTCATTTACCGTTATAACTAATAAAAAACTCATTTGAGACAAAAAATGCATAGAAGAAAACTTGTTTATTTCGATCTAATTAACTATGCTAAGGCATCGAAATTTACAAAATCGACAACTGTCATCTCCTTCAGATTTACCGTCATTTGTTCAAGGCTTGTTGTAGCATACGTAGATGTTGATCTTTAGGACACGGTGTAATTCTTGAACCGCTCTGGAGGTCACGACTGTTTAATCGGTATTGGTTTAATGTTAAGGAGACGCAACTAATCTATTTTCAAAATTTTGTTGCCTGTATCATGAATTACATTGAAATAAGCAGCTTTTGTTCCATGCACTTTTTGGGGCAAATGAGTATTTAACGAGTTATAGTGGTAGGTTTAGTGTGAGTAGAGTACGTTTGGGTACTTTGTAATTTATTTGCCGGTCCCGCGGAGCCTGAACCCACTTCTAGGATATTTTAGTTAATAACACAATAGAAATTATCCCCCAAAAATAACGAATTATAGCGGTATGTTCATGTTCGTCTTAGGTGGCGGGAATGCGCTCGATCATTCGAGCGCGTCGGAAGGGAGAGTCCATTGTAGTGTTGCCATCCAACGCGCTCGATGAATTACTTGCCGCTTCAAACATTAGAGTTGCGGTCAGTAATGTACCGCTATAACTCTTTAAATACTCATTTGCCCCAAAAATGCATAGATGAAAAGTTGTTCATTTCGATGTAATTACCATGATACAGGCAACATAATTTCGAAAGTCGATTAGTTGCATCTCAACATTAACATCGGTATTTTTTCAGAACAACATGCTACTCGATTTTAGAAATTTTGATGCTCGGATAATGTTAATGACATCAAATTAAACAACTTCTGTCCTATACACTTTCCGTCGCAAATGAGTATTTAACGAGAAATGCGCGGCAAGGTAATTTTCGTCTTCCTTAACAGTTTTACTCTCTCAAATGGCTAATATCGTGGCGTTATTGTTGTCCAAGTTGTACAGCTGACTGGATATTGTCATATTGTCACCAAGTGGCGTATCTCTTTATTTTTATTGCTATTCGTTCTGGGCCCGTGATGTCATCCCCCCGCCTCCTCTTGCAAAACATAATCGTCACGTTAGGTTACGTGATGTTAGTTACGTTAGGTTACGTTAGGTTTGTTTAAATAAACTAACCTAAACTAACCAAAGTAACCTACAATAACTTACCTTAGCCATACCGAGGCTGATGTTTTCCGCCAAAAATCTGCGCGTGTTCCATCAACGGCCATTACGCAACCGACTGTAAAATGTTATTCCTACCTGAACGTTGTTAATGTTATATCTCGAAAATTACGCATTAGCGAGCAAAATGTCATTCATTCATCCTTTTGTGATCTTGGGAATTAAATTTTTAATTTCCTTCGAATAAATATTGACTGAGTATTCTGTGTGGGAATACATTTTTGGTATAGATTTTCCGTTCTCTAAATTTCTAACTTAATCGTGCATTCTTTCTTCCTCTCTTCGGTTAGGAAAAAACTATATTAATTTATGAACTTAATCATGAACATCGTACGCTTTAAATCAAAAGTAGGCGTCTTCTTAAGAACAGCTCGATTTTAATAAGTAACAGGTCGCAAATTTAATTTCAAAAATTTTTGAAGGGTAAATGTTTTCTTTAAAAAGATCACCATAGAAAAGACAAAATGATATCCTAAAGAACGCAGTTGGAGCTTCAGTTATCCTTTTGAATCATTCTCATTTGATTAATTCCTTTTTTAACTTCAAACTATGGGAACTAGCGCTCCCAGGGGGAAAATGTGAGGGCCCGAGCTGAGAGTTAGGAAGGCCTTCTTTTTTGTTGAAATAAAATGTTTTTGTTATGTTAAGGACCACCTTTTTTCGGTTCACTGCTGTCCTGTTCTTCAGCACCTACTACTTTCTTCTTCAACTTTTGTCTTGTTTCACGATCTTCTTTCACAACTTACTGTTTTTATGCCTTTCTGCGTAGATTCCGCGTTTCCTTTAACTCCATACTAAATGGTGCCTTCCTCCTTCCTCTCTTTGGATAGCATTTGTTGCTGGGTAGGGAGGCTAAAACTAACGATTAATCTAATTTTTTAACTTCAAATGATTGTTTCAATTGCTTCCCATCATGATAGGGAGGCTTAAACTAACTAATAATCTAATCTAATCTGCTTCCCATCATGCAGGCTGAAAGATAAGTGGGGTAAATCTGCGTATAAGACGCTCTGAGGGGCCTTCAGACTCGGGGCAAAAAATCTCCCTTTCGCTGGGAGTTAGACGTCCTAGTTAGACGATGTAGGTAGAGTATTAATGGAGTTAAACGGCTAGCGTCGTAACGTCAAGACACAAAGTTGACAAGTTATTTGTTAAGAGTTCCCATTTGTACTTGGTACAGAGTAAACCACCCAAAGATCCATCCAATCTTTTTCCAAGGTAGTGTCCTCGATTTATGTCTGATTGAGAAAATTCAAAAAGGCCTAGATAGAAAAGGTTAGGCGCCCTAGTACTACATTGTTGCGGGACAACAGAAAACTGATGCAGCACTAAAAATGTCCCCTTTATGTGTAACGAGAAGATTATTTCTTATTCAATATATATTAGTGAGTTAGGCCTCCTTGACAGCGATGTAATATTCTTGAGACCATCTCAAAAGATATACTGATAAAGTCCATTCTCTCTCAAGTGTAGTTGGAATTAATTTACGCTTAGTATTACAGAGCCTGCAGTACTGACAGAGGGTGTCAGGGTAGTTTCATATATTGCAGTTAGATGTACTTTTTTTTATTCTTCCTTTGTAAGGGAGGCGTGAAGTTCATGCAACGGACGTTATGAGTAGCTGCATTCCATAATGTATCTCATCAATTCATTGTGCATTTTATTGTTTCCGCCTCATAGGGAAGCTTCCGGCCATTGTTAAGCCACTCACTGTATGTGAATGCTAAGATTAAATCCAAGTATTACAATACTGCAGTAGTTCGATATCTTCCTTTTGCATCAACTGATCGTTTTGGGCCCTACTTCGGCCTTGGATGGTAGTGAATTTGTTGTTGGCTGATAGAGTTAATGACAAGCAGTTTTATTAAAATGATACTCAAGACTTTCATCTGTTACATGTGGAAAGAACCACATGGATACCACTGGAATGCAACTGTAATGTTTTTTTTTGCATATCCTTAGGCTGTTTGTCATTTACGTGAATATAATATTGAACTGACGTTACTTTTTGAGTTATTACTTTGGCTTTTCAACAGGTTTTGAATGATCTGTCCTGAAATTTTAATGCAATTTTAATTATTGTTGAAGGAACGTTAAGTTAAATTTCAGGAAATTGAGCAATAACTAATCGTGATATTCCTTGGTCGTCACTTTAGTTGTTGCTTCCGCAGAGATTTGTCTATGAAAAACTTGTCTTCGTCTATTGCAAGTCTGGAAACGTGCGGTACGTGTCTTAGAAATTCTAACTACAAGTTTATTATGCGGAATGTTTTTTCCCGTGCCAAATTTTAGCTCTTCAGATTCAATTTCTTTTTTAATGCTTGAAAGAAAAGGTAGGTCAAGAGTATCTTCGCGAAGATAGTGAGTGAATCCATTCATGGAGATACGACCATTGAATCAATGGGAATTGGCGCTTTAAGCACCAAACTGCAGGTTGGCCTTCCTTTCGTTGAAATAGAACAAGGTTTTGTTTCATCACGGAATATCTTTTATCGGTTCACTGCTGTTCTGTTTTCAGTACCTAATACCGTTTTCTTCAACTTTTATCCTGTTTCATAAATTTTTTAAATAAATGTTACTTCTATCGTATTTCATAAAGTTACTTCTAACTCTCTGTTTCTATGCCCAAGGGGATCTTGTGTGGGAACAAGCCATGTGCATTGATTCTGCGTTCCCTCAACTCCATTCTAAATGCTGCCTTCATCCTTCCTCTCTTTGGAATACCTTTGTTGTGGTTAGGGAAGTTTAAACTAGCTTATAAATATTTCCCTCAATCTTCAAGAAATGACCAAACTTGAAACAAATTTGCGTGACCATCGTTCTGACGCAGTTGTTTTTTCTATATTCAATTTTCTTGTATATTTTTCGCTTGACGATAATGTTCGTATCATCGAAATGTTGTTGTTTTTTACGGACAGACAGCGATGCAAAATTTTATAGAATTGACAGTACCATAGTAAATATGATAAAAAATTTTCTTCGTCTTTTACCATGCGATGAAATGGAGCAATTGTAAGTCAATGTAAAAACAATATCTCCTTTGTTAGTGAACAAAGCTGTTATTTAAATACTGCGGAATATAATATTGCCATGTATGATGGACGGCGGAAGTAGCGCACAAGGTTATATATACTGCCGACAGTAAATGTGTCATGTCAAGCCTGAGCTTAGCCCTCAGTTAGTTGTTGTTGTTGCTCAGTTAACGCGTTCACCGCGTTTCCGCGGTTGTTAACGGTTTGTTTGGTTAGGTTGTAAATAGCAGAAATGGAAAATCGGCTGTACTGCTCGAATATAGCTTTATCCTTGTCAAGAAATATGTAAATGCAATTGCACGAAAACATTTCACCTCGTATGATTACAGTTATTTTTTTAAACAGATCGCGAAAGTGATGAAATGTCATTTATTTAAACCGGTACGTGAATGAGTAATTTACCTAACGGTACACATACTCCCCAATACGCGGGGATGGTGTTAACTCGCAGACCTTTAATGCTGCCAGGGTTCTTTTCTTTTCAGCCTAATTTTTTTCTCAGTATACATTACTAGTGGCTTTTAAAAAGTTCCGAAGAACTGGTGGATAATCCGACGTTATTGTGTGCTTCGAAAATTATAATAGTTATCAAAGATACATTCTATGAAGTCTATTGTTCTTCAACGGCTAAAAACGGAGACCGATGGGGTGGGTATAAATTCTCAAAAATTTGTGGTTAGGGAAGCCTAAACTAATGTAATCAAAGTCTTCAAAATTAAGAGTTACTGATTATGCTATTAGAAAAATATTTCATCTATTGATCGGTATAAACGCTCAAAATTTTATGGTTAGGGAAGCATAAACTAACTTAATATGTAATCTAACCGTTCAAAAATTAAGTTAACCATAGTGCTATCAGTAACATTTTTCATCTATTGATCGGTTCATTTGTTCCAGACAGTAGTGGATGAAAGCGACGGGTGCGGCGGCAAGTTCAGCGCCGTCATAGTGTCGACGGCCTTCCAAGGCAAGCCCTTGTTGCAGAGACACAGGTAAGGCTTGCTGCTCTCCTGGGACACACCTCAGAGGCGAGGTGTTGCTTGGAGCAGGCACTAATCCTTTCCTGGTCTAGTGATCGGGTGAGCATGTACGGGTGTGGGGATGCTAATCTGACGCGTTTGTGGGTTCGAAACTGCGTTGTTTTGCGAGTACTTTTTTCGGAAAAAACTCGGGCCAGGTTTGAAACACGTTCAAGTTTAATTTTCATGTAATTATCACCAAGTTTGGTGAGTAGGGCGAAATGACTCTGTTTTCAGGAAAGGCCATCACACGCAGTTACTCTCCATGAATAGATGGAAGCGATTGAACCACATATTCTCATTTTTATCTTGACGATGAAATTGGAAAAGTTAGCAATGCTTTTCCCACCTTAGCGAAACGCTTGACCTAATCCATAACCTGGAAAGAAACTTGCGTCTCGAGTCAGAGTGTGGTATGCACTTTTTGGATACAACCGAATACATAGTACCAAACCTTCGTCGCTTAAAATATCACGTGTTGTGCTTCTCTCCTAACCATGTATAAGATGGTAAATAACCAGTTTTCTCGTCATTATGTGTACGCTGAGTCGTTGTGAGAAGAAACGCGGAATTTCAAGCTTCAGACATTGTGGTTACACTGTCTTGCGTGACGGAATGCATTACTGCAACCAATTTTAGGCCTCACACGAAGTAGCGCTTTTTGCTTCAAAATATAACTGTAATCTTTACGAATTAGCTAAATAGATGCAAACGTTACTGTTCCTTTCACCGGGGTATAGGTGCGGATTGAGCTCTTTTGTTTTTCTTGAATGAGGTCGAAGCAATTCGATATGGGATACTGGCTTTAAATTCTCAACGGGATTTCCTCTCGCTGGCTCGCGCTTACCGCTACGAAATGGTGTTGTTTGGACTGTGTTTTCGTGCAGTGGGGACACGCGCGATGATCTGGCCTGTGAAAGTTGGTCGTTTGACGCCGTTGCGCTGCGGTGTGGCGCTCACGCCCTCTGCTGTGAGGCCGCCTGCTGCTGCTGCTGCTGCTGCTGCTTGCTTCTCTTGTCATAGCTGCTGCTGCTTCTCGCTTCTTGCTTCTCTTGTCATTGCTGCTGTTGTTGCTGTTGCTTCTTGCTTCTCTTGTCATTGCTGCTGCTTCTCGCTTCTCTTGTCATTGCTGCTGCTGTTGCTGTTGTTGCTTCTTGCTTCTCTTGTCATTGCTGCTGCTGCTTCTTGCTTCTCTTGTCATTGCTGCTGCTTCTCGCTTCTCTTGTCATTGCTGCTGCTTTTCGCTTCTCTTGTCATTGCTGCTGCTTTTCGCTTCTCTTGTCATTGCTGCTGCTTTTCGCTTCTCTTGTCATTGCTGCTGCTTTTCGCTTCTCTTGTCATTGCTGCTGCTTTTCGCTTCTCTTGTCATTGCTGCTGCTTTTCGCTTCTCTTGTCATTGCTGCTGCTTTTCGCTTCTCTTGTCATTGCTGCTGCTTTTCGCTTCTCTTGTCATTGCTGCTGCTTCTCGCTTTTCTTGTCATTGCTGCTGTTGCTGCTTGTCTCGCGTTGCTGGTGTAGGGAACTGCAGAAGCTCATAAACTGAGGTTTTGAGCTATTTATTTTTAAAAAAATTTCTCGGCACGCTCTCACGGCTCTTAATGTTGACTTTCAATCCTCCCATTTGCTTGCGGTCTCCTTCGATTTGACGCCAGCAGTGACGACGTCTTTTATGCCAGCTGACGTCTGCAAGCTTTGTCATATGAAGACGTCTTTTCGTCTGACAGTGCTGGGGTGTCTCATCGTGTTATGCTTTTTCTCTTGTTTTTGGATCGCTTCCTCGCTGCCGGTTGTAATTTACAGTTCTAGGGCTAGATTTTCAAACGATTCACGCCGTCTTTGTGATGCAACTAGCTGCGTAAGTTCTTCTAAGTCTAATTGGCTACGCTCCGAGCACGTAGCTAAATCATCTTAGAAAAACTCACCTCAGGATATGCGTGCTGTACGAGCATAAAAACGTCGATTCGAAGGAACTATCGATGGCGCAAATGCCTTCAGGAGATGGTCCCAGATACAAAGACAAAGTTTCTTGAGCACTTCTGCATTGTGGGTCTCGATGCTTAGGTGATTTCTTGTGAGTTGACTGAAACCTAACATTCCGTTAACTGTCGGAAACACGTACGACAGTTTCACAATTGTATTGCGACACGTCTTGGAGCAGCCACATCTTGTGTGTGGGTACAGCAATGAGGCACCAGATAAAATATAATCATGACAAAATTCCCCTCAGGGGGATACAACTATTGTATCTATGGGAATTAGCGCTTCCAGGGGGACTGTGTGAGGTCCCGAGCTAAAGGTTAGGTAGGCTTTCTTTCTGTTGAAATTAAATAGATTTTTTGTTTTGTTACGGACCATCTTTTTTTGGTTCACTGCTGTCCTGTTTTTTAGCACCTGCTACTTTCTTCTTCAACTTTTATTTTGTTTCATGAACTTCTTTCGTAGCTTACTGTTTTTATGCACCTTGTGCGTAGATTCCGCGTACCCTTGACTCCATATTAAATGGTGCTTTCATCTTTCCTCTCTTGGAACATCTTTATTGTGGTAAAAGGAGACAAACTTTCTTATAATCAATCAATCATGACAACATTACTAATTTTGCAAGATATTCGGAGAGGTTTTTGAATACACTCTAAACCTGCGTACTTCCCTCGAAGAACACCATTACAAATTTTCCAAGATTCCAGAATAGGGTTTTGAATATTTGCACTCCTCTCGAGGAACACCACCCGAGACGGCGGCAGCAGAAGTCAGTGATTCTGATCGGTTGGAAAGCGTAACATCTGCCGTGACGGGCGGGGGAGTAAGAGCGGGAGAGAGTCACGAGTAACATGCAGCGCTGTGATCAGCGCAGCCAGCTATGGCTCCGTACTGTTGTGTGGTCACCGCCGTGTGCGGCTGTGGCGAGGTTCGCTGCAGCGCTCGATTTCTGGGTGCTGTGTGAGTGTGTGTGTGTGTGTGTGTGTGTTCTGTATGTGTAATTTGAGTATGTGTAATCTGTGACTGTTCTGTGTGTGCATTGCGTGCAGTATTGCGTTCTCTTGAGTGCCTGTGTTGCGTACTCGTGAGTGCCAGAGTTGCGTACTCGTGAGTGCCAGAGTTGCGTACTCGTGAGTGTCAGAGTTGCGTACTCGTGAGTGCCAGAGTTGCGTACTCGTGAGTGCCAGAGTTGCGTACTCGTGAGTGCCAGAGTTGCGTACTCGTGAGTGCCAGAGTTGCGTACTCGTGAGTGCCAAGTTGCGTACTCGTGAGTGCCAGAGTTGCGTACTCGTGAGTGCCAGAGTTGCGTACTCGTGAGTGCCAGAGTTGCGTACTCGTGAGTGCCAGAGTTGCGTACTCGTGAGTGCCAGAGTTGCGTACTCGTGAGTGCCAGAGTTGCGTACTCGTGAGTGCCAGAGTTGCGTACTCGTGAGTGCCAGAGTTGCGTACTCGTGAGTGCCAGAGTTGCGTACTCGTGAGTGCCAGAGTTGCGTTCTCGTGAGTGCCAGAGTTGCGTACTCGTGAGTGCCAGAGTTGCGTACTAGTGAGCGCCTATGTTGCGTTATCGTGAACGTACGCAACAGTATGCAAGCTGTTTCTAAACTACAATTGCGTCTCAATAATGGAATGTTAACGAATCGTTTACGTTGAAATTTGATGAAAACAGGTTACAATCCTGGAATGTTTTTGGGGATGTTCTTCGTTTATTTAAATGAAGACCTCTATTCCCAGTGCAAATTGGTTGCGTTTAGTTGCATGTTCTAATTGCTGGAAAACTTGAGTACTGTGTGGTACGTATTGGGATTGTACAGTTATATAATTTACTGGTGATGTGTCATCGTTATAAAGCGTCAGAGTTCGAAGGTTGGATGCAGAGCTCAAGATTTTGCATTGGTGATGTTCTGAGCATATCAAAGCTTACTGGGTAGTTTTTATTCACGTTCTTAGCACATCTCTGAAGAGTCCTTAAAAATGTCTTTTGATTTAGTCTCGGAATCGGGTACGTTTTGGTCGTATTTTTCGTATTTTTCAATCGTAAAACGCAGCGGCAGCGCACATGCGCTATAAAAGAAGCATGCATGACGTTGACATGAACGAGCTGAACACCAGTACCCCGGGTTGTCAGGGATACAGCATAACACAGATAAGCGGTGATCTATTTCTGTTGCAGGTTGTATTGCTCTTTTCAACTATGGTAGAGCTTGCAGAGAGCGCTTTATCTTATCTTTGGCTTTTCTTCATTTGGAGCGCTCTAAGCGTAAGCCAAGTGCCTTTCTGATTCGTTGAATGGCTTATCGCATCTGATATGTTACTTTAGTACCGAAAAAGTTGTTGCTGCAGCTTCTTAGCTTCCTGTAGTGTGTGTTTAGTGTCAGGTCGGGCAGAGCTACTCGTTTTCGCTCGCTTTTCTGTGAAAACAAAACTAATCACGGTTGGTTTTTGTGTGCTTAAGTGTAGTTGAAACATCGATCTGTCGAAATTTCTACTAGTAATTTCCAGATAAGGCGCTCAGCTGGACTGCTTGTTAAAACACCGCGGATCTTGAATGTTTTAAAGAACTCGAAAACAGTCTAGTACGTTTCTCCCAGTATTGATGAACAAATTAAGTTGATATAAGTGTTAATTAGCTCTTGTCGTTACTGCTACATTATCCAAGGATTAGCATCGTTTTAAATCACTTTTCTTTTTTACGCCTCACTCATTCAGTATCTATTCTGCCTTACTCATCATTTCCGTGGAGAAATGCTGATCACATTGTGGCAATGCTCATCTCTCTCCATCACTCCTCCTCGGAGGGATACAACTATTGTATCTATGAGTATTAGTGATCTCGAGAAGCTGTGAGGTCCCGTCTTGAAGGTTAGGCTTTTTTGTTCCCCTCAGGGGAATAGAGCTATTGTATTTATGGGAACTAGCCCTACCAGGGGGGAAAATGTAAAGTCCTGAGCTTTGGGTAAAGTAGGCCTTTTTCTCTTGAACACTCTTACCAAAAGAACTGTACGTTTTCCAATTTTATTTACGTTTTTTTCTAGGTTCTAGTGCGAGTCAATTCCATAACCTATAAAAATTACTAAATAGGACCGAAAGTTTAAATGCGCAAACTTCTACTCCCTAGTGAAGAATAGTTCTGCTTTAATTCTTATGCTTCCAAACCCATACGCGGCTGTGAAAAATTACTATGTACAGCATGCCATGATCAGGTCAAGTGCCTGGGAAAATTTAAATGTCTGACACGGGCAGGGGATAATGCTGGGAAGGATGCTATATTTGTGTTTGTTGACGCCTTAGTGCTGGGATCTTTTGTGTTGCTAATCTAAACACCTTTTGTGTTACAAATACTCCTTTTGATGACTTGCAAACTGAAGATCTTCTTTGTCAGAGAATGAATAAATATAACTTCGCTGATTGTAGATAGAGAAGGTAGGAGCATATAGGAGACTTGCGATGTAAGTCGAACATTTGTTAGCTATTCAAAGTAGCGTCAGGTTCGGTACCGTCTGCTGTCGACGGTAAAATTCAGACGTACGTTTTTCTTATCATTCTTTCAGGAATTCTACCCCTCAGGGGGATACAACTATTGTATCTATGGCAATTAGCGCTCCCAGGGAAAAATGTGAGGGCCTGAGCTGAGAGGTAGGTCTTCTTTTTGTTGAAATAAAATGTTTTTGTTATGTTAAGGACCACCTTTTTCCGGTTCACTACTGTCCTGTTTTTCAGCCCCTCTGACTTTTTTCTTCAACTTTTATCTTATTTCATGAACTTCTTTCTCATCTTACTGTTTCTAGTTTCTATTCCCCTTCAGCATAGATTCCTCATTTTCTTATCTCCATACTAAGTGGTGCTTTCCTCCTTCCTCTCTTCGATACGCTCTATTTTTGTAGCGTTTAGGGAGGCTTAAACTAACTTATAATCTTAATCTTAATCTTCCAGGAATTCTATCTCCTTGAAGCAAAAAAATTACTTTGCAGAGTGACTTCAGTTGAATGTTTTTTAGTGAAATTTGAAAAAACTATAGACACTTTACTTGCCCCAATTTGAACGTATTGTCTTGTTTTTATTCCAATAATGTTAGAATTTTTTGCATGTGTGTTCTAGAGCTCTTTTTTAGATTATTTTTTGGTGAAATTAATTAGCTGCTGCTTCATTCTTCAGGCATTGATTTTTGGATTTTATAAATCCGAAACGTTTGTTTTCTTAGATGTGCACCAACGTTGGTACTCAATATTTTAATGATTTGTAGGATGATGCAATATGTTGGATTGTGCACCATAGGCGTTGTTTCTCGACTGATAAGAAACGGTTTAAGTTCTTCATTTTCTGGGTTTGTGTCTTGAACGTTGTGCTACTACAGAGGGCTGCTTATTCTATCTGCTTTTTTCAATTTTCATTAGCCATGCTATCACTCATTTTGAATATATGTTTCAATGAAGAGGATGTTCTTCTAGTGATATTTTTTCAATGGCCACATTGTAACTTATTTTCTATTTTAGACCATTGTTTTAGTGTTACCAAACTCATATGATTGAAGTGAAGAATTCTTGCATGGGTGCATTCCAATAGAAATGGTTAATTTGTGTTGTTCTTTTAATTAATTTAACTCATTTTCAGGTTGGTGAATTCTGCATTAGCTGAAGAGCTGAAGGAAATTCACGCGTTTTCCATGAAGACATACACGCCGGAGCAGTGGGAGCAGCAACAATCGAAAGACCAGTAATTCACTCGAGTTCATGAGGCTGTCGTGAAATTCAACACGTCTGAGCTTACGGCTTCGTAGGAACATTCGGAAGGCCAGCAATTTATTCTCGTTATGTAGCTTGTGCTGTTGTGAAGTGTAACTCGTTTAAGCGTACGGTTTTGTTGGATTTTATTAACTTTTTATTGGACGTTCTGGAATTGATGTGAAATACTCTCGTCCAGCATTGAGACTTTTAAATCAGCGGAAAATTAGTCATTTTTCAAGCCATTTATTGACTCCCTTTGGTAAAATTAATTTACCTTTGCAGTTTTTTGCACTTCAACGCTTGGTTCATTTTTTTGAATTTTTCGCCAGAAGCGTTCCATTGTACCACGCTGGTGTTGCTGGATAAATCGTGCGACAGTAGCTAGCCGCGATCATGTCCAAGTGTCGTCCTCCGTCGTCGGCGATCCAAAAGTTGGTGTTGTCGGCACCAGGCAAGGTGATTCTGCTCGGCGAGCACGCAGTAGTTCATGGCAAAAGGGGTGTCGCACTCAGTCTCGATCTCCGCACCACACTGACACTCGACAGCAACAACGACTCCGTATCCATAGACTTGCCTGACGTTAAAATCAAAGAATCTTGGACCATCTCAGCCGTGCAGAGACTGTACAGTCTACTTGGCATCAGTAACCGAAGGGAAGTTCGAGTTGATTCCGAAGTTACAAACCTCAAGCCTGAACAAGCACAGATAATTAAACAATTTTTGGGAATAGCGGAAAGTTCACCTAGTCAAAGGACATTAGCCTTGCTCTCCTTTTTCCACCTATACACATGCCTTTTACCAAGTGCTGTGAGTTTTTCTATTCACGTGAGCAGTCAAATACCGACAGGAGCTGGATTAGGCAGCTCTGCTGCGTACGCGGCTTGCTTGACAGCAGCGCTGTTGGTTTTGTCCGGCCGAATCGACGCTGACTCATTTCGTTCCTCCGCCCCTGCTACGTCGCGTCTCAAAGCGCTTGAGCTCGCCAACAAGTGGAGTTTAACGAGCGAAGTTATCATGCACGGCACTCCGTCCGGCATAGACAACACAACGAGCGCCATGGGAGGCGTGGTTAGCTTCAAAGACGGCGACATCTCTACTTTAGGTGCGTGTGGCTTGCAAATCATGCTCGTGAACACCAAAGTACCCCGAAGTACCAAGGCTCTTGTTAGTTCGGTGAGACAAAAGCTACAGAAGTATCCAAAAGTTGTTAACCCTATCCTAGAAGCCATGGATTCCTTGTCGGAGGAGGCGTTGCTGATCATCAAGCAGTTGTCATCTGTGAGAGCAGCAGAATCCAATGGGAGTGGCGGTTCTCACATGGATGCTGCCACGGAGTCTGCCTTATATGAGGACTTGGGTAACCTGGTGACCATGAACCATGGCCTGTTGGGAGCCATTGGAGTGTCGCATCCCAGCTTAGAGAAGGTGGTCCAGGTTGCCACCGAGTACGGACTACCTGCGAAACTCACAGGTGCGGGCGGAGGAGGTTTTGCATTTCTCTTGCTGCCGAGGCAAAGAAAAGCAGACTCTTTCAAGCAGTGCATGAACGCTCTTTTGGCTCTTGATTATCAGGTGTGGATGGTGGACTTGGGAGTGCCTGGTTTGTGTCTGCATAGCAGTAGCTGATCGCGGCTGCCAACAGTGACGCCTTCTCTGCGCGCTGTGAAAAAATTCAGAAGAATGAGTCCTAGTCCTTTGTAAGCTAATTGTGAATCACATGAAGTATTTCTGTCTCAGCGATATTCACCCGTGGTGTAGCACCGGACTCGTCATTGTTGGGTTAGGTGTTGAAGATGTGAAACAGCCTTGACTATTCTAAACTCTTTATGAAATGACCTGATTCCAGCGTGAAGGATAGCCATGCGCTGAAAGAGATATGAAAATGCGAAATAGATTATTTCTGTTGCATTGCAGGTGTGAAAATTCTTGTTGAAGACGTTAAAGAGCCTTGACTATTCTAAACTCTGTATGAAAATGGCCTGATTGCAGTGTGAAAGATAGCCATGCTCTGAAAGAGATACGAAAATGAGAAATAGACTATTTCTGTTGCCGGAGTAAACGTTTTTGCTATCAAATGATTAAGTTAGTCGTGCGTTTGAGTGTATCAGTTCCATGTACTGCGTACGAGCACTACATCTGAAACCTTGCAAAAGTTTCGTGGGTTGGAAAACAGTTTCAAGGAGTTCAGTTCATGTATCTCAAGAAATGCGCGATTTTTGCATCCGTACTTAACGTTTTAAATTTTTCTTGTTGACTTTCTGCATGGATCTGTGCATGACTCTTCGCTAGTGTGTAGACTGAGAAACATTTATTGTGTAGAACTCCTGTGCCTCACTCTTCTCTTGTGATATTCATTTTCTACTCCAATAACCTGAAAAGGAGAGTGTGAGTGAACTCAGCAGCTTTCAACGTGTGAAGTTAAAGGCTATATGACTCGAGCTTGTGTGTTCTTCGTACGTTAAAATTAAATGCTCGTCCGTGGAGACTGCGGTGTGCAGTTCATACTGAAGAGTTTTGAGGCATTGTGAAGGTTGTGTTTTTGTCTCACTTACAGGACTTCCATCGTCAACTCTGGAAACTTTTGATTTGTCTGTCTTATGTCTTTGTTAATGTCAGATAAAATTACAAATATTGAATGTCCATCACAAGTAGGCATAATTTTGCAGGAATTGCTTACTAAGAGCTAAAGTTAAACCGTATTCTTAAATTTAGTTCATTTGGGGCAGTAAGTATAATATACAACAAACTCAACATTATTAGTATTCATATTCGATATAAATTATAGGAATACCATGCAAGTGGCAAAACTGTCGCTGTTTTTGGAGTATTTCGTCAAATCAAAGTTGTAGTCTTCTTGAGATAGAGATACGATTCGTTGATCCTGTAATATGAAGGTTGGCTTGATATATTTAAAGCATAGTAGTGGCGTGTCATGGGCTTGACGTTCTTGAGATAAAAAAGCTGTTTTACTTTAATTTTGTCTAGCTATTTTAAATGACCCCTTTTGTTAACTGTTGTCATAAATTTAACTATTTCATAAAAAGACGTTGCCGCAGCTGGTTTAAAAAATCGAATTGAGTTTCGGTAGTAGTTGATAACCTTTGTTTTTTGTAGAATAAATTTCTTACCAGAGTTTTCGTGTGGTGCTACAAAACTGTGAGCGACGTTTGAGATGCAAGCTTTCTCCACACGCTCTGTGCTTGTTAGATGTATGAGACAAGTGTCTTTTGGCTTTGAAAATAATTAAGAAAACACACGTTTTGGGTAGTAGTTCGATTTCTGGTGTGAAATACGAGTGGATACATCGAGCAGTCGCTTCCAATTTCCATTTCCAACTCGCGGTGCTATTTCTTTGACAAGGTTGTCAGACCATAGAAGTGGAACCTTAAAGTAACCACTAGACTTCTTTTAGTTTCCATAGTTCAACAGTCAGCCTCCTTTGCTTGAGCGACTTGTTAGCGTAAAGGTCGATCTGAATCATAGCGAAATTATCAGCTTTCACTTTTTTAAACTGAGCGTCCTTTTTGACAATTATCTAACTGTGATGCTTTTAAACTCGCTTCTGCTCTGTGTGAAATTGTTCGAGAAAGAATTTTGAATCGCAGTTTTATTTTACACATACCTTTCATAATTTAAACGATGTTGTTCATGTCACCCATCCGTCATTTCGCACTCTTATGACACAACTTTCCAACATCAGCGTAGCTTTTGCTAATAACAGTCACTCTTGTCTTGCGTATCTGGGTGTTGTCTGAAGAGCATGAAGGAATCATTGTGACCCTCCCTGTCGCGAAAGGCGGTCTCATTCTTGTATTTAGGCAGGCCGTTGTTGGAAAATAACTAATTCATCTAGCTATTTATTGTGCTTGACAATAATGCACATTTTATGCTTGTTCCGGTAAGTAGCTAAATAACAAATTGACGTATAGGTCTTTTTGGGGGAGTCACTTGTTTGCGTGCGACTGTTTATACGCGGTTTTTATAACTAGTAGTGCCTTTTGACCTGCCCAATAAATGTTCGTCAATCTTCTATAAAGTGCCAAAAGTGCTAGAACTTTTGGTGAGGCTGCTTTCGGGTTTTCATCTAAATGACACACGTGAGATTTAATTAGGTTACGTACTTACTTTCACTTTCTGCGAAATAATTGTCGTCTACAATTTATGGATCTATTCAAAAAGTCTGAAACTGATGAAAATGGCTATGCTTTCTAAACATATGTTCTTCATTACTTTACGTTACTTATTCAAATGCTTTTGAGTAACGTCATTCCTTAGAGTGACCTTGTTTTCGCTAAGAACTTACTGCTCCTGTAATCATAGTTTTCGTCTTCACAGCCCTAACGCAGTTTGAACATCGAGATCTTCGTCGGCCTCCTGGAAGTGAAGTCTCGAGGATTATACTCTGTTAATTGCACTACGTTGCTCTATCCTACCTGGTACTGGACGCAAGCTTTGCTGTTCAGTTACTGTACGTGAAGTTATCTTTCAAAGTCTCGATGAGCAATTGTGAAGTATTTATAAGGCTGTGTTTCCTATAATAAGAGTTTCAATTGTATCTTCATTTACGTTCGCTTGAGAAAGGATTTATGGTCTACATTGTTTTCTAATTTGTGAGTGTTAATTTCGCGTTTGGAACCGCGGTGATGATGGTAAATTTCATTGAGCTAAATCATTTGAAGGGCGTAAATGAATTTTATTGAAGCTTTGCTAACTAACTGAATTTTTTGTTGAGCGTTGTTTTTAGAGCGAACTTTGTTTCAAGTGTGGTACAATAGATTTATTTCCTACATTTTCTGAAGAAATGTAGCGGCGAAAAAATGTTCACCTTTTGACAACTTCACGGCTAACTGTTCTCACGTTTCCAATAAAAAACGTTTCCCGAACTTCTTTGTTTCATTTTTTATTTTATTTTAAAGTTCCACTGCACTTGCTCACAGCGTCGACTTTCGCTTTACATCCTCGTGACTTTGCCTTCTTCACCAGCCGACGGCTTTGGTGATTTGAAAACACTGAGTTAAGGGAGGGTTTCGCTTCAGGGTTTCGTTTCCCTTACTGCTTTCTTATTGTGGATATTGTGGGACAGTCGAAATTTGTCTCTCAAGGAAACATTTCGTGGGATAACAATAAAAACTGCGTAAATTTTCTTGGATTCCTCCTACATTGTGTGGTATAGTTCACTGTAGCCCAGCTTATATCCTAGAACAAACTAACCTCATAAATTTTTCTCAGATTACACTTGGTCAAGACTTGCCTTCTCAGTCAAAGTTGACGCGATCTTTTTTCTCCTATCTAAACGCTGATTATGTACATTTCAACTGTACTTCAAGATGTGTGCTGAACATTTTTATTCTTTCCACATTCATTACGAGTTAAATGTAACATGCGAAGTATTACACACGATGTATTCTCACAGGTTATACAGAAAGGTTAAATTTATTTTCTTGCCAGTTAGGACCCAGATTAATTAGAGACCGGTATCCCATTGAATTTAATTTCCTTCACTATACTGCTCTGGTTGAACGATGGATGGTAATATCTCGACTTGTGTTGTGCAAGATGAATTTTTTATTCTTTTTCGTGATCTTTCAGTGAAGAGTGAGCTACGTCTAACCTTTTCACTGACATTTTAAGTAGAACATTACCAAACATACGCTTAGCAGACACGATTTGTAAGGAGAACTTTGCTTCAAATTAATGTTTTATGAGAGGACCACCAAACGGGTTAAGCAAAACAACTGTCCCTCAGTAATTCAATTCTATGTTAAATCTATCCCACGCGCTCAACTCTTTCTTCGGACCCTTGATGGGAGGAAGCGCTGACGTGAACTGTAGCAGAGGGAAAACCTGCCATAAAAAATGCATGTCAGAAAATTTCTTGCCCAAATATACCTTTATGATAGGCGAAACGTTATAAGTGTGTATGACAACACGATGAATTTATAAAAATAGCTGTTGTCCTATTTTTAAGCACCTACTACGTTCTCCTTCAACTTATATCTTGTTTCATGAACTTATTTCTCAACTTTTTGTATACCCCTTCTGCATAGATTATGCGTTCCCTTATCTTCCTAATAAATAGTGCCTTCTTCTCTTCAGAACGCTTCTTTTTAGTAGTCAGGGATGCTTAAACTAATATCTAATCTACAAAAATAAGTCCCCATGGATACCTTTTCGTATTGAAGAGCCAATCTCTGCTTGCAGAACTCGTAGAGTTCGTACTCGTATGAAAGTTTAGTTTTGAGTACCCGTAGCGCACGCTCCGACAGCTGCTTCTTGCGCTTAGGGATCCTGTTCACGTGGCGATCGTCCGAAAATTCTGTAGAGGAGTTTGACGTTTTTTCAAAATTTTTCATAACAGCACAAAATTATGTTAAAACCTTCAATACCTCCTAAAATTATATTCAAGTTGATAACACTTATTTAACAGTTTATTTTTATTTAGGGTTGTTCAAAGAAAACTGTACATTCGAAATTGTACTGGAATTTAAGAAATATCATTTAAAGGACCTTCTCGTTTAAACAGCTAAATTTTACTCGTTCTATACAATATTTGGCACAACGAAGCTATGTGTTAGAGTTTTTTTTTATCCCAAGGAGAATTCAAACTCATGTGCACTTAGCAAAAAAAATAATAATAATGACTAATACTATTGACGTGTAAGCTAACTAATTTCGGCTACTCATACTTCATTTGACCTCTAAAAAATTTATAGCTGCATAGAGTACCGCAAGTACCGAAATACTCTCCAACACAATAAGGTACTCACCTGGGCTCCAGTACCTCTGCAATGCACCCTGGAAGAATATAGGCAGATAATGTTGTAAGACGGCCAGGGTGCTGTTCCACTGTTCCAGCACCCCTACCACTGCGTACTCGTACTCCGCTGTGTACTTGGCCAGCTGCAGCGCTCGTCTGTCACCGCGCTTCCTGCTAGCATGGAGACATTTATGACCAATTCATCATCTCATGATTTAGTGACAACTTATTTATGATCCTGATGAGATGATTTATTTATCATCTAAGCGTTTATGATTAATTTATCATCTCATGATGTATTGATGATCCTCATTTGATGATTTATTCATCATCTAAACGTTTATGATTAATTTATCATCTCATGATGTATTGATGATCCTCATTTGATGATTTATTTATCATCTAAACGTTTATGATTAATTTATCATCTGATGATGTATTGATGATTTCTTGATGATTTTCATGAGATGATGTATTTGTCATCTCAGACATCAAGATTAATTTTGAAGGTAAATTTTGAGGGCTTTTGGTCTTGGAAATCGTAGGGTAAAATGTTTTCAAAAACAATAAAAAGAAAACAGTTCCTGAACGAACTTATCTCAACACGCATATAAACAACAAATGTTTTGAAAAATAAAGAAACTGAAGATGAGAAATGAATAGGATATCTTGAGGAATAGTACAGGATATTTATTGCAGGGTGCAAACTTTTGGTATTGAAAATCATAAGATTAAATGTTTACAAAAATAGTCAAAATAAAACAGCTCACGGACGAGTTTATCCCAACGCGCGTATAAGCAAAAATTTTTTAGGAGAACAAAGAAACTGAAGGTAACAAATAAATAGGATAACTTCAGGAATGATACAAGAAATTTTTTGTAAGTTCAGAGCAACGAACAGTTATTTTTTAATGCTTAATCTGTTGTATAATGGCGAAAAGTTTATAGCAACTAGCATTCTGAGGAAGAACTTGTTTATTTTTCAATCGTGGTCACCCATTTCCTTCTGAGTGACAAAATTTATTCACTTGAATTGAAACGGAAATAACATTTATTTCACGTTATATCAAATAAGGTAGCGGGTTTCGAGTGTTTCATTAGTTTCAATGAGTTTGGAGTGTTGCTTTTTTGCTCTTCAAAGTAATTGAATCCCATGACAGCGTGAAGCAACTTCCAACATATCAACATTTTGAAAAGGGATTTTTCGTTTTGAAAGAAAAGAAAGAAAAACAGTTTACTTCCAATAGAGTTCATACATTAAATGTATGACATTGGTTTTTGAAATATCTCAATGTTTAGACTCTGAGTTGATATTCACACATGGGTATCGTAATACCCATGTCAATTTTCGAAGAAATTATTGACAAAAAATCACGAAAAAATGTATTCCCTTTGTATGAAAAGCATTGACCAAGTGTCAAAAGAGACCTCTCGAGAAAGCAAACTAGTTGTAAATGGTAGGTCTAGAAGTCCTGCAGTGATAAGGTATTTGAAGCGAGAAATCAATGTTTTCGTCTGAAGTTACGTTTTTGGACCGCTTCATTTCTACCGAACATGAAAAATGTATAGATATATAATTTTAATCATTTAAAAAAAGCTTACTAACAAAAGAGGGTCAGTATTTATTATTTCATTCGCATTTAAAATCGCCTGCACTTGACTATTGGCGAATTATCGCGATTATTCAACCCCTCTTTGTAACAGTCATTGTAGAAAGATTAATTTATCAGTCGCATTTACAGAATAACTTTGGTGAAAATTCAACTTTGTAACAGTCGTTGCAGGAAGATTAATTCACCAGTCGCATCGATAGAACAATTTCTCCATAAAAAACCCGATGATTTATACGCTATAGAAGCCACATAGAACTCGTAAAAGTATTTCCGCCATGCATAGCGTACACGCAGAAATCGTGTTGACCACAAAGGAAAGGAACCGATCTCTCGAAGTCATCATGGCCTTCCGTGAGGGCGCACTCCGGGTCCTCGTCCACGATGCAATCTTCTAGCTCACGCCAGTACCAACGCCGGCCTGTCGCATGAAACCAAAAAATGTTAGCTTGCAAAGTTTTGGTACACGACATGAGAATTATAATCAAGAAAAAAAGCTTCGCAGCGGTTTTATAACAAAGTTGGTCGCGATGTGTTGAACTGAAGTTCAATATTCAACTCAATTTTAAAGTCAAAAGTTGTTAGCAATTTTATAAATGCCAAACATTAACTGGGTCCATTAAATACCATCAATTTTAAAAGATTGTTGAAATTTTTCAAACGACCCATCCATGGGCCGTTTCGTAGCAGGAAGAACTTACGCACGACGCATCGATGTGTCGAATTGCGAGCAACGTGTTAAGCGTGTACGAAAGAATTTATAATTTTTCCCACGTAAATACTAATTTATTTCGTTAAAAGATAACTCTGCCGTGGTATAGAAAAGTTTGACAAAGAGCCCTTTCCATTTGTTTCAACTAAACGTTTTAAGTGAGGTTAGAATGAACGCTAACTACTCTAGAGAAGCAGCTGAGAAACCAGCCCCAATCCAATTGCCTGTAATTTGCTCAATAACGACAACAATCAATAAATTCTGGACCTTGTTCCTGTTTTGTGATGGGCTTAGATTTCACGTACCTCCACCAGGTGCAACTCTGTCGTGAGCAGCCATGATTTTTTTGACGGTGTCGTGGTGGGTGCGGCGGTGGTAGAACTGCGAGATCAGCTGGGCGACAGGGTCACGAAGCAGCGTAATACTCGCAGGCTTCTGTGTCACGTACGGACTGCCGGAATCAGGTGTGAGTGGATCACTTTTTCTCTCTTGTTCACGTCACTATTTCTCTCTTGTTCACGTTGATGTAAATGTACATTACGTGCCCTGATATGTTTCTCTGATTACTAAGGTAGAAGTTTTGGAATAGGGGGCTGCTAACAAAGGGCGTTACCAGCACACGCGCTCATGTCCTTCTCGATCACTGTTGAGTCAGAGATAGAACTGGATGCCCAACCGCATGCGACATCACCTGACTACGAGACCCGAATCTCCGAGCTCATGCAGGTACTGCTTAGTCAGGCATTTGTGTGTTCTTCCACGGAGTAACTCCTGCTATTCTATATTAAATAGAATTATTTAATCATATTTATTTCAAATAACGTCGCTAAGGTTTTCAATGAATAAGTCAGATAAAATTATTTACAATTTACTTATTATTTATTTCTATTATAAACTCTAAACTATCATTCAACCCAAATGCGACTCTTTTTGCTTGCGGTCAAATTATTGAACCTCAGTGCATAGGAATCTCAAAGAAAAATACTATAGATAAGTTTTTCAGGTCTTGAGAAAAAGTACATGTGAGACCGTATTAATCATAAGGAAAGATGTTCTTACCTCTTGTGTTCTGTAAAGTTGATATAGAGCGCCAGGCGGTCGTACGTTTTGGGCCAAAAATTATATTCAAACCAAATTGCCAAATTGCGCTGCTCGTCTTTGGTCATAAATCTGCGAAGACAAAATGAGGACATCAAAAACTTACCGACCTGAGAAACGAATGTTGTTTTTCTAACTTCATTGTATTGCCGTGAAATATATTGGCTTTAACATTCACAAATTGGGGAAGATTTGTTCCCTCTCGGGTATGGACTAAATTAAAGTTTGAGATATCCAAAGCACAGAGTTGAAAATTTTGTCTTGGCTCATATTGCAAGCGATGCATTCTCCTGGCGCTCAGTATTTTGGAGGGTGGTATTAAATGTTACAATGCGAGCTAGTACCTCGTTTTCAATTTTATTTTTCTGTCATGAGTGAAATTTTCACTTTTTCATCAATATGGGAACAATGCCAGACGAAATTTCATTCCAATATCATCGGAATACGAAACCACACGTCAAAGGCAATACACAAGGAGGGACCTCTGATTCGTAAGTTTACCTGAAAACTTAAAACCTACATAATTGCATAGCTAAAATAAACAAATGTGAGGAAGGTTAGCTTTTAAAATTCTGAGCACCAAACCCATCTGCGTTAATTCTGAATTGCTCAATGTCAGCGTCGCGAGTAACTTTGTTTTCCATGTATCTTTTGGTCCGATACCTCTGCTCCTGATGTATGATAGATGTTGCCACCGACCTTTGCCACGGCGTCCTGTACACGTGCTCCTGGTGCTGGAAATCCAGATCAGAGCCGAGCGCTTGCAGCAGAGCCACGAGTGTCTTTCCTCCGCTTCGCGGAATCCGATTAAAAAAAAGCCAGATTTGGTCTGGCCGTGTCCTGTTTTGGGCCGTCGGCTTGATGGTGCGGGACATGAGATGCTGCAGAACGTCCTGTTTTTCCAGCCACCCTGGTTCTTCGGTGCTTACTCTGTAACACAAGTGCGTTGGAATGGAACAGAATAGAAATATGATCATTTTTAATTATTATTATTACTTATATTATTATCATTATATACGACGCTTTACCATCGAAGACGCTACGGAGGCATTTCATCGGTGTATTCGATATTCCCCAGTTCATCACTTCTATATACAGGGCGGATATCATTTCTTCTATCGCTGTGTGGCGGCATAGTTGCAATTTGAAGGTAACGTTTCAAAGTAGAATAGAATACGGCTGCAGTATCGAGCCCTGTGGCCTATTGTCAAGTTGCTACTCAAGTCTCATGGCACCTGACACCAATCTTGCTCTGTAACCCAGTCAAAGTTTTTCTCCGGAGCATGCATGTTTTTCGGCACCTAAGCGATTTAATTACTTGGGCGGCGAAAAACATGCATGCACGCGGCGAAAAAGTTAGACTGTAACTCACCAGAGTAGAAGTGGAGCAGAAATAGTCACATTTGCCGCCAATATTTCCCTACAAGCATTTGTACATTTGTGTTATCAGCAGCTGCCGTTTCATCGATGTGTGGCGTCATGTTCGTTGTTGCCGTTATTTGTTATATCAGATTTTATTTCAAAATAAGTGTAGTTAACATTATTCGTATATCAGATTTTATTTCACAATGAGTGTAGTTAACAGTGTCAGTAAAATATGATTACGCAAATAATTGTAATCAAACTATGAAGTAAATTTATTTACACTTATATATTTTCAATTCATGGAAGTTATTCACATCTATTTATTTCCTACATAAAACTTGCTCAAAAGACCTACAAATCTACAATAATTTCAAATTAATTTGTTGAAACTGCTGTATAGACTGCAAGATGTTCGGACATGACTGTATCTTTATTTGTTGAAACTGCAGTAAAAACAACAAGATGTTCGAATATCTTACTCATTCAAAAAGGACCTACAAATTTAAAATCATCTCAAGTGAATATGTTGAAACTGTAGTATATACAAACGTCTAACTCGTTCAAAAGGGACCTACTAATCTACAACCATTTCAAGTGAATTTGTTGAAACTGCTGGGAAGACAGCGAGATTTACTAGCATTCAACTTGTTCTAAATGAACCTAAAAATCTACAATTTGTTGTAACTGCAGTAAAAAAATAAGATGTACGAACACGACGGGATCTTTCCGCTTGTGCGGCACATCATTCAAACGCAGCTCAAGTGGCAGAAGCTTCTCATCTCCCTCGGTGCTGCTGTGGGTGTGCGGTCGACCGAGCAGACCTGACGAGAACAGCAGCGACATCGCGTACAGCTTCAGCGTCACCACCACAGCAACGTACGGCGCTAGTCTAGAGTGGAGAATAGAGTTGTAGTCTCATCAGCATCAGAAAATAATATTTTATTCAAATCAAGCCTGATACACATCATCTTGTACATTGGTTTTCAAATGCCTTATTACTAACATCAGGACGCAATGCCGGTGGCCCCCGGTCAAGCCGGTACCCATTTCCGACACCTGGGTAGAGTGGGGAATTGTCATATCCAATTTCGAAGAGTAAATAATTTTAGAACTTTTTCCCTCTAGCCCGACGAAGCCCCCCCACTTGGAGATTTTTTTTTGAACAGGCTTATCGATTTTACTCTTAGGTTCATTAACACGCATTAGTTCTAAGGATGATTATTTTAATTTTTCCGCATTAGTTCTAAGGATGATTATTTTAATTTTTTTCAAAAATCATCATACCAGTTTTTGTTGGTTTTTCCTATCCCAGTGTTTATGCTCTCATTAATTGGTGCTTCTATTTTCTCCGGGCCTGAAGCTCTCTAGCAGTTACTTAAATGCTGTTTATTTTGCAACCATATAAGACGAAAACTCGGTTTCCAACAAACTGAACCAATTTCGAAACACATTTTGAGGAAATCTCCACTGACACAAAATTAGGGATTTGCCTTCACACCGAAGAATAATAATATCTCGCAGTTGTGATCGAACTTTCAAGTTTGCGGAGGAAAGTTATTCTGTTTCATGCATTCAAGTGTTCTTAAAGTATTTCATATATTTCATGGGTTAAAATGTATTTCAAATACTTCATATATTTCATGCATTCATGAGCGCGTTATTCAATAGTTATTTTATTGCAAGCATTTCAAGACTTAGAATATTTGTGCTATACAATAAAATTACATCCCAGTTAAATAATAACTTAATCTTATTTCAAGCTCCCATCTTTTACATGAACAATATTTCGTTTGAAAACTACAGCTGATATTCAAAAGTAAAATTCATCAAAATTTTTTATTTTCATGGCGAGAAAAGGCCGAAAATTATAGACTCGCTTGACGTTTTGAAGATTACACAACTTTTGTTTTAGTGCAGACCCCAAATACTACGTTATTTCAATACTTCGCTTCTCAATCTATGTTCATTTCGGAATGTTTATTAGGCCTAATAGATTTATATTCAATAAAGTTCGGAGTGCAGTATTTCAATATCGTCGGGGTGCCTGCGAACACTAACTTCATATGCAGACTACGTAGAAATTGGCATCTCTTAACATTTAATGCCTACATGAAACCAGGCAACATCAGGTAAGTGAAGATCAACCACGTAATCTATCTAGCAATAAACAAGAACTTAAAGTAACAGTTGTTGCACTTTAACATTTACTCTCATCATCATCCCGTTTCTAACCTTGTTATTGTCAAAGCAACAACGGCTTTTGAATCTAAAGTTATTTATTTGATTCCATGGAGCGAGGTGCAGTCACATATGGCTCAAACACCCGGACGCTTAATGAATCTGACCTGATGAACGGTCCAGCAGATGACGCGTCTACTGCGTGCCGCAGCTGCAACGCTGCAAGCCGCATCCTCCCTCCTACTCAACCGGCCGTGCGCTGATTGTGGTGAGCGTGCTACTGTGCTCCAGTCCGTTTATCTTCAATCGCAGGACAGTCTTTTAGTTCCAGTCCGTTTACCTTTGATCACTGAATAGTCTTTTAGTTTATTATAATTTTAGACTGCTCTGTAAAGAAGAAGAATGGGTTTTACTGTAACGAGGAAGATGCACTTAGCGTTAGGCTCATTATTCATTAGCTAGGGTGGTCACAAAATTTTTTTTTCAACTTTCTCTGACTAATCAGTCAATCTCTTGATGGGTCAAAACCATGTCAAAGTACTTCACTTCGCAAGGTCAAAGCTATGTCACCTTGTTTAGTGAAATACTATGTTCTTTGAATGAGGTATCATAGTGTGGCATATGATGCATTGTTTCGTGTTATATGACGGTCAATTGAAATTCAACTCGTAATGAAAATTATTTTAACAGCAAAAAAATTTACGAGATAACAACCTGGTTTAAGGATGACTACTGTGTGCTTTTTATGAGTACAGTTAACTTTTCAACGTTCCAGCAGCTCATTCACTTCAAGTTAAAAACCCATAGCTTATGCAAGCGGTTCTTTTCCCATATTTCAGCGGGAAGCTCACCCGAGGAAAAATCGGATTTGCCGCCCATATACGTAAATATGAGGCTTCTCTAAATCCCAGACTCGCACCGCGCCTTCCCAGTAACGGGAAAGCCACCCAGAGAGGGTGACTTTGCATCGGCGCCATGATCACGAAAAACGGGAGAAAATAACGGAAAACGGGAGAAAATTCCTCGATCGTAATCGTCTCAGCTAGCTGAGCTGTGCGATGAAGCGCTCGTTCAGCCTCCGTTTAACCGAGGCCCGCCCTCTGATGCGCTGCCGACGGCGGATGCTGTTGCCAAATCAATAACGCTTAACCTTGTTGTAGGTACTGAACTCCACAAGTTCCGTAAATGCATTCATCGAACCCTTTGTAGTTGGAAACATAAAATGTGTTTTTATTCTTCAAATTCAAAACATATGTATATAACTATATACTGTATTAGTACACAAACTGTACCAGGCCGAACCCAGGGGTTCGGCCTGTACCCAGGTTCAGAACCACTGTGGTAAATTGTCCTTCTTGGTTTATGGTGTCGTCGTTCAATATTGTGTGGCGTACATGTTGTGTTGTCCTGGTTTCTATGCGCATGTTTTGTTCAATTAATGACGCGCTCAGTGAGTTAATTTGCATTATTTGTCTAAATGCTCGTAAAAAATTGTCAGCTCAAAGCTTTGCAGACGGAAGAGCGTAGATCATTGGAAAATTGTATGCCTATTCGCTTTGGCTTTCATGATCGTCTACTATTTTCTCCGGAATTCTTTCGAATTAATGAGACCCGTTTTCTAATAGTATACTTTTCCTAGCTTATGAGTATACTGATAGTATGCTAATAGTACTCTGCGTTCATTAAGTCCTTCATAAATTTGACCGCAGAAATTACAATGTGTTGCCAAGTGTACCAGAATTAATTTGTTCTAGACAGACCAGATACAGAAGATAAGCAAATTCATGTCTGAGAAAACTAAGTCCATTTGAAGCCTGAAATGTCTCGAAGAGTGGCTTCTACAAACCCTTGTGTTTTATGTGAATCAGTATTAGAAACTGTATAAGTATAATACAGTATAAGTACAATTACTACCGTTGATCTTTGACAGTCTTTGTCCAGTGTAACTGCGACGTCTGTAAAATGCTTGACAAATATTTTCATTGTTAAATTTCGACCTAGACTTCAAGTCTTGCATGGTAACTCAAGCGTTATGCATGACTCAATACTGGAAAGAGTAAAATACTGTATAACTAGAATTACAAAGGTTAATTTTTGAAGTTTTTAGTCCAGTGTAACTGCAATGACTGTGAGATGCATGCCAAAAATTTTAAATTTAAATTTCGCCCAAGACTTGCATATAACTCGAGGACAGTTCTAAGACCTGCACTGCGGTTCCCACAAGCACAGTTGCCTCTCGTCAGTTTTTACAATATATGTCTCAAAAAATAACCCACATGAATTAAAGGACTTACAGAAGCCCGTTAATGATTTAACTTCCAGCTCATTGTTTTCATCAGATCTTCTCAAAGAATATGTTCTTTCTATTATTAGTTCAAGATTATTAGTTCTATTATTTCGAATTTCTATTATTTCTTCATTAGTTCAGTTTTTCTCAAAAAATGTGTTCTTTCTATTATTATTATTACATGAACACTTTCACCTAAATATTAGAGAGCATTTGACTGTGGTTCAGGCAAGATATTCCTGTATATTTGTAATTTATTGCAGGGAAATTATGTATTATAATGAAATTCCTTGGGATAAAACATATACATGCGCAGCAAAAGGTTGACCAACTCTAAATCGGACCTCAATCTGCGAAACTAAGCAGACACCAAAACTATTCTTTCCCCACATATATCTGTGAAATTAGTTCTTATGATACTTTATTATAAAATATGATAAATTGTTGTGAATTCTCAAAATAATCTCACTGTTTCAACGACGCTATAAAATGATTATATTCCATGAATTCACCAGTTAGAGAATATTAATCCGCTTCTATTGAAACAATTGACAAGAATTTAAACAATCAACAAATACCCCATTATGAATTCAGACATTAGCAAACTAAAGAACTAGAACATTAAATACATGGCATTATAACTCGTTAACGCACTTTACTCCTCGCGTGCGACACATCTCACCTTCGCGCAAGCCTTACGCTCACTGACGCAGCAGTTCTAGGCTCCAGGTCGCGCTCTAGGTCCAGATGTGCTGTTCCAGTCAACGACAAGAATTTTCAGATCAGCTTGTTTTCAGGCCAGATTCCTCAATTTTAAGATTTTCTAAAAACAATTACATTTTCAAGACCGTTATGCACCTGTCAGTGCTATAGGCTTGCTGTATGGTGAGTTTTTTAAACCATAAATGTCGTTTCATAAAAGTTAAATCCAGGGATCTTGACCTGTGGAAAAGCCGAGCTGGCATCTCTGTAGCTACCGATGTTCGTGCTCACAGAACGGCACTTGATTGCACCTGCAGTTCAGTTGATCACCGTCGTAAATCATTCGATCGTTTACTCAGCGACTGCGTTTTCAACACGATGACTACGTAGTGGTCCATTTGTGTAGCCCAGTGTGGATTGCTCATTTATATACCGGTATAAATGGATAGCATTTCAATCATTTCATAAACTTTACAATAATTTTTTTCTATCCTTTTACCATTCTTTGAGAGGATAGAAATGTGTTCGAACAGCAAATTCGGTTGTTATATTCTGCCACTCACAAACTCAATGAACCAAACTTTGCAATCGCACAAACGTAGTCAACGTGTTAACGTTCGTCTTAGATCGTACAGTGTGCAATGTTGAAAGTAACAAAATATTCCATATCATTCATAAACTTGACTAGAAAATAAATTTTACTTATTCAAATTTTCTCTACAGAGTTTTGTTTTTGAAATAAGTTTCACCTGCATATATATTATAACCAACCTCACGTGAATACTACAGTTTTTGAAATATTTTGTCCGTACCATTAAAATTCCGTTTTTTCTTGCTACTGTTATGAAATCAAGCCATTTTTGCTGAAGGAAAGTTCAAAATTTTAAATTCAGATTGAAACTCATTCTTAGAAACTTCTACAGCGCACAAATACAGATAACAGATTTTTTTAAAATAAGTTCATTTAAAAAACGTCATAAAAAAATTTCCAATGAAATAGCCTTCAAAATTTCATGTGAGGTATTATTTTTATGCAATTAACGAAGAATAATCTCCCTATATTTATATGTGTGAAACAAAAAATTCTTCAGGAATTAATTCTTCGTAAAAATTTTTTTTCGAAGGTTGTGAATTTCGAAGAATTCATGTAAATTTTGTGTTAGTGTGGCGAAAACGAGTACAGCATTTTGTGGAGAGCATATTGAAATTTCGACCTGAGATAATAGATGTTTAGATGCTTGTTTCCAGAACAAGTTATCATAAACTCTTATGATGGCGCATGGGCAACATTTTTCTCATGTTTTCTTATCATGAATTTTGTTCGCTGAACAATTGATAAACAAATTTTAAAATCACTAACATAATATCAATATCACTAACACCACTAACATCCTTGATTTTCATCTTGTTACGTCGAGAATATACATATGAATCATTCGTCATATCTTGTTAATTTGCTAAGCTGAACGTATTTACTTTCGTAGATCATAATTAGATGAAACAAATGGAAAATTAGCCCACATTCAAATACAATATACACAGAGAGCGATCCTGTTAATGACATTAATTTTTGAAATTTTAGGATTTTCGTTTCATCACACAATCTTCATTTTATAAAATATATATGGAATTAAATGAAAAAAAAACAAGTTAACGTTCAGGTTACAACGCAACGACTGCAGATCATAGCAATGGGAAAATTTCGTAATACTGTATTTTCTCCTACAAAAATTTAAGTATGCTATTTTGATGAGTACGTCAAATATAGACACATAACGCTAAGTAGTATACTGGTCCTTCATGAACCATAAAAATGGACGAGCTACTAGTTCTAATCCGAGAAGTGCTCATACAATTTGAGTGTGTCAGTTCCAACACTGCTGCGTGTGCACATTACTTTATTTTACATACTCTATTCTTCTAAAAATTTATATTTCTCTCATGGAAGGTTAAACCAATCTATATTTCTTCATGTAAAAATAATATGCCCCGCATATTCCCTATAGCGCAGGATGAAATATTAAAAAAAGTCCATTAGACTCGATTAGAACTGAAGCATTGCGCTATAATTACACTAATGGAGTGACATAGAGTATTTTAGCATCATGTGAATATAAGGAGTTACCTCTGATAGCACAAAAGAACACGTGAATATTAAGAGTGCAAATTTTAATATATAAAAATAAGTGTCAGCATTTAGAAGATTACGGATTTCAATCACCAGAAGCCCTTTGGGGTAAAAAGATTTGCATGATTAAAATTGAGTAATAGCGTAGAGACGCAAAATGCATTGCTGGCAGCACTCGTCATCGATTGTTCCTAGAAAGTCTGACTAACATAGCTGGTCTACGGTGCGGTGTTTGGGTCTTGTCAATGTTTGACCGCCAAAACTCTCTCTTACGTTAGTAAACAAACCACTGGCATCATACATTTTTAAGCATTTTTCACGCGATCGATTAAAACTGATAGCTTTTCCAAGTATTCTCTTTCTCTCACTTCAAGTGGGCAACGAAAACAATACGGGTGTTTCAGTTGGTCACTTCCACGTATTGAAAGATTCATGATCAAAATAAATGTCACTTTTCACGCAGAACAATAAAGATCGAGATCGAGAATAAGGAACCTTCGAATCTAATTAATAAATTCCAGTTTCCTCTTATCATATAGCAAAACACAAATATTTCTGAACCGTGCATTCAATCCTCAGAAATAGTGAATATGCATAATTTTCAATTTTCATTACAACGAACCTAATTCGTTGATTCTATTAGTATCGATGAATGAGAGCCAAAGTTTATGTATTTGATGTTCACTTTCACAGACGTGGAAAATAATCACTTTCTATTATTCCTGCATTTTTGTTTAAAAATCAAATACGCCTTTTAATTCCGTGCGTGAAAACCAAGAGATCAGGATTCAATGATTTTGAGTAGTGTCTTTTATGCAAATGTGAAGGAGAATTTTCCATTTTTGCTCTATCAATGAATCCTTCTCTTTTGGTTTTGACTCAAACGTTGTCATTTGTAATATAATTTTACAACGTGTTCACTGTACGCTATTTCGGGGTTCATTATTTCACGTTATCTTTGTTTCTAACGTGCAGTTTTTATTTTTGTTTTTAAACATGAAAAAAAGTGGGGTTGTGTCTAAGGCGCGGTTGGATTTGACTACAAATTCAGTCAGAAATATCTATGTGTCATCTGGATAGTTTATCTGACAATGGAAATTTTTTGACTGCCATTTCTTAAACGCATTTTGCAAAGGTGAAACCAGGTCTCAAATGACCGAATAATTATCGGTTGTTCATTTAACTGTGATTTCTAAAACAAAACCCAGAATTAACTTTAGATATAATACTTTAGATTTCATATTTATGCTGAACATATGCCGTTCATTCAGAATTTAGGAAAACAGGTTGAAATAATTTTTTAAAAAATATATTTCGAGAGAAAGTGGATCAGTACACGATTGAGAACATTTTTATGTTTCACTAATAGCCAGTAGAATTTACCAATTTGATCATTTTTCTGAACTCCATAGAGGCTTAAAGTTTAAATGGAAAAAATATGGCAATTATTTTGACGATTTTATTTTTCATGGTAAATATGACGACAAAAGAACGTCTTAAACGTTTTTTCACTTCAGAATTTGTCCTGAACTCAAAGAAAATTGAAGGCTGCTTTTAACTTCCATCCCAGTAGTCCGTACTGGAAAAAACTGGAGTCTCTTTCTTCGCACACCAGCACTGCGCCCTTTGTAGAGCATGAACAAATGTGATCGATTTTGCCGAGCGAGGCTCGAAAGTTCGGCAACTGAATGGTGTTTAGCAGAAACTTCGCCATCAGTTGCATTATTTCAGCGCAGGCTGTCGAAGGAAGTTGTAATATTTCTGGAGATGCCGAGGGTACCTTTGGAATTTTATGGAGATGATAAGAGAACGTTTTGAACGTACTAGCTCTTCGAGTGACCTCTTTGGTTTTTGGTAACAGCCTTCCGGTACTACTTTGGCTTGGGCCGCGTCAGTTATGCAAAGGCTGTGGCTTGTCACTCTACTATTGTCCAAGTTCTTTCAAGTTTATTCGGATATGAATACATGAAATATTTAGAAAAATGATAGACCTAGAAATACCATATAAAACATTTCCTCGAACTAAAAATTGCAAGTTAGACAATAAAATTGAACGTTTCGAGCATTCGCTCATCTTCAGCAAAATGAATGTGCCTGAAAAAACATGTGATGAACCAAAAAAGTGATAAATTGAAAAAAATCGAAAAAAACTAACCTTCTAAACTACCTATAATAACTATTGACAACGGAAAAGAACTAAGTTGGTTGCTTAAAATCGGCTTATTTCTTACAATGAATAGAGACTCTAAAATCCTTCAATCGGAGGTAAATTTAGATTTAGTAAGAATTTTAAAATTACTGATGTCAAACGGGGTATTACAATGCTCTGAATGATCCCAAATAGCTGAATGCTAAGGACTAGGTAAAATATTTCTTGTGAAATATTCTGATCGCACTGGGCGATTGTGAAATCACTTTTCTACTTTTATTACGGTGCTCATTTCAAAAACCCCTTTTTCTTCCGCAATTTTTGCTGAACATTAGCTACAAAAAAGCCTCTCGTGAAATTCAAAAACGAAGTTATCGGAGAAAACAATAGAATGTATCGATAACAGAATTGTGATATTGTTCAAAGTAAAGGGGATTTTAAATTTGGGTCTTAAAAGAATTTTCAACAACTCCCACGTTTAGATGGATTTAAAAAAAAAGTATTTACGAAATTCTAAGAAATATGAAATTTATGGTGATTATTCTTTTAGTACAACATCCTTAAAGAAAATTGTGGCTTATGAATATTTTGCTCGATCATTTTTCGGGGCAATTTATGTCATGATTCGACAATTTTGAATGGCCAGCTCGATCTCATGACTTATCGCTATCTTTGAAATTTTTCCTCTCTAGATACTCGAAGAGAAAAGTTTACAGATTTACACCAATTAAAGCTTCCACTGAGGTAGACATCCAGCAAATAGGACCAGCTCCCACCAGCACTGCATTGAACAGGCTGCGTAATCGTGCCGATTCTTGTCTCTGCTCAAAAAGGCGGCTCATGAAGAATATTGTATTCGAAAACATAATCAAACTGGTACCTCTGAAGATTGTATAAATGCATTGATGTTTTTAAAATTTAACCGATACTATGCGAGAAAAAACGATACTTTCAGGACCGATGCTTAAAAATCACCCGGTATGACTCTCGTCGAAATTCAATTCTCAGGGTAATGGGTCATGAGTAATATTCTTGCCTATTCCAGCAGACGTCTGTATTAAATTTAGCTGTTTTCTTAAATAGTTTACCTATCTCTAAATTGTTTAGGCAATCTTCACACAGAGTCGGGACTCCATCCCACGATCTGATAAGACTACGATAAGTTTTAGGAAGCAAGACACAACAGAGTTTGGAGGACTGTAAAAGATGGTAAAATGTTCTTCATCAGATTATACTAAACACTTTCTTACTTTCACACGTTTACTACAGCAGAAAATTATAGACCGTTGTGATGTATCAGCATCTCAGACATTGTTACTAATATTCTTACAGTCTGCAGCAGGATACACTCAATCGCGTGGCAACGAAAGAAAATCCGTGACTATCAAAATGACATTTTTGGCTTCGTAACCGAAAGAAACTTAAGTCAGAAATTCAACTTCTACAAAAATTTTATAGAAACTTATTTTACTTATAAAAACTCACCAGTAAGTTCAGCGACTTTAGTTTGTAAATGAGAAAAAAGTTTTTAATTTGACCCATATAACGGGAACTAAATTTAATACCTCGATGACTAGGGACAATGTCTATTGAAAGACAATGTAGTCATTGACGAAGTAATTAAAGAACAATGTAGTTAAATAATTCCGGCCAAAGAGACAGCTTCGATGATTTGTTTACTGGCGAGAATCGTAATCAAATTCCAGTAGTATTTTACAGTTGTTTGTATCGTAGTTTACTCTAAGATCTTTAGTGTTTATGTCTTCAATACTCTCCTGCCGCTCAGCTACGCTACATCGTCGTACGTCGCGCAACATTCGATCTCTTGCTCACATCACCTCGAAAAGTAGCAGAATTTAGTGATGTCTGTAGTTGTAATACCATTAAACAATAGCTTATAACGTTTTCAACGTAAACGTGAAAAGCTTGAATGAGAGAAATTTCATAATATCGCTGTAAATGTTCGTGTGAGAGAATGTACCCCATAATTGCAAGAATTTCGTAATGCACATGCGTGAATATGTGCAATGATACTTAATTCTATTTTGCAATATTTCGCATATGGTGAACGAGCACATACAGAACGATAAGTATTTAAATTTTATAGTATTGCTGTAAAAGAGTGTACATTGATGCTACTCACCACGGGGCCAGCAGCACATGTTGTAGGAGTCTGTTGTGGGTTCAGGTTTGTTGTAAAGTTGGCTTTATCTTTCATTCTTTACTTGACTCTTCATCTAAAAAGGAAGGCCGGATTATCGCGCAAACGACCTCCTGCACAACTGTCAACTTTTATTATATACTAGTTCATCCCCCTTCATTTGAAATAAGAAAGATGGCAAAATGAAAGAAAGGCCGTAAGAAATAAAAAAAATTGATCTCTCGGGAGTTGATTAGGCTGAGTGCACGCGGCCCGTCAAAAAAAACAGGATTAGATATAGTGAGATAGATAGTGTGAAAGAGAGCAGTGCACCCAAGCCCAACTGAGCTTCAACATCGCTTTCCCATTATTTCCCACGCTATTCTATGGCTTTCCAATACTTTTTCCAAGTCTCAACCGCTGATATTCTATACAACCTATTCTAACCTACCAATACACGTGATATTCATTCCGACTCCCAATCTGCTGGGGTAATTAAGGCACCGAAAATTGCGAAGTTGATGAAGCTTGTATCACAGATACGCTCTTCTTACACTATCGGCTGGTGGGTGTGACACACAGACGGATGGATGCGGCTCCTTTTATAATATAGATAGATGTTCAATAAATCACATGACACACGCTCCTATTTCCTAAGAATTCACGTGATATTCATTCCTACTTGAATATGATGGATTAATACACTGGAAATTGCGGATTTGATGAAGCTTGTATCACAGATACGCTCATCACACACTTTCGGCTGGCTTCGGACGGACAGTCAGACAGACAGACACCCCTCTTATTATAGTTTAGAGTCTCATTTCACCTCTTTGCCTCTTCGAGATTTTTATAGCTTCTTTACCAGGGTTGCGAGCTCGGGTGAGAAGACGTTGAAATGTTGCGTCGTGGTGGTACATTTGAATATTAAAGGAAGATAACTTATGATTTGAAATGTATTTATGCGACGCCACCTTCTTCACATGTTAAACTCCATCATAATGATGATAATAATGTTGTACAAGCTGGTTCATGATCAAGTAGAATGATAATTCAACACATTAAATTAGATTCTTACAAGACATGCCGAATTATAATTTAATACATTTAGAAGCGCCATCACGGTTCAGCCCGTGTATGCTCGGTGAAATTAGCTGCTTACAGCATAATTGAGTCTTCTCCTCAAAATCATTACAAATATTCACACGCTTGGTAATAAAAATATAGTTTTGAGGGTTTCTTTGAATGGCCCTGTTCGTACTGGCTAGTTTAATGAATCTTAAAAGAGCATTTACATAGAAGGGAAATAAATCAGCACTAAATTATCATTAACGTCTCAATTTCTGGTGGAATATACTAACTATGATAATTTTTAACAAGATTAAGCTAATATATCGTGCTATTCGTGCGCATTTACTTTCAGTTACCCATTTGTACGAAACACACACTTACGTAGATGACTTCTCGTCACGCCGTGATTATGAGCACGTATCGCAAGCTACCTGTTAGCTTCCAAGGTATCTAAGCTACAAGCTGGACCTAGAGAACTAAAATTCAAGCGAGACTGAAGAAAAACATTGAATTTTGTCAACCTATTTCTAGAAGCTGTCTCGCATCTGGAATACGACGACCATTCGTCTCCAAAACAAAAATGAGGAGGGCAGAAAAGTATCAGACAGTCCAGACTTCAGAAGGGCAAAGGTGTCAGTGTGCTGTGAGCTGTTGGAGGGAGCGGGTGTGTCTGGAAACAAAGAATTTGGTCTCAGATCTGTGTCTCGACTAGAGCTCTTAGACTGTTGGAATGAACTCGTATTGTTTTATGGGAACTGTATTTTATTGTATTTTAAATGAAACTGAAATATTGTATCCGAGATGACTTACATGTCATTGTAGGCCGAATTAGCGTTGGTCATGTAGCTGGGTAAAAGTGGTTGTAGTGCCACATCGAGTAAGTCAGATCGATGACTATAGCCATGCATAGCTGATCGTTCTTTTGACTTCATTTAGGGTTGACTGATCTAAGTCACTTCTGGGGCAGTGACGAAGGAAACTATCTTTCTCGGTTTTGTTTTTACGAATTAACTTTTATTTGATTTTTTAATTTTACGCTGGAAGATTTGGGGCAAGCTGCATGAACGAATCCAAATCTTATTTTATTGGTAAATCAAAATACGTATGTATATCATCAGCTAACACAAGAGATAGTTATATCTTGGAAGTAAACACCGTGGATTTTTCCTGCAAAGTTATTTTGATAGTTAAATCTTGGGAGTAAACACCGAAGATTTTTCTTACAATTTTTTTCTTTCACAATTTTTTACAATTTTTTTCTGCGACGGAGTTAGAATATATTTCGCCAAAATGGTTTGCACTAAGCTTGTATTTTAATTTTTTATATATTATGCATTTGTATAATGTTAAAATATGCTTACCTTACATAGCAATGTAAGCCTTCAAATCTTGTTTTTGGTTTAAGCGATAATTCCATGTTCTTAAATTTCCCTACAAAGCTCGTTAAGCGATGTAAATCTAAAGTAGCTACTTAAAATTAGTGGAGTCGCCAACGTGACGTTCAAAACTTTCGGCGCGCTCACATATTTCGCAAGTACAAGTGAAAGTGTTTATTTTACGTTACTTTACTCAAAAGACGTAGCGGACCAGAATTGTGCAAATATTAAACGTAGTAGGACTTCATAGATATCGAAAGCATCATTTTATTTCGAAAAATGAGATATGAATTGCAAAAAATTGTGTTTCAAGGCACTTTTTACACATAGTGTGTTTGGAATGGACATTGTAAAAGCGAAATAAAATATGAAATAACTACGCGGTTATCAACACGTTGGTCGCCAGGTGCACTGCAGGTATCAACGGGAGGATTTTCATAATGCTGCTGACCGACCAGAAATCACAAACTCAATTATCATAAACACTTAATCAAAGCTATATGAAGGCCTGATCCAGTTGATGTTTCCCATTTTCATACTGCGTTCTGCAATTGATTTTAAATTTGAGCTGAACATTTAACTTAAGTTTAACCATGTTCAACATTTTAAATAGACAAAATACGCGTTATAGGCACACGCACTAAGGGGCTTCAGTTTGTCTTAATACGAATATAAAGTTACTTTTCATAACAGTATTGAATGAAACGTCAATAAGTTACTATACATTCGTGGTTTGTCGGTGCAATGTTTCATCAATAGTTGTCTGCTTTTTTGAACTGTATTTTCTGCACATGTTAAATGATATTCAAAAAATTCATCCCAAGCAAAAGTTTCGGTTGATATTTAACGTTCAAACCAAAATAAGCACTGGAGAGTAATTTGTTAAATCCAGGTATTTCCATCAAAGATAATCAACTATCAGTTCCATTGAAAAGTTTTTATTTATGAAGAAAGTGAAATAATGCTGTAAATGCGAAGTTAAAATATTTCAGGCCTAATCAGTTATTTCATATACACGTGGTCACAACAGCTTTTTGATTTGCTATTGATTCATTAAGTACAGGGAAAACTGAATTCTACTATAGCTGATATTGAATGTTCATGATTTTATCTCATTTAATAGAGAACATATCGAGCAAGATTAGGCTGTCTGTCACATCTCATATTTAAATTCTAGCATTAGGAAACAATAGTTTGTGAGCTTAAACCACTCGATTAGATGGTGTTTTCCTTGCAAAGTAAACTGCACAAACTTATTTCTACCTGGTGGTTTCCTCATTGTGAATTCAGCTTGCTTGTTTTCTCCATAATATGCCCCATGTTAAAGTAAGAACACTTTTATCAGCAGAAGAACGAGAATGCTGTTGCGAAAACAGATTTGAGTGTGTTGTTTACGTAGAAAACATGGAAGAAACAAACAGCATACTCGCAGCGTGTCCTTGTCTTGCATGCTGAATTATAAGATTGCGTGCTCAGTCGCATGATTAGGCTCATGCTGCAGAAGTTGTCATGCGAGCTGTCGTGCCCTAAACAATGAGTGGCCTTATGCACGCTAACCATGGTTGCATTGAAACAACAATTCATCTGCGCAGTTATCGTTAGTCATTCAACCTATTCTCTAACATTTTTATATAAAAGCATACACATGCACTTACTTATAGAGATTATTGACGTAGTTAGCAACTTCAAATGAAGAAATTAAGCTCCGTACTAAAATTTCATTGTTAGAGTTTCTGCATTATAATCTATGCTATAGTTGATGCGTGAGTGAAATTGTTTGAGCCGGCAGTATAATTTGTCCAGAGTAACTTCACTGCGAAAATAACATCGCGCTCACGTGCGTCGCAGATATTAGATTAAAATATGATAGCGGACTCGGCTCACAATCAGTGGCACACAGCTTGTTGCTTTTGTCGTTATTTGAAGGTCATGTTTCGTAAAGGGCCAATCGGTGTAAATATATCCCAACTTGAAGAAAAACGTGTTACCTTGAGAGCGTTGAACGGATTCAATCTCGTCTATAACAAGGAACGGCAGCTGAGAGTGGAATTTCAATGGGGTGCTTACACTTCAGGAGCCACATCACTGGTGAATATATATACTAGTCTATCACGCCACACCCTCTCACGTCACACCCTCTCATGTCACACCCTCTCATGTCACACCCTCTCATGTCACACCCTCTCATGTCACACCCTCTCATGTCACACCCTCTCATGTCACACCCTCTCATGTCACACTCTCTCATGTCACACCCTCTCATGTCACACCCTCTCATGTCACACCCTCTCATGTAACACCCTCTCACGTCACATCCTCTCACGTCACATCCTCTCATGTCACACTCTCTCACGTCACACCCTCTCATGTCACACCCTCTCATGTCACACCCTCTCATGTCACACCCTCTCATGTCACACCCTCTCATGTCACACCCTCTCATGTCACACCCTCTCATGTCACACCCTCTCATGTCACACCCTCTCATGTCACACTCTCTCATGTCACACCCTCTCATGTCACACCCTCTCATGTCACACCCTCTCATGTAACACCCTCTCACGTCTCACCCTCTCATGTCACACTCTCTCACGTCACACCCTCTCATGTCACACCCTCTCATGTCACACCTTCTCATGTCACATCTTCTCACGTCACACCCTCTCATGTCACACCCTCTCATGTCACACTCTCTCACGTCACACCCTCTCATGTCACACCCTCTCATGTCACACTCTCTCACGTCACACCCTCTCATGTCACATCCTCTCATGTCACACCCTCTCATGTCACACCCTCTCATGTCACACCCTCTCATGTCACATCCTCTCATGTCACACCCTCTCATGTCACACCCTCTCATGTCACACCTTCTCATGTCACATCTTCTCACGTCACACCCTCTCATGTCACACCCTCTCATGTCACACTCTCTCACGTCACACCCTCTCATGTCACACCCTCTCATGTCACACTCTCTCACGTCACACCCTCTCATGTCACACCCTCTCACGTCACACCCTCTCATGTCACACCCTCTCATGTCACACCCTCTCATGTCACACCCTCTCATGTCACACCCTCTCATGTTACACACTCTCATGTCTCACCCTCTCATGTCACACCCTCTCATGTTACACACTCTCATGTCTCACCCTCTCATGTCACACCCTCTCACGTCACACCCTCTCATGTCACACCCTCTCATGTTACACACTCTCATGTCTCACCCTCTCATGTCACACCCTCTCACGTCACACCCTCTCATGTCACCCCCTCTCACGTCACACCCTCTCATGTCACACCCTCTCATGTAACACCCTCTCATGTAACACCCTCTCACGTCACACCCTCTAATGTCACACCCTCTCATGTTACACACTCTCATGTCTCACCCTCTCATGTCACACCCTCTCACGTCACACCCTCTCATGTCACACCCTCTCATGTCACACCCTCTCACGTCACACCCTCTCATGTCACACCCTCTCATGTTACACACTCTCATGTCACACCCTCTCATGTCACACCCTCTCACGTCACACCCTCTCATGTCACACCCTCTCATGTTGCACACTCTCATGTCTCACCCACTCATGTCACACCCTCTCACGTCACACCCTCTCATGTCACCCCCTCTCACGTCACACCCTCTCATGTCACACCCTCTCATGTTACACACTCTCATGTCTCACCCTCTCATGTCACACCCTCTCACGTCACACCCTCTCATGTCACCCCCTCTCACGTCACACCCTCTCATGTCACACCCTCTCATGTAACACCCTCTCACGTCACACCCTCTCATGTCACACCCTCTCATGTAACACCCTCTCACGTCACACCCTCTCATGTCACACCCTCTCATGTTACACACTCTCATGTCTCACCCTCTCATGTCACACCCTCTCACGTCACACCCTCTCATGTCACCCCCTCTCACGTCACACCCTCTCATGTCACACCCTCTCATGTAACACCCTCTCACGTCACACCCTCTCATGTCACACCCTCTCATGTCACACCCTCTCATGTCACACCCTCTCATGTCACACCCTCTCACGTCACACCCTCTCACGTCACACGCTCTCATGTCACCCCCTCTCACGTCACACCCTCTCATGTCACACCCTCTCATGTAACACCCTCTCACGTCACACCCTCTCATGTCACACCCTCTCATGTCACACCCTCTCATGTCACACCCTCTCATGTCACACCCTCTCACGTCACACCCTTTCATGTCACACCCTCTCATGTCACACCCTCTCATGTCTCACCCTCTCATGTCACACCCTCTCACGTCACACCCTCTCATGTCACACCCTCTCATGTCACACCCTCTCATGTCACACCCTCTCATGTAACACCCTCTCACGTCACACCCTCTCATGTCACACCCTTTCATGTCACACCCTCTCATGTCACACCCTCTCATGTCACACCCTCTCACGTCACACCCTCTCATGTCACCCCCTCTCACGTCACCCCCTCTCATGTCACACCCTCTCATGTCACACCCTCTCACGTCACACCGTCTCATGTCAAACCCTCTCATGTCACACCCTCTCATGTCAAACCCTCTCATGTCACACCCTCTCACGTCACACGTACCCTCTCACGTCACACGTACCCTCTCACGTCACACCCTCTCATGTCCCACCCTCTCACGTCACACCCTCTCACGTCACACCCTCTAATGTCACACCCTCTCACGCCACACCCTCTGATGTCACACCCTCTCACGTCACACCTCTCATGCCACACCCTCTCACGTCACACCCTCTCATGCCACACACTCTCATGTCACAACTTCTCACGTCACACCCTCTCATGCCACACCCTCTCATGTCCCACCCTCTCACGTCACACCCTCTCACTCTCTCACGTCACACCTTCTCATGTCACACCCTCTCACGTCACACCCTCTCATGTCACACCCTCTCATGTCTCACCCTCTCATGTCACACCCTCTCACGTCACGCCCTCTCACGTCACACCCTCGCATTTCACACCCTCTCACGTCACACCCTCTCATGTCAAACCCTCTCATGTCACACCATCTCACGTCACACCCTCTCACGTCACACCCTCTCATGTCACTCCCTCTCATGTCACACCCTCTCATGTAACACTCTCTCATGTCACACCCTCTCATGTCCCACCCTCTCACGTCACACCCTCTCACGTCACACCCTCTCATGTCACACCCTCTCACGTCACACCCTCTCATGTCACACCCTCTCATGTCATACCCTCTCATGTCACACCCTCTCATGTAACACCCTCTCATGTCACACCCTCTCATGTAACACCCTCTCATGTCACACCCTCTCATGTAACACCCTCTCACGTCACACCCTCTCATGCCACACCCTATCATGTCACACCCTCTCACGTCACACCTTCTCATGTCACACCCTCTCACGTCACACCCTCTCATGTCACACCCTCTCATGTCCCACCCTCTCATGTCACACCCTCTCATGTCACACCCTCTCATGTCACACCCTCTCATGTCCCACCCTCTCATGTCACACCCTCTCATGTCACACCCTCTCATGTCACACCCTCTCATGTCACACCCTAACATGTCACACCCTCTCATGTCACACCTTCTCATGTCACACCCTCTCACGTCACACCCTCTCACGTCACACCATCTCATGTCACATCCTCTCATGTCACACTCTCTCACGTCACACCCTCTCATGTCACACCCTCTCACTTCACACCCTCTCACCTCACACCCTCTCATGTCACACCCTCTCATATCCCACCCTCTCATGCCACACCCTCTCACGTCACACCTTCTCATGCCACACCCTATCATGTCACACCCTCTCACGTCACACCCTCTCATGTCACACCCTCTCACGTCACACCTCTCATGCCACACCCTCTCACGTCACACCCTCTCATGCCACACCCTCTCACGTCACACCCTCTCACGTCACACCCTCTTACGTCACACCCTCTCATGTCACACCCTTTCACGTGACACCTCTCATGCCACACCCTCTCACGTCACACCCTCTCATGCCACACCCTCTCACGTCACACCCTCTCACACACACCCTTTTACGTCACACCATCTCATGTCACACCATCTCATGTCACACTCTCTCATGTCACACCCTCTTACGTCACACCCTCTCACGTCACACCCTCTCATGTCACACCCTTTCATGCCACACCCTCTCATGTCACACCCTCTCATGTCACACCCTCTCATGTCACACTCTCTGACGTCACACCCTCTCATGTCACACCCTCTCACGTCACACCCTCTCACCTCACACCCTCTCATGTCACACCCTCTCATATCACACCCTCTCATGTCACACCCTCTCATGTCACACCCTCTCATGTCAGACCCTCTCATGTCACACCCTCTCATGTCACCCCCTAACATGTTGCACCCTCTCATGTCACACCTTCTCATGTCACACCCTCTCACGTCACACCTTCTCATGTCACACCCTCTCATGTCACACCCTCTCATGTCACACCCTCTCATGTCACACCCTCTCACATCACACCTCTCATGTCACACCCTCTCATGTCACACCCTCTCATGTCACACCCTCTCATGTCACATCCTCTCATGTCACACCCTCTCATGTCACACCCTCTCATGTCACACCCTCTCATGTCACACCCTCTCATGTCACACCCTCTCATGTCCCACCCTCTCATATCACACCCTCTCACGTCACACCCTCTCATGTCACACCGTCTCATGTTATACATTCTCATGCCACACCCTCTCACGTCACACCCTCTCATGTCACACCCTCTCATGTCACACCCTCTCATGTCACACCCTCTCACTTCACACCCTCTCATGTCACACCCTCTCATGTCACACCCTCTCACGTCACACCCTCTCATGTCACACCGTCTCATGTCACACCTTCTCATGTCACACCCTCTCATGTTACACACTCTCATGTCTCACCCTCTCATGTCACACCCTCTCATGTTACACACTCTCATGTCTCACCCTCTCATGTCACACCCTCTCACGTCACACCCTCTCATGTCACACCCTCTCATGTTACACACTCTCATGTCTCACCCTCTCATGTCACACCCTCTCACGTCACACCCTCTCATGTCACCCCCTCTCACGTCACACCCTCTCATGTCACACCCTCTCATGTAACACCCTCTCATGTAACACCCTCTCACGTCACACCCTCTAATGTCACACCCTCTCATGTTACACACTCTCATGTCTCACCCTCTCATGTCACACCCTCTCACGTCACACCCTCTCATGTCACACCCTCTCATGTCACACCCTCTCACGTCACACCCTCTCATGTCACACCCTCTCATGTTACACACTCTCATGTCACACCCTCTCATGTCACACCCTCTCACGTCACACCCTCTCATGTCACACCCTCTCATGTTGCACACTCTCATGTCTCACCCACTCATGTCACACCCTCTCACGTCACACCCTCTCATGTCACCCCCTCTCACGTCACACCCTCTCATGTCACACCCTCTCATGTTACACACTCTCATGTCTCACCCTCTCATGTCACACCCTCTCACGTCACACCCTCTCATGTCACCCCCTCTCACGTCACACCCTCTCATGTCACACCCTCTCATGTAACACCCTCTCACGTCACACCCTCTCATGTCACACCCTCTCATGTAACACCCTCTCACGTCACACCCTCTCATGTCACACCCTCTCATGTTACACACTCTCATGTCTCACCCTCTCATGTCACACCCTCTCACGTCACACCCTCTCATGTCACCCCCTCTCACGTCACACCCTCTCATGTCACACCCTCTCATGTAACACCCTCTCACGTCACACCCTCTCATGTCACACCCTCTCATGTCACACCCTCTCATGTCACACCCTCTCATGTCACACCCTCTCACGTCACACCCTCTCACGTCACACGCTCTCATGTCACCCCCTCTCACGTCACACCCTCTCATGTCACACCCTCTCATGTAACACCCTCTCACGTCACACCCTCTCATGTCACACCCTCTCATGTCACACCCTCTCATGTCACACCCTCTCATGTCACACCCTCTCACGTCACACCCTTTCATGTCACACCCTCTCATGTCACACCCTCTCATGTCACACCCTCTCATGTCACACCCTCTCATGTCACACCCTCTCATGTTACACACTCTCATGTCTCACCCTCTCATGTCACACCCTCTCATGTTACACACTCTCATGTCTCACCCTCTCATGTCACACCCTCTCACGTCACACCCTCTCATGTCACACCCTCTCATGTTACACACTCTCATGTCTCACCCTCTCATGTCACACCCTCTCACGTCACACCCTCTCATGTCACCCCCTCTCACGTCACACCCTCTCATGTCACACCCTCTCATGTAACACCCTCTCATGTAACACCCTCTCACGTCACACCCTCTAATGTCACACCCTCTCATGTTACACACTCTCATGTCTCACCCTCTCATGTCACACCCTCTCACGTCACACCCTCTCATGTCACACCCTCTCATGTCACACCCTCTCACGTCACACCCTCTCATGTCACACCCTCTCATGTTACACACTCTCATGTCACACCCTCTCATGTCACACCCTCTCACGTCACACCCTCTCATGTCACACCCTCTCATGTTGCACACTCTCATGTCTCACCCACTCATGTCACACCCTCTCACGTCACACCCTCTCATGTCACCCCCTCTCACGTCACACCCTCTCATGTCACACCCTCTCATGTTACACACTCTCATGTCTCACCCTCTCATGTCACACCCTCTCACGTCACACCCTCTCATGTCACCCCCTCTCACGTCACACCCTCTCATGTCACACCCTCTCATGTAACACCCTCTCACGTAACACCCTCTCATGTCACACCCTCTCATGTAACACCCTCTCACGTCACACCCTCTCATGTCACACCCTCTCATGTTACACACTCTCATGTCTCACCCTCTCATGTCACACCCTCTCACGTCACACCCTCTCATGTCACCCCCTCTCACGTCACACCCTCTCATGTCACACCCTCTCATGTAACACCCTCTCACGTCACACCCTCTCATGTCACACCCTCTCATGTCACACCCTCTCATGTCACACCCTCTCATGTCACACCCTCTCACGTCACACCCTCTCACGTCACACGCTCTCATGTCACCCCCTCTCACGTCACACCCTCTCATGTCACACCCTCTCATGTAACACCCTCTCACGTCACACCCTCTCATGTCACACCCTCTCATGTCACACCCTCTCATGTCACACCCTCTCATGTCACACCCTCTCACGTCACACCCTTTCATGTCACACCCTCTCATGTCACACCCTCTCATGTCTCACCCTCTCATGTCACACCCTCTCACGTCACACCCTCTCATGTCACACCCTCTCATGTCACACCCTCTCATGTCACACCCTCTCATGTAACACCCTCTCACGTCACACCCTCTCATGTCACACCCTTTCATGTCACACCCTCTCATGTCACACCCTCTCATGTCACACCCTCTCACGTCACACCCTCTCATGTCACCCCCTCTCACGTCACCCCCTCTCATGTCACACCCTCTCATGTCACACCCTCTCACGTCACACCGTCTCATGTCAAACCCTCTCATGTCACACCCTCTCATGTCAAACCCTCTCATGTCACACCCTCTCACGTCACACGTACCCTCTCACGTCACACGTACCCTCTCACGTCACACCCTCTCATGTCCCACCCTCTCACGTCACACCCTCTCACGTCACACCCTCTAATGTCACACCCTCTCACGCCACACCCTCTGATGTCACACCCTCTCACGTCACACCTCTCATGCCACACCCTCTCACGTCACACCCTCTCATGCCACACACTCTCATGTCACAACTTCTCACGTCACACCCTCTCATGCCACACCCTCTCATGTCCCACCCTCTCACGTCACACCCTCTCACTCTCTCACGTCACACCTTCTCATGTCACACCCTCTCACGTCACACCCTCTCATGTCACACCCTCTCATGTCTCACCCTCTCATGTCACACCCTCTCACGTCACGCCCTCTCACGTCACACCCTCGCATTTCACACCCTCTCACGTCACACCCTCTCATGTCAAACCCTCTCATGTCACACCATCTCACGTCACACCCTCTCACGTCACACCCTCTCATGTCACTCCCTCTCATGTCACACCCTCTCATGTAACACTCTCTCATGTCACACCCTCTCATGTCCCACCCTCTCACGTCACACCCTCTCACGTCACACCCTCTCATGTCACACCCTCTCACGTCACACCCTCTCATGTCACACCCTCTCATGTCATACCCTCTCATGTCACACCCTCTCATGTAACACCCTCTCATGTCACACCCTCTCATGTAACACCCTCTCATGTCACACCCTCTCATGTAACACCCTCTCACGTCACACCCTCTCATGCCACACCCTATCATGTCACACCCTCTCACGTCACACCTTCTCATGTCACACCCTCTCACGTCACACCCTCTCATGTCACACCCTCTCATGTCCCACCCTCTCATGTCACACCCTCTCATGTCACACCCTCTCATGTCACACCCTCTCATGTCCCACCCTCTCATGTCACACCCTCTCATGTCACACCCTCTCATGTCACACCCTCTCATGTCACACCCTAACATGTCACACCCTCTCATGTCACACCTTCTCATGTCACACCCTCTCACGTCACACCCTCTCACGTCACACCATCTCATGTCACATCCTCTCATGTCACACTCTCTCACGTCACACCCTCTCATGTCACACCCTCTCACTTCACACCCTCTCACCTCACACCCTCTCATGTCACACCCTCTCATATCCCACCCTCTCATGCCACACCCTCTCACGTCACACCTTCTCATGCCACACCCTATCATGTCACACCCTCTCACGTCACACCCTCTCATGTCACACCCTCTCACGTCACACCTCTCATGCCACACCCTCTCACGTCACACCCTCTCATGCCACACCCTCTCACGTCACACCCTCTCACGTCACACCCTCTTACGTCACACCCTCTCATGTCACACCCTTTCACGTGACACCTCTCATGCCACACCCTCTCACGTCACACCCTCTCATGCCACACCCTCTCACGTCACACCCTCTCACACACACCCTTTTACGTCACACCATCTCATGTCACACCATCTCATGTCACACTCTCTCATGTCACACCCTCTTACGTCACACCCTCTCACGTCACACCCTCTCATGTCACACCCTTTCATGCCACACCCTCTCATGTCACACCCTCTCATGTCACACCCTCTCATGTCACACTCTCTGACGTCACACCCTCTCATGTCACACCCTCTCACGTCACACCCTCTCACCTCACACCCTCTCATGTCACACCCTCTCATATCACACCCTCTCATGTCACACCCTCTCATGTCACACCCTCTCATGTCAGACCCTCTCATGTCACACCCTCTCATGTCACCCCCTAACATGTTGCACCCTCTCATGTCACACCTTCTCATGTCACACCCTCTCACGTCACACCTTCTCATGTCACACCCTCTCATGTCACACCCTCTCATGTCACACCCTCTCATGTCACACCCTCTCACATCACACCTCTCATGTCACACCCTCTCATGTCACACCCTCTCATGTCACACCCTCTCATGTCACATCCTCTCATGTCACACCCTCTCATGTCACACCCTCTCATGTCACACCCTCTCATGTCACACCCTCTCATGTCACACCCTCTCATGTCCCACCCTCTCATATCACACCCTCTCACGTCACACCCTCTCATGTCACACCGTCTCATGTTATACATTCTCATGCCACACCCTCTCACGTCACACCCTCTCATGTCACACCCTCTCATGTCACACCCTCTCATGTCACACCCTCTCACTTCACACCCTCTCATGTCACACCCTCTCATGTCACACCCTCTCACGTCACACCCTCTCATGTCACACCGTCTCATGTCACACCTTCTCATGTCACACACTCTTCAAGACGCTGGACCATTATGACACATCTTATGACACACACACCTCAGGACACAGTCTCCTGCTTTTATCATACGCTACAATCTTCTGAAGAGTGTTGCATTGTTAATTCTGATAGTGTCGTATAAATTGTGAATTTCGTGTTGTGGTAGGTAAGAGCAGTAGGTTAAAGCTGTTGATTATGACTTTTACGCTTGGACTAAGGAAAATTTTTAAACAGAAATTATAAAGGTGTGATTTTGAACTATGTACTTTATGCTGCTAGCGTTTGATGCAAAAATTCGTGGTGGTAAACCGTCATTTTCATTATAATGCAGATTTGCGTTTTTTTATTATCCATTTTCATCCGTCGCTGGCAATTATTTTTCAGATGTGTCACGAATTTTAAATTATGGGAAAAATTCATGAAACAGGTAGGAGAAAAACGAAGGCTAAGTAAGTGCATTATTGCCTCTTAAAATACATTATTTCTGCTATTACCTGAACTGCACAACGTGGTTTCAATTTGACAGGCTTTCAAATTTTGAGAGCAGATTTAAAAGTTGCTTCCAGGCACACTGAACTGATGAGATTGATTGTTTTATAAATTTTTCCCTTTAATTCATGGAATAGAACTAGGAAGTAATTAAATATAATAATCAGGCTCGTACCAACCCTCTGTGTTAAAGTTACTAGCACTCGAACGTTCGAAACTCATCTTGTTTTTGCAGTGTAAACAGCTCCGGAAAACTCATCTCTGGAGTACACACTCATATCCCGGTCTCGAACCCTCTGGAAGTATGTGTCTATTCTAAGACAATCGATAGAATACCAAATGTAGCAGATCTCGCAGTCATTATATATTCATTTGCAATCAAGTGTGAGACATTTTTCAGTGCTTGGCATGGTGTATATGGACTGGGATTAATAGAATGCGTGCAGTGAATCGACAAATGGAGTGCTTATACTTTTTCTAAAGTGGGGTTTTACTATTCATCACAACTATCATCACGAAAACTTCTTCAGAAACTATTCATATTCATATTGTTCGTCGTACATTTTGATTTGTTGAGCTATTCTTGAACATATCCATGTTCAAATGTTCCACCTTATTTTTCAATGTACTTGCACAGAACTGGTCTCTCACACGCTTCTAAAATAATCACATATGTGAACGTCCAGTGCATGATTGTGCTGACCGTTGACATACCTTGTTATGCCTGTCACCTTAACAGCAACTGTCACAGTTCGTTTTTTTTCTTCTGAAGAAGAATAATATTTTTTGTCGCTCTACCACTGAAAAAACGATTCGTAAGTCAAAATTTACCAAACATTTTTGAGCAGAACATTTGGATCAGCGCTTCGATCACATGCCAGCTTTCCAAAAATTACACTTCGAAGCGGGATTTTTTATCACGCAGACTCCAGCCTTGAGCTCTCATGAGGTGTGGCTTTCATTGTATGATGAACATCAGTCGATAAATTTAAAAAAATGGAATGCTCAAGTCCCTCAATGATGCATCAATTAAAAATTCATTGTTCTTTTTTAAATCAATTGATGCAGTTTAGCTAATAATAACTCAATTAAAATGAATATTAATAAATAATGTTATTTTTAAATAAATAATAATACTTTCAACAATAAATATTTTTGTTTTCTGCTTCAATGTGGAACAAATTCATCGTAGCACTTGAGATCGATAAGCTACTGCAAGTATTTATGTCTATTTTAAGACAGCTATTTCCCTGTATAGCCGATACTGTGCCTCATATTGAGATGTATGCTATAAAAAGGAAAATTCATCATAAGCGAGGAAACTTCAGAGACCAAGTCGTTGACTAAGTATCGGTACAGAAAGTAGGTCAGTCAATCCTTAGGTCACTGACTATAATTAGAAATATGTTCCTCCACTGAATCCTTTGAGACCGACTCTCAAATCGATGAGCCTCGCGAAGTCGTTAATCTTCTGCTGTTATCCGGTGCGGCATTTGCCTGCGGGCTAAGGTAGAGGTGCAAAATTCTTGCAGGGCATTCGCTGCGAATGCCCTGCAAGAATTTTGCGTGAAGCTCGTTATCGATCGAAGATGTCCTTTTCAAATGAATTGAGGCACGAATTCTCGAGGTCAAGTTTATCACCGTTAAAAAGATAATCCCTCTTATTTTTTTAAATATTTCACCGTCAGCAACGCTGCATTTTGCAGGTCTCTTTGGAGATAGATATCGGCTTTTAATGTTGATTCAGTCGCATGAAACCTGTTTTTTTATACGTAAAACACTGATAGTGCGAAGTATTCTAGGACAAACTCATTTGTCGGTGTGTGACAATGAAAACATGAAACAATTTGACTGAGTCAAAATGCGTTTTCAAGTTTCGAAATGCAGATTCCAAATTGAAGGTGATATATGGCAGAAATGTATTGGGTATGCGATTGTCATTTTCGTAGCTTTTATGTGATTTTTCTCAAAATTAGGCAAACTTCGCCTCAAACGCATTTCTGATCCAGAGACTGGAACAAGCTTCGTTGCTGCTGATAAGAACATAATATCTGAACTAACCTGAAGAAGCAGCCATGGCGTGAATTGCATAAGGATAATATTGGAAGCAATCGTAAGATTTATGAGTTTTTCCCCGTGGATTTTACCTTCATTCAAAGTTGAAGACAAAGAAGGTTCCTCACAGTCAATGCATGAGTAGTTTGCTTGGATTTTAATGTTCGATAAATGACGGAAAGCATCATTTATCAGCTGCCACGTCAGAGTTTTGCAACGATTTCTTTTTGATCACAGGGTTGACCTCAGCGATGGGAGATATTTTTTAATTTTTCTCTTCTCAAGGCTGAATTTCAGCACAGAATGCGATCTTGTTTCTGCTGTGACACTCTGCCATGTACACCGTCATCGACCCAAGCACGAGACGGCCTCGACAGGTATTATTTGTACAGCGAAACTCGCAGAATTATCGAGTTAAAATGACCATGAACTCTGAGCTCTGACCTCGAGCTTCTTGTGCGTTTTGATTTTCTCTCGCTAAAATATTTTTGCACTTGTAAAAGGGCATGACATAAAGCAGGGAAGTTACAGTTGCGTTATGTTATCTGGCTGTTAACAATTGCCGCGAAAAACGTGAGATATTATTTTCAATTCGATCACGAGGTTGATTTAGGCAAAAGCTTCGAGAATGGCCAGTGGTTAATGCGCATAGAGTGCACAGATTGAATCGCTTTGTTATTTTCGATGATTATGAACCTTTGGCACTGTATCAACTAAACCTGCACAAAGCTATCAGCAACTTTTTAGGCTGAGAGTGACACTGTTGGGCGAGAGTGAAAGGAGCGCACAGCCACAAAGTAAGTTTTTGAATCGTTTTTGGCTTCACAGTTTTTACGTTTTTGGGGCTTGAGGCTTCAATATTTCAATGATGGCAGCGCTTCTCCTTACAGCAATGGAATAAATCGGCAAAACTTCGCGAGGGAGTCGAATGTTCATGAAAGGCAATCGCAAGACACTGCATAGTGGCATCGTTTGTTAGCCAGGTCAAATCTGATCAATGTCTTTGAATAGGACAGTTTTCCTGGTACCAGTGTATCAGTCCAGTGTTTCTGGTAGATTATTGCTGGATCATGATCTGAATAGCTTAAATATCTTGGAGATAATAATCGAATACCTCAATTAATTCTATTTATGTATTTGTATCACAGTTTTGATGATTTTAATATTATGACAGGTCTGTTATCGTCAAGCTATGTCGCTATGAGATTAGACCGCAAATAAGGTCGTCACTAGACTTTTTTAACGAACCAAGCAATTCACACTCCTCTAAGCCAATGACTGCTTTGAAAAATACAAAAGATCTCCAGGACTAACTGGAGCATCGGCCGCCCCTCCTCTTCTAAAGTGGACGAAGAAATTAGAATCAGAATCACAACGCAACAAAAGATTTGATATCAAAAGCTGGTACTTGTACGGGAAAGAAAGGGATTGCATTGACATCATAGCTTTAACAAAATTAAAGTCCAAGATTTGATATCATAAGCTGACATCTGCCCGAGGAAGAAGGAAATTAATTTTTTCAAATTGTTTACATAAATAAAAGGTTTGATACCATAAACTGGTTCATGCATGAGGAAGAAGGGGCAAGTATTAACACCGTAACTATAATTAAAGATCTGATATCATAAGCGGGCTATTGCAGATGGAACAATTGACATCGTAGAATAGATAAAAAATCTGAGCTTTCTGCTGCCCGAGGAAGAAGGTAAATAGCTTTCAAAAAATTTTTCGAATAAATAAGAGATTTAAAATCATAAGCTGGTGTCTGCACGAAGAAGAAGGGAAAGAATTTTTAAAAAACTTTTTAAAAACATAATAGATTTAGAGCCATAAGCTGGTTCCCGCACGAGGAAGAAGGGGCGGGTATTGACATCGTATCACAAACCTGCCTTGGTTCCGGTTGTGTGGCACCCGCGCTTGCACTCACCACCCTAGCATGGCCACGGACTGGGAAGCTGTCCGACAGGGTTTGCGCACTCCCAACTCACAGCGGCTCCAGGTAAGCCCTTGAAGTAAGTTTTTCCCTCCGAAATTCATTTTGTATTTTCTTCAATAGCTTTAAGTCGTATTCAATTTTTTTAAATTTCAGCTTGAATCTGAGAATTATAGAATTGAAAGGTGCGTTGGATATGATGAAAAATGGGAAAGCTCCAGGTATGGATGGTTGCACGGTTGAATGCCTAAAGAAAGAAGGAAATGCGGTTGTAGAATGGTTGGTATGTTTGTTTAATGTGTGTTTTGAGCCTAGTAAAGTGCCGGTAGATTGGAGTAGCGCGTGTGTAGTTTCGTTGTACAAGGGGAAAGGTGACAGGTATGAGTGCAGTAATTTCAGAGGTATAAGTCTCCTGAGTGTCGGGAAGCTGTATGGAATAGTTTTATTTAGAAAAGTGAGAGTGGTGACGGATGGTGTGCTTGCTGAAGAACAATGTGGTTTTAGAAGTGCTAGAGGTTGTGTGGATCAAATGTTTGCTGTGAGGCAGGTAAATGAGAAATACTTGGCAAAAGGAAAAGGTGTATATTGGGCATTTACGAATCTAGAGAATGCGTATGACAGGGTGGACTGTGAGGCTTTATGGCAAGTTGTAGGCTTGTATGAAGTGGGAGGAAGACTGTTGAATGCGATCAAGAGTTTCTACATTGATAGCAGAGCACGTGTGAGAGTAGGGAATGAGGTTAGTGAGTGGTTCCCAGTTGTGACAGGTGTGAGACAGGGATGTGTGATGTCGCCCTGGTTGTTTAATTCGTTTATGGATGGTGTAGTGAGAGAAGTGAATGCCAGAGTGTTGGAAAAAGGTGCGCAGTTAGTGGGACAAAATGGTATGAATTGGAAAGTGTGTAAGCTGTTGTTTGCAGCTGATACTGCGCTTGTGGCTGATTCAGAGGAAAGACTGTGAAGGCTGGTTGCAGATTTTGTTAGAGTGAGCGAAAGGCGTAAACTGAGGGTAAAAGTAAGGTGATGAGATGTTCAAGAGGTGGAGTGTTTGGAATTTTAGATGTGAGGATGAATGGTGAAGTATTAGAGGAGGTAAAGCATTTTAGGGACCTTTGGTCGGTCATGGCTATGAAAGATAGTATGGAAGTAGAAATGAGGCATCGAGTGAGTGAAGGCTGCAAGACATTGGGTGTAATGAGGAAAGTTTTTGAATGCAGGAGTTTGAGTATGGGTGCGAACAGAGGACTGCTTGAAAGCTTAATCGTTCCAGTTTTGTTGTATGGAGCTGAGTCTTGGGGTTTGAGAGCAGCTGAGAGGAGGAAGCTGGATGTGTTTGAGATGAAGTCTTTGAGGAGCATAATGGAGTAACAAGAAGAGATGGGATCAGGAATGAGTTGGTTAGGAGGATGACGGGTGTTTTCAAAAACATGAGCAATCGGGTGGATGAAAGAGTGCTTGGATGGTTTGGACATGTTGAAAGAGTGAATGTTGAGCGGCTGGTAAAAAATATTTAAACGTCGGAGGAGAGTTATATTAGAGCGTGAGGTAGGTCACGGATGAGTTGGATGGATGGGGTGAAACGTGCTTTGTGAGAGAGGGGTCTGACTGTGGTCGTGGCGAAAGGATGACTGCGGACAGAAGTTAGTGGAAGCAGTACATAAGGAGGTAATTTAATTTTTTTTGATGCGGTACTGGAAGCCTGCCTGTGTGTGTTGGGGTTGACCTGGCCTGTGCAAGGGAAGGGGCTGCGCTTAACGAAGCGATAGGGGTAAACCAGCTATGGCTGTCGGGCCTGACTGTGGAAGATGGTTTTGCTGGGCTGCTGCTGATCCAGGCAGTTCTGGTGCGGCCAGTGCTGCCTCTCTCGCCTCCTAGTGACTAAGGGTGATGATTGTGGCCTGCTGTCGGCTGCCCTCCCGTAGGAAGGAGAAGCCTGGTATATGTATGTATGTATGTATGCATGTATGTACTTTATGAAACTAAATGAAATCACGATCTATTAAATGTATGTTATTTTCATAGTTGATCTCTAAGATTAACTTTAATTTGAGTAGAATATTGAACTTCAGTTTAACCTGCCGCAGTTAACGTGTTAAGTTTGGGCCCCTCACTCTTAGGTTGTGCCGTACTTTGGTTCCTCGTAAGTTTAAGGTGAGAAGAGATTCATTCACTAACACCATGCTTCTTGAGCATGTCCAGCTTGAATTTTGTTAGTCCCAAAAATAAAAGACTAAAAAAGTCATCACAGTTATTAACTTATTTACCCCATGGCAAGAGAATATCGGATTTTTCAGCAAGTTTTTTACTGAGTGACATTTGTTGTCAAGGCATCTACGATATTTTTCTCTTTTTGGTTCAGTAACTGGGACAATTATTACGAAAATTGCCTCGAAGGAGGAAGCTTTCAATTTTCTCTCTCTCGGTGATATATAGCACAATCGACTATGTGCTGTGGTCAACATTATTTTTGAATTAAATTCCAGTGAGTGAGCTCTCAAAGAATGTGAAAAAATACCAAATAAATTCCTAATTTTGATACAAGATGATTATATTATAATCACCCTTTATATCGTATATTATATTAAATAATATATATATATATATATATATATATTTCGTTAAAAAGCAGACCATATTTTGCGTTTAGTAATTTCTCATTTTTCTTTTCGACTTTTCTAAATAATCCTATGCATTCTTCATTGAAAAATTGAAATAATTGTCGTATATTAGAAATTTCGCGCGACCGGTTTCGCTCATCGTCGAGCATCTTTAGGCGGATAGAATTAGTTAAGACGTGATGTTAAAAAAGGGGTATTTTATTTTTCCTTTTCAGTGGCGATTAAATTTGACCCGTGTGGAGAGGTAGCTCAGAGGAGAATGAGCTAGGGGTGTGTGTACGTGAGGGTGGTTTCTGTACAGTTGTAGTGGAAAAATGCAGGTTGACATGGAGAGATGGAGAGGAAGAGTATGTGCTGTCCTGTACAGTTGACGCCGTAAACGAGGTCGGAGGATGTACAGTTGGTCATGTGTCATATAGGTCGTGAATTAATTTGAGAGTGCGAGTTGCTCCAGTGTTCTGAAGGTTGATCTTTGGTTTGTTTTTTTGAATCAAGATTGCTTCGGTGATGCTAAGTCTGTTCTGTTGCGTTTCTTTGCGTAACATTTTTCTATTTGCAACTAATAATTCACGGGTTAAATGGGTGTTATGCTTTTCGGTGGTGTGTTTTTTAATTGCTCCGGATGCCAGATGTATTGTTAACCTTCTCCACACGGGTCAAATTTAATCGCCACTGAAAAGGAAAAATAAAATACCCCTTTTTTAACATCACGTCTTAACTAATTCTATCCGCCTGAAGATGCTCGACGATGAGCGAAACCGGTAGCGCGAAATTTCTAATATACGACAATTATTTCAATTTTAAAATGAAGAATGCATAGGATTATTTAGAAACATCGAAAAGAAAAATGAGAAATTACTAAACGCAAAATATGGCCTGCTTTTTAACGAAACATGTTTGAATGAGGGCAAGCTCCCAAACTATACAAATACATATATATATATATATATATCTATAAATAATAATGTATATATTTATATTATATTTTGATTTTGCACGGTGTTTCAGAACAAGAGGTACAAAATTACGTGCAAGTAGAAAATGGACAAATAAAAAATCTTTCTTCCATGAAATTTTCGAAAAAAATCGGGTTTTTGATACATAAGCTGTATTGTTATCCGAATTTACCTGAATGGTCAATTTCATATTAGGAAGATCGGGCGAAATAGTCCTGTTGCATGGCTTCTTAGATCTCCAGACAGGACTAAACTCAATTTTTTTTGGGGACACGTGAAGGGCCTTGTTTATGCTACACCCATTGAAACTGAGGAAGATCTCGTGGCCAGAACTGCAGTGGCTGCTGGTGAGATTTCTGGAATGCCAGACGTGTTTCCAAGTATCCGGCAGTCGTTAAGGCTAAAATTTAAAAAGTGCATTGATGTATGTGCAACACATTTTGAACAATTTTTGTAGAGTAAATTCAAAATAAATATTGCTAGTAATTGTACCATTAAATTTCATCCTTTACAACCATAAACAGCTAATATCTAGAATGAACAGTTTTTTTCGAAAAATTTCGTGGGAGGAAAAATGTTTTTTTGGCCATGTCCTACTTGGTGTGCAATTTTGTACCTCTTGTCCTAAAACGTCCTGTATATGTAGCATTATGATTGTTTATGTTATACCTGTTGTAAGTGGAGTACTCGTTTTATCCAGGTGAGGAGTGTGTGCGTGTGTGTCATTGTTTAGTTTTGTATTTTGTCATATTGAAATCTGACATTTAATTTCTAAACTTACAATTCCTGACATCCACTGTTCTGGTAATACATAATGTGTTTCAAGTCCTTTGTTGCGCAACGCCAACCGATATTTTTTGTTATGTTGCTTTCAATCTGAAACGCGATCAATAGCTTTATACTCCAGTTGTATGATGTGAAGAACTGTTGACCACATGCATCAGGAAAAGGACATGCGACAAATAACAACCAATTCAACGATCGGATTCCGGTGACGTCAAGTCTTATCGCGAGACGGCAAGGTCAAAAGATTGAAGGTTTCGCCGACGTTAATTCTTTCGTATTTTCGTCTTGTTTACCCCTAACTCATGTATGACGTGCAGTGTTCGTGTTGGCAATGTCCTTCACAGAATAATAAAAGAGGCGAACATCGATTCGGAACTCCATTTTTAGAGATGTTGGAACCCACAATACCCGTATATCCATTACTACCAATTGCACTTCTTACTTGCACATAGTAATCAAGGGAATTTCAGATTTATGGAAAACATTGACGTTTCTCGAAATGTGGTCGAACCAGGAATAAACTCACAATGTGCCGTTTGTGACGTAAACTGTAGTTGATTCACATAACCCAATTCATCTACACGCAGCAACAACTCTTTAATAGTACGCAATGTCGAAATGTTTTTTTTTTTGGTGCAGAGGCGAGCAACTATTTTGGATCTCATGTATAACAACTCTTAATGTCGAGATGTTTTTATTGATGCAGGGGCTAGCAGCAATTTACGACCTCGTGAATAACAACTCTTAATGTTGAGATGTTTTTATTGATGCAGAGGCTAGCTGCTATTTCGGACCTCATGGATTCTTTGCACGGAGCACTGAGCGGCGTCCGCACTTGTCCTGAGTGCAAAGGTGAGACAAAGGAGTACTTTTAGATCTCCCTACAATGAAACATCGATTGCCTCAAATGGCCATGAAACTTGTGTGCGGCAAAAACGGGCGAGGTGGCATGACGGAGCTTGTACGCTTCGTTTCTGAGACATGAAAGTTTAGACTGAGTCTGTACACAGCGGCGCCACAGAAGATGTGCATTACCTCACAAAGGAAAGATATTGAAAGAGATAGCTAGTTCTCTTGTCGATAAATTAACGGATTAAATCGACCGTTAGCGTGAGGAAGTCTAATTTGTATCCTCCTCAGATGAAAAAACTATTCTAAGCTATGTTGAGATGATTCTCAAGTTGAACATATTTTTAAAAGTTGTCATTCCACTGCTGAACTCTCATCAAAGCTTTTAATTTTAATATTTTGGCAAAGGTAATGATAGGATAGACTTTAATGATCTGTAAAGCCGATACGTCTGAAAATGTTGCTAAATTGAAAGTATTTCTCGCAAGTATTAATAACATATCCGAGAAATGGCCGAGTCTACTCTCTGGGCAATAAAGGAAATAGCTTTTTTACCTTAAATTTGCATCTTGAATCCTTAGTATCATGAATATCTTCGCACGAGTATTGATTCATGAAACATTCGTTCCAAGTCTGTCTTCCTAACGATGTAATGTAATCGTATTAGATGTGTGCCTTTGTGGCGTGATGCAAAATGGATACGCAAGGATACGATCTGCAAACCCAGTAATCACGCAATGAACGCCTTGCTGTAAGTTTTTCACATTATTTCACTGATTATTTGAGATGATATCATTACTAGTTGATGATTTTACATCAGATAGTCAACCAACTCTACAAAAGCGTATTTTGAAACTATCGATACCGTGAAATTAATTATAGCCCGTTTCAAGCAACGTTCATTACAATCATTAAATAGTGGGACTGACTAACAAACGTCAATAATATATGTAAATTTTGTTCCATTCAAATACCTTTTGGAAACCGAATGAACTGAGGAAGCTTATAAAATTGAAGCAGCAGCTTATAAAATTTGAGTAAAGCTTACCAAATTTGAGCAGCAGCTTATAAAAGTGGCAGCTTATAAAATTTGGGTAAAAGCTTATTAAATTCCGGTATGAGCTTATAAAATTTGGGTAAGAGCTTATAAAATTTGGGTATGAGCTCATACAATTTCAGCAGCAGCTTATAAAATTTGGGTAAGAGCTTATAAAATTTGAGAATGAGCTTATAAAATTTGGGTATGAGCTTATAAAATTTCAGCAGCAGCTCACAAAATTTGGGTAAGAGCCTAAAAAATTTGGGTGAGAGCTTATAAAATTTGGGTAAGAGCTTATAAAATTTGGGTATGCGCTTATAAAGTTTGAGTAAGAGCTTATTAAATTTGAGCAGCAGCTTATAAAAGTAGCAGCCAATAAAATTTGGCGTCATCTTATGCTGCAGTGACGGCACACCTAGCGGGCGACTCCCGGCAAGTATGCCCTTACTGCGGCGCCTTCTACAACTCCGCGGCTCACAGCACCACCGAGCCACCAACTGCTGCGCTCCAGTCCACAGCGCTTCCTGACATCGTCAGTTGGAATGTGCTTCTGGTCATAATTATTCTTATACGATATTTAAAAAAAAAATTTGGTTCAATTTAAATGTGTTTTTGGTCATAATTATTTTTGTACGAGGTTTGAAGAAAAAATTAGGTTCAGTTTAAATGCGTTTCAGGTCAAAATTGGAATGGGCTTCTGGTTATAATTATTCTTGAACGATGCTCTAAAACTCTTCACTCCGTTCAGTTTATATGGGTTCTTGGTCATAATTATTCGTGTACGATACTCCAGAAATCAGCCTTCCACACCCCATAACTAAATTTGAGTGACAACGAGTTGAGGGGTTGAAAACTACCCATTGTGAACCACGTGGCTTTCTTTGAATAGATTTGCATAATGACGAGCTACTGGGTTGAAAACTACTCTCTGTATACTAAGTAGCTGTTCTCTATATCAAATCAGCGGTAGAAAGATTTTTGCACGATGTGATACGCTGTTTTTCCTGAAGTGCAATTACAAGTATTAAACTTTCATGAAATCGCACAATTTTCAAATACGAGGGTGAAAGAAGTATTTTTATGAGGAAAATAGAAAATTTGGATTTAGATGATGCTAGTCGAATTCATTATTTCCATAAATGTGTAGACGGACATTTAAAATTAAACAATCATTATTGCAAACACCACTTGGTACCCAAGAGGAACTTGGGCTTTAGCTTGAAATTTTACTCACTATAACAATGAGATACCTTTGATAATCCACACTAGTTGAGAAAAAATTGGTTTCCTATCGCTAACATTTTGCATATACAACAATAATACTAAATTGAAGCTTGAGCGATTACCATCTCCTCTTCAATATTCACGATCAATTTTATGATAAACATTAAATACATCGTTTACTTCCAAACACAAGAAAAATCTTATATATTTATAAAAATTAATACATGATATGCATTGCAACAGATTGGATTTTACATCCCTATATTCTTTCAGGTTGGAGGCCTGGGCAACTATGTGAACCGCTTCGGAAATTTCATCTTTCACGACCGAGCTCCCCACCGCCGTCGAGGGTCTATGGACAGCAACTTCTCCCCATCCGTTGCTCACGTGGACTCCAACGCCAGCCTCGTACAGGCACATCGCCGCAGGCAGCAAGTCAGAAAGTGAGTCGCAGTTTATTTTTGGAGAAGGCAACTCATGTTTACGAGACGATGAAACAGCGCTGAGAATCTGCGTTTGAGCATGCACTTGATATTAGCTGAGTGTAGGGCTGATGAACTGCAGTTAGAGTCTGAAAATGATCTATTGAATTTTGTCATCATGCCTAAAGATGTGCTTAATGAACATCATTGAGGTTGGTGGTCCGTGCAATGCCTTGCAACTTAGCGTAGCGGTTCGCGTTCTTTTACATGTTAAAAATTTCTGTAGATAAAGAATTAAAAAGCAGGCATGAATGTAACAGAGATGTATCTAACTTATCAATTGATTGGTAGTAGTATTAGCAAAATTTCTTGACAATAAGCACTTCAATGGCAAAAATGTTCCAACTCTGGATGTAACAAGCGAGTAACGAAGCTTGTGTCTCGGTTTGTTACTCGATTAGGAGTGAGACTCGGGAAGTGCTGTGCTCTTGTGTTGGAGGCTTGGAGCTATTTTGAAACTCACGAAATAAAGTACACAGAATATACTAGTTAAAATGGGTGAAACATGTGTATCAAATTACACAACACTCTTATACAAGTCAAAATAGTACTTTGTTTCATTTAATAGTGTTACTAATAACATTGGCTGTTTAGTGCAGTTACTGGGATTACAATAAGTTAGGTTTTGAAATTAAGGGCCTAACACCCATTTCAAAGTTGACTCGTTAAATTTAAAACCAGCACACCTATGTAAATTTCATGCTCATTTTTATTGAATGAAAGTTGGTAAAACATGGCACGGTTAAGGTCTCTGATTTACAGACTTTTCTATCTCTTCAAACAAACGAAACTCCTCCTGAGACTTTAAGTCCTGAGTATGTTAAGAAAAATGCACGAACAAAGTTTTGACGCAGGAAAAAAGTTTCTCACTACTTATCTTAAACATAGATGTGCAATTTCATATTTCACATTTATTTTGCCAAAAAATAATTAGACCCACAGGCCACAACAAAGGCTCATCATATTTTTCTTTCATTTTCAAGGACTGCCTATCATTCAGGCAGACGCATTAATGAATATTATTGAAACAAAAAAGCATTATTTGAATAATTTTATCAGTCTCTGAATCACTAGAAAAATAGGTCAAAGTCCAAACTTTAATCCAGGTTTCACTGAGTTGTCATGTCACGGAAAGTCATAAGGTTTCGGCTAGCACATTCATAGTACATGACTTCAGCTGAGTGTTTGTGTCGAGAATGTCGTGGACGAGGAGACTGGGATATTTCTATCTGAACGTCTGCTTATCTGAGTTGGCCAACTATACTGTTTTGAAATGTGTAAAATTCCATGCAACACATCAATGAGTCAGTGTTGTTTTTCCAGTTTGATAGAGAAGGAAGTCAAGAAAGATGAGAGCACCAGTTCTAACAGCGAGTCTACTACGCGAAGATATGACGACAGAAAGGATGTGGACGTCGCATCCTTTCCTCCAATCAATTCTGGCAGACTCACGGTGGGTTAATATGAAAGGCTACACTTCGAACACATCTGTATATCGCTGCTAGAAAAATTGAAAGTAAAATGAAATACTTAATTTTTGAATATTTCATTCACTTGTTTACATATTTGCGCTCGTTTGTAGGATAAGTACGGGCCATCCATGTATGTAGATCTTAAGGGCTAACCATCACAATATTACTACTAGTCTGGGCTTTCTTTTTCCCACTTAAATGCTATCGTTACTGTTAAATGTAGGAACTAGATGAGCCTTCCCTAAATCCGGATCTTTCGACAGTATTTCAGTCTTTTAACAATTTGAGAGACTGAAGAACGTTCGCTCGACGCTCGCGTGCACATGTACAATCGCTCCTCGAATTATCAACATCTAATTCGGACCTCAACTTGCACGGATAAAAATTATTCACAGCGATTCATAAGTAGAATAAAGCTCCGTATTGTGTGAATAGCTAAAACTTATTTTCATCTGTATAAGTTTGTGTTTGCATAAGATGATGTAATATAACTCAAGGTTCTATTGTGTTCTTTAAGTTCTGTGAAGAAGTTGAGTCAACCGATTAAATTTTTGAGCAGCAATACGAAATGGAAGTTCCTAAATCATTAATTGGTTAAATCGCACTGCTCGAATAAGCTCTAATATAATAAGAAATTCAAGTTGATTTGTTGAGCCAGAAAGCCTGATAAATTTAATGCCTTGTGTGGACACTGACACTGATGAACTAGAACTAGAACAGGAACCCAATTTTCAAGGTGAACGCTCTATACGCATGGACACTATTTGCGATAAGAACCTACTGAACTTATGCTTTATGGGGGTTCGTATTTGGTACCACAAAGCACAACGGCTGAAAATTTTGCTTCATCTACAGGCAACCAGCAGCCGCTCCAGCCCGGGGCTCCAATCGCGTCCAGGCAGCGTGAGGACAAGGGCGGCGCGCAGTGCAGAGCGGGCTGTGAGCACTCGGAGCCTCAGAGACAAGGATGTCCTCAGACCCAACTACCCTGCGCTCAGCATCAAGCGGGAGACATTTTTGTGTGTTCTTCCACTACTTCATTAGACACAATGTTGCTTGACTTATAGAAATAAAAATAATAATTTTGAATTCATAGTGGTGGGGAGATTTTTAGAACAAATTTGCGTTTCGTGTCAATGTACTCATTCATTCGTGCATTTCAAGGAGTTTCGTTCAAATTTATCCTAATAACACCTAGTGACCAGGCCTTCGTAGTTAGAACATACCTCGTAGTTAGAACATCTGTTAAAATGTTGCCATCAAAACTCTATGATCAGAGAAATAGTGCTCGGCGAGCAATACTGGAAAACCAGCTTTGTGACATCTTTTCGCACATCCACAGTTGGAGTCCACAAATTTTCTCCATCTCTTTCCAATAATTCCCAGAGTTTGCGCTCGTCAAGTTGTTCGTTTACATTTTTTCAGGAGATCTATACTCCCAGTATAATTCAAATCCATTTTAATGACATTATATGTTTCATACTTCCAGGGAGGATGTCAAGAAAGCGAGTGAGACCAAACAGTACGGAGATATGAAGAAATTTTATTTTGAAACGTTCGAGTCCTACGCGAATATTTGCGCCACTTTCAAGGTAAGCATTAATGTTTTACCTCATGAATTCTTTCAGCATTGCGAGCTTTTTGACGCTTGTGGTCAGTGTGTTTTAGATTGGTCTTTTGTATTTGTTGCCTAGGCATTCGGAAATTCCGTTGTTCAATATTTACTCTCTATGCCATCAATAGCATTTTGGAACAAGGCAATAATTCGTTTGGACCTACCCTGAAGTCGCTCATATCGCTCTTCCCTTAATATTTTGAGTCGTAGATCATCATATGATTTAAATGGCGTGAAAGTCCATTACATCAATTATGGTACACGAGCATATGTACTCATGTCTACACCTTTTTCACTTCAAATTAATCTAAGTCAAGTTCAATTTAATCCAAGTCAAGTTCAAATTAATCCGAGTCAAGTTCAAATTAATCCGAGTCAAGTTCAAATTAATCCAAGTTGAATAATAAAATAACATAATAATTTGTTAATTGGAGTATTTTGTGTTAAATATGTATCTATTGGATATTATAAGCAAGAATGGTTTCCAGGATTTATTTACACTCATAGATATTTATATACGTGACATTTCACTTTATCAAATCTATGAAATCATATACATGTGAGTACTAAAAGTTATCATTGAACGATATGTAGATTTATTCTTTAAAATAAATATTCAAGTGTGATTCACAGAGTACTAATGTACGATTCCGTTTCATTACAATTTATATTTGTACATTACTACCTAGATGCATTCCTGCATTAGCAATAAAAATGTTGCCATCCATTCTAATTCCGTGTTAGTCAATGTGAAGAAATGTTGGATCCACTTACAATACACAATAATAATACAAGAAACAATGTTTCTAATTCACTACTTATTTTATTTGCGTGTGTTTACAATTTGATACATAATGCTTTTAAGACTTCAATAACTTTTATAATAATCATTTTATGAATATTTAAGTCTTGAAAGCATTCTATATTGAATTGTGAACACACGCAAAAAAATAAAATCAGTATCAAGTTAGAAACATTGTTTCTTGTATTATTATTGTGTATTGTAAGTGGATCCAACATTTCTTCACATTGACTAACAGGGAATTAGAATAGATGGCAACATTTATATTGCTAATGCAGGAATGTATCTGGGTAGTAATGTACAAATATAAATTGTAATCAAACGGAATCGTACATTAGTACTCAGTGAATTGCACTTGTATATTTCTTTTAAAAAATAAATCGACATATCGTTCAATGATAACCTTTTGTATTTGCATGTATATGATTTCATATATGTTGTAAAATGGAATTTCACGAATATAAATATCTGTGAGTGTAAATAAATCCTGGAAACCATTCTTGCTTATAATATCCAATAGATACACATGTAACACAAAAAAACTCAAATTAACAAATTATTATGTCATTTTATAACTCAACTGAGGGTTGGATTAATTTGAACTTGACTCGGATTAAATTGAACTTGACTTGGATTAATTTGAACTTGACTTGGATTAATTTGAACTTGACTCGGATTAATTTGAACTTAATTCGGATTAATTTGAACTTGACTTGGATTAAATTGAACTTGACTTAGATTAATTTGAAGTGAAAAAGGTGTAGTATCCTATAATCAATGCTTACCTAAGCCTCCAAACGCAACCAAGACCAATTCATAGGGTAAAAAAAGCCAAATTAGTTCATTGCTGAAGATTTATGCGATGGCCTAATGAATCTGGGCAGAGGAGGCCAGATTTTGACGGAGCGCAGAGCGACGACCACGGCCTCAAGACGGAGCTGCTGTACAGCGTTCATGACTCCATAAGAGAAATGGTAAATCGCATGAGTTTTTATTCCAAGTCTAGTGTGAAGCAATAGATTGAACTAGCATTCTTGAGTAGGTATAAAAGTAGGTAGGCATTTCGTAGGTATAAAAGAACCGGTACGCATGAGATGACTGGGTAACTGCCTTAGCATTGTATAGAGATGGACCGAATGGTATTTCAAAAATGTTAGTGCGAAAACTTTCAAAATGTGCGCAACTTATGTTCCTGATATGAAACCAATGTTACAATTAGCTAATTCTTTTGAGACCAACTGATATTTATATGTTTTAGCAAATAAGTTTTTAGCTTATTTACTGAACAGCTGATGAACCATACAGAGTCCATGAATGGGTCGTTCATTTCAAAAAAGATTTTAAATACTCTGCTGTAATTTAAGAATCTCTTCGCAAAATTAAAACAATTTACAATTCTGTATCAAAACAGGAAGTTACTCATAAAGAGCAAAGTGTTGCTATGGTGACTTTGATCGATCGAAAGGCATATTTCGTTAGTAAAACGTAGAAGCTGATGCTCACACGCAATTTAATTCAAGTCTATTTGATATTTACTTATACTATACTGCTTACGCTAACCTACTATTAATGAGTTTTTTCCCTGTTTTTCTCCAGCCTTCTGTGGTTCACAAGAGTTTTCTAAAAGGCGTCATCAACTCGATGCTTCAGGAAAACCCGAACTTGTTTTCCAAGGACAAAGTGCGTGCGCTGTTCGTCATCCTCCAGAGCCCCGTATTTCTGACGCAGTCTTCGTACACGGTGCTGGCGCACGTCCTGCGCAGCATCATCGAGCTCGAGAACGGCGACCATCAGCTCCTTGTGTGCTGGTTCAGAACGTACGAAATTTACTTGTGATGGGTCTGGAAAACCAGGGGCGTCTTGCCTCAAAGCGTAGTTAATATGCTTGCTATGTGTTTTAAAATCTGATTAAATTAATTTTGCTAATTGTTCTCACAGCGTAGTTAATTTGTATACTATGAGTTTGAAAATCCGCATTAATTAATGTTTGTTAATTGTTCGGCTAGGTAAATTTGGTGCTAGTTTAGAACGTAAGAAGTTTGGTCGTGATGTACTTGAGAAGAGATTACTCATTTCTGAAATGTTTACCCAAACAATTTTGAAATGTTTACAGGACAATTTTGAAATATTTACCATAACAATTTTGAAATGTTTAACCCTTTAATTTGGAAATGTTTACCAGGACAATTTTGAAATATTTACCCTAACAATTTTGAAATGTTTAATCCTATAATTTTGAAATGTTTACGCTAACAATTTTGAAATGTTTACCCTAAGATTTTTGAAATGTTTACCCTAACAATTTTGAAATGCTTTACCCTATAATTTTGAAATGTTTAACCCTATAATTTTGAAATGTTTACCCTAAAAATTTTGAAATGTTTACCCGGACACTGAAGAATACTTCCGAAGCATTCGTATGAATTTTGTGTTTTTTTCAGACTAGAGGTGGCTAGGTTCCGGTTCATCGTGAGCTTCATCACGCAGTTCCTGACAGTGAGACAGTTCCCCCCGCTAGATCGGTCTCTACCGCCTCTCAACAAGAGCAGGTGGTGGATACCGACCGCCACTCGCGTACTGGCCATCCTCTGTAAGCTTTCCATGTTTGTGTGTTCCCTCGACTGAAACTAATTCGACGCGTAACTTCAATGTTTGTATGTATCCTCGACTTAAACTTTGTTTTAATTCTTTGAATATTGCGATCGACACGTAACTTATCGATTTCTGAATATTTTAAGATGCTACAATGTTCTAAATAACTCTATCGTAAGTTGAGCTCGTAAACTGACTGCATTCCTATTTTGTGAGTGAACCTTCGACTCAAACTTCATTTTAATACTTTTTCTATTATGAACATTAATTCGACGCGTATCAAATCGATGTTCTTAATATTTAAACGTACTGTATTGTTGTACAATGTAGATAATTCCATCGTAAGTAGAACTCTTTAACTGACTGCATTCCTTTTTTGGTTCCTGTTAAATTTTATGACATTACAGGAACATTATTAGAAAATTTTCAAGTAATTTAGAATAAATCACATCCTTTTTTTATGAATACAAGCAGATGCAATATTTCTTTCTTCTAATAGGTAGCATACAGTATTAAATATTTTATCAATAAAACTCATTTACAAGGTACATTCTCCGAATGCAGAAATTTTCCCAGGATGCGGAGGATAATTTGAAAGTTCTGCAGGTGAACTTTGAGACTTGAAAAAGGTAAAGATTTTGTATTGGAATTAAATTTACTTTATCTAGAAGAATTGAAGATTTACTGGATGATTTACAATTACTAGCAGAAAAAATAGGCTACATCTTAATTATTTATGCATCTTAGGGGACGAGAAAAGCATATGGTACAAAATAAATCTACAAAGTAAAATTTGAACATAGAATTATAGTTAAAAAAATTACAGAATTTTATAATTTGGCAAAAGTACATGGATGAAGTCATACACTGATATCAGTACAAAGATGCGTCAGTGAGCTTAATTCGAATTTGAATTGTTTTTACTAAACTAATTGTAACGTTTCACGTAATAAATAAATATTTGTAAAGTTGATTAAGTTGATTGATGTTTTGCGTTAACAAGCATTATTCAACAGAGTTTTCAGTGCAAAACCATGATAGATTCGTAAAACATGTCATGTTCTCATACGCAGTATTTGACCAAATTTTACTATGATGTAGTCCTATTTTAATAAATTCAATGTTCAATCGGTTTCTCGTCAAAGCCAAATGTTATTGAAAGAGTTCGATCGACAGGTATCCCCCAAAAATAATGCATTGGAATTACAATGGATCAGTTTTCACTCAAAACGAAATGTTATTGAAAAAGTTAGATCGGCAAGTCTCCCCCAAATACGATACATCGGAATTACAATGAACCAGTTTTTCATCAAAACCAAATGTTATTGATAGAGTTTGATTGCAAATTTTTGAAGATGCGAGCAACAGCGCGTCGCAACCCCCTCTCATATCGTACACGGAGTTCTACAACGACGCTTTGGACCACCTCGACCTGATCCAAGAGTACAGGTCCTGGCAGATGCCGGGCAGATATGACACCTTCTCGTACTGCCAGTATCCCTTCATGCTTTCCATCGTCGCTAAACGGCACATACTCACGAAGGTAAGTCGGAATTGTGCATAGAACTTGTTTCGTATGTAACTTTTGTGAATTGTGTATAGAACTTGTGTCGTATATACATAACTGTGTGAATTGTGTATAGAACTTGGGACTGTGCCGAGGCATAGGTGAGCGTTTGTTGTTAAAAATTACTGGTTTGGATGGCATTGAGGACTTAAACTGAAAGAGAAGCTAGAATTTATTCGATCGCTTTCACAGAAAACGGTTTTTGGAATGATGATTTTGCAAACTTGCGATCAGGACGCTGAGCAGCAGATGATTTTGACGGCCCGGCGCTCTCTCGTGGCGAAGGTGTCACGCCACCAGCCTCCTCAAATCGACATCTTCTTCTTGAACATCAACGTCCGCCGCAATCATCTCGTGGAAGATTCTCTCAACGAGGTATTGGAGTCTATTCCATGTTTCGTTAAACTGAAAATCTGGATACTTTTCGAAAAAAAGAGAATGAAATAAGACTGTTATGAATGTTATGTAACTCGTTAAAAACAATTTTTAGGATTTTTTTTTGGAAAAATTTGAAAGAACTGACTAATGTCAATGTTCATAAAATTGGTACGCCTTCCTGAGTGCCGAAAAACAGCACATTTGGTTCCTCTGAGGAAAACAGAGCTTGTGTTCTTGCATGTCTTTTAAGGAGTAGTAGAAAATAAAGAAACATCTGCTTTTTTCAATAGGGAGGTATAAAGCTACGATTTGATCGAACGTCGTACTTGGCCACGGATATGATTTAAGGGGCGATATGAATGGGTAGCAATATAAAGTACGTAAATATTCATGGAGTATTCATCGTATTTTAAACGATTACAATGGAAAGAGATCTTGAGCATGCTTAAGAGTAGTATATCTATAAACAATTATTATAGCTAAATTTCCTCGAAGACGAAAGCTCGCACACTAAGAATTTAAATTTAAATTCTTTGTTTTCTTTAAAGAAAATTCTATATTTTCATTTCGTAGAATCCGTGGAGCAGAGAATTTTTTTTCAGGAATTCTTCATTTTATTACTAAGCTTGAAATAAAAATGTGTGTTGAATCTCCATTTTCACACTCAAGGCGTTTTAATTTGGCGGAACACTTTGACCCTTTGGCTCTATTAGTTTCATTTTAGGATTATTTCACCCCATTGCTATATATTTTCTGGAATTGCTAAGATCGGAAGCGTTCCCTTCATTATTCTGCCTTTTCTTTCAGAATATTTTCCTTTCTGAATATTTGCCTGTCTGAATACTTGCCTTTCTGAATACTTGCCTGTCTGGATACTTGCCTGTCTGGATACTTGCCTGTCTGGATACTCGCCTCTCTGAATACTTGCCTGTCTGGATACTTGCCTGTCTGAATACTTGCCTGTCTGGATACTTGCCTGTATGAATACTTGCCTGTCTGGATACTTGCCGGTCTGAATACTTGCCTGTCTGGATACTTGCCTGTATGAATACTTGCCTGTCTGGATACTTGCCGGTCTGAATACTTGCCTGTCTGGATACTCGCCTCTCTGAATACTTGCCTGTCTGGATACTTGCCTGTATGAATACTTGCCTGTCTGGATACTTGCCTGTCTGAATACTTGCCTGTCTGGATACTTGCCTGTATGAATACTTGCCTGTCTGGATACTTGCCTGTCTGAATACTTGCCTGTCTGGATACTTGCCTGTATGAATACTTGCCTGTCTGGATACTTGCCGGTCTGAATACTTGCCTGTCTGTATTCTCAGATCACGGCCAAGAAGATGGACTTGAAGAAGAAGCTCAAAGTGACCTTCGAGGGAGAACCTGGGCTCGACATGGGTGGACTCACCAAAGAATGGTTCATTCTTCTCATCAAACAAATTTTCAAGGTTATGATATCTTTATGAAGATAAGCATCCGATAGTTTTGTACCCGTTCTCATTTCTGTATCATGATAAGGGAATCTTTGAGAAATAGAGATATAGCAGGGAGATTAATTCACTCAATGATTTAGAAGCTAAAGTATTTTTTAGATTAACTTGAAACACTTCATAAATGTTTTTTGAAACTCACCGGCAGTACACTAATATTTAGCAATGTCTTCTTTACGTTGGGGCCAAATCATGTCTTGCCTGATTTTAAATAAATTTTTAGTTCATATTATTGATATTTAGTTCAAGTGGAACAGCTGCTTGTTTACCAATAATTTTTACGTCTGTGTTATTCCTAACATGATTTAAAATTGAAATCTTCTCTACAAAAACTTTTCTATTTCAGAAGAAAATCCTTCTGAAAAATTTTCAGCTTAACTTCATGGCGTCATTTAACCCTTTGAGCAAAAGCTTTTTGGCTTGACATTCATTGCGTTTTCCACCCCTCTGAGCAGCCGGAGAACAAAATGTTCGTGTACCACCCTTCGAAAAGACTATACTGGTTTTCACTGTGCCAGCAAGGCAGTCAGAGGCACTACAACTTGATCGGAGTGCTCATGGGCATCGCCGTCTACAACTCCATCATCCTCGACATCCACTTCCCGTCTATATGTTACAAGTTAGTCCAACATTTTCTGTTAGGTGTTCACAAGTGAATTGTTAGACGAATTCGTTAATTAAGAAAAATGGTGGCATTTAAGCTTTGTTCATTATTCTGAGGGGTAATTTCATATTTTATGATTGACTACATTTAAAGATAAATATGTTAATATAGTAATTCTGTGACGTAAAGGTAATCGGGTTTGTCATTTTTTTCTATCTATGGAGTATATCATCGTGGCAAAATCGAATGATCTGTCTTTTTTCTTACATTAGTTTTGCAAAAGTAGCTAGATTTATTTATGTGGCGGTTGGTAAAGCAAATTTAGCAGTGGAAAGTGGCCAGACTTGACCATTAGCTATGTCGTTGCCTGGACTGGAAGCTTCTCCAACAAAGAGATAAAACGCTTGGGGTCTAATTCTATCAATGATGCGAGCAACAGCGCTCTAATACATAGTTGATCTCTGTCTAGTATCTCAAACTTAATAATTAATCATATGTTTTGACGGGGTCAAGAGCACTCGATTGATTGACTGATGGATTGACTGATGATTGACTGATGACTGATTTTGTGCTGGCATTTCAATTTTCTACAAAATTGGAATTGCAGCCACGTTTTCAATTTTTTTTGCATACATTTCGAATTTGAATATGATGTGGAATTTGCGGGAATTCAAAGCACTTGTGCTTGATTCAATTTCAACGATACATAATTTTTCAATAGTTACGATAGAAATTGTCAATAAATCAGAATTTTCGTGGAAAAAAAAATTTCAAGTAATAAATTTAATGCTAAATATAACGCATGTTCAGCTCTTTCGTTCTGTCCAGAATGTAAATTTATTTTGAAATCAATGTTATTTTTTACTTTGAAATCTACAGTTTTTAAAATTCTCAAATTTAGTTCACTCAGGTTATGTTTGGATAATTGAATACTGCGTATACTTTAACTCTTCTTTATCTATTTCCCACCGAGTTTTCTACAATTCAAGTGTGTAAAGAGCTAGTTGGTCAAACGTTGGATTTAGTTTGCAATAGAGAAGATATTATATTTTGTCTTATAACGTTTCCACAGGAAGTTGCTGAGCCCCCCTGTGGTGCCGGCCATGCAGGCAATGCCGGTCGGCATCGCCAGTAATCCGACTCTGGATGACTTCAGAGAAATTATGCCCGTGAGTTTTCAATTGCCAAAATAATTCAAAAGTTATACCCGTGAGTTTTCAATTGCCAAAATAATTCAAAAGCTATGCCCGTGAGTTTTCAATTGCCAAAATAATTCAAAAAGTTATGCCCGTGAGTTTTCAATTGCCAAAATAATTCAAAAGTTATGCCCGTGAGTTTTTAATTGCCAAAATAATTCAAAAGTTATGCCCGTTAGTTTTCAATTGCCAAAATAATTCAAAAGTTATGCCCGTGAGTTTTCAATTGCCAAAATAATTAAAAAGCTATGCCTGTGAGTTTTCAATTGCCAAAATAATTCAAAAGTTATGCCCGTGAGTTTTCGATTGCCAAAATAATTCAAAAGTTATGCCCGTGAGTTTTCAATTGCCAAAATAATTCAAAAGTTATGCCCGTGAGTTTTCAATTGCCAAAATAATTCAAAAGTTATGCCCGTGAGTTTTCAATTGCCAAAAGAATTAAAAAGTTATGCCTGTGAGTTTTCAATTGCCAAAATAATTCAAAAGTTATGCCCGTGAGTTGTTAATTGGCAAAATAATTAAAAAGTTGTGCCCGTGAGTTTCCAATTACTGAAATAATTCACTCCTTTTTTAAGTCTTATTATCGTATGTGCCTGCGATGTTTTTCAATCGCGGCCATCTGTCTCATCTAAGGTGTTTTTTCTACTCGCTTACTGGGATTGCAGAATGAAATGACAGATGACCTCTCTCATCTAAGGTCATGTTTCTACTCGTATACTGGGAGCGCTGAATGATATAATAGACCACCTCTCTTAACTAAGGTGTTTTTTGCTCGTATACTGGAAGCGCGGAATGGAATGGTTGACCACCTCTTTTTGCTCGTATACTTGGAGCGCGGAATGAAATGATTGACCACCTCTTTTTGCTCGTATACTTAGAGCGCGGAATAAAATGATTGACCACCTCTTTTTGCTCGTAAACTGGGAGCGCGGAACGAAATGATTGACCACCTCTTTTTGCTCGTAAACTGGGAGCGCGGAATGAAATGATTGACCACCTCTTTTTGCTCGTATACTGGGAGCGCGGAATGAAATGATTGACCACCTCTTTTTGCTCGTATACTGGGAGCGCGGAATGAAATGATTGACCACCTCTTTTTGCTCGTAAACTGGGAGCGCGGAATGAAATGATTGATCACCTCTTTTTGCTCGTAAACTGGGAGCGCGGAATGAAATGATTGACCACCTCTTTTTGCTCGTAAACTGGGAGCGCGGAATGAAATGATTGACCACCTCTTTTTGCTCGTATACATGGAGCGCGGAATGAAATGATTGACCACCTCTTTTTGCTCGTATACATGGAGCGCGGAATGAAATGATTGATCACCTCTTTTTGCTCGTAAACTGGGAGCGCGGAATGAAATGATTGACCACCTCTTTTTGCTCGTAAACTGGGAGCGCGGAATGAAATGATTGACCACCTCTTTTTGCTCGTATACATGGAGCGCGGAATGAAATGATTGACCACCTCTTTTTGCTCGTATACATGGAGCGCGGAATGAAATGATTGATCACCTCTTTTTGCTCGTAAACTGGGAGCGCGGAATGAAATGATTGACCACCTCTTTTTGCTCGTAAACTGGGAGCGCGGAATGAAATGATTGACCACCTCTTTTTGCTCGTATACTTAGAGCGCGGAATAAAATGATTGACCACCTCTTTTTGCTCGTATACTGGGAGCGCGGAATGAAGTGATTGACCACCTCCACTATCTAAGGTGATATTTCTACTCGTATACTGGGAGCACCGAATGATACAATAGATATATCACGTGTTTCAAGCTCTCTAGAGCTAGTGTCAGCGTAACGTTGCTAACATTTTCATCAGCTGTAACTTCTCGCTTATAGGATGTATTTAGTGGATACTTTAGTTGTCTGAGACTATATTTATTTCTTCAGTTCATTCAAAAAAATAAAATTGAAATTTGAAACAAACCCTAAATAGCTGTACAGAATAGCAACACAAAACAACATTATTTGGTAAAACAATGGAAGTACAAATACTGCTTTTAGGAATTAACCATCAATATTAAGTTCCATTTTAACACGTCTGAGGACTTGTGCAAAATTTCAACTTTAAATTCAAAATTAAGGTGCAATTTCACTAATTTAAGACCCGACATCCCAATTATACAGTAACTGGTGTGCACGGCCCGCCAAAAATGACGGGATTCAATACCTTTCTTGAACAAACTTTCCAGACTTGGATGACTAACAAAAATATATATCAGTACCCGTGATAAAAAAATATTATTGTACTTGCGCAGTGGTGAAACTCGTATCACAGATACGGTCATTATGGCTATCTTCATGAGCATGACAGAGACATGGAAGAAGCAGACTCAAAACAAATAAACCAGGCTGTGGTTAGGTAGTAGCAGGACCCGTGGAAATTCCCCGGTGGACCGTGTAAAAATTCTGTCAATATTACCAAACCTATGCAAGCCTATCGTAACTTGATCTAACCAAAACTATCCTAAACGAACACATCCTGATACAATTCAAACATATCAATGCATGTAAAGGCCATCTTTTCATGTTATACTGAGGAATTTGGTATCCATGATACAGCAAAAACCCAGACATCCCATGTTTCTTAAGAATCGGACGACTAACAGATATATAAATAAACACACAACGGGTATTATTACGTTAGAATAGTGTGCACGGCCCGCCAAAAATGACGGGATTCAATACCTTTCTTGTACAAACATTCCAGACGTGGATGACTAACAAAACTATCTATCCTAACAGTATCCGTGATAAAAAATGAAAAATGTTATTGCATTTGCGCATTGGTGAAACTCGCATCACAGATACGGTCATTATGGCTATCTTTATGAGCGTGACAGAGAAATGGAAGAAGCGGACTCAAAACAAACAAACCAAGGGTATTTTTACGTAGTAAAAGGACCCGTGGAAATTCCTCGGACCTGTGGAAATTCCTAAGTGGACCCGTGTAAAAATTCTGTCAATATTAACCAACCTACGCTAACCTATCCCATCCTAATCTAACCAAACCAATCCTTAACGAGCACATCCTGGTATTAATCAAACATATCAATGCATGTAAAGGCCATCTTGTAATGTTATACTGAGGAGTTCGGTATCCATGATACCGCAAGCTCAGATATCCTATGTTTCTTAAGAAGCGGACACCAAACAGATGTGTAAATAAACACACAACGGGTATTATTAGGTTAGATAAAATTTTTTGAACGGCACGAAAAACTTGTCGTTTTGGATGAATTTGAAAAAAAATTAGATAGGATTTATGAAATTGAAAACGAAATTCTGAAAATAAGTATCAACAAGCGCTTCATCCTAGCTGTAGACATGGTAATTTTCTCGCTATTAATCGCTGAAAAAGTTGCATGTTTCCTATTTTTTAAAAGTAATTTCTACTTTCACTACAAAATGTAGACAAAAAGATATACATACATATACCGGGCTTATCCTCCCTATGGGAGGGCAGCCGACAGCAGGCCACAATCACCACACTTAGTCACTAGGAGGCGAGAGAGGCAGCACTGGCCGCACCTGATCTGCCAGGATCAGCAGCAGCCCAGCACAACCACCTTCCACAGTCAGGCCCGACAACCACAGCTGGTTTACCCCGACCGCTTCATTGAGTGCAGCCCCTCCCCCCGCACATGACAGGTCAACCCCATCACACGCGGGCAGCTTCCAGTAACGCGTCAAAAATAAAATTACCTCCTTATACACTGCCCCCACTCACTTCTGTCCGCAGCCATCCCTCTCGCCATGTCCACAGTCAGACCCCTCTCATACAAAGCACGTCGCACCCCATCCATCCAACTCATCCGTGGTCTACCTCGCGCTCGAAGACCACTCACTTCCGACATATATATCTTTTTCACCAGCCGCTCAACATTCATTCTTTCAACATGCCCAAACCATCCAAGCACTCTTTCATCCACTCGCCTGCTCAACTTTTTGATAACACCCGTCTGCCCCCAAACCAACTCATTCCTGATCCTATCTCTTCTAGTTACTCCATACATGCTCCTCAAACACTCCATCTCAAACACATCCAACTTCCTCCTCTCAGCTGCTCTCAACTCCTCAACTCAACAAAAAGATATAAAAATGATAAATTTAAACCAAGGTTGCTACGTCGATGGAGACTGTGTGCATTATTTTACTTAAAACTGGGAGAGAGTACTGATTAACGAGTCGTCTTCGAACGGCTGTAAAATGTTAGCTCATAAATCAGCCGCATTCAGTAAAAGCATTTTTGGTTTCGATATATTTACTCTTGGAAGATTGGAGAAGGCAGAATTCTTGAATTCTCTGCATAGAAACATTTAAAGGTTTTGAAAAAAATATTGGTCGATTTTAGAACTGTAATCAAAATTTAAGAAGATGATTTCTTCGTTTCTCGTTTATACACGTTCAGCTGTTCGCTATTTATGTCTAACTAGTCCACCCCTTTTATTTGAAATAAGAAAGAAGGCAAAACGATAGAAAGGCCATAAAATAGAAAAATTCAATCTCTCGAGAGTTGATGAGGCCGAATGCACACGGCCCGTATCACAGATACGCTCATCACGCACTTTCGGCTGGCTTCGGACAGACAGAGAGACGGACGGACGCGGCTCTTATTATAGTATAGATTTGCATGCACTGACCGCGAGCCGTAAGGAGTAAAATCTTGAGGTTTTGTACCAAGTCTTCTACTCTGACCGTCTACAACGGTTCGTGCAAATAGCACATTCCCAAAGTCGGTGGCGCAGCCCGCAGAAAATTTCGGGGATGGGGGGTCGGGCAGTTCCTTCTTGCGGCGCTACAGCTCAAAGTAGGGCAGTTTACTCGCTGAACTTAGAACATTGGACATGTGATTGTTGAACTACCCTTATCATTACCCCGAACATCAGTTGGCAGGCTGCAGTTTTATCTGAGTCTGGTCCCACTGTGTAGACGGATATTATTACCCTTCGTTTATTATCTTTTGAGAGAGAAAATGCGGTTGATTAGGCTGCTTTTTGTGCAAGAAACGCGACAAAAACTTGGGAAATGTTCCCAGGGTGTTTGGATTGGCTTCTGTCTGCCTGTGAACATAAACACTTCGTGATATCATTTTGTAATTTTCAATTCTAACGCACACCATCACATCTCGAACATCCATTTTCCAGGCATTGTTTCCAAGCATTGACCAGTTGATTGATCTCCATTTTCCAGGCATTGATCAGTTGTTTTGGTGCGTATTTTCTTTGAGTTGTTGAGTATAGTTTGAATTTGCGTACAAGTGTGATTGTACCAAAGATATGTACCCAGATACTCCCACGGTTGTTTTTAAGATTGTGGTCACATGATTGTAAGCGATGCGAGTTCTCACGAAATAGTTTTGTTATTTTCTGATGGTTTTATTTGGAACAGGAAGTGAGCCATGGGTTGAGTGAGCTGCTGAAGTACGAGGGCGACGTTGAAGAAGACATGTGCCTTACTTTTCAGGTACGTAAGAAAATATTCTATGCTCGAAGTATTGAGGTCAAAATGTTTGTGTTGTTGAATGCTAAATGTTGAATTTTTTTCCCGTCCTACAAGCAACAATATATATGAGCTTGTGTGGTAGATAAATTTAGCATGGAAAATAAATCTGTCAAATTTTTCAAGCCTATACTTAGCAATAAGATTGAGTTATTAATAAATTTTTCAAATCTTCCAAGTACATCAAGCGCCTATAAATAGCAATCAGATAACACAGGCTTTCTTAATTACATTTCATGGCTGGAACATTAAATCTGTCATTTGTGTTCATCGTGACAGGTTAGCTTAGAAGAATATGGTGAGCCTCGTACTTTCAACTTGAAGGAAAACGGCGAGAATATTCCCGTCACTAACGAGAACAGACAAGAGTTCGTGAGCCTGTACCTAGACTGGATCCTGAACACCGCAGTGTACGAGCAGTTCCAGGCCTTCTACCTCGGCTTCCACACCGTCTGCGCCTCCAACGCGCTTATTGTAAGACTTATCGTAAGACCCATCAAAAAATGATGGGATTTAAACAATTTAAACAATTTAAACAATTTAAACAATTTATTTACCACAGGAGATACAGAGATAAAATGTTTCTTAAGTCTAGTACAATGGTCAAATTTGAGTATAGCTACCTGTGGGCCCGAATAAGTTCAGTGACTTCTAGGGCATCCTACCATCAAGGTTAGTCTTAGGAGTACAATAATGTTTAACCTAATTCACTTAAACTAGAGACGCATTAGACTGATCAATGAGATAAGTAACTCGAAATTAGACACTTTATTTCACAATATAGTTTATATGGACTAGATTTAACAGTATATTCGACAAACGATTCAAGAACAGACTGAAGATCGGCGAAATTAATCAAGGCGAATTACATTATTAGGACCAGTTATGTAGGGGACAAGGTTTGACTCTGTGATCTTACACGACTAGTAATCTGATAGGAAGTGAGATTCAAGACTTTTTTTGAATACCTTATAAGAATTACTTTCACGGATCTCCGCAGGTATTGAGTTCCAAGTTTTAGTTCCAACGAAGAGGATACTGTGTTGTGACCGAGCCTTTGAGTAATAAGGAAGCATGAATTTACTTCTATTTCGGGTTAAATGGTCGTGATGACCAGTTTGCGTAGTTAATAGTTGTTTTAGGCTATGGTCGCCATCATTTGTTAATGTTTTGTAAATGAAATTGCAAATGGAGATTTTGTAGAGATCCGAGAGCTTAAGTATTCGTAAATTTTTGAATGAGTCATTTGTGTGAGCATTATATTCTAGATTCTTTATCGCTCTTATGGCTCTTTTTTGCAGGGTAAAAATTTTGTTGGTTTTATTTTATCAGTTCCGTGCCATGCTTCTATTCCGTATTGCAAGTATGGTGAAATGAGCGTTCGGTAGAGCATTTGTAAGGCTGTTCCAGGCAGGAAATTCTTAACTTTATTTAGGATTCCGATAGATTTTGATAATTTAGAACTAATATGAGCGATGTGCTCTTTAAAGGTTAGATTTTTGTCTATTATGATGCCAAGGAATTTACTTGAGTTGGTTTCTTCGATTTCACCTTCGCCAATTTGAATGCGTGGGAGAGATATATTTTTCTTGTATGAGAATGTAATATATTTTGTTTTATCGATATTAAGGCTTATTTTATTAGCTTTAAGCCACAATGAAACCTTATGAAGTTCATTATTTATACGCTCCGCCATCCTAGCGGGATATTGGTCTGGAAGGACCGCAGAAAGGGTACTGTCATCGGCAAAAAGTATGAATTTGAAGAATGATGTAGATTTAATGATATCATTGATAAAAATTAGAAATAGGAGAGGCCCAAGGACAGATCCTTGTGGAACCCCATGGCTAATTGTCTGTGGGTCTGATTTTGCGTCGTCAATGACAACGTATTGTTTCCGATTTGCTAAGTATGATCTAAACCAATCATGGGCAGCCCCTCGAATGCCATAACAATGTAGTTTCGAGAGTAATACGTTATGGTCCACACAATCGAATGCTTTTCGAAAGTCAAGAAATACGGAGAAAACAAGCTTTCCTTCATCTATATTAGAATAAAGGTATTGCAAATGATTTAATACAGCTTGTGTCGTAGATTTCTTAGAACGAAAACCGTATTGTTTGTCGTAGAGGAAAGATTTTTGTTCAAAATACGAATACACTTTTTATACACAATTTTCTCGAATATTTTGCTAATAATTGGTAGTACAGAGATAGGTCTATAATTGTTAACGCAGTTTTCATCACCATTTCTAAAAATAGGGGTGACTCTCGCAATTTTGAAAGAGTTGGGGAAAATACCTTGAGAAAGGGATTGGTTGATAATATAAGATATGTACGGTGCTATTATATCAGCTATAGCCTTAAGAACTTTAGCCGAAAAATTTTTCAATCCACTTGATTTATTTTTCAAGTTGTTTATGCACGTAATTACATCGGAGGGATTGGTTGGCTTGAAAAAAAAAAGAGTTAGGTTCACGGACATGGTCCATGTATTGCAAGTGGTCTCTGGATTCACCGAAGACACTATCGGCTATATTTTTTCCTATGTTTACAAAAAAGTTGTTAAACACAGTTGCAATATCTTTTTTCTCGTGGTATTTTACATTTTCGTGAACGACGGACTCAATTGTTTTCGTAGTAATATTATTCGGTTTATAGCATGAATTAAGCAGGCGCCAAGTTTTTTTAATATCAGTTTTGTATTCAGTAAATTTGCGCGTGAAGTAGTCTCGTTTTGAGGTTCGTATTTGATTTGTCACATGATTCCTGAATCTGTTATACGTTACTTTAGATATTCGCCCTTCGTATAGTAAGGCTAGGTACGCTTGACGTTTCTTTATATTGATCACGATATCTTCAGTAATCCAGGGCTTTTGTCTATTTTTCGGCGTAATTGTGCGGGTGATTATTGGACAGCACTGGTTATATGTGGTCGTTATAATTTCAGTTGAATTTAGTATTGCTTCATCAATGTTAATCGCATTATTGTCCCGTTCATAGACGTCTAATGATGGCATTAATTCTTCTAGAACAGTTCGCATTGTTCCCAAGTTGTATTCGTTTACACAACGAAATGAATAAGTATCAGCCTGTGGGCTGGAATAAGGATTATAGACATTTTTCTTGATGAGAAACACCGGGAAGTGGTCAGATAAGTCAGAAATTATTATTCCGGTAAGAAAATCAGTCGGATCTAACATAAAAATATTATCGAGTAACGTAGCCGATTCAGAAGCAACACGTGTAGGTTTCGTGATGATTGGAAGGAAGGAGCTAGATTGAAAAACATTTATGAAGTTTGAGATTTGCTCACAGCTATCATATTGTAGAAGATCGTAGTTGAAATCCCCGCAGATTATTATGTCATTATATAGAGACTTGTTGAACTGAGATATAATGCTTTGAAGCTCGTTCAGGAAAGAGACGTTACAAGCTGTTGGGGGTCTATATACTGTCCCACGCATAATCCGTTTACCATTTTTCGTTAGTTCTATAAATAAGGTCTCAATATGTTCACGATTCATAGTTGCACTTAAAATGACTTTTGAAGATATATGTTTAGATATGTACGTACTGATGCCACCACCACGTTTGTTACTACGGAGTGAATGATGGCTGTAATAGTTTTGAATTTGAATCAGGTCTTTAGATGAGTCGTCTAGCCAACTTTCGGTGAAACTGAGAACATCAAAATTGCTGTTCAGCTCAGTGATAGTACAAGATATTTCATCTATTTTCGGATAAATGGATCTACAGTTCCAACATAGTAGAGAAAAATCGTTACAGGTCTTCCTCATCGATTCATTGAATTTTTTAATATTTAGGTATTTACAGTTGCCAGTTTCATTTAGGTTTGGGTGCAGTCTATTCAAATGATTGAGATCTGGATCAATATTGTCGAATATGTCAACATGGTCAGTAAGTAAAGAGACAGTAAGTAAAATGTAGCGTAGAAATAAAAATGATAAAAACTACAGGATCAAGGTAAAAATAAGGACATTCCTACTTAGAATTATACTAAAAAAAAAAGAGAAACTAAAAACACACAGATTATTAGTCTAAATTGTTTAAAACCTAGTATGATTTCATAAGGAGAGCGCAAATTCAGTCCATGAGCAGGAACATTAGGGATCATAAATGGCAAATAATGTAGTTACAAGGCTGTCGTACCAGTGGTTTCCGCATATAACACTTATAAGATGTAGCAAGGACGAAATGGATTTAAAAACGAAGTGACAGTGAAGTTATTTATGGAATTTAAAAAAATCTTGCCTATCTAAATTGTTTCCAGATTCAGAAACACATACACGAGTTAAGTCTGAACAGTAAGTTCGGTATGAGCATTCGATAAAAAAGAGAAAGAAAGAAATTGAAAAACAATTTAGTAAGCAGCAAAACAAGGCTGTAAGGTCGACGTGGATGCCTTGAAGAGGTGAAGGTAATTCAATCAAAAATCAAGAAGAAAACATGTGGACAGATATCAAAATAATATTAAACTCAATACGTCAGTCTAAAAAAATACTAATCATGAATAATTTCCTCTGAGGACTTGCCGACATGTTGCAACAAGTACTTGTCTAGTTCTTCAGGTGTATTGATGGTTAGAGATCTCTGAGTTACTTGGCCGGGTATCTTTGGAGAGAAGACGTTGATATTGCCATCAAAACTTCTTGCGGGTCCTATTTGTTCCGGATATTTTCGTTTGGCCAATCTCAGAGTGTACATTATACTTGCTCGCGAAGGTACTAAGTATTCATTCACGTAGAGTTGTTCCGGTTTTGTAACACGGCAGGCTGTGAGAATTTCTTGCTTCTTTTCGTATTTTCGTAGCTCAAAAGAAATGTTTCTCCTATCGACGTTTCCGGGTGGAGGTTTTTTCCCAATCTACTCGCTGTGGTGATGTCAGAGTTACTCAGGTTGATTTTGAGTTGGTCCTTCAGGATCTGGCACACAGTTTCTATGCAATTTTCTTCAGGACGTGATTGCGGCAGTTCCCCTGAGATAACCAAAGTGCGTTTTTTGTTCTCCAATTCTTCACGTTCTTCTTTCCGTTCGAGTCGCTCTAGACGAGAGACTAAGGTATTTATTTTCTTATCTTGTTCTTCAATCCTTGCATTTTGATTTGATTCTTTCTTCGTTAGTGTTTCAATCATCGTTTTCAAGTCACTAATTTCGCTTTGAAATTTCTTCATTACTGATTTGAAGAGATCAATTAGGATGGAAACTACTCGCTTAGTCTGTTTTGGCAGACCTTGTACGTCTGGATAGTCAAGCTCCAGCATACCCTCGCTGTTGTTGTCCTTGGTTGGGCTTGTCGCCATCTTGTGAGGAGGGAGACACTCTCAAAAAGAAGCAAGGGTTGAGTGCTTGTTCTGATGGAATATCACACTTTTTGTTCGATTTTTTTTAATTTGGTTTGATAAAATTTAGATAAAATTTATTCTTGGATTCTCATGGTCTGAGTGGGCACTCTTTTTTGGTTAGAAATGCATGATCATTAACCAGTTGGGCACTTTGTTTCGGAGCAAAGACACAGACGTCCTCACTGCCTCACTGCACTCACTGCAATCAGATTACTTTAAATTAAGACAGATTACTTTAAATTAATCTCAAAATGTGGAGAGCAAACAGAATTATCCATCCCAATAGTACCCGCAATAATATTATTAAAATATTCTTGTACTTGTGCACTCGGGAAACTCGTATCACAGATACGGTCATTGAGCATCCTTTTAGACGGACCAACCAATTGAATGAGTGTTCAATGAGATTTCCATGGTAATAACATAGGAGAAGATACACCTCCAAAACGTGTAAATTTATTTATTTATAAAAATTATGGAGGCACGTGGCGTTTTATTGTACATTTAAGTATGATACATGAGTTGATGTTGAAGCTGCCACATTGCTTACTGAGGCATACTACTGTACTCCTGCCGTCAAAAAATGAACACTTTCTTTCTTTGAGTTAGAGTTTTATTTTTTTAGAGTAACAACCGTGAAATAGTCGGTCCGGAGCTCTTAGTATTGAGTAAACACAATGTGCTAATAATGACATTGTTAATTGGTGACGAGCGTAGACAGGAAACAGACCAGAAGCATATGTGCTTGATATTTCGAATGGTTTTAAATGATTACTCTTCAAAAAATGCATGAACAATGATATCAGTCTTATTTGTTTGGTGAGTTAATCTACACTATAATAAGAGCCGCGTCCGTTCGTCTGTCTGTCCGTGTGTCACACCCACCAGCCGAAAGTGTGAGATGAGCGTATCTGTGATACAAGCTTCATCAACTCCACAATTTTTGGTGCCATAACCCAGCAGATTGGTAGTCGGAAAAATATCACGTGTATTGGTAGGTTAGATTAGTTTGAATAGAATATCAGCTGTTGAGACTTACGAAAGTATAGGAAAGCCATAGAATAGCATGGGGAATCATGATAAAGCCATGTTGAAGCTCAGTTGACCCGATATCTAATCCTGTCATTTTTTGACGGGCCGTGTGCGCTAGTATTTATAAATTATACATCATCGTTTATTAGTTATGAAAAAAATTAGCTTAGAAAACGAACTTTTTTCATCGTTTTCTTCTTCCTCAATTGTGTGCACCTAATCAAGATGTAACCTTACAGTTTTCAAATCATACGCTGATGGAAGTTTTCCGTGAAAACAGCTGAGTTTTCATGAGCAGTAGCTTTTTCATTAAATACGTTTTAACGACTGTATAGGTAAGTTTGGCTAATAAATCACGCTAGATTTCAATGCAGATACGTTTCTTTTCGTTTTTCTTTTTATTTAATTGAAACTTATCTGAGACGGTGTTAGGTTCAACATCATACAATCATCGCTAACGTCTTATCTCTTTGAATTCATAACTTCATTCAAGTGCTGCGCATACACCCACTATCTGCCGATCGACAGATGGTATTCTGGTTGTGTTTGAAGTGTAATTTGCATGTTCACACCAACACCCACTATCTGATGATCGACAACTAGTAAACTGGTTGGAGTAACTCACCCAGTCTTTCTCCTTCAATTTACTTTAAACTTCCATCACCTGATGAATGTTGTTTCGTACAACAATACTAAATGTTGAAGTGTTTGAAATGTAATTTACATGATTCGCAAAGCGCCATTGTGCGGAGATGCCCACACGGCAGATAGTACAGTTTCCGTGTCGAGCAAGATGCCCACCACGGTAGGCCTAGAGGAAACAAGGCAGAGTCATTTCCATGGGAGAAAATATAATCCTCTTGTTCGGCTAGCCAATGGAGCGGCTTTGTTTTAAACAAACGTTCAGACTTCACCATTGCGACTTGTCGTTAGGCCAATCGTGTTGCCAGATTTGGGGCTAGCAGTATTGTCAGATGCACTCTGAGCGCTGGAATTGGTTCGTTGCCATGACGTCAGCATTGCCCCATGGTCGACGAAAAAAAGACTGGTTTGACCCTATCTTGTTTCTTCTACCATGGTGCCCACACAACAAATAGTGCAGTCCTCGTGTCATGCAGATGCTGCGCCCGGAGGAGGTGGAGATGTTGGTGTGCGGGAGCCCCACCATCGACTTGGACGAGCTCAGGAAAGTGACTGAGTACGACGGATACTCACGGGACAGCCCAGCCATCAAGTGAGCTTCTATTTCTCGTGTTTTGTTTCTGTTTCGTGGTGTTGTTGGACTCAAGTAGCATCACCAGCGTGGAGACTTGGTAATCTGCAGAATTTTTCGTAAGATTGTGTCAGCTAACTAGGTATTCTTAATTCGGATTGAAATAACCCCGTAGAATTGGATTTTACAACATAAAGCTTCTCCTTAATACGTCTAGGGACTATGGCTTAGATTTTTTTGCAACGTGTAATGCATTTGAATTTATGTTCTACTCATTAATGTAGGAATCACGCAGCAGAAATTGTAAAATGGAATTTAAAGTTTGAAAAATTTACAATCATTAGTCTTAATCCTTTTCCGTGGATTTAAAATCTGTGTAGTAATTCTAAATTTCGGCTGTTGTACTATAAAAGTTCAACTTGCAAAGCTTGGAAACGTCTCATTATGTAGAACGATAGACAGAGGTATGCGGAATAATAAAATTGCTCATACAACAAATTTATTTCTAATATTCAGTTATAAAACATTGAAAGATTGTATCATTCACATCGGGAATTAGTTCATTTGCTACGCATCGCGAATTCAACGGATTACATTTTATTTTGAGTGTTTCTTTACCGTTTTTCTTAAATAAACCGTTTTTCTTTCTTTTTTTCTTAAGTACTCGTACATTGAGTAGGAGATTCAATTCGACGGCAAAAAGTGCGCTCGCAGAAATGCTTTGCATTCCCGCACACTAACATCTGTGAAATCAAGATGGCTTTTATTTGACGTAAAGCAAATCATTGTTCTTTAACAAAACCCTATTTATTTATCATGCATTATTTCCAGGAAAATTTGATTTCTTTGGGAAAATTAGTCTCGTAAAGGCGGATAACTTCTGCAACTTGTATTCGAGATTTACGCCGAAGTAATTAGCCGATCTCAGCCAGCTTGTGATGTGTCACACGCTTATCTGATCGGTTGCTATAAATAATTCTGAGATGAGAATGTAGGTTGGCGGCCTGGTTTTGTTGAACCTTTCATAAAACTGGTACCTCGTGCTGCAGGCAAGTTTGTGGATAGTGCAGTGGTTAGAGTGGCCGGCATCCGTTTTCAAAATGGTACCCTTAGTTTTTCAAAGGCTAATTCTTTTCATCAAGAGAAATTGCCATATTAGTGAAATGAGTATACTAGAATTAGTGACCATTTCTCTTTAACTCTGGATAAAAACAAGAAATTAAACTTCAAAATTGAACACAGAGTAAGCATATACAAAAAATAAATTTGTTAAGGCTTTCACTCTTTAGTTTTTCGTACTCTATGCATTAAACATAGTCCGGCCTGTCAACCTGAGTGACGTTTAACTCTTACTTGTAATTCACTTCGAGTCGTGGACTCACTGTGACGTTGAAATACTCTATTTTTACTTTCTTTGTTTAGCATTTTAAAGTCACCTGTAAAGGCATTTGTATCGCACAATTCCCGTCACAGCAGTATATTTTTGTAATTCGGAAACTGTAAGTGCACAAGTTTCCCGGGATTATTTTAGCTTTGTCCAAAGGCTTCGTACCTAAAATTGTGAAAAACATTTGGTGTCATTGTTGCTCTGAATTATCAGCTACATATACTTTTCCAAACTAGTTTTTAAAGTTGATGCATATCAGATGTATGTTTAGTGTGGAGATGAAGAGGCTTATGGCAATTTTGCTACTAAATATTTACTCCAACAAAAAACTTAACGAATCAGACCCCCTCGAAGACGACAGTACACACAGCACACATTCATCTTTAAATATTTCTCGGACTATCACACTCCTACAGATTTGGTGGGAAATGTTCGAACAATGTTAGATTGCAACCTAAGGGTCGCAGGTGTCCTTTTTCTTGGCGATAACCTATATCACTTGTCTCTGTGCTCACATGCATGTTTAATTGTGAGTCTCCCAGCCCTCACACGCATGTGAACAGCGCAAATAGCGAGCTACCTCCCATAATGCGTCATTATATAGGTCAACAAAACGAGTTTAAGAATGCTGCTGCATAATGTTGGGTGAATGCTAAGTAAAATATTTTTAAACACAGATAAATGTTATGAAATGATTTAATTGAGTCCCGTAATGCGTGGTTATGAATAGGTCAATAATACGCGTTTAAAGATGCTCACACATAAAGTTCTCTAAGCTAAAGTTCCATAAAGTTCAAGAAAATATTTATTGAAAGCACCAATTTCATATAAAGCTAGAATGTTATGAATTTGCAAGTATTTATGCCACACAAATTAGAATCCGCACCCCAACTGTGGTGAGATTCAGATTAAGATGGTTATTATTCAGATAATTGACAGCACGGTTCACACCTCTCTTCTACACAGCATTAGCGCCTGTGGTGACTACGTAGCAATTCGAGTAATTGCTCAAAAGCGCCATGGTTCAGAATTTCATTCTAACAGCCACTTTTCCTTTCATTTGCTTGATTTGTAAAATTTCAAAGCAGCCGTACATGCAGTTACGAACGTTGTGCGTTTTACTAATTTAAAGTTCGCCCTACCGCACTTAATAGCATCTACATGCGTAACAAGAGTGATTCACATCATGCAAAAATACCCCCTGTAGTTAAAATTCAATTTTCCTAGCTTCTTTCCTTATTCATAGCTTTTAACGCATTGCGTATTATGGCTTATCAAGTCTCCCCCGTAACTGCAGGTGGTTCTGGGAGATTCTGAGCGACATGTCCGTGGCCCAGCAGAAGCAGCTGCTGCTGTTCACGACAGGCAGCGACCGTATTCCAGTGGGCGGCATGGGTGAGATGGTCTTCAAGATCTCCTGTTGGAAGGGCTACACGCACATGCTGCCGCAGGCCCACACTTGCTTCAACCAGCTCGTGCTGCCGCCGTACTCTAGCAAGAAAGTTCTCTATGACAAGCTTATCATTGCCATCAACAATTCCGAGGGTTTCGGGCTAGAATAGTTGTCTTGTTGTTCTTATTTAGATCTTGTATCTTGTCCTATTTAAATCTTGTATTACTAGGGTTTGCGTACAATCGAGTTTTCATTCACATGCCGTCCGTGATTCTGACCATTTTCTATCATGATCGTTTTAGTTGCGTTTGCTGTTTTACAGTACTGAAAGTGATGTTGCACATTATATCGTTCTATTTATAATCAACGAATTAAATAGTCATCATCTTGTACATAAATTTCGTATAGGAATAATTAAAAGATATGTAACGCATTGCTTCGTTCATCATGAACATTCCAATAAGTAAATGACAATTTTGAAACGTTGCTCATGGAAGATGACAGAGTTCTGGCTAAAATAATTAACGTGCGTCCAAATGTATGAAGAAATTCAAATGTATGTAGGAGAAGAAATCATCAAATATTAAGTAATTTTTTCATAGGCTTGTTAATTTCATCGCTTGTTCGTAATTTATGCCTTATGAGTGTATACTGAGAATTAGCGACTTGTTCTTCACGCAAACATTTTGTCACCACTTGAAATCGTTCATCCAGAATTCAAACTTATCAAAAAGCGTTGCTATATTTTAAAATTTTTAGCCCTGTTTGCGCACTTGAAAGTTTGAAAGGCAGAAGATTGAGTACATTCAGCGATATTTTTCTAGAATTTATCACCAAAGAATGGGCGTAATATTACTAGATGTGTGAGTATGACAAATATGTAAGTGTTATGTTAGATGTTATTTTTTTCGATATTTTATTATTTAAGAATGGGCGTAATGTTACCAGAAGTGTGAGACTAACACATATATAAATGACATGTTTGGTCGTAATTTTTTTAACTTCTTTAAATTAAAATCGACTCCAAAATGTGAAGAGATAGACGTGATAGTCTCAAGTATTTTGTAGACGTGCGGCATAAACTACGATTTATAACTTTTTTATTGTAATTTTTCTGTACTAGACTTTACTTAAAGGAAATATTTTCTAGTATACCTAGTCAGGTGAATAGCAATCCTTTGATTCAATTCTTGTTTAAATACTCGGTTCCGAAATTGAAAAACGCGTATTTTTTGCTTATCAGAGAAGAAAACTTACAGAAATAACGATGCTAATTTGATGCGTTGGGTAAAACAAATGCGAGGCTAGTATCCACCTTGAAGTACTTTCAGCTGCTAGATTTTAGAGTAAATATTTTGCACCTATATTTTTTTCACTTTTTGACGACTTATTTTATAAATAGTTTTAGGTAAGTACATGTATAAAAAACTATTAAAGATATCTTTCAAATAAATTTCTCTTCAGATGTCAATTTTTTCTCTCATAAATTATTTTGAAGAACTTTTTCATATTCATCACATAACAGCAGCGGTAAACTAGAAACATTTTCATTTTGAGACCATGATTCGATTACCGTTTTTTAATTCGGACTTTCTATTTTGACAGAAATTCACATGAGATGCAGCGCAATAGAGAACCCCACTATTAATTGAAGAAAATTAGCGATAGAGAACTCGATTTCGTGACCCATAAAAAATTTTCAAGTTTTTTATTGGGAACTGCCAATATACCCCAACTGGTAAGATACTACAAGTCAGGGATACACTTATTAATAAAAACCCTAAAAGTACGGTGCAACTAGTGAGGAATGCCCACCCCTACTAGTAAATACCCCAACTAGTACGATACAACTAGTGAGGAATGCCCACCTCTACTAGTATGTAAATACCCCAACTAGTAAGATAAAACTAGTGAGGAATACTCCTATGAGTAAATACCTCAACTAGTACAGGGCAGCTCACCGTGAGGAACAAAATAACGAATTTTAAAGTTAGTTTAATAATACCCAGATCAGAATTTAAGTATTCATTGAAATGAATTCGAATTCTTCAATTATAAGCCGTGTGTGGACTACATGCATTGATCATAATGCAAATTTTCAATTACGTGTAAAATAAGCTAGATCCTTTATTATTATTGGGAGTATCTGCACAACCAAACCTACATTTATATATTTTAAAACCCATTCGCGTTGTAGAAAAATTTCCATTCACGCAAGCAGCCAAGAAAAATTCTGGGTTTTGCTTGAAATGCAACGCTTCTCAAAGACTAGCAAATAGAGCTAATGAAATTAACGTTTCTTGACAGCTTTTGTGCTCAATTGTGTTCCGTAAATCCTAAGAAAAGTAACATACATTAAAAATCGTAACCTCGGCTTGGGTGTATCTCAGTATCCAGTTTGAATCTTCCCGATATCTCAAAACAGCTGATTTAATTGGAATTTTTTTTCCGCTCTCATTCTGTATTTTGTGTGACGAGTTTGCAAGTATTGCGAACGAAGTAACGAAGATATTCAACGCTTTTAGAATTCTACGCACTGACCCCTTAAAAGACCTATAGGTGTCCCAAGTATACTTGCTTTTGCTATAATAAACGTAGTTGTTTTTCCATATTGTACGATTCCAAATAATGTGATCGGGCACAGTAAGACATTTACTGTTTTGAGCGCTTTTTTTTTTCAATTGTTACAATAAACTTTGTGGTAATGCTTAGCAACCGATTAAGTTAACTTCATGTATAACTTTTGTTGATTTTAGACCTCATTCGTACGCTTAAGAAACGTGGAATGGTAACTGAACTTTCGTTGGTACATGGGAGGAAGTTTATGCCCTCAACCAGACCATTTAGCAGACCTGTCTGAGTGAACTCATGGGATTATACTGTTTGATAATTTTTATCTTTATTAGTGTTTCACCGTGAGCCAAACGACTTACTATCTTAGAAATTCTCTAGTCACACGCTCTTTCAAGTTCGCAATGACCCCAAAAATCTAGGGTTTATTACTCTCTGCGTCGGTTGAACGGAGTTAAATCAAGAGAGATCGTCATCGAAGTCACTGTTAACGAACTTATCAATCTCCCACGTATGTTAATACCGATAGACAAAACCCATAGAGATGCGATGGAAGAGGTCAGAAGTATGAATGGTAGAATATACACGATAGACAATGCGACAAAACACTTGAGCTAGTCATCGTTCAAGATGCAGATACATGAACAACTCACAATGTTTCAAAAAAGAGAAACAGCATGCAAAGACAAAGGCAATCTTGAACAAGCTAAAAAACGGTACGCTCACAATGTCAGGAACGTATCACAAAGACAAAAAGACATTGTGAACAAGTAAATACACAATGTCGTCGAGATTTCAGATCAGAAACTTTTTATTGTTAAGCAAAGTTCAACAGTCGAAATCACAGGTTGGTAATAAGTTCAACTGCTAGAATGACGGAGTGCGGAGAAAGTTCAATTTGCGCAACTCAGACTTTCGAAGAATATTATTCGGGCATCAAAAACCCACCACTGCCACAGTGTGAGCTGCAATCGTCAAAACACGAAAATTTTTAATTTTTGTGCGACATAACAATTAGCTAACAGAAGTTCGTTAACCAACCAAATGCTGCCTTCTGCACTCAAAGAAGTTGAAAAGCATTTCAAAAACAACCCGTTCACTTTCTTTCATGGCACAACAGTGGCGGACAATAGGGGATTTTTCTATTTTGAAACAATTAAATATGGCCGTTCAAAGCGTCTGATCTCAGCCCAGTAGATATTTACATCCATTGTGTATTTTGAAGCTTGCGCTTCCACCCACGAAACAAAGAAGTTTCTACAGCGCTGTCAAAAGTCTTGGGAGAATATTCACAAAATGCGTAATGGGGAAAAGAGATTTTCGTGTCAAACTTATGATTGCCATCTGGGGTTAAATAAGATACATTGAATAATAAAAACACATTTTTTCGAAAAGCTGAGATGAAAACCTATGTGTTATTATGTCACTCAAAGGACTCCGCAGCGGTATGCTATGAAATATACCTTTAAGTTTGCTTTTATTGCCGTAACTCTCACAATTTTTCTTTACTCCTTGTGCAACGCAATTTCTACATGTGATACAGTTTCTCAAATTTTAGTTTTTTTCAAATTCTAAATGGCGAAGGTCATGTTTAAATTGAAGGTAGGAGTTCTAATGACTAAAAAGGCTACCATATTTCTTGTAGTGTTAAAATACTTGAAAAAAATCTGATGATATTTCTATTCGGTTGGTATCGATACCGTGGCGTTTGTAATTTCCGTTGTTTATCATAAACCCTGATGAACAATTTGTAAACTTGATTTTAGATCGTGTATAGGGAATATTTGTATGTAGTTATTAAGCGATCAGTGCAATAAGCCTTGGTATGCGTAGAGAAGTCATGTTTTCTACCTGTTTTTCATCACATATCAATGTAAGCGATACCGTGAGCATCAGTTTTCTTCTCCGGGTCGTTTTAATAAAATAAATTTCCAGGTTTAAGTTTGTAGCTCTTATTATCCCTTTTATTTTATGTACAAAATAAAAAAATCATTTTTGAGTTATGCCTATTTGTACGACTTTGATAAGTTTTTCCTAGCACTCCATTGTGTCATTGAATGAAATAACATTCTTTTAATTTAGCCATTCCTAAACAAGAGTAACACATGTCCTGGTGCTACATACGGTAAAGTCATCAGAACGAAGTGTCAAAGTTGGTTAAACGTTGTTCTATCGAAACTTTTATGTGATGCATTGTTCTCCGATGCCTCATTCTGTCCATGTTTTCGAAAAATCTCGTAATTGTATTGCTCGTGATTGTATTACGTAATCGTAATACAATTACGTAATCTAGTAATTGTATGTATCGTTGTTGCCTACGACGAGTACAATCTCGAGTTCGTCATTGGCTGAGTTTAAGTGATTGCAATCCCACTGATACAGAAAGCAAAAACTTTTGTTGCAGTATTGGTATTATTTTTGGTATGGAAATTTTAAAGATGAGTTTTCAAATAATAAACGTCATAGTAGTAAAAGATGTTCCATAAATTCTTAGAAACTCTGCTCAAAAAGTTTTATTCCAGATCTCGAGTTCAATTCTCATTCTGGAATAGAAACGTACCCTGTGACCAAAGTAAAGAATTTAATTCCTCTAAAAAAACAGGGCAAAGGTCACTTCAATTCGACAATGAAAATAAAAGACCTAAAATCAGAGCTCCTGGTGTACAACCCTGCCTAGGTCTTTTACTGGAAGTGTACAACCTTGCCCAGGTCTTTTACTGGAAGTTTACAACATTGCCCAGGTCTTTTAGCGGAAGTGTACAACCCTGCCCAGGTCTTTTATTAGAAGTGTACAACCCTGCATAGTTCATTTATTAGAAGTGTACAACCCTACCTAGGTCATTTAAAAATAGCCACTTGTTAATCATACGTTGGTTATTTTTTATAAAACACTACAATGTCAACAATGTCATTCGGTAGAAGGGATCACCGTGAAAGGAATAAAAATGATTCGCGCAGCTAAGCATAAGTTTAGGCATGCAAGATGCGTTTTTTTATACTGTTCATGCTCTACATGTAGTGCGGTGGTTTCTTGATGAAAGACTGTAGCTGGCGCTTTTGATTGAAGTTTTACATCTCACATGTTAAAAAGCAAATGAAAATGGTGGAACAGTTACACAAGTACGATGTATTAAATTCAATTTGCTCAAAGATAAGTATCTTTCGCTGTACATAATCAGCATTTTTATCGTAATAAAATATTTTCTTTTTCTGTGTAAACATTCCTTACAAAAAAGAAGAGTATTTTCTTATGATTTCTTGTTCACTAACCATGTAAAATATGTAAATAAATTTTGCACGCTTAATTCTTAAAATTCCCTCGATCTTATGTTATGTGTACGTATTCCTGAATTACTCCCCAAAAGCTACAGATATCAAGAATGAAACTTTTGCTATGAACTTAAGGCTTATTTCTTTTGTTATTATCCGTTCAATTTTGAAGGAATTGCCTTCAGCTAGAAATAATGTGAAGCTGCTTGAATTAGTTTTCGTTCAATACTTGAAGTACCAAACTTTAAAATGGCGTCGATAAGTAAATGATTGGAGCCAGGGAAGTAATCTCGCTCAAATGCTCTGTTATCAACGTTGTGACAGAGGTGGTCTCTACCATCTCTTAACGTACATCATAGTGAACCTAATAAAATTCTAGTTTGTCTTAATGTTGAAATATCTCTGATAACAAATTAATGATATAATTGGATCACAGTAAATGCGTAATTTCAGCGGTGTGAGGTGGTCAATCTTAATTTTTTTGTTCCAATTTCCACCGTTACAGTAGAGTATGAGATTAGAAAAAGCTCTTGAGAACACCGATTTTCTCTTAAAGATCACACTTAACAGCTCGAGCGCCTAAGCAGTTTAGTGATATTGAAGCACTCTACGCTAAATACATGCAAGATGTTGTGTTGATCGTAGAACGTGACGTTCATTGTGTTCAAATTAAGTCCTAAGGATATGCGCAATTCTACTGAACTGTAAATAAACCATACGTCGAAGAAGTTTAGCTCGTTCAACTATGGATGTGAAAGGTTTTCTATCCCTCGAGAAAAGGAGGTAATCATCCTTGTCAAATGTTTCAGCTTGAGGAAGTGCAAGTCGTGACAGCACGTTAGATGTAGTTTATATATGGATTCGAAAATCTTTCTGCACCTCGAGAAAAGGACGTAATTTCCCTTGTCCAATGTTATATCTTGAGGAAGTGCAAGTCGGGACAGCTCGTTAGATGTCGACAAAAAGAATCTGGCAGATGTAGCTGTGCTCCTTGGAGCACTGCTCGTCGTTCCATACTCCGTTGTGAAGCATCACGCAGCTCTGCGGTTCGCTGGTGCCGCCACGGTAGTTGTTCGGCTGGTCGTTTCCCCACTCGCTGACTCCGATGTCACTGCCTAAGAAAGGAAATTTAAAATCAACATGTACTTTGCCCACTGTTTGTAAATACAGTATGGTTGAAAATTAAGCGAGAAGTTATTTTTTAGTTCAGATTCGTTCAACAAAAAAAAATTAAAATCTTCAGTCGTACAAATGAAATCCGTCTTATGATAGAGAGCGAGTAGCAAATGTTATGCTAGAGGTTTTCATTTGAGAAATTCCAATTTTATCTAGTAGAGTAGACTAAAGTGTCGCATTTTTATGTATGAAAGCTTTCCCAGGTGCTTCATTAATAAAGCAAAAAATAGCTGCCAGTTTAAATTTTACACTAACGGTACCGCTTCTTAAAAGTATTTCAGTGACATTAGATTATCTCAACCCAATAACATTAGTAGCAATGGGTCGCAATCATACATTTATTGCATGACCTTCAAGCAGTAAATTGTTCGCTATGAAGTTTTTGTGGAATAATGTAGAACTCCTACCACACATTTACACCATGAGCTTAAAGTTGTCAAATTTTTGCTGAAAATATTGTAATGAAATAATGTAGAGCACCTACCACACATTTATTTCATGACCTTAGAGTAGTAAAGTTTCCAATAAAAATAATGTAGAGCGCCTACCACACATTCATTTCGCGACCAAGCTTTCAAATTCCCACTTAAAATATTGGTGTGAAATAATGAAGAACACAAAACTAAAACTCACCGTCGAGCCAGCGAAAAGTTCGATTACCGGTGACGTCAGCCATGCCAATCCAGTGCGGGATGGAGCGAGTTAGGTTCGAATTGACCTCCAGATGCTGAGCTGGAGTCTGGGTGAGGAAATGATCTGGACTTACTAATCATAATATGCTAAATCTTTTAAAATCTCCTAGCGTTAAAATAGAACGAAAATCACTCAGCATTTTCGATGATTGACATTGGTGCATTGAAAAAAATATTCGTCAAGTTGAGAAGTTGAAAAATATATATGCTAAATTATTAAAATTACCAAAAAAGTTGCTGTTTAAGGATTCGTTGAGCAATATAGGGTCACCGAGACCTTTTAGTACAACCATAGCATCATAGGCGTAACTATGATACACATGCGTAAATTGTAGCTATGTTAAAACGAATTCATAAGTTAATCTGCATTATAAGACCACTCATAATCTCATGTATTTGTGAGCTTGAAACATTCTAATAATTTTTTCTTCTCTCTTATAGATACTGTAGGTAGGTAATCTCCAAAATATGAAAATAAAAGTATATTCGAATCAGTTTCTCCATGATGGTCGATACTAATGACAAAATTTGTTAATTTCACTGATTTATACGAGTAGATGGGCTTAATTATTTTGTGGCAACTGATGAACTTGCGCTTTTATCCCTCTCAAGTTAGAGTAATTGGATTAAGATTTGAGTGATAGTCAAAATATCACGAATCATTTGAGTGAGATTTAAATTTTTTTAAAGCCCTGACGACAGAACACGTCCAGAAGAGTCCTTTAATTCTCTCCGAACAAGCAATTAAGAACCTATAGCGTAACTATGATTTATTAAGTGAGAAAGCAGGCTAATAGGAGCCTCGCAGTTTATCCTGTTCCACTTGAAAAGAATAATCGATATCTTAACAATAATTATTTTATTATATATAACACAATCCCCAAAAAATCAGTTTGCAGATTTAAGACGTCCAGCGGCGCGAACAAATTCTCCGTATCCGACAAAATAAATTCCAGTGTGGTATGAATTTTGAATAGCCAATACTCAGTGCTACATGCAATCAGAGACTTGATTCGAGTTGATTTAGCTCTACACTAACTCTGGTGAAGAGCAGACGACCTCCCTCCTTCCTGCACGCGGCGTCAGCTTTGGTGAAGTTGAGCTTCGTTTGGTAGGCGCGGTAGGCGAAGGTACAGAGTCTGCGGTAGTCGTCCGGCACTGGGGCAGCAAGTAACAAAACAGGGGTTACGGTATTCTAAGTACGTCGGTCGGGCCTCTTATTTGGGCACTCTAACACACGATAGAGGAAACCGTTTCTTCTACGATGCTGTAACCTCGAATCATTTGTACATAGGTTGACAAAACAGGAGTTACGGTATCTTAAATACGTATGTTGTCCTTCTTATTTGGGCACTGTAACCTCAAATAATTTGTGCATCGGTTGATATAACAGGGGTTACAGTATGGGGTTCCTAATACGTATGTTGTTGTTCTTATTTGGGCACTGTAACCTCGAATCATTTGAACATCGATTGAGACGCTAGTGTTTGATGAAAACCTTAACGTATTTTGTTAATTCGTCAACCTTAAATATATATGTATATACTTCGACCCTCCGCGAATACAAGCTTTATGTAAACCAAAAATGTCCATAATATTTAGAAATAGGTATCCGAGAAAGGTGCTTGTTTCTTATAATTTTTGTGCTTATTCGAATTTTCGTCTATGAGATGCAGTTAAATTTTACAAAGTATTTGTGCTAAAATTAGATTTGCAACGTAACCCTCATAAGTTTTAAGAATCAAACTGCAACATTCGGATAAATGATTACTGAATAGTGATTTACGGCAATAGTTTTGTTGTATTACAGAGTAAATTTTTATCACAAGATCGTGATTTTATATTCTCAGCTCAATTAAAGTTGAATACATCCAAAAAGATTTCTGAATTAGTTCATGCGTTCATCACATGTCTAAATTTGAGGTTACGTGGCTGTGCTATAATGAATTTAAATTTGACATAATTTAAGTAATTTATTTAAATTTGAGATATTTTAGACCATTTGTGATTATTTGTATGCTATAATGAAAATTCAGTTTAAATTTAAGATATTTTAGAAGTAGGATGAATACGTCATTCGTCAATCGTTGTGCATATTTCAAGTAATTAATTTGACAGAATTTGAATATAATATCATGGCGAATAAAAGTTTAACGTATCTCCGAAGGAAATCGTTCGGAAAGAATGTTGCTTATAACTTAAAATAAAATTGTAATGCAATCCTCTTTGGTCGAAAACAAACCGAACGACTCGCTTATTGCCCCGGAAATGCTTATTTGAAGTACTTTTCGCATCTTCAAATTTGGTGTTTTATTCGTGACATGCTTTTTAACAATATGTTCGTTTAGATGCGTTTTGAAACAGCATCTTCTTTGCCATTAATCACTAGTACCTACTCAGCTGAAATTTTAATTTCCTCAATGATGCGTATTTGATGGAGGTTTACTCGTTTTTCTGATTGATTAATTTGATTTGGAAAAATTGACGAATACAGTTTGCTTTTGGCGAATGAACCTCGTGATGGGAGAGAGTATATGGATTTTATTGCAAATGTTTTAAAACCTTAGTCGTGGAATATCGTAAAGTGAATTAGAAGAGAGTTGACTTTGAAATTCAATCAATATTTTAATTCTAAAGAAAGAATATTTTCGCTCGGTTTATCTGAGTTATTTATCTTCACTTTAATCACGCTTATCAGTTTCAGTTAAAGAAGACAGTATTTAACATCTTTTGTTTCAAAATCTTGTAACGCAGAAGAGGCCAAACATTCCATTTCAAAGAAAAGAAGTAATAAAATAGGATGATAACGAAACTTCGCGCATTCAAAAATACTAAACCACTGCAACAACTCAAGACATTTTGAATTTACTAAAATAGCAATACTGTCCATAATCTTGAAATTTGAAGTTCTTTGACAAATATCAACCGAAAAAATGTTATTTGGTAAATTGGTCAGAAGCTTTTTTCCTGCTGTAGTAAGCTTTTTGCGGTCAGTCACAATGCTTCCCATAAAAGGTAACACTGTATTGAAAGGATACCTAGTTTTAGGGTGGATTATTCGGTTTTCTAACCCACTTACCTTTCCAGAGAACGCCGTACTGAGGAGTCATGGAGTTATGGACCCTTAAATACAGCCTCGCTAGTCCTCTTTTCGCCTTTTCATCCGGTAGACATTCCAGCAGCTCACACTGGCCGACGCGTGAGTCTGCTAGAGTTCCCTGCGATAGAAAACCGCCTTGTATAAGAAACAGATGTTTCTGTATAAATCAGTTTTGGAAAGAATAAGCTATTAGATAATAAGTTATTATTCTATAATTATTACATTTTACTGTTATATTAGTTAATAATTAACAAGGTAAAACGTATCATGCGCATTATTAATAAATCCTTGAGTTCCCAGTAGAAAACAGCCTTGTATGGGAAACAAGCATTTCTGTATAAATCGTTTCAAAAAGAATACGCGTACTTTAGGTAATACGCATTACCTGCACTATTAATATATCTTTAAGTTCCCACTGTCCCCAGATAGCGCAGCCAAGCGACACATCGTCACGTGGTATCAAGGTTTTGACGCATGTTTTCCTGATAGGCGAGCTTTTCTCTTTCGACATTTTGTACAACACACGACTCACAATTTACGTGTTTGGAACGTAAACATGATACGAGAAGAAACATGCAAAGGAAGTGACCTTCATTTCATTGCAAATACGTACATTTAGAGAATTTTTACAGCTTGATCAAACCTCAAAGAGGTGGTAAACTTAAAAAATTATCACTATTCTTATATTTTTTGAATTTATAAATTTCTATCAGAAAGGTAGTAAACGCTAAAAATTCCTCCCATGTATTTTTTATTTGGTTTCATAAATTTCAATTCAACTCCGACAAGTTCAATGAATTTTTTTTTCTACTTACTTCGTCGATGTTGTCTGGTGCCAACCAAGTAAAGCCAACACAAGTGGGCCGTTTTCTGTCGCCACACTTTCGGCCACACTCAGGAAGCGTGGCGCTTTCAGAAGGCCCAGACCCCGACAACTCGACGCTGCCGACCAGGCTGTATGATATCGCCCCCGAGGCAGGATGAGCTGGGTGAATAGGCGCATTTTCTTGAGCCAGTGTGACAACAACTCCCAGTAGAAGAGAGAGCTGCAATGAGAGACTTCGATGGGCGTTATTCATGATTTTTGTAGTATGGCTCTTCGAAATCGCACTTCACTTGAGGATCGTATGAAGAGAGATAGAATGCAACGACGTGTAATTGCTTAAGAGACTCTTCACTCTCACGCGGTACGTACGTGGGTTTCCTTTCTCAGTGGTCACACTTTTGGATAATCAGCTATATAACGCTATGTTTTATAAAAAACAGAAATTTTACGAAATTCAAACGCAAGCTTAAGTTCACGTGCTGTTTTTACGGTAGTTCTACGCCAAATGAAAACTTGAGGCGTGAGTTGCTAACCCTTACACTAGCGGATCGTTGTAACTGCAGCCCCTCCCTTTAATGCAAACATCAATTGTGAGATACGACTTCGCGGCGATTCTTCTAGCTTTAGAGCAACAAACTCATTCGGTGCGCAATTAACCTTCTGTACCATAGTGCTCCTAGTAGTGAATCGATGTATTGGCCGAAGTATGACGTTAAGAACAGTCATACGACAATGCAGAATAGTATAGAGCTGGGTAAATTCGTCCTCAATTATTGGTGATAGTTTCATTTCATTACCGAAAAAAGACTCGAATTTGAAAATTTACATCATAATATTAACAAATATTTGTTCCGACGCTGTAACGTTGTACCCTCATTTCGTGCGAAGCGTTCGTTGCAGACCTGAAGATATTGACAGAGGGGCAATTTTCTGAGCACTTATCTGTGTGACCTCGTCTTCGTTGTTTGTAGCTGATAGCACACATGCGCAATCAATAGAACTGACGTTCGTGAAAGAGTTTCAACTGACGACTAACAAGATCTTTACCGTTGCGTTTGTTTTCCTCGCATAAACTTCGTTTGCTCCAAGGTTCAAATTGAAGGTGGAGTTAAAGTTGATAATGCATATGTGGCTATTTGTGAATGACCTTACTTAACCTGTTGTTACTAAGCTGTGGCTGATTATTTTGAAATTTTAGGAGCATAACGCAAGAACTCAGGAAAAATAAGCAGAACCTAGTTGTAAGAGGAACTGATTGTCGACAATACCTTTTCCATTTTAATGAGTACTCTGGATTTTGCCAACTGTTTAGTCATGAATAGAAAGCGATGAGAGTTTTTATACAATTCATTGATAAATTTTAAGGAAGTCATTTCCAATGAAAGTACTTTCGCATTAAGCATAAATAGGGTACAGAATTTTAATGCTCAGCAAATGAAATAATACTCGATTTCGTCGCTAGACGGCCTGAATATTCCACCCGTTTGTGAGACTATGACCTCTAATTCATAAAATTTCTAAGTAATTTGAGCTTATGAACGAATTTTATTATTTAAATGTTTCTATGTAGTTATTTTGTGTATTTAGTGCAATTGCTACATTCAGATGTCTTTCCTAGTCAGTCAAGTCGAGAAAACTTCACTCGTTGACCTCGTTTGTTGGGATGAGATCCATTAATTTTTTTATTCAGTTTTATAATGGTCAGATTGTTCCATGCAATTCAAATTCTGTATTTTAGTTCTACATCAACCCCTCTATGAGAGCCTACTTGTGAACAACACTGGCTTCAGATGAAAGAATTTAAAATTGTTACATTTGTGTCAGTGGCTTTCAAGCTCTAAATCGATAATACACTTTTCATTACCAATATTTCCTATTCCTGCAAACAAAGTACAACTAACCAAATGAAAAGCGCTACAACCGAAAAATCGAGAGTAAACAAAGTAATACCCGCAGTAACTGTGCAATAGAGAGTAAACAACATAAAACGCGCTGTAACTGTACAATAGAGAGTAAACAATGTAAAACCCGCTGTAACTGTACAATAGAGAGTAAACAATGTAAAACCCGCTGTAACCGAACAATAGAGAGTAAACAAAGTAAAACGCGCTATATAACTGTACAATAGAGAGCAAACAACATAAAACGCGCTGCAACTGTACAATAGAGAGCAAACAACATAAAACGCGATGTAATCGTACAATAGAGAGTAAACAAAGTAAAACGCGCTATATAACTGTACAATAGAGAACAAACAACATAAAACGCGCTGTAACTGTACAATAGAGAGCAAACAACATAAAACGCGCTGTAATCGTACAATAGAGAGTAAACAACATAAAACCCGTTGTAACTGTACAATAGAGAGTAAACAAAGTAAAACGCGCTATAACTGTACAATAGAGAGTAAACAACATAAAACACGCTGTAACTGTACAATAGAGAGTAAACAATGTAAAACCCGCTGTAACCGTACAATAGAGAGTAAACAACGTGAAATGCGTATAACTTAACAATAGAGAGTAAACAAAGTAAAACCCGCTATAGCTGAACAATAGAGAGTAACTTAAGCAAGAAAAGACCTTCGCGTAACGTGAGCAAATAGAATGCAAATAACCACTTGATTGCAAGGCGCTTAGGTATTCTCTTTCTCTTCCGAGGTCACTTGGAATGTTCAGATTCCAAGGGAAATATGGAACTGCTGGGTAGCCAGACTTACAGCGTTCAGTTGTTGAATTTAAAATCGTAGCCATTTGATGCTGCGCCTATAATGTATTATAACTTATAGAACTCATATATCATATAATGTATTATAACTTATAATACATTATATATTATATATATATTATATATATATTATATATATTATATAATTATATATATATAACTACATTATACATTAAATATTATATATATATATAACTAAAAATTTCATAGACGTGATAAGTTTTTTGAGGATCTTTTACATCGCTTCTTCTTCTTCTTCCTCTTCTTCTTCTTCTTCTTTATGAATTTATATGAGTTATTTTTGCAAATGTAGTTGTATTTAACGAGATGCATTTGGAAGTCTTCAACTCCATGTCTATTTTCAATGATATTTCATGTCGTCATACTTGCCAACCTCGCATCTCCAGTGTAATTAATGTACGTTTAAACTAGTTTACATGCATTGCGTATATCTTGAAGTTATTGTACGCTCACAATAAAATCTCGTTTTGATTATAGAAACTAACTTATTAAACGCTTGCTGTACTTCATGACTTAAAAAAATGTAGTTGCGTGCATTAATTTTCAGACTAGATGAATTTACCTTCGGAGAAAAACTACTTGATTGAAACAATTTAGTCTATAATTTTTACTACTATCAATGATTTTAGGGTTGAAAGAGACTGAAGAGACGCAACCGTATTGCTCATCAGCTGAGACTCAAGGATGAAGAATTAGCGCCAATGAAATAGTGAAGTTTAGTTTTCTTTCAAATTGGCCTCCGACAAAAGGATAGTTTGTGAATACAAAAGAGCATTATTAGTTTTCCCGCATCCAACATTCATTAACTTCTCCTAAATTTGCTAAATGTGAATTGTCACTCGTAGGTATTACGATTTGATCTGCCATACGCTGGGATTTCCAAACATGCTTACTTGTATGATTAAATTAGGTTGGAGCACTCTTGCCAGTTTTAAAATAAAAATGATAGCAAAGATAGCTGATTTAAAAATAATTTTCCTTTTTTTTATGCTTTTTTGCTCCATTTTAAGTTGTATTCTTTTTGTCCTTTAGTCATGTCTTATTATCTGTATTTCAATTATCTTTTACATGTGTTGATAATGGTTTGAGCTTGCTGCCGAAACGTTCACTAATTAAAATGATTTTTAAATCAGCTTTCTTTGCTATCATTTTTATTTTGCTTACTTGTATATGTGTGATTATGGGCGTATGTGTGCTTATGGGTGTACATATGTGCACTTATACTTGCGTGCACTGGACTAGCAACTAGCATATAAACTATAAATACAGTCTTTTTTTCACTCTCAACTTCTAACACTACCTAACACGTCATTTTTCATTTTATTATTGTAAAGCATTTATAAAAAATATATATTTGTTATTTTATAACCCATATATTAAACATAAGATGCTTATCAACCAACGATCTTTACGTTACAATATTTAAATAGAAATTGTAAGCTGCAGTACACACTGAAAAATAGTTACGACCCGCCTGTGCTCATTATCCTATATTTTAATACATCACACAACGTTCCGCACAACGATAGGTATTATCATATGATCACCCATATATGTCTTACTGAGATTTGCCTCCAATGTAGAGGTTGGAGCTTATCAACTAATGACCGTTAAGTTAAAAAAAAATTTAACTAGATGAGCGAAACTTGTAATTTTCATAACTTTCATGTTTCTATACTGGTATTCGTGTGCATGCATGTGCCTATTTATGCGTACATTCATGTATATGTACGTGCATTCGTAAACTTACCCACCAGAATTTTTTACAAAACTTCTGATCAAGCGACTTACATTTGTCTTATGAACTTGCTGCGTAGGCTGAAGGGTGCTCTTTTAGGCAGTCACTTCACTTTTTCCCCCATTTTTCATGCTCACTTGAAATGACATTTTTGAATACCTGCCGAAAGAAGCAATTCTAATATTATTTCCTGATGTCAAGAAATTCAAAGCTTTATGTCATGTACATGTAAACTGTCAAAAGTGTTTTCACCCCCCAATGGTAAGCCATCGTCAATGAAATTGTATTGTATCTTATAATTGTAATTACATATATCATCATATCTAGATTAAGCAACTGTCGAGAATCTGTTAAGAATAATCAATTTTCGAATTAAAAATGAGAATTTAGGGAAAATCGTAACCATGTGTAATAAATTCGAGTTTTTGATCATGTGAATTAAATTTACGTGTAACAAATTTTGTACTTAAAAAAAAAAAAAAAAAAATACTTCAGTGGGTTTTGCTTTATGTGTTGTAAAAACATTGTAGGGTTCGCATTCAGCAGTACAGAGAGTGATCGAGTCCACACGTTCGTTGAAAGAATGTCAGCGAAACTTGAGAGGGTTCGGCTGAACCACATGGAGAGAAATTTATTGGAAGCACTTGTAAGCGTTGGGGCTGAGGACGCTGGACAGAAGAGGGTGACAGATTTATGACACACCATGGTAGGCTTAGGAGGTCCGTTAGAGAGCGAGCGATATTATCGAAAAGCAAACAACCTCAGAAGAAGGCGGAGATTACGGCGCGCTTGGCAAAACATTTCAACAGCAAATAAGAAAAGGACAGCCTCAGGGAAAACCAATGGGAACGTTAGAGGGAAGTCTAGGAGGACGCTCAAGAAGCCCGTGAGAACACGATTGGTCTCACAAAGAAAAGGGGGAGTACAGCTTTTGAACGGAGGGACAGAGCTGATGAGAGGTGAGCAGTCTAACGCGGTGCATCATCATAGAAAGAAGTACGTGTAACCAAGTGTCATACTGGAAAAGCATTCTGAAAAATATAAGTGAAAATTTTGAATATATTGAACGTATAGAGGAAGTTGAATAAGTTGTTTTGAGCCCGTAAATTAAAATGAAATTAAAAAAATGTCACGTCTATTTTCCAGGAATGAAAACATCGTAACCAAACTGTGCAGTATATGAAGTAATAATTTGAACGACAGTTGGGCGGGTAAGGAGTATTTCGGATCATAAGATATACAGTTCCTTTTGAAAAGAAGTTTTGAAATAAAAGTCATGAAAAATAATGTCACATTAACGTAAAAATTTAAAATAATTTTGAGCACAATTTTTTGGCAATCAAAATAAGTAACGAGCTGATAAATCATTTGCAGGCAGGGCGGTCGTCGCAGATGTCTAACGTGATTGGAGGTTACGCGCTAGAAGTCAGAAGTGGAGATTTGGAAGATGGTCGTCATAAATTTTTTTTGAACTGAGAATCACTTGTGGAGACTGAACTGGATTTGTGCCTTTGAGAAGGAACGTGTGAACGAACGTTATGACCACATCTGTACTGCTGAACGCCACAATAATTGAGGTGTATTCTGTCATATTCATGTGTGGGAAAGTGAGGGAAGGGCTGGCCGGCCAGATTTACTGGGATATCAATTGTGTGTAATTCAGTAGGGTAGACTTTGAGGCAGGTTGTAAAATTGAACTGGGTTCTAATGACATGTTCATAGATTGTGAGTCAATGTTATCGTATTGTATCAGTTCTGCCGTAATTATAAATTCATGCTGAATTCATATGGCGTATATAAATATCCGTCAATGCAAAGGCAGCTCATCGACACAGGTGCGCACAGAATCGCGCGGATGTAAGTCGTGTATCAACTCATCGGTGAGTACCTTTTCTTTTTAGTATATGTACTGTAATTGCCGATTATTATTCGTTAATTTTTGTATCGTGTATGTATCCCTTGGAGGTGTGCCATTCCTCAATTCCGACGGCCCTCCTAGAGTTAAAAAAATTGGCCTGACAATTTTTTTTTGAATTAGCTTTCAGCTATTTATTGAATATTGATCACTGCAGTCTGAAGCCAACATAAGACACACATGATAACTTGCCCTTAAGCCTATCACATTCTAAAATTAATTCCGCCGAAACAGGGTTCGTTACAATTAATAATCCTATTCATTACAATTAGCACGGCCTGATATATTGTGTTGTGTTCCACCGAATTAAAGTACATCATAATCTTTTGCGTGTTCACCCCTAATAACATTCATAAAGTATTACGGTTACGTCCCCTACATTCTCAAACATCCTACAGTGTTGATGACTTTATGTCTCGTAGTTTCAATTTACGCTTGCGTGTTCTGTTGTCCAAATCCTTGACGCTGTTGTTGACGGTTCGATGTTAACTCCTTTGGTATAGCTGACGAATTTGCTCTTCTTCCATGCCTCTCTTTTGGCATTTCAATAGCTTCACACGCGCGTTGAAGATGAGTACTTAATTTCAGGAGGAAGTCTTGCGAGCCCAATATGCCGACTCGTATAAAATTTCTATACACCACATTACTACACGATTGCGTTCTGTAAGGTGGATCATTATTACGATTCAAATTACCACCAAATCATGTTAAGTGCAATGTTTCACATATATTTTATGACGTTTATTCAAACTCAAACTTTTAATCGGCAGATTACTCATGAACGTCGATTCGTTGATCAGGCAAATCAGTACGTCAGTAAGTTACATTGATCTGTCGAAAATACGAGTAGAAGCGTCAATAAATTTCATTCACTACAGTTTCCCTTCACAATAAGGTCCTGAATCCCACGAGGTAATCCTGGAGAATCCGAGGTATATCCGGCGATGGTATCCTGTGTGCGCGGTGGAATCCTGTAGAATCCTCTCAGTATTCCTTGGTTTCGACGTAGAATCTGGTAGACACCAGCTCATACTTTATTTTTTCCGAGTAAACACTCTTATTTGTGCGAGACTTTCATGGGTTAATATCCTTTGAAGACCGTACGTATCATTCAAAGGCTATCCGACGTAATCTCTTTTAAATTTTTATTTCACGTGTAAATAGAGATGCCTAAAATGTGGCTTCAATATTCCAATGTGATCGTTTGCCTAGTAAAAAAAAATTCACAGGAAGCTTGCATGCGAGTTTCAGGAATGCCTTTCTAAGCGTTCATGTCACAATGCAAATTCCAAATTAATCAAGTTAAATTCAATACTCAATAATACAAAAGCATTATCATTGGTTCATTTGGGTACCCATTTATAAAAGCATTTTTGAACACTATTACATTACGGCGCCCTAGAACATTATCTGCTTTATTTTCGTATTCTCTTCCTTCCTTCCTCATCGTGATGTTTAGTCACCCGGTGCTGTTATCCACTCCGAAGCATGGGCACTAATTACTTGAGATGCCCTTTCCTGGCTCTGCTTGTTAGCGACCCATGTCTACAGCCACAGCTCGACCGCGAGTGGCTCTGAGGCAATTACTTGTGCCCTCCGCATTCTTCTGAGCATGCTGCAAGTTTCCAGCTATACATTCGTTTTTGTCGCCTCTCACTGCAACGCTTGAATTTGGGGCAATCCTTTTAAACATTTCCAATACAGGTGCAATGTGTCCCCTATGTTGTGTTGTTGTTCTATCTTCTTCGTTCTTGTAAAACAATTGGTTGTGTTCCACGTGATTTTTCCTTAATTTGCTGCTTATACAAGACGTATTCGTGGTATGCAATTGTTCTGGCCTGTTTTGTGCTGAAGTACATACTACGCTAATCTACCAAGAATTTAATTCCTTAAGTCTGAAAAGAAATGTTCTACACTACAGAGTAAGATGATACTAATTCCTTCCGGAATACCGTGTTTTACGATATTCTTTCAGGGCAAGAGAAAGACACAGAGTCAGAAAACTCAACGCTACAGCACGAAAGAATTCGCAAATTTTAATCTGATGCTAAACATATTTGAAAAAAAAAATGAAATGAAAAAAAAAAATAAACAATGAACGGTCTAACGGTATTGATAAAATTAGCAAGCCTGAGATAGCCTCACCCTAAGAACTTTCCGATTAAACTAATTAATTCACTAGAGTTATTTCGCGTGCGCTTCACGAAATGCTGGCGAGGGAATATCAGCATACTACAAATGAAACAAAGTACTCCTCTTGAGAAACACACGAAGTTAACGTAATAAACGCTCAATTTCCCTTTACTTAGCAAGAGAGAAAAATGAGAATTAAGCATATTATAAGATTAGATCACTCAACAAGATTTTCGTCCAGACGAAATTTCTTGTGAGCAAAGAAAGTTGGAGTTACATAACCTAGAGCATATTCCTATTGAACGAAGCTTCACCCTCTAGTGAATGAGATTAGATTCAATTCACAGCTAGAATAACACAATTCTACTAAAGAACACATTTAGATTAAAGCAATACAACGTTAAAAACTCACTCCTACGCAAGAGTTCTTCTAAAATTAAACACACAAGAACACATCCCGCAAACTCAAGTTTATGCATGATTTCAGCCCTCTGCAGTTCGTTTCTCGTTGGCGGTTCACCTACACCTTGAACGTAGATTGTAGCTTCGCCGCTCTTTGAACGCAGCTCTCTCGTTTGCGTGGTTTTCTGTCCTCAGGTCTTCATCTTCACTATCGACTGTTTCATATCCGTTTCCATTCCCTGGTTCAGCCGCGACGTCCGACGTGCCGGGAAAGGCCTCGCCCCGTAGGTAAGCAACTTTCAATCTATCCAAGTGAACCCTTTCTTGTCGGTTACTATATAGTGCCTTAATGGTAGCATTTGTGGCATTCCTTTTAAGGACACGAAAAGGGCCTACCCAGTCGGTAGGCCACGCGTTTGCAACTTCGGCTTTTCCTGTCGGATTGTGTAATAACACAATATTTCCGCTCTCCACCTGGTTGTTTTTCACAACTCTTTCCTTCATTTGCACCGACTTGTCGTGTGACGCCTTGGATTTGGCCTTCACCACCTTGAACGCATTGTGAAGTCGGGCGCTCACCTCTGCACTGTAGTTGTCCCCAAGAGAATAATCCATGCGAGGTGTTTTCAGCCAGTCAACAACAGGAATTTCAGCGTCCCTACCAAAAAATAAATAATACGGAATTTCTTCAATTACACTTTGATAACTTGTGTTCAGCGCCAAGCACGTCCAAGGAAGTGCATCAGGCCACGAAGATTGATCGTTGGCGGCAAGGTGTGATAAAACAGTCTCGATATTCTGATTTTGCCGTTCGGTCATTCCGTTTGATTGGGGATGATATGCTGAAGTGTTGTAGTATTTTATTTTCAATTTTTCACACACATTTCTGAACAAAGCTGACGTGAACTCGGTACCCCTGTCTGAGATGAGAGTCTTGGCTGTGCCGTACGTAGTAACGAATTTAGTCAACGCTTTCGTTACTTCCTCAGTTGTCTTGCTTCTGAGCGGAAACGCTGCAACATATCTACTGAAGTGATCGACCACTGTCAAGATATATTTGTGGCCCTCATTCGACACTGGCATTTCGATTAAATCAACGCCTATTCTGTCCAGAGGCTTGTCAATTTCAGGGAATGAACCCATGCTAAGACAAATGCGATTGTTGATCTTACGTTTTTGACATTGCATGCACGAATCGACGTACTTGTTAACGTCACGCGCCATGTTAATCCAGTACCCGAACTCCATGAGCTTTTTCCACGTTTTAGCACGACCTTGGTGTGCACCGATTGTGCTGTCATGTGCTAACGTTATTGCCGCTTCTCTCAGAGCGTCCGGCACAACGATCAAGTGCCTTGTTCTATTAGGCTTTCGTTGCGTCTTTCTGAAATACAATATACCTCCGTCGGTGAAGATTTCGGATTTCAGAGCAAGACTTGGAGCGTCCCCTAATTTGTCACCTTCAAGATATCTCAGTACAGGCCCCCAAACAGGATCCTTCAACTGTTCTGCTCTCACATTTTCTTTCTGCAAACTACTTTCCGCCTCTTGTACATTGGGCGCTTCATTTATCATCGTCGTGACGAACACTGTTTTAGGTGCTTCGTCGTCTGGATTTTCTTCTTCGTTGTCGTTCGCAATATTTCTCGACAATGCGTCGGGCACCACGTTCTGAGTTCCTGGCCGATAAATCACCTCAAAATCATATTGAGAGAGTGTTAGGGCCCATCTCATAATTCTGTTGTTCTTGGTGTTTTTACCTTTGAACAAATATTTGAGAGCCGTGTGATCAGTAATTACAACAAATTTATTGCCGTACAGGTAAGGTGAAAAGTGATTCACAGCGGCGACCACTGCTAATCCTTCCCGCTCCGTAATTGAATAACGTTTTTCAGCATCATTGAATCTTTTGCTGAAGTATCCAATCGGTTGTTCCTTACCATTGCATTTCTGTGCAAGGACCGCGCCCGAGCCCTCATTCGAGGCATCACAGCTCAAGTAATACGTCTCATTTAGAGAAGGCTTCTTCAGAACTGGAGCTTCTATCATGAGCTGTTTAAGTTTACAGAAGGCTTGCTCGTGTTCTTCCTCCCACTTGAACCTCGCCCCTTTTTTTGTCAGAGCATTAAGGGGTGCAGCTGTTGTAGCAAAGTGCGGAATGAAGCGCCGGTAGAAATTAAGCGCTGCCACAAACGAGCGCACTTTACGTGCGGTAGTCGGCCTAGGGTAACTCTGCATTGCCTCCACGTTTTTGGGGTCTGGAATAAGTCCCTCACGACTGATGTAACATCCTAGGTACTTTACTTGCCTTTGCGCAAATTTGCACTTGTCCAAGCCTATTTTAACTCCGGCGCATTGAAACTCGTGTAACACTTCTCTCAAATTTTCTAGGTGGCTCTCAAAAGTCATAGAGCTAACGCACACATCGTCCAAATAAATGGCGGCGAATTTTCCAAGTTGCCTCTTCAGAACATGACAAATTACTCTCTGGTACACTGATGTTGAGCACTTGAGTCCCATAGGTAGCCTAGAGAACTCGAAGTTGCCTTGTCGAGTCTGAAACGCCGTGTATTGCATACTTTCCTCATCTAGCTCTATTTGATGGAAGGCTGATTTTGCATCGACAATGGAATAGTATTCTTTGCCAGCCACTTCTTCCAGTGTTCCTATGATGTTGGGAATTGGGTAGTGTTCGTTCACTACTCGCATGTTTACAGCTCGCAAATCAAGGCAAACTCTGTGGCCTCCTCCAGGTTTCTTCACGAGTACAAGGGGGTTCTTTCAAGCACTTGTACTCTCTTGCACAACTCCACTTTCGATCATCTCCGAGACCTTTTTATCAATAATTTCTTGGCTAGAGTATGGAATACGCCATCCTTTCGTTTGAATTGGCCTGTAATCACGCAGCAAAATTTTGTATTTCACTCCTTTCACGTGGCCAATATCCATCTCATCTGCACTAATCGTCTTGTGATATTCCTTCAGCAGGTTTCTGACTTGTCCTTGTTTTTCAGCATCCAAGTGGCTGAGGTCAAGCTCATCAATTTGCTGAAAGCGCTTCTCTCTGCGGCAATTTTCTGCTTCGCTATTTTCCGCATTGTTTTCTTCTGCAGTTGCATCTTCATTCGAGATTTCGTGGCATGTTGCAATTATTGCTCCTTCAGTCAGAGCGATTTCTTCGGCAAAAGGGTTAAGTACAGGCATCAAAACATACCCGTTTTGTACCTTTGCAGCGGTGGCTCCGACGTACGGCGCCCACTTAATTCTAGGCTCTAAAATTACTTCCTTCCCATTAAACTTGCCATCTGCTCGACACTTCACCATGGTCTGCGTGCGAGGCTTTACTGTAATATCCTCAGCCAGAGTGACTGATGTTTTTTCCCACGTTACACACAGAATTTTCGGAGAAGCGTTTCCTGGTGCTGAAAACATGTTCACGTGAGTGCCAAAGAATGATGCCCTATGTTTTCCGAAGTCTAGCTTTGCGTCGACTTTGTTCATTACTTCCACTCCTATTAGCAGGTCTCCTGGAAATGCATTTTCCTTCACAACAAAGCATCTCTGTACAATTTTCTGACCGTTAACTTTGATTGGCACATTAATCTTTCCCAGCACCGGTACGGGTTCTTCTCCAATTGTTTTTAATGCAGTCGATGTACCTTTCACACTAGCATTTTTAATTCCCGCAAGTACACGCTCTTTTACCAAGCATATATTTGCTCTGGTATCAAGAAGTGCGGTAACAGGTGTACCATTCACTTGGAGTATTACGCTGGGATTTATTAGTGGAGCTAACGGTCTCCTATCCCGTTTTTTGGCTGTCCTGCAAAATGTTGCACTCTGCAATCAGCTTTTAGGTGCCCAAATTTTCCACAGTTGACGCACGGCGGTGGCACTGCTCTATACTGGGCTAAGTCCACCGCTGGTGCAGGTGGCACTTCCGGATGCGGCTGTGGTTCTCTTGCGTGGAAAATTTGGTGCTGATGACTCCTAAGTCTGCCTTTTTCGCTCCAGTGGGGTGCTTCATAATTTCCTCTTCGATGATAAGGAGAGTGTCGTATCTGTCTGTTCCTTTCTCTCCAGGGTGGCACTTCATGGCGGTAGCCTCTTGGCCGTTGTGGTGAATGCCGCATCGTATGGCCGACACGTGCAGTCTCATGCTGTGGCCTCCTCTCGCTTCGCTGCGCTCTCTCTCTATCCGGTTCCCTCCTCTCTGTCGTTTCCCTTGGTACTGGTACTATCCGTCGATTTTCCACTTCGATTGCCATGTCCCTCAATTCTTGTACTGTCGTAGGTCGCGCATCACTTCGAAAGGGTCTCGTGATGTTATCCCTTAATCCGAGCTACATCAAATCTACAAGGATTCGTTCCGGATTTTCTAGATAATTCTCGTTGTACAGCCTTTCCAGGCGCGCCAGGTACTCTGAAACTCCCTCTCGGCTTGCTTGCTTCTTGGTCACCATTTCAAACAGCGCTTGCGTCGGATGTTCTACCTGATCGGCGTAAGAGCGCAGCCATGTTTCTGCTTCTCGCAGGTTCGTTAGTGTATCAATTATTTTATTGCATTCCTTTGCCTCTTGCGGACCTAGGCATAAGAAGAAGGCATTCACCTGCTCGCTGTTATTCAGATTGCCAGTTAAAAACTTCAACCTCGCCATATGTTCCCCTACATCGTCGCCCCTCCGAAATTTGGCCCCTATGGCTTCCACGCAGCTGGTTACCACGGGCATGTTAACGGCTTCCTCTTCGGGCTGTGGTGGTGTTGCTGGCGCATTTCTGCGGTCGTTGTTCCTTCTCCCACGCGCCGGCATAGTGTCGATCTTCTTCAATTTACTTTTCCCAAAACTCAAAATTTTGCGATCACTCAAATAATTTTTAAAACTTACTCACTGTGAAATTTTACTGACACTTTGAATTAATCGTGCAAACACACTAGAATTTTCTCACTGACTCTTATCACTTTTATAAACACTTTCACTTTCTTTAGTTGTATGGTAGTGCGCTTGCTGGCTTCTCACCCCGGAATACAGAAAATTTTATACCACGAGTTATGTACCTGTACTGAAAATTGTACGTTTTGCACATGAAAATAATCAAAGCAAAAAAAAGATACAATGCAACTGTTATACTACACTCACAAATTCACAAAAATTACAAAGCAATCGCGTTGATCTTGCCAATTGTGCTGTCACGAGAAAAGGTACCCTTCACCTCCTTGTTAACATTTCATTAACAGGAAGCTCCGGCTCTCGGAATTGAGGAATGGCACACCTCCAAGGGATACATACACGATACAAAAATTAACGAATAATAATCGGCAATTACAGTACATATACTAAAAAGAAAAGGTACTCACCGATGAGTTGATACACGACTTACATCCGCGCGATTCTGTGCGCACCTGTGTCGATGAGCTGCCTTTGCATTGACGGATATTTATGTACGCCATATGAATTCAGCATGAATTTATAATTACGGCAGAACTGATACAATACGATAACATTGACTCACAATCTATGAACATGTCATTAGAACCCAGTTCAATTTTACAACCTGCCTCAAAGTCTACCCTACTGAATTACACACAATTGATATCCCAGTAAATCTGGCCGGCCAGCCCTTCCCTCACTTTCCCACACATGAATATGACAGAATACACCTCAATTATTGTGGCGTTCAGCAGTACAGATGTGGTCATAACGTTCGTTCACACGTTCCTTCTCAAAGCACAAATCCAGTTCAGTCTCCACAAGTGATTCTCAGTTCAAAAAAAATTTATGACGACCATCTTCCAAATCTCCACTTCTGACTTCTAGCGCGTAACCTCCAATCACGTTAGACATCTGCGACGACCGCCCTGCCTGCAAATGATTTATCAGCTCGTTACTTATTTTGATTGCCAAAAAATTGTGCTCAAAATTATTTTAAATTTTTACGTTAATGTGACATTATTTTTCATGACTTTTATTTCAAAACTTCTTTTCAAAAGGAACTGTATATCTTATGATCCGAAATACTCCTTACCCGCCCAACTGTCGTTCAAATTATTACTTCATATACTGCACAGTTTGGTTACGATGTTTTCATTCCTGGAAAATAGACGTGACATTTTTTTAATTTCATTTTAATTTACGGGCTCAAAACAACTTATTCAACTTCCTCTATACGTTCAATATATTCAATATTTTCACTTATATTTTTCAGAATGCTTTTCCAGCATGACACTTGGTTACACGTACTTCTTTCTATGATGATGCACCGCGTTAGACTGCTCGCCTCTCATCAGCTCTGTCCCTCCGTTCAAAAGCTGTACTCCCCCTTTTCTTTGTGAGACCAATCGTGTTCTCACGGGCTTCTTGAGCGTCCTCCTAGACTTCCCTCTAACGTTCCCATTGGTTTTCCCTGAGGCTGTCCTTTTCTTATTTGCTGTTGAAATGTTTTGCCAAGCGCGCCGTAATCTCCGCCTTCTTCTGAGGTTGTTTGCTTTTCGATAATATCGCTCGCTCTCTAACGGACCTCCTAAGCCTACCATGGTGTGTCATAAATCTGTCACCCTCTTCTGTCCAGCGTCCTCAGCCCCAACGCTTACAAGTGCTTCCAATAAATTTCTCTCCATGTGGTTCAGCCGAACCCTCTCAAGTTTCGCTGACATTCTTTCAACGAACGTGTGGACTCGATCACTCTCTGTACTGCTGAATGCGAACCCTACAATGTTTTTACAACACATAAAGCAAAACCCACTGAAGTATTTTTTTTTTTTTTTTTTTTAAGTACAAAATTTGTTACACGTAAATTTAATACACATGATCAAAAACTCGAATTTATTACACATGGTTACGATTTTCCCTAAATTCTCATTTTTAATTCGAAAATTGATTATTCTTAACAGATTCTCGACACAACATTAGGAATACATTGCCCTCAATCATTTCTTTTCGACTAGTGACATGGGTATTACAATACTCGTGTGTGTGTATCATTTAAGTGTATTTACTTTAAGATATTTTAAGAACCAATGATGTACCATCTCTTTTGTACCATCTATATTGGAAATAAACTGTTTTTCTTTTTTTTTCTTTCTTTTATTTTCAAGCGAATGGAGCCTGCTGTGATGAACTATTCTCTGTCATCTAAGTGCTGCCGCTCAGTTGAGCAGACTTCTTCATAGGGGGAGGATTTACTTGACGTGAACATACAATATATCCTAGTCTAACGTTTTCGCCGCCTGCATGCACATTTTTCGCCACCCAATTAGTCAAATCGCTAAGGCGCGAAAAACATGCATGCTCCGATAAGAAAATTATACTGGGTATGCACTATAAATTAAGATTCGGGAGCTGCCATCTCGGGAGCTATTGATTTGAGAGCTAATCCCTTCTATTCTTTCGCTGATACGTAAGCAGGTATTTCTCATGATCATGTGAATCCTTCTCCACAAGCCATCATTATAACTGTAATGCTTGTTACTACTTTTCTATGTTATACGCCGCAAAAGGGAGTAAAAACGCAGCACAGAACTCAACGGATTTATCATTTGCGTTGAAGAGGTTGGTTCCATCAGACTGGGAAATTATTATGCTCTGATGCATTGTTTCCTTAGTAACTTTTTGGCTTCCGTCTAATGGGAGCTCAAAAATTACTATTTTATTTCTACCACCACAGATATCAATAACATAAACGAACTATATCATAATGTATATCACTTAAATGGGTTTTCTTTCATTTTTTTCGTCGACTGATTTCTCCAACGGATGATTCACATTACTGCAAAAAATATTCAAACGCAAGACTGACATCACGTCTCGGACTTTTTTAGATGTATGCCGATTGAGAAATTACGTCTTGCGCCTTTTTTCTCTTTTTCTTTCCTACACTCTGGGTGGGTAGTAAATTATATTAATATGTTCATGTTATTCAGCAACACTCATTTCAATTTGGAATGCGTAATTGCGTATGAGAAATCACTTTTTAGTTGATCACCGAACTCTAACCTAAGATTCGAGAACATTATATGACAGCCACGAGCCATCTCTTCAGAAAATATTATTGCATCCGCTACAGATCGTATTCTGTTCAGCAAAACCAACGATTCTAGCGAATCATAATAACTGAGTCCGGAAACTGTTGATGGGAATTTATGTGAACTCACCTTCGTGTTGTTAACGAAATTCGAGTTTAAAAATAAATAAATTTCCATACAGACCGAACAAGCTGTGGCTGTGGTGTAAAGAACAAACTGTGGTGGAAACTATGGCGGTACGTTAACACTAATTCAAGAACTATTTCTCAATATGTTAACAAATAATTGCATTCTAAAATGATCAATCGTAATAGGGTGGGTCGCAAAGGCACAACCTCTGATTTTAAACAGCGATAATTCAGCTATTGATCAAATGAAGAGTGCTTCAGTGATACACTGATATCCCGTTACAGGGAGAAATATTTCAGATATGCATCGTATTTCTCCCTCAATTCCAGAGTCCAGGTTTTAGTGGCCTAGCCTATAGAATATACCTTTCAGGATCTCAATATCAATTGCTGATTTTCATGAATCATGGTTTTACTTGCAGTTTAAGCTCTTTGTTGAGAACATCACTCAATATTCAAGTTTTCCCAAATATGGATATGGTGAGGTTAAATAACCCTAAATTCCACGTCATATACCCATGATATTTTGGTCATTTCTGTAATATATAAATACATGTATATGTATACTCTAAGTTCCCAATTATAAATAAGTTACAGTTGTCAACCCTAATGAATTTAAATGGAGAAGTAAAACTCACTTAATTCTCGTAACGTTTTAATAGATTTAAAGTTCATTTTTAACATTTAAGAAACGCAGAGTGACATCATGAGAGGAATGAATAATTAGTAGACGCCTTAGAGTTTAAATTTTTTCTTAATCATCGTTAATGACCCGTCAAAATTAACAAAACATAACTGTGGAAAGAAGATCGCTGAGCATAGGGGAGGCAGCTACCGCACAGGATCAAGGCTAGGACAACCACCCCATTCTGGAATCCGTTTTCACGCAGACAACTGCAATTCAATAATCTCCAACAATAATTTTTCAATCATAGGGTAGGGGTCAAATTTCCCTGATGTTCGTATTTTAGAATCACTGCATATTTTAAGGGGTAGACCTGTACTAAATGATATGTCTAGTTCCTTCCCACTGTGCATTTCCATCTAATTTACTATGGTCTCGTGAACCGTTGGTGTCAATAAATAATCAAATTTATTTTCCTGTCGTGTGTTTTTCAGCTGATGATGGGATTTATCCCGAAACGTACAAAAAAAGCTTTGAATTTTATTCTTCGCTTTTAAATTTTTGATAAGTTTGCGTTATCGCCAAGCAAAAGATGTGCTCCATAACTCTGTTATTCGCTATGCTTTCGTCTTGATTCCTGACTTAAATCGATCACGAAGTTGCGATTTCGTGTAATTTCAAATCGAAAATCGAACTGTGTTGTTGAAATCGAAAAAAAGTACCCACCCACTTTGGGAGCATTTTGCAGAAATGAAGAGCACAGTAGCTAACTCCCTGAGTTTTGATTTTATTTGATGAACAATTTATTTGCGGTAATATTCCACTAATTTTTCCATCTTATCTCTTTTGCTTTTAAACAGTTTTTTTTTCTTTTATCTGATAACTGTCACTTGAACAGAGTCACTTCATTACCAGATCCGTGCAAATATTTTCACACTCAAGGAATACAAATTAAGTGAAATAGCACGAGCAATAAATATGCACCTAAGAAAATAACGTGGAAACAGGAATAGAAGTTTAGTATTTTAGTATAGCGTGCATTAGATTTCGAGCAGTGAATTGCGCCAATGTTTTGCTGTATGCAGAGTTTAACTATAAATGAAATATCAAGGATAGTCCCTTTTAAAATAGACATTATTTCCCAGCGATTTTGAACTCGCTAAGAAATAATGTCCATTTTAAAAGGGACTCTCCTTGCTATTTTATTTATAATTTTGAGCAGTGAGCTGCGAGATCAGTGCTACACATCAAACATCTACGAAGAATATCTGGCAGACGAAATGATGTTCCCTGGAGCACTGCTCATCGTTCCAGAGCCCGTTCTGGACCATGACGCAGGTCTGGGCTTCATTGGTGCCGCCTCGGTAGTTGTTGGGCTGGTCCGCATCCCATTTGGGTGCTCCGATGTCGGTGCCTGAAAACCGTTCGAGAACACAAATTTTAGGGAAGGTATCCTTCAAACTAAAGAGTGCTTGGATTTTAAGAATATGAGTTGTTGTGAAAATTACTGCGGAAGGTGAGCGTTCATTTTGACATTAATATCCTTCAGCGTGGATGTACTGTAATTGAACAGTTATTGAGAAAACTACAAAGGCACGTGAATATTAATTTCAGAGGTAATATCTTCCAGCGTAACAAGTGCTTTAATTGAACAATCCTTGGGAAAATTACTACGGCAGGTGAGCATTAATTTTAACATTAATATCCTTCATTATAAAATTTTTTGATTGAAAAGTCGTTGAGAAAATTACCGTCGCAGTATACACGCAGGTATAAATGCAGCCAGCTATTTAAGGTGTACTCCGCAGTATTCATTGAAATGTGGAAGATTTGAAATTATTTTTTTGGCTGCATCTATGTTCACCGACCGTTATTTCCGAGAACGAAATTGCAAAAAAAAATCGAACAGCAAAAAAAAGGTGAGTAAAGCTAAAATTTAAAATTTTACTATTTAATGCCCAAATACTTTACTATCTCGTCAAGTATCGCTGTAGCAGTTTTATATTATCTCACCTCATAACCAAATGTACAACTGACTGACGTAAAATATGACTGACTGTATCAAATTTTTTGATTTATTGTTTGTAATGAGCATTTCTTGCTTCAAAGGTTGAAAGGTTTTTGAATTTCTGGAATTCTAACTCTGTTTAAAAAGTAGTTGTATAGAAGGTTACCACAAGCTCTACAGATTCGTACAAAGTAGTTAACAATCACTGGAGCCAAATTACTCTTTGTACTCAAGTTTTAAATAAAATGGTTAAACATAAGTCAAACTTATATTTGTTACGTAATTCTAAACCCCATTTCAAGACGCTGATAAGTTTTTAGATAACACTAGATATTCTGATCAAACTCTCATATATCTCTAAGCTTGCTTTAGTTACTTCATTCCTTTTTAAGCCAAGTTTAAATTCCGATCAAAACTTTATTGCCTTCAAATAATTAATTGGTCAAAATTGAACTCGCTGAGTCACCTAACATGGCAGCGGGTATATCATCGATTCTATGATCATTTAATTCATGAAAACTTCTAATTCTAATAGTAACATAATTCTCAAAGCATACTGACAACGGACATCTAAATAATGATTGGAATATACATCAATTACATTAAACAATTGGAATTTAACTTAATGCTCAGCTATGATAACTAAATTAAGTTCCGTATAATGAAACTAATCTACAGGAAACATAAAATTCATGAAACTAGCATAAAACTTCTTGCAGTGCAATCGCAATCTGTGTTGAATGCAAGTGTTTGAATAATAGCTAAATGATGTCAAATGATTATTTGGGTATATTATCAAATTTTGCGTCGGGAAGAAGTTTGTACCCTGGCCGAATTATAATAAAGCAACGATGTATTATAGTGAATCTATCAGAGGGAATTTACCATCCAACCACAGGAAAGTTCGGTTTTTGTAGATGTCAGCCATGCCGATCCAGTGCGGGATTGACCGCGTGAGGTTCGAATTGACCTCTAGATGTTGCTCCTGAGTCTGGAATGAAGGTTCTCTATTAGCACAGAAAATAAACAGATGGTTTGTCAAACCAAAGACTTTCCCGTGCATATTAGTAATTTATCTTTCGCGTGAGATTCCTTATGAATCGACCTATTGGAAGTATAATATTTTTAGTTTGCATACGTAGTCTAGCTTGGGACGTTGCAGATAACCCACGATGGCTGGAAAATATATTTGTAGTATTGGTTAACTCGACTGGCTACTTAGTTACACACCCGAGTGCAATCAAGAGGTGCTCACGCGTGCAATTTTACTTTCCTAGTACCTTTTTGCCTTAGGCGGAATATGAATTTCGTGTTTTGTGATTTCATTTCACAAATGCGCTCATCAAACACAATGAACGAACGAATGTTACCTGCGCTGCATCATCAGAAAACTACAACGGTTCTATCGAGATGAAGTTTTTGATGATAGATGCGTTTGGTTGTTTGCTTTACGGAATAGGGCTTCGTGAAACTGAGTGTGATTTTAACTATTTGATTGATTTTGAGATCGAAAAGTTATTTTAAACTCAGCTTCACAATAAGTCGGAATTTTATAAAAAATCGCAGCTTTTGATAGTAAGTCAAGAACGTCAGGGTAACTCTTCTTGCAGTCTATTCACTGAGGGCAAATGTGACAACTAGCCTTCACCGCCGTCTGAGATCAGATTGAATAAGTTAGTTTAAGCCTCCCTACCCGTAACAGAGACGTTCCAAAGAAAAGAAAGAAGGAAATACCATTTAGTAAGGACTTTAGGTAACGTGGAATCTATGCACGAGGTGTGTTCGTTCCCACACAAGACCTCCAGCGCATAGAAACAGTAAGTCGAGAAAGAAGTTTTTGAATGAAGATAAGCCCCAATCGAAATAGTGAAGAACTGAGTAGGATTTAACTTTACCCATTACTAACTCTGGTGAAGAGCAGACGACCTCCGTCCTTTCTGCAGGCGGCGTCAGCGTTGGTGAAGTTGAGCTTCGTCTCATAGGCGCGGTAGGCGAAGGTGCAGAGCCTGTGGTATTCTTCCGGCACTGCAGCCAAAGTTAACAGTATGATTTGGGGTTAAAGGCTACTCCTACACACCAACATATTTTTTGTTTATCAATGCTAGAGTATTTAGGTACCGTTGTATCATAAGAGTGAGGGAAACGTTTTTAACAAATCTTGCGATTTTACTGCTTCTCATTTAAAGACAATTATTGCACCCAGGTATTAGTTAGTAAACGATGAGTATTAGGCATGAAAGCGCATGGATAATCGTGAAGGAGTTCATTCTTTCTTCATTGTACTTTCATTCTCTAAGAGCTTGTTCATCTCGAAAAAAGGTGAGAAAATATTTTCTGATATTTTTTCTATATTTTCCTTTTTAAGAACTTGCCGTACTTGAAAACGATCTAATAAATGTTATCTAATAGTCTATTGAGTGTATCAGCTTTAATCCCCTCAAATAAAATTATGAATCCCTTACAAATAATTTCATAAGTAGCCTAGCGGAATGTTCTTTTTCACTTTGGCAGTACTGTACATAGGTCATTCTACTTCTTATCCAAGTTGTTGTAGATGATTTTGAAAGACGAAAATACCTCGTTTGGGAATGAACTACAGGGTGGGGCATACGCATTCAAACTTAGCTTCAGCTATCTATTTCAATGATATTGTTAAATGTTTATTTTGATAAATACAGATTCCTTTCTGTGATTAATTAGCAAAATCGACTTTTTGGTTCATTACAATTTTGATTACAATTAAGTAAATTAACGGTAAGTTTAGTTTAATTAATTCAATAAAGTTAAATAATTTCATTCAAGGTAATTAAATTAATGAACGAAATATTTCCTAAAATGCACCGTGGGGGATCATCGTACTTAAAAATTGTGAAAAGTCCCTAGGTAGCAAAAATCAACCGGTGTGAAGAGCGAATAAACTTCTAAGATCGGCCTCGCAGTAGAAGACCTCAATAACAACGAACTATATCTCTTGTCGAGGCTGTCTGGTAGTGGCTTTGGCGTAACTTGAAGATGTTCTTAAGGAAGATGGCAAAAAATGAAACCAGTTATACAATAATGAGGAATATTGAACACGATGATTTGAGAATGCCTTCTTCCATTTTGCAACAGAAGCAATGTCTCACCGAGATTGAAATGCGCAAAAGAATGGATTGAGGAAAAATTGAATTGAGCGAGGTGAAAACACGCACAGCAGATATAATCGTCTTGTTCTACGTCTTATGAAATGAAGTTAACGATTGAAATGGCTCACAAACCCCGGAAAATCTTGAAGAAAGCTCGTCATACTATGCTACTAGCATCTGTTTTGGTGTGGGCGACTATTTTTTCACCTTATAATTCCCTTTCCATTTTGACGACCCAAATCACAAAATAAATATGAAGTCATACATTTTAAAATTCTGAATTTTATGTTTGTTTCAGCTTCCAAACATTTTGCTATTGGTAAACTTTTGAAATTTCTTGCAAAATGGGGCAACAGATTGCTTTGCGCATTTCACACATGCAGATTCTCAATTGACCATGATTTGAATCTCAGGAAATGTGGCTTCCCTGAGAGAAATCCTGTGGCCTGTCTCTAGATCTCAATCCCATGGACTGGACTCCTCAGTATGTTCGTTACTTGATTCAAGATCATGTTCAAAAGGTCACTGTTCTGAGAAAACTTGAAATTTTCTTTTCGTGTATGGGACGATATTCCTCATGAATTTCATCATACTTCAACTACATCTTTTTCACTTCAAATTAATCCAAGTCAAGTTCAAATTAAACCAGCCCTTTTTTCAGTTGAGAATTGACTTAATAACTCGTTAATTTGAGCGTATTTTGTGTTAAATATGTGTATATTGGATGTGATGAGCAAGACAATCGGTTATCCTTCCAGCAAGGAATACATATAATTTCCTCAAATGTTGCAATCTAAAGACAAGCTGTCGTAACATGTGCTAAGTACCCAGCATCAGGAGGCAGGGTGTGATTCAGATCTTTGAGCGGCGTAAAAGATACAAGTCAATTATAAAACTTCGTATTATACTACACATTAAGGTTGTTTTAAAACTCAACATTAATGGCAGTAGGCATCCATTAAATATTTATGCTCAAAATATAATTTTATGTTTCGCATAGTAGTATCGAGGATTTATTTACACTCATATAGAGATGTATATGCGTGAAATTCCACTTTATCACATATATGCAATCACATATACAACATGCAACTACATAAGATTACCATTGGATGATATGTATATTTAATCTTTAAAAGAAATATAGCAATGACATCCTTTTTTCGCTCGTCCAAACGATTTTCGCAAAAACAAGTTACAATTTGTTTATCGACATAGATGATGTAATTGCCTTGGCCTGATAATTCGAAGGGATGGCGAAAATTTTATTGCTAATGCAGGAATGTATCTGTGTAGTAATGAACATATCGTGATTAAATCACCATATCGTCTACTAGTAGTATTATGTAGTTGCATGTATAGGATTTCAAATGTAAATATGTGCTAAAGTGGAATTTCACGTAAATTAATCTTTATATGAGTGTAAATAAATCCTCGCAACTACTGTGTGTAACATAAAATTACCTTTTGAACATAAATATTTGAATTGATGCATACTACCGTTAATGTATAATTTAAAATAACTCCAATAAGTAGTACAATGCGAAATTTTTATATTTGACTTGTATCTTTTACGTCGCTCAAAGATCTGAATCACACCCTGCCTCCTGATGCTGGATACTTAGCACATTTTACGACAGCTAGTCTTCAGATTGCAACACCGGCTGAAATTTTATGTATTTCTTGCTGAAAGGAAAAACGATTGTTTTGCTCATCACATCCAATAGATACATATTTAACACAAAAAATGCTCAAAATAATGAGTGATTATGTCAATTCTTAACTCATCTAAGGGTTGGATTAATTTGAATTTGACTTGGATTAAATTGAACTTGACTTGAATTAAATTGAACTTGACTTGGATTAAATTAAACTTAACTTGGACTAATTTGAACTTGACTTGGATAATTTGAACTTGACTTGGATTAATTCGAACTTGGCCTTGGATTAAATTGAACTTGGCTTTGATAAATTTGAAGTGAAAAAGCGGTGGTGATGCTCAATTTGAACCATTTGAACCGCCGTTTGAATCGCAATTTAAACCTATTTGAACCATTAGTTGGGAAGAAAGACGAATAAATAAATGTACCTGTGGAATAATTTTTCATCTGTGTGCGTGTAATGACTTGTGTTAAAATGAAAGCTAAAAAGTTTCATACGATCCTTATATTTATTTTTATTGATTTGAAAATTATGCTCTACTCTGCTAAATAAAAAGCTTTCATTGCGAATTTATTTTTTGTTCCTTTGTTCCTTCTTCATGAGTTTCCAAATGATATGAAACATCACTGCGATAAGTATTCTTGTAATGAACTTCAAGGGCGCGCTCACCCTTCCAAATGACCCCAAACTGCGGCGAGACAGAATTGCGGACTCTGACGTACAGCCTGGCAGCACCTTTCTTCGTTTTCCCGCCCGGCACGCACTCCAGCAGCCTGCACTCTCCCACGCTTGTCTTAGCCGGAGCCTCCTGCAATGAATAAACATACAAATAGAGAGAGTTGTTCTGTCCATAGCCTCCTGCAATGAATAAACATGCAAATAGAGAGGGTTGTTCTGTCCATAGCCTCCTGCAATGAATAAACATGCAAATAGAGAGGGTTGTTCTGTCCATAGCCTCCTGCAATGAATAAACATGGAAATAGAAATAGTTGTTCTGTCCATAGCCTCCTGCAATGAATAAACATGGAAATAGAAATAGTTGTTCTGTCCATAGCCTCCTGCAATGAATAAACATGGAAATAGAAATAGTTGTTCTGTCCATTGCCTCCTGCAATGAATAAACATGCAAATAGAGAGGGTTGTTCTGTCCATAGCCTCCTGCAATGAATAAACATGGAAATAGAAATAGTTGTTCTGTCCATTGCCTCCTGCAATGAATAAACATGCAAATAGAGATAGTTGTTCTGCCCATAGCCTCTTGCAATGAATAAACATGGAAACAAAGATAGTTGATCTATATGAAAGTGTTCATAATCTATGTTGCTTCTGCACAGTGTTTATAACATTTAGTGTTCCGCTATTGCTCCGGTAAATGTCCTCCACTTGAACTCATAAGCATTGGAATAAAGTTGAGAATACCAGTACAAAATACGTCAATTAACGTTTACGTAAATAACAACCACAAAAAAGCATGTGCTGTTAAGTGCGGAGTAGATCACAGCACAACCCTCACTCACATGGATCATTACTATACAGTTTCATCCTTCCGCACAAGGTAACCGCATGAAGATATTTACCCTTCGCAGGATTCGCGTAAAATTTACAAGAATCCTTAGGACAGTCCGCTATACAATTCAGTCTCGCGAAACATTCGAGACAGAAATCTATGAGCTCACCTCAGCGATGTTTTCTGCCGGCAACCAGGTGAATGCCACACAAGTGGGGCGCTTTCTGTCGCCACATTTCCGGCCACATTCTGACAGCGTAGCGCTCTCGGTCGCTACAGACGTGTCGGCCACCTCCACGCTGCCCACCAGGCTGTACGATAATGCTCCCTGGGCAGAAACTGGCTGAATTAAAATGTTTTTCGGCGCCATGGTTACCACAACGTAGAGTGCAGTTGCGTATCGACAAAATAACATCCTGAACGATATTTTCATGCTTTTCATGTTAGATACTTTTCGAAAGTTCTTTTCAGTAACGAGCAGGAAACTCTTCCAGGTGTGTAAAGCGCGTAATATTATCAAACGTTGCACATGCGTCTCAATATTTTCATGTGTTTAATGTGTACTCGGAAATAGCGACTAAATGAATATAAGAACTAGGCAGATAACTTATTAATTTTTAAGCTTCAGCGCTTCTCATTCACGTGTGCCGGCGTCACCCGTTCTTGTTCAAGTGAGAACTGTGAAGTTCTGGCGCTTGAACCGCAAAAATACACGTGCCGATCGTTGCAGGTCCTGCCTATCCTGTGCTTTGTAAACAGCACTTATGAAATGTGCCTTTATTAACTTGGCTAAGTCTCGGACTTTTGTCGTCTTATCGCACTCACGTGACGCCGGCACTCTGCAATTCAAAAAGAAATCGATGCGGGTATAGGCCTTCAGAACATTCACATTATTTTGTAAGTGCGTTAGGTTTTCGAGTCGTTCGTACGACTTGTTATAATTGTCATACGGCTTGTAATAATTGCTAGCAACACCTAGCATACATGAACTTACCTGCGAATTATTTTTCATAGTGTCGTTTTAACTGAATCAAAACCTCATTTATTTTCTCGAAGAAAAAGTTCCTCACAATTTAAAGCTAACGTTCTTTTAGGCTTGCATTTTACGTAACTGACATTTCAAAAGAAGTACGCTCTCGCTCTAATATGTCTTGTCGTAAATGTACGTCTGTCACGGACCTGCAAATAATCTCCTCAGGAATTATCTGTGTGACCTCACGCATGTGGCTGAAGCCTAATTGCACAACGATCGATGGCCTTTGCAGACACCAGAATAGCCTCGTGTCGTTGAAGTTGTCCAACTTTAAAACAGTGCCTGAAATTAACATTATCAACGCTGTTTTTCTCTGTTCTCAGACTTTGCATGGTTTTGCGAAATTTTCTACTGTCAGTTAAACTTTCTGAGTCTGTCTCAATTCTTAAAAAGGATTTTACGTTTATATTGTGTTCTGAGATTTTTTACGATTTTAGAAAATCTTGCATTGTATTTCATTGAGTTCTGAGACTTAGCAATGACTTAGCAAACTCTACAACTGTACTTTCTGCGATCATGAGCTTTAAATAAAAAAATTCGTTACTATACTATGATTAGGTAGAAGTTCTGTTCATTGCCTGGATATCGATGAACCTTAACTTTATCAAGAACAAAACTAACTTTTTTTCTACTAATATTCATTGGGAGGTTGATTTTACATATTTTACAGACTTTACATGAACAACCGTTCAACCTTACAGGACTCGTAAAATGCCTCAGTACAGTGGTGGACTCTGGAATTTTACAATGGTCCAGCTAGTAACCCACTTTTTAGAAGTTTCGAACAGTATACGAGTATAGTGTAGTACTATAGAATAAAATACCGTCGTACTAAGCTCATGGCAAGAGATGCTTGTCCATTTAGGCAGTTGTTTTCATTGAGAGTTACATAGTACCCTGCCAGTATTGTTTCAGTTGAATATTCTCTAACCTGCTGTCACAGTCGTTTCTTAGACCAAGCTTCACTCGTTTTTATCTGAGCTGCGGGAAAATACCTGGTGCAATTCTTGCTCTTTCCGACCCTTGCATTTATCATGTTGATAAGCCGCATCTGTGGTGAACCTAGCTTCATATATAAGCCTTCTGACGCTGTGTGATTTACTGCGTGTTTCTGGGTCTTTGAGTTAGGCACGTGTTTGACCATGAGAGCGCTTACGTACGTGATCTTAGGTAAGTTATTGCTTATTGCGCTCTGCTTCATTGAACTTGGTGTCACCTACAATACACCGATGAAACGTCTCTGTAGCGTCTTCGGTAGTGAAACGTCCTATATGATAATAATAATGATGTCACCTACTTTATTATGGAGTCCGTACTTATTACTTCCTTCTATCGGGTGTGTTTTGGCTTCAATGACATCATAGAGTCTATCTAATTGAAATCTTAGTCAAAATTGACTGACGTTATCGAATCAAATGCATGGTTACGTAAGTAAATATGTTGTACTTAAAGTAGAATTGAGTTTTCTTCATCACAATTGAAATTTTAAAGCGCCAAATTGCCAATAGTTTCGATGACAAATAGTAGTCTCTCACTGTTTTTTATTAACATAATTGTTTTCACGAGAATTTTAATCTTCAACAACATATTTTTCGATAGTAATAATAGAAATATCAAGAAACGTTTTTTAAAATCTATATTATAAAAATATTACAGCATTCCATGAGACTTTTACACTATTAATTGTAGTTTTAGACCAGCGCAAATACTGGTTTATTTTTTACTCTCGTATGAATGCCAAAATCATTAATTTCTACAGGCGAATGTCAAAGATCTTTTTCATGTCTCTCCAGGCCTCCTGGCTGCTGCGGGGCGCGCTGACACTTGTGGTATTGTAGGCCTAGAAGGTAAGATGAAACTTATTTTGGTTAATATTTTTCAGGACAAATATTTTTATACACGTGTTATCGCCATACTTTTGAATTGTCTGTTTCCTCATTGAGGCGAAATGTGCACGTGCTGGAAGACCATACTGTTCCTGCGTATATGAAATATTGTGATAGAAACGTTCTTCAAACTGAATTGATCAGGTACTCATGGCAACTTGTGACCACGAAAGTAAGCTGATTTAACAGACCGAATTCATAAATGATAAATTTAGGCACTTTTCACACCTTTTCCCAAGTTCGAGTTGGGCCAGACACTGTAGAAAAGAAAAAGTCCCAAAATTGTATTCTGAAAATTTATCTGATAAAAGTCCTAAAATTGTATTCTGAAAATTTGTCTAATGCATGGTATTTGAAATGTTCTTAATAAAATGCGTTTAGAACGTTTCAGTCGCCTGACTGAGCATCAATTATTGGCTCTCTGATGTCCATGAGAGTTGCTCACCAAAGCACAAAAATGACCAAACGATGCTTGGAATAATTTATTTATATGGTAAAATACAGTTCAGTATCAGTATATAATTAAGGTGTTCTCGCACAGAATCTCCTGCGAAATTCAGGTTAGTTGAATATCGCAGCTAATGAATCATGGTGATAAAAACATGTCATTAAGCTTGGATTGTTCCTCTACCGGAGACATAAGCGAGCGCGTTACACAATTTACCGCGTCAATTTACATCGCAACTCTCTCACGAGGTCCTTTAAAACGCTTTTTAGATCTTTTTATTGAGCGATTTGAAGTTGAAGGAAGTTTGAGGCGTACACCGGATGCGAATTTTGCAGCGCCATAATATGTTTAGGTTAAAATAAAGTGATGAGTTTTAAGATGGAAAATAATAGTGATGAATATTTTCATATTAAGTTGTGCTAGGTGAATTACGCGAGCATGAACTCATGGGAAATATTTTTTGGAGATTAACAAACATTTTCGCTTTGATTGATTTTTTGTACTTCTAAACCGTTTCGTTGCGCAACGTCACAGTTTTTTGTTGTTGAAATAATAACAGCGAGCAACTAAAACAATAAAAGGAATAACAGTAAACATTCAACCCAATTTATAATTATTCTATGACTTATTCTCAACTTCTCGCGTTTTCAGAAGCGGAAGATTGAAAAAATCTCAATGCAACCCCTCGTAAAAAAGAGGGTAAATTTTGCTTGGTTAAGAGTTCAATACTAAAAAGGTGAGGGAAAACCACAGAAGTCAACATTGTTACCATGAGGACTTCTTCGTTTTTTACCCTCATATTTTTATTGAACATCTCGTAAGCTCCACTTCTACCGATGACGTTATCCATTATTATTTGGCTGGAATATTTTCCAATTGTTTCGGGTCATTTCTTCTACTTTTCTTCATTTCTCTGTTGCAGATCCCAGCTTGTCCGCAATATTTTAATTATTTCGGTTAATTTGTTCTCTATTTATTTTTTTGGCAGGTTCATGCCCACCCGACTACTATGCAGTATACTCAGTTTCACCCCTCAGTCCCGAATTCCAGTGCATCAAGCTGGATAAAGAAAACGGCCCTGTGACTTACTCTCAAGCCAAAACGACGTGCGAAATCGTCGCAGGGGGAAAGTTGGCGGAACCTGTCGGTTACCTTCATCAGGCCATTTACGAGCTCATCCTGTGTAAAAGTACGTAACATAACTTACACTTCATCCAACAGAGGTAACCGAACGCATAACTTACACTTAAGTTAACATCGAATTTTAAAATGACAGAAAAAATAAATTTGCTCGCATCGAACAGAACCCCTAAGACAACCGAGCGCAGCGTAACTCACACTTATGCTAACATCAAATTTTAAAACAACACAAGAATTAAGTCGAAATGCTTGCACGTCAGCACTCAAAAGCAAAATCCTTCACAGTATCACGAAATAAAATTTTCCACGCGCTGGTGGCAGTCTCAAGCAACTATTTTGTATAGTAGAAAACTACTGTATTTTGTATAGTAGAACATAAAATGTTTAGGTGCCAAGCCTCGTCATCTGCACATTTAATCAGCTAAACGAGAGTATGGATAAATTTAAAAAATTACACTTTCACATGTCTTTACAAATTTTATTCATTTTAATTGAAGTCTCTCAGTGGACTCGAGTTGAAGTTTTTTGTTTTCTTTTTGTGGCAGGTTACGAAAATGAGGCGTTTTGGATTGGAGGAAAAGACGAGGGTCATGAAGACTAGTGAGTATAAATAAATGGCGGTAATTGATGATAACGTGTACAACCATAAGTCATGAATTGAATTTGAATGGCAAATAGGTCAAAATTATAGTTTCGAACAGATTATTTTGAGCAGTTGATGATGCAATAGTTCGCTGTACTGAGGTGAACGAATTCACGTAAGCGTGTTTCCATTCACGTCAAAATATAAAACATTACGCTTTATTTACAATACGTGTTAGAGTTGCTTAATGTGATACTGTTTTCTGTTACAGCTGGGAGTGGGAGTCGGGCGGTGAAATGCCCAGAGGCACACCTCACTGGTACCCGTGCGAGCCCTCACAACCGCTGATAACAGATACCAACGCCAACCACGCCTGTATGTGGGAGCCAGACTTCTACTTCTTCAGCTGCACCGAGGGCATTAAGATTTTGGCCATGTGTCAGGCTAGTCCATAGTTTGCCGGTGGCCGGTAAAGAAAGCTGAGGTGAAGAACCTGAGCAATGTTTGGAATTTGTAAAACTACTTAATGCAATACTTGAGAAGCAAAAAATTGAGTTTTCGAAAGGCTATCCCATTAATTCCTCTTGTCCATCGAAGTGGAAGAGTGAGTAGTCAACGTTTAAATTTTATCTTAACGAAAGATTTTCTGATATTGAAGAGTTTTTCAGCGGAAAATTGAAATGGAGTGTTGCCACGATGTAAATGAAAAATATGGAACCACGCAAGACAGAAATGCATTAACCTTATGGTATTTGACAGCACTACCTTCAACAAATTTCCTGTTATTGAAAAAATATCTGCGAATGGGCCATGTCGTTGTTCTCTTGCATAAATTAGAACAATCATGTACACATGCATATGTTTGCATCTACACCCTGGGTGGACATTTTAAATTAAAATAATGTAGGTCGATGACACATTCCATCGAGATTTGGTAGCATTTTCTTTCTGGGATTCCTTCTTACAGTTTCAATGTAACGTTTTAAAAATATTTTCGCTTAAGCAGAAAATAGAGACAACGAAAGTAGCCATTAATTTAGGAAGCGAATGACACTTCGCTGAAGTTAATTCTCTGCTTCTTTTAGAGTGAGAAGATCAATAATGAAATATTATGGGAACATACCGTTTCTCACACGATAATAGCACTTCATAGAGCATTTGTGCGGCGAATTTCTTTGTGCTTTGGCTTTGTGGTAATAAAGGCTTGCGTTACGAAGATTTCCTTGTTTGTCAATACCCTGCGTAAACACGACACAGCTGCATGCTGTACAAACCGATTCAAGATCATAATGACAATTTCTGAAACATCCACCTTGAACCTTTGTAAAAGAAAATAAAAAAGACTGAATTTTAGAAACAAGAATTAAGAACGAAACTTTCAGAGATGAACCTGAAACACAAACTGTTATGTTGTACAAAAAATTATTACAGGAAAGAACAGGTAGCTTTACAAAGAAATAAAAGTTTCATCACTCCTGAATGAAACTGGTGTGTGAAGTTCAAGCGTGAAACTTCGAATAAAAGAACGCCTTCATAGGCTTCCTGCATGAGTTGTTGTGATTATTCAATGATGAATCAGGCCAACTTTTACGTGGAAATGAACTTGTTCAGTTCATAAATTAGAATTTTGAAGAAATGTTAAAGGAAAAATAACCAATTCGCAGCGAGTATTCTCTCAATATTTCTTATTTTTCCATACAAGTTTAAAACAATGAAATTTCTTTTTTATTGCGTTAAATTTTTAACATAGACCGACTATTGTCGACATGTTCAAAAACACAATTTTTGTGGTTGTTTGTGCCGTGTAATTTAGTAGTACGGCCGCCCCCATACGTAGAAAATATATTTTGCATGAGAAACGCTCAGAGACTGAAGCATATCAGAACTCTATTTTCCAGACAATGCTTCGAAATTACGATGCCGGAGTTGAACGCTTGCACTTGTGTGAAGTCGAGTCAGACAGACCATCACCCTTTAAGAAATTACACGGGCAAAATTACAACTTTCCTAATTTCGTTGGAGAAATTTGCACACGATGTTATTAAAATCCGATTCACCGGTGAGAAAATTCGATAGAATGCGTTGCCCCGAGCATTACCACTTGTTATTTTGTAAATTCTCTGACAAGAAACACTTCAGCTGCTAGATATCTGTTAGGTCTATCGTGAGACAATGAGAAATCTAATGGTTAGGATACGTTCATAATGGTTAAATTATTTACGACAAAACATTTCTTTCGCTAGTCCACACATTTTCAAACGAAAGGAACCACTCTAAGCCCTTCAATGCCCACGATGACCATGCGGTCGTACTTTGGAAAAATCTCCAAAAATGTCATTTCTCGTTAAATTTTTTCCATAATTTCATTTTTTGAAGTTTTATATCGAATGGCATGTTCTTCCTCACTTTGATGCCGGAGACAACCAGTTGCTAGAGCCAGCAGAATTACGGTGGCTGTAATATAATAATAATAATAATAATAATAATGAAGGCATCTACGGATGCTTTATTTCCAATCAAGTCTGATACATATCACCTTGTACATTGGATTTTCAAATGCCTTATAACTAACGCCAGGACGCCATGACGCTTTCCCCCGGTCGAGACCGGTACCCATTTCAGACACCTGGGTAGAGTGGGTTATTGTGCTTGGAATTTTTCTCCTATACCCAACAGAGAAAATCGCCACTGTCAGCGCCGAGATTCGATCTCGGGTCTCCCGCACGGCGGCAGAACCCTCTAGCCACATGGCTATGGCGTCACAGTAGAGTGAGGGCAAAAATACTGACGTTCAAGGGTTAAGCACCATACCCGACAACCACGATGAGGAGAAAAGTAGAGCGACGACTCCAAAATGAACATCAGCATGAAGCCCAGCAAAATGAAAACTCAGGACCAATACAACACAGGGACGGTCAACGAAATTGTGAACGAGCAACTGGCGTGAAGATGAAACTGAGGTCAACACTATTGTAAAGAGAGAGAGAGCGAGAAAGTGAAAGCAATAAGCAGCTCAAAATAAAGCTAAAAGGACGTTTTTATTGATCAAATAATCGAAATGAAGAACGAAAGCTTCACGTGAATCCTGGGGATAGAAGAGAACTGTTTCAAAATTCGGCGGCCATATTTGTTTGCAAGAGCTAGCTAAATTTTTTACAAACACACCTGGGGTGCGGCCATGCAGTCAACTGGCGCCTTCCAATAATGTCCACTAAAGCTCGTCATTTATATGACCTGGTAATTGTACAAAATAACGACGCATTCCTAATACTTCCACAACTGGATTAGTGTTTGATGTATTTGTGGGACAGGCTTCTCTACCGCCCAAATTTTTCCAGTGTTTTCCTTCAGACTCGGACGCCGAGCAAATGAATCGATCCTAATAATACACTTTATAATATTTCAATTTGCCAGCGACAACAGCTTTTTGAAACTAACTTCATTCAACTATATTCAACAGAGTACTTGAATCATCTGATTAGGTTGGAAGTGTCATGAAATATAATTATCTGATATCCATTAATCAAATGAAGACGTGTGACGACGACATCTGGGATATACTGTAAGCTTCGTGGTTTTTGAAGAAAAATAAATTTCTTAAGTTATGTTATTTCTACAGATTCGGATACCAAACCAACAAATTTTCCAACAGTACCCCTAACTAGATGTTATATTTATATCCGGGATTTTGTGAATGAAGTATCGCAGATGCACTCATCATGTACGAGTACTTCCAGCTCAGATAGTCAAAACTTCAATGGTTTTTGTGGAAAAAAATATTCATGTGAGCCAGGTGCACCGGTTAACCTAATTATTTGAGAAATGTATTTCAATCCCAATACTAAATAGTTTTGGAATGAGGAGGTGGATCACAATTTGAATTGTTGTACTAGAACTGTCGGTTGTGGTATGCAGAACTGAGTTCGATTTAGCATCATGTAGTCTTCATAGGACATAAATGTCTAGTCTTGAACCAGATAAAAAGCTTGTGCGACAGGGTGTTGCATGTGTTGCTTTCTCGGCATAGAAGAAAGTCTTTCTCATATCGGAAAGTCATTGCGACCAAAAAATTAATGTACTTCCAGAACCCAAAACGCAGAAAGTCTTTCTATACACCGCAAAACCAATCTCATCGGAAAAGCCAATGATTTGCATTTGGTGAGATCTAAAGAGTATGGCGTACGATAAGTTCCTGAAACCAGGTGTAACATGGAATACCATCTCCTTCCGTCGACGACTGATTAATTTGAGCTATGCAGTGGTCGAAAAGCTTCCACATCGATCTACAAGCCGCAAAAGAGTGATTTCGCTGCAACACAGCGAAAGACGGAAGACTCCATTTCTGCACTTGACTGGGAACTATTGCTCATGGGGTACTCACCAGACCTGGCCCCATCAGACTAACACATGTTGTCAACGATGTCTTAAGTATTTTTTAGGTACACTAACACAATTAGGAAGATTAATAAAAATATCTTTCGATTGAATCACCTCCAATTATGAACGATGTTTCTGAGAGCGCATCCATCATTTGGATGGATGGGCTAGCACTGGCTCATACTTCGACCACAGCATCTAATACCTTTTTCTGATTTAATAACTTTTCGTGACACTATAATTTTCATCAAAAAATGTAAAAAATTATTTACTGGCAGAGCTGATAAACTTGTAACTGTAATTATAATTATAACTACCAGTGAGTTTGCGAAACTTGCATATCATCTATTGGAATCGAACGCTTTGAGTTGCTCCACACTGGAGAGTCTAGTTTAATGGACAATTTTTATATATAAATAAATATATTACAATGATATAAAGGTTAATATTTGATCGATAATTCTCAATTCATATGTAGTTCGGGGCATGTTGAATATTTCACCACACAAATTTCATTCGTGTTTGTCTTATTTCCTTTTTTTATTTGGGTTATAAGTTCATATTTTCATGTTGAACTTTCTATAGATGAAAAACTACAGATTTACACGGTTTACTTTAAAAATCTTGTTAAAGCAACAAATTAAAGAGCTCCGTACTCTACGACGACATAAAGTTTTTGAATTTGGGAAATGGACAAAAAGTTTTCAAGTAAGTTTAAGATTTAAACTATTCCGGGTGACCGGCGCTCAGTTGAACAAAATTTAACTGGAGGTTGGGACTGTTGAAAATAAACTATTTCTACTCAATAACCTAAAAATTTTTAGTTGATGAGTTACAAGGACTTAAAATTTTTACATTGCCTCAAAGGTGTCCAAAGGCAAATTTCTACTTCTGGGGACAACTGAGGAGTTTTGTGCACGAAACATTGATTTAATCCGAAGAAGACCTCATCGGTAGAATAGTTGAAGCCTCCGCAAGGATTCGTGAAGCTCCTCATGTCTTCGATCGCGTCAGGCAATCATTGCACCGGCGTTTGATTGCCCACATCGCAACTTACAGGCCTCATGTTGAACATCTTTGTTAAATACCAAACCTACGAGTAATTTAAAAATCTATCTCTTGTTGTCAAACTAATTAAGGCTTTCATTCTGTTTTTTGAGTTCATGATAAAAATGTTTTTCAAACTTCTATACTTAATTTCCCTTTCTTGACATAATACGAATTTTTCTCCAATACGTTTTAAATTTCAAGACCTTGTCACTCTTTAACCAAGCATTTACGACCACGCGGTTATTGCGTGAAAAGTGTCTATTTCAGCGTTCCTAACCTTGTGGTAAAGCTTGTCCAAGAAAATGCCATTACCTCTGTACATTATGAACATACATTTGAATTTGAAAAAGTTGAGCTAGGATTTGATTCATGGAAAACGTCTGGGAAGATGTAAACAGCAGATGCGAAGAAAAGAACATGTTTTCATTTTGGTAGTTGTTTGTACAGAAAAACATGGAAAACACTGACAGTTTTATTCCAAATTAATCTTGCATCAGAAGTCCTTACATTTATATTTTCCGTTTTCTCGCATTTTTTATCTGAACTGTGGGAAAACACCTGGTACAATTCTGACTTTTTGTCTTACGTATTTATCATGTTGATAAACAGCATCTGCGGTTACCCTTGCTCTATATAAGTCTGCCGACGCCGTCAGACCTACTACGCGTATCCTGGTCTCAAGTTAGGGACGTTTTTGATTATGAATTCTCTTAAATACGTGATTATAGGTAAGTTATTTTTAACACTTTGGCTGCGACTACTACATATTAAGTTCAACGCCAAACTCAACTTTAAAGTCAATTGTAGTAAAATATTTTGAAAATGCCAAACATGAATTGGATCGTGCCTTCATTTAGCTTTGATTAAGTATTTATGAAAACTGAGTTTGCGACTACTGGTCGGGCAGCAGCATCATGAAAATTTCCTCCGTGTACCACCGGTGGCGCATGCCGCAGTCAAAGTGTTAAGTCCTTCAACATCACTTGACTTCTGACTTACGTCCAGTGATGTAGGATAATAGAATGGATTTTTTCATTTTGGTGTATGATATCGTTTGGCTAATACGTAGGAGAGAAATGGAAAAATCATTTTCTGCGCATAGCCTCAAGATATATAGTAGCTTAAAATGACACGGCTACATTATAAAATGTGATACTCCAAAATTGTGGCTCAGTTGTCTTCAACTTTATTAAAATTTCAAAACGCTATGGCCACACTAAAATTTTCTGTGTGAGATTGCCTCTTTAACCTTCTCTTTTATTAACAAATCTGATTTTTACACCGCATTCAGAATGAACACAGTGTTCGAACTTCTCAACTGCACAGATTTATATTAAGCTTGCAGAAACACTTGAGGAAAGAACGCACAGCGTTTTTAAACGCTTTTTCTTAATGTCTGGGTTCTCAGCCAAGTTCTTGAGTTCTTCTTTGGAAATCTATTACTCAATTTTGATCGTACGACCAGAAATTGTGAAACTATTTTTTGACCCATGTTTTTTATGTATAATTGACATTGTGAGTTGGGCTGACAAAATCGAAAGAGCGAGAGAACTCGATGAAAAAATCCAGGAGCAGAGATAGATGATGTCCAAGTGTTCTACAGCCTCTAAAAATGAGACCAGATTTCCCTGAAAACAACTAAATTATTCTAAAGGTCTCTCCGCACTTCAAAATTATGACAGTGTTCAGTACATTTATCTCCATGATTTCAGCGATGCCAAGGTTGATTTAATATTTAATTCCTCATATGAATCTTAACAGCATTGCTATAAAATCAAGAGTTTGAACTTCCTTACAATAAACTAAGCTGTACATTTAATGAATCACACTTGAATCTCATTTGTGCACTTTATACCTTTTTCGGATTGTATTTGTTTTATTTACAATGTAGCGATGCAAAGATGAAGAACAAATTTGTCATGGTCAGCACCCATAAGGGCCAATTCACTCCGAATTAATTATTTTGTTGCGACTTTTTCTGAGGTATTGCTCTGCTCAACAACTGTGCTGACAATGTCTTCTCTAAATGATAACGCATATTGATCAAGTAATATGTTGGGCATCGGAAAAAAATTCTTGTTCTTTTATACTTCTTTTGCATTTTTAATGTGTTAGAGCTGTTAACTCTCTACTTAGGAATTTATTTAAATATGATTTATTCAAACAACTTGGAAATTAATCGTTTCAGACAGACGTTGAAGATTGTTTTAATGAATTTGCAGGCCTCCTGGCCACTGCAGGATATGCTGCAGGATGCGGTATTGCTTCGGGAGGTAAGATGAGCCTTATGTCAATGGTATCTCAGCCTCTCAATGTTTAAGTTTATGAGTAATTTCTCTGTTTTAGCCCTACTCATCTCCTGAATTTGACAAAGCGCAAATGTGTTAAAAATAAGAGTAAGAAAGAGAAATAAGAGATAAGTTGGGTTTGGTTTAGGCTAGGTTAGGTTAGGTTCGGTTTAGGCTGGGTAAGGTTAGGTCAAGTTAGCTTAGGTTTAGGCTAGGTAAGGTTAGGTCAAGTCAGGTTAGTTAAGGGCCGTTTATACCGGGGAACATTTTGGCGGTGAGGCGCGACAAGTATACGATGTTCACCACTGAGGCTCATATTTTGTGTGTTTATACGAAGTTCCCTATTCGCTCTGATCGAATTCGTAATGTGCGACACTCAAGAGCCTCGTAAATACCGTGGCGAATAGGGAACTTCGTATAAACACGCACAAATATGAGGCTCAGTGGTGAGCCTCGTGTACACTTGTCGTGCCTCCCAGCCTAAATGTGCCCTAGTGTAAACGGCTCTCAAGTTACGCTTGGATTGGGTTAGTTAGGATTGGTTAGGATTGTTAAGCTGAGATGCATTAAAATACGTTAAGTTAGGATAGGTTGCGTTAGATTAGGATAGGTTAGTATTTGTTAGGGTAGATCAGGATAGTTTGAAGTAGGTTAAAAGATATTAAACTGGACACGGTAGGTTAAGGTAGGTATATTTGGTTAGAACAGGTTAAGATAGTTCAAGCCAGGTTAATTTATGACTTATGATAGAACAGGTTAGTTAGGTTAAGATGAGTTTAGATGTAACGGCAGCTCAAATTACGTTCGTTACGAAAATACTTCTAGTTTTTCAGCGTCATAAATACCATTTACGTCAGCCAGGGGCTACTAATGGGAATAATGGACCTACTGATTTACGATCTTGGTCCTTCACATCGGTTTAAGATAAAACGAATCTTTTCCAAATTATTTACCTTAACAAATTCAAAATTGATTATTTCGCATGTTCAAAAAATTAGCGTTCCGTTTCACTTTAAGAACAATTGTCAGTTAATTTTGCAATTTTCTTTCAGTTAATTGCAAAGATGGCTACACTGCAGTATACTCAGATTCTCCCGACAGCGCCAACTACATGTGTATCAGGCTAGCCAAGGACAAAGGTCCTATGACTTACGGACAAGCACAAGCCTTGTGCGCAGCAGACGGAGGGTTCCTGGCGGAGCCCATCGGTTACCTGCATCAGACGATTTACGAGCTCATTCTGTGTTCAGGTACGGAAGGTCATCGCGTATTAATTAAGCAGCGCTCTTTTACCTACATTGAAACAGAATGAAAGCATCTTTTTCCTAATACAATAATTTCCACACAACTTACATTATAATATAGAGTAATATACTCGTAATGTAGTATAATATAACATAATGTAGAGTTTTAAAAATATAATATAATATTGTATAATATAATATAATATAATATAATATAATATTATATTATATATCATAATATAATATAATACAATACAATAAAATATAATATAATATAATTTATCATAAAATAATGTATAATAATATTATACGACACTACGGAACACACAACACAATCCAAAACAATATATTGTAATTTTTGTATAATATAGTAAAATCCAATGCAGAGCATTGCAATGCAGTGTAATTGAATCTCATGCAATACAGTGCAAAGCAATGCATTCCATACATTATAATATAAATGCATTCTAGTGTATAATGCATTGCGATGCAATGCGATGCATTGCATTACAATACATTGCAATATAATACAAGGCTGTGATGTACATAATGCATTGCGATGTAATGCGATGCATTGCAATACAATACAGTGTAATATAATACAAAGACAGTGATGTACATAATGCAGTGCGATGCAATGTAACGCAAAGCAAAGCAATATTATGGATTGCAAGGTAACACAACACAACAACACAACACAACCCAAGGAGCAATACAATTATTTTATATTGTATAACATATAAGACACAGACGTTCATATGCAAGTTTATTCACCTAAAAAAAATATCGATACCTTACATGCTATGGTCATAGATTTATTGTTTCAGTCAACTAACTTAATTTTTCATAATTTAGAAAATGTGTTTTTTCTTGGCCTGGAATACGTGATTATTTTTTTCGTCCTGCAGGATACGAGCATGAGGCATTTTGGATTGGTGGAACTGACGAGGGTCATAGTGACGAGTGAGTATCGTAAATAACACGAATTGGGAGTGTTTCAAATGTACAGCTAGCGAGTAACGTCCCTGAGTTTGAAGCCACTAGCAAAATTTGTTTTTTGATCGTAAAATTTTTAGCTACACCAAATTGCCCTACAGCATATTTTTTCTTGCTAACACGAAAGTATGCAACTTGCTTTCAATGTGGCTATTAATTCATTAATGAAAATTTGAATAATTTCATTGTGATAGGCATTAGGTATGAGAGTTGCTCTATTTATATTACTGATGTACACTTTTTGTTGCACATCTGCTTAAACCTTGATTGAATTTCTCTTCGTTGCAGATGGGAGTGGGAGACTTCAGGTCTTACAATGCCTAAAGGCACGCCTCACTGGTACCCGTGCGAGCCCTCACAACCGCTCATAGATGATAATAACGCCAACCACGCCTGCATGTGGGAGCCGGACTTCTACTTCTTCAGCTGCACCGAGGGCATTGAGATTTTGGCCATGTGTGAAATGTACCCATGAGTCGGAATCAATTCATGAAGATTGAGTTAAAATGTGAAAAGTTAAAAAAAGGCTAGACCAAATGGTGCCATTCAGTAGTAAAAACTAGGAAAGCATGTTCCATCGAGTATAGTTTTTTCATTAATAGAGGATGGTTAACTGCAATAGAGGATGGTTAACTGTAATGTCCGATATTGAGGATTTTTAGCAGGAAACGAAAATTCTAGTGACGGACGCATGTTTTCAGAAAATTTCCCGCATGTAACTGAAAAATATTAAAATTTGTTGGCTCTGGATATGTATACGTAGAGCGCAATTGCTTTGCCTTACACGTATGAATTAAAAGAAAGTATAACCCAGCTACATTAAAATTTCATTCGTGAAGATTTTGGCTCGCGAGTTAATTTCTAAATTAAAACAATATTAACCGTGTGTAGTTTTAAACTGGATTTGATCTTATTTTCAGCTAGAAAACTGCTGTTCGTTTTAACACATTGTTTTTGACTTTTGAGGATGAATGCAAAATCTGTCATGGAGGCAAATTAGAAGCCGAATTATTCTGCGTTGAAGCTAAGTACTTATTAATTTCAAACCGAAAAAATTCAGTTTTGTGAACTGATGCACTCTCGATCATTTTAGGTAGCGTTCGGCACATCCGTGTAAGAAATTTGCAGCCATCATCGACTGAATGTTCATACATGATTAAATGATGATAATAGTTCTGTTCACTAATTATCCCATGCGCTACGTTCACAGTAGTTTACTGTGAAACTCCGCGGAAAATATATCTGAAATTTGTAAACTTTCTCAGAGAATAATGGACCAAGATGAGAAAACCTCATCTTCATAAACATTATTAAATGGTTTTCAATAATGACGTCTCTTACACTAATAAACGTGTAAGCACGGACTGTACAACTTTTATTAGGTCTTCGTGCGATAAGCTTATTGGGTTTACAAAATTGATTTCAAGTCTCATCCCCCCCCGGGATGCTTTTGGACACCCGTAATCCAAACCGATGGTCCATGCAGGTCATAATGAAGGACTTTGTCGGGTTTTCTGAACGCGATACTAAGTTTTTTTTTCACTGGTGATGCCGACAACTATTTCAGTAGGAAAGTTACACGGTCAAATTAAGAGTTAGAATAAAACAGAACACTAAAATGTTATGAATTTAAGTCATGTCACATCGTTCACTACATAAAATCAAGAAGCCATCATAACAAGAAGCCTCAAAAAAATCAAGAAGCCATCATAACAAGAAAGACACATTAAAATAAAAGCATCTACGAATGATTTAATCGCGATTTGTTCTTCCAAAGCTGTCAACAATGCAGTAGAATGCTCTCGTTGCACGCCACAGCTCTGTTTTATTTCTCAACCTATTTGTTCTGTAACTCACACCTCGTCATATCACATGTCATTTAGTTACATCTCATTACTACACTTGATACATTACTGTCATTTATTACAGTACTGTTATTTAATACAGTACTGTCATTTAAAACAATACTGGCATTTAATACATTACGACATTGCTGTTATTTAATAGATTACTACATTACTGTCGTTTAATTAATAACTGAAATGTACAGGCTTTCAAGCGATGTCACTTGGGTGAACCTTGGGCTTGGGAAGAGGGCAAGACACAGATGGACACTCGTCTCCAACCAAGACACAAAAGGAGGGTTATTGGATTAAATCTTCCACCTGCTCTTTGGGCGTCTGGGTGTAGTGAGTGATCATTTAAAATCTATAAATACGTAAAATTAGAGCCTCCCGAAACCGGTCCTACTCTTTGATATAAATGAGTTTTTAAAAATCGGTGTCCGCCCATTTGAATTGTTCGCTTACATTCAGTTTAAGAAACGCACTCATTTTCTTTCATGGTGCAAGGGGTTAGGCAACCGACGTTAGACAAAAAAACCATCACTCGAACCTAATTCTGTACCTAAGGGGTTTTCATCATATCAAATCTCACATTTGTGTTAATAAAAACGGAGAAAACGGGTGGTAAAATTAGAAGGGAACCCTCCATCGTACTATGCTTGCTCTTCACTCATTCATTTCCTCTCTTTAGGTTAAAAAACTGAAAAATTATTAGCACAACTCGACTGTATTAATAGAATGATTAATTAAGAAAAGTTAAATTCGCTTCAAGTGTTCGAAACATTGAGCAGTGATCGATAATGGAGTTATAAACTGGGACGAATAATGTGACGAGTACGATTATGTCAAGACATTAGTAAATGAAGAAATAGATACGGCAACATGTTGTCTCAGTATGGGAATGGGAGCTGATAAATTTTTTTTTACGTCAAGCGGGTGACAAAACATCAAAAAAAGTTACAATCACTTTAATATTTTGGTTGGGTGAGAAATTTTATCTTAAAACACTGGGGACCGGAGACAACGTGGAATTGGAGATCGAGCGGTGAGTGCATTTTTTCAGATAAGGGAAACAAAGTATCGCGAGCCGCCTCGTGTGGGTTAGAGGTCGAGGAAGGCCCAAAGGGATGTTTGTTTTACGAACACAAACTATTAGGTCGGGTCGTCAACATGCATCATGAATTGCGTTAGAAATATATAAGGGAAAATAGGTCTCTGTAGAGAACCAAAGAGGATAAGTACTAGTGAAAAAAATCTTTCTTACTGGGCTGCTCTTAGGCAGAATTCAAAGAACAGAGGCTCACCATTAGCTAAAAGAGTGGAGAGGCAAAATGATGAACTTGAAAACTTTTTTACAATAAAAACAGTTTTAGTGCAACCACTGGAAAATGTAGTGGACAGCACATCGTGGGTTTGGCTAAGAAATTTCAAGGTTGCTCTTAACCAATCGCAAAATCTGCGTCGAGCGGAAGTAATTTTAAATTTATTTGAAGATGCGACAAAATGAAATCTAGTAATATTAATAACTGTCGACGAAACATCATTCAACGACATTATAGAAATATCATTCCACCTTCACTTAAAAATGTAGCAATTGTTTCGAAAAATAGTTCAGAACATCAAGCCATTTAAAGACACGTCGTATTCAAAAGTATAGGTGATTGGGCTTCCTTCTCTATCAAATATTTGAATTCATTTGGTCATGAATTTCCAAAAAAAAATATTTTTCAGAAATCAATTGGGTTCAGTCAGTGTGTCATAGATTGTTCCATCATGAAGTCACAATCACTAACAATAAATCTAAATTGTTAAGAAAGTTAACGCACAGGAAAGGACTTGGGTGGAGGTTCTGTTGTTTATTGCGAAAGTAAACCTCCTTTGCACCATAATGGGAAGTGGGCAGCGGTCGTGGATACAATCGTTCACAAAAGTTGCCTTCCTTTGAAGTTTCAACGATTCTGAACTTAATTCTGATATAGTGTTCAAACCGAGAACTGATTTGAGAGAGATGATGTTAGACGTTTCTAGCTTTTAATTTCTTCTATCATAGTTCTATCATTTTTATTTTGGATGGTATTCATTTTATGTTAAGTTTGCTGATACCTTTGAAGACGTGGCTATATTTGCTTTCTAGGAACCTGCTGGCAAGTGAAAACCATTTTTGGGTATTACATGGCACACAGCAAACGTCATTGTGTGATATTTCGAAGCCTAAATATGAAAAAAATATGAGCAAGTACTACAAATACTTTTTTGAACGACTACAATATTTCGCTACAAACTCAACTAATCAATACAATAACCCTACATCAATTTCGTCGCGGCTGACTTCAAGTGAAGAAGAATGTAATAAAAAACTTACTTGAGGCAGAGTATGTTAAAGCGCTCATAGTCGAAAATGTACTTACCTCAAAGCGATAGACGCGTTGTTGATGCGGCGATGTCAGGAGACGAACAGACACCTGGATTTGGCTCAGATGTCGTTTATCAGCTCGATGAGCGCAGGAGACGAATGACCAGAATTGCAGCCGGTGTTTAGCTGCAGCTCTCATAGAATGGGAGCAAAACTGCTTATTCCAAGTAATGACAATGCCTACTGATTTGGCGAGAGCAGGTTTGTTCCAAAATTTTACAATATAACATCTGCACTAGAGCATATCAGTTCCCAGCAGCATTCTACGAAGTTCATGTCCTCCTTTCTTCATATCTACCTTGTACCAGAAATGCAAGATCGTTTTCTTGAACAATTTGAATCTTGGAATGACTGGGTTACATATTTTTCAGAAAAAAAATGACAGAACGCATACATACTACACTGATATTTTTGTGAAATATTTAGAGGCAAGTGATGCGTTTAAAATTTTCATTGTGTACGTTGAATTTTTAAGGTTAGGAGTTTTGAGCCTTCAAAAAGTATGAAATACAAATGGAACAAATGCATTTCGAAGAGAACCAAAATAATAATTTAGTTTCTCGTTTGCGGGTAAACTTCTTCCGTCCGTTCCTACTCCTATATTGGAATATCCAAGCGACTTTTCATTTCTATTTTATTTTCAAAAGCCCTCCCGAATCCCCAAAACCACTGATCGATAATTCAGTATATATTCTATAACATGTACAGCTTTGTGTACTTGAAAATTTTTATACGTACACTTTATAAATCCAGTTATTATTTTGGAGTGCATCTAAAAGTTGCAGTCGTGATCAGATATATGTTGTGTAGTGCTTAAGTATCCAGTTTACACGGGAATGTAAGGTCTGGCAGAATATTGAATATTAAAAAAACAGAACATTTGAACTGTTTGTGAAGAAAACTAAGAACAATGAAATAAACTTCACGGTAATTTTTCAGACTTTTCTGCAGATATTTTACGTCTCCTCGACGTACAAAAATACCGCGTGCTTTTCGGCTAAAGGGATGAAAAAAAGTTCAAACCACCCCATAATTTTTCAAAAAAATGTTGTACTCGTACCCAATGTATGCTCTGGGAATTTGCATGCAGAGTTTAGATTTTGTAATACTATGATAGAATGCATAAGCATTCTTTCCACTCTAGCGACTCTTTGGAAAAAATTATTTACAGCACGGTGGAAATAGCTATGATACATGTCTAAAAAATTAATGCATCCTATGATTGGAACAGTAGTTAAGTAAAGATTAATTCTCTTTCAATTAAAACTGTTCAATACATATTTTCTGTATTAAGATAATGACATTTGTGAGAATTCCAGCTAAAATTTAACTCTACTACTTTTTGTTCCTAAATATTCATATTTCTCCACCTTTGAAGTGTTTTCCATTTTCCCAAATTGATCATTACAAACTTCCCCATAAGTTTCTATCTGATTTAACTCATGATACTCAGCGGACAAGTTCGAAATTTGAATGACGGTATTAAACTAACCTTTAGTGAGCATCGCGGTGTGTGTTTCTGTATTGTCGTGTTCAAAAATAGCGTTATTTTCGTCTGGACTACTCATGAATGAGGCAAGCCCTTTTTCCCCTCTACTGATGAATCCAGCAAAGTTTTCATTTTTGCTATCAGTGTTCAATTGATTTCTCCGGGACCAGAGAAGACTCCCCAAACCATAACAGATACTTCTCTAAATGATATTTTTGTCAGCCGCTGACTTTTTCTCTTCAGATCACGACAATAGAATTGGGATTTAATTTTGGCTCATCCGAATATCCAACAGATTTCCATTCTTCCTTGGCCAATGTTACTTTTCTTTTCCTAAAGTATTTTTTTTGCGTATCATTGAAAATGTCGGCTGTCTATCTGCCATGATATATGGAATTAGTGAACTATAAAGAAGTTGACGAACTCGAAGATTACACGCCTCAACTTGATAACTTGAAGAATAGACGCCTCACATTATACCGCAGTTCTAATTCTTCAGCTGAAATGAAATAGGAGGATCTTCAATTCTTGCATAAATCTAGGGATTAGATTAGTTTGTATGATGAGATAATTCCTTTAAAAAGTTCACTATAAAAGCTTTCTGAATTGCTTGCCAGTTTTGGTACATACGTCAAATAAATACTTTTGTTCCCTGCACTTTTCTTGTTACTTTTTGCTGCAATTAATATTGTAAAGTTATTACTTTTATTGATTTTAAAACTCTGAAATTGTGTTGTTCTATGCATTTTCAGGGGTAATAAAGTATTTAATCGCTTATTTGATTTATTTCTTGAGTCGAGGGCTGCAGTTGAAAAAGTTACAGAGGAACATTGTGCCCAATCCTTGTTTTATCAGTAGTCGGTATTACTGCTTAGAATTTGCTGAGCTTCTCTCGAATTCTATTTTCTGTGGAAACAAAGCACCTGATGCGATTCCGTGTCCTCATTTTCCCTATCATCTTCCTGGTAGACTGCATCTGCGGTGAATCCGGCTTTATATAAGTCGTCTGGCATCGTTACATTCACAACTTGTTTTTCGCTCTTTGAGTTAGATTCACATTAGACAATGGGTGCTCTCACGTACGTGATCTTTGGTAAGTTATGCGTTCTCCTTCACTTGACTTGAACTCGGTCTCACAGACTTTCGTGGGGGGGGGGGGGGGGGGGGGGACGGGCTTACTTGCCAATTTTTGTTCGTCACAGTTTCATTCAAGGCAAATGCTACTGAAGATTCATAGACGTTTTTTCTTGTTTTCTTATCGTTTACACATTTAGTTTTAAATCATTGGAACATTAGTGAAAATTTCTGGCCTGAACTTCGATTGTGTTAGTTTAAGCAACTTTTAGCATTTAAATCAGTACATTACTAAAAGTTCTCGACAATCAATTACAGGTTTCGAATCCCTAATTGATCGATTCATCAAGTGTTTCAGGGCATAATTAACTCGACAAACTATCCAACGGCACTAAATGAAAATAAAAAATAATGATCTTCTTCACACAACTATTATATCCATATCGTACTCATGGCTTTTTGAGTTTCTTGAATAACAGCAATTGACTTTATTATTAATACACATATCAAATATTATACACTTATTTTATAATTGGCGAATTTATAAAATTTTATACACTTTTATTCTATAACATTTTTGATGTAATTATGTAAGATGAACAGTTACAAAATATTTCTATAGAATTGTGTACTTTGTGTTTCATATTCCTTTCTGTCTTTAGTATCCCGTTATATCAAAACTTCCATTTTAAGATCTCAAAGTTTCGTGACTTGAACTTCACAAATTCCAGCAAATGATTTAAATTGTTTCAGTTCTTAGTTCCGTCATTATGTAGTTTAATTTTTTACTTTTTGAATATTTTAGCAATCTTTGCACTTTTGCTCATCATTTTTCGATTTGAACGCTAAGTTTATTCAGTGATATTTTGAAATGGAAACTTCAATGATTTGCTTCCTAGGTCTCATTTGTTTTGCACTTAGTCCAAGTAGGTGAGCTTATAACAAACTTTTGCCTTCCTTGAGATCTTCAAACAAAGCAAATTCAATTTCAAGTTTCCATCAACTTCTCCTCTTTAGTTCGTGACAGAACTGGTCACAATTTACTTTCGAAATCGATTGGGAAATTATTAAATACCAACAGATATTAAACAACCTTCTCAAGACTTATTAATGATAGGTGAGGAGGAGGTTAACTACTGACAGTAATGAAAGGTTAATTTTTAAATTTCATGAATTCGCGGAGGTTAGACATTTTGTTGTGTCAGTCTTCTCTTGCTGATCAAATTTACCGGAAATGTACTTAAACCTGTTGCTCTTAGAGAGAGTGGGACGCTCCACAGCTGAGTGGAAGTTGGTTCCTCCTCTCATTTATGAATATTTGACTAAGTCGACTCCAAATGAAGAGAAATTTGAATGCAAAGGAATTGATATGCCCGAATTTGTCATGGGGTTCAATTTAGAGGCAACTTATTTATAAGACGATGAGTTTTATTATTAAGGGGAAGATTTGAAATATAAATTAGAAGCCATTTCATGCATAGTTTAAACAAATCCTTTTGTGTATTTCAAGGCCTGCTGGCTGTGGCGGAATATGCTGCTGGGTGCGGCGTGACTTCCCTTCAAGGTAACATGGCATTAATATTACAACATTTTATTCCTTGAATCATTTCGTAATTTCATTGTTTGTCTTAAAAATACTTCCCCTTTAAAAACCGTCTAATTGAGTTAATCACGCACGAGTCACGAATTGTATTTCTGCCGAAATTTTTCATCAAATTATTTCATTTCCGATGCATAAGAAAAAAGAAACGCCTTCATTGTGCTCAAACTACGTAACAGACTGAACTCACGAATTATTCGTTGGAGAAATTCAAGTCCTTTTCATAACTTATGCCAAGCCGAGGGATGGGTAAAGCATTGAGAAAAGTCTGCCTATGGTTTTGCGAAATGGAATTCGCTGAGTTTTTGAAGCCTTGGGACGTGCTCTGTACAAATCAATGGCCATTCTCAACAAAATTTGTCCGCAATTCGCCTCCCGATGTTAGTGAAGGTTGTTCATAAATTCTCTTGAATAACCAAAAATGTTCAAATATTTCATTCGACTCATTTTGGTCTAATTTTATGCTTTCACAGTAAAAATGACGGGCAATTATTTTGAACTTTTCTCAGTTGTTTTTGTTGGAAACGAAGCATCAACGACAGAATGCTGTTAATGGAACAATGGCTACGTAGAAAATTTTACTGTCTGTTGTGAAGGTTTGCACTACTATTCTACTTAGGATTTAAACCGACAGTCGAGACCCGGTAGGCATGCATGCTCAGGACGCTCACAAACAAATGATTCCCAAACATTTTACTGATGCTGATATAATATTAAACATCATCGTTGCTCTAATGAATTAACATAAAGACTTTATTTTAACTCACTCTAAAGATTATTGAGCTCGCCTTTGCATATGAATTTTTAAAACATTTTGCCTATTTGCTCTTTAAAGAACAGATGAGTTCCAAAATGGAAAATTATGCTAATGGAACAATTACTTAAATCTATTTCAGATATACTTATTTTAAGCATAGAAATGATCTCCAAGAAGAACTATTACGTGACGAAGTAACATCTTAATTTTTTTCCCTGCCTACTTAATTTTGAGTAATGATGTGAGCTTCAAGACGGGCAATTATGGCGACGAAATAACTTATATCTATTTGAAGCATATTTGAGTTTTGGTAATGAAATGAGCTTCAAGATAGACAATTACAGCGACCAAGATTTATGTGGTAGAGGTGCGTGCACCTTGAAGGAAATGTAAGCAGAAATGTGCCAGCTGTAACTCATCCGAAGTGTTCCTTGGACGGCTTCAAATGTTGTTTCTTCCAGTCGAAATTTCAATTTTGTATATCATTCTTATTGCGAACGTTCCACTTGTTCATGGATTGACATTTGTTTGGTACATTTGTTATAATTATTCGAATGATCGGGAGCGATTCAGTTTATTTATTTGCAGCCCAGCAAGTTTGCAACTCCGGAAGATCAAATGAATGCTTCTCCTGTACAATTCCTCTAGGAATTCTCAATTTCAGATGTAGAATATTTTCACCTCGTTCATCGTTTTTTACGTTATACCGAAAACTAATCTTTCTATGCAGACACATGCTTACCTGACTACACTCCGGTATACTCCGATTTTCCTGGCGGCCCAAACTACGTGTGCATCAAGCTGGACAAGAAAGGCGGCATCAGGACTTACGAAGACGCAAAAAGTTCCTGCGAAGATGACGGAGGCTTCCTGGCGGAACCCATCGGCTACTTGCACCAGACCATTTATGAGCTCATTCTGTGTTCAGGTACGGACCTTGAATAAGCTGAGTCGTAAAATGTTCTCATAAGCGGAATAAAAATATAATTGCCACCTCAGTGCTGAGGAAGAAAGTCTCTTGTTGTGAGGCTAGGAACATTCAATCGTTGGTCAGTTTCGTTGATTATTTGAGAGGGTTGAGCATTTTTTTTTTAAATTGGGGTGCCAAGTCCCCTCTTCTGCAACTTCCTTCAACCAAAAGAAAATATAGACGCATTGCAATTTAAAATAAGCAAATTTTTTCAAGTCTCCCGAGCTGATTTTTACCAATTTTATTTTACTTCTCATTCGACTTGAGGTAAAAATAATTTCATTTTTCCTGGTACTGCAGACTACCAACATGAGGCGTTTTGGATTGGAGGAACCGACGAGGGCCACCCGGACTAGTGAGTAAAAATAAAAGACTTGAATTGATATTAATGTTTGCAACCATAAGTAAAGTAATTCAGTCTTTAATTTGAAGGGAATACACATTAAAAATAGAGTTTTGAACAGATAAAGCAATAGCTCGTTGCACTGTAACAAACGAATTCACTCCCAAAGGTTTCCCTTCTTAAAACTTTACGCTTTTTTTACGTTTCGTGTTAGAGTTGCTTTACGTGATGCTCTTTTCTGTTGCAGTTGGGAGTGGGAAAATTCAGGTCTTGAAATGCCCAGAGGCACACCTAGCTGGTACCCGTGCGAGCCCTCACAGCCGCTGATAGATGATGACAACGCCAACCACGCCTGCATGTGGGAGCCGGACTTCTACTTCTTCAGCTGCACCGAGGGCATTAAAATTTTGGCCATGTGTCAAATGTACCATAGCTAATCAACAATAGGTTATGAAAAATCATATGTAGAACTTGAAAACTGCGTTATTGAGATCATACAATGCTATGCATACCGTGAGAAATGAAACTATGATAGGCCACAGTATCAAATTTATTTTCTCCATTGAAATGACAAGATAGATAAGCAAGTGTAAGTTAGACTGATAGCGGGAATTTATCTGGTCTGAAGCTGGAGTGCTGCTTTGAAATAAAGGAAAATTTGGGTGTGTGTAAGATGGCAATGAATGACTTCTTTGGTGTGACACAGCTGCACGTTCGGAAAATTCTCTTTCGTTGAAAAAACAAAGGAAAGAAAGAAAAGCAGTTTATTTTCAATGAAGTTGATACAAAATCTTCGATGTTTTTTCAAGTGTTTCATCATTAAGATCCTTAGTTGATATACACACATGGGTGTCGTAATAGTCGCGTCAGTAGTCGAAACAAACATAGGAAAGGGTTTGAGTGGAGGTACTGTTGTTCATTATGAAAGTAAACCTACTTTGCATCGTAATGGCAGGTGTACAGCGGTCGCGGATACAATCGTTCACAAAAGTTGCCTTTCTTTGAAGTTTCAACGATTCGAAACTTCAGATCCAGTGTTCAAACCGATAACTGATGCCAGTGAGCGGAACTGAGTGAGAATCTAAAGGAAAACATTAGGAATACGAAATTCTTTGAGAATAGAAGCAATTATTGTGTATCGTGTTATCTGAAACGTATTCTGTTTCTTAAGCCATTCAGTAGAGATTTCTGTGTGAAAGTCTACGGTCATATAGTTCCATATTTCAATAGCTGACGCCTTTCGGCTCATAAATTACTCAGCCAATATAAGTGTTTCAGCAATGTTATTAGTTAATTAAAAAAGACCGAATTGTAATTGTGAGTTTTCTGCATAGCGATTGTGCATTAAGGTAAAATTAGTGTAAATATATTTGTAAAATCTCTGAAAAGATATTATTTCCCAAAAATATTGTGGAGTAAACAGGTCCTACTTTCGAAGAAGCAAGAAACCCATGAAAATACGGTTTAGGAGTTATAAGTCAATCTCGGAATGAAATTTGAAGAGTTTTTGAGACAATTCTGACGTTTTCAAATTATTGTAGTAAACAGTAATGTTAATGCTGCTTTAGACTCGTGTTGTTTGCAACATCATTTACCTTTAAGAGTGGAATTAAGCTGAAGTTACCTTATCAATGTGACTTTGCACGAAGCTAACACATCTCGATCGTGACATATTAAAGATGAAATTGATCTCATTTCAAGTGTTCAAACCAATGTGCTTGTACTAGTTTTGACTCATCTCGTTTGCTACAAATCATTCAGGTTAGCAGGTATCGATTTTGAGAAGTTCGCTTCTTATAGTTTCACTTCTTGAAAGTAGGAATACAATGCAAGGTTGCTGTCATCATTTACTCAAGCAATAATAAAATTAACATGAATACGAATTCGATCTAGCGTTTCACTCATCTTATTTCTACGATCAAATATTATGGTGGGGATGATGTTGATTTTTATGGATGTATAATTACGACTTCGCAGGAAAAAATCAACTATCAACTGGCCTCACTGAGTTAATCTCTACTTCGTTGAGTCGATCTATGAAAACAAAGTGTTGTGGTCAGCAAAATATGACTCACAACAACATGACAGGTAACAAAGACGAAAAATTAGCAGCTTTTGCTTCTTCAGCGATCTAGTTTTAATTTAGAGTTTGATTTTATAACAATCCTCGTTTTTTGCAGCATTTTCATTGTATTTCAGCCAATTATTATACTTTTCACACCATACGATAGCTGTTAATAAAAGAATGAAATTAATCTTACTGACATGCAGTGAGTGCATTGTACGCTATTATAACATCATGTCCTTGCTGGCTTTAACGCATTTTGTATACAATAGAGAATCTCCTGAGTTGATGAGGCTTCTCAGATTTTCCGGATTTCAGGCCGCGCTTCTAGATTACGTGCTAGTCTTACACAAGCGTGAAAACAGCAACTGTCAGTGTGAGTTCAGGGCACCGGACACCTTTTCGGCCAAATGTTCAAAAAATTTTGTTTGCTTTATAATAGAAGCTATACGTGTGCTGAGCATCCACAATAAATTTTACAGACGAGCACGGACTAGAACGCTCACTATGGGGGTGGACTGGTAGTGAGGGGGAGCTGTTTCTTGCAAAAAGTTTTTTTCGACAAATCTTTTGTAGTTTATGAACAACAAAGCTTTAAAAACTTTTTAAATTATAAAACAAAACACAAAAATTTTTTTATAAACAAACAAAATGTTTTTGTTTGTGAAAATATCATTTTTTTGCTTTTGTGGAAACCTGGAAACCTAAAATTTTCCTCACGCGAAATGCTACTCCTGCAATTTTTAGTGTAGGGAGTCGAGATAAGGTTTTTTTGAAAGAAGAATAATAAGGCTACAGCACTGAGGCAGCAATTTAAGATATTCGAACTAAGTAAAAAAGGTCATGCCGTCAGAGTAACAAAATCGAATTATTTTGGCAATTTTTCAAAATTTGTTTTTTCGTTCAAAACATTTCCGAAACCAAGACGAGTTTTAAATATTCCAGCCTCAGCGTTGTTGCCCAAGTGTTTGTCTTTCAAATGGCACTTGTTTCATGTCTATAGGTTGTAATTTGTAATAGGAATAGGGTTTGCCGTTTGCCTATATTCCGTTTTCTTTGCCGTAACTCATTTTCTATGAAGCGGATCGAAAATTTCCCATGTGATGGTACCTGTTTTTCATGCGTTTTACTATTTTATCAAAGTTCATAAACATTGGTCCACAAATTAAAAAAAAGTGTAAAAGGTGTCCCACAGAAAGATAAATACATTAAAAAACAATAGTTATTTAATGTTCTGGTATCCAGTTTACAGGGGTAAGTTAGGAAGAAACACACCAAGCAAAGAAACAAGTCACTTGGAAAGCATGAGTTGTTCCTACTCTAGGACGGAACATTGCCTCGGTTTCACGAGTTGTTGCCTGAGTCAGCATACGAACGTCGAATGTAGCTTGCTCATTCAAAACAGCAGAAATGATGTTCTACCCCAAAAAAATATCGTTGGTCAATGCAGCTCCCTGTAGCTTAGTGTGTTTTGTTCTTCTCTAATTGTGTATTTCTGAAGTGTGTAGTTGATTGTAATTCAACGCGTACGTTCAGGCGTTTCGAGCCTGTAAGTTCTTCTTTCATCATTCCATTTCTTTTATTTTAGCTTCTATACATACTTCCATGACTTTGCTGACAACTTTTCAAGCGTGGCATTACTTTTAACATTGTTCAATACTGCTTTTCTCTCTCGGAACCTGCTTGCAAGTTAGAGCACTTTTTAGCTAATGCATGACAGGCATCGAACGTCATTGTTTGACATTTGGAGGCGAAAATATGAAAGTTTTCATGAGATTCACATGGGTAGAAAATTGTTCCAGAGTATCGAATAATTCTGATACCGATGATTGTTTCTAGTCAAGTTGTACTTTACACAAGGCAATTCACGGGATTTTCTCGAGTTTAAGATAGCTTTCCGTTCAACCATTGGCGGATGATGCATAAAAAAAGAGAATTTTTTTCCAGTTCCAAAGTAGCTATTAATTTCGTTTGCACAATTTTTGAACTTCAATTTTGATGTCATTGAAATGTGAAAAGACAATTTGATTGCTGTTATAACTCATTTTGCGATGAAGTATGCGCAGGTCAATTCAAGGAGACCGATCATGCATCCTCTCTCCTAAATAAACTCAGCTGAGCTCCTTCACTGGAAAGAGGAATCTTTTATTGCCTCCCTCTTTATACCTCCCTCACAGTATTGCAGAACTTGTCAAATTTCTCCCACTCAACGAACCAAAACCCAAATCAGAAAAACGATATCTCAGTCAGTTTCTGTTGATCTGACACTCAGCAAAAAGCTCTCTCAGTATTAAGTGTCTTACTGCGGAACAAACTTCTCTAGCGAATGTAAATCCAGCAATCATGAAAAGAATCCAAGGCATATTTAGCACATTTTCTTCAAAAAAGAACATTTTTATGATGGAATACATGCGCAAGTAGTACTAGAATGAAATACTTCGTAACGTTATTTGACATTGCCTAATTTTCAATCTGAATTTCTACTCATGGGCATACGCGATGTGATTACTTGTATACGTTTGCCAAGTCCTTGGCTATTGCTTATTATGCGTATACGAGTATGTATATGAGTTTGTTCAAGACAACCATTCGTCAATCGCGTAGTAACTCTAAGTGCCGGATTTTTTGTATCACCTTCTAACTAGCTACTTTCATACACCATTTCGCGATACTGTTATCGTACCCTTGTGTTAACTTCCGTAAGTATTCCAGCAACTATGTAGTGCTCACGGCTCGTCTAAAATGACGGGATTCGGTAATTTTCTTCCAATCCATCTATATAATATTCTGCTAGTTCCTCCCTTAGTTAGTTAGTACTAAGCCAACTCTTATCTGAGTTTGCAGTGTCATGGAAACCGAATTCCTGAGTATTACATTAAAATACCGCCTCTACAAGCATTGATAAGTTTAACATTTTATTAGGTTAGTAATGTTGATGAAATTTTTTCCCAGGTCCATGGTTTTTTATGTTTGACATATAATCACGATAGCTTTGTTTATGATAAGATAGTAAGATATGTTAGGTTAGGATAAAATATGTTATGTTAGAACTTGTTAGGTAATGTTGACGGAAATTTTTCACGGGTCCCCTTAGCTGAACGATGACATTGCTTAACTCATTGATTATGACAAGTCAAATGATTCAGGATAGGATGGGTTAGTATAGATTAAATTAGGTTAGGTTAGGATAGGATAGGTTAGGATAGGTTAGCAGAGGTTAGGTAATGTTGATGAAATTTTTACGGGTTCTTGTTTTTTATGTTTGATAGGATAGTTTTGGTTAGGATAGGATAGGTTAGTATATGTTAGGTTAGCATGGGTTATGTTAGAACATGTTATGTTAGAATTTCTTAGGTTATGTTGACCGATTTTTTTCACGGGTCTACTTAGCTTATTGATGATTTTGTCCGTGGAATTTTTACGGGTCTTGCTAGTTCTAATAATTAAGTAAAGCGATTCAAATATTTTTAAATTTGTACTTGCGCACTTCTGTAACTCGTATCGCAGATACGGTCATGAAGCATCCTTAATAAGAACGTCACAGAGAGACCAGCCAAGCGAACAACAATTGTGTGGTATTATTTAGTGGATAAAAATGTATAAGATAAACTCTAAGCAAAGGTTGCGTTAGGGCTTGAACTATAAACGTCAACTTTTCAATCTTGAAAATATTCGACGCTCATTCGACGTTGTGTTTCATTGTTCATATTCTCCGTTTATCGAATGCATTCGTAATTGACAATTTCTAAGTTAAACTGATTTCTTTAGTTAAATTCAAAATACTTTGTGATTATGGATAACCGATATCATTTCATGGCATACAATTAGCAAGTATTAGGTAACCAATCAAATAAATATTGTGAGTTTGATAAAAAAAACTTCGTGAAATAGGAAAAGTACAGAAATAGCTTAGGTATGAGACGAAATCAAAGGCTTAGAAGGAGACGTGATATTCCAAGTACTAAATTGAATAGAAACATTAAGTACTCACTTTTATCCCTGAACTACAGTACTTCGTTATAATTATTTAAGAAGAGTATCTTTGAAATCGAACGAGTTCATTTAGCAACGTGAATGCCTAAAGTTCCAGAAATTCGGTGCTTGTGAATATCATTATCTTATTTTGTGAGAATATTAAATTCCTCTTTTCAATAGTTCAAGAAAAATTAATGCAATTGAATAGTTTGATATGCCAGGTTGTAGTTGCCAGAGATGCCATATGCTCTATTTGACAAAGAAATATAATTCAGTAATATATCTATAAAACTACTAGAAAGTAAGGCGTCGGCGCTTCAAGTATTAAAAATTGAAACGAATAATATTAACATGCATAGTCACGTTTTTAGAGTGAACAAGTAAAATATGTGTAAGCTCAATAAAAGCTTTTTTTGGACTCCTGCAACAACTCGCTCGAACGAAATCATAAACAAAACTTAACAAATCAGTACAATACCCCAACATCAAATTCGGAGAGGGTGACTTCAAGTGAAGAAAAATGCAATAAAAAACTTACTTGGGACCGAGTATGTCTGAGCACACCTAGTCGAAAATGTCTTAAATTAAAATCAAAAGACATGATGCAATGGCAGGAGACGAACAGAAACCTGGATTTCGTTCAGATGTCGTTTATCAGCTCGATGAGCGCCGGAGACGAATGACCAGAATTGCAGCCGGTCTTTAGCTGCAGCACTCACACAATGGGAACAAAACTGCTTTTTCCAAGTAATGATAATGCCCACTCATTTGGCGAGACTGCAGGTTTGTTCCAAAGCTTTACATTATAACATCTACCCTTGAGCATGTCAGTTCCCAGGAGCAATCTACGAAGCTCATGTCCTTCGTTCTATCTACCTTTTACCAGGAATGCAGGATTGTTTTCGTAAATGAATTGAATCTTGGATTAACTGGGTTACCCACGTATCAGAAAAAAAACGAGAGAAAATATGGTTCACTGAAATTTTTATGTGAAATTTAGAGGCAATCTGTTTGAAATTTTTATAATGCAAGGTGAAATTTTTTTAGAGGAGGAGTTTTCTTCATTTATGTGTGGAAGTTCAACTAAAACACGTGAAATTTAGGCCTCCAAAAATAAAGGAAACGCTAATGAACAAATACATCTCGCTGTCAACCAAATATATATATATAGTCTCTTACTTGGTGGCACGCTTCTTCCGTCCGTTCCTGATGCCATCTTGTAATATAAAGACATGCCACCAAGCGACTTCTCATTTCTATTTTATTTTCAATAGCCCTCCAGAATCACCAAAACCACTGACGACGATTCACCACATTTTCTATGACATATACAGCTGTTGTGTACTTGAATATTTCTATGTTTACCCTATGTAAAACGAATTATTATTTTGGAGTGCATCTAAGAGTTGCAGTCGTGATCAGATATTTATTGTGTAGTGCTTTAATATCACACTGGAATGTAAGCACTGACAGAATATTGAATATTGAACAAACAGAATATTTGAACTGTTTAGGAAGAAAACTACCAGCAATGAAATCAACTCCATGACAATTCTCTAAGCTTCTCTGCAGATCTTTTACGTCACCCCGACGTACAAAAATACCATGTTTTATCGGCTAAAGGGATAAAAATGAGTTCAAAACACACCATAATTTGTCAATGTCGATTTGATTTTGCACCCATTGCATACTTTGGAAATTTTCATGCAGAGTTCAGATTTTGTAATACTATGATACTATGCATAAGCATTCCTTCCCATACTAGCGACTCCCTGAAAATTTTTATTTCAAAAATGCGTTTCGCACGTTGGAAATAGTCATGAGACAGGTCTAAAAAATTAATGCATCCTATGATTGGATCAGCAGTTAAGAAAGGATTAATTCTCATTCAATTACACCTCTTCAATACATCTTTTCTGTATGAAAATAATGAGATTTGTCAGAGCATACCATTTGAAATTACACTCTAATACTGTTTAATGCTAAACATCTATTTTTTTCCGCCTTTAAATTGTCTTCTATTTTCGTTATTTCGTCATCTCAAACTTCCCCACATGTTTCCATCTGATGTAAGTCGGGAAACTCGGTGTACAAGTTCAAAATTTGAATGGTTTCGTATCAAACCAACCTTTCGCGAGCATCACGGTGTGTGGGGCTGTATTGTCGTATTAAAAATGGCGTCATTTTCGTCTGAACTATTCATAAATGAGGCAAGCCTTTATTTCAGTGCAGTGATGAATCCAGCAAATTTTTTCTAATCAATGTTAAATTGACTTTTCTGGAGGCAGTGAAGACTCCCCAAACCATAACAGATACCCCTTTAAATGATCGTCAAGTCATCCGCTGATCTTCTCTACTTAGATCACGAAAATAGAAATCGGATTTAAATTTTCTGAGATCCGAATTTCCAAGAAATTTCCAATTTTCCTCGACCTATGTTCTTCTTCTTTTCCCCCCAATCTAAACGGAATTTTTATTTTGAATTTCAGTGGAAACGAATGCTGTCTGTCTTGAAATATGAAATAAGTTCCCTATAAAAAAATTTGAGTAACTTTCGGAGAAAGAATAGGCACCTCAAATTATACTGCAGTTCAAATTCTTCAGCTGAAGTGAAATAGGAGTATTTTTCATTTGTGCGTAAATCACGGGATTATATTAGTATGTATGATGCGATAATTCTACTACCAAGTTTACTAAAAGCTTTCTGGATTCCTTGCCAGTTTGGGTACATACGTCAAATAAATACTTTTGTTCCCTGAACTCTTCTTGTTGCTTTTAACTGCAATTAATATTGTGAAGTTGTTACTTTTATGAACTTTAATACTGTAAAATTGTGTTGTTCTCTGTATTTTAAGGTACAATAAAGTATTCAACCGGTAATTTTCTTTAATTCTTTAGTCTAGGGCAGCAGAAAAACATTTACAGAGCCTTGTCGCCAGCTTATAAAAGTCGGGTTGCAGAGGTTTTAGGTGTAACATTAAGTTTTCTCAACAGACAGTAGATCAGGATTTTTTTGGAATAACAGGTTAGTTCTGAAGTTGTTGAAGATCTCTTGAGCATAGATGCTCTATTGTAGCTTCTTGAATGGAAAAAGTCAAGCAGCATGTTTAATTTTCCAGGGCTGTCAGATCGACTTCAAATCGCACAGATTTTGAGGGCCATATATATAATACGGAGCTGTTAAAAGAATGTCTTGAATCTGTTCGGGAACTTCTTGGTCTTTTAACTAAAATAATGAATTTTCTTTCCGTTTTTGGGGCATGAATTCATTTCTTTTTCAGTTTCATCAAGAGGACAAGAGTAGAAATATTCGGTATTCAGTGGTTTGTGTCCAATGACGCTGTGTTAAATTTTCACTCTAATATCATGAACACGATCACAAAATTTTTATACGAGATGCACACGTCCTCATTCTTTTTCTAACTGTCATAAATACTTTGGAAATGCGATATTCCAAAGCTCTACTTTAATCTCACGCATTATTAAAAACTTTGTTCTTTAAATAGCTTTTTCTCAGCGAAGTGTTCATATGAAAACGATTGCGTATATATAGCGTTACTTACGAACTAAAATTTGCATTTAAATATTAAGGCAATAGACACAAAAAATTTAACATAAAACATTATGCGCTTTCTCATACATATTTCCAACACTTCACAATAAAATTATTTATCGTACAATGGCCCAACCACTAATTTCTAATAACGGACTGTGCACGACAAGGAAACTATTTTTCTGAAGAAAACGAAAACGGATTTCGTAGAACACGGCTGGGAACTGATATTGGTTTAGGCAGTTGTTAATGAAGAAAGTTACAGATGAACCTTGTTCCAAACCTCCGTCCTATCAGTAGTCGGTATCACTACTTGGAATTTGTTGCGCTTCTCTTGAATTTCATCTCCGCTGCAGAAACAAAGCACCTGATACGATTCCGTGTCCTCATTTTCCGATAATCTTCCTGGAAAACTGCAGCAGCGGTGAATCCGGCTTTATATAAGTCGTCTGGCAGAGTTACATTCACAACTTGTTCTTCGTTCTTTGAGTTAGATCCACATTAGACCATGGGTGCTCTTACGTACGTGATCTTTGGTAAGTTATTCGTTCTCCTTCACTTGAGCTCGGTCTAGCAGACTTTCCTGTGGGGTAGACGTGCTCACATGTCAATTTTTGTTTGTCCCAGATTCCATTCAAGGCAAATGCTACTGAAGATTCAGAGACTGTTTTTCTTGTTTTCATGTCGTTTACACGCTTAGTTTGAAATCCTTGGAACATTAGTGAAAATTTCAGGCTTGCACTTCGATTGTGTTAGTTTATGCAATTTTTAGCCTTCAAGTCAATGCATTGCTAAAAGATTTCGTCAATCAATTACAGGTTTCGAATTCCCAATTGATCGATTTATCAAGTGTTTCAGGGCATAATTAACTCGACAAACTATCCAACGGTACTAATTGAAAGTAGAAAAGAACTTGATGTTCTTTCTACAACTATTGTCTCCATATCGCACTCATGTCGTTTTTGAGTTTCTGGAATTACAGAAATTGACTTTATTGGTAATGCATATATCGAGTATTATACAGTTATTTTATAATATCATCTATTTATAACGTTGTCTATTAATAATATTGTTTCTACTCATTTGTATTTTATGATACTTGTGATGCAATTATGTAAGATGAACAGTTACAAAATATTACTATACCATTTAGAACTTTGAGTTTTACATTCCTTTCTGTCTTTAGTATCTCGTTATATCCAAACTTCCATTTTAAGTTCTCGAGGTTTCGTTTCTTGAACCATTGAAATTACAGCACAGGATTTAAATTGTTTCAGTACTTACTTCCATCAATGTATACGTTATTTTTTAGTTTTTTAATATTTTAGCAATTTTTGCACTTTTGCTCATCACTTTTCGATATGAAGGCTATGTTTGTTCGGTGATATTTTGAAGTGAAAACTTCAATGATTTGCTTCCTCCATCTCATTTATTCTACACTTAGTGTCCAAGTAGGTAAGTTGATCTCAAACTTTTACCTTCCTTGAGATCTTCAAACAAAGCGAAATTAATTCGACCAGAATTAATTCAACCCCAGATGAAGAGAAATGTGAATCCAAAGGAATTTTTACATGCGAATTTCTCATGAAGTTCAATTTTGAAGCAGCTAATTTACACGAAGGTGAGTTTAATCATTAGGAAGAAGATTTAAAATATAGATTATAAACTATATCATGCATAGTTTAAACAAATCCTTCTGTGCGTTTCAAGGCCTGCTGGCTGTGGCGGAATATGCTGCTGGGTGCGGCGTGACTTCCCTTCAAGGTAACATGGCATTAATATTACAATATCTTATTCGCTCAATTTTTCTGTTAATGAATCATTTCAAATTTCAACTCAGCTTACCTCTTTAATCTGGCGATTTTCTTAGAAAAACTTAGTTGTTTTGTTAGCACGCAAAACATTCCCCTCTAAAAGATCGTCAATTTGAGTTGATCCCACGAGGTCATTAAATCTTTCGATAGTTTTTAATTTCTGAAGCTTGTAAAATAAGAATCGCCCTCATTGTGCTCCGGCTATGTTACAGACCAAACTCACGAAAGCTTCGTGGGTGAAATTTACGTTCTTTTCCTATCTTATCCCAAACTAGGGTATGGGTCAGACATTGTGCAAAGTCTGCTTATGGTTTTGCCGAATGGAATTCGCTGAGTCTCTCAAGACTTGAGATGTTCTCTGTACAAAAGCAATATTCAGGGTGACTCACTATTCATGCTCACCAAATTTGCTCGCAATTCGCTCTCTGATACTAGTAGAAGTTACTTAACCATGCTCTTGAATAACCAAAAAGTTGAAATCTCTCATTCAACTCACTGTAGTCCAATTTTATGCACTCGCTGTAAAAATCATGCTCAATAGTTTTGAACTTTGATGAATTGCTTTCGTTGAGAAAACAAAGCATGGATGTTCTTCATGGAGCAATGGCTTCGTACAAAAAATTTGTTGACTGTTGGGAAAATTTACAGGCCGATTCATTATACGATTTTAAAGCGATATAATTAAGACCCGGTATATATGCATGTATGCTCAGAACACACATGAACAAATCATTTTCCAAACAAATTTACTGATGCTAATTTAGTGTGAAACATCTTTTCGAAAGAATTAACGAAAACACTTAATTCCAACTCACTTTAAAGATCATTGTGAAAATATTGGACGTTTGAAATACAGAACACTGGAAGGGAGAGAAAATCATAGCTACCTTTAAATATGAACTTTTAAACATTTTAATTATTTAGGCTTGAAAGTAGACATGAGCTTAAAAATAGAAAACTGCAATTTTAAAACAATTAGTTCAATCTATGACATATTTACTTTATTTTAAGTATAGAAATGATCTCTTAGACGGATAATTTTGATGATGAATTTAAATTTTTTCACACCTACTTAAGTTTTTAGTATAAAAGTGAACATCAAAGCGGACGATAACGGTGATGAAATAACTTGAACATGTTGACAACGTTTGCGCGGTTGCTACAGCCTGGAACGTTAGGTTGTGAGCAGCAGAATTGAAAACCCGACTTTACTGTTCGTATGCATTTCTGTCCATTCTAAAAAGAAGGAAAAATGTAACTTCGTAACAATTCATACGTCGTGCACATATAATAATATATATACGCTAAGATATACTTTGAAAAAAGAATTGAATCGGTTGAAACGGTACGGAGTTTTGCCGGTACATAAATGAGCAATATACCTAGTGTTACCAGTATATACCTCTACGTATAGTCAACGTGTTAAGTAAGGAAATGAGCTTCAAAACAAGATGGACATTATGGCAATGAAGATTCATGTGGTGGAGGTGAGTGGAGCCTCACACACAAGCTTCGCGCACCGGAAAGTAAATACAATGTACCGTTAGTTGGGAGGGACAACGTCATGTTTCAAAATTTTGGAAAATTAACTTATCCACACTGTTTAACTCGCTGTTTCGTTATACGTATATTGGTAAACCCGTCATGACTGTAATTTCAAAATTGACCGAAAAGAATGATTCCTTTTCGATCAAAACTAATTCCGTAAGGCAGTTTACAAAGTTAAACCACTTCCTCTGAAATATCCAGAATTTCGACCTGTGACGTTCTTCCCAAGGAGCGATATGCAGTGATGTGCCAGCTGTCTCTCATACGAAGTCTCTTTGAACGGCTTGAAATGTTTTTTCTTCCAGTCGACACTTCAAACTCGAAAATCGTTCTGATTACGAACGTTGCACTTGTTTAAGGATTTAAATTTATTTTGTAGGTTTGTTAATGTGAAGCGATTAATAGCGAGTGATTTACTTAATTATTTGCAGCCCAGCAAGCTTGCCACAGTTGAAGATCAAACGAATGCTTCTCAAAACGCTTTGAATAATTACTGTTGAAATACCAACTTTCAGATGCAAAGTATTTCCACCTTATTTCGGGTTAATCGTTTTGGGACGTAATACCAAATACTAATCTTTCTGTGCAGAGAGATGCTTAGATGGCTACACTCCAGTGTACTCAGATTTTCCTGGCGGTCCAAGCTTTGCGTGCATCAAGCTGGACAAGAAAGGCGGCATCAGGACTTACGAAAACGCAAAAAGCTCCTGCGAAGCGGACGGAGGCTTCCTGGCAGAACCCATCGGCTACTTGCACCAGACCATTTACGAGCTCATTCTGTGTTCAGGTACGGACCTTGAATAAACAGTGCCATAAGATATTCTCAGAAAAACAGAATATAAACATATGTGCCACCTCAGTACTCAGGAAGAAAGTCTAGGTCATGATGCTATAAGAACACTCAATCGTTGCGCACTCAGGAAGAATGTCTTGTGTTGTGATGCCAAGAACACTCAATTGTTGCTCAGTCTCGTTGATTGTTTATTGTTGATTGACGAACATTTGAAATTTGGGAGCTAACTGCTCTCCTCTGCAACTTCCTTCAGCCAAAAGAGTTTTGAAGTGTGGCAATGTAAACTCTGTAAATTATTCCTTTGGCCTTTAAAGCTAATTTTTATACATTTTATTCTCTTACACACTGATTTGTGGTATAAATAGTTCATTTTTCCTGGCACGGCAGGATACGAACACGAGGCATTTTGGATTGGAGGAACCGACGAAGGCCACGAAGACTAGTGAGTACAAATAAATGACGTGAATTGATAACAATGTGTGCAACCATTGGTCAAGGATTGAATTTCAAGGGAATATTCGTAAAAGGTATACTTTTGATGCAGTTTGTGCAGTTGATAATGCAATATTTCGTTGCTCTGTGACGAACGAATTCATGCCAAAGTGTTTCCATTCACATAAAAATATAAAACATTACGCTTTATTTACGTTACGAGTTAAACATGCCTTACGTGATGCTGTTTTCTGTTGGAGTTGGGAGTGGGAAACTTCAGGTCTTGAAATGCCCAGAGGCACACCTAGCTGGCACCCGTGCGATCCCTCACAACCGCTGATAACAGATACCAATGCCAACCACGCCTGCATGTGGGAGCCGGACTTCTACTTCTTCAGCTGCACCGAGGGCATCAGTATTTTGGCCATGTGTCAAATGTACCCTAAGTAATCAACGACACGGTATGAAAAATCAAGTAGAGGACATGAAAAATTGCGTTAACGAGATCATGCAATTCTATACATCACGGGAGAATTGTAACTACGAAAGTCCACAATATTACATTTTTTATTTCGTCCATTGAAACGACAGGATGGATGAGCAAATAATAAGTTGGACTGATAGCGGGAACTTTTGTGGTCAGCAGCTGGAGTGCTGCATTGAAATAAAGGAAAATTTGGGTGCGTGTAAGAAGGCAATGAATGACTTCTCTGGTGTGACACAGCTGCACCTTCGTCAAATTTCTTTTCATTGAAAGAAAGAAAAGCAGTTTATTTTCAATGAAGGTAATACAAGACCGTCACTGGTTTTTAAAATGTCCTTAGCTGATATACACACAGGGATGTCGTATCACCCGTGCCAATAGTCGATACAAATGATTGAGAGTTAAGCATATAAAAACGTATTCTTTTTTTTGCATAGATGCATTGCAGAAAAATTCATTGCTCAGAAGAGCTTGTGTGGAAGCGAAAGCCGAATGCTCTTTTGTAGAAGCGAATCACCAAACAGTAAGAGGAAAACGCTTGCGGCTTCTCTCAGTTCAACCGACTTGTGAAATTCGTGCAGCAGAGATCTAGTAAAATTTAAAGTAGTAGTTTTAAATTCTTTTCAGTTCAGGGGATTGCTATACCACTTGTTTTAACGCATCAATGTTCTCGCTTGTTTGACCTCAAGAAGAATATTAATGAAATGTGTTTTGTACATAATGATTTGGATGTTGCAAACTTTCTTTTAAGAAAGCTTTGCTCCTTCCGGTATGTGGGAATAAAAGTTTATGTCATGGCAATTTTCTCATTTATTCTTTACCTTTTCATAACACCACGTCCGTGGCACCGCATGTGAAAATCAATACAAAGTCACACCAGGAAACTCTGAAATGCTCTTCTGAAAGCATCTCGAACTGAAAATTAAATGAGAGCTCTTGCTTACAGAGACTAATTATTTTATAAACTTTCCCATGTGAACATGAGAACGCCTCCTTTTTGATCGCGATAAAATCATCTCAAAAAAGAATAGTTTACTGACGACGCTGATTGGAGATTCACCACTCCTGGAAGAAGTAATCCTCATGCACTGTAAGCATGAGATCTGCGACTGACAGGAAGCAAAGATTTCGATAGGTTGATGACAATCATTTGATCAAGAAGCAGAGCTACAGAGTAGTTTTATTATAGAAATATGCAGCAGTAAATCATTCTCGGTAGAGTCTCAAATTTTCAAATTGGAAGCTGGTAAGGCCGGCGACCGTGAATTTGCCCTTCCACTAGGGATATGAACATAATAACCATGTCAAAGGAAGTTCCAAGGCAAGTTTTGCAACGCACAGGAAATTTTAGTTAGAAAGGCCCTTTTAATGATCTTCTCTCCGGTTGGAGAGAATTCCAGCAGCAGTGTAGAATTTTTTTATGTCTGAAAACGCCATAAAAATTTCTCAGACAATAAAGTGATGTTGAAAAATAATTGGTAGTAGAACTGCCATGTGAAACCTGCAGAAGCCGTTAAGATGGAGTTCTGCGATGAATTACAGAATAAATATTATTTTGCTGCAATACAATCAAGAGATAATGCCGAGCTTCAAATTCTCTGCAATTATTAAAAGAAAGTAGCTTGTTTAATTAATTCCCTTGAATCCCATTCAAGAAGCGAATACAGCTGCTTCTAAAAAAAATAATTCCGATTTCCCTACTCAGTATTGAAGTTTATGTTGAGTTTTATTCATGAAATTTTACTGAGCTATTACTCAAAGCCAATATATAACGTTAAAGAACCATGGAGGAGGCTGTCGGTAAAAAATTCTAAATTAAAAGCAATTGATAATCTAATTCTAAAGAATTACGCAGTTTAGGCAAAGCTAGGAGCTCTAAAATGACGCAGGAACTAGCTAAAAAAATTACAAACTAAGCATTGTGCAACAATGTAACTGAGATGTCAAGAGAGCGCTAGCTGTGAAAATATAATTTCTGCTCAGGAAGAACGTTTCATGATATGATGTTAGGAACATTCAATCGTTGATGTTAGGAACACACAATCGTTGATGGTAGGAACACACAATCGTAGGTGGTAGGAACACACAATCGTTAATGTTAGAAACACACAATTGTTGACGCTAAGAACACACAATCGTTGATGTTAAGAACACACAATCGTTAATGTTAGAAACACACAATCGTTGACGTTAAGAACACACAATCGTTGATGTTAAGAACACACAATCGTTGATGGTAGGAACACACAATCGTTGATGCATGGAACACACAATCGTTAATGTTAGGAACACACAATCTTTGATGGTAGGAACACACAATCATTGATGTTAAGAACACACAATCGTTGATGTTAGGAACACACAATCGTTGATGGTAGGAACACACAATCGTTGATGTTAGGAACACACAATCGTTAATGTTAGGAACACACAATCGTTGATGGTAGGAACACACAATCGTTGATGTTAAGAACATTCAATCGTTGATGTTAGGAACACACAATCGTTGATGGTAGGAACACACAATCGTAGGTGGTAGGAACACACAATCTTTAATGTTAGAAACACACAATCGTTGACGCTAAGAACACACAATCGTTGATGTTAAGAACACACAATCGTTGATGGTAGGAACACACAATCGTTGATGTTAGGAACACACAATCGTTACATAGTCCCCAGAAGGGTCGTACGAGTTAGAGATCATTTTGCCCACCCACACTCACCTGACCACCACCAAGACGCTCACTGCTTCTTTGACGCAGGTATTAGAAGAAAAAACAGAATTTCCTCATTCATAATTCAGCTTCCTCCATCCCGCTTTTTTCAGTAACAACATCTTGCGTGAAAATTGACGGGTTCAGTTCAGTTTCAGTTGCGTGAAAATAGACGGGTTCCTTTGTAAAACGAATTATTGTTTTGGAGTGCATCTAAGAGTTGCAATCGTGATCAGATATTTCTTGTGTAGTGCTTGAATATCTCACGGGAATGTAAGCACCGACAGAATATTGAATATTGAACAAACAGAATACATGAAATGTTAGGGAAGGAAACTACTAGCAATGAAAAACTCCCGACAATTTTCTAAACTTCTCTGCAGATCTTTTACGTCACCCCGACGTATAAAAATACCATGTGTTTTTCGGCTAAAGGGATACAAATGAATTCAATATACCCCATAATTTGTCAATGTCGTTTTGATTTTTCACCCATCAATTGCATACTTTGGAAATTTGCATGCAGAGTTCAGATTTTGTAATACTATGATGCTATGCATAAGCATTCCTTCCCATACTAGCGACACTTCGAAATTTTTTTCAAAAATGCATTTTGCACGTTGGAAATAGTCATGAGACAGGCCTTAAAACCTATTGCATCCCATGATTGGATCAGCAGTTAAGAAAGGATTAATTCTCATTCAATTACACCTCTTCAATACATCTTTTCTGTATGAAAATAATGAGATTTGTCAGACAATGCCATTTGAAATTACATTCTAATACTGTTTAATGCTAAACATCTTTTTTCCACTTTTAAATTGTCTTCTATTTTCGTAATTTCGTCATCTCAAACTTCCCCACATGTTTCCATCTGATGTAAGTCGGGAAACTCAGTGGACATGTTCAAAATTTGAATGACTTTGTCCTTTAGCGAGCAACCTTCAGCGGGCAATCTTAGGCGAGCAACTTTAGCAACCTTTAGCGAGCATCAGGGTGTGTGGGGCTGTATTGCCGTGTTAAAAATGGCGTCATTTTCGTCTGAACTATTCATGAATGAGGCAAGCCCTTATTTCAGTGCAGAGATGAATCCAGCAAAGTTTTTTTTATCAATGTTAAATGTTAAATTAACTTACCTGGGAGCAGTGAAGTCTCCCCAAACCATAACAGATACTCCTCTAAATGAACTTCTGGTCATCCGCTGATCTCTTCTTAGATCACAATAATAGAATTCGGATTTCAATTTTCTGACATCTGAATAGCCAAGATTTTTTCCACTTTTCCTTAGCCTATGTTCTTTTTCTTTTACCCCAATCTAAACGAATTTTTTTATTTTGCATTTCAATGGAAACGAATGCTGTCCATCAGTCTTGAAATATGAAATTAGTGAACTATAAAAAAGTTGACAAGCTTTCGGAATATGAATACTCACCTAAAATTATACCGCAGTTCTAATTGTTCTTCAGCTGAAGTGAAATAGGGGTGCTTTTCATGTGCATAAATCATGGGATTAAATTAGTATGTATGATGCGATAATTCTTTAACCAAGTTTCTAAAAGCTATTTGGATTTCTTGCCTGTTTGGGTACACACGTCAAATAAATACTTTTGTTCCCTGTACTCTTTTCGTTGCTTTTTGCTGTAATTAAAATTATGAATTAATTACTTCTATGAACTTTAAAACTATGAAATTGTGTTGTTTTATGTATTTAAAGGTGCAGTAAAGTATTCAAGCGGTTAATTTTTTAATTCTTGAGTCTAAGGCCGCAGCAAAACATTTACGGAGCCTTGTTTCCAGCTAATAAAAGTCGGGTTGCAGATTTTTTAGGAGTAACATCAAGTTTTCTCAACAGTCAGTGAATCAGAATTCATTTTTGGAGTGACGGGTTGGCTCTGAAGTTGTTGATCTCTTGAGCGTAGCTGCTCTATTGTAGCTTCTTGAATGAAAAAAAGTCGAGCAGCAAGTTCAATTTTTTCAGGGCAGTCAGCTCGCTCTCAAATCGTCCAGATTTTGAAGGCCATATATGTAGTACAGAGCTGTTAAAACAATGTCTTGAATCTGTTCGGGAACTTCTTGGTTTTTCACTACAATAATGAATTTTCTTTCCTTTTTTGGGGCATGAATTTATCTCTTGTTCAGTTTCATCAAGAGGACAAGAGGAAAATTTTTCGGTATTCTGTGGTTTGTGTCCAATGATGCAGTGTTAAATTTTCACTCTAATATCATGAACACGATCACAAAATTTTTATACGAGATGCACACGTCCTCATTCTTTTTCTAACTCTCATAAGTCATTTGGAAATGCGATGTTCCAAAGCTGTACTTTAATTACATGCATTATGAAAAATTTTGTTTTTTAAATAGCTTTTTCTCAGCAAATTCTTCATGTGAAAACGAATGCGTATATATAGTGCTTTTTAAGAACTAAAATTTGCATGCAAATACTAAGGCAATGGGCTTAAAAAAATAACATAAAACATCATGCGTTTTTTCATACATATTTCCAACACTTTACAATGTAATTATTCATTGTACAATGGCTCACCCAGTAATTTCTAGTGACGGACTTCACGACACGATGCCGTGTTTCTGAAGAAAACGAAAACGGGTTTCGTAGAACATGGCTGGGAACTGATATTGGTTTAGGCAGTTGTTAATGAAGAAAGTTACAGAGGAAACTTGTTCCAAACCTTCGTCCTATCAGTAGTCGGTATCAATACTTGGAATTTGTTGCGCTTCTCTTGAATTACATCTTCGCTGCAGAAACAAAGCACCTGATGCGATTCCGTGTCCTCATTTTCCGATAATCTTCCTTGTAAACTGCAGCAGCGGTGAATCCGGCTTTATATAAGTCGTCTGGCACCGTTACATTCACAACTTGTTCTTCGCTCTTTGAGTTAGATCCAAATTAGACCATGGGTGCTCTCACGTACGTGATCTTTGGTGAGTTATTCGTTCTCCTTCACTTGAGCTCGGTCTAGCAGACTTTCTTGTGGGGTAGACGTGCTCACATGTCAATTTTTGTTTGTCCCAGATTCCATTCAAGGCAAATGCTACTGAGGAGTCATAAACCGTTTTTCTTGTTTTCATGTCGTTTACACGCTTAGTTTGAAATCCTTGGAACATAAGTGAAAATTTCAGGCTTGAACTTCGATTATGTTAGTTTAAACAATTTTCACCCTTTAAATCAATGCATTACTAAAAGTTTTCGCCAATCAATTACAGGTTTTGAATTCCCAATTGATCGATTTATCAAGTGTTTCAGGGCATAATTAACTCGACAAACTATCCAACGGCACTAATTGAAAATAAAAACTATTCGTCATACAACTATTGTATCCATATCGTTCTCATGGCTTTTTGAGTTTCTGGAATTACAGAAATTGACTTTATTGTTAATGCGTGCATCGAGTATAATACAATTATTTCATAATATTATCTATTTATAACATTGTCTATTAATAATATTGTTTTTACACCTTTGTATTTTATAATATTTGTGATGCAATTATGTAAGATGAACAGTTACAAAATATTACTATACCATTTAGAACTTTGAGTTTTACATTCCTTTCTGTCTTTAGTATCTCGTTATATCCAAACTTCCATTTTAAGTTCTCGAGGTTTCGTTTCTTGAACCACAGAAATTACAGCACAGGATTTAAATTGTTTCAGTACTTACTTCCATCAATGTGTACGTTATTTTTTAGTTTTTTAATATTTTAGCAATTTTTGCACTTTTGCTCATCACTTTTCGATATGAACGTTATGTTTGTTCGGTGATATTTTGAAGTGGAAACTTCAATGATTTGCTTCCTCCATCTCATTTGTTCTACACTTAGTGTCCAAGTAGGTAAGTTTATATCAAACTTTTACCGTCCTTGAGATCTTCAAACAAAGCGAAATTAATTCGACCAGAATTAATTCGACCCCAGATGAAGAGAAATGTGAATCCAAAGGAATTTTTACATGCGAATTTCTCATGAAGTTCAATTTTGAAGCAGCTAATTTACACGAAGGTGAGTTTAATCATTAGGAAGAAGATTTAAAATATAGATTATAAACTATATCATGCATAGTTTAAACAAATCCTTCTGTGCATTTCAAGGCCTGCTGGCTGTGGCGGAATATGCTGCTGGGTGCGGCGTGACTTCCCTTCAAGGTAACATGGCATTAATATTACAATATCTTATTCGCTCAATTTTTCTGTTAATGAATCATTTCAAATTTCAACTCAGCTTACCTCTTTAATCTGGCGATTTTCTTAGAAAAACTTAGTTGTTTTGTTAGCACGCAAAACATTCCCCTCTAAAAGATCGTCAATTTGAGTTGATCCCACGAGGTCATTAAATCTTTCGATAGTTTTTCATTTCTGAAGCTTGTAAAATAAGAATCGCCCTCATTGTGCTCCGGCTATGTTACAGACCAAACTCACGAAAGCTTCGTGGGTGAAATTTACGTTCTTTTCCTAACTTATCCCAAACTAGGGTATGGGTCAGACATTGTGCAAAGTCTGCTTATGGTTTTGCCGAATGGAATTCGCTGAGTCTCTCAAGACTTGAAATGTTCTCTGTACAAAAGCAATATTCAGGGTGACTCACTATTCATGCTCACAAAATTTGCTCCCAATTCGCTCTCTGATACTAGTAGAAGTTACTTAACCATGCTCTTGAATAACCAAAAAAGTTGAAATCTTCCATTCAAGTCACTGTAGTCCAATTTTATGCACTCGCTGAAAAAATCATGCTCAATAGTTTTGAACTTTGATGAATTGCTTTCGTTGAGAAAACAAAGCATGGATGTTCTTCATGGAGCAATGGCTACGTACAAAAAATTTGTTGACCGTTAAGAAAATTTACAGGCCGATTCATTATACGATTTTAAAGCGATATAATTAAGACCCGGTATATATGCATGTATGCTCAGAACACAAATGAAAAAATCATCATTTTTCATGAAATCATTTTCATGAACAAATTTACTGATGCTAATTTAGTGTGAAACATCTTTTCGAAAGAATTAACAAAAACACTTAATTCCAACTCACTTTAAAGATCATTGTGAAAATATTGGACGTTTGAAATACAGAACACTGGAAGGGAGAGAAAATCATAGCTACCTTTGAATATGAACTTTTAAACATTTTAATTATTTAAGCTTGAAAGTAGACATGAGCTTCAAAATAGAAAACTGCAATTTTGAAACAATTAGTTCAATCTATGACATAATTACTTTATTTTAAGTATAGAAATGATCTCTTAGACGGATAATTTTGATGATGATTTTAAATTTTTTCACACCTTCTAAAGTTTTTAGTATAAAAGTGAACATCAAAGTGGACGATAATGGTGATGAAATAACTTATATTATCTATTTCTTACATATGTGAGTTGAACATGTTGACGACGTTTGCGTGGTTGCTACAGCCTGGAACGTTAGGTTGTGAGCAGCAGAATTGAAAACCCGACTTTACTGTTCGTATGCATTTCTGTCCATTCTAAAAAGAAGGAAAAATGTAACTTCGTAACAATTCATACGTCGTGCACATATAATAATATATATACGCTAAGATATACTTTGAAAAAAGAATTGAATCGGTTGAAACGGTACGGAGTTTTGCCGGTACATAAATGAGCAATATACCTAGTGTTACCAGTATATACCTCTACGTATAGTCAACGTGTTAAGTAAGGAAATGAGCTTCAAAACAAGATGGACATTATGGCAATGAAGATTCATGTGGTGGAGGTGAGTGGAGCCTCACACACAAGCTTCGCGCACCGGAAAGTAAATACAATGTACCGTTAGTTGGGAGGGACAACGTCATGTTTCAAAATTTTGGAAAATTAACTTATCCACACTGTTTAACTCGCTGTTTCGTTATACGTATATTGGTAAACCCGTCATGACTGTAATTTCAAAATTGACCGAAAAGAATGATTCCTTTTCGATCAAAACTAATTCCGTAAGGCAGTTTACAAAGTTAAACCACTTCCTCTGAAATATCCAGAATTTCGACCTGTGACGTTCTTCCCAAGGAGCGATATGCAGTGATGTGCCAGCTGTCTCTCATACGAAGTCTCTTTGAACGGCTTGAAATGTTTTTTCTTCCAGTCGACACTTCAAACTCGAAAATCGTTCTGATTACGAACGTTGCACTTGTTTAAGGATTTAAATTTATTTTGTAAGTTTGTTAATGTGAAGCGATTAATAGCGAGTGATTTACTTAATTATTTGCAGCCCAGCAAGCTTGCCACAGTTGAAGATCAAACGAATGCTTCTCAAAACGCTTTGAATAATTACTGTTGAAATACCAACTTTCAGATGCAAAGTATTTCCACCTTATTTCGGGTTAATCGTTTTGGGACGTAATACCAAATACTAATCTTTCTGTGCAGAGAGATGCTTAGATGGCTACACTCCAGTGTACTCAGATTTTCCTGGCGGTCCAAGCTTTGCGTGCATCAAGCTGGACAAGAAAGGCGGCATCAGGACTTACGAAAACGCAAAAAGCTCCTGCGAAGCGGACGGAGGCTTCCTGGCAGAACCCATCGGCTACTTGCACCAGACCATTTACGAGCTCATTCTGTGTTCAGGTACGGACCTTGAATAAACAGTGCCATAAGATATTCTCAGAAAAACAGAATATAAACATATGTGCCACCTCAGTACTCAGGAAGAAAGTCTAGGTCATGATGCTATAAGAACACTCAATCGTTGCGCACTCAGGAAGAATGTCTTGTGTTGTGATGCCAAGAACACTCAATTGTTGCTCAGTCTCGTTGACTGTTTATTGTTGATTGACGAACATTTGAAATTTGGGAGCTAACTGCTCTCCTCTGCAACTTCCTTCAGCCAAAAGAGTTTTGAAGTGTGGCAATGTAAACTCTGTAAATTATTCCTTTAGCCTTTAAAGCTAATTTTTATACATTTTATTCTCTTCCAAATTGCCTTGAGGTATAAATAGTTCATTTTTCCTGGCACGGCAGGATACGAACACGAGGCATTTTGGATTGGAGGAACCGACGAAGGCCACGAAGACTAGTGAGTACAAATAAATGACGTGAATTGATAACAATGTGTGCAACCATTGGTCAAGGATTGAATTTCAAGGGAATATTCGTAAAAGGTATACTTTTGATGCAGTTTGTGCAGTTGATAATGCAATATTTCGTTGCTCTGTGACGAACGAATTCACGTCAAAGGGTTTCCATTTACATTAAAATATAAAACATTACGCTTTACTTACGATACGAGTTAGAGTTGCTTCATGTGATGCTGTTTTCTGTTGCAGTTGGGAGTGGGAAACTTCAGGTCTTGAAATGCCCAGAGGTACACCTAGCTGGCACCCGTGCGATCCCTCACAACCGCTGATAACAGATACCAATGCCAACCACGCCTGCATGTGGGAGCCGGACTTCTACTTCTTCAGCTGCACCGAGGGCATCAGTATTTTGGCCATGTGTCAAATGTACCCTAAGTAATCAACGACACGGTATGAAAAATCAAGTAGAGGACATTAAAAATTGCGTTAACGAGATCATGCAATTCTATACATCACGGGAGAATTGTAACTAAGAAAGTCCACAATATTACATTTTTCATTTCGTCCATTAAAACGACAGGATAGATGAGCAGATAATAAGTTGGGCTGATAGCGGGAATTTTTGTGGTCAGAATCTGGAGTGCTGCATTGAAATAAAGGAAAATTTGGGTGCGTGTAAGAAGGCAATGTATGACTTCTCTGGTGTGACACAGCTGCACCTTCGCAAATTCCTTTTCATTGAAAGAAAGAAAAGCAGTTTATTTTCAATGAAGATAATACAAGACCGTCACTGGTTTTTAAAATGTCCTTAGCTGACATACACACAGGGATGTCGTAACACCCGTGCCAGTAGTCGAAACAAATGATTGAGAGATAAGCATAGAAAAACGCACTCCCTTTATTGCATTGATGCATTGCAGAAAAATGCGTTGCTCAGAAAAGCTTGTATGGAAGCGAAAGCCGAATGCTCTTTTGTAGATGTGAATCACCAAACAGTCAGAGAAAAACGCTTGCAGCTTCTCTCAGTTCAACCGACTTGTGAAATTCATGCAGCAGAGATCTAGTAAAATTTAAAGTAGTAGTTTTAAATTCTTTTCAGGGGATTGCTACCACTTGTTTTAACGCATCAATGTTCTCGCTTGTTTGGCCTCAAGAAGAATATTAATGAAATGTGTTTTGTACATAATTATTTGGATGTTGCAAACTTTGTTTTAAGAAAGCTTTGCTCCTTCCGGTATGTGGGAATAAAAGTTTATGCAATGGCTGTTTCCTCATTTATTCATAACCTTTTCTGAACACCCCGTCCGGGGCCCCGCTTGTGAAAATCAATACAAAGTCACATCAAGAAACTTTAAAATGCTCATCTCAAAGCATCGCTAGCTGAAAATTAAACAATCTCTTGTTTAAAGATTCGAATTAATTTGGAAACTTTCCCATGTGAACATGAGAACGCCCCCTTTTTCATCGCGATAAAATCATCTCAAAAAAGAACAATTTACTGACGACGCTGATTGGAGATTCACCACTCTTGGAAGAAGTAATCCTCATGCACTGTAAGCATGAGATCTGCGACTGACAGGAAGCAAGATTTCGATAGGTTGATGACAATCATTTGATCAAGAAGCAGAGCTACAGAGTAGTTTTATTATAGAAATATGCAGCAGTAAATCATTCTCGGTAGAGTCTCAAATTTTTAAATTGGAAGCTGGTAAGGCGGCGACCGTGAATTTGCCCTTCCACTAGGGATATGAACATAATAACCATGTCAAAGGAAGTTCCAAGGCCAAGTCTTGCAACGCACAGGAAATTTTAGTTAGAAAGGCGCTTTTAATGATCTTCTCTCCGGTTGGAGAGAATTCCAGCAGCTGTGTAGAATTTATTTATGTCTGAAAACGCCAAAAGAATTTCTCAGCCAATAAAGTGATGTTGAAAAATATAAATGGTAGTAGTGCTGCCCTGTGACACCTGCAGAAGCCATTAAGATGGAGTTCTGGGAAGAATAACGGAATAAAATATTATTTTGCTGCAGTACAATCAAGAGATACTACCAAGTTTCAAAATTTCTGTAATTATTAACAGAGTGTAGCTTGTTTAATTAATTCCCTTGAATCCCATCCAAGAAGTGAATACAGCTGCTTCAAACAAAAATTATTCCGATGTCCCTACTCAGTATTGAAGTTCATGTTGAGTTTCATTCAAGAAACTTTACTGAACGATTACTCAAAGCCAACATATAGCGCTAAAGAACCATGGAGGAAGCTGTCTGCAGAAATTTCTTAATTCCAAGCAACTGAAAGTTTTATTCTAAAGAATTACTGAATTTGGGCAAAGCTAGGAGCTATAAATTGAGGCAGGAACTAGCTAAACAAAATACAAACTAAGCATGACAGCGGCAACAATGTAACTGAGATGTCAAGAGAGCACTTGCTGTGAGAATATGATTTCTGCTCAGGAAGAAGTCTCATGATATTATGTTAGGAACACTCAATCGTTGATGTTAGGAACACTCAATCGTTGATGTTAGGAACACTCAATCGTTGATGTTGAAAACACTCAATCGTTGATGCTAGGAACACTCAATCGTTGATGTTAGGAACACTTAATCGTTGATGTAAGGAACACTCAATCGTTGATGTTAGGAACACTCAATTGTTGATGTTAAGAACACTCAATCGTTGATGTTAGGAACACTCAATCGTTGATGTTAGGAACACTCAATCGTTGATGTCAGGAACACTTAATCGTTGAGGTAAGGAACACTCAATCGTTGATGTTAGGAACACTCAATCGTTGATGTTAGGAACACTCAATCGTTGATGTTAGGAACACACAATCGTTGATGTTAGGAACACTCAATCGTTGATGTTAGGAACACTCAATCGTTGATGTTAGGAACACTCAATCGTTGATGTTAGGAACACTTAATCGTTGATGTAAGGAACACTCAATCGTTGATGTTAGGAACACTTAATTGTTGATGTTAGGAACACTCAATCGTTGATGTTAGGAACACTCAATCGTTGCTGTTAGGAACACCCAACCGTTGATGTTAGGAACACTCAATCGTTGATGATAGGAACACTCAATCGTTGATGTTAGGAACTCTCAATCGTTGATGTTAAAAACACACAATCGTTGATGTTAGGAACTCTCAATCGTTGATGTTAAAAACACACAATCGTTGATGTTAGGAACACCCAACCGTTGATGTTAAAAACACACAATCGTTGATGTTAGGAACACTCAATGGTTGATGTTAAAAACACACAATCATTGATGTTAGGAACACTCGATCGTTGATGTTAGGAACACTCAATCGTTGGTGTTAGGAACACCCAACCGTTGATGTTAAAAACACACAATCGTTGATGTTAGGAACTCTCAATCGTTGATGTTAAAAACACACAATCGTTGATGTTAGGAACACCCAACCGTTGATGTTAAAAACACACAATCGTTGATGTTAGGAACACTCAATCGTTGATGTTAAAAACACACAATCATTGATGTTAGGAACACTCGATCGTTGATGTTAGGAACACTCAATCGTTGGTGTTAGGAACACTCAATCGTTGATGCTAGGAACACCCAATCGTTGATGTTAGGAACATTCAATCGTTGATGTTAGGAACACTCAATCGTTGATGTTAAAAACACACAATCGTTGATGTTAGGAACACTCAATCGTTGATGTTAGGAACATTCAATTGTTAATGTTAGGAACACTCAATCGTTGATGTTAGGAACATTCAATCGTTGTTGTTAGGAACACTCAATCGTTGATGTTAGGAACACTCAATCGTTGATGTTAGGAACACTCAATCGTTGATGTTAGGAACACTCAATCGTTGATGTTAGGAACATTCAATCATTGTTGTTAGGAAAACTCAATCGTTGATGTTAAAAACACACAATCGTTGATGTTAGGAACACTCAATCGTTGATGTTAGGAACACTCAATTGTTGATGTTAGGAACACACAATCGTTGATGTTAGGAACACCCAATCGTTGATGTTGGGAACATTCAATCGTTGATGTTAGGAACACTCAATCGTTGATGTTAATAACACACAATCGTTGATGTTAGGAACTCTCAATCGTTGATGTTAGGAACACTCAATCGTTGATGTTAGGAACACACAATCGTTGATGTTAGGAACACCCAATCGTTGATGTTAAAAACACTCAATTGTTGATGTTAGGAACACCCAATCGTTGATGTTAGGAACATTCAATCGTTGATGTTAGGAACACTCAATCGTTGATGTTAAAAACACACAATCTTTGATGCTAGGAACATTCAATCGTTGATGTTAGGAACACTCAATCGTTGATGTTAGGAACACACAATCGTTGATGTTACGAACACCCAATCGTTGATGTTAGGAACACTCAATTGTTGATGTTAGGAACACTCAATCGTTGTTGTTAGGAACGCCCAATAGTCGATGTTAGGAACACTCAATCGTTGATGTTAGGAACGCCCAATAGTTGATGTTAGGAACACTCAATCGTTGATGTTAGGAACACGATCGTAACACACACTCCAGAAGAGTCCTGTGAGTCAGAGATCATTTTGCCCACCCACACTCACCTGACCAACACCAAGAAGCTCACTGTTTCTTCGGCGCTAGTAATGGAAGAAAACCAGAATTTCCTCATTCATAATTCAAATTCCTCCATCCCGCTTTTTTCACTAACGACATCTTTCGTGAAAATAGACGGGTTCAGTTCAAGATAGAAAGCATAGATGAAATATTCACCTAAATTAACAAAATCGTATCTTATGCTCGCTTCAGACGCTTAATCTTTATTAATGAGAATTATATTAACAATGGAGCCCACATTTTTTTCTTTAGCTTTCTATAAATTTGCTGTAATATTTCATGAAACAGAAACTATGAGTTTCAAAATGAATCGCATGGCATTACCCTACGTTGGATGTGGAGAGCACTTGCATCATGTTCCTAAAGGCTTGTGAAGCCCGTGTTAACGAAATTTATTCTTTCAACGTTGTATTAAAAAAACCTTTCGTAATAAAGTGTATGGCAACACTTGTTACCTAGGCATAAGCTGCAGAGACTTTACATCGTCAGTTAGGCGTGGTATAGATTTGTATGTACAGAGCGTTAGTCGTTGGTGTTACTAATATTTTAATTCTTAAACGTTTTTCATATTAGTAATAAGAAATAAGAAATGAATTTTCCATTTTATTGTACTTTCATATTTTTCAGACTGGAAAAACGTGATTAAAAAAATTCCGCTACTTTCTTTCCGCATTGATTTATGACCTGAGAACCCTTGTTTAAGGGCGAGTGCAATTCTTCATCGTTTCTGTAAATTGAATGACTAAATTTTGTTTGTATTCAGTATTACCCTCTAGTGTAATTCACATTTCATGCAACCTGTTTTACTTCGTGTATAATTTAATTTTAACGCCTTGTTTTCTATATAAAATAAAAAAAATCGGATTGACCTTTTCAGGTTTCAGTTTGTTTAAGGACGAGGCTAGTCTAAATCATTATCCTGCCTTGCTTGTCATAAAACGAACTTAACCTCCTACAGGCTGCAAACCCATCTGCTGTGAAAGAAGCTCTACAGTTGTAGAGCGCTATCGCAATTCTCGCTTCTATGCCGCTAAATTACTGTACGATGCAATCGTTGCTCTTACGCTATGGTCAAGTTGATACTTTTTGCACAATAGCGATTTACAGCTAAGTCTGTATATATATAAATATACATACTCGTATGTTCATATAAACGAGTATATACAACTACAGCTAGTTATATATATATATTAGATATATATATATATTGTTTATATATATATACATATATATATATATATATATGTATATATATACAGATGATATCTGAAGTTTGCTCTCATTAGTTTGGGGTTTTCATAAAAAATGAGGGATTTACTGAAGTTTTTTCGGTACATTTGGATATTTATGAACCCAACCCATCATTCATTGACAGAGTAGCTGAAAAATTTATAAAGCATGAAATTTGAAGCTCTGACAATCAATTATATGTGCTTTGGAACATCGAGCAAAACGAGTGTTTGTTTTCGACAACCGCGCACAACGCAGTGCATTTTTTGATGCTCTGAGGCTGTGACGCTTCTGCTCTACTTCCTATTTTCCCCCTTGATTTCTGATTGTTTCGTTCCTTAATTAAGGCATCGGTTCATTACTTCCTAGTCGAAGTACGCTCTGATGCACTGAGTGAGGATGGCGTGCGTAAACGGCTGTCGACCCACGAACAAAAAACTAAACGGTCATAGTGTACCTGACGTTCACTAAACGTTCTTTAATTATCGCTTTTCTGCCTGAAATACTAACGTTCCCATTTCATTATTAAAGTTGCAGGTATTTTTATTGACTAAGTGGACATGAACAGAATTGATACAGGCCTACAAATATCTCAATGGCTTTGATGTTACTCAAGAGAGTCATTTTGTTTAGTGTCCGAGCCAGAAATTGTGCCTGGAAACACGGGAGAAAAAATATCAAGACAGCCGTGGCCCAAATTTTTTATATTTAGAATTGTCAGATTCTGGAACCAGCTCCCAGAAAATGTTGTCTCTCCTGCCACGGTGGAAAATTTCTAAAATCATCTTGACCAATAATGGTTTGGTAATCCGCCCATATTCTACATTGCGAAGGTCGATGATGAGGCGTGAAAATTGATGGCTTTAAATTTTTTTCGTTGATGTTTGTGCGTGATTAGTGTCCCATGGCACAGGACTTAGAGACATCCCGAAAAAGGATTCTTGGCGAGTTTGTGTTGCCATTTTTTAATCTATGCTTTTCTAAATAATTTTATGAGACAGTTTTCAAGACGCTCACATATGTCCGGTAATACAAAGCTTAAAATGGGTCGTATACTTTTGTGCAAGGAGTCAATTAAAAGATCAACTTTTCCTTTTCTGACCAGCGAATTGTAGGAATATTGATAAGAATATTGCTTGCGGATCTAGAAGCTGATAATTAACAGTTTTTCTGAATTAATGCTGAGTTTTCCTCCTCAGCTAATGGAGCTGAGGATGAAGCTAATGGAGCTGAGGATGAAGCTAATGGAGCTGAGGAGCAAGCTATTGGAGCTGAGGAGGAAGCTAATGGAGCTGAGGAGGAAGCTAATGGAGCTGAGGAGGAAGCTAATGGAGCTGAGGAGGAAGCTAATGGAGCTGAGGATGAAGCTAATGGAGCTGAGGAGCAAGCTATTGGAGCTGAGGAGGAAGCTAATGGAGCTGAGGAGGAAGCTAATGGAGCTGAGGAGGAAGCTAATGGAGCTGAGGATGAAGCTAATGGAGCTGAGGAGCAAGCTATTGGAGCTGAGGATGAAGCTAATGGAGCTGAGGATGAAGCTAATGGAGCTGAGGAGCAAGCTATTGGAGCTGAGGAGGAAGCTATTGGAGCTGAGGAGGAAGCTAATGGAGCTGAGGAGGAAGCTATTGGAGCTGAGGAGGAAGCTATTGAAGCTGAGGAGGAATCTATTGGAGCTGAGGATGAAGCTAATGGAGCTGAGGATGAAGCTAATGGAGCTGAGGAGCAAGCTATTGGAGCTGAGGAGGAAGCTAATGGAGCTGAGGAGGAAGCTATTGGAGCTGAGGAGGAAGCTATTGGAGCTGAGGAGGAAGCTATTGAAGCTGAGGAGGAATCTATTGGAGCTGAGGATGAAGCTAATGGAGCTGAGGATGAAGCTAATGGAGCTGAGGAGCAAGCTATTGGAGCTGAGGAGGAAGCTATTGGAGCTGAGGAGGAAGCTAATGGAGCTGAGGAGGAAGCTATTGGAGCTGAGGAGGAAGCTAATGGAGCTGAGGAGGAAGCTAATGGAGCTGAGGAGGAAGCTATTGGAGCTGAGGAGGAAGCTAATGGAGCTGAGGAGGAAGCTATTGGAGCTGAGGAGGAAGCTATTGGAGCTGATTAGGAAGCTATTGAAGCTGAGGAGGAATCTATTGGAGCTGAGGATGAAGCTAATGGAGCTGAGGATGAAGCTAATGGAGCTGAGGAGCAAGCTATTGGAGCTGAGGAGGAAGCTATTGGAGCTGAGGAGGAAGCTAATGGAGCTGAGGAGCAAGCTATTGGAGCTGAGGAGGAAGCTATTGGAGCTGAGGAGGAAGCTAATGGAGCTGAGGAGGAAGCTATTGGAGCTGAGGAGGAAGCTATTGAAGCTGAGGAGGAATCTATTGGAGCTGAGGATGAAGCTAATGGAGCTGAGGATGAAGCTAATGGAGCTGAGGAGCAAGCTATTGGAGCTGAGGAGGAAGCTATTGGAGCTGAGGAGGAAGCTAATGGAGCTGAGGAGGAAGCTATTGGAGCTGAGGAGGAAGCTAATGGAGCTGAGGAGCAAGCTATTGGAGCTGAGGAGGAAGCTATTGGAGCTGAGGAGCAAGCTATTGGAGCTGAGGAGCAAGCTATTGGAGCTGAGGAGGAAGCTAATGGAGCTGAGGAGGAAGCTATTGGAGCTGAGGATGAAGCTAATGGAGCTGAGGAGCAAGCTATTGGAGCTGAGGAGGAAGCTAATGGAGCTGAGGAGCAAGCTATTGGAGCTGAGGAGGAAGCTAATGGAGCTGAGGAGCAAGCTATTGGAGCTGAGGAGGAAGCTAATGGAGCTGAGGAGGAAGCTATTGGAGCTGAGGAGGAAGCTAATGGAGCTGAGGAGGAAGCTATTGGAGCTGAGGAGGAAGCTAATGGAGCTGAGGAGCAAGCTATTGGAGCTGAGGAGCAAGCTATTGGAGCTGAGGAGGAAGCTAATGGAGCTGAGGAGCAAGCTATTGGAGCTGAGGAGGAAGCTAATGGAGCTGAGGAGCAAGCTATTGGAGCTGAGGAGCAAGCTATTGGAGCTGAGGAGGAAGCTATTGGAGCTGAGGAGGAAGCTAATGGAGCTGAGGAGGAAGCTATTGGAGCTGAGGAGGAAGCTAATGGAGCTGAGGAGCAAGCTATTGGAGCTGAGGAGGAAGCTATTGGAGCTGAGGAGGAAGATAATGGAGCTGAGGAGGAAGATAATGGAGCTGAGGAGGAAGCTATTGGAGCTGAGGAGGAAGCTAATGGAGCTGAAAAGGAAGATAATGGGGCTGAGGAGGAAGCTAATGGAGCTGAGGAAGAAGCTAATAGAAGAATCTCCGGAACATGACACGTGAGCCACAGACGAGAATTGGAGAACGAAAGCCACATTTCCAAAATTCTGCCGTCGTGCCAGCCTGATTCGATGCCTGACATTTTCTATTAATAACATTGTCGGTAAATTTATGGGTGATAATTGTTAACTAACATACGACTTGAGCCATGTTTTATATTTTTAACAACGAACATAATATTTGTTTGTGTTTGTCTCGTCCTCATGGTCAAAGTTCCATTTGTTGAAGTAGAACTTTTCATTGTTCGACTATAAAACTCCCACTGGTTGATATTTGTTGTACTATGATTTAGTCTGTTAGATTTTGGTGACGGTTTCTTAACTCTAAATGAATCAATGAAGGGCTGAGTTTACTCTGCCGACCAGCAAAGTTCACTGAACCCATAGAGTGTAACAATGCTATTTTAAGTTTCAGACTACATAACACTTGAGCCGAGTATTTTTGAAAAATAAATACCGTAGAAGAGCTCGTAAAAACAGCTAGGAACAGATACTTATTTGGGCTTCAATTATGACGCAGAATTACTGAGTTTTTCTACGCTTTTCTGTTAAATGATTCTTATCAAATCAGTGGCCACTATCACTGCTTAGCATTTGCGTCGTTTTACTCGCACGTTGAGGGAACCAAACGTGTGGGACTTCCACTTCTTGCGTTTTGCGTTTATCGTGCTGATAAAAGGCGTTTTTTATAAACAAAGTTCAAAAATTCTCGCTTGTGCTTCGTAAACAAGAGATTGTCCCCTGTAGACTCACATATAGAAGTCTCCAGACACAGTTTGATTTTCATATCGTTCTCTGTTCTTTGAGTTGGCGACATTTCTACCATGAGTGCTCCTACTAACGTGATTATGGGTGAGTTAACTTCATTGCGTCCTCTTTTTAACTTGAGTTTAGCCTCCTCGACTGTGATGTAGGCTATTTCCATTGGTTGGTAAATTTTTGTTTGGATTTTGTATTAAAAGCTGCAGAAGGGCCCATAAAACTCTGTGTCATACAGACACATAACTAATCTCTCCAGTCTAAAATACGTCATATTAGTAAAACTTTTTTACAATTCGAAAATATTTTTTCGTTTAGGACATTCCGGGCAGATGTAATCATTTTCAACATCGGGCGTCATCATCAATTTTTTTAGCTTTACTTCAGGCCGTCAGCGTCTACCGCCAAGGAGCTTCCTTCAGATTTCGTACCTATAGATTTACCCTACGAGAAGAATACTTTCCAAACACACTATTTCACTATTACTTCATCGATATGATTGCATCAGCATTAAAGACGAATACTTTGCATTAAGTCGAGAGGAAGATGAAGTTAACTTAATGTTATATCATTGGTTGAAGGAAAGATGAAATTAGCTTAGTGGGGTGAACTTATATTCCTAGCTAGAAGATGTGCTTGCGATATTCTTGAGCGAGTCAGTTGAGTGGCAGGAGCTGCGCCACAGGATCACACGATCGCTGAGCCACGGGTGCCTTGTGAGCAACTGTTTAGGAACGGGAAATTGTAAAATCTTACAAACAGTAGAATCGCTATCAAAAAAGCCCTTTATTATTGACAGTCTTTTGGATTCTGTACTTTTCTTTCCTTGTTATTGGTGTATAAAGCGCCTAAAAATAAACAGAGAGCCACGGGCGTGACGACTGGGGCGTGTTAAGGGGCGTTGAGATCGGGCTTTAAGCGGCTAATGAAGAGGGATTCGATAATACGTAAATCAGAGAGAACGTTAACAGAGCTTAAGACGGAAAAATCTTGCTTTAAGCAGGAGATTTACACAGATCTGAATGAATTAGTATAGCTGAGTGAGGTGGATTGCTTAATGGAATACCGGTTTTGAAACTCCTTCTAATTCATTTTATTTTATTTATTTTATTTATGTTTCTTTTCAGTGCTGCTGGCTGCGGCACAATACGTTGCTGGATGCAGTGTTGCAACTCTTCCTGGTAAGATAAAGAGAACAGAAATACTCGTTCAATTAGCTCTATTTATGGGTAACTCAGTTGCTCATCTCATAATTCTGGTGAAAAACGTTACATCATGAAAAAGCTCAATGCTTCCATTCCTGTACGACATATTTTGTTCAAAATAATATTCAAGCCGAATTAGCCCCGCACGCACGGCAAGGTAGGCCCTAAACAAACTCATCACTATTGCGACAGGCTCTGAAAATAGAAAGAAATACGCGGAACTGGTCCGCAGATTGAACTTGCAAATACCGTGTCACCGAAATTGTAGCCTTGTGGCCGAAATTGTAGCCTTGTAGCCAAGGTTGTAGCCATTTAACATAAAAAAGTAGTCTTCTAGCTGAAGTTGCAGCCTTGTGTCCGAAATTAATTTACTTCGCAGTATTTCCTCGTAACATTCATGCATTACAGCATCAGCGCATGAGCTGCTTACACAAAATCGTCCAAATCTCAAACCGTAAATGAAATTCTCTAAAAAAAATGTCGATGTTGTCCATAGCGTTCGTTAGTCTTATTAACATGAACTGGCTTTCTGATGTTAGAGTCGCGCATTTTATTCAAGATGCCAACACTCGTTAATTGGAGACAAAAAATAAGTCGTGCGCTCACGATTTGAATCGTAACACCGGCATTCCCAAAACAAAAAATTCACTACTCAGTCTAAAAGCGCGGAATAAGAGAAGAAATATTTTAAAATCAATGTTAAATGCTGTGAAAAATTCCCGGAATAGCGAAATTTTCGGCATTAAACCGAGTCATTACCCAGAACGCATATTTGTTCAGAATGCTCTTGAACAAATGTTTTTCTTTATGTCACTTACTGACATCGAATAGCTTTGAATTTGATTTAAGGTCTCTAAAAAGGTATTGCAAATAGCAAGCTCTGGTTTTCACCCTTTTGTTTAACTTCGTTGCGGTTAAACGAAGAAATAAAGACGATGAAAAAAGTAAAGCTTTTGTCTTCCTTTCGTCATGGAAAAAAGTAGGCGTCACATTTCTATAGGCGAGAACGACTGCGATAGTGGACTTCTTTTTTTGATTTCTAGATTGCTCATGACAAGCATAGTGCTGTGATGAACCATGCAAACTTGAACCTACGAAAAGTAATGTGCGAGCGAAATCTCAAGTAAAATTGTGCTTGGTTAGCTACAAGACTTCGTACACAATATGTTGATTACCTTTATTTTTTCAATTAGTGTATGCGTCCAATCAAAATAACGGCATTAGTTAATGTTCCTGAAAGCACGAGGTCTTTCAAAGTAGGCTGATTGTCGTATAAAATAACATGCATTACCTTCCGAATATTTCTGTTATTATTATACGTTGGATGTAGACACCCAACAGAAATACATAACTGCCCTCATTACAGTCATGATTTATGAACTTTCCTTTTATCCATGAGGGAGTGAAGCCTGTATCTCTTATACGTTCTCGAAACATTTCTGGTTTGCCAGATGAAAAATTCAATGGATGTGACCAAAAAAATCAACGTGTGTATCTTTCATTACATCCGATGACCACAGCTACAGTGGCAGGTATGTACATGTCTGCGGGGAAATTGGGCTCTGCATCATTCGAAGCAATTCAGAAAACTAATCCTATTCTAAGCTTTTCAATGCGATATTGATTTGTGAGATTCTATGAATCTTTTCCTTCATAAATGTTTATATTCTTGCGCAATTTTAAATTAAGATCGTTATAGGCGTTTAAAGTTTTAGTTTGGCGTTAAATATGAGATAAAATGATCACTCCTAAACTTCATTAGGTATTTCAATTGTGTATGTTACATCAGATAAAACAATAGGTTTTTTAAGTTAGTTTTTTATAACATATCACTATTCTACTTCGTCATAGTAGAGTAACAATCCATTGTTCCTGTCATATCATGGACTCGAGCTCTTTTAAACACTTATTTCGTTGCAGGTGTATGCATGGCAGGTTACATTCCCGTGCTCTCCGTCTCTCCCTCGAACCCAGAGTTTGTGCGTATCAAATTAGATAGAAAAAAGCGGCCCTTTGACTTATGCAGAGGCAAAGCAATTATGTCTTGCAGACGGAGGGTTCCTGGCAGAACCTATCGGTTATCTGCTCCAGGCCATTTACGAGCTCATCCTGTGTTCAGGTGAGTCACCCTAGTTCGTCATCACCTGAAAAATCGCTTCTAGGGAAAATGTACTCCGTTGGTCCCTGTACCGGCTGTTGCACAGTATAATAAATGAATGAGTCTCTGCCTTATTACAAAATGGAAATTCTTCACCATACCCGCTGATTTAACATGTAATGAGTTTCTGCCTTATTACACAAGGGGAATTCTTCACCATACCCGCTGATTTAACAAGTAATGAGTTTCTGCCTTATTACACAAGGGGAATTCTTCACCATACCCGCTGATTTAACAAGTAATGAGTTTCTGCCTTATTACAGAAGGGAAATTCTTCACTGTACCTGCTGATTTAACAAGTAATGAGTTTCTGCCTTATTACACAAGGGGAATTCTTCACCATACCCGCTGATTTAACAAGTAATGAGTTTCTGCCTTATTACACAAGGGGAATTCTTCACCATACCCGCTGATTTAACATGTAATGAGTTTCTGCCTTATTACAGAAGGGAAATTCTTCACTGTACCTGCTGATTTAACAAGTAATGAGTTTCTGCCTTATTACACAAGGGGAATTCTTCACTGTACCCGCTGATTTAACAAGTAATGAGTTTCTGCCTCATTACACAAGGGGAATTCTTACCCATACCCGCAGATTTAACAAGTAATGAGTTTCTGCCTTATTAAACTGGGGAATTCTTCACTATACCGTCTGATTTAGAAAGGAACGAGTTTTTGCTTTATTACATGAAGAGGGAGAATTCTTCACCTGAATATTATTTATAGCTATATCAGGCTTGTGCCGTCTAAAATGACAGAACCATTTGTATATGCTGACGGTATCAATTCTCCAAATAATACACAAGTGGAGATAATTTTTTTTCCTATTTGGTTATTTAGATGCTGACACAATAAATTTCGCAGTATACCGAGTGAGTAATCATGAAGTTTTCGACTTTGTCCTCATATAAATCAAATGATTTAGTTGGCAACGCAAATAGCAACACAGCTGCAGAATTATGTTTTTTGCTTCCATATTCTGATTTATTCTGGAACCTAGCCGCTCACTATTAGCAGTATGCGGGCAAAAACCGAAAAGCGGAGTATAATTTTATGTCTTTTCGAAGTAAAGTGTTTAAACTGTGTATCTGCGATACGGACCTAATCTTATGCTCATATTTTCAGCATATTTTCCTAAGTAGAAGAAATAGAAAAATTGTGGACCAAAACACGAAGAAAAATCAATCTACAAATAAAAACGTCACGGTGTCAATAAAATACGCAGTTAAGCACTAATTTGAAAATATTGGGCGGTGTAAATTTTTTGCTTCGGTGATGCGGGGTTTGACTTAAAAGACCCAGCGATTTTTGAAATTACAAAGAAAATGCTAACTGGAAATATTTAAACTTTTGTAGAGTAAAGCGAATGCAATTTGATATGTAAAGCATTTGTATATACAAATATAATGCAAAAAATAATATTTAGTCTCAACACAAGTAGATTTTACGCGTGTTCCATTTTGTTGAAAATTTTCATTATAAAGAATGCGGTACAATTTACTCCTTTCCTTGCAATTTGAGACGTGTCATTATGTGTATTTTTCAAGCAAATTTATTAAGCAGGTAAATTAATGTTAGTATTCACCGTAAAAAACTATTTCTTGCATCATGATTGCTCTTTTGAAACATTTAAGTAATTAAAGCAATTTTTATTTGCCAGAACTGACGTACCTAAAAGTTTGTTTCCCAAGAAAATATCCATGAAAACATTCAGACATGGTGACTTGTGATCTCTAATAAGTTCAGCAACTTTTAAGATTTCTTATTAAAGCATTGTCTTGCGACTCACAAGGGTTTAACCTAATAAACTCAACTTGGATATTATAATCACGGTATAACTTGGATATGTGCATATGTCTGTCTAGTGTCTGTATGTAGAGAATGAACTCAGTCTAAATTTTTGGTCCAAAGGCAATAAAGCCTTTATATTTTAATAATTGTGTACTCTTAGAGACGCTCACCACACACTTTCAGGTGAGCGAGTCATCAGAGAGTAAAGCTATTTTACTGTATCAACCATACTTATTGTTTCTTGGGGCTTTATCAAACATTATTGAAAGCCAATCGTATTTGGCTGGTCGCATTCACCAGTAAGTACACGATATATTTTTATTTCAGGATACGAGAATGAGGCCTTTTGAATTGGTGGAACCGACTTGCTCCATGAGGGCTAGTGAGTACCTGTAAATGACGTCAATTCATCATTTTTTTTATTGTAGACTTTGCAACGAAAGCATTGGAACCGGATGCAAAAACAAACTTTCATGAAAATAACATTTCTGAAGTCTCAAAACAACAAGCCGTTTGTTATTCTTCATAAAAAGAAAAAAGTTTATTTATATATTTATTGAATACTTCTAAATTGTAATTTGAAACTACGTTTTATTTAGAGTTACGCATATCAGTCGGCTTGCTCTCAGTAACTTCCAGGCACTCTTCAGTTTGATATTCAATAAGAGTCTAATCCATTTCCAATCATTGCAGCTGGGAGTGGGAAACTTCCCGTATTGAAATGCCCAGAGGCACACCTCACTAGTACCCGTGTGAGCCCTCACAACCGCTGATAGGTACCAACGCAAACCACGCCTGCATGTGGGAGCCGGACTTCTACTTCTTCAGCTGCACCGAGGGCATCAGTATTTTGGCCATGTGTCAGACGTATCCCGTAGGCTAATTAATGAAGAATGAGTTGGAAATAGGATTATCTGTACCCTATTTCAGTAATAGAAAAACGGAGAAGTTGCTGGTGTCAATTTTTTCCCCCATTTTAAAACTTCATGGTGAATGATTAAAAGATGTAAACTAGGCAAAATTTCACCCACGTAGAATCTTTTTTTTTAGGGGATTGCAGATTTGAGTTTTGCACTGATTCATGTGAAAACTCCGCGCCAGTTTAGTAAATAAGAAATGAGAAGACATGCTATTTCTATGTAATTGAGGTACCAAAACTATTTACTATCATTTCATTTCACTGGAGCCTGCAGTAAACTAAGTATATTAAAATCGTGATTTAAGCGAAATTTGTTCACATTCTCTTCAGCGAGTTGTCTTGGCTGGTATTCACTCAGTATTTCCAAATTGTTTTGGCTCAAAGAGTAAAACGATAACGTAAGCAAAACAATTTCGTTGCGGAAGCACAAAAGCTACTCGTAGCTTTTGTGATGGGTAGAGTAAAATTTGTGGGCCAATACAATGTTCATCATATGAAGACGAGGCTTTTAGACATTTGATTTTAAAAGTTTAAATAAAACCACCAAGTGATGGCGACAGTTTTTTTATTGATCATCCCTTGTAAACATCACGTTCACAGCTGCGTTCGCTGAAAATTCATGAAAATCAAAATAACAAAGTCTGCCAACTTACTTCAGACCTTTGTGGATCAAATGACATAGCCTTGCGCAAACTGTGAAACTTTGATAAAGTTATCTCCATACTTTGCTTCCTTAAGTTTACTATTGCCACTTTTTAATGTTACTGAGCAGTTCGTAAGAAGGTACCCAAAAACACACAATAATATTTAAGATCGTATCTCGATTCATTGCTACGAGATTTATTCGGTAGTGATTGAGACAAATAATTTTCAAGATAATAAACATTTATACCTCCAGTTTCTGTACAAAGCTTCAAATTATAATTTCAGAAATTCATTGAATATGTCCCCATACCACACGAGATCATGGTTATTTCCGCAGAATATTTTGCTTTTTTCCTTAAATATCTTGAGGTTTTCCCCTTATTATGTTTAGATACACTAATCAAAAGTATTCTTATCATACGAAATTAGTTTTTGAAATGAATCTGCGTCCCCTGAAAAATATCGCGCACTGTATTCCAGAACAGCAGTACCGCACAAGTATGTCTCTATACGCTGAAAACTCTATCAAACCTAATAATACCTGTTTTGTGTTTATTTATTTATTTATTTATTTATTTATTTATTTATTTGGTGTCCGCTTCTCAAGAAACATAGGATGTCTGAGGATGCGGTATCATGGATACCGAATTCAAGATGGCCTTTGCATGCACTGATATGTTTGAATTGTATCAGGATGTGTTCGTTTAGGATAGGTTTGATTAGATTAGGATAGGATAGGTTAGCATAGGTTAGGTAATATTGACAGAATTTTTACACGGGTCCACCTAGGAATTTCCACGGTTCCGAAGAATTTCCACGGGTCCTGCTACTACCTAACAATAGCCTTGGTTCATTTTTTTGGAGTCCGCTTTTTCCATTTCTCTGTCATGCTCATAAGGATAGTTATAATGACCGTATCTGTGATACGAGTTCCATCAGTGCGCAAGTACAATAATAATTTTTGTCACGTGTGCTGTTAGGATAGATATTTTTGTTAGTCATCCACGTCTGGAAAATTTGTTCAAGAAAGCTATTGAATCCCGTCATTTTTGTCGAGCCGTGCACAATAGTTTTATTATAAATGTTCTGTCTTGCAATAGGGTTTTCAGATCTATCTTAGTTGAGGTTATTATGCTTTAAAACTATAGAAGTGTCAGCCTCACTTATGTATTTTTCAATACGATGCACAGAAGCAGAAGTTGCGCTGCTGGTGAGTCGTTGTGAGCATACGAATGTTGGATGCGGCTTGGTCGTGGAGAGACTATAATGACCTATCAATAGAAACATCATCGGCCAATACAGATGTTTATATCGCAATACGCTTAGCTCTATTTTGCCAATAAGTCTCTGAGCAAAGACAGACGCTTCTGAACTCAATACCTATTTCTTTTAGCCAGTGATTAAATGAAATAGGGGATCGTAAAGCCCACAATGAAATCAATTAATTTTGTGTCACAACACCAAACGCAAATTTTCTACAAGGATATTTTCAATAGCAACAGCGGCTAGTGTCAAAATGCTCTCAATATTTTGTTGTTGATCTCTTCTCATCTGTTTCACAAGATCGGGACTAATTTTGTACAAGTTCGTTATTCAAACCATTGATTTGTAACCTTCTGCTTGAATATCTCATTAATATGCTGAGGGAGGGTGGCGTACTACCGTACATGATTCGAAATGAATTAAACATTATCAGTAGATTACGTTTCTATCGAACGGTCTCTCAGCATCCCTTCATTGAGTCTGTTTCTTTTCTGAGTACTTGACACAGATTTTTGAAATACTAATTTAAAATCGGATGTATATTTCATGCATTGAATCAGTTGTCAAAAAAGAATTTGCCAATTGTACAACTGTTTCAGATAGTAACTGATGAGCAGTTCAATTTGTAGAGGACTCGTACATTTTCGTACTTACATAGATCAACAATTACAAAAGAAAGCCTACTTTTTTCCTTTTACTGGACATTAAAACATGAGTAATCATCGAAAAATGCTCGCAATTCCAAAACTGATGCGTGACTTTAGCTAAACAAGCACACAGGACGGTGGATGTGTGTCCCCCCATGGCGCGTTCACCTGAGGCGTCACAGCTGTGTGTGTGTGGTGTGTGTGCCCGTGTGTGTGGTGTGTGTGTGTGAGGTGTGTGTGGTGTGTGTGTGTCGTGTGTGTGTGTGATGTGTGTGTGGTGTGTGTGTGTCGGATGCGCCACAGCTGTGTGTGTCGAAATATATCTGCTCTCAAGCGTTGGTTATCTGGTCAAATTTCATAATGTGGGTAGAAAACTGATGGGTGGATTAAGATAGGTTGAGATGAGAGAGAATGGGAAAGTTAAATGAAAGTATAAAAACTGATTTCTCTCAAGTTTTCAGCCAGATTCGAAAGGAAGGTGACCACTTTTTATCACAATGTCATGGCGTATACTAAGAAGAGAGGAAAAAGCTGGACGATGACCCCAGATGGAAGGAAACATAACTATTAAAACCAACGAAATGATGCAGAATCAGACTTACGTCAAATCCTACAGACTATGGATAAACAAGAATTTATGTTAGCATAAACTGACTTTAAATTAATACTGAACGAAAGGAAGCTAATGGAGGAAGCTAATGGAGCTGAGGAGGAAGGTAATGGAGCTGAGGAGGAGGCTAATGGAACTGAGGAGGAAGCTAATGAAGCTGAGGAGGAAGCTAATGGAGCTGAGGAGGAAGCTAATGGAGCTGAGGAGGACGCTAATGAAGCTGAGGAGGAAGCTAATGGAGCTGAGGAGGAAGCTAATGGTGCTGAGGAGGAAGCTAATGAAGCTGAGGAGGAAGCTAACGGAGCTGAGGAGGAAGCTAATGGAGCTAAGGAGGAAGCTAATGGAAGAATCACCGAATCATAACACGTGAGCCACACAGGAGAATTGGAGAAAGAAGGCCACATTCCCAAAATCCTGCCGTCGTACTTGTATGATTGAGTGCCTCACTTTTTCTATAAAAACATTATTGGCAAATTTATGAGTGATAATTCTTTACCAACATGTGGTTTGCGTCATGTTTAACATTTTGATCACCGAATAATGTGATCATTTGTGTTTGTGTCATTCTCAGAGTCAAAGTTCTACTTGTTGAAGCAAAACTTTACATTAATAGACGATAAAGCTTACACCGGTTGAAATTCGTTGTATAAGGTATATAATTCATTGAATTTTGCACCTGGCTTCTCAACTACAAATGACTCAATGAAGGGACGAGCTTTCTCTGCCTGCCTTCAAAGTTCACCACATAGACCGTAAACATGCCATTTAAAGTTTCGGACTGCACAGCGATCTAGCGCCGTATATTTTTGAAAAAAATACAGGATAAGGGTTTGTAGAAAACTCCTAAGGACGGATACTTATTTGAGCTTCGATTCTGACGCAGAGTTTCCGAGTAAATCTACGTTGTTCTCAAAATTAAATCTTATCGAACCAGTAGCCACTGTCATTGCTTATCAGTTGCGCAGTTCCGCTCGTATGCTGCAAGGAAAACCCAAGGTGCGTCATTTACACTTCCTGGGCAACGCATTTATCGTGTTGATAACACGCGTTTGTGACGAAGTCATTTCCAAAGTTATTGCTTGAGTCACTTAAAAAATAAAAGTACCCTGTAGGCTCACGTATATAAGTCTCCTGACGCCGTTCGATTTTCAGATCGTTCTCTGTTATTTGAGGCGACATTTCTACCATGAGTGCTGCTACGTACGTGGTTATGGGTGAGTTAACTTATTGCGTCCTCTTTTTAACTTGAGTTTAGCCTCCTCGACTGTGATGTATGCTATATTTAATAGTTGGGTAATTTTTGTTAGTATTTTGTATTGAATGCTACAAAAGGATCCATGAAACTCTTTGAAAGGATCCATGAAACAGACACATAACTTATCTCTGCCATCTTAAATACATGGTCACTTTAGTAAATCTTTTTACGATTTGAATACATTCTTTCATAGTGGACATTCCGTGCATAAGCTAGCATTTCTAGCATCGATTTATCAAGCTACACTTCAGGCAGTCTCCGCGTACCGCTAAGCAGCTCCTTCAAATTTTATTCCAACAGATTTATTCTACGAAAAAATACGCTTTCCATACTCTACTTTATCGATGGGATTGCATCAATATTGAAGACGAACACTATTAATAGGACTATATGATTCGAATTAGGCCGAGAGGAAGATGAAATTAACGAAGTCTGATGACATAGTGAAAAGATTTGATTGCTATATTCTAGTGTGAGTCAATTCAGTGGCGGTAGAAGAGCTGCACAGGATCGCGAGAGTTAAGCCATGGGTGCCGGGCACGTGCACTTGTAAGGAACTTTTTAGCGACGGGAACCTATCAAATCCTGCTAAGAGTAGGATCGCTACTAAAAAAGCCCTATATCATTGACTATCCTTTGGATTATGCTCTTTTCTGGGCATGTAACTGATTTATGAAATGCCTAAAGATAAACAAAAAGGCAATTTTTTCGGTCTCATCCACAGCTGTGAATTAAAGACGAATCAAGCGAAACATTCTTATGTTCGTAGTTTCTATTATTTCAAATTTAACTTAACATGCTTGTACTACAGTAATGTGATTATCCGATAAATATGTTACATGAAAGTTGTTTGATGTATATGAATGCAACCTGCATTCGTAGCTTTAAAAAAATTGAACTTAAACATTCGAAGTAACTTTTTTTGCAAGATTACATTAAATTCTATAACCTCAATTTTTATTTCGTACGTTGAATTCAACTTATTTTTACATTTATTTAGCGAGAAAATGACGACTATTCATTGAATATTAAACTGTCAACAAGATTTTACTGCAGAAGAATGACCTAAGGGTGAATAAAAAACAATTTCGTACAACTAAATTTTAGGCTGAAAGATTAAAAACATTCCTCTGCAGTGTTACGTCACCAGACCTTAGCATGTGAAACGCGAGTCTGACGCAAGTAGAGACGAAAGATATAAGCTATTACGATACCTATGTGTGAGTAACTACTAAGGGTTGATGTTAAGATATTGTAAAAAACAATTTTGAAAACATTTCATGTTATAACCTTATTGGAAATAAACAGTTTTTGCTTCAATAATGATGAGGACAACAATTAGCACAAAAATAATTGTTCCTGCGTTTGTTTTCAGGGCTGCTGGCTGCCGCACAATACGCTGCTGGTTGCAGTGTTGTAACTCTTCATAGTAAGATAAAGAGGTCAAAAATATTCAGTAAATTATTTCAATTTGTGAGTAATGCAGTTGTGTCAACGCTGCTTATCTCGAAAATCTGGTTAAGTACGTTATGTGATGAAAAAGCTCAATGCTTACGTTCCAGTACGATGTATTTTGTTCAAATTAATATTCAAGTTCAGTTAGTCACGCTCACCTGTCAAGGTGGGTTCGAAACTTAACTCAAAATTTTGCAATAGGCTCTATAACTGGAAACAAATTGCGTACTCCCCAGAGCTGCGCCCCATATTGAACGTCCGTATACCGTGTCACCGAAATTGTAGCCCTGAAGCCAAAAAATTATTCTATGTATATTTCTTAACGTACGATGACCATAGTGGCTGGTAAATCTAGTGTGGAAATTGGGTTCTGCATTATTTGAAACTATTCAAAAAACTAATCCTATTCTAATATTTGAATACAGTAATGATTCGCGAGATTATAGGAATCTTTTAATTGAAAAATGTTTTTGTTTTACACCATTTCCAATAAAGATCGTTATAGGTGTTATATATGAGAAAAATTTATCAATCCTATACTTTGAGTATTTAAATTTTGCATGTGAAATCTGGTAAAACGTTACTGTGGATTCTTTTTAAATTAGTTTTTATAACATATCACTATTCTACTTCGTCATAGTAGAGTAACAGTCCATTGTTCCGATTATATCATGGACTCGTGCTCTTTTAAACACTTATTTCGTTGCAGGTACGTGCTTGGAAGGTTACATTCCCGTGCTTTCAACCTCTCCGCTCGACCCAAATTATGTATGTATCAAATTAGATAAAAAAGGCGGCCTTAGGACTTACGAAGAGGCAAAGCAATTCTGTCTGGCAGACGGAGGGTTCCTGGCAGAACCTATCGGTTATCTGCACCAGGCCATTTACGAGCTCATCCTGTGTTCAGGTAAGTCACCTTAGTTAAGCACGGAAACTTTCAAAAGTAGGCTGATTGTAGTATAAAATAAAACTCACTATTTCCCGTAGTTTTTCGTAATTCATTTTCGGTTGCTAGAAAATTTGCACTTAAAGGAAATACACTGCATTTGTTAATGTACCAGCTGATTCAAAATGTAATGAGCTTCTGCCTTATGCAGAGGGAGGATTCTTCACCTGGATATCATTTATAGTTCTATTAAACTTGTGCTGTCTATAATAACAGAAACATTTCAATATGCTGGTGATATCAATTTTCAACATAATACAGCCGTGGGGAAAATATTTTTTGCCTTATTTAGTAGTTTAGATGCTGACACAAAAATTTGCAATGAAAATACCAACACAACTGCATAATTACGTCGGCTGCTCTTCTATTCTGATTTGTTCTGAAACCTAACAGCTCACTTACGAGAAATATGCGAGCAAAAGGGGTAAAAAGGAATAAAATTCAACATCTGAAATAGATTCTTTAAGTTTGTATCTGCGATGCGCCTTAATCTTCTACTCGCACTTTCAGTATATTTTCTAATGTCCAAAAACTAAAAAAATTGTGTACAAGTACATATACATACGGGGTCTGTCTAAAATTACACCATTCGAATATGTTCGTTAAAGCACGTAAATCATTGACTGCTTATGATTTTTTGGAAAAAGAGTTATTGAATTCTCTTACAGGAACTTTGATTTCAAGAGGAAAAGCTTGTTTATTTTCTTGGTATTCTGGTATCCTTATTCAAATATTATTTGGTGTTCAGGCATCTCCTTTCCAGTGTCGGGGACAACTAGAACGAGATAGGAAATATAGATAAAAATCAACACACATATAACAACACCACGGCATTCATAAAATATGCAGTTAGGGGATAATATGAAAGTATGGTACTATGTAAATTTTCTTCTTCGGCGATACACAGTCCAGCACAAATGATTCAGCGATTTAAAAATTGATATAGAAGAAGATAAATGAAAATATTTATCCTATTTTGAAGTACAGTGAACGCATTTTGGTATTTAAATTATTATAAGTATAATAAATGTAATATTATGTCATTCTCAACACGAATATATTTCTATACGTGTTCCATTTCACTGAATAACTTTATTATAAAAAATGTAGGATAATTTGCTCTGAAAATTCTTTCCTTGGAATTCCAGACGAGTCATTACATGTATTTTCATCCAAAAAACTTATTAAGAAGGTAAAGATATGCTGGTATTCAGAATAGAAACTATTGCTCGCATGATGATTATTTTTTTTAGATTTAAGCAATTCAAGCAATTTATTTGCCACAAGTAAAATATTTAAGAGGTTGCTTCCCAAGGTGCTTCGCTTGGACATAGTTATTTGTGAGCTCTAATAAATTCAGCGACTTCTGAGATATCTCATCAAAACACCATCATGTGACTTATTGTTCAACCTAATAAACTTAACCTAGATAATTCAATCACGGCATAACTCTGACATGAGCGTACATAAGTCTGTCTGGTGCCCACATCTAGGGAATTAATCCGGCGGAATTGTAAAGGCAATAAAGGCTTTATGCCTTAACAATTGTCTATTCTTACAGACGCTCAACACACACTTTCAGTTGTTCGAGTCATCAGAGAGTAAAGGTATTTTATGGTACCAACCATACTTTATCGGTACCAACCATACGTTATCGGTACCAAACATACTTTATCGGTACCAACCATACGTTATCGGTACCAACCAAACTTTATCGGTACCAACCATACTTTATCCGTACCAACCATACTTTATCTATGCCAACCATACTTTATCGGTACCAAACATACTTTATCGGTACCAACCATACTTTATCGGTACCAACCATACTTTATCGGTACCAACAATACATTATCGGTACCAACCATTCATTATCGGTACCAACCATACTTTATCGGTACCAACCATACTTTATCGGTACCAACAATACATTATCGGTACCAACCATACTTTATCGGTACCAACCATACTTTATCGGTACCAGCCATACTTTATCGGTACCAACCATACTTTATCGGTACCAACCATACTTTATCGGTACCAACCATACTTTATCGGTACCAACCATACATTATCGGTACCAACAATACATTATCGGTACCAAACATACTTTATCGGTACCAACCATACTTTATCGGTACCAACCATACTTTATCGGTACCAACCATACTTTATCGGTATCAAACATACTTTTTCGGTACCAACCATACTTTATCGGTACCAACCATGCTTTATCGGCACCAACCGTAGTTTATCGGTACCAACCATACTTTATCGGTACCAACCATACTTTATCGGTACCAAACATACTTTATCGGTACCAACCATACTTTATCGGTACCAACCATACTCTATCAGTACCAACCATACATTATCGGTACCAACCATACGGGGGCTTTATCGAACATTATTGAATGGCTGTCGTTAATGGCTGGACGCCTGCACTAGGAATTACGCAATTTATTTCTATTTTAGGATACGAGCAGGATGCCTTTTGGATTGGTGGATCCGACGAGGGCCATGAGGACTAGTGAGTACCAGTAAATGATGTCAATCCATCATATTATGTTCGAAGACCTTGCAAGAAAATTTTTGGAACCTAAGTAAAAAAAATCAACATACATTTTCATGAAAATTTTTTTTTCAGAAATCTCAAAACAACACGTCATCTGTTTTTCTACATAAAAAAGACAAAACTTTTACTTACGTATTGACCACATCTAAATTGTAACTTAAAACTACATTATAATTAGAGTGACGTGTGTATTTCGCTTTGCCTCTAGTTACTTCTAGACATTCATCAGCTTGATATTCAATTAGAGTTTTATCCATTTCCAATCTCTGCAGCTGGGAGTGGGAAACTTCAGGCATTGAAATGCCCAGAGGCACGCCTCACTGGTCCCCATGCGAGCCCTCACAGCCGCTGCAGTCGGACACCAACGCCAACCACGCCTGCATGTTGGCGCCAGACTTTTACTTCTTCAGCTGCACCGAGGGCATTGAGATTTTGGCCATGTGTCAGACGTATCCCGTTGGGTAATTTATGAAGAATGAGTTGGATATATGATTATCTGTACCCTATTTCAGAAGTAGAAAAATTGAGAAGTGGCAGGAATAAATTTTTTCCCCCATTTCAAAACGGCAAAGTGAATGATTAAGGGAAGTTAACTAGGCAAAATTTCACCCGCATTGATTTTTTTTTTTTTTTGAAGGGATTGCGGATTTGAGTTTTCCACTGATTCATGTGAAAAATCCACGCCAGTTTAGTAAATAAGAAATGAGAAGACTTACTATTTCTATGTAATTGAGGTTCCAAAACCACTTACTATCATTTCATTTCACTGGAGCCTGCAGTAAACCAAGTACGTAATGTATATTAAAATCGTGATTAAGCGAAATTTGTTCACATTCTCTTCAGCGAGTGGTCTTAGCTGGTATTCACTCAGTATTTCCAGAATGTTTTAGGTCAAAGAGGAAAACGATAACGAAAGCAATTTGTGATGAGTCGAGCAAGATTTGTGGACCAATACAATGTTTATCATGTGAGGACGAGGCTTTGAGGCATTTTATAATAAAAGTGTAAATAAAACCACCAGGTAATGACGACAGTTTCGTTTATTGAACATCCCTTGTAAACGTCACGTTCACATGCAGCTGCGTTCCCTGAAAATTCATGAAAATCAAAATAAAAAAATCTGCAAACTTACTTCAGACCTTAGTGAATCAAATTGACATAGCCTTACGCAAACTATGAAACTTTGATAAAGTCATCTCCATACTTTGCTTCCTTAAGTTTACTATAGCCACTTTTTAATGTTATTAAGCATATGCAGTTCGGAAGAAGATATCCAAAAACATAGTGTAATATTCAAGAACATAATCTCGATTCATTGCTACGAGATTTATTCGGCAATGATTGTGGCAAACAATTTTCAAGATAATAAACATCTATATACCTCCAGTGTCTGTACAATGCAACAATTTACAATTTCGGAAATTTGTTGAATATATCCCCGTAGCACACGCAATCATGGTTATTCCCGTTGAATGTTTTGCTTTTCCACTTAAATACCTTGAGGCCTTCCCCCTTAATTATTTTGAGATAGGCAAATCATAAGTCTTCCTTTCAAGCGAAATTAATATGTAAAATGAATCTTCGTGCCCTAACTAATATCTCGCTTTGTTCACGAGAACAACAGTACCGACCAAGTATGTCTCTACACGATGAAAACTCTATTTTATCAGAAACGTTCTGTCTTTCAATAGGGATTTCAGATCTATCTCAGTTGAGGTTATGCTTTAAATTTAAACAAGTGTTAGCCCCACTTATTTATTTTTGAATGCGATACACTGGAGCAAAAGTTGCTCTTCTGGTGAGAGGTGGTGAGCATACGAATGTTGGGTGCAGCTTGGTCGTTCAGGAGACTATAATGACCCATCAGTGGCAACATCATTGGCCAATACATACCTTTATATCGCAATGAGTGTAGCTCTTTTCTGCCTGAACTCAATACTGATTTCCTGATGCCAATGATTAAATGAAATAGAGAATCGTAAAGCCCACATTGAAAAGAATTAATTATGTGTCAAGAAGATTTACTACAAGCATATCCTTCAACAGCTATAGCGGCTAGTGTCACAATACTCACGATATTCTGGTGTTGATCTTTTCTCATCAGTTCCAGAATTTCAGCATTAACTTCGAACAACTTCGTTCCTCATAACCTTGATTTTTGAACTTCTGCTTGAACATATAGATGAGCTGAGGGAGGGTTGGCGTACTGCCGTAAGCGATTCGAAACGAACTAAACATTGTCAATAGTTCTCGTTTCTATTAAGTTATCCATTAGCATCTTTGCATTGAGTTCTTTTCTTTTCTGGTTACTTGGCAAAAAATTTTAAAGTACTAATTTAACATCGGAAGTATATTTGAAGAGTATAATCAGTTGTTGAAAGAGAATAAGCCAATTGTAAAACTGTTTCAGGTGCTAACATTTGAGCAGCTCAATTTGCTGAGGACTCTTACACTTTTGCACACAGGTCAAAAACGGCCTACTTTTCCCTCCCATTTATCGGACATTAAAATTCCAAGAAAATTCTTGCAAATAATGCCCGCAAGTCCTAAAACAGAGACCTGACTTTAGCTAAGCAAGCGCAGAGGACGGTGGATGGAATGTGCCCCCAAGATGCGTTCATCTGAGGCGTCACAGCTGTGTGTATCGTAAGTGTGTGTGGTGTATGTGCCATGTGTGTGTCGTGTGTGTGGCTGATGCGTCACTGCTGTGTGTGTGGTGTATTCATCTGAGGCGCCACAGCTGCGTCTGTGTCGTATGTGAGTCGTGTATTCATCTGATGCGCCACAGTATCCATGGCGCATTCACCGCCGCATGAAGGCGTCCTCAGGCCGCAAGCCGCCGGGCTGGATCCATATGGTGCTGCGGGCACTCATGCTGCAGTAGGCGTGGTAGTAGCGGCCTGGACTGCGGCACCAGTACCACTTGGGGCAGCGACACCTGAAGCGAGCCTGGAACTCCGTCTTGCATACCTCGCTCGTGTAGCACGTGCGCTGCACAAACCAACATTTACGTTTTAGCTTAATAACTTGTCATCAAAGGTTTCCACATCACGCTCTGCCCCCCAATGGGACGCCTGCTCGCGGTGGGGGCGCCAGTTCGTCGAACTGCGAAAGGTCCCAACCCTTCCTTGTTCTCGGGGGGCCGCCCCGGCGGCCTTCTCGGGGACGCGGCCAGAGTGCTGCCCTGGGCTTTGCCCGGCCTCCGAAGGAGGTACACTCTCCTACACGCACACCGACACACACACCAGATACATGCACTGGAGCACCTTTGGACTCTTCCAGAGGCCCATATAACCACACCCCCCCTTCGCCTCGGGCCGGGCCCGGTCTGGGGCGGCCCTGGCCGCGGCGGACCCCTTCGAGCGGCCGTCAGGGCAAAACAACAACATCACGCTCTAGGAATCTACCAACTCAATTTCTTTTGGAAATAGAAGGCATTTTAGTGCCAAAGCTTTCAATCTAATAACTTGTCATCAAAGGTTTTCAGATAGTGATTTGAGCTATGAACGTACAGACTTCGAACGAATGTTTACGATTTAGCTGAAAATTGTTATCGAAGGTTTTCAAAGAGTGATAAGAATTATGAACGTACAGGCTTGAATATTTTTCATCTTGTATTATATTTACGTTTCAGCTTTATAACTTTGTCATTATCGGTTTTCAACAGTAATTTTAATTATGAACGTACCGATTTGAAAATTTTTCATAATGTATTTTATTTACGTTTCAGCTTAATAACTTGTCATCCACGGTTTTCAACAGTAATTTGAACCATGAACGTACAGGCTTTAATGTTTATTGTCCTGCATTATATAGCCAGAATTGGGAATATATGCTTCACATTTTCATGTGTACTTTACATGGGTGCAAAATTAGATAAAAAATGAATGGAAAGTTACAGAATATTTATAATCGAAAGCTCTCAGCTAAAAAAAGTAGACTCGTAATTTCTTTCAATGCCAACGTGGCTTAGAATATCATGATAAAAAACCAACGTTTCGGATTATAAAAAATCCATTTTCAGTGCTCTGAAATACAATAAATCAGAGTGTTAAAATTGTTAATTGTAAATTTTCTTAAAAATAGAAATTAAACTTTGAAATTTAAAAGACATAATACAACCAAAAACTATAGAAAATTTCAACAGACTGGAAAATTTCACGGTTGTGCCGCATTTATTTATTGACTGCCGGTTTAAAATGCAGAGATTGGCCGAATTTGCGGATGGGTACCGGCTTGGCCGGAGGCAACCGTCATTGCATCCAGGTGGTAGTTATAAGGCATTTTAAAAACCAATGTACAAGATGATTTGTATCAGGCTTGAATAATTTGAATAAAGCTTCCTTTGAATCCAATTTTTGAAATTTGTGTTTTTAGAGATCTGGTCTTTCTTCAATGTTCTTTTGTAGACGAATTGGATGGCTTGGTCAGGTTATTACCAAAGCGAAAGTTAAGCACAACACAGGGAGTCTCCTTTTGTCAGTATTTTTGTCTGTTTTGAAAATCCGAAATCCTATTTTAACATTTAAAATGATTTGATTTAGAAAAGCTTGAGTTGTAACATCCAATTTTCGATTTGGCAATGTCACGATGTTCAGGCGTGTTCACACCGCCATTACCAGAGTCTATGTCAGATGAACAAAGGTCTATGATTAAATGAATCTCAAAGAGTTGGACTCATTGAAACACGGTGATTGAGAAGCAGTGATACTCTACTGAAGGAATTTAAAAAAAATCTGGATGTACGACGAAATAAAACCCTGTGTGTCTTATTTATGAAATAACTCTCATAGCAGCTTGTCTATTGTAATTATTTGATTATTATAAATAAGGCGCTATTGTTAATACTGGTTGTTTGTGCTAAAATACTTATTTAGCCAGCACGGCGCGAAACCGGTCGACGGATAAAGGACGTACTCTAAGTATCTCTCTAAAAAGTATTGTGAGCTCAAGAAGATTAATGATTACGATTTATTCCCGCGGGATTGATTTCAAAGCTAATGGTACTTCCACAGCTCACCATGTTGCTGTACTCCGTGACGGAAGTATCGAAGTGCGGACCCTTCTGAGGCATCGTCTCCGACTCCGGAATGAAGCAGAGCACTAGCAGCAGCAGCGCCACCTGCGGCAGGAAGCTCGCGAACACCATTCTGTCACGAAAAATTGCTTAGCGGTCTCTTTGAAGTTGAAGTTACTTTAGTTCGCCATCACCATTCTGTAAATAAAAATTGCTTAGTGCTCTCTTTGAACTCAAAGTTACTTTAGTCTGCGTCCTATGAAGCCAATGAACCAGGAGCAGTGGGTCAGAGTCGGAAGCGTGAACTTAACGCGATTTGGAAGGAAAACTTAACTAATCTCTATTGTTATTATAGTGATGGTTATTTTTTATGATGAACACACTCCAGGTATTTGAAGCCGTACATTCTACGAAGCGTAAATTTAATCGCAATTTTAATCTACTACTTTCGAGATTCTCATTTCAAATAACAAAGTATTCATAATTATGTTCAATGTTTTTCCAATGATCTGATCTCATTAAGTGAAGATCTGCAGGTAATCCCTGCATTAAATTTCAACGTAGATCATTCAACAGCATGATTTGAATTCTTGTCAATTTACTTGCACTGTGATCCCTGCGTACGTTGTGGTTAAGGATTCGGTTCTATTTTTTCCGGAAGAATCGATAACCAAGATAATTTGAGGATTTGAATTTATTTATTGTATTTTTTTTCACATTAAGTGCTATAACAAACGATATGTCCGCATCCCACGTACATAAACTTTTTAAGAACCCAAATATGCCCAAAGACCATTAATTCCTCGCCCTGATATCCTGTTTATTTTCCTTTCATCGCTCTACAGCTTACTCTTAAATCAAACTTAATAGCCCACCTCGCCTAACTAGACAATAGTTAAAACTGTTATTGATAATAGAAAAACTGTTATTGAGTAATGGAGCTCATTTAAGACAAACATTGTGAATTCTCCATCGTAGATGATCTAATTTCAAATGAGAACGTTAAAATTATGTGTTTAAATTTATTCAAGAGGAAGTACGGTTTTAACGAACGCCAAACAAATACTGACCAAAAGTGCCAAATTTTGCTCTCAGAGGAGCAAAACATACTTGATACTTTCTTTCAATAAATTAACAATAGTAGAATCTAACTGACTACATGCAATACTTGTCTTAACCATTGATTCTTTTTTACAACATTCTCTCGGGCGTTTTGAAAGAGAAGTGATGCGAAACATCGAGTTAAAATAATTAAATTGTGTGCTAAATAATAGGCATAGGAAAAAATGTGTGCATTACGTTCATTAATGCACGCCTGGAACTTAATGCTTTAAAAAAGCATCAACTTCTTCGAAGTTACTTTAAAATTTTCAACAGAACTCAAGCATTATAAAAACCCAGAAGAAAGTCGAAGCATTTCTAAAACATCCCACCAATGACGTCAGTAAAGCTAACACAACTCAAACATTATCAAAGCCCAGAAGAAAGTCGAGGCATTTCTTAAACACCACAGCAATGACGTCAGCAGGGCCAACACAACTCAAGCATTATCAAGACTCAGAAGAAAGTCGAGGCATTTCTTTAAACACCACAGCAATGACGTCAGCAGGGCATGTTTCTGAGCCCCGAAGCTATCAGTCCTTCAGCTTTAAGGTGGACCCCTTGAAGTGCTTTCCCGGTTTGCCTTATCTTGTGTGTGGGAAATCGAGTCTACTCTACGCCATGTATCTGGTAAACTGACGTAAAATTATCCATGTCATTTCAGCGTTGTCTAGCCTTTTTTTGTTGAACCGTAGTGAGCACTAAGGAAATTTGTTATTTATTTCCTAGAAGAAAAAGGTTTTGAAATTTAGGGCAATCTAAAGATTATTGCTTTACAAAGTGACGAGGTATATAGGCAGGTAAGTACCTTTTGGGGAGAATCACAACTACCTCAAAACTTGATAAATAATGTATGTACATGTATGAGGAATGACTGTCACTGTTAATGAAAGCCACGCTTTCGTAGAGTTAGTTAGATTCGATATTTTTTTAACCTTAACGTAAATTTGCTTTCAGAGTACAGTTTATTGAGAATATTATGAAAAATGGATTTAAAGAAGTAGAACCGAATAACGCTTACGTACTTGAACGTTTGATTTTGGCCTCAAAATAAACAACATTCATGCAAATTCAAATGAAGCATGCTTGCGTTATGAACGTGTACGATCTAATCCGCATGAACATCAAGCAAAATCACAAAAGGTTTTTGTCATTCTCGTGAGGTGTTGACAAGAGTGAGAAATTCTAAATTCCGAGCTTCAAAATAATATGTTTCACAATTTGTTTAAATTGAAGGTAATTCCGACAGTGGAGTGAGGAGGTAATTCCTGAGCGATGAATGACACATGACATTGCTTCATTGGTCGCAAATGTGTTCAAAGGGTTTTACTATTGTTGTTCCTGTTCCTCTAGTTATTTTACAGAGAGGAAATGACAAATTGAGAAAAATACACATTTCGATGGGCAAATTTGTAAACAAAGCATTTCTGAAGTTACTTTCAGAAATTGCACAATTTCGCGGGTAGCGTATTTTCAGTATGAATAAAATCACAAGAGCATTATATAAAAAAATTTACTCATGGCATTCAGACCAGCTGGTTTCGACTAAAACAATGTCATTATCAATGAATACCATCTGCAAACAGAAAGAACATAAATACCGTTTATTTAAAGTGGAGAAATATATAACAGTGAAATATCTTAGAATTTCTTTATATTTCACTGTTATATATTTCTCTACTTTAAATAAACGGTATGTATGTTCTTTCTGTTTACAGATGGTATACATTGATAATGACATTGTTTTAGTCGAAACCAGCTGGTCTGAATGCCAAGAGTAAATGTTTTTATATAATGCTTTTGAGAAGTTACTATTTTGTAGTAAAATCAGGACATATAAAAAGTCCCCGATCCCCTCGCTAACATTCCGACAGACAGTGATATGGAGGATGATGGAACTGAACTTGTGTTAGAAAGTGTTCCAAGAACCACGGATGCTGATACATCATTTGATAAGTACTTCCTGTAACGTACACAGAACCACACAAAATGAACTTCATGACCTGATTAGGGACTTAGAACTCCCAAAGAATAAAGCTGAACTCTAAGCATCCAGATTGCAGTAGTGGAACCTCCTGGACAAAAAAGATAAAATATCTACGAGCACTCTTCCCGATCGTCAAAAAGAACTTTCTAGATTTGTCAGCTGTGACGATGACTTAACATTTTACAGTGCTGTTGAAGGTTCGTTGCTGAAACTAAAAATTCTCTATGAGAGCTGACGATTGAAGATTGTCAATAGGCGCCTCAAAAACATGCCTGAAGGCTGTCTTTAAGGCGTCAAACATATCAATCACATAATAGTACTGAATACTGAATAGTACAACATAATAATACTGAAATATTATCATCAATCTCTGTTGCTTATGCAGCGTTAGGGAAAGATAGTTATGCAATGCATCACCGCCTTCTGAACCGTATGAAATACAATCAACAGGAGTGGTTGGAACGGGGTGGCTTCAAACTAATAGCTATTGCGCTAGGTCTACAAGGTGGATACTCAAAGTACTGTTGCTGTACATGTGAGCGGGATAGCCACGCGAGGCAGGCCCATAACGAACAGAAGGAAAGGCCTGTACGAAAAGCTTTTATGTCTGGCACTAACAACGTTTCATACGAACCTCCAATGAACCCAAACAGTTTTTTCCTACCACTTGTGCACATAAAACTTAAATTTATGAAGTAATTGGCGAAAACCCTGAACAAAAATGTCCGTGCATTTGAGTACTTATGCCAAAAGTTTCCACGCCTAATTAAGTGCGGCAAAGGTTAACCCAGAGGTATTTATAGGTCCCCAGGGATGTAAGCTTTTGGAATACCCACAGTTTGAATCAATTCTCAATCCAAATGATCTCCAGGCCTGGCAATGTTTCTGGAATATAAGTACACAATTCTTGGGCAATTTTAGTGCTGAACATTGTAAGAACCTAAGGGAAAGAACTTATATCTGTCTTTGAGAAAATTTGATGCAATTTGTCAATGAAACTCCACTTCATACATTCACACAATGATGTTTTCCAAGCGAATAGCGGGGCTTTCAGCGGCACACAGGCAGAGTAATTCCTTCAAGACATTTCAGTAATGGAGCAGCGCTACAAAAGAGAGTTTTCAGTTTCCATGCTAGCAGATTTTGCTGGATTGTCCTCCACAAGCGACAGGCCATTAGTCGACCTGTGTAAAAGGTACGGTTTGTTAACTGCTATTCGTAGAATTTTATTTCCATGGCGTTGTATTTCAAATATAAATAATGAAATAACTCAAAATCTGAGCTAGCCGGTAATTTAGAATGTTATTTTCGTGTTCACTGACCTGAATCTATGTATTTAGGACTGTTTTTCTCACCCCTGAAATTTTCTCTCTGTTGAACAATGTAATTTAACACCTCGTTTCAAGAGCTCCACAAATAAAACAGGCTTCCCTCTCACCTCACTAATATTCGAATACTGCACACAAAGACCACGAATACCGTCCGAGTAGCAACGATTTGCGGAGAGGCACAAGCTTCAGAATGAAACAAGGAGAGCAAATTCCGTAGGTTTTAAGTTTTAAAATACACGCTCGATCGCTAAAAGAAAACTCACGTTTGAGGTTGGATGTTTTCTTACTTCACCCTAGAAATGAACTGATGTGAAAACTCTTGTTGAAGAGCGTGAGAACGTGGAGAGTGCTGTATTATAACTCTCCCACGACTCAGCTCCTACTGAATCAAAGTGCAGTGTTGCCGGCGAATTTGGTCACGAGTTCTGGAGGCAACTCAGCGGGAATTTTTCTTACAGGTATCTAAAAAATCTTTACGCAGTCGAATATAATGCACGCACGCAAAAATGATTGATCACAAATTTTTTAAGCGCATAAACGAGCTTATTTAAGCTTTGTAAACGCGAGAACTAAAGAATCGAATAGTTAGAAACAGAAACTCAAATGGACCCGTCGACGAAAATTCTGCAGAGATGTGCATTGGAATCTTAACCTCACTTTGAGCTTAGCAGCCAGAATTATACCTTTGTGCTGTAACGAACATTTCTTCCAGAGAGGGATTCAAAGGCAGGATTCGATTAAATTCTTAGCAATTATAACTTTGAAAATTAATGCCCATCAATATGTGTTGCCGTAGTGAACTATCAGCTTGATGCAAAAGTAATCTCCGATTTTTAGAACGGATGTTTAAAATTATATTTGTTAGTTATTTACACTCTATTATAAGTGTAAGACATTTTAGCAAGTAAACTAAACGATTTTTTTCAGATAGTGTCTGTAACATTCATATTTTCCAAAAATATTGGCATCCATGTTTGTCCCATTAAAGATCACATAAGAAATGCTCTACTGTACAAGTTTCATAAAGATGTTAATGCAAGAGAGGCAGCAAAATCACTTCAGAACATTTATGGGGATGATTTATGTATGAAAGAAGTTGCAGGAGATGGTTTTCTCGTCTTCGAAGAGGTGATTTCACTTTAAAAGATGAGCCAAAGAAAGGTCGTTCAAGAACACTTGATTCCGATCATTTGAATGTTCTTGTGCGCGAGAATTCTATTGTTATCTCTTGAGAAATTACAAAACAGTTAGACGCGGACTTATGTTTACTATTTAGTGCACTAATGTTAACAGCAAGAGAAGAGATTAAAAAGCGTTAAATTTTTATTTTGATTCCTCACGAATAGAATTTTACGAGCGAGGCATAATAAGTTTGTTGAAAAGTGGAATGAGGTCTTTGAAAGCAGTGGAGAGTATGTTAATGAACAAATATTCCCATAGCCATTGGCTTATTTATTTTCTCGCAAGATCATTAAATTGACATCACTTTTGCATAACCTGATATTTACGTTTCTCTTGTGTTATTATTGGTTGCAAACTTAACTTTGATAGAATCCCTTGATTATGGGAATGGATTTTTATCAAAAATATTTACTTGAATTAAAATAAATGCCCAATTTCACCATACTGGAAAAACTTTATCATTTTATAAATAAACTTACATCGAGTTCCCAGATCAAACGTACTCATTTCCATAACCTCTATGTAAATAAGATTGATGAATGGGAATTCTAAGGAAAGTCACCATGATCCGTGAAACGCTATAAGTAAGAGCCTGATAACGACAAAAAAATTTCACACTCGTCTACATTAATATATTTTGCATATGCAGAATATATACGCTGTTTCGTATCCTATAATATGTGTTTAGTTTTTCAAAAATTTATTAGAATATGTTTCTTGGCGTCCACCACATTTACACACAGTAATGCATTCGTCCTAATTTGTAAGATTAGAACTCGCATTATATTGCAGGTGAATGGTTGTCTCAGACAGCTTTTACGTTAATTGACACAAAAGCTTAAATCCTCTCACCAAAACTCAAAGTCCCAGTTTTCTCAAGAAAATGTGCACTCGCCCCAAAATTTGAACAATATAACTGTTCATTCAAAAGTGAATAAAATAATTTCGTTCAATGAGTCTTGTTCTCTCTTTATTATATCTCAATGTGTTACCTAGTGCTGCTATATTTCAAATGCAGACACACACGAACGTATTGTACGTAGAATTAAAAGATATCCATTCTGAGCAACAAATATTCTGCTTTTGTTCTTCGCCCCGATAAACTGAGCTGCCTAGAATACGTAAAACTGCCTCTTAGCCCGAACGCAATAAGCAGAACTAGATTTTTCTCTTTTCTAGTATTTCATGAACATAATTTGAGTAGGAGATTCAGGGGCTCGCATGTTGTCTTTGGTGTTTCTGGTTTAACCATTTCCATTTTTTCTCTAGGAAGGAAAAGCGTTGTATTTGAAAGGATTGTTCATTACTAGTATTTGAATACATGTCACCGCAAAAAATTTTATGTATCTATAGAAGAGATAAAAATTTTCAGCGGTCAGTATTAGCATCAGAAAACTTCTTAATCCATTTAAATCGTGGTAACTAGCTACTTTCATGCTTGATTTCACCGAGTACGGTGAACGTACGGTAAACATACGTTCACCGTACTCTGTGCATTCTTGATATGATTAAACAATAGCCTCCTTATCTTTGATAGCTACTGCTGATAACTAAACAAGTGATGTATCGCTATTCATGGATGCTTCTTCTTATTATACTTGCGTTCATTTCAAATTTATCACTTTCTATATTTTTTCGACCATTCATTTTTGTATTGGCATTTTTGGCAATTTTAGTAGATTGAATCCGAATTATAGGAGCTACACTAGACTGTAAACCTGAAATCACTAATCACTGAAAAATCATTATTACTAACGTACACTATGTTAGACAAGTCTATTTATTTATTTAAGGACCAACAGGAAGAGTCTCCTGTCTGGTATCAAACCGATAGGAATTTGTGGCCCGAGCTGACGAGAATGACTGAGAGCGTTGAATGATCCGGTCGGCACCATATAACAGCGAGAAGCATCGACTCAAACGGGCGCTTCATGAGCACAGAGCACAGTCTTGCAGTGCCAAGGAAGAAGAAGCCAAGGGCACCATAGCTTCAGCAACAGGATGTTGTCCGAGCGCAAGTTAGTGGTTAGTGCCCCGCGCGACGTAGACCGAGAGAGAGGATATCGAACGTGTCAGAGCCAGAGCCTTCGTGGTTGCCCGGTCTTACATTTGCTGCGCCTGGTGAAAATTTTCAGTCGGAAATAATGTCTCAAGTAGCGTTGTCCTATTCGTTGGTGACTACAGCTTATGTGCATTGAACTTCAAAGCGTGTGACAGTGTTATGATTCGTGTTGGAAACCATCTGCATAGATACGCGTAGGTTGTGGTGTTTATACAGTGATTGAATTTATTTTAAGGTGAAAAGCAAAATGACTTTCTTCCGTGACTGAATGAAGATGAAATCTTTAACACCGGGCCTGGGCAACGTGAAGCACAAGCTCAAATGAAATGTTAAAGCACCTGTATTCATTCATGATGGAATCAATGTCGTACCACAAAAACGATTCTGATTTTCACAATCTCTCTCTTCCTTCGAAATGAAATTAACTAAAAACAAAGTTCAGAAATAAGCGCATTGATCTCTTCTCAAAAACCGTACTTATTAAGCTAAGCTTTTGAGGGAATTTAGCCTAACCAAAGCAAATGATAGAGCTGCAGATCTGGCCATCTACATTTATCATTTTGCAAGAGCCGAGTCGAATATTCACGTATCAAAACTCATATTACTAAATTTGTAGCTCCTCAAATTGAGCAGACCAACCAGCAACTGTATATTTAAGCTTAGTGACTTAGCGATTATTCGGCTAATATTCTTATTGTTCGTGAAAGGTAGCAGGATTCAGAGGCACTGTAGCTCATAGATAATTCAACGTGTACACTCAAATTAACAATAAATGGTGCTACTTGACCGAGGCAAAAATGAGGAACCAGTCATAGAATTCATCCGTTCTTGCAGTCAGCGGCAACGTGCCGGCATACTTCAATAGACCCTTTGAGGTAAAGGGTAGTACGAAAACTACCCCGAGCTGAAGTGAAGCAGTTTATTTACAGTTACACCCGTATGATCAGTTTATTTGTTGTTATTTGAAGCATCTGCTCATGCAGGAGATTGAATAGCTTTGGTAACCTAGATTTCAGAGAGCGTCTTGTGCTCAAAGAGAGGGATGAAGTTTACACGGGGGGAGTTTTTGCTTCCCTCAAAGCAGATATGGAAGTAATGAATGTTTGAGCTCTTTTTCCAAAGACCGGCAAAGCTTGGTCAGTGTCTCAATAATGTTAAGCCGTAGAGTCTAAAGCATAATTTATTATCAATGTGTGAGAACTTATGCAACTAGCAGCGACTTGTACTGCATGCAAGAGAATTATACAATGAATAAGGCTACAAAAATAGAATTGCATGAAATCTTCTGAAAAATACTTTCAGGCGCATAGATCTCTTAATATATTGAAAATATCGAAAAATAACCATTTTTTAGATTTTTCTATGAAGTTAATAAGATGTTAGTGTTATTTAATGCAGTAATCAGTAATTATCGTGTTTTCTACTGTTTCAGCCTTAGATTTTTATACTGATAACTTGGTCTGATTGATATCTTTCGTACATATAGGTCGTGGAAAAAATGTGTATAGCTGCAGCAAAACTCGAAATCTGTATACTACTTCTTAGAATATCAGACTGACAGTAATCAGTTACTGTACATACATGTGTTTTACGTATGTTCAGCTATGAAGCGACAAATTGTCGATTTTCCTTGAAAAAAAAATGCCGCAAATTCTTTTCAGCAGTACGCTTTCTAAATTAGTCATGCAGAATTTGTTGCGAAACATTTTCATTATAAGGCGCTCATTAACTCCGTTTTTTGTACCCCACTGCCAAAGAAATTAGAATGTGGAACTCCAATATATTGAGTGCATTTGCGTGAATTGACGCGCATTATTCGTAAGTTTTGTAACTCAAAAAGGGAGTAATCATTGAACGCAAGACTACGGTAGTGCAGAAAGCTAACGAAATCTTGGTAGCAGAGCACAGTGTGTTGATTGGGTTCCCTCACTATGGCAGCCTCAGTCTGTACAGTGAGAGGAGCACAACGCTCTTCTGTTCTCGCTTCTTCCTGCAAGCCACAGCGTTGTGCAGCTCTAGGTTACTGCGAGTTATGGAAATGCCTGCAAATTTCATGCCCATTCTGATCTTGAAAATTATTTAATTGCATATCTCATGAACAGCGATGACAAGCCTGTTTCATCGGCTTGAAATTTGTGAGGGTAAATATAGAAATTTTCCGTTATCACTGTGAGAACGTGTGTAGAGAAAAACTGAAATAGAAGGTTTGGCAAAGTTGATTAATTCAATAACGCCTACAGCCTAGAAAAATAGGCATAAAAAATTGGACGCAATGCATTTGGTTTTTTATCGCAAATTTAACTCAAATGGGTGTTAAAGTTCACTGCCTAGTCGCAGTTTCTTCCTCATTCTTACATCAGAGATAATCTGATGCCAGTGCTATTGAAAACAGTGGATGCTATAGCGTCATGTATTATCAGTAAAACGTAAGGTAACTGGTGTTTATATCAACTATATTCTTAACTTATTTACACGTACTCTTATGCATTGTACCAAACGTACTCTTATCCCTATAAAGTATCATGTCAATGATACTCAGCCACTCTCAACTGAAAAGAGGAAAAGGATTGGTAAATACCATACTTATGCAATGTAGGTACACGTCTAAAAAAATTTTCAGCTTCTGTTTCATTATTGGAATTGTACTGATTGAAAATGAAATTTGTTTTAAGACTTTATAATTATCAGATAGTGCGCTAGTTATTAAGCCTACCACACGAATACACTTCTCTCCTTAGGAATAAACTTCATTTCTTTTTACATTTTAGTATACAACATTTTCGCACATTTTAACTGTTTCTTCGACTAATTATAATACAGAAATACTTCCCTGGAAAGTAAAAATGATTCCATATCCTGCAATAGTTAACGAACGGTTAGTACCAGAGATCTTTCTTTCAGAGTCTTTTCTTTGTCACTTTTACATTACTTCATCGTGCTAAAAAGCCCTAAGACCGTACTGGTGTTCATAGTTTAAGTGCAACAACTGAGAAGAGGAACGCCATGGTGAAGTGGTACGTCGACCCAGGATTCGCTGTGCCCTCGAATGCTTTCGAACAAACTGTGAAACCTTCGAAGAAAAAAAGATTTTTTAGGAAGAAGAAAACGAAAGCTAAAGACGCCGGTGAAACTTTATGCAATTCTGAGCCATCAAAAATACTTCAGAGTGCGAGAATTCACGTTTCTAGAACGGGAGCTTCGAGGAGCTCGAGTGAGACTTCATTTGCTAGTTGGGAACACGAGAAAACAGTTTCCGATCTATCTTTTCGAATAGAAGACATCACTTCGGAAGCTGAGAGCAACTTAGCCCTCATCGAAATGAGGAATCACGATGAAAATCTCAGTTTATTACCTTCTTCTTACTTGAGATTATCTGACGCGGATATTTTCAGAGAGGAATTTCCTTTCAAGGATTCTAAAGAAGAAAAAAAATCGTCATCATCTGTGGTTATGGAATCTATCGGCGAGCAACGCGAACCTAAATCAGCATTATCGGATGGTTTCAAAACTTCCTGCGCTGCTAATTCGGTCGAAAAGGCTAGAATCGACGTACGGCGAAGTGCAGGTAACTCTACCGTTCACGATCCGGCCAAGCGCCACGCAGTTGTAGACCTTCTCGACTTCGACATCAATGAAATATTGGACGGCATAACAGACGGTGTTAGTTATTCTACTCTTCCAAAGAAAAAAGAAGAGGATATCGGCCATTTATTGCGAGATCCTAGTAACAGTAAAAAATGTGAATATTCAGAAACTGAACATAAGCACGATGATGTGAAGGCTATTGAACAAGAATTCGTGCCTAAAAGTCAAACGCTCGCTCTGTGTTCCTCTCAAAAAGATGATGATAATAAGAATACTAAGGATGTGTTATGTGCAGGAAAAGTATCTAAACTTGAACTCCTTCCCCAAAAGCTATCAAGGATCCAGGCAACGAATATTTCGAATGGTATAGCAAATAATATTCAGGTAAAGGCTAAAGCTCAAGATAAAGCTGTGGACGAAGATTATTGCCACCCGGTGAAGCCTCTCACGCACATCAGTCTCAGACCCCCAGACATAAGTCCTCTCCAGCAGTGCCAGGCGTATTCTGTGGCAAAAATTCCAACACTATCTCCGATTGGATCAAAAGTAGATGATTTCCGAAACCCTTTGTGGAAAAACCGGAACATGTTACTAGAAAGCCTGCTGCGATCACTGTCTAATGAAGCATGGCAGCTCGAGTCTACAGCTGTCTACAACGCAAATAGAGCTCGGGGCTTAAATATTGATGAAGAGTCTCCGAGGGAGTGCCAAGTCGAGTCAAAGTCGCTCATCGAGATCTTGGAGAGTACTTTAAATGTTGCTCCCGAAGACGTGCAGGGGAAAGTTTCAGAAGTTGTCCGCGGTGTTCCTCCAAAACAAAGACGCCCGACTCCGACCGACTACGAGAAAATAAAGGCTGACCATCTTGGACGCAAGTGGAAGAACGTGGTAAGTAAACTCGTGTGATTTTCATAATTAGTCTATATGACTTCATTAACATGTCCTAAATCCCTATAATTCATGAATTTCATGATTTTCAAATTTCCTGGTACGGTTTAGTCTAACGTGTAAAGAGACTAGCCATTAAATGTTGGTTGCTTCACCTCTTAGAACGCAATCAGACGAAGAGTTTATGATTTAAATGCCCTATCGATTTATTTTTTATGAACCTTCATTGTCAACGTTTGTGACTTGGTTTCAAAATTACCATAGTACGTGTGCTGAAATGGCATTCATCATTTGGTTTGTCAATAGTTTGGAACGATTTTAAAAATTACTATCCTCTAAAAATTCCATCATTGTCTTTGGCTTGGCTTTAGCTTGGAGCAATACACTCCGGTTTGCATTAACGATAACTATATTCCAAACATTTTTGTGTATGTGCTAACGGACTCTGGAACAATTTTTTCCCAAATCAGTTCTGTAAAATTTTTATTTTGTTATGCACTGTTTAAAAGTTAATTAAGTCAAACATGGACTGTTTTTTAGAAATGACCTGTTTGAGGACATTTTCAACATGCCAAATCATAGTTTTGGGGTCAATTCTCAGATAATCAGTCTTGGGTTATCGCGTGTTTGTGAGAAGGGGCTAAGTCTTGCTGAAAAATGTATGAATACCTCTCACATTTTTCTAACTCCGGCCGAACCATGTGAACTAATGATCTGGTAAAAGTAATATGTTATTGATTTCTAAATCGCTATGCTTTGCAGTTAAATCAACTATGACTGCATGTCCTTTCATTTCTTGTGTTACCTTATTCCGTCTGAATCCCCTTGAAAAACAATATAATTCTATAAATGATATGAATGTGTTATGAAGGAAAAACATGTCATAAAATAGCCCACAAATCCTGTACATCCACATTGCGGGTTTAATTTATCTTGTTTCTTCTTCTTTCCTGTCACTAACCCGAAAGATTATTCTGCAAACGGGCTTCAGATCATAGGTAATATTTAGCACGCATACAAAGGGCTGTAAATTGCATTTTTGATTGAATCATGAATTCAAACCTGTCCAACAGCCGTTGACAGTATTCAGCTTCATCAAAAATTCGTCAGAACAATAGAATAACAATTTTTTAAAGTTTAAGACATAAGCGTCTTATCTAGACCATGGTGCAGCATACAGGGTCATCGTTCTGCAGCTTATGTATTGCGCAATCTTCTTACATCCAACGTCGGCAGCGTAGCCTTCTCATTAATATCTCCTGCTTATAGAGTAGCGATAAAAACAAAAGCTATATTTTTCGGAACTTTTGAACGCCTTATGAGTGAGAAGTTAAGCATCAGGTAGTCGACGCGCTTCGACTCTTACCGAAAGTAAACAATGAGCTGCAACCTGTTTGCATAGGCAAACTCTAATTATGCGGACCATGTTTCCAGCGCGCCGCGCTGCGGCAATGTGTTAAAGAAACCGCTGGGCCAGTTTTACCTCAAGTGAAATTTACCTGTTCTCGGTGTGCCATTAAAGAGTGAAATACCGTCGTAAATGAGTTCGGTCTGTTCGGCCTCGTAAAGGTTCGTTAACTGCCGTGTTGTGTTAGTTACATATTTTTTTATTAATAAATATTCCGTATTAACAACATTAGTTTGTAGATTATATTCCTTTTAGGTACGTGGTTACAAATAAAAATTTAAATTAGATGTAACCCGGTGGGAGTGAACTTAGGGATACCGTTCATCAGTTAGTTGAGCGAAAATAATTATATTAGCGGCACATATTAATAAGCATGCATTATTTGAGTCGATATACATAGAAAGTATTAATCAAATTGGTGATAATCTCGTGATCTCTTCACCAACATTAAACGATCGTGAAAAGTCTGTACAAAACCCCGATGAACGCTAATAGTTCATTTAAATTAAGTGCAACACTGCTTTTCGAAACTGCAAGTGTTAAAAATAACCAAAGAGATCAGGGCGGTCAAATACCTGATCGTTTGCTTCAACCTTTCTATCAATGCTGCAACCGGTGAGGAAAGTTGGTCTGCGTAGCTCGTTGAAAATAACTAAAAATGCCGTAGAAATTGCTGTAAGTAGTCAGAACCAAAGATCAATCGATTTAATAAGTTCACGGTAGTTCCACTTAGGTGTATGCAAAGTAAAAAGTGCATTGAAATGTGCACCAGACTATGTACGTGCTGTAAGAGATCAATCGCTTAAAATGTGCATATGCGCATTTTTATACCTTGTTCAAGGTATATTTTGCTTCTTAGTAAGCAGGCATGTTTGCTAAAGATTAGCACAAATCACAGATCACACACTGCAGCAAAAATTGGCGCGACGAATATTTTGGCACGAAGCTGGCAGAGCCGCTGCCAAATCACCCACCACGGAGCGGCGGCTGGCGGTGGCGTCCATATAAGGACCGTTCGCGGGACGCGGTGGCGCTGGAGAAACAACTGCACAGGCGTCCAGGGGCCGGATTTTCAAATATTTTGTGTGTTTTCGTAGCAGTGCAGCCGGGAGTAACAATTCATCTGCCGAATTGACGATATTACTCACTAATTTTTGCCAAAATCCTCGAATTTGAGCCTTTAAAAAAGGTGAGCACTAACCTTCAAGGCTGAAAAATTGTGAGCTCATATTTTGTTATATAAGTTTCAACTTAAGGATTTTGACCGAGAAAAAGCAGTTCGTAGAGTAGCCAAACATGAGGTATGTCGTTTTAATTTGGCAAATCGACAACGGTTGAAAATTTTACTGCTAGTTGCACCGTTAAAACAATGTTAAATGTCTCTAAATCAGTCCCCTGCAGATTCGCAAAACTGAATTTCATACTTTTTTTAAAAGGAAGTTCAAAACCTGAGCATCACAAAATGCTCTAATGAAGTTGGCCACTTAGAGTCTCAAAAATTGAAAGATCGATTCCACTCGAACAGCAAAAACACACTCTTAAGTACGATGAGACGAGAAAGATAAAGCATATTTAATCCCATCATAAATTAAAGTGATAAAAAAGCCCCTTGTCAAATTATAATAACTTAGTGCCAGATATCTACAGCCATATTCTAGAGCACCAAGTTTTTGCATGAGCGACGAAACCAGTCGCAGTTTAAAATGCGAACTTTGGATAACGTTTAGAGGGTTTGGGATCGTCAGAAAGTGAAAAGAGAAATAGGCACCACATTATTAGGCTTTGTTCTCTCACTTCTTCCGAAGAAAGACTGTGATCAAACTTTATGGCCTTGTGTTAATTTTTCCTTTCAATTTTGCATGGACCTCTTATTTTCCGTTTAACTATTCAAACATTGAAGTCTGTGCGCCTTCACCCTGCCGCACATGCATGCAAGTAACGCCAGGCTTCGAGCGTTTTCAGAACCATTCGATGATTCCACAGGAGCAGGTGCTCTTGTGCAGGTATTATGATTTCTCAACAGTTCGATGCTTAATTGAGCCGCACGGCGATCGCGGGGTTAAGTCTATCACAAAATTTAAATCATTTAAACAATGTATACACCACAAGCGATACAGCAGTAGATTGTTTCTTAAGTTTAGTATAATGGACACGTTAGAGTATGTCATCTTGCGGGCCCGAATAAGTTCAGCGACTTCTAGGGCATCCTACCATCAACGAGATTTTAGGGCGTACAATTAATTTCAACCTAATTCTCTTAACTTAACATTTCTTCACAGTCTGGAGTTAGTTGTGTACTGTTGATAAAGGCAAATAGCAGTCGATCTCTTTTCAAAATTTGTATGAATATTTCCACACCTTTTCGTCGTTTCAAATTACACCTTTTCAGCGGTAAGAAAATCATAGAAAAATTTAATTTGGTTTTACAAAAATTGGTCACGAAATCTGGGGTAGTCTGGCCATAACAGTATTACAAAGTATGATACAAAAGACTGTAACTTTGTGAACAACCCAAGAAAGTGCAAACCAATTCATAACATTAATATTCTATTAGATGTTTGTCAAATTGGTGAAATTATTTCTTCAGAGGGAAATTCGTTTTTCTCCATATTGGCTAAGTTCATTTGTATGCCCCTATCATTTTTCGTAGACGCAGTCTGTCATTATTCGCTGACGCTTTATGGTTTCGTAAGTTAATTCGGGTTTCCACCTAACATATTGACACACAGAGCAATAATATTTACAGCGAGTGTTCTAATGTAACAATTGTACGACATTGCTATCCGTTTTTACACTAATTCATTCTTCAGAAAAAAATACAGTATTTACCCTTCCATTAGAAAAACTTATACTTATCTCAGTACAGGTTTTACTTGGTATCCAAGTATAATTTTTACAAAGTATAAGAATTCTTATCCACGTATAAGTATTTTCTACTCATCCAAGTTGCTGTCAAATTACCCGAAGGCACACCAACCAAACGTAGAGCAGCGCTGTGCACTCACAGCACTCGCATGTAAATTGGCCATCTTGAGTGTTGATGGATGGCCCCTCCTCATCCTTGATCACTGCCAATCAAAGCTCGCTGGAATCTTACCTCAGTTCGGATTCCAATTTTTTTGAGCCATCATCATTTTCTAATAGATTACGTGCGTTTCTCATGAAATTTTTCCAACACTCCGTGCGGCCACACCTGCAATCATGTTTGATTCATGTGGAGATCGTCTAGCTTGCTCCACAAGTCAAGTCCATTAGTAGGAATTGGCTTTTGTTTTTGTGAAAAATTTAAAATTAGAAATAATGGAATTTTATTCACAGGATAAAATTCAAATAAGAAGGTATTTTGTTTGTTTGCACTTTCATGTGGTGACGATGGAAGGCTCACCAGTTTGAAATGAACCTCTTGCTTTCATTGATTGAACCTAAAATAGCAAGCGAATCTTCTGGGATATTTTTAAGACAAAGTCGGATATTTTAAGACAAAGGGTTATCACTTATTTGGGCATTAAATAAACTTTTCCAAACTCTGAGATGTCCTTTATCAATCAATCAAGTGTCCACTGTGAAATTCTAAAACCTCCCCTAAATGTCTCCATGACTGAATAATAATTGATAATTTCCTATTACAAGATTTCAAATATTTACTTAAACGCAGTCTTCATCTGTCTTCGCTGATCAGCCACTAACTTCAAACTTCCTATTTTCATATATGTAGTGCCTATTTCAGCTGTATAATATCTCATTTCAAGATCCACTCGCCCCTGATTCTGACAAGTACTTTTTGCTAAGTTCTCATTGAAAAGCACTGCTTATTACACTTTCCCAATTTTGTCTGTATGCACAATGGTCATTTTCCATTGCATTTTCTTGCCATGTCCCCAATAACCGTACTTACCACTATTAGGCTACGTTCATACTTCCCTGTTTTAAACACCAAAATCTGTAACTTCTGAAGCGCTAGTTCTACAGTGTGATCCTCGAGTAGTGGAGACCATGTGAGCTCTCCAACAGACAACGACAACCAAACTTTAGTAATTTCGCAACAACTACACCTCAGTTAAGCTCACATACCCCATTTCAGGTCACTTTGGCGTTCTTGCATCGTAAAAGAATTACGATAAAATAACTTTCTAAATCGGTTCATAGATGTTCAAACAAAAAACTATGCGTTATCTGAGAACTCTGTTTTGTCAACATTGGCTATTGGTAGAGTTGCAGAATCACACCGGGTACTTTTCACAAATGGCAACTCAGACTTATGGGTAGGTATTTTTTCGCATCTACCGCACCAATTTGAAGATTTCCAATTTCATCGGTACTGATTTGTTCTTAATTTCTTATTGTATAACTAGGAGAACTTACCCTAATCCTATGGACGCACACAGTTCATTGAAACTCTCTGCTTAGATCTATTATGTACAATTAATTGTTGGAATAAAGTGTCGCTGTAAACGGCCCAACCAAACCTGCTCTTCCTGTTTTGTAATTACACCTCAGCGCTCGGTATCTAGCGTGGCATTCAACCTCTGACTTTTTATATCTTTTTAAATGCGCATTGAAGTTCCCAATATGGTACCGCTATTAAGATTTCCATTGTGGTAGGCCGTGGACTGTTGCTTACAGCGCAACACCAAACGCTCGTTCATGCCTTGCATTCTATAGAGAGTGTTTAATGATTTTTTTTCCAGCGTTACTTCTTCATTTTCTTCTTGAATAAATAAAGCAAAGATGGAGGCTTCAAGCCGTTAGATGCTGATTATTAGGTTTTAGATTAATCCATACACTGTCGTAGCATTTTTCTCATGAGTTTTCTCGAAGGTTAATAGACTGCTCACTATCGAGTACTTTAGTTCTCTGTCTGCAGTGCCATATATGGGTATCTACTTGAGTGGCCGGCATGAGTGAAATAATTACTTAGCTCGATAAGTTATGTAAATCTAATCAATTATCTTTATTTATCTCGAAGATTAACATCACACTGCACATAAAACTTCGTTTATGCCATCAAAACAATTTTTTCGGCATGCATCACTGATAAAAATATGATGATCCGAACAAATACAAATTATATAAGAACAGGTTTGAGTTGAGTTTCATTCACGCTCCTGTTGAGGCAGTGTTGAATTATGAAAATACAACGAAAATAATTACAGCCGTGTAAAGTTAGTCAACAGTTTCCTCTTTTATTATACACGTATGGAGGATAGCATTACTTCCATATACGAATTAAGCAAACGTAGTAGCAAAATAATGTGGCTACCTTCACTTTTCAACGGACCGTGATCATCAATCTAACAGTTGATTCCTTAGCAGTATTTTCTTCGCGATCTCTTGTCTCTACTCTCTAATATTGAAAATTTGAGCTTAACATCTCAGTTTACTTCTAATGAAGTTTTCAATAACCGACTTCCAAGTTGAGTTCACGTCATTCATGTCATCGATAAGCTATTACACGAATATCTATAAATTTAAATTTAATTTACGATTGTTTTAAATCGTCTGCGCGAAATCAAGCTGTCAGATTACGAAAAAACGAAACAGAAATGCTTGGTTTGTTTTACCGGATTTAATTCTTTTCGCAATGCTTGATATTCCTCATAGCTTATAAACTGCATTTAGAAACTTATAAACTCTCGAGCGGACATTATCTTCTCATCGGATATCCAGTCGGCACTTACGTTCCTCAGCTCAGTGGGTTAATCAGCTGAGAAATTGTCAGTGCGCCATTTTTTGGGAAAAGAGCACATTCGAAATTTCATCAAATTGTTTAATTCAATCACATACTTACAGTTCACTGCAACGCAAATGGTAAAAACCTTTTACCTCAAAAGCTTAATGAGGTTCACGCAACCACTTCTGAACATCCTGATATTCAACTTGTGGCCGCTAAAATTTTGAGTTGTGCTTCAATATAGAGACGCACTTTTAATCTGTTAAAATAGAATTGGTTACTCGCGACAAAGATCTTCAATGGTGTCACGATTCCACTCTTGTACACTAACACAAGGATCAGTTTGTGCTGATCCGAGAGATGAATGCAGGTGAACCTGCTGAGTCACAAAATTCTCAATAGATTGAAAACATTGCGCACAGCTCCAAGGACCCCTCAACGTGTTTTCCCGTTTAGAAGCCGTGCCAATGCATTGAAATTGCTACATTGGATTTGTTGTTGCACGGAGACAATGGTCAAATTTCGTAGAATGAACATGGAGATACACTTATAAAGTTTTGATTTTTAACGAACTGACTACGATAAATAGTTATAATTAGTAGATATCTTAGTGATAATTGAAGACCACGTAGCATAACGTGCATTCATAAGGTACTCTGACGTTTATTTTTAATATACTGTACTTGCATATTCATTCACTTTCCATTTATATATCGTTTACAAATCCAGAAGTGCTTTTCAAAACAGTTTTTCACAATCAAAAAATCCTATGTCATTCACCACGAATTCAAGTAATACACACAGTATGTTCATTTTAAGCGATGTACTACAGTGTATTTATTCCACGAACGACTTCTACAAGCTTCAGATGTCTGCGCTCATGGCTCAAACTGGCTTAAAAATCTAGATTTTGAACCAGGGGCATCACCGCCGTCAGATCGGCCAGGAAATGCCTTGCACACGACAAAGGCCCCTCAGGACGACGCGTGGAATGCATCATGGGCGCCGCATTAGGTACCTGCGGCGCCAGACGACGACCTACAGTTTTACTCAACTGTGTTTCTGATCCCAGGCGTATGTGACCCATCTAGGTTTAAGATCCATGAACCTGCGTTTAAATTTCTAGTGCATTGGTCCTCGATCTCTTTTTATGTTGACTCTGTAATTAGTTGTTTACTTCATAGAGCACTAGTATATATACAATACGGAGTTTAGGTTTGAGGATTAATTTTTTATGTAGGGGTAAGTTTACGGAGCACCAGTCTTTGAACGGTTGTTCTTAGAAATGGTTGGGACGCAGAGGAGGGTAGGAGTCAACGATAAATCAATCTGCGCGTAAATATTTCATTGGAAGTTACACTGAGCTTGTAATTTATTTGGTGAGTGATCAGTGGTTTAATAGTTTATTCACTGGATTGTACGCACAGAAGCAATGTTTATATACGCGACAGTATATAACATTAAACCCGATAATCCTGCACTCTGTAGAGGTTGTGGCTGTTTTGATTGGGCTCTTCGGTGTCGCTGTAACAATGATAATGATTTCGAAGCATAAAATCTTACGGAAACGATTTTAACTTACAGAGATCGTTGAAACTCGTATTTATACAGTTAAGGAATGATTTGACATGCTTCAGAAATATCTACACTTCTATAAAAGTAGAATATTAAAATCTGAAAGTTTAGAATACTTCAAATTTTGAAACGATGGTTTTAGAAATTGAACTAGCCATTTCTGTTTTTAAGTTTGAAAATCATCCCATGCGCGATTTTTGGGATCATTTTGCAGTAGTTATACCAGGATGGACATTGATCCTCTGATGATCATTTTGGGGGCTTACTTAATCTGTTTGCTTGAATAATTGTGCTGTCATTTTGATGGTAGCAGGGTGGTTTCCTCGTTGAAAAAATAATGTATTTAAAAATGCAAGTTGGCACTAAGAGGTATTCTAAATTTATGTTAATACTACGATTTCAATTAAAATTATCTTGGTTATTTAGAATCGAAGAGTTCTTTTAAATATATCCTCAGTGGTCTCATCAAAGTTTTTTGTGCTCCTCAGTTTTGCTTAATCTTACAATCAGAAATATTATTACATACTTAACAGCGGGATTGTTGTTTGTAACAAAATAGTACTGGAGTGCAACGCGTTGCGTATCACAAGCCCTGGAATTGGAACATTCCTTTATGTACGGAGTTCAGCGCAATAACTACATCAAGATTCACAAACATGGCAACGCCCAACTACAAAGAGCTGGAATCTTATTTTGATTCAAAGTTAGTCACGAAGCCTTTCTGAGCGTAGCGAAAACTCGTTTCAAGTTATTATATGGATAGGGCGCCAGAGAGTAGTAATTTGACGTAGAAATTGAGAAAAAAAGTGGTTTCTGAGGCCTCGCTTTACTACGTTTCTTCGCGTTTCAACCAAAAAATTTCCAACGGAAATTTGACACGATTTACATCAAGTGCAGAGTTATGTAGTATGTATTGTCCTTTGCCAGACCATTGCTTCAAAGCTATCGATGAGGTTATCTCGATCGCATAGCACATCATTTACAGCAGTCTCATAGCTTAAATGTGAAAGAAAAATTTGGTGTGTTTGCTTGCGTGACAATGCTACACTGCCAAAGGCTCAGCCATACTTTTGAGGTATCGTAATCTCTAGAATTAGTATGTACAAGTACTTCAGAGTGATGTTTATAGCCTGATTAAAACTCAACATTTTGTACTTGCAGAAGAAGGATCAAAGATCGGACGTCGTTAAATACCAATAAATTCTGAGAATGAGCAGCCTGCACTTTACCGCTCTTTCGTGAGGCTCTTATCATAGGCACTGTAGCTAAATCGCTCAAATTATCTCGACCCTCATCTACTAAGCGAGCAATCGGTGCGGTTCGTGGAGAACCAACGGCACCGAGTAAACATGGTTCGGTGGGCGCCCCGGGCGGATAGTTGATCGAATGCACCAGATAGAGATGCCGAGATACAATGCAGCTCTCGCCGGAATGCAAAATTCCCCATTGTGTTGTAGAATTTTTTTCGAGTATGGCTTAGTATGGCTCAAACTTACTTTCTAACGCGAAAAGCTTTTAATAATTGTAATAGCACTTCTCCGCTCACCCTTAGTAATTTTCTGAAAATCGCACAACCCTCCTTGAATAAGTAAATATAAAATATACTACTTTTTAATTCATACCAAACCAAACTTAATGGAATGAATGAGGGGTTATAGATTATACTTAAATATAAATGTTTAACTCCTTACGCAGTTGCATTGGATAAATGTGTCATATTTCGGGTACCTAACCTGCTAGTCAGAAATTGGAAAACATACCGCCGTAGCCTTTTAGATTTTATAGAATATATATTCGCTAAGAACTGTAAAAAATTACTCTAACTATTTTGCAATGTATACTTGTTATGTACTAGAAATAATTTCACGTCTCATAGAACAATGCCCAACTGGTTGAGGGATTCTGATTTGTTCTCCTTTCAATTGTGAATGAACGACAAAAATTGGCTTAATGTAGAATTTTTATGGACTTCTAACATCAGGGATTTTAAATGGGGATAAACATCAGTACCATGTAAATAAGTAAGCCTCCCTTCAAGTTGATAAGTCAAATTTTCTACAAAAGTTTTTTTCTTGGTGAAGAAAACTCAAATAACTAGAGGTTATACTAAATTATTTACTTATGTTCAATCGTGCATCTTCATAATTGAGTTTATAATTTTCTTTATCGTAGCACAGGTTTATGAAATCAATTAATTACATGTTGATCTCTGTTCGTAAGTTATTCATCTAAACTTTTTTTGAAGATAGTACTGTATCTCGAAGTATAATTAGCAACTGGTGGCATTAAATAAAGAATTCAGTCCATTGCATGCGAAATTTTTGCCAAAATAGACTGCTAACTGTCAAACTTTCGTCCACATGTTTTTCCATCTATACTTACTTTTATTATTTCCTTGAGTATTTTTATAGTCTCTTTGTAATGGGCTTGGCGATAATTGGGTATTTCCGTAATTATTATCTACCAATTCAAGCCTGCTCACGCGAGTACAGAATCATTTTTGCTACTCATGGTTTCTCTTGTCTAGACTGTAAACTAAGAGCACTTGTGGCCCCACTAAGGTCTAAGCTATCTCAAATTTTATTTGAACAATCTTCTATGCTCTTTTTTTAAAATGTAGGGGAAATTTGAACCTTATATCTCCTGCGCACAATTTTAGATTGAAAGAATTATATGCGGAAATTTCATTGCTATTTCATGTCACTTCGAAACGAAATAATGAAATTAACTTAAGTTAAATTGTTTGGGGCTCAAATATACTATATAATGTAGCACATAACGTATCGTAGTCAACTTAAAAGAACTTAGCCGTCAGCTTTATTGCTTTGATGACGTAAATTGTTTCAAAACAAAGCCTCAATTCTGGCATTCCGTAATTTCCAAGTTAAAAATGTTTCAGTTTTTGCTTTAAAAAAATTGTGAAAAGGTACTGCTGATGCAGTAGTCAAAAATGCCAAAGTTCATTCAAAATTGGACAATATCGCCCTTTATTTATTTACCTATTCATTAATTTGTCTATATTTTATATGATGATTTATTAATTTTCTGGAAATGAACTGACCCTTAAGAACCTTACAACGTGTGCATACAGTAACTTTAACAGAGGTATGATGACAATCATAAAAATATAAAAACATAACCTCTTTATAGCATGATCAGTTCCAAAACATATTTCGAAGGAAGGATACAGAAGTAAGGACCAACATTAGCGTACCAAATTGGAGTCCGCACTACAAGTACACAGAAAAACATGACGCACTAAAATCTGGATTCTGCTTCCGACGAAGGGATCTCTACAACCCTTCGAGATGATCTAAAGATGATTTGCGATACAAATGTGAATGAATTCCTGCGGATTTGAAAGCATTTTGTCGACTGGTATACTTATTTCAACGACGGTAAGGAAAGACAACCCGTGCTTTTAAAATTAGTTCAGTGTTTTTTTTTTGCATGGGAATTGGTCGCAAATCTCGTTGGGGTCCATGAGGCACGAATTTTAATCGTATATAGCCGGTAACAAAAGATAATGCACTTATGCTAATTTTTTAAACAATTTTTCTGAACAGCTATGTCAATTTTCTTGTGAGTGATTACCATTAAAAACATTAAAATTCTGGAACATGTTTGTAACTTGACCATATACAGGCAAAATGTTTTCGCAGGCAAAATATTTTCATAAAGCTTTCTCGTTTCTAAACATCATTTTATATACGTACATGAAAAATATTTTCCACCTCTTAGTTAAAAATTTCATGGCAGTTACAATCGATAAGTTGGCCATGTTTCCATCCGGAATAATTTTATCTGAAGTTAATTTCAGTTAATTTCAAGCATAAAATGCACAAGTCAGCTCGAATTATCTCTCAGGGTGACAGACAAACACAACAGCTACTCGCGAATTGAACCTCAGATAAGATAACTGTGCGTCTATTTCTTGTGGGCTGATCACGAGTTCACTATTCTCGAAGTGATCGCGCGTACAGTAGATGTTTAATACAGGCTTTATCTTCGAACCTTGTAGCGATAAACCAGTCATGCCACTCTGAATAATGTTCCATAATTATTCCAGTAGATTTTCATGTTCTTGTAAATGTTTCACAGCAGCATTGCTGTGACAACTATAGAAAGCTGTGCCAAAAAGATAAATTCTATGCTGCTTGTCAGGGTGAGGACGACAAGCTGACTAAAGTTTACTCCTTTAATGATTCAAATACATTTTTTCAACTTATCACGTGATAAACTTCAACTGATTCAAACACAGTTATGAGCTTTTCTACTCTGTATTGAGTGGGAATTCTGTCTCTGAAAATATGAGGTCAAGCTGTGTGACCTTGTTGCATGTATATGGAAGAATTTATTTCATATTCTTGGGAGGGATTATTTTTCCTGTAATTCTTCTAAGCAAACTCCATCCCAGTGTACACGAAGCTCTGAAGTAAGATGCAACGGTCACTGATAAGTATCCGTATCAACGTTTCCTCCTGATTTTTAACTTTTAGAAAGATCTGTTATTCATCAGCCATCACTTTTGCATTTTAAATTTTCGTCGTTCTTGTAATTGCCAGCAGTAACATCAATAAGAAAATAATTCAACATTCTAAACAGTTAAATTTACTACCGTATGATTTTTTTAATACATGACCGAGGTTGTGATGAATAGTTTTGTCTTTGGGTGACATTAGTTTTACAGGAGAATAATGTTCAGTTTAATTACTTGAATATTAATTATGTATATAGAATGGAACATGAATGAGAAACGACTTCATCGTGATGTTGGACAGATCAAATTGAGTCGCGCAGCAAAAGCAACGAATAGTATGAAAAATTATAGGTTTCACCAAAACACAAATCCCCACTTGATTATCTACATACTGTACTCCTTTAAATACCCTGCATGAACTTTTTTCTTCTACTTTCGTTCAGAATTTGCATTTAAAGTTTGTGAGTTGGCCAGTTACACTACACACGTGTAACTTTTATAATTTTCGTATAGCAACTAGCCTATTTAAATGGTTCACGAAAATAAAATTTCCTTGTTAATAACTATTGGTGATAATTATTTTGTATGAAAGAGTGAGTGAGCAATATTTTGAAACATTTTCAAGCTCTGTGTATCTGATTAACTAACTTGTTAGATCAAGTGTACCTACGATTTAAAAATAAATATAATTTTTTACTCAATGTTTAATTATAGTCATCACATACTGTTTGCAGACCGTCGATCTATTATTTTGAATCGAATAACAGTTTATTAAGTAAAATATACCCCTGTCATGTTGTAGTTCCTAAGTGAAAAGTAATTTTTACACTATTCAGTATTGCATAAAACCGACAAACCTTGCCTCTACAGAGCAAGGGAAGAGTGTGTACCGAAAGCCTCTTATCTCTTATCGAGAGGCGCAGGCCAGAGTGGTCGAGATAGGCCTATTGGCCAAGCTCTCACCCTACCCTCGCATTGTACCTCCCCGGAGATTAAATGACGTTGATTTATTAGAGTCGACCTCTGCTCAGTATTGTGCGTGCTGTTGTGCGCTGCAGCTGCTTCGCTGTACAAGCACCGATATCGGGAGCCAACTCTTGCCATTTAATGATCTAAATTTGATGTAATCGTGGACATAGACGCGAACTCTGTTTTGTGAAGAGACAGTAATGATTTTTTTTTCCAAGCACAGAAGAGTCGTTAACGAACATTATTCCTTCCTGGCTTTCGAAAGGATTTTTTAAATTGGATTTTTCATGAGAAAAAAGACTCGCTTACTCAAATTTGTGGTGAATTGTAGGAGATAAGTGGAAGACTTTGCTCGTATCGTGAGCAAAATTTCCGGAATTTTCCAAAGTTGATGTAAATATGGTGATTGGAAGCTCGGATGTAAATGGCCAAAGGGGACCGATTAAGCTTGCGAGAACTGTGAACTTAGCTCAGTAATATTTCATCGCGTTGTACTCATCATTTTATGCTACCCTCAACGCAAATGCGGATAAAAATTAGCCAAAGTTATTCCACAAAAATTCAGTGCTAGTTTTTAGATATGAATACCTCGGAATTTTCAAGACTTATTTTTCCCGGAATAAGTTGACGTTATCGTAAGATACGCATAACACCGTGATTGACTGCACATGTGTGTCGGAGTCATGGCTTCTTTAAAGAACCAGTCAATAGATCTTGCACGAGATCGTTGCAGGTCTCTTATGCCGAGCTTTGGGGACCTGAATCGGTGAACTCTTCCAATAAATGCTTCTCAGTCATATTTGTGTTATTCTTAGTCCGCTCGCATTACATCTGTTGCCTTGGATTTTAACAGAAAATGAATATTTCTTAGGAAATTGAGTCATCTTTTAGAAAAACCCTAAGGCAAATTAGGTCTTCAATAATTTTTTTGAGCTGGTATCTTTAATAGAGTTAGGCAGAAAAGATATGCAGTTGAAGATTTTCAGTATGAGATTTCATAGCCACGAACTAAAACTAAGCTTGTGGTTATACTATTTAATTCTTAAAATCTTTGATAAATGCACGTTATTTAAACTTAAGTATAAATTCACCCAAGAAAATATGAAGTCTCTATCCCATAAAGAAAACTTGAAATTAAGTTTTAAATGTGTTCTCAGTTGAATTTCAGTGAAATAGAGGGTAACTTATTTAGCTAACCTGACTAACTCATCTTTTGTTGTTGAGGATAATGGAGAATAATTTAATAATATTCAGTGTTTTGAATATTAAGCTAATACTATCAGAGCCATTGATCATCAACTACATCAAAAATTGATCTTGCATTTCCTGTTTTTGCAAAGCGAACTCTTTCGACCATACTCCGTGTTCTAGAAAATCAACAGAAACTTCAACTCGATTTCCCGAGAGTAGAAATGACCCTAAAATAGGGTAACTGAACTTTATTTAGGGTAATTCTAAGTAGGAAAGTTACCGTAAGTGAAGGGAATATGGTACTTTTTTTACAAATTCTTGCACATTCAACTACAAATAGTATAGAATAAAGTTTGAACGTGCATGGAACAGATATCAACATACATTTACTATGATTCGTATGTCGTGAGCTCAATATTTATGCAGTAGGGTTCAAGTGAAGTAGGAAATCAGCTCTGGAATATCGATTGTAGAGTTATTTGAAAATATGTACATTTTTACCTTCTGACGCACTTCTTTGTAGAAATCTTTCTTCAATTTAACATGGTCCTTCCCTCCTCATTTTACTCTTTCGATAATCGTTCACAAATTTCAGTGTTTCTTCATAGTGCACTTATCATATTTTTGCTCATAAGACATCAGTGCACATGAAAATAATTCACTAATTAATTTTTAAACTTTTTTTTCGGCCTGAGGCAGAGAAAAGTCACAGAGTGGGTCAGTTTTTTTTTAAGAATTCCCGACTGAGTTTAGAAATAACGAACGAGGAAATCATAAGGTCCACAAGTCTTGCGCAATCGAAAGGCATCTGTATTAAAAATTTCTGCCCTGAAGTAGATAATGTAAAAAAATGGAGAATAGCACTGAATCAGAAGTGGTTCATCTCTTATTTTTCCTTTGTATAATAATCAAGTGCGCATGATATACAACAGGTTCTCATCAGGATTTTTTCTATACATATTATAAAATTTTCTTCGGATATTTTTCTTATGAATATTTAATACTTGGACAAAATTTATGAGCTTCAAATTTAATTAGTCCTACCTTATGCAAGAACAGACGTAAAATTTAAGTATCGGTGAAAGAAATGAACCAAATATTTTTCAACGTCCTTTTGTACTTCGAAATTGGATTTCAGGGTAAATTCTGAAAAATCTCAGGGTAGAGAGTGTGGTGGTCGTGGGAGGTGTGGAGGTGGCTCTACTGAGTCGACTCAC